>OY759169.1:66874484-71674484 GCA_963662145.1 Sturmia bella | reverse complement strand
AGAGTCAATTTCCCCAACACGGTGCTGGAACTGCCTTTAGAAAGACAGGCGGCCCATACTTCATTGACTTCTCTCAATAGTGATCCAGAAGACTTCATTTATGACATCGCAAATTAAAATTATCGAATCACATACTCATCACTTAGACTGGGTTTCTGAGATCTTAGTTAATCAATTGAAAAGTGAAATAAAGCTTTAAAAGTAAATGAGTGTGACGGATTTTTTGATAATTACAAAAAACGTACACTAATATACTGAGATGCAATTTAATATGTACCTGGCGAAACTCTCCAGGCTGCCAGAAATTTCTGGAATATAAAAACAAAGCACAAGAAAAAAAACAAAGTTTTTGCATTCAAATGAAAAGTCAGTTGAGAAAAAATTTAATCAGCTCTTGACTTGCACAGACTTTCTTAAGGCTGGGTTTTTTTTTTTTTTTATAAAACATTTTTGACGCAACAATGAAATAATGTCTTTAATGAAATAATAATTAAATATTATTTTATCTATAATTTTTGACCTTTATTTTTAAAATTGACAACACTATTTTTTAAAGCTTTAGGTCCTTATATTTTTCTTTCTTTATTAATCGATCGAGGAATCTTTAGTTGTTTTTCAAAATAAAAACAATTAAAGATCCCTGACGATGCTGGCAAATTGTTAGCGAAATATCGATTAGTAAAGAAAGAAAAATGTAAAGACCTTAAGCTTTAAAAAATAGTGTTGTCAAATAATAATTAAAATATCCTGCCGGCACACACCTAGTTTAACTTATAGACCAGTCTTAAAGTGAATTACGCGAAAAAGAATATTTTATCAGCTTTACATTTCATAAAATTAAATTGATATAAATCCGCTCTATTCTGTATCATACTCTTCGACGTCTGACCCTCGTTGCCGCTTACCCCAGAAATCGGCAAAATTTTTTCATAAACCCCCTCTCTATACCCTGTTAAAACCATAACTTGTCTAAAATTTGGAATGTAATAAATACTTCAGTACAATTAAATTGTGGTCAGAAATTTCTTGTAAACAATTTGCATTAAATGAGTGTGTGACTCATTTGTTAAAGCAACTACACCACGTACAACATACAATTTCATTAAAAGAAAACCACAAAATTCAAACAAAATATTAAATGTATGTGCAGAGGTGCTTTGAGAGCAATTATCTGTTTAAAATCAAGTCGTTACCCCCCTTTTGTCTTAATTTGTGGTCCAATTGGTGGTGGTGGTGGTGGTGGTGGTGCCTTGCAACAGCTGCTTTTCTGCTTTTTGTCTTCGTGGTTGATGGCTTGCTTGACAGGCCTGTTTGGTTGACGGGGGCGTTGATTTGTTAGAATTTTTTCGTTACAAATCTTTTATTTATCTTTTTTTTTCTTTTGCTGATTTTGAATCAATCTAAAATTTTTATGCTGGTAATTTGTTGGAAAGATTTTGTATATTGTGTTTGTTCAAGAAAGAGATTGTTTTTCGGTTTTTTTTTCTTTTTGCTGAAATGTTTCCTATCAATTTGCGGCTTGTTTGGTTAATCAAGTAAATAAATATTTAGAAAAAAACATTTGCTGGTTAGATGGGGTTTTTCTTGTTTTGATCATTCGCCTGCTTGAATTAATATTTATTAATTTTATTGACTGTGATTGATGTTTTCTGGTTTTTTTTTGTATTTTGTATTTTTGTTTTGCATAAAAGTTGTGGCCTCTTTGCTAAATAGACACATTAAAGAGGTTAATTTTTTTCCCAGAAATTTGAGACATTAGTTTTAGAAAGAAACAGTTCAGCCTGGCGAAACTCTTTTCTGTGAGTAAGTAAAGCTGAAAATATTATTTTGTACATATTTATTATGGGCAGAGTGGCAGCAATATGCTAACCGTCTAATTCATAAAATTTATAACAGGTTTAAAAGCTCTTATTTGACAGATTTTCCATACAAATATGTCAAATAACAGTCTTATAAGCCTGTTATAATTTTTATGAATTAGGGGGTGAGAGTTTTTAAAAAACAGAAGCGGGCAGCATTGACATAAATTTAAACCGAATGGCAAGTGATTTTTTGACATATTGATTGTATATTCTATTTTGTTTTACTGCAACGATTTGCTACATTTTTCATGTTTTGCTTAAAAAAAATTCGTTCTGAAGCGGTCTTGGAACATTCTCGAAACCACATAATTGATGTATTCAAAAGCAAAGGAACTGGCAGTTTTGGTCGATGGTCAACGTATTTCAATACTAATAGATTTTTTGATGCCAGCGTAGGAATGCGTCCGATTTCTAAGAACATGCAATCAAATTTTATTTTTCTGTCCCCTTAAATAGTATACCATATACACGGAAAAAACTCGGCAATGTAAATTCGTTAGGAAGAAACTTTTGAAGGTGCTGATGATCGCAGTGGTGGACAAACAACAGCAATCATATGTTTCTTAAAAAAAAAACTAATTTATGCAGCTTCAGATCGTTTCTTTAATATACAATTTATTAACACTTTATTATCCTGAAGATGCTAAAAAACTGTTAAAGAAATATTGAATAATATTGTTGATAAATTTTATATTAAACAAACGATCTGAAACTGTATAAATTAGTTTTTTCAAGAATTAAAAAGATCAAGTAAAAATTATATATGTATCTAAAACTAGATACTCGTTCTTCGACCTTTTTTATTTAACTTTTTTTGGTTTAATAAATGAACTCAAGGTCGCTGTTGTTGTTCAATACATATATTTTCTATTTATTGATAAATTATTCGATATTTCGATACTCCTTTGTGTATCTTCTTCAGGAAACTCTCAAATTATACTTTTCTTGTCTTCGTTAAAATTATTGATCATTTTGATTTAATGCCAGAAAAAATCTCTCTCAATTCTGAGGAAATAAAAATCGAAAAAAGTACTTTTAACAAAAAGTACCGTTTAGAACAGTTCCTATTAAAAAAGATATTTGGGGAAATTTACTCGAACTCAAGCCTGATAAAATTATAAACAATTAGAAATCATAAAGTTTGACTATAAAGTTGAATTTCTTGCCTTCAGCTTAACACAAAATTATGTTGAACTAAAATGCAAAATTATGGTTGAATAAACAGTCCGGTTTTTTTACGTGATTTAGTTTCATGCTTTCAGAATTATTTCTTTTAATATTTTTTTCTTCTTAAATATTAAAAATTCTTGAAAACTGCACACAGTTGCAATAATATTATTTTATTTAACTATTGTTTTATCATGTGAATCATTTTAAATTTCCATCAGACATGAACATGTGTATTGATTACACTGAAAGAGCAAACCTCACCTATTAAGCCATAATTTTTGGTAAAATGCCAAAAATAAATTAAAACCAAACATCGCATAACAGCAGTGGCGGCAGCAGCCACAGCAACAGCAACAGCATAAGCAATGACATCAATAGAATAACAATAAAACCAACACTTGCAATACAACAAAAACGTCAAATAAATTGCACTTTAAATGGCTCATTATGAGGCGCAATCAAAACGATTGAATCTTTTGCGGTCACATTAAATGTGAAACTTTTTTAAAATGCTTAAATGACGCAGGCATTTAAAAGCTTTTCACCCCGCTTTTCATTGGCCCCTACTCGTAAGTAGGCATCTAATACAAGTCACAGTATTACAGAAACGCTGCCGTAGATAGATATTTTGTATAAAGCGCCGCACAGTGGACCACTTTGACCGAACATGAGCTGGCGTGGCTGGAGTAAAAATTTTAATTTAAAGATAAACTAATTTTTTTTTTAAATAAGCTTGGAGCAAAAATAAATGCTGTATTTTTACTGACAGCTTCGGCCAAAATATTGGAAAATTTTCTATTTGAACTTGATTTCGAATTCAATTTCGAAAAAAAACTAATGCACTCATTTCATGCACAATCCGTTTTAAAAAGTAGAAAGCATTCGAAAAATCGTTTTATTAATGACGTAAGTTTTTCAAAGACTAATCTTTTTGCCTTGGGAAAAATTTCGATCTTGATTCATTTAAAAACAATATTTATATGATGATTTTACGGAGTAACACCTGAAAAGCAAAAAGAGTTTAAAAAATCGGTTTATAATTTCCAAATTACTTAAAAAGCAACTCTCTTTGATTTCTAAAATCCCAATTACAAATTCAACTTGGAAAAATTGATGGAGAAACAATTCAACAAGCAAAAATGGTTCTAGAAAACCATACTTAAATGCTTTTTCTATAAAAATAAATCGATTTCGAAGAAAAAGCTTTACGCTGACACTTAGAATCAAAAATTCATTCTGAAATTCGGCTGCTGAATGGCCGAGTTATTTGATTTCAAGCAAAGAAAGTCTATATTTGAAGTAAGACATATTGTAAAAAAAAAATGTGCAAAATCTCATTCACTTTACTGAAAAACATTTTTAAAACCCAAAAAACAAAATGTCCAAATCGGCTTATAAATAAGCGATTTATTTGATTTTAATTCGAAAAAATCGAAATAAAATAAAAATATAATATCGCTTATATACTAAGCAGGTCATGGTTAACATATCTGGGCAAAGTTTCACTGAAATCGGTTCTGTAGTTGCCTAGACTAGCGAGAACAAGCATCGTGCCATGAGATTTTTGTAAATATATACATATATGTATGTGCCAGCTGACACGGCCACAAGTTGCTGAGCTTCTTATGATGGCTCTATGTAGTACTTAGTAAGATCTAATGATTAAAAATAAATATTTCCATTTTGCTTACAATCGCTTTTAAAACCGAAAAATAATTTTGTAAATCGGCTTATAATTGGCCGACTTATTTAACAATAAAATGTTTCATAATTAATTTTATATTCGATTTCGAAAAAATCATATACTCAATTTATTTACACACGGTAAGAATTTTGAAAACTGCTTTATAAATGACCAAGTTATTTCAAAAACATTTTTTTTCGATTGGCAAAAATTTCGATTTGGAAAAAAATTGCTGAGAAATTCTCTCACAAAGCCAAAAATTATTTTGCCAACTACCAGGTTATTCAAAATGTAGTTTTGCGATTTTTAAATAAATTCGATTTCGAAAAAGTTTCGATTTCAAAAAGAGTTTGATATAAAAAAAATATTTATGGTTATTTTACTGAGAAGTACTTTTCAAAAGGGGGAAAAATAACAACTGATTACTACATAACCTATTTATTCGATTTCGATATCGAAAAAATGTAAATAAAATTATTCATAAAAATTATTACAGGCTTATAAGACTGTTATTATTATTTTTTGTTATTATATTTATTTAATCTTAAGGAATACAATTCTAAGACTAAATTTTAGAAAAAGAGCACTAGCAACAGTGGCCATCAGCTATAAGACTGTTATTTGACATATTTGCATGGAAAATCTGCCAAATAAGAGCATTATAAACCTGTTATAATTTTTATGAATTAGACGGTATACCTTCAGTTGGACGTGCTCAACATATCTGTATCAATTTGAATTAAAAACGATCCAGTCGTTGGGAGATCAGCAAGAACAAACATTGTGACTCCAAAAATTGTCATCAAAATATATTCAGTTAACCACTTGCTTGAAAATATTTTTCTTTTCAACAAACATTTTTACTGTCTATCTATTAAATTAGTGTTAACTAAATTAACGAGTTTTATTGTAGGAACTAAATTGAGCAAAAGCTCATTTGATGGTGTTTAAATAAAGAAAAATATATATTTTTTTGTTTTGTGTACTGTTTTAGTTTTTATGGGAAAAGGAACTTTAATTAACGTACTTCAAAATTCAGCAAAAGATAAAAATAATTTTTTGATGAAAATAAATTAAAATATTTAATTTTCTCTATAAATGTCAAATTTAAAATCATGCGAAATCAGATCCAATTCATATGTTTATTTTATAGAATATTTCATCTTATTTCTAATGGATGCTGAAAAAGTATCTCTACTGAAAATCACCTCTATAGAACAAACTTAAGTTTGGTACGAAGGACCATCTGTTACAAAAGGCATTTCATTTTCTGTGTTGATTCCAAAAAAAAAATAATTCGAAGTGATCAGAATAGTATATGTTGAACTACTGTGCCTTTTCTTTTAATATTTATAAGTTAATACTAAAAATACTAAAAGTTATTGGTCAATGAGTCTGGTTTTAAAATCTTAACAAAATAATGAACCCACAGCAACGTTATAATACCATTTTTAAACGCTTTTCAGTTATTTTTTTTTTCCTGTTAAGCTGCGATTGTCAATTTCTTAAATTACTTAAATACACTCTTAAACGGTAAAACGAAACCGCTCTAAAACTTGAAACCAAAGTCAAACGTTTTTGGTCAGAAATCGTTAGCAGTCTAGTCATTTTCTGTCAAAGAAGTATGAAATAATTGAAAATGCAGCCGCTGCTGCTACGAAAATAAACGTATTGTTTGCAATAACAAATAAACGGTTTTTCTTGTTGTTGGTGGTGCTGTTGTTTAAAAACTAATCTTAACAAAATCATCTAGAAATGGACAGAATGGCAAAACAAGAAATCGTTTACGAAAAGTTCATAATAGCCAAAAATGGCTGGAAAGCCTTTAACAGCAAAACAGCTTGAAAATGAAAATCTATGACTCACACACACACACACACACATGAGCTCAAGTAAATACACTTCTGTATGAGTGAATGAAAAATTCTATAGTTTGACCCTAAAGCATTTTAACATGAAAACGCTAAATATGTACATAGATTAGGTTTGCCCACTTATGTTGTGGGGCTTGAATAAAACGGCATAAGCTTAAGCCTTGACGGAAGCGTTAGTCTCATGTTCACAATGTATTCATAGTGGCTGCAAACGTTTCCATAATACACACCATGCTGCAGTTTTCACCAAGAAGATGCATAAAAAAAATTCCTAAAACCAATACTTAACAGCTTATTCGGCATTAAGTCTCCTAATTTTCCCCATAAAACTGCCCCAAAATATTCTTGTCAATATTTGTTTTTTTTTTCAAACTCAACATTAGTTAAGCTTGCAGAAGCTATTTATTGGGTTGGGCAGAGAAGAAAAAAAAATACGTATTTCCTATATTTTAGCCAGCCAGTACTTTTATGCTGTTTTCAACAGTTGGAATCATTTTTAAATTTTAAGAATTTCGTTACTTTATTTGTTAAAAAAACTTGATCAGTTTGCTCATATCTGCTTGTGAGTGTCTCCGTCCGTCCGGCCGTCTGTCTCACTAACATTTTATAATATTTTACGCGTTTTGTGATCATATCTTTTTTTTTTTTTTTTTTGCTTTGCATATATAGCTACATACCACTAGTGAGGTTTTCCTGCTCTCTTTAAAGTTAACTGACCCACGAGAGCTGAAACAAACAGCCAGATACCACCTACTCAAACCAGTTGGGTATGAAATTTCCTTGCTGATTGTTGATCTTTAACAGTTTAAATGTTTAAGCAGCGTTTTGTTTTTTCTTGTACGTTGCAGTCAGATTATTGTCTTGGTTTCAGCATGTGTGTTGGCGTTAAAAAAAAAACTAAAAGTAAAAGAAACCAATAAACAGCAAACAATAATCAAATGCAGCCATGGCATATCCATGCAAAAGGCTTTAAATAAAAATTGATATTTGCTTAAAAGGCAAACCGAAGTGTAAATATTTGTTTTCAATTTTAACAAGGTCAGAAGGACCAGGCAGGAAAATGTAAACATTTGTTTAGAATTTCAGCAAGGTTCGAAGGACCATGCATCAAAAATAGCCGCAGCCGTGAAATCGGTGCAAAAATCAGTCAGGTTTGCTCTCATGCTCTTTGTAGACTCTTTGTAGACTTCATGGAATGCATTCAATGTAATAATATCAAACACAAAAAAATATATTTGATCGCTTTTCTCGTTGCCTCAAAAGTAACAAAACAAACACGCCACTCTTTGTAGACTTCATGGAATGCTCTGGGAATCCTTTTAAATATCTAAAACTAAAAATCCTTTAAAAGGCTGCCCAAAAAAATAAATCTAAAATCCCCAAAAAATAAACATCTTATTTTTATGACAGCATCGTTGCTCCCACCTAAAGTTCTATAAATTTCCTACTGGCAATTGTGATTTTTTGTTTTGTTTTTCATTACTTCATGTCGACAATTTAAAACAATTTGGTTTGATTTAAATTCCAACTTCAGAGAATCGTAGATAATGTAAAAAAAAGAAAAGAAAAACAGCGCTTGCTCGGCCTGGTTGTGCAAGTAATTGTCTTATCAAACATTTATAGTCAAATCGCCAGTTACCACCATTGCTGCTCCATTTGTTTTGAAGCGCCAAAAAACATTTGTAACTCAACGCTTAGCTTTGCATTTGGTATTGTGGCTTCGATAAGATTGAAAATTATAGACCTGGACATAAAATAAATTTTTTTTGAATTTAAATGAAACCTTTGTTCAGCTACATTATATAGAATTTATGTGCTTTTGGAAGTTAAATGTTTAAATTATGCTATTTGATTTTAATACTGAAAGAGATTTAGTTGCCAGGCGGCTTAGTGTATAATTATAACCAAATGCCGTTTAATAATATTGCGAAACGCTTGCAAAAGATTTTGTGAGAACTTACAAGCCTGCAGGTTATTATATTTGCGCAGCACTTTTTTAGGCAAAAGTACGCAACCTTCTATAGACCTCATAAGAACAAAAAAAAGGGGTTGTTGTCAGCGGTAATAAGAAAGAAAGACTTTCTCTTTTAAATTTTCATTGCTGTCTGCACCTTGAAATGTTTTCAATGAAAATCCTTTTCGTTTGAATTTTAATAATATTTTTAGTCAGACGATTAGGAGTTAAGGAACACAAGAGAATTTCAGAGTCAATTTCAGTCTTCTCACTTCAAATTTTTTGAACTGACAACAATATCAATATCGAGGAAATTTACTATTATATATTGTTAATATTACAGATTTAAAGAACTCTCTTGACTTGTATCCCGACTTGTTTAGTTATATAGCATTGATCATATTTTATGGCACGTTAGCGCTTACTACAATCAATTGCTTTTATTCTTCTTTGTGTTTAATATAATATTTCACTTTGTCAGCTTGTTTACTCCGCCTCGTACTTTAAATTGCATTTAATGAATTAATTTGTGTAATTGTTTACCTGGCATTAATTGAATTTACGTTTAATTTATGTGAATTTTGCGCATCAAATATTTGCTAATTATTATTGCTGTTGTAGTCTTTAATTGCATTTACAGCAAATTCTTGACACAAACGCAAAAGGGAAAAAAAAACAAAATCGGTAGCAAATTAAAAATTAATAAAAACGTTTTGCTGTTTGGGTATAAAAGTTTTCAAAGGGAAATTTAATGAAGTCATAGCTTAGTGGTCGGAAAAGTATTAAATTGTTTTCTGAAAATCAGCTTTGCAGAAGCAATATTGCGCCAATGACAAGTAATTATCTCCAAATCGGTCTGTATCAGATACTATTTTGCTTTATGCGCGCAGTAGGTATTTTTTATATCAACCTCAATCCCCGTTTTCTTAATGACCAAGGCGCTGAGAAGCCCCCAACCCTACCAGCAGAACTTAATCGATTCATTGGAGATCAGTGGCTTCGTTGGGTCTGTTATGACTCGTTTCTTAGCTAGCCCAGGGTGCCTTCAGATGAAACACTGCTTTTGGACACCATTGATGCAAAACATTGTGCATATATTTACGGTTTAAATACGAAAGAGCTAGTTGTGCCCCAGTCAATGAGTCTTTAAACTATGTCCTTCTGGTCTCTCAGAAATACTAATCACTAAGATTACATTGTTTTTAATTTCAATTTGAAGCCCATCTATGGCAATAATTTATAGAAAGAAAGTACAACCAAAAAAAAAAATGCTATTAACTAAAATGTTAACCAACAAAATACTTGACCAACGGAAAACCTTTTTTTTTTTTTGTTAATTAAATAATGCGCGTTGTTTCATTTTAGCTTTTGTCCACATAATGTATTCATCCTCTATAACTTAGTAGACTCTTTTTTGCATTCGATTATTTTAGTGCATATGTTTATAATTTTTTCATGAACTAAACTTTAAATTGAAACATTTTCATAAATAATAATTTTTGTTGATATTTTTCCTAATTAATTGCGCACTCATATGCATGAGCACATAAATAAATTGTACAAATAATGACTAAAGAGTACTAAATGATTAAAAATTTCTATTGGTTTTCAAAGCAGATACTACGAGCAGACGTCATTTTGCCAGAACTTAAGCCAGTCACTGCTGTTTAGAACACTTTTTTTGTTTAATATAAATTTAACTACTAAACGTACGAAGGGGCACTAAAATATTATGGGGAATTTTTAAATGTTATATATAATTTTTTTTATATTTTAGCAAAGCTTTGTAAGAACTTTTTGAGCAGTTCCCAGATTTGGTAAGATAGTTTTTTTTTTAAGTTTGCTTTAAAAAAACGTATTTTCGTAGAACCAGCAGTGATGCTCGTTCATTCAAAAACCATTTGCTGATTAATATGCTTTTCGTATAACGAGTATGGCTGCATTAAAATTGTTGCGGATTTCTGTTTCTGTTTTAGTTTTTTTTTTTTACTGTCTCTAGAAACTGCCAAATATACGGCATTTCTAATGTTTATGTATTTCATATGAAATTTATTATCCTTACAAAATTTAAAAATAAATAAATTTACACATACACTAGAGGGCTATTTGGCCTGAAAAAAGAAACACACCACAACCAAACATTGTTTTGGCACTGGATAAAAATAACTGTTTATTATCATTTCATTGTAGAAAAAAGAAAACTTCAACAAATTATTTTATGTTTTAAATGAAAAGTATTACTATTTAGAATAATATAAATAATTTGATTTAGTTAATTAGACATTTCATTTATTTCTAGGATTGTTGCAATTGTGCTTCAGTGCCCAAAAAGAGGGTCAAGTTTAATTAACAGAAAATACTGTAAAATAAATATTATAAAATTCTACAGAATTGATAGAGAACTATTTTTTTTTTTTTGTTAAAATTAAAATATTATAGAAATAAGCGTAAAGAAATGTATGAAGCTTATCAACAAATACAGAAATAAAATAAAATGAAAATTTACGGAACTAGAAGCCGAAGGCTGATCATGCTCAGGATATTTAGGAGTATACGAAGGAGAAGAAAATTCTCTAGCTTGGCCCTCTAAGAATTATGTATCTTGTGGTGCTAGACATTGATGTGTCATAAGGTAAAACATTATACTGCTCGAGGTACCCGACATTTGTGCTCTATAATTTTTTTCTTTTCCAAAAAATAACTTTTTTCTGTCCTAAAATAAAGAAATGTATTTTTATAATAAATACCAGTCGATAAGGCTCTATTATGAATGCCGAGCGAACTACGATTACATTGCCAGGTACAACAAATTTCACAGCAAATGATAAAGCAGGCAGCACAACGGTACTGCAAATGATAAAGCATACGGGTACAATAGGAATAACTGCTTTGCCCACATGGTAATGCAGTTACACTTCATTTTTCTTGCAGACTTTCCAGCAATGAATAATTTGACAATGAAGAATAATAATTCCATTAGACAATGAATAATTTGTTTAACGTTAATTTTTAATTTTATAACCGAACTATATGGTTTGCAATTGTTAATAGTTCTGTTGGGCTTTCTAGTATAGTCAAGCGCTGCTGCTCAATTAGTCATGGCCAACCAGTTCAAGCCAGTTTGGGTGCTGATGAACGACGTGGTGGCGATGAAACAGCCATGGTATGCACCCCAGCCAATAAGTCTTAAATTTTCTTTTTCTTGTCTGCTTTTAAAACGTAGATTACCCCAGTTTAATCACACAAAAAAAATCTTACTTAATCTTGAGGCAGTGAAAATCGAACTATAGAAAGTCCGATAAAATTATTAACAATTTAATTAAAGTTTTTAGTTTTTGCTTAATTTAATATGCAAACTGTAATTATTTTGTGGTTATTTAATTATAAAAAAATGTATCTTTTATGATTTTTCTTTGTCTTTTTAGGTAAGTTTGCTACTTCTAAATTATGCCTGAAATGCATTGGTAAGTGGAAACATTTAGTTAACACAAGCCTTAAGAATCGAAAGAAATCATAAATTAAGTTGATTGCAAAAAATTGCAGTTTTAAAGTTGTATAAACGTTTTTTGTTTTCTAAAGAAGTGCTTTTGAGTGATTTTTTCTACGTGGACAAAGTCAATTGCAGTCTAAACAAACAAAGAAACAAATAGTCCTTGTTGTGTATTTGTCACATGTCATTTTACAAGTAAATGTTAGCAAAAAAAAATTTTAGGTGAATTTTAGTTTTTTATGTATGTTTTTTTTTCTTAATTTAAGAAAACTGTAGAACTTTCATATGAATTTGGTAGCAGTGTCTCTCCAATCTTTAATAAAAAAATAACAAACAATTTTAACTGTCAGCTTTAACACAAATATTTTCGTATAACCAACCAAATGCCATTCTGATTATCGAAAACAAAAAAATGCAACAATACTTTTAAGAAGCACACCTTTTTCTTACAACCGAAAACCAAATAAATCTCTTGAAAAAAGTTATTTTGTTGCCTTATTGCTTATAGATTTGATTTGTTCTTTAATTTTTCAAATTAAACACGACATTTGTCTATTAAAAACCAATAAAAGAGAACCCCTCCCCCTCCCTCCAACCCTTCTCACACAGTTTGTAAGCAGCAGAAAAATAAAAATCAAAATCGCTTTTTCAAGCGAACAAAAGTTTTTGGTCTTTTGTTGCCAACACCACACAAAATGCGTTTGAGAGTTCAGCAGATAAAAAGCAACAAAAGAAAAAACTTTTTTCAATTCTGTTAATTTTTTGTCAACTACCGCTGCAGAATGAATGGCCAACGGTTGACAATTTTACAAGGCAAACAATTAGGTGGGGCCGGCCCGCCACAAATCTACGTTTTAAAATGTGTGCCTGTTTGCTGCTGTGATGATGATAAATCGATAATGACCAGAGGAGAATAGAGAAACTTTGTGGAAGTGAAAGTGGTGCTTGCATGTAGACTGTTAACAAGCAACTGGATGACACTTCATTTGGTTTGAAACAAAAGTTTATGTGTATGCAACTTTCATTATTATTGTGATTAGCAATTAAAGAGAATTAAATTTGTCGCAACACAAAAATACATAAGCCAAGTCATGCTTCTTTATGCAGGGAAGTGCGCATACCACACTAGAAGAACTATAGACATTTTCGCGTTATCTCTATCACACGATGCGAGTGTCAATGATGGAGGAAGTGGCCACCAATATATACAAGATTTTAGGCAAACATTTGAGTTCTGGGGCTATCAAATTGCGGTGCTCTTAAGCTGTTGCTTATAATAAAAATCTAAATTGGTAGTGGTAAAATAGAAATTCTAAGGCAGTGAAAGTTGTACATGCAAAGAAAAATCATTTTACAATATGGTCGGGGGCTTCTAAGGTAATAAAGAGTTGTAGATCAAAAAGTTCAACTAAAAACTAAATTAATGCATAAAAAGTGAAATTATTATATAAAAAGTTAAATTAATTTATAAAATCAGACTAATAAAACCGAGTCCTCGAAGTCTGTTTCGAATAGTCCTTTGCCTAAAAATCATAAAAAATTTAATGAAAAAAAATTGTTTATCAAGAATAAATTTTATCAGTTGCTGGCTACAAAAAAAGAAAACTTTAAGCCAATTATACAAATAGTTGTCTACACAAAATTAACAACAAAAACTAACGCCATTTCAAGCAAATAAATAAAAAATATTTTAATATAAAATTGGTGGCTTTTTTTCAACGCTAATTAAATTCAAGCAGGGTACGAAAAACAATGCAATTGAAAAGAAATAGAATTTTACGCCACACTATCTTATTTTTACTTTTTCGATTAGAGCTTATTCTGCGTTCAAAACAGCTTCTTTTTAATGTCCTGTTTCAAACCCTATTTTTTCTTTTTGTCTTTTGGAAAACAGCATAAATTAAAATCAAATAAAACAAACCATACAAAAAAAAAATTTCCTTTGTTTCTATTCTACTCTGCCATTATCGAACGCCCGCCCATCTTTGTTGCGAAAGAAAAACAACAAACATTTTATTACATTTGCAACAGAAAAAATCATTGTAAATGCAAATTTTTAATTTAATTTTATTTAATAGCTACAGCTATTTTTAACACGTTTTGTGCGATATTCCTCCTAATTTTGTTATTTTTTATTTTTATTCCGAAATTATAGCTAAATGCCAAACTATGCAAGTAAAAACAGTGAGAACTTCAAAAAGAATATTTGCAATAGAGTGGGAGAGCGAGCAGTTGGCATTGCAAAAGCCGTGTGCAAACATAAAGACACGCCAATTATGGAGAATAGCAATTTAAAATAATATCAGGGAATAAATGCAGGCATGAAAGGGCAGGAGTTAAGGATTGTATAGGTAGAATTTTAATAATCACAGCAGTAGTCAAACGCAAGAAATCAATTTAAATGAATATCGAGACATATGAAGCCTTTTCCAAAATACCATTTTTAACAAATGTGACATACATATAATCTTGCAAAACACAACTGTCAGTGCTAGACTTGTTTCTAAAGGAAAAATATGTTGGCAAGGGAGATTTTCCAATTAAAAATATTTTTGCAAGAGCCCTCTTCTAAGCGCATGTTTGTTGGCCGACATTAACTTTTGGAAAATTATGTTTGTCATACGCCTTTGAAAATAAAAGGATATGTTTTAACAAAAAAAATCACTTTGTAAAATAATTATTTCCAATAGAAAATAACTTTGCAAAACATATTTTCTAATTTGAAGATTATTTGCAAGACAGATTTTGTGATGAGAGCAACTCTGCTTTAACATATCTCTTGTTTCTTTGTTATGCCTCTTGCTCTCGCTCGCTCTCTCTCTCTCTCTTGTCAGCTCTTCACACCTATTAGCAACTTATAAATATTTAATCCGAATTTGTTATTGTGAAATTTGTTCTTTTCTTTATTTTTTTAGTTTTAGATTCTTGAGAGAAAATTTGCAAATTGTACAACAAATGAAGTCTTATTAAATTTTTCCTAATTTTTTCATCATTTCTTTTTAATATTTTTATTTATATTTTTAAATGTTGTGTATCCTGCATTCTGTTCATTTTAAGCAGAACCACTAACAAACAGGGCATTTTTGTTAATCAACTAGTTGTCACTTCTCAGTGTTTTCCTTTCTGTTTGAGAATTTTTTGTATTTTAATTCTACTTGTCACGTTAGAGCAAAAATTGTTACTGGAAACAAATAAACTAGAGAATAGAAATGGTTTTCATTACAAACAGTCTTCCAAAAAGATCAGGGTTTATTTATATTTTTAAGGTTGATCGGGAAAATGTCGTGTCACGCGTGATCGTAAATAAATTTTGGAAAAATCACGCGTGAGCGCGTGAGCGTGATGTAAAATTAAAACTTTGTGCGTGATTGAAAAAATGTTGTTCGTGATTTTCGTAAGGAAAATTATTCTGATCGTGAGTTTGCGTGACGTGAGCCCAAAAAACACTCACGCGCACATCTCTACCTTTTAGCACTTAATGTAATATGATCCTGAATGCACTTTCTTACATCCCTTAAGCTTAAGAGAAGCTTTGCTCAAACTTATTAACTTTACCACAATATATACCAGCTTTTTTGCCTCTTTGCAAGATTTACTTTTGCTTAAAAAATGCCGACTACGTTATTAACTGTAACAATATCTTTGCACAAAGTTAAGCCATTATAATTTCGCCAACATTTTCAAAATTATTATAATACTAAAGTGCTTCGTGGCAGTTTTCTTTAGCTGTTTTTTTTTTTTTTCTTTACTTACCCACTAAATGTACTTAAGCAAACCAAAAGTTTTTCACCATTTAAACAACTTTCATTTTATTTATTCTTTTTGTTTTTTTCATGTTTTTTTTTTTATTCTTTTGTGGATAGTTTAAGCAGAAAAATATTATTTTTCTAGTCACTTCTTTATTTTTCAACGCGTATTTACATCTTGCAATAGTATGACAAATATATAAATTGCACAAAGAAAATAAACAATTTCTTGTTACTTGAAAGAAAAACTCTTAAATAAAATTGAAAACGGCAAATTTACAGGCAAGTCGTAAGACATCAAATACTCAACCAGCCAACAAGCTCCTTGGCAAATACTGGCTTGCAAATATTCCTCTTAAGACGATCTGCATCAAAAGTACTTTCGCTTAGAAAATTTGCTTCGGTTTCGTTCTTTCAAATGTGTGTTCATAAGTACGAGGGAGGCCTAAATTACAACATGGATTTGCAAGCCTCGTGTACTAAATTGTGATGTACTAAATTTTTTTGTTTTTTTTTTGTTTTTGCGAAATGTTAGCTTCCAAACACGCTTTTAAAGACACTATTTTGTTTAAGAAATGTGTTTTGGAAATACCTTTTTTTTACCAAAGACGTTTCTGAAATTTTTATAAAAAACAACATATTTTTTATGTTCAAATAGCACTTTGCAAGACCTTGCAAATGAAATATTAAAACATTTAATGATACTGATACTGCTAAAACGAGTTCGAAATTGGCGTTGCAAGATGAATTTTTGAAACAGGTGGTGCCTTCAAAAGATGGGGTTTATACAAAAAAAATATTATTGCATATACCTTTTAGTAAAACTTTTCAGGCACAAATTTCCTTTTTTCAACTGTCTTTTATATGAAATTTTGGACATTTTGTTTTAATATTCATTTTGTTGATTTGATTTTGCAATATTGAAATACCATTTGTAAGACTTGATTTTAAAGCAACACTTGATTGAATATTATATAGCAAAATTATATTACAAGACGCTGTATTTATTAAAAATTTCCTTACAGAACTGGCTTTCATATAAATTTCTTAAAAACTGTTTTAAGTTTAATTTACTTTGCAGGGCCCTGCAAATGACTTTTTTCCATATCTTATTGTTGTAAAAGATTATCTTAGTCATTGTTAGTCTTAAAAAGGGTTTGAGAATGCATTTGCAAGACTCATTTTTATAAAATAGTTGCTATACAAAACTTGCAAATTTCTTATTACACAAAAGAGACGTTTCAATTAATTTGGTATTGTTAAATATCTTTGGATGACTTTCTTAACGTATTTCTAGTATGTGAGGACATATGCTATTTAGTGTCATATATCAATTTGGTTTTGCAAGACACTGTATGCAAAGCAAAAGGCCATTGCAAATCATATTTCAATATGTACGTGCTTTCAAATGAGCAATTTTATATAATATGACGGCTGGGAAATAGAAAAATGCTTTTGCAGGACAGTATATTCAAAGCAAAATGCCATTGCAAATCATATTTCTTTATGTAGTTATGTAGTTTCAAAAGAGCAATTTTATGTAAACGTCTTTTTGTATGTAGCAAAGACATAATGTCAGCTCATTTGCAAGACTAAATGGTGGATTGCAAATACATTGCAAAGTGCCTTTTCAATATGTTACTTCAGAAAAAGAAAAATGACTCGGAAATGTGTACAGGACACCTTAAAAAATGTATTTCGCATATAGAAAGGGTGTTCTTATAGAATATTATTCTTCGAAAACTATTCTTATTTGTCCATTGCAAAATATATTTTGGTTTTCAATTAATAAGTAAGTTTAGAACCAGTTTATTTTTCCCAAGAAAAGTTGTATTTTCCTACAGACCATCGTACTTTAATACAATATTTTTAAGCCACGTAAAATAAATATAATTTACCTTTTCCTGGGTATTTATTCTCAAGCCAAAGTTTGACTTGGTTTTTTGTTTTTTTTTAACAAGAAAATATGACTAATAAAAAAAAAAAGAAATCTAAATAAACTACCCTTAGACTGAAAGCAACTACTATTACTCTATCACAGCTACGGGCACTACAACTTGCACTGAAGCACAACCACTGTCAGCGTTGTCGTTGCAAATGTAATCATTATTGTCATCAAAGACATTTAAAGCTCAAAGTTGATGCAACAGCTAAATAAACTTTTTAAGTTTTTATTTCTCATTTCTTACTATTGCAATATTAACCGCTTAAGGGACTCACCCCTCTACTTTGATTCGCTCGTATCATCGCCATCCTGCAAAAAGCATAATTTTTTATATTTTATCTTAAGAACTTTTACTGCCAATGACGTTTCGTATGCACAAGTATTTGCTGTAGATTGTCGTTATTATCTTGCTGTTGGTTAGATGACAATTTGTATGAATGAATGGCTGTAAACTCGGATACCTTTTCTAAACGGAATATTTGATATCAGGTGTATTAAAGCTGAATTGAAGGGATTTAATGCCAACCACAATGAATAACTAGCCCGTGTAAGAGCATAAAGTAGGGCAAAAACAAAACCTTGTTGCATTTTTTTTGATTTTGTATAAGAAGATAACTTAAAAACTAAATAAAGAAAAAAAAATAGAGAATTAAAACTGGTCATTCGCGGAGGAGATTAAAAGATTATCAGGTATCATGCAAATGTATTTGTATATATCTGGAATTTGTAGACTAGTTTGCAAAGCAAAATTTTTTTTACCGCCATTGTTAGCTTAGGTTTAGTTAAACCAAGAATCTGAGTCTTGGCTTAGATTTTTTCCATATACCTTTCAACTTGAGGTCGTCGAATATTTTTTTTTTTTTTTTTTTTTTTAGAAAAAAGCCTATGTGGCTCTTGTAAATATATTTTTAATGCAAACATGTGAGTTTATCGTACAAAAATTATTTTGTAAGACTTCTATGATTAAAAACAAACAGTTTACAACAGCTTGTCAGCAAAAAAAAAATGAATTTTCAAAAAAGTCATATTTTTCATTAGTATTAGAAAAGGGTATAAATTTCAAAATACTTTTCATCATCCATTGTGATTTTGAGACTTTTTTGTGATTAAGTTCTGATAACTGTTTTCTTGAATGTCTTGCAAGCCCACCTAGACTGAGAAAAATAACTTTGCAATTTAAAGAGGTTAAATGAAATTATTCATGCGCTATTTGCTTGAAAGTTTTTGTATGGTATACTGCTTTTGTTAAACTGTTGAAAGCACAAAGATTTTTCAATGCGAGAAAAACATCGTTGTTGTTGCAGCACACATTTCAGAGTTAAAGTAGAAAAATCCTGGTACCCATAAGTACCAAAGGCTATGCAGCTTCAGAGCTAGTTTACCGCTTCTAAGAGGGTCATAATACTGCGTAAAACTAAGTTTTATATATGTATGGTTTTTCTTTCGACATAAGTTAGCTTACTTATTCATTTATTTCAGATACAAATTTAATTACTTATTGTCACTTTGTAACAGGTGTAATAAAAATGGGATATTAAGAAGAAGTAGAAAAATAATATGTGTTGCACTTGCGTTTTTAAATTGTTATAAGATTAGAGGAATCAAATTCATTTGATATAGCAGAATGCTCTTAAATTTTTTTTTGTGTTAATTGCATTTTTCAGGAAGCCCTTTTAATAAAATCTGATAAATTTTTAGGTTTTGAAATAATTTTTTTTTTTTCAAGAAATGCAACACCTTTTGAAACAAAAAAAACCAATGTAAAATAACTTTTCTTTGCATTGCAAATCGCAATTTCGAATCTACTTTTATGGTTAATTTGCAAGACCCATTTTTCTAAAAGGAAAATTATCTTTGAAGCCAGACATTTGGTAATAGATATAACCATGTTCAATACCTTTTATGCACTACAAACTGTCTATTTTGCCATTTCTAATCTAATTTTTAAATTAAATATTCCATTTGCAAGACCCGTTTTTGAAAGAAAAAAATTAGAATTCGCTAATCGGTACTTATGAAAGAAACTGTCTTTGAAGCAAGTCTTGAAAAGATAAGAAAAAAACGTCTATCTTTGCAAGATCCTTTTTTCAGGTGAAAGTAATCCTGGCAAGATTTTTTTTTTAATTAAAACTGAAAACTGTTCAAGTCTTGTAGACAGGCCCATTATTAATTTTTTCGCTTTCTTTATTAAGGTGGGCTTTTTCTCAATTCTTACAAAACAAAAACGTCTACAACTCCTTTTTGTCAATAGACTTCCCAAGTAATATTTTTGTCTAAGTATGTTACTTACTTTCCGTGTGGTATTTTTCTATTATGCAACTTCCTTCTTTTTTTATACATATTTGACTTTGTAGTACAATTCGTACTTACCTCAATATATGTATGTATGTATGCGGCATAGGATTTTTCTATTACATTTACATATTCTCTTTAATATACTCACACTCGAAGTGCTCGACAGTAATCAACAGTTTTCATCAAACTCATCATAATCTGTCTGCTTACGCTGCAGCCGTAAGAGAAATATGCAGTAACGAACGAATGTTGCAACAAACTCTTCCACAGCCATATACTGTTTGCACTTTGTTGCATTATAGCGATTATCATGCAAGCATCTAATGCTTCATCTATCCAGCCATGTGGCATCAATGCATAATCATTATTGTCATCATCGTCATTTATAAAGATGATTTCCTTTTTCCTGTCTTTAGTTTTCTATATTTGTTTATATATATATATTTTTTTTTTTATTTCCTTAACGGGTATTTGCATACATTTTCACAAAACATCTTCAGCTACTGGTGATACACACGCCTTCTTATAATATTATTTTTATATATTTTTATTATTCAAGTTGTTGCAGGTTTTTTACATCTTCAGCATTTGCAATTGTCGCAAACTACTTGAGTTCTCCGTTACACATAAAACGAAAAACAAAGAACGAGAACAAAAAAATCATTTTACATTAAAATATGGAATATTACTTTTGTAAACATTTAAAAGTTGCAGTAAATGCCGCATATACCTGGATGAGTTTCTTTTGCTCTGTCTGTTGGAGTCGAAACAGCAGGCTGTTGGTATGCAAAGTGCTGCAACAAGGACTTCCTTAAGACGAAGATTTTCGACTTCTTTTAATAATATTTTTTCTTACTGTTTGTGCAATAAAACCAGCATAGAATTAAAATTAAGACTTAAATTTGTTTCTAAGATGATTAAAACAAGAATAAGAACCCTTTTCATTTTATTCACAGTTGTGGAGAAGAAGTTGTCTGCTGATTAGAAAGCAGTTGTGAAAGAAATCAATTTTTTGCAAATGTCTGCCTAAAAAAGTTTTCACAAGACAAAATTAAATTACGTATATACTACCCATCTAATTCATAAAAATTATAACAGGTTTATAAAGCTCTTATTTGACAGATTTTCCATACAAATATGTCAAATAACAGTCTTATAAGCCCGTAATAATTTTTATGAATTAGGGGGTACATATACAGGCTTGTCTTGTCTAATAACGAGTTGCTTAATACAAATTCTTTTTTTTTTAGATAAAATGTATGACCAATCCATTTTTATTAGCATATTTTTCATGGCAAATAGTTTTCCTTGTTTTTGTATAAAAAGAATTTTGTGAGGGAAATTTTCTTAAAAAAAAAAAAACAAAACTATTCTTGCTGATGATGAATATTCAGAAATTTAAAACTTCTCCACAGATAGGGCAAAACATTTTCCTGTTCTACATTTATATTAAATTGCTGTTTATATTAATTCCTGTTCATTAATATTTAGTTTAAAAAAACTGTATTGCGCTGCAAATACAAAGTGTGTATTTTTTGGTATTATTTGGTTTTGTTATGACAAAGTTGCATAGGAATTGCCTTTTAATATTAAGGGTGTTCACGATGATGGCTGTGCAAATATGATTAGTGCAAATTTGCACTGTATTTTATGATTGATCGTGAGCGCAAAGTTTTTGTTTTGAGCAAATCTGCACCGTATGTTTGGTTTATCCCTGGGTCTCTTCTTGCAATCTATGCTTGTTGAAGGTTTGAAAATTCATTGCTTTAATTCAAAACTTTTTTTATTTCGAAGAACACAAAATTCTGTTACGTATTTCAAAATTCTAAATAACGCTACTGTAATATGTAAATAATAAGGCACGAAATGTTTTGTATATAATCCTTAAAGCCAATGGCTGTGCAATGAATTCTCTTTTTTTTCATAGGAAACACTTCACAGACTCATAGCAATTACTTGTTTGTGTACTGAGATTTGCAAAAATGTTTCAGTTTTTTTGCTACCCTTTTCCTGGAATTCCTTGGCAAATAAATTTTTTGTTCGAAAAATTATCTTTTCTATATAGCGCAGTTATTTGTTAAATCTCTTGCAATTTATTTTTGCTACGTTTTATGCAAGTCATTCCAAAATTTATTTTGTTGGTGTTTTTCACTCAAATTGAGATAATTAAAAGATCCCCCAAACGTTGTGAGGTCTAATTGAACATCATTTCTTTAGATATAAAAGTGTTGCATAATAAAATTAACAGCCTTTAAATTCAAAACGAATTTAAATACATTAATAAATTATGTGATTTTTTTATATTTTTTTTCTTTATTTTATAATCTAACAGGCATTTGAAATATGAGACTTCATCTGTATTCACATTTTTTTAACCCCCTTAAAAGCTCCAGGCAACCTTTTTATCTCTAATCACTTTTGTTTGTTGTTTTGGAGTTCATGAAATTCTTTTAAAAATGAGTCATTCTATTGATATTTTACTAAAGTGTTGTATATAATAATAAATTTTCTATAATTTTTACCAGCCATAAACAGTAAGAATTTTTCTTAATTGCTGCAAGACACCGATAAGTATAAAATGCTTATGGGGGGGAAAGAGACAATTCTTTAAAGCCTTTAACCCAAACCACTGATAATCTGCTTGTTGTCATTCATGCAGCCAGAGAAATCATAAAAAATACGCTTTTTAAAAACTCATTATTTGTTTTAGACAAAAACCTATAAAAACAAACTTGATTTTCGTTTCCTGAAAGCAAACACACACCGTCTTGACAAACATGAAAAAAAGCCATGAGGGTTTGTAATAAAAATTGATATTTAAATTACTTTACTTTGACAAACTGCATACACTTAAATCAACATACAATAAAATATTATATTCAAATGCAGACAATTCTTGAAATGACAGAGAGAAAAAAGAAGTGATAACAACATGAAAGTAACAGCGAGTATGTACATACATTACATACATTAACAGGCAGCACTTTAAAATTAAAAAAAGTATCATTGCTTTTGCCTCAAAAGAAAGTAAATTAAAAACAAAAACCTAAGAATAATCATAATAATAGATTAAAAACTTTAACAGCTGCCACTTATTTTAAGGACTTTTAGTAATTGAAAGATAAATGACTAACAATTATGTGTGCACACACACACATGCATGCACTTGCAGGCATGCAAACGCATGCCTGCACAAACCCACTCAAACACACACATTCCATGACACAATGATGTTTTTCTCTTTCTTAAAAGAAAAATGCAGCCAGCTTCGGGGAAAGTTGAGTTGTTGAAAGATTTAGTGTTTTTTATTGTTGTATTTTTTGTTGGTGGGCGTTTAATTGCTATTGATGTTCAAAAATACCGCTATTGAGTGTAAAAATGAATTGCATGTTGTTTTTTTTGTTTTTGAAGAGAGAAAGAGTGATAAAAAGATTTATTGAAACATTTATGACCTTTATCACCAGGAGGTCAATTATCGTTCTCTAACATCAGGAAATGAAAAGTATTTTTTCACTTTTTTATAGCAGCTTCCATTCGAGATCAGTAAAATGGTGACATATACCGCCAGTTTTACGTTGGCACTCGGCATGCCCGGCTCACTGGCACATGTGCAAAGGAACAACAAGTTTTAAAATTTTGTTGTTTATTTTGTCCAAGTGAACGGTGTCAAGTGGCATCCTGAAGCTACCGCACAACGTTTTTTACATACATATGTAGAATACATGTTTCATACCAGAAGCCACTTTCTGAACTTCTTCAGATTTCACTTTTGTCAAAACAATTCACTGAGGAAGCAGCAAGTAGTCGCGTAGTTCTTAATATCCCGTTTTTTTAGCGGCGAAACACTTTTTTCACAACTTTTTTTTTTTTTATTAAAAAAGTCAACTTTTCACAACTTGTAATGATTTTTACAAGGTATCACTTTCGATATAGAAACCCCTTTTTTCTCTCTCTTGATAAGTAAATTTTCTCCAAAAATATTTGGCTTTCGCAAAACTCGAATTAAAGTTACTATAACAAAAGTTTTTGCCAACAATTTACTTTTCGTATACAAAAAAAAAACACTTTTCTTAAGACTACTCAAGCGTTAATTCATTCTATTCCCAACATCGTTCAGTACTTTGTTGAGCATTTTCAAAAGTTTCTTTCAATCAGCAGTGGTTTTTCTTGTTTAATATAAATATTTTTCCCTTAATTGTGTAATTTTGCTACCACAACAGTTCTGTTCTGGAAAATATGTACACACATGAATTAATTGCAAGGAAAGTGGAGTTTAGTAACAGCAGTTTTAAGCAACTGCATCTGTTAAATTTTCAGTACAGCAGACCTGTCGCACAACATCAGCAAGGAAATGAATTTGACGAAAAAAAAACCAAAGCAACACAATCACCAATTAAGTGACGAAAAATAAACTGAAGGTGTACGGTCTCTTTCTTCATTGCACCACAAAAAAAAAACACCCACCCACCGACAAACACTGCAGCTACATTTGAAGTCCTTGGTTCCCAATGTAAGGCCCCTAGAGCTCCCAAGCATGCAAGCTCAATATTTATAGGAAATGTATTTAGCTTAGACAGGGTCATCTTATTTTATACAACAGCATTGGAGACCTGAAGATTTTCAGCACCGTTTTTTTTTGCCACAATCTTTAAAAAAAAAAAGTTTAAGAATCTCCTTCTTTTACACGTACAAAGTTTGTTGTCATATACAATTCGTTGCGTTTGAATATCGCGGTTTTTGTAATAAAGTAGGTGGGTGGGTACTCTCCAGACAGGGTGCTAATCGAATTACGAGGCATATGTCACTTGCTCTTTTTCGCATTCAGCGTCTCAGCTTCATATTCAATTTAGCGAAGTTGAGAGAAAAAAAACATCAGAAATTCATACATGCAATAGAATGTTTACGAGAGATGTATCCGAAAAGTTATTTGGATGCCGTTCATTATGACACAACACTAAACTGCCACGTATGACGGCACATTCTGATGCTTAAACAAGGCATTAACAAATTGCAAAATTTAGCAAAAGTAACCGAAGAGAAAAACAAAAACTCATAATTAATGGACAGAAGTGATGCAGCACGGTGAAGAAAAAAAATACCCTGCTAATTTTTCTTCTTCTTTTAAATAACAATCTTTGCAAGTATACCGGTCTCAGTGAAATGAAAGATCTTAAGTATGTTCTCTACGCTGGCTTTAAAAAAAGAAATCGAGATACTATTTTCTGTTCACATAAAATTGCAAACTGAATTATTCTTAACCACCCTACTGGCATCATAAAAAAGCCACTATATCTGCCACTTTTATGTGTTACCCACTGTATAATTCTCTTCTGAGGCTTGTAATGCTCAATTGAGACCGCTTGCTGGTAAAAGTTACCGGAAAATTTCTCTAGAGTCTTCTATACCTTGATAAGATATAAATTCAAAAAATGCATAAACACCCACCTTCTCACATTTGTCCTGCATTCCTTTTAAACATTAGGAAAGCCGTGGTAACTGAAAGTAGAGTACAAATTAAATTAAATGAAAGTTGCATTAAAACCTTCTTTATGTGACTGATAAAGGGTAAATAATTTGGAAAAGTTGAAATGCGAATGCGAAGGAAACAGTTTGTTAATAAAATCATCACCAACAGCCATAGCAACAGTGCACACTACCGCAAACATCAGCTACCACAGCTGCTGCTATCGCTGTATGTTGTGTACAGGGTATCCCGAAAAATATTTATGTGTGCCACGCAAAAATTTAAAGGGTAAAAAAGAACACAAGTGCACAAGAAATGTTTTAGATTTTATATGAAAGATTTTTGCTGCAAACTTTTCATTTCAAGTTTTTACGTTTCCTTATTTTTGATACACCCTTTAATTCATTATCAACTTTTGTCATTATTACCATTATTGCATTATAAAGCTGTCAAAGTAACAGAGTTAGTTAAATGAAATAGAAGAAGTATTTTTTTTGCGCCAACACACAGAAAACATGCAGAGGAGCATGCATAAGCATGCATATTCATATCACAACATGCACTGCAAACTGTTTGTTGTGTGTCGCTTAAAATGCCAACTACTTTGAGCGGCAATAAAACAGCAACAACAAATAGCAATGCTCAACACCTTTAAAAGCTGCTGGGGCTTTCTGCAACCAAAAACGCATTTATGGCAAGACAATTACTGAAAGCGAAAAACGCAAATGTATTAAACATTCAGCAGTTGAAAATGTATGAGAGATGAAGTGCACATTTAACATTCAAAGGATTTTTGCAATGCAAAATAAGCAGAAGTTCTTTATTTTCGTTATGCCAAGTCCGCCAGAAGGCTTTGAAGCATTTGATAATCATTGCCGAAGGCGTTGCATGAAAAAAGACAAATAGGCCTTTTTTTCAACACGTAATTAAATGTTTTTCTTTTTATATAATTCGCCATTATAATTCGATTAAGAAATTTTAGAGTTGAGAAAAAATGTTTCTGTGTGTGTTAAAATTCAAGTGATCAATATTTTTAAAGAAGAGAAGAAAAGTAAAGTTGAAGTGTTACTGGCTGGGGCACATATCATGGCTGTTTCACCTCCACCACGACGCTCATTAGCATCCAAATTGCTTTGAACCCGATTCGGGAACAATTGTACAATGCTTTTAAGCAGCAGTGCTTAGCCATCTCACTACCTGAGCGTTTCCTTGCTAACTGTCTGTATTTAATTATTGATCAACTTTAATTTTTGTCAGTATGTGTTTTTTTTATTTTTATTTTTCCTATTGATTTTTGAGTTTGTTTATATGGTATCAGGGATGACAACGCTCTATTTGCTATTTAAATTATTAAATTGAATATTTAATTTGAAAACAATACTCTCTCGCAATTATAAATTTTTGAAAGAACTTGTAACACTAAAATTAATGGTGATTTGTTATCCAGTGTAGTTGGTGGTCTGATATTAAATTCAGCCTCAGAATCAATATCGATTAGATTAATTGGTTTAATATTGGATTAATAGTCATTAATAGTCGTTCTTTTCTTTAATTTTTCGACTCAAAGTAGTTTGACTAAAACCGTTTTGATTTTAAAAATTTGATTACAAGCAACAGCAGCTAAAAGCGGTAAAAATGTAATCGAAAACATTTTTTCGATTAAAAATTATTCGACTAATGTTAACCGATTAAATCGATCGAACGTTACTTGTACAGAAACAGCAGTTGAAAGCGTTCAAGAAAATAACTAGAAAGAATTTTTCGATTGAAAATTATTAGACTAATATTAATCGCTTATGTATTATTGGGCTAAAAGCTTGTGAATAACAATTTACTACATAGAAAACTAATCGCGCATAATTACTTACTAAATTTTTCTTTAAAATTATGCGAATAAAATATTTTCGATTTTAAGTCAATGTAATTAAATCCATGCTTTTTTAAATATTTTATCTTACAATTAAGCCACATATTTTTAAGAACTCTAACCGATTAAAAATTATTCGTTTAAAAAATTTTAAGTGGCTAGCATTAGGTTATCCACTTGAAATTTGATGAATTTCAAATAATTTGTTAAAACAATAATTCGTTAAAATTTTTGCACATATACAGTAAGTAGACTGAAGTTTTTTTTTATTATAAGTTGATAAAATTAAATGGCACATTAGAAAATTTTTTTTAATTTTCGCAGCATTTATACTAAGCAATTAAAAGCAATAAGAAACTAATAGGCAAAAGACTATTCGCTTAAGAATTATCCTCTAAAAATTAATCGATTAAAATTAATCGATTAAATTTAATCGACTTAAAGTATCTAACTAAAAATAATGCTTTAAAGTTTTTCTATTCAATGTAACAATTGAACTAAAATTTATCAGTTAAAACTCTGCTACTACAAAAATATTCGCTTAAAAATTAATGGGCAGAAAGAAAAAACTTATTAAAACTTGAATCCTTCATTAGAGGCATATTTTTTTTTATTTTTTAAATTGTACCTTGTAATTAAAACATGCACATATTTGAGTTACTGCATTTTGAGCATCTCTTTTGTTTTAAAGCAGCACTTAATGCACGTTTGGAAAACGTTTTGACTGTGAACACCATTTACTACTTTCGCATCTGCTTTCTTATCTCCGAGACATAAAATTACAATTGTTTTTCAGGCATACGACTGGAAAAATATCCAAATTGTGTAGAAGCATTTTGCATTATGAAAACTATTCATTCATATTTTTAAACAAAAATGTTGAACAACAAACGTTTTCTGCTTGTTTTTTCTTAACAGAAAATTCAAGTACCTTGGAAACTCTTTAGTTATACTCGCACATGTAAAAGTGCATATGTATATGTATGACTGTAGTATATGCAGATGTACATACATATGTATGTATGCGCATACGTTTATATCTTCTAATATGTACATGGTACATATCTTGTTCGTTAATGTATGTACAACTTACATTAAGCACACACACACACACACAGTCGCACAAAACTGCCTGCACTCTTGTGTGCGTATGTTTATCTCGTTACTAGCACTTTTGTATATTTTGATTAAACATGCATACGTTTGCATTCATTTAAATTTTATTTAAGTATTTTCCAACTAAAATTCTTGTTTTGGTTTTTGCTACACGAATGCATAAAGTGTGTTCCCTATTAAAAAAAAAAAAAAAAAAAACAAATACATCTGAATTTTTGCTGTACATATTCATGTAGTGAGTTCCTCTCTCATGTTGTGTAGTTTTATAGTAGAAGTTTAAATGCATTTACATATAACTGTATGTGTGTGTGTGTGTTTGTGTGTGTTTATATGGGCATGGGTGCATATGTGTGAGTGAGTGCGTTAAAACAAATTGAAACTCGTTAGTGTCACCAAATGTTTCAAACAATTTTGTGGGCGTTGTGGTATTTTTGGGTTACTTGACATCTGACAGTTGAAACGTTAAGAAAAAAAAAACCGACCAAAACACACACACACACACGCACACAAAAATAGTTAAATAACCCATTATTTAATTGCAGCTGAAGTGAAGAAAAAAAATGAAAAAGTGAAAAATAATTTAAAATAGTATGGAATATGAAAAACATTAACATTTTTTTAAAGCATTAATCGCCTTAAAAGAAAACTAAACAAGCGACATTAATGGCCAGTTTCTCGATAGCGAAACTCTTCATTCGCTGGCGTTAGTACCTGCAACATTTTTCTAACATTTATCTAAGACATTTCATTGTTGCTTTTATGTTGCAAACAGAACCAAACTGTCATATGAGTATTTTATTTTTAGTACAAAAGTGAGGATGGAAATTTTTATTTATACGTTTTATGAAAACAGGCAGTTAAAAGCAAAACAGCTTTCAAATTAAATAATATTATTATTACTTGCTTCAAGTGTCAGCAGTGTAATAGAAAACAAAAAATTAGCCCTGTGTTTTGCAAATTTCTTAGATGTCTATATTTTGGTATTTCGTTGATGCCATCCATTTTCCCGAAAATGTTGAGCGGTTGAGCAGCTTCTTAAAAGTTTTCATATCTACTCATGAATGGACGGCCACCAACAAAATGCTTAACCAGTTACAAAACATACAAAACGAGAGTTAATTTCTTCGACCTCAAGTTTCAAAATTGTGGTTTTTGTTTCAAGTGAGCGGACGAATCCTAAGGACAATTACTACAGGGAGTCTTTCACAAAACTCAGCTGTAAACTGTGAAGCCAACGTTTGAAGATGTTACCAGCATTTATTTTTAAATAACTTCAGATCCCCTCATCTCAAGTTGATGCTCCCGGCAGCTGTCCTTCACCATAAAGCAACGTTTCTTCGCTTCCCTGCCCGCTTTGTCTCATCGAAATTTGTTCGCAATTTGGCAGCTTCAGTCTACACTCTGTTTGGCTTTCGTTTTTAGAGAACTTGCACAAAGTGCAATTCCTTTTATTTCATTTCATCTTCCATTTCAACTCATTTAATTAGTTTCTTCGTTTACGTTTTACAGTTAAGACTTGTACAACTCTATGAGTCACTTAAACTCCTACAATAATTTTATTATTTCTATTAACAACCTTTAGACCATTTAAGAAGAAAAGTTTCTGTCAACGTAGTAAACGACTGATGTTGTCAACAGTGCAATTACCAAACACGCCAATAAAGGAAAAACGTATGATGGAGAAGGAACAAACAAAAAAACAAAAATAAGAACATGAACAACATGTTATACGCTTGTAAGTGGAGGTTTTTTTTTCGCTTCAGAAATGTAATTTCAAATAAAATCGTTTACCACAAGACGCAGAGACCACATAAGACGAAATAGACACACACACACACACATGCGATGAGTGCGGGGCCGCAGCTTAATATAAACTCTGAAGTAGGAAACAAACAAGACTTGCTTTCCGCATTATGACCTATACCACACGCGGCAAGCAAATCGAATGAAAGACAGATATATTCGCCACCAAATTTGCAAAAAAAAAATTGGTTTATAAAAAAACTTAAGAAAAGCAATTTTGGAAGACTTTTGCATGGGTCCTTTGTGATGTGGTAAAGAGTTCAGCACTCATCGTAGGGCTGGAAAACAAACGATAGTGCTATTGATAGTTCTATTTCCACTGAACTATCGATTTCTTTTGCTCGACAGTGATACCATTGCCGAAAAGGGTTTGATAAAGGATTTAAACGGGAAGTCAATGAATTAGATCTGATGCCGACATTGAAATTTAAAAGAGATGTATGGACTGTTTAGCCAATGAATTATTGTAAACGTAAGATTAGTGGGACAAACAAATAGTGCAATAAGTCTAAGTTTTGACTTTTCTCAACCTTAAACATGAATGTTTACAGCCAACTAAACAAAGAAATATGAATATTTTTTATTGATAGCGGATACGGTAGAAAACGGAGGCAAGAAACTGCTTCGATAGTTTAACGGCAAAATATCGAAACTATCGAGTGGCGCGACTATCGATAATTTTGCAGCTCTAACTCATCGTGTGGATGCAATAGATAAAAATAGTACATACCTCATGGTTTCAGAAATTAAAATTGAGAAAGTCACCAACGAAATTCGCGAACTTATGAAGGGTTTCTGATTTCGTGTTAGTGAATGCGTTTTTTCCCCCCTAAATAATCTCACCCACAAAAGATCGCTGGAAAAAGATCTCCAACTAAATTCGGCCCTCAAAGGATCACCCATTTAAAATAAAATGCTTCTATTTCTTGTTGCAACGCGTCGTCTTAACACTTCAGAAAAAGACTGTGTATGTGCTTTTATATACATCCTTGCATATGAATGCTTTCGCAGATAGATTGATAGATATTTAGAGGTTTGCATTTGCAGCAAGCACATTCATATAATTTAAAATATGTAGATTTAGAAATGATTGTGTGTGTGTGTGTGTGTGTGTGTATAATTTCTGGCTATAATGGTACTAAAGTGACAATATGTTTGAGATTGTCAACGCCAACAAACGGCACAAAATACACATAAAGCTGGCAAACACTAACCGTCTTGCACCAGCCGACAGACATTTAAGTGTAAATTTTTGAATTTTTGCCACCCAAATAGAAATAAAATTATGCAGATGCCAGAGAAGTGACAAAAATCGTAACGAAATTTGTGTGCACTTGTGTGTGTGTGTATGTGTGTGTGCGTGGTTTTTTCTTTATAAAACGGCATATGAACAAATGTATTGTTGATTGCAGAGCATTTATTGAGAATGTTCGTTTAGATGGGGAAGGCGTGTGTGCGTATCGTTAAACTTGTCGCTGTAGAAATATTTAGAATTTCGTATATTTCAACACCTTTCGATGCTTAACGCTTCATTTGCATGACAGCATTGAAACGTGATCATCAACTTGTGTGACTATATTTATGTGCATACACATTTGTATGCTACGATTTCGCTTTTCTGATGCACTTGGCTGGGGTTCTTGGAGAGTGCCCAAAAACAAGCGAAGTGGCATTGGAATTACAATTCATTGAACCCTTTGCCCGGCAGTGAATACAAGTACGGTACTTTTCATCTACATTTTAGGGAAGGATTAATACGGCCTAGTGGTGGTACTCAAAACGCAGAAACTTTAAAATAAATTGTTTAAAACTGAGAGAAAAATATGATAATTTTTTTTTTGATCTTACTCGTTTTAGCAAAAACTTTAAAAAATTATGAAGCCTGCAAAAAAGTCACTAGCAAGAAAAAAAAACGCTTCCTGTTCTACTTCCCGCCCACTGTCTCATTTTCTATGCCCAAAATTGTCTGCAAAACTCTAAACCCCCAAGTTGTCACCAGCGAAAACATTAAAGTGACAATTACACTTACCACTCGAGCAGAGCACACTAAATCCCTGGCACATGTAGACATTTATTACAAAATATTACAAAAGTCCAAGCCTGTAACCTAAAGATGAAAAAGTTGAAACAAAATCGCTTTAGCGAAAGGCCAAACAGAAAAAAAACACGGTTGAAATGTTCTGCGCTTTATGCATATAAACAAGCACATCAACATGCATATTAATGCATATGTTGGCATGTCTGTAGGTATGTACACACATTTGGCTGGCTACACTTAAGCATTTATGAACGTAGTACACACTGGCAAATCAATGGGGCCAAACAAAAGCAAAAACCTTTAGATAGACATCATTGTTATGTTGGTGGCATTAAAATAAAGCAACAGAGAAGACAAAAGAAAAAAAAACGCGGGCAAAGTAAAACTGTTAGTTATTTGATGCCTTTGCCAAAATTTTGAAAATGAATAGCAATTGCCATGGAAGAAAAGTTAAAAGCTTGAAACGAATTACAGGGAATGCTACTCTGTAAATAAAATTGAAATTTTGCTAAAAATGATGGTGATTTTTTTCTCAGAAATTAATATGTAAACTATATTTTTAGAGCTAAAAGCTGACATGAAAATTTGTCAGATCTACAAACAATACAAGTGCATTATTAAATAAAACATAAAAAAACTGAAATGCTATGATGTACAGTGATGTGTCAGCAGTGCTCAATAAATATCCCCAAAACTTAAAATCCTAAATACGTATCAAAAATTATAGAAGTTCCCTAATATATTAAAATTGTTTTGATTGTTTCATCCAGCTATTTTCCTGACCTGAACGGTTTTTTTTTATTTTAAGTGTATATATGTTTTTTTTTTTAATTTATTCGTATATTCCTGTCGATATTTCGCTCTCCTTCGGACAGCTTCTTCAGGGCAATAATATTGAAAAATGGGTCGAAAAAAATGAAATATTAAATTGTTTTGAATGTATAAAAACAAATAAAAGGTGTATTTGTAAACGGAAAAAATTATAAGCATTAAAAATATAAATTCCTAAGAAAATTTCAAAAATCTCCAAAATGCCAAGGATATTAAAACTCGTTCAGATATATAAAAGCACCAGTGCCTTAAGAAATAAAACATAAATAACCTGAACAATGTGATGCATAGCGATCTTTAGCAGTTGCAGCAAGCAGCAGTCGATAAATAATTCCAAAATTTAAAAAAAGTTCACAATTATATTTATTTATTAAAAAATTTTAAAATCTATATAAAAAATATATAAAAGCATCATTTGAAGAAAAATCTAAAATATATGCACGAAAATTAAAAAAATCCCCATAATATGCTGTTCACATATGCCTTTTTAATTGAAACAATATTCAGTTAATTGGCAATATCGTTTTGGTGTTCATACATACTTAATATTGCTACGACAATTAGCATTTGGCAGGTGAAAAAGTTATTGTTTACATTCGGTTATTTTGTAAAGGGTGTTTTTTCGATGTATAGAACTATAAGTTGGCATTACTGTTCAAGATGGCGACCAATTTAACAGGTGTCAAGTGATCTATTCTCAGTTTGGTTTGGCAATATGTACATCATGAATAAACTCACGCGTGAACAGGGCTTGCAAATAGTGCAATTTTATTTCGAAAATAATGGTGCTGTGCAGAATACGTATCGCGCACAATTTTGTTGAGCGATGAAGCATACTTCTGGTTGAATGGCAACGTCAACAAACAAAACTGGCGCATTTGGAGTGAAGCTAATCCTCAAGTGCATGTCGAAACACCGTTACATCCACAAAAACTGACTGTTTGGTGAGCTTTATGGGCTAGTGGAATCATTGGTCCGTACTTCTTCAAAAACGATGATGGCCAGTAAGTTACAGTCAATGGTGATCGATATAGAGCCATGATTACTTACTTTTTCATTCCTGAATTGAATAACCATGATGTCCAGGAGATGAGATTTCAACAAGACTGCGCAACATGCTTGTGTCACAAACGCTTGACCATTTGGAAGACAACATTCGCTGTGTTATTGCCGATATACGGCCAGAAATGTTGGAAAAAGTCATCGAAAATTGGAAGTCCAGATTGGAATACATCCGCGCCAGCCGTGGCGGTCATATGCCAGAAGTCATACATATTTAAAATGTAATGCCACAAGATTATCTTTCGGATAAGTAAAATTCATGCCAATCAAATAATCCATCGTTGTTTTATTGCAACTTAAAGTTGTATACATCGAAAGAAAACACCCCTTATCATAAAAAATTAAAAAAAAAAAAATTGTTTTTTGTTTATTTATTTTGTTGACATTTGATTAGTAAAATTTTCACAAGGAGTGTTCAATATGTACTGTTATTGTAAAAGCTTGTTCATTTGGTACTGTTAATACAAATCTAACAGTGTTGCATTATAAATTTTACTCATTATTGAAACAATTATCTCTTAATTGCCAATAAGCTAATTGTAATTTTTATATGAAAATTTTGTCTCAATAATAGCTTTAATTGTTATAATTTGAATATTGCTGCATGTATGAACAGGATATAATACCCAAGGTTATTAGAATTACGAAAACATGAAATAATCAAGAATTAACTTATGCTTTAAGATCCAATTGAAATGTTAAGACGCAAGACGAACAAATTTTTTCTAGGCTTAAAGGTTTGTTTGAACATTCCTAATGCTCATTTTGTTCATGGGAATTTGGGAATAAGTAGTTGAGTTTCAAACATTATTTTAACAAGTTTGCGAGTCTACTGATGAGTTGATTAGCATCAACGAAATGACTACCGAAAAAGACAGAAAACATAAGTTATATTTTTAAACCTAAAATAATCCATTATGAAATAAGCCAGAAAACAGCCAAACAACATAATATTTAGCAGTTTTTAGCCGCTAAGGCCAGTAGTACTAGAATAAAATAACCACCAATACTCAAAATCCAGAATGCGTTTCAAGATGATAAGAATTTTCAAAATTTATTTGAGGAGCAATACATTGATGTTTAAAAAAAAGTGGAAATTTTCTTACAAATTATTTTTGCAATTACTTTTAAAAACATACATTGAATATATGCTTCAAAAGTATGAATTCTTACTTATATTATGAAAATCCCCCAAAATCTTCAAACACATTAAAAAATGCTCAAATCTGCAGAAAAAAGCGAGCACAATTGTAAACAAATTAGTAAACAAAAAATCATAGCTTTTTTTAGCTGTTGCAGCTATTTTTACACAATGTGCCCCATAATTGAATATCCAGGCTGCCATCAAAGATGAAAAACTAGGAAGTTCTATGCAACAAAGTATACATATATCAATTTTGACACTTCTATATGAGCTCATTTTTCTAGTAAGTTATTTTTTTTCACATTTTTTACAAATAAATACCGGTTATACGCCTAAAAATGTGAATTCCTAAAAAAAAATTCAAGAATACCCAAAACACCCAAATTCATTTAAAGCCGTTCTAATATATAGAAGACAAGTGTGTGGGCAAAAAACTATAAAAAAAAATCTCGCTGAAGTAGATTGTGGCGCTCTTAAGTTCTGAAGGCGTTTCGTCAAGAACAGACGTGGAAGTCTTTTCTTTATATTGTTTTGTTTAAGCAAAAAGGAAAGTGCCTGGTAATATCACCAGTCGCATAAGTCCAGCCAACAGCGGTTTTTTTTTTTGTGTATTGAGGTGCCAACAACAACATTTCCGTTGAATGTTGTTACCAAACTGTTGAAGTGCCCCATCACCTTTCAGCGATTGCTCTTTTGCTTTATTGGCAACGGTCGCTTAACCAGCAACTCATATTAACATTTTTAACTTTATTTAAGCATTCATTCATTTGTTTTTTTTTTTTTTTATTCTGCCATGGCAATTGTCAGAATTGTCAAACTCGTATGCAGCAGTATTAGCGTCAAATGCAAACGAAGTTAACCAATGCCATAAATGTCTGCCGCTCGTTAAGGGTTGAACTTTAGTTATAAAATGGCATGAAAGCAATTGACAGAGTTGTTAGAAAAGGAAAATAGTTTGTGTTGCAGCCAAAAATAAAGGAAACTATACATGTTTTCTTTTATGATTTTTATATAAAAAAAAATGGTTCTAAATTTATTTTAAAAATTTTATAAATTTAGTTTATTGCTGAAATGAAACTGTTTTAACGATTTTATAGGGAAAAGTTTGTTTGTTGAATTCATAAGTCTGACACTGGACTCCAGCCAAAGTCTTGCTTTAAACCATAAATTTCCATCTTTAACCTGAATTGAAGCTCGTTTACTTTTTGCCACCATCATTGCAGCCATATTCAGCAAAATAAATCTATCCGCCTATATCTTATGAAAAATCACTCCTAAACATTTCGTCCTGGTTATCGATTTTATGGAAGAAGAAAAAAAACTAGACTTAAATCACCATCATGTATGACCGCTTTAATTGTTGTTGCAAACAGTTGACTTATTATTGCTGTGATTGCACATGAAGTTGTCGCTTGCTTGTTATTGTACAGCAATACAAAAAAAACTTGCCACTGCAATATCCTGTGCTTAAAGATGTGCCAAAATTTAAGAAAAACTTGTTTTTTTCGAAATTACATGTTCAAAAGTTGTGTCATATTACATAAAAAGAAAACTAAATCTTTTACAATATAGAATAAAATAACCTAACTGAGAGATTAAAACTTTCATTTGCTTTGATTTATCTTCAATAATATAAAATCAAGGGATAAGCACCAAAAGACACGTAGTGGCACTGTGTTATTGCTAAGACAAGGTATTAAAGAAATTTTAAGTTTCGAATTCACAGCCTTTAGTCAATTCTATTGCGTAGGGATTTTAGTTAATAATTAATGAAGCAACTTTAATGCACCATATTTAATTGTATTGCTACGTTTTTACTCTTTAATGAAAACACACCAAGCGGCTGGTAGCAACTTCGAGAAATTTCTAAAACGTGAACCTTTAATGTTCATTGTGGGTGCTTCTTCAGGGCAAGAAGATAATATTTCAAAAAAAAAAAACCTATTTGGAGAAAATTTTTCAAAATAATATATTATTGCCCGGAAGAAGCTATCCAAAGGAGAGCGAAATATCGCCAAATAAATAAATAGTAAAAAGGTCCTTTAGCTCGAACAACAAAATAATATTAAAGTATGCGAGTACTATTGCAGCTTTTAGAGCAACGCAGCTTTCTATTAAATAACTTTAATACTAAAATGTGTGTTGAAATTTTGGCACCAAAACTGTTTACAGCAGCGACTAATAAAAAAAAATTTATATTAGAATTTATTATTATTTTTTCGAGCTTTAGGTCTGTTGTATTTATATGTTTTATATGCCGATATTTCGCTCTCTTTCGCAGAGCTTCTTAAGGGCCATTAGAGTTAATTTTACAATTTTTTAAGTTCTGAGGTTAGGAGTCCTCCCTGGTGAAAAAATTTATTCAAAGTTGTAAAAACGAGTAAAAGGTAGAATGACTGCTATATTTAGCTTTTAAGGCCATTAATGTTTACACAATGTGGCCGGCCCATAATTGAATATCCAGAATGCGATCAAAGATGAAAAATTGGGAAGAGTATATATCAATTTTTCTTATAAGTTGATCTGTTAACAAGTTTTGCAAATAAATACGGGTTATATGTTTGAAAATGTGAATTCCTAAAAAAAATTTTAATAATACCCAAAATCCAAATATGAACTTAATTATTTATTTGCTTTAAGAGCCACTATGTGTCTTTTGGTGCTTATCCCTTGATTTTATATTACTGAAGATAAATCAAAGCAAATGAAAGTTTTAATCTCTCAGTTAGGTTATTTTATTCTATATTGTAAAAGATTTAGTTTTCTTTTTATGTAATATGACACAACTTTTGAACATGTAATTTCGAAAAAAACAAGTTTTTCTTAAATTTTGGCACATCTTTAAGCACAGGATATTGCAGTGGCAAGTTTTTTTTTGTATTGCTGTACAATAACAAGCAAGCGACAACTTCATGTGCAATCACAGCAATAATAAGTCAACTGTTTGCAACAACAATTAAAGCGGTCATACATGATGGTGATTTAAGTCTAGTTTTTTTTTTTCAAAAAAATGTTTGTTGTATTTTCCAGCTGTCTATATGCCGGCGACATTTCGTTGGTGCTACTGATGACTTGATTAGCACCAACGAAATGTCGTCGGCATATAGACAGCTGAAAAATACAACAAACATTTTTTGAAAAGGTTCATTATTGGACCTGAATTAATACCCAAAATCCCTAAATTTGTTCAAAGTCATTCTAATGTATAAAAGATAAGTATGTTGACAAAAAATTATAAAAAAAACATCGCTGAAGTGGATTGCAACGCTTAAGTTGCCCACTCAGAAGACCTTTCGTCTAAAGTTTCGTACTGAAACTTAAACGTTTTAAGAAGTTTCGAAAACTTTTTTAAACAAATTTTTTACTACTAAAACTTTTGCAATGAACAGTTTGACAGTTCAGCAAAAAAAGAGAGTTAGCGCTAATAGTTTTTATGCAGATACTTTAAACCTAAAATTTTCACTGCTACGAGTACATTCAATGGATGAATTGGTAGAGTGCCTCACTAACAGTCTTCGTGGTGACAGGTTCGATTCCTGCCGAAGGATCTGCATGTTTCTGCAGACAAGCAAAAAAGTTTGCAGTGTTGTCTTTATTAAGAAAAATTAAAATAAAAATGTCTATAAAAAAAACTAAATATTTTTTGTAGAAACATTTTATATTATTATTATATTACATTGAAAATATTCTTATTTGTATTCCTGGTAAAGAGAGTTTAATATTTACACTGCAGTAATCTGCAACTGAGCCTTAGAAGCCACAACGATTTAGATTTTGTGTATGAAAAATTTTTATAATAAAATTTTTTTTCTAAATATTTTGTAACTATAATCAGAAACATTTTAAGAATAAGCTAAAATTCAAGCTAGTGGGAGCGCTCCGAATCTAAAATGACTTTCGCAATAACCACAACTATACACTGAAAGAATTTTCGTTCATAATTCTAATAAATTTATTTCTTTCGCTAAGCGAAAGAACATTTTCATAGCAGCAATGAATTTTTATTGATGTACTGAAATGATTTTGTTAGCCTTCACAGTTTCGTTTGATTTTTGAAAACATTTCATTATGTCAATGAAGGATATCGTTAGGTCAATGAAATTCTTCATTCAATTCTCATTTGGTTTGTAGAGAGAATAGGATATATGGCGAAAAATTTTACAATTTCGCAAAGGGTTTGCGAGAGGCTCCTTGTTCTTGAATATTGTCACACATCAAATGGCATTTCATTTTCTTGTTGGTGTTTTTTTTTTAATGGTGTATATCTGTTATTAAGATTATCCTCACCCCTTAGTGATAGCCTTCAAAAATATATTGCTTGTTGAAATAATTTTTTTCGTAATGATTACAATTCGTATATAAAGCGATCATTAATAGAACTTAAGTGAAACAGTTTTCGATTCGGAGAAAATTGATGGATTTTTCATTAAATTAATGTCGCAGTTCATTAGATTTATGAAGAAAATTCTTGCCGTGTATATTTATGTCCTTTTAGTGGTTGACATCTTAACACACGCTTATCGGTCTTATTCCCAAAAAAAAATTGGCTTCCTCTACATATGGATGGATTTTTTTTTTGTTTAATTAAACAAGATCTCCCTCGAAAATATGCCCATGAATACATGCGCATAATTTTTTAGTACTAAAAATGTTTAAATAAAAACTTTTAGTTTTAAAGACTAAAACGTGAATACCTTCTGGAATACTTCCGGTTATTTCTAACAAGGAACTAAAAACTGTATGGCTTCCGTCTACAAGACATTTGTGAGCCTTTGAAAAACTGCAATTATGGCCTTTTCCGGTAACTTGAATTTTTTCTCCAAAAAAAATAAATAATTTTTTGTTGCAAAAGCTTAACAAAAACGTGTAATGCATGTTTCTTTACCTCAGATATTGATTAAATTTCGTAAACAAAATTTCTGCTTTTTTTATTGGTTCTCAATAGAATGACCAACAAACTTCAAACAACTTTATTGAATTAAAAAAGTTATTATTATTGCTTTTAAAAATGATGAAATTTTTTTTTTGCATTCTCAATTTGTTCATGCTCCATATTATTTTATAGATTTTTTGTTTGATTTTGATGATTTATTTTTTTTGTTTTGGTTTTTAGTTTTTGCATTAAAAGCAGGACAAGAAACGCTTTAAACAGCATTTTATACAGGACATACGGACAACAAGAGAAAAACTTAATTATTTTTACAGCTCAAATAACATCAGGGCACATTCTTTCTTCAGTTTACCCTGATGTCCTGCTGTTGCATTTTAACTTGAATATTACTACAGGTGTTTGCCAAAAGGTTGCATAAATGCAAACCAAACAAACAAACAAACCAACAGACACCGGCACAGAAACAGCACAGCAACAGCAACAGCAAACATGGGCAGAAAAGACAAAAGCTTCCAGTGCAACAATGAAAGATTCTACGTATGACAAAGACTGCAAGCAGTGTTCAATTTTGTGTTGTATTATGGACGATTATTGCTTAAATGATGATGTGTGAGTGTGGAGCCAGAATGCGCCTTATTCGGGCAGTGCCCGGCGGTTATGAAACAGACAAAACCTGGCGTATTCTTTTCAGTTGTGCAAAACTTATCAGTTTATCATTATCCTACAGTATAATTTTATATGCTAAATTCGACGTTATTAAATATGTTCCAACAGATGAGTTTTATTTATTCAAAATTTGTTGTAAGAAAATATGTTTTTGCTAGAAATTCGTTTTTAAAAAAAGTTAAGCATTGAAAATTTTCTTCAATTATTTTTTTTTTTTTTTAGCAAAAGTTTTTTTTCTGTCTTTGCCACAAATGTTCGGCAGAAAAATTGTCCAGAAAAAATTTTTTTAGGATATTTATTGCTATTTAAAATGTTCGCCCAGAAATTTCTCAGTTGTAAAAAAAAATTCTATTGAAAATGTTAACCACAAAAATTTTTCCACACAGACTGCTTTCATCATGAAATATTTTTTGTAGAAAGAAAAAAATGTTTAACAAGGAACAGCGCAATACTTAAGTTAATAAAAATGTTGAAAAATGAAATGAAAAATGTTGATCACTACAGTTTTATCACAAGAGCATCCTTCTCACTTCTGGGGAAGTAAAATAATTAAAATTTTTGTTGAAAATGTTTTATAGAAAATTTGGTCCCTATAAAAAAGTTTTCCGTAAAAAATCTGCAGTAAATAAAAATAATGCAAAAAAATTTATCACCCAACTTAAATACTTTTTATATGAAATATGTTGTCTCTTAAAATTTTATATAGAAAATTGTGCATATTTAAATTAACTCAACTAGACATAAAATGGGCTTGAAGCAATTTGGGTGCTGATGAGCAGCGTGACGGAGCCAATTAATCTTCAACTTTTTTTTGTCTTATTTCAAAATATTTAACACACAAAAAATCTTTCTCAAATGTAAAATTTCTCTATCGAATAACAATGGTGAATTTTATAAAAAGAAAAACATTTAATAAGGTTTTAAAAAAATCGTATGCGCCTACTTGAAAGCTTGCTGGTGGACTTGGCAGAGAGAAAATAAAAGAATTTTCTTTGTTTGCTAAATGTGCACTTCATCTCTCATACATTTTCCAATTGCTGAATGTTTAATACATTTGAGTTTTTCACTTTCAGTAATTGTATGGCCATAAATGCGTTTTTTGGTTGCAGAAACATCCCCAGCTACTTTTAAAGGTGTTATGTGTTTCTATTTCTGTTTTGTTGCCGCTCAAAGTAGTTGGCATTTTAAGTGACACACAACAAACACTTTTACAGTGCATGTTTTAATGTGAGTATGCATGCTTATGCATGCCTATGCATGCTCCTCTGCATATTTTCTGTGTGTTGGCGGAAAGAATTCTTTTATTTCTCTGTTACTCTGTTATTTGGATTGCTCTATAATGCAATAATGGTAACAATAACAAAAGTTGATAGTGAATTAAAGGGTGTATCTATCAAAAATAGTCCTGCAAAAATCGTTTATATAAGATCTCTCAGTCGAACTGAAGCCACATATTTTAATTAACAATTGGAAAGATTTTTTAATGGCATTGTTAAAATGTCTATAGCCTATTTAACGTAACGAAAATGTTCTCTCTTGGTTGTTGTTTGCAATTTGCTATAGAAAGTTCATTATTAAACATGTCCATTATTTAACATGCTGGCGAAAAAAAAAAAATTATATTTTTACAGGCATTTTTTTTTTTTGAGAAAAACTTAAGTGTTAATAATGTTTTTATATGAAGTAGGAGAAGAATATTTTTGATTTGTTTAAATTATTAAATAAAAAATTTTAAATAAAGAATTTTTTTCAGTATAGTTATTTTGCCTGCAGAACTGCAGGGTATCCTGACGTATTTCTATTGTCTTGGTTGTTGTTGCTGGTGTTTTGAATTTCGGTCAGTTTTGTGTTGTGGTTTGAAAAAAGAAACTTTAATTTTCTCTCCCTTAAGGCTTTCTTTCTTGTTGCTTTTTTTTTTTTTTTTTTTAATTCATATTGAAAAATTAAAGAGGCAAAAAAAAGGGAAACTAAATACTGAACGCAAATGATTGTTTGCTACCGGTATTCATTCATTATTGACTCACTTCTGGTGTTGTTTATACATGTCTCATTGATTGAAAGCGTCAGTATGTCCTACAGTTTAGAGATACCGTCTACTGGCGAATTTCGTCCTGCATGTGGCACAGTGTCCTTCTGTTTGTTTTTTTTTTTTTTTTTTTTGAGACGCTTTTACAGTTTCATTTTGAATATAAAATTTCAGTTATTGCGACCCATTTTTTTTAAATGGGTTTTTCTTAATTCTTTGTTTATTTTAAAACTACTGCCTGATGAGTGCCCAGCAACAATTTTTTAAAGCTTTAAAAAATTAAAATATTGTCACTACTTGTTCCTCTTTTGGACTTTCATTAGTCAAACTATTTTGGACACTCCTTTAAAGCATGTGAGAATCCTATTTCCTAAATTATTGAGGCTTTCATATAAACGGCAACAATAATTGATTTCTCTTAATCAATAATATTTTCTAACAATTATGGTTATAGAGTCAATTAAGCGTTATCTGTGATCATATTTGTCTAATACATATGTATTAGCTTGTTGGGTAAACGAAAACAGTTTAAAGATATTCTGTTGAACACAAGCAAATGGTTAATATCGTTCTTAACGTTAGTCCATGTGCCTCAAAATTGACGGCGAGCGTGTTGTGTTAAATACCCTCCTCAACTAATTAGAAAAACCAGTCATAGATACTGAAGACACTGGCCGTTTCCTCTAGCCCTGTTTGTTTTTTATACCTGCATTGGGTTGAGCACAGCTCACAGCGTGTTCACAGGATACGTGTGTGAATAAGATAATATTTCTTAAACTAATTGTTAATTGAAATGATAAAAGTGAAAAAAAAAAAACGAACGAGCAACCAAATTCTAAATGAACCACAATTCTTTTCAAATTAAAATACACAAATGTGGGCCACCTTTGCCACACAACGGCAACGTACAACCTTTAGGTCATTACAATGCACCAGGTGAATTGCTTTTAGTGTTAAATTCTTAGTTATGTTTGAATATTTTGCCGCAAAGCATGTTTGTGTGTGTGCCTCAATTTGAAACAATAAAATACATGTGTGTTTGCATTGTTTATCCTGATAAGAACTTGCTGCACAGCTTAGACGCCACTCCTAAATAAATTTATTTAATAAGCATTTTATTAGAAAGAAAGCAGCAGAGAAAAAAAAAGGAACAAGTAGAATAATTTTTCAAACAAATTAAATCTATTTTGTGGAAATTTTGTGTTGATATTTGTTTTTGACATGTTGTTGGCAAAAGAGTGTTTTCTAAAATAACAACTTTTTGTTTAATCAAATTGAACAATAATTTAAGAAGAAAAATATGGTCTTTGTTAGAAAAATAAAATACTGGCCTGAATTTTTGGGGGCATAAGCAGAAAAGATGCGGCAAAGCATAATGCAATTGAAACAAAAAAATTTTTTTTTTAATTGTTTAACAAATATTTGCGCACAAAGAAAATAAGGCTGGGTGAAGGAAAAGATCTAAATATAAATAAGTCATTTAAGGCAAAACTAAACATTTGTTTACTAAATTTATCAAATTCAGCTTTAAAAACACACACAAATAGAATTGTGTCCTTAAAATAAATTGTTTTTCAATATAATTCGTTTTTTTTTTTAATTTTATTTTATTTGCAATCTACATATTTAAAAATTAAAATAATAAGCAAAATTTTCTCAAAGAATTTGCAAAAAAAAAATTAACAATGGGGTTAAATTCCATTAAATTTAACAAACAAAAAAGTCTAAACAATTTTAGAGAAGTTCAATATTAAAATTATTTAAATATTTTGTCGATATTTCGCTCTCCTTCGGATAGCCTCTTCAGGACAATAATAATGAAAAAAGTTTATTAAACTTTATTTCGAGGTCACAAGACGTTTCTAATTGTTTTCTCTGCAGCCATTCAGTCGTCTGTACATATGTAATTAAAATAATAAAAACTTAGAATTTATACGGGAGATCTAGTCTATGCAGTCTTTTTAGCCGTTTTACTTCATCAGTGTCGCACAGTGGGGGATTTTGAAAAAAAAGGTAGATATAATTCTGCAATTTCTAAACGGGTCAGCCGATTGTAATAAAAATTCGCACACATCTTAAGGAAGTATTGTTAAGCTTAAGTTTGGAGTGTGAACTTTATAGACCCGAATTTTTATTACAATCGGCTTACCCGTTTAGAAATTGCAGAATTATTTCCACTTTTTTTTCCAAATCCCCCACTGTGTGTCGCCCAAGAGTGTTATTGCTAAAACGTTTTGATGGTCACTCAGTCTTTTCAAATAATTTGTGCTTTATGTCTTTATTTCATCTCGTATGTATGGTATATTGAGATCATTGTGAATTATGGTATTTCGTATATACCAGGGAGCATTTATTATAAGTCTAAGGACTTTGGACTGATATTTTTGTATTATATCATGGTTGAAACAAAAATATCCCCGCAAGGGAAAATAAGTCCAATGAATTCCGACATTAATTTCATGAAAAAATTCAAAATTTTGAACCGACGTTAACGTTTATTGAATCAATGAATTCTGATTCGTTAAATTGTCATTTTTGTCATTAAGCTCATGAAGTATTTAATTGGTTTAATGACAAAAAAAAAAAGTCCTTAACTATTCATTAAGTTGTTCATGTGTCTTATGAAAACAGAACATAATCTTTATAACGTATTATAATTACGGGTTACGCGTATAATCTTATTCATCATCATTTATGATATTAAACAAAAAAAAAAACTCTGTGAAGTTCTAAAATCCAACGAAAGAGACTCATTTTTGAATGTCAATCATAATTTTTTATTTTGACCGAAATGAAAAATTCAAAAATGTGTAACAGTTTTCTTTGCTATAGACATTAGACTGTTAATAACATGAGTTAAAGTTTATATTTTCTGTCAATTTGGGTCTTTCTTTATCTGCCAGTTGTAAAGCACGCAGGAAGAAAAAACGCCAACCAACAATCGATTTAAGGGGAAGTTTTGCAGCACTAAAATCTCCTGATTTAATTTAACGTTACTCAAAGGTTCAAAAGATAAAATAAAAGAAACGCCATATCATTAATATCTTTTGACGGTGGAGCGGTTTTTTGTTTTGTGCTGCGTGGCTTTCGGCTCTTTTGTAAAGTTAACGCACTTTTTAACCTTCAAATGTCTCTTTAGGCAACATTATTAACGCTTCGGTATGCAATATAAGCTGCAAGCAATTTCCTAAAGCAACCGCAGTTGCAGACAGCCGAGCTGCAAGCAGCATTAGAATGTTTCAGCCTGCAAAAAAAATATTTGTTTCTTTTTTTTTTTGTTGTTGTTGCTGTTGCTGTGGAGGTATAGAGCAACTAACTCTCTGGTTTTTCTGCTATTGACTTGATGAAACAAATTCAATTAATTTGAGAATGTTGCTAATGGTCTTGCTCATTGAAATACATGTCTTAGATACATTGAACGAAACATGCGCAGTTTTGTCTGCATAACTTAACGAAAACCCCAGAGAGTAAGAGAGTTACTCTCTCTCTCTCTCTGGCTCTTTAGCTCTTGCAGTGAGATTGTGTTTTTTAATGTAACAAAAAAATGCTCTCTGTTTATGTTTTTATGAAATGTTTTGCTTATTTCTTTTTACTCCCGTCAAAAGTATCTGGAAGTGCGTTTGTGAGCGCGCAAGAGAAAGAGAGTGTTATTATTACACATTTAAGGTGAGGGAGTGAGTTTTAAGCTAAATTCCTGTTATTATCCTGAACAATAATTTTTTTTTTCGTTTCTCATTCAAACCTTCGTTCAGTGTATCTTTTATTGCAATGTTTAGTGCGCAGGCCAGAGTTTTAGCTGTGCAGGCGAGAAGAAAAAATTTATATTTTTTTATTTTGTTTATGCTCGTTTGTTTGCCTGTTCGTGCCAAGAGTTTGCACGAGTTTGAGCGTAAGTGCTTGGCATTATTGAATCTATAGAATTGGTACTCATTGTATACGCACCAACTTCAAGATACACAAAAATTCTTTCATGCATTCAGTCTTAAAACGTCGCTCGCTGTTTATAAATCGTATTTAACCAGAAACTAGAGACCGGCGGCCGTTTCAATTTTTTTCAATTTACACATTTTTTCATACATCACACGCTCCATATAAAATAAGATTGAATGAAAACCATTATAAAAGAAAAATTGTATATGTATGCATGCATACATACAACACAAGATTTTAATGTTTTTGATGGGAAGAAAGAAATTTCTGTTAGAAAATACATAAAACGCGGCGCGTTACGCATTAAAACTGGTCATAAATCAAATGGAAATGGAAACTCTGAAAGAATTTAAGAATTGTTAAAAAGAAAAAGAAAATCGGTTGAAAAAAAGGTGTTCGTTCTTAAAAGAAATTTCAAAAGTGTTTTAAATGATTAAAGAGAAAATTTGAAAATGTTAAATATGCCATAAAAAATTTTTATTAATAAAAAAAAATTAAGAAAAATATTTGAAGAGAGAAATTTTTAAGAAAAAAAGATTTTAAACTGAAATTAAAATAAATGAAATGATATATAAAGCAGAACCCAAATTAGGCGTAGGAAATCAATTTCAAACGGCCTTTGACCTGGCTAAGGAGAAATGGCCAAAAAACTGTGGGCTCGTTAAGGCTTAAACAAATTCAAGTGATTCGCAAAAATTAGAAACGAAATTCAAACGCAAAACGGAATATTGACTAAAAAATTATAAAAATATTGGCAAAAAAGGCCAAACATCTGGGAAAGAAAATGTTTAAATTCTACTAGAACTTTTTAAAATTTACGAACAAGTTGTCAAAAGATAAATATTTTATTTTATCTTTTTATAAAAAAAAATGAGTACACCAAAACCCATTTAAAGGAGATTTAGTCCTTTCGTCATTCGCAACAACACCAACAAATCAAATTAAAGTCCACCCATAGTTGTAAACAACTTTAAACCTTTGAAGTCCTACTCCTTGCTTCCAACCCAATTTCCCCCCAGAAGCTCCTCTTAATTTTTCCCTCTCTGTCTATAACTTTTCTTAACTTGTGTGTGATTTTGGCGGATTGTAGTCCGCTAGTAAAAGCCTTCAAAATTAAGTTCTCAAAGCAAAACCATCATCATCCGGCATACCGTCAAGCTGAGAACATCTACGACGGTGGCACTGATACGGACGACGACGAATGTCCCTTAGAATCGGCCACTATGAATCCCTATGAATATGAAACCACACTCGATTGTCGCGACGATACCCGGGCAGTGGGTGGCGGCGGAGGTGGCGGCATTACCGCCATGGCTGGTTCAATGACACCCAGACATCCACATTTAAATAATACAAATAGTGTTTCCCAACAAAATACACTACATCATCAAAATCAACAAAACTTACAACTGCAACAACAATTGCAGCAACAACAGCAAGGCGACTCACAGTCATCATCATACTATGATTATGAATATCAACATTTGCCACATCGTGGCAACGAAACACAAAATCCGCCTTCATCGACATCAACAGCAGCCCGCACACATGGTAGACAAGGCAAGTCAGATATATGAACAATTAAATATTAACGGGCACAAAATTATAATACATAGATTTAATTAGGAAAATTTAAAAAAATTTAAATTTGCCAACAAATTGAAAAGAAAAAGCAAAGCGAAGTTTGGAAAAACAAATGCATACACACAGCGCCAAAAATGAGGAAACATCCAAAAAGAAAAAGTTGTAGCGATGCTACAGTTGTGTAAAAGAAAATATTATTTTGGGTCTAAATCGAACTGGAACAGAGCACAGCAATTGGCTATTATAGCGCATAATTATTACAACATAGTTGTAAACTGTTGTATATCTCTTCGCAAAGAAACGCAGTGATTACATTATGCTCAGGGCTGGGCAGGATTTGAAATACATGTATTTGAAATATGCATTTAAAATACAACTAATTATTTTATATTTGCATTTTAAATATGTCTCATGAATGTATTTAGTATTGTTTATTTTAAATACTAAAGGCCATATTCATAATAATTATTGTAAGTTTATTAAGCTCTTATTTGAGGTATTTCTACAGAATATTTGTCTAATAAACGTGTAATAAACCTTCAATAATTTTTATGAATATGGGTGTAAGCCCTTGGGTATTTTCTATATCTCAAAATACTCTTGTGCTCTCAAAATACATTTTTCCAAATACCTTTTCAATTTATGATAGAAAATATGCGCTAAGAATTACACCATTCATAAACCTACTAAGAACGCAAAATTTCGCTACTGTTTTTTGTTTCCCAAAAATTGCAATTCTACAATTTAATTATCAAATGCAAAATACCTGTGTAAAGTAAAAGCAATTGAATGCAGACACATCGAGAAAGTCGCTAAGTTGTCAGAAAGTTAAACAATGAAAAAATAGAATACAAGGAAAAACAGCTTTTGACATTTTGATCTAAAACAAGAAGAGAAAAAAATATAAAAAAATAAAATATAAATATATAATAAGAGAAAAAGATGTCAATCCGATTTTGACTTGGATAGACGGTATATAGAGTTTGGCCGAACATTGTTTTTTTAACTGTCACTTATTTCCTGATTCCGTTATTTCTCTTTCAATAAAATATCGTTTTCTAATCAGAAAAAATTCTAAAGATTTTGTCGTTAGCTGATTATATTTATTCGCCATCAAGAGGTTGTTTGTCTGAAACCACATTTGAAAAGCTGGTGTTTGTAAAAGGAAATAAATTTTTTTTTTTTTTTTTTAATTAAAAGTACTTTGTATTTTAAAAACTTATTTTTGTTACACTGTATTTGCCTGCATAGCATAATATAACATTATCACAACAGGACCTTTCTATAGGACCTTTCTATAGTGGACCGGTCTCATGACCGACAGCCTGCTTAACATACATTGTATTTTGTATTTCAGATACTTGCTTTTATAATCAAGTAATTTGTATTTTAAATACATGGAATAAAAAGTATTTTTATTTTAAATACATGTATTTTGTATTTTAAATACATCAGAGCCTGATTGTTGTGCCCAGCACTGATTATAGTACCTCAGGCAATGCCCATACGAAGAATCGTAAAAAAACTGGACTGCTTTTGATTACCGAAAAAGAGGCAAAAATAATCAATTAAAAATAATGCATTTATTTTCATGGATTATTTAAGTGATTCTTTCCGATTCTTCGACACACAAACTTAAGTACTTAGCATAAGTACATATATCTACATTTTATTTGAACAAAATTTTTATTTGGTTGTTTTTAAATAATCTAAAGTAATTCTGTCATTTTTGAAATTGTGCTAAATTGTAGTTAAGTCAGGGATGCAAAGTGACGTTCAAAAAATTGTACTAATTAAAGGAAAAAAAGTGTACAAAAAAGCCCGTTCAGATTAATTTGTACTTAGTACTTACATATACATCCATATATGTATGTACATGTTGGTTTACTTAAACAATATTAAAATTAACTTTCTGCAGAAAAGCAAAAAAGAAAAAAAATATATATGCAAAAATTTTAGTACCAAAAAATCTTAGCGGCCAAGAATTTTCTATTGAAAAATTTTAGCAGCAAAAATCTGACTATAAAAATTTTACTTTAAAAAACTTGTTGTACAAAAAGATTTCTATAGCAAAATCTGGATACCGTAACAAATTTTGTGTGCTAAATTTCAGCATAAAAAAATCTCAAAGCCAAAAATTTTTCTATAGAAAAAAAAACTCAATGGAAAAATTTCATTAATAGAAAATTTTCTTTATAAGAACTTGGCACAAAATTTTTTTATATAAATATCATAGTTCATAGTTCATACTACTTTCAGTGGCAAGACAATTTAAGTTAAAAAAAAAAACTTCTATTCAACAAAATTTTTTTGATATAAGTTTTCTTTATAAGAATTTTATGCATAACTTTTTTATATAAATATTATAGTTTTTAGCACAAAAAGACTTCTATAGAAATATTTTAGAATCCGAAAAATTTCAGTTCAAGACAATTTTGTAAGAAAGAACTGTTTACAAGTATGCTGATGAGTTGGAGGGCACCAATGAAATGTTGGCGGCACGTAATCAAGCTGAAAACTTAAATAAAGAAAATTTCAAGACACTAAACTATATGGTTTTTTGAAAATTTACTCTGGCCTCGAAGCGAACAATAAACTATTATTTGTAAAATAAATTTTAAAACCCAAAAATTTTGCCGCTAAATTATTTGCTACATGAAAATTTTTATGTAAAGAACTATGGCTTCAAAATTTTAGTACAATAAAATTTTTACAAAAAAAAGTTTATTACCAAAAAATATTTTAGAATAAAAAAAAATTTAAAAGGAAAAGTCTTAGAGTACCACAAAAGTTTTAGAAGCAAAATATACTACAGCAAAATTTTTTCCGGAAAAAGTTTTTAGTGTAAAAAAAATTTCATGTCAAATATTTTAGTACAAAATAAAAATTTTTTTTTCTTAATTTTTAAACCCAGATAAGAAGTTGATGCATAAATAAAATGCCAAAAATTTCTAAATGCCAAAAAAATAATTTTAGTACCGAAAAAATTGGCAAAATAAAATATTTCCTTGTCTTGTGGGTTGGTCTCATGACTGGCAGCCCGTGAATTCTCAAACATAACCAAGTCTCGAGTATACTAAATAAGAAAACTGACAATGTTCTTCTAACTTCTAAGGAAGCAGTGTAAAATTATCTCCCAACATTATAGTTTAATATTAAATATCTCATGTGTAATTTGATGTCGTGTATTTATCAGTATCTTTTTCCGCTGTAAGGTTCTATTATTTTAAAATTTTATCACCTTAAATATATGACAATATTTACGTTTCCAAAGATTTACAAATTTCTTTTACACTTCATACAACAACAACGACAGTAGTTTGTTAACTCTTAATTAAACATGTTTTCCTTTTCACCACACAGTCTGTTCGTTTTGGGACTTAAGCAAACTGAAGAGTATAAAAAGCAGATGATCACAATAATAATCCAATTTGAACACAGTTATCATAATATTAAATATGATTTACATGTTTATCAGAAAAACAACAGAAGAAACGAAAACTAAATAAATAAGCAACGAAATAATGTTCTTCTTTTTTCTTAAACACATTTTTTTTCTTTGAAAAACAAAACCAAAATAATCAATGATGATAAATGTGCCGGTATTAAATGTAGTGTTTTATTCAATGTGCTTTTTATTGCTGCACATTAAAACTTGGTTAATTTATGACACTTAATGTGTTTATTATTTACAAAAACTAAAATATCTTAGTATTAACTTCTAAAAAAAGAGATTTCCAAGCGAAGAAAAGAGAATTGCACTTGTTATGGTAAATACCAAGCTTAGTGTTCACATTAAAGCCTTTTATTTGGGAAAGCCGCTTTGGTACTGGCTTATAGTTAGATTATAAGTCAATAAAGTTCATTAGAGCTGCTGGAGTTCTATTTCAAATTATTTTATAGGTAAAATAAACGTTTATACCTTCACGTTTAGCTGGAGTACCCTGCAGCTGAAAATGGAACTAGTTTTGTTTTGAGCAGGGCATATTATTCTGACAGTGGATTGTCACTTGGGATAAACGCAAACACAATTTTGAGTGGCTTATCTGCAAAAACATGCTGAGTCTTCGGCAGGAATCGAACCTGCAACTTCGCAAAATCTTACCAATTCCATCCATCCATCGAAGTGTATTACCGCTACTCTACTGCTTTTTGCTCTGTCATCAGATCAGGGAACAGTTGCCGAAATTCGCATATTTTTACATTATTTAGGGCTTATCCCTTCGTAGTGAATTGGCTACTGAGTGGCTCTACACACTGCAGAGTGAATTCGATTTTTAGCTGCAGGATTTGACTGCCGGGTAAACTGGCTGCAGACGTATTTTCTGTTACTTACAATGTAGGAAGTTTTAACTGAATTATACTCGAGCAAACCTCTCGCTTTCCTCCTCTTCATATCACGTTTTTCCCTGGTTCGAATTAATTCGAATCGAATTGAATTATACTCGCGCAAATTTCTTGCCTTTCTCCTTTTCATATTAACTTTTTTCCCTGGTTCGAATTAATTCGAATCGATTTGAATTATACTCGAGCAAATCTCTCGCATTATCCCTCTTCATATCAAATTTTTTCCCTGGTTCGAATTAATTCGAATCGATTTGAATTATACTTGAGCAAATTTCTCGTTTATTTCGCCTCCATATCACCTTTTTCCCCTGGTTCGATGCATTGCAGTCTGACGAATTAAAATAGCTTCAATTTCAAGTAGGGGATGATGTGGTTAAATGAGCAGGGAATGGATTTGTACTAGTTCATATTGGACACAAATAAAACAAATGATGAGTCATACGAAATTTTCTATCGAAGACCTTGAATGCTGAGCTCGGACAACAGGTTTCGAAGACAGCCTGTTGCACGCTAATAATATTTGTGCTTTACAGAAAAATATGGATGTTACTGCAAGAAATAAACTGGTATAAAAACTACCAGACTACAACTAGTGTGTAGCTATTCAAAAATTCAACTAGTTCAGCTTCTACACAGCGATGGCAGTCTGCAAAAACAATAGTTTTATTTGATAACTCACAAATGAACTTATTTATATGCTTTAAAAGCCAATTGAAAATATTCCCTAATATTTTCTGTCTTTTTCAGCCGTCCATATGCCACCGACATTTCGCGGCTACTGATGAGTTGATTAGCATCAACGAAATGTTGGCGGAAAAGACAGAAAACCTAAAATAATTTATTTTATAATTATTAATAATGTTATCGCGCTTGATTTTGATTTTACTTTCTCAGAATTGAGAAAGATTTTTTTGTGATAAAATTTGAGGGATCAACATTTTCAAAGGAGACAAGTAAAGTATAATTGAAGACGTACTGGCCACATCGCTCATCAATTTGCTTCGAATCCAGGCCACCACTATTTGTATACTGGTTTTTAAGCACCAGCGGTTGGTCATTCCACTACCTGAGCTCTTTATTTAGGCCCCGATTATGGTTCACAACATTTGTTCTTTTATGTATGTATTTTTTGAAAAGTGATTATGGTTTACAACTATTGTGGCAAGTGTTGTCAAAATCTTACAACACATAATCAGATGTTGTCAAAAACTTACGACACCTACTGAAGTGTTGTCTTGTTGATGTTACCAGTTAAATTACAAAAAAATTATAAAATTTGCAAGTGTGCATACAAAATGTTTTGCAAAAATATAAAAAAAAAACAATTAATTGTTAAAATTTATTAACAAAATATAATTAAAAATACATCTATACACATAATTATTACCCATTTTTCGATTACAAAATAGTTTTATTTTGTATTTTGTAGTTACAATGGATTTAAAGTGCAATCTATAATTTTTTGGTCCTTTCATTATCATAACCAAATTAAACATCAACATTAACATAAATTTTTATGGCTTTGTTTGTACTTTTCTAGCAAAAACGTTTTTCATTCTTTTCATTTTTACCAATGCATTTCTACGCGGTAGTTGCGGTGTTACATGAAATCCAACACTCCATGTCTTTTTGTTGTAAAACTTGACAATGAAACGTCAAAATTTATTGTTTGTTTCGCTTGTGTATGTGTAATGAAAGCAACATACGCGTGCATCTTTCTGGAAGTGTGGATTTACTTGGTAGTTTTTTGTGTGCAGGCATGTATTTTTGCGGAAAGATGCTCTACAAATGAAAAACAACTCTGTGACATACACAACACCTAGATGTTGTGAACCATAATCACAAAAAGAGTTGTAAGTTGTGTTGTAAATCTTACAACACAACATTTAGATGTTGTGAACCATAATCGGGGGGTTAATCTTATAGCCCAACTTTCAATTCAATATCACTGTGTGACAAAAATTTAAATTATTAGCAGGAAATGTTTTATTTAGCCCACTATTAATGAGACTATTCCACTCATAGAATGATGAAATTTATGCCAGGAGTGAAACTTTTTCGCTTAGTGTATAGTGTTTGCACAAAAAACTTAAGGTTTGCAGTTCCACTGCGTTTGCTGTAGAAAAATAAAATAAATAAGTAATTTTATATAAATGTAAAATAAATAAATTCGAAATGATAATATGATTAATTAAAATAAAAAAAAATAAAAACGAAAAAAAATTATTTAAATTTTCGTTTACATTAAATGACTACACTTTTTTGTCAATATCAATTTTTTACAGCTGTGTGGACAACCGGCTGTTTCTGGGTAGCAAATACTCTTCACCCTTTTGCATGTAATTCTTGCATGCAAAATCAGGTTGAATTAAAATGAAAGTCATATGGTGCAAGGCCATTACTGAAAAGCATGAAATCAACTTTGTTTTTTACGTTTTTTGCTACGTTATTTTTTTTCTGTGTGCCGTTACAAAAATATGCATTTCAACAACAAACTCGAAATAACCTGCTACATAAATTATTAGGTACTTTGTAAATTTCTCTTTAAACCTTTAAAATGTTCTTCCACTTTGTCAAAAATAATTTAATCTTTTTCAAAAAAAAAAAAAAAAAAAATTTTTTTCTATACTCCATAAGAAATTCACAGGACTCCATAATGGTTTTAGTTGCATTAAAATTTTAATCCCCACTTACCCTAAACAAATATTTATTTGGTTGAGTCTGTTTTCTTTTTTTTTTTTTTGCTATTTGTCACTTAAACATTTCCAAGTCCTGTAAATGTACGTGAGTATTTCGTTTACACAGGATTTAGATTGTGTTGTGCTTGCTGCCTAATTTAAGCAAATGAAAAATCCTGTGTAGGTACATGACACTAATGACGATTCAGCTGCAAAGCAAATGAGCCATTTAAGCTGTTTAAAATTTTGAAAATGAAAAATATTTAAAGCAGGAAAAGAAATATGTATGTACATACATGTTTCAAAATCTACCTGAATAGAGGCAATTTCAAGTGGTTTCAAAACTAAAACACAACTACACATACATACACATACAAGCCATTGTGCTTGGATAAACAAACACCTAGAAATGTTTGAGAAACTACGCTTCTCTCAGCACCAAAACATTTCGATATGATCCAGCACATGTGCATTTTCACAATACTTTCTTTTACAGGCCCTAACGGTGCGTTAGTACTTGGAAAAGAGTTTCTGTAAACCTTGACGAACTAGTAGAAATTAAGCAATAAAGCAAAACTAATTTAGTTTTTGGAAACATTTTCTTTTCTATTATTTATGTTTTGTTTTCTTGTTTTATGGGCGTTTCAAAAAGAAAAAAAAATTCCTTTTAGGGTTTCTTTCATTTCTTGCCGTTTTTCGTCATCCCAATAACATGTAATACGTCGTACTCTGCATTTGAGTTCATGCTGACATTTGAATTTCCGTTTATAGTTGAAAGGTTCTTTTCTTTTGCGTTAAAAGGAAAACTGTCAATTTTTGTGATTTTTTCTGCTCCTCTACAGAAAGCAAAAAAAAAAAGGAGAACAAAAAAATCTTTAAGTATTTTCCTAAATTTACATAAACTCTTAAGACTTTTTTCAGTTTTTTTTTTTTTTTTTTTTGCTAAAATGCTTCTGTTTCATTTGTTATTGGCGTGCTTTTTTCCGATATAATTTTTTCTACTATTTTTGCTTGTTTGTTCTTTAATCCAGCGCATATTTTTGCATATTTTCAGTTAGTGGTGTTAGCATATTTTTTGACAGCTGTCAGGAAGTAATAAGTATAACAGAAGATGAAAAAGTATGCAAACAACAAAAATAGAAATAAAAGCAAAATTCAACTAAAGTTTAGTACGAAAAGGTTTTTTTGTTTTTTTTTTTTTTTTTTTTTTTTGGAGAGTAGAGGAGGTTTTATTTTATTTTATCTTTATATCCTGTTCGGGGAAAAAGGAAGAAATGGCAAAAAGTATTTGCTATTGACATTTTATATAAATCATCAGAAAATGCGAAAAAAACTAATGAGAAGCAAAGGAAAAAATAAAAAACAGACTTCCGTTTAGGAAAATGAAAAAAAAAACGAACAATTTATTATAACAAAAGGAAAACTTTTTTCGTACATAAAACCAACTTTATTTTGACTTAATTAAAAAATTAAATAAATCTCTAACTCACTGGCTATCAAGCAATAGCAAAACAAAAAAAAAAAAAAACAATTAAATTAAATTACACTATAAAGATTCGAAATATTTGGCTGGAAACTATCAGAGCAAATACGAAACTGAACAAGTACAGCAAGGGCTCTGTACGACTGCCGTAGAAACGGCTGAAGCCATTTCACTCAGCAGACACAGAATGCTCCTTGTATGGGGCATCCATTGGATTTTAACCTTTTATTGTTGTAGCGCAGGATGACCCTTGTATGGAGTACTACTTAGATATAAAGTTTAATTTTTTTATAGTGGCCAGGCATTTCAGTTCTTTAGCTCTTTCGTTTCGAAAATTACAGCTAATTTTTCAACTAAAGGGTGCTCCCATAACACTTGTGAACTATTTAAATTGTAAATTTTTCACTTGTTCATGGTTGTTATAGTGGCCAGTCAACTAGACAAACAACTGGGCAAATTTCAAGTTTCTTTCTTTTACTGTTAAAAAATTTTAGTTAATTTTCATAGGCTGCCCCTACGATACTAGGTGTATTAACGGGCTTAAGAGAACAGGTAGGAAGGAGTAGCCTGGATTGCCGAACACTTTGCAAAATTAACTTACACCTTTATTAACGAAAAAAAAAAGATTGGGTATACTGTTAGACGGGTAGTAGTTAAATGTTTACAAAAAATTCACTGAAATTTATATTGTAATTATTTAATTAAAATTATAGAGCAGCGACAACAATTACTAACTTCTTTTATATGTTGAATTCACTCTTTATTCTGTTTTAATTCAAGCAGAATTACTGAAAATGTCAAAACAGTTGGCCTATTAATGAAATAACACAGGGATGGAAAATGTATTACATTGTTTACTCAGGTGAACACTGTTCACCATTTACATGTTTCATTTTGGTATTTGTTGTTGTAGAGATGAGCTAGCTTCATATTCTGTATACATAAATTTCAAGTTTTTATCTGCTATGGTTCAAAAATTGCAGCAAATTTTCAGTGTCTTGTTTTGGGGGGTACCCTTTAGTTTATAGTTTTATGTTGTTTTTGTTATATCAGGTTGTAGAGCCCATGTAATAACATATTCTGTTCAAATTTCAGGTCCCTACTACTTGCTGCTCAATAATTATAGCCAAATTTTCGTTTCTTGTATGGAGGCACCCTTTAGTATTTAATTATTTGTGGTTTTTTATTTTTATTTTTTTGTTCTCGTGTTGTAAGGTTTGTGTAAATATGCAGCCTGTGTGAAATTCAGGTCCTTATCTCTTATGGTTCGAACTCACGTCTAATTTTTACAGTCTCTTGTGTGGAGGCACCCTTTTAAATTTAAATATGTTTGCTGTAGCGGCCGGGCAACCACATGTCCTGTGAAAATTTCAGCTCTCTAACTCTTATCGCTGTGAAGAATGAGCTCTGTGACAGACAGATGGACAGACGCAGAGACAGCGAAGTCTCAGTTATAGGGTTCCGTTTTCACTCTGAGTACAAGCACACCCAATAGCCTTCTAGAGGTGTTTCACGTTTTCCGACGTGATTTCAAAACTCCAAATAAACATTGTTTCAATCAGATAAAATTCTACGTTAACAGTGAAGTATGCAAAAATCTTAAAATATCTGCATAAACTCAGGTTTTTGATATCGAGTTGGTTCTGGAAATCACACGATTTCAAGAGGAGTTACATTAAAAACACGCAAGCACTGCATTTCTTCATTAATCTTGATTTACAGAAGATATAAAATAAGTTGGCAAATAAACATGTATACAGAACAATTTTCTAGGGTCAACCACCATTAACATGCAATAATTTTGCTAACTACAAATGCTTACTTCTCTCTAGCTAATTAAAATAAAGTAAAGTAAAAAACTAAGCGGACTTTTAGAGCTCAAACTTGGACCATATTAAGAGTTTTGTAAAGTATAAATTTTTTTCCAGCTTATATTAAGAGAGATACAGTTTTGGTTGCATATACCAATAACTGGTACTACTAATCGGTTGCTCTGACCAACTGTAGTTTCCTCGGAATCATATCTTTATTATAATGTTGTTCTTATGCCATCGAATATATATTGTGTTTTAGATTCACATAAAATTTATATGTTCAATTGAAATATAGTTAGCTCAACTGATATTTGAAAAATTGATGGGAAAGTAGTTAGTTATTCCAACCAAATATTTTTTGTGGGTGTATGCATTGCTATAAGGTAAACAAATATTGTTTCATGCAACAAAATTGTTCACCTACAAATTAAATAAATGTAATTATTTTTCTTTCACTCTTGATTTGTTTAGGCTTTTTTTTCTATCTTTTCAAGATTCCTATTCGAAATGTTTTCTCATTTCTCTTTTTTTTTTTGGAAATGAAAACATTTTTGCAATGTTTATTTGTTTTAGCTGCCCGTCAGTAAGTAAGTAAGTAAGATTTGCTGAACGCACAAATGAGTTTTGTTTATAATTAAATTTAAAAGTTGATGCCTCTTAAGTACAAAGTGCGTATGATTTCCTCCACCACTAATAGTTTGAGGGCACAACTTAAGAGCTGTTGCCTCCCCCATAAAACATGTTTTATTTTGTTTTCTTTATTTATAGACTAGAAAAATACTGCAGAGAATTTAATAAAATGTGTGTGTGTGTGTGTGTTTTTTTTCTCTTCAAATTTAATCTAAACAATCTTCAAGCATTTAGTGAATGTACATATACAATTTTTGCTTGTGGAGAAGCAAGTAGGGAATACAAAGTGACCTTGCCACACTGCCAGAATCATTAATGAATTGTTTATAACAAAGAAATCGAAAAAGATATTTTTAATTTCTCAATGAAATAACTTCTCTTCAAATATTTGCAATTTTCTTAGCATACATTTTGTTTTTTTTTTTTTTTTTTTTTTTTTTTGATTAAAAAATTCCTGTTTTTTATGGGTGAGGGAGGCAGGCGCAAAAAAATTTTTATTCGTTTGCTTTCATTTGTTTTTTTAATTTATGATTTTGTCTAAACAATTAGCAAATTTATTGATGGTGGTCATTATCGTTATTTGGTTTACAAATTTATAATTATTGCCGCCGACTTTTCCAATTAAGCTCGGGTGGTATTTTATGGAAAGCATTTAAATTTAAATTTATTATACACAATTTAACTGCCCTTTTGCGCGGCTTAAAGCGCAAACGGATGTAATAAAATAAATTTGTTAAATATTTATTGCCTTTAAAATTAAGAAAAAAAAGAACAAATTGAAACTGATGTTTTCTAAATGCTGAAGTACTCGGCAAAATTTATAATAAAAATTATATTAATAATTGAGCAAAATCCTGAACATAACAAACAACAATATGAAACACTTTGTGTTCATTTGGTTTCGATTAACGCCAACTCAATATGAAACACAGAATAAAATACACTCTTCATATATTTTTATTTATGAAACTATAGTTTTTATGTTTTTTTTATAAATTTAATAATTAATAATTTATTATAAATTTAATAATAATAAAAACTTCTCGCTGAAAAGAGAAACACTGCGTCACATGTGTTTGCCTCCTACACCCACCCTCTTCTTCTCGCTTTGTGATCAAACAAAAAATTAAGTAACATAATATCATATTTTTGTCTACTTCTGCTCAAATGCGACATATTGTTATGTAACACACAAAAGGACTCAACAGAACAATAGCCAGCTAAAAATAAAGGAAAGAAAATTGCAAAAAATTATACATATTTTTTTGCCTTAAAAATCAGCCTTTTTTTGCCAACAAACAGCTAAAAAGGACGCAGAGCCACTAGAACGACTGGTGCTGATTGATGGGCATTAAATTACTAACACCTCATGCTCACACCAACCGTCACTCACTCATGTGTCTCATGCTCTCAGTCACTCTCTGCCATCACGTTTAAGGACAGCACACACACATGCACATGAACAGCCAAGTGGCATAAACCTTTTTCTTCTAAAGAAAAAATAAAATTGAAATACCAGACATTTTTGTTTAAAAATATCGTATGACTTTTAGTGTCTGATATGTGGACACAATAAACAATAGTTTTGTTTTTATTTAGTTGTTGCTGTTTTTGTAGCAGCACAAGCAAACCAACAACTAAAAGTAAAATACCACCCTGATGTTTTAATGAAAGAGAACTCTAAACATCCTTTTAATTTTTTTTTCTTCTTTTCAACAAACAAAACAATAGAAAAAAAAATTGTGAAAAACAACAAAAAATTACCTTGTAATTTTATAAAATAGTGGTACAAACACACACTTACACAGGCCAACAAACAGGGGAACCCTTAAATAGTAGCAATAATTAAAGTATTTTTTGATTTGTCTTAGGGAATATCACTACAAGGAAAAACTGTATAGATTTATTTTATTATTCAAGCAAAACTCTTTTCTGTAAAAGTCAAAAGAACATGTGGAGCTGTTTTGAAAATCACGGGCTTTCAAATCACTTGTTTTCTAAACTGGAAATAAGCATTAGTTTAACAACATAAAATTCTATATTATAAATGACATCTAAAATAACATTTTAAACTACTTGACATTAGGAAAATCAAAATCGATGACCACAAAGTGTAGTTTCCAATGACATTCGTTTTTGGAAATCACGTGATTTCAAGCAAAATGATTTTCAGAGCACAACTGATAATCCTAGGAAGTATATACTTTAAAAAGCATTCATGTTTCATTATTTCTTTTCATGCAATTTAGCATCCCAAATGCAGTTTATTCCAAACAAATTGTTAGGGTTTCCCTTTAATTTTTTGTTTTATTTTTTTAATTAAAAAATTTTAGAACAGAAATGAATGATATGATATAACTAAAATTTTAATCTAATTTAAATAATAAAAAAATAGATTTATACTTTAACTTTTTTTGAAAATTTATTTGCTAATCTCATTAGTAATTATGAGTTATAGATTATTTGAGCATATCCAAAACGGTTTTAATAGAGGAGGGTTCATAAAATAATTTTAACGGATTTTACCACATTTCGAAAAAAAGTGTTCAAAATTAATTTAATATTTCCTAAAAGAGCCAAGTGAAATTTATTATTTTAGGTCTACATAAAGCTTTGCAATTGATTTCGGTCTCTTTTGGCCGTCCGTAAGCCGCCAACATTGCGCTGATGCCACTCCAGTCGCCAGGAGAGGAGTGTTTTGAATATTAGTTTTTGAACATTTTAAAAACTGTTCGTTTTTGATACATTTAAAAAGCTTAAATAGTAGTAACCAACAGTTACAACAGCTCGTTCTTGAAGTTTGTTTAAAAAAATATTGCATTCGTTGCCTTATGAAGCATTTTTAATTAGAAAAAATAGTCTTAAGTGATTGATTATTTTAATTAATATTATATTTTTTGTAATTTTATAATTCTGTTAAGTCTTACGTCAAATGTATAACAACTGCTGGTGAAAATAGAAAATAGCCCTGAGGATGTGCTCCATAAGATGATGGGATACTAAGCGATTTAACTTAATTGCTTTGGATGCATTTATGTCCACATTTTCATTGAAAACTTTTTGCTTAAATTCGTTTGTCCTTCATTATCTGGCTTAATTATAATGTTTTTCTTAGATTGGAACTTCATGGAAAACTTTTTGATCACATGTGTTTTACCTTCAACTCTGCCTCAATTAATAAGCCTGCAACAAATTTGCCTCCATTTAAGCTCCAGACAATTTATTAGAAGTGTATGTTTATTTATAAATTGCTTATTACAAATTGCTACCAAATTTTAAGGGTCACCCTATTGCCCGCCAGATGTGTTACTTATAGCACAGTCTATAAATAGTTTGTAGTCTTTACTTGAAAATGTTTTGTTGTTTGCTTGTACAGGCTTAATCTTTTTTTTTGTTTTTCTTTTGGAAATTTTTTGAAATGATGGATATCGAGGTTAAATTAGGTTTTGAATGTGAAACGCAGGTAAACGAACTCAAAAACACAAGAAGTGTAGACAAGATAGTGTGTTTTTGTATTGCTTTGACTGCAGTAAAATTTCAAAATATATTAAGAACTTGTTAAAGCTTTTCTATTATTTTTAATTTGAAATCTTTTTGTAACGCAGCGTTTTCTATTGCCTTCTCTAATTCGATTACTGGTACCGTTTTTAAGATTTGTTTTTTCTCCTCATTTAAAAGGTATGTAGTTTTTTTCTTTCGTTTTGTGTTTGTAGTTGTCTTGATTACAGCCTCAGTCATGTTTCAGTTATTTTTTTTTTACCGGCTTAAATTTGTATTCGTTTTCATTTGTGTGGCCAGCCCCATTGTTTTTTTCCTCTCCTTCTTTTTTTGTTAACCTTTGCTTAACTAATTTGGCAAATTCGTAGGAACGTGCGTAACATTTTAAAGACAGGGCTCTCAATTTTTTAATGAAATATGTTAGAACAAGTGGGTCGAAACAAATTTTTTTAAATTTCAGGCGAAAAAAATGTTTTTCCTAATGCAAAACTGAGGCCAAATCGTCGTCTCTGTAATCAAATGAATTATTGAGCGAAAATAATGTGAAATAAAATAAACATCGAACACACGGTTTACGACAAAAGACATTCGATGACGAAATAAAGGATTTATTTTGGTACAAAAGTTACAGTAGAGGTACAGCAATTAGATATACTGCGAATTTCATATTTCTCTCTCTTGCAATTCAAAAGCTATAGCCAGTTCTTTTCAGTTTCTTGTATGAACCAACTCTTTGGTTTCCAATTTATTGATGGAGTTGGTATTCCAGGTTAATGAATCCATGTAAATACTCCTCCTGTACAAAGTTCAGGTCGCTATCTCTTATGGGTCGAAAGTTATACTTAATTTTCGCAGTATCTTGTATGGGAGCACTCTTTAGTTTTTAACCTTTTTTTTTTATTCATGGGTAATCACATGAGCTGAGAAAATTTCAGCTCACCAGCTTCTACCCTTTAGGGGGATGGATGCTAGAACGGACAGCGAAATATTAATAATAGGCTTCCGTTTTCACTCTGTGAATAAATAACCCTTAAAACAAGAGACTCAAGCTTAGACTTTCTCAAAGTAGCAATTAATTTTAAATTTACAACGACTTGTAAAACATACACCAAATTATATTTATTAAAAAAATAAATTCTTTAACTAAATTTTGAAAAAGATAATTATGTGTTTCCAAAAACGGGTGTTTTTTCGCTTGGTGAAGAAACTTTTTTTTATACCTTTTTCAAAGCTGTTTTTCAATTACAATAGGTTCCTTCAAATCGAGGTTGTCTTTCCTTTTTAGTTTTGTTTACTCGTCTTTAAAACGATTAAAGCTTTTCAGCACTTTCTAACAGCCACAAACCCCAGTTTGCTTTCGTTTTTTTTTTCTTTTTTTTATATTGCCATTAACAGCACCCAGTATTAAATTATTTAGTAATGGCGCCATTTATATTTGTGCTTATGCATTTTTTTCCATCTTCTTAAAGATTAATTTCTCGTTTGAAACAGTACAACAACAACAACAAATGAAGTGAAGTGAGACTTTTTTGTTTCAATCTACATTTTCTTATCACAGGAAATTCTTTATAAAATTTTTGTTGTATAATGGAACAACAAAATAAGAAAATTTTATATTATTTTTATTCTTACATTTGAACCACATTTAGTTCAAATAATATCGTTTTACAACAATTATTATCCAGTTGGTACACCCAGCAAAACCTACAACAGCAACAGCAGCACCAACAACGACTACAATGTAAACGTGAAAAAGTAACCAACACAAAAAATAAAAAGAAACAAACAGCAACTGAGCAAATATTATGATAAAATTTAAAATGAAGAAAATAAGAGACACAAAAAAATACATCAAAAGAAAGTAAAGAAAGGAAAAGCCAAAGAAAATTAAAGAAAATCTTTTCCATGAGTAGTGCAGCAAAAAAAAAAACAAGATAAGAATAAAAATAACACATTTAAATACAAAGAAGACACTCGAAAAATAAAAACAAGAGACACCATAAAAATTTAAATAAAATAGTAGAAATCCATAAAATTTGTATGTCACAGTTGTTGTGGATGTTGTTTTTCTTTTTATTTTTGTGATTTGAGGACCAAAGCAAACATTAAATAAATGACTGGGTAAACATAAAAAAAATAAATATCGAGAATCTCTTAAAAACAAAAATGAACATTAAATGAATGAACATGAAAATCTACTCTGCTCGTGAAAATACAGATTGAAGAATAGACGGAAAAGAAATTTGAATGCTTCTTCCTCTTTCTTTTCTGCAGCCAGAAACAAGAGTACATGGATATAGATATTTCCAGTGGGGGATTTTCGACACCTTTTAAGCAATTTCTGAATTGGAAATCGATTTTGGCCAAGAGTTATGAATACACTCTCTCACAAAAAAAGCTAAAACTAACAAATTCATTATTTTTTAAAAATTAACTTATCGAAGAAAAATATATAATTCCAATACAAAAAAGAAAGCAGAAAAAAAGTGTAATCAAAAATGCAGCCTTTTAATAAAGAGAATATATTTTTGTTGAAAAAAATCTTTTAACGAAAAGACTCGTTTGAATAAAATTTTTCATAAAAAGTAACTTAATTTTTAAAAAGTACTTTTTCCAAAAATTACTTTTCTAACATAAGGTTGTAGTTGTAGGAAATGTGCGTTTCTTATGAAAAGCAACTTTTCAAAAAACACCACCTGGTTAATACAAGACTACAGCGTTTGGTAAATAGTATACAAACTACCAAGTATTTTATTTTTTTATAAAAAGAGCCTTATAGTAAAAAGTACTTTAAAAAAAATTTTTTTTTGAAAACATAACGTTTTGGTGAAAAGTACCTTTTTGAAAAACAAACCTCTGAGCAAAAACTACCACTTAGCAAAAAGTACTTTACGTCAAAAAATTACTTTATGGCAAAAAAGTAGTTTATGTAAAAAAAGTACTTTATGTGGAAAAAGTACATTATGTCAAAAAAGTACTTTATGTCAAAAAAGTACTTTAAACCAAAAATTACCTTTTGACAAAATAAATTCTTAGTAAAAATCACCTATTAGTAAAAAGTACCTTTTGACAGAAATTACATTTTAATAAAAAGTACCGGCTGTTAAATAGTATATTTTGGTAAAAAGTACCTCAGTTTTTAGATAGAGGGAATGTGTCACGGGCTACCAGTTGTGATACCGTGATATAAAAGATACATTTTTGATAAGAAACTTTCCTGAAAAAAATTACCTTTTTAAAAGAGAATACATTTTTGAATAATATTGTGTGTATAAGAAAGGCAACATTTTTGATAACGCAAAAACATGTTTTCTTGGTAAAAGTGACTTTTTGATAATAATTCTATATATGTAACAAAAGCGTATATTTGTAATAAAAAATAAATTTATGATAAAAATTACCTTTCTTATTATGTAAAGTACCTTTTTGATCCAAATCACCGTTTTGATTAAAAGTACCTCATTTCAATTATTTTGTATTAATAATTAATAATAACTTTTATTTAAAATAAAGTGTAATTTTGATAAAGAGCACTTTTTGATAAAAAAAAGGGCATTTTTCATCAAAAGTACCATTTGGATGAAAAGTGCCTTTTACATTAAAAGTAGCTTTTTCATTAAAAGTATAAAAAATACTCTATTCTAAAAATAGTTTTTTGAGTTAAAATACCATTTTGCTTAAAATCTCTTAGAAGTATCCTCTCTGATTAAAATAACCTTTTTGAAAAAAGTACCTTCTTAATAAAAAAGAAAAGAAAAAAAAAATTAAATTTCCAAAAACTGCCCATTTGGTAAAAATAATTTTTTGATTGCTAAAAATCTCTTTATTTTTCAATAATAAAAAGTATTTTTACTATATTGATAAAAAAAAAGGCCCCTTCTTGTGAAAAAGCATATTTTATAGAAAAAATGCCCGGTTTCCATTAACAGCCTTTTTTCCTAAAAAAAAGGTGTCCTCTTTGATAAAAAAAAGTGAATTTTTTAATGAAAGCACATTTTTAAGAAAAATTGATTTTCTAATAGAATGAACCTTTTTTCTTTACCTTTCATTAAAAGTAATTTTTTATTAAAAAATAAAAATTATTGGCAGTTTTTATTTCGTTTTTAAAAATAGTTCTATTTGCTTGCTAATGTTTTTCGATTTCATTTGATCTCATGGAAATTTCATATGTATGTAGTAGATATATAATAAATTTATCATTTTTATAAATTTTTTATTTTCCAATGTTTTATTTGAAAGAAAAACAATACAAAATGTTTGCATATTGGCAAGCCAATAATGATTTATGGCTTTGTTTTACTGCAGCCAGTTTGTGTTTCCTTTTTTTTTGTATTTTTGGTGTGGGCGTTAAGTCGTACCCCATCTATTCTGCTTCTATTTTGGATGACTCAACTCCCTTTAAGCAAAAAAAATAAAAAAAAACTGGCATTTTGTGGTCGCTTCTAACCCTTCTTTAAAACTAAATTGCGATATAGATTTGTAAAAAATACAACATATTTCATATTAAAGTTAAGTGACCTACATAAAAGGGTTTTTTAAATTTTTTATGCAAAATCATACAAAAATCATTCAAAAATAGGCAGCACCAATAACCGTTTGTTTTTGTTGAATCCTTCAAAAAGGGAATAGTTGTGGGTGGGCTTTGATTAATATTAAGTTAATCCCTTGGTTTTAAAGTTTACTTCAGGGATATATACGTATATGTATCTTAAAAGCTTTAAATTTCTGTAAAAAAAAAAATAATAAGTGTCTCATTTTAAATTTCATAACGAAATTTTATTTTTAGTTTTCATTTTTCCATATCATTTGGTTCAACTTAAATTAAAATTTCAACATTTTGTGTGTATGTAGCTGAATTCGTAGTTTGAATAACAAATTGTGCATTTAGTTTATAGTGCGCATTTCCTGTAGCGATAAAGAATTTGTTTTATTACAACAACCAGGCAATTTGTTCAATATTTTTTTATTTTTTTTCAAATTTAACATTAAAAAAATTCTGTTGACGAAGGAAACAATTTAATGTGGATAAGAAAATATGTATTTTTGATAAATCCAATAACAATAAATTTAAATGAATTCCAGCTAATTGTCGTTCCCATTTTGTTTCTTTGCAGGTATGTTAAAAACAGTTCTTCATAATAATCTTAATAAAGGGGTAAGAACTTAAAATATAAAAAAAATTTTTTTCATGATGATGGTTGTAAAAATAAACACCAACAACAACATGAGAACAAACTTTTAAAACTTTTTAATACATTAAGATCGTTTTTAAGTGCAAGACCATCACTTTAAAAAATCAACTAAATATTTTTTTCATAAAAATTTGTTGATATATGAAACTATTCTCACTTAGGTTCACACCTAGGAAAATAATAATATGCATAGTGTTACTTCCTTAGGTCAGTTTATATCATTTACAAGAAATTCTGCACTGGGAAGAGTTAGGAAAACTGTTCCCACTGTAGTTTTTTTTTGGAAAAATTTAATGACTTACGCTGCAAAATTTTTCTAATCATGTGTTATTGAATTAACTTATTGTATTCGCATATAATTTTGCTCGCATCACTTTTTAAAACCCACTAAGTATTTTTTTTTTATTAAAATATTTTCAAATATTAGACTGTGGAAAATAAGAATAGTGTTACTTCCTTAGGTCAGTTTATATAATTTTCAAATTTTTTTGCCCTGGGATGAGCTAAGAAAACCAGTTCCCACTTTAGGTTTTGGGTGAATTCCCTGCCTTGTGCTGCAAAATTACTCTAATCATGTTTTTGTTGAAGTAATTGTTTGGGGATGAGTTAAAAAAACCATTCCGAGACAGTGCTTATTGCATTAATCATTTCTGAGGCTGGAAAATGACAGAATTTTTATTTTTACTTGAGTTTGGTTTTTACTTTCTCGGCACTGAGAAAGCTCTTTTTTTGTGATATTTTTAAAGAAGACAAGAAAAATGCGTGTTTCGCGTCCACTACGTCGCTCATCAGCACCCCAAATTGATTTGAAGATCATGACTTGTATTGTTTATTGTTTTTAAGCAGCAGCGCAATGCCATGCTATTGCCTGAGTTCTGCATTTTTGACTGTTTTCATAATTAATCTTTTTGTTCAGCTTAAAATTTTATTGCTTTTTTGTTCTAAACAAAGAAATACTGAAATGGTCTTATGTTTATGGTCTTATTTATGAATAATATTGCAGGCTATTAAGCTATTATTTCCCAAAAAATATTTTAGGTTTTTTAAGCTCTTATTTGACAAATTTCTGCCGAATACTTGTCATATAAACATAAAAAAAATGAGCCAGTTATAATAAAATAAATTGTTTCCCATCACTGTGTTTCTTTATTTAGCTATGGAAAAACTGATCCCACCCTAGAATTTCCATGTTATATAACCTCAACTAGAAAGCTTCTTGAATCATAACTTTATGTATTATATTGCATGCGCTTTGAATACGTCTCAGCGAACAGTTAGATAAAAACCTTTGAGCACTAATAATTTGTGATTTGGAAAATTTCGTTTATAGTATTTGGCAATAGATCCGAGTTCACATAATTATGGAGTAAAGTTAGGTTGATTGCTGGGGTATGATAGCACATGCGCTTCGACCTGAACTTAGCCAATGTCGTGCGCTCGGTAATCAGATAGATTTCATAGTAAAACAATGAGAACAGTTTAATTTAGTTATAGCACATTTTGTCTACTTTCATAGTAAAAATTTGAATTCAAATATATTTTATAAAGACACAAATATAGAAAATTAGAAAATAAAGACACAAATATAAAAAATTAGGCTGGAAAGAATTTTGCAAAAAAAAAAAAAACTGTTCCCACCTAAAATTTTATTTTGAAACTATTCCTTATTTTATTTTGCTCTCCAATTTCTTTCTTCTTCAATAGTGTAAAGCTAAAATTTTTATTAGGGAAGTTCGTCTCTTCAACAATTTCCTGACACTACACAAATTTTCTTTAAAAGCTTTTATTTATGTTGCAGACATGTTTTCCATCGTTTATTAGAAGTTGTTTCTTGTGTTGTGAGGAGTAAAAAAAATCATTTTCTTTTGTTGTTATTAAAATTTTCTATAACGTTTTTTTCTTCTCTGGGCTATAAACCTTGAAGAAATTGTTAACACAAGTTATAGTGTGTTTGTACAACTTTTGTTGTTCCTGTTGTTGTAGTTGTTTTGCTTCCAATAGTACGTGTTTTGTGTTGTTTATTAACCACAAAATTTAACACTTACATGTTTGGTTTTTTTAATGACTAACCAGGCCTTAAACAGTTGACTGGTTGGTAAGACATAGAAAAACAAACTTATTTTTTAAACTTTTAATAAAGCGTGAAAATATTTATTTACTTGAAATATTGGAAAAAAATAATCAAACAGTGTATAATTTTTTTTTGTGCCTTTCTTTTACTCTATAATGAAATTCTGTATGCCAGTAAAAACTTTATCAGGCCAAAGATTCAACTACTTCTTCCCCACCACATAAATGCGTGAGTGCTTTCCTTCTTTTATTATTTTGTTTTTTTTTTCAGTTGTGGCCGGGCGAAGCAGGGTTATGTGTTGCAAGGCAGCAAGAAGGAATGTACAAGAAAAATCGATATCAAATAAATATTATAGTTATATTTACAACAAGAGAAAATTTTTAAGTTTGTATTTTTGTTCTTTGAGTTTTTATGATGATGATTCTGGTATGATACCAGCCAGCGTCGTCAGTAACTTATACTCCGTGTTAATGTTCTTTACTGTGGCTGCGGGGGGTAGGGCGTTGTAAAAGATTATGGTTATGTATTTTGTTAACTTTCAACTTTATTACGTGCCAAATATAGAACTTGAAATTATATAAAAATTTAGTTTTTTTTCTGCTTCATCGAAAATGAAATATTTATATAAATGAAAAAATAAAACTGAAATGAATGTTTTCCTTTGAGCAGAATATTAATGATAGACATTTGCTAAAAGGATCTTTGGATGGTTGGATTGAAGGTAGTTAATATCTTTCAGACAGATCTTGTGAGCAAAAAAGAAAAAAAGAAATAGTAAAAATATAAAACATATTTATTGAACAGAATAGTTTTCATAAAATAATAAATTAAATTTCGTTTTAGTATCACAAAGAAATATCCACTTTAATAACTTGTTTCTTTTAAGTAATACTTTTAGTCTGCAAATAAATGGAGTGCAGTAAAAAAGTTACTAAGTACCTGAGCATTTAAGTTTTAATTTTCGTTGATTAAATTTCTTCACTTGAGTTTTGTATAACACAACTATTAGTTTTATCGTAAATAGACTTTAAGTTAAAAACACACTTTGTAACTGATTATGCTAAATAATATTGTTACTTTTTTACCCCTTAATAAAAACGGTTTTGCGGATTCTTTAGTTGAAAATCAGCTCTGTAATTTTTAACACTTTATAGTTCAAAACTTTATTAACTATTCAATTCTGTTAAAACCATTCTACTTGAACACTTTTAACACTCTCACACCACGACTGACTCCATAAGCTTTTTGTTGATGCTAACACAGTTGAAACAATGCTAATCTCTACATGAATGAGTGCCCTTAGTTATACTCCAACTGAGCTTAGCTTACAGAAATTTCTAAGTCGAGAACCATCTGCATCTTCTGCAAGTACTATAGACTTTTGCCCTGCAGTATTTATGGCGGCCTGTAAAAATACTAGTCTAGAAAGTTCTAGGACAATAACCTTAAGTATAATATAGGGTGCGAAGCGGCAAAGTTGTTCCCAGCTGACGAGGGTCGGTGTGGACACGAACCAGCTACGTTTCTTTTTTAAACATTAATTATTTAGTTACAGCAATCTTTCTTTATTTAAATATAACGTTAATTTATAAATAATTGAAAATTATTTTAAATTAATTTCTGCCCTTTGAAATAAAAAAGTGGTTAATGAAGTAACGCAAAAATATATAGAACTTTGCCCCAAGCAAAAGCGTCTTGCTTTTGAAATGAAGCCAACTATTTGCCTTTTAAGATTATTTTGGAAACTAAAATTTTGACATTTTAAAAACAGCTATACTTTTTTCATTGAATTTTGTTGAAAAGTAAACTGTTCCCACTTTTATTTGCGCTTGATAGTTAATAAATAATTTTAAATTTACTATATTAAATCATTTTATTTTACTTGTATAAAAATCTGCCCGGGGAAGAGTTGACATCTTAAAAACGTATATTTTTATCATCGAATTTCGTTGAAAAGCAAACTGTTCCCAGTTCAATTTGCGCTTTATAAATAATAAATAATTTTAAATTTATTTTTTTTTATCTGCATACATTATTAAATCATTTCATTTTACTTGTGTAAAATTATGCACTGGGAAGAGTTGTAGAAAACTGTTCTCAGTGTTAAAGTTGCCTATATTCCTTACTTCTTGCTGAAAAACTTCTGCTTAGGGCGTTTTTTATGTATTTTATTGTGTGTTTCTTGAATATTTCTCAGAAAAAATCCTTTAACAATAGAATTTTTTTGTAATCGAAATTCTCTAGAAAAAATTATTATGGTTCAAAAATGCTGTTGAGTTTAAATAACTTTAAGAATGGTTAAAGCTTAGTGTGCCTAACAAAAAAAGTAGCATTTTTTTATTAAAATACATTTAAAGTGTTCACTATTTTTTTCGTCTCTTTTTTTTAAATAAGAGTTATAGGTATAACTTTTAAAGCTTACTAAAGCTCTTTAATATTTTATTCTATTAAATATCCTTTATTTGCTCAACTATTTTGTTAATATTTTGCAAATTAGTTTTTTGTAAACACAATTATTTTTATTTTTTGTATTTAAATCACTGATTGCTTTTATTGGCATGTAAAATCATGAGTCATGTCATCATGAGCTATTTTTATGTACTGCGGTTTGTTACGCAGGCTCTTTTACTTTTTGCCCTAAGAACTTTTTTTTTGGTCCTGCTTATTCTCAAATTTTTTTTGGCAAAGATTTTACAAACTTACAAATACAGACATTGTAGCAGTTTTTTGTAGTTTATGGCAGTAATTTTGCTGCTTGAAATGATATGTGCCTGGCATAACTTTTTTATGCACTTCAATAATTCTCATTGAGTTTGTTTTCATTATAATGCTGTTTTTTCCGAATAAATTTTCCTTTTTCAACTTTCTTTTTCATCTTTTTAAACATTAGCTTTTTTTCTACATGTTTTTTTATTTTTCTTTTCTCTAAACCTTTAGTTACTTTTTTTGTTCAGGATGCTTTTTCTTTTCTTTACAAAACTAAGTTTAGCCAGTTCACTCGCTGAGATTATATATTTTTATTTTATTTGTTATTTCGTTTCATTTGAATTTTCTTTTGCTTTCCCAAATAAAAGAAGAAGATTCCTGGGCGACACGTTTTAAATCTGCTTCGTATATTTTTTTTTATGTCCCTAGTCATACAGCTATTACGTTCTTTAACTCTTCTCATTTTATGTTTTAAGCAAATTATTATAAATGTTACCAGTGTGTGTGTTTGTGTGTGCGCCCGGGCTTGAAACGTGACGAAAATTTTTGTTCAAATAGTAAACATTTTTGTAGATAGTTTTCTTAGTGTCTGTGACTAAGATAACGTTAAGATGGAGGGAAAAGGTTACACTTTACATTCAACACAGCCGGGGCAACAACGCATTTATAGTTTGTCATCAGCAGTGGCAGTTATTTTCGTATGACAAATTGTTGTCAAAACATTCCGTAAATAATAAAATTTTTATGAATAAGAAAAATGATAAAAATTTTTCTCATTATATGCAGATAAAAAAAAAATAAAACGAGAGACATTTTTTCGAGAGATCATAGGCGGCGAGAGAAGAAAATTCCTAAAGACGCCTTTTGAAGCCCAATAGGATTTTTTTTTTACTTTCTATAAACAAAACAAAAATTATAAATATTAATGAAATTCTTTAACAGATAAATATTTTTGATATTTAGCGGTTGCTTTCTGGGAACAGTTTATCATACAACCAAAAAGATTTTACAGATCAATAAATTTAGTATGATGTCATTCCCTCCTTCCCTCTTCCCATTTTCTTAGTTTCCATACAATGTAATGCAAATATGTGGAGATTATTTCTTGATTACTAGTCTGAGAAAAAAATAAGTAAATAAATTGGGCCGGATTTGATTTGAGACAGTATTCAGAAACTTATTTTCCGTGTTTTTTTTGTAGCCGCTTTATTCTCATGTTATTGCTTTTACAGTTGATTGCTTGGGTTCTCAAACTGGGAACAGCTTAAACCAGTCTATTGAAACAAAAATTTAATTAAATTTTTCTATAATGAGATTTTAAATTATTTTATTTAAGGTGATATATTTATATAACTTTTTCTTAGTCTTGTGTGGAGACTACTAGTGTTGAGTTAGTTTATTGCATTGAAAAGTGTTGGAAAGAGTTTTATTAGCATGCTGGTGCTGGTGAAAAAAGACAAATGCTGTAACAAAACCCTGGAGAGCTGCATCACACAATCCTTAAACTACTTTTATTCATTTCACTTTCCCCAGTTAATTTATCTTGCTTTAACCCGATGTCCTTGTTTTTCTTTACTCTCACTGTTTCAATTTTAATCCTTAATAATTTGTTTGATTTTCTGTTTTTTTTTTTTTTTTTTTTTTGTCCCATCTTAATTTCAGTTCAATCTCCTATTGACCCTGTTTGAAATCAGCTACAACCAAACTACCTTCGCTATTTCCTGGCTTTTGCTGGTTTCGAACGGCATCTCTGCAACCTTGTAACATCTTTCCTTTCACTGCTTCCTGCTCGACCTCCTGCAACTTTTCCCCTATACATTATGTCTTTTTCTACTTATATTTATTTAATACAAGGTTTCTGCTGTAACATTTATTACCTTTGCGGTTATAAAAGTAAAGTTTTTTTTTCTTCTTTATATTTTTACGGTTTTGAAATTGAAAGTGTTTATGTTGAATTTAATATGTGGCTTGTAATGCTTAAAGGTTTATTCAAGTGTGTGCTACCCTTCTTCCACCAAGTAACCGAAATGAAACATTTAAGCACACACACACACACACACACACACACACACACACACATACCCACATATAAAGAAATTAGCAGCCCCTCAAAGCTGCAGATTACTTGGATTGAAGTGTGAAAAAATTTATCTTTTTATGGGTTATAGCGAATAATACAACAACAGCACAAGTATAATGCATTCACAGACAATGAATGAAATTTAATTATAAAAATTGTTTTTCATACACATCCGTACAAAGAAAGAGCGAGTGGAGAAACAAAAAATATAAATATAGTATATATGAACATAAAAACATGAATTAAACAAAACAAAAGAGAAAATATGGTTATTGGAAAAACTACGTCTAGATGTACTAGTATATGTATGTATGTATGTGGTTGTATTGGAAATTAACAAAAATGAAAGGAATGGAAAAACGAAATATTACAAATGAAAATGAGCCAAGTGTATGTGTGTGTGTGAGTGTGCGTGTGTGTGGTGGGGCAAAATGTTTTACAAATTCAGTTAAGTTTCACATTCCCATAAACAATGATCGAAGTGTTCTCAATTCAATAAAAGTTTATAAAAGAAATTTGCTTTTATAAATTGATTAAATTAAAATTGATATAAAAAAAGCAATTTACAAAGGGGAGGAAATGCACAAAGCAGCAATATTTTGAATGAATTCCATACAAAAACCATCACGTAGCTTGTTTTTGAAAACTACTTCAAAAAACTACTTCATTTTGTTTCTTTTGTATAAATCCAAAAATTTAAGTGATTTATTAAAAACAAAAAAAAACAAAATTAATCGGGGAAAACACTTTCACAGCGAGCTGATTTAAAGTATCAAAACTGGGGCCAGAGTTTGCAGAAAAGCTTTTATTGCCCACATATCTAAACAAAACACCTTTTAGTTTTCATATGTATATATTTCAGAAACTAAAGAACTCTAATAACTCAGCAGCTTAAAACTTTCTTGCCAAAGTGATGATGTCAAATTCAACACCAGGCCCACGATGTCCCTCGACATCGTTCGTTTGCACACAAAAATACTGAAAGCAACCACAGCAAAATTTTTAATTTTATTATTGTTGTGCCTATAACTAAAGGCCTTGATACACTATCCTACACAATCGTACGATTCATGCACTGAAAATCGTTAGCTAAAACGCAAAACGGCCAACTTATGGATCATAGTTTTGTAAGCAACTTCGAAAAGGCAACTCTGATCACATAGAAAAAGATAGTTTTTGAAAATTTTCAAAAGATTATCCAATCGGACAGGCTTCGCAAAGAGACTGTGTGCAACATATACAGTTTTCATCCAGTCCATCACACTTTTTGCACACACATGTCATTTTCAACAGTGGGATAGTGAATCAGGGCCTTAAGCGAGCAGTAGTTTTCTGAAAATTCCTTTTTGAAAGCACTCACAACTTTTGCAACTAAAGTTGCACATGGCAATGTATGTTTTACACAAAAATCATTGAAGCAATATTAAATTTTCATTTTGAATCTATAAATATTTTAGCAGTCAAACGAATTGATGATGCTTTGGCGGAAAATCATCCGGGGAGAACTGAATTAAAAGAAAGAAAAAAAAATAGTTTTGAAATGTAAAGGAAAGTATGTGCATGGAAAAAGGCAAATACATATATTGAAATTTTCAGTTTTACAAAGCAGCAAACAACAGCCGTCAATATAAAAATGCCTCTTTCTTCAGCTGCATGTACAAAAAGAATATTTATGAAATTCCAAACACACTGTAACTCACACCTGAAAATATTTCTTATAAAATAACACCACCAGCTGAAGTGGCCTAGGATAAAGCTTCTTAGCATTTGCAGACGGTACTTAGGAAGTTCGAGAGGAAAAATTAAATCCATCGACAATTTTGCTCAGCAAAACAAGCAAACTTGCAAAAACAAAATTTTTTTCATCAAATGCTCATAAAATTAATATTTTGTTTGTTGGGTTATGAGTTTTGCGTCAAGACTGTGGAATCTTTATTATGAAGATTTTATGACGAGTTTATTTTTTTTTTCTTCTATATGTTCTTTAAGCTGTAGGTGTTATTATATGATTCTGTTGTACATATTTAATGCTTCATCTTGCTTACACCATTGCTGTGTGTATCTTTTGCTTCAAGTTAAAACATTGCTTACATTTTTTACACCTCAATGTGTTGCTCGTAAATTGAAAAACGTTTAAATCTTAAGGATTCTATCGGAGGGGAGCTTTATTTTTACTTCGCATGAAACGTTAAGCATTCGGTGAAATAATAACAAGCACCACCAGCAGTACGTCTGTAAGTGGTGCAAATCTGTCTGTTGTTGCATTAAAGATGTAATTAAAAAGAATTTTTCCAATGAAGCAATTAATATTCGCAAAAAAAAGTTTGCTGTAAAAAGAAAAACATCACATAAGAATAGAGCAGAAACATAACTTCCTGTGGAAAAAATTATACAGTTAAATTTAGTTTTTCAGAGTTCCGTACTCATGTGAGTAAACACGGAACCCTATTACTGAGAATTCTACGTCCGTACAGGCCCCATTCTCCCAAGCGATAAGAGCTAGAGAATTGAAATGTTCCCATTACCCAAGGGTTACTCAGCCGCTACAACAAAAAATGGTAAAAACAACAAAACGTTCAAAACTAAAGGGGGTCTCCATACAAGAAACTGTGAAAATTTGAACCATTTGAGTTAGAGAGCTGAAATTTTTCAGGATTTGTAATCACATAAGCTCTACAACAGCAAACACCAAAAACAACAAAAAGTTAGAAACTAAAGGGGGGGCCCCCATACAAGAAACTGTGAAAATTAGCGAAAATTAGCTGTGACTTTTGAACTATAAGAGCTAGAGAGCTGAAATTTTTACAGTCTAGATGGTTACCCTTGCGCTATAACAGCAAGTACCAAAAACAACAAAAAGTTAGAAACTAAAGGGGGTCCCCATACAAGAAACTGTGAAAATTAGCTAAAATTAGCTGTGACTTCTGAACTATAAGAGCTAGAGAGCTGAAATTTTTACAGTCTAGATGGTTACCCTTCTGCTACAACAGCAAATACCAAAAACAACAAAAAGTTAGAAACTAAAGGGAGTCTCCATACAAGAAACTGTGAAAATTAGCTAAAAAAAGCTGTAACTCTTGAATCATTAGATCTAGAAAGCTGAAATTTTCACAGGACATGTGATTACACAAGCTGTACAATAAAAATTACTCAAATTAACAAAAACTTCAGAAGTAAAGAATGCCACCATACAAGGAACTGTGAAAATTGGATTAAATTTTTTGTGGAAAAATGGTAGTAAAATTTTCCTCTTCCTCTAGCTAAAGTAGAGTTGCTTAAACTTAAAAACAATTTGTGCCACCAATAAAATCCTACCTGCAACTGAAACCGACCCAGATTGTAGTAATTGCCACATAATTGCTTGTCGACCGAAAACCAAAAAAAAAAAAAAATGTAATACACTTGTTAACGTTAATATTGTTGTTTGCCAGTCGGAGAGGTGTTTTAACAAATAATTGTTGATTTTATACACATACAATTGTACAAAAAATGTCAATATTTGTATTACCTGGGAGCTGTTGTCACAAGTTCACATGTCAATTATTGTATTTGTGACAATAAATAAAAACAAACGATTCGAATCGAATCAATCTATAAGCATGTACAAAACAATATTTATATTTACATTTCCCTAAACACTAAAACATTTTTGTTTAATGGTTTTTAACACACTTTCAGTTAACTACCTAAAAGGAGCCTTAAGATAATTTATGGCCACCAGCAATTTGTTTAAAAACAAACAAAAAAAAGTGTGTAGAAAAAAATAAAACAATTATGGACGAATCAAATGACTTACAATATTCATCATACTGCGGCTGTAATAAAAAAGGCAAAGGCAATCAAATAACTACCCGGATTCTTTCTCAAAAAACAGAAAAAAATAAATAAATAAATAAATCCCAAATGGCCATGGTAAGCGATAAAAATGGTCATGCATGCAAATAAAATTTATATGGCTTTTGCCTTCACATTCAAATAGAAAATTTTTTTGAGGCAAATTAAAAATAAGCATATATTCTTGATGCTAATTTTTTGAAAATTGAGGTATCAAAATATTGAATTAAACAATAAATGGGCTCATGTGACGAGCATATGGTGTGCTCGTGCTCAGCACCCAAATTTTCGAAACAGTCAGCAAATAAGAGCTCAGGTAGCAGAATGGCTATTCTCTCTCCTGCCTAAAAATTAGTATACAATTAGTCATGGTCTGGGTTCGAAGCAAATTTGGGTGCTCAGGAGCGACGAGGTGGCCGTAAAACAGCCATAGTATGTACCCCAGCCACTAACCGTCTAATTCATAAAAATTATTACAGGCTTATAAGACTGTTATTTGATATATTTGTATGGGAAATCTGTCAAATAAGAGCTTTATAAACCTGTTATAATTTTTATGAATTAGGGGGTAAGTCTTCAACTTTACTGTTCTCGTCTTCTCTAAAAATGTTGCTCAGTACAATTTTATTACAGAAAAAAAAAATCTTTCTCAATTTGTAGGAATTAAAAATCGAACTCAAGCCCGATAAAATTATTCACAATTATAAAACTATGAAGTTAATTAATTTTTATTATTCAAATATGAAATTAATTATTTATTTGCTTTAAGAGCCAATTGAAGTGTATTAAATTAGGTCCAAAAATGAACCTTTTTTTAAAACATATTTGCTGTCTGACAGCTGAAAAAGACAGCAAATATTTTTTTAAAAAAACAGTTAATTTTTGCAGCTAAATTAATAAATTTTTATTATTAGAACTTTTTCTTATATAAATATTTTTGTATTAAATTTATTGTAAGAAGTTCAGGAAGGAACTTCTATAATATTTTTGTAAATAAGACAAAGACAGGGTGGACAACTAGTTGTTTCGAGGCCGCCACACTTTCTCGTCAGCAGAAAATATACAACAAATTGGGTGGCTGAGTTACATGGTTGTCGCTTTAGGAACATGAGCCCCTGAGTTCAAGGACGGCTGCTGACGAGAAATTGTGGCGGCTTCGTGACCATCCTTCGTAGATGTCCACCCTGCTAAATGTCTCTGATGTCTTCTTTGTCTTATTTAATTAATATCTATCACAAAAATAATATAGAAGTTCTTTCCTGAACTTCTTACAATAAACTTAATACAGAAATAATTATATAGGAAAAAGTTGGAATAAAAAAAATTTATTAATTTAGGTCCAAAAATGAACCTATTTGCTGTCTTTTTCAGCTGTCAGACAGCAAATATTTTTTAAAACAAGGTTCATTTTTGCAGCTAAATTAATAAATTTTTATTATTCGAACTTTTTTTCATATAATTATTTCTGTCTTATTTAATTGATATCTATCACAAAAATAATATAGAAGACCTTGAGCCTGATAGACTTAATACAAAAATAATTATAAAACCATGATAAGGAAAACCTGCCAATGTCGACTTATTGAAAATTTGAGATAATAATACATTTGTTATCTTCGTATGCAAAAATTAACATGATAAAATTTTCCATTATTTCGTGGGATTTCTCAAGAACTTATTATTTTAATTGTTTGAGCCTTAAGGTCACTTGTTTTTTTATAATTGTTTATTGAATTCAATATTTCGATTACACAATGGATATCTTCTTCAGGAATGTTTCGATGTTTTTTCAAGAACTTATTGCAACATTAAATGTTGCTTCTTTTATTTTAGTCTGCATTGCCCTTTGCAATTTGTATGTAAGTACATTTAAAATTTTTTCTATTTAAAATTGTATTCGCGAATAAAATTTTTCAAAAAAAAAAAAAAAAAAACTCTAAAGTGTAAAATTGCATTCCTGAAAAGTTGAAAAATCAGCTTAAAACTTCGAATGTGGGCAGTCAGTCAGGCAGTCTTACAGTCAGCCAGCCAACATGTTGTCATTCATTGTATTACCACTTTAAATTATTTCTTATTTTGTCAACATGGTCTCGTTACTTTATTATAAATGAGTTTATTTGTGCGTATGTTTTAGATGTCAAGTCAAAGTAATAAATTTATTTTATTTAGAAATTTCAACAAGAATATGTGAACGGCAAAAAATGTCACATTTTCAGTTCTTGCTTTTTGCCTTGGCATGGCTGAAAGGAGGAGAAAAAGCAACAATATAATTTTACAAAAAGAAAAAGTGGCAATTCTACAATAAACATTTACATTTCAATTGTTAAAAACAAATACTTAAGTAAATAAGTAGTGAAATGTTGGTAAAAAAATACGAATATGGAGAAGTAAAGTGTCAGTGTGGGAGCGTATGTCTTTCTTTCCTTCGTTATTTTTTATTTTATTTTTTCACTTGGCTAAAATCCCCCCACAATGACAATTCCTTGCTGGCTGTGCTCTCTTTCAACAGCATGTTAACATACAGAAAGGTCCTAACTCACATTGTATTCAAACAAACTCGTAGTTTTTTTTTTTTTAATTTCCATATAAAATTTTTCAGTTAATCAAAAATCCAACTTTAAGAAAAAAATGAGAAAAAAGGCTTTTTTGCATGAGAGATCAACCAGGAATATGTATGTATGTATTTGACTTATTTTGCATGATGCCTACATATGTACATACATAGTGTAACAGAAAGAAAACAAGCAGTCCGCATCTTTATTTTTGGCAATAAAACTACTCGAAATTTGTATTCACATGAAGTTTGTTATAAGTCGGCATCTTAGAAAAATTTCAACTTTCAATGTGAAACAGTGAACAGTGAAAAAGAACACAAAGTGAATAAATTTAAAATTTTTAAAGTTGCTCCACCCTTTTGTTTGCTTAGGTGGTAATCACTGTAAATTTACAGTACAATGCTTTATATGTGGTGTTTGTTTAAGTACAATAATAAAATAGTTCTTTTTTATGTATCCAAATTTTAGAGAAGGAAGTTGACGCCATATTTGTAGACGCCTTGCAATGATTTCTGACTTTGTTTATTTTATTCATTTATTTTTTTTTTCAGAAATTTTCATATTTGTCTTTTCTGTTTATGTTTAACAAGTTGTCAGTAGAAGAAAATTTATTTACATATTACGAAAACCTATAAAACTAAATAAAATTAAATAAACCACAAATTTTGAGGGGCTTTATAGAAATATATAAAAATGAACCAAAAGGGTATATTAAAAAAAAGGTGTCATAAAGAGTCTGATAGACATCAAAACAGGTCAAAATTTACCCTTTAGTATCACAAGGGAAAAGTTGAATTGCCAGTAAATTTCCTTCAATAACTTTTTTATATTTGCTTAGCTGCTACTTTTACTTATTTTTATTTTATTTTTAATTATTTGAACAAATATACAGATGTGTATGTACATAAATACCTCATATTATGTCAGTTATTTGTTCTTTCTTTCCGTCAAGAGTTCATTATATTGTCAAAATATTGACATTTACACAAAATCCGTCCGTTTTCAGCCACAAAAAAGCAGAAACATTTTTTATATCATTTATACTTCCATTAGTTGCCAAAGGTAGTATAGGTTTTTTTTATCGTTTTGTGAGCCACCTTCTCCAGCTACTTAAATACAAGCACACACACACACACTAAAGCACTTACATACACTACATACTCATATACGCATTCAAGCAATAACTCTCGTTTGCATGAGGCAGGCTTCCATTAAACTGCTAAAATACTTTTATTCACACAAAATGTATTTAAGATTTATGTATGTATGTATATGCAAAATCTCTAAAGATATTTTTTCGTTTTCTGCTGTAAAAACGTAAAAGAAGTTTTTCTTAAAAACAATAAACGAGCAGAAAAAAAAGTTAAAATCAACAAATATAAACGTCAAATAGAATGTCATTACACACAGGTTGATTTACAATTACAGAGGGGCCTGTCAAAGGACAGCAAATGGTAACAGCGTAGACATGGGTAAGGCAGAGTGAACGAAAGAGACAGAGAGAGGAAGCGAGGAAGAGAAAGAGCGAAAGACTTGTAAATGCTTGAGAAAGTAAGCGGGAAACACACACACACATACATAAGTGGTATGTGTATCTTAGCAGAGATTGAAAATTACTTTATTTTTTATTGCAGTGGTAATTCACAGAAAGCAAATATTGACATTTGTAGCGAAATATAAACAATAAAACCAACAACACTTAAAATAAATTTTAAAGAAAAAAAAATATACAAAGAAGTTGATACTTTAATTTGAAAGAAGACACAAAAAAGAAAACCTAATTCCTTATAGAAAAGAGATATGGTAAATGAAAATTTCTTATTCGTATTTTAGAGCACATAATTCCAGAATCAACTTTATGTGCTCTTGCCGACTTCCGACTTCTACAGTAGGAGGCAAAAGTGAGCAAATGTTTTCTTCAAATACAGATAAATATTTTCTTTTATAAACTCTTTCAAGCCAAGAGAGCCATGAAAAATATTGATACTAAAAATTAAATTATAAGCAAGAGTAATTAGGAATTATTTGTGCTCTTTAATTGTAAAATAATTTACAATTTATAGTTACTTTATTGGGCTGTAGATTAATGTCCTTTTCTCGGAATTGGGAATGATTTTTTGGTGGTAAAATTATTAAAGAAGGCAGAAAAAGTAAAGTTTAATTTTTATTGGCTGGGCGCTACTACGTATCATGGCGGTTTCACTGCCGCCACACTGGTCATCAGCTTGGTTCATCAAATTGCTACGCACTCTGATCATAACTAATAATGATCATAAATAATTGTATACTGTTTTTAGACTGAGTAAGAAGGCTTTCATAGAACTCTTCCAATATATGTATATTAATATGATAAAAAGGTCCATAGCAAACATATGTGTGAAACAAAATATCAGCCAATTACTCGCCATGTCTTTCGTGGCATACCTTCTGGCGATAGTCCATATTTTCAATAACTCAAATTCTAAATCATTTACATCTCGAACTTTTCTTGGTTTTTTGATTTGCACTGTTTCTATTAAATATCCCCGAAGAAATAAGTCCAACGGTGTCAAATTACATGATTGTGGCTCTGCAACGTTGACATAATACACTCCATGGACTTATCATGGAAAAGAGCTATTATTTCGCTGGCTCTGTGGCAAGTGGCAGCGTGCTGTTAGGATCACATATCGTCCAGAGCCATAGATTATATAGCTGGCCACAAGACGACATGTGAGTGTAATTCTACTTTTACTCTTATACAAAAATATGACAATTTATATAGGTATGTCTAGGAGGTTGAATATAAATTGACTTTCTTTTTAGTCAAAGTCTTAAAAAAAACTTTGATCATTTCTGTACCCTGCTGTACCCACATACATATGTACATATAAATACCCCAAAGGCAGGCAGGCAGGCAACGAAGGCAAAAAAAATTTACTGTTAACAAAAATTTTTGTTAAATGGTGCGTACATATTGATGTTCAAAGTTTATTTGCTGTTCTCTTTCTCTCTCTCTCCCTCCCTCTTTCTCGTGTTATTAATATTTTTGTTAATTTTATTTTAAGAAGGGCAAACCCCAGAATCTTGGTCCATTAGATTTGTTTTGTTTTTATTATTAATGTAAGAAAATAAACAAGCAGGAAAAGATAAAATTAAATCTTTTGTAAGCGTAAGTCGCATGTAAAAAAAATGATAAAAACAATATGGCACTGTTTCCTCTGAACGATGACAATCACAAAGTTGTGAGAATTTGTTGGGTTTTGTGGTAAAACTGTAGAAGAAGACAGGAAAATTCCCATAACTGATCAAAGTACAATTCTGTTAAAGAATTTTTTCAAACACTTGTTGAAAAAGGTTAAGAAAATTTAAATCAATTACGCAACGTTTCGCAAAATGTCCTGTAATGTCCTAAATGGGAACTTATTTATATCGTCAAAGTTTTCTCTCAGTAATTTTTATTTTGTGCTTACAAAAAATGTCCTTGTTAAATGTTAGCCAACATACGGCCATTTTCACAACTTTTGTACGACAATCCCGCCGCTAAAGTTTACTTTAATTTTTAATCGTACATTGTGAAAACAGCCGATAGTGATATAATTTAAAATCAATCATGACATAATTTAAAAGCAAGAATAAATTTTTTGCTACTTTTACTTTTTCTTTTATAAAATTTTGCTATTACATTAAACTGACTAAAGTTAGTTTTGAATTATTCTTGTTTATTTGGACAAGACAAATAAAGCATCAAAATCGTTTAGCTAAAGGACATCTAACTGTTTCGAAACCGCCACACTTGGTGTCAACACTCAGAAGCTCAGGTTTCTAATCACAATGAGCGGTGAGGCTCATTTCCCACCTCAGCCGGTACGTGAACAAGCAAAGCCATGGCCTCTGGGGCAGGGAAAATCCACGAGTGATGCACGAGGAGAAGCCATTACACCTGCTCAGAGTGACTGCATAGTGCACTGTTCACGCTGGTGGAGTCATCGGTCCATTTTTTTCATTTTTTAAACGACAACGCCCTATAGGGCCATGTTAATCGAGTTTTTTCTGCCGCAATTGAACGATTTAGATCTGCAGGACATGCGGTTTCACACACTGCGCGAGCCACAATCGATATTCTGAAAGCCAAACAACATCGGATGACTTCTTTTGGCCCACCTGTTATCAATTACAAAGGCAATATAAGATGAACTTAAATCTGATTAACGTAATGCCAATTAATTATTCACCCATATCTAGTCAGCACTGAAAAACCTGCTCTTGTCCATTCCTCTGCGACAACAAATTCAGGCTTCTTTTTACACATTTGACATCTCCTAGACCTTCTAGGACTGCATAGAGGTCACATTCAGTTATTGTTTGTATTGAAAAAAACAAAAGCCAAATTTTTTACGTCTACCGAATATGATAACAATGACGAAAATTGGAACATGAGGGATTAACTTTCTACTTAAATTGCTGATTGTGCCTGGCTTCATTCTAATGGCTGCAATGATGAAGTGACAGTGGTGGCTGCTTAACAATCATGAGGTGGCGGTTCGAATCCCGTGAGAGGTAAACGAGAAAAATAAAATAGAGCAAAAAGAAATACCGATGCAGTCTTATGTTCATATGAAGTGGTGAGCCCTCTAAAAATATTCATACTTGATTAAAACCCTCTAAATAAATGTATTCAAATTGCATATGAGTTTTTATTTGAATTTCTTTAGGCTTTTGATGGCATGTTTTGATAGATTTTTCACTTGAGATTTTTTGCTTTGTTTTTTTTTTTTTTTTGCTTTCATTTCTGGTTGTTCTGCTACAAAAACATACAGAATTATTTACAGATTTCTAACACACAATATGGAGTTTACGTGTTAAATGCTTTTTATCGTGTGACGCACGTTGCTCCTTTCTTTGCTTTCTCCTCGACACGTTAGAGACATTTGTGGTTGAATGTGTGTGTGTGTGTGTGCGTGCGTGCGTGTGTTCTTGCGCGACTGCCGTTTGTGTTGTATGCACGTATGTGTGTGTGTGTGTGTGTTTGCTTAGGTCGCTTGCTTATTACAACTTTCTTTTTGCCAGGACTTATGGAATGGAATATTTCAATTTTCTTCTTCTTCTTTATTTTGAATCTATTGAATATATTTTCTACATACACACATAATATTCTCCCTGCCTTAAATTGTCATCATTCTCCACGTGGAGTGTGCGTGTGCGTGTGTATGGCTGGTTTTTATTTTGTGTTAAAAGCTTTAATAAACAATTTTTATGTTGCCTAAATGAGTTTGTTTTTTGTTTTATCCAAAGTGTGTGTATTCAACTGCATTTGAGTGTTTTATACTCGTCCTTTGTGTTTCTTTTGATTTTGCAGGTGTATCCTGTCTAAACATTATTGTTTTGCCTGGCAAAAGCAAACAATTTAACTTCAGCTGAACACACGAGTCTTTTCAATAACGCAAATAGAACAAAAAACGTGTATCTTTGTTTTCTTAACATGCTTAACAGTGTTAATGACTTTTTTTTCTCTCCCTCTCAAGCCGCCAATGAATCACTTACATTCTCTCTCTCTCTCTCTCTCGCTCTCAATACGCCTCCAACAGCCACTTAAAAATGTCTGCCATATTTTAATAGAAATGGTTTTCTTTAAACAACAACAAAAAAATGTACTCGTTTATTAAAAATTATGGAAAAGTCGAAAAACTCTTTTTTCTTTCCAATAAAAGAAGAAAAAAAAAACACTCCCTAATTGTCTCTACAACTGCATTACTATTTGTTCAATGTAATGACGAAATTGCTCACACACACACACACTCAAAAAAAAAACTTATGGTTACTTTGCAAAAATATTTGCTACATCAGTAGTTTCATAGTGTGTGTGTGTGTGTGTGTGTGTGGCTGTGACTTAAAAAGTCCCTGAAGTAATCATAAAAACTAACTAGAAAACTATAATAAAATGTACTGCTTTGCCACAAACAAAAAGAAGTAGAGAAAAAATCTTTAAAGCTTTTTAGAAAAACTTTTGCCAAAGATTTTGTTTTTGTTCGCAGAGAAGATCATAATAATTTGGTACAAATGTATACATAGTCCATGCTCACAGGTTCTTGTTTCAGCTACAGTGGGAAAAACTTTAATCAAACTGCTTTGTAATTTTCTTTGCTTTATTTTGAATCTATAAGCTTGACTTTATAAATAAAAATCAATAGTTTCTGTATTAAGTTTATCAGGCTCAAGTTCTTTCTATATTATCTCTGTGATTGATATTAATTAAATTAGACAAAGAAAACATCAAAGACATTTAGCAGGGTGGACAACTAGTTGTTTCGAAGCCGCCACACTTTCTCGTCAGCACCCGTCTTTGAACTCAGGGGCTCATGTTTCTAAAGCGACAACCATGAGTTCAAAGACGGGTGCTGACGAAAAAGTGTGGCGGCTTCGAAACAACTAGTTGTTCACCCTGCTAAATGTCTTTGATGTTTTCTTTGTCTAATTTAATTAATATCAATCACAAAGATAATACAGAAATAATTATATAAGAAAAAGTTCAAATAATAGAAATTAATTAACTTTAAAAATCAATAGGTTAATATTTTGAAAGCTTTTGAACAGATATTTACTATTGAAAGCAATAGTTTTGCTATTGGGAAAATGTTAGTAAATTAATGTTAAGCTGTGCTCTCGAAAGACTTCACAAGGCTAAATTTGAGCTTACGAAACCACATTTTGAACTTACTAAACCGCTAATATCCCTTTGCTAGGAAGGCTCTCGCTCAGAATCAATATGTTTGTAAATTTTCCCCCATCATATGTACATGTACCAGAGTGGCTCTGCAGGTGTCAAACACATAGCAAGCCTGCATTAATTTTATACTTCTGACATTTTTATAGAACGCACAAATCTCCTAGTTCCCTTCCCTTTTTGTAAAGCGGCGGCTCTCCCTCCTGCGAGCTAGCCCCAGACTGCCTTTTTGTTAAAGTATTCCAGTTCTTATAACTGAAATTATTTCAAAAAAAAAAAAAAAAACTCTATGCATGGATTACTCTAAACTAGTTTGTGCCTTTGTTTTGTCATGTGCCCTAAAATGACTTTTTACACATTCCACTGTGGCTTCCGGGGCGAAAAACATATCCTGACATACTTCATCATAACTTAAATCGTATAAAGTTTCTATGCACTTTTTCTAAGCTTTTTTCTTTTGCAAAAAAAAATTCTTTTTTTTTTGCTTTTGTTTGTATTAAAAAAAAATTAGGTTGCCACTGATTCAATATTTACTTACAAGAATCCAACTTTTTTGTGATATTTTCTTTTTTCCATTTTATTTCTAGTTTTCTATTTTAGTCTTAGTGCACGAAAACTTTCTTGTATAAATTGAAAATTTATATACAAAAAAAAATTTTTTTTTGTCAATTTTTTTTTCCTAAATTTTTGTTATTGTTTGAAAAGTAGCAGCAGCAAAGCAAAAAAAAAATAACAAAAATATTGCTGACAGTTGTCATTTGATTGTTTTCATTTCATTTTCTATCAATAAGTTGGAAAATGAGTACAAGCTAAGAAAAACGGAAAGCAAAAACTTAATGCTGAAAATTTTTTCCTCAACAATTTTCATGCAATAAAGTTTAGTTCTGTTGGTTTTGCTTTTATAAACTTACTATATACAAAAGTATTTTTATTTAATTTAGTTTTATGATGTTTTGAAAATAAAATTGAAAATTGTACATGGCAAGAAAGTAAAAGGGAGGATTTTATAACCCTCCCTTTAACATTTTGTGCCACAGATAAAAAAGATTTAAAGTAGTAGGAAAATAATATTACACTGAACCCTTTAAAAATTAAATTATGCTTGCTTTAAAGCAACCTTTTATTATCTCAAGACACAAAAAAAATTTCAAATGGTTTTTTTCAACGAAAAAAAACCAGCAATCCTTACAAACTTTCTAATTGGGGTAACAACAACCCCGGGGCAGTCAAAGCTTGACCTGTTCGGGGTTTGATATTTAAATTTTCTGTAATCAATTTAATATTTAGATAGTAAAAGCAAAAAAACTAGATTTTGAAACAGTTTTCACCATTGAGAACCTTTTACGTTCTTGAAAATATTAAAGCTTTTATTGAACTTAAGAAAATCAAGCTCTTCAAACGCATTAATATTGAAAAAAATCCTTTTTGGAAAATCTTAAAAAATGTGAATTAAACCAGTGAGTTAAACTATTTTTTATTTATTTATTTATTGAAATTGTGTCGTACGTTATAAACAAATACTGCCTGTTGTTTTAAAAGCGAAATAAGTTGGCATTCGCATACGCGTATTGAAAACAAAAATAAAAATGTAATTATTGCAATTTTTTCAGTAAAAGCATGCGAATGAAAACTTTGTTCGCATTTAGAAAATTAGGCTTGAAAGCTTCCTCAAAGCTTGAAAGCTTCCTAGCTACTTAAGAATTAATATAAAAAATAAACGTATTAAAAGCAAAATTTTAAGTTAAAACAGTTTCTGTAATTGAGAACCTTTTATAATTTTTAAATAATAAAGCTTTTAGTAAATTAAAGAAATTTTCTAATTTCAAGGTCTTCAAGCACTGTCATATAATTAACAAGTAATAATAATAATAAAATTCGTTATCTAAATTTTAGAAATCTTCGATGTAGTTAATAATATCAGTACGTTAATTATTTTTTTTATGTATTTATTGAATTTTTGCAATTCACCATAAATAATTAAAGTGTAAAAGCTTGCTACCTGTTCGAGAACGAATAAGCTTTTGTAAAATCCCAAAATAAGAAAAATTAATATGACATTTTTTAATTAAGCTTTAATGATTTGACATTTTAAAATCAGTGCAAAAGCTTTTGTCCAAACAAAGTAAAAATAAAAACACGTGTTATTATACTCAAGCGCATAAAGTTTTTCTAAAAAAAACTAAAATGCTTTGCTGATCATCTTTATGAATAAATATTAAATATTGGATAAATAAGCTTTTGAAAATAAGTGTCGACCAGCCACAGGCAAATTATGTTAAGAATACTAATCAAGCTTGAAAGCTTTTAACTTTTATGGACGATTGGAAAAAATCACATGGCTTTAATTAGTTTGAAAGCTTTCTCAACAACAAGAAAAATCAAACCAAAACTTTTGCCAACTTACTCAAAAAGCTAGAAATAACAAAACTTCTTAAACGAAATTTTTTGTTAAATGTTTTGGAAAAATTTCTCCAGTATTCTTCCGTTACCTGAAACTTAAGTTTCAAACATTCTTTTAAGAATTTTAGCATCAACGAAATGTAGACGGCTGAAGAAGACAGAAAAAATGTTTAAGATCTATTTTTGGTCCTCAATTAATACATTTCAATTCGCTCTTAATGTAAATGAATAAGTTCATATTTGAAAAACTGTAAGTTTATAATTTTGAACATTGCAATTTTTTTTCCTTATTATTATTATTATTTTTTTTTTGTATATTTTTTAATTGAAAATATTCATAAGCGTAAAATGTAATACTCAAAGAACTGGGCCAACTGGCTTGGCAGATCTTCAAACCTAAAACTTTGTAGAGCTTTCTGTTAATACAAAGCTTTTATAAATTTTGTGTCCATTTCTTTGATTTTTAAGTTTTTAAACTTGCATTTTGGCGTTTTTTTTTTGGCTGTTTATTTTGATCGGTTTCTTCAAATTAAATTTAATTAGCAAACCTGTTGATTTCTCTAGAAGTTTGATGATTTTTCAAACCTAATCTTTTATGGTGCTGTTACATTTTGTGAATAATTTAAGTCAAACTTTTGCTCCTTTCACGTCATAACTGCAGGAAATATAAAAATTGATTTTTCTCAGACATTTGCCATGTTTTCTTAGTGGGTTCGTATCAATGTATATTCGTTGGCCATATTTGTTGCCTTCTTTTTGGTAATTTCCTGTTACAATTCAGTAGTTTGAGTATTAACGAATGTCAAGAACACTTAAATTAGTTTGTGAAATAAAATACACTGAAAAAAATATTTCTCTCTTGCACCAGCGGGTGCAAATGAAATTCTTCAATAATTAAAACTACATTTGTGTAAAACTTTTTTCAGGTTGTGAATTGTTTAATTTTTACTAAATTTTTTTCACCGGGAAATCCAAGAAATTTTCTCTTTTATTTTGTGTCTTATGTTTAAACAAGTTGCTGCTCTAAATATTTAATTTTTTCCCTTTGTTTTCTTCCTAATGTTTTCACTTATAAAACTATTGTTAGTTTATGCAAAAATGTTTTCACCTTCCCGTTTTGAAATGACTACCCCAACTGGCTGGAAGTCATAAAAAACGAAGGTGGCCTGGTAAAAGCTTTAATGACACTTTATCACGACATCTTAAGAATTTCTCTTGCTGCTTGAAGCGTTTTTTCCTTTGCACAAACTGTATACCTTAACATTCTTTAGGAACAAAAGAAGCCAACAAGCTGTGTGATGAAATTTCCTTTTTAAAATATGCCATTTTTTAGAGGTTGCATGTTTTGTAGGAAGTTGGCCGTGCAAGAAATATTTCATAGTTTTCGTCTTCTTTTCTTTTCATTTTAACAAGTCAATTAGTCGGAATTTCGTTAAATAAATTGTGGAAATAAAAATAACTGGCAAAAAATTAGGAAAATATTTTGAGTTTAATTTTATATTCTTTTAGTTTGAAATTTTTGACTAATATTCTAACTCTTTTTATTGTTTTTCCAGGTATGTACAACATTAACTACATTGACTCATTAACCGCTATGTAAGTTAAGATTTTTTCTGAATACTTTTACATATTTCAATTGATATTAATTTTGAACTCGCTTAATAAAACTAAAATTTCTTTAAAACAGAATGCAATAATAATACTTAACTAGAATAAAATCCATAATACATAAAATTTGCTCAAGTCTTTTTAAATTTTAAAAGAATGTTATAATTCCGTGAAATTTTGCTAACAAAGTACAAAATTACTAATTTTGCTTTGAGGTTAGTTAGAATGTAATCCATAAAGTCTGAAAATTTAATACTATTTAAGTTGGCCCCTTTAAATTTAGAAGAAACATATTACATTTCTTCAAAATTGTCCACATTTAGTAAAAACCCATTAATTTCATTTTGAGGTTAGGTAGCATAAAATTCTTAATGCCAAAAATATTCTTAATATGTCAACTATTTTCTTTAAAATTAGAATATATGCACTATATTTTCTTTAAATTATATTAATATAATAAAAAATGAGCCATTAAATTTTTAGGTTAGGTAGAATAACATTCCTAATAGACAAAATTGGCTCAATATTTAAACGAGCTTCTCTAAATTTAGAAGAAGTGCCTTATATTTCCCTACACCTTGGCTAATTTAGTAAATGCTTCCCAACTTTATTTTGAGGTTAGGTAGAATATAATCCACAATGCATACAATTTGATCAATACTTCAACAGTGTGCTTTAAATATTAAACAAATATATTATATTTCCTTGAAATTTTTGCTTGTTTCTTAAAAAACTTTTTTAATTTGAGGTTAAGTAGAATAAAATCCCTTACGCCCACAATTTGCTCCATAATTCAACTAAGTGATTTAAACTTACAAATAATTTTTTTTAATATTTTATGAAGATTGAAACAATCGTGAAAGAATCTATCAATTTAGATTTGAGGTTAAGTAGAATATTGTTTTATATGCCTAAGAACTGCTAAAGATGTCAACAACATACATAGATATATTAGTTTAAATTCACGAGGGCTTAGCTTATTTAGCCAAAGAGTGGTAATTTTCGTATAAGCTTAAATATAATATAATATAATATTTGCACTGACTTTGAGGTTAGGATGCAAAAAATCAGATATAGTGGTATTTTTAAGAAAATCTAAATTGTAGTTGCCCAACCAAGTTGTATTGGAATAGATAGTGTAAAATCTTTAAAAAAAAATTAAATTTTAAAAAAGTTTAGTTTGAGGTTATGTCGAATAATATTGTTATAATAAAAATTAGAGCTAGTTCTGGTCTAAAATGAGAGCAAACGAAATGTAAACTAATCACGATTTGAAAAGTATTAACAATAGTATAAGAGTTTCTATAAATTATGGTCATTTTCACAATATATGATTAAGGTTTAACGTTTACTTTAACGACAGCTTTTCTATGACAATCTTACCGTTAAAATGCGCATTCATTTTTAATCGTACATTGTGAAAACAGCCGTTAGTCTTAAAAAACTAAAAAAACAAATACGCTGACAACAATATTGAGAAAGCGAAATCTTAAAGCCTTGAAACTATTTTCAATTTAAGCTTAACATGCTTACGTCTACCACAACTAATAAAATTTCAACAAAAACCGCCACAAAAGACTACAGCTGATCATTTAATTTTAAACAAAAGTAATTAATCACAGAAGACAACTGACCAATAAAAATCTTTGCATATTTAATTTGTTTTACTGATGAATTCAACTTTAAATACATTAAACTAGTTATATTTTTAAAGCAATTTTTTTTTTTTTATTAAAATCCAAAAGTATTTAACAGTTTTAAAAGACTTGTTTTATATATAAAAAAAAGTGCTGAAAATAAAGTTTTGTTAAATATACATTTCTATAATAAATATGTTTTCAAAATATCTCTTTGTAAATTTTCTGCCATTAATTTTATTTAAAACCTCAAACTTCATTTCTTCAAATTCTATAAATTTATTTATCATTAATATTAATCTCAAAAACCAACAGCAAGCACACAAAAATATTTTGAAAATTTTACACATTTTCACATCATTTATCATGGCAGTAAAATTAAAAAGAACACAACAAAATTTTAAACTAAATGAGCATTCCAACATTAAATAATTTTAATAAAAACAGATAATAAAAAACAGATGTTATTTTCGAACTTAAAACAACAGCAAGAAATTTTAAAATGACTTTAATCCAAAAACAAACAACAACAAAAAAACAATTCGTATAAAAATTTCTTTGAGATTTTGCGGCAAAGATCACAAATGCCACCAGCCAGATTTGCGAATTGATTTGTAAGAATCACAGTCATTAACAAAACAAGCCCACACAAATTTTGTCAACAACACATAATTTGCAAAATGAAATATATGTATGTAAAAACAGATTAATTATAATGAAAACGAAGAAAGGCGAATTTGGCAACCTGAAAACTTCATGTTGTGCACAACAATTGTGGAGAAGAGAAAACATAAATAAGAGTGAAGCATTTAAATGACCATCAAAAACTTAATTATATTAAAACCTCCTCAAACTGATATATACAATAGTAATGCATACATATAAAACCAGTAGTAGCTGCAGTACTTGTACAAACACTGTCTACCCCTGCTTTAAGGCCACAGTTTAACATAAATGATTTAATTGAGACTTGTGTTTAGTTTCTTTTGTTTATCTGTTACAAGGGTGTCAAGGCATTGATTCGATTACGTTTCATAGAAAGCGCTACTCATCATAATATTCGTATAGAAAATGAAATCACTACAAACACCATCAACTCATTATAAACTAAAGTGGTTTTTGTAATCAAATATTAAGGCTGGGCTCTATCTATTTATACATATATATATTCATTTTTTTTTTCTATTAAATCTTAAACAAAAACCAACATTTCACTCATTAATTTTTGTTATAATTAATGATATGTTTTAAAATTGTCATTAAAAAAAAAAAAAGAGAAGAGAAGAAGAAAAAAGCCACCAAAACAAAAGTATGTACTGAAATAAAAGTTTCACAATACACATCATTGTAATTGTCTAAGAGTTCGATTCAAGTATGTGTATGCGTTGCGTCATGCCTCATAAACGCACAGCACAGAGCACATCACATTTGGATGTTTCTGCTCAGCATGTGATGAATTTGCCTTTTTTTAAGAACAACAATTTAATGAAGTCAAATGTTTAATAGTAACTTAAACCAAAAAAAAAAAAAAAAACAGTGTGTAACAAAAACAGACGTACACAAACTATAAACGCCACTTTACAATAGATATGTTTAAAAATAAACAATTGCAAAAAATTTATTGTTGAAAAAAAGTTTTTAGAAAACAATCTCAAAAAACTATGCTACGCACAGTGTTGGGCAAAATACATGCTCTGATGTATTTAAAATACAAAATACAAATACTTTTTTTCCATGTATTTAAAATACAAAATACAAAATACTGCATTCCAAAAGCAAGTATTTGTAATACAAAATACTTTTAATCAAAAAAATTTTCATTTTCTTTCATAAAAACCAGTTTTTCAAAAGCGAATAAAGAAAACCAGCTAACGACAAAATCTCAATAACTTCATATTAGAAAACGATATATTATTGAAAGACATATAACGGAATTAAGAAATAAGTGACAATTAAAAACCGTTTCACCAAATGCCATATAACTATATACAGTCTATCCAAGTTAACATTTGATTGATATATTTTCTCTTGTTTTAGATTAAAATGTCGAACGCGATTTTTCCTTGTATTTAATTTTTTCATTATTTAACTTTCTGACAGCTTGACAACTTTCTCAATGTATATGTATTCAGTTGCGTTTACTTTACACAGGTACTTTGGTAATTAAATTGTGGTATTGCTATTTTTTGGAAATACAACAGCAGCAAAATTGTCGGGTTTTAGTTGATGTATGAATGGAATAATTTTTAGAGCATATTTTTTAACACAAATTCAGAATGTATTTTGAGAGCAGGAGTATTTGAAATACAAAATACTTCATCGCTTAGTATTTAAAATACAAAATTCATGAGACGTATTTAAAATACAAATACAAAATTTGTATTTGTATTTTAAATACGTATTTCAAATACATGTATTTGAAATACTGCCCAGCCCTGGCTACGCACACAACATATTACATATTCAAAAATATATAAAAATATATTTTAAAAAGTTAATTTTGAAAGCAACTTTCCTCTTAGAAAAAATAACAAAGTTCCCCTTAAAATGAAAAACAAGAAAAGTAACTGTCAAAAAACCCCTCTGGAAAAGATACCTTCTGGAAAGAATAGCTTCTATAAGTACCTATTTTATATGCTTTGGAGCTGTAATAACATTTCATTTTAATTAAGCTAATTCCGCAAGAATTCGTCAATTTCAGTTTGAGGTTAGGTAGAATATAATCTGGTATATATAAAATTTTATTTATATTTCAACTGCACGCTTTGTGCTAAGAAACAAATAATAATATTTCATACAAATTAAGCAAATTGCGCAAGAATTCATCAATGTCAGTTTGAGGTTAGGAGGAATAAAATACGTCCCATATGAAATTGGCTGGCAACTTTAACTGCATATTTTAAGATAAGCAACAAATAATAACATTTCATGAAAAGTTTGCCAGCCTAATGGGAATTAATCAATTTCCAATTGAGGTTAGGTAGAATATAGTCCATTATACCTAAAAATGTTTTAAGTATTTTAATTGTATTATTGAAACTTGGTAAAAATTACATATTTTACATAAAAATTTTCTTAATTCAGTAATAATTTTCAATTTCAATTTTGAGGTTAGGTAGCGCGTAATTCGTTATATGTATATAAAATTTGATTGATATTACAAATGTATGCTAGGAAACTGATAATAGTAGAACAGAATAGCTTAACTCATTCAGTGAAAATCTAGCAGTTCCAATTTGGAGTTACTTTGATCATAGCCTTTGCTTTGATTATATACAAAATATTTGCAAGATGTCATGTGCATCCCTTGTGTGTGTGTGTGTAAAGTATGTTTGAATAAACATTTCTCCCACTAAACTAAGTTTCAATCAATAATGGCTCTAAAGATTTTTTTAAGTCCTTATTTATCATTTAAAAATTAACAACTTTTCTGCAGTATATTTTTCAAAACCCTGGGGCCAGAACGTCGCATTCGATATCTAATGAACTATCGAGCAAAAAATAATGAAAAACAAAATAAGCGATAGAATTCGTTCGTTCACGAATGCAACAATGTAGCCCCTGAAATTTAACAAAATTAAGCGAGAGAAAAACGGTCCTTTAGGAAAATTTGTTTTCTTTTTTAAGCGCCTTCCAAATCGGTTTTAAATTCCTATTTTGGGCTTGAACATTCCCTGATAAAAATCTTTTTCGTATTTGTTTTGAAAAATTTTGAATTTCTAATTGAAAAAACTAATTTGTTTAACAATAACGGAAGTGCATTGTATTCTAAATAATGACTTCCAATTTGTAAAGTGCCAGCAAAGTTGTTTGTGGTGATTACCACAATTAAAATTATCGCACTAGTTTTTAGAGAAATAATTCTAAGCTGAATTTTAGAAAACGATAAACCTTTTCAGGCAACATGCTTTAATATACGCACATATTTAATAATCTTTGTTTTCTTGCATTAAACTAGCAAATCATAATTAAAACGGATGTTAAATTTAAAAATACTTAAAAGTTTATCTCAACTTCACACTCTTGCTGTTACTAAATGACTCATTTTTATGATAAAAAAAAAACAATGGAAATAAATTTTATAAATTTAACAAATTTATTTGATTATTTTTACATGAAGCAAATTAAAGCAAGCATATAAAAATGCTTTTTATTTAACCAGTGAGTTCAGACAAACATGCACATATTAAACCCTCAAAACTATTTAATCAATTAAATATTTTAATCAACAGAAACAAACTGGAAAAAAAAATTGTGCTCATTTTCCAAACCGCAAATGAAATGTACAAGCAGGCCAGCAACAACAAACTTATTTAATGATATCCGTACAACAACAACAACAAAAAAATAAAAAATAAAAACGATACGACAAAGTATTCAAATGAATAAAACCATTTTTGTATTTTTTTTTTCTCATTTTCTACGAGTTTATTGAATGGCTGTAAAAATCATTATTAAATTACTGACTGTTTTTAAAACATGAAATTGCAAACATAATTTTTCCCACATTAAAAATGTTGAAAACTCACCATTAAGCCGGCCCACAGTGGGGGATTTTGCAAAAAAATTGGAAATAATTCTGCCGTTTCTAAACGGATGGCTCGATTGCAATGAAATTTCAGACAGGCATAAAAGAGGTGTATTCAAGCTTAAGTTTTGAGATTGGACTATATAGCGTTTAAGTGGGCGTGTCCACGCGCCCCCAAAGTGGGCCACCTGGGGTATGTGAAAAATTAAAAACGATCTAATTTTTTCATTTCAAATTCTTTTGCAAATATTTTTTATTTTTAAATTCTTCTAGTCAAGGCCTACAAAAAATGTCGCGACAGGTATATATTATCTCTTAAAGTTTTCGAGATATTAAAGTTTTAAAAATTAAATTTTCGTGTTTTTATCAACCCTGGTCCAGTATTTTCACATTTTTGAGCTCAAATCCTAACCGATTTTTCAAAAATAAGTTTTATTAGCTTGCCAGTATTTTTTTCAATACTATAAAAAAAATTTGAGCAAAAAATCTTTTATAAAGAAAAAGTTATATTCAACACAATTTAAAAATTCAAAAAAAGTCAGTTTTTAGCATATTTTTAGGGCAAAAAGTAACTTTATTGTTTTTTATTTCTGGAAGAACTTTCCAAAGTAAAGTATATGTTGCTTATATTTTTTTAAAAGCTTATTGTTAAGAAAATATTTTAAAGAAAAAAAAATTTGAAAATTATGTCCTGTTGCGTAAGGGTAGCATCCTAAAATTAACCCATTTGTTTAGACAAAACCGACTTTAGCCCAAAATTTCTAAAATCGCACGCCTCTAACCTAAATATTTTTACTTGTTTTTTATAGTTATAAGTATTTTTTAGTTTTATGCAAATGGAATTTGTCGCCCCAGGATATTTGCTGGAATGACAGCAAAAAAACTAAAAAATCCCATTTTTGGGAATTTTTGAAAGTTTTTTGGGAATTTCGGGATTGGTATTATTTTTTCCCTACATTTTGCAAATAATTTTTATTTCTTTTATAAATTCCTATATTTTTGCAAAATTTTGTAAAAAAATATAAATAAATGAAAATTTTATAGGCATTTCAAAAAATTTTATTTCTCAAAAACTTTTATTGAAGGACGTTTTTTTCTGTATTTTTGCAAAAATTGTTTTAAAAAGTTTTAAATTTCTAAAAAATTTAATAATATATAAACTAGAGGTAATTACCTAACTAATGATATATAATATGAAACCCCCTTTCATTTTAAGGGTATGAAATTAATGGGCTACAACTAACCTATTTGCAATGAAAATTTCCAAAAATTAGTACTGATTCAGCGTTTGGGAATACGAAAGTCAATCAATCAATCAAATATACAATTACGTTAACTTTACAAAATAATCCGTATCAAATTCTTCTAGATCTAGCAGATACATCAAATCTTTGAATTCATTACTGCAATCAAATGTCAAATTTCTGTAGCAGATCCATCTCCTTCTCATAAGTGATAAGACGGGATCTGAGGACAAAATAAGGTTCTGAAATATGTCCTGATTTTGAGATTGTCTGGAGCACTTTCTGGAGCTAAATTGATGGATATGTTTAAAATCACGGTTTCTAGACTCTTGAGGTTCTTCTGTGAGCTCTCCGAGTGGTAGTATATGATGTTCCATTATTATTTTTCCATGACACAAAACCTTGTGTACTGTTGGTGAGAAATCTTTCCAGGGGTATAAGTTAAGAAGCAGTCTCGAAACGCCTGCACAGTACTCGCCGAACTTATCTGCATTTATTTTATGTTTACTGTTTATTGCTGTTAAAATTATATTAACTTTTTGCAATAATTCCATATTAATTCCGGTAATCTGTGAGGTTATTTCAAAATTGCTAAAAAATCGTCTAGCCGTGTTTCCATCATTTGTACTCCCATATCCCACTAGTGGCTTATCAATATTTAATCCGGTATGTTGCTTAAACTCCTCCTGAATTCTTTGCTTTTCGTTAGCTCTCATTATCTTTAGCTCGTCGTTTTTAATTACTGATTTATTTACATTTTCAAGGCTACTTCTGTATTTCAAATCATAAGCTATATGTAGAAAATGTTCCAGAAAACGTATGCGAGCATGTAGAGGAGATATTCCATATTTAAGAACGTCTTCATTAACCTTTGTAGTTGATGACATATTTGAGAATTGACTTTTCGTTTTTCCACATAAAGAACAACTCCAAGTAGATGACGTTTTTGTTAAAGCATTGCTAACTTTACCATCAATCATCGTTAATCTCATATCAAACGATACATTGAAAGAGTAGTCCTCTATTTCGATCAAAATGGGCTGCATTAATTTAATTTCCGATTCAATATGATGTACAAGTTCTTGAGTTGCAATCTTTGTCTCCTTAGTATACTCGAAAGTAATTGGTCTACAAAATGATTTAGATCCAGGAGTTGAATTTATCCAAATGTCTTCTTCGAAACTAGTTGATGGAGAGTCCTTGTCAGCATATTTTCGAAGCCGTAATGGAACCATTGATGCCATAAGTACGCCTTTGTAATCAGATAATAAGTGACCTTCAGTGGGCTGCTTGTATTCTGAAAGTAACGACGATCCATCACATCCCCATTTACATATTAGTTTCACTTCGCTGTGGTTAATTTTATTTAGCTGCTCTGCAGTAAGTGTTGAAACTATCCTTGATGCTGTGTTTTCTAGAAGAGATGAGATTCCAACAGTAACTTTTCGGTCAGAAACTGTAATACCAGTGGGTATAATGCTCTTCTTCCTTTCTTGCAGAGCATCATATGATGGCAAAACCTCAACTCCTTTTTCTTTCAATGCTTTTCTCAATATTATATATTTATCACGACTAAGTTGAAGCTGCAACATAAGAGCAATGGCTTCTTCTTCTGTGAAAGCTGAATTAAACGATGGTGTTGGAATGCTCTTAACAATACGATTAAGCCTTTTAGGTGATGCATTCGGAAGAACATTTGCAATTTTCACAGCATCCATGGGTTGATCTTTCTTTTTTAGCATCGCATTAAATGTGTCTGTAACTTCTTCGGTAGACATGGTTGTAAGATTTGTTGTTAAGCGTGCTTGCTTTGACTTCGGGCCTAAGTCTTCATATTCCTTACATTTAGCGCCAGGAGTAGATAAGGAAATTGGGAATTGTATAGATACCTCCAACCAATCAGAAAATTTTGTTCTAAATTTTGCATTAGAGCTATTGACAGCTTTCCATTTTTTTTCGAATGCCTTAACAAAATTCTCAATTTTGCAAATATCCTTTTTGTCTACTTTAGTTGTATATGTTTCTTCAATATAATCAAGTAGAAATTTGACTTTTTTCTGTTGCTGTAAGTTTGCACTTTTGTATAAAACTGAATATAAATCGATGTGTTTTAGTGTGATGGCCATGATCGTCAACTTTTTAATGATGCCAACTATTAATTGCGAGATATTTTATACCATGCGCCAACTGTCTCGCTAACTATTTTTAAAGATTAATTTATCCCTAAAGGTTGACTTTGTTTTTAGTTTCCCCGCCTACACATACATGTATAATAACCATCGAAATTGTATTCAGGTATACAAAATATTTACATATGATCACTAAATATAAGCATAAGTTCAGGTAGTACTGCGTATTAAAGCGAAACAGGTAGATCAATAAAGGAAACACGCGAAGGTGGTATTAACACTCTAATTACTTAGTGGCTGTTCAGACTATTGTGTCAGTTGTACTTCAATTTTCGAAAATGCAAACATGATATTATTATTACTTAAACGTTTTTGAAAAACAATAACAATTGAATACATCAGCCCTTAATTACCATAAATTCAGGTATGTTTAGCTGAAATGTCTAGCCTTTAATAATAAATAAATAGGGATAAAAAGAAATGTACCCTTCGTATTAGTTGCAGGTAATACTACCTATTAAAGCAAACCAGGTAAAGCAATAAAACAAATATTCAAAGATTATACTAACGTAATAAGGCTACTGCGTAATAGAAAATACTGCGTAAAACAAACAGTGCCTCACCCCTTGTATTCCCAAACGCTGAATCAGTACTAATTTTTGGAAATTTTCATTGCAAATAGGTTAGTTGTAGCCCATTAATTTCATACCCTTAAAATGAAAGGGGGTTTCATATTATATATCATTAGTTAGGTAATTACCTCTAGTTTATATATTATTAAATTTTTTAGAAATTTAAAACTTTTTAAAACAATTTTTGCAAAAATACAGAAAAAAACGTCCTTCAATAAAAGTTTTTGAGAAATAAAATTTTTTGAAATGCCTATAAAATTTTCATTTATTTATATTTTTTTACAAAATTTTGCAAAAATATAGGAATTTATAAAAGAAATAAAAATTATTTGCAAAATGTAGGGAAAAAATAATACCAATCCCGAAATTCCCAAAAAACTTTCAAAAATTCCCAAAAATGGGATTTTTTAGTTTTTTTGCTGTCATTCCAGCAAATATCCTGGGGCGACAAATTCCATTTGCATAAAACTAAAAAATACTTATAACTATAAAAAACAAGTAAAAATATTTAGGTTAGAGGCGTGCGATTTTAGAAATTTTGGGCTAAAGTCGGTTTTGTCTAAACAAATGGGTTAATTTTAGGATGCTACCCTTACGCAACAGGACATAATTTTCAAATTTTTTTTTCTTTAAAATATTTTCTTAACAATAAGCTTTTAAAAAAATATAAGCAACATATACTTTACTTTGGAAAGTTCTTCCAGAAATAAAAAACAATAAAGTTACTTTTTGCCCTAAAAATATGCTAAAAACTGACTTTTTTTGAATTTTTAAATTGTGTTGAATATAACTTTTTCTTTATAAAAGATTTTTTGCTCAAATTTTTTTTATAGTATTGAAAAAAATACTGGCAAGCTAATAAAACTTATTTTTGAAAAATCGGTTAGGATTTGAGCTCAAAAATGTGAAAATACTGGACCAGGGTTGATAAAAACACGAAAATTTAATTTTTAAAACTTTAATATCTCGAAAACTTTAAGAGATAATATATACCTGTCGCGACATTTTTTGTAGGCCTTGACTAGAAGAATTTAAAAATAAAAAATATTTGCAAAAGAATTTGAAATGAAAAAATTAGATCGTTTTTAATTTTTCACATACCCCAGGTGGCCCACTTTGGGGGCGCGTGGACACGCCCACTTAAACGCTATATAGTCCAATCTCAAAACTTAAGCTTGAATACACCTCTTTTATGCCTGTCTGAAATTTCATTGCAATCGAGCCATCCGTTTAGAAACGGCAGAATTATTTCCAATTTTTTTGCAAAATCCCCCACTGTGCGGCCGAAGGAGAAGTACGAGGAGTATCATCATCATCATAAATTTTAATTATAAACAGCAATAAGATACAAACAAATATGCAAACATACTTGTGTACACATATACAAATACATAAATTTATCTAGCAAGTTGCAGTTAAGCTCGCTTTATATCTCTAGTAAATAAATTGAAAACATTATTCCGTATGTGGAGATAACACTATAATTTATTAACACCAGGCGAATATAGTAAGCAGGTCAAATGTTTAAAACAAATTACAGTTTGAGAAAAAAGAAAACTATAAAAACTTTTGTTTCTCTCTTTTTAAATTTACCAAGATTTTGGGATTGTCTTTGTAGTGGAAATAGAAGAAAATTGTTTTCGAAACCCCCAAACGTAAAACAGGTTGTATTAGTTTAACCTGAACCTTTAAAATTGTTGGAATTGTTTGCTGCGACTACAGCAATCTGAAGCTTTACCTCTCAACATCCTCAAATCGTTTTCTTTTTCTTTCTTTTTCAAATTTCATCAGCATCATTGATGTTCTTGTTGTTGTTGATGGAGGAAGAAATGCTGCTCAGCAAACAACAAAAAAAAAACCATCGAAACAAACTAAATGCTTGTAGATGGCTTTTGGCAGTTTTAAGCATGATATCCCATAACACTTTAAACACACACTAAGCAAATACACACCTAAACCCAAAGCTCTGCACAAATACCGATACAACAATGCGCACCAACCCAACACACACATGCAACTTAAGGTGGAAGCCAGGCGTAAGAGTTGCCAATTTTTAAGAAACCAAAATTGTGTTGTTATTTCCGGTGATAAGCAAATCGCAATAGAAAAATACTACAAAGCACAAGGACAGGCACTTAGTGCATGATAAAATGTAAATTAATTTTGACAAAGAACGAATTTTCGTCGTCGCAAATAAAACACATTTGTGTAAATGAGAATACACAAATTAATTCAGTCGGGCGAAATTCGTTTCACTCACCGCATATAAAATAGATTTATTTCTATTTAATGCACCGTTAAGCGGCGCACAATTTACAGCGTGTCACCTAGCGTGACTGCAGCTTTCAATTGTTCTTGTAAACTAGATTCCTTTTCATATAAATCTAGGCAAAATAATGACAAATTTATGATTTATTATAACAATGAAAATTACAATAAGTCTGCTACCATATGGCACTGGCAATAAAGCTGTAAAGTTGATAGTTGACAAAATTAAATTTCGAGGTTATGGTGAAAAACGATCTATAGTATATGAAATATAGCAAATATTTCAAATTTAAACACTCAACCTGCTAAAACTAACCAGAGATTTTACAAATTTTTTATTCAATTATTGAGAATTATTACATTTATATGAAATTATTGAAAATTGCTAAAACTGAAAATTGAGGTTAGATTGAGAAAATTTTAAATTATGCTAAATATTGCTAAAATTTTAATTATAATTTATAAACCATAAAAACTAAACTTAATTATAGGTCTTCTTTTTCCATTACTTACAAAATTATCAAAATATAATTTGAGGTTAGAATGAAAAAATCTAAAACAAATGAAATATTTTACAAATCTAAACACTCAATCTTGTAAAAGTAGTCGGAAATTCCATAACTTTTTACTAAATCATTGAAAATTGCTAAAACTGAAAACTGAGGTTAGGTTGAGAAAATTTTAATTTATGCTAGATATTGTTAAAATTTTAATTATAATTTATAAACTATAAAAAATTAACTTAATTACAGGATTTCTTTTTCTATAACATACAAACTTATCAAAATATAATTTGAGGTTAGAATAAAAAAAAAAACTCTAAAACAAATGAAATATTTCTTACCAATAAAATGTAAAGATTACTTTTACTAAACTTAACAATTTTTTATGATATCAAACACAAATTGTTTGCTTCATTAAAATGACTCCCAATGATTAAATTTTTTTTTTTTCATTATTTTTTACCTGTACTGTTTTACAAAGTTAGACTAGACATTTTGGCATTTAAGTGACCTAAACATTAAAAAAAGTTAAAATTTTCCTCTAATACAGAACTAAATTTGAGGTTAAAGAGAACAAATTCTACAGTAAAAAATCTATTTACAAGATTCTAATTGTAGACTCTTAGCGTAACAATATTGAATGGACTTGCATTGAATTTTTATTAAATTTTTTAAAGTTGATAAATTTCAAAATGAGGTTAGGTTGAAAAAATAAAAATTGCAACATCATAGTTCAATGTAATTAAAATTTCACGAAAATGTTGAAAATTTTTTATATATATTTTTTTTAATTTAAATTGTTATTATTAAACAAATAAATGAAATAGTGGGGAAGTTTGGTTAAAACACCTAAGATTTGCGGAATTAGTTTTAAGGTTAAGTTGAAAAATTATGCAATAAATAACACATTTACTAAAATTATTATTTTTTTCAATTTTTCTAAGCATATATTTTATTACAAAAAAAAAAAATTGACACAAAGATAGGAAAAATATATTTAAGCAAGATTTAAAAATAGTATTAGGAACTATAGTAAAAATATGGCTACTTTGCGCAATAGTTTTACAACAAAGTTATTTTGCGTCGTTATTTTTTTTTTTTTTTTCTTTCTATTCATATGTATACAATTACTAAACACAACACAGATAAATTTTCACAAAAAAGAGGAAGAAAAAACGAACAAATTTAAAAAACTTTGTTGGCCAAGAAGGGTAAAGACACCTCAAACGACGTGTGTTCTTTTTTGGCGCATAAGCATTAGATTTAGTTTTTTTTTTTTTTTTTAACTTTGTTTGTAATGTTGTAGTTTGCAAAAAGGTCAATCAAGAACATGCATACAACATACTCGACATACTTTTGTTAGAAAAAAAACCCATGAAACAAAATATGGAAAGAGGAAAAACTAGCAACAGCTTCAATGGCATGTTGCTGTTGTTGAGGTTGTTTGTTTCTAATGTTTAGCTTTAACAACCTACATACTCATACTTGTTGTACTCGAGCATTAACAAATGCATCATCATCCTCACCGTCATCCAACGACAACGAATACTCATGTTCAACTGCAGCAGGCAGCACCATCGTCATCGTCATCTGCAGCGGCATTAACATTTTTCAACGCATCGTACGAGTACTCCTAGAGCAGAAGGAACATTATACCCACCACATTAAACTTTTGCTGCAGCAGCAAAATCATTTTTGAGATATTTAAACACGAATACACCAACAGCATCTGGAAATGGTGAAAAAAAAATAATAATAAAAATAAGAAAATGTGAATGAAAAACACAACATAATTTCTCTACATGATGTTTTTAATGTTAAACAACCATGTAGTGATGATAATAACGCAATTGCTTTTTTTTTTCTTCTTTTTTTAATGAACAACAAAATTAAATACTGAGATGTTTGAATCAAAAACGAGCGTATGCTGATACAACAATAAAATGTTGTTGTTGCAAAATGTATCATTTTTCCGGGATAAAATGCACAAAAAAAGATTTTTTGTAAAAATGAAAGAATTTCAAAAAAGCCTTTTTGCGAGGCAGATCATTCATGGCAAAAGCTACTTTTTCATTTAAATACAGTAATTTCTACATCTAATGAACATCCGTTTCTTTTACTGAGCTCGATAAAAAGTACAGTAGTTTTCCGCTATAACGAACATTCGATTTGATTAATACCCACTTTTTTCTACTGAACGAACACCTCAAAAGTTCTTTGCAGTCAAAAAATAATTTTATTGCAGTAATGTTTAAAAGCTTCTTTGCTCTTTTATTTACATTTTTTACTAAAAAAAACGTTTTTGTTTTTTGTATAGACAGTTTTGTACAGTTTTGATGCTAAAAAAAAACTACATACATATGTATGTATTTGGTAAAAAATATATTACTTTTTGGTGGAAAAAGGTGGCTTTTTGGCAAGCAAAATACCGGTACCAGTACAAGTTCTTTCACAACAGTACGGCAGTTATACCCGCTTTATTGAGACCCGCTTAATTGAGTTTCTCGCTTTATTGCACTAAAAATCCTGGAACGAGATCATTCACTGTACCTGTCTATGTTAAAATACCCGTTTATGTGAGTTCCGTTTAATTGCGTCACCCGCTTAATTGTTTCGCAAATTAAGACCGCATTGCGAAAAACAAGAGCAAATGTTTCGCTTAATTGATTCCGTCTACCTAATTTTTTTTTGCTCCACAAACGTAAAAAGAAATTGTTTTGCGGCAAAAGGGTCATAGTTCTGTTCCGTTATAAACATTGTACGATGAGCGTATCTGATTTCTATTTTATTTTAATAAATCTAAACAATTTTCAACTTAATATGTAACTAAAGAAATTAGTTTTATTTTCCATTTACGCATGGGTTTTTCGCTTTATTGCACATATTGCTCAATTAAGCGATTGTTGTTTAATTGCGTCGGCGATTCAATTAACCGAGTATTGCTTAATTGAGTTCCCGTTTAATTGCATCAAAAGACATGCATTGTTAGAAACTCAATTAAGCGGAAATATCTGTATTAGATTCATTTTTATTATGCCAACCATTTCTGTTATAGTAATTTTGTATTACCTTCTTTCGGCTTAAGTTGATTTTATACTATTATTGTGGTTGCTATTAATGAAATAAAGGATATGGAAAATATCTTAGGCTGGGGTACAACTACCTGTTTCGATTTTTTTAAGCAAAGTTGCATCACTGCACTGTATTTTTAAGCTTAGCAGTGTATTTATATATTGCAATTATTTCAATAAATGTTCCTTAAACAGGTATATACACTATCAAAAATATTAATTTGTTTTTTTTTTCTTGTCATAAAGCTTTAGCAAAAAAATTTTACTTTCTGTATAAGTAACACTTTTGTGTTACGTTTATCGATCTCAAGTTCATTCTACATTATCGTGTGATTGATATTAAGTAAACAAGACAAGTAAAACATCAAAGATCTGGGTGACATCAGGCTGTTTCGAAGCCACCACACTTCTCGTCTCAGGTTTCTGTTAAACTAATTAATTTCTTTAATTTTACTCTTTTGCCTTTTTTTAAAAATCTTGATCACTTCAGTTTAAATCTTTCTCGATTTTGACAAAGTAAAATGGAACCACTGTCAATTATGTACAAATGTATGTATGTAGTACGACTATAAGGTTACAATTAATACTAATTAAGTGCCATTAGCTTAGTTTGCGAAAGGGCATGAATGTCGCCTAAGCAACATGAGGCCCTTAGCTCAAGGCCGAGTGCTTACAAGAAATGTGGCAGCCTTAAAACATTTTGCTGTCCCCCAATTAAAGACATTCGAGGTTTTCTTTGTCTTGTTTAGCTAACAACAATCACCACAGTAATACAGAATGAACTTAGGCCTGATAAGCAAAGGTACCAGTTATGTAAAATCTACTATTTTAACTAAAATGTTTCTTTGATGAAAAATATTTTTTTTTGGCAAAAAAAAAATAAACTTTTATTTTCTTGTCTCCTCCTTACAAAACAAACTTTTTCTAAATTTAGCTTTATGATAAAACAATATATTTTTGGTAAATTAGATGTTTGTTTAAGAAACGCATATCGCTCCTTTATTGCAAAATTTTTAGATATCTTAAAGAAAATTGTTTCTTTATACCTTCTTTACCTCTGTAAAAATGTTCAGCCTTAAATCTGAAGTGAAACCGAACATTTCGAGAAACGACTACGTTGCAGTAAAGAGCTTTAATTTTCAACCATCGCATTACATTACAGCGACTTTACTTTGCTTACAAAAATTTTGTTTTCACATCCCTTTTTGGAATGAAAATCGTTTGCCATTGCCATAGAAATTGCTCAAGTGTTCACAAAAGTATTTGAGGTGTACAACGAAACGAATCACTTTTTTGCGCTGTAAAATGGCCAAGGAACTTAAATTACTTTACTTATCTTAAGACCCGGCTTATTTACAGTTCTACACAAGCCAATTTTAAATTTCTTTTTGATTTTAATAAGGAACCCACAAAATATTTATTTTATCTCATTTTTACATTAATTAAATATCCTATTAGTTGTGCTCTTTTTGGAGTTTTAATGGCATTGAGAAAATTAACCATATTTTTTTTTTTTTTTTACAGTTAGAACAAGTCATGTTAGTCAATTCAATGGCTTGTTTAGCTAAACAAACTTAAACATGATGTAGCAGGTTTTGGCATGTTTTATGCCAGCACATTAAAACAGCTACGGATTTGCCAATCTACGAGATGAGTTTGGCAGGCTGGCAACAACAATAGTTCAGCTAAAGCCACTTAAACTCAATACCGATTGCAATTTGAGAAGGAGTTTAAAGTAAAAAAATTGTTTTTTTTTTTTTTTTAAGAAAATTGTTAAACAAAAATACTGCTTTTATGGTTAAATGAAAAATTTACTAGCTTCTCTTAATAAGTTAACAAGAAGAAGTAAGGGGAAAAAAACTTCTTGTGGTTAGCAAGCATTTTGCAGCCAAAGACTTGAAGCACTTATGCACACCTACACCCACACATAAGCAGTCTCATACAAACATACGTTTTAACTATTTACCGCAAGGCTCTCAAAAGACTCGTTCAAAACAAACACACAACCAGTATACATACATACATTTATTATGTTCAGCTTATGCCAAAAATATGCATATAATGCATATGCTTCCCCTTTGCAACATGATGGCCGGGTAACGGCTTGGTTGTTTTAATTTTATGAGTTTTCTTTTTTCATTCTTGGCTGAACTACTACTATAATGGTTTGCACATTTTGGTCTGCAGCAGTCTTGTGTTCTCTTATCTTTTCACTAACATGTTCCAGAAATTTGGTTAGAGGTCACTGCTGTACATGATGAACTTTAAAATTATAATGATGATGGCGGCGAGAATGATGATGATGAAAATTATAAGCCTTCATTCGACATTTTATTTTAATTTTCTCAAAGTTTGCGAATTCTGACAAATTAAATTTCAGCAGGTTGTATATGAAATAAATTCATTTTACTATTGAATTATAAATTGCGAAACACTTGAAAAGAAAATGTATCAATTCATTGGACGGCTGTTGGCCTAAAGGGCACCTAATACCAGCACAAACATTCAGAAAAAGTTTAACTTCTTTTCACTAACATAAATTCTGTTCTAACTTTATGAAATATTTTTACACGCATATTATTGTTTTCACAAAGATAGACACTGGTGTTTTGCTCATCTTGAGTCAAGATTCCTTAATTTCTTTAAGACAATATACGTCAAATTGAGCAGAAAAAACCTGCCTGGTTTTTGAAGATTTTTTAAATGACAAGTTCTTTTATGCAAAAAGTATAAAATAAAGAAAACATTTTTTAATTTTAATATATTTATATTAAATTACATTTATATTAATTTTGTTAAATAAAAATAAAAAAACAAAGACCTCAAGCTCGAAATCTAAGAAATCTTATAATTAAAAAGGAAAAAAGGACAAAGTAAATAGGATAAAGAAATAAAGTAACCATATTATTGCTCTGTCATTAGATGCTTAAATAAGTTAAAAAATATAGTTCGTACTGCAAAAAGAAGTTCATAACATCCGCAAAACGGTCTTGCCTTATAATAAGTAACATGTTAGCGCTTTTAGAGCTGATTGACTATCCAAGAGGATGCATATGCTGGCTCTGGATATATTGCTACGTAAGCATTCCCTCCCAAAAGGTTCTATGGTGTGGACCTCTACCTGGAAAACTGCGAATATTTTTCTAATTTCAATTGCCTTCTGGAAGCTAAGCCCAACTATTCCAGCGCCTGTACTGCCATTCTCCAATTTGTAGCGATCTGTTTACCAAAATTGGCAACTCTGTTTTAAAATCACATTATCATTTCTTCAGGATGCGCGGTCAGTAATGATCACTTTGAAATTTCTACAGAACGATAGAGTTTTATTCATTCTCTCTCAAACCACAAGATTCGGCGTATTCCGAAAAATTTTAAGAATACGAATGTGTCCCAATTCGATTATCTTTCCTGAGTGTGATCAGGTAGAGTAAGAGCTGCCCCAGCTGCCTTTGACTTCATACAAATGTGAAGAGTAGAGCACCCTGTTAGCACTTTTATGGCAGGTATTGGACAGATCTAAGAGATCCCCAGCCCCGAATTTTAGGCAGGCACTGCTATTTTCTTTCTCCGCCTAAGAACGAACATAACTACTTTAACATATAGTTGGCAATACTTTGTGGAACAAGTTAGCTGTTAGTGTTGCCAACTTTAATTCAATACATTTAAAAATAGGGTTATCTCTTCAACGGTGTGGTGCTGCTGAAAAGCGTTTAGCAAAAATTTAAAAAAAGAGTACTTTTCTAGCAACATTTGATTTCAACAAAAATAGTGGCAATGCGAAATTGGTTACGCAATATTTTTTTAAGCCTCAAGTTAAGTTAAGTATATTAATTTAGCTCTCTCATCTTGTTGTCCATCCAGCAATACTGAAAATCATTGAAATATTATTGCCCATCAAATAAAAGTAAATAATAAAAATACACAATCATGAAATAAAAAATTTCAAGGTCTTTAAGATTGACCCGTTGAATGGAAAACGAAAACATTATATTATTAAAGTATATAATAATTTTTTATCGAACTGCAAACAATTCATGCAATTTACAATAAAATATTTGTTGCATTTTTATTTATTTATTATTTTGTTTTTTTCTTCGCTGTATAAATCTTCTTTCACATTAATAACAATACAATCGATCCTGAGAGCCACATTGAAATTATAAATAAAAAAAATAAATAAAAAAAAATAAACAAATGTATAAGAAATTTATTTCAAACCAAAACTGCAAAACTGGTTGCGGGCAATTGAAGGAAAAAATTTTACCATCAACTGATATCCAGGCTGTCCAGTGCCAATGCAGCTCTTAAACTCATTCACGTACAATACGAGTATAGACATTAAACGTCAGCCGAATGAATAGTGGCTGCTTGGATGGCTTGTTCGCAACATGGTTTGGTTGGGGGTTTTATTTCGCTGCTTTTTTGTTTTAATGGTTACAATGTATTATGGCTTTTGTCGTCGAGGTTATTGTTGGCTAGCTGGAGGTTTTTGTGGCACATTCAATCGACCAAACGATCGAAAAGCTTTAAAAATCAAAAGCAATCAAATTGACAAAACGTCAACGTAATAAAGCGTTGATAAACCACAGAAAAGCAATTGCAAACAATATTAAACTCAATCGAGGTACTATTGCTGCAAGCAACAGCAGTGCACAAAACGTACTTGAGCTTGTCGTGTAGTCACATAATGTTGGCAAGATTGGCAAGAAAATACAACAAATTGATTAGCAACAGCAACAACAACAACACACAAACATATAATGACTTGACTGCAAAACGTCAATACACAAGTCTTTAAAAAGAGTGAGACTGTTTTGAACTCAGTACAATTTTCACCAAGCAGAGAAGAAATAGGCACATACGAACATATAAATTGGCATAAAATAAATAAAACAGCAGTACCAATCTATCTATTGATTTTCTTGTCCTGCATATAAAATCATTCAAAGTTGGCCATACGAACTCGTAAACATGGAATTAATGAAACGAATTGATAAGGCAGCATATTGTATGTACATATGTAAGTGATCTGCTGGTCTAACAATGCATTCATGTGATCAAGAACGACTGAAAAAGCTGCTAATTATTGGCAACGCGATAATAGAACAAGCGTTTTTTTTTTCTTTCTTTCTGCCAAACAAATTGAGTTCCTGACTGGATAATTTTGATTTACAGTTGGCAAGACTAACGCCCAATTTTTTACTTGGATTTTAAATGCCATTTCAATTTAAATTTGATTTAAATACAACATTTTTGTTGCTATTTAAATCAAACTCAAACGGCCTGCCGTGCCCGTTTAAAATCGATTTAAGTTTTTCGTACTGCCATATGATCTTGACAGTTTGGTTTTGTTCGGCAAATTAAGAAAATTGCACATGTTTTTTTCTTTTGTTTCATAATTTGACTTTTTTAATACTTCCTTTTAAGGTAATCAACTTCTGTGGCAGTGAAATTGGGAGTCCGTTTATCACTTTTGCTACTCATTTTAATAATTTTTACAAAACACTTTATTATTTTCTAAACTTTTCACAATTTCACTTGCTTTCAAATTTGTCTAAACAGCTGTTTTTTATTGAGTTATCGATAGTTTTTTGACACTTACATTGTGCTGCCGTACTTTTATTACAATTAATTACCAAAAATAATTTTAGACTGTAAAACAGAAAGCTATTTTAAATTCAACTTAAATTTTAAGGAGAATTTACTGATTTTGTATTTAAATACCAAGTCAAAAATCGGGGGTAAGAGTATTACCAAGTTATTTAAAATATATAGATGAGTAAAGAAAAAAAAACACCAAAATTATATTAGACCCAAAATTACTAAAACAGCTGCTAATTATTCAAAATTGGAACGAAGTCACAAAATGAAATTTTTCAATAATCACCAAACATCTCAAACAAAACAAAGTTTTTTAGCGAAATAATAAGGGCTTCACCCAGTATTCCCTTTCTTTTACAAACCCAACAGCTTACTGAATAAAAACTTATAATATTTTTAGTGCAAAAAATTGTTCTTTGCCAGTTCGATTGGTTATAATTCTTAATATATTTTTAGTAAATTTTTAATACAGATCCTTCAGAAATTTATTTTTTGCTTTTATTATACATATGTATGTATATATTTTTGGAATATGAATTTAATTATTTATTTGCTTTAAGCGCCACTTGAAATGTATTAATTTAGGTGCAGCTGAAGAAGACAGCAAATATATTTTAAAAAGTTTAATTTTTGGACCTTAATTAATATTTTTTTGTAATTTATATAACAACAACTTTTGAGCAAAAAATATGTTGACTTATATTCCTGTGTATTTTTGATTGGTATCTGTAGCGCAGTGGCTGTTTATCGAATTATTTTTGCCAAAATTGTTGTTGGGTGCTTGAAATCGGATTTTATCTTTTTGCTGCTTGTTAGTATGTACTATAGGCCCCAAACAATCTCTTGAAACAAATTGCTGCACGTACTTGGTGCTTGCAGCATGATGCATTTCTTGCAATTTCAAAGGCCTACACAAACCCACAATTTTGCTATTATTTTCTATAACCAATTTTGTGATTTCCCCCCCTCTTAGTTTTCATAACAATTTAACAATAAACGATCTTAAAGCCACGGAGAATAAAATAAAGAAAGAAAAAAAACAGCACTAACAAAGTAATTGTAAAGTTAATTCAAAGATCGATATTCTATTTTGTGCACATATTTGTGCATGTTTGCCATACGCTGTGTGCCAAAGATATTTGCAACATTTAGAACCTTTTTGTGCATTTAAGGCCAGCAGAAATGTTCAGTTTATTTTTTTTCCTTCTCTTGCCTGTTGGGATATTTTTCCCTTTTAAAGCATGATTGTCGCTATTGTTTTTTTTTTTTTGTTGCTCTTATGCTTTCCTGCATTGCCTTTGCCACTAAACCAAACTACAATTTATAGTTTTCATTTCATTTTTCCCCCCGTTTGCATTTCTTGTGTTTTGGAGCATTTAAGTTGTCCACCATATTTGGCGTGGAAAAAAAGTTCCGAATACCTTTGCAAAAAAATAATCTTTTGATATAAATTTTTTTTGTAGTTATTCTTGTCTATTTTGTTTTCCTTTGGCTTCTACGAAAATGTTTGGCATGTTATAAAATGGCTTAAAAGTCAATTGTTTGTTATAAATGTTGCAACAAATAGAGAAAATTGTTTGCTTTAGTGGCTTGAAAATGAAAATGGCTTAAATGTATCCCAATACTTTTTTATAAAGCGCCTTCAAGTTATTTGATGTCCAATTTTGGTAACAAAAAATTAAATTGTTTTCTTAATTTTTCTTCAAAGAAAAGGCACGAAAATTTATGGGGGGAAGTTGTTGCAATAACGATGCTTTGCACTGCTATTATTTTATTCGTTATAAAATTAATTTAATTAAATAATAAGAAAACATCAGTTGTAATGAAAAGACTGAAGTTTTAATATTTTTTAAGTTCTTAATAATAATTTTTCAGCACTCTTAAAGTAAACGATTTAACTGATAACAACGTCAATTATTTTCTCCAGCTTTCGCTTCTTAATTTTTGTCGTTTGCTGTTAAATCAAATGCCCTTTTGAATTGTTTTCGAATTTCATTGAAATTTTTTTTTTATAAGGGAGAGTAAATCTTTGTTTTTAAATGACACTTAGCAAATGTCAAGAGACATAAATAACATGCAGTGATTTTTTTTCTGTAATTGTCAGTTATGCGACAGTTTGACACAGGCAGGTTGTTTTTGTTTTCTTTATAAAAAATTGCAGAGAAATGTGCGCCTGCTCTTTTGTGATGTTGTGCACAAAAAAAAAAATACGCCGTCTTTAAAACATTTTTTTTTCTTAAAGAAAATTAATACAATATATAAAAGAAATTGACATAAACAAATATTAATACAAAATTAATAAATTATAATCAGTTTTTATTACCCCAAAAAGCCAAGAAATGGTAAGAATTACCATTAACTTATTGAATAATTATTAAGTTAAATTAGCAAATTTTAATGTCGGCTAGCTTAGTTTTTACTTCTTTCTATTTTTCATTCGAGTTGAAATTTAAAATCTCTAATTTTTAGGATATTTTTCCACATAACCTCATTTTTAATTTTTCCATAAAGCTTGATAAAACTCATAGTTCGTTCAAGCAACGAAAACATTAGGACAAGAAATACTAACAAAAGTTAGAAGTAAATTGTCTAAAAAAAAGCCTTAAAACAAACAAAAAATTCAACATAACCTAAATCTTAATTTTTATATAGGCACTTGTTTTATACAAAATTTATGTTGCCTTGTATTTTAGATTTAGTTTTCAGAAATTCTTATTCTCAATTTTTTCAATTTTAGCTAATTTGAAAATTTTTTCAAACTAACCTCAAAGTTGATTTTCGAATTTAATATTTTTATTTCAAAATCTCCAAACTCTTACATATTTTCAGGCTAGTTTTCACAGAACACTATGTATGTATTTTCAAAAATTCACGCTTCCTTAATTTTTCTGTTAATCTAACCTCAAAGTTCATAATTTTCAATCAAAATTGAAAATAACAGGCGTGTTATTAGCAAAAATATTTCTTTTACCTCAAACTCATTATAAATTAATGAAAATCTTTAGTAGTACCATTCAAAAAAATATATTAAACAATTACCCTTTTCCTCAAAAAAAATAAAAATATTGACTCATCATTTTTTGTGGAAAAAATTGTAAGCACTTCGCCCTTTTTTTCAGATATTGAAACTACTTATTTTCCCAAAACGTCTACATACACAAAATAATAATTATCTACCATCTCGTATCTTACGGGTTTTCTTCAAACCGGTTCTTCAATGAGTAAGAGAGAAGTTGACAGCAATTTTGTTAGAAAGAGCTTAACAAATTCCCACTAATTTCTGAAAAATGAAAACAAGAAATAATTTAAAATTTTGTGTAGGTTGCTGGGTTTTCAATTGTTTCGTACCACATCTTTAATGAAAAAAAAAATAATAATAATAATTGTAAAATTAAAGAAACATCATTTTGAAAAATTGAAAAAATCCCCATACAAATATGAAAAGAATCTAAAAGAATAATCAGAAATGATTGATCATTGCTTATGATAATGACAAGGCATTAAAGCAGACATTAACAAACTCTTCAAAACTCATTGAGCCAAGTGTGTTTGTTTATAGAACGAAAAACATCTGAAGAATCATTTTTTGGTTTTTTTTCTTCTTTTTTTTGCTTTAAAATGTTTACAAAAATGTTCATGTGTTGTGTATCAATGGGTTACTCACCAGACTTGAAGAAGGGGGAGATCATGCTGTCAAAAATAAAGATTTATGAATAATTTTAAATTTGTATCTCCTCTTTTCAATTTCATTGACAGTGACAGCTGAAGCGCAAAACATTTTTGCATGATTTAAACTTTTTATCCTTTTTTAATAAAATAAAATGAATTTAAATTTGTGCACATAATTTAAATGAATTTAATTAAGTTTAAGCTATTGATCGGTTAATTAATTAAACCAACTGAACGGCTTTCGAAGTGTAAAATTCTTAAATGACAATTGAATTAAAATGATAAATTAATTTATTTAAAGTGAGGCTTCATTTATGCATTTAAATGACAAATGTATGAGCTGGTATTTTAATTCAGCAGAATGACGTATGCCGTTATGTTATAATTTTGTTTCTTACTTAAATATTTATAAAATCAAATTGACATTTCAGGTTTATTTACTTAAGATGAAAATTTAAACTATAGAAATTGTTATACGTACTATTTTGAACGTTATATTTCTTCTAACATTCAATTCTTAAAACATTAAGTTTTTGGTTTTACTTTAATATAATTTAAACATTTTGTTTTCAGATTTAGAATATGAAAAATTTTTTCCCTCTAACCTCAAATTAAAATTTTTAGATTGTTTTGTAGACAAAACAAACTGTTCCTGATTTTTCTTAATTTCATATGAATTCACTAGAATACACTGTGAATTATGTAGTTAATTTAAATGTAAAAGAATTTCTTCCATCTAACCTCATATTTAATAACCAACAACGTCACTGTTTTTTTGTAAAATTTGATTGCTATCAGTATTTTCATTATTAACTCACACTATATCAGTTAAGTTTCTTCAAATTCTTTATATTTTTTTCACCCTAACCTCAACTTAAAATTTTTGATTTTATGCAGACAAAGCAAAATTTTTATGTGTTTTGAATTTTTTTATAAATATATTTAACTACAAATTAAAATTTGTTCTTATTTTAAATATAAAAAAATTTCTTCAACCTAACCTAAAATTCCAAAAAAAGAAAAAAAATGTCACTGCTTTTTATTGAATTTGGTTGCTATCAAACTATTTTCTTATCAGCTAAAAGTGTACTGCTTTAATTAATTCAAAATTTTTTCAATATAGTTTCGATTAGTTAATTTTATATTTTATTTATATAGATAATTTGATGTTTTCCTAATTTTGTATGAACTCAATAAAATACACTGTAAATTTTGTTGTTGTTTCAGTTGAAAAAAAATTTTTCAATCTAACCTCAAATTTAATGATTAAAAATTTCCCTGCTTTTGAGCATATTTTAGTTGCTACGAATATATTTAGTTCTTGGCTGAAAAGATATTGCTTAAATTTGTTTTAAATATGTATTTAGTATAAAATAATTTTTTCACCCTAACCCCAAATTTTATGATACAATTTTGCGTGGTTCGAACAATGCTTTTCAACAGTTACTTTCATTTTTTTTTTCATTTTTTTAATGATCACGCACTGTTTGAGTTTTGTAAAGATTGTGACTAAGACAGATTTTATTCTCTATCTAACCTCAAAATTGTGTTATATAAAGGAGGAAAACGCAGCCATCTCAAAAGCTTGTTTATTTTATAAGACTTCAGCTTAATACGAATTTTGTGTGCAAATAAATATGTGAACATCTGCCATTATGAGCCTTAAGCCTTTAAATCTGCAACTACTAAGCACTTGCTGTCAATTGAAAAACCACTTCTTTAAGCTAATCCGTTTTTATTTCAAACAATAACTGCAATAGGAATATTTAAATAATACAAAAGCATCAGAAAAACAAGCCCTTTCCCTTGTTTTGAAAACATCAATTGTAATTATAACCCTAAAAGCATTTCAGCACGCACACTGACAGTTTTTATAAATTTTTTTGACACCTCACAAATGACAGTTTAAAAACAGGGTTGCAAATGTTCTATACGAACAAATGACAAATGTGTATTATAATCCCCGCATCCAAAAAAAAAAAAAAAAACAGCAGCAGCAGCAGCCTCTTTTGCTTTGTTAATATTGTTACATGATAATGAATGCGTTAAAAATGGTATTTTGTCACTTCCACATAAAGAATATTATTTTCTAAAATGTTTTTTATGTTTTATTGTTATGTACATGCATATTTTAATTTTTATTTTTTTTTTTGGCTTTTTGACCACATGTCTTTTTTAATTATAACTAAAATGTGTTTATGTGATTGCCAGTATCATAAACTACCAAATAATATAGTTATATGTATGTATGTATATAGAGTGCGTTGTTTGTATTAATTTGAAATAATATTTAACAAATTAAATTCCAGCCACCCTAAAAACTAACCATATTCTCCTTCATTTGTTTTTAGTTGTAGTTTGTTCGTGACTTTAACACCCTTGTTGCATTTTAGGTAACGATAAATTTCTGACAGTAGTTATAATTAATTGTAATTGTAGCATAGAAAATCGCAATTTAATGCAGTTTGTCGCCTTTCTGGTGAAAAGAAAAGTTGCTTTTCCTAAAATGCACTTTAGGAAAACATGTCTGTTTATGTGTGTGTGTGCGTGTGTGTGTGTGCGTTCATGGAATATAAGTATATCAAACGCATTAAGCAGGTCACAAAGCTCTCTCCCATTTCTTTTCCATAATACAGACGAGTATTATTTTCCTGTAACAGAAATCTCTGGCAAAATATTTGATGACTTTTGTTTTACACTAAATTTAGCTATTTTATGTGCACACATACATGTGTACGTATGCATATATGCTCTCCCCTGACTTGACTAAATTCTCCCTTTCCGTTAAGTCCTTAGAAAATTTATGGCGTTAACAAATAATTTCATTTTTATGATTATTGCTCAAATTGCTATCCAGAAAAAACGAGGAATGCCAACCAACATCGTAGCAAAAACAAAATAATAAATTTTTATTGCCTTCGATTGACAATTGTTAATGGTTTTGCGAGCACATACGTACGTTCACCGTTAGTCAAGTAATGGCAAAGAGCAACAGAGAAAGAGAGAGACAGGGAGGAGAAGTCACTTAATGGAGTCTTTTAATTTAAAGTCAGCTCCCTAAAGACGTGTAGAAATCAAATCACAAAAATTAACATATTTCTATTGTTGGTCTCATGTACAAAGGCCCTAACTCATATTTTTTTCAATATCGCGAGTGTTACATTTTTCAATACCAGATCTTTCAATTGATGAAAATATGCAACAACAAAAAAACCGAAATTAAAATAAATGCGAGCTGAGGCCCTCATACATGAGACCAATGGTATAGAGATACTGCAAATTTGTAGTATGTATTAAAATTTAATGAGCCATTAAGAGAAGGACAAAAATGAAAACAGAAGCAAACTTGTTAAGATTAAAAGTATTTTATTATTGCCTAACATAATAACAATTCAAACAGTTTAAGCATTACTTTCAATTCAAATAATTGCTCTTTTTTAATTCTCAGAAAAACGAAGCGATTTCGTATATTTTCATGGGTTCGCTTGATAACATTTCGAGCATAAACAACACTTTGAAAAATACACTATACAAGAATTTTTCAAACTAACCTCAATGCTAAAATATCCAAGTTGAACCATTCAAAAAACAGAACCGTATTTATTTTCTTTCATGATTTCTTTTAAACGATCTTCAATTGCAATAAAGTAAGGCTACAACTTTTACATTTGAAGTTTCTAAGTTTAATAGAATATATTTTTCTATCTAACCTCAATAAAAAAATTTCAGGTTAGCAATTCAAATCAGGTTAGCAATTTTTTTTTTTTTTATTTATTCGTAAGTTAATTCTAGCACAACAAGACTAATATCTTATAAGTTACAGTGCTAGGGAGGACAAACAGCGTAATACAACAAATTGGTTTTAACAAACATAACATGATTTAACTATTTCATATTATAAGCATAAACAATTAAAAATAAGTCCAAAAAATTATATGTATTATAAAAAATAGAGTATAATACAAAAAAAAAAAAAAATTATTACAAAATTACAAAAGAATAGTAAATATACAATTAAAAACTAACATAAATGTTTCAATAACTCAGCTTTGAACCTGTTTGCGTTGCTAATACTTTGAATTCGATTGGGAAGGTTGTTCCAAAGACTTGTGCAATGTATGAAAAATTGTTTTTCTGACAAGGATGTTCTATAATTTTTTTGAATTAAATTTCTTCCACGACTGGATCTGGCAAATTTTATTTTATTAAAGAGGTAGTTCGGACCCTCAGAGGTAATGAAATGCCCTTTTTCACTGAAATATAAAAAAAATACTTAGCAGTAAGCACAAATGCAAACAATTTAGAAAACAATTTTTTTCTACCTAACCTAAAAAACTAAATTTTTCATTAAGCTTTTTGTAACGTTAATTTACAGAAGCCATAATTTACTTTAAGCTACCTTGGTATAATAATAACAATGAATGCCAACGAATTTTTAATAATTTCTTGCATTTTGAAACTATTCTTCTGTTTAACCTCAAAACTAATTGTTGTGATGTTTTAGTTTTACAGCTAAATTAATTTTTAAACAATTCTTATAATTTTTTAATATTTAATTTTTGAAATTATAGAATACGTGAATACGTTTTTTAATTACGAAATACATGTATTTTTAAAATATTTTAAAAATTGTTTAGAAAAAGTCTTAAGTTGCAATTGACAGCCATCCAACATGATGAATTACAATTACATGCCTCAACAACTGCCAACAAGATTTTTTTCCAGCGTCACGCTGGTGAAAGAAAACAAAAAAAAAATAATTCAGATTTAGTAACATTGAATACAAAACATATTGAAGCTTTTCAAGAAAAAACGCATTGAAAATTATTCTTTAAAAACCAACAATTTATCCATAACCCATAAAACAAGATCTTCTCAGTGTGTTGTTGTTGTTTAAGTAATATGGAATTGTATGGATATTAAGTACGCAAAAAAAAACGCGAATTTTGTTTTTATTTTTACACAAAAAAAAATGCTTGAATTTTCATGTCATCTTTGGTATTTGTTCAGCTAAAATGTTTGTTGGAGGCCATTTTTCTTTGAGTTTTGGCACCGGTTGATGGCAGTGGTGTCTGCATGTTGACGCCTAATAATTCTGAAAATAATGTTCGTTAAAAAAAAGATATGGAAACAAAAAAACCGAAAGTATGTAAAGAACCATTTGTTAATATTTTTATTTTTTGGTTTCTTTTATTGCATTATAGCAAAAATGTTTTTGAAGGGTCGAGAGTGATAGGGGTAGATTTAGTTTTCGTTAATGACATTCAACATAAATCACTTAGCAAATTTTGTTTTGGCGATGGGGGTTTTTTTGAGACTTTGACAGCTTAAGAAGGCATAACTTTTCTCAAAAATTAAATGATTACCAAAATGACTAGCAGGAATGGAGGAGAGGTTAGATTTGGAGAAATTATCTAAGTTTGCTTTAATTTTTTCATTAAATGAACACAAACTGACTTATTAAAAAGGATGAACGAAAAACGAAAATTGTCTAAATTAACTTGGAGGTTAGATAGAAAAAAGTTTTAAATAATGCAAAATATTTCAAAATTCATTGCAAGAGATCAAATATTTTGTTTTAACACTGAAATTTGGATAAAGTTGAAGTTTTAGATTGGGTAGGAAAAATGTTTAACAAAGAAAAAAAGCAGTCGAAAAAGTAAAATTTTTTCTTTGAAAAAAGAAAAAAAGTTTTAAATAATTAAAACCATTTAAAAATAAGCGCTCTAATTGTTTAATAAAATGCCTTGCATGTAATCAAATATTATATTTTAGCAATGAAATTTGGCGAAATTGAGTTTGAGGTTAGTCACAAAAAAGTTTTAGGCAATCAGAAATATGTAATAAATATCGATTTACTTGAAGAAATCAAATTTTTTGCTTTAACACAGAAATTTAGATAAAATTGAATTTTAGGTTATGTAGAAAAAGTTTGCAGTAATAAGAAAAGTTTCAAAAGTATAACTCTGTATTGATTAGCAAAGAGAACATCAGGCGAAAAAATCACTTTTTTGACTTTCACAACGAAAACTGGCAAAATTGAGTTTGAGGTTAGATAGAAAACTTTTTTTCTTTAAGAATAAGAATAATCTCAAAATAAAACCTTATACTTATTATTTACAAGAAACTCACTTGAGTGAACAAAATAATTTGCTTTAAAAATGAATAAAGCAAAAATTGAGTTTGAGGTTAGGCTGAAAAAAAATTGTCAGTAATAAGATGCATACTTAGAAAAATAAGAAAATATTTTTATTTAGATTGAAAATACTAAATTAAAGCTTTGAGGTTAGTTAGAAAAGTGTGCAATACTTTTGTGTGGCATGTTATGCAAAACTAAAATTACATACAAGCATATAAATAAATAAAATATATGATAACAAAAATTTCTAATAAAAATAAAATGTTTCATAGTTTAAAATTTAACAGTTTGAGGTTGGGTTGCAAAACAAATTTTTCTTGCATTGATAATGAGTAAAATTTATTTTTGAAATAAATATAACAAAGAGGTTTAAAATTTTATATATGTATTTATTTTAGAGCATATTAATTTTATTTAATTTCTTATTGCTACATTTCCTCTTACAACACTGCCTGAAGTTATTTGGCAAAACTTGTTTGAGTGTTTTTTTTTTCGTTTTCAAAAAACTACAGTCAAATTTGCTACTGGCTAAATATTTAAAATTAACCTGTAAGAAAATTTAACTAGCCAAGAATCTCATTGTTAAAAAAGAAATTCAAACACTTGTCTTAAAAATAGAGCGGCAAGAAGAAAAAAAGTAATAAGAACTCCGAAAAAACTAACTGCTGAGCACACTTACTGCAGTGCCTGAGGCATTTTGAAAACGTAACAAAAACTGCAGCCTTAAACAAAACAAAAAAAGAAGAAACAAATATAATTTTTTTTTTTGTGTACACGATTGTCTGACCATTAACACAGACAAACTAATGAACACTGGAAACTTTAAATGGCCATATTTTGAGTTGTTTTTTGAAATGCCGCTTTCTTGGTTTGAGTTTTGTGGCAAACAGTGCAGTTGCAAGACACCAGAGGCAAGATAAGAGTGGAAAGCAGCGTACATATTTTTTCTTTCTTTTTTCTTGTACGAATATATTAAATAATTTATATGAAAGAAAATAATTTAAACACGATTTTTTGGGAAAAATATTTGGAAGAATTTAAGCCTCTTCATTGAAGACTTTAAGTGAAGCATTTAATGATTTATTGATTTATGTTTTTATTTTATATATATATATTTTTTTTTTTTTTTTTGTAATAATGTACATATATTTTGTGAAAAATGTGTATATGACTAATCCTTGACTTTTTCTTCCTTTCAGGTATGTTGTTTGAACATTTTACGTAAATCTGTACAGTAAGTAAAATATATGTATATATAAACAAAACTTGTAACAAAGTCAATGAAAGCCGTGCAAGGTAAACCAAATAAAGATAGATCGAAAACATTTATATCAGGAGTGCTTCCTAGCTGTCTATACGTTGACATTTCGTAGGTCTGACCATACACATCGGTTACTACGTCTACCGATTAAATAAAAAGCGAAAATAGCTATGCCCGTAGCTGTTTAAAAGTTGACGTTTAGCAGGTGTCAACAATGACAGCTGGGAAATACAAAGCCGTATACTATTTTTAGCTAATATTCATTGGAAATATTAATTTTTGCTATCAATTCAGGTCCAAAAATGAACCTTTTCAAAAAATATTTGCTGTATTTTTCAGCTGAAAAATATTTTTTGAAAAAAGGTTAATTTTTGGACCTGAATTAATACACTTCAAATAAATAATTAAGTTCATATTTTTTACTATCACAACTGGGCTGTGATTTTTGTTATCACAACTTGATTTAATTTATTATGTCTCTAATTGAATTGAATTTGGTTATTGTCTGTGATCAGTCTACATTAAGTAAGATAGAGAAGTGAAATTAAGTATAAAGCTGGGGGACAGCCAACAAACACTTCATGTATTTTGTTGGTGGAAATCTTGAACTCCTGCCACCCATTTGTTCGCGTGTGTGATTGTGTTGTATATTTTGATAGTTCTTCAGGCTAAAAGCAATAGTCAGCTGGGCTTGTAAGGCTACCTGGTATCGAGGTCGCTTGCATTGACCTGATAATTGGACCATATGTTGGACATAAATTTTTCATTTTTAATAGCATTGCTCTTTTAAGATTTTAAACATTGGCTTTCAATCCCCTCTCGCTCTCTCTCTCTTTCTCTATCTCTAGCTATTTTATCCCCACACTCTTTACAAAAAAAAAAAAAAAAAACTGGCGTCAATACCCATCCAGTCAACAAGGTGCAAAGCTGACATACCAACTTAACAAACATTAAATATTACTTAAGCATTTTATCATTAACACTCTGCACTTCTAATGAATAAATAAATAAACAGCAGTATTAATTTGCTTTAATTAAAAACTAATTATAACATTGGAAATAAGCAGAATGGTCAACGGAAAAACACAAACACTGTACAGCGGACTTAAAACCAGTAGAAAACAATACCCTTAGCAGGAATTTAAAGTGAGGGTCGAAAAGGTAGAAATTTTTTTTAAGGAAAACTTTGGGAAATCTATTTTTGGGCCACCACCAAAGCTCAACTGACGTTATAATTTCTTAACACCTGATCCTCAATAATTTGCATAATTTCTTATGCCATCTTAGCATGAAAATATTAAAAAAAAATCAAATTTATTCCTCTCTTTTTTAGTTTGTTATTATTATAGATTTATTTTTAAGAATTTTAATTGCGATTTTAAACAACATTGTTCAATGCAAATAAATAGATAATTGCAAATTCCTTTAATGTTTTTATAGGTAATTTTTAGCGTTAACTTTTTGCTCAATTTTTTATACAACATGTACCTACCTATTCGTTGTTTTCTCTCAACCTTCATTATTTATACCCATCATAATGACTCGTCGTTTATTGACTGTGGAAAAGAAGGTGGAAAAAATTTATTTAATAACAATTTTTTTTTTTTTAGAATTTCGCTTTATGATTAAGCAAAAAAAAAAAAAAAACTGTGTTTCTTAGTTGGCGTTAATGCGTTAAATTTTCGTAGGCTCTACTTCAAGAGAGAAGAAATAAAAATCATACATAAAAAAGAAAAAAAAAAAAAAATAATAAAAATCATTTTAAACACTGACAAAGTTTAATGTCTAGGATAAAAGCGAAAACCACTAAAACTAATTCCAAATGCCCGACACGCAATTTCTTTGCTGTTTAAGCGGCGGCGACTCCAGCCATCAAAATGTGTTGTGTTGTGCATAAGAATGAAAAGTTTCAAGACGGGCACAAAAATCAACAAAGTCTAATAAAATCAAACTTGACAGTTTTGCTTGTTATTTTATTCTTAATACAAAAAAAAAAAAAAACGAAAAAAATACCATACAATTTGCTAAGATTTAACCAAGTTTAAACCATAAAAGGAAAAAAAAAAGAATCTCTTCCCTAGTTAAATTATGGTGCTTAAATGAAGTTAATCTCTTTCAAGCCACATTTATAAAGATGAAAAGGATTTGCTGTTGTATAAGAAAATTAAATTAAAATTAAGAAAAGTACTGGAACTTCTTCTCAAGACAATAAGAAAGCAGAATTAAAGCAGGCTTTAGGAGGCGCGTACTTAAAGCTGCTTTCTTAAACGTTTGGTGGCATTAATTTCTTCAAACTCTTCTAAAAAGAAAAATCTCCTTAAAGATTGTATTTTATATGTAATTTATTTAAATTAATGCGTAGGAATTTTCCTCATTTAAATTCTTTTTCGTATACATTTCATTCATTCTCCTTTTATGTCATTATATAGTAAATTATAGTCATTTTAAATAGCTTGACTATTAATAAATAAGATTTTTCTTTCACTCTGCTGCTTCCTTTTTATATGTACGTATGTAAGTATTTATGTGTACGAATGCTTCAGAACAAATTTAAACAGATTTTCAAATCACCATATCCATATTTCTTCTCTGCCTTAACTTCTACAGCGTTTTAGACGTTGTAGTCATTGTAGTCATTGTCTGCATTATGCCTGCTGCTGTTTTTATAGCAAGAAAACGCAACAAAAAAAAAACGTAAATAAAAAATCGTAGCACTGATTATGGTAACTATTACTTTACAAGGCAAAGACAAAAGATTCTCTTGCACTGCTGCTATAAGCAGCAATAAAAAAAAACAGGAAAAGAAATACCTATTAGGGTGGACCACAGTTTGCCTTTTGCCACAATATATGTAGGTGCTTTATTTACTTTACATTCATTAAAATTTTTTTTTACTTCTGAAATGTAGGTACATTATTCAAAAAATGTGTTCCTTTACTTTTTATTGGAATAATCACTGCTTTTAAAAGCTCATGTGTATCGTTTAACAACCACAATCTCTCCAAAAACCACTTACTTGTTTCCATTGTGTCAAAAATTGTCTCTGAAAATAGAATACGCGATAGAACTAGGCCTGGGGACTCATTAAAAGTTTCTTATATGTAGTCCAGTATGGGAAAATTTAGTTCATTGGTACTTTTTTCATATGGCAAGTCCAGCAGTACCTCCACATCAAGGTGTTACAAGTACAGGTAGTGGCAATTCAATTCGCTTCAACATTTTCTCTCGAGTTGTGTTACGTTCTGTTGTCGTTTGCTATCAGCCGTGGCAACTCAAAAGATAAAAATCGTGGCAAAATGTTAAAGCGAATTGGAATGCGGACCCCTGTAATGGATTCGCCTTGCTCCATATCACTTTCAGCCTTTTTCTTCAATATATGTATGTATAATCAAGGCGATTCAACTCCAGGTGGTCGAAATTCAATTATTTCCGAATGTTGCCCTATAAATTTATGTTTGTAGCAGTCTTGGCAACTCTATTTCAGTAATAAACAAAACTAGAACGATGGTTGTAAAATAATAATACTTGCAACTCTTCGCTTTGGCGTCATTTTTAAAATGAACTTTCATGTTGCCAGGAAATTGAGGGGGGAATTTTTGATGAAAGTCTCAGATTTCATTGAAATTTTTGATTCATAATACGTATACGTAAAATTTAATGAAAGTATTTTTCCCGTCTAAATGCAGTGTAAAGCTCATTTAATCATATGGTTCTTGTTGCTGATGTGCTTAAAAAGTAAATAACGCACACACACACAGATGCATGCATCAGATTTAGCCTCAATCAGCATCTCCAAAATAAACTGTTAATATTGCGAAAACCAATAGTATGACATGAAATACTAACACCCTAATTCATAAAAATTATAACAGGCTTATAAGACTGTTATTTGACATATTTGTATGGAAAATCTGTCAAATAAGAGCTTAATAAGCCTGTTATAATTTTTATGAATTAGACGGTAAGAATATAATACTTAAACATTGCCGGTAATAAATTAATTGTTTTCATTAAAAATAATTTCTTTCCTCGAATAAAAAACAGCTGTTGTGTGGTGAGATTTCCATAAAATTTGGAAATAAAAAGGTGCTGCCATTCTTTTGATGTAATATACGAGTGAAAAACTGACACTGCATTTAAATACAGCTTAAATTGATTTGAAAATTAACTAATTTCACATATAAATATTAAGTAAAAAATGGCCATTACATGTTTGAATTCCAATTTAAACTTACTTTTTTCAACTGCAAACAAATTCTGGCAGCACTATGTTGCTTAAATTATAACACTGTTTTATTCAATAAATAAATTTGAGTGGCAACATTGTGCTCTCTCCGCTCATCGCCTTGTAAATATAAAATAAGTGTTGGTGTTTCTTTTTGTATTGTGTTGTTGCTTTGTTTGTTTGGCGGTGTGCTAATGCAATTTTCCACTTAAACTGTCGCCATTTATAGTGCAGTTTTCATATTATAATTTACAGCAAACAATTTTAAACGTAAAGAAAGACAAAAACAAATTGTGTCATATAAATATTAATAAAAAGGAGAAGATATGCCGGCAATTTTTCTCCTAAGAAAAAAAAAACAAAATTAAGAAAAAGCAACAGTCGCTTAAGTGAAGGAGTTTAATACATATGAACATAACCTAAACATGGTACCGCATGGTTAGGGAACATTCACATATAAAGTGTGTTTGTATGTGCATACGTACTTCTGCATAAAAGCAGTGATAATAAGATTTGTTTAATTTCAAATTTCTGTACCCTTTTGGATGTAAGAAAAACGAAAGTTTTGTATTGAGCCATAGATTCATACAAAATGGTAAAAGGAATGAGTTTTTGCCTGCTCGTGGACAAACGATTTCTTACATGTAACTTCTGTATACAGTATTTATCGGATATAAGAACATCTCATATAAGAACAAAACGCTGATAAGAAACATTTGCAAAAACACCAATCTTTTTAGTGATTTTTCTAACAAAAAAAGTTTGATATAAGAAAAACGCTTATAAGAAAAAAACTGATAAAAGAACATTTTTCTTGAACACCAAAACCACAAAATGTATAGAAAAAGAATTTATATAAGAAAGTTTCAAGGGCGCATCACTGAATTTATGTAGTTTGCATGGACAACTCTGTTTTCTGACAGTTTTACAACAACAACAAGGTTTTTTTTTTACTTTTAGTGCTCATGAGAAGTTTTTGTTTCTTGCCTCGTAAATAAATAAATAAATAGTACAAAATGAATTATGTACATGTATTTACTACATATAATTTTTTTTTTCAAATTGAAGTTGTCTAGTTTTTTTATATCTATTTACTAAAGAGGTTAATAGAATAAAATTTGATTTGTTTTATTTTTCTATTTACATACATACATCTACGTATATACATAAAAAGGTAAAAAAGCTCGTATATTCATATAAGAAACAAATGCCTTATGGCCATAGCTACTTATATGTATAAGAAATAAGTTTCTTAAATAAAATAATTGTATATAAGAAAGAAACGCTTATAAGAAACTTTTTCGTGGATTTTTCAAGTTTCTTATATCCGATAAATACTGTACATAGGTATGTACGTATGAAAGTTTATTTTAAAGATATTACGCTGATTACAATATTATTTTATTTTGAAGGAGAATAAAAACCACTAATTATGATTTGTAACTGATCACATTCTGCGCGGCTGTGCTTTAATTTATGTATTGTATTTAAATATTTGCGGGCCAAAACGAAAATGCGCCGAAGCCCAAGTTATGCAAAATTAAAATTGAAGCAATTTATTTGTTGTTCTATTTACTTAAGGCTACAAAAAGCTTACTTTACTTTGGCATACGAGTTTGTTTTGCTTCTTCAAGAATATGAATGCCTGTCTATCTGGGCTAAGCCAAGAAATGAAATATACTTGCATATCTACATACATACATATGTATGTATATTCGTCTTGAGGCAATTTTACCTTTTTCTAAGGAGAAAAAAAAAACACTACTTTGTATTACAATGCATTACAGGGATTTCATTGGTTTTAAACATATGCTAGAGAATTTAAACGAATCAAGGTATATGTTTTTCCTTATGTATGCATTTACACAATCTTACCAAATTATATGTACGAGTTTGTATGTATGTATGTGACAAGAAAATTGGTGGTTTGGGCTTAAAAGCCCGGTAGTTCTTGTCAGTTTTAGGGCTGTTATTACAACTTGACGATAGTTAAAGGTAAAATTTCATGTAAATGATTTCGCAATAAGTTTTTATGGTTCTAATACCCATTCAATAAGCACTTTCATATTTTTAAAGCTTAAAATTACAAAGCTAACGTTAACGTAAAGTGGCGATAATGGATCTCTTAAACAAAGTTTTATAATGGCTTAAATCACAGGCTAATTATGATGAGAAAAGTGGGTTGGAATTAAGTTAAAACGAAATTAATTATTTATTTGCTTTATTATCTTAGGCCTAAAAATAATGTTTTCTGTGTTGTTCAGCCGTTATGTTATGCCCCCGACATTTCGCTGAGGCTAATCAACTCATAAGTAGATTCGAAAAATCTTTCAAAGCTGTTGTTGTTTTGAGATTCTATATTTGAAGTTTTCTCTTGCAACACATCTTGAAAAGAAGATACGACTGGAATTCAGTATGGCTTAAATTGTTTGAAAACGAAATCATCAGAACTGCTGGGCTTAAAGGCTTTTTATACGCTACTTTACTATCAAGCGTGTAGGGGTTTAATGGAAAAAGCGCGATTGCGTGTGTAGGACATTGAGCTTTGTTTAATTTTTTTTTGTTTTCTAATTCAAACACAGTTGTTGTTATTTTAGCACTGATAGAGCTTTAAGGAGTTGTTTAACACAACGAGTAGGAGTAAAAAATCTGAAGAAAAATTGGTTATTGTTTAGGGAAAAAAAGAAAGAAATTTTTTTGCATTATTATAGAATTTCTATAGCAATGCTAACAAAGACTAAAACTAAACAAAGCTGACATGGACTTTGGCAACAGCAAAAAAAAAAACAATATTTGCTTGACTCGCACACACTTTGAAAAAACAGGCAACATCTATGCGTACCAAGCACCTTTTCAGCCGCATTCAGTTTACTGGCAGGAGGAGGTATAGTTTTAAAGTCATGTGTGTTTCATGTGTATACATGGGATATTTTTTGGTTCAGCCTACATGCATGCATGTTTTCGTTCATGCCATATTGTTGTTAAAGCTATGATTATATCAATGTCTAATAAGAATTTTGTTGCATACATTTGAACTTTGGTTTCCATAGGCTGAAAAAACAAAATAAAACGAAAACATTGTGAAAAAAAAAATTGTATATAGTTTAGCTTGGGAAACTTTGTTTTCTAATCGTTTCTATATTTTCTATTATTTTTTATTCTGTGGCTTTACCAAAGCTCCATCAAATTTATAGTCAGTCATTGTACAGCAAAAGCAGGAAAAAATGCCAACTTTTCTTTTAATAGTCTCGAAAAAAAAACAAAAATAGAAAACCAAAGTCTCTCAGTTGCAAATGGCTGGATACTCTCGACATTTAATATTGAAAAGTCATAGAGAAGAATAAAAAACAAATGTAGACCTTTTGATAGTCAGTTGTTTAAATAGATTTGACAGGCTTACAATCCATTTGGCAAGTCTTATGTCTTTTTATAGAAATCTATAAATTTTCTCTTTTGCTTAGCAAACATTGGATTGCATTAAATAGGTATATAGAAATGAAAGGATTTATCACTATTAGAGTGGGTTGAAAAGGCTTGTAGTTGGTGTTTTCTCTCTCCCTCTCTCTCTATCTCTTTACAAAAAAATTGTGACATTTACAAATCAAAGTTGAGGCAAACTTCATTACACTGTCACAACTGTGATGCATTCAATACAAATGACAAAAGTCTCAAATTCGGACTTCATAATACTTTAACTCAGAGTAAATTGGCATAAATTGTTGAAAAATAATTTTAAAAAATACTTTTATGTGTAGACAATAGGACATAATCCAGCATTCGATATTGTGGCCTCGATTTTCCGGCAGCTAGTTGCATGAGGAAAAAAATCCCCATTACCACATATCAAAAAAAAAAACGTTTTAGGACATGTCTGTCTGACTTAAACATTTTTTCTTATGTTTTTGTATGGGAGTCCCCCACGTTAAGGGGTTGTGGTACGCGCTCAGTGTATTCGAAAAACGTATTGGGGAGAAAAAATTACAAGGTGATACAATAGTTGGGAGGAAAAAAATTATTCAGGGGTTCTCATGCACCAATTCTGATTTGTAGCAGTTTGGTATCATATAAGCAACTTAGAGCCCGAAGAAAAAAATTGTAATTGCAAAAAGCGGTTTGGCGGGCAAAAAAAAAAGTGTTTGGGAAAAATTGCATGTCATTTATTTTTTAACGGATTTAATTACACTTACCCATTTTGGAAGGCTTAAATAATGCTGCTTTTTCACAGTAAAAAATATTTATGTATACGGTTTTGTATCACATAAGCAACTTAGAGCCCTAGGAAGAAATTTTTTTTTTAAACTTGTAGTTTTTTGGCTATTTATTATTTATTTGGCTATTTATTATACGATTTACAACAGCTAAGCCTTGTTTTTAAAGCTAATTATAAGGTCTTGAAACAGAAAGAAAAAATGGTAGAAATCGCTTGGGATAGAACGAAGATATAACTCTTTCAACTCAAAAATGCAACAAATCCCACTATTCACTACATTTACCATTATAGAATCCCTTTTCGAAGTGGCCTAAAAACAAACGGTATTTTTGTTATTTATGGACGACTCCACCAAAACAGAATTGGTGCATGAGAACCCCTGAATAATTTTGGTGTATCACAGTATTATTGAAAGTAGGTATGGGATTGATTCGAAAAGGAAATGTTTTTGCCCCTGGGTTTTTCTAGTGGGCAAAAAGCAACATATGGTCTGTCTTCAAAAAAATTTTTTCTCTTATATTTTTCTAAAAAAAAATATTTTGCAAAATTATAAAATTTATATCACAAAATATCGCTTTAACTTTTTTATTTCATATTCATATATGAATTCATAACAATTACGCATCAATTGAATAGTTGTTCATTCCCTCCACCAAGCGATATTCGTGATAATTTAACACAAGCTAATTGTCTCAAATTAATTATTTATTTTGGTCATTAATAATGAGTGGAAATAGCAACGGTAACAAAAAAAAAAAAAAAAAACTCAACGATGCATGCACTCTTCCAAAAGCAAAACAAAAATAAGCTAAAACATGACAAAATGCTGAACCGCCAGAAAGAAAAAGTCAGCAAAGAAAATAAATAAAACATTAAAATAACACGGGTAATTCAGCAACAACGGCAACAACACAGATAAATCACAAGTGAAGAAAAAAAATTGTCTTCAAGAAAATGCCCACAAGAATTTATAAAAGTATCATGTGCCACAAGACAGGACGCGTTTATGTTTGTTGACTTTGTTTTAATTCACATTCACTTTTTGTATTTTATTTCATGTTTGCCTTTTCTACCAACTGCTCAAGTCCCAAAAACAAGCCAACATAAAATTTGAACGGGGTTGTAAAGCAGTACCTAAAGAAAAGTAGATTAATTTTTGCTGTATTTCCCCAACCCTGATAAGACACTCAAATTGCGTGCAAGATTTGAAATTTCACGCAAGCAAACCTGAGAATGTGTTTTGATTTGAACCCAAGTGGCCAAAACTAAAGTAAAGCAACATGTACATACATAAAAAAAACTTGTTTACAGGGATGAAAAACGAAAGCAGGGAATAACAGGCATAAAGGAAATTATGAAAAGAATTATCGATAAATTTTCTACTGATATAAAATGTTACCGAACATTGTATAATCTAAAAAAAAAAAAACACTATCGGATTCGTTGCATAATTTTTATGGATGCTCTCATATCGAATTGGAATCAGCAGTGTCTTTCAGATATAAGAAAGCAGTTCATCTATCGAGTCGATGTAGTTCTTAGTCTTTACCAAAATAAATTTTTTAAAGGTTTGCTTGATTGGTGGGGTTTGTTGCCCATATCGTAAGACATACACTCTTGTGTGCTCAAAAGTTTTGGTGTTTTTAAATGTCTGCCTTTTAGGTCACATTTAACTTTGTTTTCTTTTTATAATATTAAAGGTATTTATTTGCGTGCTCTTGTGGCACGCACATGCCGACAGAGATTTTCCTGTTTCTTATTTTGTTTCCCTGCATGAATTTTATATGCAGCAAGTAGTCCCCTAATTTTATGTTTATGTTGAAAGCTTTTTTAAGTGGCTTTTGTTTTTTTTATGGAATTTAAGAAATCTTAAGTTCAAACCAAGTTCATTAAAGAGAAGAAAGAATTGATTTTAATTGTTTAAATTGTAAAACTGTTTTAACTAAAATTGTGTGTCGTAACAATTTATTAATGCATGTGGGTGCAACTTTAGTTATTTTTTATTTATTTGAATCATGTTGCCACATACAAATGAGTTGAACTCGTAGCAAGTCGTCATAAAGCCAAACTCACCTTCGCCATCGCCATCATCATCATCATGAACGCCGTCATCGTGAACAAGAATCATCTTTTTGCCCCGTTTTGCTTTCAAGCAGTTTTGTCGTCATCATCTGGCGGAATGGCTGGCTGACTGGCTGGCTGGTTTGTTGTTGGACTTAACTTCAGAGTTGCATGCATGTTTGCCAAGTTTAGGACTTGCAGTTTCTACTTTTAATGTCTTTGGTACGGTTTGTTCATGCGTAGGTGTTGCAGCACTGTTGCATGCATCGGATTTTGCAAGACTTCATTTCGTATTTGTTGCATGTGGGCAGGGCTGAATGTTTTAAAACTAAACACAGTTTAAATTTTGTTAGCGTTTAGTTTTTTTCCCCTTTTATTTTTTATATTTAATAAAGTTGCGTGCTGATCTTTTTATTATATTGTTGTTTCTCTTTTGAATGCTTTTTAATTAAAAATAATGCTGATTTAGAAAAAAAAAGCTTTAAATCTTTAAAAACTGTTGTGCTTTGGAAAAGCAAATTTTTTTCACTTAAATGATTTATAATGACGTGTTTTATTTGTTGTTTTAAACAAAAATGATTTATGATCTGAACTTGATTTCAAAAGGGAGAGACAGCACTATATTCTTGAACACAAAATAGAAGAGATTTTGAAAAAATTAACATATTACAATAAAAAAAAAAAACGTGTGTAGTTTTTCACCAGGATTTAATTTTATTCAGGCTTAAGGGGGCTTAAGCATTTCAAACGCTACGATTTAAGATTTTTGGGATTTTAACTGTTAAAATCTGGTTTTTCTTTTTTACTATCATTTATTAGACAGAGCATATGTTGAACTATTATTTTTATCAATTGTTAACTACGTTATCTCGGGCCTTAGTTCGATCGATTTTACTTCCTCAGAATAGAGAAAGATTTTTTATGATAAAATTGTAGTCATCAATATTTTTAAAGCAGATAAGAAAAGTAAAGTTGAAGACTTAGTGGCTGGGGTACATACCATGGCTGTTTCACTTCCACCACGACCATCAGCAGAATACAGGTGGGCCAAAAGAAGTCATCCTCTTTAGGTACAGCTAAGATCTTTATTTATTTATTATAGTAACTAAAAGAAAAAAAGAAGGAGTAAGAGCTGCTTGAGCTTTTAACTCCGGATGTAGCATATATTAGATTTTTTAAATTATTTTCTAACAGGAATTTATATATAAGATCTATTTAGCTATTTTATTCTAATTTATTAGGCAAACTGTTACTTTTTTTATTTTTTATCATTCATATATTTATTGTTCATTTTTCTGTCAAAGTGCTTTAAGTTTTTTTTAAATACCTATTATTTTTAATAATTTTTAATTTTTATTTATCTCAGATTTTATTGATATTTTTATGTCCTTTAAATTAAACAAATATGTATAGAATATTGTTTATCTGATTTTGCTGTCCTTTAAAGCAGCCAGAAGAATATTTAATATGCCACATTAGCAATACAATTAAAATCATTATAATTATCTTTAAGGTATCTTCTTATTTTTTTTTTTTTTTTATTTTTTTTCACATTTAATGGCAGTTTAAAGTGGCCAAGCAAAAAATAATGGGAAAAAAAACATTACTACTTTAATAGGAAAGACAAACGGACAGTTGTTTGGAAAGAGGTGGTTTTGCTAAGACAACAACAACATCATGTATAATGATAGACATAAACTATGTAACTTTACGCCTGGTTATACCAGTTGTTGTAGGAATTAAAATGAAAAATATATGTATGTATGTATGTATCGGTATGTATTTGTTATAATACGTATTCAATTTCATTTATAATGGGCCAAGAAGAATCGGCATTGGAGGTTTCTTCTTTTGCTTTTTTCTGTGTCTTGTTTTGTTGAAAACTTTAATATTTACTCATGTTAACAAGTGCTATGACAAGATGTTTTTGAGATTTTTTTTTTCTGAAACAAATGATGAGCGAGTCGCACGATGAGGCAGGTTTTAAAAGCTACTGTTTTTAAGCTTAAATTATAGAGGTTACTAAAACGAGGGTGGTGAAGAAATTTATGACACTTGAATTGTTAGGGTCTTAGTCATAATAAATATTTATTATTTGAGTTTTGAAAGTAATAAGAGTTTTAAAAGTAATTTGTATGAGTTTTAACAATAAAATATCTCGCATATATTGTACCTTAGTCTTGAAACACACGGGCAAATAAAACCAAAATATTTAAATTAAATTATATACAGTCGAACTCCCATAACTTCTCGAACTCGAATTTTATCTAACTCGAACTAATTTTGTGGGCAGTAGCGTTAAAAGAACAAATCACATACAATTTTCCTTCCGAAACTCGAACTGCCATAAGTCGAAGTTCTCCATAACTCGAACAAAAAACATACACATGAACTCTATAGCTCGAGTTTTAGTTTTGATTTGTTTGTTTTACTCTCTTTGGTTGCTTGAGCTGGTTTGTATACTTTACATGCTATTTTTGCTCAGTCATTTATTTCAACATATTTTACTTAACTGTAAATTTTTAAATACATATGTATGTACATATATGAGTACATATGCTTGTTCTTTTATATTCTTAAGTATGTAGTTTTCCATTAGAGGCTATTTTAAATAAAAATACATGATACGAAAACCTTTTATTCTATTTTGACGAAAAATTCTGTAACTCGAAGTCTCCGTGAGTCGAAGTTTTTTTTTTTGGGATAATGGTGATTCGAGTTATGGAAGTTCGACTGTTTATAAAATTATGTGTAAAACATGTGTAAAATGCATATAAGTAATGCATATAATAATATTAAAATTTTATATGAATTTTATTAAGATTTATAATTGATATTTATAAGCTCATCACTTTGTAAGATATAATTTTTAATCATGTATGGAGCTCGATTAAATCAATGAAATAAAGAACGAAAGAAAGTTTTATAAGCTTTAAATATTTCTTATGAATGAGGCTGTAATTGTTTAAGACATCATGCTTGAAATTCAGCTATATTATATGTCATATAGCTGTTACTTACCACTCACAATCGCTTAAACTGGTTATATTACATCATCAGGGTTTGCGGTAGGAATTCCCAGCAAGACTTTCACGGGAAGTCTGGAGGAAATTTTTGAGAATTTCGTGAAAATTTTTCAACAATTTATTAATACGATAGTATTTAATATTACCATATTTCTATACAAAATTTTTATTAAATTAAACTTTTTGCAATATTATGTTGTGCCTGATCTGACTGATGATAATTTTTAATTTGATTTGATTCTCCAAAGTTTTTTATATTTGCCGATATTTTGCTCTCCTTCGGATAGTTTCTTTAGGGCAATATTATCTAAAAGAAAGTTCGATTCGTAATATTTCAAACTTCTCACGGCAGCAATATTTACTAATATGCAAAATTGTTTGGCCAATAGAAGACTGTTGAGTGCAAGACAAATAACCCGGTTTTGGCTCCCTATTATGCAAGCTGAAAATTTGTCGGGCTTGTGCCACCGAAGTCATTTTTATATCTACATAGTTATAGGGGTATATTCAGAACAACATGGCCATTCTGGTTTTATACCACATTCCACATAGATTAGCCACTGACAAAGCAACAAATTGCAAATATTTGATGGACATACATACATAAATGAAAGGTACGATACAAGAAGCCTCTATTCGGGGGGGATAGAAAACATGTTGTCAAACTTGAATAATAAGAAATACTGCTGGTAGCCAAATTTTATATTTTACCTCTTAACTCTATATATAATATAAATTTATATAATATAAATACTTAAGTGTTTTTTTTTTCAAATTGTTTTTCCCACACTAAAACCTAAAATGCCAGTGTACGTACTAGCTAAGCAAAAAAGTAACCTAGATTTTCATGTTGTAAATATACAGGGTGTCCGGCGGAAAGGTATACATACTACTTTTGTTTGCATAATAAGCAGTAATTCCTGCAGCTCTCTCATGTGGACCAATAAACGGCAGAACACATCCTTTGCGAATGTCCCGCTCGGTATAGATACAGAACCACATATCTGAGTGCTGGGTTGTTGGATCGCAATGACCCACGAGATTTGTTAATAGTCTAGGTCTCGGTCCATAAGGAACAATTGATGCACTAAAGTTCTTTTTTGGTTTAAGGTGCACAGTTGGCCCCAAATTTAAATAATAATATAGGACTTTCTTTGTATGTGTTCTCAAGTGCAAGTCTATTCATGAAGATTTTACAAAATCTTAAACCAGCCTCGTATATTAAAAGCAATATGTTTCTTAAGTGATGAGTTGCTGGAATGTAGCATGTATGTATGCACGTTTATGTAATGTTTGTGGCAATATACTGTCATAAAAATCAATTATTATTAGAGTTTTAGGTTTGTTCGTTTCATTTGTTTTTTGTGTCCTCCCTTTCTTCGGATAGTTTTCTTGCCACAGCAATTTATACAGAAAGAAAAAAAAATAATTTTAACAATTTAGGTGTCTCTAGACGATGCTGAAACTCTCGGAAGCTGAAAGTATTGGCTATCTGAGTGACTGCCTGGCTGGCTGGCTGGCTGACTGGTTGCTTGCCTCAATACCCAGCAAAATGGCATTATGTCAATAATTTATTTATTTATTATTGTTGGCTCGTTATGTCCTTTATGGCGTACAACAGAACAGCAGAGCATCACAATCACAAACGAAATCAAAATCGATTTGTTTTTAACAGAAATTTTTAAGTTCTACTAGCAGCACGTAGCAAAACGTGGCATGAAGTTTAAGGCTTTTATATTATTGCCAACAATGCTTGTAAATGCGAATGCATGTGTGTGTGTGTGTGTACATTTGCTTCATCTATATCCTGCTGCAAAATCGTATGGTACCTTGAGTTTCTTTTGTGTTTAATGCAACTTTTATATGACACATGTTCTCTGGCAATTGTACATGTGTAATGGCATGTATTCTCTGGTGGAATGGAATATTTTTGTATATTGTTTTTCCTTCTTTATGCACTTTTTGCTCAAACTTCCATACCCTTTTCTAGATTTCTTAGCAAAAAAAAAAAAAAAACACAAAACTGAAACTTCATTTATTTGTTTTGTTGCTGCAAGTTTTTGTTTTGTGTTATTTAACAATTTGTTAAGATGACGCTTATTTTGTTGCAGCTGAAAACAAGAGGAGAAAAACCTATTTTTACAATTTATTTGAAATATGTTTTTCCCTTTTTATAATGCTGTTGGCTATTGGCCTGTGTGACAATTTGTTAACTTGAGTATTTACAAAATATATCATCATCATTGTGTTGTACAGGGATTTCATGTTGTTACAAGTTTTGTTTTCTGCAAAAGAGGCAGAAAAAGAAAATAAGTAAATAAAAAAAAAATTCAATAATTGATTTCGATAATTATTTAAACAAATCAATTTTATGGCAGAAAAAATTCTTCATAAGAGAAAAAAAATTATTGAAAACAATGTTTAAAGCAATCATAAATCTTTTGCCAATACGGGAAAAATTTAAACAATTTAAAAATGAACAAAATTGATGGGTTGCTTAGGAAAAAAGTATTAATGACAATCATAAGCAGTGCTTGCTTGCTTGCTGGCTTATGATCAAAGTTCCGCAGCCTGCATGGTTGTGTGCATGATGAGTGTCATAAAGAAACTGTTATGATTTCAAACTGGTTGCAATTGGCACTTTATGTATTTGTTTCTTCACATAACACTTTGTTTGTTTCTTGCAAAGGTCACCAAACCGTTGGCGATTTCTCGTATTTGTTTATCTCCAGAAAATGGAGACCTGTCAAACTCAATGATCTGTGTGAAATGAGGATTCATTATGACAACCAAATTTGTTGTCAACCGAATTTTTAGATTCTTGTGTAACAGCAAATTTTTTCAAACACTGAATGAACATCTAATAAATTATAACGAAACTAAGTAGAAAGTCTTATTATCTTACTTTTGTTTTGTTATCTCGTTATTAAAAAAAAATCAAGCGGAAAAGCTTTAAATGCCATTAAGTAAGTATTCTTATTGATATTTCAAAATAGCTTCTTCATATTGGAGACGAACCCACATCCTTGGGATTGTAAGGCGGCGGCTGCTCAATCAACTTTTTATGGCCAAAGAAATTTAAGAATATATAGTGCACTTCATTATTAGGAAAAAATATTTTAAACCAAACAAGATAACCATAAGTAAGATAACAATAAGAGCAACTTCAATAAATATAACATGCATTTTGTTTTTGAACAACTTCTGAAAACTGTCAAAAAGGCGCCACTTCTACATTTACAATGGAGAGATGTACCGAGCTTACGCTGATTTGTTATCTCGTTTTGGCTGCCTTTCAGCTCAGTATTCTCTTGATAATTTTAAGTAGTCTTATTGGTTGTATCGTGCGTGACACTTGTCACCCTCAAAACAAAGTGATAACTTTGTCACTTTTCGGTAAACTACTTTTTTTATGACTACTACAATGCATATTTCTAAGAATTGCTACCAAACTTTTTCGGGAATTTTCTTATTGTGTTTATGTTTAATTCACAGCCAGGGCTGCTGCCAAGACAAAAATTTTCCTATCAATATGTTCTTCGAAATCTCTAAAAAAAAAAATCGCACAAATTTGTTTTATTAAAGTGCTTTTTAACTTAAAAACTATTTATGAATTGATGAACAAATATAAGAAGTTACGGAGGAAACACAATAAAAAAAAATCCAGAACTTTTGCACTAAAATATATAATTTGAACAAATGTACTGTGTTCCACACATACGTGTTTGTGTAATTGCAATTTCACTAATTTGCTACTGCTCACAGAGAGAGAGAGAGAGAGAGAGAGAGAGAGAGTGAGAGAGAGCCTATTTGTGTTCCTTAATTCTAACACAAATAGTAACAACGGCAGCCCTAAACAAAATCAAAGATATAAAACATCAAAGTTATCCCAGTAGTTGACTAGATTGCAACAAAACCGGAGTATTGCTCATAATTTTATATAATTGTTGTTGTATGTATTTATGCTCTTTTATTAGAGGCTCCATCTACCCTTCTACTGATATAAACTGATCGACTGTCACCCTGCCAAGCAATTGACGTGGCTACGAGCAACAAATCGTAAATTTCGGTAACGCCAGCACCACAAAATGTCCAATTTTATATATGGATTTTTCTCTCCTAATGTTGTTTATTTTTTTTTGGAAAAATTTTTTCTTCTATGCAAATAATAAAATGCAAATTTTGCTCCCTATTTTCATTAATTTTCTTTGGTTTATTAGTAATTTCCATCTAAATAACGATAACAATAAAATGGAAAATGGAAAATATGTGTGTTTTTCTTTTTAATTTCTTAAAAGTTTAGTTCAAATACAATAAAGATCACAACAATGACAACAACTCACCTTAAAAGGCAAATAAAAAGAAGACGAACAATCCATATAAAATCAAACAATAACTAGACTTTTAGTTTTTCTTTTTAAATTTGCCTAAAGAAAAACCAAATCAAAGAAGAAAAAAAATAATAATAAGCATTTAGTAAAAGAGAGAAAAATGCATCAAACGATAATCACTTTAGTTTGAATAAAGTAAAATAAAATACTTAGAAGAGGAGCAAAAAAGATAGTTGGAGGGAAACATTTTATAAAAATATAAAATCAGATAAAACTATCAAACTCGGGTGACTAAGTAAGTAAGAAAATGAATTCTTTAAAACTGAAATATAGCCGGACACATACACATACACACACATGCACATACATACTTGCTACTCGAATGCTGCTAAAAGATCTTCTTCCAACCGGACCGCATGGACATATGAAGCGTTTGTGCTACAGGTTGTGGGTTGGTTATTATGACCAAAAAGTTTTTCCTCTTTTTTTTTTGTGCAATTTTTTTTCCTTTATAAAACCATAAAGAAAAAAATGCTGGCTGCTGGGATGAATAACTGACTAACAGACTGAGTGACTGACTGACTGACTGAGTGTCTTGCTGATGCTTAAATTGGATTTTGTTTAAAAATAATCTTAATAGAGTTTTTGAGCAGCCAAAGAAATACTTTGTTGGGGGGGTGAAGAAAAGCCAAGAAAACATTACTCTAAAGTCGCAGTTGTGAGCAAAACGAGTTCATTGCAAGTTTACAACAAAAAGAGCTGTATAGCATATTTCATATTGTTGGTGTTGGTTTTGTTTTGTGTTTAGAAATGTTTAACGTTCATATATGCAAAGCATATAGATATGTATATACCCGAGGCATACAGGAGTATTATCTAAGCCAATGCACGGCCGCCTCGACACCGATACCTTGTCAGTCATAGAATACTCAAGGGGCATGAGCTGAAGCGAGTTAACGAATATTGTGCTTAGCAGCTTATCGCTATTGATCTATCGGTCTTTGTACGATTTATTGGGGCAGTTGATAGTGTGCTATCGATTTTTCTATAGCTTTTGGCACAAGGAAAAAGAGTTACACTGCGTCATATCAAAAAAAATTTTTCGAGGCGTTCGCTTTCAATTTTTTTTTTGTGTTTTTGTACGGGAGTTTACCCCCCTTTAAGTAGAGGATGTGGTACGGGGACGATGTGCTCGAAAAATAATACGAAAAAAAGTACTTGTCGCTTGGCTGTATATTTGACTGATTGGGACTGATTAGTCCGACTCAGGCCAATATTTGGTCGCCTCGAAAATAAAATTGCGGCCGCCATCACACTAACCCCCAATTTTTGACTTGGATTTTAAATGCCATTGCAATTTAAATTGGATTTAAATACAAAATTGAGTCAAACAGTTGATATTTAAATCAAACTTAAACGGCCTGCCGTGCCCATTTAAAGTCGATTTAAGTTGTTCGTACTGCCATATGATTTTGACAGTTTGGTTTTGTTCTGCAAATTAAGAAAATTGCACATGTTTTTTTTCATAATTTGATTTTTTTTTATTATTTCCAGAAGGTAATCAACTTCTGTGGCAGTGAAATTGGGAGTCCTTTTATCACTTTTGCTACTCATTTTAATAATTTTTACAAAACAATTTATTATTTTCTAAACTTGTCACAATTTCACTTGTTTCCAAGTTTGTTTAAACAGCTGTTTTTTATTGAGTTATCGATAATTTTTTGACACTTACATTGTGCTGCCGTACTTTTATTACAATTGATTACCAAAAATAATTTTAGACTGTAAAACAGAAAGCTATTTTAAATTCAACTTAAATTTTAAGGAAAATTTAATAATTTTGTATTTAAATCCCAAGTCAAAAATCGGGGGTAACTTGCCCCAGGGTTCCCATGCAGGAGTCAAATGTACAAACAATCATCAATAATTGTTTCTCCCAAATATTTTTTGAGTACAAGATGTGTTGAGAGAGCAATATAATCCCAAGTCAGAGGTGGCAGAGGTTCGATGCCTGTTAAAGAGTTATTCTGCAAACAGGTAAAAAGCTCCGTGATTATTGAGCAAATTTTATAGATATGTTATAATAGCATTTGAAGCTTGTTGGTTCAGAGAACTATAATTGATGAGTTCTGAATTTTTGATATCATCACTCTTAAATATCCTTCACTGTTATAGCCTTTTTCCACCTTAATTTTATTTTTCAAGTACTCCTCCATATCATGCACATGCTTAAAGTAGAGAAAAAAAAACAAACTTTAAAACTCCATAAAGAATAAAAAAGTTTTCTGTTTTTATTTTGTCTCTTGTTTTTCTTCTTCAACTTCATTGCATCGAAGTCATATAGTAACTGATTAGTTTTCCTTTTATTTTTTGCCTTGTAGTATCTTTTTTATATGGTTTTATGGACATGTTAGACAATCGCCTTTTTTATTTGGACACTGCAGATAGTGATTAAAATAATGAAGTTTGATAGTAAATTGAAGTTGGATGAGAGAACAATGCAACAGCTACTAAACAACAGCAAACAGCACAACATTTAGATAATGATGGCCCGATAGAGCAACAGACAGCATTTGCTAAAGTATTACTTTGTTGCAATTTTCAAATGATGAGCTTGTGCTTTTTTTTTGTAATGGAAAATTTGTAAAGATTAAAAAAATTTCGTATACTCCATACGAAACTGTTTAAAATAAAAATTTGATTGTAAAGCAACAGAAAAAATAGTTTTCTAAGGCGAATTTGCTTGGCAAAGCGAACAGTCGAATTATAAAACTAAACATTAGCTGATTTTATAGATATGACCGCAGATTGTATGAACATATTGTGGGGATACCAACTTGAATTGAAATATTTGTATGGCAACGCGGTACTCGGGGCATACTTGTGCCATTTACGTTTCTGCAACAAAGGGCAACATTTTTAATTTTGTCTGGCCAACAAACTTCAGAAGGGCATTGTTTTATTAATTTTTTTTTTCTAAGCATTTATGGTTATAGTGAAATTTTCCTTTGATCATATAGTATCACTAAAATCTTAAAAGTGGCATTTTAGAAAAAAAAGTGTAAAATAAATGCGTAATTTTCTGTAGCAATGAAAACGGCAGCAGAAAAGAATACTTAAGTCTTAATTCTGTAATTCACAACGCAACGCCAACACTTACATATATGGGAATCAATAACAAATTTGAAATTTTTTCAAAAAATTTTTGTGGTTTTCTATACAAATTTTTTGAGTTTTTAACGCCGTAGAAAAAGAGGCTGCGCAAATGAAGTTTGAGTTTCATATGTGTGTACAAACCAACAATAAATTTGTAAAATATTTTCAAAAACTCTGGCGCTGCCTAGTGAATTATACATTTAGGACCTTCGAAAAACGTTTTTGCATGGGAGCCACCCTGAGGCAAAGAGATAGAGGATTAGTGTGTTCCCTAATACTGCTTGGAAGAGAAAAATCATACATTTGACTAGAAGGGACATTGGCAATCCCCCTAACGACAAGATATAGAAGCTTAGTATGGGAGCCCAGCATACATATGACTCCTCCAGAGAAATTTACCATAATTATGGGGGGGAGGTGGGTAGATAAAATTTACAAAATTATTTATTATTATTATTTTTTTGTATGAGAACCCCTTAAAGCCACGCCGATGCGATAGGTGGTAAATTTGTTGAAATTAATGAGTTTCAGCCCTGTACTTTACCCCCGCTGGAGTGATTATGATGTTTTGTGAAAATTTTCTGTTTTTCCTTAAAGTTTGGCCTCGATGTCACTCTCAGTTGTCCCTGTCCTACGATCCTAATTTTTTAGCTCATAATTTTTTTGTTTTTTGCCAACGTCACAGTATAGAATGTTCTACTCGAAGTCGTATTTTATTTTTATGCTTCCTATTTTAAAATTTTCGTCAAATTAATTATTTTATAATTTCTTAACTTTTCCTTAAATCAAATTCATATGAACTTTATATATTGTTTCTTTTCAGGTAAGCTCACTTTCTCGACACTTTAACAACCATTTAATGATGATGAATAAATTAACAAGGGGGTGAGTTTGTAGCAATGATTTAGCAGACTGAATAAAAAAAATTTCCAAATATTTTTTTTTCATATTTTCTGTTTGGTTTTCAAACTTGAAAAAATGTCACTAGACTTATTGAATTGAAAATATAAATCATACTTGTGTGCATGCAGCGTAACATGTAAAGATTTTATATAAACCACAGAGTTTCAGTATTTATAATTTTTTTTCAAGTTCTTTTACGAGTTTTCGAATATATTTTTGAATTAAATTTATCACAAAACTAATAGCTTTTCAAGTTTTATAGATTAGTTACAAGTTAAGGCGCATAAAATGTGATTAGAGACTTTGCTTGTAATATAGAATTTTATTTTGTTTAAGTAAGGCCTATTTCGAGCGTGAAAATCACGTGATTAAAAAGCAAGTGATTTGCAGCGATCACTTAGTAAGGCTTCAGTGGCTCACTTTGTCGTTTTCGAAAACACTTCGCTTTTGATGGCCTCAAATTTTCAAACAAATTTGACCTATCAGATCTGCTTAGAAAAGTACGCTGGGTTGATCACTTTATCGTTTTTAAAAACGTTACTTTTTTGTGGGCTTCCTTGACAAACAAATGATCAATTATCTGATCTATCTAGTAAATCATGTTTCAAAACTATACAACAGATTTTTCTGATATAAAAAAATAAGGGACTTTTAAAATATTGGAAAAAAAAATTAAGCAAACCAAAAAAAAAACACTAATTTAAAACCCACTTCTTTGTTTTTCAAGTCAATTAAATGGAGTGTTTGAATATTTGCTCTAAGAGCTTAGGAACATTTATAATTTTAGGTATAAATACATGCTTTTAGACTTAAATTTATGTTTTGGAAATTTATCAAAATGATATACAATAATAAGTTCTTAATGGCATTGATGTACTTTCTGAAAAGTTAAAAATAGCGGTCCGATTTCTAGCTGCCTATATAACGACATTTTACAGCTGCCATCCCTCTAGTCCATTGACTTGAAATGTTTTGTTTAAATATTACAAAATTTACTTTAAACCAATATTCTCTCAAAATTTTTCAAATACAAAGAAGCAGAAGTGTTTTTATTTGGCAACATCTTGTCATTTAGACAGCTAGAAAACACAAAACTTTAGTTATATGTGATTTAGTACCAATAATTTTGGCTTTAGAGCATATAAGAAACTAAACTTTTTTCTTTTATATAATAAATAAATTTTTGCTCAAAAGTTCCTGCAACTTCAGCTGTAGACAAAAATTTCTTTCCCAGCCTTTAAATGACTATTTTAACACTGTTTACTGTTACTTAACACTTAAAATATTTGCATAGAAATTGCTTTTACTTTAAGTTTATTTTTTTTTTGCATTTGAGCTTCATTTCAAATTTTTGCAAAATAAAAAAGGTGGAATAAAAAATTCATAAAAAGCGATGCTTGCGTTTTACTGCTGCAACTTGCTGCAGCAACCAACAGCACCTGTATAAATTGTTTATATTAACGGAGCTGTGCTCGCCACCGATATTGTGAGCCAACAAAAAAAAAAACATTTAATACTTCACTTTATTTTTATATTTATATTGTTAATCATAAAGGGTGGTCCCATCGCGGCCATATCTGTACAAAACTTGAAACTGTTTCAAACGTGGTTAGTTTAACAACATTTAAGCAGTGTTGGATATTTTTTGGATTTTATTCTTTTCTTGCCTTGTTTTTTTGCCAAAGTTGGTTCTTTGCTGGGTTTGGCTGGCCTGGTGTCGCTTCTTGCTGGCTTTTAAGGTGCCATCGACATGCCGGGTTTTGTTGCGGCAGCAAACAATTTTTGTTTGTGCAATTTTTTTTCTTCCCTCTCTCTCTCTCTCTCTCTCTCTCTCTCTTTTGCGGTTAAAATAGGATTTCCGCCTTTAAAATGCGTGACAAAATGACTTGATGCAAAGAACAAAAAAGAAAAACACTAACAAAAAATAGCAAAAGAAAGCCCAGACCACAGGAGTAGAGGAAGCGAGTTCCTGGCATTATTTCTTGTTTTTTTTTTCATTATTCGCTGAATATAATTTCATAATGTTGAAAACTAATAATGCTACAATAAACTAAGAAAATTACTACTTAAGTGTTGTAAAGTTGGTTCTTTAAAATGTAAATTATATAAAGATTAATATTTTACTAACAAGGTGCTTATGACAAGTTGCCACTTAAAAGTTATAAAAATATTGTTGTAGTAAAAAAACACAAACTATGACCGAGCTAAATGGAGTGCGGTGAACAGTTTGAAACTCAGGGTTAATAAACCCTACTATCTATCTATACCACATACGAATGAATATGGGATACAACTGTTCATGGTTGGGCTGATGCCTTTAGGTATATTTTAGGGTTACTAGGCCGTGTGCAGGAGAGAATGGAAAATGCCATGGGTGATACAATTCTATGCACTCATTGGAGCCTCGTCACAATGTGGGTTGTTTCGGCTGATGACTCAAAGTGTATTTTAGGGTTACTAGGAGAGAACAGAAAAGTCCATCGATGACACAGGGTATCCAATTATATTCACTTACTGCAGCCTGGTCGCAGAGTGGGCTGCGTAACACGGTTTTATCTTTCATTCAATGAATTTTGCTCTGAAAAGACCAGGTAACTTGTTTCCGAAAGCCACACTTTTTTAAGTAATACTCGTGTATTATTCGTGGGCCCATTCATTTGTTAGCGATTACTTAGCATATCACAGAAAGCATTACAGCGAAAACTCGTGTTTGTTTCTGTATAACAAATTGCCTTCCATTTACAACGTACGAGAATTCATATCAAATGAACTTACACACTAATCTCTCTTTGCTCCCCCTCCCCAAACCTATTTTCAGGGCTGGTCCCCTGAACATGAACTAACTAAAAACTAGTCCCACTTGCCATGTAACTCTACTCAAATTAAAGAGATTTTTGTGTAAAACAGGCTCAGAGGAGTATCTGTACTAAGTTTTGGGCATGTAGTTTAACTCTTTGTTTTTGAGTCTGGAAATTTTCTTGCAGGTTGAATAAAAATTATTATTAGAAAAAAAAACAAGGCATAGAATAATAAATCAATGCATAAACATTATTGGTAAAATATTGTTGGGTCCTCGATTCAGCTCGTATCAGCTTTACCTGGCTGATACCCAGTTTGTCATACATTGTAATCAGTGCTTTTTTTTCTTATTAAAGAAAGTTCTAAGCTTTTTTTTTCCTCTTCTAAGTTATATAGTCTTTAACTCTAAGTTTAAAATTCTACTTTGATTTTCTTTTGCTTTTTTCTTTGCACTCCTTTATCTTGAAAATTTGCATATAAACTCAAAAGTTTAGCTTTCCTTAAAAAAAAATAATCCTTTCAGTCCTTTACAAATATAATAAACTCGTTATTGGCTCTATGGGAAAAAGTGCTGAGAAACGTTTGTTTTACTATTTTAATGACTGTCTGCAAATGTCATTGGCCTAAATTGTTTTCGACTTTATTATGCTGGCGCTTTCAACTCCTTTTGGTTTGTATTTTTATTTAGTGATTGGTGCAAGTCCTTTATAATAATTTATTAAAAGTGTAACTAACTGACTGACTGAGTGACTGGCTGACTGACTGACTGACTGACTGACTGACTGACTGACTGACTGGCTGACTGACTGGCATTTAAAATAGTTTAACATTAACCAAATTTTATAGACCCACTGCTGCGCCACAGCCACAGCCACTGCACTCGTAAACTCTTGCAATTTAACTTCCGTTATTGAATAAAAGGGAAATATAAACAATTTTTCTGTGTTAAAAATCTCCCAAGGAAAAAGCGAACGAACTGTGGTAGTAGTAGTTTAAGTGGTTTTGTAGCTTATTTTTATAGCAAAAAAAAAAAAATAATAAGAAAAATTTAAAATATATGTATATAAAACTATTTCTGGTTGTAAGGGGTCCGCCATCTAACGTTTTTTTTTTTTTTTTTTGTCAACTAGTGCTTATTTCGTGAATGGTAGTAACACTTAGCTCATGTCTAATACGACAGATAATTAGTTTTATGCTTCCGCTGAACGAATATGGTTGTGTAAACTATTCGCTAAGTGGGCCTGCGTTCGACTTACAGAAGATGCCGATTTTGCTAAAATAAAGTCATTTTTTCAAATGAAGCTTGGCGGGCATGTAAACAAGCAAAATTGTCGCATTTGGCACACAGAAACCCCGCACGCATACATTGAAAAGCGGACGCAACCAAAACGAGTCACTGTTTGGTGCGGATTTTGCTCCAGAGGCATAATTGGGCGATTTTTCTTCGAAAGTGAGCAAGGAGTGGCCGTTACCAATGGCGATCGTCATCGGGCCATGTTGAGCGTATTTTTGTTCACAAAACTTGAAGAGGAGGAGATTGGTTTCAACAGGACGGCGCTACGTGCCACACAGCCGAAGCTACACTCGATGTTTTGCCGCGTTTTCAAAAAAAAAAAAAAACAGTTATTTGGCGGACCCTTTATACAATGTAAGCTTTTTTTTTTTTGCTTTGCTTTACTTCTTTTGGTCTAAAACTGTACAGCAGCAAACGCACAGTGGTCATTTCTATAGAACTGGACGATTTCTGGTCGACGACTACAACAACAACATCCAGTACAGATTGTTACAGATCGTACGATTCAGTAGGATAGTTAATTATGGCCTTTAGTGTGCCAGGCATATGTAAACGTCATCCCCTCAGTCATAAGTCTTGAAAAACTAATTTGCCTAAAAAAAACAATATAGGTACTTATGTCCCTATATATCAATACGATTCTTCTTTAAACATAATGCAATTGATTACTAATACTAATCCTTAGTAGTCTGTTTCATACTGAAAATAATTTAATGTACGTTGTGCCATGTCATCGTTCTGGAATTGCCCATATACACATGTACATATCTATTATATAAAAATATATAAAATGTTTGCATTCAAAGTGCTTAAAACTCGTGCTTGCATCTACTACTCTACTCTACTAAAGCTTTTTGCGTAAAAGAAAGAAATGCCATAAACTGCAGCAGTTGTTGTGTTGTTTTTTCCTTCTTCTGCTTCATGCCACTTTCTTTGCTTTTTTAATGTTCTTTTGTAAACCATATAAACGGCTACAATTTATTTAAACTTGCAACCGTTTTCCAAATACTAAGAGAAAAAGAGTTTACTACTGTGGCGTCACAAGCTGCAAGCGCAGCAACAGTGGCAGCAGCTTTTTTTTTGCTCCTGCAACAACTGCTGTTGTTGATGGTTTAAACAGCGACAATATTTTTTCAGATTCCGTTTTTTCTCCACACACACACACACACACACCCCCATATAGTACATATTTACACTTGCGAGTTTTATGCCCAGCCACTCTTTTCAATACACACTCACCCACACCTACACGTACACTTTGTTTATATCAACAAAGATTCAGTTAAGTTTTCAGTTTTTTTTTATTGCACTCCTCTCTTGCCCTACCCCATCTCCTTCATAAGCTCTTTAAAAAATATGTGAAAAAAATGTGTTATACTTTTTCGGTTTCATGCTGGGTAATATGCTCGCAAAAAAAAAAAAAAAATGTAGGTGAATGTACTTAAAATGTACATTGAATGCAGTTTATTATAAACCTGAAATGCAACCCCACTTAAGCCAAAAATAAAAGAGCTCCCCCCCCCCTCCCCTCCGGACTGTGAAAAAATTGCTCTCATCCCCATCCCCAAAAAGAAAATTGCTTTTGTTAAATAATGCCTCCAATATATTTACATTTCATGTACTTGTGTACTTGCAGGCACACAAACTTTGCCGCCTAAAAACCATTTTGTATTTATTTCAATATGAGTATGAAAAGAAATACAGCATGAATGGGGGAAAAAAATTAAACAAGCTTTTAAGCTTAAATAAATACTATTTGCAATATTATACAAGTAAATTGTCTGTTTGGTTTGGCTGCTGGAAATGAGAAAATAAATCAAGAAAATTGTTATGATTTCATCAAGAAAACTTTTATAATTTTATATGAAAATAATATAACAGCTAGAGGAGATAAGAATAAATTAAAAATGGCCGATAATTTACACACTGTAGAAACAGAAAACCCTCTAGAAACTTTTTGGTTTGCTACACAGTTGCCATTAGTTTTAGCAAACTTTTAGATTTAGACTCAAGGAAAATCCGTCAGAAATGAGATGTATGGCCAATTTTTGATTTGATATTTAAATGTGAAATTAGTTAATTTTTATTTAAATTTAAGATGCATTTGAATGCAGTGTCATTATTTCAGCAGTAAATATGTGTTCTCATTTAATGAAATCAAAAGTGTGGCAGTACCTTTTCATTTCCAAATTTTATGGAAATCTTTTCGTACAACAGCTGAAAACAATTAATTTATTAGCGGCGGTGAAAAAATTTATTAAATAAAGCCGTTTAATGCTTATGCTATTAATATTTCATGTCATGCTATTGCTTTTCACAATGCTAACAGTTTATTTTGGAGATGCTGCTTGAGGCAAAATCTCATACCTGCGTATGTGCTTTGTTTACGTTTTTAGCACATCAACAACAAGAACCATATGGTTAATCTATAAAACATAACTGTTCATTTAAGTTGCACTCAAATAAGTGCTGAAAAAATAAATTTTGTGCTTAAATGAAAATTATAGCCTAAATGGCATTTGAGTATCAGCTCAAAAATTGGCCAGTAGTTTAATATTGATGCCATTATTATGATTTGGTCTACAGGACATTTTACATTGGGGTGATGACCAGCCAAAAGTGATTCTAATTATTTATTTTATATAAGAGCCTATTAAAATGTATTACTATAGAACTAAAAAAAGATATTATTAATTGTTTTGTTATGCCACCGACTTTTCATCAATGAAAAAATACGCCACTCGTCAGTAGACTCGAAAAAACTTTGTATGAAACTTAACTGCATATTCTATTGTTCTCATCAACACAATAAGAATTAAAAATTTATTTAAACAATTATTTGATAGGGAATACTAAAATATGTAGTATAGTTTCAAACATTCTTTTAAGTTTTTTGAATCGGCTGACGAGTTGAGTAGCATCAGCAAAATGTCGTCGGCACTTAGATGGCTGAAGAAGACCGCAAACAATGAATAAGGCATATTTTTTACAATTGAAATAATGGTGAGGTCTATTTGCAAATAATTGGGTGATTTACTGGAAAACAAAAAAAAAAAAACAGACCAAAACTTTTGTGCGTTTGTAAATTACCTTATCGGGCTTTAGTTCGATTTTTCTTTCCTAGAATTAAGAAAGACTTTTTTATGGTAAAATTTTAGTGATCACTATTTTTAAAAGAGATACGAAAAGTAAAGTCGAAGATTTATTGTCTGGGGAATATAGCATGGATGTTGCATGTCTACCACAACGACCATCCGCATCCAAATTGATTCGAACGCAGGTCATGACTATTTGCAGCAGCACTTAGCCATCTGGCTACCGGAACTCTTTATTACTGTCTGCCTGTATTTGATCTATTGATCAACTCAATAGAGTCGTCCTTTTCACAAAAAAAAGTCAAGTATATTAATTTTTTTGTGCAACTACATATGTATGTAGAAAATATTATACAAATAATTGTTCCTATTTTACCATTTTCTTTAGTATTACATAGAACTTTTTTTTTTTTTTTTTTTAAAAAGTTATATATTTATTTTTTCGGTGATATATTTATTAATTCAGGTCCAAAACTAGACTTTACACATGTCTTTTTTCTGTAATTTTCAGCCGTCTATATGCCGCCCGACATTTCGTTGATGCTAATCAACTTATCACTAGACTCGAAAATTCCTTAAAAGATATATTTAAGAAAAAACTTTATATTGCCAAGTTTTGCAACATGGGGAAGCATAAAAATAACAAAATGTTTGTTAAGTTTTGTCAACTATATTCTTGAAGTAATTCAATTCATGGGTTTTTGCTTAAATTTGATTGAGTCTGGCATATTAAGCAAAATCAATTAGTTAAAAATGCTTTTTGAGTTGTACTATTATATATCGATCGAACTTATATGTCATTAAATTCTGAGAAAATACATTTTTTTGTTTTTGTCTATTTGGCACACAAACCACTGTGCGCCGTTATCAATATGAGTAAGACATTTGTCTTCGAGTGTGGAAGTCAGTTAATTAAATTACGACTTATCAAATTCTAATTTTTTATTCCTTTCTTTTTTTTCGACTATCAAATTTCAAACACTTTGTTTATTAGTTTAAAACACTATTATAAAAGTGTTTTAAACTTTAAACACAAAATTGCATCCAATCACTTTAAACTGGAAATTTGTTTTTAATTCAATATTTATTTAAAATTCATTTTTAAGTTTGTATATCATATAGACTCGTACATTTTTCATTTATTTGCAAACAGAGAAATGGTTTCTTTTTCGAATTGTCGTCATTCGTCTTCCATAAAACAAACACACTCGACCCACTCACTCACACACTCGCACTCACTTACTGACTCAGAGTTGCCTTATTGTCATAGAAGAAAATGTATATTTCTTCTTATTTTTTCGTATTTTAATTTAAACAATTGCTCTGCTGTTATTGTTATTGTTGCTGGAGCTGTTTGTTCCTTTATGCAACAACATTTATGCACTTCAAGTATATGAAAAAGCTAAACTTTTGTTTTCATATGCTCCTTGTTTTGGAGACGAAAAAAAACAAAATGCTAAAAGGCATTTTTTCCCTCAGCTACAATAGTTTCAAGTCGTTTCTATGGTTTAATGGTGACCATTTGGCCTGACTTGGCCTAGCCCCAACTGGTGGCTGGTTAACCGTCTGAGTACCCCGTTACATTCTTTAGATTTTTGCATAAAAAATATGCCTTTGTTTAGAATTTTAAAACTTTTTTATTTAACTTTTTTTTTGTTTTCAAAAAAAAAATACTAGAAGACAAAAGCGGCCACTTGTGGGGTTCTTTTTGTTTTTTTTTTTTCATTTAAAGTATTTACGACAGTTTTTTTTTTTTCTTTTTTTTTTGCAAGGTTTAAATGAAACATCAAAAAAAAGGGGCAAGTATGTACATAAACAATTGTCTAAAACTATGCCACATGTTCTAAGCGGCAAGTTGTGGCAATTTTTTTATTTTTCTTTCAAGATTTTCGTACATTGTCATTTTCTAAAGCTATTTGAAACAAAAGAAACGACTAAATTGTATGCTAAAGTGGTCAATAAACTAAAGCCAAAACCAGGGAGGTGAAAGAGAATTTTAATTATTATTTGTCTACGGGAAAATCTGCATTAAAACTTGTAGAAAAAGCCAAAATTGCGACAGAAAGTTTTCGGAATAAATAGAAATAGAAAAAGGAGCTTTAAATATGAAATTAAATAATTTTTTTAATCTAAATTTAAGTTGTACTTAAATACAGTTTTATGATACGAGAAAGACGGCATAAATAATTTAAGTTTTATTTAGTATGAAAAGTTTGCCTTGATAAAAGTGGCTTTGAAAAATTAATTTTTAAGAAAATCACTTTAAAAACAAAACCTTTTAAATATTTTATTTTATTTAATGTTTTTAATTTAGGAAAAAATATTTGCAGCTTCAGATCTTTTTTACATAAAGTTTATTAACAAATTTATTCAATATTTCGCTAAGGGTTTGTTTACCTCTTCAGGATAATATTTGAAATATAGCAAAGAACATTTTAAAAGGCAAAACATTTAAGAAATTTGTGTTTAAGAACATTTTAAAAAAAGTACCGTTTAAAAGGGTATCATTTAAAAGTAGATACTTTTTCAAAAGTACTATGTAAAAAGGTACATTTTACAAACAAGACCTTTTCGAGAAAATCATCCTTTAAAAAACCTTTTAAAACAAGTTGTTTTTCAAAAAAAATGCCCCTCAAAAAAGGCATCTACTAAAATGTGTAATTTAATTTTTTTTAAAAAGTATGTTTTATAAAAGTACCATCTAAAAATGTATCTTAAAAAGTACCCTATAAAAAGTATCTTTTTTAAAAATATATCCCTCATTGTAAGAAATTACCTTGTGAAAAAGTACCTCTTGAGAAAGTACTTTTTAAAAAAGAGCCTGTATTAAAAGTATCTTGTAAAAAAGTACTCTTGATAAAATTATTTAAAAAAAAAGTACTTTTAATAAAAGTATATTTTAACAAAGGGCCTTTTAAAAAAGTACCTCTTAAAAAGTATTCTGTAAAAAGTTATCTTCTAAAAACGTACCGCTAAAAAATTACCTTTAAAAAAAATTATATTATATAAAATATAATATAATATAATATATAAAACACCCTTCATCAGCACCCTATGAACTTTGGACGTGTCAAATTTCACCATTTTGGCACAGCCGCTTTAACCACTCGGCAAACACCTTTCACAGGGTGTTTATGCTACCCATAAACAGCCGGTTGTCCACCGAGCTATAAAAATGTTACTCTTCTTTACTTAATTAATATTGATAAAAAAAAAGTGACAAACCAAGGGTTGAACTTGAGCCTGAAAAAGTAATTTAATATAAATGTATTACAATATCACAGTTCAATAAAATTAAAATTTCAGTAAAATGTTATAAAAGATTTTATTTTGTTCTGTAATTCATGTTAATTTTATAGTTAATTTTTTCTCTTAAGTTTTATGTACATAATTGATAGATACTCTCTGCGTCATGTTATATAAATGATTGTTTTTGAAAGTGCTTACAAAATGTCTGATGACTTTTACTGCTCCCCACCGAATTACTCATCATTGACACAAAATGTGTCAAATAAATTTTCCTTTTGTTGAATGTCTAAAGCCAGTCTACAACAAAAACGACCCTACTTAAGTAGTTCATCATTTTTGGAAATCAAATTGACAGTTATAGCAAAAAAAAAAAAACAAAAACAGAAAAATCGTAGACAGTGTAGAAAAACGGGGGCAAACAAGTTTTGGTTTTGAATAAAATAACAACATGTGTGTAAATCTGAAATAAAATGATGGATGTGTTTTTGAAAGTGAAATTAACTTTTATGCTCATCCTTTAGAACTTTTTTCTTATAGAGATCATAAAAGATTTAATTTTTCCTAAATAATTAAAATGTGGCATCACTAAGTATGCTGCTAATAAGATACATGTGTGATTTCAATTGTAAGGCAGAAGGGCCTTTAGAACACAATGTCTTGATAATCTCTTTGTTTTTTGTTTGCTGCAAAATTAATAAGAAATAAAAAAAATCTATTACAATTTGTGACCACAACAAATGTTTTTTAGATTTTCGCTTTCTTAACCCCATTTTACAACTTTAAGGGCCACACAGTTCACGCACATGGTACTAAATTAAATGAAATTTTTAAATGTGTTATTTATTTTTCAATTTCAACAAGGGCTTTTGCTTAGCTGTTAATCTCATTTTATTTTTAAATAATTCAAATTAATGCTCTAAAGCAACGACCACCACTTAAAAGCTTTTATATCAACGCCATTCATTTTCCTACAGCACGAAAGAAAAAAATTAAAATAAATTTGTAATTAATTATGCTGATTTTAAGTAGCTAAAAGAATAAATAAAACCTACATCATTTCATTAAATTTATTTCAAATATATTCATCAAGGTTTGTCAATTTGAAAATGAGTTTGATATGAAATAGAGAAGTTTGCTTTGAAGCCCACGCTTAACATTTTCAGCGAAAAACTTAATTTTAATTAGTAGGAAGTTCTTATTATTGAAGAGAAGTTGTTAGACTAATATACATACATATACGAGTATACATATATAATATTCGATGAAAAAAGTTTTGTAAATCTGAAACATTTGACAGGAATACCACTATTTTGCAGTAAATCAAAAAATAACATGATTTCCTCAGATATTTCCTGGTTTCCTCCATAGAATTCTTGCACTAATTCCTATGGTTTCAATATTCCATCTATTAAATGGGCACTATGAGCTCAATTCTTTAGCTCAGATTTAACTGCATCGACAGGTTTCAGGCATACCAAGCTTTTTAACTCTCTTGCTCTTGAAGAAAGTGAGTTTACTCTATCATTTCAAGTTATTCGCGCATGCCCTAGCATCCATACGATGCGCAGTTCACCATGCGTCGAGTAACTATTAATAGCGATTTTGCAATGCCAAACTGTTTGTGATTTAATCCGCTGAGCTGAGTTCGCTCTAATGGCCATTTGACTATCCGTGAATATATTCACAGTTGCTAGCCTTCCCATTTCTTTGAACTCCCTAATGCGCTCCGTAGTTGCTCAAATTTCCTTCTGAAAAACTGTGCAAAAGTCTGGCAGACGGAAGGACAGTTCCGTGGTATTTTCTATATAAATACCAAGTTCTGTTTTTCCCTCGCCCTTGATCCATTCGTGATGGATCAGTGAAGTTCCATGGGGATCTGGTTCAAAGGGTGGGTCAACCAGGAATCAATGTTTCGCAATTGGCCTGACCTCTAGTTTGGTCCCCGGTATGAGATCTGACGTCACATTTTCCGCTATAGACTCGCCTATGGCTGTAAAGAGTAAAATAAGGTAATGCAAAGTATTTGATATAAATATCACTCTCTTGCTGAAAATCAAAAATACGGTGATTTCCTCAGATTTGCCTGTTCCTTCTTTATGTCGTTGATATCGTGTAAAAAGGCCCATTTATTTCAATCTTGGTATTTTTACATATTTTAATATAAGATTCTTAAATTAATATAAGCAGTGCTAAGAAAAGTAAAGGTGCTACAAGACGTAAAATGTTTTCTGCATAAAAAGTTTGTTTGAACATTTCTAATTCTCATTTTGTTTATGAGAATTTTAGAATAAGTAGTTGGGCTTCAAACATGCTTTTTAGATTTTTCGAGTCTACTGATGAGTTTTTTTTAGCAACAACGAAATGTCGACGGCATATAGACGGCTGAAAAACACAGAAAACATTAAAGTCTATTTTTACACCTAAAATAATTAATAAAAGAAGTAAAAAAATAAATTAAGAAGTAAAGAAAATAAATTATATAAATAAAAATAGGAATCAGTAACAAATAGCAAGTAACAACAGCCAAACAAAAATTTAAGAAAGTTTAAATTTTAACCTCCTACAGGGGTACACAAGTGGCGTACAGAATATTAGTATGTAAATGTACACAAAAGGACTAGTTGAGTTCTATGGCAACCCAAAATAAAAATTGTTAGTTTGTTTTATGAAAAATAAACAGATGTATAACCAGCCTGAGTAAAGCAACTGGAATATTTCCCACCATGTGCTACTCATTATATCTGCAGGTTCACTGGAAAATTTAGCACATTTTATAAATTGTGTTACTTTTGCTCTTTAACTAATTTAATAGGCTCGTCAAATCTATAAACTTAAGGACTTGCTAATACATACAAAATTAATATTTTTCATTTATCTCATATGAATTAGGTATAATACTATCCAGTATTAAGTATTGTGGAATTACTAACAATAGATAGGTATGCTATAATTTTCCATTAGTCTTTTGAAGAAGAAAAATGAATTGAAAAATAATTTAATAGCCGTTTTAATCTTCTTCCTATTACCAAGAAAAGAAAAATTGAAACCATTAATAACAGCAAAAAAAAATACAACTTCATTTAAATAATTTTATTTATTTTAAGCAATTCCACCCCAAACAAAAATGATTAATTGCTTCACATCAGTCGCTTCTTTCGTTTCTGACCGCTTCATTAAAGTAAAAAAAAAAAAAAAAAAATAGAAGGAAAAAAATGCTTTGCATTTGACATTGTACGTCCTCATGCTGAGAGTGTTATAGTTGTATGTCTCTATAAGATTATCAAGATTATTTTTGTTTTGTGTATATTTTTCTACAATTTCTTCTTCTTTCGCTCTGGCCTCCATAGCAATCATTTTCAATCTCTCTAAACATATTTTCTTTGTAATAAATACATATATTATTTAACAAATAGCAAAAACTACAAGACAACTGGTTTTATTTTATTAAAAAAAGCTATAACAAATAAATACTTGTGCTAAATAAAATTATTTTTACTGTGTAATCTACATCAGTAAAGCGATGAGCAAAGAACTGCTTTTATTTGAAAAGATCATCATGGAATTTCTAATGAAAACTAATTTGCATGTTGTAAACACAATGGAATAGAAATTCTAGTGAACTTTAAGCACTGTTTGTTAGGACAATTTTTTTCAATAAATGCACACAAACATATAGACAAAAGACATCAAATTTGAACTGAGTGGAAAAAAATGTAATCAAATTTAAAAGCTTTTCATAGAATTTCTTTAAAATTTTGTTTTAAATAAAATTTTTCTTCTTGACATTAAAAAAAAAAAATTCATTTGAATACATACATACATATTAAAGCATAGATGCACAGCCTCCGATGCTGTCTCTTCTGTACTCATGGATGGGTATGGGTACTGAGGAATCGGAAGCTTTTAATGTTGTTGGAATGAAAATTCATTGTAATGTCCGCTGGACTGATCACATTTTTCATGTCGCAAATGCAGCATTTTAGTGCCTAGGTTTCTGGAAACGTTGTAAAATATATTTCACTGCATCTGATTTTCTATCTACCTATATACATATATCACCTTTCATAGAAGGTTGCAAAGAAAAGTAAAAGAGTTGCAAAAACGAAAAGAAATATTTGCTGTGTTAAAGGTTTGTTTGAACATTTCTGATTCTCATTTTGTTCATGGGAATTATGGAATAAGTAGTTAAGTTTCAAACAAGCTTTTAAACATTTTTCAAGTCTACTGATGAGTTGATTAGCACCAACGAAATGTCGTCGGCATATAGACAGCTGAAAAAGACAGCAAATATTTTTTAAAAAGGTTCAGTTTTGGACCTAAATTAATATATATACATATATATCACCTATATAATATATATGTGACCGAAAATGGCATATAGCTTCCATGTTTGGGCGGGTGTCTCAAAGTCTATTTTGGATTACTCGACCGTGTGTGCAGGAGAGAGCGAAAAAGTGGTGACAGTAGGACATCCAATTCTATAGACTCACTGGGAGCATCGTCGCAGTGTTTTTTCGGTACTTCAATGGAATTTGCTCTGCAAAGATTGGAACAACTTTTTACGCAATATACACTTGCATCTCCAGGTGTCATTCATTCGTGGCTGGCTGGCTGGCTGGCAAGTGAAGCGCACAACGCATTACCGATAAAACTCGGTCTTCAGCCACACGGTCCGTCTGTGCAACAAATTGTCTATAGACGTATTTCCTTCCAGCTACAATAAAGGGGGATCGATTATACACAAACACTACTCCTGTTTTCCTGGTTCTGGTACAATGCACTGCATATGTAGGGGTCATGTCCTGAAAACTAAACCAAATAATATTTAAAAAGAATCTTCTGGATACTCGTTCTTCGACCTTTTTATTTAACTTTGTTAGATTTTATAAATGAGCTTAAGGTCACTCAATTCTCAATAAATATATTTTTTATTTATTGATAAATTTTTTCGATATTTCGATACGCCTTTGTGTATCTTCTTCAGGAAAATGTGTTTTCTAATCTATAAAAAATTATTCTTAAATTTATTTTAAATAGATTTTAATTTTTTATGGATACCAGTGTCCGAATAGAAAGGTCTGAAGAAATTAAAGCTGATTTTTGTGTTTGTTTTCTAGCATGACATTTTTAAAACCTGTTTTGGCTAATAGACATTCAAATATCTTCAAAAGGTGTCTTCAAGGCCATAAAAACAGAACCTAAGAACAGAAATTAATTTAATTTTTATGTCAAGCAATAATTAAAGCAAAAAAATAGGTCTTTGATTAAATTTTCCAAGTGACAAAACAAACACTTTGCACTTTGATTTAAGTCGAAAATGTAGCAGGGAGTTTTTGTAAATAAATTAAAATATGTATTTGATGTGAAGAAATATGTCTAATTCAGAGTGTGTGAGAGATCTGAGAAAATAAAAGAAATAAAATTTAATTTTCTTGCCGCACACTTTCAGAATTTATAATTAGCTGCATTGAAAACACAAACTGAAAATTCCCCTCTGGTTTGTGAAAAAATAACATTTTTAATGAATATTAAAAACAAAATACCGTTACGAAACTCTGTGCCGCTCTATTATTCTCTTTTCCTCACTTTCGTGTGTATGTGAGTGGCGTAACATGTGTTTTATGTTGTTTCTATACACATATTTTCTTTAAACAAATGTCAAAATGACATTTTAATTTTTCAACAATTTGTTAGTGTCATATTATTGTTGTGTTACTTTTGCCCCATTGCTGTAGTTTTGTTGTTAGTTTCTTTGTGGGTTCTTTTTTTTTTTTTTTTTTTGGTTATATAAACAAAAAAATCTCATTTCACTAATGATAAATGACAGTTGAGCTTTAACACATGCCCAGCCAAAGCTCAAACAAAACAAAACCAGAAACTAAAAAAACTCTTTAAAACATACTATAATTTCTGGAGAAATCTAAAGGTCTTAAATTCCATCACTTCTACACTTCAGACACTCTGAGCCAGGACACGTTGCATGAAGCTGTACTTGACAGATTTATTTCTCCTATTTTTCCTTTTTAATAATTTTTCGCATTTCATGAGCGATTCATAAGAAATTGCCTCTTTTGTGTAATGTGTTTGTTTTCCAGTTTGAAACAAGCGAATGTATAAATGATAGCGAAATACGAGTACTCACATGTGTTATTAATTTTCAGCGGAAAGATTCTTTGAATACTGTCATTATATTCTTTTTAGCTTTCTCTTTAATTGCTACAAATGTGCAAACACTCCACCTGAAAAAGAAAAACTTTTTAAAAAAGATTAAAAAAAAGAAAAAATTGTACGCAAAAAAGAAAATCAAAAACTAAGTGGTAAAAGATATAGAAATTATTGTAAAAAAAAAATTTTTGCAACGCTCTTAAAGCAAATTAAGGGAAAACATTTACTAAACAACCTTTTTAAAGCAATTTTTATTCTAAAAGGAACCCCTCTTAAACCCTTAACTTTGTATACAAAGCCAAATCACGAAAGCAATTTTGTTTAGCAACTTTCTCCACTTTGTTTACAAGGCAGCTCTTTTTCAAAGCAACAATAGAAAACGCGTTATAAAGTGTTTTCTTTCAAAAACCATTTTTAATTGGCTTATTTATAAAAAAGAGAATATCTTTGATCTAAAAATTTCTAAAAACTTTTTATCGGTATGAACTCTTTGACAAATTTCTATGCAATATTTGGCAAATAAGCGTTAAATAAATATATTTAGTGAATTTTTAAGAGCTTTTGGATTTCATAAAAAAAAACAATTTATTTTTTTAGGTCTAAAACTAGACCTTAGTAATGTTTGCTGTCTTCTGCAGCCGATGCTAATAAAAAAAAAAAGAAATCTTAAAGTAATATTTGAAACCCAACTACTTATTCCAAAATTCCCATAAACAAAATGAGAATTAGAAATGTTAAGACAGAAAACATCTTTTTGTCTTGCAACACTTTTACTTTTCCTAACAACTTCTGTACAACGAATTACTATCGGGTACTACGATGTGTACTTTTGAAAGTATCTAAAAGTCAAATTTCTTTGAATATTCAAAAATTAACTCAATTATTTATTTGCTTTAAGTGCCAATTGAAATGTATTATTTTACGTTTAAAAATTTACCGTATTAATGTTTACTGTATTAAAGGTCTGTTTGAACATTTCTCATTTTTATTTTATTCATGGGAATTTCGGAATAAGTAGTTGGGTTTCAAAAATTCCTTTAGGATTTTGCGAGTCTACTGATGAGTTGATTGGCATCAATGAAATGTCGACGGCTGAAAAAGACAGAAAACAGTAATAATATTTATTTTTGGGCCTAAAATTACATTTCTTAAAGCAACTAAATAATTAAGTTTATTTTTGATCAAAAAAAAAAAAAATACATAAGATTTAGCGAAATGTGTGAAGTTTTCATTGGAGTCAATAGGACATCGTTAAAATTAAATATTTAAACATGATCTTAGCATGTTTATTCTGTGAGCCACATTTTTAACTTATTTATTTTTGTGTGTCCGTTTGAACGAAAACAGCCGGTCACTGAAATGAACGACCCAACAGAGATCTACTGCCAAATCTTGGGGGACTAAGTATTAGTTTTTTTTTCTTTTTTTTAAGAAAACAGATATACAAATGTGTATTTTAATAATTTTTTCTTTAACAAAGTGTTTTGTCGTGGGTGGTTGAAAGTTTTCTAGCTGTTGTCTTATTTTTTTTTTTCTTTTTAAAGTAAAACCAATCATTTGTCTCTTTTAATAATTATTTCTGACTCTTCAATATAAATCTTTTAATTTTTAATCTAAACAAATAAATCTCTAAACTATTCATTTGTTATTGTTGCCTCAAATAAATTGCCACAATTTGATGAGAAAATTTATTTTATGTTTTCGTTATTTATTCAACACAATTTTGCCATCGATTGCTGGCTGTTGATTGTCTGTGATTTAATTGTTGACATTTTCCGAAATAATATTTGTAAGTTGAAAATGGTTTTTTTTTTTGCTTAAAGTGCAAATACACATCAACAAAACACAGTTGAACAAAATTTTATACATTAAATTTTAATAAAATTTCATCACAATCATCATCCATCCAGCAGAGAACAAAACAAAAGTATGTATGTATGTATGTATGCATGTATGTCTCAAGGTTAAGAAGATGATAAGCTGGTTGGTTGTTTTCATGAAATATGGTCTTAATAATAATTTTAAAGCAAAGTAGATGAATAAAAATTAGTCAGAGTTTGATTTTATATTTTTAATAATATTTTTAATTGCTTAGAAAAGATTTTTCTATTGGTTTTTTATGCAGCGGAAATTTCAATGATAAATTTTCTCGCTTGCAAGCTGTGGAAAATATTCATAGAAATATGAGATTAAATTGCAGTAAACATGCATTGAAATAAAATTATTAGTGGCTTACTAAGGTTTAAAACATTTTCTAGAACGATTGGTGGCTTAGCTTCAAATATTCTTTAATTTTTTTTTTTTCTTATAGAAAATAAGTGCAGAAAACGTTGTGATAGCGAGAATATGGTATTAAATTTCTATTTTCATTTATTGCGATTACCGCAATGAATGCCATTGTTGAGCTCAATATTCCCTACAAAAAGTCAGTGAGTTATAGCTTAATCAGTACGAAATTTTCTCAAATATTGAGACAAAAATTAAAATACAATTGTAGAAAACATGAGTTGTTATATATTTTAGCATACTTTAGGAAGCAAAAATTTACTACAATGACAACTGAAGCTGGTGTAATTCCCAAGTTGTTTTTATTTTTTCCTTTTTTAAAATTAAAACAAATGAACAAAAATTGCAAGCCATTATTTTTCCATTTAATAATTCCCCCTAAAGATATCCAACTCGCCCCTTCTCTATTCAAGGCAACATAATACCGTTTTTAAATCCAATTAAATATCTTGCTGTTACACTAGATCGCAAACTATTATTTAAGGAACACATAAATGTCGTCTGCTCAAAAGCAACTGCTTGTAAAATAACCTTATTCCCTTTGTTGAATAGATAGAGTATCGAATAGACTGAATATCGAAAACGAACTTCTGTTATATAAAATGTGCATAATACAAATACTAACACATGCTTAGCCCAGCTCACAAGAAAAAGCTACAAATAATTCAGAATGAAAACTTAAATAATATATATGTATAACCTCCCTAAGTTGTTTCCTACAAAAGAGTTCCACTCTCCTTCGAAGCAAAAAACTATCGAAAATATGACTCTGTCATTCACTTCTAAATGCAGAGATTCAAACTTTGAAAATATTAGAGAATCGAAAAACCATGGCTGATTAAAGTATGTATTTAAATATAGATCGAGTTAGTTTTCGTTACTTCTGTACAATCTCCTATTCCTTCCCCCATCCCTTTTTGTGATATTTATTATACGTTTTTCATGTCTTTTCCTATAAATAGGAACAATTTTAAATTTAGTAACCATCAATATATTCACATGTCTACGTTTGCCGTAATATCATTAGATAAAAACTCAAACCTATCATATGTGAATATGATAGAAACTATAAAATAAACAAATTGACTCAATTAAAAAGGTTTGTCCCAACGGGGTATTAGAATATGCGCTTCTACAGCTTAATGGTCAATCAAGTTTGCTGGTTTCTTCTTTAGGTTGCTGTTTGTGGCTCCCAAAACGTAAACCAGTACGAATATAGTGGTCACGTGTTTTTCGCCAAACATTTGTTCAATGTAACCTGCCTTCACTATTAACTTTGTGGGTGTTTTTGGTACCCCTTATTATTTTTAATAACGAAACATATTTTTTAAGAATGTTTCCAGACTTCAATTTGGTTTTTTTTTTTGTAGTACTTTAAAAAAATTTTTTTTTTTTATTATTACAAGTGGTTTCCATTGAAAAAGACGAAATGTTGTGTTCAAGAAAACATTGACGAAAAAAATTTAATTGTCAATAAATATTATTTCAGGCTTTTGATTGTGTCTTTAGCAACCAATAACATGCAACAAACAACCCATCAAGTGTGTTCACATATTTTTTTTTTTCATATTAAATACCTCTGTCTCCCCATTGCCCGTTTAAAACTCTAGACAAATGCATTTCTGAAAAATTTGTCTTGTGTAAATTGTTGATTTAAAAAAATAAAAGACATCCAAGACAAATACCATGAAAATGTTTATGGCAAAAACAATTGTGTCATCAAAAAGAAAATGTTTTTTTTTTCTTTCTTATTCATGTTGTTAAATGTTTATTTTTGACATTTTCAATGTTTTCCAAGTTTGTTGGCGTATTTTCTTTGTTTTTTTTTGTTTTTTTTTTTTTTTTTGTTTTTTACACCATCCAACCAGTACCAACTTACGAACATAATTATGTGGCATCACGTAATGTGGGAGAGGCTGATATTTCCAGATCATACAGATCAACAGCATGAATTTATGTGTCTCTTGTAGAAGAAGTTGTGTTTATTCAGAAGGGGAATTTTATTTGCCCGGCTTTAGTTTTACAAAACAAAGTGTTTTATGTATTAATGGCTGAACTGATAAATTTTTATAGTTTTAGTTTGTTTAATGCGTTTCTGCCCTAAATGTTGTATAATTCCAATAGACGTTTCAAAACAACGGTATTTGACGAATTGGATGGCACCACATCATACGCTCAAATGATATTTATTCTTAACGGAGTGACTGTCACAGACTGCGTTCTCAGTTTTGGAGATTTGTGCCCTTTTTTCGTAATTGAGGATACAAATTTCGCGAAAACGCCCAAGTTAATCTGGAGGAAAATAATTTGTGGTGCTTTTCTAAGAAACTATTGCCAAAAAATGTTTAACGTGGTTAACAATCGCTGCACATACATACATACTTGAATGGGTATAAAAAAGGATATTCAAAAGATATGCACTTCTAATTTGATGTGGATTACAAATTTTAAAACGATTTGCTTAGAATGGTTGAAATCTATGTCCTGGTGTGTTGCTTGCAAGTCGTAGAAAAAAGATTTAAAGGTTACAAGTGGATGATGTTCTTTTTTGCGAATGTGAAGATTTTTGGGGACAAGAAAAAATCTATTTTGGGGATTTTCGTGGATGAGAAAATGGAAATTGAAAATAACGTCTAAGAAAATGCTGGGAACACTGGTCACAGAAGTGGTAAAAGTGACTTGAAAATTGTCCAAACCAACTGATACAACGCTTGCTACAAAAGAGAGAGAGAGAGAGAGAGAGTGAGAGAGATAATATGAATTGCCTACTCTTTCTTACTGCTTAAAAAAATTGCAAAAGCAATATTTTCTTTTGTTAGAGCGTTTCAGAGAAGCTATATGCACAGAGTTTACACTGATTTGCTATTTCGTTTTTTATCCCTGTGTACAGGCTCCGTTCGCACAAAGCTACGCCTCCCTCTAACAATATGTTGCAAATTAAAATCTGTGCAATACCTCCTGTATGAGAGTATTTTTTTGAGTGAGGGACGTGTCACCCTTAAAAGAACTTAATCTGTTGCAGACCGCAATCTGAGAAATTTCACGTCGTGACTTGAATCTGCTTCCTTGAAAAAACTTAGCTAATCCAATGCTTAAAATTGGCATTCAGAAGCCGCTTAACATATTCTTTGAATGAGGTCTATAGCAGTACCAAATGGCCAATATTTTCCTAAAATACACAGACTGAATTACTAGTGTGTTGGTTGGTTATTTTGCTTTTGTTTTACATCATTTTTACTCGATAGTTCATTCGATCACGAATGCTGTCATTCAGCCCCAAGTCTGTTCTGAAAATTACTGTGGCTGAAGTGACATGATTTCCAAAAACAAGTTAAATTAAAAACATGACTTTATATAGATCTTTTGAGATTTTTCTAAAGCGAAGCGGTTGAAAATGTTACTTCAGGGGCCGGATTCTGGCATTCATGATCGAATATACTCGATAATAAAAACAATGTAGAGCAAAAACAAAATGAGCAACAAACACACAGCATTCTATAACGAAATCGTTCAATCACGAGTGCCAGAATTTGGCCCCAGGTTTCACTTGCAATATAGAATTTTTTGTTTGTTTTTCAAGTAATTCTTATTTCGATTTCTAGAATCATGTGATTTAAAAAACACGTGGTTTGCATAATAGGACTGATAAATCATTGACAGCTATGAGAGCCATTCCTGGATGATGGGTCACTGTTGAATTTGAGTCGCTATTAAGACTTTCGGATGTCCTGAAAGTCTGAAATCTGACTTGAAAAAGTCAGTAGGTAAATTGTACCCGCCAATTGGGAACAAGAACAGCTAGTAACTGACCATAATTTTGCTCAAAAAGAAAAGAAAAAACAGTTTTCAATAGTCCTCCCCACATTCTTTAGATGAACGAGAAAGTTGTGAAATTTGAAGTGACCAGTTCCTTAGACTCGAAACCGTTAGAGATATTGTGAACGGGTCCAACGTTATCGAGCGACTACACCGACTACAGCACATAAACCTTGCTATACGTCTGATACAAACTGCTTTATTTCATAAATACTCTCACCGGCAATCTCTTTATTTTATGAAAATTTAAACTTAATTTATTTTATCTTTGTATTTTTATTTCACTTAAATATTTGAATAATTGTTTTCCTTTGCTTGTTTGTTTAGTGAAAAAAAAACCCCCTTCTAAATTTTCTTCTTCTTATCTTTTCGGTTTAAATACTTCAGTTTTCCTACTTGCCACTCGCATGTTTGTTGAAAATTTAAAATTTCCAAATGCTCTAGAGTTCTTTAACATTTTATTTTTCGTAAAATCAAAAGTCATTAATCAGGGGTTTCTTTTAGTTTTCTTTTGTTTTAGTTCTTCAAAATGCAAGGCACATTTTAAATGTATTTTGCTTTGCTTGGTCTTGCTGAGCTGAGCTGAGTGAGTATTTTGCATTTAAATGGAGAAGAAGAAAAATGAAAGGAATAAAGTTCATGTTTAAAAACTCTAACCTCAAATCAATAAAGTACTTAATTTACCACTGCAGACACATTACCAAGAATATTAAACGTTTCTACTCTGCCACTCATTTTTTCTGTGTTTTCATTTTATTCTACGAAGTCTTTTTTTTTTTTTTTTTTTTGCTCTGGCATATACATACATATAATCAAATATACACAGAAAGAAAAATTAAGCACTTTAAAATATATATGTATGTATATACATATAACTATAGTTAAGAGCATTTGCATGTATGCCAATGGTTTTGTGCTTTACAGAATTCTGTGAATTACCTTTTTTTTTCTATTAACTAATAAATTTTTCTTTTTGGATTCTTTGCAGGTATGTTATTTTGTTCTCGATTGAATTTTCACTCAAAATTTTGGTGAGTTTTGATAGTAAGATTTGCAAAGAGATAAGCGCTGCTTAGTCGCTTAAGTGAAATGAATGATTTGAATGAGTTCACATTAATTAACTTCTCTATGCATTAATTTTAACTTTATAGTCGAACGATATGATTTACATTTGTTAATAATTTTATGGGGCTTGATTTTACATTCTCAAAATTGAGAAACATTTTTTCGTATTAAAATGGTAGTGATTTGATGTTAAATTGTTGAAGTCTTACTGGATAGGGTACATACCATGGCTGCTTCACGTCCACCACGACTCTCATCAGCTCTCTAGGTGCTTCAAACACTCGTCGCATTCGATATCGAAATAAAAATAATGTAAAATCGAGTAAAAACAATGTAAAATAAAAACAAACTAAACAACGAATATACAGCATAAGCGACGGAATTCGTTCGACTCGAATGTGACGATTTGGCTCCTGTTGTTAAGCAGCAGCGGTAGGATGGCTGTACGCATTAATAAACTTATTTAAATTGTTGCTATTGAAGATGAATTGTGACAAAAAGTTAAGGGGTTCACACTTTGCGTGCCAATTTTATGATTGCTATTATTATTATTATCTTTTTTTTATGGTTTGTTTGTTGTTGGTTATTGCGGTAGTGCAACCAGACAGGAAGACACGAAAAGATTTCGCTTTAAAAAAATTTTTGCCGCTATGCAGTTTTTTCTTTTCGCACTGAAATTTTTGTATTTTTAAATATTTTGTACTAATATATCTTGTACTAAAATATGTATTGACAAAATTATTTTTAATATTTTGCAATAAAATAAAAACTAAAATATATTTTACTAAATTATTTTGTACTAATACATATACATACATACATATATTGTACCAAAATATTTTTTGCACAATTTTTTTGTTTTAAAATGTTTTGAACTAAAATAGTTTGTGTTAAAATATTTTGTACTAAAATATTTTGTACTGAAAATACTGTAAATAAAAACTTTTAGACTGAGGACCTAAAACACTCACAGCGATATTGGTAAAAATTAAAATGTTATTGAAATACGTTTTAGAACTAATTTGATATGATTTGTTCTAAAAGGGAATTTAGAAACATTTTATTATTTATGAGTAGCGATGTAAAACTTGTTGTACAAAATTTCCCTTTGTTCTAAAACTCGTACTAAAATTTAGTGTGTTGCCACTTAGTGTCGTTTTAATTAAAATAATTTACTCTAAGCATTTACTAATCTAAGATATAAATAAGTTTTCTCAGTGCTTTCATTTCGTTTCTGTTCTTCACATGTGCCTGTTGTTCTAAACTCCTTTTGCTTTTCCGCTTCCCCTTTCCACCATCAATTCCTTAACACAGTGTTAAAAGTTGTTATTTTACAATTTTGGTTTCTGTTTTTATGTGGCTGGAAAACTATTAAGGAATGTTTGTGTGTGTGTGTGTGTGTGCATGTGTGTAGTGTGCAGTAAGTGTGTTAAAAAACTGATAACTTAAATTTAACGATATGTAAATGAAGCTCAAAATTCAGACACTTTACGAACATAGACACAAAAAATTCGAACAAATGCATGCATGCAACTCTACACATACACTTAGACGGAACAGGAATAGCAATAAAAACAGCAAAAACCTTAATTTATTTAACTTCGATTTGTTGCTGTTGCTTCGATTTCGAGCAGTGTTAGAGAGTGAAATACAGAAAACCCCTCCCCTAAAAAAACTTTTCTGGCGTTAAATGAAAAGCAAAACGGAAGTTTTAAGGAAAAAGTTTAAAATGCATACAACAATAACAGCAACTAAAACTTGGTACGAGTTTAAATGAAAAACAAGCAAAACTCGACGGAAAAAACTAAATTTTCGAACAGTACATGTCAGTTAGTTCTTCAACAATGATTAATAATGGCTGGCCCTTAACTTTTCTCGAACTAATGTTTTTTTTTTTATATCAGTACACATTCTTTTTTAATCTCTCACCCAAAAGTTGCATGAAAACAAAACAAACAAAAAAAAATGGTTGAGGCCATTTCAAGGAAAAATATCCGTAAGCTATAAAAACAAAATCCTTGCACATACAAAATCCTTACACATTGAAGTTAATTTTTTTCTGCTTCATTTTGCGAAATTTAGTTTTAATCGATCCATATGAAATGGTAAATTTTTTCTGATGCTGCTGCTACTATAAACTCTTTTTAACACTTTACTAAAATAGCATTATCAAATGTCCCAAAATTAAAAGTTTTTGTTGTTGTTGTTTTTGTTCGTGTGCCCATCATGCATATTTGGCATGTGTAAAAGGATTTGCAGCACAGAGTTTGTCATGTCTGCGGAAAAAGTTTTGGAATTTCGTTTAAAAACCCCCGTTAATTTGTAAAAAGATTAAAGTTTCGGAATATCTTAAATTTGATTAGTTTCGGTTTTATCTGTAGTAAAACCAAATGAAATTAAAACTGTAAAAGCATTTTTCGGGGAAACTAAAAGCAGTTAAGCTGGCTAAAAGGATTTAGTTTCGAATTTGCATAATACATATAAACTGGGGAAAAGGAAAAAGCACAGCCCAAGAAAGTAAAATGATGTTTAAGATTGTGAATTGCTTTTAAAAAATAACAGATTTAAAAAAATAACAGATTTAAAAAGATGGTTTAAAGAAAAAGTTTCTTTTAAAAAGAAGTCTCTAAGAAAGTACCTTTCAAATGAACTTTCAACAAAAGTATTTTTTAAAATAGCTTTCGGTAAAAAAGTAACCTTTTAAACAAGTTCCTTTTAGAAAAAAAAAATTTTTTAAGGAAGCACTTCTTAAAAAAATTAATTAAAAATAAATAACTTTTTAACAAATAATCGGTTTATGAAAAGTATCGTTTAAAAACGTATTCTCTAAAAACAAATATCTTCTAAACGAAACATGTTTAAGAAAAAATCTTCTAATAAAATTATGTTTAAGATAAAAGTACCTTTTGACAAAAAAGTATATATTATAACCAATTCCTTTCCTTTCCTTTAAAAAATTGGTTAAAAAAGCATGTATCCGAAAACGTAGCTTGTAAAAGCAATATCTTTCAAAAAAGTATGTTTCCAAAAAGTACTTTTTAAAAATACTTCATAAAACTAGATTTCAAAAAAATATCCTTCTAAAACAAATTATGAATCAAGAAAAGTACCTTTAGAAAAAAGTACATTCTAAAAAATTACCTGCTTATAAAATACCTTCTAAAAATTACCTTTCAAAACAAGCAGCTTTAAACCAGTAGCTATTAAAAAACATTGCTTTTAAAACAGCGCCTTTTTAAAAAAGTACCTTTAAAAAATAGCTTCTCAAAAATGTACCTTTTAAGAAATGTGCTTCAAAAAACGTGCCCATAAAAAGTGCATTCTCATCTTTTCAAAAATGTACCTTAAAAAATGAGCTTTTGAAAATGTACTTTTTAAAAAGGGCACCTTTGAAGAAAAACACTTTTTAAAAAAGGCACCTTTTGAAATAAGTACCTAAAAAAATAAATATGTACGCAGTGAAATGAACCTTTTAAAGGCACTTACCTTTTGAAACTGAACTTTTTAAAATAGGTACCTTGTGAAAAATTCAGTCTTTTAAAAAGTTTTAAAGATTTGTTTGAACATTTCTAATTCTCATTTTGTTCATGGGAATTTTGGAACAAGTAGTTGGGTTTCAAACATTCTTTTCAGAATTTTTCGAGTCTACTGACGAGTTGATAGGCACCAACGAAATGCCGGCGTCATATAGACGGCTGAAAAAGACAGAAAACATTAATAAGTTCTATTTCTAGACCTAAAGTAATTCACTTCAATTATCCCTCAAAGCAAATAAATAATTGAGTTCATTTAAGAACTACTTTGCTGAAAAAAAAAACGGTACCACTCTTGGGCTAAGTTTTAAGCTTTAGATTCCTAAAAATAAAGGGTTTTTATTGCACAGGAATCACTCTCACGCTTAAAGTTTGCAATTATAAATTACTGCTTTTTTATCATTGGCCACCAACAAAATCCTGCCCTTAAAAAGTATGTACTAATCTAATAATGTTATGCATAGGGAAAAGCTAAAACTTAATTTACTTTAATTAATAAATAAGCTTTAATAGCAAATAATAAACCGTTTTTTGCTGTAAATTCATATTTACATTTTCCTAAATGCTGGCACTTTCTTATTACTGTGTTGCTTGTCTAGGTGTTGGCCTGTCTAGCTGTAAACAAATATCTTGCAAATTTGTTTTGTTGAAAAAATAATTGCAAAATAAGAAATTTCCAAATGCACATATATTTGTATATGTTTATATAAATATAAAGATTAAAATAATGGGAGAGAAAAAACTTTTTTTTCTCTCGTTAGTCGGTTTTGGCTTGAATGAGTTTCATGGCTGAAATAGTTTAGTTGTTGAAAATTACTAAACAAACACAAACACTTGTACACAAGCAAACGCATGCTCGCTCGCACACACACACACACACACACACACTTTCGCTTGCATTCATCCATTTTAATAAAAAGAATAGAAACTCAAAATACTCACACCATTCTAACAGCCCAAAAGCATGCCACAAAATATTAATTAAAATGCTGCATAATTTCAGCATGCTTATGCTCTACCACAAAAAACTTTATGCAAATTGTACGTAATAAACACAGAAACAATAACAACAAAATGCAGCAATAGCAAATAAAACAAGCATTAACAGCAACAAAACACAAAAACTAGAAGTTCAATCACCAAAGAGTTTTAAAATTAAAACAACTGCCAAGAGGAGTGAGTAGTGGCTGCTGGAAGAGTGGCAGAATAAAGAAGAAATTTAAATATTGCCAAGCAGATAAGTTCCTTTTTTCCCTCGGTTCGGTTCGTCTGTCTAACTGGCCGTCTTGCTGACTACATGTGCGTGTGTGTGTGTGTGTGTGTGCGTGTCATTGTGTGATGAAAACATATTTGCTTATCTAAAATATTGCTTGGTGTTCTCTGTATGCGTTTTTGTTGGCAAGATATGAAAATCGAAACTAGCTAATGCCAGCACATATACAAATTCAAACTTTATTTTCATTTATTTACATTTACAAAAGCCACACAGCTCTTGATATGCTGCCTGCTTTAGATGTAATAGAAAATGTGTTTATATTTTTAAGCATACTTTTTGGGATGACTGTGTGTGTGCCAGAGAGAGAGAGAGAGTCTGTGTTTGTGTGCATCGAGTGTGTAGAGTGCTTGTATGCATATGCAAACTATAGAATAAACGTTTATTTATAGTTTAAAAACAACAACAAAAAAACACAATAAAATAATGAAAAACAAGTGAAATTTTCTTAAAACAACTGCAGCTTTGCAACATACATACCTACATATTTTTCTGAAGCACAGTGTTCAAAATTATTAAGAATCAAAACAGAAGTAGCTTCGCTGCAACCTAAAAATTAAAAATCTTCTTTGTTTTAATTATTAAATTTCTCAAATCTTCTTTGCATACACATACATATATATTATTTTCACACATCAAGCCCACTGTCTTACATTCATATTTGATTCAAGAGGAAGGGAGCAGAAAGGAAAAGTAGTACAACATTGTTGAATCTCCAGCCAAGTATGTATGTATGTGCGTGTGTCGTTTTAATGTATGTATATTTCAATGTATTTGTGTGCAATGTATCTGCAGCTCCAGGCATTTGTAACAGCTGGGTATCATATTTAAGCATTTAATATATTTTTCCTTAAATTCAAAAGAAAAAAAAATTAAATTAAATGAAATGAATTCGTTGTTGCACATTTTCTCAAAATTGTAACACTTTGAAAGCAAAAATTAATATTAAATTTATTATTAAATTTTTCTTCAATTTATAAATTGGACCTAATTTAAGAAGCAGAGAGAGCTGCAAATTTATGGTTTCAGAGTAATACAAAATATTTTTCTTGCCGTCTAATATAAATCGCCCGACTTATTTGGAGCTGGCATGCATTTTTCTGCGTTTAAAATTCAAGGTTTAAATTAAATACACACACGCACAATTATAATTACGCCTTTCGTGGAAAGAATGAAAACACTTTATTCACCTGCAGTATTTTTTTTTTTATTTTTGTTTTAGCCAAACAACAATTTGGTACATATTGTAAATTTCATGTGAATTACTCTTCATTTGAAATCATATAATGAAAAATATAAGTAAATGTTAACAAAAACAACGCAAGTGCTTAAGTTGTATTAATATAATGAGCTATTACAACTCGTAATTAAAATAAATAAACAGAACAAAGTTGTAACGAAAACATTAAACTTCGTAGAAGATTTTATTGCCTCCAAAAGATACAATATAGTTCGTTGCTCTGTTTAATATTGATTTAGTATGTGAATAGAAAATCAAATTACGTGGGCTTTAGCAGTAGAGTGATTTAAGCGGCAGTGTGAAAACTGTGAATTGCAGCACTTCCAATGCTGATGAGAGGCGCAGCGACCGCGAAACAACCATTTGTCCACTAAAATGTAAGGTTTTACTTTTCTATTGTTAATTATTTAATTAATTTTACCATTCTTTGCACTTGGGCTGCAACTTGAGCCAATAAGGAATGATGTAAGAAAATATTCAACATAAAAAAAATATTTGTTTACTTTGGAAACTAAACAGCCATCAAACTAAGGAAAATAAAATGATAAAAAACGAAGAGGTCGGTCATACTTTTAACTACTCCTGAGGCACCTTAGAGTTTGTTAAGACAGTGAGGGGGGTGGCGAGGAAAAATTTAAGCAGGAGCAGTCATATACTTGAGCTTTCTAAAAGTACTCTGGACTAGATAAGGCGAACGTTTGTATACAAATATGGCAGCGTTTGCACTCAAAATTTTCTCGACCTTTACCGTCGTTTAAGATGCAACTATTTATAATTTTATCAGGCTTGAACTCAATTTTACTTCTTCGAAATTACATTGTTATATAAAATATTGAAACAGCAAGTACTTTGCCATCCCTGTGAACATGAATATGCATGCTTTAGCAAGTATAGCAAATATTTTCTCTTTTGCAGCACCATGTTATTTTAAATTTTGAAACAGAAGATTTGTGTAAACCTTTCTTCTGTTTGTCTAGTCAAAATTATTGAAAAAAAAAATGTTAAATTTCATTCTTGAAACAAGGAGTGGTATTCCCTGTTCTTTAAAATAATGTTAAAACGCGCCCAAGTCTGTCTTCTTGCCATCATATTGTTTTCTAATTGTCAGTTTATTTTCTTGACATTCGTTAAAACGTTAAACTGTGATGTGTAACTGAATGCCATCTAAATGTTTTATTTGTTGTTTTTTTTACCAATTTTTAGCTTGGCGGTTGGTTATGGTCAGTTGGTTTCAAGTTACTTTACAAAAGGTAACGACCGTGTAACTTTTTTGTTTGATAAAACGTTTTTTTTTTTTTTTTTTGTAATAGAAATTTATGGGGGCTTAACTAGATAAGAAGACATCAACATGTGTAATTAGTAGCTCGTCTTGTTAATAATTTTATTTTGGAGCAAAAACAAAACTAAAACGAATTAATTGGCTTAATTAAAATAAAATATCCATTATGTTTGAGGTTTTTTGAATAATTATATGTCGACAAAAAAAAACAGCTTTTGAAGAAAATGTATTTTTGGTTTCTTGGTACAAATTTTCTTGTTTAATATTAATGAAACCAGAGTTAGATAAATATTTGGTTTGCTTTGTACTTGTAGTTAGAATTGTCATAACTGGCAGCAAATTATCGCATTCGATATCGAATGAACTGTCGAGTGAAAATAATGCAAAATAAAATGAAGAACAGACACACATCATAAGCAGCGAAATTCGTTCGATCGTGCATGTGACAATTCGGCCCCTATTCTGCCAATCGAGTTCTATTAAATTTCTCGTTTTAAAATCGATTTTTCGTTTTTGGTGTTCTGCAAACCGAATTCGCATAAATTTAATACCAAGTGAATATACTTGAGAGAAACTAAGAAAAAGTTAGCAATTCTCTAAGCAATCACTGCAGAAACATCAAAGCAATTGTCATTTAAAATATATAAATATTATGTTAGTTAATTTTTTCAGCTTTATAATCGAACTTTAGGATTTACAATTGTTAATTAGGTTATCGGGCCCCTTAGTTTGTCTTCGCTTGTAGCCAACTAGTCTTCAGTGTTACTTTTCTTGGCTTCTTTGAAAATGTTGACCACTATAATTTTGCCACAAAAAACACTTTCTTAGTTCTGAAGAAGCAAATTTAATTTTCTATTTTCTACCAGAGCCGATTGCAATGTATTATTTTAAGTGCTGGAAAGGACAGCAAACATTAATAAGATAAATTCTGAGACCTAAAATAATAGTGAGCGATAGTCTTTTATTTTTCGAGCTTTTTCTTCCATAATTATCTTTTAATATGTTTATCAGGCTTAAGTTCATTTTTAAATTACAGCTGGGGGACTAATATTCATTAAACATAGCAAAGAAAATAGCAAATACCTTTAGCCGGGGGACAACTAGCTGTTTCGAAAACATACAGTTCTTGTGCGTGGCTTGAAGGTCGCTTCAAAAACAAGAGCTTCTTATCTCCAGGACGTGTTTTAAAATGTTTCGGCTTGGAAACAGCTAGTTGTCCCCCAGCTAAAGGTATTCAATGTTTGTTTTTGCTTTAGTCAATAATTAACAATCACAAAATCGTTATAAAATTAATCTAGACCTGACAAACGTCAATCTTGTCCTCTTTAAAAAAAAAGTTGATCACTCCATTTTTAACCAAAAAAAATTTTTCTCAATCGGGAGTAAAATCGAACTAGAAAGCCCGATAAAATTATGATCTCTTGTAAATCAAAATATTTATTACTTTTTTTTCAATATTTTATTAAAAATACTTCCAGTTTATAATAGAATTGGTCGTTTTTAAAAATGTCTTTTGTGTCGTGTTTTTTTTTTTTTTTTTTTTTGATTTAAGTGAAATTTAAAGCTAAAACTTTATTTTGGCTCGTTTTTAAAAACGTCTTCTATATGAAAATCGTTGGGTTTACAGAACAAAATTATGGGTGCGAGTGGTGTGTATTTTGTTTTTAATTTAAGTCAAATTTAAAGTAAAACAAACTTGAATTACAAACTACCCAAATATTTTAAAGAGTGCTTCAGAATTAAAATAGTTTTAGTTGTCGTTTTGAATGTTTGGCTGCAAAGTTTTTAAAATTGCGCATTAATTTTCTTTTCTTTTTTTATATATATGTAAATGACATCTTGCTTTAAGTTGTTTGTCTTTACAGTTCATTAAGTTTTATAATACCTGAATTTTCTTTTCTCTGCCATACAAAACAAATAACCGATTTAAATAGTTGTAGTTGTTTGTAATTTAACAAAACAAAAATCAAGAGTTAAAAAACAACATTAAATTTTATGACCTAGAAAAAATTCTACCATTATTTGCTCTTCTTTTTTTTTTTTGTACTTAATACTTATTTTTTATGTGTTACGCAAACGAAATTATAAACAGAAAAAAAGGAATAACAAAATTCAATTAAAATAGCATTAAGTTGCAATAGTAAAAAAATATACATACATACATATATAGTGAAGCAAATATCATCTTCTAGATGAGTAGTAAGTGAAACAGTTGGTCGCATGAAATTTTCTTACTCCAAAAGCGAGAATTTTTACTAATGTCTTGCCCCAGGGTGCCCTGAAGGCAGTCAAATCTATAAACCACAAGTCCGTGAGTCTGTTCAAAAGACTTCATACGTTGCTCAGTGTAATTATAGTCCTTCAAACCGGTGCTTTTTAAGGAATATTTATTTGATTTTCTCTTCAAAATGGCTTCTCATAATTGTATAGATTTTTTAAATTAATTTTTTCGTTCTTCTTCCGATAGCCTCCTGAAGATACATATGTCGACAAAAATATTCGAAAGATTAAATTAATTATTCAAGCTTCTGATCTTTCGTTTTTTTTTTTATAAAAAATAAGTGTAAACAATTCTTTATTTATTTTCAATATTTCGCCAACAATTTGTTGGCATCTTCAGCAAAATAATTATAAAATTCAAAAAACAAAAGACAAATTATTGAAAAAAATATTTTTTATAAAAAAAACCAAAGATCAGAAGCTTGAATAATTAATTTAATAATCTAAAGATCAAATAATATAATTATAAACCAATATTCATAAGATTGTTAGAAATAATTTAAAGTTTAATATTTTTTATTCCTTAGTTGTTTTAAGAAATAAAACGCAAAGATTTTTTTAACTCATAATATTTTCCACTTCTTTGCAGTTGTCATGTAACATGTAGCAAGTGTAATAAAAATTTACTCAAGCAGGCACGCACATGCTCACACACTGACACACACGCACACATACACACGTAATTAAAATCCAGGCCATTTTATTATATAATAATTTTGTTTATATGTAAGTCTTTAGTATTGTACATATACACATATGTACATTTGTATGTATGTATATGTAGAAATAAAAACATTTACGGTAATTAATTTTGCAAATAAACGTTTAACAAAATGCTGTTAAGAAAATAAGTTTGTTTTGCGCAGAAAATTTTAATAATACTTAATTGCAATGTAATGAGCAAAAAATCGTTTTTGTGCAGAATGCTGAATGGAAAATACTGTGCTTCCAAACACATACACATAGCGTTACCCTAAATGCAAAAAGAATAAATACATATGTACATACATATCGTTGCCTTAAATACAAAACTGCACTGAATTTTGTTTTCTCCGTTCGGGCGATTGTTACGTTTAAGCCAGCCTACATGTACATCTTATATTTAATAATTATTTTAAACATATCATTCAAAAATTATGCTACACACAAAGATACTTAAAAAGATACAGTACTTAAAAAGATACAGACTAACATACAACTTAGACCCAACTTTGTGGTAATGTTACCATTAAAATTGTATTGCTGCTTATTTAATACTACTGTTACGAATAAGAATTTCACTTAACAATTTGTTTGGGTTACAATATTTTTTTACATTATTTCTTTATCTAAAAGATTTTTTGTAACAAGATTGTATTGATCAGGGCTATTTCATACCCGCACGACGATGCCTTGAAATAAGGTCATAATTAATTGCATACAATTTTTAACTAGCAGCGCCTAGCCACCCTACTAACTCAGCACTTCATTACTGACTGTCTTCTTTTATTCGGGTGTATTTAATAAAGAGTAGTGGGAAGGCTAAGCATTGCTGCTTAAAAACACAGTTTGCAATTAGTTATGACCTGTGTTCGAAGGCATTTGGGCGCTGATGACAGTCACGGTAGACATGAAACAGCTATGATATGTTCCCCAGCCAATAGGTGTTCAACTTTACTTTTCCTTTCTTTGAAAATGTTGATCACTACAATTTCACCTTCCTCAATTCGGGATAAAAAATTTTAATTTTAAAAATTTTTTTTAATTTTTGCTCTTATAGCCAAGTTATTCATGTTATCGCCAGTGCACTGTACTTTCTTTTGCCTTAAATATGAATGTACGTATGTACATACATTAGTATTCATGTATGTGTTCCTACTTCCATTACTTTTAAATATTTTATTTTAATTCTTAAAGTACCTTTCTTCTTACTTTTTTTGATAAAGTCTTACAAAATAATAATATTAAAAAATAAAACACAAAAATGTATAACAGCTTAAACACGCTTCAACAGTCAGCCAACACGTTGAAAAAAAACGGCTTGTCACGCCATTTAAAAGTCTTGAAAACCATTAAACACTGAACTCTCGAATTACGGTTTCTACCCTGAATGTTTAATAGAAACAAATTGTGAAGGCAACTCTTAATTTTACACAATCCATTCAATTATTAGTTGTTTTATTTAGTTTTAGTGGTAGCAAAAGTTTTAGAGCTGTGTATTTTGTTTTTTGTTCTATTTTACTTTAAATATACAGCATGGTGTTTGTATTTATTACAAACATACATACATACATATGTACATACATATATACTTATTTATGCACTCGTACATTACTGTCGTTAAATATGTTTGATTGTGTTCTTCTACGACACATGTTTCGTCATGTCAAATCAAGTTTTATGTTTAATAGTTTTTATTTTCCGATAATATCAAAAGCTTTAATAAAGTTATTAAATTTTCTAAAGAAAAAATTTCACTGTTTTTTTTGCCATAAAAAAAACGAAAACATAAATTTCTTTCAGCTGAATGAATACCTTTAATTTTTTTTATGGCCAATAAATATTTCTTGCTTATTCACATGATTGTCAACTGATATTTGAGAGTTGACTCAAAGACCGCAGACCGTTTGTTTTTACTCCAAGTAAAAACTTTTTGCTAAAAAGTTTAACTGTTTCATTTAATGGCCGCTGGCCATTAGAGAAACTGTATCACTTAACTCAGATCAGTTTAGCAAATGTTACGATGTGTCTGTGTGTGTGTGTGTGGATTAAAATGTTGGAGTTTTGGTAAGATTTTTAAGAGCCTGACATAAAAACAATTATTATTATTTTTTTGGATTTTCATATCATTCTTACAAATAACTAATCTGTAGTGGTATGTCATTAAAGAAAGATTTTCAAGCTTATTTGCTTAAGAGCTAATTCAATTTTTGTGACATATAATAACGTGCTTTGACGAGGTCTCCTGATTAAATGCCAGTGATAGAGTGATTCATATGCAATGTTTTGTATTGCATTTAGAAATATTAAGATTATAAGGAATATAGAAATTTTTGGCTAAATAATGCTCTGTCACATCATTATTCCTAAATCGCTCAAGGCCTTAAGAAAATTTTGAATTTTTCAGAATTGAGCAGCATCAACTAAATGTTGAGCAGCATCAACTAAATGTCGGCGGCTTAAAAAGGCAGAAAACAGTTAATAAATTATATTTTTATACCTAAAGTAATACATTTCAATGGGCTCTTATAGCAAATAAATAATTAAATAAATTTTTTAATAAAATATCAAAGCAACTATGTATGTGTTTGTAAAACTCTTTTATTTGTTACGAAATTTTTACTTAACAAAATGTCCAAATTCCATTGCGCCACTTTAGCAAATATATCGATTTCGAGAGATTTCGTGCCTTCGCATAAATATCTTGAAAACAAATTGTTGCAACTTTTTTTTAATGTATGTATTTATGCAGACAGAGGAACATGTTTGATATCGATAAATTTACAGCGTCATTCGTCGTCACCGATGAAGAAGTGTCACAAAATATGGACACTGTGCTCAGTTTTTCATTTATGCAGTTTAATTTTGATAAGAACATTAACCGTCTAATTCATAAAAATTATAACAGGTTTATAAAGCTCTTATTTGACAGATTTTTCATGCAAATATGTCAAATAACAGTCTTATAAGCCTGTTATAATTTTTATGAATTAGAGGGTTAGCGTTCAAAACTTGTTATACCATATATAAAGTATTCCTTAAAGAATGTTCTAATTAAAGGCATCAGGGCTTCTTACTTCTCAAAAAAACAAAAAAAAAAAACCACCCCAACAATATGAAATTGATATGGAAATCATAAAATAAATCCCTACGAAAGAAAAAAACTTATAAATAAGCCTGCACCAAATACAAATGCTACAAGGACATCGGCGATGTTCAAATTACAAAAAATATTGCTAAGAGCAAAAGCATAAAAATCCACATGTAATCGGATACTTTATTTTTTTCATAAAAGGAGCAGCAAAGAAAAAAAAAGTGATAATTACACACCACCAAAAAATTAATTTAAAAAATCTTGACACTCTGCAGTTTTAGTGTTACTCCCCCTACAAAGAATTTATGAAATGTTTTTTTTTCGCTGCCTCGAAATATGGTCAATTAAGTCTCAAGAAATATTGATATGCTCTATTTTTTCTGTTGGTTTTTTGTAAATTTAATTATCGAAAAACGAAAAAAATTAAATCTTAATGATGACGACAAACACGTTTGCGGGCATTGGTTTTTGGTGGTGGTTTTCTTTTTTTCCTCTCTTTTTTTTAAAGACGCATTTTATTGGGTTGGTTATTTTTGTGGTTGGCGAACACAAACATTCAGTTGATAGAAAAAAAACGAATTGTAATTTTATATACTCGTATTAATTTGAGGGTTTATAATTTGTTATACTGGTTATTAAAAGGCTGGTCATAAAATTTATTGCTTTTCTACAAGTTTTTTTGACATTGAGGGTCAGTGTTTGGTAATATATGTAAATAATAAAAGAAAAAGAATCTTATGAACCAAAAAAAAATAAAAAATGTAGTTGGTTTCTAAATAAATTCCATTGTATAACATGAGTTTTTCGCTTTCTGAAGGGGCAAGATTTGCAGAGGTTTGAAAATAAATAATAATTTAAAAATGAAATGCGGTCGGGGGACCCCCGTTAGGAACGAAGTTCCTTACGTTTTTTCTTCATCTTCGAATGTAATACAAGGTGAAATCTGTATGTTTTATTTTGTGTTGTTTTTGAAATTTTTAAATTTTATATGCTTCTTAAAATTTTTGGAACGTTTTATTTTTTTGACTTTTGACACATGCAGTATTTTTTTTGTCAATCTGCTACAAAACGAAGAAAATTTTTCAAAATTGCTGTTTTTTGTTGTGACACACTTTACTTTAGCGACATCTATCAACTGATAGTGTCCGTTTTCACAACTAATTAATATATATTGGTAGGTGACACCTACACAATTGTTTGTCGACCGATATACCAATACATATAAACAGCTCACACACTTTCGTAACGATTTCTACTAATTTGCACTACCAGCAAGCCGCGCTAAGGAACTTCGTTCCAAAAATAATAATTAAAAAAATAATAATTTCAAAAAAATAATTCATACGCAAAATCAGTTACTATAGAAAATAATGCATGCTTAAATTAGCAAAGAAAAAAGTTCATCATAAAATCCTTGTATATTTTCGCAAATTAAATATTAAGCGCCTGAGTGTATGCAACAATTTTCAAAATTTTATAAAAAAAGAGAGATATTTCTTCACATAAGTTAAATAAATTAAAAAAAACCGTTAAATTTTATGATTATTTTTTACAACTCTAACAAAATTTTTAAATTGGCAGCATGCAAAATAAAATAGCTTGCAAAAACACAAGAAATTTCAAAATGCCTAAAAGTATGCAAGATTATGCAAAATACTTTGTCATATAAACAACGTATGTAGTATTTTAAAAATTTATCGTAAGCTGGAGGCAGGACTAAAATGTATTTTGGTGTTGAGATCTAAGCCATGGCCAAAGAGGTAATTTTTTTTTTTTCAAACTATAAATTTCGCCAGGCGAAAACAATTTACAATGCAATAGATTTGAATTAGGCCTTTACCTCTAATAGCGAGTTACTGAAAATCGAAAACTACAATGTTTTAGCCTACAAATACCAACACACAGGTTTTGAGCTTTAAGCCTTTACTAAAACAAAATACCTTAGTGCCTCCCTTAAATTATGCCGCACATTTTGTATGAGAAAAAGAAATGCCCAAACACTTGATTAGCTAGCTTAATTAAGAATTCATATTCCTACTTGCTTGATTTAATATTAAACGAAATCGATATGTTTTCAAAATTAATAATTTCAACCCCTTTAAAAGGCTGGCATACTTTAAGGCGTATCGGCTATTTTCGTTTTTTTTTAACAAAACATGCAACATCAAGTTGGTTATTTTATTTCGTTGTTAATTTATTTTTAATTAATTTAAGTGTCTCCTATAGAGCTACTGCTGTTTGTTACATGTTTTTATTTGAAATTGATAATCAATATCTTGAGGAAAATTTCTTGGGGGGCTCATAAAATTTGTAGAGCATCACACTTTATGCTTTTATAACTTATTTTATTGGTTATAAAGAAAACGACTTTCTTTTTCTAATCAAGTCGTAAAATGTACAGTTCTTTGACTTGTCTATAAAAAATAAAACAACACCGGCTGTGAAGACATAAAAAATGGATATTTAATGGCTCAAGATAAACTTGACTTGAAGTCACGCGTTAAACAAGCCATTGGCTAAGATACTTTAAACAACCCTTGAGAAAAGTTTTGTTTACCATAGAGCGCGAATAATTTTTAGCCTAAACTGAACAAGAAACATAAAGAAAATGACAAGAAAAACATGGCTGAACATAAAATGCCACAAAAATCTGCTTAACAATTAAAGAAAAAACTTCCTGTTTTCCTAAAAAGCAGCTTTAAATTTTAAGTATTTCTTTGCTAAAAGAACAAACTTTTAGAACTTAATATGTGTATATATGTAGGTACATACTAAATTTTCTTCTTATCTTTATGAGCTTTCTTTGCCTTTTGAAATATTCTTAATTTTGAAGAAGAAAAAAATTCCTTGAGTGGCATAAAAGAGAATAAATTCCTTTTTCTTTCAACAAATGTTCGTAGTTAATTTTTATGATTTTATTTGCCCAGTAATTGTTTTATATTCAAAGGCAATATGCTTTAAGGCTTTATTATTACTTTTACTACAACAACTACTTTTACAATTCAATAACTCTCTGACAAATAAAATGTTTTATGTATAAGTTCAGCATAACTACAAAAAGAAAAGAAGAAAACAAGAAATGCACAAGCAACCAGTCTGTCTGCCAGGCAGTCAGCCAACCAGCCAAGCAGCCCTCCAGTGAACCAACACTAGTGGAGTTGAATTGAGACGCAACGATTCAACTTGTGGAAGAAATAAAAATTAAAGTACCCTGAGCCAAGCAGTAAAAGCAGCCTTAAGTACTATTGATTTTTGTTGTTTTCTCATGATAAAATACTTTACAACTACTTACTCCCTGTGCAGTGAATAATTTTGTTGTTTTTTTTCTGTATTCCATAAATGTTTGCACATACCTACTTCAACATGATGTACATAGTTTGCACCAACAGGCATATTTAATCAGTTTTATATACTAAACTCTTTACACACACATACAGTCAAACGTACCTGTAGTCAGTCAGTTATATAAAACTATTTGCATACAACTCATAAAACAATAACTATAAAGAAAAAATATTGTTGTTTTGTAACATAATTTTATTTAACTACAAATAGGCACACACACACACACACACACATATATATATATATACACATGCGCATACAAATTATATTAAAATGCAATTTATATAATTAAATCTGGCCTGCTACAGCTTAAAATATTGAAGGCAGCCGGCTGAAAGAGTTATTGCTATACAACCCTTTGTGGCTCTTGCCAGCAGTTAAGCAAAGTGCATAATTGATAAACAATTTTTTTTTTTCATTATATTAGGTTTTCATTAAAATTAAAAGCACAAATTTTAATTCGAAATATGAGGAAAACTTGAAAGTTGCCTGAAAGTAGGCTACAAAATATAAAATAAAGCATATAGAAATATTTGAAATATGTTCAGCCAAGATGTTTTACGAATTTTAAAAATACACTCTTAGGAGCAGCAATTGGATATTGTAATTTTAAAAAACATAAACTTTTGTAAATTGTAGGCCTTTTTTGAAAAATACATAAATTCAAATACAGCTGTGGTTCATTCCAGTAACTCAGCAAATAGCATGACCAAAAAACTGTTTTTATTATAGTAGCTAGTTAATAAAATTAAAAGCAGACATTTACATACATAAATTTGAATTCCCACAAATTCACTTAAAATATCCTAAAAATTAAAAAAAAAACTTATTTGGTTTTTTTCCGGTTTTTTCCCCTTTTTTATATTTTATATATTTATTTTCTTCAGCTAAAAACTAATCAAAACTTTTTTCATTATTGTTGTCCAAGAAGAAACTATGCGAAGGAGAGCGAAATATCGAAAAATAATTAAATAATTTTAATAAAAGACCTTTAGCTCAAGAAAATAAATGTATAAAAAATTTAAAAAAATCTTGATATTTAGAAAATTTAAATTATATACATATTTTTCAAATTAATTTTCGCAGAATTGTCTAATATTATCTATAAACTCTTTTGAGCAAAGTTTCTAATATTGCAAATGTTCGCAGCTTTATAAATATTTTATTTTTTTTTTTACAATTTCAAGTACATTGAAAAACTACGAATTTCAGAGTACATGCAACTCTGTACTCAATTTCAATCCTGTCACTTCTGTTCTGTCACATGGTTTCGTAAATTTTTTAACATTTAAATTCAAATGAAGTAATTAGTAAATTTAAATGAGAAACAACTGGGAATGGTGCTTAAATGAAGTTTCATTTATTTTAAGGAGTGTTTTCAGTTAATTTTACTGACAAAGTTTTTCGAGTGCATCTTTCTTCTACAAACTCAGAATTTCTGAAAGAAAACTTTCACAGTGCGAACCGAGACAGCGATATAAGGAGCTTGTGAATTGAGCAATTGATTTGGTAAGAACTTGTAAGCAAGTATGCTTGTCAACATTCATCTGTGTCATGTTCTTGGACAATATGTGTATCCGCCCCCTTTTAAGCCCAAGGGATATTAAACTAAAAGCAACAAAGACACCACTCAGTCAGTAATATTTGTACTAGAAAACAAAACAAAAATTGTTAAGACGTCATAAGAAATCATGTTAAAAAATTTATTGATTTAGCAAATCTTAAATTTAACCAAAATCCACAATTTATTGTATAAGCTGTTAATTTTCTTTTTAGTTTATTTGAAAGCAAAAGTCTTAGAAAAACTTGTGACATGTAAATGTCCTTAAGTCTTCTTTTACCTTTAGTCCTTTTTTTTCTTTTGCTTTACAGAAATTTGTCATATTATTCTTGCAGGTTCTTTTTTTTTCTCAAAAAGTCACCATAACAAATGAGTTGATGATAAGTTCTTAGATTTCATGTTCATGTCCTTTCCTCCTTTCTACAGGGAGTGCCTGCCGCCTTTTGTTATCCTAATTGTAGCGTATTATATGCGAATCTTTCATTAAAAGTTATAGTCAGGCTTAACAACCAACACAAAATAGTCTTACAAAATGGATTTGCTGGCACATAAAAGCGTTTCGGTTTATTGAAAAGGACTTAATTTGTTACTTCGTCTCACTCAATTTTTTTTTTTTTTTTTTACTTGTACAGTATTATGACAGGATGTGAGAAAAATTTGTGTTTAATTTTCACCGTTTGTCATCAAACAAATGAAATGGTGATTGACACGCTTCCTATTAAGATCAAAAGAACAAAACTTCAGTTTTCTTTGCGACGCAAAAAGGGATGAAAAATAAGTAGCAATCATTTGAAATGAAAAAAAAAAATTATATTTCTTTTGTAATGACTACAAGAAAAATCGAATTTGAATTGTATGTTAAGCAGAAATGTAAACGTAAGGCGAAAGGTAAAAGGCCATTAACCTGCTGTAACAAAGCAGCCATTCTAAAGGATTTTTTTTTTTTTTGAAATTTTATCGGGCTTGAGTTCGATTTTTACTTCCTCAAAATGGAGAAAGACTTTTTTGTGATAAAATTTGAGTGATCAACATTTTTTAAAAGAACACAAAAAAAGTAAAGTGCAAAACTTACTGGCTGGGGTAGATCCATGGCTGTGTCACGATCACCACGTCGCTCACAATGTTTTTTAAAAAAGCAGGAATTTTTTTACGTATAGGAAATGGATATTTTCAGCTATTTTTTTTTTTTAATAATTTTTTGTAAAAGGTACTTTTTTGTAAAAAATAATTTTTTGTAAAACGTCCTTTGTAAAAGGTATTGTTTAGTAAAAGGTACTTTTTGTGAAATTTAATTCATTGTAAAAGGTACTTTTTTCTAAAAGGTACTTTTTTGAAAAAGGACTTTTTTTTGGATAAAATTAGTTTTTGTTAAATGTGTTATTTTGTAAAATGCTCTTTTGTTAAAAGAGGTTCTTTTGGGTAAAAAGTACTTCTTTTCAAAGGTACTTTTTTGTAAGAGGTATTTTTTTAAAAGGAGCTTGCAAAACGTTAGTTTTTGTTAAAAGTATTTTTTTTTTTTTTTTTTTTTTTGTAAAATGCTCATTTGCTAAAAATGGTTCTTTTTGGTAAAAAGTACTTTTCTAAAAGGTACATTTTGCAAAAGGTACTTTATTGCAAAAATTTATTCTTTGTTAAAAGTATTATTTTTTAGGAGTAGTCCTTTTTAATAAAAAAAAATTACTTCTTTTAAAATTGTGAAATTTAATTCATTATAAAGGTACTTTTTTCTAAAAGGTACTTTTTTGAAAAAGGACTTTTTTTTGGATAAAATTAGTTTTTGTTAAATGTGTTATTTTGTAAAATGCTCTTTTGTTAAAAGAGGTTCTTTTGGGTAAAAAGTACTTCTTTTCAACGGTACTTTTGTGTAAGAGGTATTTTTTTAAAAGGAGCTTGCAAAACGTTAGTTTTTGTTAAAAGTATTTTTTTTTTTTTTTTTTTTTTTTTTTTGTAAAATGCTCATTTGCTAAAAATGGTTCTTTTTGGTAAAAAGTACTTTTCTAAAAGGTACATTTTGCAAAAGGTACTTTATTGCAAAAATTTATTCTTTGTTAAAAGTATTATTTTTTAGGAGTAGTCCTTTTTAATAAAAAAAATTACTTCTTTTAAGAGGTATTTTTTTGTAAAAGGTACTTTTTTGCAAAAAAAAAAAAAAATTTTTTTGTAATATTTTGCAAAATGCTTTTTTTTTTTGTTAAATGTTGTTTTTTCTTACTTTCATGAAATGGAGTTTTTTTTTCAAAAAAGTACTTTCGATTAAGCAAATTTTTCTTATACAAGGTGTGCTTCGATGCAAATCCGACTATAATTGAACTCAAGTGACTCATGTACTGATTTAAAGCATACCGGCGCTTAGTATGAGAAATAGCTTTTTGGTTTTTGTTTAATAAAACACTTCCTTGTTTTTCTATTTCGGCTACACTCTAAATTTATTTTGAAGTTTTAAATTCTCTTTTAGTGATTTATTTACGTTTCAACCTTGACTTTACTTTTGTAAAATATGTATCATTAACAATTAGCAACAAATTATACTTCAGCTGATTATGTCCAAAGCTGAGTTCAAAGTAAATGCCTTCTGTTTCTTTTATATTCAATGTTAAAAGTTATATTTAAAGAGAAGGCAGACAACAGCACGATTTTCATAAATTATATTTTTGTGTGGCATATGAATAGCGTTGTTATGGCATGCCAAACTTCTAAAATAACTACAAGAATAAATTAGCCTTGTAGAATAATTTTTACAATTTTGTTTTCCCTTTTGCGCTTCGTTTCACATTCACATTAATGGACCAAAATAACTAAACGGCCCCTTCATTAACGTAACAAAGCCAAAAATACACAAAAATCTACGAGCAATAATGCAAATTTCCTTTAATACTTAAATAAAGAAGCTTTCATAAGAGTAAGCACACATGTACGATTAATGTACATATCTACTACAGCGTGGAAGCCACAAGCTACTAAAGTAGCAAATTTTCAAAGAAACACAACTATTAAAAGAATAAGTCAAAAGATAAATTGAAGCCTTGCAAACATTTCGCATAACATTTGTCGGTATCACAACGGCAGCGCCAGAGCCAGAAGAGGATCTTCGTGGTACATACATACATGCATTCATACACGTGCATAACTTAACTTGAACTAAAAACCCCCACGCGGAAATCAACAACAAAGAATTAATGAATGTAGTTATACATGTGCAAAGCAGCAGCAACAACAACAACAACAACAACAAAAAACACCAACCTGCCCACAAAACATTGCAAATGTTTAAATAACAAAAGGGGAACCTACGAAAAACTCATGACTTTTAACAAAGTGCAGGCAGGCAGGCAGGCAGGCCAACATTTGTGCAATGGCAGGTTGACTGCTGTAAAAACTGGGGGACGCTGCGCTGCTTGTCAGCTCCCTATCGCCCTTGAACTTAGGGTCGTATCAAATACACTTCATCTGCATAAATCGTTCAGCCATCTAAATTTTTAGCTGTAATTTTTATCTGCACATTATATTATTTTATGCTATTGAATGCTTTAGTGGAACTTTTATATCCCAAAAGCAACTAGTTGGGGTTTTCAACGGTATCTGTTTAATTGCTTAGATATTGCTGTATATCCAGCTTGGGTCAGGTATTTTACTTTGCGTATGTTGTTAAGGAAATATTAATTTGAGTCCCGACTACGATTATTGGTTGACGACCTCAAGCCTGCAAAGGCAAATATAAGTAAATTGGATTACCAAGGTCGAATAAAAATCAAAATAGTATAAATGAAATCGTGAAAATTGTTAATTACTTATCGAGTTTTAGTGCGGAGCTTAAACTTAAGAAAGTTTTTTTTTCTGTGATCAACATTTTGAAATAAGAAAAGAAAAGTTGATTTGAAAAGTTTCTTGCCTGTTGGATTAGTATGCACTGCTGCTGGAAAACTGTACGTACTTAAGTTATGAGCTGAGTGCGAAGTGTATTGGCTGCTGATGGTCGTTATGATGAACCTGAAACATTCATAGTATGTCCCCTTTGCCTTTGAGAACTAGATTGTCTTTTTTCAGCGTAATAATCACAACAATTTTACCACATAAAAATATTTCTTCCAAATTACACAAGTTCGACCAAAATATGAAAATTTCTGCCAGCATTATTATTTAGGGCCTTTCGGTACCAGCGTATACTTGTGTTTTTTTTTTTGCGTGATTACTTCTTTTTGTTTGCCACAGAAGCCCAGCCCAGGAACGTGCTACAGTTTCTTCGGTTTGGTTGCTTCCTTACACATGCATTCTAAGGTAATTTTTCAATTGGACTTGAGGTCAGTTTTTCACATTTGTTTTTTTTTTTTTTCTTTTGCTTTGCTTTTCGTCTTATCTTCTACTCAATTACTGTACAAAAGAGTTTAAGTGCAACAAAATTTTGTCTGGTATACATATATTTTTAATATATTTCATGATTAACAATGATGATTTCTTGAATGCAAATAAATGACTTTCGTTATTGTGTTGGTTGTGGCTGGAGACTTCATTGCCGTCTGATGAGGTTTAAAGCCGTATTGTATTTAATAAGATTTTTTTTTTTGTTTGGATATGGCGCTTCTTGAAAATGCCTTTTGTTACAGTATACAGAAAGAAAAAAATTTAATATGGCTTGAATTTTGGCAGACGAAGATTGGCAGGGAGTGTAGTGCGAGGTGCAGAGACTTTATAAAATTAAGCCCTCATTTGCCGGCTTACGTTGTGGTTAGATGTGGTTTTTTTTTCTTTCGTTTGTACTTTTTTTTTTACTGTTTTGTTTGCTTGTTTGTCTGTACTTTGCCGTAAAGAAGTCGATTTGCTGTAAGCCAATGTTCTCTGTGGCCAAACGCAAATCGGCTTTAATTTGAGGCTGTTTCTTTCTACTAATCAGTATTTATAAGAACATTTAAAGCGACAGAAAACTTCGTTGTAAAAATCAAATCAAAGTGGATAAAGATATTTTGCAAAAATGATGACAAAATAGAATTAAATTCAAATGTAGAATTATAATGGCGAGATGAAAAAAAGTATTGTTTGGGGCCCAGATACACAAAAAGCTATTAAAATAAATATTAAATTTGATAATTATGTTATCGGGCTTGAATGCGATTTGTAGCTCCTCGGAATTAAGAAAAATGTTTAAAGAAGACAAGAAAAGTAAGGTTGAACACTTATGGGCTGGAATACATACCATGGCTGTTTCATGAGCACCACGATAATCATCAGCAACATAACTAATTGTATACAGAAGCACTTAGCCACCCTACCACCTGAGCTCCTCATTACCGACTCTATTTCAATTACATTGCAATATATTTTGTTTGCATAATTTTTAACTGGCTCAAGTTCAACCGTTGGATAAATAAATGTTCAGTCTGTTCAATGAATAGTGTTCCTTCACTGGAGTTACATAACACGCTTCTACGCTTTTCACACGTTTCACGCATTGTACGCTCTTCGAATTTCAGGTTCCATGACGCGCTTTCTACGCTCCAAAATTGTATAAATATTTTTAGCATATAAAACAAATTTTTGCCAAAATTTCTAATGAAAGGAAGACTATAGAGGGATTAATGGAACTCCAACATTGTGTTTGGTTCAATAGTACGTACTTTAATAAATTTAAAAAAAACACTATCAAACATCGTAGTCATCATGATACCCTGCACGTAAAAGTAATCGATGAATAGAATGCAAATTTTATTGATACAAAAAAAGTGATGTTTAAATTTATTAAGCCCTATTTTTGTTCCTGAAAATGCTTGTAAACATTATCGCAATAGCAGTTTGATCCCATACAATTGCAGTGATTCTACTTTTGTGAGAGCCGCAAGAAACGCATTGCAGCGCACGACGCGAGCTGTGTAACTTCATCTTATTTTTTTAAACTCATCTCGGTTCAATACGAAAATAGTAAAAAGTAATTAATTGAGTACCTTCCTGTATTTTAAGACAGAGTTATTTGCCAACTAGCGACACGCTCGACGCCTGCTCTATAACTCCGCTTTAAGGGCCTCTTATTTCTCTTCAGGCAAATTTTGAACTTTCTTTAAAAATTCCGAAAAAAAGCTAAGAAATGTACAAGATCCCCTGCCGCCTCCATTGTCTGCTAAGCACATGCGACACTAGAGTGCGCCTTATTTTTTTTTTTTAAAATTGCGAAATTGCTGAGTCGCTTCTCTCAGAAGTGTTCTTCATAGCAAAAATTGGCAAAAAAAGAGAAAATTAAATCGCTTTCAGTAGAGAATAATCACTGTTCAAAGAAACAGATGTCAAGTTTAATTTTTTTACGTCTTATTTTATTGCTCCTTTTCATCTTAATCTTTACATTTTAATCTTGAGTGTTTTTTTTTTCTTTACTCTTTCTTCTTCAGCTTTTAAGTAATTAATTATCAGCAAAATTAAATTTAAATGAATTTGTTGTTGGCATCCAGGTAGAAAGGTTGTAGTTGTAGAGTAGTTGTTATGTAGTAGTTGATTTAAAGTAAAAAAAAAAAAAAAATGAATTGGCTTTTAACATCTGTATGCCGGAGAGACGGAGTCATGTTCAGGATATAACCACTAATGCATTGTGTTGAAATAAATAAGAACTTGAAGTTTGTTTAATTCAGTGGTTTTTTTTTCAATTAAATTTTTTATTAAAACAAAAATGCAAACAAAAAAATCTACAGCAAAGTAAATTGTTGTACTTTTTCAACTTCAATCTTTCTTGAGTTGAAAGAATGGAGAAAATGAATTTTTAAATAAGTGATTAATAGATTTAAGAGGAGCAATTACTTTTTGGACAAATAGCAATTAGTTAGATAGGAAGTGGGTTTTGTATAAAATAAAAAAAGATGCTCATTAGAACGGCATGGATCGATCGCATGTATTTCGAATTCAAAATACTTATATAGTTTATGGGCGTACATAAATATGTATTCTTTACTGAATATGAGTTTTTGCACTTATGAAATTTCTGCTAGAGAAGCAAAATTATACATGTATGTATATACATTTATTCTGAGCGTGTATTGTTTAACCTTTGATTTTAACCGTTTTACGTTTTCCGCAAAAAAAAACTCCAGGGAAAACTTAAAACAAGTTATTAAAGCTTCCACGCAAAAAAAATCAAATAGTTGGTTTTGACATTTCAAATTAGGTCAACTAAGATGGAAAATAACACACACACATACACATGCATACAACTCTAAGTATTTGTGCATAAATAATATTCATTTGTGTGGCAGGATTGAAAGTGAATTTTTAATTATGAAATTGTTATTGCAATAATTCCCAAACGATTTTGCTGCGCCATAAGATTTTTGCTCTATGCGCGAATGTAATGAATGGTTTGAGAAAAACAAGTATGAGAGTGTCAAATGCCATAATTTTCAATTGTTGTTAAGCAGCGCACACAAATAATGAATTAAATTCAAAATATTTACAGTTTCGTTTCAAGCTTAGATTTGTTATTGACCTTCCTTAAAAATACTTGCAATGCAGTTTTTAATTAATTTTTTTTAGCTATATATGTACATATATTTCTGTTTTTTATACACACCGTAACTAAAATCATATGTTCGAAAGAGTCCGCTTCGAAATTAATTTGTCTATGGCATATGTCCAGCTCAGCATAAATCTATCATATGTGTTCTAGGTGTCGATGCAAAATTCGCTTGCCGATTTTTTTTTATGAAAAAAAAAAACAAAAATATATTTTCGAAAATCTTAAGTTTTACTCGAAAATTGTATTGTAGCCTACAAATGCTTTTGAATTCAAGGTTTGCGTCTATAAATATATTTCAATAGTTTTTTTTATATATAAATGCGAAAATACATTTAAGTTTTGTTCGAAAATAGCTTTTAGGCCAAAAATGTTTTTGAATTTAAGATTAGTATTTAAAAATAAATTCAAATCATTGGTTTAAAAAAAAAAAAAAAAAATTGTAGGTTTTGTTCGAAAATAGTATAATAGGCCAAAACTGTTTTTGAATTTAAGACTTGAAGTTTAAAAATAAATTCAAATCATTGTTTTTTTTTTTTTTTTGTGGAAAAAAGGCAAACATATATTTACGAAAATTGTAAGTTTTTTTCGAAAGTAATATTTTAGCCTGAAAATGCTTTAGAATTCAAAATTTGGATTCATAAATGAAGTTAAATCAAAAATGCTTATTCGAGTAGAAAGAGACAAAAATGTATGTTCGAAAATCTGGAGCTTTATTCGAAATTGGTATCTCAACCTTTAATTCAGAATTTGTTTACACATAAATAGTTTTAAAACGAAAGCATTTTATGATTTTTGCATACAAAATAAAAAATGTAGCTTCGAAAATTGTAGGTTTTTTAGATTAAGATGTGTATTCATGGATAAATATAAAACGAAAAAGTTTAGCCATTTTTGAAAATTCAAATATGGTTGAGCATAAAAAAGTCCAAAATTTTATTCAAATTGGAATTTTATCTCTCATTTTAAGATACAAACTCATAAGGAACTTTTAAAACGAACGTCTTGAGATATCAGAAATTTTTTTGAAATTCGAATAAAGTTGTATAAAAATTAGATTTTGTTTAAAAAATACCTTACTTGTAAATTAATTTAAAACGAAATATTTTTCTAAAATTTAACCCCCATCCCAATTACTATTTTCTAGATTAATATTCATAGAAAGGTCAAAGGAAAAAAGATAACTCAAAAACGAAAGCATTTGAAAATTTCAGCTATCTTCGAAAATTCGAAGTTATTTGAAATTAACATTAAGTTATTTGAAGATAAACTTAATTTCTTTCAGCAAATAAAATTTCTAAAAATTTTATTTTTATTCCATTCACAAATGTACAACGTAGTAAATACTGGCTCTGGTTCGAAATTGTGAACTATACATTTTTTATGCATTCCGTTCGTAGTGCGAAAGATGATTTTTGTTATAAAATTTGTACAGCAAAATTTCACCTTATTGATGTTTATATATTATTTTAAAATTTTACAAAGATTCTTTATTATTTTATTAAATTAAAACCCATTATCATTATCATTTTATTTTTATTGTTTTTAACATAATACTTTTATTATAAACATTGCTTGCTGTCAATTTATTTTAAATTTATGCTCATGTCTGTTTGATAATCATTTCTGTGTTTAACTATTTTACGCTTGGCTGCTACATTTGTGTTCATGTTACTTATTTTGTAATGTTTATTTAGTATTATAAATTAATGTACAATTTACATAAATTATTTGTTTCATTATTTGTGATTAACGCCCATATACATGTACAAAACATAAAACACCTAGTGATTATCATTTCCCTAAAGTGTTTTAAGTTTATTTTTATCTGGTTTGAAGTAAAGATTACTTTTTCATCGAAATAAGGCATTAATATTATTAACACTTTCGTCAAAAACAAAAATTTTCACAAACACATTCCTTCATTTAAAGTCGATAAGATTTCCCTTGACATAATCACAAACCAAAATTATGTAAATTTTCTTTACAAAAAGAAAAGCTGAACAAACATTTTACGTATTTGTTCTAATGAAGTGTGTCCGGGGATCGAAAGATGAGTCCCAGCAAGCTTTTTAAGTTGAAAATGGAAACTTAAATAAAATAATGAAAACACATAGAAACTTAAAAAAAAAATGAATAAAATAGTAGTCAAGTTGAGTTTTCAAAATTTAGTTTGAAATAAAAAACCAGTCTTGCAGTAACACCGCATCAAAATATTTATTCAATTAGATAAACAATGTTGCAATCTTAATAATCGTTTAGTAAACGTTTGTATTCATAAACGGTTATTAGCATATAATTAAAATTGTGACAATTTTATCTTTTGCTCTGGCAGTGTCGACACGTTTTACAGTTGGCTGTGTATGAAGAGCGAATAGAAAGTAAAATCTTTTTAATACAAAGCTTTCATTTCCGTAAAAATATTTTATTAATTGTAATGCAAAACTTTTATGCTGCACTTTCAGCAAAACAGCATTGTATTAAAAAGAACTTAAAAGCCTGTATAAAAGACTTAAAAATATAAATATTTTTCAGAACAATTCGCTAAAATAAAATAACAAAATTAAGAAAAGTTAAGAAATTTTTTGTCTTCATTTGACAAAAAACAATAATTGCGTTTTTTGAGGAGAAGGAATAATTTAATCGAACAGTGAGTGCATTTTGTTCATTTGGGTTGACTGCGACGTCACTATGAATGACAATCGATTAATTTCTTTTAATTTTTCTATACATTCTTTCATAACTTTGCATTCTTTGGCAAAGTTTAATAATTTTTTTTGAATCTGTAAAAGGAACTTTAATATGCAAAAATATAGAAGGCATCAATCAGGTTTCAGTTTGATATACAACTTTATAGAGCCTTTTGAGTTAGACAGTGTTGTTTAAGTATTTCAATTTATCAAGTGCTCGAGCAAGGATGTTGTCGTTGATAAACATCTACCCTATTTTCTGCTTATGAATACACTTTCAGAGATTTTGTTTATAAAACTCTTATTCAACGTTTATGAATTAGACCGTACATATTTAAGATAATTTGGGGGTTGAATTCTTCAAATTGAGAGAAATATTATTGGGAAAAAATTGTAGGGATCAGCAGTCTTGGAAGAAAACAAAAAGTAATTATTTTGAAGATTTATTAGCTGGGGCAAATTTTGCACCCAATTTTATTTTATTATTATTATGATTAATTTAATTATAAATTTTTTTTTTTTTCGAAACCATAATCTCTCATTCAAATGTTTGCTTGGTCACTGCCAGCAGAAGCTTTTTTATTCATGGCGCTGTGTTTGTTTAAAAGTCAAACAAAAGAAAAACATTTGCTTTTCTTTTAATTTAATTATTTTCTTTATATCATATTTAAGACAAGTTATTAAATATTTGACAAGAGTTTGTGTACTCTCTTATTTCAGCTAAAATTAAGTTAAAAACAAAATATACACAGAAAAATTGTTTTTGACATGTACTAATGATTGCTGGTTAAGGCCCTATAATATTCAATAAGAAAGAAAAAAACCTATTATACCAAAGCCAAATAATGCCTTCTAATGAAATGTCAGCTTAAGTCATAACTCATACAAAAACTTTTTGTTTTTTTTTTTCTTTCGACTGAAAGAAAAAAAAAACTATCGAATTCTTGATAAATTTTTGTCTTAACTTGACATATAAAAACCAGATGAAAGTCATTATTACGGCTGGTTGTTATAAAGGGAATTGATTTTCTCTCTCTCTCTCCCTCTCTTTGTCTTTACGTGTGTTTGTTAATATTTTAATACAAAATGACAGGTTAGATTTATAAGGAATTTATATGTGGTTTTTTTTTTGCCTCCCCACTTACATTTTATCATTGTTAAGGCCATACAATGTTGTGTGTGGCTACAACACTTGACAGCTTTTTGTGGCCAACAATTGCTACATTAAAGCAGAAATAGCCAAACTAACAAATGTGTCTAAATTATATTTCGATTGAGTTTCGTAATAAATATATTCAACTTTAGTGGTCCAATAAATAAATAGGTCAGGTTTAGCAAAAAATAATAATAAATAAATGCATACATACATACATAATAAATGTATGCCTGGCAAAATTGTGCTGTGCGTATTTCCGGTTAAGCAACACAAGATTGATCATCATCATTTCAAAACTATTTGTATGGCACTCGTGTATTGAAGTTCTTGATTTTGTGTCTTATTTTACTTCGCAAATGATTGATGTTGCCCTGGATAGTACGTAATACTTTCTAGCCAAATGTTTGGTCCACACTAAACCATCATCATTTAACAAATTCTTTTTAATGTATCTGCTTAAATAGCACTTAATGTCTGTTAATGTCATTTACAACCGCTTCTCTACTTCTTGCTGTTGTTTTAGGAAGCACAACATATTTTCTACGAAAATACTGCCTTTAACATTTGTTCTATTTCTCTGTTAAATGCTGGCTAAATGAAATTAAAACTTTGCCGCAAAAATTAAATATACTTGCATAAAATAAAAAGGGGGAATGATTTTTCGGCAGCTTTAACACTTAATGGACAAACAAAAACCTCTTTAGTATTATAATTTGAAAGGCTCAAAGAAATAATAGCAAGCAGTCTTGTACAAAAGTAATGATGATTAATTACCATTAAGACAAGCAAAACATTTTTGAATAAAAAAAATGAAAGTAAAAGAAAAATTGCTAATCCTTAAAAATATATTAATAGTTTTTCAGCTTTTAAAGGAGGAGGAGTTGATGAGATAACAAGGCTTGGTAAGCCAAATGGAAAAAGTTTTGCCGTTCGTCATTGCATTGTTTGTATTGAACATGATGACGTTCAAAAAATCAATGAGAGTTAAGTTTAAAAAGTTTAGTTCAAAAAAGGTCTTGCTTAGGGCCCGAAAAATATCTCTTTTTTTTTCAATTGAATCTATGCACAAAAAATCAGTGCAAGTTTATCCGCGAGTTTAGTTCAATTTAGGTTTAAACTAGTATTTCTTTTCTGCGCAAAAGATGAGGTGCACAATTGGCCCCAAGTAATAATAATAGTAAATCTTTTAATCAGTGAATACTGAAGCCTCATTTAAACGAAGAAAACTTTAAACAATTATTTTTTTTTATCAAACTGTTTTTATTACATCTGTCAGCAAAGTGACAATAAGTAATTGCATGTACTTAGTTGGGGTGTTAATTATCTTATCGTATGTTAATAAAAATGTGATATACAAATATAAATCATTTTTGTTTTACACAGCAACTTGACCCTTCTAGTAACGGTCAATTAGTTCTGATGGCGCATATCGCTTAGCCAATAAACAGTTCAAGACATTGGCTGTTTGACATTTGCTGCAACGTTGTCAATTTCTCATTCCTATACATAAGCAATAATAAATGGTTCACTGATTTGTTTACAGTCCAGCTTAAACTGCAATGAAATCCCAGAAAAATTTTGTTAAGCTAGAGTTTGAGCTGTAACTGATTTGTTGGGCAAAAGTAATTTAAAGGTACTTAGAGGGCGAACATTAGCCCTTATGACAGAAGTGAGGGCAGGGCGACAGCCCGTAGCTAATACTGATTGAAGTTGGCTACCACTAATGATGAATGTTTATTAGTACAGACTGATTTTTTAGGCTTAGACTAGTAAGTCTGTAATGTAAAGTCCATGAACATTTCGACTAACTTTCAACGAAAAAATTATGCGTTTAAACTCAAATTGTAATTGTACAGCAAAAATGCTTGCTGCTCAACTTTTATGGCCTTGTCGCCAACCATTGCATTTTGTTTTTGTACAACTTCTGAAAACTGTCAAAAAGACACCACTGCTACAAATTTTAAAGCATTTACAGAAAAAAGATGAACACAGCTTACGCTGGTGTGCTATCTGGTTTTGGTTGTCTTTCATCTCTATATTCTCTTGACAGTTCTACGAAGTCAGATTTATTTATTATTACATACATATATTGTACTAAAAACACTGATTTCGCAGAGATTAGAGTGGCAAAATCGGTATCCTATTCATATGAACTTTTAGGTTCAAAAAATCAATGGGAGTCAAAAAACTCAAAATTGCTTAGCAAAACTTTTGCATTTAGTTTAAATTTTGCGTCAGTAAATCACTGCTCAATATATTGCTCAACCAGCTTATGTGTTTTCTGTGCGACTTTCAAACTAGTATTTTTCTACGCAAAAGCCAGTGCAAACGTTCACTGGCATAAAAATAAACGAAACTGTGAACACAGCTTTTTTCGGCTCTTATCACAATATAAACCGAAAATTAAGAAAGCACAAACTGCAATTTAAGTTATTTAAAAGTCATTAGCAAAGTGCACAAATTGTTAATAATAATTCATTTTTTATAATTTGAGTAAATATGTTATTAAATAATCTTTTTTTTTATATTTTTCAGGTACGTTAACTAATGAAATATTTTCAAAATAAATGTATGTAAGTTATTTGTAGTGATAAAATTACGTTAAAAGCCAATTTCCTAATTGAATGATGCATAGAGAAAATTAAATATTGATTTTATATTTTTCTGAAAAATTATTTGGTGAATGATAACAAAAAAGGAATGTTTTATAACACTTTTAATTAAGTGTGTTAATTTAGTTTTTCAAAATGGTTCTTTCACAGGCCAATGTGACCAAAAATGATAATGCAGTTTTTTTGAAATGATAACACTGTTATTATCTTTTAACTGCTTTGACGGCAATTAATAAATTTCTTGATATTCTTATCAAACCATTAAATATATAATTTTAATTTGATTTATATGTGTGTGTGTGTGTGAAGATTTCCAATCTAGAGTTTCATTACATTTGGATGACAAAATGTTGAAAAAAATTAAAGTTTACTGCTTTAGAATTTATTTTTGTATTCGTCAAGCAAATCTATAGCCCCATTGTCAGTGACAAAATACTGACAATCCCGAGTCTGAAGATATAAAGATATATGCAAAAATATAATAATATAAAAGTAACGTAACGCCAGATCGCATTTTTGCATATATCTTTGCATTTTTAGGGTCGATTAAATTTACCTAAAACTGACAAAAAGGCTAAGTACTCGTCTATACAATTTGGCTCAAAAGAAAGTTGCTCTTATTCCTGCAAATGGTGGCCAATGTCAAATCTGTTTTTACAGTTGTGAACTAGACAGCTGTAGAATACAAGTGAATACAAGTTATGCCGCGTTCTTGGGAACGTGTCTCTGACGAACTGGACGATTTTCGACCAGAATCATAATGAGCGATGAGGCTCATTTCCACCTCAGCAGGTACGTGAGCAAGCAAAACTGTTGCTTCTGAGGCACCGAAACTTCACAAGTAATGCTGAAAGTGACTGCATGGTGCGCTGTTCACGCTGGAGGAGTCATCCAGCCATTTTGTTTTTTTGCGAAGACGCTGCTGGTCAAACGACAACGCGCTATAGGGCCATGTTAACCGAGTTTTTTCTGCCGCATCTGAACGAATTAGGTCTGGAGGACATGTGAACACTGCTCGTGCCACAACCGATATTGTGAGCGCCAAAAAAAACAAGGGATCACTTCTTGTGGCCCTCCTGCTAAAGAAAAAAAAAACTGAAGTGTACATGATTTTTTATCGTTCAAATGTAATATAACGCCAGCCCATATTTTAAAAATTAATACATTTTGCATTCTACATTTTGTAGTTGCAAGCGATTATGCCTTAACTGAAAAACTCCGTTTTCAATGTGGAAATTTTTTTTTTTTTTTTTTTTTTTGAAAAATCAAAATTTAAAACTTTGATCAATTTGCTGATTGATAAACTAAAGATTATTGTATTAAAGCATCCACACAAGACAATATAAAACTCGGCAGAAGATATTTTGGCGCTTGTTGCAAATTTGATAGGACCCCCTTATTAGATTAGTTCAGTATAGCCTCGTTTATAGATCTTCCACACATTTCGTTATAGACAAGGGAATTTCACATAAACATGAAGTTTTGTTAGTACAGTATTACTTTAGGTCGACTTGGCTTGTTATCAATTTTGAGCACAGTATTAATTTGTGTGGATTTATGTAAAAGCACAATTTGCTTAGTAAATTTAATACTACAAATTGAACAGTTTCTTTGGAATGTTAGCACTCGTTTTCTGATCTCCTTAAACAAACCACTGGAGACAATAAACTCGTCATTTAGTGCATAAACATTACAAATAAATACGTGAATCTTGATAATAAAAAATAAAAAAAAACAAATGTATATGTATATTAGAGCGAGCAATCGATATTGTACCATTCATTTTTCGATAGCCGTTGGCATGAGGAAACAAAGTTCTATTTCGAGATTCAAAAGATCATCTTTCTTTTTTTTTCAATATGGGAAGCCCCCCAGGGAAGTATGGTATGAGATCGGCATGGTCGAAAAAATTATTGGGTGGTACCTTGTGACTGAATAGTGGTCCCCCAGCAAATTTTTTCCAATCCTTTCTCGAACACACCCACCCTATTTAGGGAGGCTGTCATACAAAATTACCAAAAAAAAATTTAATTCCAAAACGTGGTAAAATTTTTTGTCATGTCGTAGTGCAACTGCTTTTTGCCTCACGTTAAAAGATATTAAAAAATCAATATTAAAAAATCAAAGATATTAAAAATTCATATCAAAAAAATTTTGTCCATGCAAATCGACCCGGCCTAATGTACATATGCATATATATATTTTTTTTGGCTTTCGTACACCACCTGATGATGGTTTTTTTTTTTTTTTTTTTTATCAACCATTATCATGACGACGTGTACGTGTAACCGCTACCATGTGATTAATATACTTATTTGATCTCGTCTTGTTCAGATCTTGTGGTATATTGTTTTCATTATATCCCTTGCTTTTAATCTTCCTCAGCAATGTATATTATTTATATTTTTAACTTCCCCCCAAAACACTTTAAACTAAATTCTTTTTTAATCCTTTCATTTTTTGTACTTTTTTGTAACATTGTTTTTTTTTTTTTTTTTTTTTTTTTGTATTTATTAATATTGTAAATACATTGATTTTTTAACCACAAAATTATGATAGTTAAAAAGCTTTAAAACATTTTGATTTATTCTTTTAAACACGATGGCAATCACCTGCAATGCCTGAAATAATTAACAACCTGTGGTTATTGTTAATAGATTGCAACAACAACAAAAAAAGAGATTTGTGTTGTTATTTTAATTTAACACTAAAGTTTTGTTCAAAAACACACACACGCACAACACAGTTATTTTAATTAACAATAAGTGACAATATAAAAACCACAAAAATTTTAAACATAACATAAGCAAAAAAAAAAAAAACAACAAATTATTCCTGTTTAACATTATTATTGGCATCAGTTTTGGCTAAAATTTTTGTTTTAAGCTTTTAAAGGGATTTAAAACTCTTTGCTATAACATTTAAAAGAATATTAGGGGACGTTTGATTTTTAGTCACAATAACAGATTTACACCCATATTCATAAAAACTATTGAAGGTTTATTACAGTCAAATAAGAGCTTAATAAACTTACAATAATTATTATGAATATGACCTTTAATGTGGAAATATATTTTATGTTTTTATCAGAAAATAAAATAGCACGAAATCAGCAGAAAAATTTGCAATATATAGCGTGTGCCTAACGATACATTTTCCTCTATATTATATGTGTATCTTCTCAAAATATGTGAGATTTTCTCAATCGTTTTTTTTTAATTTTGTTGATGTAAAGCAAAACTTATGGTAATGCTTTTTCTGTGAATAACGTGATATATATGTATGTATATTTTTGGAGCCTTACTTATAAAACTTGTACAAGTCGTACGAAGCTCTTATTATGCAAATATTGTGTAGGAATTTGCCCAGTAACAGCTTGAGAATTGTATTATTTATGGGATCAAGGCCATTAGCCGGATTTTATGCCGTTGCCGTTGTAACAAAAACTTTAAAAAGTATTGGAATCTTTGAACTAAGAAGGCAACAATTTTTAAAACATCTGCAATATTCTGCACTGACTAGAGTACCGAAAATTACAAGGCTGGCACATTAGGAGATAAAGCAGTAGAAAAATGATGATGTCAATCTGAAGTGCATTTGTTGCTTCAGTAAAGTGGTGAATTTGCAGTTTTCAGTTTAGGAATGAAGCTAAAATTGTGCTTACTTTTCTTAATTGTGCCATAAAATTTTAAATTGCCCCAGCGGTACCCTTATTCTGTTGTTTATAGTTTGTAGCATAATTTTAGGCTGCTCATAATAATGCTCTTAAATAAGATTTCCTAATATTCAAGCTTAATGTCACTTTTAGATTTTTTTTTTAATATATTCTTGTTTATTTCGATGTTTGGATATACCTTTGTGTATCTTCTTTAAAAGATACATTAAAAAACCGACTAAATATCTACCGTCTAATTCATAAAAATTATAACAGGTTTATAAAGCTCTTATTTGACAGATTTTCCATACAAATATGTCAAATAGCAGTCTTATAAGCCTGTTATAATTTTTATGAATTAGGGGGCTAGTCTATGGAGTTCTAGTGGTATCATATTGATATCTTCAGTCTGTAAATTTACAAGCAAATTAATATAGCTAAAGTCTACAATTAAAAAATGTATGTGTACGTTTCATTGGGCCTAGAAATACAATTAATTTTGTGTTCCGCACTAGAAAAAAAAACCCCTCTAGATATTTCAACTACCCATAGTGTCTAAGTGGAGGGTACTAAACTGCTGTAAGACAGTTTAATTCATTTAATACATTGTTAAGTTTTCATTAATACAAAATGTTATTTTACGTCTGGCACATTTTAATCCAGAATATAAATTTGGAAACTTTGAAAAAAAAAAGAAATAAAACAAAATTGACGTAACTAGCTTTGCTTAGGAGTTTATCTTAATACTTAATAATTAAACATTTATTTATCAATTTTTTTTTTTTTTGTCATAAAACTCTAATCAATTTTCAATTACTTATGTAAAATCCACTTAAGAAACGAAAAATTTACTACTTGCTAAAAGTTTTTGCCAGGAAGTCTTGAAAAATAAGCCAATACAAATACAAGAACAAAATCTTTATAAAAGCTGTTACAAATACATACACACACGTTTACATACCCATATGACAAACAAATAAGTGGAGAAAAAATAAATGAAAAATTAATTTTCAACAATTTCCTTTTCGCAGATTTTTAGCAGTCAGATAGAAGAGCTTATGGCTGATACACAGATACATGCATACGTGGTATGTGTACATGTAATATCAATTATGTAATAATGTTTTAAAAAGCTTTTTAAAGGCCTGGGAAAAGGCCTTATTAGCACAAAATAATGAGTTTGATTTTTCTCCTTTAAAAAGGCGAAAAGCATCCAGAAAAGCAAAAATCGTAAGACTTAAAGCGTTGTATGAATGTATGCTTTGAACAGGCATATTGCCACCTAAATGAGGAATGGCTTAATTCGTGTTTTTTAAACCTGAGACTTTCTGCAGATTTCTATAGAATATGCCAAAAGTTCGTCTTAAAAATTTATTTAACAGTGAAGGGTAATAAATTGGTCTGTACAAAAAAATATATGTAAATATATTGAAGCATCTGCAACACTCCGGCTTCGTTGCAATTTAGTCAACTAATGGGACAAATTTTGTGTTTTTATCTTTGATTGCTTCACTTAGGGCTGCCGTTGTTACCATTTATGCTCGAAACAAAGAATACAGTATGCTAACTTTGTGGATAAGCATCTCATTATTACAACTTACCGATAGCTTGCCCTTAGCTATTTTTGTTGTCCGCGTTTCGCAACCGTATTTTTTTAATTGGAAATTTTAAATATAAAAATGATTCTTGAATCATCATTGTTTTTGGAAATCTAAAGTATTGAATTATGAAAGGTTATTGCGACAAGAGGCCCATAAAGTACTGCCTTCAGCTATTGATAAGTTCTAATAACCGGCGTTAGTTTCTTAAAATGGTCGTTTCAAATCCATAATGGCCCTGTATTTTTAAATTAAAAAAAAACTCTTACCCACTCATAAATTTGCACATGCATGCATAAATATAAACATGTGTGTGTTGTGTGTGTGTGTGTGTGTTATGAATTTAATTCTGATGCTTAGCTTTTTATTTAATGTGGGGAGCAAATAACGAGCAATACCAAAGTAATAGGTTTCGTAGTTTGTGCCTCCAACACACCCAACATAAAATTCATGATAAAAAATCATAAAGTAGCAAAAATCTATCCACACATACATTCATATGTATATGTCAGTATCTCATCACTTATACACACGAGCAAACTCACAACTACATTCAAATAAATCGACTCGTTACTTTTGCAAGGTTTTTCAAATCTTGTCTACACTTTCGTACTCTTCATTTGTTGAAATTTTAAAGTATTTACTCAATTATTTATTTATTTATTTCGGACAGTTTGATTGAGTATTTATCGTTCACTTTAGAAATATGTCATCGAGCATGTGGGCTGGCATGAGAAATTAAACAATTTATAAGTCCGCACCATACCAACTATACCAAGAGTTGGTCTTAACAGAAAATTATATACATATAACGATAGAATGCAGCAGAAGTAGAGGAATATACTAGGAATTCGGAAGCGACCTAAATAATTTAGGATTTTAAATAAAAAACTCTTTATTAAAAGATTTTCTGTAAAAAAAATGCTCTAGAGGTGCGCGCATACATTTTTTTTATTGTATCATTTTAAAAAACAAAACTATCTGTACAAAAATTTTTCCCAGTACTGAGGAGTTAAAAATCGAACTAAAATCCAATAAAATAATTAACAACTGCAAATCATAAGGCTTGGCTAAATTGTTAAACTAATGTTTATACAAAAATGTGTTTACTACAAAAATTCTGTAGAAGAAGAAGTTTCAATGTCAAAATATATTTACATATACATACATATATTTTTTCTGTACTAAAATATAATAAATAATCTTTAGGCGACAAAATTTTTTACAGTCTATTTTACAACACTAAAACACGTTTTAATAAATATTTCGCTGCTAGAATTTTGCGTCAGAACTGTGTTAGTGTGTACTAAAACTTTTAAATAGAAAATGTTTGTGCAATAAAATATACTTTTGGTATAAAAATATTTTTAAAGACAATTTTCCTCCATTAAAATAATTATAAGACAAAAATTTCTTTTCACTTAAAATGTTTGAGTACCAAAAGTTTTAAAAATGTATTAAAGATTTAATTAGAAAATGTTTTTGTAGAAAATAGTTAAGTACTAAAATATTATTGTACAAAATTTTCAGCATATAATTTTTACTGTTTTCTTAAAAAAAGAAATTATTTCAGTGTTGAAGTTTTTAGTACTAAAAAGTTTTAGTCCTAAAAATTTTACTACTAAAAGTTTTTAGGAAAATTTGTTAAAATTCCATGAAATTTCGTTATTAATGGAAACTAAAATTTCTTTTACTAGTATTTTTTTAAAAACAAACACAAATCTTAGTACTAAATTTGTGCGGGAAAAAATTTCAGTAGCTAAAAGATAACAAAACAAGCTTTTTACTGAAAGCTTTGTTACTTTATTTTTCTTTAAATTTTGGCATGCACTTTAACTTTTTTTAAAACAACTGAAGTGTCTGTACTAAAATTAGTTGTGGAGGAGAAACTCTGTGCTAAAATTTTTTAATAAGTACTAAAATTTTTTACTAAAATTTACTACCTGTTTTTCTAACTGCTATCGAAATTGCCATTGGCAATAATAATTAAAAAATTATGCAAATAAAAAAGTATGAGAATGAAAACTTCGTTCGTATTTAGAAAATCAGGCAGATAATGACAGAAAATTGTTCGGTACTAGAATTCTTTTATACCAAATGTTTCTAACATTAAGCGAAAAGTTTTGCAGAGCTAAATTTTATTCATTAAATAATTCTTATTGCAAAAATTTCTAGAGATATTTTGTCAGTATGGTACGAAAAAATTTTAGTATAAAAATTTATTCATATAAAATTTTATGGGGTGGGCAGTCGGACTTTTTCGGTACAAAACTTTTTTTGTGGGACATTTTTCATTCCTAAGATATTTTTTTACAACGCAGAACTAGTTCTTTAGGAGACATATGCCAAGTGCGATCTATACGATCTAACATCAGCTGTTTTATATGAATCGCGATAACAGACACTATTTCACTATTTCTTGTGGAACATATACTCTTTTCAGGCAGCTTATCTCATCTTTAGCATAATAACTTCGACATTTTGTAGCTTTCTTTAAGAGTTTAGTTAATTTCATCTTTATACCATCTGTGTGCACACGATTTCGTGTCTATGAAGACCTCAAAAATAATGAGTATGTATTCCAAAAGAAAAAAGAAAAATCAAGATAAGCTCACAAAAAATTAAACGACATGTAGAAATAAATATATTTTGAAATATTAAAAACAGTAGTAAGAAAAATGGTATATTCATGTAGATATGCCCGTAAATATGTGTGTATATGTCTTTTAGCTGGTTGCCATCACCATGCTCGTAATCAGTAGCAGAAATTTGCTATCATATGGCGGTCGGTGTGTAGCACATCAGAAGCTCTATCTAAATTACAAACATCAGCTAGGAACTTATTCAAACACAAACACATGCACACACATTCTCACACACGCTCCCACATACACTCTCACTTCTTCCTGCACATAAAAAAATATCAAGAATTTAATAAATATGAGAAAATAAATTCTTTAAAAATACCAAAATTATGTGCGTTATACCAATATAACATGCATACATACATATGTATATACATACACATGCACAGTAGTACACTTGTTGTTAAATGCGTATGTGTGTAAACGTTTTTGTGAAACTGAACAGCCAAACACATTTATTGAAGCGACTTGTATTGATCGCTTTATATGACTTCCTTTATTTATGATAAGGATTTTTTTTCTGCTGCTTTTCTTTAATATCGTAAGAGCTAAAGCAATGTAGAGGATGAAGGTTTTGTTTTGCAAGGCATTAGAAATATTTATTGATTATTTGTTAACAATTTAAAGATTTTCTAAAGAATTAGATATCGAGCAAAAAAAAAGAGAATTTATTTAATTGTATTTTAAGATAAAGGAAGTCCTTGAAGTGGGAGGCAGTACGTGTAAATAACATAATACAGCTTACAAAGTTAAGCAGCACTAGCACTACTTCAAAATGCTGCATACTTTTGGGTTCCTTTCCAGAAGAGTTTTTGTGCCTATCACTTTACCGTAAGCTTGACATGAATATATGTATAAATTGTATCTTCGTGTAGGGCTTGTAATCTAAATTGAAGTTTTTGCAAACCCAATTTAACCAGTTTACAGAACAAAGTGAAGATCTCGTACATTAAATCCGAGGCTAGGCAAAGTAGATTAAAATTTGTTTATACCAAATTACAAAGGGTTTAATTTAAAGCAAATCGAATTACTTGTAAATTAAGTCGCATTAGACGTTTGGAGGTAATAGCTCTGCTTAAAGATTTTGGCAACAATTTACCTAAAAAATGCAGCATACTTTTACGGTGCTTTCTAGAACAATTTCTAGTATCTATTTTTGGGGGTGAATCTTACGTTCGTTTGGGTTCTATTTTCATACATGTTTTGCAGGTCGCATTAGCAAATCCAGTTTAACTTTTTGAAGATCAAATTAAAAAAGTAAATTAAAATTTTTTAAAACCAAATTAAAGCCTTCACAAAACAAGTTAAGGTTTCTAACAAATCAAGTTGTCTGACCATTTAAGGTAGGAGGCATTTGATGTGTATCACTAAACGACGACTGTTTAAGTCATGACTTTTGTTTTGTATTAAAGTGGCTTTAAAAGCCATGTTGCAGTTTTCACGATGATTTTTTAAGGCACATCTTTTTGTCATTGTTGTTATAATAAAATCAACACAATGAGGTTTTCTCTTTTCCGCATGAGGATGTTCTTTAATAAGTTTTCTTTAAACATTTGGAAAAAATGAGTAATGAAATTGTACTTTAAATATCAAACACAAAACATCTAATTATATAACAAAATATGGATACAAACATTAAAGAGAAAATTGGGAGCTCAAAGAGCTTTAAAACATTTTTAATGTTTGTACGTCATTTTGTCTAAAAGAAAAAAATATTGTTGCCTACGCAAAAGGGTCACTGTTATTGCTTTACTTATCCTAATATTTTACACAGATGGGCGTGATTTTAAATTAATCAAAGTATTCCTTTTTATTCCTGGGAGGCTGTTTTAAATGCTACACAAAATCTTTAATGTTTCTTAAACGAGGAAGGGAGAAAACCTTTTTGTTGCGAACAGCATGTGCACTTGAAAATCTAAAATGTACACAGCCATGCGTTTTGGTCAAGGTTTAATGAAATTTGTATACTTTTCACTCATCTGAGTTGAGCAAACAGAACATTTTTTAACACGTTGTACAGAGCCGGTTATAAAAGTTTTAATGAATTTTTCACATTTGATTTATTTTTATTTTTTGTTGGCAAAATCAAAAAAAAAAAAAAAAAAAATAAGTAAAAATTAAAACTTCGCTTTAGCATATGTAGATATAAGTTTAGAGGTCTTGCCTGAAACTGTGCAATATTGTTTCAAATTTTTTTATTACTACTCTTTAGAGAATCACAAAGTGTGAAAACTTGTTAAATTTAACTTTTCTTCTTGCAGTTCTTTTTTTCGTTTCTTTCAACAGTTGAAGTGTTGTTTTGCGGTAGTTTTCTAAGTACCGAAAACAAAGAAAGAAAAAAACACATTTCTTAACGGGCCTTCTGTCCCCTGTGATTTGCTAACATTATTTTTGAAATGAAAAAATTTTATTATAAAAAAAGTTTGAAAGTGAAACATAAAAATAGAAAACTTCAAATTATAAAATTTAAAGCCAACATATGTGCTCGTTTCAAAACTAAAGCACACTTTTAGGCTTTTGGAAGATTAGTGCTCAAAGAATGTTGACACAGCTACTTCATATGTATGTATATGCTTGTATTATTTTCTATTTAAACTTCTGAAAAACTGCATCAATATTTTATAAATTCCTTTTAATTTTATTTTTCACCTTTCACAACTTTTTTCTTATTTCCTAACACTCATATTTTAAGCAAATGCAATTAAACTAAGCCAAGCTATTTGCTCACAACAAAAAAATGTAGAACTCGAGCCAACAAACAGCTTTTACCTCAATGACCATAAAAATGTTGTATGGAAGGCAATAAAAAGCGGCAAAAAAATTTTATTAACATAAAGTTATACGTTTAGCTAATTTTTTCTCTTGCATAGTCAGCTATTAGGAGCAAAGGCTTAAACTAGAACGTACTATTTCCAAAACAAAAAAAACTGTTTCTCATTTGTTCTTCGTCATTTTTTCGATTTAAAATGGCAAAAAGTAAAATGCTAGTATAAAAACTGTAAAGCACATTAAAAGCGCCGTTACACGTAACCAGGATATTAATAGAGACACTATAGTTAATTCTATTTTATTACCAAAACTTTCCTTAAAAAACGTAAAAGGCAAAACCAGCGAAAGGGTAGAAAATTTGCCATAAATAATGGTTATTAACAGAATATAAAATAAAAATGAAAAACAGCCTTCTTCTAGGTGTGCATTATTGAAGTTATAAGAGAAAATTATTAAAAATTATTTGCTGTTAAAAAGGGATATATTGCTTAAAATTTTTTTTAAAAAGTATACGCGAAAAAATGATGAAAAAATTGTAGCATACCTAAAAGGTCAATAAGTTTTTAAATTACGCTTTCTAGAAAATTATATTATTTTAAAGCAGCAGTCTTAAATAATTTAAAAATTTTAAAACGTATTGCTTTGCAATTTTAATGCCTTTTTTTGTGAACTTGGCTGCTTCATGCTTTGAATTTCTAAATTGAGATAGGGGTCAGTCTCATTTTGGTAAAAATGCTTGTTATTCTATATTCTATGTTTCAACACTCTATACCTTAAAGATAAAAATGTTTTGAAATTAGTTCAAACTCTAAAATTGGTTCGCTTACTATGAAGAATGCAAAAAAAAATGTTACAAAAACCTGTAATACATTTGAATGATTTAGAAAATCATATATTACATGTCTTAACTACGAGCAGCTTAGGTCATTAGGTCATTACAAAAGTATACCTATAGAATTTATAAAATTTAAAACCCAATTAAAATTTTTAAACCCCTAGCCATTTGATTATTTATGTTAAAATGTGCAATAAATTTTGTGACATACCTTAAGGATGAACATATTTTGAAATTTAGTTAAAATTTAGTAATTATTTTGCTTACCTTGAAGAATGTATACATGTTATGTTACACGGGCTCTCTGTCATGAGGCCAGCCCACTTGGGTCCCAGAAAGGTCCCGTTACAGAAAGTTACAAAAAACTATAACACATCTAAATGATTTGAAAAATCCTACTCCTTTGATTGTTTGGATTTTAAGTGCGTAAAGAATAAGATAGAAAAGTGAAGCATACTTACAGGATAGATAAATTTTTTTGGAACATTTATTGCAAACTATAGAAGATCATGCTGCTTTAGCTATACAGTGTACGTAAAGATTAATGCTTGTATTCAAAAAAATTAAAGTCTTTATTATAAGTGTTTTATTTGAAAATTTATTACAAAAATTTTTTTAATTTGGTTATGAAATAGATATTATTTTTTTTTTAATATAAGCGTAAATATATTATAAAAAAAAGCCAGCAAAAGTTTTATCGGCTTAACGGCCGGTTTCAAAACTGTTTAAATTAGTTTTAAAACCTAAAAATCATTTTGCTTTGGTCGTAAATTTTAATAAAATAAAATTTTTAAATTGCTTTTTTTCACTATTTAAGTTTGCAAAAAGGGAATTGAAAAAGTGTAGCATATGCAAAAGATTTTTAAATAAATTTAAACATGCTGTGACAGTTTTTCTTTTACTGTTAACCTTTGTGTTAACTTATAACTGTAATAGTGAGCAGTACACTATTATTATTTTTTTTATTTCTAAATTATCGATTTTTAATTGCATTTAGTTATTAATTAAAGTAAATTCGAAGTGTAGCATTTTTGAAATATATTGATTGATTCGTTTTTAAATTATTTTCATATTATTTTAACTCATATTGGTTTGATTGTTTAGTTAAAAGCGATTACAGCATTTATTGCATTATTTAATATCTATCACAAAAATGTGAACTGTTGCATGCCCAATCACTTTTATAATTATGTTCTCTTTCTAAAGGCTTAACCTACTGAGATATTAATTTACATGGAAAACTTAAAATTCTAAACATTTTTGCTTGCTAATGACTTAAAAAGTTATCTCTTGGAATATAAATTTCATGGAAAACTTCAGCAAAACAATGTAGTGATAAATAATATGTTGAAACAACCAACAAGTATGCCCTGAATTGAGCAAAATATTTAGAAAAGAAATATTAAACTTACACTTTAGTCTATCACACAGTTTATATGCATACCTACATATTTATAATTTATTGTATTTACTTAACTATTTAATATGCACAAGGTATACTTTTCTCGCATAACAAGAAAAAAAGTAAATAAATAAAAACTAAAAACAAACGGACTCAGGTTTTCAAAACAAAACAAAATTTCGTTACCTTTTGTTGGCAGAAAAGGTGGCAAAAAAAATGTTTAAAGTACAGCACAACAACAAAATTAAATATTATATTCACTTTTTTTATTTGCAAGCATTAGATCTTTGGCACTAAATATTTTACTCTGGAAAAATAAAGTGTATATACAAAAACCAAACACGTGACTTAAATACAAATGATGACCACGAATAAAACGAAACAACTCCATACGTGGAAGTACTGCAAAAAATACATGCATACATACATACATACATACAAGATGTAAAAACATAAAATGTACAAATTTAGCCACAAATCAAAAATCTAATAAAACACCAAAACGCAGTTGTGAGAAAAATATTTTTTTTATTTTATTTTTCTTTCACTAACACTACCCCAGAGTTGCTTTTGTTACTAATTTTGTATGCAGGTGACTGTTTGAGTTTGTATATCTATTTAAACAGCACGTGAGTGTGGGATATATTATTAAGACTGACAGTTGGTTTAATGTTCAAAAAAAAAAGATTTCGTTTCCAGGAGAAAATTTGATTATTTCATAATTTTTTTTTTTTTCTTATGAAAACAAAAACACGCATCGTAGTGTTTAGGCAAATTTAAAAAATTCGTTTAGTAATAATTTTTCGAAATTTTTTAAGTTAATCAGGCAGGTGAGTGTAAGGAAAAAAAATATTCTGTGTGAAAATTATTAAATGGTTTCGTGTTGAAAATCCCATCATTATGTAGTATTAGGGCCGTACGCTGCTTTTAGTACACTCAGTTATGACTTGGGCTCGTAGCAATTTGGGTGCAAGTCTTCAATTTGACTTTTGTTGAGCACTTTAAAATGTTTGATCTTTGTACTAAAAGCCCGACAACGTAATAACCAATAGTAAATCATAAGCGTACACAGAGAGGAAAAGCTCGTTCTAAATTTAAGTTTTTCTTTACTTGATTTGAGTATGAAGCATACTTGCTAACATATAAGTACGGATAACACAAAAGTGTACTTCAAACAAAACGAATGGGGATTAGTAAAGAGAAACAATCCTGTTATGGCTTAAAACGAGTACAAAATTCTTTGTAACTAGCATTTGTGTGTGCTTGAATTTTGTTTCAATTTTTTAATTGCTACCAGGTTCCAGGTTCAAGTCGGCAAAGAGACAAAATAATTTATAAATTATTATTAAATTAAGGAAGTAGAGCGGAATATTTCAGGTACGAATTTGGAATTAAATAGGCGTCAGAGACATCGAATCAAGTGCATAATCAATCAGCACACTCAATACAAATTCAATCCTTCTGCACTTAAATCAATACCAAACGGTGTCAAAAGTATGGTAAGTACCAATGTTCTTAAATCAAGAACGGCATGCTAGTTTGTAAGCACGGATTTGAGCTATATTCAATCCGAAATCAGGATGGGATATAGCTAAAATCAATCTGAAGCTGGGACTGAATATGGCTAAGCTTAACCCCCTAATTCATAAAAATTATAACAGACTTATAAGACTACTATTTGACATATTTGTATGGAAAATCTGTCAAATAAGAGCTTTATAAACCTGTTATAATTTTTATGAATTAGACGCTAAGTATTTAGTGCTTGAATAATCCGTACTTAAATTAAACAAAACCTACTTGATTTGAGAAAATTCGTACTTACCGTACCTCTGCCAACGCTTGGGACTGATTTAAGTACAAATGGATTGAATTGTGGTTTTTTTAGTGTACGACTTTATAGTTAAATTAACTATTTCTTTTATTTACTACCCCACACCCAAAAACTTATCTCTAGCACAATTCAAACCCCCCCCCCCCCTTTTTAGAGCAGCTAAAATCTAAAGTATAATTTAATTTGAAATTTGTTGTAGGTTTTCTGCAATTCTAGTTAAATAATTAATTATATCTCCCACTCCTAGTCTTTCATGGTCGCCAAAATATTTGGGATGTCTGTTCAAAACGCTCTAACTTGTGCCATAAACCCCTTTTTTCTGACCATGTTAAGGCTTAAACATAAACACAAAAAACAAAACAAATGACTTGAAACAAAGCTTTGTAATGGTCATTTTATATACATACATATATTTTATTTCCCACCGTAAATCCTTTTAATCTTTCTGAAGCAATAAAGAAAAATACCATAAAAAAAATTATTTTCTGTAACGGCAACAACAAGACATAAAACAAGAAAACATATAAATAAAATTTTAAATCACCCGAAAGTAGGCTACAAATAAATCAAAGCATTATTTTTTGTTTCGACCAAAGAAAGGGAATTCGTTTATAACATAAAAGAAAATCTTCCGCTTATAACATTGCACTATTTAAGACAATAAGCAAAAGAAACAAAAAAAAAAGAATATCTAACAATAGAACAGGAAAAAGGAGAACAAAGAAAACGAGGAGAAAAAAATATCCAGCACAATATACGTACATATCTCTATAAAAGTTTAAAAAAACAAGTAAACTAATAGTAAACTTGGCCTTCGGGGTTGTACATATATACAATTATATATTGCTCATGTGAGCACAACTTCCTATAAATATGCCATACATGGCATAAAAAAAAAATGTTTAATTAGCCATAACAAGTGAAAGCTTAAAAACAAAAGCATACAATTTAATGTATTCTTCTTTTTCGACTTTAACTTCCTACCTTTGCCAATGATATTACTGACATGGCAGCCTCCCTTTCTTGTCGCCTTCTCTACTTGCTAGCCATTAGCTTTGCTGGGGAAAACAATAAATTTACACAAATACCATAGAAATTTTTACAATTATTACTGCTTGCTGTATGCATACATATGTATGTCACTGTGAAATGTGACAAGACAAAGTATGCTATAAAAACGAAAATAGTAAAAACACAAATTAAAAGCACAATGAGTATGGCACAGGGCAAAGGAAGAAACCAAAGAAAAAATGTCAAGTACCTTTTTACAAATGTCTTTATTTGCAGCACACACACTCGCGCACACGTACATACACATACATACTCATAGACAAACATGCACCATCACCCTCAACTCAAATTAAACCCTTTACCCTTTAGAAAGAATTTAACTTCTTAAAACTGGTAAGCTAAAGCACAAAAGTGAATTTTTAAAATTATCATCAGCACTGCCGGGCTGTTACTATTAAATTTGGCATACATTGTTAGTTCTTAGTAAATAAATGTGCAAAAGTTTTAGCTTTTTTTCCATTACTATTCTTTTAAACACACACCAATAAGTTTAAGTCTAGTACAGATTGAGAGTGATAGTAGTAGTGGTAGGGTAGTGGTGGTGCACATGTATTGTTAACATCTAACACATAGAAGAAGGTTAAGTATACTTGACACTTTGTGTTTAAAGTTAAAATTTATGACAAAAGGTTACGTTAAAATAAGCTCTTCTTCGTTAATAAGATGAAAATAATAATAATGAAAAAACAGAAAAAATCGTAATAATACCAAGTTCCGAAAGCAAAAACTATATGAAAGAAACTTGTATAGCAAAGTATCAGCTTAATGGAGAACATACTACAGCATAGGGAGGTGTTAGAAAAACATGCACACACACACACACACACATACACACAGGCACATAAATAATAACTATTGGTGTTAAAATGCTGGGAGACAAAGAAGCCATTAAGTGGATATGAATTTGTTACACCATGTCGCCAAAAACAACATAAAAATATGAAAAATACAACATGTATTAAAAAAAAAGAAGCTAAATTCAATAAACCAAAAATTTCAGAATGAAAGAAATATATAAAAGGGCGAGGCTGGCCCAAACAGAAATTTGAATAAATTTTACACACACACCCTGTAGGCTTCTTAAAGCAATATCAACTACACATCATTAAACTCCCAACTGCTCTATTGTGAAAAGCACAAATTTGTACAAACAGTGTACGCATTTAGAACGCATCCAGCCCATAGCAAAGAGACTCTTGTGCGTGTGGTATTCTTACGTTTTTACTCTTTATTAACAACGATTTATTGATTCTTGGAAATTGTATGCCTTTAGACTATTTGGCATATAATACATTTTTTTAATAGCACAATGGGACCTCTCTAGGACCCAAGTGGGCCGGCCGATCTCATGACCCCCAGGCCGCAAAACATAACATTTCCTTAAAGCATTAGAAACTACACTACACTAAACTCCCAACTGCTCTATTGTGAAAAGTACAAATTTATACAAACATTGTACGCACTTAGAACGCCTCCAGCCCATAGTGAAGGGACTCTTGTGCGTGGGGCAGAAGGTATTGTTTAGTTTTTACTATTTATTAAAAATGATTTGTTGTTGCCTGGTGTTTGCATACTTTAAAGCAATTAAATTTACATGACCTGTATAAAATATGTAAAATTTCATTTAAGAAAAATTTATTTTTATTTCATTTATTCGAACATTTATTCACACACAAGCAACACACCAGCCCAAATACGTAACAGACCAATACCAAACCCCTTTTATCTAGAACTTCCAATATGGTAGAAAAAAAAAACAGCTGTCAAGTTGACAGCTTGCTTACAAAATGGTCCAACATTAGCACTACCCTATGGAAAAAAAGAACACTAAAATTCAACAACTAGTCCGTACAGTTGCGGTAAGAAATATAGCACCAACAAAGGCGAAGAACGCAATTCGAAAAGGCATGTCTTTTAAGCCAAAAGGAGCATTGTTAGAAAATAATAAGTGTGTTGCAGGCAAAGTATCAAACTTTGGTTTTAATCTAAGCAAGACCAGATTATAAAAATAGTGGGCCAAAAGGTGTCATAAGCAATAAATAGACTATGAGTGTACAGCTGAAAAATCATATAATTTTAGTAGAGTTGTCTCGATTTTTTTCAAAATTGAATTTTGTATTTTTAGTATTAAGGCAATATATATTTTCCATTTATAAAATAATTTTTTTGGCTGATCAACAAAAAAAAATTACCGGGTAGAGTTTTGCAACCAGAGAAACCCATTTTCAGGTTGTGTAATTTTTAACATGAACTATTTTGTTAATCAATCAAATACTTATTTTGCCATTTTTTTATAGTGTAAACAAATATATAATAAGTACACAAATTCAATTATTCTAGTTCATAAGTCGCCGACATTTCGCTGCTGCTACTCAACTCGTCAGTAGAGTCGAAAAATGTAAAAGAATATTTAAAACTGTACTGATTATTTTATTATTTCATGAACGCGTTTAGCATCGAAAATGCTCAAGCAATTCTTCAATACAGCAGAAAACAATCCAACAATCCATCTTGCAATACTTTCAATTTTCTATACAGATGAGTTGAGTAGCATCCCAGAAATGTCGGCAGCATATAGGCGGCTGAAGAAGACAACATATAATCAATGAGTTGTATTTGGACCTAGAAATGTACAATAGGCTTTTATAGCAAATAAACAATTAAATGCTCAGCAATTGTAAATCGTAACAGTTCTACCATAAAGTTAAATTAATGTTTAAAACTCGCTGGGGCCAGCGCAAAGCTTAAAGCGTTTGTCATCACTGATACAGGGGCAATAAACATAAAAATCAATTAGAAATTAGTTGGATGTTGGCTAGAGAATATAAAATATACTCCAATCAATAGAAAAATAAAAATATGTTGAACAAGTTTCACGCCCAAAATACAAAATTAAAAGAAAACGTCGAGGTATAAACAATAAAAAGCCCACATCGAAAACTGTATTATAAATATGCATATGATTTTTTAGTTCTACACTCAAAATTGATTTATTACGTAAAAAGCTTGATAAACCATCTGTCAAATACGTATTATTTTTCCACAGTACTCCTTTTCGTTTAAAGGCATTCCATCTTCAAATTCAATGCCAAGCTCTTTTAGCCTTTAGTCGTGCTATTTTCCTCACCGCATCTATAAATATACATACATACATATAGTCCTGCAATACTAATACTGTGCAGAGTACAAAGCGAAGAGAAAAAGAGACAGAGAGTCGAATAAAAGCACTTTTTAAATAACAAGCATTTGCTGTCAGTTTCAAGTAGTATGTCAATATTTGGAGACCAATACATCAACAATATTACACAAGCAAACTTCAAACAGCAAAAATCCATCAGGACACAGGCACACTCGCACACTTTTATATATAAATTAATTTAAAAATTTCTCTACATGTAGATGGTCTTGTGTGGGTGTTAGTTAGAGATTTCATTTACATTAATGAAAAGCCAATATTTAGTGCTACAGAAAATCAAACATTTCACTAACAACAACAACAAAAACAAGAACAAAAAGCAGTAACAAATATCAATAGTCACACACTCACACACACGCACACGCACGCACACTATTAAATCAGCAAATATTTTTGCAAAAGAGAGTAATAAAAAAAGAAATTTTTGTTGCCAGCTAAAGTAAAAATTATTAGTATAAAGCAAAAATTTTACCAAAATTTTTTTTTAAAAGACCAGTACAACCTCCTGCTGTTGTGGCAGCTTGTTTCATGGACATGCTGGGGATGGTGCGGACGTTGGTGATGGTAGTAGTACTGGTACCAGTGGCGGTGGTGGCAAAGAATTTTTGTGGTTGATTGAATTTTTGTGATTGCAACAAATTTTCTAACAACAAAATTTTGCTAAAACTCATCTGTGTGTGTGCTTACATATGCAAGTGTATACAATACACTGTAGACTTTATTAAGCATACTTTTAGGCAGAAAATCTTAAAACGGAATGTGAACATGCTTCAATAGAACAATTTTATGAGTAGTTTCTTGTTTGAGGTCAAAATTTTTCAACAGCAAATTTTAAAGCCCTTAAAACTTTTTTTCAAAGAAATTTGTCGAAAGCTAATATGTTTCCAAAAAACACTTTTTTTAGAAACCTAGACTTTATTAAGCATACTTTTAGGTAGAAAATCTTAAAACAAAATGTGAGCATGCTTTAATAGAACAATTTTATGAGTAATTTTTTTAAAAAAAATTTCAACAGCAAATTTAAAACTTTTTTCAAAAAAATTCGTCGAAAGTAAATATGTTTTCAAAAAACCTACACTGATCCAGCTGAAAAAACAGCGCAACCAACAAAAAACAAGTCGGCGATACACTAATAAAAATGAAACTGGTTGCTTCTGTGGTAGAAAAATTCCAATCAAATAAAAGGGACAGTGAATTAAAAAATTGCATGTTGTCAGTAAAATTAAACAATGATGTAAACAAAGACAAGAACTTATGTAGTGATCAACATATTTGAAATAGACAAGTAAAGTGAAGTTGAAGACTTATGGGCTGGGGCCACATACTTCTTGCTCACTTCTGTTTATGTAAAATCGATTAAGTAAAGAAAAACTTACTTTTCACGTTTTAAAATGAAGTTTTTTTTTTTGATATGAAAAAATAATTTGTTTATATCTTGCTCAGAAAATTTTATAAAAAATTTGTTCTTTTTCGATTAATATATATTCCCTACAAAATCTTTCAGCGTTTCGAAAGCACATAAATTAAATTTTTATTAATATTTTATATTTTTTATGTTTCTTTGTATATTTAAGCCAATATTTTACTTTCCTTCAGATAGCTTCTTCAGGGCTATTGCTTGAAATTATTTCATTACCTTTTCTTCAATACTATTGCCCTGTAGGAGCTATTTAAAGGAGAGCGAGATATCGGTAAAAATGTACACAGAAATATATGAAAACAATTTAGAATGCAGGACCTTCAGCTCTAGAACAGTTACAGTGTTTTTCTCCGCGGCTGGCCATTTAACCCCTGATCAATATTCCTGTACCGACTTTAATTTGCCCCTTCAATTCAGTGCTGGAGGCTGACTTAAAACACCCCCATATTTAATTGCCTTCTGCACGAAACTGTTCCGCCCGAATAGTTTTTCCTGCACTTCCTTTAATTACATGATTTTGCAGCAAATCTTTAATCCTTCGCAACTAAAAGAGAAAAACTAAATTAAAAATACTATTTTTAAGTACCTTAAACTTTTTGCCAACCCTTTTTCTTTCTAACTAAACTAATTTAACGCTTTATTTATTTTGTTAATTTGATATGGCTGCAAATGTTGGTGCATTTTCAAAGTTGTCGAAATTGCAAAATAAAACCAAAAGCGAAAGCTTAAAACAGTTTTACCAAATTCTCTTTGGCAAAATGAAAAATAAGTGCTACAAACGAGGTCATGTTTTAAACCACACACACACACACTCTGCCACCTCATAGCATATGTGTGCTTATAATTTCAGGCACTTAAGACAAATAAGTATTAATTTTAAATTGCTTAATGAATGAATGCAAAAGGGTGGCTGGCTGAATTTAACCAAACTTTTTAATTTCTTAAATAAGATGAAGCAAAGAAATTATGAAAACGAAAAAATATGCTTAAGAACACTTCATCAAAACTGTTTTTCTGCACTTATTTTTATTTCTCCAATAAAGAGTACCAAAATAAAATTAATTGCATACTTTCTGGCAGCTGTTAGTAGAAGATGTAAAATAAACAAAAAACTGAAACTGCAAAAATTAGGTTAATTTTATAAATTTTGAACTAAACAAAAATTGAAGCATACTGAAAATGAGCTTTTAATTCTCAGAGAAAACCAAGACAGATTTTTAAGAACTTTTTTTTTTGGCAAACTTTGCATTTAAGCAAAATTTTAAGTAAGAGTTTTATTTCTATTACATAATTAAAGATTTCTTTAAAACAAAGTTTTCCGACTATGTTTTTGTTTTGTTTCTACTACATGAAATGAAAAAGAGGAACAAAAAGCAAATTTACACAAAGTATGCGGAACTCAAGGGGATGCTCTTTACACTCAAACGATAATTTAAAAAAATCACAAAATTCAGCAGCATAAAATCAGTGCCTAATTTCTGGGTTCGCATTAAAAAGACATTCATTTCAGCTTTTTCCATTGAGAAAGTATTTAAAAAAAATAGTCTTTTAATGCGTTTGTTATCAAAAACAACTAAATTTTTCTTTTTCTCCACTTTTCCAACGAAGAAAAAAGCTGAAATGAATACATATGTATGTGTGTTCATTTCCAATAAAAAATCGCTGCAAATTACGAAATTGAATAATTCGGTTACATTATTTTGCTGCGCACTTCCAATCAATGTGAAAGCTAATTTATCTCCTTTCTCTCCCTCTCTCTCTCTCTCTCAAAATGTATACATAATAAACTTTTAATTGGCATAATCACTTACTGTTTATCACTTCAAAGTGTTAATTTTAATTTTACTTCCCTTTAGACTAAAAAGGTAAAATTATATATATTAATATTTTATTTCAAACTAATTATACAAAATGCCAATTAGTTTGTTTTGCTGCGAAAATGCTCAAATCTAAGCAAGCGTAACTTTAATCAAATCTAGATTTTTAATATGGTACATATAAAGAAGTGTAATGTGAGGGTTGCCTTTTACGTTTTGGGCCTTGGTAGTTCTAGTGTTGCAATCTGGCAACTGACAGCTTTATCGTAAAAACGTCAGAACGTTTTGACATATGAGCGTATTTTTGTGTTGTTTACAGTAACTTCAAAGATTCATCTCTACCAAAAAATGGAATTAAATCGTGAACTCTTTTGTGCGATTATTTTTTACAACTCTCGATGTGACTTAACTCTGCAACAGTGCATGGATGAGTTTAGTTAGATTTTTGGCGATGAAGTTCCATCAAGAACCAGTCTTTATCGATGGCATGATAAATTTAATCGTGGTCGTAGTTAACTCCAAGACGAATTCCCCGGCGATCGTACAAAATCACTTGATCCGAACTAACATTTCAAGGTCGTCATGTGACCTATCGTGGAATTGAGACAATTGAGGCGTTATGAGTAGGACCAGCATACATTTAATATTGGATAAACATTTGACTGTAAAAAAAAGAAGTGTTCACGTTGGATCTCACTTCATTTGTCAATCGCTCAAAGAAAAAAGTCTTGCTTCGATTGGTCGAAGGAAATACTCAAAAAATACAATCGCAGTGCTTTGAAACACGTCTATGAAATGGTGACAGGTGATGAATCGTGGTTTTGGTATGCTTGTGCCCGAAAGTAAACAGCAGTCAATAGTATGGGTGTTTCAAGTTAGCGCCTGAAACACTTCCAAGCAAATGGTCGCCTGTTTTTTTCAGAAAACTAGACATGTCGCAACCGTGCCATTTCTGAGAAGAAATCAGGCAAAGCCATCACCGAAGATGTATCCCTCTTCACCACGACAATGCGAGCTCTCACACATCGGCTCAAACAACTGCATTTTAAAGCAGCCAACTGCATGTGATTTGGTTAGTCATCCACCGTTTAGACCAGACTTGACACCGAATGACTTCTTTTTTCCCCCCGTGCGTAAAAACCAAACTTGCAGGTCAACGTTTTTCGGCACCTGAAGAAGCGGTTGCTGCCTTCAGAACGCAAGTTTTGGAAATCCCTCAATCCGAGTGGCAAAAGTGCTTCTACAATTGGTTCAAACGCATGCAAAAGTATCTAGATCTTCTTGGGGAATATTTTGAAAATCAAAGTGCTTTTCAATGATTAATATTTCTTTTTGTTCTCTAAGCCCGAAATATAAAATGCAACTCTCGCCTTGAACTAAAAAAAAATAAAGAAATGAAATTTTTAAATATATTCCGTTGAGCAAAGTAAAAGGTAGTAACCACTTATTTGGCTTTTAAATTCAGCCTCACTTGCTCTGAATCAAGGGCAACGCCTCTGCAAATGATTTTTGCATGTTTTCACTGTGAAACTGTCAAAAGCTGTGCAGACGTACATATGTGATTATTGTAGTTGGGACAGTCTCACCACCATAATTACACAAACAAAATACAAGCGGCTTTTCTGTGTTTGTAGAGTTGCACTTACCTGATACATAGATAAGACTTGCTCCGAATCAAAAAAGACATTCGAGTGATAACATTGTAATGCTGATTAAATTGTTAAACAAGAACTTCACTAATTAAGATTTCTTATAAAAACTAAAAAATTTTAAAATTTCTGAAGCATATTCTTTTATTACTAACTCTTATACAAAAAAAAAAAAAATATTTTGATTGTTTGCAAAATCATTTTTGCCATTTTGCGTTTTACTCATTTGTTTAATCCAGTCTGCTCTGTTAGTTCGTACTCCCTTTGATATCCTTCTAAATTTGTCACACAAAATTTATGCTTTTTTTTTCTTTGTATTTGTTAGATAAGTAGCTTATCATTTCTATAACAGTTGAGGGGGTTTTTTTGGCGTAAAACAAAATTTTATTTGCTAGTGAAATGGCCAAAATAAGAAGATACTGCCATTGTTTTGTTGGTAGCAGCAAATTTTGGGCTTAAACAACTGAACATCAATGTATAGTTAGTTCCATGACTTTATATTTGTGAATAGAGGGACAACAACAACAACAACAGAAATCGTTAAAACGACTTAAGCATTTATTTTTTGTGCTTTTCACTGTGAATGGCAAGTATATCATTTGCTCTCAGTTGGTTTGGCTTAATCTTGTAAACAAACCATTAAATAACACGGCCTATAAAATTTGTTAAAGCAGCAGCAGTTGTACAATGTGAACATATAATATTAAATTACCGAAAAATCAAAATAATGTTGAGTCAGTAGACAAAAGAAGGGAAAGAAAAATTAACAATATAAAACTGGGTAAAAATAAAGCAGAGTTTAGGGCTTAGTATCAACTCAGCCATTGAAAGACATTTTAACACTTTGAAACTTTTTGAATACTTTAAATACTGACTGAATATTCTGTGTATTAAAATTTGGTCAACAACGTCAAAATACGGCAAGCGCCGCATTACAGAAAACTCTAGTGTTATTAATTTTTTAAGCTAAACAAGCAAGCAAATAAAACAAAACAGCCTAACTATATGCAACGTAGTGGAAAATAACATTTAATCCGCGGAAAATATGACACTACAAAATTATACGCAAAAGAAAACAACCAACAATAAAAACAGCAGCAACTCTCTATAGCAACTAACAAACACACACACATACATACACACGCGTGCACACAAAAGCAGATATTTAAAGTTGGCTGAAGCGACAGAGAAAAATGCCTTCAGCAAGGATTAGTGATTTTAGCATTTAAATGGTAAACGGGAAATTTATGGTAGAAATTTTATTTTCAATGCATAAAAACAAAATACTTGGCTGAAATGTAAAAGAAGCTGCAGTGTGGTTATGGTTCTTGCGGATAACGAAGCTGACGCTGGATGGAGCTGATGATAGCATTGCTCTGTTGTACTGCCGGAGTTAGAGTACAAAAGAAAAAAGAACGATTATTACAAGCGGTTACAGCTGCAGGGCAATGTTCGAAATTAGAAAAACGAAACGTAAGATACAAAAAAAAAAATGTTGAGAGCGGACACAGAGAAAAATGTTATTCAAATTAGTTGAGGGATTTTTTTTTCGCTTTAAGTTTCGGAATTTTCTAATTAGGAATTTTCCATTCGGATTCTAATGCAATAAAGCAGATTAAATACAGCGAAAAAGGAGCATTAAAGTTTTATGGTACAAGGCAGTCTGACGTGAAGCAAAAAAAAAAAAAAATAAAAGATTTTAAGGGAAAATTTTCAGCACAAAATTCAAAGGATAAATAAAGCCAAGTTAATAATTAACTGGTTTCCAGAAACAAGCTTTAAAAGTGATGAGTGCTGTGTAAAAAATTTTATGTAGAGCAAAAAAGCCAAAAATGCAGCAAATGCATATTGAATTGAACGCCCAATTGCGTAACAGGCTTCAATAGTTTTAAGGCGTTGCTCAATTGTCTGCCTCTTCATGGTGGAATTTGTCAAACACTGGAACATTGAACTTAAAAATTAATATGAATAGAAAACTTGCCGTTAAGATGTGACCCACAATTAATGTTGTGCATTACATTTGGAACACCCTATATGCGCCCGTTGGCATTGCTGTGCAAATCCATTTTTTATGCTGTAAAAATAATTTGTAAATATTTTTCTGTGAAAAGTTTTATGGGTGAAAGAAATTTTGTTGAAAGAATTATTTTATTCTATTCTTTTGAAAAAAGAAAAACTTAATGTATTCTCCATTTGTCATGTCATTGATTATATAAATAAAAATCCCATTGCTAAATATTGTTATATAAAACCACAATAAGAAAAAATTTTTGTGTCACGACTTTTTTTTTATATTATCCATTTTAGGCTTCCTTCTCGAAGGAGTTACGCCCTCAGCACCACCAGATGTACCACCTAGAAATCCCACAATGAGCCGCATGAACAATGGTCGCTTAGTGGCTGCTAATCCAAATGATTTGGGTGTCGATTTTGAGCCCTCATGTTTGGTGCGTACACCATCGGGCAACGTCTACATTCCCAGCGGTAATTTAAGTGAGTACAACAAATAATCCTTTAAAATATTCATAAATTTGAACACGAACACTTTGCCAAAAACTAAGAAGGGAAAAGAAAAAAAAAAAACATCTCCCAAAAGCTCTGCCAAAAGCTAGTTTTTTAAGATTTAATAACTGTTGCCAACGTTTCCCTAATTTTTTTTTTCTATAAGGACCTGCAGCAGTTTAAATAAACGAAAAATTTTGAATATTTGCCATTTAGCAATATCTAAGTGAAACTGCACAAGAGTGTTTTATATCTAAACAATTTACGTGATTTAGGACTCTTCTTTTTTTTTTTTGCATAAATATTTTAGTTTTGCCTAAAAGTATGCTTTTGTCAAGCAAAAAAATATATAAAATAACAGTTATTTAGTGTTTGTACATGGTTTTGCTAAAACTAAATAAAATTTGTTAATGAAATTTTCGTAGGGAAAAAGTTTTTAACTCGTTTGCAGAAAAAAAAAAACACAGTACATACATATATAATTTATTTACATGTTGAAAACATACTCTTAAACTATTTTATTTGAAGTGGAGGTAAAAGAGAACGACAAGAGCATTAAAAAATTTATTTATTCATTTTGTGTTTTAATGTGATAAAATTGAATGCAAAAATCTTCTAATGTTTTCAAAAACACATTTTAATCCATAAAACCTAAATAGAAAAAGAAATGTTTTGTAGCTTGAGCATTTTCTGATCAGTGGATAATGATATTTATTTTTTTTTTTTTAATTTTTTGCCCAAAGCAAAATTTCAAAATGGAATATTTACAAAACAAAACCAACAAAACCACATATTTAGCTAATTTCAAAAATCAGTTGAAAGAAAATTTCTTTCTATAGCAAAATCTTGTTTTAGCGTGTGCAGCATACTTTATCGCAGGTAACATTGTTTTGTTTCGAAATGAACTCTTGCAAATTCATAATTAGGAAATTTCGTAGAATAACAAGTATTTTTTAACTTTGAAGCAAAAGGTGTAAGACTTCTTTTGAAGATGCTCTAAATAGTTATTCTGAGAGATAAATTGGAGTTGTTGTCAGGAGTTGCTTAAATTACATATAGTTTTTACGTGGTATAAACGATTTATGAGAAGTTTTGGCTTTCAATTTTGCTTATTAAAAGCGCGTTATTTAAGGTCAACATTTGCCGAAAATGGCGTGACCACTACTTTCCTGACGACCTTTATTTTGGACAAGTACTGGCACACAAACAACTTACCTCTCATGTACAATCACTTGGATACAACAAAGGAAAGAACATCTCGAAAAAAAAAGTAAAAGTATTGAATGTCACAAGAGCCCGTTTTAAGGTTATGTTTGCTCAACGAGCCAATCAATATAACAATATTTAAAGCAAATTTTTATTTGCTTTTGTAAAGTTCTTATGAAATCAAGAAATTCTTCGGCGCAGCTTTATAATTGGTCTTTGAGCGAACATAACCTGAAAATATGCTATATTGAAATTTAATAATTTTACGTTGTTTTTTTTTTTTTGTATCCAAGTTAATGTCAACATGTGTATTTTTAGTTATTTTGCAAAATAGAGTTTAACAGGAAAGTAGTGGTCACATTTTTTGTTGCATCCATGTATGTTTACATGCGCTTTTCAAAAAAAAAAAACCTTAACAGGGAAATTGTGGTATTGTAACTGTAAATTTTGTCGTTAAAGGAATGTTTAACTATTTGAGATGTTTTGTAGCATATTTATGGGGGCTAATTAAAAATAGTTTATCGCTGTCATCAATTCACAATTAATTTCAGTAAAAACTTGCTTTATAAAATCATTTCTGTGTCGCTTAATTTAATGATTGGAAGAATAGCTTGTATGTATACAAACTTAAAACGTTTTTAATATTAAATTACTCTACAAAAGTTATTATTTTATTTAGTTTTTTTTTCTTCTTTTTTTCATTTAAAGTAACAAATTTTCACATGCCTAATAAAAACTTTATGACCACTTGGTTCAATATATGTACATGCAGTAATTTGCACATTTGATTTGGGTTTTTTAAGCAATTTTTATATATTGTGGCAATTTTTTGTATACTTAATTTAATGGAAATTTATGCGCATACATTTCAGCTTTTAAAGAGTTTTTAATCAAATGAAAAAATACCAAATTTTATATGTTTTAAAATATGTATATAGTGAAAAAGTTTTTTATTTAACTTTGTCCCCTTTCATAAGTGAAGTAAACAAACAATTTTGTTTTTATTTAAACATCAAAGAGGCAACAAAAAATTGCATTTTTATTTTTTTTTTTTATTTACAAATTGCTTAAAACATTTGGCGTAATTTACTTTTGTGCGCGTATGTGTATTGGTTTTTCTTTGAAAATATTTATGCATTCAATAAAATATATAATAAAATTAAACAGCAACATAAACAAATAGCTTACATACAAATAAAAACTTTTTTTATTTTTTATATAAAAAAGGAATATTGATAAATATTTTATAAAAAAGAAAGAAAAACTTATTCAAGTGAGTGCTCATTTGATGATGCAAATTGTTGCTGATTCTGGGCTGCGTAAAGGCTAAAAGTTAAAATATCAATTAAATAAAAAATAATTTCTGTTTAAAAATAAATCATGCAGTGAATTATACAGAAAAATGTACAGCCATTATTATAAAAAGCTTTTAATGTTTTTTTTTTTTTTACTTTTAGATTTAGTTATTTTGATTAAATTACGAACAGCCTTTGTTTTGACTATTTAAAATATGCTTTATAAAATTCAAAATGCTATACAAAAGTAAATTGCTGTTCAGCTGAAAACTTCCAAATGTATGTACATATATATTTTTAAATATTATATAACAAAATATTTATTTAAAAAAAATTTAAATTGTTTGCTGGCCACCATCTGTCTTACCTGAAAAGTTTGCAAGTTATTTTTCAGCCTGATGGTTTGTCTATTTTCTTGCCACAAAACCATTTAAATTATGAAGTTGTGAGCTCTTGTTTATTTAATGTTAAAGATATTTGTTAAGTTCATTAGTTTGCTCCGCTTCATTAAACTGTTTTCTTGAGTTTATATCAACGCTTTTCTGCGTGAGACTGCGTGCTTTAATGAACCCAATGACATTTTCTCCTCAAGGCTTTTACTAATTCATCACAGCATTTTTTTTTTTGCTTTCAAGCAAACCTCCTAAAATTATGCTACAAATTTCTTTTTTAACTTGGCAAAGAAATTTGCAAGAAATGTTAAGGCTTTCTTAAGTGATATTAGGTGTATTGAAAAACCAAGTAAAAATAAAGAAAATGTTTAAAAGAAAACGGAGGAAAATTTTTTTGAGTTAAACAATTAGACTAAGCTAAATGAATAGTTGTTAAGTTTTAGTATAATATTAGTATTTTTTCATATATTGTTGGTCAATATGTCGTTCTCCTTTGGATAACTTCTGCAGCGCTACATAAGGAGAGCGAAATGTAGGAACAAATATACGAAAAAATATAAATATTAAATCAAAAGGGTTTCGAGGAATGCCAAATGTTAAGTTTTGTATAGAAAACTGAAAATAACTTTAGCTCGTTTGACATTTAAAACACGTGTACTTATTGAATGTACATACATATATTTTCAAATACATATGTATTTCTTAGTTTGTGTTTTATTTCCTTGATGAAATTTTTTCGATTTTTAAACTGATCAAAAATGTTCTTTTTTTGAATTGATTATTCTAGTTTTCCTCACAATGTTTGTTGCACATTCATAAATTATTTAATAACTTCTTTGAAATAGAAAATAATTTTTTTTTTCATATTTATTTTCCTTTTAATTAAAAATAAAAAATACATAAATTCTCTACATGCTTTTTAATTAAAATGTAGTAAACAAAATGACAACCTGCTATACAATTTTTATGAAATTAAAAATTAAAGAAAACAGAAATAAGCACAAGAAAAAATGAAATGTTTTAGAAATAAAATTACAAAGACCCCTAAACAATGTTTTTATTTTGTGTACCTTGTTTGGCTTTGTTTTGCTATGTTATGTAAGAAAATAATTCTGCATACATCTAGGATGTGTATAATTAAAATTACATTGCATATGTTAAGGCGTTTTATATGGCATACATTATGTATGCATATCCAAACATTGTAACGGGGCTTTTGTGCATTACTGCTTTCATTTTTCATTCTCCACATTTTTCTATGTATGTATATGAATTTCTTTATTACGGACTTTTTCTATCATCTTGTTTTTTGCGTTCCTTCTCTTTTATTCTAAGCTTTTTTACACATAACATTTTTTGTTTGTTTTTGTTGCTGCTGCATAATATTTTTTATATGTATGTTTGAGTGAATAAATGTATGAGTGACTAAATGTTAATGCTGCTGTTCATAATGAAAATGTTAATTAAAATAATGTATTACTGCAGCTAGAGTTTCTACATAATAACTAAACACATGCATTTCTGTTTAAAGAAACTTGGTCTACACGTATGTGAGTGTGTGTGTGTGTGAAATCGGCAACTACATCATCATAACAAAAATTGTCTATGTCCTGTAGCTGGGTTTGTTTTCATGTGTGAGTGCGTATGTGTGTGTGTGTATGCAATTGTGTTGAATGCCTGAATGCCAGCTTAACTGTATGTGTCATTTATGCTTTGACGCCATTTTTATATTTACCGTAAGTCTAGTTTGCACAACAAACACATGCAAAGAGTTATTATTGAAAAAATAAAACGGAAACATTCTCTTCATTTTTTTTCACTCATTATTTTCATTTCGTTTGTGTAATTTTTTTCTCTCCCAGTAAGAGTTTTCATTAGAACTGTGAATTGTTGTTGTTTGAATTTCTCAACATACCTTTAGAATTAAAGTTAACGATGAGTATATCGTTCGTTGTTGTTGTTGTTGTTGTTGTTGTTGTTGTCGCTGTAATTTAAGTAGTAAATATAATGAAAATAAACAAACAGTGGAGATGATTATGTTGATGGCTTCCGTTTTTTTTTTTTCTTTTTACTTTTTTTAGTGCACGGCTAAGGGGGCACCACCACCAAACACTCGCTTATTCAAGCAATCTTCAGTCACTGTTTTTTTTCCAACTAAAATTATGCAGATATTTTAAATGCTTTATATAACCATACTTGTACAAACAAAAGAGAAGGAAAAAAACGTAGAGATGCATTTCCTTGTTAACGTAAATAAATAGCAAGTAAAGTAAAGAAATTAATTTAAATTGTATATCTGACTACGATTATTATTCATAATTATGAACTTGAAAAGCAAAAAAAAACATATGTGAGTTTATAATTATTTTTATATTTATTTTAATAAATAAATCCCTGCTAAAAGCAGAAACAATACCCAGCTATGAATGTTTTGTAGGGATAAAATTTTAATTGTAGATGTATGGATCTGTGAGCGTATGATTTCTATTAGAATTGGGGGAAAAAAAAGTAAACAAACAATGAAACCTTACTTAACAAAAGAGTTGTTTATGCATACTTATTGAAATATTTTTGTTTTTTAGTTGTGTTCATTAAACAAATAATCTGCTAGAGTTAAATTTACACAAGGCCGGAAAATATTTCATAAGTTGTGTGGGCAATTAGGGTACACCTGCCACACAGTATTGTGTCTCATAGACAAGAACAATTTTTTGTTTTAATAAAAAAATATATTTTGATCAACTCCAAGATTCCGAATATCGAGATTAAAAAAAATTAATTGATTTTTATTAACTCATTTTAAATGGACAGATGTGGAATGATTTACGTGAGTACCTGCCACTAGGGCTCAACCTCACGGTGGTCAAACCACGTGGTGTAATCAAGACGTTACACCACCGCCCCCGAGCAGCCGGAACAACCGCTCGGGTGGCAATTTATTTGCTACGTTACTTGGCCATAACAAAACCCCTTGCTCAGGAGTTGAGCTATCTAACCTCTGCTGCATTGCAATTCCCCAGACGGCTAAGGATACACGACTACCGTGGTAGCCCGAAGTTCCTAAGATCATCAGTCCTTGAACCAACGCTAATGCTCCCGCCAATCTGGTTCCTTACAAAGCAGCGTCTGTTGCTTAGCAACAGCACTACGGGCCCATTTGGGCGACCGAACACAGACCCGAGGGTCTATGATCAGTTTAGCTACCAACGTTCCCTTCCATGCGAACTTATGGTAGCAACCACAGCCAGTACGTTTCAGCCAAGGAAGGCTCCTCAACCTATGACCGGCGAGATGACTCCGAAGAGTCATCCCGGGGCTCCGGTCCCCGTACTGCCGAATTGTCCCTCGGTGAGGGGTTTCAGCAAGTCCCTCAGGAGTCGCCGCCCTCCTTCAGGAAATGCCTAAGATTTTAGCCACCAAGCCAGCCGAGGTATCCTGCACCCCTTCTACCCCGTTGACACGACATCAAGCTGGTTACGATCAGCAAGATGCATTTTGTGCCCCCGGGGGGAATTTTAAATGGACAAGAAAACTACAACAGTTGAGTGGCCATCCATTGTTAATGATGAGGCAGTGTAGTAAAATGATAAGGCGGGCAACAACATTTCTATGCCAAGCAGTGCTGCCAGATGTGCAGATTTATGTGCTTTTTAAAGATTTCTTCAGATTTTTGCTTTCGAAAAAGTCTTTTTCATGAATTTTATAATTTTAACTTAATTACTTATTATTGTTGAAACTTTTTCTTGTAGAACTATTTTGCATTACGTTTGTTGGGCTCAAGTTCTTTCTATATTATTTTTGTGATTGATATTAATTAAATAAGACAAAGAAAACATCAACAATATTTAGCAAGGTGAACAACTAGCTGTGTCGAAGCCGTGTCGATCATAATTTCTTCACATATGTTATTGCATTTGGATTGGAGCTTCCATTTTGATAAAAGGCTTCATCAGTCTTAGCGCGGTCTTAAATTGTCTACCTCCTTATGGTTGAATTTATCAAACACTAGAACAATTAAATTACAAATCAAGTTGGGAAGAGAACTTGAGAGCTTGACAATTAACGTCGTGCATTGTGGTTCCAGCACCCTTTACATACTTCACTGTCAGCTAATTTGGAAAGTTAATATCTTAAAAATTGTTTTAAAATGCAAATATACTATATCATAATACATTTTTAAGCCTCCTTATTTGTCCGGAAATATTTCTCTGTTTGCTTTAACTAAATGTAAAAGCAATAAAAAATTCACTGTTACAAGGTTTTATTGAATTTTTTTTTTTAATTAAATTTCATTAAAATACTTTCGGACAAGAGTTTCAGAAATATCTGCAACCTACATTTGGACTTTGATGATATTATTAGTTGTTCAATTGGTTCATTCGCTTTTGCCTCAATAATTATTTTAAATATTCTCTTTATTTAATTATTTAAAACCATTAGCAAAATGTTTGTTGCAAAAATGCACAACGAATCGATTTTATTTTGCCATTAATATATAAAATAATGCACTCTGTAACTGTAAACCACTTCCACAGCTGTTATATTTTGGCAGCAACTGCTCCCCGCTGCACTGCATACATACATACATGCAACTCTAGTTTCAATACAAAATATTTTTTGGCAAAATATTAAATGTAATTAAAACTTAAAATTTGACCGCGCGCACAAAAAAATAGCAGCGGATAGGAAAACAAAAGTTTTAATTTTCTAACCATTGAACATAAAAGAAATAAATGTAAACAGTAATAACAATAATAATAATAATAATAATACTTTTGCATACTTTATTCCCAATGTGATTTAATATATTTATAACATTTTTGTTTAAAATAAGCAGACCGCAAAAACACTAATTAATTGCATTTTTTTTTTTGTAACGGCCAAATTTGTGGGAAGGCATAAAAAGGCCAACTGTTCGTTACAAAGAGATAAACAATAAATATAATGGAGTATTTGAGCAAATTATAATGCAAATAACGGGAAAAAATAACGAGGTTTTGGTAATGGTATCTGAAAAAGAAGAATGAAAAAGTATGAAATAAGACATCACAAAATTGGCATTTATTGAATTTAGCTGGGGTACAACAACCAGTTCCGATAAACTTCTCATCAGCAGCCATTTTGGACATGAACTTTTAGTTATATTTATTGATTGAAAGACACATATCAAATGAAATTCTGGCCTCAGCTGGGGTACAACTAGCTGTTTTAAGGTCATTCGTACCCTTATTTTTACTCGTTGACTATGTAACAAAAAGAAAAAGAAAAACGTTTTATATGTCCCTTCTGAATATCACTAAAAAGCAAATTTCCAATTTTCAAAAATATCATAGTACAAGCCTGCGTATTATGCAACAAATTAAATAAGTTCAAGGCAAACATTATCTGCTTTCAGGCGCGCAATGGCAAAGCAATGTGTACTTTAGTTGTTTGGCTTAGTTAATTTTTCAGTATTCATCTGCTGCAAATAGAACATTGTTTTATATTGAATCTTTTTTTTTTTCTTTAATTTCGATATAATGGCACATGAAAATGCCTTAAAATCAGCACCGTCTTGCCTCCTGTATCATGGTGAACAGACATTGGCAGACATTAGAAATGGAATAATTACTCTTTTTTTTGGACATGTCAAAATTGTATTTCTCAAAACAATTAAAATTTTATATTGTAACAAAAAAATTAATTAATTAACATAATTAATTATAATATGAAAAAGTGTTTGCAAAATTAGAGGACATTTTTTTTAGTCCTGGCATAGTTTTAAGTGTTTTTTCATAACATACGTAAACGATGCAATTATATACTGTATTATTAAAGCGCCTATAAAACCAAAAACGGCATAAAAACAGAATTTTCAGAACCATTTTTTCAAATTACTGGTATTTAAATCACATAATTTCTAAACTCAAAATGTGCACTACTTAAGCATAATTGAATTGTTATACTACCAATGAAGTGATTTTTGACTTCAAAACTAGTTTTGCTTGAGGAATACAAAGCTGAGTATTGAAAATCAACTACTACATAGCATTCTAAACGTTACATAATATTAGAAAAATAACGAAAGCCAAGTTTTTCGAGGCCACGTGGATTCCAACAACATTATTTTTATTTTGTTTGCTTGGATATTAGTAATAATCTGTCTTTAATAGCAGCTAATAAACCCGTTTCTTTTTATTATTATTTTTTTTACCACTTTGTTTAATTTTTTCGTATACGTTAAGGCTTTAGTTAACCTATATTTCGAAGCATACTTTTTGGCAAATTAATTTTTAAACTTTATTTTCTACTCCGCTTATTAGACAAGAGTTTCAGTTTCTATTTAATTTTCTGTTTGACTTTATCAAACTGCTCTGTTGAGGCACACAGCACCATGCATATTAACATGATTTATAGTATATAAATAAAGCAATACATACATATGTACATACAAGTAGACATGTGCAAATATAGTTTTAGCTAAAATACGCTTTTCTGCTCTTCTAGTAATTTAACTGGATTACTTGTGAGACAAGAAAATGATACTAGTTTGCAGTTGTGGCTGAATAAAGTTGTTAATCTTATAACATTTAATGAGATATATTGGGCTCAAAAGCAGTTATTAATGGCAGGCTTCAAAAGAATTATTAATTAGATTGAAAGCGAAGAAGCACAAGTTAAAGTGTATTGTAGATATAAGTACATCATTTTGATTGAGGAAATTGATAACATTTGACATGGAATTAAAATTGGAAACAAACTTTTTGAATCTTCGGCATTGTTTTTGAGAGTTTTTCTTAGGATTTAAATTTGAAGTGCACAAAAATCTTAAAGGAAATTTTTAATTCGCGGCACTTTTTGTAATACCTTTGTTCAGTGAAGCCTTAAGATTTATGGGGAGAAATTCTCTAAGCAACAAAGAATTGTTGCCATATAACGATAATACAATAATGCTAATGCTAGAGCTATAACATTAAAATACTTTCTAAAATGTGGTAAATTTGTACATCACTGCAGCAGATATGGCAAGAAAAAGCAATATATTTTCCAAAGTACAAGCAAAAATCACACGTTGTATTGCACAGGCAATACGACGTTTTCTTTGGAAAAGGTATATTGCAAAAAAAAAGAGTTTCTTTTAAAGACTTGGTCTTGCAAATGCACATTTCTTTATGAATAAATCTTGTTAGTGCTATATTTCCGAAAAACTGTGCCTTTCGAAAACATTTTCTTTAGAAAAAGTATTTTACAAGAGCAAATTTCGTAAAAAAATGTGTATTGAAAATAAAATTTTCTCTTTGGAACTGAATTCTGCAAATAAACTTTTGCTTTGGAACAAGTATCTTGCACAGACAAGTATCCTACTGAAGACTCATTTGCTTAGAAAATATTTAAAAAAAAAGAATATGTCCGCAAAATATGTTTCAATATACATATTTCCGTATATAATTCCATAGCTATTGCGCTAATGAACACAATTTTAAGAATTCGACAGTTCTACACATCTAATGTATTTCCAAAAATACTTTTTATCGCTTCCAAGCTTATTACATCATTACATGAAATGACCTGCTATATCCAAAAAATTACCGCAGGTTTCCGGCGGTGGTAAAAATAAATTTCATATAAAAAGTGCTGACACGATTACACAAATGTTGCCTTTACAAAGGTACAACTTTAAAATTGCGTTGCTTTTATGGAAGTACGAAAGTACCATGTATTTCTGTTTTCTCATCATAACATTGAAGTAAATGTTGTGTCAGATGCAAAAACTTACCACAATTTCCCAACAGAAGTTAAAACAACGTTTCATACAAAAAGTGCTGCCAAGTTTTCACAGCTGTGGCATCTATCTATAAAAGTATTTTATGTTCAGTTCAACAACTTCAAGTAAATGTAAAATACCAGAAGTAATCATCCGTGAACGTTAAACTCATGGCTTCAAAAAATATTACGTATACGTTTTGCACATCCATTCAAATCATACGATAAAGTATCACTCATACGTCACGACTACGTCATTCCTATATGCAAGACCAAAACTTTCAAAAATTAACTTAATTATTTATTTGCTTTAAGAGCCAATTGAAATATATTATTTTTGGTCTAAAAATGGAATTAAATGTTTTTTTTTTGTCTTTTTCAGCTGGCATATAGACAGCTGCTGATCTATTTTTAGACCTAAAATAATACTAAAACTTTCATTTTCATAAAATTAGAAATTAACTTTTACCTCAATTTCTTAGTAATCATTTGATATTTTCAAGCCAAGTTTAGATTAAAAATAATTTTTCATACGCCCACATTGCTGCTGTTCTATTTTTAAAGTTTAATTAAAAAACTGTTTTTGTCTAACCTTAAACTATTTTGTAAATAATCTGTCACAATGCATTTCACTTCATTTTCTCTTTTTTTTCAAATTAAGTTCATGTGTTATATTCCCTTCAGTACTTTGTACATAAACTCTTCTTCCCCTCGAAATATGCTTTTGTTTTTTATTCCCCCTTTTGTTTGCAATTTAATTTTGATTATTTTTTTTTTCAAACATGCACAACGTTTGCAAGTTTAAATTGTTCTATTCCCATTAGTGTCGTCCTCTTTTTTGCTGCATTCTTTCTTTTAACAAGTTGCTAAACTATATTTCAAACTTTTATCTAAATATTTGCTTTTGAAACAAAGCAGCCAATTGTAATATTAACACACATTTTGCCATATATTTGCATTTATGTGGTGGTGGTTGTGTACCCAACAAAATAACTAACACTGCCGCTACACTTACACACGCTCGTGCAAACATCTGTGTGTTCGTGCGGTGTATGTTCGCAAATATACACTTGTACCTAGACGAACATCTAAAATATCTGTGCCCTCAGGAGTTCATGTAACACACCACATAAAAACAAAAACCAAAAAACATATCAAAATTAATGCGAAATTTTTCTGCTGATTTTTTTCCAGATTATTTTTTAGTTTTAAGCAAAACAAAATGCAAATTTGTTTAAAACTAGGTTTTTATTTTTTAACTTCAACAAAATGGTTGTAAAACTGTCCCAGCTTACGGCACAGTTAAATAAAATATAAACTAAAAGGCGAGCCTGCTTTTAGGAAAATGCAAAAAAGCTTTTGTTTGTGTATATACAGTGAAAGCTGCTATAAACGTACGCCGTTCAAAGCGAATATTCACTAGATGGATATGCGTGTTGTTTACAAGTTTTGTCGGAGTAGAACTAAATTATCAAAAAAAAAAATATCTGCCTGACTCACAATATCCTTTCGTCAACGTTTGCCAACATATTGAAGATCAAAAAACTATTTTGAAAACTACTTAGGGACTGCTTTCAATCCATATCATTCACATTAATCATATTGCTATTATATCGCTTTATGTGCTTTTAATCAGTTTTTGATGCTTAAAATGTGGGCAAAGGTTCATGAAATGGCATCGTGAGGTAAGCAGTGTTTAAAACCGACATTATCGGCTCGCATTAGGAAATATAAATGCCAGAAACGGAAGCAAATAGAATAAAAATTTAAATTCACGGCTTTAAAAAGCTTTAGCTTTGCAATCTATTTTCATCCCACTCCATATTATGACTTGTTTACAACGCAACGCCACACTTTAGGGGATTTAAAAAAATCTGTAAATCGTGTGTTTTCAAACTACATGATTTCTGAAATCAAAAATGGTTTTACAGATAAAATTGTATGTTATAAGTCAAGTCCTAAATATCATGCCAAACTTTTTTTATTTTAGAAAAATCACAAAAAGCAGCATCAAGTCAGTTTTCTGGCTTAGTTTGTTCCCAGAGATTTATTTTCAAGTGTCGTAAATTTCGTATTAGACCTGTGTATAAAGTAAAAAGTCAACTGAGGAAATAACTCCCCTTCCCCCTCTCGTGCATGGATTTTATTAAAAACTTACAACAGCTCTTGAAATTTTCAAAAATGTGAAAACAAAAAAACTGTTGCAGGAAATATAAATTTCACTATTTTTCAAACTTAAAAACAAAGTATAGTTGTATGGTCATATTCATAATAATTATTATAAGTTTATTAAGCTCTTATTTGAAGTATTTCTACGGAACATTTGTCAAATAAACGTGTGATAAACCTTCAATGGTTTTTATGAATATGGGTGGAAAATTATTACAAAACATGTTTCTGCTTTTAAATTTCAGTTTTTGTGCATTAAAAAAATTCTTGATTTAAATTTTTCTTACATTTCAAAGCATTGCATTCTCCAAGGCCTCATTTTGAAATTTGTGTTTCTTATTTTTTTCCTCATCATTTTTCTCTGTAATTATTAAGTAATTTGCAATTCCATATTTTCAGAAAGAAAACTAGAACTTGTCGTAGAAATTTAATATTTTCCTGTGTCTTTGCTTTCCTCGAAGAAACTTGTTTTTGTGCTGGCATACGAACACAATGAACTGCATAATTATGCGCATTATTTATAAAGTAAAAGCACATGCACATATTACACATGTGTGCTACGAAATGAAAACAAAATCGAAAGCAACCGTAAGGGGTTTTGCTTATAAACTAAAATCTTGGAAATTTAATTTTAAAGCATACTTTTAAGAGTAAAATAAATTAAAATCAAATATCATTACTTTCCTATTTATTATAAGATTCAGAAACTTAATTTTCAACAAACTTAGTCAACAGCTTCCCTTCTTCAGGGACTTTTATGTTCATTAAGTTTAATGTTAAAAGAAAGCAAACCATAATATTTCGTTATGCCACATTTGCATACTTTTTTTTTCTTTTTGTTTCGCTTTAGAAATTTATTTTAAATGAGAAAAAATAGTTTTGGGTTTTCTTTCCTCTTGTTCGTCGTCTTGACTAAAAATCTATCATAATTTTCTATTAAGTTATTAAAAATTATTTCCCTTAACTGTATATACGAATGTATGCATGTATTTGCCTCGAAAGTATGCTTCAAATTGTTTGCCCTGCGTTTGTCTGTGTTTGGTATGCATGTGCACATTATTACACATTATTTTCCAACTTTAAGATGCAAATGCATTAGTTAACTTTCTTGAAGAGCTATTTCAACCCTTCATACGTTCTCTTGCATGAATATTCCCAAAACCATTTAACTAATTGAAATGAGTGAGCTTGATGTTTTGTAGATTTGAAAGCACAAGAAAACATTTATTCTTTAAGATGTGTGTAAACATTTTTGAGAAATGAAAATTTAATGCTGCTTAGAAATAATGTTGTGTTTAAGGAAGCAAACATCATATGAAAATTATTAAAAAAAAAATCTGGCAAAATGTATAATTATAGAGAATTGTAGGTAGTTTCTAGATATCAAAGAAACTAAACCTTGAATAGCAAAACTAAGAAAATATCGCATATGCTAAGAAGTGCTTAGTTGACAAAATAAAATTTATTTCTGAAATAAGCAGAATACTATATTTGAAACAAAGTAAAGCATAAATTATTGCCTACTTTAAGGCGACATCGGTGTCATGTTAGCTCAATCTCAATATAAACATATTTGAAACTCTTTAGCTCTATGGGTAACAATTCATTAATTTTGCAAGATATCATTAGTTTCCTTGAGCCTTATACCAGCCAAATAATTGAAAATCAATTTGTTTTAGCCACTTTTTAGCGTATAGGCTAAAAAATAACCAAACACTGTAACTGTTTTCCGTTTTTTTTTTCATACCATATATATTTAAGTGGTGCTCAAAAAATAGCGGCGCCTTAACGGCGGCTGCAAAAAAGGCAAAAACCAAAATATTAAAAAAAATTTATAATTGAACTTGAACATTAGTTTTGTCTGAAATTGCTCAAATTCGGCTCTTTTTTTACGATAACAAAAAAAGCGAAAGGAAGTTTTTGGAAATGAAATGATTTTTTAGCCAGTGTTTAACTAAAGAAAACTTAGTTTCTGAAGAAGCTTTCAAAAAAAAATTAAGCATCTAATAAAAAATAAACAAGCTGCCTACTTTTTTACTTTAGCTTCAAGAATTTATACAGAGAAAGTATATTCAAGGTACTTGGAAGAAGCAAAAACAATAATTGCCTTAAATGGGTACAAATTCAAATTTTCTTTAAAATGTAGTTTGCTTTTTTCTTATTAAAAACCTAAATCCATAAAGTGTTGCCTACATTCAGGAGAAAATTAATTAAGGCCTAGAAAAGAAATAAAAATAGATAAGGATTTTTCCCAATTATTTGATTATTATTTTTAGCAATTCGATGTGTTGACCTTTTATTCGTTAATTGAATTCTTTTTTTCTATTTCTGGGTCTAGTGTAAGTAATGAATTTCAATTTTACGTTTTTCGCAATTCTAGAAACTTTTTGTACACAGTTTCTGTAATTAATATTATAACAAGAACAAACAAACATTTGAAATAGAGTTTCATAAAAGAAGGATTTTAAGCACAAAATATTATCTGATGTATTTAAAAAATACATAAATTTCAATTTGACTTAAAAAAGTTTTTATGGACTTTTTGGACTAAAACCCATCTCAATCCCTTTCCATTTTTTATAAATATGGCTGTATTCAAAAACAAAATACTACCCAATTTATTGTGTTATATTGCAACGAAAAAGAGTGTTTACTTGAAGTAAAGGTTAGAAAATATGTTTCATTTTAAATTTGCTCTACAATACAGGACTTTAAAAATATAATTTTTTTTAATAATTGACTTTTAATGATTTTGAGGATTTAAGGATTTTGAGGCTTTCATCGTTAGAATATTTTGTTGTGTAAAAACTTTGCTTATACTCAAGTGTAACTTATAAGCTAGTTTTCTAAACTTCTGTTGGCTGTTTACATTTTCATTTCTTAAATTGTAGCTTTTTTTTTTCTTCATAATTTTAATACTCCTAAATTAAATAATAATTTTAATGTTATTTAAATTTTTTCAAATAATCAAATTTCTTGCACCAAAATTACGCAAAAATTATCCAATAGAAGTATTTTGTGTCTAGAAGTTTGTATTAGTGATTTGTAAAAATTATAGCATACTTTAAGGATTTTAAATAAAATTACTATTATTAATCTCGAATATTAAATTGATATTAATCAAATCCTGTGATAATATGGAAGCTGTGAAGCTTTTGATTTATTTTACTATCTTTGGCAAGAAATTTATAGTACTTTGGTTTATAAACAAAACTTTTTTATTATCGTTTATTTTAAAAACTATCAGCTTTAATAACATTTTTAAATGTTTCTTTGAACAATTGCTTTATTTAGAGTTTAATATCTTCTAATTGAGGCAAAAAACAGCTTTACAGTTCATTGCCCCTTAAAGTAGGCTTAAATATTTTTAGATTTTCTGCTATATTCACAGCTCTATAAAGTAATTTAGTTTTACTTTATTTTATTTTCTACTCATCAACAACAGAGTATTGAAACTTAGCAGAAAATTTATTTTGAAGTTTTTATACCAGTAAAGTATGCTTTGCAACATAGAGACTATAAATGGCAAAAGCACTATAATTTATATTATTTGCACATATTCTAGAGACACAAAACAATAAACTATTGACCTCATTTTATTATTATGGGAAATAAGCAAAGAACAACCGAGAAAAATGGCAACATAAAGGGTTTTGCCATAAGGATATAACACTATTTATTTTGGCAGTGCAAGAGAAACAATAAATATCATGAAATATGAGGGAAATCGGTTTTGAAAAGGCAGACGCCTTTAAAAACTCTTTTTGGTATAGAAAAAATGATTGCTATATTTCGTTTTTAGGAAAATACCTTCATTTTGTGATGAATTTCTTTCTTTGTTTAGAACTTATGTCTTAAAACTAATTCGGTTTTGAAATCAATTTCCCTATCTTATTATGAGGAATCATGCTTTCTTGTATAGTAGTCGCTTGTTACAAACTAAGTATTGATTATTTACAAAAATCTTAAATTTTGTTCCATAAATAATTTATAATTCTTCGACTACTTCAAACTTAGTGTTATTAATATTTGCGTAATACCCTATTCAATGCAGAAACTGTGAATTTTTTATTGTACCAAAGCCTAAAAGTATGCTTTAGCGCAATACACAATACGCGTACATTTTAATATATTTGTATTATTTTGTATAAGTATGCATTCTAACAATAATTTATAAAATGTCAATAGCATATGGATTTATGGCAAACACAAAACAGAAAATCTCTAAAAAAAAAAAAAAAAAAAAGTAACAAAATCAAATAAATTTCAAAATAACTACAAAGAACAAAACCAGACATTTATTTAGAATTGTTCAAAGCCTGATTTGAATATTTAAACATTTGTCATTTGTGCGAAAAAGTAGAACAAAACAAGCAGATAAGCTTTAAAATCCCTTAAGCAATTTACATTAAACAAGTTCCCTTCTAACTGCAAGCAATTTTTTACAAAACGAAAAAAACATATTCAAAGTACAAGCTCAATGACAACTGTCAAAATGTTGAACAAATTCATTAACAAAACAAGGAAAGAAAATTAATCAAACTGAAAAAATATGTAGATCTTTTGTTAAATTTAAATTTCAAATATTTTTGGTGAACACATTAAATTTGTATTGACAAATCATCTATTGTTTATGATACATTAAAATTTTTGTATTTATGTTTTAAATTTACGTTTATTTGGTAAACAAATGTGTAGTGTAGTGTGTAGTCCTTAAAGTATGCTATTTGTTGTTGTATAATAAATATCAACAAGAATATGCTTTTCTTGCTACATGTCATCTACACTTATTATATGGATTTTCTTAAATTTTGTTTCGTTACGCCAAAATAGTTATTTTTTGCACAGCAGTATTGTAACTAATGCAGCATATCTAAAGATAAACTTTTCCCTCGTTTAATATTCTTGCGTTTGAACGGTAAATCAGGATGTGTTTTGTGTGGCATAACATTAGGCTAAAGTAAAACAATATATTGTAACATCTTTAACAGCAGCAGCAGCAGCAATAACAATAACAATAAGAACAACAAATACATCAGCACAATGTGTCTGTCTATGTATCCACAATACCGAGACACGTTTTCTTGCCTGCTCTTCAATGAAACGTGCCAACCAACAACAATCTCAGAAACCATAACACAAGTATTTTTTCCATTCTTTTGCTTTTCCAAATAAGTATTCTTTCAGCATCTTGTGCTATTTCTCTTGTTTGCTCAAGTTCTCTATACTCTATTAGTATGAAATATGTGTATTTGTGTGTGTATATGTGTATCCATATAAACACAGAAACGTTTTGTCTGATGTTGCCTACTTTTAGGCATTGACAAGTTGATGTGTGTGTGTGTGTGTTTTTTTTTTTATAGAAATAATGTGCTTCTCTTTTTATGACTGTCATGGTGATTTATATTTTGATACATATTTTGGGGGTTTGAAAGCACAACTTTTAAAGATTTTTTTTTTTTATGTTTTTTCAACTCGTTTTATTTTTATTGATGAATGTAAAATTTTTGTACATATCGCACGTTTACTGTTACACTGTCATAACTTAAAAAGAATTGTGGGCTAAAACTTTTCTTGGTGACTATTTTAAACTGTGTTATTATTAAGGGCAATTTAAAACAATTTTGACATCATTGCAAGAAGTTCATAAAATGTGTATTGAGCCAAGCTGCAGCTAAAAGTGCGACTAAAATCTAAAATTCTTCTGATGGAAATGGATTGGTTTGCTTAGTTTTCATTCCGTACGAATTTACTTGTGGTTTCGACAAATTCTTTAATGTTGATACTGTAACAATTAATTCATGCATTTTTGTAGCCCTGCATATTTTTGGGCTGTTTGTCATCTTCTTTGCTGTATTATTTGGTGTGCTGTCGTATAAAAATTTTGGCAAAAACTAGCCTACTTGTTTGAACTTTTTTCTGTTTATTTCGATCATTGCGATAAGTTTTTATTTTCCTTTTTCTTGTCTTGGCCAACTACACTATGAAATTAATTGCTTCTTCGATCGAAACTCTGTGACAAATCCTTATAGTCTTCCAAAATACACCACCGCTTGACGTATCGAATACACCTGGTCAACTTAACGCTACTTTGAATCAATCAGTCATGTTGCAGAGCTTAATTTCGTTCAGAAAATTAACTCTATTCGTATTTTGGTGCCAAAGCAAACGAAAAATAAAAAATTTCAAAATGAAATCCATTTGAAAATGTTGAACAGAGTTACAAATTCAAATATGGAATTTGTTTTGGAGCATTAGCATATCATCTTCTCCTGCTTAAATGACCAAAAAAATTTTTTTTTTTGTTGGCAGCACATTAGGCGATATAGCAAGGAAAAACCAAAAATGTTTAAAATCCCTTGAAGTATGCAACATTATACACACTAGTTGTTTATATGATCGTATTATTAATACATAGGCATATTTTATCGGAATCTGCAGCACCAAATTTTCATACTTTTGGAATGACAACTATGGAACCAAATCCAATGCGAAGAGAATCTCTTAGCTATTTAGCTGAATGTTTTCTATTTCACTACTTTTTAATGGACACAAATTTTTCCACAATTGTAAATGTTACCAGCCAGACCTTGCATTTCCCTTGCCTATGTATGCCTATTTGCATTTCAATAAATTTTTATAAGCAAACTCATTCATTTTATCTGATTTTATATCACTGGGGAACAATTATTCTTAGTTCAATCCATTTATCCAGTTATTCTTAGTGTTTTTTATGTGCCTGCATTTCAATTTTATAATTCAATGATGTGTCTCTCCCCTTTTTTGCCAAAGTGTAACAAATAAAAGGCAAAGAAAAAAAATTCCTTAACAATTTATTTTATATCTTGAAGTATTTTAGCAAACCAAATTAACCCTTTTATATTTATATTAAATAATACCAACTCTTTGAGACAATGATTTTATCTTCTTACCCTGCTTGGAAAAAAAAACACTAAAGCAGCCACTTGATTGTATTTGAAAATTGATGAAAGTTTTGTTTGGTTATCGTTTTTCCTTTTGCTTTTTTTCTTACTGATTACATTCTTTCTTTTTTTCCTCATCATCAACATCACAACCAGAAAAATCATTTTTAGCAGCAAACAAAGACATTGTTATCTGCGGTGTGGAAAAACGAAGCATGGTACCCGATACCATGAAATTAAAATGAAAAAAAACCAGTAAACTCTTGCTTAACTTATTAACACTTATCTTATCAGCAGATGAAAAAAAAATCAAGGGGGATGGCAAAATGAGAAGAACGTGGTGGAAAGTGTGTAAAAGAGCCACAGCAAAAAAAAAATGGATAACAAAATAACGATGACATAGAAATGCCAATAGAAATCGATATTAAACACAAATTTAGAAGAAAAAAATTTCAAGTTTCTGAGTCGTGGTTAAGTTGAAATCAGTAAAATACGAATTCCAAAAAAAGAGTTAGTGGTAAATTGCACTCTTTCGTGTACTCTTTGGCTTATACCGTTCATACACTCGACAACAATAAAAACCAATTTGGAAAAAATCAAGCAAACAGATAAACGAAAAAAATACTCGCTCTTCCAGCAGCACCAGAGCCCAACAATGATTGTCATGTTGCATACACGGCTAATACACACACACATTCATATCAACATGCACACACATACCGACAAATGGAAAAACCCCAAGTACCAAATTTAGTATTCTTTTTTATCCTTGGGGACAACAACAAAACATTTAACTGATTGTGATTGCTTGGGTGTATGAGTGCACGAACAAGCATTTGTTTGTTCTATAACAAAAAGTTTCTTCAATGCACATACAGACATTCATACGTACTTTGATATATTTTTTCTTTCTGTTTGTTGGCTGCATGCACAGGTTCATTTGTACGTTTTACTTTTGCCCTTCAATTCAGTACAATATTTTATTATTACATATTCTTTTTTTTTCTCTCCTCTTCATTTTGCGTATAAAATTTTATTTCGGTTCCTGTTGGCATGATTTTTTGATTTGCTATACACCTGGGAATCCATACATACTTGTACAAAAATAAATGTTCGGGTAGGTGTGTGAGTGTGCGCGTGTACGTTGGTATAACGGTGTAAGGTTTCTCATTGGTATTGGTGTTCTTCTGTAGTGCCTGTGGTGTGTGTGTGTGTGTTTGTGTGTGCGCGTTTAAATTACCAAGATGGTTGGTTGTTTAACGTCAAGGAAATAAATTGTCTGTGCGTGCAGTAATTGGAAATTACATTTGATTGTGATTTCACTGTACGTATGTATGTACGCATATAAATGTGTGTGCATATAAACAATTGTAGACGCCGTGTATTTATTAACACAATTTTTATCATTTATGTTTGTTTGTATAGATTTCATAGCAGGATTTCAATTGATTCAAGTGCCATAATTTACTACATTAAAATACTCGATTAAATTAACAACAATAACAGTAATTTATAGAATTGTTAATAATAATGTTAAGCCGTTCAAATCAAAAATAAGAGTAACAGGATTTATGATGTTAAATTGGAAAAAAAAAAATTCGAGTTGCAAAAGAAAAATACATGTACATACATACATGTACATATATGCATTATACTTTGCCTCGAAAAAAGCAAAACATGTCGTATACCTTCCAATATGAAGTAATTTTTGAACGCAGTTTCGAAAAGATAATTACTTTATGGTTTCGCACTCCAAGGGCAAAAAGGGAATCCTATTTCTGACACTTCTCAGTCCATCCGTCACAGCACAACTATTAAGCATTTCTATATTTTTGCTTCCAACACCGTGCAAAGATGTGTTGAGTGATTTTTAAACAATCTCATCGTTCGATGAGTGCTAATATTTCCATTCCGCGCTCTTCAGGAGTTTCAGGCGCAACGATTTGTGGAGCTCCCTTTAAAAATGTTCTGCAATCACATCAAGTAGTTTAATTTTTGTTCCCAGAAAAGAAAAACCGTAAAAAGTTATCAAATAAAATAGTTATTACATACGTAAATCCTTTGGATGTTGGTGGGAGAATGGAAAATATATTCCAATCCACAAAACCCAGTGATAAAATTTAAAGTTGATTAATAATTTTAATACAGGCAGTCAGTGATGAAGAGCTTGAAAATTGTATGCAATTCATCTATGACCTGAGTTCATGAGACATGAAACAGCCCTGGTATGTATGTTCCCCAGCTTCATCATTGCTTTTTTCTCTTACCTTCTTGAAAAATATTTGTTGATCACTACAATTTTAACACAAAAGTAAAATTTAACTAAAGCCCGATTAAGTAATTAATTATTCGCCTTAAGTGCCAACAGATTGAAACAAAACAAAACATTAACGTCTTCTAGCTCTATATATTTCGACAGTTATATACAACAGAATCTAATTCCTGCAGCATAATTTCATCCTAAAAATATGCTACACCGTTTTGAAGATTTCTTTAGAAATTTGAAACTTAAGACATTCTAGGAATACAATTTTCTAAATTTGCTTTCATACGCATTTTTTATGATTAATTTGTTTTTCCAGGTTACCCTTTTTCTGGTTTTCTTTCACCTTTTATTTCCCACAATACAACAAAATTTCACATTTCCGTTTTCTTTAAGGTTGCGCCTAAAAGTATAACTGCAAACACCAAAAAGAAAAAGTTTTAATTATGCACAGCATCTCGCTATTGGCGCCTTTTACCCTGCTGCCAAATGGAAAATATTTATTAATAGAATTATTCTATTACGCAAAATTTTTCAATGTGAAGCACAATAATTAAATGGAGGATTGAAGCAAATGCCAACGCAAAACATAAATTAGAAGAAGAAAAAAGAATTAAAAAAAAATAAATTCCCAAGATTTAAGCAAGGAATGTTTGAGGTCTGAGTTAGAATGTGCCAAGAAAGATGAAATAATGAAATTCAATTATAAACTTTAAGTGAAAATTGTGTTAATGGAAAATGCTAACGATTTTCAAAGCAGCTCAGTCATACTTTTAGGGAGAGAAAATTAAATAGCAGAAATTCAAATACTATAATGTTTACAGAAAATTGTTGATGAATTGTTGCTTGCTTGTTGAAAATTGCCAAGAAAATATTAAACGTTGGTGTTTAACATTTAAAGGACAAATGCGATATAACTTTCAATTTTCTATATCGTATACAATAGAAAGAGCCTAAAATTATACCTTTAAATTTTTATTTTTGAGAATTGTGCGAAATCTTAGAAATTTATAGTTTCTAAATTAATGTTTTAGAGAATTTAGTTAAACACCTAAAGCTTTAAAATTGTTTGTTTAATCAGCTTATCAAACAAAAAAAAAACCATTTAACTAATTTCAAACATTTTTATTTCTCTAAATTGATCAACATTTATTTATTTCCTTTTTTATTTATCTTAAATTTTGTAATTGTTTGCTATAAAAATATCAAACGTACATATTGTTTTAAAATTTTAATTCAACACCCCCTTTAAATAGGCTTTCATTATTATTTTATTTTCTAGTTTTGTTTAATCTAAAACTAATATTTACAAGCCACAAGCAATGGAAAAAATTTTGTTTCCTTCTCTTTGCTACCTTTCATTTCAATATTTTAATTTTCTAAATAAATAATTAAATTTCATATATGTATTTATTGTTGTGAGAAAAGAAAAATAAACGAATGATTGGAAAATATTATTTAAATAATGGCCATAAAATATTGAGCCGCCCACAAAATGTGTGTGTATGTGTGTGTGTGTATGAACAAAGACAACAAAATATTTTAAAAGGAGCTAGAAAAGATTCTATTCTTCAGGTTTATTTTTTCAAATAGTATTTTTGTCAAATTTTTTTAATAACAAATAAAAAGAAATATGGATTTTGCTAAGACTAAAATGTTTTGAAAATTATTTATTTATTTAAAAAAAAAATGCAAAAAAATAAATATGTGAACATTTGAAACACAGCTTTAAAAATTATAGTGATATGGTTATATTGTGGAAAATACTCAAAACAAGTTAAATATAACTTTTTATGTCACCTTCTCAACAAACTACACCCCACATGAATCCGTTAAGAGAAGGGGTAGTGCCGAAGTTATATACAATGGACACTATGCAATCAAAATTAGCAACATTTAATACTGACTTATTGAACTTTGCGAAAATAAATGTTCCGTTTTGATGTTATAATTTTGTGTTGCTTAATCAAACGTCCACACACTCCCCATTTTCGTTTTTTCATCCGCCAATCCCTCTTTCCTATTTTCCTACTTCCAGTACACTGCAATGCATATATAGGGGTCATCCTCTGAGTAGTGGTCCCAGTCTAAAAAAGAACAGATTTTTGTTGTTCAATCGAATTACTTGCTCGTATATTAACCCTTTACCAGGACTTGTGGCTAAAGATTTTTTGTAGTAAAATTATAGTGATGAACATTTTTAAAGAAGACAAGAAAAGCCGAGTTGGAGACCTGGGGAATATACCATAATAGTTTTCATTTTAATGAAAATCTTGTGATACTAAATTACCATTGAAAACCATAAAATTAATCTAATTTTTTTTTTTTTTTTTTTGAGAATACCCTGGCAAATGCGCTCGAGACTTAATTGTTTTCTACATAACAAGCCAAAATAATTGCATAGAAAACTTAGAACTATACGTATTATTTTAATAACATTTTTCCACAAACGCGTTCAAAAATTTGCAATTGTTAAATAAATTTTATAGCATACTTTTAGGTAAATGACATTTTGCTTTAACTTGATTGCAGATAATTTGCTTTTTATATTTTATAATATAAATTTCAAGATTTCATTATGTGTTTCTATGATCTTTTTGAAAGTCTCATTTCTCATCTCTTCTAAGTGCTTTCTTTAACTTTAGCTTAAAGTTGAAAACTAACTTTATTACTTTCCATAATTTTAAGGCAAATCAATTATTGAATAAATAGAAATTTGCCATAAACTCAAAAGTTTATTTATTGTTTTTTTTCTTGATGTCTATTATTACATCAATATTATTGAAATAAAACAAACATTTTGCAATAAAATTAACACATTATTGAAAATACTTGTAAATTATGTAAACTTTTGTCTTGGCTTTGTTTGAATAGGGAATCGAACCCAACAAACAATGAAATTGAGTTTGTTTTTTTCAACTGATATTTAAACAAGAAAAAGCACAAACAAACTGTCAGCTCAATTTATTTGAATGCTGGCAAGTTCTCTCACTTGCTGGGTTGCCAAAAATAAAGAGAAAAAAATTAACTGATTGTGTGCAAGCGTATGTATGTACATAATGGTATTTATTTTGTTTAAGCCTTTAACAGAATTAAAAAAAAAAAAATAACAAATATGAATAATTGACAATATAAATTTATTAAACAATTTTTATAAAAGGAAAAACAATTTTTGTCATATTTGCTTAAAGTACACAATCTATCGTTTTGAAAATGTCTGCAATTTTGCATCAAAAATTCATCAATATATACTCGTACACCAAGGAAACTGCAAACTACACTGAAAATGATTGAATCACCCGCCAATTGTTTGTTGTCTTCATGATATTGATATTTAACTTTGAAATATTATTTAGTAATTTTGAACTCAGTCCGCAATTGTTTGTTGCCCTCAAAGTATTATCATGTCCGGCATCCAGTTTCTTTGAGTGTTTTATCATTAAAATATTTAGCTTTGAAATATTATTAAATATTACTACTGGTTCTGTGAAATTTTCTTTAGTATGTATGTATATCTATTTACATATAATTCATCTTAATTTTTGTTTAATTTATACCATTTAAATAATTTATTTAGTACTTACTTGCTAGTTTAACTTTTTTCTTGGGCAAATAATTTAATGCTAATTATGACAAATATGCACAACAACAACTACAACAAGAACTGAAAGCTGCTACAAACAAACAGCAGTCGTAAATTTAAGGCTGTTGTGTAACCAATGAATTTTGAATTTAAGAAAATAATCACATTGCACACGTTTGCATTTTAATGTTGTAATTTTCTCAAAATGTCTCAAAGAACGTGAGCATTTCATAAATTCATAATTTATGACAATAGAATATACTGCAGCATAGTGAAATTCTTATGACTTGCTGTTTGAAACAAGAAAATTCCTACGGAATAATTTAATATGTTGGCAATAGATTTATTATGGCTGAAGGAACAATTGTAAATTGTTTAGAAAATTCACGCTTAAGCAAAAGAAAGTTCAACATGCAGAAGAATTTTTATCGAAGTTTGCTACAAGAAATCACAATATCAAATGAATGTTTTGTGACTTGAAGAATTTTTGCTTTAAAATATTTTTGCAGCTCTAGAGAGATTTAAAATATGTATTTTTTTATAATATTTACTTAACGTAATTATTAAAACGATCCCTGCTGCATGAAAGTAAACAAAAGCCTTTTGTAATGATTTCTTTCTCTTTATCCTTCTTTGTTCTAAGCAGACAGTCTATTAACAACAACAACAAAAAATAATCCTTTGCATATTGAAAGACTATTTTGTTAGTCCACCATTTATTACAATCCTGTGCTAAGACAAACAAACAAATTATAAGGTTAGAGTTTTCAACATCTCTTAATTGCGGTTTTCGCCTCAACTTTCCCCCTTGTAAAGTTTATTCAAATCATAACAATTTCAATGCTAAGAATAATGTCAATGCTATTGCCAGGGATAACAAGTAACAATATTTACCAAAAGTAATAGGTAAATTTAGAGTTTAAGCCAAAATTTCAACAAACATAAATATTTACAATTGATAGCACCTTTTCTAAATCATAAGATTCATAAGAAAAATTCTTTTATACAAAACAGGTGACTCAAGTTTAAAGGAGCTAAAGAATTTAAAAGGAAAATAGCTGCATTTAAAAAGTCAAAAGATAAATGAAGGTTTTAGAAATTAATATGCCCGGGCCGTGTTGCCCATAGAGTTTTTGAAAACATACCTGCTGATTTTTTGCCTTCAAAAAAATTGTTCCCTTCCCAAAGGGATTTTGGTTTTAAAATACAACCAATAATGTTGGTTATAAAAATATATATTTCAATCGAAATTAAGAAAAAAAAGGTTAAAAAGAAAAGGTTTTTGAAAAAACATCGAAACATTCCTGAAAAAGATATGCATTGTGATATCGAAATATTGAATTCAATAAACAATTAAAAAAAAAAAGTGACCTTAAGGCTCAAGCAATTAAAATAATAAACAACAAAGGTCGAAGAATTAGCATCAAAAATATATTAAGAAAAAATCTTTAGAAATTCATTTTCACTTTCAGTACATTTGAAATTAATGCATTTTTCCCCCTCTGTTTTGCAGAATAACCTTAGTATATAAATTGAACTTAAACTTGAGCAGCTCAATATTGTTTCAGTTCTTGGTGCCAACATCTTTTATTCGTGCTTATTATGGTTCTTGAAATGTTCGACAGTTTATAGAAGACTAAAGAAAAAGTACTGATATTTCTAATGTTATGCTCCAAACTCTTGAACCATTCGAGAACCATATTATTATAAAAATATTCTTTGCACATTGGCATTGGCATTGCCATTGAGTAAAGCAAACGAAATCAGTGTCAGTTGCGATAAATTTAGAAATACATTCTGGCCATTAAAGTGTTTCCTTTTTACTACATTCATGCAAAACTGTTTTAAATCCATTTAAAAGCAAATTGTTTAGTCGAAATTTTTTTTAGTAGTGGCAACACTGATCACTGCTTTTTCATTAAAACACCTGCCATGCAGTTCGTTCTCTACACTTGCGTAACTATAAAAACAAAAACAATGTCATTAAAACAAAACTCTCCGCTAGAGAGATGCAACAACAATTTTTGCAGAGAAACAACTCTCGCAAGAGAACGGTTTTGTATTTTTGCACAAACCCACCGTTTTGGCTTAAATTAACAGAATTGCATTGCAACAAAAACTTAAAATTAACTTAATGAAAAAAAGAAATGTTTTCTAATCATATTGTGTTTCCCCTTGACACAATCCTTTATCGAATGAAATATTTTTATTATACACTTTAAATAAACTATAATTTAGCGTTGTATTCAATAATAGTATTAAAACAAGTTGCGAACAAGCCTTTGTGTTGTTTAAGTTTCCAAGGGATTTTAATTTATTGTCTGGTCGTTTCTATTTTGGAAAACAACAATAATGGATTAAATATATTCTGAACAACTAAACTGTTTAGAGAAAAGCGTATCTATTGTTTGAAAACAATGGCTGACAATACAAAAGTCATTTATTTGTATTAAATAATGGGAAGCGTAAAGGGGGAGAAATTTAAATTTCAATCAAAATTGATGATAAAATAGAAACGTTTTGTTTTTTTTTCATTAAAAAAAAAAAGGATTAAAAACCATCACAACTAAACTAATAGAAATATTTAATGGCAACGTTTGTGGTATTAAAGATTTTAGCAAAAGGTTTTTTCTCTAGTTATGTGCTAAAAAGGAAATTTTCAAATATGCCAATTAAAGCAGTTTTAAGGATTTTAAACTTGTAATTAAAAAGAAAACCTGTCTGCTTTTTTCTACAACTACCAACAATTGTTATAAAATGCAAATATTGTTTTTTTTTTTTTTTTTTGCTTAGCATGACCTGCCATAAAAGTTTTCTTTTTTTTAGTTTTACTATAAATTTATTTCTGTTATTAATAGTAATTTTTACGCTTATGCATTGCGTGTTTGCCATAAATGTCTACATTTTTAGACTGTTTTAAATATAATTCAACTGTAATTAAATTCACAACAATATTTTACAGCTGTTAATAACTACTTTTTTGCATAAATGCTTCAAGGAACTATTGCCATTTGCCAGCAATTAGCCAAAGGAAAATATTTTAAGAACAGAGTAAGAAACTCAAAAAAAAAATTAAAAATCTAAAGAAATCTGCACATGCAAAGGTCATAACAAATTTAGCAAAAACATTTTGTTAAAGTAGCATTCAAAAAGATAAAACCCCCGCTTTTCAATAATATATTTACCTACTATATATATTCAATATATTCACTGAATGCTAAAAACCTGTTCTAAACACAAATGTTGTTTATCATTTAAGGTGACGCTTAAATCATTAAATTAAATCTATTTAATTTTTTATTTAATTCTTTGTTTCTCCCTCTCCTGTGATAAATTGTCATGCAATCGCATAAAACTGTGCTAAAATACATAGAATTGTACATTAGTAGTATTTGATTTGAAATCAGCTTGTTATTTGTTTAAAACAAAAAAAAACAAAAAAAAAAAAAAGAGTCTAAATTAATCCTTTAATGCACGCAATATAACACCGATTTTCGCCCTCTGGCTGGAAATAAAAGGCTGCACTTCAGGATCAAACACCTTTTGATAACAATATTATAAAAAAGCCATAAAAGTGTTTTTCAAAGATTTGCAAGGGTTTGGCTGTTAATACAAAAGCAAAAACAACTGAAATAAATTGAAGCTAATTACCTGGTCAAATTTCTTTATAATTGCATGCAAAGTGACAAGAGGTTGGTTTGACACGAAAATACATACATACAAGGCATACATATATGTATATGTACATTGCTTTGTTTCAATTAAAATTCAACGTCAGCACTTTTTATAGCAAAGACAAATATGGCAAAAATAAGAATGAATAAATTAAAACCTCCTCTACCAACTGAAGAAAGTTCATTTCAACACAATGACTTGCAGAAAATAATGCGAAAAAAAAACTTATAATTGCAAAAAATAAAGCATTTCCTACTTAAGTATAGTAAAGAAACCCGGAAGAAAATATTAGTGGAAAAATTCTAGTGATACATTATTGACAGAGTCAATACCCCCCACCCCATGGGCCGTATAATACTTTCTTCTATTAACATGTAACATGCGCTTGTCATAGAAACTTCTTAACTAGTGATCTAAGAACTAATGAGTAGATAGTTCTAATGTCACCATATGACAAACCAGGTACTAGCGTTTCTCTGTAGACATGGTCGATAGTATAGTTGAAGAAAACAACTTCATACAATACTTTTTCTATTGAAATTTAACTAATATTTATTATCATTAAAAGTGTATTAGTGGCCTAAGAACTAGTGACCAGATGATTGAAATGAAACTATGTAACAATCGTGGCACTAGCGTTATCTTTTTTTCTTTTTGCAAATATTGCGGACTGTATTGTTGGCAAATAAAACCTCCTATAATACTTTTATCTATTGACATTTAACAAAGAGTTGTGATTGAAAATCCATTAGTGACCCAAAAACTAGTGATGAAATGGCTCAAATGGATTCATATGACGATTCTGGTACCAGCACTTTTCTGTAGTCATGCTCGACGATATTCTTGGCACATAACATTTCTTACAATTTTTTTTTTCTATTGACATTCAACAAAAAGTTGTGATTGAAGATCCATTAGTAATCGGTGAACTAGTGACTAGGTGGTTCTAATTGGGTTCTAGCGTTTTTTAACATTGGCGACTTCAAACAACATTTTTTTATTGATATAGGACAAAACCCATTATTGACTTGTGAACTTGTGACCACACAATACTTATTTCTATATTTCTTTAATTAACATAAACATCAAACAGAAATATTCAGACAGTCAGTTGCCAATGTATGTATGTATGTACATAAACAAGACAGCGAAAAACTACAAGTGACTTGGAGTCCTTTAGCTCTAGGCTTCCTTCAGGAAAATTAATAACTACATCCAGGTGTAGGTGGCATATATCGAGATTTGTCCCTCCATTTGGGCTTCGTGCACCAATCTTGACAGAATCTGCAAGATTCGCCATGCAAAAACCACAGATAGCTCTGAACATAACATTAAGACATATTTTTAAATCAGCTGTTATACAAAGTTTATAGTTTTAAAACTAATCAAAGCTTATCGAATGAATTATGAGGCAAGAGATTGCTAAAACAAAACTTCACATTTTTCCAATCCCAAGCATTTTTTCCAATTAAAGTCTTCAGATTCATGAAAAGGCCTTACCAAAAAAAAAAAAAAAACTACTCACGCCAGTTCACATTAGTAGATAACTGATGAATAAAGTGCGTGTTTAAAAAATATATGTATACGTTTTTAACGTTTTTATTAACAAAATTTCGTAGGGAAAATTTTAATTAATTTGCCTTTAAAGTTCGCATTAGTCTTTTTATACGCCCCTTATGCCCAAAAAATCAGTGCAAGATTAACTTCGGATTTGCTTCAATTGGATTAGTGAATTGTTAGACTACATTTAAATGAAGAAAACTTACGGCTTAAGCTTCAATCATCAAAGCTATGTATTTGAGTTTTATGGCAACGTTATCAAATGTCTATTTCTAAAAACAATCATTAATTAAGCTTAAGCTGCAACTAAATTACAGAAACGTTTTGTTATACTAAAAATTTAACTCTAACCCCCAATTTTTGACTTGGATTTTAAATGCCATTTCAATTTAAATTTGATTTAAATACAAAATTGAGTCAAACAGTTGCTACTTAAATCAAACTTAAACGGCCTGCCGTGCCCATTTAAAATCGATTTAAGTTTTTCGTATCGCCATATGATTTTGGAAGTCTGGGTTTGTTCTGCAAATTAAGAAAATTGCACATGTTTTTTTGTTTCATAATTAGATTTTTTAGTATTTCCAGAAGGTAATCAACTTCTGGTCCTTTTATCACTTTTGCTATTCATTTTAATAATTTTTACAAAACAATTTATTATTTTCTAAACTTTTCACAATTTCACTTGCTTCCAAATTTGTTAAGCAGCTGTTTTTTTATTGGAGTTATCGATAATTTTTTGACACTTACATTCTGCTGCCGTACTTTTATTACAATTAATTACCAAAAATAATTTTAGACTGTAAAACAGAAAGCTATTTTAAATCCAACTTAAATTTTAAGGAAAATTTACTAATTTTGTATTTAAATCTCAAGTCAAAAATCGGGGGTAAGGCTGGGTTTTTGGGATCTCGGTTAAACTAGAGTTAAACTGAAAAAACTATGTGCCAATATTAGCAATTTTTTTGAGGGAACACCTTAGCTCCATGTTCTTCTTTAATCAAATCATTTCACATCATATCTATGTTCAGTTTAATTAAATCTAGTTTACGTGAGATCTCAAAAACCCAGTCTAACTGAGTTTCCAAACTTAGTGTTCATTTACTTATTGGATTTCAAAAACCCTTTCACTAACATGACTTGTTTGATACGAGTAGTATGAAAACTAGTTTCGTGCAAATTCAGAACCCTGGAGATTTCACCAGAAAAAATCGTTTATATACAAAATATATGAGATGTATTTTAAATATTTAATGTGACAATTTCATTACAAACTTTGCCAAAACAAGGGATGTTATCTTGCGACAAGATTCTACGATTTATTCTTAATGCCATTTTGCGAGCAAAAGGTAGTGAAGAAGCTGCGGCAACAATTAACATTGATTGCCAGCAAATGCTTGTTTCTTGTTTTCGTATGATTACCAAAATCACCTATACACAATATTTAAGCAACAAAAACCAAAGTAATCGAAATGAAATAGTTTACCTTTTCAAAAAACTATCTAATCATGTAATTAGTTTTTTATGAAGTGCTCAATTTAATATTATTAATACGACTTGTTCTATGGCATTAATAATAACGTTCAATTAACATGACAACGACAAAACAAAAACTATTTAACCCTAATAAATTTATAATAATGCAAAAATATACATATGGCATTAAAATGGCAACAATAAACTGACAACATATGTATGAATGTGTAATAAGTGAAGGGGCACATATAAAAACTGTAATTAATTGAAGTTTGCACATAATTGTGTGTTTAACATTTATTAAAATGAACAATAATTGTCAAAAACATTAACAATTTAAAAACTGTTGGCTAGTAAAATAACGTTAAAAAAATTAAAAATTTGATGCCTGCATAAAGCAATACCTTCTAAAAAAAATAACTTTAACAAGGGGGCAACCTTCTGGTGTGCCCAGTTTTTGATATGTAGTGCCAAGTTTTTGATATGTTGACATAACAGCAGCATTTTTTTTTCTTCGAAAAACGTCATTAATATAATTTTTTCTTTGTTTATATTTAACGCTAATTTGATAAGTAAAACTACTATGTAATGAAAAATTTAATATTAATAATTAAAATTATGTTTAATGACAATAAGTAACACATTGTTATTTCATAAGGTTTTTATTTATGCGCAAATACATATTTTTTTTAATGCAGTGTCACTGTTTTAATATTAATGGCATGCTATCTACAGAAACAAGCTCAAGTTTCTAAAGGAAAATAATAATTTTATTTATTATTTATTTGCTTTAAGAGCCAATTGAAATGTATTAATTTAGGTCCAAAAATGAACCTTTTTAAAAAATATTTGCTGTCTTTTTTCAGCTGTCTATATGCCGACTACATTTCGTTGGTGCTAGTCAAGTCTACTGATGAGTTGATTAGCACCAACGAAATGTCGTCGGCATATAGACAGCTGAAAAAGACAGCAAATATTTTTTTTAAAAAGGTTCATTTGTGGACCTAAATTAATAGGAAAATAATAGCGGTTCTCACTCTTGATAGTAAACTTGCCTGCAGATTTGGTTAAAGTACTAGTGTTTACATCACTGCAGCAACAAAATGTACTGAACTTTTATTTACTACGCTGTGATTAAAAAATCAAACAAAAAGCTTTAGTAAACATTGTAAAAAAATTATTGGGAATCAGAGATATTCTGTGCTGTGAATCGTTTTGCCGGCAAAACTTAATTTTGTGTTGAGAAAATAAAAAATATGGAAAAAACAAATAAAAATATACTGGTGAAGAGAAAACGTGACGAAATTCACAACAAAAGGTGGACAGATAAAGAAATTCAGCAAGTTTTAGAATATTTGCAAGAACATGCAGACTTTGAGGTAAGAAAGTCACTCGAGCTTTGTGGTAAAAATCGTAGTGAATATAGCAGAGTGGTAAAATTAGAATCAAGAGTGAAAACCGCTAATAATTTTTAAAAAGAAAAAAAAATTATTTTTCCCAATAAATTTTGCGATTAAAGTTAATTCACTCAAAAAAACTGCTAAATACTTTGCCAAACTCTCGCTGGTTTTATTTTATTTTTTCCAACATTTACATATAAAATGATTTCTTTTATACATATTTTATATACATTAGGGCTGGTTGATTTATCAGTCGATATTGTGCCATCGATTTTTTGATAGCTTTTGGCATGATCATTTTCGGAGCATGCGATTTTAGATGTTTTTAAATATTTTTGTATGATAGCGGACCTTAAGACCCGTGGTGCGGGTTCGGTGTGTTAGAAAAAAAAAAAATCTTGGAGAAAAGAAATTATTGGGGGTTGGTTATACATTTGACTTCTCTACTGGCGCCCTGATAAGTGTAATGGAAGGAAATGTGAACCCACCTCCCAAACTAGCAATAATGTTGTCTCTATGATTTTGTTTTCGAACACATTGACCCCGTAACCAAGTCTGCTTAGGGAATTCGCATACAAAAATACAAAATTTGGGCGCCCTGAGATAAATTTTTTCTTTTTTATGTGTGCTATTGAAACTTTTTCTTCCTCATATTAAAAGCTATCGGAAAGTCGTCAGCACACTATAGACAAATCATTGTCCTACCAAATCGAACCACTCTAAAGTATATGCTCACATTTTTATAACAGGTGGGCCAAAAAACGTCATCCGATGTTGTTTGGCTATCAGAATATCGGTTGTAGGTCGCGTACTGTATGCTATGGCTCCGTCCTGTTGGAACCACATGTCCTCCAGACCTAATTCATACAGTTGCGACAGAAAAAACTCGATTAACATGGCCCTATAGCGCGTTTTCGTTTGACCAGCGGCGTCTTCTAAAGGAAAAATGGCCCGATGACTCCTCCAGCGTGAACAGCGCATCATGCAGTCACTTTGAGCTGGTGTAATGGCTCCTGGTGCATCACTCGTGGATTTTCGGTGCTCCAGAAACGATAGTTTTGCTTGTTCACGTAACCGCTGAGGTGGAAATGAGCCTCTTCGCTCATTATGATTTTGGTGGAAAAATCATCCACTTCATCATAGACAGGATTATTCCGCTTTGTGGGAGAGTGTACCGCTCAATGGCTTGTTAACTTGTGCTCTACACAAGCTGTCTAGTTCACAAATGTAAAAACAGATTTGACATTGGCCAGCAAAAATAAGAGCAATTTCCAACAAGGTGATTTCTTTTGGCCCAACTGTTTCAATGTAGTTTCACTATTTTTTTTTTTTTTTTTTTGAAAACAAATGATTACAAAATTAATTTCCGTTAAAACTTTGCGTACAATTTGTATCCCACATTACACAATATGCCTGTCAAATGACCATCTATCGCACAATGCCAGCAAAAAAGAAAAAAAAAAATGTTAAATTATGGAAAAACCAAATTAAATAAATAAACTAAAGATAAAGGGAAATTTAATTTCCGTTTTAGACTCATTATACGAAATTTTCAATAACTAGAATAAATAACAACAACAACGTTACCGTAACACACCAGTAAAAATTAATTAATTTTGGTAGTGATTTAGATTTTTTTTTTCTTTTGCCTGTATGTAGCAAAAGTATAATGTCCTTTTAAAACGCACATATTTATTATTCGTATAAATTAAAGTCCAAATAGGATTGTTATCAAATCCAATTATCTTTAATTTATTGCCAGAGAAATAAAAATGATGACAAGACCTTTAAGACTGGAAATGTGAATTGAAAACGCCCAATTAAATTAAACAAATGTACAATAAACAGTGAATTTTTTGCAACGAAAAAATTTTAGATTTTTATGAAAGTTAAAGTTAAGTCAATAACAAAGAAGCTTTTTACCCCAATTGCTTCGTTATATATAATTTGTTCAAAATTGTATTTATAATATCTACCTACATCCATAACATGTGGGGAGGACTTGTAAATTACTTGAATATTTAAGTACTACATCTTTATTTAAAATCTTTTTTGTATCCCATTGAATTGTTTGTAAGCATATTATATCTCATGTTTTCTTTTCCTTTTTCAAAAATTGTAAGCATGCAAATTGCATTGATAACACAAAAAGATGCCAAATGGTGGCAGTTATTTATATTTCCCAAAACCTCTAAGTTATGATTTATATTAATATGTATGTAATTAGACAAACAATAAAATAATTTAAGTTTCAAACCTCCCTTTCGTATGATACTTGAGAGATTTTTTGCACATTAACATGCAGTTCGTTTAAAATGTCAAAAGAGTCAAAGTGTCAAGTTTAAAACGTAACAGATCAACCAGTTATTGAAGTTGCGAATTGAAAATCAGAGAATTAAAAGATTGCATGGTTTATTTCCTATTCATACCAGTGCTAAAAGCTACACTTTTTTTTAAAACAATTATTCAGGAACAACTAAAAATTGTTTAATAATATTACTACACCGGTGGAGGAGCTAAAGGTCGTTTCTCCTATAGTTTAGGATAGCTGCGTCAGGCCTAGAAGCACAAGGGATTTAAGCGTGTATAGCCACAAGTATAAGAGGTTAAACTGGAATTTTTATCTGGTATTAAGATATAACGATTATTCCACACTTTTGCAGACGGCTGTTCGTGCTGCAATACGGTGTATATTAGAGCACTGGGATGGCTGGGGTCCGCGAATATATTTACAGACAGATGGGCATTAAAGTAAATCTCATTTGAGGGGATTTGGGATTGCAAAAACGCTAATAACAGCTGTTCGTTCATTTGCCTTAAGAGCAACAGATTTTAGTAACATGTGCTTGGAGTGCATGAAACCATTCGACGCAGTTAAATCTGAGCTAAAGAATCGGGCACACAGAGTCCACTCTAGAATCTGAAATAATGAAACCGTGGGACTCAATACAAAAATCCTATAGGAAGATCCAGACGAGGAAAAACGAAGGGGCTGCTAAGACTTAGTAAGCCCCAAACTTGGAAAATTTGTGTACAACACCGAATTCTATTGACCTCTGAGTCAAAACTGCTATGGTTGAATTCGCGGAATAATAATTTAAACAAATAATTTATACCACATAATATTATTAGCAAAGTTATGCCGGGACAGTTTTTTATTTTTCAAAAAAGTATTGTTTGTTTACCTTTCAGCTTGCTGCTTTCTTATAATTTAAATCATTCGCTTTAAAATATATGCGAACTTAATTTAATGCATTATAATATATTATTCACACCATTTTCCTTTGTATTTAATGTTTGCATATTTATCTTTTTGTTTTTTTTTTTGCTGAGTTGAAAAAAAAGAACATAAATAAATGTAATTAAACTTTATGCCCGATTGATTAAGTTGAGTACTGAATCAAAATGCGTATATTTATGTGTGCACACACACACGCACACACAAATATACTTTTGTTATACATTTTATTATAAACATTAATATTTTACAGCATAAAAAATAATATATAATTGCTTATACTTACCAGCATATAATATACATATATACATATGTATGTATGTATGTATGTATATGTACGCATGTATGCGAAGAAACACAACCTGGTGGCATGAACAACTGATTATTATTATAATAAAATTATAAGCGGTTTGATTTTAATATAAATTACTTTTTATGAGACAATAATTGTGCAAGTAGCAAATTTATCCTCTCTTTTTGTTTTTAATTCTATATGTACATACATATGTGTATAAGGTCTGCGGAAAAAATAAAAGCAAAAAAGACTGACTGACTGACTTCACTGGATTTAACCCGTATGGCAAAATTTATCATATGCACGTATGTATGTGTATTTGGAATGTAGCTTTTGTCCCCGCTTTAAATTTACAATTGAACATTTTTAATGTGACAGATGGCTGTCGCTTTGTAACGTTTATATTATTGAGAATTTATATTATCAATAGGAATATGCATATTTATGTGTGATGTGTGTGTGTGTGTGTACTGCTGTCATTTTGTCTGTTGTTTATCATTTGTAGTCATGGCGTTAATTTGATAAACATACACATATCCTTGACAAAGGCAAACGTTTTTGCAAAAATAAATAAAAAATATATTATAAATTTGTATAAAACACGTTAAAATTACATAATTTATATCCATTTTTCCATATGCATGTGTTTTCCTTGGCACAACATCCGGTTTGCTGCTTGTTCAGCACTTGACAGTAGTTGTATAGTGTCATTGCATATTGTTGTTGCTACTGTTAATACTGTTTCATTATCTATTGCTTTTTTTTCTCTCTCTCTCTCTTTTGAAGATTTTCTCACTTTGTATTATATATGCAGGTGAATGGCAAAATGAGCAGTGATGCCTTAGCACAGATTTTTCCATTAAATCTAGCGATTTTTAAATCCATTTAGTAGTCGGAAAAAAGTACTTTAACATTTAGTGGGTTTTTTTTTATAGTGAGTTGATCGTGTTTTTCTATCTTTTCTATAAGAAACTTTAAGTTACAGCGATTTTATTTGCTGAACAGCTTAATTCGACAGCAAAGACCAACAATGACAAGAATTGTCATTAGTTGCAGCAGACCTTTTACAAAATTGTATTGCTTTGCAGTTGCTTTGCATAGATTACGAATCGTCTCAGGAAAAATTATGTTTTGCTGCATACGTCATCCGTATTTTAGGCCGTGATAGACTATCCTAGTCAATCATATAATTCATTCACTGAAAACTTGGTAGCTGATAGAATTTTATAAACATTTTATATGAAGTGACAGTTTTTAAATACATGCCTACATACTTATACATATACGTGCTTATATGCATATAAATATAAATTTAAGTATTTACTCATCAACGAATTTTATAATATATACATATGCATTATCTACACATATGTTGATTTCTATAATAGCATTTTGTATAAAAAAGAAATTAAGCTTACAAATAAATTAACGCTGATTTTGTGATGAGTTGCGAAACAGTTTTTAGTAAAAAGCAAAGAAGAAGGCAGCGTAAAAAATATATTCACTTAAATGAATTGGGATTTTTTTCTCTTCTTGTGGAGATTGACAGCAGATTAAGTGTTTTTAATCGTTATTTTATAAAATTTTTAATTAAAATAGGTTTCTACTTTATCGCATTACATTTTATCTATACATATTTAAATTTAAATTTAAATTTAAATTTATTTTTCATTTAATTTGGTTCGTGTTATGTTTTATTTTATTTATAATTATCTTATTTTTATGCTATTACATACTTTATTTTTCATTCATTCCATTGCATTGTATATTAGGCCGGGTCGATTTGTATGCGCAAAAATTTGTCGACAGTTTTTGGCATGAGATCAAACAAGTTCCACTATGACATATCCACGAATTTCTTATTTGAGGCATCCGATTTTAATTTGTTTTTTGGTTTTTTTTTATTTTTATCTGTAGACATGGTATCAGGTCGGCCTGTTCGAAAAAAGTACTGGGGAGAAAACATTATTGGATGCTGGTCTTACATTTTCTACGGTTCTCCTGGGGCAAGTTAGTGTGATGGGGGAAAAATTTCATTCAGCTGTATGACGAACCCCCAAATAATTTTTTCTTCCCAATCAGCCCAATCATGAACATTCTCAAGGAATTTTATTCCTAAGGAAAATACGTTTCTCGAGAAAAAATTCCTCCAATCATAAATTACTTTAGAAACAAAACAATAAAAGTTGGTATTATCGAAAATTTTTATAGGAAAAAACAAAAAACATATGTTTTTAAAATACCTATTTTTTCCTCCGCCGACTATTTTTTCCCTTCGATGTGGCTAACACAGTGAAGGTTAAAAAAAATTTCCTAAGGAATTTATCAACATAATAAGAGGAATTGGAAAAGAGAAAAAACTCTCACGGAATTTTCATTCATGATTGGGCTGAATGTTTTTTGTGAGCACACCGACTCTGTGCCCCGTCGGAAGCGAAACTGGCATCCAGAACACATACTTAGAAATTATATATTTCTTCTATTTTAATAGACAGAAAACAATTAGTAAGTCCGATTTAGATCTAGAATTAATATGGATAATTTAATATTTGTAAAGCCTCCCTAATTCTTTGCCCGTACACCTGGTATTTATATAAATTTTTTTTAATTAGGTAAAATAATGTTGTTGTTTTTTTGTACACATATAATCATAATTTAATAAGTTTATTCAGTTTATTTTGCTTTATTTGTTTTATTTCATTTAATTTAAATTCTGCCTCATCAGCATGATTAAGCATGCCTAATCTTATGTACACATCAATTATTGATGCATATTAAAAATAATTAATCTGCTAATTTAAAGCTGTTAGACAAAAACTTGTGAGACAATTGGTGAAATTAAATCAATCTATTTATAACACATTTGAAACAAAGGATTAAAAATAATCAAGGGCAAGATAAGAAATTCATTTTCAATTAATTGTATCATATTTAACTCAAGTGTTCAATATGGTATGGAAACGAGTCAGTATAGTATTGAATTTTTTCTGCCATGAACTGAAACTCATATGCAGTTTCGTAGATTTTTTAAATAATGATAAAAATTATTTAATTTGTGTACAAACTCTACTAATATAATAAAGTCCAGCCAAATCAGCAGCGCATTGACGTATTTCTCTTTTGAATTTTCGTTTTTGTTTTTTGCTCTTGTTGTGTTCTTGTACTCAATAATTGTCTGACAACTTGGCGAAATTCTTCATTGTGCAAATAATGCATTTGAGAAAATTTTGATTTTTGCAGAAAATGTTTTGGGTATTTACGCGAAGTGGCTAGTTAAACAGCGCACGTTAATTCAGTGTGCAATATTCTATGAAACTTGGTGTAATAAACGAGGGGTGAATAAGTTATTTAAACTATAACCAATTAAACGGGGTACACTGTACACACTTCAAATACACATACATTTTTTTACACAACATAATGCAAACAAATTATTAAATACAAAATATTCAACTTTGTTTTTAAAAATGGTTTGTGCTCATGGACAATTTTTATAACCTACAAAACTGTGCACTGACTACCCAGAGAGAAAACCGCATACTGATTTTCATATTGTCTGCCCTTCACTCGCCATATACCTTAATAGCAGATAGCCGCGCAACTACAACAAACACAACACGAACAATTACTTTTATATATTTTGTTGGTAGAATTACTCTAGTAGTCTCCTATTGACTCGTGTTTGTGTTTTGTATTTATGTAATTTGTAAACAAACTTTTGATAGTCAGCTGCTCTTGTGAGGTTACCTGATATAAAGAGACCTTGGTCTCTGTGAAGGCAATTGCCAGAAAAAAGGAATCCTTTTCGGAGTCTGACACACAGGTGTCTCTTCTGCTAATATTCTGTTCTCTAGACATTTAAATTCTGGCTTATAAATTTAAAGCAGAGGTGCCCAAAATCTTCTTATGGAAGCGTAAACACCAATACGTATACACTTTATTGACGCACACAAAGAAAAACAGAAATAAACTCATAACAAAAAAAGATTTCTTCAAGTGTTTCATACTCACGAAATCATTAAAAAAAACAACAAAATCATGAAAACAAAAAAACAAAAAACAACAAAATTTACGCTTGGCACCAATGTCTACCAACAAAGCCTGCGTTCTTCTTATTGCTGTGCATATGAAAGTGTTGTTGCTTTAAACTTGGCATATGTGTGTATGTGTGTATTTCATACAAAGAGTTGTGTATACATATTAGAATGCTCAGCCAATGCTTCGCGCTTTTACAAAAACAAAAGCGTACCAAGCGTATAGGCCGTGGGCATCCCTGATTTAAAGATAGCGCCACTTGTTCTAGGCTGAACATAAAATTTGTTCTTCATTTTTATTTTTGTGTAAGAAAAGCCACCGAACATGTCTATAAACTGTACACATAACTTAAATATCAGCAAGAAAAATTGAGCTTTGTGAACTGGGACCTGATAAATTTCGACTCTTCACTTTTTATCATTTTATTTGCTTGTCCATCCCTGTATTGCCTTATCATTTTCGATGCTGCCAGACAGCTATTTGTACTTAATTTTAATTATTGCTTTTAGTTAAAAGTTTATATTTGTACTCTCTTTTTGCATTTAAAACTTATTTTTTCAAATAATTACATGTTTTATGTGTGTGCTGTAGAGACAACAGAAAAGTTACTTCTGTTGCAAAACTTTTTTTTGTTTTTAATGTGACAATAAAGTAAACCAGTTGAAAATCATGTGAAACTATAAAATAAAAATCAACGATAAAAAGAAAATAGAAAACAAAAACTGCGAAAGTTTTTTGTTTTGCGTTTCTATCAAATTGAAAAAAGTTTTATTTTTAAGTTCATCGTGGAGAGTTCAAAAAACGAAATGAAATGATTGTTTTGAGTTAAATATATTGCTGTGAAGTTTATAGAACTAGGAACGTGTTCGATATTTTGTTCGAGAAAAAAAAACTTTGTGCTTTATTTTGGCTAAGGATAAATGTTGGTTGATGTGGCAAAATTTTGAAAAATTAAATGTTACCACATGGAAGAGTTTGGCAAATTCTTGTAGTTATTTTATGATTATATTTGTTGTTTTTTTTTCTATTCTAAAATTGAGATAAAACTTTGTACGTGCAACATTTTTACAAAACATTTTTTTGACATTTATTGCAATTAAAAAAAAAGTCACAGCAGTGTGGGGGGTGGAGGCGCTGCATGCGCACACATAGAAACACACACACACACACATGCACACAAAGGAAATGAGCATGAGAGTATTAGTAATAAGTTGGCAACTTTAAAATTGACAATTATTTGAAATATTTTCATTAGAAATTTTGCTGACGTTTCTTGTTTTTTTTTTTTTTTTGGTAATATGAAAAGTTTGACATAAATTGACAGGAAAAAATGGTATGTGTTGTTGAAAGTTTTAATACGAAATTAACTGGAAAATATTTTTTCAGAAAACTTTGAACATTAATTAAAAGTTAAACATTTTCTCACCAGAAAAATGTATAAAGAAAACCAAAAAAAAACAAACTTAATTTAAGAAGCACGTTTCTCCCACAAGAGGGAAAAAACAGTTGTATTAAAAAGAGACTTTGAAATGTCATTTTCCGAAATGAAGAATAAAAGAAATTTATTCTTGGTTGCCGATTTGGAAGATATCTTGTTCCATAACAACTTAGGGGAAAAAAATTACAGCTGTATTTCAACTATTTCACAACTAACCGGGTGATTGAAATTGTAGCTTTCCAAAATTTTTCTTACATTTAAATTTTCTGGTGCTCTCCTCTTTTCTATAATTAGTGCCACATTTTCTACAATATTTTGTGAAAAAAAAATGCAGAAGATCATTGTTTTCTTATTTTCTTAACTTATAGTTATTATGGCAATTTCATTGGATCTTAAGCTCTTTAAAATAAACGCGTATTTCTGTAGAAAAGAAAATTTTTTGTTATTTTTGAGTTTTAATGTTGATATGACCTCCAGTTCGTTTCTTATTTTTTAAGAATTTGAAAAATACATTTGGCGTAATTGTAAAGCTTGCAAATTATCGCGAAAAAGTAAAATTCTTGGCATTGTCTGAAGCCACTTTCAAAACTTTGTTTGTCATATTTTACACACCCACACACACGTTCACGTATTCTTTCAAACATGCCTGCCACAGGTACATTTGCTTTACTAAAATTATCATCAGTACTTACTTACTTACTTACTTATCGATGTTCATGTAAGAATTGTATGCAGCTTTATGAATAAAATATAATAAATTCAGGAAATATTTTGGGTTTCCAATTTTTTTAAGAGTTTTTGGAAATCAAAAACTTGAAATTTTTCTTAGAAAAACTTTTTTTCCACTCGTTTCTGAATGGAAACAGAAATAGTAATTGTACTGAAAATGTTATCAAGATAGCATTAGAATTCTTTGCCAGACGGGAGTGTCATAGAATCCGATCTTATCGGAATCGAATTGAAAGCGATAACAAAATTTACTTTGGTGCTGTGAAATTCAATGGCATTTTTTTTTAATTGGTGTCTAGTTCGAACAAAACATTGGATTTCATGACACAAGACATTTTTTGTCGGTTTCAAATCCTATACCAATCATATCGGATTCTGTGACACCCCCAATATTCTGTAATAAAATCGAGCACGTACACACATTATATTCTTTCAAATATGCCTCTAACAAGCGGAAATTTTTGCTTGACCAGAATTAAAATAAAAATTTACCTTTTGAATTTCATTTCAATGAAGGCTGACATTATTTTTTGGTATGTGCAGCTTTATGAATAACCAATAAGACTGGGAAGTATTTTGGGAATTTTTAGAAATCAAAATTTTAAAATTTTATTTCCTTTTTTGTGTAAAAAAAAATTTCTACTAACACTACTCAATTTCTTGAAGGATTTCAACACAAAGTTTTCAGGCAAGTCGCTTGTTAGTGATACTGAGTTAATATATATGTAAATAAGTTAAGAAATAATTGTTACACTAAAAAATGATGTTAATACTAGAACAATTTAGAATTCTTTGACATATTGTGTAACAAAATCGAACACGTCATTTCCAAGTTATGACAATATAACTGCAGCGACCGTGCCAATAGTGTTTTGTTAACAAAAATATATATAAGATCTGAAATACTGATAATATTTGTAGTTAGGCGATCATAAAGCATAAAAAAAGAAATTTTTCACTTGTAGGCCAGTGTAATTTAAATAGTTTTTAATAAATATATTTTGAGCTCATCTAAAATATGCATACGTTTACAAATATGGCTCGAGAGGAAACAAAATGTATAACTTGCTTTCAATAGATCTAAATATCTGTTTTATAAACGTAACATCCGCGAATGGATGAACAAGCGGGCAAGTGATACGTATGATTAACAATCCAATGTACTGTATGGAATAACAGCACGTATACGTATGGTGGTTCAATAACGTTTTTGCTTGATGAGCTGAGCGTTTTTGGACAATTCAATACAAAGCCAAAATGTATAAAAATTAAAGAAGTATGTTTTAAAAACCCTTTGAAAGTTTGATAGAGCCTTTATTTATATTCAAAATATTTTTTTTTTATTTTATTTATGTATCGATACATTTCGCATTCTTATTTTATATTAAGAAGCTTCTACTCGTTTGTTTATTTATTTATTTATTTTTTTGATTATTTAAATCTGTTCTGTACATATGTATTTGCTCACTTAACATCTGGAAGAATTATCTATTGACATAGGCAAGCAAACACTGCAATAAAAACCGAGTTAAGTCTTTTTGCCGCTCATCTAACATTATGTCAGTAGCAACACAATTATTTTATTATTTAATGAACTGTACATTATAATTTTTCTGCCATTTATTATTTAATATGGGCCGTGTTTTTGAGCTCAATTTTTGTTGTTTATTTGTATGGCTTAAATGCAAAAACAGCAGCAACAACAAAATCTACGAAAACAGAAAAAAAAACGCTGCAACACATACACAAATATAACCAAAAACCAATAATTATAATGCTTATACACTTTAAACTTTTAATTTATTTAATGGAAATTATCGAAATTAATTGAAATTAATGTTTATTTTTTAATAAATGCACATAAATTTATGTGTTTTCTGTTTAACAAACATGTTAAATGATAAAATGAATGCATATTATGGAACACAAAATAAAAGCGAATAAAGAAGTTTGAAATAAACGAATTTATTTATGTATGTGCTCGTATGTAAATTGAAAATTATTTAAAACATACTAAATAATAAATGCATGAAAACAGACATACATACATATAGTGGTATCAAGAAATTAAATAACTATTAATATTTTATTTTTTATTTTTCTTGTCGTAAATTAATAGCTGCACTTTTTAATTTAGATAATTGTAATTTAAAATTTAAGGGAATTTAATACACATGGTAACACTTCTTTAAACACAATTAAGTTCAGGTGTTTGTTTGTACTTGTGTCTGGCGGAAGTGGTGGCCTGAACGGTGGTTACCTTTAAAAACTTTGGCACGCCTTAAGGGGCCACTGTTATTATAAGTGATACTGTGCGAGAGAAAACCACTTTGAACAAAAATGTTTGTTAATAATCCTTTTTTTTCGTCATATTTAAAAAAAAACTCTTAAACCATTTTCTTATTAATATCACTTGCAGTATTAAAATCATCCTATTCATTAATATATAATGAATTACAACCCAACCAAAGCCATAGCAACATTTGTTCTCCATACAAATTTCTTTGGAAAAAAATTTCTTCGTGGACTGCTGTCATATTCATAGAATAATGCCTTTATAAATGCTACAAAAAGAAAAATAAAACGTAAAACAGGGTTTAATGAAAAAATTTCTTTAAATTTTCATTTGCAAACAAAAACAGAAATTTAAGAAATTATAAAAACATTACAGCTGTGTTTAATGGATTTTGTGGTTCTACTCAAACCTTATGACAAAAGAACTTATTTAAGTATAAAAAAAAAAAACATTAACAAAGGTTTCGTATGTGTGTGTGTGTGTGTATGCATGTGACATTTAAATGTCATTAAGAAAAAATACAAAGGTAGCATATTTCCTGAGACATTTAAACATTTCATTTGTGCTGTATGTGTGGGTGTGTGTGTGTGTGTGTGTGTGTGTGTGTGTCTGTATGCCAAAAAGGAAATGTTTAAAATTGGCAACATCTTGTGGTAATGTTTATTGCAACGGATTTTTAATCATAATTAAAGCTAAATTATATTTAAATGATAATTTTAAGCGAAAACTTGCTCAAGACTTTGCAATTCTAGTATGAAAACTGGAAATTATTTTTACCTAAAATTGTGCAACTTTAAGGTTGTCAATAAATAATCAAAGTCCTGTGATCATTATAAACAATTCATTCAGTCATTAAGACTGTCTTAATGACTAAATAAATTGTTTATTAGAATGATCAAAGTTGTTTTATCCAACATTTTAAATACAACCTTGGCAAACTATTTTGTAAAGCAGCTGTCTAGAGTGTGGAATAGCAAAACTTTTTAGCTTCTTCGTGTAGTTGTAGGCAAAATTTTATGAAATCACTTTGATAATCCAATTGTCGGATAATATTCTTAGTAAAAACTGTCTTAATGAATCACCTGTTATGGTAATATACTCAAGCAATAAAATTGTTATTTATGTGAAAAAAAAACACAATATTTTCTTATACTCCACTTTTTTTAAGGCCTAACAACTTTGTAGCCAAATTTAACCTTGTTTGAAAATTTGTTGAAAAGGGGATGAATACTTATTTATTTCTTTCAAAGACACCCTTCCCTTCTCTGTAAATGCTCCGGGCTGAAAGGAACCCAAACAAAATCTTTTCCTCTTTTGAGAAGCATGTGATTTTAAGTTTTAGCTCAGCTTAAGGAACAGGATGCTTACATTTAAAAACTTATTAAATTGCTATAATTTATAAGGTTTTATCTTTTATTACATTTTGCCCCCCCCCCCCCCCAAACACCCCAAAATAAAAGTTTTTCTGCATTGGTAGACAATTAACAAACTGAAGTCAAATAATATTTTATGCATTATTTTTGCTGTTAAAAACTTTAAACCTGTTCCTACACACACACACACACACACACGCACACCTACACTTTCTCTCTTCTACTCACTCTGTCGCTTTGAAAAAAAAAGATGACTTTCTTTATTGTTTTTAACGGAAACTGTTTAGTCTAAGCAACAGAGTAGAAAAGCATAAAATCCTTTTAAAGTTTTAAAGCAAAAACCTACATTTTCGAACACTTCGTTTATGAGCATGCCAACATTTCCAAACGTTATAATACATTGCTTAATACTCCATCCCGCCACTCTGTTGCTCTCCCACCATCTCTCTTGCTTGCTGTTGTTGGTAACGCAACGGAATTGAAAGTGCTAAGACAGCAGGCAATTAATTTGCATGGCAAAATATAACTGTAAAACTGTTTAAAACTTTTTCGTTTCGTTTTGTTTCTTTTCTTTGTTATTTTTATTTTGCTCTTGAACCGAAAATTAAACCCTGTTGATAAATTTTATTTTAGCAACCAAAAAGTATGCCAAGTAAAAGTAAAGTATAAAATTATTTTTACCTTTTCTCTGAACCTAAACTAAGCAGCATGTATTTGATTAATGTTGAGTTTTAATGGATTTTCATCAATCTTAGCAGAAAATTACTAAAAATGTTAAACGTTAAGTAAATGAGATAAGATAACTCATTAAAAAAACAGATGATAAAATATATACCTATAACTCACATACAGTTTTCAAAAGTTTTAGGTAAAACAGGCAAAGTTTTTGAAACAAAAATATGCCAAAAATTGTAAGAACTTATTTAGCTGTTAAAAAGTTTTGTTGGAGAATTTTAGAATAAATAAAAATAAGCAACAATTACTAAGAAAGTTGTAGTCAAATAAAATGTTAAAATTTTTTTTTTTAATATAAAAGAAAATAATAAAAATTATAAGCTCAATCAGAAACGGTCACTACTCAAAATTTAAAGGCAGAAAGGAGTTTTAAAAATATATTTTTCCCCTTTTGCTCTCGAAATAAAAATTTATTTTACATTCTTTTCACTCGGCAATGATGGGAAACACGAAAAATTTCGTTATATGGAAGATTAAGTGGCATGCAAAACGTTTGTTGCAGACAGTGTTGCCAGCAAATATTTTCCTTGTATCCTCAAATTTAGAAATTAACTCCCTAATATTATACGGAAAATAATTTTTATTAATACTTTCATTTCTATTAAGCATGTAAATTCAAAGTCTAACTGGGAGGGTTTTGATAGCCGAGCAGTTTAGCACGTCCAAAGTTTATTGGGGTGCTAATAAAAAGTGTTGCATCCATCCATGGTATGTTCCTCAAAATAGAAATAAATAAAAGAAATTATTTTTCGGTGCAGACGGTTCATCAATTTTTGTTATTTTCCTTATTGATTCCAATTTTATGTTAAAGCTAGCCTAAAGGTATTTTTCGTCCTTTCCATGACGATCATCAGCTACTCAAATTGCTTCAAACGCAGGGCATAAAAAACAGTATGTATCCAATTACTTACGACCGGGGTTCGAAGCAATTTGTGCGCTAAGGATGGTCGTGGTGGATGTGAAACAGCCAATAAGCCTACAATTTTAATTTTCTTATCTTCCTTAATAAAAAAAATTATTTCTCAGTTGGGTGGAAGCTAAATCGAACTTAAAGCCCGATAAGATATTTGAACAATCAAACACAAAAATTCTTTTTCTGTAGTGCAATTCATTAGTTTATTTTACCGATAAAGTCAGCGTTAAAAATGTTTAACTATGAAATATCTGGTTTTGTGATTCATTAGTGATATACAGTTACTGGTGCTAACTAAACAATTAGTATTAACCATAAAATGCTAAAATATGCTGGTCATAAACCAATTGATGTGACTTGACTATATGGATCGACTAGCTGGCTCAAAATTATTAGCAGTGAATTTGGTTTGCTCTTCTTTTTGGCAAAGATGCCACTTGATTCGTAATCTAAAATTATGTTGAATGTGATAGCTTATGAATCACTAAATCTTTTTAAGTGCAAACACCAAATGCGAATGTTAAGTTTAACGTTTGCTTTATCTTTAAAAGTGACTGATCTGCACTACTAAGATGATGATCAATCATCATTTTCTTTTTCAGCTTAATTTTCTCCTTTTTTTTATTCACATTAGAACTAAAATTGAATGTATTAATTCAGGTCCCAAAATGAACCTTTTCGACGAAATGTCGTCGGCATATAGACAGCTGAAAAATACAGCAAATATTTTTTGAAAAGGTTCATTTTTGGACCTGAATTAATACATTTCAATTGGCTCTTAAAGCAAATAAATAATTAAGTTCATACATACTAAAATTGAATGTCAGAAGTTTTGTTCTTAAATAATTTTTCTTTTTATAAAAAATTATCCAGCAAAAAAACAGTTTTCAATTGTAAGTCGTTCACTACGTTATTTTTTCTCTTGACCTTTTCCTATTAATTTTCAATAAACAATAATTGGGATATACCTGTAATAAACCATAAAAATTATCCAACCAATTAATATTAATTAAATTTCACTTAATATTGATTTCGTATTTTATGTTATCTTTCCCGCTCTCTCTCTCTCTCTCTCTCTCTCTTTCTCTTTTATCTGCTTGATGTTAACAATTACTTTCCTTAAATGACAGCAACAAGAACTTTGCCAATTCCCTTTACAACAATTTGCCTTCATTTGTATTGCCATAATAATAAGGAGCAAATATTTGCTGCTTGTTTTTTTTCAATATCGAAAGTATAAAAAAAGAATGGATAAATGAAAAAAAAATATTTATATACATATGTATATATAATTTTTTTTTTGAACAGCAATTTAATTAAGTTTTAAAATAAAAATGCACATGTATACTTGATGCGCAAAGAGTAAAAGTTAATAAAATACAAGAAAATAATAAAAACTAAATACTAAACATTTAATTGATGTTGGAAAGTTTTTAATACTTCAATAAATGCAATTAATTCCTTAGCGCACTGAAGAAAAAGAAAATGCTTAAGCTAAAAATTATAAATATATACATGTATATGTATGTATTACAGAAACGCATACATGAATGAAGAAAAAACTCATGTAGTACAATTTAGTTGCTTGCCAACGTAATGTACGAAAACCCAGAAGTTAAACTATTTAATTGAAGTATGAACGTGTGTTACTTCAAATGCCAGCTGAGTTGTTTAATTGCGTTATTTCGCTTACCAACACCAATGTATTTAGTAATGTTTAAACTAAAGCTAAACTTGTTACGGTTTCACTAGTGTTTATATTCCCAAATTTGCAGACACCGCTCACACACACACACATTCATATACATACATATTTCAAAAGAAAAATACTCTATTCTGCGGTTACAATTTTGAGGAAGAAATCTCTCCTTCTTTTTTTTTTTTGGTGTTATCTATCTGCAATAATATGGCAGCCGTTTTAGTTAAGTTTGATAAATGAACTTAATTGCTATTAAATAACATTTCGATGGAATTGAACTGCTAAATAATAATATTGAGAAAAAAAGGAACCATTAACGATAATTAAAGTAAAACAGAAAGAAAAATATTAGAAGTTGTAAAGCCAATCACCACCACAACAGCTGTGTTTAAAATCATCATCGATCGATATTTAATAACAATGAATCTTTCACCAAAAAAAAAAAAAAAATCATTGAAAATATATCAAAATACATTTATGCTGCAATCTCTTGAATTTCATTTAAAAAACAAGTATTGAAAATAAAGTTTATCAAGGATATTCAATCACATTCAATAGCGAAATATCGAAAAGGAATTTTTCAGAATTTTTTTTTATACAAAAATATTTGATGAAAAGAATTAATCAACAAGAATTAAAACCTATAGTCTGTTATAAAGTAGGAATGATTTTTAGTTATATTGGGCCCTCCCCTAAATACTAGAAAAACAGCAAGGTGGCATGTGGGGGCAAGGACGTTCTGTCCTCAACAGAATTTCGTACATCATTTGAGGTCTCACTGAGTTTAAATTGAAAGCTAAAAAATATATGAAGGAGGAGGAGTCACATGCCCCCAACAACGAAATTTCAAGTATAGTTTGGCAGAAATGGGATGAAAAAAATTAAAAATATTTGTTTATGGTTTTTCTTTTTTTATAATAAAAAAAATTCAGTAAAAAGCAACTCTTTGAAATTTTTATATGATTTTTGCGTATTATCTATTAGATGTTTATTAGTATCATGATTAGTATGGGAAATATTTGTTCCCATGAAGTGAATATTGCTATAATGAATGTTTTGAGAAACATTATTTCTGTCATCAGTTCTCAGTGAATGTAAGAAATAAAAGAAGTTTGGAAATAATAAAGCAATTAACAAAACAAAAGTATTTCCCCATATCAAAGTATATAAAATGTTTAGAATTGCAGTAAAAGGAGGAAAACAAGTACAAGGGGTTGCCGGGATGCATCTAACACCCTGGCGTTATCCAATACCTTGTTGGTGATTTAGTTCTATAAACAAAATTTTAAATTAACTCCCAGTACTACAGAGTAAACAAAGCGACGTTTTTGTATATTCTGAACCTTCTGAATAGCACGTCACAGAAGGGCGGCTATCAGAAAGGTCTAGCCGGAGATTATGAAATCGAAATGGCACAATCAACTTTCTGTGCAGTGTCGAATATGTTGGATAGATACTCTGGTGCAAACTATATATGTGGGTGGGGAATAATTTATGCGATAATAGTGGAAAATAAAGTTACACTTGCAAGAATTTTATCACAAATAGCTGCTGTTTTGTGAGCTTTTGTTTTGATATTTTTTTTTGCGAAATTTTATTTTTAACTTATTCTATTTCCGACCAAAAATAAAATAAACAAATCAATGGGAAAGTAAAAAGACTCTACGTAATAAAAATCATTTACGATTGGGGAGAGAACTTAGTTTTTGCATAAAATTATTAGCGATTGAAAACTCAGGGAAAAGTGAAGTGTTTCGAGGGAAAATGTATTCATGAAAGGTTTTAAGGTGGCATGAAATAGCGAAATAATGAAAAATTTGGGGTATTTGTCCAAAATGCTATAAAAGTCCGAGTTCAAAAATGAATTTGAGTCCCAATTTGTGAAATGCAATAATCGCCCAGCTAATGAAAAAAAACTAAAATTCCTCTTCACACCCAAAAAATACAAATATAAATAAATAAAATTTATGAAACAACTTCCTCCATTGGCCTTGGCTTATCACTTTGACTATGAAATGTTTACTAGAATATTTCATGCCGCCAGCGGTTGATATGTATGAAAACTGTTGCTTTTTTCAATCACAAAAAAATCTTTCTCAATTTTGAGGAAGTAAAAATCGAACTTAAGTCCAATAAAATTATTTTAACAATTGTTACTTTTTTTTTTTTTTTGTTAAGCGAAAACAAAAAAGTTTTCTAAAACATCACGTAAACGGCAACTCTGGTTGTTGTTGCCTTAATGCAGTTGCGGCAGCCGGCAACAAAACAAAAAGGACTTTGTGGCTTTCCATAATAGAGCTATAAATATTTATCACCCGAAATTAAGTCGATTGCCATCACTTGTTGCCAGAAATTCTATTTTGTATATTCAAGCAGTTCGATTACTTAAGCTCAGATTATTTTTTTGCTTTTCAAGAAATCGTTAGATGCATATTTTTTTTTTTAATAAATTCTATTAAAATTATTTTAAATAGGATTAAAAATTGTGTTACTAAATAAGTATAATTTTGGCATTTTACATACTGTGTAATCATTTAATTTTACTTCGACCGGGAAAAATGGGAAACGCTCAATACTTCACAACAGCCAGCTGCACTAAAGTTCATATATTTTAATAACTAAAGCACATTCTCCACCCGCGTTTTACACCCATATTGTACATTCGTTCGTAAGCGCACACAGTTGATAAGAGGGATTTTATTTATAGCAAGCAAGACTGCAAACAAAACAAAAAATTTATTTTTAATTACTTATCTGTGCATACATCAAATGTATTTAAGAAAATCCTTAAGAACTTCTTCGGAAAGGAAAGGAAAAAAATAAGAAGGTTAAGCAGCAGAACCCAAAAGAAAAAAGTGTATGAAACTGGAAGGAAAACAAGAAAACCCAAATCAGGTGGTTGGTATTTAATTAAATAAATATTATTTTCTTTTCATACAAGTTTTTGTTCCCTCCCTTAATCCCACAATTACCACGCATTTATTGCCAGGACAACTTAATTTATTTAAATAAACAAGACTTTTAACAGGATTTCATGTGCTCATTCGCTCAAATGTACACAAACGTGTGAAGTCCCTGCTTTTGCAGTGTTGAAAATAAAATAAAAAGCCAGGGAAGTTAAAATTTTTCACGAACGAAACTTTTTTTGATCACCTTTCCTTTCTAAATTGTATTCTTTCAATTCTTTGACCTTTCAATAATTTAATAACTAAAATGCAATATTCATGTATAGCATGTACCCCAGCCAGTAGGTCTTTAATCTAACATTTCTGGTCTTCTTTAAAAATGTTGGTCACCCAAAACAATCGTGCTGGAGAAATAAAATCGAACTAAAGCCTGATAGAGCAAATAAAAATAATTGTATATCACAAACTGCAGCCATAATAAAGTTAAATTAAAATTTAAAAATTGCTGGGTCCCGCGCAAAAGTTTGAAACCATTGTTGCCAGTTGATACAATAGCAACAAGCACAAACATGAATTGGAAAACAATTGGATGTTGGTGAGAGCATATAAAAAAGCAGGTGGGCCATAAGAAGTCATCCATTGTTGTTTGGCTGTCACACACAACCGATTGTGGCTCGCGCATTGTGTGCCGTTGCTCCGTCCTGTTAGAACCACATCTCCTCTAGACCTAATTCAGTCAGTTGCGGCAGAAAAAACTCGCTTAACATGGCCCTATAGCGTGTTGTCGTTTCACCAGCGGCGTCCTCGCAAAATCATGGCCCGAGCGAATGTAATGGCTCGCTCCTCGGCCATCACTCTTGGATTTTTCGCTGAGGTGGAGCGTTCATTATGTAATTATTTGGTCGAAAAATCATCCACTCCGTCATAGACACGATTATACCGCGTTCTTGGAGCATATTTCGCTGTACGGCTTGTTCACTTGTATTCTACAGCTGTCTAGTTCACAAATGTAGAAACAGATTTGACATTGGCCGCCATTTGCAAATCTGAGAGCAACTTCCAATAGGGTGATTTCTTTTGGCCCACCCTCCCTCCAATCAACAGAAAAAAAACTGAAATTTGATAAAGAAGATTAAATATAAACAGTCAGTAATGAAGGGCTCAGAAGAAACAGTATGAAATTAGTTATGACCTAGATTCGAAGCCATTTGGATGCTGATGATCGTTATGCTGGACGTGAAACAGTCATGGTAGGAAACGCAACCAATAAGTCTATAACTCTTCTTATTAACAATTGAAAACTTTTTCGATCATATTCTTTATGGGTTTTCTACCAGTTTTGTATTTCGATTTCCGAAAAATTAAAATTCTGAGTTGAGTCACTTATCACCGGGGTGTGCGGTATGTTTTATAGCAAAAATTTATGCAGCTATTATTCAAACCAATAAATTTCGAAGCAAAATTAATATCAAATCTTTTCGTCGAGTTGACAAATCATTGTGAGTGTGTGTATGTGTGCAACGAAAAACGCTTTCCTCTTTTTTTTCTTTGCGGTAATAAAAACCACTTTAAATTTTTTTCCATAAATCTATCTACAAAGTGATGAATGAAATGATGATTTGAAAATGCTCTTAAATATTTGTTTTTTTTTTGCGAACACATTTTTTAGCCAGCCAGTTGTGATTAGTTTTTCGAAATAAATGGTGTATGTTGCAAAAAAAAAAAGAAGTGAAAATTTTAGCTTAAAAAAAATTAAAACGAGAATTTTAGTATATGTCTGGCTGGTAATGTGATTATAAACGTTATCGATATACAGCTTACAATATACTCATACACCAGCAAACCGTCAACTTAACACTCAAGCAGACAATCCCTTTTTTTCATTCTTATAAATTTGTATAAAAATGTAAGAAAAAATATTTATCTATGTGTACGTGGAAAGATAAAACATTTGGAAATTGAGATGAGTAAGCATGAGTATGAGCAAATACGAAAAAGGACGAAAAAATATCTAACGCACCCTTAAATAATAGTGGCCGCAAAAAAATGTACATACATATGTACATATATTCGGTCTCAGTGTTTAAATGGTGAAAAGCTTTCGGGCAGGCTGGCTGGCTGGCTGGCTGGTTATTTGCCACTGCTACTTACATACACGTCACTTAATCGAATTATCATCATCAAATATGGCGTCAAACAAATGATAGAGAAACACTGTCCGGCACAAACACACTTACATACATCAACAAAGGCCCTCATTGAAAGTGTTACCATACAAAGTTTAGCTTGTACGTCCGGTTTTTGGTCAGTGTTTTGGAGTTTTTTTTTTCGGGGAGGATTTCTTTTCTGTAGGAAAATGTTGTATGCTGCTCCCGAAAAAGAGAAAAACAAATGTTGACAACAAAATCTGCGATAAAAAGTAAATGCTAAAGCCATTGGCAATGTTTGAGGTTATGTTCATCGACAGTTTTTGTTATTCCTTTAGCAAGTTAATCCTTTGTATAACTAGTAATCTGAATAAGTATTTTACAATGAAAAAAAACCACAGACACACACACACACACTCACAAGACTTTGTCATACTCAAATAATTCCCTCAACAAAACAATATACAAAAAAAAATTTGCGTGTCCAGTTTTTGTGCTTTTTTTCGTTATCAGTTACAAATATCCCCAACGAACCCTGCAATGGATCGTATAAAAAGTTACGTGTTAGGATTTAGGTGTGATTTTAATGGGTTTCCTTTACAAATTTTTTACAACACTTTTCTATCCTGGCATTAAACCCTTACAATGATTTAATTGATTTTCCCTTTAACTCATACTACGCTTTTTTCGGTCTTGTAATAAAATGTAGTAAAAGAATTGATTTAAATTACACATTATTTCAACTTTCACTCTTTAGGGAACTTAAAATTAAATTAATGTTTTACTTTTTTGTATTGTTTTCGTTGTAGACATGAACAAAGGATCACCCATTGATTATAAAAGTGGTTCGGCTTGTTCGACACCCACCAAGGATACCTTAAAAGGTTACGAACGCTCGGCCAATAATTGTATGGGTCCTGTGCTTCCGCCCCGCAGTGTTATGAGTGGCATACCTTCTCATCATTATTCGGCACCCATGAACTTTCGCAAAGATTTAGCAGCCCGCTGTTCAGCTAAATGTGTAGCAATTGTAGCCGTTTCAATATTTGTAGCACTGTGTATTTTGTTAATATTTTTAACAGGTAAAACTTTACATTATAAACAAATGTAATTTTTTCTAAATCTAATTGTTTTTTTTTTTTTTTGTTTCGGCCAAAAGGTTTTGGTGTACTTCATTGGTCTCCCTCTGCCCCGTGTACAGTTCTAGTCGGCAATGAGGCTGCTGAAGTGACAGCAGCCAAAAGTACTAATACAGATTTATCAAAATTACACAATTCCTCGTTACGCTCAAAAACTGGACAACCCACCATGGTAACAACGGCCACCTCGTCATTATCCTCTTCGCAGGCAGCTGCCTCATCATCCGCGTTTCAATCCACCTCAGCCTCTTCGGTGGCTGTGGGTTCAGCATCGGACATATCATCGTCCTCTGCCTCCTCCAGCAGTTCGTTATCATCGTCAACTTCGCTGTCATCAGCATTAGCAAATGCCAATATCGGCGGTAAGTATTCACAAGTTTTAATTATTTTTAAACGAGTTTTATACAAAATACGAAGAAAACAAACAAACAAAGCAAAAGAAAACTTGAAAATTTATTTCTTTTGCTATTTTCCATAACAAAAATAAAAACTGAAAAGACTGAAATCTTTTTCCAAGAAGACAACAAAAATCACGACATTGCTACGAGCTAAATAGTCGAGTTTTTTTTCAATTATTTTTTTCCACTTAACACTTTTTTTTTTGTATTTTGGTTTATTTTTAATAAAGATAAACTTCATAACAATAAATGTTGGTAAAATTTTAAAGAATTTTCGCTTTCCGTACCAAAAGCGCATTTAGTTTTCTGATACTCTGTAAGCTGTTGCAGATATCAGAAAACTAAATGCATTTTCCGAACGGGAAGCGAAATCTCTTTGAAATGGAACCAACAGTTATTAAATATTATTCCTTTGGAGGATGCTGAAATTTGAAATTCAGCATCAACTATAGTTTAGAAGATACGGCCCTTACTTTGAAATGGGTCGAAATTTTAATTTCCCATGAAATGAAATACTTACAAATAGGATTTTTGCTCCCTGGGGCAAAAATTTCATTGTTATTAAAAGTTATTGCTCAAGAAGTAGTTTTTAAAATGTTCTCATCTATATTTAAACAAATACGTATAGATAAAATATTGAGGCTCCACATATTGAAAATGATGAATGAAGAATTATTAAGAGACCAAGAACTTAAACAACTGCAACAAATGGCATATAATAAGCTTCAAAATAAACGTCTACGTTCTCGTCGAAGTTTACCAGTGCTGAGTTCAGAACACTTTATTAGGAAAAAAGATAAAGCAGTAAAACCTAATGAGTACGATAATGCAGGCGAAGAAGATAATGCTGAAGAGGAGATTAATTTTGAAAAGGATTTAAGGACTACTGCAGATTTTAATAATAGTAATAATATGGCAGCAGCAGATAATAATGAAGAAGAAGTTCTACTCATTGATTTGAAAGGCTTTAATAGCGACGAGAATGACGATGATGGAAAGGACATAGTAGATAATAATAATGAAGCAGAAAATGAAGACGATAATGAGGCCATAGCCAAAGAAAACTCATTTACAAAAAGCAATTATCACAAGGAGCAACAAGAACAACCACTAGCAACAGTTTTAACTAGCTTTGCTACAAGTTTTATTACAACCCCCAACCCCCATGCCAACAGCGAACAAGACTTCATAACAGATCCGTCTACTGATTTTATGTCTGATTCTTCTTCTGTTTCTTCTTCTTCTGCTTCTTCTCTACCTGTGTTGCCTTTTTCTGTTGACAAAACTTTGAAAATCAATAACTTAGCAAGTCTCCATCAAAGTAATAAACGTAAAATTAACAAAGAAAATTATACGGAGTTAAAGAAAGTTTTTAATCTAAAAGAAAATGTTGAACAACAAACAGAATTGAAAGAAGATGAAATTTATGCGGAGCAAACTCAGTCTTTAAGTGAACACTTTGAGGAAATAGAAACCACCACAAAATTGTATACCATATTTGAAAATTATAATTACGATGAGGAGGAGAATTTATTGGAAGATTTAAGCATGGATTTGCAACAAAATACTAAAGAATTCAATGAAAGACTACCTTCAAAAATTGAAAACGATGAAATAGAAGAAGAATTGAAGCAATTTTTATCCAATAATGATGACAGACAAAATGTTATAAGGAAAAATTTCGAAAATAAAAAGCAAAAAGAATATTATCCAGTAACTGAGACGACCACTTTAACCAACCATAAATCTCTGCTACAAAATAAGTCTCAAAATGATGGCGATAATGAAGATAATAATGAAAATATTAAAGAAACTGCTGACAGCAATAATTTTCAAATCAATCGTTTTAAAAAGGAAGACATTGATTCAGTAGCAGTTAATGGCCATCATTTAGATGACAGCAATGATGACATTTATTCAAGTCAAGAGCAAGAACAAGAAGTAACGAAAATAAGAGAAAACTTCTCCTCCCTTTCTGCCGCCCCTTTCAAGACTGACAGTGAAGAACATGCCATGGAAAATCTAATGCTAAATGATGGCTTATTGCCACTGAACCCACACCATGGTTTTGTCAACATGAATTACGTACAAAATTTAGATGACATTGATATTGTGAAATTGGAACAAACACACTCGAATGAAGAGGAATTGTATAAAACCATAAATGTAACAAAAAACAAAGCGAAAAACGCTGCTAAGAAATTTAAATCTCAATTAAATACTTATAGCTATGATAAGCAACAAAATGAGGTGATTGTAAAACCTGAAGAGGATTCTGTACAAAAATCAGAAATTTTTGAAAAGCCCATTACTTCAGCACCAATTTTAAGCAAAGCCTTGTCACCTGAGTATAAAAGCAATTATGAATACAATAAAGGAAATAGTTTGCCCGACAAACGTATAACCGTAAATCTTACAATTGCTTCCAATGACGGTTCCGGTAACATGTACACTTTACATGTGGACATACCTGCTTTTGACCAACAGGGTCAAGTGCAAAATATACAACAAGTTTTGAAACATGATAGGTCAAGTGAAAAAGAGAATACTAAAGAAATTTTAACGAAACCAGAACCAAAGACAGAGTTTTCTGCTGAAGCAATAAAATCAAGTCCTTATTGTATACCAGAACCACCACCACCCATACCAGAATGCCCCTGTCTCTGTGCAACCACCAGCAGTTCTACTTTAGACCTTGACTTAGACAATAACGACTGGTTTCAAATGTCATCTTCTTCTTATTCTTCTACCACAACAACAACAACAACTTCTAACCCAACTGCAAAAACATCTGTAGTTGACACTATAACACCCACCAACATTTTATCTAACACTGGCAACGCCTATAATGATGTTTCTATTTCTAATGCTAATGCTATTGATAGCGCTGATATTGAGGCAACCACTACTAGCACCACTAATAACTTGTTTGATGTTGTCCCTGATGCTTATTTTTTTAATGATAATGTCAATGTTAAGAGTTCTAATGAAAATGGTGGTGAAAAGTTTGCATGCCCTGATGTTATGCCCATACTTATACTTGAAGGTGATTTGTATTAATAATAAGAAATATATTTTGTTAAAAAACTAATGCTAACTAATAAAACTCATGGCTCAAACAAACTAAAATGAAAATTTACTAATAAATAGCTTATGCTCATGTTTACAGAACACAGACGATCCGGAAAATGTGTGTATAGAAAACTCCCAAAAACTATGCGGTCTTCACACACATTTTCTAGAGGTGTTTGCTCCTCTGTGTTCTGTAACAAAAAAAAAAAATAAAAATATTTAAATATATCTCGTACATTTGTATATATGTATATAGAAATCAGTGGCAAGACTGGTTATGGCATTATGGCCATATGGAGTTTTACGTAATCTATTTAGTGTACTAACAATTCTTCAATTAACAAATCATGACATCATATTGCTTTCAAATATAAAGTATTGGCTTTTAAACATCAAAATTCTTAATCATAAAATATCATATAAATAAAAAATGTATAATAACAAATTCCAACCGGAAAATGTAAACTTAATTAACAATGAATTAAAATATATTGATCCAAACAAAAGCTTAACAAATTTTCTTTAGACAAAGTCAAAAGTGGCAGAAAGTGGGCCTTAAAAACCTGTTTCACATGTTTTAGCTTTCACTTTTATTTTTTTACGTTAAAATTTAACGAAAATTTAGCGAAAATGTATTTTAAATCGGTCACAAATATTTTTCCTATGGGTCAATTTCAACGTTTGATAGCAAGCAATAAAAATATGAGGGTCCGAAAATTATGGATTTTCGATGGCAAGCTAGTGAAATAGTTCATTGACAAAGTAGAAAATTGTAGGTATTATAATTACGTTATGCCAACCCAGGACGTGGTGGAGAAACGGCCCTGCGCACCACCAACTGGTTTTGAGTTGAACCAGTCACATGAACGAATGAAAGATGTCTCCTTGCTTAGTTCGCATTACGACACATCCGCCAACCCATGCAGTGTCGGCCTGCCTAACTAATTAGCTTTCGTATTTTTAATTGGAAAAAGCTTAATAACGGCAGAGAAAGTGCTCTACACTCTGCTCCTCCTTCTCTTTATCTTGGCGGCTTCTGCGAAAATCATGCAACTGCAGATTTACTGCCAATTTCAGGATTTCGACCCTTTACGAGCGTTCGTATAAATACATTTAAGACAAAAACGAACAAATGCGAACGCTCTAACAGGTATCGTACCGAAAAGCCAACAGAAGCTTCTAGGATTTGTTCCCCAGGTCTTTGTAATGGTCCTTGTAAGGCAACAGCCGTGCCAACTTGGAATCGAGGTAAATGCCGAGATACTCCTACAATTTAAATTACTCCCCTTTATTAATTTTCCTAACGAAGAGAACAAGCTCCATTTTCTCCGGATTTATATTGAGACCACTGTTGGTACTCCACTTACGACCACCTTATGGTGGTCGTCAGTGTAGATTGCATTCGCTGTAAGAGGACTTCGGGTATTTTCCCGAAACCTCCCCAGCAATATCTACTACTACTACTGCCTCTTAAACATGATGGAGTCCAACTCCTTTAATAATGAGTTTAAGGCTATATTCCTTAGTGAAGGAGTGAAGAAAGAACCCCTCGTTGTGCAGTGCCTCTATTTGCCATTCTTCATATTATATGGCCGGCCCCATACTAAATACGATAGAATAATCAATGCCTGTGACTGTAGATTATGTGCAAGTATATAGTTTATATTTTTAAAGCTCATATTGAAAACGATTTGTTTCAGTAAATGGCGGGGCTTGGTTTTCGATGTGACTTAAAATTATAAATTAAAACGTAACTACATTCTAAAAGTATCTTCATATTAAACAAATATTTGTCACTAAAGCGTAAACATTAACTACTCTCTTGTTGACTATTTAAAATGATTATCCAACGCCATCGGTTTTTCGATGACTTTTCGAATGATGAAAAAATTCCAATTTTCAGTTTTTCTTTCTTTTTGTATTTTTTTTTCATGGAACACACCGATTACGTATCACGCCTTGTTAGGGCGTGATGCGTACATACAAAAAAAAATTGAAAATTGGAACTTTCTTAAAACTTGATTTCAAATACATTTCTGATTTTATTTGTTTTTTTATATGAAATTTTTGGCCTTTTGTTTAAATATTCATCTTCCTAACGAAGGTACACAAAGCGGTACTATGTTATGTTACGAGGGCCGCCGGTCCTGAAACCGACTCACTTGGGTCCTAGAAAAGGTCCCGTTGTGTTGCTTCGGCAGAACATATGCTAAAAAAAGCGGTACTAAAATATTGAAAATTACGCCAAATAAAATAAAGCTGATAAAACAGTGACCTTAAGGTCACAAAAAATCATTATTAATAAATTGACTTTTTTATGAATATACCCCTGAAAAAATAAACTTCTTCGCCACTGAAATACCATCCCTGTAAATAGCTAACTAATGTTACCTTCCTGCTATTCAACACAAAACTAACAAACAAAATTAGCAACAAACCAACTATTGTAAAATATAGCGTATAAAAAATAAATGAACCAAGATTTAACCAACTGCCTACATACCAGATTTGTACAGACACTCATTTTTCTTTCGTACATACATACATACATACATACATACATACATATTTCAAATTAAAACTTATCTAATGCTTTATTAATCTTAAAAATCAAAATTAAACTAACACATTATATGGCATTTTTTCTCTCTTCTCGTCTATGGTTCTTTTAATGTTTCATTGTGGATTTGTGGTGAAAAGGTGCAAGAACGTTCCCGGCACGTAGTTTTCCACCTGACGGTACAACTTTTGGTCAAATAACTTTGGGCCAAAAGTTAACCAAAGAAATTCAACCCTATAGTTACTGGAATATGCAATTTTATCAATCGGAACCGGCTTATGTGAAATTCGATTATACCATACCACGAGGAGCTTCAATAGGTGTTTATGGCAGACGCAATGCTTTGCCCACACACACGCAATATCATTTTAAGGAGGTGTTAAGTGGTTTTAGTGCCAGCACCAGATCAACTCGGGCGGCTCATGTAAGTATTTTTATAGTTTTATATTTTCGAAAATCGAAATTTTTAAAAGCGCTTTAGAGTACTAAACTATCGCTTAAACTAAACTAATAAATGTGTTTCGTCTTTTTTTTTTAATGTATTTTTCATGCTTTTCTTCACATCATACACACTTCAACACTGTTTTCTTAACAAAACCAACCCTCGAAATTCCCCATTTCATTATGCAACGCTATCATTTCTCAACTCTTAATTGAACTGACACACCGAACCAACCAAAAAAAAAAACCCCCCGTACTGTTCATATTTGTTTTGTGTGCAGCAATCAATAACACGTGAAGTCACCAGATATATGGAACCCGGACATTGGTTTGTTTCACTCTACAACGATGATGGAGATGTACAAGAAATAACATTTTATGCCACTATAGCCGAAGATATGACCCAAAATTGTCCCAATGGTTGTTCGGGCAATGGTCAGTGTCTGTTGGGCCATTGCCAGTGTAATCCCGGCTTTGGTGGTGACGATTGTAGTGAAAGTGTTTGTCCTGTGTTGTGTTCACAACATGGTGAATATATAAATGGTGAATGTATTTGTAATCCGGGTTGGAAAGGTAAAGAGTGCTCGTTGCGACATGATGAATGTGAAGTGGCCGATTGTAATGGTCATGGTCATTGTGTTAGTGGAAAATGTCAATGTATGCGTGGTTACAAGGGGAAATTTTGTGAAGAAGGTACTACACGCAGTTACGAGAATTAAATTTAAGATGTTTAAGAAATAAATAAGACCCTCACAACGCAACGCCAGAATTGTATTGCAAAGCCATAACAAATTTGAAATTTTTGCGAAACAATTTTGTAGCTTTTTCCCTAAATTTTTAACGTCACAAAAAATTATGCGTTCATGTATAGTTAAGTTTGGCTGCCTCTTTTTGTAAAACGTATGAAAATTATAATTCTTGAAGTTACATACATATACTGAAAACAATAATCAAATAAGACAATTTGTGTTTGCTTTTAATGAACATGTTTACACGTTCTATAAAAACGAGGCAATGAATTTAAAATTTTAGTTTTAGTTTTAGTTGTGTGGCAACCACCAACAAATTTGTAAAATATTTTCAAATTTGTTAGTATTTTTCGTACAAATTCGAAGACTAGATTCCGCAACAATGAATATTTTATCAGTGAACACTAAAATTATGATTCACCGGCAGCCACAGTATTCATTTTTCATTGAAGAGCGCTTCTGCTTCAGAATCACTGAACGTTATTGTGCTGAATGATGTACTGAATAGTTAAATCTATTATTGCCAGTTTCACGATGTCACTGGAAATCGCGGCTTGCATTAAAATACTAAAAACAACAACAAAAGTTTTGAATTTGTTTTTGTTTTGCATGTATAGAAGCAAGCTAGCGGGCGATGTCGGGTGACATCGTGAAACTGGCGGCTGGTTGTATTGTAAATATGTAATTCTTCTCTTGCTGTTTTCAATGGAAAAAATTTTAAGCGTTTCTATTTACGGAAGAAAGAAAACAAATTTCTTTTTAATATTTTGAACTAATTTTTAAGCGTTTAATATAGACATACATATATATGTATGTATATTGATTAGCTTATTGCACACTTTTTTAATAATATTATTGTGTTTGTCAAGCTGATGATGGTCCTCTTCGTTTATATTTTATTTTTTAAAGCTTTTTATAAATGCCGATATTTCGCTCCATTTCGGATATTGCCCTGAGTTTGATGGTGTTAGTGTTGCTTGTTATAATAATTTGCCGCAGACGTAACATAAAAGAAATCAAACACCGTAATTATTGTGACTTTGTAGCCAGAGTTTGTGTTATTAACACTACAGTTACTTGGGGGTTACACGATCAAGTTTTAATACACTCACACTTTTTTACTAATACACTCCCAATTTTGAAAATTGATGCAAACTCGATGGCTATATTTGCTTTCCATGGAGAGGATCGAGTCACAATCAAGAAAACAGCTGACAACAATTTTTTTCGTTCTGTCTGCAATTATTTTTCTATTTTATTATTAATTACAATTATTATTCGCAAATACAAAAAAACTTTAATATAAAATCTAATATAAAGCAAAAGGGATCATCAGCTTGACAAATAAAATAATATTGTTTAATAAATAACGAAAACTAATCTCACATTTTGTTGTTCCAATGAAAACACATAAGTTGACTACGGTGTTCACTAGAACTGTCTTAATAAGTCATTCCCACTGTTGCGGATACAGAACTGAGAGACAGAACACTTAAAAATTCACTGTTGCGGAGTCTCATCCCTGTCGCTACGTTGTGAATTATAAAATTATAGCCAAATAAATTTTTTTTGACATTATTCTATAATTCGAGCTGCTTAATTATTTTATATTTTTGTCGATATTTCGCTCTCCTTCGGACAATAAAATTTATGGAATTCTGGAAACTTGAAAAATGTAACTAAAATTTAAAAAATTCTCAAGAATGTATTTAATCATTATTTGCTGCAAGAGCAAATGTATTATTCCAGGTCTAAATATACCGTTATTAATTGTAGTCAGTATTTTTCAGCTGTCTGACATTTCGTTGATGCTACTCAACTCGTCAGTACACTCGAAAAACTTTGAAAAAATGTAATAAAAGAGTTGCAAAATGATAAAATCGTTTTCTGTATTAAAGATTTGTTCGTACACTTGTGATTCTCATTATGTTCATAGGAATAATGGGATATAGCAAGTTTTAAACATTCTTTTGCAAACGGATCTGTTCTGTGATTTACAATAACAAATTACGTAAAAAACCTGTGAACTGATATTTTGTGATATTTCTAATATTAAGTAGTTTAAAATTTTATTCCACATTTTATTTAAAGTGTAGAATTTTTTTTTTTTTTTTTGCTGAAGTAAAGATCATTTTAAGTTTAGAAATAGTGTGATTTAAGAGCACGCGATTCGAAGAACAGGCCCGAAAATGTCGAGTAGTTTTGAAAAAGTTTGAACAGATGCAAAAAACTTAAATGGAGTGCAAATGGAGACGTAAAGTAGTGCTTAAAAAGGTTGCCAAAACACACACAAATGTTACAAAATCAGGAAATTTGCAATAGACTAACACCCCCTAATTCATAAAAATTATAACAGGCTTATGAGATTGTTATTTGACATATTTGTATGGAAAATCTGTCAAATAAGAGATTTATAAACCTGTTATAATTTTTATGAATTAGACGGTAAGATTAAAATAGATTATTAAAACCTTAAACAGCAACATAGAATGCCGTAATTTCCAAATTTTTCAAGAATTTCCACTGTTTTATGCCAGTTTTTGTTCTTTAAGCCCGTATGACACCACATTTTTCTTGCATTGTTCAAATTTTGGAGAACAGTGCAAATATAATGTAATAGTAGAATTTAGTATGTGCAACGCGTTCAGCTATATTAAGATAAATGCAAAACTGTCAACATTTTTGTTGAAGTTATCGATAAAAAATGAGATTATGTCAAAAAAAAAAACGTAAAATTTTTCAACTTAAAATTGACATTTCAAACTTGAATGTTGCTGGGTCAGCGGTTTATTTACAATTTTTGCGATTTAACGCTTCGTTTTTGGAAAATTTTTATTTCCTAGCGCTTTCTTGAAATAAAAAGAATACAACACTTACAAAAAAAGATGCCAGTTTTGTTTACGTTTTGTATATTTGGTTCTTTCTAGCAATTGCTGGTTCTTTCTATCAATTCTATACCAATTAATGAAAGAAAAATGAAGTATCATACGGTCTTTACATCTGTTTGAGATTTTTAAAAATTATTTTAGATTTATTTTATGGAAATTTACAAGTCTATTTTTAAGTTTTGCAAATTTTTTGCGGATTTTCGCGCTTTTGCAACGTGTGGTGCTCCTTATAATTGTTTAACTTCTTTAAATCTATTGCCATTTTATTTTTTTTTTATTTTCAAAATGCCTTCAAGAGATTATAAAAAAGTGTACGAACAATTCTTTTCTTGTCGTTGTTAAAAAATTTCGTCTTCAAAAGCCAAATCTATTCGAGAGATTGTCCTCCTAAAAAGGCCTTTGTTAATATAAATTCGTTCGCATGTCAATGTCATGACTGTAGTGTCGTTACTGAGAATCGCAATGAGGGCGAATGTTTTGAAAAATATTTGAAATATCTTTCCGTCAGGTTTTTCAGCCATCTATATATCGTCAACATTTCTCAACTCGTTAGTAAATTGGAAAAACCGTCAAACCTTGTATTAAATATGTTTTCAAGGAATTTTTTTTTTTTTTACCTAAAATAGTAAATTTAAATATTCAATTTTGATTTTTGAATTTTTTCGAACTTTTTTTGAATTATTTATGCCCTTAAGAAACTAAAGGAAAGAGAGTAAAATATTAGCAAAAATACAAAAGCTTTAAAAAGCCACCTACAGCTCGAATAATAGAATGATATTAAGATATTGGCAAAAAAAAAAATAATAAACTAAATACTAAATAAATTTTACTGTATCTATTCATTTTTCTCTTCTTCAGTTGATTGCCCTCATCCTTCCTGTTCTGGACACGGTTTTTGTGCCGAAGGCACTTGTATTTGCAAAAAAGGTTGGAAAGGACCTGATTGTGCTGCAATGGATCAAGATGCTTTACAATGTCTGCCAGATTGTTCGGGTCATGGCACTTTTGATTTGGACTCTCAAACTTGTAGCTGTGAATCGAAATGGAGCGGCGATGACTGCTCCAAGGAATTGTGTGACTTAGATTGTGGCCAGCATGGTCGCTGTGTGGGTGACTCTTGTACCTGTGATGATAGCTGGGGTGGTGAATTTTGTAATGCGAAATTGTGTGATGCTCGTTGCAATGAACATGGCCAGTGTAAAAATGGCACTTGTTTGTGCGTGACCGGTTGGAATGGCAAACATTGCACCATTGAAGGTTGTCCTAATTCATGTTCAGGTCATGGTCAGTGCCGTGTTAGCGGCGAAGGACAGTGGGAGTGTCGCTGTTATGAAGGTTGGGATGGTGCTGATTGTGGCATAGCACTGGAATTGAATTGTGGCGATAGCAAAGATAATGATAAAGGTATGTCGTTGAGTTGTTTTGATCAGACAAAAGATTGCCATCTGTTAGACAACCCATATAGCATATACAAACAAACACTATTTGTTTCATTATCAATGGTATATACAGCCTTGAAGAGATCTAATATACAACTGTGATTAAAGTATGATAAAAAAAATATGACCACTACTTTTTTCTTACTATTACTGAGCAAGAAATATACAAATTAATAAAGAAAAATAGGTCTGGGCCATTATTCAAAGTTTTTCGAATCCACTAACGAGTTGAGCTAGTATATGTTTATATGCAAATTAATAGCGTGTTCAGATAGACCAGTTTACTGCGATTATCGCAATTCAGCTCAATATTCCATACAAACAGTCAATAAGTTATTGCTCAATTAATATAAAATTGTTTCAAATGTTGAGCACCATTCTAATGTAACACTGTAAAAAATTATCTTTTAGATAGAATACTTTAGGAATTAAAAATCTTTTGCGATGGCTATTGAAGTTTTTTTTATATGGGTATTTCCATGAAATGGTCCACCGTTAGTTAAAAAATCAAAACGCTCGCACAATTTTTTTAAGCACAGAAAATTAAAAAAAATAAACTATTGACATTTTATTATGTAAAAAAAAAATTTAACTTATATGTTAAATTACAAATTTATATGTTAAATTACAAAAATATGTATGAAGGTAGAAAGTGTCACGTGCGTAATGTAACGTGCGTAATCAAAAAAAATTTTTTTTCTTAGCCAACCCATGCACACTTGTTTTTGAACAAACCATGATTATAAAGGTCCATTAATAACCTTTATAAAAACATTTTTTCCGAAATAAAAATCTTCTACAATTCGCCTACTTTTGCAATATTTCATGCTGCTTTAAAAGGCACTTACGTTTTTTGTCACGTGCGTACGTCAACTTTGATCGCATGGAACTTGGGTACCCAGTGCTCAATTTTCCAATATATATACTTTTTGGAAGGAACTCATCACATTAAATGTAACAATGGCAAAATTCCATTCAAAAATTCCAACCCATTTATATTTTTATAATATTCAAAACAATTAAACGTGTACAAATGTCACGTGCGTAACCATGGAAACACCCATATAAAAACTTTCTTGAAGTTTTATATGTGTGAAGAGAAATAACAGAATATTGACTAATAAAAAAATGTTTATTTGAATAGGGTAAAATTTTTAATTTTAATTTTTGTGCAAACTTTTGTGCAAGCAACGTTTGTAGTAACGTAAAATTGTCTCTTGATTGTCAAACCTTTTTGGGTGGTTTATTTGCATCTTAAACAAGCGCTTATACTTCTTAAGACAAATGGCTCTTTTGTTTTATAAAAATTGCTCATTAATATAATCTTTAGAAAGTATTTGATTAATTTATTTGTTTACATTTAACAGATGGTCTTGTGGACTGTGAAGATCCTGAATGTTGTGCCAGTCATGTTTGCAAAACTTCACAACTGTGTGTCTCGGCTCCTAAACCAATAGATGTGTTATTGCGTAAACAACCGCCGGCTATAACAGCTTCTTTCTTTGAACGCATGAAATTTTTAATTGACGAAAGTAGTTTGCAAAATTATGCTAAATTAGAAACCTTTAACGAAAGGTAAGTTGTTTGGTAGATGGCTTATAATTTAATTCTAGTTATTTTTTTTTTCTTCATTATTTTTTATTAATTTAAAAGCAATTAGAATTGGGTTCAACTTCATGAGTTCTCAAAATTGAATTTGAAATAAGGCAGAATGGCAAAATATTAAAACTTTGATTTATAAAGGAACAAAAATAAAAAAATTTAAAGATAAATGCATTACACCAGGTAGCATTAATTTTCCAATAAATACAAACGCGAGGTTGTGGTTTCAAATTTGTTTAATATTGCACCAAAACAACAAGTAAATACTTGTGTGTTAAAGAATAAGGTTTTCTTTCAAATAACAGACTGACATAAATAATACTAGTCTACAACTGGTATGTACATATATGTGTGGCTACATACGAACTAGTATAAATATGAGTAGTCTACAACTAGTATATAACTACATGCAGATGTAATTACAAAGTTGATCTCGTATGTGAAATCAGTAGTTCAATAAACGAAAAAACTGCAGACATGAAACTAAAAAGAATTAAAAAAAAAATAGTTTACTCCCAGTTGTACAGCTACGGTGAAGAAAATAGCACCACGAAAGGCTAAGCAAGCTTAACATCGCAATTAAAAAGGCATATTCCTTTTTACTTTTAAACAAAATGGATTTTTGCGAAAAAAAATTAGTGTTTTTAAAGTATGTAATTTATCAAGCTTTTATTTGCATTTAATCAACACCAGTTTATATAAGTAATAAATGAGTTACGAGTATACAACTGAAAATTCATATTATTTTAATATATTTTTTAAATACTGGCTTTTCAATAATTACGTCTCGTTTTGTTTCGAGCTCTTAATTTTGTATTCTTTGCATTAATCTAGTGGATCAGCTCCAGTTATAAAATAAGTTTTTTAAAAACCGCAAAAAAACAGGGCAGCGTTGTATTACCAGATAAATTCACTTTTCAGCTTCTGTTATTTTTGACCTTGTCTATTTTGTTAACCAATAAATTTTTGGAACGAAGTTCCTTAACGCGGCTTGCTGGTAGTGGAAATTAGTAGAAATCGTCACGAAAGCGTGTGAGCTGTTTATATGTATTGGTGTACTGTCGAAAAGCAATTGTGAATGATTGGCGGTGTCTCCACTGACAGCAGCGGAGACACCTACCAATAAATATTAATTAGTTGGAAAACGTTCCAAAAATTTAAAGAATCATAAAATTTAAAAATTTCGAAAACAACACAAAATAAAACATACAGATTTCACCTTGTATTACATTCAAAGATGAAAAAAAAACGTAAGGAACTTTGTTCCTAACGGGGGTCCCCCGACCGCATTTCTTTTTTTTTTTCTCATATTTGTTATTGGTGTACACACAATATATAATAAAATTAGTGCCCACTAAAATAACAAAAAAAAAAAAAAAAAAAAATCAAGATCCAAAATTAAAAGGTCTCATTAAACGGGTTGCTCTAGCAATCAAACCCTGCCATGTAACTTTTTGGCTGATCGGTAAAAAAGTTGTTTTCTAACTGGAACTTATCAACAACCAGTTTAGTACTAAAAATACAAAATTAAGATTTCGAAAAAATCGATATACATATAAATGTTGAAAAGCCGGAGCCAAAAAAATATATTAGAATAACATAAATGTTCCAGTTCTACACACACATTACTCATTTATTATATAATCTGATCTGGATTAGATATTACTAAAAGAATAATAAATTACCTGCAAAACACTCCTCATTTTTTGGTAATAGTCCATCCATTTCGTTCAAAGATCGGCATGTTTTTTACTGCGATGTTAAGCGTTCTTAGACTTTGGTGGTGCTATTTTTTTCTCTGGAGTTTTATGCTAGTCCATTTTCTACAATGTTATTTATTAATGGAATTAATACATGCAAAACTTGCTCAAAATTAAATGTAACCACAGAGCTGCAATTTGCAAGATCTAATTCTTGCCACAATTAAATAGTATTTTCTATGTCTCACAAAGTTTTAATATTCTGCCCTAAAGCTTTATCTCAAAATTGTTTAAATAGAGTTTCTTTTTTAATTTCTAAAAAAACTGATTATTTCGCAGATTTTGATTTTATGTTAAGTGTATTTATTTAATTTAATTTTAAGTTTTGTGACCTTGTCTATGAAATTCCTCATCCTCTAAAAAAAAACCAATTAATAAATACCCTTTGTTTTATCGCAGTCACCTTTATAAAAAAGAAAAAAATCCAAAAACTGGAAAATATTTTTTGTTAAAAAAAAAAACTAGGAAAATTTGCTTTAGGTTTCATATATTATTTATTATCATGGGAATTTAATTTCTTTTGGTTTATTTCTTCATTTTCATTGGGGCTTTAGTTTAACAAACAAATAAACAAACCAAAAAAGAAAACATTTGCTAATGGTAAAAATTTTTTTTCTTTGCTCTTTTTTTCTCTTTCTAAACGTACGCGCGTGCTCTCTTAACATCTACCACTACTATCTACTACTTCATCTGTATATAAAAAACGATAAACTAACTTCTGTAATTAATTAACAAAAAAAAAAACAAACAAAAAAACAAATTGTTTTTAACAAAACCGAAATTCAAAATTGATTTTTTGATTGAACTAATCAACAACAAACAAAAAATTAATTAACATAACCTCTAAAATAAAAACTAACAGCATTTTTTGGAATTATTTCAATGCAAGGTAAGAATGGACTTAATGGAAACTAAAAAAAAAGTAATTTTAAAACGCTGCTTGTTTGGTTTTATTATTTATGTTATAATTTTCATTTTAATTAAAATTATTTGTTTTCTATTTTACTAATTCATTTTTGGCTTATCATTTCATTTATTAACAAAAGCTTTTTCCTTTTTATGATTACACTCATTTCACTTTTTCCTTTGTATAAAGTCTTGGTTTTTTCTCTTAAATTGAAAAAAAAAAACTTTAAATTAAGTTTAAGACCAGTTTTTGTATTCAAAACTTGTTAATTATTAGGTGAACTTAAACAAATATTTTTTATGGATCTCGGGGCTCACTAATACAAATTGTTGCACACAAGCAGCAACAGCTGATTGTCAGTGGTGCTTATAAAAATGTTTGCTATGCAAAAAAAATGTAAATTTGTATAGTGGGTTCTGGTTTCTATTTTTGTGTAAATACCTTAAATGTTCCGTTACAAAAAAATTGTTTTATTCTTTTCTTTTTTGTGCAAATTCAAAAAAAAATTGATGTGTGCATTTGAAATGGATATTAATTAAGAAGATTTTGTATAAAAAAGTTTTAAATTAAAATACATTTCAAATCTGTATTAATTTTTATTTTTGAACAAGCACCTACATGTATTTGTATATGTGTGTGTGTGTATACGTGAAGTTTTTACAATTTTAAGTTATTCGTTCATGTTTAATTTATTTAAGTTAAATGATTTTTTATGTTAAAGGCTTTTTAGTAAATTAGCAATGTTATTTTGTGTAGAACCCAAGTTAAGCGTTCCGAAATGATTTAAAATATATGATATACATATGTATGTATGTAGTATATGCGCAAAGGGAAAATTGCGACAAGAAATATAAAATCAAAATGAAGCAATGATGCTATCAAACTATCAAACTAACAATGATGCTATCAAACTAACTCGAATATTTTTCAATCTCGGGTTTTTTTTTTTTGCGTATTTTCACTAATTGAAGAATCTCATATTAAAATATGTAAAAAATCAAAGATTGAAGCAGTTTTGATAGATTTTTACACGATAAAAACGATAAGCTTTCACTTGACTTTTATATTTCTTAAAAATAGTTTCGCTGCTATTTCGATACTCCTTTGTGTAATTTTATTGTAAATAAATTTATTTCTTAAGAAAATACACACATAAAGTTCGTTGGAAAAAAGCACTGAAACTCCGCTCCAAATTAGAAAATCAATGTGTTAAAATCTTAATGGTATATCACGCATTTTAAAACCTTTCGGTATGCAGCTAGGGGATTAATATTTATCAAAGTCGAAAATTTGTTTACGTATTGAAATAAAATTAATATAAATTTTATTTCTTTCTCTAGTCGTTCTGCTGTTATACGAGGACGTGTTGTCACTTCCCTGGGCATGGGCTTGGTAGGAGTTCGAGTCTCTACAACCACGTTATTGGAAGGCTTTACCTTAACTCGTGACGATGGTTGGTTTGATTTGATGGTGAATGGTGGCGGTGCTGTGACTTTACAATTTGGCCGTTCTCCCTTCCGGCCACAGTCGAGAATTGTTCAGGTGCCCTGGAACGAGGTGATCATAATCGAAACTGTCATCATGTCTATGTCGGAAGAGAAGAGTGTAACTACTGCTACTCACACCTGTTTCTCGCATGATTACGATCTTATGAAACCGGTGGTGTTGGCATCTTGGAAGCATGGCTTTCAGGGAGCTTGCCCTGACCGCAGTGCTATTTTGGCCGAATCACAGGTCATACAAGAGTCTTTACAAATACCAGGCACTGGTTTAAATTTGGTTTATCATTCTTCTCGGGCGGCTGGTTATCTATCTACCATAAAACTACAATTGACACCGGAAGTGATACCCTCTACCTTGCATTTGATACATTTGCGCATAACCATCGAGGGCATTTTATTTGAGCGCATATTTGAAGCCGATCCAGGCATAAAATTCACTTATGCCTGGAATAGACTAAACATATACCGGCAAAGAGTTTATGGCGTTACCACGGCTGTGGTGAAAGTTGGCTATCAATACACCGACTGTAAAGACATCATATGGGACATACAAACTACTAAGCTATCGGGTCACGACATGTCTATTTCCGAAGTGGGAGGCTGGAATTTGGACATACACCATCGTTATAACTTCCATGAGGGTATCTTGCAAAAAGGCGATGGATCTAATATTTATTTAAAGAATAAGCCACATGTTATACTAACAACTATGGGGGATGGTCATCAACGTCCTCTGGAGTGTATGGACTGTGAAGGTGTGTCTCTGAAGCAACGTCTATTGGCTCCTGTAGCCTTGGCGGCCTCACCTGATGGCAGTTTGTATGTGGGCGATTTCAACTATATACGTCGCATTTTGACCGACGGAACTGTGCGCACAGTCGTTAAGCTTAATGCTACCCGCGTAAGCTATCGCTATCACATGGCTTTAAGTCCTTTAGATGGTACCTTATACATCTCCGATCCCGAGTCTCATCAAATTATCCGAGTCAGAGATACTAATGATTTTTCGCAGCCCGAAAGAAATTGGGAACCCATCGTAGGTTCAGGGGAACGTTGCCTGCCAGGAGATGAGGCTCATTGTGGTGATGGTGCTTTGGCGAAGGATGCCAAATTGGCTTATCCCAAAGGCATAGCTATTTCCAGTGAAAACATTTTGTACTTTGCCGATGGCACCAACATACGTATGGTGGATCGCGATGGCATTGTAAGCACCTTGATTGGCAATCACATGCACAAGTCTCACTGGAAGCCTATACCTTGCGAGGGCACCTTGAAATTAGAAGAAATGCATTTGCGCTGGCCCACCGAATTGGCAGTCAGTCCTTTGGACAATACCTTGCACATAATAGACGATCATATGATTTTGCGCATGACACCAGATGGCCGCGTTCGGGTTATATCAGGCCGTCCCTTGCACTGTGCCACGTCTTCATCGGTATACGATTCTGATTTGGCAACTCATGCCTCTCTAGTAATGCCTCAGTCTATAGCTTTTGGTCCCTTGGGAGAGCTCTATGTGGCCGAAAGCGATTCTCAACGCATAAATCGTGTGCGAGTTATAGGCACTAATGGCCGTATTTCCGCCTTCGCTGGAGCCGAATCTAAGTGCAATTGTTTAGAACGAGGTTGTGATTGTTTCGAAGCCGACCATTACCTGGCTACTAGTGCAAAATTCAATACCATAGCTGCCCTGGCTGTTACACCAGATGGTCATGTTCATATAGCCGATCAGGCCAATTATCGCATACGTTCTGTTATGTCGAGTATACCAGAGGCCAGCATGTCCAGGGAATACGAAATTTATGCACCCGATATGCAAGAGATTTATATATTCAACCGTTTTGGACAACATGTCATGACCAAGAATATTTTGACGGGTGAAACTACATATGTGTTTACTTATAATGTTAATACCTCTAATGGTAAATTAAGTACGGTCACTGATGCTGCTGGCAACAAGGTATTCTTGCTGCGTGATTATACGTCACAAGTAAATTCTATAGAAAACACCAAAGGTCAAAAATGTCGCTTGAGAATGACGCGTATGAAAATGTTGCACGAGCTGAACACCCCCGATAATTATAATGTGACATTTGAATATCATGGTCCTACGGGTTTGCTCAAAACCAAACTTGACTCGACAGGACGTTCCTATGTTTATAACTACGATGAATTTGGACGCTTAACCTCGGCTGTGACTCCTACAGGTCGGGTAATTGATTTAGCCTTTGATTTGAGCATAAAGGGAGCCCAAGTAAAGGTGTCGGAAAACGCTCAAAAAGAAATTTCTATGTTAATACAAGGTTCCTCAGTGGTGGTGCGTAATGGCGAGGCAGAATCGAAAACTATGGTAGAAATGGATGGCTCCACCACCAGTTTGACTCCTTGGGGTCACCTGTTGCAAATGGAGGTGGTGCCTTATCCAGTTCTGGCTGAAATATCACCCATCATTGGAGAAAGTTATCCAGTGCCAGCCAAGCAGCGAACCGAAATTGCTGGTGATTTGGCGAATCGCTTTGAATGGCGCTATTTCGTTAGACGCCTGCAGCAGGGCAAGCAAAATAAGGGACCCAGATCTGTGACACAAGTGGGACGCAAATTGCGCGTCAATGGCGATAATGTTTTAACTTTAGAATATGACCGAGATACACAATCGATTGTGGTCATGGTGGATGATAAACAAGAATTGTTAAATGTCACCTACGATCGCACGTCGCGTCCGGTCAGCTTCCGGCCCCAATCGGGAGATTATGCTGATGTTGATTTGGAATATGATCGCTTTGGTCGCTTGGTTTCATGGAAATGGGGCAATTTACAAGAAGCTTATACCTTTGACCGCAATGGCCGTTTGAATGAAATAAAATATGGCGATGGTTCGTCCATGGTTTATGCGTTTAAGGACAATTATGGTTCTTTGCCTTTGAAAGTTACCACGCCACGCAGATCAGATTATTTGTTACAGTATGATGATGCAGGAGCTCTGCAGAGCTTAACAACACCCAGAGGTCATATACACTCTTTCTCGCTGCAAACATCTTTGGGCTTCTTCAAATATCAGTACTTCTCTCCCATAAACAGACATCCCTTTGAAATTTTGTACAATGATGAGGGTCAGATTTTGGCCAAAATTCATCCTCATCAATCTGGCAAAGTGGCCTTTGTACATGACAACTCAGGACGCTTGGAGACCATATTGGCCGGCTTGTCTAGTACACATTACACCTACCAAGACACCACCAGTTTGGTCAAATCGGTGGAAGTTCAAGAGCCCGGCTTTGAATTGAGGAGAGAGTTTAAGTATCATGCTGGTATCTTGAAGGATGAGAAACTACGGTTTGGTTCTAAAAACTCTTTGGCCTCGGCTCACTATAAGTATGCCTATGATGGCAATGCACGTTTGACCGGTGTGGAAATGTCCATAGAAGAAAAGGAAATGCCCACTACAAGATACAAATTCAGTCAGAACCTGGGCCAATTGGAAGTAGTGCAAGACTTGAAAATTACCCGCAATGCTTTTAATCGCACCGTAATACAAGATTCTTCCAAACAATTTTTCACTATCATCGATTATGATCAACATGGTCGTGTCAAAAGCGTTTTGATGAATATCAAAAGCTTTGATGTATTTCGTTTAGAGTTGGATTATGATTTGCGTAATCGCATCAAGTCACAGAAAACTACTTTCGGCAGATCAACAGCCTTTGATAAGATTATGTACAATGCAGATGGTCATGTTATAGAGGTTTTGGGTACCAACAATTGGAAATACTTATATGATGAAAATGGCAACACTGTGGGCGTGGTGGATCAGGGTGAAAAGATAAATTTGGGCTATGATATTGGAGATCGAGTCAGTCAAGTTGGGGACATTGAGTTTAATAATTATGACGCTCGTGGCTTTGTGGTTAGAAGGGGAGAGCAAAAGTATCGCTACAATAACCGTGGTCAACTGATACATGCCTTTGAGAGGGAACGTTTCCAGACCTGGTATTATTACGATGATCGCAGCCGTTTGGTAGCCTGGCATGACAGCCAGGGTAATATAACCCAATATTATTACGGTAATCCCAAGTCACCTCTACTTTTAACCCATATGCATCATCCCAAGAGCGGCAAAACCTTAAGATTTTATTATGACGATCGTGATATGTTGATGGCTGTAGAAACAGCTGAGCAAAGACTTTATGTGGCCACCGACCAGAATGGCTCGCCACTGGCTTATTTCGATATGAATGGTGCTATTGTTAAGGAAATGAAAAGAACACCTTTTGGCCGCGTTATTAAAGACACAAATCCAGATTTCTTTATACCTATTGATTTTCATGGAGGTCTGTTAGATCCTCATTGCAAATTGATTTATACAGAGGGCCGTTTGTATGATCCCACAGTGGGTCAATGGATGACTCCCTTGTGGGAGACATTGGCTACCGAAATGTCTCATCCCACAGATGTTTTCATTTATCGCTACCACAATAACGATCCGGTCAATCCTAGCAAGCAACAAAATTACATGATTGAATTGGAATCCTGGCTTCAATTGTTTGGCTACGACTTAAGTAACATGCAAAGCTCAAAATACACCAAAGCAGCACAATACAATCCTCAAGCTTCTATTAAGTCACAAACTTTAGCACCAGACTTTGGTGTCATCTCTGGTTTGGAATGCATTGTGGAGAAAACTAATGAAAAATTCAGTGATTTCGATTTTGTACCCAAACCTCTACTGAAAATGGAACCCAAAATGCGCAACCTTTTGCCCAGAGTAAGCTACCGTAGAGCAGTATTTGGTGAAGGTGTTTTACTATCTCGCATTGGCGGCCGGGCCTTGGTTAGTGTGGTTGATGGCTCGAATAGTGTGGTGCAGGACGTAGTATCATCTGTTTTCAATAACTCCTACTTCCTAGACCTACACTTTAGTATACACGATCAAGACGTGTTCTACTTTGTCAAAGACAATGTACTCAAACTAAGGGATGACAACGAAGAATTGCGCCGTCTGGGCGGCATGTTTAACATATCAACTCATGAAATTACAGATCATGGTGGGTCAGCGGCCAAAGAACTGAGACTCCATGGCCCAGATGCTGTGGTTATAATTAAGTATGGCGTAGATCCTGAGCAAGAAAGACATCGTATCTTAAAACATGCACATAAAAGAGCAGTCGAAAGAGCCTGGGAATTGGAAAAACAATTAGTGGCGGCCGGTTTTCAGGGTCGAGGCGATTGGACAGAAGAAGAAAAAGAAGAACTGGTCTCACATGGGGATGTAGATGGCTGGATAGGTGTGGATATTCATAGTATATACAAATATCCTCAATTAGCAGATGATCCGGGTAATGTGGCCTTCCAAAGAGATGCTAAACGTAAACGCCGAAAGATAAGCAGTTATCATCGTACGGGCAAAAGCCGTAGACAACAAAAACTTAAAGACATGATAGCGTGAAATCAAGCTTTTCACTACGACTTGGAAGAAGAACAAGAAGACGATGCAAATGTTAACAACGATAAATTTAAACATCAATACGAAGAACTCTACGAGATTATGAAAGAAGAAATAAACATTGACGATGTAGAAGACGAAGAAGAAGAAGAAGAAGACGAGGAGGAACACACTGTTGGAGTAAAATATAATGATGAAAAAGACTTGGTAAGCAACTCAACCGAAGATGACTTGTATTATTAAATAAGGAAAGAAAAAACGAAAATATGAAAATTGAATAAAATGCCCCATAAACACAAATAACAATTTTGAGCAAATAAAAGAAAGAAACAAACAAAAAATACATATGTATGTATAAATGCGAAGAAATCAATTTGACAAAACAATAGCTGATCAATTTATTTTTAACAAAATTGTTAACAATTTTGAAAAGTTTGCAAAAATGATATTTTTTAACTCAAAAACAAAATTCCTTTACAGAAAAACTACATATGTATTTAAGGAAATAACGAATGATAGGAAGTATAAGAAAAATCGTAGTATCTTAAAAATGGAAAACATTTTTGACAAAGCCCACCCTAAATTATTTTGTCCAAAATGTTTTAATTTTGTCTAGAAGCGAGCTTTTTCTTTATTTACCTTTCAAGAGCGTTTTCCCCATTAAAATAACTTCACACAAAATTTATATACATATGTACTCTATGTTTTTATATTTTATGTATAACACTAAGCAACAAAACAAAAAAAAAGGATTTCGCTGTAAGCTTTAAATAAATATCGAGCTGTTAGGGAACCGTAACAATGAAATGGATAAATTTCAGTATTCTTTCAATGAGAAATATTATTTTTAACAGAATAGTGCAAGAAAAAAATAAATCAACGTTTTGTGACAACATTTTGTCCATTTGTTTAAAATCGAATTATTTTAATGAGAGTTTTTTTTACCCCATTTGGAAAAAGTGGTTTGGAAGTGGATGATGTCACAAATTGTAGTTTAACCAATTTTTCTCTTTTTTCTCAGGGCTGTGATAGAATCCAAACTTTGTTGGCAATGCATTGGAAACCCACAAAAAATATTATTTGGTATCGCGACATAAAAATATCAATATTTATTAAACTATTGCTTGATAAATATCTTATAAAAATTTGCCAGCTAGGAGCTTAATAAATGTTACAAAAATATTTGGATAAGGCAATTTTTAACTAAACGGTTTTAGCTTCGCTCGAAATAAGTGTTAACGCTTTTGTTGCCCTACATAAAATATGTTTGCTAAGAGCGCTCGTTTCTATTTTATTGAAGATAAATGCAATTGCCTAAAATTTTACTTTTCCCTGAAATATTTCAACAGTTAGATACTTTACAAAAAAGAGTGTAAATTTTTTAGCGTGATTTTTGTAACTTCTTAAAATTTGTATAGACTTGAGCTTTCATGTGAATTTTTACTGTTTTTTGTACAGAGTTACAAAGTTTCTAAAAATTATTTTAAGTCTAGTTTCAAGTTTACTTTTACACTTTGCGAGCTTTTTGCAAATTGCTGGATTTTCCAGCAATAGCATAACGTGCCGCTTTTCGAACTAGACTTGTATCTGCTGTTCGCTGAACAGGTTTTAGAAATATTTTCCACTAACAAAATAGACGGCTTTGCACCAAGTTGTGCCTGAGGAAATGATCGCGGAGCGAAGATTGTGTCAGATTCTTCATCGTAAATATGTAAAATTTGGTTTCTATCAGCCATATTGTTTAAAAATGTCTTAAAGTAAAGAAATGATATTCTTGGCTCTAAAAACGGTATTTTTATTAATTTTAGAAATTCAAATCAAAAAAGTAAAAAACTTTAATATAAATTTTGCAACAAATTTTGAGTCATAATGAAAATAGTTTTTACAGAGCCAAAGGGTTAGGACAAACGTTCGGCATTTCACTCAAATTAACTGACTAGGGATGAAAGCAAAATTCCTTATTATATTCACTATTAAATTAAAATGAAATAAAATATATTTTACTAGCGAATTCTTTCGCAGCCACGCGTACTGCCAAGCGGGGTTTCCTGAAAGAAGTTTGTTTTAACTTTTCAAATCTTTTTTCTTATAAAAAAATATTTAAAAAAAAACTGTTGCCAGCAATTTAAGTTATTTAAATGTTTACTGCACTCTTTTTTTTATTTTGTTGCCCGATGTTATTCCTTATCGAATATTAATTTTGCTTTAAATTATGTTATTATGTTTATAACTATAGCTGATCTAAATACTTTAAAAAAATATAGCAGGTAAATTGTAAAAATAATGATAAATCACTGAGATTTATATAGTTTTGTATAATAAAAAGAAAAGGAAGAATAACAGAATCTCAAGTCTTAATGATAAACTTAAAATAATTGACAGAAAAACAAAAGAAAAAAAAAACAAAATATAAATGTTTTTTATGTAAAATGAAAATTACAACATCAATGTGTGAACTTATTAAACAAATCCCGAGTTTAGGCAGTTAGTTTAGAGAAAACCGAATATGTAATTGTAATAAACAATAATTATTGTGAACAACTAAATACCATATAGTTTTTAGACACACAAAAACACACACACACACATGATTTGAGTTTGGTATTTTGGGGAAAAAAATACAAACAAGTATTAAGAAAATTTCAATATTTGCCATATTTCTTTTTAACTTTGTTTTTTTTTTTCTTTAATATGTTTATTATATTTTAGAGAAAGCTTTAAGACATACAAACATTTAAAACTAATTAAGTGGTTATATTTTATTTAAACCGCTTTATACGGATTTATTTGTTAGAAGAAAAAAAAAAAAACAAACAAACATACTAAAATAAACAATCAAGTAATTTTATTTGTATTTGTTGCCCAGTTTCTTTCTTTTCATACTTCAAACGAAAATCAAGCAAATTTTTACAAATTGTGATATACTTCTATAAATTAATGAACACTTTAGAAAACAAAACAATACATTAAAAACACTTAGAAAGCATGCTTTTGTAATATTTTAATTTTTGGTTTTTAAATAGCAATTGAAATAAGTTAAATTAAATTTGAAATGCTCATTTTTTATTTTTTTATTAATCAAGCGTGGCATTTAAGTTTGATTTTGCCAAAACATTTTACAAATTATTAAACTGCACAGACGCGCACAGTTACTTGCTACCTCTGAATTATCTCCATGAAATAAAGTAGTGCCACCATCTTGCGCATAGATATACAAAACATTTTTAACACTAGCTTTAGAACAGGTATACTCTAAAACAAGGGTGCCCAAAATCTTCTTATGGAAGCGCAAACACCAATACGTATACACTTAATACAAAGAAAAATAGAAATAAACTCATAACAAAAAATGATTTCTTCAAGTGTTTCATACTCACGAAATCATTAAAAAAAAAAAAACAACAAAATCATGAAAACAAAAAAACAAAAAACAACAAAATTTACGCTTGGCACCAATGTCTACCAACAAAGCCTGCGTTCTTATTGCTGTGCATATGAAAGTGTTGTTGCTTTAAACTTGGCATATGTGTGTATGTGTGTATTTCATACAAAGAGTTGTGTATACATATTAGAATGCTCAGCCAATGCTTCGCGGTTTTACAAAAACAAAAGCGTACCAAGCGTATAGGCCGTGGGCATCCCTGCTCTAAAATAACTTCACGGACTTGCCGTGAATTATCTTATATTATATTTCAATCCAAAGTAAAATCAGGAATAATTGCCAAGCGGCAAATGTTTTATTAAAACCGTAAAGTTTTTGACGAGTTTTCGTTTACGTGGAAAGAAAACATACATATTAAATTTAAATATGAGCGCACAACAAGCGGCGACGAAAGACATGAGCTATCAAACGCCTACTATCAACCACCCTAACTTTATATGTATGTGTATCATGTAATATTCTCTTCAGAGAATACAAATTCTCACGACGAGACCTGTAATTTTCATGTCCTTATGGACTATTTGGAATCATGTCTAAAATATAGAAAACTAATATTAAATGCATTTGCTTGAGAATAATTATAACAAATGCATTTGTAGTTATCACGCTTAGCATAAATATGTTTAACTAAAGCATATGTATGTATATTTGAAACTTTTTTTCTTTTATAGGTAATCAATTTATACATATTTAAACAGAACTGCATAATTTATATAAATGTTTTAAATAAACATTCTCTTCAGAGAGCAGTTTACGTAAAATATTTTAAATCGATTCAGTATGCGCAAGCGCAATAAAAAGGCCAAATTTTAAATGCTGTACCCTTTTCAGAACATGGACTTATATCGGCTTTCAAAAGAAGTTTTAAAAAATTTTGAAAAGAATAAAGAATTTTTTAATCATTTTGGTTTTTTCAATTACGCATAGCAATTTGTTTTTGTTGCACAGGGCCCTGAAAGTGGTGCCAGTTTCTAAAGCGAAGTTAAAAATGTTTAAGGTTTATTATTCTTGCAATATTATTGAGGGCATATTTTGAAAAAAGAAATGTATTTAGGGGTATATTTAATAAAACCATTTCATTGAAACAAATTTTAAGAAAATTTTCCATTGAATTATGTACCCATTTATGTTTATTAAGTTCTTATTCGATAAATTGCTATACAATACTAGAGTAACTTTATGTGGGAAAAATACAGCAACACAAAATTGTCTATATAATGCATATCCCGTTGGCATATTTTGATTTCGTTTCGTTTTTAAGAAGATACATCTTCTTTCAAACGTATTTAGAAGAGTTTAAATCAATCAATTATTTTTACATACATATGTACATACATAGATTTCTCAAAGAAGCATTTAATAAACATAAAGGGGTGGGTGTATTCATAAAAACTGTATTTAAAATAAGTTCAGTAATTTTTTTAACAAAAACTAATTTCAACCTGTTTAAATTTTTATAAATAATGGAAAAAAAGGTTTTATTAATAAACCAATTATTTAAAATTTGTTTTATTAACAATAATTTTATTTATTTACATTTTTTCTATTGAAAAATTATTTTTAAATTTATAAATGCCATACATGTATGTATGTATATTTTTTATAAAATGTTTTTTATTATATTTTTCCTAACATCAGACACACTCTTGCAAATATAATAAACATCACATAACTGAAGAAAAAATTTGTTAAAAATGTTGAAGTTATTTGATAAAGAAAAAAAATTCTTCAATTTCGTCTCTTCGTTTTTCACAAAAGTACTTTCGTTTTCTATAACAAAAATCCTGCTCCCTTCTACTTTTTTTTTTGGAAACAATGTGCTTATTAAAATTTTCATAACGAAAAACTAAAATAGATCCTGCGTTTCTTACAAATTAAATAAAATAATATATTTATAAATCATTGTTTACTAATATTTAGTGTTGACTACTTGAACATAAAAAAGAAGAAATAATTATAGTGCATACATTTGTAAGGACCCCTTGTATTATAAACACTGTTAGCTAATTAAGTCTTAGTTTAAAGAAAAACAAAAAACAACAAATTGGCTTTTAAAAGCATTTCAAAACCCAGATTTAATCATAAAAGAAAACTAAAATAGCCAATGAAAAATGAACATTGTGGTTTAGCAATTTTATTAAATAAAATTATTTAATTTTTAAGGCATAAAAATAGAAAATAAATATTAAGCATAAAACCCTTAAAAACAACACAAAAAAAAGTAATAATAAAATCCTTCTACTTTAAAGATTAGAGTTAGTTTTAAAATCGAAACAGAAAAGTTGTGTAAAATTTAACAAAATTAAAAAGCAAAAACTTTTGAATTACGCAAAAGTTTTTAAAACCTCCCAAAAATAAACCTTAAACAAAATCCCTTAAGCTTAGTATGTGTACATTATTATGAGAATAAAATATGTGTAAAAATGCAATATTTCTTTAAAACTAACAAAAATTATTATTTTTAAATCACAAAAAAAAATCTTGCAAATATTATAAAAAAACAAATTAAAACAAAAATAACTTTAGAAACACACACAAGCATAAAACAAAAATAAAAACAAAAATGACTGATACAAGGAATATAAAACTTAAAAAAGAAGCGTAAACTTAAAATTGGGTATGAGAAAATTGCATTGATAAAATCTAAACTAAAATTAAACGAATGAATAATGAAGAATCATAAGTAAACAAACAACAAAAAGAAAGAAAAAACTATCAATAATTTGCATTTATTAATCATTTTTCTGTATGATTTGCATTTAATTTAAAAAGTAAACTTTCTTTAACAACACATCTTATTCAAAAGTAATATTTGCAAAAAACAAAAACTTCACACAGCCACACATTTATTTAAGAAATGAACAAAATTTCACAAATAAACCTACATGGGCATATTCTCCCACAGATATCCAAAGTAGACATACATACATACATATGTACTACAATCAGTCAGTTGATAGAACCTGTCTTAAATTGCTTTCACCGACAATTAGTTGTGTTTGACGTATTATTCAACATATCTTCAATTTCTTGAACAACAGCTAACTTTTATATTCTATTATCAAACTAACTTTGGCCTGTATTATTTACTTAACCATTTAAAGCTCCCCGGCAGTTTTCAAATCAAATTCTCAAAAACATTCTGCATACACTGGAAAAATCTTATCTTTAAGCAGTCGTTGTAAGCAAACAAAATTAAACGGTCTATCTATACAAAAAAGCTCTTTCTATACATACATACATAGTATATAACACTCTTATAAGATCCTCATAAAAATACATACATACATACATACTACATTACACGCAAACACGTATTATAATTAAATGATATAAATTAAATTAACATAATAAATGAAAGAAAAAGAAAAACAACAATTTTACATACATAATGAATAAAATACTTTGTCATAAGCATTATATATCAATTATATATGATGGTAAAAATACAAAATAAAAAAACAAATAAAATTATTAAAAAACAATACAATAATCTGAAGTTATTATTTATTTGGAATCATATGTAGGTGGACGGTGTTTTGCAATATGTAGTATTTGCTAATTGGCATGTAACATGAAGACAATAATCTCGCTTTACGGGATTGAGATTGATTTCAAAAATATTTCAATATAAAAAAGTATAATATTCAAATTATATTGTATTTTATATTAAAAAAAAAAAAAAGAAATGCGGTCGGGGGACCCCCGTTAGGAACGAAGTTCCTTACATTTTTTTTTTCATCTTTGAATCTGTATGTTTTATTTTGTGTTGTTTTTAAAATTTTGAAATTTTATGATTTCTTAAATTTTTGGAACGTTTTCCAACTAATTAATATTTATTTGTATGTGTCTCCGCTGCTGTCAGTGGAGACACTGCCAATCATACACAATTGCTTTTCGACAGTACACCAATACATATAAACAGCTCACACGCTTTCGTGACGATTTCTACTAATTTCCACTACCAGCAAGCCGCGTTAAGGAACTTCGTTCCAAAAAAAAATAGAAAATTCTTTTTTATTTGTGAAAATAAGTTTTGAAATGTTCAACCCTAAACACAAACCTGAAAAATTAACAGACCTCTGTTAATATGACAACATGGCTCTGTTGAGCACAAAAATTCAAATTTAAAAAAAATACATTTAAAACCCAAGAAAAAATATTATAATTCAAGAATACTTCAGAAAATTGTTTAGTTTATTAAGGATTTGTCAGTTTTTTTTTTTTTAATTAACTGCTTTTTAACCGTATTTTAATTCAACTGCTTTTAGAAATTTTGTATACGTACATTTGTATAACACCTGTATACCCATGTACGAACACACTACACAGGATTTTAAAATAAATGTTTAAGAATATTCTGCGGACTTACCCAGTCTGCAGGCTTATCTTTAAATGGTGTTCCAATTGAAATCAATTTTGCAGTTCTGCTCTGCAACACTTGTATAGTAGCTGAAAAGGGATAAGTCAGATTTGTCGAAATAATTATTTGAATATTTTTTAGAAGAAATGTTCCTTGCTACTTTTTATCTCTAAACATTTTCCGGGTCGGCTTTAGTATAATGGTACCAATTGTCCTAAAATGACAAATGCTTACAGATTTTGTACGCGAAGCCGGTGTTGGTTATACCATAGAGGAGAAAACCCCTTAGCCCGGCCGAAGGCCGGCTGTCAAGAAAAAAAATTTTCATACTTATGAAAAATTTTTTTAAATTAAATGTAAAAAAATACGATTCAGTATGATTCTGGATGCTCGCAGCCGTTTACTAATGCGCGATTTTATGTTCTGCGCAAACACTTTCCTCTGGCAGCACTGCTTTTACCAACATTTTCATACTTTTCTTAGTAAATTCCGCAACTTCAACATCGAATTATTAATAAACTAAAAGCCGGCGGCAGACTTCGACTTCTGATTTGGTAGGTCCACGACCCCCTCTACAAACCTATAAAAGTCATTTCTTTCAAAGCCTGGCTCCGTATTCTAAAGTTTCCCCACTAATCGTGACTATCAGAAATTTGCCGTTAGAATTAGTGATGCCAGCTTCTTCATCTACAATTATAAATGCATTGCCAGCAGGAATAACACTAACAGTAATCGCTGAAACAATTGGGCAAAGAAATGTTTAGCAGCACAACGATTGTTATTTCGACAAATTGAAGAAAATTCATAACAATCTAAATTTTCGAATAAATTGTTACAACAGTCCAAAAAAATTATTAATCTCCAGCAAATAATTATTCATTTTACTGTACCAGTAATTCACGTTGCTATAGCATTTCTAAAACTAAAAAGAAAACAACTCTTAAACATTGGCAAATCAAAAAGCAATACCCTACTTCAAATTATGATTGTTTAATCAATATTTTCTAATTCAGAAATCAAAATTTTCCTCCTTAAAAATTTAAAATTTTATCTGTTGAAAATTAAAAAAATATATTTATACAAAATTTTCGGAACCGTCTAACTAAATTTTCGCTTTACAATGGCAAAAAAAGGAGGCGTGCAACAACTTCAAGCAGACATACAAAATGATGAAGATTTTGAAAAGTTTTTAGAACGTCCCGGATTATTGGGTACACAATTTTAGCAATTAGAGAATACTAAATTGCATAAAAAAATTAGTTTTAGATGTTTATTCTGAATGGTGTGGTCCTTGCTTGGGTATGGTGGGCAGTTTAAAAAAGATTAAACTAGAAGTGGGTGGTGATAATTTACAGCTGGCGATAGTAAGTATTTGCGCACTATATAAACTATTTTTAAAACTATGCGCATTATGAATTGTTCAAGTGCAAAGCGGATAATATAACGGCCCTGAGTAGATTCCGTCGTAAAAGTGAACCAACTTGGCTATTTGTTACGGTAATGAAATTGTTGAATTAATTAGTATATACAGGTAGGTATTTTCAAATCGTTTCACGTATTCTTTAGCAAGGAAAAGCTATTAATTTGATGTTCGGCACCGATGTACCACGTCTTATGAGCATTATAACTCTAGAGCTGAACAGACTCAAGGAGGGCCTAGCAAATAGGCCTATATACGAAATTTCCGAATATCAACCTGAAGAAATAGCCAGGCGTAAAGTGAAAGAGGATGCTGAAGCCGAAGCTTTACGTATAGAGACCGCTGAACGTGATAAAAAACGTTTAGAATATCTAACATTTGTTACCGACACCATTATGGAGGGTCTCAACGACATTGGTGTCACTGTCTTTGGACCACAGGTGAATCGTGATATGTTTAAGAAGATCAATGAACCGGCAGACGCGATAAAAATTCAATGTAAAGATCGTAAGGTGGTACAGGCTACAAAAGAAGACTTTGATATAATCAATTTCAAATGTCCAAATCCTTTGGAGGAAGAAGTTTTAGAACAAGTGTATGGTAAGGAAATGTTGGTGTGTTTCTGGAAAGTACCCGAAGAAGGCGACGAAGTGGCTGTGAGACTAAAACAATATGCGCAGGAGCTAACAAAAACACGCACGCAGCCCGCAGATGAATTAAATGAGGAAGAACACGAGATGCCGCCCATAATAGCGCCATTAGATATCAAAGTGGTATATGAAGTGGAAGGTAATTTGGTAATAAATAGATTTCTGTGACATGTCTTTCTGCGATATTTTAGTTTTGTTATGTTTTAAAATAAACTCACACTAATTTTGTCACATCACTAGATGATGCTGAATGTTTGGTGGAGGATAAGCCTGATGAGCCAGTGGACCACAAACAAACAGTTAATGAAACTGGTGATTTTACAGATGAAGATGAAATGGAAGAGGGTGAGCTGGTTATAGAAGCTGGCAATGAATCTCTACCTCCAGAAATTCCTGATCTAGATTTTGAATTGGGTTTAGCGGATGCCACTGCCGAGCCAGAACTACAGCCTGAAGAAACTATTAACGTCGCCACTGAAGTTGCCAAGAAACGTACTTGCACAAAAACTATAACAATACCACCCATTTGGGTACCCAGTAATCATCGCACTCATGCCGCTTTGGTTTATGTTTACTTTCGCAATCAAACGACTTCATTTTTGCCTCCGGATCCCGAGCCCGAGCCTCCTCATGTCATAATGGCTTTTGATGCGTACAAAAAAAGAGATTTAATCACACATGCGGAATCCCATAGAGATGATGTTCCACTATATGGGTTTTTTACAAGTGACGATCCCGACAAAGCAAAACTTATTTCAAATTCTATAGCGAAATATAAACCGATTACTCCGTGAGTACTTCAGCGATGAATATAAATAATTTTCAAATATTTATACAAATATTGTTGGAACCATCCAATCCTTTTTATTAAAGTTGAGTCTTTTCCATATTTCGATAGTATATTTAATCAAAATATGCAAAAAGATATTGAGTTTGAAGAAATTGTCTATAGTGCCATAATTAAAAAATATTATTAAAGCTCGCATTTAAAGAAAACATATGCAAAATAGCTGCACATTTTTTTTTTTTTTAGAAAAAGGCAGCATAGTTTGTCTAAAAGCCACCTGTCATAAAAAATTTGTTAAGAATTTCAGGAGTTCTAAAAAATTTTGTAAAGAAATCGTGTCATAATTTTCAGAAAAAATTCTTTACGGATTTTCGAAGTTAAACATGCTGTTTAGCTATACTAAACGTCTTTTATTTATTTAAGGAACGACAAACTAATTTTCAAAGTCAACAAAGCCTGTTCCAATACAATGCTCTCCCTAATAACATATGGTCCCAGTTACGTAAGTCCCAATACCGTGATAGGCCACGAAGAAGCAATGAAATTTTTCCCAGAAACTTATAAAACAGCCGAACAGGAAGCAGCCGAAGAAGCTGCCAACAAACAAGAGGAGCCATCTAAAAAACGTAAATCGAAAAAATCGAAAACCTCAGCCAGTACAGAAGCAGCAACAACTTCTATAAGTGGTGAAGACGAAAGTGGTGAAAGTAAACCATCAACACCAAGGGATGACGATGGAGCTGAGATTGTGGAAGGCCAAGAAGATAATGATAAAACTGAAGTTGATGAGCGAGCGGAAACTATAAATGCCAGCGAATAATAAAAAACATATTTGGGTTTTTATATTTTTTGAAACACACGTTCTTAGAATTGTGGGACAAAAAAATAATTCAGCTAATAAGTAATAAACTTTTTACAAAAAATTTCCTTTTAAAAAATATTTAGACTATAGTAACGTTTATTTATAAATAAGGATTTCCCATATAAAAGTTATAGTTAAATCTAATACAATAAACATGCTCATGAGCCAACTTAAGTTTAAAGTTTTTAATAATTTCTTAATATCAAATACTAGGTAACAAATTTATAGGATAACAAAAAACTGTTCTTCGTATGGTAATTTTGAAATTTAGGTCTTCTAAATTATATTCTACAGATCGATCGCCTTTATACACAATGATTTCTTCACTGGAGTTTTTTTTTTTTGTTGTGTTTTAATATTTCGCAATCAATTGATTTTTTTGTAATTTTTACTTACACACGCAAAACGTAATTTTCGTATACGAAAAAAACTAAATTACAGAAATTTTAAAAACTTAAAAAAAGGCATTTGAATTAGGCAAAGCTGATTGAAACCAGTACATCATTTTTAGATTATGAAAAATAAAATTAAAACGAAGATTGATTTTAGTGAAGAAACTATGGTTACAATAGACACAGGGAGGATATTATGGAGTTACAAAATTTTTACCCGTTATTAGATACGTTATTCTCAAGGAATCTGTGGCCAAAATGACGCATGCATGATTGAACGAATTCCATCACTTATGCTGTGTATTTTTTGTTTTTCTTTTACTTTTACATTACAATTTTGCTCGATATCGAATGCCACGATTTGGCCGTTGATGGTAATTCTCAATAAAGTAACAGTAGGGTTATAAAAACGGAAAACAATATTTTGATGTCAGATTCGTCCGAAGTTTATTAAAACGGCGGCAATGCTTTGCAATTGGAAAGTCTGATTTTGAGGTGTTTACAAACCTTTGTTTTCGCCAAGTACGTGCATATAAACAACTAAATATGTATGTATGTATATACATATGTACATATGTATATCTACACCATTTTTAGTTGAAATTGAGAAAACTAAAAATGAAATTGAGAAATTTAATTTGAAATTGAGAAAATTTCAAATGAAATTGAGAACTTAAATTTGAAATTGAGAAAATTCAAAATGAAATTGAGAATTAAAATTTGAAAATGAGAAAATTCAAAATGAAATTGAGAATTAAAATTTGAAAATGAGAAAATTCAAAATGAAATTGAGAATTTAAATTTGAAAAGGAGAAAATTCAAAATGAAATTGAGAAATTTCAAATTCAAATTGAGAAAATTCAAAATGAAATTGAGAAATTTTAATTTTAAAAAGAAAAGAAAAATTTATTTTAAATTCCGCACATGCTGGTTTTCTGTGACATAAGTACGTAATTTAAAAAGCCTACTTGTCGCAGTTTTTTTTAATATCTTCAGTTTATTTTATATGAAATTATGTATGTACATAGCCAACAATACGGGACATCCATATGATATGTTTTTTTCCTGATATATCTTTTTATTTAAATATCAAAAAAAATATATGTGTGTTCCTTATATTTCTTAATGTTTTGTTTAAATTTTCTTAATTTGATTTAGAATTTTCTCAGTTTAAAACTAAAATTTCTCAATTTCATTTAGAATTTTCTCAATTTGAATTTGAAAATTCTCAATTTCATTTTGAAATTTCTTAATTTGAATTTGAAATTTCTCAATATCATTTTGAATTTTCTCATTTTCAAATTTAAATTCTCAATTTCATTTTGAATTTTCTCATTTTGAAATTGAAATTCTCATTTCCATTTTAAATTTTCTCAATTTCAAATTTTATCAAATTCAAATTTAAAAAGAAACAATATTCCACAAAAATATGTTTTGAGGTTATGTTCGTTCGTTGAAAATTCATTATTTGGATTGAATTGAAAACTAAACAAGAAATTTCTGTATTAAGTTTATCAGGCTCAAGTTCTTTCTAGATTATCTTTTGTGATTGATATTAATTAAATTGGACAAAGAAAACATCAAAGACATTTAGCAGGGTGGACAACTAGTTGTTTCGACGCCGCCACACTCTCTCGTCTAAACAAGAAATTTTTCTCAATATTATTTTTAAAAAAATTATTGCAATTTTTGTCGTGCTGTTTTTAATGACCAATTAAAAACGTGATACCTATTATTTTTAGCTCTAGGCTAATTTGTCTCGCGAGTTTGTTAAGATATGAAAAAAAGAAAATCTTAGAGCGATCCTTACTCGCTTTTTTCAATTTCAGGTTTTTGCATAATTTGATTAGTGGAAGGATCTTATAATGAAATATGCTGGTCTCCTCTCTACACGAGACCAACGACAACGACCAAGAAACACACATACATAAGTACATACATACATACGTACCTACCACGGTTTAGATTTAGTTGTGACAAACAGCAGAAAAATCACTGGGAAAACTTTAGAGCAAGGAGCCAGGCTTTGAAAGAAATAATGCTCATAGGGTTGTAGAGGGTGCCGTAGACCTGCCAAAACCGAAGTCACATTCTGCCGGAGTATCCGATATAACCTCAATTATATAACAGATTAAAGTCAATTGATGTTAGTTCAATAGTTTATTTAAGAAGTAAAAGAGAATACAAAAGCCAACGTGTTCAATACGTTAAGATTCAAAATTGCGAATATGTACAAAACATAAAAGACGATAATAGTAATGCATACTAAAGTATAGAAGAAAGAAAGACAGAGTTGTATTATAGGGAAATAATCCAACACACCCCTACAAATCTGTGTATCTTTCCGTACCAAAATTCAAAAAATACAAAATACTGATAATAAAATCTACTTCAATCCTAGACATTCTACAAATTTCATGTGTTTCCGTTTAGATAGATTTTTGGTAAGTATATCCGCCGGCATGTTGTTTGTTGAAATATACTGGATCTCGATTTCGTTCGCTCTGACAACCTCGCGTACATGTTGACACTTAACGTCTATATGTTTACTCCTTCCATGAAGTACCGGATTTTTTGCCAAATGTTGTGCCCCGATGTTGTCGCCATAAATCGTCATCGGCCTATCTCCAGGATAGCAATCAATCTCATTCAATAATCGTTTAAGGTAAACCGCTTCTTTAGCTGCCATTGACAGCGCCACAAATTCAGCTTCCGTGCTGCTAAGTGCAATGTTTGATTGTTTCTTACTCTCCCAACTGAATACGCAACCAGCTAAGAAAAATGCGTAGCCTGTGTAGGATTTTCTATCCACTGCACAACTGGCCCAATCAGCGTCAACAAAGCCTTCTGGAAGTTTTCCTGTTGCTGTGAAGCGTAGTTTGAGATTCTTCGTTGCAGACAAATACCGCAGCAAATGCTTAACAGCTACCAGATGTTCAGAATGCGGGTCTTGATTCTTTTGCGCCAGCTTACTTACTGAATGTAAAATATCCGGCCTAGTACTAATGGCCAAATACATCAGCGTTCCAATAATCGACTGATATTTATTTGCATCGACACGTTGACAATTCTGATTTTCGCAGGCTATTTGAAAACCAGGATCAAGCGGTGTGGATGCTGGTCTACAAGATTCCATACCAAGCTCCTGTAGAAGATTGTTTATGTACTGACTATGGCCAACACTTATTTCGCCAATTTCGCCATCCCTTTCAACTTCCATACCGAGAAAATGTTTTACTTTGCCATTATCAACCAATTTAAACCTTTTTGAAATGGCGTTTTTAATCAACTGCAATTCATTCAAATCCGAACAAGAAATCAAGATGTCATCGACATATACAGCAACTAAAACAAATTTGTTGCCATTTTTTAAACTGTATAAGCAGGGCTCACTGGGACAGGGTACTAAACCAATTTCCTTAAGGGCTTCATCTAAAGTGCTGTTCCATGCGCGGCCAGACTGCTTCAAGCCATAAATGGCTTTTCTTAAGCGCAAAACTTGATTTGGAGTTCCTTCTTTGAAACCTTTGGGCTGCCTCATAAAAACTTCTTCATTCAGCTCACTATTTAGGTATGCTGTTGATATATCTACGTGATGCAAATGGAGTCGTTTTTCTGCTGCAAGTGCAAACATCATTCGGATTGTTGAGTATCTAACGACCGGCGAAAAAGTTTCATTGTAGTTAATTCCATACTGCTGGCTACACCCTTTAGCAACCAGGCGAGCCTTAAATTTTTCAATCTTTCCACACTCATTTCTCTTTATATTGTACACCCACTTACAGCCGATTGCCTTCTTACCAGCGGGAAGGTCAACCGATCTCCACGTGTCATTTTCTTTCAGTGATGCAAACTCTCTGTGCATTGCCGCCTTCCATTCTGCAGAACACTCGCTCTCTATAGCCTCATCATAAGTTTGCGGTACTGAGACATCACCAACTCCAACAAAGTTTAATGTACTATACATCTTTTTTGGTCGACCAGGTTTACCATTGCGAATTAACTTCGGCCTACCAGCACGTTTTACTTTATCCTGCAATAACGCTTGCCGATTTGCAGTATCATTCGGCTCACCAACGTCATCAATGTCAAAACCAAAAAATTCAGATTCACAACTAGACATATATTCTTCTTCCGTCTCAGATGCTGTTGATATTATGTCATCATTATTAACTGTTTGATTGCCCGATGTAACAATGACATCAAATGTTCTCGCGTCTACTTCCTCCGCATCATTTGATTCAGACTTTGCAACTTCAGAAAAATTTTCGAGAAAACTGACATCGCGTTTTTCAACAATGCATTTTTTGATAACATCATATAACCTATATGCCTTTGCGGTCAAAGAATATCCAACTAATATATATTCTTTCCCTTTTGCAGAAAATTTTTTAGACACGGTTTTCTCTAAACCAATTGCAGGGCAGCCAAAAATACGCAAATGACTGACGTTAGGTTTCTTGCCACACCACACTTCATATGGAGTTTTATTTTTTAAAACTGTTGTTATTGACCGGTTTCTTATATAAACAGCAGTGTTTACTGCCTCTGCCCACAATGATTCGTTAACTTTTGCATAAAGTATCATACTACGTGCCATCTCAACTATGGTCCTATTGGCCCGTTCAGCAGTTCCGTTCTGTTGAGGAGTGTGGGGAACAGTTAGTTGCCTCTGGATACCATTTTCGTCCAAAAAATTGTTAAAATTACCATTGACGAATTCTCGGCCATTGTCGCTTCTGAGAATTTTTATTTTTCTCCCAAGCTGATTTTCAACCAATGATTTAAATACTTTAAATTTCTCAAATACGTCACTCTTCCGCTTTATGAAATAAACAAATATGTATCTTGAATGGTCGTCAATAAATGTTATAAAATAACGAGCACCTCCAACTGATGGGATGTTTACTGGCCCACAAACATCGGTGTGAATTAAATCAAGTAAATTGTCTGCTCTTTTGTCACCCGATTTTGGAAATGGTTGAGATATTATCTTTGCTTTCATACAAGTTGTGCAACTAATATCATGCGGAATGCGATTTACTTTTATGCCATTAACTGCTTTATTTTTCACCAAATCATATAAGGATCGAAAATTAAGATGGCCGTAACGATTGTGCCAACGCACAGCTTCGTTATTCTGCATACAAAAATTTTTATTAGCTAGTTCTGTAAAAACAAACAAATTTTCCTGTCTTGTTGCCGTTAATATTTTCTGACCACTTTTGTCTCTGATCTCAGCAGTATTTGAGTTGAAATTAACAATAAGCCCATTTTCTGTAGCCTTCCCAACAGATATAAAGTTTCCAACAATACCAGGAACATAAAGCGTATTTCGCAAAATTATTGTGCCACTTTCCGTTTTTATAAAAACATCACCTTTGCCTTCAGCCTCTATAAATTCATCACACGCCAACATAATTTGCTCTTTAACATTCTTAAAAGTTGAAAACTGTTTACGTTCGCTGCACATATGCGCTGTAGCGCCGCTGTCAAGGCACCACTTACTGTTATCGAAACCATTCTTGTTGAATGCCGCAAGTAAACCAAATGCATGATGTTTTTCCTCTCTTGCACTATTTTCTTTCGTTTTGCAGTCTTTTGCAAAATGACCACGCTTATTACATTTATAGCACTTGAATTTTCGATTGTTTGCATTGCCGCTGTTGTTTTTCACATTTCGTTGACGCATGTCTAATCGTGCCGCAAAAGCCTGTTGACTAACAACATCTGCTTCGTTTCCAACCTCTTTTTGTTGTATTCGGCGATCACTTTCTTCTAATAATTTCAGTTTGAGCGCATCAAGAGTTGGTAAGGCATCTCTGGTCTCCATCGCGACCACAAAGTTTTCAAAATCTGTTGGCAAGCTTGATAGCAAAATAATTACTATCAACTCATCACCCAAAGCGATTCCCACTTCAGCCAACTTTTCTGTAGTCTCGGTAAATTTATTGAGATACTCACTCATATTACACACATCGGTCATCCGGAGACCCAAAAGTTTCTTGTAAAGACTGACTTTACGCAAGGGACCGCTAGGCTTGTATACAGCTTCCAATTTTTTCCAGGCTTGATGGGCAGTTTCGCAGTTTTTTATGTAGTTTAGCTGTGATGGTTTTACCGACAACATCATGGTAGCAAGAGCCTTCTCATTGCGTTGTTCCCACTTCCGAACTTCTTCAGCTTCTGTTGGCCTCGCTGTATTGCCATTTGCAATATCCCACAAGTCTGAATGCACCAAAATACATCGCACCTGAATACACCAGGAGTCATAATTGGCATTGTCCAATCTTTCAATCTGGTACATCGAATTCATAATTCTCCTGACTACTATGCTGCTTCCAATCAAATCAAACCTTAACACTTCTTTTTCTCCTTTTTTTATTAAAAAAAAAATCAGAGCGCACCTGGGCCCATAACCTGTTAGTTCAATAGTTTATTTAAGAAGTAAAAGAGAATACAAAAGCCAACGTGTTCAATACGTTAAGATTCAAAATTGCGAATATGTACAAAACATAAAAGACGATAATAGTAATGCATACTAAAGTATAGAAGAAAGAAAGACAGAGTTGTATTATAGGGAAATAATCCAACAATTGAAATTTGCCACTTTCATTTTTTCTTATTTAACTCTTTTTAATTATTTTACTTTTCCCGTCATTATTTTACTTTTTTTTCTCTTAACTAATTTATTTTTTCTTAAGTATTTTACGTTTATTTTAACACAAACTTAATAAACAGATCACTTGCACTTGAAAGAAAAGCACTCAATGCAACTTGTAAGCAAATTTATCATCAGTGTTTCCAAGCATGTTATTTTCTTATACTTCTTTAAGTGTACCCTGATTTGGTGCAACAATGTTTACAAACATGTTATTTTTATTTTTTTATACATACATAGTTATGTAATAATTTTGCATTCATTAATGATTTCTCATGGATATCGAAATATCTAAAATAATCAGTAAGCTAGCTCAGAGTTCAAAATAATATCATCTTAATTAATTTCTTAAGTTATACAATATAAATTTATGCATTTTTTTTTTTTGGTCTAATTTATAAATACTATCTCATGTTTATGATATTTTTTGACAAGTTGCTTTACAATATTTGCCAAATAATACGAAATGGATAAAATTAAAAAAATAAATAAATTAAGGTTTAATAAACATTACATCTTTTTCGCAAATATGTACGACAGTTTATATTCAAATAATATTGAAATTAGTTTTACTTAAATTTTTGAAACTTGAAAATATTATATTAACAGTGTACTTTTTTTAAGAAAAATATTTCATTTATTTACTCATTTGTTCTTAACAAAATTTTTGTCCAACATCATCTGTTTAAATTTGAATTCATCCATTTATTTTTTAAAAGTTTATGTCTCTTTTTGACATATAAAAAAGTTTTGCCCGCAAAACTCTGGCCGAAACCAATAGATAAATTCCGTTTCACTGAAGGCTTTCTACAAACGATTCACTCATTTCAAACAATTTAAAAATAAAAAGGAATTTCAAAAAAATTGTCTGGAAAATTCAAGCTGTTTTCTATAACTTATGGAGTAAAACTTAAATTTTATTAGAATTCATTGAATTTATATGTCCTTTATAAATAAAAGAAATTGTGTTAAGAGAAGTCCCGAGTTCTTGGCTGTCCAGTAAAATTTTGTGGGTGCAGACATTCTTTTTCAATATCAGCCCCCATATACTGTATTTTGTGCTATTTCAATTAAAGTTTGTGGCAAGTCGAAAAAAAAACGTAAATTAAGCCAATTCAAACTGAAACGATAAAAATTATTTTTCTGTCTTGAAAGCTGCAGCTGCATAAATTCATCCATTGTTACAATATTTTCACTCATTGCCTACAAAATGTTTTATATGTTGCTTAAAATGTATTTTTTCGTTTTTTTTTTTTTAATAAATATTTGGTTGTTCAAAAAGATTGTTTGACACAAATGGGCGAATTTAGTTGAAAAAGAAACACAGGAAACTAAATATAAAACACAAATTTGCCCGGATAAAAATTTTGTTCGTAACAAATAAGCGATTCCAGCCCTAGTGTATAGTGAAGTGATTGAACTTGTACAATATTTTGTTGAAAATCACATTCATTTATAAAAATTTCAATTCTTTCATTATCAAGGAAATAACAATTTGAGATGTTTTTATTTCTAATTCACAGTAAAAAAGATAGAAACAGAAATAAAACTACATGTTATTATTTATCATTCCTTTAACGTGTTATGGCGAGATTAAAATTAATCAAACGCAGAAAACCATTTTCGTATCCTGCGGCAACCAAATGTTTACCCTGTTGATTTATATTGCAGCGTAACGTATTGATGCGCATGAAAGGTATAACATTTTGTGGTGGAATCCGGCCTTCACTGATATATGATTTTTTGAGCTTCTCGTCAAGCTAAATATAAGCAAAAAAAAAAAAAAAAAAAGGAAATATGTATGAACTTACATACACATTTTATAAAAAAAAAACAAAATAAATGATATACATACCCTCAGTAGCGGTTTAAATACTAAGCCATATTTGTCCTTGTAGTTGTGATCAATCATTATCCAATCGCTGGGTACTTCAACGTTATTGCTTTGTTTAGTTCGTTTTGGTAATCTAACTAAAGGTTCTCCATCCAACTTTTTAATATCCACAGCACAAAATGCACGCCTGTCAAAAGATCTTTTACTTAAGCAACCATCATAATGCATTTCCTTGGTGTCGAGAAATACAATTTCGCCACTATTTAGGGCCGTCACGCACATATTTGTAAGAGGTGTGTAATGAGCCTGTGAAACACCAGTTGTGCCAGTTACCATTTTGCTGTTTTGAAACACGACGTTGGTGGGATTTATGATTATAACACCGTTGCCAGCTAAAAATGATTTTTGTTTTTAAGCGACTTATTTGTTTAATTTTTTAAATTCAATCGTGTTGATAAATCGTCAAGAATATTATTATGTCTTTCGAACAATTTCTTTTGCAGTTTTTCAATTCAAGAACGTGGTAAATTTCGAAAAAAAAACTACTTTTTACTTACTATTCGATAACACGTCATCGTAAGTTATTAAGAAAGTTTCCCATATGGGACACCAGTCCATGGACAGCAAAACATTTTTAAGAATATCTTCTTTGTAAATAATGGGATTCGTTAGATTTTGTATATCAAAAACTATGAGCTTTCGATATGCTGTAGAAACTGCCAGCCATCTTGGACCCAAGGTGTCATAGTGTAGAGCAAAACCTTAAGAAATCATATACTGTTAATATAGTATTTAACAAATTTAATAAATTTAAATAAATACACCTACATTTAATAATTTTCTCCCCAAGATAAAAATAATTGAGAGGTGTATAATTTATAACATCATCGATTACAAATCGATTCAAATTCTGTTCGGGATTGTTTTTTATATTCCAAACACCTATAAAACCATTTGAGAAGCCAGCAAAAATGTGGCAATGGCCAAGAAACTAAAATTATTTTATATGAAAAGAAAAAAAAAATTTCAAAAATATTTTTCATTTTCCAACTCAACAACACAACTGACCTCTGACCAACATATTTGCAAACACTGGCAATTCAGTAATTCCTCCTGCTCGCCATCTTTATTATTTGACTGTGAAGCGTCTAAACTTAACAGAAAACTTGGTTTAAGCTCAATTAACTTTATATTCTCCATGGAATCATAGTTTATCGTGCTGTCAGACGTAGCTGCCAAATCAACATTAAGAGGCAGGCTATAAATTTTAATATCTGACGTAACTGTCGCTACTGCCACTAAGCCCAAACGATTAGTTGCATTGTCATAACCTCCACTTGGTAGAAACGACAAATGATGTATGGGGCCACCGTTTACCACGAAACCGTAATGTACACTCAACTCGGGAACTTTCATATTCTGCGTTACTTTGAATAGTAAGATAATGCTGTGATGTTTTTTGGGTTGGCTAAATTTTGTATATTTAAAGATGTCCCGGCGATACACTACCGCCAAAAACTGTTCCTTTACGTCGGCTGGTACAGGCAGCCACGAACATAATTTAACCGGCGCTCCCAAAAAGCAATATGTATGTGCTTAAATTAAACAAAACATAAATTGAGTCGTTCTTAAAAATATATTTAATTATAACACCCAACTTACTTTCATTGCTTATGGACTCAAATCTTTTTATTTCTGACCATTTGATATTCTTTTCCGGCAGCCCAACCGTTTCAATTAATTTGTTGTCGGTTGAGAAATTAAATTTCATTGAAACAGTTTGTGTAGGTAAGTATTTGTTATAGTCTGGACTATTTAGCACAGTATATTGCGGTGTAAATTCATTGTAAAGTGGTTCACAAGAATAGTTGTACTTTATACTAGAAATACAAAAAAAAAAAAAAAAAATTATTTTCATACAAGGACCTCAAGCTCGAAATCTAAGATATTTTACAATTAAAAAATAGGATAAAGAAATTTATGGGTTTTGATTTAAACTTATTTAAGCTGAGTTCACCATTTGTTTTGTACAAATTTTGGTCTTCAAATTTATTTTTCTTACAAAAAAAGAGATGTCAAATAGCATACAAAAAATATTTCGTCTGTAGAAAAATTTTGTTCAAAGCAAATATGTAGGGAATTCAGCTTTATTTTTGAAAATTATTCCTATTTACATAAAACTATTCGAACAATACTCTTTAACTTTGAAACTAGACTAATTTTTAATGATTTGTATGATAACGTGCAGATATAACGCTTTTAGTCGAATTGGTTGGGGCGTTGTTGGCAGAATTGAAGCTTGTTTTTTGTGGTACAGGTTCAAATCCAGTATGGAGCAAGAAAAAAATTTTTGTTTTTGTACAAATTTAGTGGTTACGTTCATATTTTCTTTTATTTAGTTTTTATTATATTTTTATTTTTTTTACTGTTATTTTAATATTATTTTTATAATTTTTTTACTTTTTTATATTTTTTATTTTTTTAATATTTTTTTAATATTTTTTTATTATCTTTTAATTTTTTTATTATTCTTTATTATTTTTTTTATTCTTTATTATTTTTTATTTTTTATTATTTTTTTATTATTTTTTATTTTGTTTTTTTTATTATTTTTTATAAATTTTTGTACTATTTTTAATAAATTTTTGTATTACTTTTTATAAATATTTTTTATTATTTTTTATAAACCTTTGTATTATTTTTTAAAATTTTTTTAAATTATTTTTTTTAATAACTTTGGGAAAACTTTGCAATAAGGAGCCAGAATTTGAAAGAAATGAGTTTTTAAGGTTTATAGAAGGGGTCGTGGACCTCCCAAGACTGAAGTCAAAGTTTGCGGGAGGCTTCAATTTATTAATAATTCCATGTTGAAGTTGCGGAATTTATATGAAATTTATATGAAAATGTTAGTAAAACAGTGCTGCCAGAGGAAAGTTTTTGCACAGAACGTAAAATCGCGAATTCATAAACGTTTTTTACCTTCCAAATAATATATTTTTTAATTTAATTTCATAGCTTTTTTCACAGATATGGAAAATTTGTTCTTCACAACAGGCCTTCGGCAGGACTAACAACGCCGGCTTCGCTTACAAAATCTGTCTGGCAGCATACTTATTCTTTTATGACAATTGGTACCATTATACTAAAATCGACCCATAATTTGTATTATTTAGAAAAAAAAATAGTTTTTGCTATTTTTTGAAAAATTGTTAATTATTATTTTTTAGTACTTTTTTATTATTTTTTAAAATAATTTTTTATTGTTTTTTAATATTTCTTAAATACTTTTTATTATTTTTTATTTTTTAAATATTTTTTTATATTTTTTAAAATTTTTTTTATTGTTTTTATGCATTTTTTATTTATTTTTGTTAATATTTTTATTATTTTTTATAATTTTTTTTTTATTTTTTTTATAAACCTTTTTATTAGTTTTTATAAATCATTTTATTAGTTTTTATAAGTTTTTTTTTTAGTTTTTATAAATCTTTTGTTGTTAAATTGAAATGAATGCAACATATGTATGTAACTCCTGCACTTTATATATACATTTAAATATTGTTCGTTTGGTTATAAAAATACTTGTAGAACTTTTATATAGCAATTTGTATGGGTTGTCATATTTTTTCATTGTAAAAACAGACTAATAAAATAATTCAAACCAATATCTTTCTATTAGTTTTTATAAATTTTTTATTTTTTTTTTTTTAAATTTCTTTATTATTTTTTAGAAATCTTTAAAAATTTTTAACTTATAAATTTATCTTTATCTTTTCAATTTTTTTTATTTTTAAAAAAATTTTTTATTATTGTTTTATTATTTTTTTAATAATTTCTTTTATTATTTTTTTAAAAGCTTTTTTATTTTATTTTTCATTTTTTTTTAATATTTTTATTTATTGCGTTTTTTCTTATTTTTTAAGAATTTTTGTTTTTTTATTTCTAATGAATTTTTTTTGTCCTATGGAAAGAAAGAAATAAAGATTTTATTGACCTCGTGAATTTACAATTTTTTTTATCTTAATTTTTAGACTCTAGGTTAGTGTTGTTCTTGTTGTTGTGTGTTTTATTTTGTATTGATTTTTTTATTTTCAATATTTCGAGTACCTTTGGTACTTGGAGGAAATTAAGGAACTTTGTGAATGACACGGAGTTCCTATGGAGTGTTTTAATCGATAATTTGTTTTGTTTGATTGAATAATATACATTTATTTTGTTTTATATTATTTTATTTCATGTTATTTGATATTACAATTTCAATTTTTTTTTCGTTTGGTTTTATACCAGTTGGCGGACCTCAAAATGTCATAAATATTTAAACATTAATTTTACTCTTAAAAATCTAGGTCAATTTCAAGGAAGTGATACCCAACTAAAGCCTAATAATTAATTAAAAATTTTAACTATTTAAATATAAAGGAATATAAATAAAATACATTGAGCATGAAAAATAATTTGCCAATAAGTCTTCAACTTTAGTTTTCTTGTTTACTTTCAAAACATTGATCACTACAATTTTACCACAAAAAACAAATCATTCTCAATTCTGAGGAAGTAAAAATCAAACTAAAGCCCCCCGATAAAGTAATTAACGATTGTAAGTTATATTTCATTATAAGTATACTTACAAGTTGCTCCATTTCCTTAGCACTTTATTGTCGAGATCATTGGAGCGGGCATCAAATACTGTTTTTAGAAAAATGTTTAATAAGAAAGCAAAATTTAGGGCGGTTTTACTATATGGAAAAAAATCTATTAAAGATATGTATTGCATCTTACTCTTTTTCCTTTCAACGTTAGCATGCGTGAAGAGTTCGTATCTATTTTTGGATTTTTTGCTAGACTCTGCCTCCACAACATCATCATCTTCTGCCGAGGCAATGCCGGTAGATTCATTTTCATCGACACCTTCGGACAATTCATCTTCATCCGATGATGACTCCAAATCAGTTCTTACATCGCAATCCGAATCATCTGTTTTTCCTCTCGTTCGACTTTTTTGATGATTTGCAATAATGTGGTCAAAAGCCTCCTTTTCAATTTCGAACGCTTTTAGGCAAAAATTGCAAATATAACCTGATTTCGAATGGTCACAATTTTTCAAATGTTCCATTGTTAAATTAAGATCTGCACTAGAGAAGGAACAGCGGGCTTTAGGACAAGAGAACCCAATGACATTTTGATTTTCTTTCGACCTAATTTCTGTGACTTTCAGCTCCTGAGGCGGTACATATTTTACATATAACTTAGGATCGATTTGAGAAGTTTCGTTGTCTGCCAGGCTTTCCAGCTCCTTTCGTAAAACTTTTAGTTTACTTTCAGCTTTTATGGTAGAATGACGCTTTAGGCGCCCCGAATTGCCAACAATTTTTTCATCTACGTTAATAGTATTTTCACTTTGCATTTCATGTTCTTTTGTTTGAGCATCAGAAGCATAACGGACTCTACAAATACGCAGATGGGATACTAGAGAAGTTTTGGTATAGCTCCTTTTACAAAATTCGCATTCAACTCGTTCTTGATTGCCGCACTGCTCGACGTGTGTTATGATACCCAAAGCAGAGCGCAACACTTTTTGGCACATACGACAAGCGAGACCCGCACATTTGCTGTTCTTCATATAATTTGTGATGATATGAAGGACGATACTACGGAATTCGATGTTCTAATTGAAGGATGAAAAAGTGGGAGAGAAAGAAAATGCATGTACATACACATGTATATAATAACAAGGACAATAATAATGTGTTAGCACTTACCAGTTCCGCTTGTCCCACCTGCCATCCAACACCATAGTGTTGAGCTAAATGAGAAATCCATTGTGATGGCTGAGTACGAGCCAAGCACAAACCACACTGTATGGATCCTGAGCCAGGCGAAGTTTCTGTTAAAATCTCATCACTATCAAGTTGTGTCCTTGTGGTTATGAGCAATAGGCGAGGATTAAAGTCTGGTTCGTTTTTAAGGTTTCGCTGTCTACCCCTTTTAGCTTTCGGTTTAGCATCACTCATAGAAGTGTCAGCTGTTACAGTGCTATCCAGTGCTATAAGTAAGGAATTGTCATCAGGTTGCACAGCCTTGGGATTTGCAGTTGTAGGTAAGATATTTGAAATTTCTAGATTGCGTTTTTTGTAACTCAGCAAACAAGTTTCGTCGTCGGAAGATGCGTTCAATTCGCCAGGTGTTCCTTTAGTTTTGCCTCGTTTACGTTTGCTACTTGACAAGCTTTGAGGTGTGCTACAGGTCGCTTCGGCTTGCGCAATTTGTTTTTTAGGCAATTCATTTCGACTACTGTGTTCAACTTTAGGTTTCTGGCAACCGGAATGTTTTGCTCGACACGGCTTGCTAATTGGAGTTGCTTTGGATACCACAGTCTTTTTATTGTTTTGGTTTTTGGTTTGCTTTTCGCTTATATTTTGATGTTTCGACCGCTCTTCATTGGCTTTGGGGGAGTTGTTGGCTACATTTTCCGATTGCGATGCTGATATTTTGGTTCCATGGTCTACTAAATGGCTTTTCTTAAGCTGTTGAGATTCTGCCGCCTTTGCTGTGGCAGGTTGCGTGTCAGCGGCCTCACAATACTCCATTACTGCCGGAGGTTTAAAACTATGTTCATTTAATTTTAGGTTTTTACTATCTACTGCATTCTTATTACTACTATCAATCACATTTTTTATGCCACCTTTTAGTTTTCTTTTTAAAGGAATTTGTTCACTAATCTCCTCTTCATCGTGAGCTGGTGAAGTATCATCAGTTATGTCAGTCTCTTGGTAAGCGCTGTTGGAACATAAGTTCCAACGTTTTTTCACACGAATCTGTTGTTTGGCGATTTCAGTTACAACGGCAGACGTATGGGATGTGGAAGCGACAGGCGATGCGTCACTGTGCCGTAACCGCTTTCTACTTGCTGCACTATCTAGCGTTGGTGCAATGGCTTTGCCAGTAGTGAGCCAATTCTTCAGACCGCCATGTTTTGTTCTAGACTCAGGTTCAGCATCGCTGGCATGCCGCAGACTGTCAAAGCTGCTAGCGTTTGCTGCCAGTGTATCGTCAAAGCCCAAGAATTCACTATTTTCCTCACAATCTCTGGCAAGGCTTTCTTCATAGTCGCATTGAAAATCTTCGGAGTCGGTATCGCTGACAGCCTTCTGGGACTTTTTGATATCTTCCATTGTTTTGCGCAGTTTTTTGCGCTGTTTAATTGGCGTGGCGGAGCTCGAGTCCTGGGTAGTGTCATGGCAAGACTCCTCTGTTGCCAAACTTTGTGAGTTCTTCGAGGGACTTGCTCCAGTTTTCAAATTATCGAATGTTATTGTTGCATCCGTTTCCAAAGTGTTAGAGTAATAGCGATTACGTTTTGTGGGCGTTGAGGCGTATAGACTTTTTCGCCTTGTTTCCGGTGTGCTTGATTTTTTGTTTTCCTGCTCCTGCTTCGATTGAGCAATATTGAATCTAAGTGCAGCATTTTCGGGTAAAAATTCCAAATCATCATCGCTTACCAGCTGCCGCAAGGAATGTGTTCTTCTAGTTATTTTGGGTGATGGTGATGGTGCTGCTGGTGTTGGTGCTGGGGGAATTAGAGCTTCACTGGATCTCGAAGAGGAACGCCGACAACATGTACTTGTTCTGGGTTCCTCTTTCTTTGCCAAACTCTTTTTAGTTTCTCTTCCCGGCTGCTTAGTTCCTTGTAGTTTTTCTTCTGGTTCGCTATCTTTTCCATTGCCTTTTTTCAATTGCCTGCAAAGCGCTAGAGCTCCTGAAACATCGGCCACATTGCGTTTGGTGTCACTGTGTAATTTTTTGAAAGGCAAAATTGATAATTTCTCATTTTGTACAGCTGGGGAAGAATGTTTTACTATGTCTATAAGAGAAATTCTGGCACTTTTCATGGTCTGTAACATTTTTCCAGAATTTTCATTCAAATCTTCCACTTTTGGAATTTGCTGATCTAAATTTTGCGTCACTTTAGTTTCTTCAATTTGACATGTGATTAACGGGTTTTCATCAGAAGATTTTGTGCGATATCTCTGTTTTGCCTTGCTCACTTTTTTTGAAGGTGTTTTCGGCAATCCTATTCCCGGTTCAAGCGTTTTTGTGTCATCCACTTCATCTTCTGACTGTGAGTTAGGAGCTTTGAGACCACTAGAAGGTGTCTGCAAGGATTTGGCGCATTTTTCTGCATTGTTTTCTTTAACTTTATCTGTTGCCATTGCCATTGCCGTTGCATGCTCGGAAACTTTGCCGGTTTTCTCAGGCTCTTGAAGTACCTGCATGCGTTTCGCTTTTGCTTTGGGTAAACCGAATGCGTTTTGTTGCTCTTCTTCAATTTTAGCAACAGCCAAGCCCTCACCACCTGTCACTTCGGTTTCGAATTCCTGATGTTTTTCTGCACAGCCCTTCATTGTGTTGGGCAAAGACGGTTGACTCATACTTTTCTCTGCTTCCAAATTAGGTTGTTTTATTCGTTTGGTTTCTGTTTTATTATAATTCACACTGGCTGGGTTGTGGTCTACATTATCTTGGAGTTCAGTTGGTTCCGCGGAAATGTTTTGCGACTGTTCTGATTTCTTAACAGCTTTGTCTATTTCTCCACTTGCAACATTGCCAGTGGTAGATTGTGGGGCGATTTCAGGTGATGGTAGTTTTTTTAGACTACTCTCTGCGATTACATTTTCTGGTACAGTTTTCTCCGTGCTGGTTATCTTCTCCGCTGCTTTATTGGCCTTTGTTGCAGCGGTTTCTGCGTTCTGCACGGCCTCTGGTTCCCTGCAAACTTGGGTATTTCTTGTCTCAGACACCAAGTCGTTAAATGATTTTGCGGACGTAGATGCTGCATCAATTTTATCTTTAAAGGAATCTCTTTGCGCAGTTCTACCGCATGTTTCCGGTTCCAATACAACTGGAACATTTTGCGGAGTTTGAACAGTTGCGTTTCGGAATGTTTCCATTGTTTGTGCTTCCTCTGCCACGGCATTGGCTTTCTGTTGGTCGGAATGTTTTGATGATTTCGAAATTTCTGCGATACTTTGGCTTACGTCAAGAATTTTATTCTGGCATGCCCCACTCTTCATTTCGGTGCTTTCAGCCGTTTCTGTTTCTGGCTTCTTATCGCTGCCGACTATACTGTCTAAAGGTGTTAACGATTGATTGCGTTGCATTGTTTGTTCATCTTTATTATTCGTAGGACTTTTCTTGTCTACTGTTGAGGGTTTATTACGCGGCACCAAATTTATTTTGCCCTTTTTAAATTTCGATATACGCTTGGAAGCAACTGTAGTATTAGAAATCGTTTCATTGTTTTTCGCAGCTTCAGTTTCCGGAAGCGGTTTGGTTATTATGCTTATTTTTTCGGCAATTTCATATTTGGAGGTTTGAGGTGGCTCAATTTCCAACATTTGCCCAGCGGCTGTTGTCGGAACAGTGGTTCCCGTTTGGGTTTGGGAATCGAGTTGTTGATTTCTAGTTTGCTCATCACATACATCACGATCGTTTACCCCTTCGCAGGTGGTTAAATCAAAAGCTCTTGATGGTTTTGACTGAGCTTCTAAAACAGTTTCCGATTTTTCAATTGTAGCAGCTTCCAGACCGTCATTTGTTTTTTTATCACTTGCAGAGACAAAAACTGTTGATGTTTTTGATGAAGAAGCTTCCAAAAGAGTTGCAGGTTTTTCGATTGTTGTGTGAGTGGCTTTCGCCACTTCATTTGCTTTTTTATCACTTGTGGAGGCAAAAGCTGTTGATGGTTTTGGAGAAGTTTCCGAGACAATTAGAGATTTTTCAGTTGTGATGTGGGCAGCTTGGGAAACACTTTCTCGTCTACTATGAGGTCTAGCAGTTTCGAGATGATCATTCGCTCTTGTTTCACTTGTTGAGAGGAAAGCTGTAGATGGTTCAAAACCTGTTTGAGATTTTTCAGTTGTGATGTGAGGCGCTTTTGCAACAATTTCCAGTTTTGTGGGAATTGTGGGAGCTTCAAGAGAAACATTTGTTATGTTGTCACTGATTGTGACAAAAGAAGGTTCTAAATCAGTTCCAGGGTTTTCAACTGTGATGTGAGACATTTTTGCCATACTTTTTCGCCTTCTTTCAGTTGTAGTAGGGTCTGGTTTATTATTATTAGAAGTTTTTCTGGCCCTTGAAGATTTTACACGAGGTTTCAAAGCATTTTCAGGTTGTTCGATTGTGATGAGAGACACTTTTGGACCACTTTGTCTCCTACGAGTTATCGGAGCACTTTCCGCAAGCACGCAAGACCGTTGGTCATGAGTAGCTGCCATTATAGCCATACTACATGCATCAGTATGATCGTATAATTTGGGACCGTAGCAACTGTCTGTGCGTGCATCTTCCTGCTCGAGCTCTGTTGATTTGTTTGATAATTTTTGCTTGTTTATTTCACGATAAATCCTAATTTTTTCTTTGAACTTTTCAAGATCAATTTTTTCTGGACTCTCGTTGGTCAAAATAGTCTCTTGACCTTTTGAGCTCTCAATAACAATGGTACGCTTTAGCAAATTTTCCTCAGGATTAGTCGTCTGAATTGCGGGCGACATTGTTTGTGGGGAACTTGCAGCATTGATTTTAGCAGGTGAAAAGGTTTGGTTGAACATACAGGAAGCATTTAAGTTTTGTTCTTCGGGTGATAACTCAGCACTTGCATTACCCAGGGCTGCAATAAAGTCTACAGCTGAGAAACTATCTTCAGTTTCAATTGGTTCATCTACAATTTCAACTGCTGATTTGGTAAAGTCCTGGAAGCCCAAAGAATCTTTGGTCATGTCAAATTGATCAGCACTGTCCTGAGTAACCTCATGATAACTATACGATCGGGGTCCAGCTGAAGATGATGCCACATTCGACTCTATAGGAGACATGCCAACAGTATTGACAGTATTAGTTTGCGTGTTTGTGTGAGAAGTTCGCTCATGATAGTAATCATGATCTTGATTGTAATTTAACACAATTGATTCGGGATTGCTGTCATACGTCTGGCCTATAACAAATTGCTGTGTTGAGTCGTTTGAAGTCTGTGACAGAGGAAACTTAGAGTTTTGGATGGGTGAGACTCTGTTGGAAACTTTAGGATCCAAGACGGCGGAATCTCGACATACATTAACAACGTTTTTGATTTCCTTTGTTTTTGATTTATTTGTTGTGGCCTGTTGTTTAATCCTTCTGGCCAAATCGGCGAGCTGTTCAGGAGGCAATTTAAGTTTTTGAGCATTTATGATAAGTTTTTTTTGTTTGTTGCTAATAGATGTAGTAGCAGCGATTGGCAGCTTTTGATTACTTTGGCCCGGCATTGACTGAGCTAAACTATTAGTAGCGTCCGGTGATTGATAATCATCGGGACGTTCCTGTTTTATCATCACTTCTGGTATGGGTATATGGGGATTTATGAAACGGGGCGTGGTTGACGACAAACGTAGCTCGGTTAAATCTATCATTTCGTCCTGTGATAAAATTTTATTCTCCAAAACAACTAAACAATTTGAGGGCGCAGCTACTTTATCTGAATTAATGTTTGCCCGTGATAATGTGGGCGGCTGGTTGGACAATGAGTTGTCGTAATTTCCCACTGTGTATTCAGTTGGATGAGAAGGTTTCTGTGGGATGTTGTAGTAGACGCTGCTGGGCAGGGCATAGGGCTTTTTGAAGGAGTCTATGGCAGGTAAGGGTGTTTCTTGGGGCACGTTTGCTGTGGGAAAGGGTTCTTTTAGTGGAGATACTTCAGGAAAATCGATTTTGTGCGTTTTAGGTTTTGTCTGAGTCGCAGATGTTTCAGGTTGCATAACAAATCGCTGTTGTTTCATATAAACAGCTTGAAAATTTTGTTCCTTGTTAGTCATGGGAAAAGAATGTTTAATGGGAATTTTATTGTCAACCTGCTTCGATTTTCTGGTACATTGTTTGGCTTGTTTGTATTGCTGTTGAATATTAACAGATGTAATTGAGGCTTTTGGTATCATGTCGACGACGCCTTTATTTAAACAATCGAAAAACTCTGCATCATCTGGATGATGCAGAGTTCTTGGTATTATTTCTGTAGCAGATGGTTTAGGAGTTGCATTGCAACTACTGGTGCCTCCCAATGACTTTTCAGTTGGAGTATTCGTTTTAAAAACAAGTTTACGTGCAATATCTTGCGGCAACTTTACTGGCGTTTTGGTTTCTGCTGGCTTCACAGGCAATTTCGGCTGCGGTGGTGTGGGATCGGGAACAGGTTCTTTTAACCGGGTGTAAAGTTGTTTCCGTAAAGTATTTTCCGTTGCCACATTTTTATGCTGCTTTTGTGGCATTCCGTCATCTGTTGCCTGGGGAGTTTTTAAAAGTTGATTAGTTTTTGCATTCATTTCTTTACGTTTCTTTTCAAGTAATTTTTTATTAAGTAAATTTTTAACATGTACCAAACGTAGTTCTGAATTCAAATTCGCCAAAGTTTGTTTCTCTTGCTCTGTTACTGTTTCAGGTCCAGTGATGGTTATTATTGGTGCTTTCATTTCGTTTTGTTTGAGAGCCTTATTATCGATACTTTTAGCTGTTAAAAATAGTAGAAAAAATTAAAGAAAATATAAAAAAAAAAAATCAATGCAAAAAGTGTCTGGTAGGATTTGAACAGGGATGTTCCAAAATAATTACTTAGGATCCCATACCCCAACGCTCACAGCCAAGTGCAGCATAACATGCAAAAGAATATTTAAAGCCATAAATGCACAAAATTATACATTTTTTTTTTAATTTTAACAGCTCGCAGCAACTAATCATCTATCTTTCAAAGATTATGAGTCTCCTGACTAATATTTTTATTTTACTAAACTTGCCCCGCGTATCGAACTCGGACCTCTTCAAGAAACACAACATTATAAGCACGACCGCTATACCACTTAAGCCAAATTCCACTTCCTCAGTTCATGCACAATGTTTCATATGAATTCAAAGGTGGAATGGCAATCATTTGAAAATAAAAAAAATTAGTAACAGTTTCTAAAGGAAAATATGCCAAATTGTAATTTCGGAATTTATGCACATATGAATTCATATTAGTTCAAAGAAGAGCCTTTGGTAATAAAATTAATATCAGTGTCTAAGGAAAAGAAAATAAGCAGAGAACATGTACGAAAAACTTTGGTTTTACATGAAGTTTAGAGAAGATTCACCAACCACCAAAATCAAAAAAAAAAAAAAAAAAAAAAAAACTCAAATACTAGGAAATTGAATTCTAAGAAGAAGAAAAAGGTAAGTAGGTAAGAAAATTTGGGAAAAACTCGTACCTATTATCTAAGGGTGTTACGAGCCAAACAAATTTTAATGACCTTTCAGCATTTTCTGAAAAATGTTTCTCGCGCAGTGCTATCAAAAGCTTAGGAATATTACGATATAATAAGCAAAGATAAATGTACAGTGAACTCGCGAAAACGTGAACACTCGAATACATGAACGACCCGGATATGTAAACGCTCTCATATTTAGGGCCTATTTCTCACCTGCGAACGTTGTCGTTCGTTCGCTCAATTACATTGAAAGCAAAAACAAAATATTGAATATTGGTTTTGCTTTCAATGTAATTGTGCGAACGAACGACAACGTTCGCAGGTGAGAAATAGGCCCTTAGATTGAATACTCTAAAATCTGAACAAAGCTTTACCAGTGTTTTATTTTATTTTTACAATATACTGTTGATTTTTTTTTTTTTTTTTGGAATTTTGCAAATTGCAAAACATATTTTTACTTTTACTTTGATTATTTTTTACAAATATACAAATATGTATGTATGTATTTATGCTCTGTATATGAGTTGTATATTTAGTTGTGCCATAACTTTGATTGATTGATTGATTTATTTATTTAACATTTCTTGTTGCTATTTAGAAACTATTATAGGTTATATGAGGTGAAACCAAAAATCAATGTGTGAAAGCAAAAAATTATAAAACGTAACTGTCAATATTGGCAGGCATGCGTAGTTACTGATGCAACACAAAGTTCGACGGGTCTAAAAGGGGAGGCTTTTCATGGATTTTTGTTTCAGATTTTGAAGTAAACACTGAAATATTTGCCACAAATTACCAAATACAAATTGTGTAGGCGGAAAAAGGACGCATATATTGCGGAAACAGCAATTTAATTAAAAATTTTATGAGCTATCAACTTCCGCAGTGTAATTCTGGTAAGGTTGTTTGTGAACTTTTGATCAGAGCGGACGTGTTTTTTGTGAAGTGCGGTAGTAATAGCAGAATGTGTGCTTTTTTTATTGGCTCATTTGAAAAATATTCCATGTTTATTAAACGTTTATTTGGCAAATTGTATGTAGATATTTGCCAAATGAGATCTTAATAAACATGATATATTTTTAGAAATACATAAGTCCGCCAAAGTAAACATTCGTAATAGGTCTTATCGTGGTTATTGTGTCGTCTTTTAGTTCTGTATAGTCAACGTTTTGTAATACTGAAGAGGTTTCGTTAAATGTTGTTAACTAGAAAGTTTCGAAGGTACTGGGTACTAAACAGACAAAGTAGCAATAGTTAATGCTGACGTATCCAGCTTGGCAAAAAGTAAATGTTCTGTTTTTGATATATTTTTTTTTTCTTAATTAAACGTTTTCGCTTTTTTATCCAACAATACCTCTTTCCTAGTTCCAGTACAATGCAATGCACTGGTCTAAAAAAAAATTATTTATTTTTTGACAATTTCAACTTTTTCTAGGTTACAAAAATGGCAGTTTATGGCAAGGCTGACTAATAGCGGATTTACATTTACTCACATCTTTGAGATGTGTGTTGAAGATGTTGAAAATGGAAAAGTGCTGTTTACATTACATTTTCAGCATCTCTCATTTGTCAAATATTATTTCACGTGTTTGAGTAAACCAAAAAACATTAAACGAAATCGAATTTAAAAATTGTGCAATTCTCGGATTAATTATTGCCCTTAGAGACCAAAACCAATTACAAATTCAATTTGCGGAATTATTAAAAATTATGCAAGACGACGGCGACGATGAGGATGAGTTGTTATTTTTATATTGACAAAAGAAACAAATATTTTCAGTCTACCTTTTTTATTTGTAATTCCCTAACCAATGGTCAGAGAAAAATTGCAAAAATATTAACATGTGTTCGAAAAGATTTTCAAAAACTTTTTGCAAGGAAAAGTTTAATAAAAATTAAAATTTAATTAGCGAAAGAATTGGACAACTGCAAACACCAAACTGCAAATTTCCAAACTTCTGTCCCGTGTAGCCAGCATGTAAGCTGTAGTAATTTTCAATGAAAATTCTTTGACATTTATTGCAGTTTATATGAACTTGATGTTTGCTGCAATAAATATCAAAACATATTCAATGCTGGTATATACAGGGGGTTAGTGAACGTATACACTTATATGATACTTATTAAGGCAAACACCAGACTCCGAATTATTTTATATTAAGCCTGACGTTTGTCTTAATCAAATCTTGTCAGGTGTGGACGTTAAAGCAGCCAATATACGATAACTGCAGGTACGCACCTTCAAACAATTCAACTGTCAAGCTGGTGCAATATTTATAATTTGTTCAGATTGTAAAAAACAAGAGAGTTTTTAATAAAATTCCACACTAAATTCAAACTCATTCGAACCTAATGTATGACACCTCTGTAAAATAATATAAATAAGCTATAAACATATTTTGATAAAATAATTTATTATGGCTGCAATAATATAAATAAATAAATAAAATATTTTTTTCACAAAATATAAACAGCAAGCGCCATAATGAATCATTTCATTGCGCGTGCATATTGCTGTCGTATATGGCCCTAATATGTTATCGATTAAGTAATGAAGGTACAAACTAATTCACGAAAAATCGATTTCATGCCATCACTATGCATAAGTCTTCGTTTAGAAAATGTTTCTATAAACGGCATTACTACCACAACAAAAGCAAAAAAGGGCAAAGCTAGGTATCGAACCCAGGCACTTCATCGCTATAAAATCTAACAAACCACCCCCGAGCTATCGCTGCATAATGTCACATGGTGACAAATTTGCAACATAACCCAAATACAGAAAAAAAAAACAATCAAGCTCAACATTTTACTAATCATCTCCTATAAAAGTATGCACATATGTATATATATGTAAAATAGGAAAACATACCTGGTAATGGCTTTGTTGAAGTAGGTTTGGGGACAGATACGTTTTTTGAGGCCGTAGCTTGGATGTCGGGAAAATGTGAAGGCAACGCTTTGACATTTTGATTTGGTTGATTAATATTCTGTTGAGATTTTTGTTTGCTCAAAGCTTCAGCAATTTTTCGGTCTAATCCAGCTTGTTGTAATTTTTTTGGATCTAAAGGTATTATTTTACGTATTATATTTTTCCTTGTTGAGCTAGAAACTGAAGCTGCTCTTTGGCTAGTGCCAGCCTTTGCGGAAACTACATCGCTAATAGACAAGGCTGCACTGGCCACCGATTCTTTACTATTCGGTATTACAGACGATACATCTAAACTGGCTTCCTTTATGTTAGTATCCATTATTAAAATTTTTTCAATACACACTTTTGGTTAATGTTTTTTTAATTACAAAATATGCATTAAATTTTACATCATTTTTTCAATATATCACTTAACTACATTCACTTTTTTTTATTTTTTTCCACTACAATCTGCAGACATTAACGACGTCATTCGGAAGCGTGCTTCCTTCCTTTAATTTATACAATTTTTCTTTTCGAAATTCAAGGTTTATTTTTAATTTACAGAATAGAAACTTGGAAGATGTGAAACAAAAACGTTTTAACTTTGTAATAATGTTTAATTTACAAATACTTCACAATTTTTTCAGAAGCACACCTCGTTTTAGTTTCTTTCAATAAATTTGTGATAAATTTTATTTTTAACCACATTTGACAGCTTCGCAATTGCCAGACTGTTGAAACTATGCCCAGTTAGTTGACTACACAAATTGCCAAACACACTATATTCTTATTTCTTTATTAACATACTTTATTAAAATATATTAATTTAAAATGGTAAAAAAAAACTAAACAAAAGTTTTGAAATTCAGAGGAATTATTAGTTTTTATATTATGTGGTGAGAAAAATTGTGTATCAAGTGTAGTCACAATATCGTATTTATTAAAAAATTTAGGGAGTGTGGCAACATTAAAAAACGCCTTTTGGCTGGGGTTATCAGTTCAGGCAAAAAAATCGTACTGAAAAGGGGAAGCATATGTCTGAATTTGTAGTGTTTTCAATAAAAATCGATTAGATTCTATAACTTTGGTAAGCTATTTATAAAAAATGTTAATTTCTTTAAGAATATTCATTACTTTTTTGTTAAAGGCTTAAAACATATCCGACCATGGATTTCCAAAATCGTGCGGGCGGAAAAACCGGTAGTGGCGGTGTGGCCTCCTGGTCTGAAACTAATCGTGATCGCAAGGAACGCCTGCGGCAACTGGCCCTAGAAACTATAGATCTTAATAAGGATCCTTATTTTATGAAAAACCATTTGGGCTCTTATGAATGCAAACTCTGTTTAACCCTGCACAATAATGAAGGCTCGTATTTGGCTCATACACAAGGCAAGAAACATCAGGAAAATTTGGCCAGGCGTGCTGCAAAAGAAGCCAAGGAAGCACCTTCAATGATGGCGCCCGAAAAACCACGTGTCGAACCCAAAAAATTTGTTAAAATTGGTCGCCCAGGTTATAGGGTTACCAAGCAACGGGATCCCAACAATGGTCAACAATCACTGCTATTCCAAATCGACTATCCGGAAATAACGGAAGGTGTCATACCCCGCCATCGCTTTATGTCAGCTTATGAACAAAAAATCGAGCCACCAGATCGCAAATGGCAATATCTACTTTTTGCTGCCGAACCATATGAAACAATTGGCTTTAAAGTACCTTCACGGGAAGTGGAAAAAACTGAAGGCAAATTCTGGACTCACTGGAATCGAGATACAAAGCAATTCTTTTTGCAATTTTCGTTTAAATTGGAACCCAAAATTTTACCACCGCCACCACCAAATCTACATAGGGCGCTGGGCCCACCAGGTGGTTTTCCCATGCCAGGGCCACCACGTCATATGTTTAATGGCGTGCCACCACCGCCACCCATGGGCGTTTTGCCGGTACCGCCGCCACCCATGTGAGAAGAGGAGAAATCCATTTCCCAAGCTCAGCAATCGGGTAGTGGAAGTGGTAGTTAATTCTCCAACACATACATACATTTTTACTTATCTGATTCCATTATAAGCTGTAAAAATCCAATTCAAATCTAGCTACTCATTTGTATACATTAAAATAAACAAACTTGTGTTTTCTGATAAAGTAAACTCGTCTTTGATGTCTTCAATTGGAAGTAGGCAGCGTGTAATTTGTTTTTGGTAATAAAACGGAGTTGTATGTTCACTCAATTAAATTTTCTTATGTATTTCATAATTCTATGGTGTTTTTCTCCTTATTTTTTTCATTTTCAAATTAAAAAAATATGTTCTCTTTTTCTTAATTAAATTAAAACTTATAAAGAATTAAAAACTACTTTATAAAAAAAAAGCTTAAGCTATACCTAAAGCTTTGATTGAAATATCAATTTTAAGACGAAATTATTCACAATGCTTTTCTTATAACGCAGTACAGTTTAACTTAAATTTAAAAATACGAGATAAATATTTTATTAATGAAGCTGTACATACAATTTAAAAAAACAGAAAACAATTATGTAACAGAAAAAAGCTTTGTAGTCTTAAAATTGCGATCTATGATTGCTCTATTTAGCCTAAAAATAAATAAAACAGAAAAGAAGAAAATATATAAATACATATGTATATACTTTTTACAACATTAAATTAAAGCGAAAAAAAGCGTTTAAAATCTTTGATTCGCCTCATGGTTTATGTGCTTAAAATTTATCTCGTTTTTTATAATTCCGTTTAGAAGCACATCTATTTATAATATCCGAGACATGAGATTTATGTTCAAAAATTTTCATTATTTGACTCTGAGCATCACTGACACCATCAACAATAATTTTACTACGCTGCATGTTGCCCTTAAAAAAAAAACAAAATTATAGAAAAAAAATAATTGAAAAAAAAAAAATTGAAAAAATGTACACACCTTTAGCAAATCGCTAATGCGTTCAGTTTCATTTGTTATGCCATTCGCTTCCATTTGTTTAAGCATTGATGATAATTTGTCATAACCCAAAGATTCGTTCTCACACTAAAAAAAAGGGGGAAGAAGAAAAGAAACATCAAAAATATTGCCTGAATTCACAAGGCCAATTGTAACGCTTAACTATGTATTACACACAAAAGCAGCTTGATTACGATCGGCGAAGTCGTATTTCGCCAGCTGTCGAAGTCGGAGGCGTTTAAAATATTTTTTGGTACCACGAAAAATATTCGACAGTTAATAATTTGTAACGTTTTTTTTTGTCATAATTAAATTTTAATGACGATAATAGAATTTCTATGACCATCATAAATAATATCATTTGCTACAATTTAAATATTACACTCTGTGTTATAGGAAAATCCCTATTTTATCGTTGTCTAATAAAATTTTGTGTGCTCTATGTGCACTCTTTTGAATACAAGCCCAACGCTGTTATTTAACAATCACCTAATTGTGAATTTAATGATTGTGTGGTGAATTATCTCTCACAATACAACTAAATATTTGTTAAAAATTGGAAAATTTAACTTCTTATTCTATTCAAAAGTAAAATGTTTATATATGTATGTACATATGTACATTTTAGCTTTGGTTTTAAACTTTAGGGTTAAAGTCGATAGTCGATTTTTAGTCTCAAAATCGATTATTTTGTGTTCGATTATTCATTGCCAACTTTATGCTGAAATAGATTGAGAAATCGAAAATCGACTTTGGCTTTCCGATGATGCCAATCACTATTTATCGCCTACACAATTTTTGCTTTGCCAAACTTACCAAATCTTCCATTTGAGATTTTAAATGATATAATTTCCAGCCATTTATTTTGCCCAAAACATTAGTTTGATTCGCTAAATCCATGATAGTTGGCCGCCTTTCTTCACGTGGCTTGACTTCGGAGTAACGTTGAAAATGGTTGGAAGCTGATTTCCAAGACTGTTTGTAGGTCTATTAGAAAATAAGTTTTAATGTTATTAAAGGCAGTTGACAAATGTAGTTTATATTTTACATAATGCATCATAAATAAATAGGCGCAACTCAAAATTTTTAAAAATTTTTTTTGTTCTGCTCTTACAACATTTTGTTTTAACAGGGAGTCAGGGAGATTGCTCTCTCTATCTCTGTCTAATAATAAATGCTAACAGGCAATTTTTGAGTTGATCAACAAATGCCATTTAGCTTTAATTTGCATTTAAGACACAGAATTTATTTTTTCAGCACTTATTTGATGGCAACTTAAAAGTTATGTTTTACAGATTAATCATAAGGTTTCTAGTGTTTCTTGTTGCTGATGTGCTTAAAAAGTAAAGAAAGCACTCATATAGACGCACATACATATGTATGTATATACATACTTAGATACATATGTATGAGATTTTGCCTTCAGCAGCATCTCCAAAATAAACTTTTAATATTGTGAAAAACGCGAGCATGACATGAAATATTAATAATATAACCATTAAACGGCTTTATTTAATAAAGTTTTTCATCGCCGGTAACAAATTGATTATTTTCATTAAACATATTTTTTTCCTCCAATAAAACCGCAGCTGATGTATGGAAAGATTTCCATGAAATTTGGAAATGAAAAAGTGCTGGTTTTGATGTAATTAAATGCGAACACTTATTTGCGACTGAAAAATTGACACAGCATTTAAATACAGCTTAAATTTAAATAAAAATTAATTAAATTCTCATTTAAATATCAGAAATTGGCCATAAATCTTCAAATTTACTTTTCTTTAAAATGTTTTACAATTTTACCGCAAAAAGTCTTTCTCAATTTCAAAGAAAAAGTAAAGTTGAATTAAAAAAAAATAAATAAAATATGCAATTAACATACATATATGTATATACAAGTTATAAAGTTCAACTAAAATGTTCAATTCCACAGAAAAATAAATAAAAAAATAAAATATGCAATTAACATATACAAGTTATAAATTTCAATTAAAATGTGAAAACTGAATTAAAAAAAAACAACTGCATTAATGTGTTCTTAATTGGTTGTAAAATTTTAAATCAGTTTTCAAGCAGGTTTTTACTTATTCTAAGATTTTTTATTTTATTTTTAATATTAATATCTTCTGAAGCTGAAGTTTTTATTACAAGTATTTTTTATTTATTCTAATTTTCATCTTGTCGATATTTCGCTATCCTTCTGTTGGCTTCTTTAGCACAATAATATTGAAAAATAGTAAAAAAAACCCAATCAAAACATTTTTCAATATTATTGTTCTGAAGAAGCGATCCAAAGGAAAGCGAAATAGCAACAAGAATATTCGACTAAAAAAAAGTAATTATAACAGAAAAGGACCTTCACAGCAAGAAAATAATAATATATTCTTGATGCTAGTTTTTCCTTGCTGTTTAATATTTTAACATAATAGTTCGAGCTTGAGCTCCCTTGTTTTTTTTAAATGGTTATCTAATTCAATATTTCGATACTTCAATGGGTGTCTTCTTGAGGAATTTTTTTTTTAGGTTTGACGTTTTTTTTAATTTTAAATAAATCCTGAAGAAGAAAAAAAAAATTTTTTTTAAAATTTTGAAGAAGATACCCATTGAGTTATCGAAATATTGAATTAAACAAGCATTTAAAAAAGAACAATTGACCTCAAGCTCGAACTATTAAGTTAAAATAGAACATAATAATATTAAATATAAAAAGGGCTCGAAGAAAACGATATTTTATAGATGTGTACATATATATTTACTTTTTGTAAATACTAGAGATTTTCGTTTCAGCTTTTTCCTTTGTTGTGGGGTGGAAAGTTGATTTTTCCACAACATCAGCAAGGCAAAAAATAATAAGTAAATAAAATTTGTTGTCTTTTAATTGTTCGTGTGCTTCTCCCTCCTACCTGGCGGGAAGAGGCTGAGATGAATACCTTTCTTTTGTACATTTGAAAAAACAAATATCTTATTTAATCTCTAATTCAATTTTAATTTGATATTTTCTCCAATTTAATTCAAAAATTTGTTGTTCATAACTGTTGTATACTTCTTCTTCATAACTATTGCGTATTATTGTACGCTATTGGAGTAGAACATGAATCATATTTGACTTTGATTCTTAACTTGAATTAATAAAAAAAAAAAATGTTTTTTTATTTTTGAGTTGTGACTGTATATGATTTAGCGCAAGATATACATGTGTAGGTAGTATTTGTTTCTTGTCACTTACATTCATGAGCGTACAGTTTTTAGGCCGTTTAAGTATAAATTCAACGGGTTTAGTGTTTTCTTTGCCATTTTGGACTGTAGAAAAATAAATAAATAGAATTTTTAAATGTTAATTAAAATTTCCATTCCATAGAACTCTAAATGAAAATTTTTATGTAATTGATAGAAACAAAGAAAAAATACCTTCATGTTCCCCAACAACGTTGGCAGCTGCAGTGGTACCGTTTGCCGTAATATTGGGTTTATGATTTAATGATGAAGTAGTGGGTGGGTTTGCAGCTGCCGGGGATGTGCTATTATTCGCTTGAGGTGGTGGTAAACTTAAAGAGGTTTGACTTTGTGTGGACAATTGGCTATCGTTACTAAAGTAAATAGAAAAAAAAATAGTTTTTCTATTCAAATACGTTTAATAAAAAACAAATAATAAAACTTACGTTGATCTCCTCGATTTTTTGCGTGGCGGACAATCTAGACTACCGCCATTGAGACGCTGTTGTATAGTCATGGGAGGAGCAATTGAGCCGCCTGGATGAAGCTGCTGATGTTGTTGTAGGCTGTGATGATCCACTGCGGCCAAATTGCGAGACGTAACAGGTGTGCCGGTTACAATATGCTGCTGTGGAACCACAGAATGATGATTGGAGTAAAGCTTTAATAAATAATTTATGACAACAAATATTTTTTAGGATTTTAACAAAACGAACATTTTAGCATCGCAGTCACAGGGTAACAGACAAATTTTTTCTTTTTAAGAGAAATATTTGAAACAAACACTTACCTCATTAATAGGATTAAAATGGGCATCAACTGTTAAGCTTACATTGCCTCCTCCTCCTCCACCTCCGCCACCTGCTGGCAAACGATTTATAATCATGTTATCTTGTATCTGCTGTTCAACACCGGGCGAGGAATTGGCCGAAACAGTGGTGCTGCCATCTGAGGAAGCCGGTGATTCAGCTCTTGAAGGTCTGTTTAAAATTTGATTTGTGTTGGTGTTGTTGTTGTTGTTTAAATTTGTTGAAGAAGACACCGCATACGAGTTACTAGCACGTTCCTTTTTCGCCAACGCTTCAGCTGTCAGGGTGGTTGTAGTGCTGAGCACACCAGAGGTGGTTACTGGCGTTAAGCTGTATGAACTAATAACAGACGAAGACGCCGAAGAAGTGTTGCTCACTATGTTATTGTTGTTGTTGGAGCCCATAGAGAGCAGAGTAGGTTGTAAATTTTTGGCTGCTCTTATAGGTGAGCCTTCTACATCACGTTTGCGCAAGAAATTTGATACCATTGCTGAATTAGTAGAGTTGCTGCCAGAGGTTACTTTTATAGATGTTTGTAGTGGTATAACCATTTGATGGGTCTGTTGGGCAGCCAGTGCATTTGCAGAGCTGCCACTTTGTTGGGTTACCGAAGCAGGTATAATAATTTGAGAACCTTCCACCGATGAGCCGGTAGTGGCTTGAAGCAGCTGGGGAGCTGTTTGTGCCTGCGCTATTACATCAGAAGCGGCCGCATTAAGTTGACTGAATCTAACGGGCAGCGCCTGTATTTGAGAACCAGCACTTGAAACAGGTATCTGAAGTTGGCCGATTGTTCTACCGCCTGTTGAGGGCACTACAGTAAAGGTGGCTGTGGCAGATTGACCAGCAGAATGTGCAGCAAATGGCAACGAAGAAATTGAGAGGTTACCAGCCGAATTGGCCATCTGATTTTGGGACATAGTACTGCTTGTGGCAGTGGTAGTTGTTAGTGACAGCACACCTGTGGAAACTTGCACTGAACTTGCCGGCACCGACTCATAGTAAATAGTACTACCAGGTTGTAAAAAAGCTCCAGTAGCTACATTTCCCGTCGATGTTAAGACGTTGGTGGCCACCGCATTCGACACATTCATACTGGACTGCGAGGTATTAATGCCACTGCTGATGCTACTGGTACTGCTATTGCTCAGCGGTCTCTGGGGAGCAGGTGCATGATGAATAAATACGTTGGTGGGACCGCCTGCCCCAATATTATTGCCTGCATTGCTATTACTACTATTACACTCTAACGGCGAAGATGTTGATAATTGAGCTTGTGTAATAACTTTGCCCACGGTAATTGCATTTGCATTCTTAATTGGTGTCATAGTACCTGCTATAATATTGCCACCCGAAGACCCTCTAGTGCTTATGGCCAATGGCACGACTGTTGCTCCCCCCGCCGCTGTAGCACCACCCGCATTCGATGTTACTATATTTTGGGTGGTCAATAATTGGCCACCTTGTGAGACATTCACTAATTGTGTGGTAGCATTTGTGGTTAGATTTGTTGCTGTTATGCTGGTAGTTGATATGGAAGGAGAGTTGTTGCCTGCATTGTTGGCATTAACAACTCCCATATTCTGTTGGCCCAGAGTGGGGGGACCACCGCCACCGGCAGAAGGCAGTTTTCCTATACCCAATTGAGTAATAGTTAAAGAAGGTTGTACTTTGGCTGCCATTGTAACTGGAGGGCGTATACCTAATAAAAAAAATTAAATAAATAAATAAAAATACGAACATATGCATGTACATATATATAAACAAAGAAAATAATAAAAATAATCTATTATTCTGCCTAAGCAATTTTAATTTTCTTTTTCCTTACGCCAATATTAAAAAAAAAAATCTTATGAAATCTTTACATTTGATTGTTTGTATCTCCAATAGATTTTCAGCGACTGAATGTGTTGTTTCTGTGTCTAGATTTTATGCTTCGTCTTTTTTTTGTGTTTTTTTTTTATAGTAATTTTAAGTGTGTTGTTGTTTTAATTGTATTGAATTTTGTTTTTTTATACGGTTTCAGTTGATGGTATGAATCATTGTGTTCTTGTATTTATTCCATGCAGTTTCAATACGTATCACTTTTACTTGGTACAATCACATTTGCACATATGCAAACATACATACATATGGTGCATATACATATATGTATATGCATATGTACATTTGCACGCATTTAAATACAAGTGTATAAAAACAGCTTACTACATACGTATAAAAATAAAGACAGTTTTTTTTTGTTTCTTTCCCCCAGCCGATAAAGTCTGGCTTTAGTTTATTAGTTTTTTTTTTTTTAGCAAAATCTATTACTAATAATAAGTGAAAATTTTGTGTAGGAAATTGCATTTAATTAATAAGCAGAATGTATTTTTATTTTAATCTTTTCTTTTTATATTATTGTATAATATAAAACCCGCAAAAATATATATAATTATTATTATTTCTTAAAAAAAAATATAAATTAACTGCATCTAAATGAGACTAATTAATGATTGAAAAACTGAAACTGTATTTCAGTACAAATTAAATTAAATAAATTACTTTAGCTCTAAAAATAGACCTTATTAATGAATTTCTATCTTTTTCAGCCGTCTATATGCCGCCGACATTTCGTTGATGCTACTCAACACGTCAGGAGGTTCGAAAAAAAAACTTCCAGGAATGTTACATTTATGTTGAATGACCTTTAACTGTTTTAACTGTTCAAGTTCAATCCTTGGTTGGTCACTTTCCTACCAATATCAATTAAGTAAAAGTTAGGTTACTACGATTTCAAAAATACAAATCGTAGTAACCGATAGTAACTCGTTGTTACCATCGAGTTGCAAAGAAAAGTAAAATAGTTGCAAAACGAAAAAAAATGTTAAAGGTTTGTTTGAACATTTCTAATTCTCATTTTGTTCGTGGGAATTATTGAATAAGTAGTTATTGAATAAGAAGTTTCAAACATTCTTTTAAGAAATTTTCAAGTCTACTGATGAGTTGACTAGCACCAACGAAATGTCGTTGGCATGTAGACAGCTGAAAAAGACAGAAAACATTTGATAGGTCTATTTTTGGACCTGAATTAATAATTTTTTTTTATTTAATAATAAATAAATTAATAGCACTGTATGTAATTTTATGGACATTTTGAAAAAAAATATTTCGAATGATCACTTTGCTGAGGTGGTAACGCTGGCATAAAAAAAGAAATCACACGTACACGAATATTTTCATCAGTTTTTTTTTTTCATTTTGCATTAAAAAAAATCATAGAAACCCTGATGTATGAACCCATCAGCAATGTCGGTCATATGGTACATTTAATGACCGACACTGTGCTGTTTCAAAAATTTTCGGGCTTGAAATGTGGTTTTATTTGTAACAGGTAAATAGGGAAAGTTTTTAGTTTTTTGAGAGCGATTTTTGTTTGCTTTCATTTTACTCGACTTTTTCTTGAGCTTAATATGTGTATATGTATGTATATCTATATATGGATATATATATTTTTTTATATACTATAGGCCGTATTCATAATAATTATTGTAAGTTTATTAAGCTCTTATTTGACGTATTTCTATGGAATATTTATCAAATAAACGTGTAATAAACCTTCAATAGTTTTTATGAATATGGGTGTATATGTATATATTTATATATTTTATATATTTTTTTATATTTCTTTGTATATTTTTGTTGATATATCTATCGCTCTCCTTCGGATATCGTTTTCAAAAAAAAAAAAAAAAAAAATAATAATAATAAAATTTTTTTATTTGAGGTCTAAATATAGACTTTATTAATATTTTCTGTCTTTTCATCAATGAAATGTCGGCGGCATATAGACGGCTTAAAAAGACAAATAACATTAATAAGTTATATTTTTAGATCTAAAATAATACAGTATACATATATAAATATATATTTCTTGGCCTAGAAAGGCTTTTTGTATTACTGAACTTGAATAAATAAATAAAATAAATAAAAATACAGTTAGTTCAATTGGCCCCCAAAACAAATAAATAATTAAGTTCATTTTGAAAAAAAAAAAGAATAGAAAAATGTTAAATATTATTTCGAAGAATATTTTTTTATTTGCTTAATATATTTTCATTAAGTTTTTGGCAATTTGAGAAAATGATGGCGTTCGCAATTTTTTCTTCGGAATACATATGCCACTATTTTTAATGAGATCTACTAATTCGGATGATTTTTAAGTTACGACTTACCAATCTTATTTGTTCCCGATGTATTAACAATTATTGGTTGCAACATTACATTTGCTGCCAAACGGCCCGTTGTACCGATTATCTGTTGTGCTGTGCCCCCTGGTTGTTGTTGCAGTTGTATGATACGTGCTGCTGATAAATTGGTCGAAGGTAAAACATTAGCTGTTGATGTAACCCCAGTAACAGTTGTGCTACGTGGTGAGTTTGGATTTGTATTGCCCGCATTTGAGTTTGAAACGCCTGAGGATATAGATGGCGCTAGGTTTGGTGCTCTTATGCTGATACTAGTTGTATTTAGTTTGGCAGTAGAAAAGGATTTCGCAAATGGTATTGGTCTTATTTGACGTGGTGCCCCAGCAGTGCCAGCTGCGGCACCCGCTATTGGGGTGGCAACGGCAAAACGAGGACCTGTAGCCGGCACTGATGTTTGATTGAAGGGCTGTTGTTGTTGTTGATTCAAGGGCTGAGAAGTTGCCACATTTGAGGAATAAACGAGCGTGGCTTGATGTCTGGGTGGTAGGACAGTAGCAACATATGTTTGCTGTTGCTGTTGTGTGGCTGCTGAAGAAACAGTTTGTAGATTAGCTGTATTAAAATATATTTATACATACTTATGTCGATTTGCATTTACATGGTATTTTTTTCTTTTTTTTTTTTTTTTTTTGAAGAAAAAGTAATGTATAATAATGAACTTAAGCCTGAAAAAGTAATTTAATATAAATGTAATGTATAATAATTTTTAATTGATATTTCGCATTACTGTGGAAAAGATCTTCCGGAATCAACTACAGGTGGTCGCAATTCAATTCGCTTTAAAATTTTCTCTCGTGTTGTTATACGCTTTGCTGTCGTTTGCTATCAGCTTTGACAACTCAAAAAATAAAAATGATGGAAAAATGTTGAAGCGAATTGGTATGCGGGCACCTGTAATGCATTCGCCTTGGTTGTATACAAGTTAACTTGAAAACGATTTGATTGAAAACTCTCAGATGATTGGTAAAAAGAAATTAAATGACTGGTACTTACAGCTATAAGTAACTAAAATTATATTTTAAATTAAAAATCTGAGGCCGGTATTTATAAAAACTAAAATCTATTTCAAATACATGTCAGAACAAGTTGTTCATGTTGAATTTGTTTCAAAATTTTATTTTTCTTAAGCACCGGTGTGAATTTTTAATTTAAAATATATTTTTAAAAGAATTATAAATGAATATGTACCTTTTAAGAAGCCCGTTATTTTTATTAATATTATTTTTAGCAGCAAATACACAAGTTTCAAGGTAACTCGATACCAGGTAGTCTTACAAGCCCAGCTGACTACTGCTTGTTTCTAGCTTGAAGAATTGTCAAAATACACAACACAAACACAGAAGTTAAAGAATTTCTACCAACAAAATACATGAACAGCCTGTTCCTCTAAATGCGAACGAACTTTTCCTTCGCATATTTGTATTAAAAGTAACAAGATTTTTTTTATTGTTTTTGTTATTTTCAACAAAAATGTGCAAAGAAAACTTTGATCGTATTTAGAAGAACAGGCAGGAAATGTTTGTGGGTGTTGTGTTTGTTGTAGTTATGCGGCTACCTGGTATTAAGATGCCTTGGCCTGGTAAAACTTTTTGCTACCATATTGCCTACTATTCAGTTCTCACTTTTTCTAGGTATAAATAATTTAGGGGAACGGAAAAAGACTTGCACTATTTCTAAACAAATAGTCACAGCCTCCTTTTCACTTCTCAATTTTGTACGAATAAAAAAAAATTTAAGTTTATTTTTATATTATTTGATCTTTAGATTGTTAAATTAATTATTCATGCTTTTGAAGATTATTCCTGAAGATGCCAACAAATTGTTGGCGAAAAATTTAAAATAAATAAATAATTGTTTAAAATTATTTTTTATATTTTATATATTTATTTGAGCTCAAGGTCTTTTGGAATTTGAGTAATTATTTTTGTCATTATTACTCAAATTCCAAAAGACCTTAAGCTCAAATAAATATATAAAATATAAGAAAAAAAGGGGCCAAATTAACTAAATATTTAAATTATTTTTTATAAAAAAACCAAATATCAAAAGCTTGAATAAATAATTTAAAAAAAATTTTTTTTTTGAGAAAAAATTCAACTGGTACTTTCTGTGTTGGAGCAAGATCCCGATGAATTTGCCGTGCAATAAAATTTTGTGTGTGTAGATAGCACTCTATATTCATAAAGCTTATTATATATTTTTTTCGTTATCAAAATTCTTTCTTCATAGTATTTTATTTTTCATACATCTGTTTTTCGAATTTTTAATCATTTTTTAACAACCAGCAGAAGTCTTCCTTAAGAAAAATGAAATACCAAATAAAAAGTGTTAATTGCTGATTTTTTATATAAAAGAATCTCCCAACTCGATTATAAATTTGAGAATTTATCAAAAAGAATCCACCAACTCAATTATTAATTTAAGATAATGTCGGAGGTAAAAAAAGTTCCAGATTGTTTAAAACAACTTACATTGCCCTTGATTTTGTTGTGAATTATTTATCTGATGTTGGGTATTAATGCCACTCGTTTGCAATGCAGAAGCGGAACTGGTTACCACAGTACCACTTATTGTGGCCACTGAGCCACTTGCGGAGACAGGAGATGCACTGATGCCCTGTGTGGTAATTATACGCTGCCGGGATTGATGTGGTATGGCACGTATTAATTGCACTTGCCCAGTGGGATTTGCTGCCATCCAAGTAGTACTGGTGGCTGGCGATATGACAGTTGTCGCTGGCGATGAGCTATTACGACTAACAGCTGTGCCACGAACAAAATTTCCCGCAGCTGTAATACCAGTCACAGTAGCTCCAGGTCCCGTGGCAGTTACAGAAGCAGGTGTTGTGCGTATGGGCGTAACTAAACGTTGGCCTGTAGGCATGCCCACACCAACACCCGTCATTTGGGTAGCTGTAACACTAGCACGTGGCAAATAAGTAGCTTGTGTTGCTGTTCTGGTGACGGTGATAGAAGTATTTGATACAGATCTGGCCGGAGCTGTAGGAAATGTAGTTATTTGTGTGCGACCTGGTCCTGCATTTTCTAATTGCTTTATCATAGATGGCGTCATTATGTTGCCCATTACTACGCGGACTTGCGTTGATTGACCTCCAGCACCTATGGCTCTTATAGAAGTGGCACCAGATGTATTTGTTTGAGACGTATTTAAAGCTATTGGTGTTCCGCTTAGTGAGGTGGCTACTGCCCCACTGCTGCCAACTTTAATGGCACCCACAGTTGATAAACCACCACTTGTTACAATAGTACCAGAAGCACCAGCAACGCCAACGACAGGTGTCTGCGTTAAACCACTTAATGTTAACCCACTATTGTTAGCCGCCTCAATGGTCGATGACTTGACATGAGTGATTTTGGCTGCAACTGGATTTAAAGAAAATAAATTTGTTACATTTGTGGAACTTTTCAATTGTATGGGAGCATGAAGATGTGCTATTTGTGGATTGTTATTATTGGGTATTGCTGTACAGGAAGTAGAAGATGTAGGTGTTGTTGGTGAAGGCAATGGTGAAAGTGATTGTTGTTGTAAAGATGCTGGATGTGAGTGGGGTATTAATTGGGTTTTTATAATTTTCAAGGGTTCTGTACAAAATTAAAAAGGAAAATAAAAAAAATAAAATAATTAATTAAAAATGATATGAAAAAAATAAAAATATTTGTAAAGTAACTAATAAAATTAATAATAAGAGTATAAAAGAATAAATAAAAAATATTATGAAAAAATAAAAATAATATGTAAATAACTACAAAAATCAATTAACAGTAATATGTATTAGGTACTAAGTTTATTTAACTTTCTTTAGTTAATTATTTTATTTTTTCGAGCTTTAGGACTCCTTTGATTTATTAGTTTTATTTGCCGATATTTCGCTCTCCTTCGGATAGCTTCTTCAGGGAAATAAATAAAAAGAATTTGTTTGAAATAAAACATTATTGCCCTGAAGAAACTATGCGAAGGAGAGCGAAATATCGGCAAATAAGACTAATAAATAAAAGAAACCTAAGGCTCGAAAAAATCAAATAATATTAGTAATTTTTTTTTAATAAATTTCCTATTATCGTGTTCAAATTTTGATCGATTTGCTTCATTTTGACAAATTTTAACTTTGTTATTTTTAAATTAATTGTGTAAATACGCCAACGAATTTACGTTAACAAATATTGCAGCTTGTATATACATGTATGTATGTACATATGTGTTTGATTCTTCCTACAATAAACATTAAACACATTTAATGCAAGTCTAAATCAAAGGTGTTGTTTTACATTTTCATGCCACTGTAGTTCAAAATTCTCTCACAAAGCTAGAGAGCTCATTTAAGTTACAGTGGTCTACATACATGTACCATGATATTGAACATGAGAATGTAAAAAATCATTTGCACAGAGCATTGCTAGATGTAACGTGCATTTGTTATTGCAGTCTTATAAGATGTTATGTTGAGGCAAAGGTCACACTTTGTAGCTTAAAGTGTGCACCGGACAACATTTTGTTGAAACATTTAAACGATATTGTATTATATTAATTTAGGTCCAAAAATTAACCTTTTTAAAAAATATTTGCTGTCTTTTTCTATATGCCGACGCATACATATAAAACAGCAAATATTTTTTAAAAAGGTTCATTTTTGGACCTAAATTAATAATTTCAATTGGCTCTTAAAGCAAATAAATAATTAAGTTAATATTTGGATATTGTACTATTTTAATCAAATATTAAAAATATAAAAATAAGCTGTGTGCTGAGATATAATGTTAACATATGTATGTATATGTGTGTCGCAACAAAATATTGTTAAGTCAAAAAATAAAAATAAATAAAAAAATATAATAAAAAAAATAAGTTGTTTAAAAAAATTCAAATGTATTTGGAAGGAACTTTGTAAAAAAAAAATATATTTTGTAACTTTGTGTTGAAAACATGTTTTGTTTTGCTTGAAGATATGTATATGTATATTAGGGGTTCCGATTTGTAAAACACAAAAATTTATCGATACTGTGCCATTAAGTTTTCGATAGCATTTGGCATAATTTTCCCCCTACCTCACTAACCAGTCCCGCTGTGCCCGTAGCGGAGCCAAATGTATTGCTAACAACACCCAATGATATATCTCAAATATTTTTTCGAACTCCTTAAAGGAGCGCGCCTCGAAAATATTTTTTTTTTTTTTTTTGATGTCGTGGTGAAAGTTTTCTTCCTCACAGAAAGATCCATGGCACAATATCAATTGCTACATTGACCCCTAATATACTATGTAATATGTTATTTTAGCCATGAGTGACTTGTAGGTATTACATTTTATATGAAACAAAAAAAAAACAGACCTTATGCATATATACATATGAGTAATTCTGTTTATATACATATGTATGTTATGACTGGATATTTTCTTATCCAATATTTTAGGTTTTTTTTACAGAAGTCTTAAATAATTCCCATAATAAAACCACAACTAATCGTTTTCAGCTCTTTTGTAAAAAAAATATCTAAAAATTATTTCAAATTGGGAATGAAAATTTAATCCGAATTTTCGACTTTATTTAGGAGGGCAGGCAACACTGCCACGAAAGCAAAAGGAATGCAAAACGAGATAAAAATATGATAGATACAGAAAAAAGAACAAAATAAGACAGAAAAAAAAAAATAAAAGAACACTCAAAAAAGATCTTGATAAATTTATAAAGAAAAAAAAAACAAAAATATGCATTTAAATAAAATTTGTTTAATAAAATTGTATATTCAACTCACCTCCAGTTGAAGTTGATGCATTAGAACCTCCTCCAGGTCCTGCGCCACTACCACCTCCTGGTCCTGGTGCACCACCACCCCCCGTAATATTGCTGCCATCCGGTGTACTCATTTTATTTAGAAACGCAGTATATTTATTGATAAAAATTCTATTTCAAAATAAACAAATTTTATCAAACTTTTATGGAGCTAAAAGTTATATAGGAAAAGTACAGCTTGGCGGCTTTCTGTTTCACTAATACGTCTTTTTTTTCTTTCACACACATACATAAAGCTTGTCAGTCACACACACACACACACTTTTTCAAATTGACACATTTTTTACAATTTTTTTTCTTTCATTATTTTTCTCACTCACCTTACTTTTGTTTATAACTTTATTTTGAAACAATGTTTTTTATGTATTTTTATAGCAAAAATACTTTTTGCATTAATTTTGCTTTTTTCACTGCTAAATTTTAGTTGGTATATGATATTTTAAGAGTCGACTGCGAATATACGTCCACATACCATGAAGATTTTTTAGGAAATAAAAGAATAACAGGAATAAAGCAAAAATAAAAAAATTTGCGTAATTCAATTACACAGTGTTGCGTTTGAGTGCTGAAAATGGAAGAAAAAAGCAAAAACAGTTGATGTGGCTATATTTTTAATTCTTATTCGATTAAAGTTTTGTTAGTACAGCTGATACAATATACAACATACTTTAAAACCATATTAATATAGAAAATGAGTTATACAAACTCATTTTATTAATATGTTAATGCTTTGTTTTTGTTAAAAATTTTGCTGTCGATAGCCTAATGCTAATTATTTGCATTGTAAATTGCTTTTTTTGCAAAACTAAGCAAATCAAGTGGTAACTGTACTTAAAAGTAACATCCTGATTTACCTTATTTTACATAAGGTTATTTTACATGGTTAAAATAGATTATATATATTAGCATATTCAGGAAAATAGTTATAAAATTCAAAAAACAAATTATTGAAAAAATTTGATTACCAAATATTTAATTAAATTGAAAAAATTTTTTTTAAATTTTTCAATTTAATTACAAATATTATCCAGAAATATTAGGGAATTTTGAATATTATTATAATTAATAAATTTTATATAAAAAACGATCCGAAGCTACAGAAATTAGGTTTTTATTAATTAAACTGTATTTATTGCGATTAAAATATTGGTGCGCCTTGATCTTACAGGCTTCTTGCGCCAAGGAAAGAAATTACCGAATAAAAGTAGTTCATATTAGTCGATTTTTGAAAAATGGTAATCTTCTGGCAGCACTGTGCCAGGTAAATGCTGGCAGCACTGCCAACAGCTGGTTTTAAATTATTATTGTTTTCAAGGTTTGTTTTCATGAATTTCTCTCAACTCTCATCATTTTGTAAAATTTTAATATTTTAATATTGTACAATTTTTGAACATTAAAAAAAAACATTCAAAATAAAATTGCAATTGTTGGTAGACGTTTAGATAAGTGCTATTTAGATTTTAGACTCTGAAGAAGGCTTACATACATACATACTTATATTCTCTTTGCGCAATCTTCATCTCCAGCAGGTAATTTTTGCGGAGAGTGAATAAATAAATATTCCAACTTGCTGATAATATATATTTTGTACCTACATGGGTTCTGTAATTTCTCAATTGCCAACACAATCTGTAGTAGCAAACATGTCGTCGTCTCAAGCTCAATTTGTACAAAATGCTATAAAGAACAATAAAGTTGTAATATTTTCGAAGACTTATTGTCCCTACTGCACTATGGCCAAGGATGTGAGTTGTATTTACATTGCATACCCATTTTCTTGTTATCAATTGAGTTTATTTTTATAGCAATTTAAGAAGTTGTCTGTTGATTTTGAAGCTATAGAGCTGGACAAACGTGATGATGGCGATGAAATTCAGACAATTTTGGGTGAAATGACTGGTGGTAGAACGGTAAGTTAAGAATATTTTTAATATCGATTAAAACATTAAATTTGAAAAAAAAAACAGATAAAGGAATGTGATTGCTTAAAAATGACTCACTAAAACAATGTGAAGGAAAAAGTATACATTTCATGCAGTTGTTGGCATACCTACATATGTATGTATGTGTGAAGTCGTTTTAAAAACAGCTAAATACGTGAAAAATACTTAAACCGCTTTATAAGTAGCTACACATGTGTGTAATTATCACGATAATATTCCAAATCATAACAATTTTTAATTTATAATAGGTAGCTAAATTTGTTAAAGCTTTTTTCAAAATACTAATTTCAGGTTCCTCGTTGTTTTATAGACGGGAAATTTGTGGGTGGTGGAACCGATGTTAAAAAAATGTATGAACAAGGAACTCTACAAAAATATTTTAGTTAAATCCATACAGGGTGGCAAAAACCAATAAATAATTAAAATTAAATGATTGCTGCTTGTAAATATTGTTTCGTTCTTAAATATTTAGTGAAGTTTTTACATATTTTTTTTTTCAATTTAAATAAATTTTTAACTCAACAAAGAATGTAATGAAGAAATCAATTTAAGTTTGTTTTATTGAGGCTCAAAAAAGTGATTGAAGTCTTATGAATTCGGTGATCAACGAAAGCTACAGAACGAAGATCAAGGAAAGCTACACCTTTGTTAGAGGAAACTTGATTGAAACCCACGTCAGCTATTTTGAATAAAACCAAACTAATTTATTCATTACTTTCTTAGCACAAGGATTGAAACTGATAATAATTCGTGAATACAATGGGTAAAATCATTTTCAGTAAAGCAACAAGTTTATGCTTAAAGAAAATTGAAAAAGAAAATGTCAATCCATATGCTTAATTTTCACACAGCTTAAATATACAGGAAATACTTTATTATAAATAGATATTCACATAAATATGTATGTATGTATTTATATTTGCTTTCCACATTAATAGTCCAAGGCCCATTCATTTTCGGCAATAAAAGCATCAACAACTTCTTTCATAGTGAAATTTGGTATGAGCTGATCTTGTGTCAATTTGACCCTCGTAACGGGATCAAAATGTCCGACACGCTGCAAATGTTCTTCGATATCTTTGCGCTCATACGTAATACCCGAGGGTGTTATCACTGGATCAGTTAGAATTTCAAAACTTATTTTGCCACACAGATAGTCCGGTACATCACGTTTTCTTCTACGTTCATCAACTTTGGCAAAAATATTGTTTAGCTCTTTCACATGATCGTCGCTTTCCTGTTCTATTTCTTGTTGCTTCTCCTTTAATTGTTCTTCATTTGTGGTTTCATCCAGTTTCAATTTGGCCAAACGATTTTCCATATCCTCTTTGATAAGCCTGTTGAGATACGACTGCAGTTCTATTTCTTGGCAAATTCGTTTTTCTTCCATAACATTCCAACGCTTTTTGCGTGCCAAACGTAATTGTGATGTAATGTCATCTCCAAAATTTTGTTTTTGCTCCTTGGACAAATCAAAAGCTCTTTGCAAGTGTTTAATTGCCTCGTCATACATTTCCGTTTCCATAAGACATTGGCCCAAAAAGAAATGTGCCTTCAAAAGATTTGAGTCGATGTCAAGAGCTCGACGACAATCCTGGCATGATAATTCCCAATGCTTTAGTTTCAGATGACACAGGGCCCGATTTGTAAAATAAGTAGCATTGGTTGGATTCTTGATTATTGCTTTCGTGTAGCAATTAATGGCATCGTCATATTTTCGAGCAGAGAACAAACAATTACCCTGTTCCTTTAGTTGTAAATCTGATAAATTGCTGGTTGAGTATATATGTTTGCTACTCATGTTGTTTTTTTTAAATATTTTTTATTTAATTTGCCAACGATAGGTTTTTAATCCAATTAATTTTTCCAAGGGTATTAAACTTATGTTTCTAACAATTTCAAACAGCATATATAGAACTCATTTTATTTTACAATAAAAATGATTTTTGATAAAATGAAAAAAAATTATAAATTATTATTTAGAAATTTTTTTCAGATAATTTGTATTGAATTTTTTTTTATGCTTTATTTATCCCCCTTTTGCTTTTTGTGACTTTCTAATTTTTGCTCTACCGTTTTCATCAAGTGTAAATAGATGGTTGCCAGCCTGTTTATTTTTTATGTGGTAGACCACATGATACAATTAACAAGGTAGCCTCGTCAGCTAAACCGTTAATCATCTGACTACTTTAGGTCGTCAAGAGATTGCAGAGATGAACGGCAGCCAAAACGAGGTAGCACATCCGCGTAAGCTCAGTGCATCTCTCTTCTGTAAATGTAGAAGTGGCGTCTTTTTGACAGTTTGCATAAGTTGTACAAAAACAAAATGCATGTTATTTTTATTGAAGTTGTTCTTATTGTAGCGAAAAGGCTACCTTGTTAATTGTATCATGGTAGACCAGTTTTTTGCAAAACTAATTTAATGTGAAAACTGTTTTTCACTAATTTTTTTTAGTAAAGTGTATAAAAACGATGCATCAATACATTTGGCTAACTCAATATTTGTTTACAAACAAAAAATAATGAAAACTAATTTTATATACAATGTCAATTTTTTATTTGCCATTTCTGTATCAAAAATGCTGCCAAGTTTCAGAACTGGCTATTTAATTTTATTTATTGCATTGAGTTAACAATGATAGTAAACATTTGTCAAATATTTTAAGCCCAAGTAATTTTAAGATTTTATATAAGCATCTACTATTTTTTGCTCTTTTATAATGCCGCGTAATCCGAATGCCGAAAGGGATAATCCATGTTTAAAAGTAAGATTTTATGTGTGTGTGTACACAGTTATGTATATTGATATGAAATATTTAATCTAGGAGCAAGAACTATCTTACAAATGCTTAGGAAAAAACAACTATAATAGAGAAGACTGCGAAGTTTATTTTGCAAATTACAAAAATTGTAAAGATTTTTGGGTAAGACCTTTTCACTTTAAAATCATTTGCTACATAACTTAATTTACAGCATAAAATACGCTCCGAAAGACGATCGAAAGGCATATCACCCTATCTACCGCCCGTAGAAGAAAGAGAGGCTATTAAAGCAGAATACATGAAATCAAAACACCACTGAACTTATTTGAGGATATACCTACTGTTAATAAATAAAATTTAATTAAACTTAAATTATAAAGTTTTAATTGTGTACTGATTCAGCGTTACTGATTTTCAGTCCAGGTAAAGCCTCTTCCAGCATTGAACAAGTTAACTCGTACTCTAGTGATATTTTAGAGTCATCAACTATAAGCAGCTTTAAATTGCTCATACGATAGAGGCAGGAGAGCCCGCGAGAAGAGCAGTTAGTACCTGATATGTCTAAAATTTCTAACTTATAGCATTGGGAACCCGAAACTCTATCTAAACACCAGTCATCAAAAGTCTTAACATTACGAAACGACAAAAGCTTCAACTCTTGCAACCAGCGAATATTTTCCAGGCCTTCGTAGTACAATTTCATATTGTCACATTTTAGAGCTTCTATTTTAAATTGAGACTGATATTTCTTTGGTAAATTAAATTCTCCATGCTCATCGGCTCGCATCCAATTTGGACTATTTAGAAATTTTACAGCGCCGCCCCGGTATAATATGAAGTGAGCCGTGGCTAAGTCAGCCCCCAATACTTCATGCCTCTCAGGCATAAATTGTTGCATATAACGTTCTTTTTTCTCCTGCTTTTTTTTCCACGCTTCTATCCAGTCTATGGGATTAAGTTTAATGGGCTTCTGCATAAATATAATGAAATCGGAAGTTTGCTCATCATTAGCAAATACCTTCAATTTCGTATAAATATGACCAGCTTCCTCGTTCGATTTGCGCCATTTTAAAGCCTGTTTGTCACGATCCAGCTCTTGCCTAACACGCTTCTGTGTAATTGATTCTCGTGAATTTGTCCCATCGCAAAGACTTCTTATTGACAACTGCACGATACGAATTGGATATTTTCTCAGCATCATTGCATCTGGCGTTTTATTACTTTGTCTTGAATTTCTCAGCAATAATACAGGACAATTTAATGAAAATTTCCGATAACAATTTATATAAATTTTTCGAAAGGTACGTTGTTATTAAATTTTGAGACAATCAGCTGTTATTGATAAATCAACAAGATGACTCAAATATGTTATTATTTAAATTTATTACAAGAGCCAATGTACACGAGACTAATAATGTTGGCATAAAATGGCAGCTAGTTGGCGTTTTCGGCGAGGGGAGTCGTTTTTGGTTAGCACAATTTTTCACACATTTTCAACCTGTCAAAAAGACACCACTCAAGGTAGTAACATAAGCACAACAAACACTTCATGTATTTGGTTGGCAGAAATCTTGAACATCTGTTACCGATTTTTTCGCGTTTGTGAGCAATATTGAAAAATTGACCAATAGTTGCTTTTCTTCGGCTTGTAGCAGATTGACAAAAAAAAAAAACAAAAATACTGCATGTGTCAAAAGTAAAAAAAAAAATAACAAAAATATAAAGAAGTACAGTCAAAGCCCGGTTTAACGAATGATATAATGTTCAGACCTTTCGTTATTTCGAGATATTCGTTATATCGAACAGTAATTTTTTATCTTAAAATTTTATAAAAGACGGTGGTCCGCAGTTTTAAAAACATCAAAATTTAATTGTAATGACAACTCAGTGTAGAAATAAAACTTTAATTGATATTTTAACGTTGATTTAAGAATTGTTTTTATTTCTAATATGTAAATTCATTAAAAATCATAAATGTACATAGAGGCATATACATATTTAGCTATGTTTGGATGCTATTAACATGTGTAGGTTTATCATTACATTTCATTCATATTATTCATTTCTTAAGAAATCGACATCTCGTTTTCACAATGAACCAAATAAAACTACTAAAATTTTAACGAAAAAAGCAACGCATCACACGCGTCCTTTCAATACAAAGAAAGAAGCGAAAAACACACACAATCCAACGGTATTTGCATATATGGTTTCGAATATTTGTCAAATTACAACTTATACGGCAAAGTGCCGGCAAATCTGAAAGTGCAGGTCGTTTTGTGGTCTTCTTCTCTAAATATTTCCGTTTTCAAATTTTGTGAGAGAGAAGGATTTTAGAAAATACAGAACAAACAAGTTGTGCGTCCGTGGGGTGGGGTTTTCTATGTGGTTTTTGGAGTATTTGTCAAATTACGAGTTATACGGGAAAGTGCCGAGGAATCTGCGAATGCAGGTCGTTTCTTCGTCTTTGTTTCTAAATATTTCCGTTTTCAAATTTTGTGAGAGAGAAGGATTTTAGAAAATACAGAAGAAACAAGTTGTGCGTCCGTGGGGAGGGGTTTTCTATGTGGTTTTTGGAGTATTTGTCAAATTACGAGTTATACGGGAAAGTGCCGAGGAATCTGCGAATGCAGGTCGTTTTCTCGTCTTTGTCTCTAAATATTTCCGTTTTCAAATTTTGTGAGCAAGAAGGATTTTAGAAAATACAGAAGAAACAAGTTGTGCGTCCGTGGGGAGGGGTTTTCTATGTGGTTTTTGGAGTATTTGTCAAATTACGAGCTATACGGGAAAGTGCCGAGGAATCTGCGAATGCAGGTCGTTTCTTCGTCTTTGTCTCTAAATATTTCCGTTTTCAAATTTTGTGAGCAAGAAGGATTTTAGAAAATACAGAAGAAACAAGTTGTGCGTCCGTGGGGAGGGGTTTTCTATGTGGTTTTTGGAGTATTTGTCAAATTACGAGTTATACGGGAAAGTGCCGAGGAATCTGCGAATGCAGGTCGTTTCTTCGTCTTTGTCTCTAAATATTTCCGTTTTCAAATTTTGTGAGCAAGAAGGATTTTAGAAAATACAGAAGAAACAAGTTGTGCGTCCGTGGGGAGGGGTTTTCTATGTGGTTTTTGGAGTATTTGTCAAATTACGAGTTATACGGGAAAGTGCCGAGGAATCTGCGAATGCAGGTCGTTTCTTCGTCTTTGTCTCTAATTATTTCCGTTTTCAAATTTTGTGAGCAAGAAGGATTTTAGAAAATACAGAAGAAACAAGTTGTGCGTCCGTGGGGAGGGGTTTTCTATGTGGTTTTTGGAGTATTTGTCAAATTACGAGTTATACGGGAAAGTGCCGAGGAATCTGCGAATGCAGGTCGTTTCTTCGTCTTTGTCTCTAAATATTTCCGTTTTCAAATTTTGTGAGCAAGAAGGATTTCAGAAAATACAGAAGAAACAAGTTGTGCGTCCGTGGGGAGGGGTTTTCTATGTGGTTTTTGGAGTATTTGTCAAATTACGAGTTATACGGGAAAGTGCCGAGGAATCTGCGAATGCAGGTCGTTTCTTCGTCTTTGTCTCTAAATATTTCCGTTTTCAAATTTTGTGAGCAAGAAGGATTTTAGAAAATACAGAAGAAACAAGTTGTGCGTCCGTGGGGAGGGGTTTTCTATGTGGTTTTTGGAGTATTTGTCAAATTACGAGTTATACGGGAAAGTGCCGAGGAATCTGCGAATGCAGGTCGTTTCTTCGTCTTTGTCTCTAAATATTTCCGTTTTCAAATTTTGTGAGCAAGAAGGATTTTAGAAAATACAGAAGAAACAAGTTGTGCGTCCGTGGGGAGGGGTTTTCTATGTGGTTTTTGGAGTATTTGTCAAATTACGAGTTATACGGGAAAGTGCCGAGGAATCTGCGAATGCAGGTCGTTTTCTCGTCTTTGTCTCTAAATATTTCCGTTTTCAAATTTTGTGAGCAAGAAGGATTTTAGAAAATACAGAAGAAACAAGTTGTGCGTCCGTGGGGAGGGGTTTTCTATGTGGTTTTTGGAGTATTTGTCAAATTACGAGCTATACGGGAAAGTGCCGAGGAATCTGCGAATGCAGGTCGTTTCTTCGTCTTTGTCTCTAAATATTTCCGTTTTCAAATTTTGTGAGCAAGAAGGATTTTAGAAAATACAGAAGAAACAAGTTGTGCGTCCGTGGGGAGGGGTTTTCTATGTGGTTTTTGGAGTATTTGTCAAATTACGAGTTATACGGGAAAGTGCCGAGGAATCTGCGAATGCAGGTCGTTTCTTCGTCTTTGTCTCTAAATATTTCCGTTTTCAAATTTTGTGAGCAAGAAGGATTTTAGAAAATACAGAAGAAACAAGTTGTGCGTCCGTGGGGAGGGGTTTTCTATGTGGTTTTTGGAGTATTTGTCAAATTACGAGCTATACGGGAAAGTGCCGAGGAATCTGCGAATGCAGGTCGTTTCTTCGTCTTTGTCTCTAAATATTTCCGTTTTCAAATTTTGTGAGCAAGAAGGATTTTAGAAAATACAGAAGAAACAAGTTGTGCGTCCGTGGGGAGGGGTTTTCTATGTGGTTTTTGGAGTATTTGTCAAATTACGAGTTATACGGGAAAGTGCCGAGGAATCTGCGAATGCAGGTCGTTTCTTCGTCTTTGTCTCTAAATATTTCCGTTTTCAAATTTTGTGAGCAAGAAGGATTTTAGAAAATACAGAAGAAACAAGTTGTGCGTCCGTGGGGAGGGGTTTTCTATGTGGTTTTTGGAGTATTTGTCAAATTACGAGCTATACGGGAAAGTGCCGAGGAATCTGCGAATGCAGGTCGTTTCTTCGTCTTTGTCTCTAAATATTTCCGTTTTCAAATTTTGTGAGCAAGAAGGATTTTAGAAAATACAGAAGAAACAAGTTGTGCGTCCGTGGGGAGGGGTTTTCTATGTGGTTTTTGGAGTATTTGTCAAATTACGAGTTATACGGGAAAGTGCCGAGGAATCTGCGAATGCAGGTCGTTTCTTCGTCTTTGTCTCTAATTATTTCCGTTTTCAAATTTTGTGAGCAAGAAGGATTTTAGAAAATACAGAAGAAACAAGTTGTGCGTCCGTGGGGAGGGGTTTTCTATGTGGTTTTTGGAGTATTTGTCAAATTACGAGTTATACGGGAAAGTGCCGAGGAATCTGCGAATGCAGGTCGTTTCTTCGTCTTTGTCTCTAAATATTTCCGTTTTCAAATTTTGTGAGCAAGAAGGATTTCAGAAAATACAGAAGAAACAAGTTGTGCGTCCGTGGGGAGGGGTTTTCTATGTGGTTTTTGGAGTATTTGTCAAATTACGAGTTATACGGGAAAGTGCCGAGGAATCTGCGAATGCAGGTCGTTTCTTCGTCTTTGTCTCTAAATATTTCCGTTTTCAAATTTTGTGAGCAAGAAGGATTTTAGAAAATACAGAAGAAACAAGTTGTGCGTCCGTGGGGAGGGGTTTTCTATGTGGTTTTTGGAGTATTTGTCAAATTACGAGTTATACGGGAAAGTGCCGAGGAATCTGCGAATGCAAATCGTTTCTTCGTCTTTGTCTCTAAATATTTCCGTTTTCAAATTTTGTGAGCAAGAAGGATTTTAGAAAATACAGAAGAAACAAGTTGTGCGTCCGTGGGGAGGGGTTTTCTATGTGGTTTTTGGAGTATTTGTCAAATTACGAGTTATACGGGAAAGTGCCGAGGAATCTGCGAATGCAGGTCGTTTCTTCGTCTTTGTCTCTAAATATTTCCGTTTTCAAATTTTGTGAGCAAGAAGGATTTTAGAAAATACAGAAGAAACAAGTTGTGCGTCCGTGGGGAGGGGTTTTCTATGTGGTTTTTGGAGTATTTGTCAAATTACGAGTTATACGGGAAAGTGCCGAGGAATCTGCGAATGCAGGTCGTTTCTTCGTCTTTGTCTCTAATTATTTCCGTTTTCAAATTTTGTGAGCAAGAAGGATTTTAGAAAATACAGAAGAAACAAGTTGTGCGTCCGTGGGGAGGGGTTTTCTATGTGGTTTTTGGAGTATTTGTCAAATTACGAGTTATACGGGAAAGTGCCGAGGAATCTGCGAATGCAGGTCGTTTCTTCGTCTTTGTCTCTAAATATTTCCGTTTTCAAATTTTGTGAGCAAGAAGGATTTCAGAAAATACAGAAGAAACAAGTTGTGCGTCCGTGGGGAGGGGTTTTCTATGTGGTTTTTGGAGTATTTGTCAAATTACGAGTTATACGGGAAAGTGCCGAGGAATCTGCGAATGCAGGTCGTTTCTTCGTCTTTGTCTCTAAATATTTCCGTTTTCAAATTTTGTGAGCAAGAAGGATTTTAGAAAATACAGAAGAAACAAGTTGTGCGTCCGTGGGGAGGGGTTTTCTATGTGGTTTTTGGAGTATTTGTCAAATTACGAGTTATACGGGAAAGTGCCGAGGAATCTGCGAATGCAAGTCGTTTCTTCGTCTTTGTCTCTAAATATTTCCGTTTTCAAATTTTGTGAGCAAGAAGGATTTTAGAAAATACAGAAGAAACAAGTTGTGCGTCCGTGGGGAGGGGTTTTCTATGTGGTTTTTGGAGTATTTGTCAAATTACGAGTTATACGGGAAAGTGCCGAGGAATCTGCGAATGCAGGTCGTTTCTTCGTCTTTGTCTCTAAATATTTCCGTTTTCAAATTTTGTGAGCAAGAAGGATTTTAGAAAATACAGAAGAAACAAGTTGTGCGTCCGTGGGGAGGGGTTTTCTATGTGGTTTTTGGAGTATTTGTCAAATTACGAGTTATACGGGAAAGTGCCGAGGAATCTGCGAATGCAGGTCGTTTCTTCGTCTTTGTCTCTAAATATTTCCGTTTTCAAATTTTGTGAGCAAGAAGGATTTTAGAAAATACAGAAGAAACAAGTTGTGCGTCCGTGGGGAGGGGTTTTCTATGTGGTTTTTGGAGTATTTGTCAAATTACGAGTTATACGGGAAAGTGCCGAGGAATCTGCGAATGCAGGTCGTTTCTTCGTCTTTGTCTCTAAATATTTCCGTTTTCAAATTTTGTGAGCAAGAAGGATTTTAGAAAATACAGAAGAAACAAGTTGTGCGTCCGTGGGGAGGGGTTTTCTATGTGGTTTTTGGAGTATTTGTCAAATTACGAGTTATACGGGAAAGTGCCGAGGAATCTGCGAATGCAGGTCGTTTCTTCGTCTTTGTCTCTAAATATTTCCGTTTTCAAATTTTGTGAGCAAGAAGGATTTTAGAAAATACAGAAGAAACAAGTTGTGCGTCCGTGGGGAGGGGTTTTCTATGTGGTTTTTGGAGTATTTGTCAAATTACGAGTTATACGGGAAAGTGCCGAGGAATCTGCGAATGCAGGTCGTTTCTTCGTCTTTGTCTCTAAATATTTCCGTTTTCAAATTTTTTGAGCAAGAAGGATTTTAGAAAATACAGAAGAAACAAGTTGTGCGTCCGTGGGGAGGGGTTTTCTATGTGGTTTTTGGAGTATTTGTCAAATTACGAGTTATACGGGAAAGTGCCGAGGAATCTGCGAATGCAGGTCGTTTCTTCGTCTTTGTCTCTAAATATTTCCGTTTTCAAATTTTGTGAGCAAGAAGGATTTTAGAAAATACAGAAGAAACAAGTTGTGCGTCCGTGGGGAGGGGTTTTCTATGTGGTTTTTGGAGTATTTGTCAAATTACGAGTTATACGGGAAAGTGCCGAGGAATCTGCGAATGCAGGTCGTTTCTTCGTCTTTGTCTCTAAATATTTCCGTTTTCAAATTTTGTGAGCAAGAAGGATTTTAGAAAATACAGAAGAAACAAGTTGTGCGTCCGTGGGGAGGGGTTTTCTATGTGGTTTTTGGAGTATTTGTCAAATTACGAGTTATACGGGAAAGTACCGAGGAATCTGCGAATGCAGGTCGTTTCTTCGTCTTTGTCTCTAAATATTTCCGTTTTCAAATTTTGTGAGCAAGAAGGATTTTAGAAAATACAGAAGAAACAAGTTGTGCGTCCGTGGGGAGGGGTTTTCTATGTGGTTTTTGGAGTATTTGTCAAATTACGAGTTATACGGGAAAGTACCGAGGAATCTGCGAATGCAGGTCGTTTCTTCGTCTTTGTCTCTAAATATTTCCGTTTTCAAATTTTGTGAGCAAGAAGGATTTTAGAAAATACAGAAGAAACAAGTTGTGCGTCCGTGGGGAGGGGTTTTCTATGTGGTTTTTGGAGTATTTGTCAAATTACGAGTTATACGGGAAAGTGCCGAGGAATCTGCGAATGCAGGTCGTTTCTTCGTCTTTGTCTCTAAATATTTCCGTTTTCAAATTTTTTGAGCAAGAAGGATTTTAGAAAATACAGAAGAAACAAGTTGTGCGTCCGTGGGGAGGGGTTTTCTATGTGGTTTTTGGAGTATTTGTCAAATTACGAGTTATACGGGAAAGTGCCGAGGAATCTGCGAATGCAGGTCGTTTCTTCGTCTTTGTCTCTAAATATTTCCGTTTTCAAATTTTGTGAGCAAGAAGGATTTTAGAAAATACAGAAGAAACAAGTTGTGCGTCCGTGGGGAGGGGTTTTCTATGTGGTTTTTGGAGTATTTGTCAAATTACGAGTTATACGGGAAAGTGCCGAGGAATCTGCGAATGCAGGTCGTTTTTTCGTCTTTGTCTCTAAATATTTCCGTTTTCAAATTTTGTGAGCAAGAAGGATTTTAGAAAATACAGAAACAAGTTGTGCGTCCGTGGGGAGGGGTTTTCTATGTGGTTTTTGGAGTATTTGTCAAATTACGAGTTATACGGGAAAGTGCCGAGGAATCTGCGAATGCAGGTCGTTTCTTCGTCTTTGTCTCTAAATATTTCCGTTTTCAAATTTTGTGAGCAAGAAGGATTTTAGAAAATACAGAAGAAACAAGTTGTGCGTCCGTGGGGAGGGGTTTTCTATGTGGTTTTTGGAGTATTTGTCAAATTACGAGTTATACGGGAAAGTACCGAGGAATCTGCGAATGCAGGTCGTTTCTTCGTCTTTGTCTCTAAATATTTCCGTTTTCAAATTTTGTGAGCAAGAAGGATTTTAGAAAATACAGAAGAAACAAGTTGTGCGTCCGTGGGGAGGGTTTTCTATGTGGTTTTTGGAGTATTTGTCAAATTACGAGTTATACGGGAAAGTGCCGAGGAATCTGCGAATGCAGGTCGTTTCTTCGTCTTTGTCTCTAAATATTTCCGTTTTCAAATTTTGTGAGCAAGAAGGATTTTAGAAAATACAGAAGAAACAAGTTGTGCGTCCGTGGGGAGGGGTTTTCTATGTGGTTTTTGGAGTATTTGTCAAATTACGAGTTATACGGGAAAGTGCCGAGGAATCTGCGAATGCAGGTCGTTTCTTCGTCTTTGTCTCTAAATATTTCCGTTTTCAAATTTTGTGAGCAAGAAGGATTTTAGAAAATACAGAAGAAACAAGTTGTGCGTCCGTGGGGAGGGGTTTTCTATGTGGTTTTTGGAGTATTTGTAAAATTACGAGTTATACGGGAAAGTGCCGAAGAATCTGCGAATGCAGGTCGTTTCTTCGTCTTTGTCTCTAAATATTTCCGTTTTCAAATTTTGTGAGCAAGAAGGATTTTAGAAAATACAGAAGAAACAAGTTGTGCGTCCGTGGGGAGGGGTTTTCTATGTGGTTTTTGGAGTATTTGTCAAATTACGAGTTATACGGGAAAGTGCCGAGGAATCTGCGAATGCAGGTCGTTTCTTCGTCTTTGTCTCTAAATATTTCCGTTTTCAAATTTTGTGAGCAAGAAGGATTTTAGAAAATACAGAAGAAACAAGTTGTCCGTCCGTGGGGAGGGGTTTTCTATGTGGTTTTTGGAGTATTTGTCAAATTACGAGTTATACGGGAAAGTGCCGAGGAATCTGCGAATGCAGGTCGTTTCTTCGTCTTTGTCTCTAAATATTTCCGTTTTCAAATTTTGTGAGCAAGAAGGATTTTAGAAAATACAGAAGAAACAAGTTGTGCGTCCGTGGGGAGGGGTTTTCTATGTGGTTTTTGGAGTATTTGTCAAATTACGAGTTATACGGGAAAGTGCCGAGGAATCTGCGAATGCAGGTCGTTTCTTCGTCTTTGTCTCTAAATATTTCGTTTTCAAATTTTGTGAGCAAGAAGGATTTTAGAAAATACAGAAGAAACAAGTTGTGCGTCCGTGGGGAGGGGTTTTCTATGTGGTTTTTGGAGTATTTGTCAAATTACGAGTTATACGGGAAAGTGCCGAGGAATCTGCGAATGCAGGTCGTTTCTTCGTCTTTGTCTCTAAATATTTCCGTTTTCAAATTTTGTGAGCAAGAAGGATTTTAGAAAATACAGAAGAAACAAGTTGTGCGTCCGTGGGGAGGGGTTTTCTATGTGGTTTTTGGAGTATTTGTCAAATTACGAGTTATACGGGAAAGTGCCGAGGAATCTGCGAATGCAGGTCGTTTCTTCGTCTTTGTCTCTAAATATTTCCGTTTTCAAATTTTGTGAGCAAGAAGGATTTTAGAAAATACAGAAGAAACAAGTTGTGCGTCCGTGGGGAGGGGTTTTCTATGTGGTTTTTGGAGTATTTGTCAAATTACGAGTTATACGGGAAAGTGCCGAGGAATCTGCGAATGCAGGTCGTTTCTTCGTCTTTGTCTCTAAATATTTCCGTTTTCAAATTTTGTGAGCAAGAAGGATTTTAGAAAATACAGAAGAAACAAGTTGTGCGTCCGTGGGGAGGGGTTTTCTATGTGGTTTTTGGAGTATTTGTCAAATTACGAGTTATACGGGAAAGTGCCGAGGAATCTGCGAATGCAGGTCGTTTCTTCGTCTTTGTTTCTAAATATTTCCGTTTTCAAATTTTGTGAGCAAGAAGGATTTTAGAAAATACAGAAGAAACAAGTTGTGCCGTCCGTGGGGAGGGGTTTTCTATGTGGTTTTTGGAGTATTTGTCAAATTACGAGTTATACGGGAAAGTGCCGAGGAATCTGCGAATGCAGGTCGTTTCTTCGTCTTTGTCTCTAAATATTTCCGTTTTCAAATTTTGTGAGCAAGAAGGATTTTAGAAAATACAGAAGAAACAAGTTGTGCGTCCGTGGGGAGGGGTTTTCTATGTGGTTTTTGGAGTATTTGTCAAATTACGAGTTATACGGGAAAGTGCCGAGGAATCTGCGAATGCAGGTCGTTTCTTCGTCTTTGTTTCTAAATATTTCCGTTTTCAAATTTTGTGAGCAAGAAGGATTTTAGAAAATACAGAAGAAACAAGTTGTCCGTCCGTGGGGAGGGGTTTTCTATGTGGTTTTTGGAGTATTTGTCAAATTACGAGTTATACGGGAAAGTGCCGAGGAATCTGCGAATGCAGGTCGTTTCTTCGTCTTTGTCTCTAAATATTTCCGTTTTCAAATTTTGTGAGCAAGAAGGATTTTAGAAAATACAGAAGAAACAAGTTGTGCGTCCGTGGGGAGGGGTTTTCTATGTGGTTTTTGGAGTATTTGTCAAATTACGAGTTATACGGGAAAGTGCCGAGGAATCTGCGAATGCAGGTCGTTTCTTCGTCTTTGTTTCTAAATATTTCCGTTTTCAAATTTTGTGAGCAAGAAGGATTTTAGAAAATACAGAAGAAACAAGTTGTCCGTCCGTGGGGAGGGGTTTTCTATGTGGTTTTTGGAGTATTTGTCAAATTACGAGTTATACGGGAAAGTGCCGAGGAATCTGCGAATGCAGGTCGTTTCTTCGTCTTTGTTTCTAAATATTTCCGTTTTCAAATTTTGTGAGCAAGAAGGATTTTAGAAAATACAGAAGAAACAAGTTGTCCGTCCGTGGGGAGGGGTTTTCTATGTGGTTTTTGGAGTATTTGTCAAATTACGAGTTATACGGGAAAGTGCCGAGGAATCTGCGAATGCAGGTCGTTTCTTCGTCTTTGTCTCTAAATATTTCCGTTTTCAAATTTTGTGAGCAAGAAGGATTTTAGAAAATACAGAAGAAACAAGTTGTGCGTCCGTGGGGAGGGGTTTTCTATGTGGTTTTTGGAGTATTTGTCAAATTACGAGTTATACGGGAAAGTGCCGAGGAATCTGCGAATGCAGGTCGTTTCTTCGTCTTTGTCTCTAAATATTTCCGTTTTCAAATTTTGTGAGCAAGAAGGATTTTAGAAAATACAGAAGAAACAAGTTGTGCGTCCGTGGGGAGGGGTTTTCTATGTGGTTTTTGGAGTATTTGTCAAATTACGAGTTATACGGGAAAGTGCCGAGGAATCTGCGAATGCAGGTCGTTTCTTCGTCTTTGTCTCTAAATATTTCCGTTTTCAAATTTTGTGAGCAAGAAGGATTTTAGAAAATACAGAAGAAACAAGTTGTCCGTCCGTGGGGAGGGGTTTTCTATGTGGTTTTTGGAGTATTTGTCAAATTACGAGTTATACGGGAAAGTGCCGAGGAATCTGCGAATGCAGGTCGTTTCTTCGTCTTTGTCTCTAAATATTTCCGTTTTCAAATTTTGTGAGCAAGAAGGATTTTAGAAAATACAGAAGAAACAAGTTGTGCGTCCGTGGGGAGGGGTTTTCTATGTGGTTTTTGGAGTATTTGTCAAATTACGAGTTATACGGGAAAGTGCCGAGGAATCTGCGAATGCAGGTCGTTTCTTCGTCTTTGTCTCTAAATATTTCCGTTTTCAAATTTTGTGAGCAAGAAGGATTTTAGAAAATACAGAAGAAACAAGTTGTGCGTCCGTGGGGAGGGGTTTTCTATGTGGTTTTTGGAGTATTTGTCAAATTACGAGTTATACGGGAAAGTGCCGAGGAATCTGCGAATGCAGGTCGTTTCTTCGTCTTTGTCTCTAAATATTTCCGTTTTCAAATTTTGTGAGCAAGAAGGATTTTAGAAAATACAGAAGAAACAAGTTGTGCGTCCGTGGGGAGGGGTTTTCTATGTGGTTTTTGGAGTATTTGTCAAATTACGAGTTATACGGGAAAGTGCCGAGGAATCTGCGAATGCAGGTCGTTTCTTCGTCTTTGTCTCTAAATATTTCCGTTTTCAAATTTTGTGAGCAAGAAGGATTTTAGAAAATACAGAAGAAACAAGTTGTCCGTCCGTGGGGAGGGGTTTTCTATGTGGTTTTTGGAGTATTTGTCAAATTACGAGTTATACGGGAAAGTGCCGAGGAATCTGCGAATGCAGGTCGTTTCTTCGTCTTTGTCTCTAAATATTTCCGTTTTCAAATTTTGTGAGCAAGAAGGATTTTAGAAAATACAGAAGAAACAAGTTGTGCGTCCGTGGGGAGGGGTTTTCTATGTGGTTTTTGGAGTATTTGTCAAATTACGAGTTATACGGGAAAGTGCCGAGGAATCTGCGAATGCAGGTCGTTTCTTCGTCTTTGTCTCTAAATATTTCCGTTTTCAAATTTTGTGAGCAAGAAGGATTTTAGAAAATACAGAAGAAACAAGTTGTGCGTCCGTGGGGAGGGGTTTTCTATGTGGTTTTTGGAGTATTTGTCAAATTACGAGTTATACGGGAAAGTGCCGAGGAATCTGCGAATGCAGGTCGTTTCTTCGTCTTTGTCTCTAAATATTTCCGTTTTCAAATTTTGTGAGCAAGAAGGATTTTAGAAAATACAGAAGAAACAAGTTGTGCGTCCGTGGGGAGGGGTTTTCTATGTGGTTTTTGGAGTATTTGTCAAATTACGAGTTATACGGGAAAGTGCCGAGGAATCTGCGAATGCAGGTCGTTTCTTCGTCTTTGTCTCTAAATATTTCCGTTTTCAAATTTTGTGAGCAAGAAGGATTTTAGAAAATACAGAAGAAACAAGTTGTCCGTCCGTGGGGAGGGGTTTTCTATGTGGTTTTTGGAGTATTTGTCAAATTACGAGTTATACGGGAAAGTGCCGAGGAATCTGCGAATGCAGGTCGTTTCTTCGTCTTTGTCTCTAAATATTTCCGTTTTCAAATTTTGTGAGCAAGAAGGATTTTAGAAAATACAGAAGAAACAAGTTGTGCGTCCGTGGGGAGGGGTTTTCTATGTGGTTTTTGGAGTATTTGTCAAATTACGAGTTATACGGGAAAGTGCCGAGGAATCTGCGAATGCAGGTCGTTTCTTCGTCTTTGTCTCTAAATATTTCCGTTTTCAAATTTTGTGAGCAAGAAGGATTTTAGAAAATACAGAAGAAACAAGTTGTCCGTCCGTGGGGAGGGGTTTTCTATGTGGTTTTTGGAGTATTTGTCAAATTACGAGTTATACGGGAAAGTGCCGAGGAATCTGCGAATGCAGGTCGTTTCTTCGTCTTTGTCTCTAAATATTTCCGTTTTCAAATTTTGTGAGCAAGAAGGATTTTAGAAAATACAGAAGAAACAAGTTGTGCGTCCGTGGGGAGGGGTTTTCTATGTGGTTTTTGGAGTATTTGTCAAATTACGAGTTATACGGGAAAGTGCCGAGGAATCTGCGAATGCAGGTCGTTTCTTCGTCTTTGTCTCTAAATATTTCCGTTTTCAAATTTTGTGAGCAAGAAGGATTTTAGAAAATACAGAAGAAACAAGTTGTGCGTCCGTGGGGAGGGGTTTTCTATGTGGTTTTTGGAGTATTTGTCAAATTACGAGTTATACGGGAAAGTGCCGAGGAATCTGCGAATGCAGGTCGTTTCTTCGTCTTTGTCTCTAAATATTTCCGTTTTCAAATTTTGTGAGCAAGAAGGATTTTAGAAAATACAGAAGAAACAAGTTGTGCGTCCGTGGGGAGGGGTTTTCTATGTGGTTTTTGGAGTATTTGTCAAATTACGAGTTATACGGGAAAGTGCCGAGGAATCTGCGAATGCAGGTCGTTTCTTCGTCTTTGTCTCTAAATATTTCCGTTTTCAAATTTTGTGAGCAAGAAGGATTTTAGAAAATACAGAAGAAACAAGTTGTGCGTCCGTGGGGAGGGGTTTTCTATGTGGTTTTTGGAGTATTTGTCAAATTACGAGTTATACGGGAAAGTGCCGAGGAATCTGCGAATGCAGGTCGTTTCTTCGTCTTTGTCTCTAAATATTTCCGTTTTCAAATTTTGTGAGCAAGAAGGATTTTAGAAAATACAGAAGAAACAAGTTGTGCGTCCGTGGGGAGGGGTTTTCTATGTGGTTTTTGGAGTATTTGTCAAATTACGAGTTATACGGGAAAGTGCCGAGGAATCTGCGAATGCAGGTCGTTTCTTCGTCTTTGTCTCTAAATATTTCCGTTTTCAAATTTTGTGAGCAAGAAGGATTTTAGAAAATACAGAAGAAACAAGTTGTGCGTCCGTGGGGAGGGGTTTTCTATGTGGTTTTTGGAGTATTTGTCAAATTACGAGTTATACGGGAAAGTGCCGAGGAATCTGCGAATGCAGGTCGTTTCTTCGTCTTTGTCTCTAAATATTTCCGTTTTCAAATTTTGTGAGCAAGAAGGATTTTAGAAAATACAGAAGAAACAAGTTGTGCGTCCGTGGGGAGGGGTTTTCTATGTGGTTTTTGGAGTATTTGTCAAATTACGAGTTATACGGGAAAGTGCCGAGGAATCTGCGAATGCAGGTCGTTTCTTCGTCTTTGTCTCTAAATATTTCCGTTTTCAAATTTTGTGAGCAAGAAGGATTTTAGAAAATACAGAAGAAACAAGTTGTGCGTCCGTGGGGAGGGGTTTTCTATGTGGTTTTTGGAGTATTTGTCAAATTACGAGTTATACGGGAAAGTGCCGAGGAATCTGCGAATGCAGGTCGTTTCTTCGTCTTTGTCTCTAAATATTTCCGTTTTCAAATTTTGTGAGCAAGAAGGATTTTAGAAAATACAGAAGAAACAAGTTGTGCGTCCGTGGGGAGGGGTTTTCTATGTGGTTTTTGGAGTATTTGTCAAATTACGAGTTATACGGGAAAGTGCCGAGGAATCTGCGAATGCAGGTCGTTTCTTCGTCTTTGTCTCTAAATATTTCCGTTTTCAAATTTTGTGAGCAAGAAGGATTTTAGAAAATACAGAAGAAACAAGTTGTGCGTCCGTGGGGAGGGGTTTTCTATGTGGTTTTTGGAGTATTTGTCAAATTACGAGTTATACGGGAAAGTGCCGAGGAATCTGCGAATGCAGGTCGTTTCTTCGTCTTTGTCTCTAAATATTTCCGTTTTCAAATTTTGTGAGCAAGAAGGATTTTAGAAAATACAGAAGAAACAAGTTGTGCGTCCGTGGGGAGGGGTTTTCTATGTGGTTTTTGGAGTATTTGTCAAATTACGAGTTATACGGGAAAGTGCCGAGGAATCTGCGAATGCAGGTCGTTTCTTCGTCTTTGTCTCTAAATATTTCCGTTTTCAAATTTTGTGAGCAAGAAGGATTTTAGAAAATACAGAAGAAACAAGTTGTCCGTCCGTGGGGAGGGGTTTTCTATGTGGTTTTTGGAGTATTTGTCAAATTACGAGTTATACGGGAAAGTGCCGAGGAATCTGCGAATGCAGGTCGTTTCTTCGTCTTTGTCTCTAAATATTTCCGTTTTCAAATTTTGTGAGCAAGAAGGATTTTAGAAAATACAGAAGAAACAAGTTGTGCGTCCGTGGGGAGGGGTTTTCTATGTGGTTTTTGGAGTATTTGTCAAATTACGAGTTATACGGGAAAGTGCCGAGGAATCTGCGAATGCAGGTCGTTTCTTCGTCTTTGTCTCTAAATATTTCCGTTTTCAAATTTTGTGAGCAAGAAGGATTTTAGAAAATACAGAAGAAACAAGTTGTGCGTCCGTGGGGAGGGGTTTTCTATGTGGTTTTTGGAGTATTTGTCAAATTACGAGTTATACGGGAAAGTGCCGAGGAATCTGCGAATGCAGGTCGTTTCTTCGTCTTTGTCTCTAAATATTTCCGTTTTCAAATTTTGTGAGCAAGAAGGATTTTAGAAAATACAGAAGAAACAAGTTGTGCGTCCGTGGGGAGGGGTTTTCTATGTGGTTTTTGGAGTATTTGTCAAATTACGAGTTATACGGGAAAGTGCCGAGGAATCTGCGAATGCAGGTCGTTTCTTCGTCTTTGTCTCTAAATATTTCCGTTTTCAAATTTTGTGAGCAAGAAGGATTTTAGAAAATACAGAAGAAACAAGTTGTGCGTCCGTGGGGAGGGGTTTTCTATGTGGTTTTTGGAGTATTTGTCAAATTACGAGTTATACGGGAAAGTGCCGAGGAATCTGCGAATGCAGGTCGTTTCTTCGTCTTTGTCTCTAAATATTTCCGTTTTCAAATTTTGTGAGCAAGAAGGATTTTAGAAAATACAGAAGAAACAAGTTGTGCGTCCGTGGGGAGGGGTTTTCTATGTGGTTTTTGGAGTATTTGTCAAATTACGAGTTATACGGGAAAGTGCCGAGGAATCTGCGAATGCAGGTCGTTTCTTCGTCTTTGTCTCTAAATATTTCCGTTTTCAAATTTTGTGAGCAAGAAGGATTTTAGAAAATACAGAAGAAACAAGTTGTGCGTCCGTGGGGAGGGGTTTTCTATGTGGTTTTTGGAGTATTTGTCAAATTACGAGTTATACGGGAAAGTGCCGAGGAATCTGCGAATGCAGGTCGTTTCTTCGTCTTTGTCTCTAAATATTTCCGTTTTCAAATTTTGTGAGCAAGAAGGATTTTAGAAAATACAGAAGAAACAAGTTGTGCGTCCGTGGGGAGGGGTTTTCTATGTGGTTTTTGGAGTATTTGTCAAATTACGAGTTATACGGGAAAGTGCCGAGGAATCTGCGAATGCAGGTCGTTTCTTCGTCTTTGTCTCTAAATATTTCCGTTTTCAAATTTTGTGAGCAAGAAGGATTTTAGAAAATACAGAAGAAACAAGTTGTGCGTCCGTGGGGAGGGGTTTTCTATGTGGTTTTTGGAGTATTTGTCAAATTACGAGTTATACGGGAAAGTGCCGAGGAATCTGCGAATGCAGGTCGTTTCTTCGTCTTTGTCTCTAAATATTTCCGTTTTCAAATTTTGTGAGCAAGAAGGATTTTAGAAAATACAGAAGAAACAAGTTGTGCGTCCGTGGGGAGGGGTTTTCTATGTGGTTTTTGGAGTATTTGTCAAATTACGAGTTATACGGGAAAGTGCCGAGGAATCTGCGAATGCAGGTCGTTTCTTCGTCTTTGTCTCTAAATATTTCCGTTTTCAAATTTTGTGAGCAAGAAGGATTTTAGAAAATACAGAAGAAACAAGTTGTGCGTCCGTGGGGAGGGGTTTTCTATGTGGTTTTTGGAGTATTTGTCAAATTACGAGTTATACGGGAAAGTGCCGAGGAATCTGCGAATGCAGGTCGTTTCTTCGTCTTTGTCTCTAAATATTTCCGTTTTCAAATTTTGTGAGCAAGAAGGATTTTAGAAAATACAGAAGAAACAAGTTGTGCGTCCGTGGGGAGGGGTTTTCTATGTGGTTTTTGGAGTATTTGTCAAATTACGAGTTATACGGGAAAGTGCCGAGGAATCTGCGAATGCAGGTCGTTTCTTCGTCTTTGTCTCTAAATATTTCCGTTTTCAAATTTTGTGAGCAAGAAGGATTTTAGAAAATACAGAAGAAACAAGTTGTGCGTCCGTGGGGAGGGGTTTTCTATGTGGTTTTTGGAGTATTTGTCAAATTACGAGTTATACGGGAAAGTGCCGAGGAATCTGCGAATGCAGGTCGTTTCTTCGTCTTTGTCTCTAAATATTTCCGTTTTCAAATTTTGTGAGCAAGAAGGATTTTAGAAAATACAGAAGAAACAAGTTGTGCGTCCGTGGGGAGGGGTTTTCTATGTGGTTTTTGGAGTATTTGTTTGTCAAATTACGAGTTATACGGGAAAGTGCCGAGGAATCTGCGAATGCAGGTCGTTTCTTCGTCTTTGTCTCTAAATATTTCCGTTTTCAAATTTTGTGAGCAAGAAGGATTTTAGAAATACAGAAGAAACAAGTTGTGCGTCCGTGGGGAGGGGTTTTCTATGTGGTTTTTGGAGTATTTGTCAAATTACGAGTTATACGGGAAAGTGCCGAGGAATCTGCGAATGCAGGTCGTTTCTTCGTCTTTGTCTCTAAATATTTCCGTTTTCAAATTTTGTGAGCAAGAAGGATTTTAGAAAATACAGAAGAAACAAGTTGTGCGTCCGTGGGGAGGGGTTTTCTATGTGGTTTTTGGAGTATTTGTCAAATTACGAGTTATACGGAAAGTGCCGAGGAATCTGCGAATGCAGGTCGTTTCTTCGTCTTTGTCTCTAAATATTTCCGTTTTCAAATTTTGTGAGCAAGAAGGATTTTAGAAAATACAGAAGAAACAAGTTGTGCGTCCGTGGGGAGGGGTTTTCTATGTGGTTTTTGGAGTATTTGTCAAATTACGAGTTATACGGGAAAGTGCCGAGGAATCTGCGAATGCAGGTCGTTTCTTCGTCTTTGTCTCTAAATATTTCCGTTTTCAAATTTTGTGAGCAAGAAGGATTTTAGAAAATACAGAAGAAACAAGTTGTGCGTCCGTGGGGAGGGGTTTTCTATGTGGTTTTTGGAGTATTTGTCAAATTACGAGTTATACGGGAAAGTGCCGAGGAATCTGCGAATGCAGGTCGTTTCTTCGTCTTTGTCTCTAAATATTTCCGTTTTCAAATTTTGTGAGCAAGAAGGATTTTAGAAAATACAGAAGAAACAAGTTGTGCGTCCGTGGGGAGGGGTTTTCTATGTGGTTTTTGGAGTATTTGTCAAATTACGAGTTATACGGGAAAGTGCCGAGGAATCTGCGAATGCAGGTCGTTTCTTCGTCTTTGTCTCTAAATATTTCCGTTTTCAAATTTTGTGAGCAAGAAGGATTTTAGAAAATACAGAAGAAACAAGTTGTGCGTCCGTGGGGAGGGGTTTTCTATGTGGTTTTTGGAGTATTTGTCAAATTACGAGTTATACGGGAAAGTGCCGAGGAATCTGCGAATGCAGGTCGTTTCTTCGTCTTTGTCTCTAAATATTTCCGTTTTCAAATTTTGTGAGCAAGAAGGATTTTAGAAAATACAGAAGAAACAAGTTGTGCGTCCGTGGGGAGGGGTTTTCTATGTGGTTTTTGGAGTATTTGTCAAATTACGAGTTATACGGGAAAGTGCCGAGGAATCTGCGAATGCAGGTCGTTTCTTCGTCTTTGTCTCTAAATATTTCCGTTTTCAAATTTTGTGAGCAAGAAGGATTTTAGAAAATACAGAAGAAACAAGTTGTGCGTCCGTGGGGAGGGGTTTTCTATGTGGTTTTTGGAGTATTTGTCAAATTACGAGTTATACGGAAAGTGCCGAGGAATCTGCGAATGCAGGTCGTTTCTTCGTCTTTGTCTCTAAATATTTCCGTTTTCAAATTTTGTGAGCAAGAAGGATTTTAGAAAATACAGAAGAAACAAGTTGTGCGTCCGTGGGGAGGGGTTTCTATGTGGTTTTTGGAGTATTTGTCAAATTACGAGTTATACGGGAAAGTGCCGAGGAATCTGCGAATGCAGGTCGTTTCTTCGTCTTTGTCTCTAAATATTTCCGTTTTCAAATTTTGTGAGCAAGAAGGATTTTAGAAAATACAGAAGAAACAAGTTGTGCGTCCGTGGGGAGGGGTTTTCTATGTGGTTTTTGGAGTATTTGTCAAATTACGAGTTATACGGGAAAGTGCCGAGGAATCTGCGAATGCAGGTCGTTTCTTCGTCTTTGTCTCTAAATATTTCCGTTTTCAAATTTTGTGAGCAAGAAGGATTTTAGAAAATACAGAAGAAACAAGTTGTGCGTCCGTGGGGAGGGGTTTTCTATGTGGTTTTTGGAGTATTTGTCAAATTACGAGTTATACGGGAAAGTGCCGAGGAATCTGCGAATGCAGGTCGTTTCTTCGTCTTTGTCTCTAAATATTTCCGTTTTCAAATTTTGTGAGCAAGAAGGATTTTAGAAAATACAGAAGAAACAAGTTGTGCGTCCGTGGGGAGGGGTTTTCTATGTGGTTTTTGGAGTATTTGTCAAATTACGAGTTATACGGGAAAGTGCCGAGGAATCTGCGAATGCAGGTCGTTTCTTCGTCTTTGTCTCTAAATATTTCCGTTTTCAAATTTTGTGAGCAAGAAGGATTTTAGAAAATACAGAAGAAACAAGTTGTGCGTCCGTGGGGAGGGGTTTTCTATGTGGTTTTTGGAGTATTTGTCAAATTACGAGTTATACGGGAAAGTGCCGAGGAATCTGCGAATGCAGGTCGTTTCTTCGTCTTTGTCTCTAAATATTTCCGTTTTCAAATTTTGTGAGCAAGAAGGATTTTAGAAAATACAGAAGAAACAAGTTGTGCGTCCGTGGGGAGGGGTTTTCTATGTGGTTTTTGGAGTATTTGTCAAATTACGAGTTATACGGGAAAGTGCCGAGGAATCTGCGAATGCAGGTCGTTTCTTCGTCTTTGTCTCTAAATATTTCCGTTTTCAAATTTTGTGAGCAAGAAGGATTTTAGAAAATACAGAAGAAACAAGTTGTGCGTCCGTGGGGAGGGGTTTTCTATGTGGTTTTTGGAGTATTTGTCAAATTACGAGTTATACGGGAAAGTGCCGAGGAATCTGCGAATGCAGGTCGTTTCTTCGTCTTTGTCTCTAAATATTTCCGTTTTCAAATTTTGTGAGCAAGAAGGATTTTAGAAAATACAGAAGAAACAAGTTGTGCGTCCGTGGGAGGGGTTTTCTATGTGGTTTTTGGAGTATTTGTCAAATTACGAGTTATACGGGAAAGTGCCGAGGAATCTGCGAATGCAGGTCGTTTCTTCGTCTTTGTCTCTAAATATTTCCGTTTTCAAATTTTGTGAGCAAGAAGGATTTTAGAAAATACAGAAGAAACAAGTTGTGCGTCCGTGGGGAGGGGTTTTCTATGTGGTTTTTGGAGTATTTGTCAAATTACGAGTTATACGGAAAGTGCCGAGGAATCTGCGAATGCAGGTCGTTTCTTCGTCTTTGTCTCTAAATATTTCCGTTTTCAAATTTTGTGAGCAAGAAGGATTTTAGAAAATACAGAAGAAACAAGTTGTGCGTCCGTGGGGAGGGGTTTTCTATGTGGTTTTTGGAGTATTTGTCAAATTACGAGTTATACGGGAAAGTGCCGAGGAATCTGCGAATGCAGGTCGTTTCTTCGTCTTTGTCTCTAAATATTTCCGTTTTCAAATTTTGTGAGCAAGAAGGATTTTAGAAAATACAGAAGAAACAAGTTGTGCGTCCGTGGGGAGGGGTTTTCTATGTGGTTTTTGGAGTATTTGTCAAATTACGAGTTATACGGGAAAGTGCCGAGGAATCTGCGAATGCAGGTCGTTTCTTCGTCTTTGTCTCTAAATATTTCCGTTTTCAAATTTTGTGAGCAAGAAGGATTTTAGAAAATACAGAAGAAACAAGTTGTGCGTCCGTGGGGAGGGGTTTTCTATGTGGTTTTTGGAGTATTTGTCAAATTACGAGTTATACGGGAAAGTGCCGAGGAATCTGCGAATGCAGGTCGTTTCTTCGTCTTTGTCTCTAAATATTTCCGTTTTCAAATTTTGTGAGCAAGAAGGATTTTAGAAAATACAGAAGAAACAAGTTGTGCGTCCGTGGGGAGGGTTTTCTATGTGGTTTTTGGAGTATTTGTCAAATTACGAGTTATACGGGAAAGTGCCGAGGAATCTGCGAATGCAGGTCGTTTCTTCGTCTTTGTCTCTAAATATTTCCGTTTTCAAATTTTGTGAGCAAGAAGGATTTTAGAAAATACAGAAGAAACAAGTTGTGCGTCCGTGGGGAGGGGTTTTCTATGTGGTTTTTGGAGTATTTGTCAAATTACGAGTTATACGGGAAAGTGCCGAGGAATCTGCGAATGCAGGTCGTTTCTTCGTCTTTGTCTCTAAATATTTCCGTTTTCAAATTTTGTGAGCAAGAAGGATTTTAGAAAATACAGAAGAAACAAGTTGTGCGTCCGTGGGGAGGGGTTTTCTATGTGTTTTTGGAGTATTTGTCAAATTACGAGTTATACGGGAAAGTGCCGAGGAATCTGCGAATGCAGGTCGTTTCTTCGTCTTTGTCTCTAAATATTTCCGTTTTCAAATTTTGTGAGCAAGAAGGATTTTAGAAAATACAGAAGAAACAAGTTGTGCGTCCGTGGGGAGGGGTTTTCTATGTGGTTTTTGGAGTATTTGTCAAATTACGAGTTATACGGGAAAGTGCCGAGGAATCTGCGAATGCAGGTCGTTTCTTCGTCTTTGTCTCTAAATATTTCCGTTTTCAAATTTTGTGAGCAAGAAGGATTTTAGAAAATACAGAAGAAACAAGTTGTGCGTCCGTGGGAGGGGTTTTCTATGTGGTTTTTGGAGTATTTGTCAAATTACGAGTTATACGGGAAAGTGCCGAGGAATCTGCGAATGCAGGTCGTTTCTTCGTCTTTGTCTCTAAATATTTCCGTTTTCAAATTTTGTGAGCAAGAAGGATTTTAGAAAATACAGAAGAAACAAGTTGTGCGTCCGTGGGGAGGGGTTTTCTATGTGGTTTTTGAGTATTTGTCAAATTACGAGTTATACGGGAAAGTGCCGAGGAATCTGCGAATGCAGGTCGTTTCTTCGTCTTTGTCTCTAAATATTTCCGTTTTCAAATTTTGTGAGCAAGAAGGATTTTAGAAAATACAGAAGAAACAAGTTGTGCGTCCGTGGGGAGGGGTTTTCTATGTGGTTTTTGGAGTATTTGTCAAATTACGAGTTATACGGGAAAGTGCCGAGGAATCTGCGAATGCAGGTCGTTTCTTCGTCTTTGTCTCTAAATATTTCCGTTTTCAAATTTTGTGAGCAAGAAGGATTTTAGAAAATACAGAAGAAACAAGTTGTGCGTCCGTGGGGAGGGGTTTTCTATGTGGTTTTTGGAGTATTTGTCAAATTACGAGTTATACGGGAAAGTGCCGAGGAATCTGCGAATGCAGGTCGTTTCTTCGTCTTTGTCTCTAAATATTTCCGTTTTCAAATTTTGTGAGCAAGAAGGATTTTAGAAAATACAGAAGAAACAAGTTGTGCGTCCGTGGGGAGGGTTTTCTATGTGGTTTTTGGAGTATTTGTCAAATTACGAGTTATACGGGAAAGTGCCGAGGAATCTGCGAATGCAGGTCGTTTCTTCGTCTTTGTCTCTAAATATTTCCGTTTTCAAATTTTGTGAGCAAGAAGGATTTTAGAAAATACAGAAGAAACAAGTTGTGCGTCCGTGGGGAGGGGTTTTCTATGTGGTTTTTGGAGTATTTGTCAAATTACGAGTTATACGGGAAAGTGCCGAGGAATCTGCGAATGCAGGTCGTTTCTTCGTCTTTGTCTCTAAATATTTCCGTTTTCAAATTTTGTGAGCAAGAAGGATTTTAGAAAATACAGAAGAAACAAGTTGTGCGTCCGTGGGGAGGGGTTTTCTATGTGGTTTTTGGAGTATTTGTCAAATTACGAGTTATACGGGAAAGTGCCGAGGAATCTGCGAATGCAGGTCGTTTCTTCGTCTTTGTCTCTAAATATTTCCGTTTCAAATTTTGTGAGCAAGAAGGATTTTAGAAAATACAGAAGAAACAAGTTGTGCGTCCGTGGGGAGGGGTTTTCTATGTGGTTTTTGGAGTATTTGTCAAATTACGAGTTATACGGGAAAGTGCCGAGGAATCTGCGAATGCAGGTCGTTTCTTCGTCTTTGTCTCTAAATATTTCCGTTTTCAAATTTTGTGAGCAAGAAGGATTTTAGAAAATACAGAAGAAACAAGTTGTGCGTCCGTGGGGAGGGGTTTTCTATGTGGTTTTTGGAGTATTTGTCAAATTACGAGTTATACGGGAAAGTGCCGAGGAATCTGCGAATGCAGGTCGTTTCTTCGTCTTTGTCTCTAAATATTTCCGTTTTCAAATTTTGTGAGCAAGAAGGATTTTAGAAAATACAGAAGAAACAAGTTGTGCGTCCGTGGGGAGGGGTTTTCTATGTGGTTTTTGGAGTATTTGTCAAATTACGAGTTATACGGGAAAGTGCCGAGGAATCTGCGAATGCAGGTCGTTTCTTCGTCTTTGTCTCTAAATATTTCCGTTTTCAAATTTTGTGAGCAAGAAGGATTTTAGAAAATACAGAAGAAACAAGTTGTGCGTCCGTGGGGAGGGGTTTTCTATGTGGTTTTTGGAGTATTTGTCAAATTACGAGTTATACGGGAAAGTGCCGAGGAATCTGCGAATGCAGGTCGTTTCTTCGTCTTTGTCTCTAAATATTTCCGTTTTCAAATTTTGTGAGCAAGAAGGATTTTAGAAAATACAGAAGAAACAAGTTGTGCGTCCGTGGGGAGGGGTTTTCTATGTGGTTTTTGGAGTATTTGTCAAATTACGAGTTATACGGGAAAGTGCCGAGGAATCTGCGAATGCAGGTCGTTTCTTCGTCTTTGTCTCTAAATATTTCCGTTTTCAAATTTTGTGAGCAAGAAGGATTTTAGAAAATACAGAAGAAACAAGTTGTGCGTCCGTGGGAGGGGTTTTCTATGTGGTTTTTGGAGTATTTGTCAAATTACGAGTTATACGGAAAGTGCCGAGGAATCTGCGAATGCAGGTCGTTTCTTCGTCTTTGTCTCTAAATATTTCCGTTTTCAAATTTTGTGAGCAAGAAGGATTTTAGAAAATACAGAAGAAACAAGTTGTGCGTCCGTGGGGAGGGGTTTTCTATGTGGTTTTTGGAGTATTTGTCAAATTACGAGTTATACGGGAAAGTGCCGAGGAATCTGCGAATGCAGGTCGTTTCTTCGTCTTTGTCTCTAAATATTTCCGTTTTCAAATTTTGTGAGCAAGAAGGATTTTAGAAAATACAGAAGAAACAAGTTGTGCGTCCGTGGGGAGGGGTTTTCTATGTGGTTTTTGGAGTATTTGTCAAATTACGAGTTATACGGGAAAGTGCCGAGGAATCTGCGAATGCAGGTCGTTTCTTCGTCTTTGTCTCTAAATATTTCCGTTTTCAAATTTTGTGAGCAAGAAGGATTTTAGAAAATACAGAAGAAACAAGTTGTGCGTCCGTGGGGAGGGGTTTTCTATGTGGTTTTTGGAGTATTTGTCAAATTACGAGTTATACGGGAAAGTGCCGAGGAATCTGCGAATGCAGGTCGTTTCTTCGTCTTTGTCTCTAAATATTTCCGTTTTCAAATTTTGTGAGCAAGAAGGATTTTAGAAAATACAGAAGAAACAAGTTGTGCGTCCGTGGGGAGGGGTTTTCTATGTGGTTTTTGGAGTATTTGTCAAATTACTAGTTATACGGGAAAGTGCCGAGGAATCTGCGAATGCAGGTCGTTTCTTCGTCTTTGTCTCTAAATATTTCCGTTTTCAAATTTTGTGAGCAAGAAGGATTTTAGAAAATACAGAAGAAACAAGTTGTGCGTCCGTGGGGAGGGGTTTTCTATGTGGTTTTTGGAGTATTTGTCAAATTACGAGTTATACGGGAAAGTGCCGAGGAATCTGCGAATGCAGGTCGTTTCTTCGTCTTTGTCTCTAAATATTTCCGTTTTCAAATTTTGTGAGCAAGAAGGATTTTAGAAAATACAGAAGAAACAAGTTGTGCGTCCGTGGGGAGGGGTTTTCTATGTGGTTTTTGGAGTATTTGTCAAATTACGAGTTATACGGGAAAGTGCCGAGGAATCTGCGAATGCAGGTCGTTTCTTCGTCTTTGTCTCTAAATATTTCCGTTTTCAAATTTTGTGAGCAAGAAGGATTTTAGAAAATACAGAAGAAACAAGTTGTGCGTCCGTGGGGAGGGGTTTTCTATGTGGTTTTTGGAGTATTTGTCAAATTACGAGTTATACGGGAAAGTGCCGAGGAATCTGCGAATGCAGGTCGTTTCTTCGTCTTTGTCTCTAAATATTTCCGTTTTCAAATTTTGTGAGCAAGAAGGATTTTAGAAAATACAGAAGAAACAAGTTGTGCGTCCGTGGGGAGGGGTTTTCTATGTGGTTTTTGGAGTATTTGTCAAATTACGAGTTATACGGGAAAGTGCCGAGGAATCTGCGAATGCAGGTCGTTTCTTCGTCTTTGTCTCTAAATATTTCCGTTTTCAAATTTTGTGAGCAAGAAGGATTTTAGAAAATACAGAAGAAACAAGTTGTGCGTCCGTGGGGAGGGGTTTTCTATGTGGTTTTTGGAGTATTTGTCAAATTACGAGTTATACGGGAAAGTGCCGAGGAATCTGCGAATGCAGGTCGTTTCTTCGTCTTTGTCTCTAAATATTTCCGTTTTCAAATTTTGTGAGCAAGAAGGATTTTAGAAAATACAGAAGAAACAAGTTGTGCGTCCGTGGGGAGGGGTTTTCTATGTGGTTTTTGGAGTATTTGTCAAATTACGAGTTATACGGGAAAGTGCCGAGGAATCTGCGAATGCAGGTCGTTTCTTCGTCTTTGTCTCTAAATATTTCCGTTTTCAAATTTTGTGAGCAAGAAGGATTTTAGAAAATACAGAAGAAACAAGTTGTGCGTCCGTGGGGAGGGGTTTTCTATGTGGTTTTTGGAGTATTTGTCAAATTACGAGTTATACGGGAAAGTGCCGAGGAATCTGCGAATGCAGGTCGTTTCTTCGTCTTTGTCTCTAAATATTTCCGTTTTCAAATTTTGTGAGCAAGAAGGATTTTAGAAAATACAGAAGAAACAAGTTGTGCGTCCGTGGGGAGGGGTTTTCTATGTGGTTTTTGGAGTATTTGTCAAATTACGAGTTATACGGGAAAGTGCCGAGGAATCTGCGAATGCAGGTCGTTTCTTCGTCTTTGTCTCTAAATATTTCCGTTTTCAAATTTTGTGAGCAAGAAGGATTTTAGAAAATACAGAAGAAACAAATTGTGCGTCCGTGGGGAGGGGTTTTCTATGTGGTTTTTGGAGTATTTGTCAAATTACGAGTTATACGGGAAAGTGCCGAGGAATCTGCGAATGCAGATCGTTTCTTCGTCTTTGTCTCTAAATATTTCCGTTTTCAAATTTTGTGAGAGAGAAGCATTTTAGAAAATACAGAAGAAACAAGTTGTGCCTCCGTGGGGTGGGGTTTTCTATGTGGTTTTTGGAGTATTTGTCAAATTACGAGTTATACGGGAAAGTGCCGAGAAATCTGCGAATGCAGATCGTTTCTTCGTCTTTGTCTCTAAATATTTCCGTTTTTAAATTTTGTGAGCAAGAAGGATTTTAGAAAATACAGAAGAAACAAGTTGTGCGTCCGTGGGGAGGGGTTTTCTATGTGGTTTTTGGAGTATTTGTCAAATTACGAGTTATACGGGAAAGTGCCGAGGAATCTGCGAATGCAGATCGTTTCTTCGTCTTTGTCTCTAAATATTTCCGTTTTCAAATTTTGTGAGCAAGAAGGATTTTAGAAAATACAGAAGAAACAAGTTGTGCGTCCGTGGGGAGGGGTTTTCTATGTGGTTTTTGGAGTATTTGTCAAATTACGAGTTATACGGGAAAGTGCCGAGGAATCTGCGAATGCAGATCGTTTTTTCGTCTTTGTCTCTAAATATTTCCGTTTTCAAATTTTGTGAGCAAGAAGGATTTTAGAAAATACAGAAGAAACAAGTTGTGCGTCCGTGGGGAGGGGTTTTCTATGTGGTTTTTGGAGTATTTGTCAAATTACGAGTTATACGGGAAAGTGCCGAGGAATCTGCGAATGCAGGTCGTTTCTTCGTCTTTGTCTCTAAATATTTCCGTTTTCAAATTTTGTGAGCAAGAAGGATTTTAGAAAATACAGAAGAAACAAGTTGTGCGTCCGTGGGGAGGGGTTTTCTATGTGGTTTTTGGAGTATTTGTCAAATTACGAGTTATACGGGAAAGTGCCGAGGAATCTGCGAATGCAGGTCGTTTCTTCGTCTTTGTCTCTAAATATTTCCGTTTTCAAATTTTGTGAGCAAGAAGGATTTTAGAAAATACAGAAGAAACAAGTTGTGCGTCCGTGGGGAGGGGTTTTCTATGTGGTTTTTGGAGTATTTGTCAAATTACGAGTTATACGGGAAAGTGCCGAGGAATCTGCGAATGCAGGTCCTTTCTTCGTCTTTGTCTCTAAATATTTCCGTTTTCAAATTTTGTGAGAGAGAAGGATTTTAGAAAATACAGAAGAAACAAGTTGTGCGTCCGTGGGGAGGGGTTTTCTATGTGGTTTTTGGAGTATTTGTCAAATTACGAGTTATACGGGAAAGTGCCGAGGAATCTGCGAATGCAGATCGTTTCTTCGTCTTTGTCTCTAAATATTTCCGTTTTCAAATTTTGTGAGCAAGAAGGATTTTAGAAAATACAGAAGAAACAAGTTGTGCGTCCGTGGGGAGGGGTTTTCTATGTGGTTTTTGGAGTATTTGTCAAATTACGAGTTATACGGGAAAGTGCCGAGGAATCTGCGAATGCAGGTCGTTTCTTCGTCTTTGTCTCTAAATATTTCCGTTTTCAAATTTTGTGAGAGAGAAGGATTTTAGAAAATACAGAAGAAACAAGTTGTGCGTCCGTGGGGAGGGGTTTTCTATGTGGTTTTTGGAGTATTTGTCAAATTACGAGTTATACGGGAAAGTGCCGAGGAATCTGCGAATGCAGGTCGTTTCTTCGTCTTTGTCTCTAAATATTTCCGTTTTCAAATTTTGTGAGCAAGAAGGATTTTAGAAAATACAGAAGAAACAAGTTGTGCGTCCGTGGGGAGGGGTTTTCTATGTGGTTTTTGGAGTATTTGTCAAATTACGAGTTATACGGGAAAGTGCCGAGGAATCTGCGAATGCAGATCGTTTCTTCGTCTTTGTCTCTAAATATTTCCGTTTTCAAATTTTGTGAGAGAGAAGCATTTTAGAAAATACAGAAGAAACAAGTTGTGCGTCCGTGGGGAGGGGTTTTCTATGTGGTTTTTGGAGTATTTGTCAAATTACGAGTTATACGGGAAAGTGCCGAGGAATCTGCGAATGCAGGTCGTTTCTTCGTCTTTGTCTCTAAATATTTCCGTTTTTAAATTTTGTGAGAGAGAAGGATTTTAGAAAATACAGAAGAAACAAGTTGTGCGTCCGTGGGGAGGGGTTTTCTATGTGGTTTTTGGAGTATTTGTCAAATTACGAGTTATACGGGAAAGTGCCGAGGAATCTGCGAATGCAGGTCGTTTCTTCGTCTTTGTCTCTAAATATTTCCGTTTTCAAATTTTGTGAGAGAGAAGCATTTTAGAAAATACAGAAGAAACAAGTTGTGCGTCCGTGGGGAGGGGTTTTCTATGTGGTTTTTGGAGTATTTGTCAAATTACGAGTTATACGGGAAAGTGCCGAGGAATCTGCGAATGCAGGTCGTTTCTTCGTCTTTGTCTCTAAATATTTCCGTTTTCAAATTTTGTGAGAGAGAAGCATTTTAGAAAATACAGAAGAAACAAGTTGTGCCTCCGTGGGGTGGGGTTTTCTATGTGGTTTTTGGAGTATTTGTCAAATTACGAGTTATACGGGAAAGTGCCGAGAAATCTGCGAATGCAGATCGTTTCTTCGTCTTTGTCTCTAAATATTTCCGTTTTTAAATTTTGTGAGAGAGAAGGATTTTAGAAAATACAGAAGAAACAAGTTGTGCGTCCGTGGGGAGGGGTTTTCTATGTGGTTTTTGGAGTATTTGTCAAATTACGAGTTATACGGGAAAGTGCCGAGGAATCTGCGAATGCAGGTCGTTTCTTCGTCTTTGTCTCTAAATATTTCCGTTTTCAAATTTTGTGAGCAAGAAGGATTTTAGAAAATACAGAAGAAACAAGTTGTGCGTCCGTGGGGAGGGGTTTTCTATGTGGTTTTTGGAGTATTTGTCAAATTACGAGTTATACGGGAAAGTGCCGAGGAATCTGCGAATGCAGGTCGTTTCTTCGTCTTTGTCTCTAAATATTTCCGTTTTCAAATTTTGTGAGCAAGAAGGATTTTAGAAAATACAGAAGAAACAAGTTGTGCGTCCGTGGGGAGGGGTTTTCTATGTGGTTTTTGGAGTATTTGTCAAATTACGAGTTATACGGGAAAGTGCCGAGGAATCTGCGAATGCAGATCGTTTCTTCGTCTTTGTCTCTAAATATTTCCGTTTTCAAATTTTGTGAGAGAGAAGGATTTTAGAAAATACAGAAGAAACAAGTTGTGCGTCCGTGGGGAGGGGTTTTCTATGTGGTTTTTGGAGTATTTGTCAAATTACGAGTTATACGGGAAAGTGCCGAGGAATCTGCGAATGCAGGTCGTTTCTTCGTCTTTGTCTCTAAATATTTCCGTTTTCAAATTTTGTGAGCAAGAAGGATTTTAGAAAATACAGAAGAAACAAGTTGTGCGTCCGTGGGGAGGGGTTTTCTATGTGGTTTTTGGAGTATTTGTCAAATTACGAGTTATACGGGAAAGTGCCGAGGAATCTGCGAATGCAGATCGTTTCTTCGTCTTTGTCTCTAAATATTTCCGTTTTCAAATTTTGTGAGAGAGAAGGATTTTAGAAAATACAGAAGAAACAAGTTGTGCGTCCGTGGGGAGGGGTTTTCTATGTGGTTTTTGGAGTATTTGTCAAATTACGAGTTATACGGGAAAGTGCCGAGGAATCTGCGAATGCAGGTCGTTTCTTCGTCTTTGTCTCTAAATATTTCCGTTTTCAAATTTTGTGAGCAAGAAGGATTTTAGAAAATACAGAAGAAACAAGTTGTGCGTCCGTGGGGAGGGGTTTTCTATGTGGTTTTTGGAGTATTTGTCAAATTACGAGTTATACGGGAAAGTGCCGAGGAATCTGCGAATGCAGATCGTTTCTTCGTCTTTGTCTCTAAATATTTCCGTTTTCAAATTTTGTGAGAGAGAAGGATTTTAGAAAATACAGAAGAAACAAGTTGTGCGTCCGTGGGGAGGGGTTTTCTATGTGGTTTTTGGAGTATTTGTCAAATTACGAGTTATACGGGAAAGTGCCGAGGAATCTGCGAATGCAGGTCGTTTCTTCGTCTTTGTCTCTAAATATTTCCGTTTTCAAATTTTGTGAGAGAGAAGGATTTTAGAAAATACAGAAGAAACAAGTTGTGCGTCCGTGGGGAGGGGTTTTCTATGTGGTTTTTGGAGTATTTGTCAAATTACGAGTTATACGGGAAAGTGCCGAGGAATCTGCGAATGCAGGTCGTTTCTTCGTCTTTGTCTCTAAATATTTCCGTTTTCAAATTTTGTGAGCAAGAAGGATTTTAGAAAATACAGAAGAAACAAGTTGTGCGTCCGTGGGGAGGGGTTTTCTATGTGGTTTTTGGAGTATTTGTCAAATTACGAGTTATACGGGAAAGTGCCGAGGAATCTGCGAATGCAGGTCGTTTCTTCGTCTTTGTCTCTAAATATTTCCGTTTTCAAATTTTGTGAGAGAGTAGGATTTTAGAAAATACAGAAGAAACAAGTTGTGCCTCCGTGGGGTGGGGTTTTCTATGTGGTTTTTGGAGTATTTGTCAAATTACGAGTTATACGGGAAAGTGCCGAGGAATTTGCGAATGCAGGTCGTTTTTTTGTCTTTGTCTCTAAATATTTCCGTTTTCAAATTTTGTGAGCAAGAAGGATTTTAGAAAATACAGAAGAAACAAGTTGTGCGTCCGTGGGGAGGGGTTTTCTATGTGGTTTTTGGAGTATTTGTCAAATTACGAGTTATACGGGAAAGTGCCGAGGAATTTGCGAATGCAGGTCGTTTTTTCGTCTTTGTCTCTAAATATTTCCGTTTTCAAATTTTGTGAGCAAGAAGGATTTTAGAAAATACAGAAGAAACAAGTTGTGCGTCCGTGGGGAGGGGTTTTCTATGTGGTTTTTGGAGTATTTGTCAAATTACGAGTTATACGGGTAAGTGCCGAGGAATCTGCGAATGCAGGTCGTTTCTTCGTCTTTGTCTCTAAATATTTCCGTTTTCAAATTTTGTGAGAGAGAAGGATTTTAGAAAATACAGAAGAAACAAGTTGTGCCTCCGTGGGGTGGGGTTTTCTATGTGGTTTTTGGAGTATTTGTCAAATTACGAGTTATACGGGAAAGTGCCGAGAAATCTGCGAATGCAGATCGTTTCTTCGTCTTTGTCTCTAAATATTTCCGTTTTTAAATTTTGTGAGAGAGAAGGATTTTAGAAAATACAGAAGAAACAAGTTGTGCGTCCGTGGGGAGGGGTTTTCTATGTGGTTTTTGGAGTATTTGTCAAATTACGAGTTATACGGGAAAGTGCCGAGGAATCTGCGAATGCAGGTCGTTTCTTCGTCTTTGTCTTTAAATATTTCCGTTTTCAAATTTTGTGAGCAAGAAGGATTTTAGAAAATACAGAAGAAACAAGTTGTGCGTCCGTGGGGAGGGGTTTTCTATGTGGTTTTTGGAGTATTTGTCAAATTACGAGTTATACGGGAAAGTGCCGAGGAATCTGCGAATGCAGGTCGTTTCTTCGTCTTTGTCTCTAAATATTTCCGTTTTCAAATTTTGTGAGCAAGAAGGATTTTAGAAAATACAGAAGAAACAAGTTGTGCGTCCGTGGGGAGGGGTTTTCTATGTGGTTTTTGGAGTATTTGTCAAATTACGAGTTATACGGGAAAGTGCCGAGGAATCTGCGAATGCAGATCGTTTCTTCGTCTTTGTCTCTAAATATTTCCGTTTTCAAATTTTGTGAGAGAGAAGGATTTTAGAAAATACAGAAGAAACAAGTTGTGCGTCCGTGGGGAGGGGTTTTCTATGTGGTTTTTGGAGTATTTGTCAAATTACGAGTTATACGGGAAAGTGCCGAGAAATCTGCGAATGCAGATCATTTCTTCGTCTTTGTTTCTAAATATTTCCGTTTTTAAATTTTGTGAGAGAGAAGGATTTTAGAAAATACAGAAGAAACAAGTTGTGCCTCCGTGGGGAGGGGTTTTCTATGTGGTTTTTGGAGTATTTGTCAAATTACGAGTTATACGGGAAAGTGCCGAGAAATCTGCGAATGCAGATCATTTCTTCGTCTTTGTTTCTAAATATTTCCGTTTTTAAATTTTGTGAGAGAGAAGGATTTTAGAAAATACAGAAGAAACAAGTTGTGCCTCCGTGGGAAGGGGTTTTCTATACAGTTTTTTGGTTTTGAATATTTGTCAAATTACAACTTATACGGGAAAGTGCCGGCAAATCTGAAAGTGCAGGTCGTTTTGTGGTCTTCTTCTTTTTTAAATATTTCCGTTTTCAAATTTTGTGAGGAAGAAGTAGTTTAGAAAATACAGTAGAAACAAGTTGTGCCTCCGTGGGAAGGGGTTTTCTATACAGTTTTTTGGTTTTGAATATTTGTCAAAGTGCCGGCAAATCTGCAAATGCAGATTTGTAACGATTTTTAAATGTATTTTGCTTTGCCATTCGTTAAATCGAGATTTATTTTTTTTTTGTCATTCGCTACATAAGACAGTTAATGTAAAAATTTCGCCATTCGTTATATGCGATATTCGTTAAACTGAGTATTCGCTATACCGGGCTTTGACTGTATATAAAATTTCAAAAACAACGCAAAATAAAACATACAGATTTCACCTTATATTACATTCGAAGATGAAGAAAAAACGTAAGGAACTTCGTTCCGAATGACCCCGACCGCATTTTTTTTTTAATATTCTCATGATCAGTTATGAAAAAGATTTTTTATGGTGAAATTGTAGTTCGACTAAAAAAATTCACATTGTCTTTGTTAAGCAATACCTGTTAAATTGTTAAATTTTTACTTCCACAAAATTGAGAAAGATTTTTTTTTATTAAATTGTAGTAACTAATATTTTTTTAAAGACAAAAAAAGTGAAGCTTAACGCTTATTGGCTGGGTTACATACCATGTCTGTTTCACGATCACCTCGACGCTCATCAACATCCAAATTTGCTTCGAACCCAATTCATGACTAACTGCAAACTGTCTTCAAGCAGCAGCGCTAGCTATCCTACTACCTGAGCTCTTCATTACTGACTGTCTATATTTAATATCGATCGATTTCTAATTTTTGTCACTGTGTTTTTCTTTTGATTGCCATATATGTTATATTCAATTGATTTCCAACTGATTTTTATGTTTTTTGCTAGTGTATCAGTGATAACAATTATTTGAAACTTTACGCCAGGCCTAGGGATTTTTGAGCATTAATTTAACCTTAAAGTTAAGAAAATCAAATATATTTTAAAGTTAAGAAAATCACAAAAATTATTGAAGTTTTTTTCTTTCAGGAATCGTTATGTAATATTGGTATTTTCTTTAAAGACAGCCTTATGTTACAAGTGATTTTTGAAATATATTAAATTTTTTATTTATTTAATATAACATATTTATTGTTACGTTTTTACTCTTTAATAAAAACAGCTTTTACGGATTCTTTGATTGCAAATGAATTAAAACATCCTCAGCTATTTTGTATACAGTACTTTCAATTCAGTTCACTCTTTATTAATTATTTAATTATGCTAAACACTTTGTATACTGTTATGCCACTACTGTTCAGACACACTGCTTAATGTTGACGGTAGCACAATTAAAACCAGACTGTCCCAACGCATACACCGCGCCGCTATTTATATGCAGTTGCCGAATTCGAGAACCATCTAACATGCTTGTACTAATGACTTGAGCGCCACTAATGGACAAAAAATGACCACAAATTTACATATAATGCTATTAATTTCATTATTAAATAAAAAAAGGAGTTTTTAGAAAAACAATTCCAAGAAACTAGAAAAAAAAACTATTTTAGATTCATTTAGATACAGTTAAACGAAAAACAGCAGTCAGTAGCAGTTTTAACAATATAAAAATAAATCATATGGAAAAACTTCCGCAGGACATTTTTTTTTTTTTAGAGACAATAGAACGACTGAACCTATAATAACTTTAATGCATAAACGTAGTTCAAATAAAATTACTAAATTAATACGGGAAAATCAAAATATTAAAAAAATCATTGCAATGGCAACGCTGAAAGCTATAAAATCGCTCTGCATGTGTTAGTAAGTAATTAAGTTGTTAAGGTGTTAGTTTTCATCAGCTCCCTGCCGGCAACTCAGTTAACTAGTAATGAATTATAAGCTAACTTTTTTACAACTGGTGGTGGTTGACACTTAGATTATTTTCAATGGAGATGACTGACTATTTTAACATTACGATGTCCTAGGAGGTAGTCAATTGTCACCCTGCATTATTTTTCAACTAACTTAAAGTTAGCTACTTCAAAGCCAGTAGCCACAGAAAAAAATGTACAAATCAAGGCTGATTTTACATTTTTCGGTGTTAATATTATATTTTATAAATTAAATTTCATCCTATTTTTTTTTTGTTAACCTCTGGTGGGATTCGAACCACTAATCCTCAAGACTGGTGAGCAGCCAACTTAACCCATTCAGCCATCGCAACATTTAAAACGAATGCGACAATAGGCAATTCATCAAGAGTTATTTACCGTGTATGTGTGTATGTTATTATTTGAATTTTGGGTTAACTCTGCACTACGTTTCGATTGTATTGTAGCTAATTTGAAGCTAGTCCATAAAAGTTAACGTAAAGTTAATTATTTTAGTAGTCGACTACCAATTTGCTGGCAGGGCTATTTTTTGCGGGGTTCTTTTTGAATTGAGCCAGCTGCATACTGCAATACTGACGTATGAGTAATATTTAAATCATAATATAAAGCATACACACACATACAAATACAAGTCACATTTGGATTTACAGCAGGCCACTGCACGAATACGCTGAAACGGCCATTTTGAATAAATTCATACTCATACATATACACACAGCATACCCGTGTTAATAAAAACGAATCAATGGAGTATACAATATAAAAATATATGAATGCAATGAATATGAATATATAAAAACGTTTCCAAATAAATAGGTGTTTGGATATTTACTTGTGGCATGAATACCCAGCTAGCATTTTTTGAAAATAATGATCAAAAAATAGTCACATTTGAATATTCTAGTTGATTAAAACTATCAAATATGCAATCATTTTCTAATCATAAATGACTCTGTCGTCGGGAGAAAATGGTACCCTGCATGTGACTATTCCTGAATAGTAATTTATGATCTCTGCTTTAATGTAGTTTTCATATACATTTGTTATCACATGTGATAATATTTGCTGTTCACTTTTTAGTTGAATTTGCAATCATTTTATGATCATATTTTGAATCATTTTCGACTCTTTTTTGAAATCGTTCAATGATCATATTTGGTATGATATTCGATAAATTTTTAAAACAAATCTTATCATAATTTGAAGTCACATTATGATCATACTGTGTATAATATTTGACCCTTTTTTTAATAGAAATCTGACTATAATTTGGTATAATTTTATGATAAAATATTTATTATAATTAAATTATTCAAAAAATTTATTATAATTCATTTAACGCATTTACGAAACATAAGTATACAACTAGTTATCAACGTTTTCGTTTATTGGCACGTTCCTTCGCATGGACAAAATATTTCTGAAGGATACTATTTATTTCCTTGTCCTCGGCCTTGTACTTCAGATGACATATATCACATTGTTCGACTAAAGCGAATTTTTCAAAGATCGAACTTCATTTTGCAGCTCCATTGTTATACTTGTTGGACAAGGGATTACGGGAGTACAGACGTTTTCAACAGAAAACTTTTTTATAACAAAAATAGACACTTATTCTCACTTTAGCAATCAAAATCAAAATACTTATTGGAAGGACACTGTGAATGAATAAAATTTTAATTACATATTTGACAGAAATAGAGAAAGTAAGATGATTACCGAATCACATTTTAGTATCCAAGAATAGTCACAAAGAACTCAAGTAAATGATAAAAATTATTGTAATCAGTTTTTAATCCTAAGGAATAGACAAATTTGACTGTTCTTTTTGATGAAGTATATGAAAACTCAGTTTTTAATCACCAAAACTAGTCAAAAATGAGTGAGTAAGATGACAACTAAAAATTCAATCATCCAAATGCTAGCTGGGTAGTTTTATTACCTGTATGACTACTAAGGCGAAAAATTTAGTTTTTTTGCTTTCATGTATTAGTGTGTATTGTCTGTCCATTGTACAAATTTAAATTTTTAAGGTCATATGCACATAATAATTATTGTAAGCTTATTAAGTTCTTATTTGACGTATTTCTATGGAATATTTGTCAAATGAACAACGAAGTTCCTTAACGCGGCTTGCTGGTAGTGGAAATTAGTAGAAATCGTCACGAAAGCATGTGAGCTGTTTATATGTAATGGTGTACTGTCGACAAGCAATTGTATATGATGGGCGGTGTCTCCACTGACAGCAGCGGAGACACCTACCAATAAATATTAATTAGTTTAAAAACGTTCCAAAAATTTAAGGAATCATAAAATTTCAAAATTTTAAAAACAACACAAAATAAAACATACAGATTTCACCTTGTATTACATTCAAAGATGAAAAAAAAAACGTAAGGAACTTCGTTCCTAACGGGGGTCCCCCGATCGCATTTCTTTTTTTATGAATATAAGTGTTACTATTAAGTGTTATTATTTTTTTTTTTTGTTTTTTTTATACATAAATTTTATAAAAATAATTTTTTGCATTTACAAATTAAATAAATGAATAGTTTAAGCAAACGAGCACAAGTAATTGGTGCGCTCATTACGTTCGGGCTTAAAACTCATTCACTCTCGTTCCTGCTGCCACACATTCAATTTGTTTTTTAATGAATATTGCAATTATTCGGTGCATACAAAAATAAATGAATTATTTGATGTAGCCCTTTAATTTATATGTATGTATGTATGTAGTGCAAGTGCATATACACTCACACACACATATACACACTCTCAAGTACCTTACAAATCGTTGCAGAATAATTAATAAAAACAGGTAACGTTCATGCATTATTATTCATTCGAATATTCAACCGTTACATGGGTATTTATGTACATATGTATGCAATATTTATAAATTAGCTTAAAAAATATTCTTAAGCAAAATGTCAAAATTATGGGGGTTTTTACAATGGTTTTCATTTGCTTACGGAAAAAGCTTTCATTTTAAAAGCTTTTCAGAACTGTTTGTCACTTATTAACAAAAAAAAAAAAAGACTTTAAACACTACTAGTAGTGCGTGTACGAAAAGCAAAGGAAACAATTTAGTTTTATGTAAAAGTGCCTTAGCAAGTGTTTAGCCAATAGAAAAATTGTTCAACATGAGCTCAGAACAAACCAAAAATTTAATAGCAATTCCCTTTATTACTTTGAGAAATGGCCGAAACATGCCCATGATAGGTCTGGGAACTTGGAGGGTAAGTTTAATTATGCAAGTGCATACATTGTGTGCATTCGTTCGTGACCGAGAACTGTCACACACATGGCAAGGTCATCACCACAATTTTCTCTTTCAGAGATGTTTAGGTTTGCTCATGGGGTAAAAGTTAAACCATAGCAAAACCAAAAGCGGTTATTATGCTAAGACAGAATTTTTTTCAAGCCAGACCCGCACGCACGTCTAGTTCTTTTTAGAAAATGAAAAAAACTGCTTATGGTTGAAAGGAATTTTTGCCTGTTTTTTGATTAATGTAAAATTTGAGGAATTGAAGAACTTGTAATTAATATTTGGTTTTATTCGATCTCCTTTTATTTAATTAATAGTATTTTCTTGATCTAAAGGTCTTTTTATTCAAACTATTCAAACATGAACTTAATTATTTATTCGCTATAAGAGCCAATTGAATTGTATTATTTTCGCTTCAAAAATAAACCTTACAAACGTTTTGCTGTCTTTTTCAGCCGTCTATATGCCGCCGACATTTCGTTGATGCTAATCAAGGAAGTGCTGACTTGAATTAGCAAGACGTAAAATGTTTTCTGTATAAAAAGTTTGTTGGAACATTTCTGATTCTCATTTGGTCCATGAGAATTTTGGTTTCAAACATTCTTTTTAGATTTTTCGAGTCTATTGATGAGTTGATTGGCATCAATGAAATGTCGGCGGCATATAGACGGCTGAAAAAGACAGAAAACATTGGTAAGGAAATGTTTGTTGATAAGCATTTTCTTTTCTTCAGTTACAACGTCATGCTGGCGATGTTGTTCGTGATGCTATCGATGTGGGCTACCGCCATTTTGATTGCGCCCACATTTATCGCAACGAAAGGGAAGTCGGCGAAGCATTTAAGCAAGTCTTAGAGAAAGGAATCGTAAACAGGTATTTAAGTAATTTCTTTTAAGCTGCAATATCACATGCATACATACATATGCAGGCATGTACATAATTAATCATTTTCTTTCATAATAGAGCTGACTTATTTGTCACTAGCAAACTTTGGAATACCTTTCATCATCCTTCTTCGGTGCGGCCAGCTTGTGAGACTACATTGAAAAACCTTAGTTTAACATATTTAGATAATTATCTCATTCACTGGCCAATGGCTTACAAGGAGGGAGATGAGCTTGTTCCCAGGGATGAGAAAGATAAAATAATATTTTCTAATGTTGACTATGTTGATACTTGGAAGGCGATGGAGGAATTAGTAGACGCTGGCTTATGCCTCAGCATTGGACTGTCTAACTTCAATGCAGCACAAATACAGCGTGTACTCAACGTGGCCCGTATACCGCCCGCCAATCTACAAATCGAATGTCATCCCTATTTGAAACAACAAGACTTAATGGACTTTTGCAAACTGCACAATATTGCCGTTACCGCTTACAGCTCTTTGGGTTCACCTAGTTCACCGTATTCGAAACCGGGAGAATATCCAATACTACAAAATCCCAAAGTTTTGACTTTGGCCGAGAAGTATAAAAAGACGGCTGCCCAGTTACTGTTACGTTACCAATTGGATTGTGGCAACATTGTCCTGCCCAGATCAACGAACAAGGCGCATATGCAAGAGAATCTGGATATTTTGGATTTTACCATCAATCCCGACGATATGGAAACATTGAATAGTCTAGATTTTGGCGGACGATTCATGATAATGGCAGAGTATGTCGGTATAAAATTAAATAAATGTCTATTTATTTTTCTACATATGTATGTACTTTTTTCTTTCTCCAATTTCATTTACAGCACTACAGAGCATCCGCATTATCCATTCGCAGTGTAGATGTTGAAAATTAATTTCTATAACATTTTTTTTTTGTATGAAATACTGTACCTGATTTTTTAGGGTTCCGTACATATACAGTGAAAGCATAACCCTTTTACTGAGACTTGGCTCTGCGTACGTCTGTCCGTCTGTCAATTATAGGCCCCATTCTTCCAAAAGTTAAAAGCTAGAGAGTTAAAATTTTCACAGATCATGTGGATGGATACCTGGCCGCAATAAGAACAAATACCAAAATCAATAAAAAGTTACAAACTAAAGGGTGCTCCCATGCAAGAAACTATGAAAATTAGCTGTAACTTTTGAGTCGTAAGAGATTTGAAGTTTACACAAGATATGTGGTTATTCGGCCGTTATAATAACAAATAATAAAAACAATAAAAAATTAAAAACCAGAAGGGGTTCCCATACAAGAAACTGTGAAAATTAGATAATATTAGCTGTAACTTTTGATCCGTAAGAGCTAGAAAGCTGAAATTTGCATAGCACATGTGGTTACCCAGCCGCTACCACAGCAAATACTAAAAACAACAAAAAACCAAGGGGGTTCCCATACGAGAAACTGTGAAAATGAGTAACTATGGCTGCAACTTTTGAACCATAAAAGATAGAGATGCAAAATTTGCATAGAATATGTGGTTGCATAGGTTCTACAACAATAAGTACCAAAATCAGCAAAAAATTAAGATTTAAAGGAAGCTCCCATATAAGAAACTGAAATTAGCTTTAACTTTTGCGCTGTAGGAGATAGAGGCTGGAAATTTGCACTGGATATGCAGATGCCAAGCGTTTACAATAAGAAAATAGCAAAACTAGCAAGAAGTAAAAAAAATTTAAGTCTGGCTCTATACATGGGAACACCCTTTAGTTTGAAGATCAGCTGTAACTTTTGAGCCGTACGAGATAGAGACTTGAAGTTTGCACAGTATAGCTAGTTGATTGGCCTCTACAACAACAAAAACTGAAAACAACACAAAAAAAAATAAATAAAATTTATACGTGACCAATACATGGGGGCGCCCTTTATTTTCAAAACTAGCTGTAACTTTTGAACCGTAAGAGATAGAGACTTGAAATTTGCACAGCATGGCTAGTTGTTTGGCCTCTACAAATATACAAAATACTGAAAACAAAAAATAAATAAAATTTGTATATGTCTAATTCATGGGGGTACCCTTTAGTTTCGAAATTAGCTGTAACTTTTGAGCCACAAGAGATAGAAATTTAAAACTTTCATCAGTTGTCTGGCCTCTACGAAAAAAGGTCAAATTTAAATAGTGTACAATGCGTGGGGACACCCTGTGGTTTGGAAATCAGCTGTAACTTTTGAGCCGCAGGAGATAGAGGCTTGAAATTTGCGCAGTTCATCCAGTTGCCTGCTCGCTACAACAACAACTATTAAAAACAACATAAAATTAAGAGTCTACACCCTGCGTCTGCTAAATTAAATGGGGTCAAGCCACTTGTACGGAACCCTTGCTGTACGAGTCAGTCTCATGCTTGCCTGAATTTATTTAATTTTGCACAAAAAATTTAATTTTTCGTATGTTTAATAACAACATTTAATTGATTATTATGTAGTTATAATCAACAATTGTAATAAAAATCAAGCAATCGGCTGCAACGATTGCTAAATACGTTTCAAACAAAAGTCTTGTTCTCATTTTTATATCTGCTAATTTGTCAGTTTGGAAGTTGCTTTTTTTTTTTTTTTTTGCAAATGGCGGCCAGTACCGATATTCTGAAAGCCAAACAAAATCTGATGACTACTTTTGGCCCCTCTGTTATAAATAAAATATGCATAAGAGTAGCTTCGCTGTGTATTTCATTGATGTAAAGTAGGCCTTTTAATAATGGCAATACCATTGGCACGCGATTGCGAATGGAACTTACTCTATACTTATGTTTTTTGAAAACTGACCCAGACTCTAGTTAAAAGCTTTCCAAGCCATGTTTCAAACATTGAGCGGTTTTAAGTTTCATGAAAAGGTTTTAAAAAGTATCTACTTTAAAGTGACAGGAAATTCAAATACTAAAAATTACTGATTTTAAAAAATTATGCATATGCTCCATTTTTTTTTTTGAAACTTCTCACAAAATTTTAGTTTTTCACTTTCAATATTTTTTTTTGAAATTAATTTGTTAAGATTTTTGCTGAAAGATACACACATACATACATGCATGCATGTGTAGGTATGAAACAAATGGCTTCAAACCCGAACACATTGGAAAACTTAGACGATAAAGCTGAAACAGCAAATAATGTGGCTGTTGTATCGAAACTCAAATTAAATGACAATAACGAAATACCCATTATAGGACTTGCAACCAGAAAAGTAAATAAATTGTATGTATTTGAAGAAAATTTTAAGTTGTATGTAGTTTTTTACAGCTTCAAACAAAATGTAAAGAAATTGTGGCTGATGCTATAGAAATGGGTTATCGTCATATTGATTGTGCCGAAGTTGATGGCAATGAAAAAGAGATCGGTGAGGCCATAAAAGAAAGCATACAAAATGGTTTAATAGCAAGGTTTATCTCATCATCTATTTTATGAAACATTCGGTTTGTTCAGCTTATTTTTCTCTCTAGAGAGGATATATTTGTAACAAGCAAGGTATGGAATAATCATCACACCGCGCAGTTGGTGCGCAAAGCGTGCGAAAAATCTTTGAAAAATTTAGGCCTCACTTACTTAGACAGCTATGTAATGCACACGCCCATGGCATTTTTGCCTGGCGAGGATTATTTTCCAAAAGATGGAAATGGAAAAATTATATTCTCTGATGATAACTTCTTGCATACATGGCATGCCATGGAAAAACTTGTAAAGCTGGGTTTAGTCAAATCTCTGGGACTGGCTAACTTTAATATACGACAAATTATTGTGTTATTAGAAAATTGTCGTATTAAGCCTGCTCTTTTACATATCGAGTGCCATCCGTATTTAAATCAACAAATTTTAATGGATTTTTGTGCGGCCAATGATATTGCTATTGTAGCAAATCATTGCTTTGGTAGTCCTGCCAATATTTATCGGTTGCACTATAAAATACCACTTACTCATAATCCAAAAATTCAAGAAATGGCCTTAAAATACAATAAGAATACGCCACAGGTTCTAATTAATTATCAATTACAAAGAGGTAATGTTGTGACAGCTGCAGCCCTAAAGAGGGCCCATATGAAGGATAATATTTTAAGTGTGGATTTTAAGCTGAGTGCAAATGATATTTCTGAAATTGACCAACTCGAAACGGGTACCAGGATATACACATTTAATGAGTAAGGCTGTTTTTTTGGGATTACTATATATGTTTGTAAATGTGTACAAGTGTCATATAATTTTTAACTTATTGCAGCTTAAGAGGACATCCAAATCATCCATTTGAAAAGGATCTTTTTTAAGCACAAGAGCTTGTAGGATACATTATAATAAATGTCTTTAAAATTCTTATACCTATTTGAAATCATATACATATGTGTAATTTTTGCTTTAATAGTGTTCAATTGCCTGAAAATATTTTTTTTTTGTTCTTAATCTTTGAAGCCTCAAATTTGGAATTTCGTTTTTAAGAATTTTTCTCTAGCGAACTACGACGACAGCAATTGAAATAGGTTAGATTAACAAATTTGTTTTATTTTCATAACATGTACTCTCTATCACTCTTCATATGCACCCTCTCCATTTTCATCGTTTTCATATGCATTATTATCTTCTACTTCCTCCTCATCGCCAGCCTCCTCCTCATCTTGCTGCTGTTGATCCCACCATGATAAAACTCCTAAGCCGGACTCATTTATAGCAGCCTTAAAAAAGGAAAAAAAAGCAAATTAAAAATTTAATCCTTACAATCATTTACATCTGTTACAATAATGCGATATGGAGTTTTGGATTCACTAATTTGACTAGCTGCTGCCGCTGAGGTAGTTGGTTGTGCGGCCCCTGGTTTCATACTGTCATTTTTGGGTGGTCCTATGGGTGAACTTTCCTCAAAAATTTCTCTAGACACACGGAACTTAATGGGTTCGCCTATATCCATAAACAAGTCATGTTTGTCACCATCTTCCAAGGGATATTCCCAAACCCAAGCCTGTTCGGTCTCATCGAAACGGGAAGGATGCTGTAATGCTGCAGGTGGTATAAGTATATCGTCAAAAAATCCTAAAGTAACATGTACGCCTTCGTGGCTACAACTGCGTATTTTGCCAGTTAAAACATTTCCCACAGTGGGTCTGAAAACTATATAGCGAAAAATTACTTCTGTGTGAGAGGCGCCATCTCCGGGTAAAATAATTGAATCCTTTAGCGACACAACATCTTTCAAAGCTATGCAAAGTCCCACGTTCAGCAGAACCTGCAAATATTATATTTTCATTCATGTCGCCAGCTTTTTACGTTTTAATAATTTTTTGTCCCCACCTTGTTGGCCAACTTGCGATTAATTTCATCTCTAATTGCCTCAATTAGTTTCAAATGAAACTGCTCTGGAGCTATACGTATTGTATCTTTAAGTTCCGCTAAAGCAAACATTTGTTATGGATTTAATATTTTAAGCAAATTATATTGTTATAAGCTATATTTTAATATTTTTACCGCCCTGCTACATTTATATGCATAAATAAGCCATATGTAACTTTGTTTTGCTTTGCTCTTTCGTAAACATGTGCTTTAGCAGCAGTGTTATTAAGTGCTCGAATTTTACCAATAAAGTGCTGTGTAACGAACTGTTTTCAAGCTCCGAATAATTTTTAGTAAAACTCGCTAAAAGGCTGATACAATTTTTGGTAATTGCATTAATTTTACTTAAAAGTTTTTTATATATACATATGTACATTTCTTTAATTTTTCAAATGTATCTGCATAATATAACTATATCGCTTGTGTTGTGTTTCTCTTCATATGTTTGTCACAGCTGTTTGGTGTGGTACATACTAAAACAATAACAACAATGCACAGTGATGTAAAATAATCGTATTTTTTGAGGTATTTTCTCTTATTCATAAAATTGCCTTGATTATTTCTTCGTTTTCGTCGGAAGTGAAAAGTTAGAATACAAAAATAAATGTGTGTGAAAAACACCCTGAAAATATTTTAAATACATAATTTGCCAACGAAAATTGTTGTTTATACAAGATTATAAAAAAGCACAATATTCTTTCAATAATATTAAAATGCTTTCAAAAGAAATTAACGCGTAAAATTAGTTTTACTTCAAGGCAGATGACGAAATATCAAGCAAAAAATTTAAGTTAAAAATGGAATAACATTTTGCTACCTAACAAAAGAAGAAAAATGAGGAACAAGAGAAACCAGTAATATAATAACGTAGAAAATATATTTTTTACAATAATACCTTAAAATTTAGTTTAAAATTAAAGTTAAAAGCACTTTATGGCATAAAGTTGTGTTAAGTTAAAAGAAAATACGAAACAGAAAAATTAAAGTGCAAAGTTTGGTTTAGTGATTGAAAATTGATTTTCCTCAGAAGAACGAAGAAAAGAGAAAAATAATATACATACATATGTATGTATACAAACATATGTTTGTGTGTACATCAACTGCACTTGTAATTGCAAAAATATCACTTTATTTTTGTGTTATTTAAAGTAATGAACGGCAGAGTGTATTTGTGGCTGTATCGTATCGTGCAAGCGCTAATAACTCATTTCCACATCAACCAATAAATTAGACAACAAGTCTCCAGACTACATACTTATGTACATATTTACTCCTGCTGTCTCATGATTTTATGACATTTTCCTCAACAACAGCTGTGTATTCGAAGGGTTTTTGTTGTTCTTTCTATTAGTATACAATCAAAAAAAAAAAAAAAAGCTCAACTACCTACAAATATAATCAAGGTATAAAGCTGCCTTGTAAGTAATTGAATTGAAGTTCTTTTGCATTGCAATAACAATAACAACAGCACTGAGTACAAAAAGAAAGTAGAAATCTGTTTCACCGTCTATTTATTTGCCATATGCAACAATGAATATTGTTGGTGACTATGAATACAGTTCCAAGGATATGTTGGGCCATGGCGCCTTTGCTGTAGTTTATAAAGGACGTCATCGCAAGGTAAATACCTACAAGTTCTTACTTTTAATATTTTAATGTTTAAGAATAATATATTTTTGTGCGCCTAAACCTCTACTTAACAATTACAAAAGAAAATATCTACCTGGGTAGCGATAGTACATTTATGTACATATACATACATATGTATGTAGGTAGGTAGGTAGGCAGGTACATATGTATGTAAATATTTGTATAAAACTCGAGTTTGTTGTTGTTGTGCATCAAAATACTTTGTGAATCGAATTTATTTTCCTTTTAAGTTCCATAATACAAAACCCATATGGACAAAAATTATTGCATGCAGTGCACAACACTCTTCATTCCAAATTTACTTAGAAACAGAAGTGCTGTATTCGGTTTGGACGAGTCTTAAATACCACAAATAAATATCTCAAAATTCACCTTGGTGCCTGTTGTTTTGCCAGTTTGCGCTATACCATGGCCTTAGATGGACCTATACTCATAAATTTAATTTTACGCATTTAATCGACTTTCTTTTATGAGCAGCTTTATTTTTTAGCACCAAAAAATCTTTTATATTTGTGCATGGCCAGATATCGAGAAATATTTTTCTTAATTTTTAAAGATGTTTATTTATCAGCCATTTCACTTCTTGATAAAAAAATTACTTTAGCTCACTTGTAGGTGAAATCTTGAAAAACTCAGGTTTCGCTATGCATACATACATATGTATACATGCATACATCAGATTTGTATGGACCGCTATCGGAACATATATATATTTTTTTTTTGTTCTCCAAAACCTTCACTAAAAATTTAAAGCAAATAAATAATTAAGTTCATATTTGAATAAAACATAATCTTAATAACAGATATTCCAAACAAAAAAAAAATCCGTTTATTGTGTGATGCTACTTTTTACGTGCTACTGGCTTCAAAGCCACTGCGAAATGTTGGAATATGCTACCATATAGGTATCAAAATTTCTTTACAAATCAAATGAAAATTGAAAACTCAATGAACTGGTACATTGACTTTATGAAATTGTTCATTGATTTGATGATATTATATTTTTCATAAAGCCAATGATATTTTTAACGAAATTATGAAAACCAATGAACAGTTTTTAATGAAATTTATTCATTATATCTAGGAAAATTCGTTGCTGTAATGAACTCTTCATTATTGGATTAATGGAAAAATATTAATGAAACAAATTCATTCGGACTACAAACGAAAATTTTTTCAGTGTTCGTTTATCACCAGATTAATTTTTTTTATATAAAAATTTGTTGTAAATAAAATGTCCTAAAAAAACTTGAAATTGCCTTACATGTAGTTACTCTATATATGCACATACATATGTATATTAGAATAGGACCGTTTAACCATCGTTATTGTGCCATCGATTTTTCGATAGCTGTTGGCATGTGGAAAAAAAAAGTTCGACTACAACATGTCAAAAAAATCATTTTCGAGGCGCCCAGAAAAGGTACGGGCATAAAGTGTTCGCAGAAAAGGTTCGCTAGAACGCATTACGAGTTAGTCATACATTTGACCAAATGTAAGGCGGTTGCCGCCTGTATTTGGATGCCTCGCAAATGTAAGTTTTCACCGAATACTCTAACTTGGCCCCCGGGTAGGCCGTAGAGGACTCAAAACGTTGGATTTCAAATCAAATCTTCATGTTTGTTGTGAATTAATTAATTTCAGGTTTTTTACAAAGCATTTTTTTGCTCACTTTGTTTTGACATTCATTTTCTAAATAGGTATGCAAAAATGTAAATCAACCTAAATGCAAAACTAAATTATAAAAAATATCTGTCGCGTTTGGTATTATTGTCATTGACAAAAAATATTGAACACAAATAAATTGCGAATAAAAAGAAAATGCATATGCGTATATAATCATACACGTGTATATAATCATACATGCTTAAATGTTTACACAAATACATATACACATGAATATAGCTATATATGTAAGTATATATTTAAACATATATTTTATAGGTGCGCCATAAAAAACATTGCTAAAAAAGAATCGTTTGTAATTAACATGAATAAATAAAGAATAAATTGCCGCTTAGATATTTTTATTAAACAAAAGCTGAAATGAGTGGGAGTTGTTTTAACACTCCGAATTTTAGCTTAAACAGTTTTAACTGAACTTGAAAAATGAACAAAACAAAAAAAAAATACGCTTTCTCATTAATTTTTTTGTAAGACTGTTGTAATCTTAAAACAAAATCTGTTTCAGGGATATTTTATTTTTTTTTTTAATTGGGACGTTTCATTATGGCTATAAAATCGCCGTAATTTAAGGAAATCCATACTTACCGAACTCCTGACACCACTTGGGATTGATTTGAAAACAAACGGATTGATTTGTTTTTTTTTGTGTAGTTTCTAATTTAAAGGCAGCTGCTTTCGTCGTACATACGTATGTATGTATGTACATACAAAATAATTGAAAAGATAATATGTATGTACACACAAAATTTTCTTATATTCTACTTTTAATAAAATAATGCTTCTCTTACCGCTATTTTGATTACCTTAATTAAGGAGAAAAGAAAAGCGAACAAACCAACAAACGAACAAAGAAGTTGTAAGTAAACATATGATATCATCAGAGTAAAAATAAACTTTTCACTCAATTAAGCCCCACTTCTATGCGGAAAAGAAATAATAACGAAAACAACAAAAAAGTAAAATAGTATATGATATCAAAAATGTTTTTTTTTAAAGTTGTTTTTCTTGCCTTGGTTGAAAGAACCCATTCATAGAGAGTATTGGATCGTCTAAATGTACTTGGTATTTATTGGTTTAATAAAATAAATAGCACTGTTGTATACAACACATGAAAAACTCTTTGTTCAATACATATGTATGTATGTATGTACTACATATGTATTTGTGAAGTCAAAATAAGCAATAAAAAAATTTATGTTTATTTTAAATTTTTTTCTCAAAGTGGATGAACTTTTTCAGTTTTCTAGTTTCTATGGTTCAGAAGTTACAACTAATTTAATCTAATTTTCACAGTTTCTTGTATGGGGACCCCCTTTAGTTTCTAACTTTTTGTTGTTTTTTTACTTGCATGTCGGTAAAATGACAAAAAGCAAGACAGTGTTACCTTACAAAGATTATATTTTAATTTTAATAGATGACTTACAACAAACAATTTTTAGTACATTATTATTTGATCTTACATACCGAACAATGAGATAAAATATCAAAAAGTTTAAGTAAAATAAGGCTTTTATCGATTTTTAATATAAATTTACTATTTATTTGATAAAAAAAAGCTATTCGTATAATTTGCTTCCCCATTACAATTCGTATGATAATACTTTCCCAACCCAGCCATAAGAAATAGGTATGTGACGGACAAAAACAGCATAAACAATACACAAAAATGACAAAAATTGTGATTTTTAAATATAAAAAATGGAACAGTGATTTTGTAGTTTTTTTTTACTTATTATTATTTTCATTTAATTCTTTTATTTTGTAAAGTAAAGCAGTTTTCCTTTTTGTCTTAATATAGCTGAACTCTTTGCACATAGTAAATTCTGTTATTACATTATATTTGCACTGTTCTCCAAAACTTAAGCAATGCAAGAAAAATGTAGTATTTATTATACGGCAATTTAAGACAATTTTCTCTTTGACAACATTTTGAAAATGAGCTTGCACTTGCTTGTGTAAACCATCAAGCAAGTAGCAACAGCTTTTATTTTATTGTCTTTGTCAATGTATTGTTTCTCCACACAACTTGCAAGAAGTTACTTGCATGTGTAAATGGTATGTAAACTGTTCTCAAGTAGTAAAAATCTATATTTACTTGACATGGAATTCCTCCATTTACGATTAGGTATAAAATTTAGAAACCTTATGAAAATTATGAAATTATGAGTATTAGATACAGCAGTCACATTCAAAATGGGACACTGCATTTATAGGCAGGTATAATGAAATCTTTAACATCTGTCGTTGGCATCGACAGCCGTATAATCGATGCGTATGATTGATCATATGAACTGTATGGTACTACAGTACGTATACGTATGTTTCAGCATGCTACGTTTGTTTCTTTCTACAGCATGTTTTTGGATTTCTTGCCATTACCATGCATAGTTGTGTTTACAACCTTTAATTTGTTTAGCTATTTTCATTTCAATTAATTTACTACTTAGACAACATATACAGCTGCTGTACTAAAAAAAATATATATATTTTACCACAGAAACGCTTTTAGGTTTTCGCTGACGATACGTACATTTTCTAAAACAGCTGTTTTTCAACTTTTTCTTTGAGATCTGCTTCTGCAAAGAAAAACTTGATTTTCTGGCACAAAGTTGATCAGAGTTTTTTAGTTTTAGCTGACAACACAGACATGCATCCATACTTTTTGCTTTCTGCACATGCACATATAAATACACACACGCATATACGAGTATGTATGTATGTATGTGCCCACAGTTCCATGAGATCAGTTGCACATAAATTATAATTAAGATTATTCAATAAATGCAATAATTTAGAAGGCAATATTGCACTAAAATGCATGTGTTCCATAATAACGTTTACTTCTTTTTAAATTACTGTAATGTACTGTACCGTGCTGTACTGTACCACAAAGTACTGTTTTAACCAGATTGTCATTAATGTCTCGTTTCAATAAACATTTATAATGGACATTATAATTGCAATCAATTTGATGACATTGTTTTCTTTTTTGTTTAACATTTAATTATTTACAATAAATAATGCAACATTGTATTCTAAACCCACACTCGTGTTAGAGATTGTAGTAGACAGACAGACAGTGACGTCAATTTTTCTCACATTTCAATTATTTTTTATTTCATAGATTATTTTGACGACTTTTACATTTAAATAAAAGTAAATATTTATTATCTGTTCATTTCATTATTATGATTTATATTTTTATTATTAAAGAGCAGAGTAGGAATATGAAAACATGAACTCAATGTTGACAATGCAGTCGAACTCTCTTTGGAAGAAATAAAAACAAGACAACAACAAAAAAAAACGAAAAGATAAGAATGTCGATTTTATTTTCATGTGAAACAATAATTCAGTTTATTATGCTGATAAAATGTTTAAATACATAAAATTATGTACTTTCTTTTTACTTGGGAAAACTAAAAGGCGAGGAATAAATTGTTTTACTAGAATTTCGTATTTGAACATGTGCAAGTACTTTTGATAAAAGCAAGTGTAAATAAATGATGACAGAGATAGTAATTAAGCTAAAAACACTTAATATATTAATTTTTAAACGCAGAAGAATACAAACGTTGTTGCTATAAATGGGATGATATGTAACACTGTTAGCTGCACCTTTTTTTTTTTTTTTTTGAATGATTCCAGCATTTCAAAAATGTTAACAGACAGCTCCCACTTCTATACCGAAAAATATTTAAAAAACAATTCTATTTTTCAATATTAATTATTCAAAGCTGGACGGACATAAATGATTCCTAGCCTGCTTAATGACAGACACATTAATAAGCAAAAATCGTTCGTTTCAAAAGTTTGTTCATAAACGTAAAATGTCACAGATTTTAGTAAACACTTGTTTAAGCATTTAATAAATTGAAATATTGAAACTACATTTTCTAACCAAAAAACTCTCTATAAATTTGCAACCTATCAGTGTACGATATTGTTACAAATTTTATTTGATGGTGTATTAAAGGTTAATCCAATCCAAGTGATTGATTAGTACGACCGCAAGCGACATCTGTTGAGCGAAGGAAAACACCACACTAATGTACCTCATGTAATTTAAATAACATGGTCGACATTGCCATACAAATGAAGTCGATCGAGTGGTCTCAAAGGTTCTCGAAAATGCTATCACATATCTCATATATACATACATACATATGTATACAGTTCACAAAAAATCGTAATATAGAATCAAGAAGTTTTTCACTCGGGTTTGGTTTTTTTTCAGTACCAAAATCAGACAAATGAGAATAACAAGTTTTTCTTATTGATTCACCTTATGATAATAAAATAATATGGAATCTTTCTGCTGGTCTACCAGCCCTCAGCCTAAGAACATTTCAAAGTGTAACTGTTATTGCTTCTATTGGGAAGTTTTGTCTCTGTGTATGTCTGTCAATACTTTTTTAAATTTCATATACTTTTGTTTTTTGAGCAAACATTTACTTTAAATTTCATCATCTTTTGTGTGTGCGGTATTAAAAAAATACAAAGTGTTTGTATTTTATGACTTTGGCCTTCTGTTTTAGTTTTTGTTTTGTGTAAAAGGAAATAAATATTCATACATAAGCTCTTTTTTTTCTTCAATACAGCTGATCTTTTTTTAGAAATACTTTGTGAATATTATATTCCTTAATTTTTGCTGGAATTGCGTTACTTGTGCATGCAACCAGACAAATAATATAAAATTCACACATGTTTTCCTTGACAGAGTTTTGTGCGAAGATGTACATATGTATGTACATACATATGTACATACAGACTGTATGCATGCTTTATTCCCTTAACTAAATTGCACACATTTAGCTAAATAAAATGTATTTTTAGCTTAAACGTTGTTAAGAAAAAAAAAAGTCCAGACAAGAAACTGATCCTTGACAATAATTTATTTCATAATTAAACATTTTTTATATTCAAAACAGACTATAAAAATAGTGGATATGAATAGATGTATCAGGTGTGGAACAAAAGGCGCGTTTTTCCAGCCTATTAAAAAAATGAAAATTACGACTTTTGAGAGTATACGAAATCGTATGAGTATCTAATTGATAATAAATTTAGCTCAATACTTTCCAAATTTGCAGCAAAATTATTCATATTTTTATTTGCCAACTGGTGTAGTCGCAATACCAGGGAGATTTTTTTTTGTAACCAAGAGTGTATGAATGTATTTCAAAACCTACTTTACTTACATATGTATATGAGAAAAAAAAAAACACGCCATTCGCAATTATTTATTTTTCATTGCATTAATATTTGATTTCATTAAATGCTCTTGACCCACAAATACTGCAAAATAATAAAATTGTTTAAAACAAAGTGAGTTTTATAATATATTTGCAATGTGTGGTGTATGTATGTGTATTGTGTCGCAAAAATAGAACAGTAATCTTAAATTAATTAGTATATGCAAATAACAACAAATGAACCACATACATATTTACATAATTTTTATAAATTTTACATACACATTTTTTAATCTGTTTATAATAGTCATATAGAATTATAGAACTTGTGATGTTAATAGTTTATAGAAATTATTATAGGTATATGAAAACCAAAAATATATAAATATTAATTATTTTGCTTTATTTTTGCAGAAACATTTCCCCGTTGCCATTAAATGCATCACCAAAAAAGGTCTCATAAAAACACAAAATCTATTGGGTAAAGAAATTAAGATTCTAAAAGAGCTGACTGAATTGCATCACGAAAATGTGGTGGCTCTTTTGGACTGTAAAGAATCCCAGGATTGCGTTAATTTAGTCATGGAGGTGAGTACATTTCTATACATACATACATATATTTCCGTTTTTACTTTCCACTTGATGTTAAATATACATATATGTACATATACATATGTATATGTACATGCATATGTAAGTATAGCTGAAAGCAAACACTGACATATTTAATATACATATGTACGTAAATAGGTGAGGTTATGTGCAATGATTCATTATTATTTCCTGATCAACAATTATTCAAGACAAAGAAATTGTAATATTAATAATGACGCTTTGCATTATTTACTAACAAGGTGAAATAATAATGGAAAGCAAGAAAAAAAACAAAAAAACAAACCAAAAAAAAAAAAACAATGTGCTGTTTTCTTTTTAACACTTTTAAATTTATTAATTCAACTTTTACTTTATCAGGCGTTTTTATTGATAGACACATATAGGGTGATTTTTTCATGGGTTGGCTTTGAAGGTTTGTTTTTTTCTTAATAAAAAATATATTAATTTAAATTTTTCGCTTTGTTGGAAAAGAGAAAAATTTATTTTGGGTCGGCTTTAGTATAATGATACCATTTGCCGTAAAATGAAAAAGTGTGCTGCCAGATGCTTACAGATTTTGTACGCGAAGTCGGTGTTGGTTATACCATGGAGGAGTAAATCCCTTAACCCGGCCGAAGGCCGGTTGTCAAGAACAAATTTTGCATATCTATGAAAAAATTTATTGAATTAAATGTAAAAAAATACGATTTTGGATGCTTGAAACCGTTTATGAATTCGCGATTTTATAGCACTATTTCACCAACATTTTCATATTTTTCTTAGTAAATTCCGCCATTTCAACCACAGACTAACCAGATATCCCAAAAATGACTTTTGTTAAATGGCCATATCATTTGTTTGGGGACGGGCCAGCGATGAGCAGTGCAGGAAATCGTGGCAACATGAGCGTGTGAGAACAACTAGTGTATACAAAAACAAACATAAACAATGAAAAAATGTTGTTGTAAAGTGTTTGGAAAAATATTGGTTTTGTTGTAATTTTTACGAAAAAAGTAGAAAACATAAATGAAAAGCTTTGAAAACTACGTTTTAAACATATTCCATGTATTGCTAGTGATATACTCAATGCAAATAAAATATTAAATACAAATAAATATTATTTGTTTGCTTGCAAAGCTGTTTTGTTTGCATCAGATTTGCACTGAATTTTTCTAACCAAAAATCAAATGTAAACAAATGCGGAGCCAACCAATAGAGACAGCTATATAAAAATTTTCATGTTTGCTGTCCTTCACTAGATCCACACGTACCGTAAGGATGCCACTTTCAATATATTTGGCAATAAATTGGTAATTTTTGTAGTCTGGTAGAGCTGGTGACCCTTCTGGTTGTTTTGTGATTTCAACATCGAATTATTAATAAACTCAAAGGCTCCGTCAGACTTTGATTTCAGTTTCGGTAGGTCCACGACCCCGTCTAAAAACCTATAAAACTCATTTCTTTCAAAGCCTGGCTCCTTATTCTAAGGTTTCCCCAAAAACTAACCGCCAGTTTCACTCGACATCGCCCGTTTGCACAGAAACACTGAAAACAGCATATGTACAGCCTTCAGCCTTTTATTGATCAATTTAGCAATTTATTTACATTAAATTCCCAACCACCAAATAAGTTACCCTTTATTTAGCACATTTTATTCCTTTCTTATTTTGCTTTGCAAAAATATACATATGTATGTATGTATGTATGTAGATACATAAAAATAACTTGGGATGAGAGTGCAAACATTCACTCACTTGATTTGCATAAACTTTTGTTTAAATGGATTAATAAAATTGATGTATTTAATGAATGGTTCAATGACTTTCTCTTAATTAAAAGCAAAGTAAATTTTCTTGGTCGATTTTTTTTTTAATTTACACTGCAGTTACACGATCAAGTTTTGCTATCAAGTTTTTTTCACATACTGCTTGTCAAAATTCAATAAAATTGATAGCTGTGACGTAGGCTGCACGCAATTTCAAAGCAATTCGTTTTCAAGATGCCGTCAAGAAGAAAATTAAAATTAGCTGCTTCATTAAAAGTACTATCAGAAATAAAGAAAATAAAAGAAGAAGAAAAAACCAGAGGGCAGAAAGGAAATACTGGGTGAAACCCTCATTAGTAAGAAGGGTGGTAAATATTTAAAAATTATAATGAATGCAGATATGCTCTATAAATCGCAGCACATCATTATATTTGTTGCTTTTGCACGTAAACATTTTTATTTCTATTTTTAAGCTTGAATTTGTTTAATTTTTATCACTTTTAATTGCAACTTTCAAACAAAACAAAAAAATATTTGCAGACAGAACGAAAAAAAAATGTTGTCAGCTGTTTTCTTGATTGTAAATTGATGCTCTCTATGGAAAGCAAGAATTGCCATCAAGTTTGCATCAATTTTCAAAATTGTGAGTGTATTAGTAAAAAAGTGTGAATGTATTAAAACTTGAAAGGCAAAACTTGATCGTGTAACCCCCAAGTTAGCGGCAGAAAAACCTGGGTTAACATGGCCCTATAGCGCCTTGCCGTCAGGCCAGCGGCGTCCTCAAAAAAAAAAAAAATGGCTCGATGACTCCTCCAGTGTGAACAATGCACAATGCAGTCACTTTGAGCGGGTTTAATGGCTCCTCGTGCATTACTTGTGAATTTTCGGTGATCCAGAAGCGATAGTTTTGCCTGTTCACGTGCCCGCTGGGGTGCTGCAAATGAGTCTCATCGCCCCTTATGATTTTGGTCGAAAAATCGTTCACTTCGTCATAGACACGATTGTTCTGCGTTCTAGGGAAGTGTATCGCTCCATGGCTTGTTCACGTGTATTCTTTAGCTGTCCAGTTTACAAATGTAAAAACAGATGTGACATTGGCCGCCACATGCAAAAATAAGAGCAACTTCCATTAGGGTGATTTCTTTGGGCCTACCTTGTGTATACATATGTACATATGTACGTGTTTATAAAAAATACTTTCTCTGGAATTCCAAGAATGTGTTTAAATAAGTATGAAATTTGTCACTTTAAATCTCAGCTCATCTGGTAAAAATACTTTGAGGCATTTTTCTAATAAATCAAACCCTCTACGAAAAATGTTAATCACTTATTCCATTACAATATTTTTGTTCTAAATAGAATCGTAAAGTCTTTGACCCCCATTTTTTTATTATTTCCATATTGTGTTAATAATGTTAAGGTATCGTTCACTTTATTTTTATCGGTCGTTGAGTCGGGTCAAGGTTTTAAAATGGCATACATACTGCATTGTTATCAGTCGTTTGTTATTGTTTTGTTTCAAACTGGGAAATAATTCTTAGAGGAGTTTTCTGTATTAAAGGTTTGTAGTAGTTAAGTTTTAAATATTCTTTTTTAAGAATTTTACGAGTCTACTGATGAGTTGATGAGCAGCAACGAAATGTTGCCGGCATATAGACGTTTAGACCTAAAATAATACATTTCAATTGGCTCTTATAGCAAATAAGTAATTAAGTTAATTTTTGAATAAAATATTGTTTGATATTTTTACATACACTTCTATTTCAACAAGAATACTTCTAAAAAACGCTCTTACACTCGCTTTGGGAGCTTCCCAATTTTTTTGAGGAAACAAACTCGGCTTTTTCCGCCTTGAATTTTTTTATTAGCTGCACTTTGCTGCCCCATCTACTTAAAATTCATGTTATTTGTATAACAAAAGTATTTTGTGAGACGGCAATGTCTCAAGCTTAGAAATTCTCCAAACTCGTGTAGCTACAAATTATTTTCAATGTTATTCGAATTAGCAATGAGTATTCACTCTGATTTTATTTAGTTAAAGATTGCAATACTTTTTGAAAGTGTATGCGTGCGAAAAAATGTGCATTTATAAATCTTTTTTATAAAATATTTTATTACAAATTTTTTTAATTTTACCAAACTTATTGTTTAGGATTGTGAGCAAAATATTTAACATTTGTCTTGCTGATAGAATTAAAAAATTGCATATTAAGGTGCAGTTTTGTTATCAATTATCGATAAGCGAGTGGGTAATTGAAAGGCCTTTTAATGTCTAGCAACTTTTACATTTATTAAACTATTTTCTTAAACGAACAGAAATAATACAACAGACTAGTTCTTAAACCACAAACAAAATGGAAACAGCTTAATTATTAATTCAAATTACTATTTAAATGCTTAGTACTTATTGCTATTCATTTTGCTTTTATTAAAAAACAAAAGAAAAACTAACTTTCTACAAAAAAAAAAAAAAATAAATCAAATGGTTTGTTCAAATTGAAATTTTTCTAAATATGCATGTATGACTTAATAATTAATACAGACAATATTTGGCAAGATGTTTTGTTATTCAATTTATTTCGTGTGCAGGTGTGAGTGAGTACTTTGTATTTGTATAAAAAAAAATTACTTATTCTTTCTTTTGCAATTAAAATTTGCAAGTGATTGTTATACTTAAAAATTTGTTTAAGTTAGCTTATTCAAAGGTATCTCCTCGCCGGGGGTGCCAGTTTCAGCATTTTTCTCATCTATGGGTTTTTTGGTACGACAACATTTTGTTTTTATGCCGCCCACATCTTTGCGGCATATAATGCCAATTACAATGCCAATAACCGAAATGATCATAAGACCTATAAAAAACATTATTTTAATTAAAACTTGTTTTCAATAGAAGTCTCCGGCAGAACAAATTTCACTTACCTATCAACATGAAATTTATAGCTTCTTGTGATATTGGCACTTGATATGGTTTTTCGGCTTCCTCAGGCGCCACACCCGCCTGCAAGACTTCTGTGTCATTATTTATGGCTGCCACTAAAGTTATATTGGAAGACATAGTGGAGGATTCTTAAGAAAAATAAATTCATTAAAACAACTATTTATAGCAGAGAGTACTTTGTGGCCTTACCCAGTTTCTTGACTTGTTTAATTTTATCTTGCTTATCGTTAGCCGCTGACGTTTGTACCTCTGTTTTTGCTTTACTTTTTTTAATCTCTTCCTCTATTTCAAACTCCAACAGTGGCTTTTTAAATGGCGGATCTGTAGCTAGTATTAAACTTTCGTTGTATGTGGCACCCAATACCAGTTCATAGCAGCTCACATCAAAATGTTTGAAACCAATATTATCGATAAATTTCAAAAGGTTGCATAGCTCCTCTGTGCTGGCTGCATCCAATTCAGGCAGACGGAGTTTAATCAAGTTTTTCAGCGGCACAAATGCTCTGGTATTGATTTTCTACCAAATGCAACAACAAAAAATATAAGAAAAAAATTAATAAATAATACTCATGTGAGAACAAAAGCAAATACAACAAATAAACAAACTGAAAATAAAATGTCAAACAACATGAGAAGTAAACAGATTAAAAAGCTTTTATCCAAAAGTTTAAGTAAACATGATAAAGCTTTAATCAAAGAAGTTTGATAAAAGAGATTGCCATATTAAAAGCAAATGCTGCATATGGTATGGCAACATGCAAGACAAATAACGTTAGTTTAAACAACATGACTTTTAAATATTGCCAGTCTGTATAAAAACACAAAATAAGGTTATGTTTTTTTTTACAATGAATTACGTTTCGAACATTTTCCTTTTTATTTTAATTATAAGATTTCTTCAAATATGAATAAACTTTTAAGAATTTTTCAAGTCTATTGATGAGTTGATTAGCACCAACGAAATGTCGTCGGCATATAGACAGCTGAAAAAGACTGCAAACATTTTGTAAAAAGGGTTCAGTTTTGGACCTGAATTAATATAAGATTTCTTAAATTTCGAGCTTGAGGTCCTTGTTTGTTATTTATATTTTCAATATTTCGTTTTTCTTGGGAAAACTTCTTAAAAAAAAAACATTATTTCCTGAAGAAGTTTTCCAAAGGAAAACGAAATATTGCAAATAAAAATAAAAATAACAAACAAGGACCTCACGCTTGAAATTTAAGAAATCTTATAATTAACAATGAATTACGTATAAAATATGTGTGTATTTCTGAGAGCTACTTTTTAATTGGGGGTATTTGAAGCATATTTTCATTCCTACATGCTCATAGTCTTTGGTGTTGATGAAGAAAATTATAGGTATTATGTAAATCAGTTAAAACATGTGTACCTATATTACGCGGGCCGCCGGTCCTGAGGCCGGCTCACTTGGGTCCTAGAAAGGTCCCGTTGTGTTAATGTGTAGCATATCAACTCATATCAACTACAATTTTAAACATTAATTTAACGTTTCAGTCGAGTTATATAATCTACAATTGCTAATTTTTAATTTTTCATGATTGAAAACGATTTTTTTTTTTTGAGATAAAACTGTAGTGATCAATATTTTTCAAAAAGACAAGCAAAGTTGAAGACTTATTCGCTAAGGTACAGTTTCATGTCTGCCACAACGATCATCATCAGTGCCCAAAATAGCTGCGAACACAGGCCATAACTAATTACATACTGTTTGCAAGCAGTTGCGCTAAGACACTCTATACAATGTAGGTCCAAAAATTAACCTTTGTAAAAATGTTGTCGGCATATAAACAGCTGAAAAAGACAGCAAATATTTTTTAAAAAGGTTCATTTTTGGACCTAAATTAATATAATATGAAACTAAAAAAAAAAAGCGTCGAATATACTTAATAACTAATATTTCTCAATTTTTAGAAAGTAAAATCCAACTTAAGCCCCTTTAATTTATAAATTTTTTATTTTTTATTCTAGGTCTAAATAGGCCTCATTAGTATAGTCTATTTAGACCTAGAATGATAAATAAATAAAATATTTTCTTTTATTTTTAATTGAAACAAAACATTTCAATTAAATAATAATTAAATATTTTTTTAAAAATTATTTTTTGTTAAAAAAAAAATGTACTCACCTTGTTAAAACTATTTAAGTCAATTTTTAAAGATGTCAGGGATGAAATATTCTTAAATGTGTCATCATATAATTCAGTCCACGAGCAGTTTCGACAATACAACTCCACCAAAGACGGTTGATTTAGAAACGATGCTTGTCTGGGTAAAATGATGGAATTATTGCTTAAATCCAATAAACTTAAATCACTAGCACCGGCAAAAGTGTCTGGATGAATTTCGCTTAAACGGTTATTGGCTAATCTTAATCTCTGTAGATGAGGTAAATCGGCAAATACCTAAAAGTATAAAATGCATTTATATTTTCAATTCTTGCATTATTTGTTTGTTGTGCTTGTAATAAAAACCTCTTTTTCCAATTTTTCTATGTCATTATAATTTAAATTAATTTCTTGCAATTTTGTTCGGTGGGCGAAATCTGTTTCCTTTATCTCCTTGATTTGATTATGACTTAAATCTATAATTGCCGCTGTAGTGGGTATATCATGGGGGATTTGCTTTAGCCCAGCATTGGAACATTGCACAAACTTATAGTCTTCTAAACAAAGACAAGCTTTGGGACAAGTAGGCTCTATTACATGATTACTGCGTTCCGGTATGTCTGCAAACGGGGAAATTTTGAAAAAAAAAAATGTTTTATTTTCTTTTATAAAAAGTTTTGTAATTCTTACCAAATAAATTAAATATGAATGAAGCGGGAGTTTTTGTTGTGTATGGTATTTTTGTGCTGGCGCTATATTTGGTTTCAGATGATGATTTTCTTGCATCTTCTGCATCATCGTAATAATCATCGTAACTGTCGCGATATTCATCGTCATAAACAGAAGTTTCATTTGTCACCGGAGCAGCTCTAGTATAATAAAAACTGTAAATATAAAAAAATAGTGTTTTAGTAAAAAAAAAAAAGTAACGTGAAATAATTTGGAGAGTTCTAGCAAAATTTATGGGCCGGCTTTAGTATATGTAGTGATACCAATTGCCATAAAATAAAAAAGTGTGCTGCCAGACGTTTACAGATTTTGTACGCGAAGCCGGTGTTGGTTATACCATGCAGGAGAAAATCCCTTAGCCCGCTTGTCAAGAACAGATTATGCATATCTATGAAAAAATCTCCTACAAACCTATAAAACTCATTCTTACAAAAGCCCAAGGGCAAACAGTAGCAATGGAAGAGTGTAAATAAAATTTAATGTATTATTTTAGGTTTAAAAAAATGGGAAACTCTAGAATAAGATACCAGGCTTTGAAAGCAAAGCAGAGTTTCATAGGGTTGGCCCCCCCAAAACTGAAGTCAAAGTCTGCCAGAGCGTTTTAGTTTGTTAATAATTTGATCTTAAAGTTACAACGTTTACTGAGAAAAATATGAAAAAAATATTTTGGCTAGAGGGCTGACAGGGAAAGTTTTTGCTCAGAGCATAATATCGCGAATTTCAGAAGAACTGCTTTGAATAGACAAAATTTACATAATTTGTTCTCGACCGGACTCAGGATCCTTCTCCGCTGTGGTACCATTATACTAAAGCCGTTAAAAACACCTGTTTGTTAATTTTTTTTCTGTCTAGTTTTTCAGCCTATGTGTTGCCAATAATTTCGTTGATAGCACTCAATTCGTCAGTAGAATCGAAAAAGTTTGAAAGACTCTTTTAATTTAATTTTTAAAAGTTGAAAGTGTTTGCATTTATTGCTGGCCAGAAAAAAATATTATTTTGAGAAATTTCAATAATTTAATAATAATAATTTCAATAAAAAATGCCGTTATTTTTCGGAGTTGTGCGGCATTAGTTAACTATGAAAATGGCGATATCAGAGAATACCGTTGTTTTCATGCCCATACGCAAAAGAAGTGCTACCAGACTTTACTCACATTTGCGTTAAAGAGATCCACGATTTTCAGCCTACAAAAAAATTGCGCTTTGCAACTTTGAATTGTTTTTTTTTTCGCTTCTAAATATTTTTTTTTTTTCGGTTTTAACTGCAATATACATATATCGATGAAATTAGACTCTGTGACATCCTCCTTGGACATGTTAAATTTTACTCAATTAAACTCTATGACACCCTCCTTGGACATGTTAAATTTTATTCAATTGGCAAGCGAATGGAAGATTTCAATGAAACATTTTAAGATCGAATATTGCCCATAATAAGGATCTGTATATTCGTTTATTAAACTCTGAAAATTGAATTTTGTATAGGAGATATATTTTGGTCTGCTTTTATTTCCCTCTCCCCAGTGACTTCAGCTGCGGTCATTGCAAACTTGAATTAAAATTTTTGTTGTTTATTTGACTAAGACCATTTGACAAGCAAACCATAAATGGGCTCTGAAGTGCCATAAAAGTCGGCTGGTTTTGAAGTAAAATGTAATGATAGCAGTCATTCAAATTTTTAAGTATGTTGACACTTGTATGGGCATTTCCGTGATCAGAAAATAATTATTGTCACAACATTTTTCTATCTCCAACTTTCTTGTAAGCAAAGTGATTTTTTTTTTTTTTTTTTTTGACATAACCCACCATTTACACATGCAAGTAACTTGTTGCAAGTTGTGTGTACATATTAACAACCAATACATTGACAGAGACAATAAAAGCTGTTGCTACTTGTTTGATTGTCTACAAAGGCAAGTGCAAGCTTATTTTCAAAATGTCAAAGAAAATGGGGTTAAAGAAAATTGCATTACTTTACGAAATAAGAGAATTAAATGAAAACAATAATAATAAAACAATTATGAGGGGAAAGCTACAAAATCACGGTTCCATTTCTTATCTTTAAAAATCACTATATTTTGCTTATTCTGTTTTTGTCCGTCTACAAAACTTTTTAATGTCTGAGTTGCCAAAGTATTGTCAAATGAACTATTATGGGGAAGCAAATTATTCGAATAGCTTTTTAATAAAATAAATAGTAAATTCATATTACAAATCGACAAAAGCCATACTTTAATTAAATTTTTTTATATTTTATCTAATTTTTCGGTATGTAAGATCAAAAAATAATATATTAAAAACCATTTCCTTGTAAGTTTTCTATTAAAATTAAAGTATAGTCTTTGTACGGTAACACTGTGTTTGCTTTTTGTCATTTTACTGACATGCAAGTAAAAAAATTACTGGCAATTAAAATCTCTTGCAAGTGAGCTTACAACTTGCAGAAGTATGATTGTATTCGTAAAAAAAGTCAATGTATTGAGCTACTTACACCTGCGTATATAAATGCGGGGTAAAATAACTATTTGATGCAAGAAGCAAAACCTGTGCTACCAAGTTTACCTTGTATGAATTCGCCTGGGCAAGAGGCAAAAAATAATCACCTGTGCTGCCAAGTTCACTTTGTGTGATGATACTTTGCTGGTGATCATATATTTTGCATTAACAGTGCTGTCAATTAATTAGTATACGTATATTGGATACCTATTATCCGCTTCTATGCTTAAATAGTGAGTGATTTATTTGCAAATAGTTTTTATTTTCGAATAGGCTACGAGTAAACATAATAAGTTTTGCCAAAAAGCATAAACAGTTACGCCAAATATTAAAACTGTTCTTATTGTTTTCGCCGCCATATTTTCTTTAACTCGGCTACTTGACTACAACTGGAAATATAATATTAGCTGTTATATACATAAATATTAGCTATTATATAACAAATTATTGTTGGCGCACTTTTATTTTATATAATAGCTAAATATAAATTAAAAGTGCGCCAACAATAATTTGTTTCCTCGGCGAGCGACCATCACGTTCGACAGCATGGAAATATCCATATGTATCTACATACATACATTAATACTTATTTAATTATGTATATGTATTTGTAAGAATGACAGAAAATGTGTATGTACTTAAAACATTTTATGGACTTTGAGTTTTTATTAAAGTAAAAAAAAAACTTGTTAGATTTTATAAATGAGCTTAAGGTCACTCAATTCTCAATAAATATATTTTTTTTATTTATTGATAAATTTTTTCGATATTTCGATACTCCTTTGTGTATCTTCTTCAGGAAAATGTGTTTTCTATTATTTTATAAATTTTCAAATTTCAAAACAATGATTACAATTTACATTTACATATAAAATCTAACAAATTTAAATAAAAAGGTCGAAGAACGAGTATACAGAACATGTAAAAAAAAAACTTTTAACAATTAATCGCAGTGAAAAAGAAAATAATTTTAATGTTGTTATGATCGATTTTATCGTGCAAATAAATAAAATACATACATACATATACATATATTTTTTTATCAATAATTGCTTTTGAAGTTTCTATTGCAAATAGAACATGATTTAATTTGTTGGCAAAATACATATTTAAGAGTCACATAAATTTCGCAAATCACAAAAAAATTGTATAGCTATTTAAAATTTTAATGTGTTTGTTTTTCAATTTGCAAAATTTTTTTATACACAAATGTATGCATACATGTTCAGTTATTTATTTTTTTCTTGCAATCTTGACCCTTGTACTTCGTTACCCCCTATTGGTTTTTTATTGCAAAATACATACCTACTTAAAATTCTTCCTATTTTACAATTAATGTTACTGTGTGTTGTTTTCTCAGAACAAATTCCAGTTGTCATAACTGAAGTCTATAATATTGTATATTTGTATTGTCTGTTGTTGATTTGCACGCTTAAAGATTGCTTTGTCTCGTGTGTAAACTCGTTACTGTCAATCAGTTAGCTTTTTGTTTATAGCACAAAACCGTCTTGAATTAGAATCTGATTATTTTACTAAATAAGATAAACTTATGCAATCCAAATGAGTTTATAAAATAAGCATGCACCTTTATATAAAGTACATGTGTGTGTATGCATGTAAATCGGTTACCAAGCCTCGCTAGAAATTGAAAAGATCTCAATCAGCGAAATTGGAACAGATTATTAACTTAATCAAAATTGAGATTACTGAAGTATTTAGTTCTGATAGCTATCAAATCATCTGAAGAATTAAACATACCTATTCGTTTTGTGTCATTTGCTACGTTTTTTTTTTTTTCGAAATCTACCCTGGGGTACATTTGTCTTAAACACATGTTTCAAACAAATGTTCAAACACGAAACGGAATTTGTTTGAAAAATAATAAACTACATTAAAAGAAATAGTAAACAGGAAAAGAAACTCATAAGTTACATTTACAATACATTTTCCCCCTAATTCATAAAAATTATAAGCCTGTTATTTGACATATTTGTATGGAAAATCTGTCAAATAAGTGCTTTATAAAGTTTGTTATAATTTTTATGAATTAGACGGTTTATCTTTAACGTCTTACAGTTATCAAATTTACACTTGTGGTGAATTATTTCTTTTCAATGGCCTGACAACCAGGTTATTTGTTGTGTAAATAACATGAAATTGTTGGCCTGCAGGGAGTGTTAACGTGCGGTAAATATTTCAAGTTACTCGTGGCACAAACTAATAATAATAATAAAATAAATTTCAGCAGATTAGTAAAGTTTTTTTTTACCAAAAACTATAATTTAAATAAAGTTAAATTCCGCATTGAGCCATCTCTTAATCCTTGCTTTAAATTAAAAAAAAAAAAAAAAAAAAAATGACTGTGACGCATGCGGTTCTTCAACTTGGCAGCACTTGACAATTGTTTTGTTTATTTAGGTTGATGGCATGTTGTTTGTTTACACTACACATCTGCTGTGTGGTGGTCAGATACAAGAACTTACATTAATCTTAAAGCGGTTCCTGTAGCTGGAATTATTAAAATCCCAAGTGTAATTTTAAGTACAGTTCTATGTTGTACATACAAAGATTCCAAGAAAAACTTAAATTTGTTTTTTGTATTACTTGATAAAGATGTAATCTCTTCTGTTTTCTAATAAAGTGCCTATTCAGTGTTACTGTATGTATGTATGTATGTTAAACACTAAACATTAAACGTACAGACATGCATACATACATACATATTATGTTTACTTCCCTGCTAATGATCATCTTTCTTCTTGTTTATCCTGTGTTCTGAAATGCTTTGTTAAAATATAAAGTGTATCATTAACATGCTATTTTTTCCCAACCTAAAAAAAAACCTGAATAAACAGTAAAATACTTATGTCATTTTAAATGAAAACGCATGAATAATAAGCCAAAATGAAATAGCTGGGAGTGCTGGAAATCAAATGTCATAATTTTTTTTAAATGTATACATTTGTATGTACATACATATGTATGGTTACCTGAAACGCAAAACAAATAGTTTTACTTCACTAGAGCCGTTTCACATTTTGGCAATTGAAGCATAGACATTTTTTAAAATTCTCATTTGGTTTAAAAAATACAGAGAGGAAAGACGGTACAAACACTTCTGGAAATGAGCTAAAAGTTGTAGCAAAACAAAAGAAACACGTTTTTTACATGATACAACTAATAATGTATACTCATCAGCTGAACCGTTAACCAACTGACTTCGTAAATCTGTCAAGAGAATACAGAGCTGAAAGGCAGCCAAAACGGGATAGCAAATCAGCATAAGCTCTGTTTATCTCTCTTCTGTAAATGTAGAATTGGCGTCCCTTTGACCGTTTTCAGAAATTGTACAAAAACAAAATGCATGGCATTTTTCTTGAAGTTGTTCTTGTTGAAGGGAACAGGCTACCTTATTAGTTGTATGATGAAGAAAAAGTATACGATGCCATAGTATACTTATCCCTTTCTAACAGGCGTTTTACCTTAGCTGGTTTTAGGCGATTTTCAAGTAATTTTTATCACCTCTACATACCTATGTACTCTGTGCTTTTGATCTGCCCCAAGGCTCGCGCACTTGGGAAATTAATAACCAAACAGAAATTTTACATACACGCTACAATTCTATAGCCCACTTACATTTCAACATTTTCCATAAAAACGCCCATCCCCTAAATTCTAAACGAAAATTTTTTAATATTTTTTTCTATTTCCCCATAACTAAAAAGCGTTGAGTAAAAAGTGGGCAATACCATGATACAACTAATAACTTAGCCTCATTAGCTGAACCGTTAACCATCTGACTTCGTAAAACTGTCAAGAGAATACAGAGATAGCAAATCAGCGTAAGTTCTATTCATCTCTCTTCTGTAAATATAGTACAGTTTGTAGCAGTGGCGTCTTTTTGACAGTTTTCAGAAGTTGTACAAAAACAAAATGCATGTTATTTTTCTTGAAGTGGTCCTTATTGTAGGGAAACGGTTACCTCATTAGTTGTGTCATGCAATTTTGTATAGAAACGAAAACTGCATTAGTTTTTTTTATTTTATTTTTTGCTTGGATTCGAACGCACTACTTTATTTTTGTTTGCAGGTCACTCAACCAAGGATTTTTATAATAATTTATTTCATTATTTGTCCTGTTCTTTTTTTTTTTTTTTTTGTTTTGATTTGTACAAATCTAGTACTTTTGCTATAGAGCTTGTTATAACAGGCACAAATTTAGCTGCAGGGTAATTTTTCAACTGCTTCGTCAAACACGTTTGTTTAAAAAAAATTATTTCTTAAAGATCTGCACCAAAATCTTCATTCATAAAATTTGCATCTGCTGAAATAGACATTATACAATACACATACATACCTATGTATGTACATATGGACTACATATGTATATATAGTGTGTGTATTAGAACATATGCATTTATTTTTCAAACATAAAAATACGTTGCTATCTTTCTTTATATACCCACCTTATGCTTAAAATAAATATTAAAAATAATCCAAATTTGTAAGAAACATGCATTTTGTGCTGGTATGTAATAGAATGGCGTGTTTTGTTTTTATTTTTGTTTAAAAATACTTTTTGTTGCGATTGGTTTTTATTTATTTATTTTTAATATTTATCTCTGTTAATAACACATCATGTATTTTCGTTTATACATACATATGTATATGCACATATTATATTGTTGTAATTATTTAGGTAGGTATGTATATTTTTTATAATTTACTTTTTAAATTTCATTTGCTTTTAAATTAACATTTTTTTTAATTCCTCTTTAAATTTTCATTTATAAAACTCGTTCGTTTGCCGTCTAATGTTTAACTAATGTTGTTAAATTTTACTGTGAGTTATTCAACTGACCAGCATATTGTTTGTGTGTGTGTGTATTTATTTTCTTTTCTTCTGTTTTGAGCCTGTGTGGTGTGTGTGTGTGTGTGTTTGTTTACAACCCCATCAAGTTGCCATATGACGAATGATAAAACACAATCTTGGAAAATAAATCTTTCACTAAATAAAAATTGAAAAAAAAAATACCGGCATATTGATTACTGTTACTACATACATACATATTGAAAAACTCGGTATCAACTACATAATCAATTCTTATCACTGACGGTTTTCTCTTTTGTTTAATTGTGTATCACTCTCTCTCTCTCTCTCTCTTTATTTTTTCCTATCTCTTGATTGCTTTTGTTTTTCATAATAAAGTTGCCACGTTTAAGAAATGTTAGGAGGTTGTATGGCAAATTTTCAATAAATACAAACATTTGGTTTTTATGACTGCAAATTGAAAAGACAAAAAATTTAAAAATCAGAGGAAAATTGAAATTCTGGAAATCCTAACATTATTTAGTCCTTATCAATTTAAAAATTAAACTGATATGTTGGCTTTGTATTTTGTATCGAACAAGTGATATTAAAATTCGCCGAAAGTACGAATATTCTTAATGCTTGTTTTAAGTACTGATTCCATCCCGATTTAAGTTGAATATGGCTAAAGTCTATCCGAAATTTTCATTGAATATGGCTTAAAACAAACGTAGTGTGCTTGAATTGAAGAAATCCCCATTTAATGTGCTTCTGACACCACTTGAGCATGATTTAGCTATTAATGGATTGAATAGCGTTTCCTGTGTAGATATTTCGAAGCCGCTACGCTTCTCATCAACACCCATTTTGGTGATAAATTTATTGCTTTCGTATTTTAGGTCTAAAAATAGACCTTATTAATGTTTTCTGTCTTTTTCAGCCGTCTATATGTCGCCGACATTTCATTGATGCTAAACAACTCATCAGTAGATTCGAAAAATTCTTAAAAGAATGTATGAAACTCAACTCAAATGTTCAAACAAACTTTTTTAGACCTAAAATAATAATACATTTCAATTTGCTCTTAAAGCAAATAATAATTAAGTTTATTTATTGCTTTCTGTTTGTGTTTTGTTATATGAAAAATGTATGCAATCATATTTTTGTGCATTTCTGAAAGTTTTTTTGTTTCATCTCATAAAGCGAGAAGTTGCATTTGCAAAGGCAATGAATGTGTCATATTTCGACTTTAGACGGAAAGGTAACCCTGGTCATTTTGGTTTATTAATCTTATCTATTTTTTTTTTCATGTACATACATATGTATGTAGATTTGGTAATTATTTTTGCTTTTATTATTACTGTTAATAAGAAATTTTAATTTTTCATATATGTATATGCGTTGATATGTGCATATGTACCATCCCCATGTACATATATAGTACATATGTAGCTCTTTGTTGTATTGTTTTGTTTTTGTATTTTAGTTCAGTTTAATCATCAACGTTTTGTTGTTGTCTGTCAATTCGTTTGTATTGAAAATTGAGGTGCTGTTGTTTTAGCACTATGGGTACCCACTTTTGTTTTTATTTTTGTTATCTCTTTTGGCCAAACTTGGGAACAAGTGTTGATGAATGGCCGACTTTTGCGATTTCTTAACACATTTTGCCGTAGTTACCTATTAGCATTGGTGTCAGCAATTAATATTTTTTACAAGCGTACAGGTGTATGTATGTATGTAGGTACCTACTTATAATTAATAAAAGAAAATACCTACATATGTACATATATTTTTTGCTGTCTGCATATGTATATGTAGGTACACCTACTCAATAAGAAAGAAAGAGCACGCTTGCAAAATGAAACTGAAAGTGCAATAAAATCGATGAATAGGTATTAAATTAAACTAGCCCACCAAAAGAAATTTCATTTTTTTAGTAAAATAGGTAGGTAGGTAGTTCCTTTTAAAAATTATTTGCCAGGCATATCATATTAGTTATTCATTCCATACACGTTTGTTTTTGCAATAATTAATTTTTTTTTTTTGATTGTATGCAACATGGGTAAACGTAGTACCTATTTACTAGTCATTTGTATATAAAAATTCTATTTTCTTCAAACAGATGTATGTATGTAGGTACGTATCATGTAAAATATTATGTGGCTGTGTATGTATTTCGTTTTATCGCTATTTTTGTTGTTTTATTTTATAAATTGTTATTTATTTTTTTTTATAAAATGTTCGGATTGCTTGTTTCGACCTTTGGTCTGGTCTTTGTTTTATTGTGTCATGTTTTATTTTTTAAACTACGCGTAAAGTACAACTTCAAAAATAGACACTATTTATTTTTTAATTGTTTTAAAAAGTATATGAAAACATGCTACATTCATACATACATATGTATGTATGTATGTATGTTTTAATGGTTAGTTTGCAAATTTTTAGTGCCGCAAGGGCCTTGAAGTAACAAAAAGTTTTGTATATAATAGGCAGCTATTTTTATATATGTACATATATTTTGTTATTACAAAAATTTTGTTTTTATTACTTTTATGCTTTGATTTTAAGGTTTCACTTTTCTACTTTTGTTTTTGTAGCTATTTTCTTGTTTATTGTATATGATGTTATTTTCTCTCCTGCTGCCACACCGTTCTACTACCAAGTCAAAATGCAACTGCTTTTTCCTTTGTCGTTCAGTAAATTTTTATTGAGATTATTGTTGTTTTTTTAGGTTATTGCTTTTGTTTTTCTCTTACGAGAACTTGTTTTGCCATTTTTATGTTTCTCTTAGAGAAAGAAGACTGTGTGCATTCAGTGTTGCCATTTAAGCATGTTACAAATAATGTTTTAACTTGTTGAGCATTTGGTAAATGTCAAAAAAAATTTTTTTTTTGGATAGAGATTAATTGAATGTGAACAGTGGGACCAGATTTTAAAATGAGAAGGAACTAAATCGCGTCTGAAGGCAAGCTAAAAAGAGCGTTTTCAGAGGAACAGTGAAGCTAGTTAGGACGATGCTAGAAAATATAATAAAATATTATTTTTCAAGCTTGCAAAACATTTTGGAAGCGAAATACTAATTAGGGTTGATGTCATATTTTATTCCACTAGAGCTAACTCCACAGCGGTTTTGCTATATTTTGCAAATTTTTCACATTATACTTCAACTAGGTGACCTTCTAAAGCAAAAACAAAAAAAATTAATCTGCCTAAATTGTTTCACAATTATTTTTTTTTCTATGGAAACATTTTTCCGGGGGCTGGGTACGATGATGCAATTTTGCATTTTTAAAATAAGGCGCATTCTAGTATATGTATGTACGTACATGTATTTATATCTATGTATTTGCAAAATGTCTGTAAGAACGCGAAAAGACAGAGAAAAATAAAAAACGGTTGTAAGCTTAGGGGAAAACTTGGAGAAATTTCCAAGCTTGCTCAATTTTATTGCATGTCTGTTTAGCTTATGGCATATCTGCTGGTGTGGGGTGCCCTTAAAGGTATATTATGTTTTTCCGTTTCTCAACTTAATATATTTGCTTGCCTACATCATACAAATTAAATGTCTCTTTTTAAAACGTTTGCCACTCGAGTTTTTGCCATCTCTGTTTTTGTTTATTTGTTTGTAATTATCATGTATTTCCGATTTTATGAGCTGTAATTGTTGTTAATTTTTTTCTAGAACAAAAAAAAAGAATTCTCTTTTTAAACAATAAACGATTGAAGTCGTTGACATGTTAAATTGTTTTGAAATTTTATTGTTCAGTCAGTCAGTCAGTCAGTTCGCCGGTTATTCAGTCACTTTGTTTTTCAATTGCTGAGTCTTCGCATTGTGTTGCTGGTTTGTCATTAAAGTTAAAAAAAGCGCAACTGCAATATGCATACATATGTACATACACACATACACACACACATAGGTGTGTGTGTGGGCATATGCGTAAGGGCAGGTAGGCCTCTGTTTACGTGCTTTGTTGGACAAAAACGAAAAAAAAATGGTTTAAAACATTCGATTTTACTTTCTCAGAATTGAGAAAGATTTTTTTGCGATCAAATTGTAGTAAATCACATTTTTAAGACAAGAAAATTGCAATTGAAGACTTTGACAAACATTTTTTCACGCAAATTTATAGAATACAAATTAGAAAAAACATAGGGATACAAAATATTTTTTATTAATATCGGCAACCACCTGGTTTAATGCCCATTGGATAGATCAATGTAAAATCGTCGAGTACGGGTGTTTATTTTTCCCTTGTTACTCCCCTAAACTAAAATTGCCTTGTGTGGTCTAACTTTAAGGAGAACTGTCCGGTTCAGAGCGTACAAAAATCTATTCTCAGAAAACAAAATGGTGCCTAATTTAAGTTCATGTAAATCAAATCAAATCCATGTACACACATAAATAACGCATCGTGTAAATAGAGGCCGACTTGTAGAAATATGGCTCTGGAGACGTTCCTTTTTTAACTTTATTGTGCCAGATTTATTTATTTTTTTACTTTTGTGCGAAAATATGTGTATGTAGTAACACAACATGTGAACGTATTTCCCCTTTTTAATATTAATTTTTTTTTTTTTTTTGGTATTTGGTGTTGAACATTGTATTTGGCTCTTTTTAATTGCATTGTAATGTCTGGCATTAATAAAATCATTTAACAAATTATTGTTTTATACAAAATATGATTTATTTGCGCCACTTTTCAAAGCAATTTGCTGATGTGATAGTGTGAATGTAATGCAGACGTTAAGTAATATTAATAAAAATTTATTTAAAAAAAAAATAATAATAAAAATAATTACACTAGAGGGAAATGCCCATTTTAATTACTAAGTTGAAGATCACTTTAATCCACCACACAGTTTCATTCATTCATTTTGAGATTAAAGTATTCTTTTTTTGTGATTTTTTTTCAGCTCTGTCTCAAGAGCTTTAGTAGAAAAGTGTTTCAAAATAAAACTAGTTTTTAAAGTGCAACTCATTGCATTTCTAATGATATTCTGCTGGCTTGAATTTTATTGTATTTATTTTTACAGGTCAAGTGTAAAATGATCTTTGTTGTTAATTTTTTCATATTAAGAGTTTTTTTTTTGTCTCTGAGATTAAAAATGTTTTATTTTTCATTCGTGTTTGTTTTAAGAAAACTTTTTTTCAGCTAATGAATTGAAACATTTTTTTTTCTGATATCTTCCAGTATTGCAATGGAGGCGATTTGGCTGATTATCTGAGTGTGAAGGGTACATTGAGCGAGGATACGGTACGATTATTTTTAATTCAATTGGGTAAGTGAAAAGAAGATATTAAATACTCATATATCTATCAGACTTTACAAGGTCGAAACAAATATTTTATATTTTGCTCATGCAAAAAAAAAAAAAAAATATTTGGGAATCATGTGAAATTTGTGTTTGTTTTAAATTTGTATGAACGAACAGGGGCCGCATTACGGCATAACGTAAAACAAACACTAAATAAGCAGCAAACGTATGGCGTTGTTCGATTTGCATGAACCGGATGCAAATAGTAGTTTAAAACATACATATTTTTGAATTTATAAATTGAGCTTGAGGTCACGCGTTTTTCAAAAAATGCTTTGAAAAACGCATGGATCTTGCGCACTTGTCTCACAGCTTTATAATTATTTAATTTATTAATTCAGGTCCAAAAATGAACCTTTTTAAAAAAATATTTGATGAAATATTTTGGACCTAAATTAATACATTTCAATTGGCTCTTAAAGCAAATAAATAATTAAGTTCATATTTGATTATTTAATTAATTTATTTTTTTTTTCTCTATATTTTCTAATATTTGTTTTAGCTGGTGCCATGAAAGCTTTATATACCAAAGGAATTGTGCATCGTGATCTGAAGCCACAAAATATTTTATTATCGCACAATTATGGCAAAACACTGCCAGCACCTTCAAAAATCACCCTCAAAATAGGTAATTGTGTATTGTTTTGTTTTGTTGTTTGTTTCCTCTTCTAGTTCTTGTAAAGTAATAAAATGTTTTCTTAATATGCATTTATAGCCGATTTTGGTTTTGCCAGATTTTTGAATGAAGGCGTTATGGCGGCCACATTATGTGGATCACCCATGTACATGGTGAGTTTAATAACTAACACCCATATTCATAAAAACTATTGAAGGTTTATTACACGTTTATTTGACAAATATTCTGTATAAAATACGTCAAATAAGAGCTTAATAAACTTACAATAATTATTATGAATATGGCCTTAAAATTGCTTATGTTGTTAACCAAATATAATGTGTGTGTGTGTGTGTGTGATTCTTCTAAAGGCTCCTGAGGTGATAATGTCTTTGCAATACGATGCCAAAGCTGATTTGTGGTCTCTGGGCACCATTGTGTATCAGTGCTTAACAGGCAAAGCACCTTTTTATGCACAAACACCGAACGAATTGAAATTTTATTACGAACAAAATGCCAACTTAGCACCCAAGTAAGTGAATGTGCGCATATTTTTTTTTATATTAGATTATAAAAATATTTTTAGATTTAATTAAAAATTACATTTGCACTGACAATAATTTGTTAAATGTTTTCTTCTTCTTTTGTTGCTGTTGTTGTTGTTGTTCTTTTCTTATTTTGTTTGTTATGTATTTTACATTTAGAATACCCAATGGTGTTTCGCCTGAACTACGCGATTTGTTATTGTGTTTATTACGTCGCAATGCCAAAGACAGAATCTCATTCGAAAGCTTTTTCATTCATCGTTTTTTGCAGGGCAAAAAGGCGGGCACATCACCAGGTATGCTGCTCTATAATTATGAAAATATTGTACATATGTATTTTGATTTTTCAATATTTTAAAATTTTCCGTATATTTTTGTTTTTTTTTTTTTTTGTTCGTCTAGGAGATATACCAGCATCTTTGGCTATGGGTACAACACCTCCTACAAAATCCAAAAGTCCATTGCAGCAACAAATTGAACAACAGCAACAACAATTGCAACAACAATTACAGCAACAGAAACAGCAGCAGCAGCAGCAACAGAAACAAGGAGCCGATGATGATTTTCAGGATGAAAATGCTGGTAAGAAGTAATAAATTATTTGCAAATAATTTGTTTTTGTCGCTTACGAGTTTTTTTTTTATATTCATAAATAAACGGCACATGTTTTTTCATGGTGAGGAATATCATGGCTAGTTGTGCCCCAGCCAACAGATCTGCAACCTTGAAATTTCTTAAATATTAGCTTTTTTTCTTGCTTTCAATGTCATTTGTTTATCTTCATTAATTAAAAGACAAAACTAAATTTGTTCAATTTTAAAATTATTCCCAACGTTTCGTTGGGTTATTTCCAACTTCTTCAGGGGTAGATTTCTATTTAATGCAATCTGGCAACATGGTGTAAAAATAGCATACAAGTGGAATCTTTAGAAATAAGTTTTATAGGAACGTCACAGCGTACATTCTCCGAAACGGTAAGAGCTAGAGAGCTGAAATTTTCACACAAATACTAAAAACAACAACAAAGCGAGAACTACCAGGTGTCCCCATACACAGAAAACTTACAATTAGCTATATCTCTCGAACCGTAAGAGATAGAGAGGCGAAATTCGCACAGTGTATGTATTCCCAGATGCCTTACAACAACAAATGACAACAACAACAGCAAGTCGAAAAGTACCAGGTCTCCCCATACAACAGTAAAGTAACAATTAAACGTAACTCTCAAGCTGCAAGAGACAGATGAAATTTATACAATATATGTATTCACATATGCCATTCCATACGTACATTACACATACATATGTACGCACGGAACCCTAAGTGTGCGAGCCAGCCTCGTACTTGACCGAATTTCTTTATTTTAAATGTTAATCGTATCACTTTCTTTCATTTCAGTTTCTGTTCTGGAAAATCCTGCAATTTGTGCCACCATCACAAATGTTGGCATTCTGTGTGAAAGTGAAAATAATTCAGAATCTTCGGGATCTCATGAAGATTCCGATGATTTTGTACTAGTACCTAAAAATCTTCCGGAAGATCCAAATGTCATTGACTATGAAAAGAAGTAGGTTTTATTGTTATGTCGCAGTAAAGCAACTCCATTGAACTAAACTCTTGTTTTACATTCACTTTTTTTTAGACATTCCGCTAAACAACAGGCCGCTAACAATGCACTACAAAATCAGTCCAGTCCTCCCAGACCCAGCACTTTGCCGATATCGGAGCCTAAGCCTGTACCAGCACCTGTAAGACGATACTCTAATGCCAGCAATACAGCTGCTACTGGAGCAGCTAACACAGCGCCCAGCACTTCACCTCTGGATAAAAATCAAGTACGTTATAAGGCCGGCAATGAACAGGTATCGTCACCCAAACTATCAACAACAGCACCTACAGCTTCGCCCATACAGCAGATACCCAGATCTCAGCCCATCAGTGTGAAGGGAGGCAGGCCAGACCATCGTAAAAGTAGTGTTAGCAGTGATATAAATTCCATTTCGCCACCAGCGGTACAGTTTGCTATTGGCACACCGCCTTCCGGCAGACATCGTTCAACTTCGGGTGGCTCTTTGTCAGAAACACCACCGCCCTCTGCTCCCTGCACTTGGCAGGTGAGTCCCGGTGGCCAAACACAATCGCCCCTTAGACGCTCCGGACACAGTTCACCCGTTCTTCCGTCCGCTCTCACTAAACTACCCACTCTAGGCAGTCCTACTCTAGTGATGGCACCGGGCTCGGTTGGCTCCCTGGGCTCTGGTTCCTCTTCGGAAAATAATAATCAACATCCCATGCTGGGTCCCAGAGCTTTCACTTTGCCCGAATTGGGTGCCACCGGTGGCCTACAAAGTCTGCTGGACACTAATGCCACGGTGGCTGCGAATCCCTCAGACAGTCATCATCACTTGCATGCATTCCATGCCCCCGAATTATCGGAAGAAACACTTATGGATCGTGAACACAATGAAACCTTGTCGAAATTGAATTTCGTTTTAGCGCTCACCGACTGCATACAAGAAGTAGCCGATTCGCGCTGTGCTCCACTCTCCGCCCTCATGGCAGCCGGCTCAAACGAACAACCACAAATCCCACCGCATGCGCCCGAGCACTGTAAGAGGGCCGAGAGATTAGTGCTGTTGGTAAGAGCGTTGCAACTATTGTCATCCGGCCTAAATTTAGCCTCGCAACAGCTGCGAAGTGGCAATCTGAAGCCCTCATCAAATGTTAAAAATGGTAAGCGTTTTATTGAAGTTATGTTAACGGAATTATATAGTTATTAGACTACAAAGGCTTTGTTTTGTATGCCCTATGCCCTACCATGAGTCATTTATTTTACACGCGCATATCTTCCACGCATATATCTTCTCTCGCTACCAGCAACAATTCAAGGTGATCTAGCCCTTCAGTCTGTCATATGACAAATGTCTTCCATTTGACGAAAATTGTTGTCGAATAGAAGGAAGTCGATGTCGATGCTGATGTGACGCCAATTGAAATATGGGCGAATTTGTTTTTTCTTTCCATAAATTAAATTTTTTTTTTATTACTTTTTCGAATTTCAGCTTTATTAACCATGAACTCAAAATATCGCAGCATTTTATTTGAATCGAAGAAATTAAATGGCACTGGTCTATTGCAAAAAGCCAATGCATTTAATATAACAGCTGATAAAATTTTATACGATTATGCTTTAGATATGGTAAGCTATACATATAAATTTATTTAATATTTTTGTATTTTGATCAGTAACAATAACTTTGGAATTGTATTTTGGTTTTAGTGCCAGGCAGCTGCTTTAGATGAGTTACTGAGCAATACTAAAAATTGCTTTGAACGCTACAATACGGCTCACATTTTATTACATTCATTGGTACAGAAATGCAATCATCCACAAGATAAAATGCTTTTAAATAAATGTAAGTAATGAATGAATTGCAAATAATTGAAATTTTTTGCCTTGTTAAAATTTATTTCACAATTTTTTAATCTTTGTATCTGTTTTAAAACGAAACAAGTTACAGAAAAATAGTATTTAAACCATTTTAATAAGGTAAACTTTTGCCTGGTAAAATCTTGATCGATGACAGAAGACGTGCCACCCATCCTCTACAAATTTTCAATAGCCTAATTAATCGTACGACACCCCAATAGGAACGAGAAATAAAGTAATCGTTATGCCTAAGAGCAAAAAACAAAATCTTACTGTCTGTGTAAGACACTACGCGAACGAAATACATTGCTGCAATTCAAATTTAGAGCCACTGTATAACAGAAAATAATACCAACACCAGCGGCTCGCTATCGGCGGCGAAATTACCCACCTATGGCCGAAAAATCAGCGCTAGTTTATCTTCGAGTTTGGTTTAATTTACATTTAAACTAGTACATCTTTAAATCGGTGACATTCAAATGAAAACAAAAGCTACCATTTAAACTTTAGAGTCTTTCATTAGACAGTTTGACATTTTTTGCAACGTTGCCAAGTTTCTATTTCTAAAAACAATCAATAATAAAGCCCTTGCATTGTTTAAGTTTTCGAGAACACTGCCAAACATAATGTAATAGGAGATGGCTGGATTGGTAGAGTGTCCTACTAATATTGCCCGAGGTCGCAGGTTTGATTCCTGCCGAAGGCTTTGGGTGTTTCTGCAGACAAGCCGAAAGCTTCGCAGTTTTGTGTTTGTTAAAAAAAAAAGAAGAAAAAAAATTAGTATGTGCAATGAGTTCAACATTTTTGTTGAAGTTATCGTAAAAATTCAGTTTTATGTCATATTTTTCATTTTTATTTTATTTAATTAATATATTAAACAATTATCGTATGTGTGCAGGTAGTTTTCCGAAACAGTTCACTTTTTCGCTGGATGGCAGAAAATCCTGAATTTGTCACAGGAATACCAGCAGTGTTCAGTGTGTCAAAGTACTTTTCAAATGTCTATGCAAAAGAAAGTGCTTTTAAATTTTAAAATACATACCACAAAAACTATTTCCACACTTTGGCTTTTTTTAATTTGTACTTATTTATGCATATATTTGCTTTGGCTTGTCTAATACAGCTGACCACTTTTAGTAGTTTTTGTCAAAACTTCCAGCAAAAATCAGCCAAAACTTTAATTTACCGATCTGGCATCTCAGTAAAGTAAATGCCAAAAATTTCATGCCGTAAGCCCAGGCGAACGCAAGCTGTCGTAATAGAGAAACCCAAATTGATTCGAAATCATACGACTACATTTCGATCGCTTATATTTTCTTGCGACATCGAGCAAGACAACTGGCAGTTAAGGTATCCTCAGACAGACATGTCAAAAAGTCTGGCGCTCACATACACCAGATAACCTTTTCCCTATAGTAAGAACAACCTCAAGAAAATACAAAACTGCATTTTGTTTTTGTATAACTTCTGAAAACTGTCAAAAAGACACCACTGTTACAAAATTTACAGCGTTTAGAGAAGAGAGTTGAACAGAGCTGATTTGCCATCTCTACCTTCTCATGGCAGTTTTACGAAGTCAGCTGATTAACGGTTCAGCTAATGGCACTACCTTATCAGCTGTATCATGGTACACACTATCACACTTTTTGAGCACACATGTAATTTTTAGCAAATCGTACGGTTAAAGGCCGTGTTACACTATCCTACTCAATCGTACGATTCATTCACTGAAAATTGCTAGCTAAATCTGATAGAACTCTGTCCTACTTTACAACAAAGTCGCATCAAAACGGCCACACTATTATAATTTTGTAAACAACGACAAAAAGGCAACTCTGATCGCATAGAATAAGACAGGTTTTTGAAAATTTTCAAAAGATTAACAAATCGGACAGACTTGTCAAAAAGTCTTTCACACACATACACTTTTAGTCCAGACTATCACACTTTTTGGACACACACACAAAAGATCGTACGATTCAGTAGGATAGTGAATCATGGCCTTAAGTGGTATAGTGTATCATGGCCTTAACTGGTGTTGGAAGTTTTTTGTATTAAAACAAAGAAAAATCAAGATCAGCTGGTTCAGATTTAATAAACAATTCATTTTTATATTTACATATTTAAATAATGTTTTCAATAATTTGATGAATATTTTGCCTTCATTTTGTTCATATACATACATATGTATGTATGGTATTTGCAAAAATTATTTTTTTTTGGTATTTTAAGAATATTTAAAGCATTAAATTTATATATAAATTAATTTTTTTTGTTCCATCTTTTCTTATTACAGATCGTGATGCTGTGGAAAAACGTTTAAATATTTTACAACAACAAGGTTATATTTATGTAACCGATGAAAATTCTTAAGTTACAAAAAGGCAAACGAAATTCATGAATATTTTTTTAGTAAAAACAACAATTTTAAAATATATATAAATAAAAAAATTGAATTAAATTTATATTTTATATCATCTTAATTATTAATAATTTAATTTAATTTTTGCAGTTTCAAATCGTTAGTTTTTTATAAAAAAAAAAAAACAAACTATACAAATATCTTTTCGAAAATGCTAACACATTGCTGGCAAAATATCGAAAAATTAATAAATAAATAATTGTGGAATTTTTTATTAAACGCAAACGATTAGAAGCTGTAATAAATTATTAAATTATTTAGAAAAAAAATTAATTTTTTTGGCAATACTTTGTGCAAAGTGAAGCTTAACTAAAAGAACAAAAACAAAAATAATCAAGCCTATTTGCTAGTTTAAGTTTATTTGTCAAAAAAATAAAAAAATAAAAAATAAAATAGTTTCAAAATGCGGCTTTTGAGACAAGACAAGAAGTGTGTAAATATTAAGAAAGTCTTAAATTATTTAAAATGCTACAACAAAAAATTCTTTTAAATTTGTGAGCTTGTAAGCAAATTAAGTTTGTAGAGCAAATTATATGGCTTAAATAACAACACCGCTATTCATTAAAAATAAAATATTCGATAGTGTCACAGAATCCAATCTTATTGTAATCGAATTTGAAAACGCCACAAAGAATGATTTGGTGGCATGAAATGGAATGTTATTATCTGTGTTCTGTTCGAATGCTTATTCGTACAAAAAAAAAAAAAAACCCGCTACAATTTGATTTCATAACAGCAAAGGAAGTTTTCTTTTCGGTTTCAAATTTCGTTTTCGATAAGATCGGATTCTATGACACCCCCACCCCCTTCCCCAACATTCTTGAAACACATTCAGCCCAATCATGAATATTCTCAAGGAATTTTATTCCTAAGGAAAATACGTTTCTCGAGAAAAAATTCCTCCAATCATAAATTACCTGAGAAACAAAAAAATAAAAGTTGGTAATATCGAAATTTTTTATAGGAAAAAACAAGTTTTTAAAATACCTATTTTTTCCTCCGCCGACTATTTTCTCATTCGATGTGGCTAAAACAGGGAAGCTTAAAAAAAAATTCCTAAGGAATTTATCAACATAATAAGAGGAAATGGGAAAAGAGAAAAAACTCTCACGGAATTATCATTCATGATTGGGCTGATGTTATGCTAAAATGTATTTGATTAATATTTTATTTCTAATGCATACCGGTGCAAATATTTAAAATATTTTTTAGTGCTTACTGTCATTTTCTTGGCGTTCATTATGGGACAATAATAGGAATCTTTTAATAAAACTGTAATTAAAGAACTTTGAAGACTGGAGTGTTCAGTTGCAGCTTTCTATCAAATAAAAATATTTTACCAGGGCCGCTCGCCTAATTCGCTTCAAAACTTCTGTTCATTAAACTAGTGATTTAAGCAAAAGTTTCTGTAACTTCTTTTGGCATAACATTTTGCTGTCCAATATTTACATGTAATCTTTTTCAATAGATGAACATTAACAATATCATTTTTCTCAATTTTGAGGAATTAAAAAGTCCAATAAAATTATTAACAATATAATTTTGTTTAATAAAATATATTCAAAATCATCTTTAAAAACTCCTCCCCCTCTTTATGTTTATTATTATTGTTTTAATCCTGAAATATTTTTAAAAGAAATTTTGAAAGCATAACAAAAACTTAATTATAATAATGAAACAAATAAAAAGCAGTAGTTTTTAAGTTTTAGAAGTAAAGAATTAAAAAAAAAAAGAAAGTAAAACATCAACTGTATTAATTTATATGTTTTTATATACAATTACACATTTTTGTTTGTTTGTTTCCCTTCATTTAGTTAATATGTTGATAGTTAATTTATAAAATGTTTTTTATTTAGCCTTTAATTTATAAGTTCAAATCTTATTATATTTTTTCAATTTTCTTTTTATATTCAATTCTATACAGCAAAGAAAGGAAATCTGTTTCTCTGGCAACAATTTTTCAAATATTTAGGTTTACAAAACAAAAGAAAGAAAAGAAATTGTGAAAACTCATTAATACTTATTCCAAACTGAGAATTAATAATAAAATAATCATGCATATGAATTATATACATTATAAACGAATTCTGTTTATCTGCTAAAGCTGGCAAAGGATGATTAAGAATAATTAGGTCAGCAACAAGGGGACCAATAAGGAGACAAATGGCGTGATTTCATGCCTGGCAGCCCGTAACAGGTAAGTGTTATATGCAATTTTTTTCTACACAAAAATACTATTGTAAATGTATGATTTTCTTTTATAAGATCACAGTTTATTATGTTAAATCAAGTCGACAAAGCTTTTGGTCCTCTTTGCCACTTATCGCTCTTTTCTTGTAACGTAAACACAGCCATAAAAATCAAAATTGTTAAATTATTGTTATTTTCCATTTATGAGTAGTAGGCACATAAATAACGTTTCCTGTAACTTGACTATTTACTCATATGTGCATACATATGTATGTGTATGTAAAGCTTACTACACCTACACACACGTGTGTATATGAAATTTCGAGTAATATCTTTGACTAACAACTTAGCAACTACTATTACCCACTTTTCCCTAGAAATTGAAATGTAATCCTATTGCGCACAAAACTCTGCATGATATGGTAACTCTCCTATTAAAACAATTTCAGTTTTCCAGCGGGCGTAGTACAAGTCACGTTGGGTGTTCGTAATAAAAAGCATTAAAAATGCTTCGGTAGTGCTTTAAAAATATATTTTAATTGATTTGTTTAATTTTATACTAAAAATAAATTGAATTCGGTTGTTTTTAATCAATTGATACAAAAAAAATAGTAAGAAATTAGTGCTGTGAAGTGTTTAAACATGATACCTATGCCTTACAGTTTGTTCTTACTAGCACCGCCATTTGTGCAGGCATTTCTAACATTACAATAGCAACAACAACAAGAACATTTTATTTTCATTGCTGCCTCTGTTAATTTTGCATACGGTACTTCCGAATCGGAAGTTTAAGAAAGAGACGTTCTTATGTTGTTGTTGTTGTTCTACCACTTAAAAATGCAAGAGCATAAAGTGAAAGCAAATTTAGGAGAAATATGTAACAGAGTTAGTGTGCTCCGTGGTGTTGTTGTTGTCTTTTTTTTTATTCTTGTCTTTCTAAATCAGTTGGCAGAGTGAGTGGCGCAAAAATAAAGCACAATAACTAGAGAGTTGCCACAAAGCAAAATATTTTGAAATAAACGGCTTTACGACTTGGAACAGAACAACGTTTTTTTCAGTTTTTTCCTGATTAATTTGTATTAAACGCTAAACAGAAGCTAGCCACTATAATTTTGAACGACTTTTGTAAATATAGTATGTAATACCAGGTTTGTTAGGGTACTGTTCCAGTAAAATCCAGTAACTGAGTAATTACTCAGTACTTTAAAGAAATGATTTTCAATCAAAGCTTCCATAAGAAATGACGCGAAAGCAAAATATTAAAATCCAGTGAAGTATTCTAGTTAGGAAGCTAAAAAAAATACCGTTTTATGACCAAAATAGTTGTCCCCTAATCACAAAGTGTGTTGGTAACTCTATTACCCAAACATGTTAGTTTTCCAGCGGGTGTTAGAAGAAGTCACACGTTATAGTTCGGTGTTTGTAATAAAAAGCATTAAGAATGTTTCGGTAGTGTTTTATAATTATAGGTATTTTAATTCATTCGCTTAGTTCCTTGTTAAAAATAAATTAAATTCAGTTGTTCTTAGCGAAATGATATAAAAAAAAAAAATAAAGAAATTGGTGCTGTGAAGTGTTTAAACATAATATGCCATGTGTTTTGTTGTTGGTACCACCGCCATGTATGCATGCATTTCTATCGTTACACTAGCAATAACAACAACAACAAGAACATGTCATTTTCATTGTTGTGTCGGTTGATTTTGCATTCGGTACTTCCGACTCGGAAGTTTAAGAAAGAGATTTTCTTGTGTTGTTGTTCCGCCACTCAAAAAAGCAAAAGCATAAAGTAAAAGCAAATTTAATACAAATTTATAACGAAGTCTCTTTCTTCCGTGTTGTTGTTATTTTTGCTTCTTGTTTTTCGAAATCAGTTGATAGAGTGTGTGGCGCGAAAATAAAGCACAACAACTATAGAGTTGCCGTTAAGCAAAATATTTTTAAATGAAGTGGTCATCTACATGGGAGTTATTTGATTTTTAATTTATGTATTTTATTTGAAAAAAATACACTTCCCAACAATTAATGGTAAGTTGAATAAAAGCAACTAATATATACAAATAAATATTAATACTATTAAAGCTTGAGAAAGTTTTACTAGCTATAGGTACATATATTTTTTTCTATGAAAATTTGTTGGTATTCATTTTAGAATGTTTTATTTTCTTATTTTATTCAATTTTTTGCACTAAACATTTTTATAAAGAACTTTTCGATAGTTTTTTTTTTTACAGAAAATAAGTGTGTGTTTAAACATCCACTAGAGAGTGATATTTTGTTTAATTGTCTTATATTAATTAAGGCAATACAATATAAAAATTGAACATAAAAAGAATTGTTTAAATCTAGCAATCAGTCTTTTAAAGTCATAACATAAAATAATAAAATTTAATTTTTCAAATATACGCCGTAATGTAAAATTAACATGAAAAAACTTCATTAAAAGAAGATATTGCTTAATTAGTCCAAAAAATAATTCATCAGTTTATAATTTAGTTCAAAATAGAAATCCTCAGTGGTTTTGTCTTAATTTGTAGTTGTCTATGTGCCGCCGCTATATGAGTTAAGTAGCATCAACAAAATGTAGGCTTAATAAGGCGGCAAACAATTACAAATATCTATTTAGAACTAAAATAAAAATTTTAATTGACTCTTTTAGCAAATAATTAAATTCATTTTTAAGTAATTTTCTAAGCCAACTCTGTTCTTAAATTACCTGTTGTGTTGAGGTTGTGATTCGAGTCCCATCAGAGGTAAACGAAAGTCTTTGCAGTACAAAAATAAAATAACCTAATTATACAGTGGTGTCATGGAAACCAACTGCGTACGAAAGTGAAAATAAATCATAAAACGCAAAAATTTGCCCTTATTGAATTCGTCTCAAAATAGTAAAGTTGAATTGAGAGTTTTGAAGAACTTAAATAAGAAAAACGGTGATGGACACTGTTATCCTTTAAGTGGTTTTTGAAAAATAGCTAAGACCACCAGCAAGGCTAACAAATCTTGTATATCTTTGTAAGCTTACAAAATTTTACTTGTTATACCACATTTGGATACTGCCTTTCTTTCAACATATTTTAAATTTTATTTATAATTTCATGGTGAATTTTTAGAACTTGTTGCCGTTTTACATCACCTACATATGTATGTATGCATGTATATCACCGAATTGAAATACATTTTGGGAGTTTTATTTTTTTTAAAGCAAAAAGCTTCATACATTTCTACAGCACATGCAAACATAAGCAAAGTTTTGTTTGTATTTTGTAGCATCATCAAGACTTCCAATTGTTTCCTGGATTTTTTCGTTTTTGAAGTTACATGGCAAGCAGCAACAAATTTGAAAGTTTTTAATAAAAATATTCAATGTGGCATGTTGTCGTTTAGGGAAAGCATCAGAAAGCCAGTGCGTGCGTTTAGCTGAACGACGGCATTATCATTTAGTTGTCTGTGTTATCATTTCCTTTGGACTGCCTCATCATTTTTACAGTCAACTAACCATAACTGATTGCTTTTTTATTTTTAATAATAAAATTCAATATTTTGCCAATTGAATATCTTGCTGGTATGTCGTCATAAAATGTGGCATTCGATTATGACATGTGCTTGATTCGATAAGTGGCTGCAGATAAGGATTTTGCATAAAAGTAGCGGGCGGTAGCTGGTGGGAACTGGTGCATTGATAAAGCGGAGGACTCCAATTTGCCACCTCAATTGTTGGCGAGTTGAAGTTGCTTTTTTTGCGCCACTCCTCTCTAGCTGCAATCCAGCTGCTGCTACACAAATTTTCTTCAGGCCAGTAATTGTAATAATTTGGTGTGTTACAATAATTATCATACACTTGATTCGGTGTATCATAAGTAAAATGATCATTAAAATAATTTGCTGCTGTTGAGGGTGGTGTGCGATTTTGTACAGCCACATTCAAAGGAATTGGTTTTATTGGTTTCACTTTTTTGGCAGCTGGTTGTAAAATAGGGTTTTTGGTCTCTTGGTTATTCGTTCGGTTTTGTGACAGAATCTTTGAAGATGGTCGTACTGGATATTTGGTGGCAGCTTTTCTGTTGAAGTAAGGTTTATGGTATTGAGGATTTTTATTTTTGTTCGGATTTCTTGGCTCGCTTGCTGATTTCCTTGTGCTAAAGCGCATGTCATGGTTGGAATCGTTGTTGGCATTACGGGCTTTGGCATGGAATATATCGGATGTCTCAAATGTTATAGATTTTTTAGGTAAGCCAGCGGCTTCTATGAATATGGTAAACGTTTTTACAGTTTGTTCTGTAGCTTTTGAGTGATTGAAGCTGAAATAAATTCATCTGACCTTAAAGTCACATGTGCAATTAAGAATTTTGTATTGAAATATTTACCCGTTTGGTTGCGGCCAATTTTCTCGTTCGGTATCCTTCTTTCTGGCATATTCAACACGCTTTTGGGTTTCCATCTCCTTGTCGTCTAAATCTTTATGGATTTTCCAAATACACTTGGAAAAGCTTTTCGCACAATTGTCCAAAGTCCACAAATCGTTTCTGATCAGTCTATCAATCGATGAGTAATCATTAGCGGGTGTTATTGAATATCGTATAATATTTTGAAAGTCGGCTTCGAACAGACTGCCAAAAGCATCATTATCTTTCAGCTTCTCTTTAGCTTCGGCGGGTGGATTTTCTGTTTCTTTATTTGTTGAGTTGCTCGCTTTATCGTCGTCATCAGATTTACAAAGTGCTTTGGATTTGCTTTTGACTTGATGGCAGGCTGCAGCTTTTTCTAAACAACTACTTTTCATACATTGTTTGGAGTTGGACTCGTCAGTTGGGGTTTGTTGTACTTGCGAAATCTTATTTATGTAATCAACACAAAAATGATTAAAATTGAGTTCATCAGATGCTTTGGGGCTGCTAGCGTTGCTATGATCAATAGAACTTGTTTTAACAGCTGCAAAAGAAATGAAAAGGAAAATTTTGATCTTTTGTAAAAATATTGTGCTCCCATAATTCGAAAGAAAAAATTTCATACAGATAATTTTTCTGCCGAAAAGCTACCGAACAGTGTTCATAAAAAATCAAAACAAAACGTAGAAGCAAATTTTTTGTTCCATTAGTATTTCTAGAGCCGAACAGAACAGTTTCCATTAAAAATTAGTACAAAAACATTTCTAGTGCAAAAAGCTTTTAGTACAAGAATTTTGTGGTGAAACAATTTTTTGTGTGATTTTCCCTAAAAAGGTTTGTAGAATTTTCAAAAAAAAAAATATAGTACAAGAAATTTTCTACAAATATTTAGTACCAAAAATTTTAGCACAAAAAATTTATTGCAAACGAAGTAGGAAAAATTTTTTACAAACAATTTTTAGTAAAAAAAATTCAAATATTTTAGCCAGAGAAATGTTGTGGACAAATTTTAGCACAAAAAAAAATTTAACAAAATTATCTAGTTAACAGAACAATTTTAGTACAAAAACTTTTCTCTCCAAATATTTTAGCGCAAAATATTTTTGGAAGAACGTTTTAGTACATACATGCATGTTTCTATAAAAAATAGTCAAAAAAAGAATTTAGTAAGGTTTTTTGTAAAATTTTTTTTGCTGAATAATTGTGTATAAAATTTTCCAAAGAAAGTTTCGTACGAAATTTTTCTGTCAAAATTTTTTTTTTTTAATCATGGTATCCACAGAAAACTTTTCACAAAAAATTTTTAGTATAAGAAACTTTCTGTATTGTAAAATTGTATATCGAAATTTTTTTATAAAACAAAAATATTATTTATTCAAATATTTTGGCACAGAAAATTTTTAGCACAGACGTGTTGGTATAAAAACTAGTACAAAAAATGTTTAGTACAAAAAATTTTTTTGATGGAATAATTGTGTATAAAATTTTCTAAAGAATTTTGTATAAAAAACTACCTAAAATAAGAATTTTTTTTTAAAGTTTTTTTTTATACAAATTTTAGTATCTACAGAAAACTTTCCAGAGAAAATTTTTACTACAAAAAACTTTCTATTGATGCCCAGATTATTTTTATAGACAAATTTCAGTACAAAAATAAATTTTATATCGAAAATTTTCTATAGAGCAACTTCAGTACAAAAAATTTCCTATTCAAATACTTTAGCACATAACATTTTTAGGGAAACATTTCAGTACAGACACGTTTCTATAAAAAAAAAAATTAGTAAAAACCATTTTTTGTATAATTTTCTATAAATAGTTTGTGTGTATAAAATTCCCTAAATAAAATTTAGTACAAATAACTGTAGCACAGAAAAATTTCCGTGGATAAAATAAAAGAAAATCTCTGTCACCAGTTTAACACAAAATATTTTTTACAGATTGTGGTCTCTACAGAAAACTTTCCGGAGAAAAGTTTAGTGTCGTCATCTATTTAAAAATTTTAGCACAAAATAGTTTTATAGACGAATAGAAATACAGAAAGATTAACAGAACAAATTTAGTACCTAACAAATTTTTACTACTATAAGTTTTTAACAAAACAAGTTTTTTTATACCAATAAAATACTTCACTAAAATATTTGGTACTAAAAATTTCTAATAACAGTTTAGAGCAAAACAATTAATACAGAACACTCTTTTTAACAAAATTATAGTACAGCTTATAAGAAAGCCTTTGACGCACAAAATCTAGTACAGACAATTGTCGAGAAAGTAATTTGAGTACAGATATTTTTCCATAGAAAATTTTTCTTATGTGTTAAAAATATAGAAATAGAAAATTTTTTTCTAGAAATATTTTAGTATAGAAAGTTTTTGTAAGCTAATATTGTTTACAAAATTTTCCTTACAAAACTTAAGTACAAAAAAGCCTATTGCTGTTTTGTTAATAGATTTTTCTAAGCAATGAGTGGTTTCCTTACATTGGTTGGAGTTATATCCAGCACTTGGAATTTCTTTTACAAATGAAATCTTAGTTATCAATAAAAAAATTGCTAAGATCGAGTAATTCAGCTGTTTCAGTGGGGCTAGTACTTATGTTGCTAAGATCAGTAGAACTTGCTTTAACATCTGCAAAAGAAAACATTGGCTTTTTATAAAAAAAAATATTTTTGGTTTGCATTAAAAATATTTAGTACAAAAAATCTAATAAAAAATAGAATGTTGAAATAACGTTTTAGAACATATTTTGCATATAAAAATTAGTATTATTTTGTTAAATGTATCTCAACAACATTTTAGTTTTTATGAATACTGGCGTAAAAATATTTTTGTATATTATCTTTTACTTTATATGTACATATAGATTTCTACTAAAATAAATTCCTAACCAAATTTCGGTTTGCATTAACAATATTTTAGTATGCATATTACATTTTACAATATACATATTTCTACTGAAACAATTTTTCAAAAAGAAAAATTTGGTACTAAAAATATTTACAAAAAAAAAATCTAAAAACGCTGGTTTGTACTAAAAATATTTCCGTATATTGCATGTTGTTATGTACGAGTACATATGTATGTGTAAGTTTTGGTTTGTACTAAAAATACTTATTACAAAAAATTCCAAAACGCTGGTTTGTACTAAAAATATTTTATTATACTATAGGCATATAGAAGTCTACTGAAAAAATTTAGTACAGAAGAAAATGGTCTGAAAAAAAAAATTTTGTTTTAAATGGAAAAGATTTTCGTAAAAAAACCTTTATAAAAACATTTTTACTTACAAAATAAACATTTTTCTAAGAAAATGTTGGTTTGCTTTCAAAATATTTCAGTATATTATACTTCACTGTATACATACATATGTATGTATATATTTCTATTGAAAAAGTGTAGTGCAAATAAAAATTTTCACTCATAAAACTTTCCACAAAAATTTTAGTACAAAATTTTTTTAAGGAAAAATTTCTTGTAAATTATTTAAGCGAAAGTGTTAATGCATAAACGAAAACAATAATAATTATGTCTAAGCAGTTCATTAAAATAGTATTTATTACCTTCACTTAAATTTAAAAGAGATTCAATTGTAAACGAGTTTTTCTTAGTTGGTGGTGGTGCAGGTAGTGCGGAATCTGGCGAAATTTCATTTGCCATTATTTGTAATTTTTCTGAATCACTTGTGGCGGTGTCCTCAGCGTTTGAATTATTTTGGGAGTTTTTTGTATTGGAATATGTTGTTTGACTTTCGAAAGACATGCGTTTGTTTGAGTGCTCCACTGCAGCCGTTGAAAACAGGTTCAATGTTTTGATTTCCGGACTTTTGCTGGTAGTTGGGAAAAACTTTTTATCATTACTATTTTCCAACTTTTTGGAACTTTTAGCATATGGCGGCGGTGTTTTCTTTAAATATTTTTCTTTTAATTGTATCTTAGGACTTTTTACATTTTTACAATTTGGAGGAGTATTAAAATCTTGATCTTGCAAGTTTTCTTTTTTGGAATCTGTCTTTTTCAATTCGTTTGCTGTGTTTCGAGAATAATGTTCACGCTGTGTGGAAGGAGATAAAATTAATATGTAATATGCGATAACAGCTTTGATTCAGTAGTACATAATCATTCATAATATAAAATCATTCGTGCCTTCATTGTCATTGACTTTAGCGTAAACTTACCGGCATAAACATACTTTGTTCAAATTTTAGTCGGACTTCTTTGGAAGCTTCACTACAAATGAGAAGAACAATGAAAGAAAATAACAATTAACAACAAGTAAAAGTGCTCTTTTCGGCTGCGCATATTCCCTGACGAAATCGGTTTGTAATATATCAAAAACCGAGTTTTTTTTTGGACATGCATATTCATGCACATATTTACCTCAATTTCATACAATATTATAATGCATTAGTACAATATGGCAATAGATTAACGAAAGAAAGAAATTTCTACACTTACGTTCATATGAACATATAGATAACCATTTTTTCATAAAAAAAAAAAAAAAAAAACGTGACCACTATTTTTTTGTTGACCTTTATTTTGGGCAAACACATGCATACGAACAATTAAAAATCCACAAAAATTCACATTAAGGCCATATCGAACAAAAATGATAAGAAAAAAATGTTAAAAAAAAATAATTTCACAAGATCAGATTTTGAGGTTATGTTGCTCAACTAGCAAATTTTATATTTGGAACACATTTTCATTTGCCCTTGCAAATTTTGTATTTTCTTGTGGAGCAAACATAATCTTAGAACATACTTTTAAGAAATTTAATGTTTTTCCGTTTTTTACTATTTCACTGGTGTTTTTTAGACAACTAAAAGTGCATATATTTATGCACTTTTAGTTGTCTGCAGGCTCGTCTATGTCCAAAATAAAGACGAACAAGAAATTAGTGGTTACGTTTTTTGAACAAAAGCTGGAAATATATGTATGTATATCCACATGCGACCTTTACTTTAGAGAGTAGAGGTCGCTTTGTTTATGAATTAATATTTATTGTAATGTAATGTACTTATGAAAAAATTTATTAAATGAAATGAAAAAAATACGATTCCCTGTGAATTCGCGATTTTACATTCTGGTAGCACTGTTTCATTCAAAGCCTGGCTTCTTATTCTAAAGTTTCTTCTTCATGGTACAACCAACACCAGCTTCGCGTACAAAATCTGCAAGTATCTGGCAGCATACTTTTTTCTTGCCAAAAGTTATAAAAAATAAAAAAAACCGATGGCACACTATTCTTGTCTATACAAATTGAGCCGGCCTAATGTACATATGTATACCTACAAATATTACCTGTACATGCATACATATGTAAATTTACATACATAAGTATTCATTTAAGATAATCACTTTGATCAAACAAAAAAGGAACACACATGGGATTCGTTTTAATTTTTACTAAGTTTCCATTTAAACCACTCAATAAATACCTTTAACGGAGCACGAATTTCGCCTTTAATGAAAATTTTGAGTAGCTAGTTTCCAATCTACTTATGTACAGATAACCCAGGTTTCCAAGAAAAGCTTTAAAGTTCTCACTACTTACAGAGATTTGGTATGCCGCGCTTCCAAAGACAACCGCTGATTTTTCTTAGAGTCCATTTTCTTCCCTAAAAAATATTCAACGAATTTCAACAAATAATATATGTATGTACATATGTATGTAGTTTTTAACTATTCTACTAGTATTGAAAAACAAAAACAAAAAATGCTAAACGGGACAAAAACTTAAGTGCTTGTTGCTGTCTTGAGCAGCTAAAGAATTGTGCACTCAACAAAAATCCATCAGAAAATTTTCTAAATCTTGACCAGACATACATTCTAAGATATAATTTTTGTGTGTGCCTGTGCATTATTTGTATTGTTTATTTGTTCATAAATTGTTCATAAAAAAAAAAACGAACACTGGCACCAAACTTTTTTCCTACAAACTCAAATTAAATTTATTTCATCATACACAATAAAAACATGCAATGCTTTTTTGATAGTTTCCACAAACACAAAAAAAATGTTTCTAAAACATTCCCATAAAACGTCAAACAGCTTTCAATATCACCACGATGCTAAACAAATATTACCATTCAATGACTGCTGTGCAAGTTGTCAACACGAGGAGAAGAAGACGGTACTACACCTCCCTAGAGTTTGCTTCTTTGTCATAGATTTTCTCACAAAAAACAGAGCTGGCACAACTGATTTCCTTTGTTTCCTTTTGTTAGAGGATCCGTTGTAGGGCAGGAGGAAAAGCTATTCCCAGCCAGCCCCCAATGCGCTTGACTTTTGAATTTGAATTTTTTTCAAAAAGTTTTTGTTGCTTTACATACAAATTTTTAAAATTTTCAACGCCACAAAAACTTATGCTTTCATATACGAAAATTGAATTTTATATATTTTTGTATAACAACAACAACAAAATATTTTCAAATTTGTAATTGTTGTTCTCATAAACTCTGGCGTGTGAATTATAAAATTGGGGTCAAAATAATTTCAAAATAATCACAATTTGTACACAAAATTAGTCGCTACACTGTTTATTGGAATAGTTCCTTTATACATATGCATGTGATTTTACGGTGCTTACTTGAACTCCACTTTGTTTACATTAGCCACAACAACATCTTGAAAACAACAAAAACAATACAATAATACTAAGCCAACCACTCAAACAAATCATATTTCAAAAAGAGTACAACCGCTCACTGACTCGGCTCTCATGCTGTTCTTAAGGGCAGTTAAACTGTTCAAAGGAACACAAATGTTTTACTTTTTCATAATTCTCTTAAAAAATGTTTAATATGTTTAGCTCTTGGCTGGTTTTGGAGTCTATTTAAGTCGACACTAAAAAGAAGTGTAATAAGAGCGTTCGACGAACAGTAATAAAATTACGAAAAAAGAAAAAATTTTAGAAGAAATAAAATAAACACTTGTAATTATGAAAATAAAAAAAAAATCGTTCATACAGTTGTAAAGCATTCAATATCAAAATAATATTTCTAATGAAATAAATTGTAAACGTTTTTGTTAAAAAAAAAACAAACAAAATTTTTTTTTATACACAATAAAATTTAATGCTGGTGAAGAAAATGTTCTATACCTAAATTTCTATGTAGAAAAATTAATGTGTCATAAATCTGTATGCATCTAATATGTCCGGTCATTGCGCATTTAATAGAACTGTACAGTAGAGCGTGGCTCAAAAATTTTTTTTGTACACGTCTTAATATGAAGAAATTTTGAATTATGGTTCCAATGTCAACGCCAATTCTTAAACTAAAGGGTGCCCCCATGTATGGTACACTATTTAAATTTCGTTTTTTGTTAACTAGAAAACTAGACACTCTGTGTGAATTTCAAGTCTCTTCCCCCCCTTCAGGGCTCAAAAGTTAGCGCTAATTTTCAAACTAAAGGGTGTCCCCTTGAATACAGTAATATTTGAATTCATAGTTTTTAGCATTTGCTGCTATAGACGACACGCAACTACACATGTTGTGAAAATTTCAAGTCTCTATCTCTTGCGGTTCAAAAGTTACCGCTAATTTTCAAAACTAAAGGGTGTCCCCATGCATACGGAAGCATTCAAAAATTTTTAATAAATTTTGTTGCAACTAATTTCAGTTTATTGTATGGGAGCAGCCTTTAGTTTTTAAATTTTTGCTGTTTTTGATATTTGTTGTTGTAGAGCTTAAGTAACCACCCCTTAACCTGTGCAAGTTTTAAGTCTCTATTTCTTGTTGACTCAAAAGTTACCGCTAATTTTCCATCGAAAGGGTGTCCCCATGTATAAGGAAACATTTCCATTTTTACTTTTTGTCATTTTTGGTATTCGTTGTTGGCGCCTGCATATCCTGTACGGATTTCAAGCCTCTATCTCTTCTAATTCAAAAGTGACAGCTAATTTTCACAATTTCTTGTATGAAAGCACCCTTTAGCCTGTAACTGTTTGCTATGTTTTGGTATTTGTTGTTGTAGCGGCCAAGTAACCACATATCCTGCGTAAATTTCAAGTCTCTATCTCTTGCGGCTCAGAAGTTACAGCTAATTTTAATTAGTTTTTACAGTTTCTTGTATGGGAGCACCCTTTGGTTTTTAACTTTTTGTTGTCTTTGCTGTTTGTTATTATCGAGTCTATAGAACTACACATTCTGCGCAAATTTCAAGTCTCTATATCTTGTGGCTCAGAAGTTACAGCTAATTTTCACAGTTTCTTGTATGGGAGCACCCTTTGGATTTTAACTTTTTGCGGTTTTTTTTTATCTTGGCCGACCCAAGTAACCACATATCCTGCATAAATTTCAAATCTCTATCTCTTGCGGTTCCGAAGTTACGGCTAATTTTAACTCATTTTCACAGTTTCTTGTATGGGAGCAGCCTTTAGTTTTTAACTTTTTGCTGTTTTTTCACATTTGTTGCTGTGGAGCCCATTTAACCACATATCCTGTGCAAATTTCAAGTTGCCTTCTCTTATGATTCAAAAGTTACAGCTAATTCTCATAGTTTATTGCATGGGAGCACCCTTTAGTTTTGAACTTTTTATTGTTTTTGGTATTTGTTCTTATTGCGGCCAGGTAACCACATGTTCTGTGAACATGCTCAGCTCTCTAGCTCTAACCCTGTGGTAGAAAGGGACCTATGACGGACGGACGGACAGCCAAGTCTGTGTAAAAGAGTTCCGTTTTCACTTCTTGAGTACGGAGCTCTAAAAAAGACATGTACTTCTGCAGACTTAAATGACATTCATTGTGGAGTAGTGAAAAATATTTATTAATAATGCTGCATTCTAAAGACTTTTCTTTCTCAACTTTAAGTAAAAGTAAAGCCTAATTTCAGTCCATTAAATATATAATTAGCAATTGTCTTTTATTAAAATTAAAAATATACACTACTCACAAAATAAGCCATGTTCTAATAATACCAATGTTATTTTAATTTCTTTCCGTGACCCATTTTATTTTTATGAACCACTGCGTGACAGATACAAAGTGCTTGCATGAAACGTGAAACTGTATATTTTGGAATAATTAATTTTTTTTTTAACATAAAAATGTAGCATACCATCAAACCAAAACATATTTTTAAATAAATATCCGCAGCTATAAACGTGTGCACTTGTATGTTTATTTAAATAAAATTGTTTAAGAAGAAAATAGAAAAAATCACTTGGCTTTTGGTTTTATCCGAAATTGGCCAACATTGTTGCACTTGTATATTGTTTATATATAAATGATTTTACACATTAAAATTTTTTTGCAACAAACACTTGTTAACAATTACACATCCGCTGTTTTACTGTTAAAAACAAAACGCTCATTCCGGTTGAGTGGTTGTGGTGGACAATGTCTACGTACGTGGTTACGAACAGGACACGTCATTTATTAGTATTTCTACAATTTACAATCAGCAGTCGGCAAACAAACGGCAGGCGGGCAATAGCATACATTTACCGCTACCAAATTGCTTTTACATACATGAAAAGTAATTGTTGCTGCGACTAAACAGTTCTAACGCTTTCAAGACTAACGCTCATTCGATTTGTGAGTGTTTCATTCAGTGCTTATTAAAAAATACTTTGTAAGATTTGTTTTTAACACAGCGAGCATTAACGACAATATTGCGCTTGGGAAAAAACAAAAAATAATTATGTATGTACATATTACACTGTGCTGCAAATTAATACTTTTGGAAAAATGCCGAGAAAACTCAGCTTAGTGAAAATCTAGTAAATTAGAACAATATTAATAAGATATCTTTTTGAAAGTCGTATTATTTTTATGAAAAAAAAAAACGCCTTATTGAACAAATTAACCTGGAAATTTATAATTGTTATTAGGTATTCTTATTGATTTTTTTTTAAAGCTGCTTCCTGATGGTTTCGAACCCACAACCTTACGATTGTCAATTAAGACGCTCAAAGAAATGTAATGTACTCAGGACTGACTGGGCAGTATTTGAAATACATGTATATTAAAATTTAAATACTTACACCCATATTCATAAAAACTATTGAAGGTTTATTACACGTTTATTTGACAAATATACGTCAAATAAGAGCTTAATAAATTTACAATAATTATTATTAATACGGCCTTTATTTTGTATTTCTATTTTAAATATGTACATATGTCCCATTTAGTATTTTGTATTTTAAATGCTTAGCGCTTGAGTATTTTGTATTTCAACTCAACTTGTGCTCTCATAATACATTTTTTCTAAATACAAATTTTAACACCCTTATTCACAAAAAATACTTCAGGCTTATAAGGCTCTTATTTGTTATACTTGTATGGAAAATTTGTCAAGTAAGAGTTTAATAAACCTAAATTAGTTATTATGAATGAGACCCCAAATATGTGTTAAAAATTATTTCATTCATACTTCAACTAAAAACCAAATTTGATCACTGTTTTATTTCCAAAATACTACAATTTAACTACCAAACGCCTCGATGGATGAATTGGTAGAGTTCCCTGCTAAGAGTCCCCGAGGTCGCAGGTTCGATTCCTGCTTCGCAGTTTTGTGTTTGTAAAAAAAAAAACACAATGTAACTGTGTAAAGTAAACGCTGAAAACGGAATGCATACACATTGAGAAAGTCGCCAAGCTGTCAGAAAGTTGAACAATGAAAAAATAAAATACAAGCGTTTGACATTTTAATCTAAAACAAGAAGAGCAAAAAATATCAATCAAAAGATGTTGAATTGGATAGACTTTATACATACATACATACATACATACATACATACATACATACATACATACATACATACATACATACATACATACATACATATATACATACATACATACATACATACATACATACATACATACATACATACATACATACATACATACATACATACATACATACATACATACATACATACATACATACATACATACATACATACATACATACATACATACATACATACATACATACATACATATGTATATAGTCTTTGGTCAAAATTGTTTTAATTGTCACCTATTTCTTAATTCTGTTATTTCTCTTTCAATAAAATATCATTTCAAGGCAGCTCGATACAAACACAACAACAACAACAAACACTTCATGTATTTTGTTGGTAGAAATATTGAATTACTGTCATCCATTTGTTCGCGTATGTGTGTTTGTGTTCTGTATTTTGAAAGTACCAGGTGTCCCTATACAACGTAAAGTAACAGTTAGCCGTAGCTCCCAAACTGTTAAAGACAGAGAGCTGAAATTCGCACAATATATGTATTTACATGTGACCTACAACAGCAAATGCTAAAAACAACAACAAGTCGAAAACTACCAGGTGTCCCTATACAACGTAAAGTAAAAATTGTCCGTAGCTCTCAAACTGTAAAAGACAGAGAGCTGAAATTCGTACAATATATGTACTCACATATGCCGTACAATAACAAATGCTAAAAACAACAACAAGTCGAAAACTACCAGGTGTTCCTATACAACGTAAAGTAACAATTAGCCGTTACTATCGTACCGTGAGAGACAAAGCGATGAATTTTGCATAATATATGTTTTCAAATATACTCCACATTATTTCTATTTTACAATTCGTGTCTTTTGGTTTTGTGCTGCCAAGTTTTCAACTTTTTATAGCTATAATTCTTTAAAGTGCTATAACTTAAAACTGTTAAAAATGTTGAGCCGTTTCTGCTTATTTTCACTGGCACATCCCATACACAAACCAATGTTGTGGTAAACGAAGCATTTGTTTGAATTTTGCCGTTGATTCGATGGCCTTTCCAGGGTTTTCCGAAGCAATATTGTAACACAAAAAAAAGCTTTTTTTTATAATGCTGTCAAAAACTCTAGACAGTTTTTGTTATATGTTTTTATTATTTTCTTTGCCATCTTCACTTCCGTTTCCTTTTTGTTTACAAACCCTGGTGGCATCACTGGGTTTCGTAGCTTTTTATGAATTAAAAACACATTTTACTGCAATTTATGCTTTTAGTTCATTTTGTTTTATTTTAACTGCTTTGTTTTATCATTGTTAAAGTTAGGCTATTATTAAAATTATTTAACTTAATAATTAAATAAAAACTATTTAAAACAATATCTTAAACACAAACACTCACGAATGCACAAGCTTATTAGATGTAAGGAATACTTTTTTTTATAGTCATCATTACTGAATTAAAAGAAAATTAAAAAAAAATTTAAAATTATAATTTATAATTGAAAGTTGTTGTACACTTAGACTGGCTGAAGGGCAGTAGCTTGAAAGCTTTTCCACTTTTTTCTAATCAAAACAAAGACCCTCTGTGCTGCAAGTGCTGCTGCATCGTTTGCATTGCATGCTGTTCATTGGCCAATGAAGACGAAGACGAGGCACGATGGATTTGAGGAAAATTCATGTCGTAACCGGCAGTATTTCCCACAGCTCGAGAGCGCAACAAATGATTGCGCAAATCAACTCTAGGGCGTGAGTTACGACTCATGGCCGGTGGAAAAGCAATTTGCAGTGAAAGACGTTTTTGCGACAGAGAAGCCAACTGGTCGGGTGATAATTCTATGAACTGGGTTGTCAGTGGGCTGGGTATGTTTACCTGAGGCGGCTGAGCATTAGCAATATTATTGTTAATAACATTACCACAGCTGCAGGTGTTCACGGAAGACACTGAAACATTGTCGGCCTCATTTATATTGTTATCGTTACTGTAAATGGAATCTTTGCACTTTTCGTTGGCTTCAAAAATTTTTATCACCGGCATGGGCGGCGTCAGTAAAATACCAGCTTTACGAAACTCTTCTATGGCATCATCATAAGTGGGTAGGCCCGAGACAATGGTGTACGAGGGCAGCGATTCGACTTCATAGTTGGGCGGAAAAGTGCGACAAATATCTACATTTTCAGTGTTGTTGGTGCGATCTGGAATAAAGAAGGGAAAAATTAATTAATTTTATTAATTATTTCACAAGCAATAATTTTTCATTTTAAGGGCCCTTTCCACAGTCTAAAATTAAGTTTCCATTAAGAAATTAATAACTAACTGCCGGTTACCGATTTGGATATTACCAACTTTAAATTAGTTAACAGAAAAAATGGCAAGAAGTATGTGTTCGAAAATTAATGCAACGAACGAACGTCTGTTAATTAAAAAAAAAAATTTATTAATATCGAAATTTCAAAGGCGCTTAGTTAAATTTTGTATGTATTTTTAAATTTTCGAACTTAGTACCGAAATTCCGAACGTAATTAATTGTCAGGTTTGTACTTATTTTCGAAATTCAGTTTGAATTTTCGAACATAATTGTCAAGTTTTTACTTATTTTTTTAAACTCAATTTCGAATTTTCGAACTTAATATCGAAATTTCGAACATGATTATTTGTCAACTACGTACGTACTTACTTTCGAGCCTAAAATCGAACTTAGTTTCCAATTTTTGAAATTAGCTCCAATCTTTGAACTTCATTTCGAATTTTCGAACTTAATACCGAAATTCTGAACCTGATTAATTTTCAAGTTTGTACTTATTTTCGAACTTTATTGCGAATTTTCGAACGTAAATGTAAAGTTTTTTTTATTATTTTCGAAATTTTAAACTGAATATCGAAATTTCGAACATATTTAACTTCGTACTTAAAATTGAGCTTAGTTTCCAGTTTTTGAAATTAGCTCCGAATCTTCGAAATTATTTTCGAAGTTTCGAAATTAATTTAGAATTTTCGAACTTAGTTTCGAATTTTCGATATTAATTCTGAATCATTAAAATGTACATTATTATAAATAGCTAAAAATTAGTAATAAATACAAAAGCAAAATATTCTACTTGAAATTATACCACCATTATTGTCCGTTTTGCAAGACTTTTCCTAATTCCCAGTCAGAAAAGCTTTTGTATATATTATTTTTTTACAATTACTTTCCTTACATCAATCTTAATAAATTTGAGTAAATTTTATTTTGTTGATTTAGGTTTTATTTACCATTATGTCAATAGCAAATTACCATTAAAAGTTTAAGTTTGTTTATTTCTAAAGTTTGTGTGACCGCCACCGCCTTTCAAGCGCGTTTACATCGCTATCAAAACACAAAACTTTCATAACAAACACTTGAATTCCTTTCCTAAAGTGCTTTAATGCACAAGAGAGTATGAGAGTTGGATGGAGGATTTTTTTCAGAACTGGCACTCGTTTGATTGACTTTTTGTTTACTCTGCCATTTTGACTTTAAACAACCCTTTCATTAACGTTAATAGAAGTCAATTAAGCTTTTTAAAAGAGGTTTACTCAAATTGTTTAAATGGAATCAAGTGTCAAATTTCACAGAACGAAAATGGAAAAGGGAAACTGTTGATTGATAAGGAGGGCAATAAAAGACAACTTAAAAATATTCTTATAAATTTATAAAATTTATAGTTTTTTCTATTAAACAAAAAGTAACGTAAGCTGCCTGTACAAATTCTGAAATCTTAAAGTGAACTTAAACTGAAGTGAAAAATTCTTGGCAATGATTTGCTAAATTAAGGAAGTGTGCTAAAATTGTGAAATTTAGCACATCCAAAGTTCATAGAGGTGCTGAGGCGAAGCAAAGCGTCTTCGAAACAGCCAAATGTCTATCTGACTATAAAATTTTCTTTTTCTTCGCGTAACTAATATTAAAAAAGATTGTATTGAATTTTTTAAATAAAAGTGTTACAGCATACACAGAAGAAACAATTTCAAATTTAAAGATCTGACTCAAATTCGAAGCCATTTGGGTGCTGATGATTGTCGTGGTGGATGCGAAATTTTCAACTTTATGTTTTACCACAAAATAATATTTCTCGATACTGAGGAAGTAGAATCGAACTAAAAGCCGTTAAAGTAATTAACAATTATAAGACTATAAAAAGAAATTCATGTTTAATTTTATTTCTTTTTTGTCTGATTTTTTTTTTTTAATAAATTTTTTTATTTAGTAGTGATTTTTTCAACATTCCCTTCCTTTTATCTATTGTTTTTTCTCATTTCCTTAAATAAATATTCTTTTTATTTAAATCAAAATTAGAGAACTAATTGAATTTTCTTCTCTATAATTTATCAATCTGTCAAATTTTGCGACACGTATGAACTGGAGACCGCATTATCTACCCCAGAGCCCAAAAGATCTTTGTAAACGTACCCCTTAATGGATACATTTATTATTCCGGACAAAAACTTAAAAATATGCGAATTACACATAAAACCCCCCCCAAAAAAGTAACAGGGGGGTGATGAACTTTAAAATGTGAATTTTATTTTAATGCCAGCACGCTTTGTAAGCATTTAAAACAAACTTTTGCACCATCTATCTTAGAGCAGACATAATAAATGTTAAACACATTTCGGGGAGGCTGTCAATATTTGGTCGACAAAGGCAGACAGACAGACAGACAGGCAGGCAGCCAGACAATAGAGACTATAAAAACACCTTTAGTTTGTTTGGCCTTCAGAACAGTTTTCCTTTCAACGAAATTAGAGAGCGAGAGAAAGAATTTCTCTTTGTTACAAAAAGGGGTACATGCCAGTGTTGCCAGCTTAGGGGGTTTCCCCCTAGATTTAGGGTTTTTTTTTCTTTTAGGAGTGAATTTGGGGTGTTAAATTCTTTCGGAGAAAATTTAGGGGGAAACAATTTATTTTTGGGGTATTTTTAGGGGATTTCTGTGTTTAGTTAAACGGTAAAATAGCCGGAGTTAGAAGATTTTTCAACTGATAAATTTAAAGACTTTAACGATTTTTAAAGTAAAATTAAATGAGATATTTTATGTTCATCTGGTAGCTTCAAGTACAGAATTTCGCAACTGGTAATTTTAAATACTTTTTTTGTTGAGTTGAATGAATTTTTTCCTTATGGGCCATTTCTTTAATTTTTTTAGTTTTTTAAGAATTGGGACAATTAAAATATCTAAGAACCTTTGATAAAATTGAAACTCTTTTTATGAAAATGTCAAAAGAACGTAAAAAGCGAAGAAGGCTTAGAAACTCTTAATTTTTGTTTTTTTTTGGGCAATTAATTAATTAAGATAACAATTTCCAGCTGCCTATAAAATGTACTTTGATCTCAAAATATGTGAAATAAAATCGAAAATTTATAAGAAACATACTGTAATCATAACATCTGCACTGAAAAATACATATAGTGACTCGCAAACTAAAGCAGAATGTTCACTAAAACTTTTTAGGGGGATTTTGTAGAAAAACATTGAATTTTAGGGGGTTTTACAAAATTTCTGACAAGAATAAATACATTAACCTGGGAACACTGTTCGCAAACTAAAGCAGAATGTTCACTAAATTTTTTTAGGGGGATTTTGTAGAAAAACATTGAATTTTAGGGGGTTTTAAAATTTTTTTGGGGGTAAGAAATACATTGACCTGGGAACACTGGCACATGCTATTGTAATAATGGTGAGAGAGAGAGAGAGATTTTTAAAGATGATGGTTGGGTGCTCATAAAAATACTTTGGGATTTCCCTCATTGTTTAATTTTATTTGTAACTACCAAACACTGGCAACTAATTTTGCAGCATGAGGAATTCCTGCTTTAGTGAGTCTACAGTTTTTACAGAATTTCGTTTTTTATTACAGCAAGAATAAAAAAAGAAAAGATGAACACTAAATGAATCTGTATGAGTCATCAAAGTGTTACTTCAGGGAAGTAACCAAAAAAAAAACAAAAACTTTCTTCGACGAAAGCCAATAAACAAGGATTTTGCCAAATAAATGATACGTAGGTATAAAGAAAAAACTTTCGAGATTACCCCGCTTAAGAATCATAAAACAAATTCAGCCAGCCATAAAGATTTTTTCAAGCCCATTCTGTTCAACCGACATAAAAAGCGCAACAAATCTTCCAAACAAAAATTACTTTAATTTCTTCTTTTTTTGTTTTTTTTTTAACAGGAAGTATGAGTGTCAGAAAAGGCTCACTTTTTTTATCTCCATATAAATGTTTTGCCGGTTCATGTTTCACACAGAAAAGGGTGAGTTTTTGTTTCCCCCGCAGCACGTCATGTTGTTTAATGTACATAAAATAAAAAGAGGGAACATATGTTTGAACAGGTTGCACTTTGTAAAATTACTTCCTTTCATACGGATGTATAAATGTGTGTGGATATTAAACGTGTAACAGAATTTCATTAATTTGAATAAAATTCCATTAAAAATCGAAAACTACAGCAACCACCCAACACAACTGCTAGCTAACAAAAGGCATTGTCAGCAATATTTTTCTTAATTTCCAAAACTAAAAATGTATACATTTTACAACGTTTGCTACACGTCCATGTATGTAGTGGTGTTTGGCAAAAAAGACTAAAAAAAGGTGGCGGTTTTCCTTGGCCACCTTTCAAATTTCATTACATTTATGTTAATTGTGTTGTGAGATTAAGTGCATTTAAAGTTATTTGAGTAACAAAATTATACAATTAGGAAATAATTTTACAAGCAAATGCTTAAACAGAATTTGAAAGGTTTTTTTAAAGATTATATTTAGGAAATAATTTTACAAGCCACTGCTTAAACATAATTTTTTCAAGAATTTTAGAGCAAAGTGATTTGTTACTACTAAAGTGGTTATAGGGAGGAGCAAAGAGGAAGTAGTGCTTGTGTATCGGAAATCTGTGAAAATCACAGTTTTCTTTTTCTTTGTGCATGATCATAAAATTTTCGTGTAAAATCGCTCATGATACCCAAACTATTTGGGTACATGATTTTCATGCAACTCTTTTGAATAGAAAGCGGCAATTTTAGCACTGGCCCTTAAGCCACTCAACTAACAAAGTTGAGGCATTTTTACTTGCCTGTGTGGAGAGTGAAGTCCGACCGACCGTATTAGACTAAAAATAGTTATAAAATATAAATTATATTTTATATTTTCATCATTTTCCTTTACCTTCCTAAAAGAACTGAAATTGGTGAGCAGTGATTCTCCTGCAGACTCTGTAATGAGGAGAAGGATACTGCGAAACACAGCCTTTTGCGAATGTACCACTATCTATACATGCAGAAACACATAGGTAGACGCTGGGTTGTTCGATTCCTAATAATAATCCTAATTTGTTGCCTAGTGCTATTAATTGAACCTTTGGAAAACTTACAAAATCTATATGTTTTCAAAGCCTTAAAAATATAATTAAAAAATTGCTAAAATTTATTCGTCACACTTTTTTGTGTGGCTTTTTTAAGCAAATTCCCACAATCGATTTACTTGAGCTACCAAACTGTATTAGAAACATCTTTTCCAGTCAATATTACCGGGCTTAATTTTAATACCTTTAAGCTTCTTACTTCTTTCCGTTTCTTGTGAAAATGAAAGAAAAATCTTTTATATTTTAGGGAGTGAGTGCTAATTTTATACTTTTAATATGCAGCATAAAAATTTTGTTTAAGCACCTTAAAGTATACTTTATTTATTTATTTTTCTCACATAACTGTTATATACTGCTTACGAAAACTGACTTTAAGACCCTAAGTACGAACATTTCTTGTTTTTTTTTCGTTAAATAAAGATGTTACTTTTACTTTTTTGCCAAATACTAATACAATACAATGCCAACGAACACACAGCAACCCAACATATTTAAGTTTCATTTTCGGTTTATCAAGGGAGCTTTAAACCTTAGCATGGCTCCCTTCAGCAAATGCTGTGTATTCTGAGTCTGGGGTATATCTGTTTGCTTGTTTGCCTGTCTGTCTGTCTGTCTGTCTGTCTGTCTGTCTGTCTGTCTGTTTGTGTGTCTCTTTTGGCTTTTGTTTATGAACTATATAAAACGACCTTGTCTGTTTCAGTACGAATAAGAAGCTAAGAAACACATAATATTTGTTATATGAAGACATAAAAGACGTTCCTAGTTGCTAAATTAAACATAAATAAACAGCAATGCAAGCAAGCACAAGTTTAGTAAAAATCCACAACTGGGAACAGTGTTGGAATAACTTAAACTTTTCTTGAGTAAATTTTAAAACAAGGTCAGGAAAGTTAATGAAAATTGCCTCTTAAGCGGCGAGCATGTATGAGAGGAAGTAATAATAGTTAAGAAATAAGAGGCTTTTTCATGCTAAGGGGAAATTAAATTATTGCTGTATTACATACATACATACACACATACATACTTATATTTAAAGGCTTAAAGGAAAATGATGAAAATCTAAAATATAATTTATATTTTATAATTATTTTTAAAATACAAGAATTACACTGGTATTCATAATAAAATAAGAGACATTGTTGAAATGCATTTTAGAATAAATTTTTCACATAAAATGCAATAAATCTATGAGAAGAAGTGCAAATTTTGTGCCACAAATTTTATATAATTATTTTGTGTTAAATTTTGTCGGGCTCAAGTTTTTTCCGTATTATTTTTATGATTGATACTAATTAAATAGGACAAAGAAAACATCAAAGCAAATTTAGCAGGGTGGAAAACTGGCTGTTTCGAAGTCGCCACACTTCTTGTCAGCACCTGTGCATGAACTCAGGTGCTCATGTTTCATACATATAAAATAAAAATATAATATATGTATATGTATAATTAAAAAATGTAGACCGAAAATATACAACCACTTGGTCGGCTGAAAGGAGGCCTGAGTAACAATATTATAGTATGTAATTTTTACCACCAAAACGTTCACTTTTGCGCCCAACTTTTTGAAACGTCGATATTTGCTATAGCTCGTCTCTATGCTTATCGATATTAAAAGTTTTTATTTTTGCCTTTGATTATTCATATTTTATTATGTCAGCTATTTTTTGGGCACTAAGGGCACTGGCTTAAGTTCGCTTACAGGTCCAGTGTTTTGAGAAATGGGTTTTCGCTATATCTCGTCTATCTAGAGATTGAGGTCGAAAGTTTTTATTTTTCACTTCTGAGTAAGCTTATTTCATTTCTGCATTAACTTTTTGGTAACAAAAATTGTTTCATAGCTTTTTTTATCGGGCTTTCTAGTTCGATTTGTATTACCTCAAAATGGAGAAGAAAAAAACATTTTTTTTTTTGTGACAAAATTGGAGTGATCAACATTTTTAAGGAGCACAAGAAAAGTAAAGTGTGAATAGTTACTGGCTGGAGTGCATAACATGGCTGTTTCACGTCCGCCACGTTCCTCATCAGCACCCAAATTTGCTTCGAACCCAGGCCAAGACTAATACTGTATACTGGTTTTTAAGCAGCAGCGCGTAACCATTGTTTATAATTAAGCTTGTTAATCAACTTTCCACTATTAACAATTGTAAATCATATAGTTCGACTATAAAATTAATGCTTAAAAATTGCTTTAGTTTGCATACAAGCCCGACTTCTGAAGAAATCGGTTTTCGCTATATATGTATGTATATGAATATAAATTTTTATTTTCTGCTACGAAATTAATGTATGAATATGTATATGTTAAGTTTCATGCAAACTTACACATGAAAAACAGTCGCCTCCAATATCATTTTGCAACCACGCATTTTCCAGAGAACCTTCTTCAAATTTTCCACACTCTACCGATCAGTTGAAGTGTCTTGATTACCAGAAATATTCCACAATTGTTGGCTTACATATTACTTATACGCAATTTGTTACTTATACGCAAAGTTATATGTTCTCACAAACATATTTGCATACATCATATATTATTCGCATGATTCATGAGAGCACACGCCTACATACATACATAGCAAACATACATTTAAGAGTACATGTTTTTAAGTCATTTGCTTATTGCTTTTAATAATTTTGTCTGTTTTATTAAATGAGTCAATAAAAAAAAAACCAAACCCTGTTTTGGATTCCATTTAATACAAGTTGTTATACGATTATTGGCTGTTTATGAATTTGTGTTTGTAAAAATGAGAAGTAGAGAAAGACAAAGAGAAAATAATAAAAACAAAGATCGTTCACAATGCAGCGTTGGATTTTAAAGTACTAAAATCCTAAAGCGTTTGCTTCTATCGTTATATTTCAAAAATAAAATAATCCAATATTAACTTAATTATTTATTTGCTTTAAAAGCCAATTGAAATGTATTAATTTAGGTCCAAAACTGAACATTTTTAAAAAATATTTGCTGTCTTTTTCGGCTGTTTAGTCTACTGATGAGTTGATTAGCATCAACGAAATGTCGTCGGCATATAGACAGCTGAAAAAGAACCTAAATTAAAATAAAATAATATTAATTCAGGTCTAAAAAATAGACCTTTCAGATGTTTTCTGTCTTTTCCAGCCGTCTATGTGTCGCCGACATTTCGTTGAGACTAATCAACTCATCAGTAGACTCGAAAAATGCTTAAAAGAATGTTTGAGACTTAACTACTTATTCCATAATTTCCATGAACAAAATGCGATTCAGAAATGTTCAAACAATTATTTTTTTGTTTTGCAACTCTTTTTTGTTTGAACATTTCTGCTGCTCATTTTGTTCATGTACACGAATGATCAGCGTCGATATCGATGAACTGGTAGTTAAAGTGTTCAATTGATATAATTTTTCATATAATTTTTATTTTTCTGCTTTGTATGGTTTTATTGCTACTTTTCGCTTCAACGCACTCTCTAATTTCTTGTTTCCTTGTTTTGATGTTTTAATTAAACGTTTTTGGAAATTTCGTTATAGTGCTAAAAAAAAATAATGGAATATAAAAAAAGACTTAGACAGTTTGCCGCGTTAGGTGGCATATAACAGTCAAACCTAATGCACAATAGATCATTATTGGTCGCAGTGCAAAGGGCCATCCTGGACCAACCTAGCATAAATAATAATAATAATAATAATAATAATAATAACAGTCAAACCTAAATTAGTGCGTCAAGCGGGGAAATGGCTGATTTAGAGAGCAAAACTACGCTTGACGCACTAATTTTGGAATGGATTGTAAATGGCTAAAAAAAGATGGAAACCGCAAAAACCAAGTTCTATACATATATGCTCTACACAAACATTTGTCTGCAAATTACTAATTATAATACGATATAGTATGGGAAAAGGGAATAAGTTCATGATTAAGCTTCATACATCATCTTGAAAACTCGCTTAGTTATTTTTATCCTCCATTATTAAAAAAATAATAAAATTAATACTTAGCTTTTTCTTAAAAAAAAAAAAAAAAAATTAATAACCCGGTTTTACAAGGAGGGAGTTGTTATATATTTTTCGATATTTCGAACAATTTACAGTACACAATTAATAAACAAAGGAGCAGACGAGATTGCCTCACAATTTCCTGAAGAAGAATACATATGTATGTATATCGAAAAACAAATAACAGCTCCTTATAAAACGAGTTTTATTATTATTTAAAACAAAAAAGGAAGACCTAAAGCCTGAAAATTAAAACAAACTAAGTTGAATTTAGAAGGTCGGATTATATAAAAATAGTTTGAAATGATTTTAAAAAAATAATTTTTGTTAACACTCGTATTATTTTTCTTTTTTTTTCAATAAATATCTCCTTCTCTTACACCCAATCACGATTTTTCCCCTGTATTCATTTGACATTATAAATTTATATTATAATAATAAATGAAATTGTTTTATATTAATATGCCACATAAAATTTAACGGTTCGTAACTAATAAAGTACACAATTTTTGCAACTTTGTCTCTGAAAACTGAAAGTTACAACTCTGCGCATACAATCCACTTTGTGATTGTCAACGAGATCACCTAAAAGAGTGTGTGCCAGAAAAAGACCTTAAATCTCTTCCACATATTTTTGGTCTGATTAACTATCTATCTTGTTCTGACCTACGACAAAGAAACTGTAACATTGAACAATACTCATTGTGCAAAAACTACAACAAATATCCAAAAACAAAAATCTAAAAAAACAAACTACACAGGAAAACAACAACAACCACTATTGGCAAATAGCAAAAGAAGTCAAACAAAGCAAGAGCTATCATGTCAAAATGAGAATGTGTGCGTGTGTTAACATTAAACAGCACCAACAGTGTTTGTGGAAGATAAAGAGTCAGCAAAGCAAAATCAACAAGACAACAAGAAAATGAACACAAGGAGAAAAAAGCGGCGTCAGTGGATTTAATTTTCTTGAGCGAGTGGAGTGTGAAAAAGCAATGGTTTAGTAGAAGTTATTAAATAAAGCCGTGAAAACAAAATATAAAAAGTAAAGCAGAAATAATTTTTAAAATATAAAGAAAGTTAAAATTTCTCAAGAAACTGGATTTAATTGCAACAATTGTTAAATATATAAAACAAGACGCAAGCGTTGAAAAGTGTCTGAATAGAGAATGATCAACACTTTGCTGGAGCATGTGCCGATTAAAATGGAGGTGCAAGAAATTGAGGAAAATAACGGCATGCCCGTTCATCCGCCACAACACGACGGAGCAGCCCAAGATGTTGATGAAACAGATGACGAAGTGGTTACGGAAGGCAGTGAAGTTGAAGACGACGACGACGAAGATGATGTGGACGAGGAAGAAGAGTCAGATATTGAAACGGATGCCTTGGAAATTGAAAAGGAGGCTACCATGTTGATAAGCAGTGATGAAGAAGCTGAATTAGAGGCTCAACGAATACGCTTTCCTGATATTAGCATCACAAAAAAATTACGCAGAGATTCCAACATATCTTTAGCCAGCTCTTCTAGAAGCAGCCAAACAAGCAGTTTTTGCTCTCAGCCACATATTACCTACGAAATTGTTAAACAAAAAGACTGCACAATGGAGGGAGCAGACAATAAACAAAGAAATTCACCTCGCCTAAAACATATGGAGAACAAAACTTTGGAGAGCCACAATAAAGAGAACAACAGCAGCAACAACAAAAGCATGCTAAAACAGAAAACGGAAAACAAAAACTTGGAAAGTAGTAATAAAATTTTGGAAGGCAGTAAAACCAAATCGGAAGAAGCCAACAAAAATTTGGATAATCAGAAAAATTCTGAGAATAATCGTAAAAAGGAAAATTGTTTAAAATCGCCGCCTGTAAATGCTGGTGAGCAGAAAAGTCGCCGAGGCAGCAGTAATTCCACTTGCAGTGTTGCCTCCACAGTGGCCTCTGACGGCGCTGAAACAGAGTCTTGTGGCAACATTTATGTGTTCAATTTGGAACAGAAACTTATATTTAACTGTGAATTTTGTGATCTTAAATACGGGGACTTGGATAATTTCGGTTTACATCTGCACGAAGCTCATAAGCTGTTCAATATCGACGAAGACCCTGAAAAAGAAAATGCTCCACGTAATTTGGGCAAAAATACTCGACAGGCAAAGAGTGTGGCAAAAAACTGTGTTAGTGTTAAAAAAGAGCCCTTGCAGTGTCCAGAACTAAAGGCTGAGCCGCCCATTGCGTTGCCGCCTTCAGCTTTGGCAGAACCTCTAGATTCCTGCGGCAATGTGTTTATGCTTAATCATCGTAAATTATTTTTGGTCTGCGGCTATTGTGAGAGTAAATATGCCAATTTGGAGGTGTTTGAGAAACATTTGAGGCAACAACATCGTATATTTGAGGGCTGCCACAATGAGGTGAACGTTGTGCCCAAGGTGGAGGTGAAAGAAGAGGTGCTTGCCGTTGCCGAAATTGTAAACACATCAGATATTATAATTCCACAAGCTATGGTAGCCATACCAGCTGAAATTCCATTGAATATAACGCCTGAAAATGAACAACAAATTGTAGCTGCCTCCGAAAATGCAGCTATTGCACAAGAACCAACTGTTCAGAAGAAAGATATTGCAAGAGAAGAAACAACTATTGTGCCAGAAACAGTTGATCCAAAAGAAAATTCTGCTTCGCAAGAAATTCTTGTTGAGAACGAAGCAACAGCTATGAAAGTAACAGCCGACCATTGTGCTAAACATGATAAAGAACAGAAATCTATGAAGAATATTACCCAAGAACTTGCAATTGCTAAAGTAAAGGCATCCGGTGAAGAAGTGAGCGTTAATGCTGCAGAGACAGAAACCAAACAAAAGTTGAAAAATGAGAACAAGGTGGCAACTGTTAAGCAAAAATCAAGCAATAAAAGATCTTCTTGCTCAGACAAGCAATCAGAATCGCTCAGTAAACGGTCGAAGAAAAAGACAAGGAATAATAAGCGACATGAACAAAAGGTAGGTTGGTTTTGTAGTTACCACAATTTTTCTATGAACACATTTTTTTTTTTTTTTGGCCAACTACTTAAATAAAAAAATAAAAATTCAAAATCACACAGTATTTATTTCGGTTAAATTCAAAATTTCCTTACAATTTTTCCTGCAATGACGACTGCCCTTTTAACAAATTTCTTATCTCTATGGACATATTACTTGAAAAATTTTTCAACAGAGTACACAATTTTTTGTAGAGAATAAAGTTGTTTTAAGGTATTCATAAAAAATAAAATATTGAAATAGGTACCTATTTACATTTTAAAACAAATTCAACAATAAACTTTATTATTTTGTGCTGAAGGCCTAAGCTGCCATTGCCTAAAAATTGTAGCTTTTAATTTTAATTATAAGGCTAAAAGAATAATAAATAAATCAATAAACTTTATTATTTATTTGCTTTAAGAATGCACAAATTTTTCATATAAAATTTGTTCTAATTTTATCTATAATTTTTGACCTTTGTTGTTAAAATTAATAAAACTATTTTTTAAGGGCCATATTCATAATAATTATTTGACGTATTTCTACGGAATATTTGTCAAATAAACGTGTAATAAACCTTCAATAGTTTTTATGAATATGGGTGTAAAGCTTTAGATCTTTTATTTTTCTTTATTAAATTTTCGATATTTCGCTAACAATTTGTTAGCATCGTCAGGACGATGCTAGCAAATAAAAGACCTAAAGCTTTAAAAAATAGTTTTATTAAATTTGTTCTAAAATGTATTTGAGCAAGTTTTTGTTTTTTATGAATACCGGTGTTTTTTTTTTTTTTTTTTTTTTTTTTTTTTTTTTTTTTTGAAAAATTACCTTTATTAGAAAAGTACCTTTTAAAAAGTACCCTTACAAACTTTTTACAAAAAAAAAAAAAAAAAATAATAATAAAATTTCTAACCTTTTGAAAAAGTACCTTTCGAAAAGCAATTTTAAAAGGAAATTTTTAAAACTAATTTTTTTTAGCATCCTGTTTTATAAAATGTACTCTTGCTAAAAATAATTTATTTTAAAAGTTGCTTTTTATAAAACTTACTTGGCAAATTATCGAAAGGAAATTTTCTAGATACTCGTTCTTCGACCTTTTTATTTAACTTTATTTGGTTTAATAAATCAGCTCAAGGTCACTGTTGTTATTCAGGAGTATCGAAATATCGAATAATTTATCAATAAATAGAAAATATATTTATTGAACAACAACAGTGACCTTGAGCTCATTTATTAAACCAAAGAAAGGAAATTTTGTTTAAACGACTTTAAAAAAAATACTCTTTTTTAACGCCCTGTTATACTTTTTTGTACATTTTATAAAATGTACTTTTGCTTATTTTAAAAGTTGCTTTTTACAAAAGTACTTTTTCAAGAGAATACTTCTGCTAAAAATATGGTTAGAACTAAAAACCGGAATATGTATTAAAAATTGAACTAATAACTTCATAGATATGTTGGACATTTGTGTAAAACAAAAAAAAAAAAAAAAGAAGAAATGAAATTATTCTTTTATTTTAGTCACCTGCCCTTCCGGAAACAGACATTCGACCCTCAGCGAAAGCCTTAGAAACTGTTCCAATTGTGGAAAAAGAAAGCAGCACAAAACTTACCCAAACTGTAGAAACTCCAGATAATAACCCATCCACAATATCACGACAAACATTAAAAGAGACTGCTGCTGAAATTGCAACTCAAGAAAACACCTACGAATCAAAAGAATGTCTAAAGGCTGAGAATGATACAGCTGTGAAAAAATCACCAACCAGAGAATTAATTAAAATACCAGAATTGGAACAAAATACACCAGTTATGCTAACGGACACCGGAGAGACGGAAGAAGCTACCGGCATTGAGATAGTACCGGTAAAATTGACAAAAGTCGTAGAAACAAGAAAAACTGCTGAGCCTGAGAAAAAGACTTGTGTGACATTGACAAAAACCAGAGAGACCAGAAAAAGAAAAGATGCTGACGCACCAGCCGATAATAAATTTGCAGAAACTAAAAAAGCAGTAAAATCGAGGGAAGCTGAGAAAACAAAGCATTTAATGCTGCCAGAACTCGCAGGAGCCGGCAAAGCCAAGCAATTTGATAAAATAACATTGGCAGAGGCAGAGCCCAAGAAAACCACAACTCTTAAATCGAAAATACCCAGAGGGCCAAAAAAAACTAGGTGTCATGAAAAAGCCACATCTCTAAAAAATGCAGCAAAAATGAGAGAAACCAGAACAACAACGAAACGTAATGCAGGCGACTGTACAACAACTGAAGTTGTGGAGCTGAAAAAACCACTGCCTTCGAGTGCAGAGAAAAACAAATCATCTCTATCGATTGAAAGTAAGAATCTTGAAGATAAGAAAAAGTTTGAAACTAAAAAATATCAATGCTCAATCTGCTATAAAGAGTTTACCCGGCGGAGAACTTTAATTTTGCACGAAAGTACTGCACATCCAGCGGGCTTCAGAAAAATTTATGGCTGTGGCATTTGTAATCAGGGCTTTTTGGATGAACATGAACGCAAAAGTCACATGTTCCAGCGCCACAATGCCCACATCTATTTCGATTGCAACCTCTGCTATCGGGCCTACAGTGCAAAGGGTGACCTAGAACGTCACAATGAGGAAGTTCATGAGGTCAAAATCTATAAATGCGGTGAATGTCTGCGAACTTACAGTTCAGAGCGCAGCTTAAAAGCTCATCTTTATACTTATCATAATGCAGCCATGAAACGAGCAATAGCAAAAAATAGAAAGACCAACTCTGGTCAAAAACTTATTTTAACTACAACGATACAAAAGGAGCCACTGCCAGTAGCAGCCGTCGTCGCTCAATTGGACACTGATGTAAAGGACGAAGTAAAACTTAACTTAGCCACAACAATGCCAAAAGAGTCAATGCAAGCAGCTGCTGCTGCTCAATTGGAAAATAATGTAAAGAATGATGATGTCAATGGCAAAACAGCTTCTGTTGTTGTGGCAGCAGCAGTGCCAACAGCAAGTTCGACCATGATTTATGCCCTTGACAATATTAATACCAAACCAATTGATATAATTGATGTACAACTCTCAAATGTACAATTAGCCAACCTAACAGAAATAACAGATACTTATGGTCTCAATTCTACTTCCAATAGTACAGAACAAATAATTTATGTTTCTGATCTCAATGGCGAACCGGCTAATCGTGAAATGGTGGTGGAAATAGCAACGGAAAATACAGCTCTTAAGGCTCTGCCAATTGAAAGTGAAGACACAACAAAATCGTTGGCGTCCACTGCAGTAGCCTTCGGCGCCGAGTATGAACGAGACGATCGTACTGCCGATCCAGTCAATGACATCATTGCCCAGCTACAAAACGAACTGTCAGAAAGTACATCATCGGAGACCAGCAATATGGTTACTTATACCATAAACGCTCTACCAAATACCGATGAAACTCAAAAGGCTGCTGCCTTAGACTCCGCCCAGCTTAGTGCTGTGGACAAAACTGAGGATGTTAAGCCGACATTTTTGAAAATCATCAAACACTTTGTGTGCGATGTTTGCCCCAAGACCTACTCCAAGCACTCAAGACTGATCGAGCACAAACGTTTGCATACGGGCGAAAAACCCTTCAATTGCGACGAATGCGGCAAACATTTTCGCACCCGAAATCGTCTCAACGAACACAAGCAACGGCATTCCAAAGAGAGGAATTTCAAATGCGAAATCTGCCTGCTGTCGTTTGTCACCCGAAATGATTTTACTCTGCACATGCGTCATCATAACAACGATCGCCGTCACAAGTGTCCGGTGTGTGGCAAAGCCTTTGTGCGCAGCTCCGATCTGAAGATACATGAACGCATTCATACCGGCGAGAAACCGTATGTATGCGATGTTTGTAACAAAAGTTTCCGGGCCAATCAGAATCTGAGCGTTCACAAAAAGTCCCATATGGGCGATGTTTCAAAAACTTTTCAATGTGAACATTGTGACAAAAAGTTTATGCGTAAAATAGACCGTAAAGTGCACATGCGAACACATACGGGCGAAAGGCCTTTCAAATGCGAGATATGCCAACGCGCCTATTCCTCCAGGGTCAATGTACGAGCCCACATAGATCGAGATCATGTGAAGGGTGGCAACGAAGAGAAAAAGAAGCCAGGACCTAAAACACGTTCTCTCATAGCCGAACTGGAGCGACAAAAAAAGCTGATAGAGGAATTGCAAAGTCAACTGCTGCAGCAAGTGAAAAAGGACGAAAAAGAAACAATTTCCGATGAGGAAATGCAGCCAGAGCACATACTGCCCGATTCACACATAAAAGTATCTTCGCCCATCGCAATACCACCAAACAGCGCCACCAGAAATGACATCGTACAAAGTGCCTTCAATCTGATGGTGGACAAACTGAAAGCCTCCTCGTCATCCACAGCAGCCGCCAGCCCCACAACTACCTCTAAGTCTTTGACGGTCATACCCTCGCCACCTCTCTTAGATGAACCCAGCTCTCCATCGTCGCCACCACCACCACCACCACTTACTCCTAATGCTAAAACAGACTCTACTACCACTTTACTACCTCTTACTATAACACAAACCGTAGAACCAGCTTCACCAGCTGCAGCTTCCACTTTATGTCTTGCTTCGCCACCACCACCACCCCTAACATCCAGTGCTGATGCCACCGCCACCGCCACTGCCACTTCATGCCTGGTTAAGCACTCAAGACAGCCAACGCCCACATCGCCGCCAGCAGCTGCTGCAGCCGCTAAAACTACATCGGCCAAGGTTGTGTCACAAAAGACCTCCCTGGGCGGCATACAACAAGTATCGGTAACAGTTTCCATGCAAGTTGAAAATGTTGCCGCAAATCCAAACACCGCTGAAAAAGACAACGCACAGTCTTTAAGCACATCGCCCAGCGACAGTGCTTCGAGTGTTAAAAAGGAAAGAAAAATTACAAGTTACTTTACGGTACTAGACCAGAAATCAAAAGGTTAAGTTATTCTAAAAATAAAAAACAAGAAAAAGAACCATAAGTTACAGTTAAAAACAGTTATTAAATATACATACATACATACATGCAAGTGTACGCATAACAACAGTTCGAGGATAAAGAGAGAAAGATGCAGATTTTTCAAGGTACATTATTTGTCATAATTCAAAATTTTACTCTCTTAATATTTGTATTATGAGTGAGCTGAAGAACAAATTTACAACAGATTCTTGTAGTGAAGGGCCACCAAATTTTAGTCATTCTTACTTATTCCGGTTCTCGAAATGTTGAAGAGTTTGTTGCAAAATACTAAAGAAAAACTACACGAATTTTCTTTCTTTAGTCTATGCCAAACTCTCGAACAATACGACAACCGTAATCAGCACGATTACTAAGTAGAAATAGCAATCTCTCAGCTATTTGCTACAAAAATAGGAAATTAGTACCGGCTCTTTTCCAAAACCAACACACATTTCCTTCCTTGAATTGGCATTCAAAACACTAACAAAATGTGAAAATTAATTTTTATTTTCAATACAAATACACGAAACGAAATTTATGTTTGTTTTAGAAAAACAGGCAGTTGGTGCACAGAGCCAGGAAAAGTTTTGCTCAAAGCGCAAAATGTACTAAAACTTTTCCTCTTTGGCGAAATATTTTCAAAGCTTAATTTCTAAATAATATTCCATTAGAACTAAAATTTGCATTGTACCAATTATTTTAAACTAAATGTAAATGATATGCAACATCCCTGAATAATTCCCTATTGCAACAAACAGAAAAAAAAGTCAATAGTTCATTCAGTCAAATCCGCGATATTATTTGGAATAATGTAGTGTGATAGGCAGTTTCCCAAATCAATTTTATAACAAATGACCTAAAGCTAGCTGGAGTTCAACTTCTTACCGCTAGCACCACCTTCTTACGTTCCCATATTGCTTAGGTGGACTTACCAGAGATTTTGACTCCAATTGAGGACCAATTTCTGATGGAGGTTGGGGAGGTTGACTTTGGTTTGGCGAAAGAAAGAAAGAAGAAGAAAAAAACAAATTTGAAAATTTCCCTTTTTAGGGAAATTTGGCATAACTCTTGATTGATCCAAATGGATTCGCCATGGTGGAATATTCCATTAAGCTCAGATTGTTGTTTGTACCAAAAGAAAAATACAATTTTGAAAATATCCTTTTTTAGGGAAATTTGTAAATTTGAAATTTGAAAACGAAGTAAGGACATAAATGTTGTATTAAGCTCACATTACTGTTCGTATCAAAGAAAACAAACACTTTTGAAAATTCCCTTTTTAGCAAAATTTGGCATCACTATTCATTTAGAATATGTTGCATTTATTTTGTGGTAGGTTGTGATCAAGTTGTTTGTTTTAGACGGTGAAATTTAATTCTGATGAAAATTGATATCCAAATGCTATTTTCATATATTATTGAAAATTTCTCATGTTTTTTATTTAACAAGACCAAGTAGGGAACATAAAAAACACACACACACACACACAATTGTGCTTATTTTGGCTCTCAAAATGCTCTAGAGCGTGAAAAACTCTTAAAGAAAAATTACCCGAAAATTCAAGCACCAATTTTGAAAATTTCCCTTTTTGGGAAATTTTGCATTGCTCGTATTAATTTGAAAAATGTTTATTTTTTTATCTGCAAAATCCTTGTTGTTAAAAAAATTTCATTTTAGTAAAAAAAAATTCCTTTGAGGGAAATTAAAATTTCCTTTAAGGGAAATTTGTTTTTTTTGATTTTTTTTTTGATTAGAGTTTATAACATTTTACAATATTAATTTCAATCCTTATATAATACTAATACCGGTTACATTTCAGCTGTTTTCTTCATTGGAAAAGTAGAAAAAATTTATATACATACATACATATATTTATTTCAATGTCTATTTTTCGTGTGTTTGTTGTAAACAAAAACTATTTTTCTCTATTTTTGTGACTTATATTTTTTTTGCAAACCAAAAAATTGGATTTACAAATAATAGGAATTGATCCAGAGAAGTAAAAAATAAATATCTCTTTCCCACTTTTCCACCAGGGAAACAGCTAAAATGACTGCCCCAAATAATTAATTTCTAAAATCAAATTTTCAAAATTTATTTTCTGCACAGAATTTAATCTTTTTTTTTTTTGTTATTTACCTTGTTATCGAAAGCAATTTCATAAAAATGAGTACACAAATCTCTCTAAACTTGCCCTGTAAATTGCTCTTCCTGTCTCTCTTTATCTTTGCTCTTTTTGTCTCGCTAAGTACTCGTTTCCGACTCTTTGTTTTTGTGCTCTTTAAACAACTTAAAATTGATTTAAGGCACATAGACAATTTGTGGTGGTTCCAGAGAGCTCTTGTATATTCCGAGTTTATTGAATTTAGATTATAAATACTTTAAAAGTAGTTTTATAATAAATAAGCAAAAAACTTCTTTACTTAATGCTTTACAAAAACATAATCTTACCTCGCAGCAGGTTTTTTTTCTATACTTATCTACATACTACATATTTATTACCTTGAGTTATTTCTATGTTATATTTTTTAAAGTTATCTTTTTTGATAAATTCATACATTCTTAGTTTTAATTTTAAGCTTCATTTGAGGGACGTTCTTTACATTGTTACCATATAAATAATAAACATGAATAATTTTTTCAATCCATACTTTAAAGTTAACAATTCTTAAAACTTATTATGCTTTTGTTCACAATTTTCTAAAGTTAAAAAAAAATTAAAAATATTTTTAAACGCATAAAATGGCAGCTTTAAAAAAAAACTGCCAAAAATTAAAAAAAAAAACATTTGAAAAAATTATTAAAGTTTTGAAAAATTACTTGTAACTCAATATTGGTCTGACAAAAGATATTTATAGTTTATATACCTATATAATTATATAATAATACTAAAAACTATTATTAAAAAAAAATTTATATTAAAAATTTATCATATACAAAAAACAAAAAAAGAACAAAAAATATGTATACACTCATTAGATTTAGAAAGCCACAGATCACATTAGCAATGTTACTTGTTCCAAGTATGGTTGTCGCAGGCCTGCCAACTCCAGCACCAGCTGAGTTGACTTTAAACTATTTCTGAGACACATCCACACGGTGACTATTTTTCGTATCTATAATACCTGACAGAGAAGTTCAGCAGAGCGCCGATTTTTATAAGAAGAGCGACTCCTAAGAAAAAATTTTTTTAAATATTGAAAAATTTTCAAACTCCTTGAAAGCAATGAAATGAAATTCTTCTATAATTTATATTTTTACTACTATCTTTGAAACTTACATACATTCTATATTTACACTCATATACATACATAATTATTTTTTAGAATCTATCTTTAATTTTTTTCTTACAAAATATAACATATAATGATGTATCCTCTGTCTAAAGTTACTATTTCATATTTATAATCGAATTCCAATATAAAATATTTCGAAACAATCATTTTGTACTTCAAGTTAATTTTAAGAGTTTTTGATATTCATTTAGAAGAAGAAGAAGAAGAAGAAGAAGAAGAAGAAGAAAAAGACATATTTTATTTACTTAATGAGTACTTGGGAATAACTTCGTTTAATTAATGAAAAAAAAAAAAAAAAACACTTGATTAAAAATTTAAAATTAGTATACGTATACACCGACATTGATAAAATTTAATATGTTGTTAAAATATGTTTTAGAATAAAATATATTCATATAAAATTTGTTCTAAAATGTATTTCCGCAACATTTTAATTTTTCTGAATACCGTCGATAGTATTTATAATTTCGACTTAAAAATTATAACATTTCTATTTTTGAAATAAAAACATGTATTGTATTTTTATAATTAAAATGAAATAATTTTATTAAATTTTTTTATAGTAGAAAAAGATATAAATACATACAACAGGTAAAAACGAACTGTAAACAAAAAGGTTTCGTAATTTTCGAACAATTTTTGATTACAAATCGAATTATGTATGTTGTATATACTACATACATATGTATATATAAAAATCTGCCAGGCAAAAAAAAGCTGCTGTGATTTTTTAGTTGGGAAAACTTTTAGTACATACATACATATGTACATACGAGGTTTTGATAAAAAGAAAAGGTAAATTTCGAATTCTCTTATTTGCCTGCGTGATCTTAATTTGCTCGATAACTGTTCCCAAAGTGCTCAAAGTTCGTGCAAGTAAGAGAGATTTTGAGAGAGAAATATTCTTGTTCTTCTGGCACGAAACAGCCTGCACTTTTATTTCGTGCTGAATTTTTTTTTAAATTTTTCTACTGAAGAAACAAAATTTCAATACCAACATTTTTCCATTGAAGAAAAATATTATCAGTACTAAAATTTTTGCATTGAAGAAAAAAAATCCCAGTGCTCAAATTTTTTTGTTGAAAAAAATTTAGTACTAACATTTTTCTATTGAAAAAAAAAATGTTCAGTATTAAATTTTTGTGTTGAAGAAAAAATGTTCAGTACTAAAATTTTTGTGTTGAATGAATTTTGGTACTAACATTTTTCTATTGAAGAAAAAAATTTTCAGTACTAAAATTTTTGTATTGAAAAATGTTTTCAGTTCTTAAAATTTTGTGCTGAAGAGAAAAATTTCAATACTAACATTTTTCTATTGAAGAAAAAAATTTTCAGTACTAAAATTTTTGTATTGAAAAAATTGTCAGTACTAATATTTTTGTATTGAAGAAAAAAAAAATTCGGTATTAAAATTTTTACAATTTTATAAATTGAAACAATTTCAGTACTAACATTTTTCCATTAAAGAAAAAGAAAGGGCTGAAATTTTTGTATTAAAGAAAAAAATTTCAGTACTAAAATTTTTTTACTGAAGAAAAAATTTTTAATACTAACATTTTTTGCATTTAAAATAATTTTAGTACTAAAATTTTTGTATTGAAGAAGAAAATTCAATACTAAAATTTTTCTATTGAAAAACATTTTACTCGTAAAGCATTTCTATACAAAACTATTCTATATACATATCTTGATATGACTTTATAGTCGATTTTTATTATGGTTTACAATTGTTATTTACTCTATCGGGGTTTTAGTTATTACTTCCTCACAATTGAGAATTTTTTTTTTGAGTCAACATTTTTAAAGAAGACAAAACAAGTAAAGTTGAAGACTTATTGGCATAACGAGCTGCATACCCGCTACCTGAGCTATTCATTACTGACTGTCTATATATAATTCTACTCATATTCTCTGATCAACATCCAATTATTTTTGTATTTGTTGCTATTGTATCAGTTTCAAACCTGAGTTTTAAACAACTTGGATGCTGATGACCGTCGTGGTGGATGTGAAACAGACATGGTATAGGTATAACCCAACCAATAGGACTTTAACTTTAATTTTCTTGTCTTCTTTAAAAATGGTGATTACTACAAAAAAAAAAGAAAAAAATCTCAATTTTGAGCGAGTAAAATCGAACTCAATCCCGATAAAATATTTTTTAAATAAACCAAAAGTATAGTATATTAAATATCTATAACTATACTAATCAGAATTGAATTTATTCATATTTATTTGTATTTTTATTATTCACAAACATAATGATATAATGTATGTAGTATATGCATATGTATGTGAGTCTACACAGTAATTGTAGAAAATGATAATATTATTGCGAATTGGCCACTTTCATTCCCGTTTGCATTTGGTTGGTGCAAATGAATAATGGTAGGTACATATATAATAATTTGCGGCACTCGTGTGCTCCCACCTTCAATTTTCGAACTAAATTTCAAATTATTCATACGCCAGATTGTACAGCAATAAAAAGCACACAATTTCCAAATATCTTAACTGATACGCAATAATTCCATATAACTCATACACAAGCACTGCCAAAAAGTATAAAACCCCAAAGCGAATTAAAAAAAAAATTAACAATATAAAAAACAAAGCGTAAAGTACGTATAAAAATAAAAAGCATACGCCCTGAGTGCCACGTCAAAACCACAACATTTTTAAAATTATTCATTCATATGTAGGTAGGTATGTTTTGTTCGGTACGTTTTCGAAACTTTTTCTTCGAAAAAACAACTTTGTACTTTGTTCCACACTGTGTGGCTCCCTATTTGACTTAAGGAAAGCCACCACGATCTTTCCTTCTCTATCTAATAGTTGCTTGTTAATCGTGTTTTGTACAATAAATTGTATGTATTTATAGGTACATACATACATATGTATGTACATATTTGTGTGCATGTATGTTACCTACTAAACTATCGCAAACAATACAAATTAACTGCCCTCGTTCTCTTTTCTATTGTGTGTATTCGTAGCGACTGAACTAAGTTTTGCAAAACAGTTCAATTATTTAAAATAACTTTTTTATAACCAATGTAGGTATTTGCAGAACATTAGATCGAAAAAAAAGAAAAAAACTATTCTCAGAATAATCTACCTACATATGTACATATACTAATTTTTCAAACTGGTAACTCTGTTTTGCTAGTGGTGTATTTTCATCTCATTTTGTTTTATAATTTTTTTTTCTAGTTGTCTTTTCCTCATTTTTTTTTGGTAACAAATGTAATGTTGTTGCTTGCTTTTATTTACAATATAATAAAATTTTTACAGCTATAGCAGATGCATGAGCATATGTTTGTGCGTGTGTGTGTTTTTCGCTTGCTCTCCCTAATATAAATTACTCACACCCATTTAAAAACATAGCGGTCGTTAACTTTGAAATTCACAAGAGCACATCAAATTGTTTGTTTTTTTATTCTTCTCTTGTGTTTTTAATTGTTGCTTCTCAAGAAACCGGTTAAAGTGGTAAATGTGGAATGTATTTGGTTATTTTGTTTTTGTATAATTTCGTTTACAAATTATTGGTTGCTCAAAAAGTGTTGAAAACAAATTTTTTTTGACCTAACGGTTAAATTAAAATTTAAAAAAATATCACAGCCATTCATGCAAAATAAAATGTTGTTAAAATATGTTTTGGAAGACATTTTTCATATAAAATTTGTTCTAAAATGCTTTTCAACAACATTTTAATTTTTATGAATATTGTTGTAAAAGTTTAAAATTATGATACAAAATAAATGTATGAGTATGTGAGCGATGGAGGATTTATATACATACATATGTATGTATGTATGTATGTATGTGTTAATATCTCTGATTTAATTTGTATTTTTTATACTAAGTATGTATGTACCTACATATATGCTCATAAAAAAATTTGTTTGCTTTGCGGCATAAATTATTATTAAACTAATTAAATATTAATTGACAAACAAATGAGAAAAAATAATCAAATAGATTGTGTAACAGCATATTTGTAATTTAATTATTTCGTGTTCAGGCCTGTGCGAGGGTTGTTATAATAAAATGGCACAAAAACTAGCTGCTAAAACACACACAAATTTTCATTCTTTCATAAACAACTAACACACAGCATGAGCGACGGAATTCGTTCGACCGCGAATGCAATAATTTGGCCGCAGGTATTTAATAGTAATCAGTTTCAGGGTGTCCGTAGAGAAGGCAAATGTATGACCAGCCCCTAAATAATTTTTTACTCCAATATTTTTTTCGAGCACACCGATCCTGTACCACGCCTCCTTAGCGCGGCTTCAATACAAAAAAAAAACTAAAACGGGTGCCTGGGAATTGATTTGTTTGCTGTATCGTAGTGGAATTTTTTTTCCCTTATGTTAAAGCTGTCGAAACTATGGCACAATATCGATTGCTAAAACAACCCGCCCTAATATACTCGTACATATTTGTATGCCATTTCAGGTTTCTTTTCAGACCTAAAATGAAAAGAATTTCATTTTACATTTTTTAATTTTTTCGTTCTCTTCTTCGGGAAGAAGAAGTTTTAGGTATACAATTAGCCATGATCTGGGTTCGAAGCCAATTTGGTTGCTGATGAGCGAGGTGGTGGTCGTGAAACAGCCATGGTATGTCCCCCAGCCAATAAGACTTTAACTCTACTTTTCTTGTCTTCTTTAAAAATGTTGATCATTGCAATTTTATCACAAAACAATTTTTTTTTCTCAATTCTGAGAAAGTAAAAATCGAACTTAAGCCTGATAAAATGATCAATTTTTAGGTTGATTTTACTCTGCCTCAGGACGAAAATAATTCGCGCGAAATCGATTTCTTGATCGTATTTTGTTTTTTATTCTACATTTTTCTGGCAGCTTGGCAACTTTCTCGATATGCATGTATGGGGTTTCATCCACTTTATTGAATACAATTTGGCCGATAGGTATTAAAATTTGGTTCTTTTGAAAGTTTATTGTTTCTAAAATTAAATTAAGTCATATTTCTTGGCTGCCAGCTAACTTGGGGGTCCCGATTGGTCTCGCTGTGTCACCCGAGGAAGTGATAACGGTGTAGCCCCACAGGCCACTCACACTTAGCTCATCTTTGAACCATCCACATGAGAGGATGAAGCATTCCACGTCTCTGAAAACGTTCTCATATTTGTCTCTCTGCCACTGAAAATGTTAACGCAGTGTAATTAAAGCGGCAACACCGTCAATAAAATAACAATGTTGTAATTAACTGCAGTTGGGAATTGATATAAATTTCTTAACAAGTTTGGCTGTTTCTAATCCATACTTCCGGTACCTAGAAATCTTAATGTTGTCCTCCTTAATTTTCTTTTTTTTATACATATGTATATAAATTAGTGAAAATATTTACTCTGCATAATTAATGGTTAATTCATTTCCAATAAAACAAGTTCAATCATTTTTTAAATTCCATTAAAAATTGTTCACGTTTAATGCATATTTATAGACATTGGATTTCTGTTATAAAACTAAGTTAATTAAAGGTTGTGTGCTGCTTGTTTACAATTTTATATATAGATTTTATTATTATTTTCTTTTTTTAATATTTTATGATTTAAATATTGTATATACAATTTTTAGATAAACCATGAAGTGAAATTCCATTTAAAACAATTTGTTATGAAGAGGAAAAAAATAAATTTTTATTGAAGAATTATGCAAATAAATTTTGAGGTTAAAAAGCAGCTGAATAGTTATTTATTATAATAAACACTTCCATTTAGAGAATTTTTTTTTTCTCTTACTACTTCATAGAATGAATCACTAGGCAACAATGTTTGCAAATAAGTCAGCTATTTACATCACGAAGATTAGGGTTTTGCGAGAAACAGCAGTGACATTTCGTGTCAGTACTATGGCCAATATTCGGCGCAGTTTTTAGTCTCAGTGTACACTGAGACTTAGGTAACATCTAGGCTATATGAGAAAACAGTTTGGTGAAAACTAGAAAAGCTTGGTGAATTTCATGTCATAATTTTGGCTTAACAATTTAAAAATGCTACTTTTTCTAGATGTAACACAGTCTTATTTAAATTTGTTTATTTATCTCTTCCACCTTTGAACTTCTAAACTTGGGATGAAAACTATTAAAAAAAATCAGTTCAACAAAGACAGAAGCTTTTGTCCATGTTGGTATTATCAGTTTGTTAACTGTGTTATCATTCGATCAGACTGCCTTATCATCTGCAGTCGTGTTGACAACCGTAAGGGAAATTTTGAGTGGAAGCATAGCGCTGAAACTAGTCTTGTTTTACTCCCCCCTAGGAAACAGTTGCTTCAACCAATTGCTTTGGGCAATACCATCATCGTCAAGCACTTTACCATTACCATGGAAAAAACCAATTGAATTTTGGAATCTTGACTAATTTGAGCTCACGCTCTATAGAACGTTCTATGTATTGAGCTTCAGGTAGAGCAACATTATTCTTCAAAATACTATGTATGCATTTCCTCGCTTCACTGCTGTTCTTGTGAAGTGTTTATTGGTTTTATTTATTTTAAAACTTGAAAATAATTTCAAGAACGTTAATTGCCTACATATATTTAATTTGAAAATTAAGTGTTTGCTTTGCAATAAAAACAGCTAGATCGGTAGTAATTAAAAATTGAGAAAAATACAGTGCGCCAAATAAGTAAACTATAATAATGTTTGATTTATTCGATCGATTTTTTTAAAATTAGTTTAGTTATTTTCTTGAGCTAAAGGTCCTTTGTTATATGCTTTTGGTTATATATTTTGGAACGAAGTTCCTTAACGCGGCTTGCTGGTAGTGGAAATTAGTAGAAATCGTCACGAAAGCGTGTGAGCTGTTTATATGTATTGGTGTATCTGTCGACAAACAATTGCGTAGGTGTCTCCGCTGACAGCAGCGGAGACACCTACTAACCTAATATTAATAAAAATTAATTAGTTGTGAAAACGGACGATGTCGCTAAAGTAAAGTATGTCACAACAAAAAACAGCAATATTGAAAAATTTTCTTCGTTTTGTAGCAGATTGACAAAAAATACTGCATGTGTCAAAAGCAAAAAAATAAAACGTTCCAAAAATTTTAAGAAGCATATAAAATTTCAAAAACAACACATAATAAAACATACAGATTTTGACGATGAAGCAAAAAACATAAGGAACTTCGTTCCTAACGGGGGTCCCCCGACCGCATTTCTTTTTTTACATATGTATGTATCTTTATATAGTTGTGCCGATATTTCGCTCTTCAGCGCAATAATATTGTAAATTTTTCAAATAAAGGACCTTTTATTCCAGATAGTACTTGTATTAAGCAAATTAAGTTTTTAATAAAATAGCAAATGGAAGTGTACTTTTAAATAAATCACTTTTAAAATGAATTGGAAAAGTCAGCCTGTGGGTGTCTGAGCCCCGCAGTGTCGATTAAATTTCGGTGGAGGATACACATGACGACTACCAGATCTTTTGTTATAGAGGTTGTTGGGTTTTTCCCAAGTATTGCACCTAGTTTTGTCCTGCAGGGTTTTGTGGAATTTCATATGAATCCGCATACGAGGTTGTTTCACAATAGAGGTTTAGGAGAACATTTTGTTCATCAAGATTATGTTATGTTATGCGGGCCGCCGGTAGTGAAACCGGCCCACTTGGGCTCTAGAAAGGTCCCGCTGTGATCAAGATGACCGACTACATTATGTTTCAAGACACCAAAGTATATTTTAGGTCGGTTTCAAATGCGATTCCGATAAGGTCGAATTATACAAGAAAAATTGTGACTTGAGCTGGGGTACAACTAGCTGTTTTGAAGCTGAAGCGTTGCTCACTAGCTTCCATTTTTTACATAAAATATTTTTTTTGACTTACTGTCTATGAATATAAAACCTGCAAAAATATCTTTTTGCCTTATCCCATCTCTAGTTGCACCCCAGCTCAGCACATAATTTTGTTTTGTTTATGTATTTTCGCTAATATAATTCATAGCTATTATATGAACTAAAGTTCATGTGCAATAAAATATAAATGCAAATGGGGGAAAACACGTAATTTTTTCTTTCTTCTACAATGGAAATTTAATAAACAAGTAAATATATTTATGAATTATTGTTATTAGTACATATTTGCTTTATCATAGTGTATTTTATCCTTGTAATATTATTTTAAATTGGCCATGGGGCCAAATGTATTACAAACAAACAAAATAAATAAATAAATATAGGTAAAATTAAAAAAAAAAAAAAAAAAAAAACAAAAATGAGGCCTGTTCTGTAAATCACGTAATTTTTTAGTTCTAAATTTGCATTATATTAACAACATCAAATATATTATAAGTTTAGTCTGGAATAAGATTTTAAATGCCTTAAATCACAAATAATAAGCATAAATTCCAGCTTCTGTAGCAATGTGTTTTTTTTTTCTTTTTTGGAAATCATGTGATTTCAAGCAAAGTAATTTTAAGAATAGACCTGAAAATCGGCATTATATATGAAACATCTTTAAAATTATTAATTATCAGGCCTGTTCCGATGAAAATCATGTGTTTTCGTATCACAGGGGCTTTCAAATCGCATGTGCTTTCAAATCACTTGTGTGTTTTCAAATCACTTGTGTGTTTTCAAATCACTTGTGTGTTTTCAAATCACTTGTGTGTTTTCAAATCACTTGTGTGTTTTCAAATCACATATGCTTTTAAAAACACACTTGCATTTTGTGGTGTTGTACAAATCACACCTTGTCTTGTGTTTTTCGGTGTAATTTTTAACGGTTTTCTTTATGTTGAAGTCAAACAACACAAATAACAAAAGCCAGTGCTGCATGCTCAATTTTTTCAAAATTTCATCATAAATTTTTCTTACAAAACTCCAGTTTTACTACAAAAGTTAATAAACAATTTATTAACTCATTATTTTAAGCAATTTATCAGGCCTTAGAAAAAAAAAACAGGCGAACCAATAAGAAAGTGATTTCAAATCACACAAATTTTGTGAGCGGAACATTTTTTGTGTGTTTTCAAATCACATGCACAAAAAGTGATCTTCAGTATACACAGGTAATTTTGTTTTTGTCAAAAACTCTTAAATTGAGCCCCCGGTTTCTCTTCTAGAGATGCACTAGATCTTAAAAACCAACATTCGTCTACCAGTTGAGTGACCTTGCCAAAACTTAAGCTTTACTTATTTAATGCAGTGTATTAAATACAGAATAATTAACTATCAAGTGTATAAATAAATAAGTAACACGTATAAAACAATAATTTAACCTAAAGACACAAATAAATTTATTTATTTACACGAAACAAACATCTCAGGTTTTTCTCTCCCTCTCTCTTTTTAATCAAGGGGAATTTTTGTTGTCTGATGCGTTCGTTCGTTCGTTCGTTCGTTCGTTCGTTCTTCATAAACAAGAACTTTGCTAAGTACACAGTTGTCAATGTTAAGTATGCGATGTAGTTTTTTTTTGTTATTTATTAAAATTTTTATTATTATGTCGGTAAATAGTGACACATGAGGTTGTAAAATTTGGAAAACTTTTTTAAAATTATCAGCATTTTATATTGAAAAGATTAACATTTCGAGTTCAGTGAACACATGCCATATAAAAATGAGTACATATAATAAAAAAACACACCCATTTGTGTTTGATTTAAAATGCGTAAATAAGATTACAATTATTCAAGATAAAAAAAAAATATTAAAAAGAATTGCGTTCATTAGACTATTTAAAATGTGTGTGTCGTAAAACTGCTATTGAATTATTATTATTGCAATATAAAATCTTCAAGAATAGCTGTTCCAGATAAGCGTACAAAATGGTTATTTTTATTTGGAATGGTAAGCTAACGCGATTGAGTTGCTAGTGGATCACTCTACTTGGAACTTAGCAAATCCAAACTCTATCGAACATAAACTCGGGGTTTTTTTTTTATAAATATCTATTAATACTACAAAGTAGCTGTTAGATGCTGCATATGATAAGGCAGTGAAATGAATTGATAATACAGATGGGAAGATGACAACAGCTATTGGCATGTTCTTAGCGGGTTGCTAAGTATCTTAAATCAGTACTTAAGATACTTTATAGCGCATGTTAATAAAACTGTCATATACTATATGTAGCTATTAAGATAGCTAACATATTTATTGAATAGCTAAAAAAGCACAACAAGATGATGATGGATGCAAAGAGCGCCAAAATATTCACTCAAATTTAAAATTTTCTTATGCTATATGGTGGTGGTGAAGGTTATTTAAGACTCGGCTTAGCCGTATATGTTCCTCTCTAGTTTGTTTATGTTTTCTTTATTTTTTTTTTTGTTCGTTTTTATTTAATTAACACTTACATGAATTTTTCCACTGCTGAAACTTGTGGTATAGAAAGCAGGCACATATGAAAAATATCACAGACACTATGAGCAGCGTTAGGATAACACCGATCCATATGTCGCTGACCACACGCGAATATTCGACTTCTTCCAGGCCATGAGCCATCGTGACATGAGGCGGACCGGCACGGCTGGCCGCAATGGGATCACCCAACAATAAATCGCCACCGCCCAAAGCAACTTCCAGCGTCTTATGATCCACCGATATGTTATCGAGTGTGGCATCAACACCCAATGCCAATTGTTCTAATTTATTGATTAACACTGAATAGTTTTGAATCAAATCGATATTTGGAATTTCGAAGCGCTCCGTTGTATTCGAAAGACTATTGAAAATCTGTAAATCAGTCATAGCGTTTTTTTTTTGGTTTTATTTGTTTTAGAAGTTTTTTTTTTGAATTTTTAAAATTTTTGTTCAAGAAAAACAAATCACCAACTTTATTTGTTCGCTGTCATTTTGTAACTAAATTCGATTTAAAAACTTATTTTTTGCTTTATTCTAAGAAAGAAAAAAAATGTTGTATGTGCAAAATACTTTCATAATTTGTTTAATATATTTTTGTTTTTCAGTTAAATTTTTCACTCAATATATTTTTTATCTTCAAGTATTTGCTTTTTTTTCTCTTCGTCTTATTTGCTTTTGGATTTTTTCTTTATTTAAAGTTTAAAAAATCGTAGATTCCTATTAACGCTTCATTAGCAACATTTAGCAATGTAATGTTAATTAATTTTTAATTCATCCAAGTTTTGGTTCAAACTGGAGTTTTGACTGTGAAAATAAATTTTTATGAAAATGAGTTCGGTTTGAAAATTAAAAAAAAAACCCATTGGGGCGTATTCATAAAAATTGTCTGGCATTTGCAAGGTTAATTTTACGGTGTTAAATGTTGAATTCTAGTGTTTTAGTTCTGAAAATTTTTCCTTGAATGCAAAAATCATTATTTTTACATTTGAAAAAAAAAAAAAATGATTATTCACATTAATTTGACATTGAAATGTTTTTCTGATTCAAATTAGAATTGATCAATAGCTATTTAAGTTTAGTATAGTCGGAACTATATGATTTACAATTGCTAGATTTTTACTGCCTCAGACTTGAGAAAGATTTTTTTGTGATCAATTTTCTCACTAGGAGATTTTGCTTGATTCAAAGTTAAGCATAACTAAAGCCAGCGGTGTATCTTAATACGGGTGTATTAAGATACACTTATTTATTTTGCCTATCAAATGATAGGCAAAATAATTCAGAGTCTCGCTTATATACCAAAAGTCTATACATATCGCTTGCAAGACCAATTTAAGAATATGTTTCAATTATATGGAATCTATACTAGAATCTACTTATAAAAAATATTTCATGTTTTTTAACAACTTCTTATTTGAAAAATTTCTTATATATATGTATAATGGGTCAATATATATATAAAAAAAAAATATCTCATGTTTATTAACTTCTTATTTAAAAAAATTTCTATGGAATATAAATTCAAATAGTTGTTTAATAAACATAAAATATGTTTCACAACATAAATAAGGCAGTTATAGAATATTTGTCAAATAACCGTTTAATAAACCTAAAATAATTTTTTTTATAAATAAGCCCATTTAAATAATACCCCCAAAGCTTCAAGTTTTCACTTCACTTGTTATTCTTATCTTTCTCTCAGTGTTTTTGTTGCACTATGAACGGTTTTTAACATGTTTAACAGATTATTGATTGATTTTTTTTTTGTCCAGTTCGCTTTTGCAAACAATTAGTTAATGAAAAGCTAGATAAAAATTTACATAAGATTGAAAAAATACAACAATATTGAAAATTCATTTATAATGAATGTATTGAAGTATGTGCTATTTTACACGTCTACCCCACATGACAAGTAGGTGAAAAAATTAATGAATGCATCATAGTAAACACATACTAAGTAAACAAAAAACGTTTCAGCGGCTTATTGAATTTATTATTATTATTATTTTGAGTGATCGCTGATACTTTGATTACGCTTGCAAAAGATTTTGTTGTATAGGCAATATGAATTTAGGCATTCGTGAGCCCTAAAGTATGCATAAGCTTTTGTATTTAGATATTTTAAAAAACTCTAAAAATTCTTTGGTAAAATGAACTGTTTCTAACCGAAAAACTGCTGCAATTCTTAAATGAAAAACTATTCGTTTTAACAATTCTTTGGCGAAAATAGAAGCATCACATTTTTACGAACTGTTCCTAACCTAAAAACTGCTGGAATTCTTAAATGAAAACCTAAAAATCAGGTAGCGCAAATTTACCAAAAATTGGCAAAATTCAAAAGTAAGCTTTAAATTCTTCAAAAACAACTGTTTACACTAGCAAAAATCGGCTGAAACGTTTAAAACTTTATAACAGCCGAAAATAGCTATAAAATTGTCAATAAAACAAAAAACATAACTGGCGAAAATGTGCGAAAATTTTTCGAAAGTCAAAAGTAGTCCCGCCATGCTCTAAAACCAACTGTGTACAGCATTAAAAACATGACAAAATCCAAAAATGTCATAAAATTTATTTATAAAACAGAGAAATGCAAACGGTGAAAATTTGCGAAAATGTACGAAAAATTGACTAAGGCCGGAAGCAGCTCTCAAAACAATTGTGTACAGTAGCAAAAACATGACGAAATCCACAAAAAGTTGCCAGTAGCCACAAATGTCAACAAATTTACTTATAAAACATAGAACGCAACCGGCGAAAATTCGCGAAAATGACTAAAAGTTTTGGCAATATTCGAAAGGAGGCCCAAAGCTCTCTAAAAACTACTGTGTAAGCAGCAAAACACGTTGAACTCCACAAAAAATTGGCAGCAGGCAAAAATCCTTACAAAATTGTTCATAAAACGAAAAACATCACTGGCGAAAACTCGCGAAAATGTGCGAAAAATTTGCAAAAATCTAAATTAGTTCTCTAAAAACAACATTTTACTGCAGCAAAACAATATCGAAACGCTGGCAAAATTGGTGGCAGCCGAAAACATCTATAAATTTGTTTATAACAAAGCACTTACCTGGCAAAAATTCGCGAAAATAAGCGAAAAAATTACAAAAGTTGAAAGTAAACCCAAAATTCTCTAAAAACAACTGTGTACAGCAGCACAAACATGCCGAAAGGCACAAAAAGTTGGCAGCGGTTAAAAAAATTGCAAAAATGTTCATAAAACAAAGAACGTAACTGGCGAAAATTCGCAAAAATGTGCGAAAAATTGCGAAAAGTCAAAAGTAGCCCCGAAATTCTCTAAAAATAAAACGTGCCAAAATCTACCAAATACTGGCGGCAGCTAAAAATATTTGTTTATAACAAAGCACTTCACTGGCGAAAAGCCGACAAAATATGCGAACATTTTGCATGAGATAGAAACAGCAAAAACTTTAAAATTCAGCAAATCGCTGCGCGCCCGTTAATTAAAATGTTATTAATTGTTAATAATTTTAGTGGGATTGAATTTGATTTCTTACTTCCTCAAAATTGAGAAAGATTTTTTTTGCGATAAAATTGGAGTGATCAACATTTTTTAAAGAAGACAAGAAACACTCAGAAGCAAATTGGGGTGCTGATGAGCGAAGTGGTGGTCGTGACACAGCCATGGCATGTACCCCAGCCAGTAAGTCTTCACACTACTGTTCTTATATTTTTTAAAAAATGTTCATCACTCCAATTTTATCACAAAAAAAAAATCTTTCTCAGTTTTGAGGCAGTAAAAAATGGAAACTTGATAAAATTATTAACAATTGTAAATCATATAAAGTCGATAAAGTTAAAATTAAGAATATTATTTTAGTTTTAATAATCCTCTCCTCATTCATGTAAAATTTATAGGGTAAATAAAATTCGTCTGAATGTCACCCTATATTTAATTTGATAAATGATGTTTTTTATTAATAAAAATAAAAAATTCAAAAAATAATAAAAATTAAAAAGAAAAACGTTTGCATGTGTGAAAAAGGCAACCAAGTGTATGTAAATAAAACACTTGCACTTGATGAATCTGACACATGTGAGTGTGAGTGTGTACAGTGGACACGTTTAATTGTCATGTTTTCTTTTGCTCTCTCTCCCTCGCACACTCTAGCTCCCTCTCTGTCTTATTTTACACATCCTAGAGTTGATGTTGTTGTGTTTGTTTGCCAGTTTTCAATTTGCAGCTGTCAATGTTGTTGCTGTTATTATTGTTTGTTTTGTTATTTTTCAACCTGATGAGATATTGACATAATTTAAATTAATTTGTTTATTTTATTGATTAACGCCGATTTATTTTTTGTATACATTAACAAATTTTGTTCAACGAACTACAGACATAAAACAGCAAGTAAAAGAAAATATATGTAACTAGGATTTAAAAAAAAGGGTGAATAAACTGTGAAAACCTTAAACAGTGGTGAACTTGGGGAAGAAATTGAATCTACAGCCTGTTAAGTTAATTTATTCGAATACATTCCATTGAACTTCTTTATATGAGTAATGGAATAAATAAAGCAGATTATTCGAATAAACAATTAAAAAAAAATAGTTTTGTAAAAATTAATGCAATAAATTCCTGGAATAAATTTAAATATATCAATCGCATAAATTAATTGGAAAAACAAATTCAAGGTCAATGTGGAATGTACATTAGGCCCGTTCGATTTGCTTGGTCAAAAATTTGCGGATATTATGCCAAAATTCCCATGAACAAAATGAGAATTTAAAATGATCAAACTTTTAATACAGAAAACATTTTTTCTAGACGGCTAAAAAAGACAGAAAATGTGAAATATGTAGGTATATTTTTCGACCTAAAATAATACATTTCAATTAGCTTTGAAAGTAAATAAATAATTAAATTAATTTTTGGATATTCTTATTATACTACTAAATTATTTTTTTTTTTCGTAATAAGGCTTAATTTCTTTCATTACAATTTAGTTTTTCAATGATACTTTGCCTTTTTCCAATAACATACTGGAATAAATTAGTCGAATAACATAGTGGAATAAATTAGTCGAATAACATATTGAAATAAATTATTCGAATAACATAGTGGAATAAATTAGTTGAATAACATATTCAAATAAATTATTCGAATAATATATAAGAACAATGTACTTGCATAAAAAATTGATTCGATAAACATTTAATCGTTTTAGTGGAAATTATACATATGTATGTCCCATGTCGTTTTATCTGCACATGCATCCTGGGCCTGAGGAGATCCTCTTTCGATATTGAATGAACTAACGAATAAAAATAAAGTTTAATATGCACTTATAAAGCGCCTCATGGCGGCGTTTTTTTTTTGGCTAGTTGCGAAAAATTTAATCCAATATGTAAAAGTTGCTTAACATTTTATTTTTATTCGACAGTTCATTTGATACTCGTGTGGTTAGCGGTGCTTTAATTAACACTTTCTTCACTAACTCTATCCAATTTTAGTGTCATGTCAGTTTTTTTTTTGCAATATTTTGTTTTTATAAATAAATTGCGACTTTGTTGTTTTTTTTTTTTTTTTTTGGTCTTCATTCACTCTACTATTTACAACCTTTAATTTATTAACATTAATTTATCATTTTTATTTACGTATTTCATATGAATTTCTTTATTTCAATAATATTTTTTTTTCATTTATTTATTTATAAATCAAGTTTAAGTTCATTGAAAAATATTTTCAAATGAATCTTAGGCTCCTTTCTATGAAGATTTTGTAGCACTTTTTGAGCAAATTATTGTTAATAAATTTAATTGATTTAATGTGCGAGTAAATGAATGAATCTAAATGCGGAAAAAAATCTAAATTCTAAAAGGGGTGTATTTTGACAAGCGAAGATGATTTTTATATACATAAATTTAGCTTCAATTAAAAAGGCCACAACAAACTAAACTTGCAGAGAAATCAATTAAACTGTACACTTTCGTGCTGTAAAATATGAAATATCTAAATTGTATAAGTGTCAGTATTGGTGTGAAAGTGTTCAAAACTAAATTGTATATAAATCATTTCGCGAATACACCCATTGCTTGATCAACATACTTCCGATTGAATATATTTGAAATATCGGTTTGGGTTTTGTAGCAGCCTGCCTGCTCCTTTTAAATCTGTCGAAAGCTGCTAAACGATGGCAGCTGAACGTGTTCTGGAGCAGTTGGAAACTGCTACAGAGATGTTGAAGGAATAATATAGTATATAGAGAGATAATTGTCGCGAAAAATGGGTAATTATCTAGGGGCTGAAGTCGAGGATATTATGAATTGGATAAATAAAAAACCATGCTAAAAGTATAGTTTCTGAAGGTATAAAATATGGAGACAATATTGTCGAAGAAAAGTAATCATCTAGAATTGCATAAATGAAAAACCATTTTAAAAATGTAGTTTCTGCCGACTAAACCAGATTTTTAAGATCCACCTGTTCTAAGACAAAGCCGCTGCCTGAAAATGTTGCATGCACTGCAAAGAAGTTGGCAAAGCGAGCGTAACATCAAGAAAGAAACTTTTTTTTTAATAGCCTCCACTCTTCCTCTTCATTGGTGTCCTTTTGATTATTTCAGACTTGGCTTTTCTTTGAGCATTTTATTGGACACTTGGATGTGTGACAATGTTGCACCACAAAGAAGTACATATCTTATCATGTTTTGCTGGCAAAAATTAACCTCAATTGGTGTTGCCTTTTTCCTATTTTTGTTATCATTACATTATCATTTCAATATCAATTTATTTCCGTACACACTTTTTTTATTCGCATAATAAATTTCCTCATATTCAGTTAAACGATTTCAAAAGCCGTCTTATACTTATAATTAATTTCTGTTTCACAACTTTGAAATATTGTTAACAAATATTTAAATACATTCTCATTCTCGTTCTTTTGTGTTTAATTGTTGCTATAAATTTAATATTGTCTTAAATATTTTTTTTTTGTTTTTTCTAAATACTAACAATAATAACAGGGTTTAAAAATCTTATCTCCGGCACTTTTTTAATATTGTTATCTTTATAATATTTAATATTTTTATGACCATTTGTTTTCAACAAATTGTATCAGACATTAAACGAAAAAGAAAAAAAAATTTAATGCAAATCAAACTAGGAACTGCTTTTGTTCTATTTAAAGATGCCACAAATAATTTGTTGTGGATTTTTTATTCAATTAAAATTCAATGATGCTGTCGTTGTCGTTGTTGTAATCGCTGTTGCTTGCCTGTTTTATTGATATTGCTTTAGACAATTATGATAAGTTTTTATTATTTTATTAATTTTTTGTTTTGTTTGTTAATAAAATGTAAATAAATTAAGCTTTTATTGTTTTTTTTTTGCTCTTCTAGAACGACATGATCGGTTTGCTGCTGCCGCCGCTTAAAGCTTCGAAAGGCGCAACATTTTAAAACAACAAAGGTAAGTTTTGTTCTGTTTACTTTTTATTTTTTTAAATCAAGAACAAACACAATTAATTTTATTATTTATGGAAAATTTTCTTAAACATTTTATTAAGGTGTCACATGCATTTGTTTGTTTTACTTTAATAAGTATTACTTTTGAAATGGTTTCAAAGAAATAATAAGTTCTTTTTTTTATAAACAAAAAAAAAAAAAGACTTCTTTGAAGTGGGGGAAATTTCTTATCTCTTTCTTTTTATAACATGTTTGAAGACAAGCAAAATGTTATAAATCGGTAGTAGCGAATCTGCTACATACTTCATTATGCAGGCTAGATATGTTTTTTTTTTTAGACTGGGACCAGTACTCAGTACATGACCCCCCTATGTATGCATTGCATTGTACTGGGACGGGGAAAATAGGAAAGAGGGATTGGTGGTGGAAAAACGAAATTAGGGAGTGTTTGTGGACGTTTGATTAAGCAAAAGAAAAAATATATATATACATATAACAAAAACAGAACATTTATTTTTGCAAAGCTGAGTGAGTCAGGATTGACTGTTGCTAATTTGTCCGTTTGGTGTCCAGTGTATATGTGTGCCTTCGCCACTATCCAATTAACAACATTTAATGCAACCTCTTCATAACTTGAAAACGTTGATTATACAGAACAAAAAGACAACACAATAACCACGTTAAGACCTATTACGAATGTTTACTTTGGCGGACTTATTTTGAAAAATACATACATATATCATATCTCATTTGGCAAATATCTATACATAATTTGTCAAATAAACGTTTAATAAATCTGGAATATTTTTTTCAAATAAGCAAAAGAAAGCATGCACAACACAACACGTCCGCTCTGATAACAAACAAGTCCGGTAGGCCCCAAAAACGATAGAGAAGTAGGTGGTCTGAAATAACAGAAAGAATAATCGCATGTAATGGTAACAAAAAATCAAAGCTGGTAACTCTGATATTTATATTTATTGAATACTCAATGCAGAAATCAGGGGGTTATTATGTAATTCGTGCCCTTTCGAATTGCTGTGTCAAAGCATATACATAAGTGTGAAGAGTTTTGCTTACGCTTCGAATTACGTCACTTCTTAGTGACGGTGACAGTGGACACTTAAGGGCAATTCAGACTATTATACAAGTATAAATACTTTTATCGAATTTTGTGAGATGAAAGTATAATTAGATTTCTTGAGACTGTCAAAAAGTCTAACGTAAATTACATTTTACATTCACACCATCACACTTCAAATAAAATAAAAAATTTGAGTGGAAAAGAAAACAGCTGTTGCATATGTATGTACATACGTTAATCATACCTACGTTTAATCACAGAATAAACGTGCCAACATAAAACTTTACACGGCGGCAGAAGAGCAATTTCATGTTGGCGGTGGACGTGCCGGCGCTAAAAAATATGCAGCAGCTAAAATAATAAATTATGTAAAACAGAACCAAATTGAATAACACAAAAATATTTTATCTTCTAAATACAGCTGGAGCAAAATACATTTGTATACGGTAACGAAATTCCAAATTTCGAACCCTTGTATAACGAAATCAAATAGCATCAGTGACGGCACGCCATCGGCTGTGAAACAACTGGCTAGTAAATTTTTCAACAGCTGCTTGTGTTAAAAAAAAAACAACCCTGATCGCATGAAATGTATTATCGTTTAGAAAATTTTCAAAAAACGGTGAGGTCTTATGGGATGTCAATTTTTTATCGTATTATTTCTCGTTTTCATAACACATTGCATTCACACCATCATACTTGCACGTATTATTTGAATTTTCGGCAGGTTGCCCTTTAGCACCCTGACAATTTGTATGACCTAAAAAAGAGTGTCTGTTTTGTCAGTTTTCATGACAATTGTTGTCATTGTGGCTATTAGAATGTGCTTATGCGAAAATTGCCACCATTGCGTATACAGCGACTGGAAGAATGTGCTGTGAAGGTTATTGGAGTCGCACAATTTACTCTACGACCGGCAGTATGGTTTGCGCAGTGGTAGCGTAACTTTTGGCAAAATGATGCTACTCGATGCATCATTTTGGCGAGATATTTCTAAGGCATTTGACAGAGTGTGGCATGGCGCACTCACTACTCGCAAAACTTATTGCTGTTGGTGTTGGTTACGTGTTTTTTACACCCTTTAATGCCAACGCCCAATATGTAGGTGATTTTATTTTATATCTGCTATGATTGAAATATTTATTTTTCGATTGCTTAATCTGCTTAGTAGATAACTTGAATATCAGTTTTTGATGCTTTTGTGATTACAAAATGCTTTGATAAATAACTTTTGCTTCTGAAATTAAAATGCTTACGATTGTCTTAAAAATACGTTTCTTATGCAATAAACAAGTTACAGTTTTTTTTATTTTTAGAATGCAAAAATGTAAAAAATTAATGGGCCTGCCCTGCCGTCCAATTCTGTAACTCACTAAAATTAGAGATATCGTTAAAAATCGCTAAATTCAACTAAGCGAGCTTTAACGACGACTGGACTTGTATAAACTGTGTGTTTATTTTATTTATTTTTTTTCAAAAAGCTCAAAATTTTAGTTTCAAAAAGGTAAATTTTTTTTTGTAAAAAAAAATTAAAATTTTTTTTTTCAAAAAGCTCAAAATTTTAGTTTCAAAAAAGTAAATTTTTTTTTGTAAAAAAAATTTTAATTTCAAAAAAGTAAAATTTTTTTGGAAAAAAAAATATTTGTTGCTCAAAAGTTGATTTTCTGGGAACAAAAAAAAAAATTAAGATTTTAGCGACGGCGCTAAAATTCAATTTTCATCCACAAAAGTTTTTAAAATTGAAGTCGTCGCTAAAATTCGCTTAGTTGAGTTTAGAGATTTTTAGCAATATATAAATTGGTCACAAAATTATGCCACTTTTAGAGCTGAACTGATCTACAGAATTTTCGAAGGCTTAAAAAACAGGTCCAAAAATTTTCCCAACTGGTTATAGGGACTTTTGAGACCCATTCGAATCAAATCTATGCTGTCCAGTTTAGTTGGCTTCAGTTGCGGTACAGAGTAATTTTGTATTTTTATAAGGCTCAAAAACAGGCAAGTTTGTGTCAAAAACTTAGGATGCTCAACGAAATGGGAACGCCAGGACCTGTGACTATATTCACGGATAGTCAAATGGTCATTAGAGCGATGTCAGCTGAGCGGATTAAATCACAAACAGTTTTGGGATGGCAAAAACGCTATTAACAGTTACTCGAGTCATGGTGAACTGCACACATGATATAACTGGAAATGAGAGGACAAACTCACTTGCTTCAAGAGCAAGAGAGAGTTGAGTGACACAAGCTTGGTATGAGCGAAAACTTTCGATGCAGTTAAATCTGAGCTAAAGAACTCATTTGCCTCTCGGCATATAACGAAACCATGGAAATCAATGCAAGAATTCTATGGGGGATCCAGATGAGGGAAAAAAGCGGGGGACTGTTAAGACTTAGTAAGCCCGAATTAAGTAGATTAATGGGAGTTATAACAGGTCACTCTCAACTACTGGCACATCTTAACCACATGGCAATAGCGGGAGGAGATGAATGTAGAGCATGTGTGCAGCTATTTATTACAAAAAAATTGTTTTTCTCAGTTCTGAGGAAATAAAAATCGAACTCAAGGCCGATAAAATAATTAACACTTGATCATATATTTCGTTTTTTTTTCGTTGATTGAAATTGAAATTTTCTCCTTCAATTTGTTTTAATTTAATATCATTTATTTATTTTTTTTTATTACCAATATTTTAATATTTAGTAGATAAATGTGTTTAAACTTTGTAAAATTTTCAAACAAAATTATACCACATTTTTTTTTGTTTCTTCGGTTTTGGCGCGTTTTTTCTTGTTGTTGTTGTTGTGGTTTTTTTCTCCTTAACACTTCCACTCAAATTCCGCAGCAAAATAATTCTTTAATTGACAACAAATTTATTAGCTATTACGTTATAAATATATTATCGGTTCTGATATATGTATGTAGGTATATAGATAGATAGACAGACGTGCACATAAACTTGTGTTAAATTTTAGCATTTTTTCTTGCCTTTAAGCACAAACTAGATTTTTTGTTTACTATTTATTTGTTTTGATATCTTGAACGTGATTCGCGTACAATAAAAATTTAAACAAAAAATCAAAAAAGAAAAAGAAGAAATAAAAATTGAAATAATTAAAGAAAAAATAAACCGCTCTCGTATGTTTACAACAATTAACTAAATGTTTTGTTTGCAATTCTACGAGTATTTCTTTTCAACTTAATTTAACTGTTGACTTTTTTCTTTGGAGATTTTGCTACAACAGTGTACATACATACACACATATGACATATATAGAACAGAATGGTTGTTGGTTGGTTGGTTCGTTGGTTCGTTGGCTGGCAAGTGGTTCTACGCCTGGTATGTGTGTGGTATGTTTGCATGTATGGTATGATTGTGTCGTCAAGCCCTCTGACTCACTGGTAGGCAGGCAGGCAGGCAGGCAGGCAGGCTTTCAGTCTGTCTTGGCTTTTGAGTAATTTGTATTTGAGTTGGCGCAAGTTAGTTGGGGTTTCTCGAAAGGCTTGTTTGTACTAATTCACGAGAAAAAAATCATATATAGTACGTACAATAGATGCTGTGTGTGTGTGTATTTTTTCTATAGAAATATCCCAGTTGGCAAAATTGGTTTGAGGGACGTTCGCATGTGTAGAAATTTTTGCCCAAAAAATCATGTGACCACTAATTTCTTGTTGAATCCTATTTGGAGCAAAGAATTGCATACGAAAAATATACATTCACATAATAGCAAACAAAAAAAAAAAAAAAAAACTAAAAATCTTAAAATTTCACATACATATTCCTCGACGTGAGAATACAAAATTTACAGCCAACAATTCTATGATCCCACAAAGAACAAACATTTACAAATTTGCTCTAAATTTTGTACATTTATGTATATGTGCGTAACTTTTTGTCCAAAAAATCATGTGACCACTAATTTCATATTGTACCTTATTTTAAGCAAATAATTGCATACAAAAATTATAAAATGTATATACATTCACATGGCTATGATAGCAAAGCAAAAAAAAACAGAAAATCTTAAAATTTCTCAAGAATATACAAATACATATGTACATACATATTTTAAGGTTATGTTTGCTCAACATGAGAGTACAAAATTTACAGCCAACAATTATATGATCTCACAAAGAATATTCGCAAGAGCGAATATTTAGAAATATGCCTGTATTTGCTCACTGTGCAAACACAACCCCAAAATATACTCTTGTGACATTTTTTGTTCTTACGATTGTTTTCCGGTTTTAATTTTCTTTTTGATGTTGTTTGTTGTATTTGGGGGAATGTGTATGCATTTTTAATTTTATTGCCATAATTATTGTTATTGTCCTGCAGACAAGCTAATGAGTTTTGCGGAAAGAATTTAAAATCAAAATCAAAAAATTAATTTTATTTTAATTTTGAATTTTTGAATTTATTAATTGAAATAAAGAATTACTATTAAAAAAAAAAAAAAAAATTTTGTTATGCATGTATTTGCCGAAAGCAAGTGTCAACAAAACAAAGTAGTGGTCACGTTTTTTTGCTTCAAGAGTCGTGGTGATGTTGTTTGTGAAAGAAATTTTTCTTTAGAAATGCGTAAAATCTTATTTTCTTCAGGGCAACGCGATGAGCGTTCATGTTTTTAATTTCATAGCAGACAATTGGACAGCTTGAGCTACTGTTAACAAGACTCTAACAAAAGAGCTAAATAAATATTTATGTTTATACTCAGAATATTTTTGCAGTATTTCGCTGCAGTTGATTCTAGTAGTAATGAGCCATTTGTAAGCAAAAAAAAAAAAAGGTTTAAAAAATCAAGATTTTAATATGAACTGATATGTCTAGGTGTTTAAAAAGCTAACGACAAATAAATACACATAATTATATGTAACATGTATGAATGTAGTGACCAAACTATAAATACTATAGTGCACATGTTGGTCGAAAATCGCTCAAGCTTTTAATTGCAAGTTTTTTACTTAAATTGCATTTGAACAAAAGCATCAGCTCAATAAATATAGGCAGGGAGAAATGTTAAGGTATTCTAGTGTTTACATCCACAGTCGAAAGAGTTATCTACTGCCTTTGTATAACTCTAGCAGAAAAAGTTCCACAAACTTTCAGTTGAACTAATATTTTGCAATACTTCTCCAATAGGAAGAGAAATTAAAGAAAAACAATCAATAGTTTTCACAGTTATTTAGAAATTAATATATTAAAAGCACTATTTCCGCATTTTTGATTATACAAAGAATGTCAAAGTAGTCGGGACTACATTTTACTGAAATTTTAATTACATTGAACTATGATATTTGTAATAGATTTACATATATTACATTACTTTTTATGGCTCAAGTTCAAGCCCTGGTTGGTCACTTTTTTTTTTATCAATATCAATTAAGTAAAGAAAAGTTTCTGGGACTAATTTTGATTGTTGTAAAAAGCGTCAAAAGTAAACAAATTTAATCCATATCCAAGTATTATTACTTTAAAGGGCATTTAGAAAGAAAAAATATTTGATTTGAGCATGTGACAAAATTTTAAAGAACATCATATGTTCATGTCTTTAAAGTTTGGCCAATTGGGTTGCGTTGCATAGCAAATACCAATTGATATTGTTTGTCTGGGTGCCGTGAATTTTGACGTGTTATAATTTTAATTGTTTGGCATGAATGAATGAGCAAGATTTAATTCTTGGCATTTACGCACCGGTCTCAGTAAGTGCTAGAGCGAGTTCAGTTGTTCTGCATATAGAGTTTTTCATTTGGGATTTATCGGTACCATAATTCCCCTCATGACGCACACTATATTTGTAAAGAAATGAGTGACGGAATTTTAGGAATTCTCCAATTTTTTCCGGCCGATTCCCGCGAATTAAAAGAAGTAGGAAATTTTAACAATTGATTTTTGTTTTAAATTGGCTTTTATTATTATTTTAGTATTTTCTTTTTTTTTGCCACAAGCAAATTAAGCCTCATTATCTGTTTCTGTAAAACACATTTTTTTTGTTATTCAAATTAGCCGGCTAAATTTAAATGTTTCCATTTACGGCCGCAATTGAATAAAGAGCAACTGCCGATTACATCAGCAAAAGAACGAAATGTAAGCCAAGAATGTTTATAAAAATCTTAATAAAAATCACATAAATCACAAGTAACTTCTTTGGAGCCGCAAAATATTTTTTTATAAAAGAACAACACACTCATCTCTGACTCGAAAAAAATTCAATTAAAATTATTGTTCAATTTATGACTTGAGCACATGTCGCATGAGCATCAGATATTTTTGCTTTAGCAGTCACACTTAAATCACACTGTATTGAAATCACGTGGAAATAAAAACCGGTGCTCATTTTGATTAGTCATTGTTATTGTTAAGTCACTAAATTAATATTTGACAATCGATTGAAAACTCATCAATATAAAACTAAAATAAACATGAATAAGAATAACACGACTTTTTTAATTCTTGTTTTGGTTGTGAGTGCTTTAAATAGCGCAAATGTTCAATGACATAACACAATAAACAAATGTCACATTTGTTGTCACAGTTGGCCGCGATCACCAAAACTTGTTTTTGGAGGCTATCGATTTTAAAGTTATCCTCTTCATTATTTGGTTTTTTTCGACCCCTGTTTTTATATTTTATATATTTTTTTCTAGAGCTATTCATTTCAAAGTACAATACACAGTAGACATGGAATGCAAAAAACCTCTCACGCTATTTAAAATACATTATACCGAATTTTTCTAGATTTTGTAAAGACTTCTTACAAAAATATTAGTTTTTCTGAGGCTCAAAAAATTTTTTTTTGCTGAAATAATTTTAAAGTGAAATTAAATTTGTATAATTATGCAAGTTCAGCAACTCTAGCTTAGTTCTCTAGCAGGCTTGCCATCATAAATCATATCAGGAAATTATTATTTTTTAATTTATAATAGACATTTATTTTTATTTTTAGTTATTATTTGTTTATTGTATTTATAAATCAAAAGCGACTACTTGTTGCTAATAAGTTTAGACCTATGAATTAATGGACTCAAAAACGATTAAACATGCCAACACTTGATTTATATTAAAAAAAAAAAAACACTGAAAAAATAACATTTAATAACATTTGTTATGGAGACACTTTTTAACTAGTGTTAAAGATTCCTTGCTAATTGTCAAAACTTAAGGAATTTATAATTATAATGTACTCGTAAGTAATTTACAGCTTGAGCAGGCTGAAAAGAACCAAGTAAAGTGAGAAACGTAATAAGTTTCCTTTCATTAACAGTGTGAATTTTATTGCTATTACGTTTATGCTGCAATAGTAAGCAAATTAGTTCACAAACTTTCTCTTCTTTTATGATATAATCAGTGTTGGGCAAAATACATGCTCTGATGAATTTAAAATACAAAATACACGAAAGTTGTGTATTTAAAATACAAAATGTATTTAAAATACAAAATACTGCATTCCAAAAGCAAGTATTTGAAATACAAAATACAATGTAACAAAAATGTGTATTTAAAATACAAAATACTTTTATCGAAAAAATTTTTATTTTCTTTCATAAACACCAGTTTTTCAAAAGTGATATCAGCAAAACAATCTCTTGATGGCGAATAAAGAAAACTAGCTAATGACAAAAGCTCATTGATTTCTTATTAGGAAACGATATTTTATTGAAAGACCTATAACGGAATTAAAAAAAAAGTTTCACCAATTTAACCAAAACATTTAATTGATATTTTTTTCCTCTTATTTTGTGATTAAAATGTCGGAACGCTGTTTTTCCTTTTATTTTATTTTTTCATTATTTCTGACAGCCTGGCGACTTTCTCAATGTTGTAGTATGTGCATTCAGTTGCGTTTACTTTACACAGGTACTTTGGTAATTAAATTGTGCTATTGCAATTTTTTGAAAATAAAATAGTAGCAAATTTTTGGGATTTTAGTTGATGTATGAATGGAATAATTTTTAGTGCAAATTTTTTAACATAAATTTTAAATGTATTTTGAGAGCACGAGTATTTGAAATACAGAATACAAAATACTCAAGCGCTTAGTATTTAAAATAAATTTAAAATACAAATACAAAATACGTATTTGTATTTTAAATGCATGTATTTCAAATACTGCCCAGCCCTGGATATAATGTTCGAAATATGAATATTTCAGTAAAATTGTAATTGTACTCAAGGATTCGTATTTGTATTTTAAATACATGTATTTCAAATACTGTCCAGCCCTGGATATAATATTTCAGTAAAATTGTAATTGTACTCAAGGATTCGTATTTGTATTTTAAATAAGTATTTCAAATACTGTCCAGCCCTGGATATAATATTTCAGTAAAATTGTAATTGTACTCAAGGATTCGTATTTGTAATTTAAATACATGTATTTCAAATGCATGTATTTCAAATACTGCCCAGCCCTGGATATAATATTCCAAATATGAATATTTCAGTAAACAAATCTGCGTTACTTATTTTGCTGTTCCCTTGCGAAACTATGAAATCAGTCTAAAAACTTAGACTAACATCTAATAATAAAAATAATGAAAAAGGATTCTCTTAATTCCTGCTGTCCAATTCACTTAGTAAAAAACTCGGCCAGCCATGGTGGCCGTTAGACATTTTGTAGAAATTGTCAACAACCAACCAGCTAATGCTTTCTGCTCACTTCGTGCAAGTGAGAGAGCTTTTGAGAGGGAAATATTTTTCTTCTTTGTGCACAAAACAACTTGCACTTTTTCTGCGTGCTCATTATTATTCAGAGAAATTCACGATTGCTCATCATCTTACTTTGCCCAAAAAATACGGGACCACACTTTATAAATATGGATGAATCTCAAAATTCTTAGTTTGGGAAATATTTTAAAATCCTCTTCTTGGAAGTTAAGGTATAATCTTGTGGCTGGTACTCGTATCAGTGATTGGCAGTCTGTTTGATATAGAGCCCAATGTATTATTACTCCCACAAGTTGCATAATTATGCAACGAGAGTCAATTGGCAAAGTATTGTTATTTTGAAAAAAGTGTAATCAAAGAATATCAAAAATTAGAAAAAAAAAAAAATCTACATTTTTGTATGTAATCTTTGAGTCATTTATTACTCATAGTCAAATGCGATTTAATGACTGTTACTTGTGAATTACTCAAGAATTTGTGAAACTATTTCTTATCTTATTTGGGGCATAAAATGATATCGCAGGAAATTTGCCGGCCAAAATCTTTGTTACATCATGTTTAAAGTATCACCTCATTATTTGCTTAGGAGATAAATCTATATTTACTACAGCTGATGTCAGTCATATCATTATATTTTCTTAAAAAAAAAAAACAACATTTCGTTAGTCACGTTTCTTTTATCTGCTCGGTAAAATTCCAGAATTTAATATTTTTTTATTACAAAAAAAAAAAAAAACTGAAAATATTTACTTTCTTTTGGGGGTCAGCATTTCACATGCAAACATCAACTTATCGAGGTTATTTATCATCATATTCCTTTCTTAGCACCTGTAACTGAAAAGAATCTTTTAAGCAAATGTTTGTCAATCAAAAAAGGAGAAAATGATACCTACACACACTCGCACAATTTATACAGCATCATCTCCATTAGAACATGTCTGACAATGTGCCATAAATTTCTTTTCATCATACCTGTACGGCAATAACGTTGAGATGTACAGATTTTTAAAGTAAATACTTCAAGACTGACTGCGAGTTGGCGACGAAAGCGAAAGTGGCTGGCGGAAAACTGCATTCCTTTTTGCTTTCACTGACTCAAGGGAAAGCAGGGTGATAGGAAAAAAAAAATTCAAAATCACGAAGACAAGATAAACAGAAACCTGACAAAAGTAAATGCTGCCTGCAGTAGACAACAAAGAAATTCTTGAAATTCTTTTTCAAACTGACATTCACTTGAATAAAAAATTAAAGAGTTAAAGAAAGTGAAAACATTCTTATGACCGGCTGGTGGAAATTTATAATTACATAAAATATTTAAATATTTACTGGCTTTTTAAAAAAAAAGAAACATTTTTTATGTTTATTAAACACTTACATATTTGGCCAGTATTCTATAGAAATTTGTCACGTAAGAACTTAATGAACCTAAGAGAAGTAAATATCTTCTAACAAATTTTGTATTTAAAAGAACTATTTTTACATTAGATTCGTATGCGGAAAAATTTTTGCTTGTCTGCAGAAATATTTAGAGCCTTCGACCGCGGTTTAACCTCCGACCTTGAAGAATCTTTGCAGGACACTACGAATTCTTTCATCGAGACTTTCAAATTCGCGTTTTCAAGTGTGTCTGAAAATCATGGCAAACGAATTAAAAATGCAAAGGGATAATAAATATTTTTTAAGGCATTAATTTTAACTTTATAGTCGAACTATATGATATAAAGTTATTAATAATTTTATCGGGCTTAAGTTGGATTTTTACTTCCTCAAAATTGAGAAGGATTTTTTGTGATAAATTTGTAGTGTTCAATATTTTTAAAGAAGATGAGAAAATCAAACTTGAAGTCTTACAAGCTGCGGTACACACCATGGCTGTTTCACTACCACCTCGTAGTCGCACCCCAATTTGCTTCGAACCCAGGTCATGACTAATTATATATTTTTTTTTATTTTTATTTTTCTTTTATTTATTTTTATTTTTTTTTTATTTTATTTTATGTACATACATAAATTTAATTTAATTCAATACAATAAATTGCCTCAGCGCCTGAAAATTCCTATTTATTCTTCTTTAGTACCCCTAAAAGTGAGCCATAAAATTTTGTTGTTTTGTAAAAGAAAACTTTTTAAGGTTAGACTATTCAAATTTTCCTTTTTTTTACTTTTTTATTTAACTAAAAACAGGAAATAACACATCAACGCTCGTCTTCGTCTCATCTGGGATGTGTTTGATGCCGCAGCATTTGTCCTCCCTCCGTTTTGTTTGCGCCTCTGTCATATTTGGGAAACAAAGTAATATTGATATAAAACGATTTTTAAGCAGCCTTTAAACTATAAATTATAGCAAATTATTAGTGTTGTGTCACCTTTTGTCAGTATTGTTGCGACTGACATGTCATTTGTTAGAGGCTTAAAAAAACTCGATACGATTATTTCTTTTCCTTTTTTTTTTGTCAATATTGTTCTTTTCAGCGGTCAGTTTGCTTTTAACTATTCAGTGGCTGTTCCATGTTTTATTTTATTAATTTATTTTTGTTTTGTTTTTTGTTAGTCTATTGCTTGTGTCTTTTTACGGCAACCGGATGTTCTAAATGAGATCATTAGGTCATCTTCATTGAACTGCAATCTTCCTCTATTGTATGTTTTCTCTACCTTTTTTTTTAACGCACACAATAGGGCACATGCATTAAAAGAATCCTCAGTTCATAAACTATATAATTTAGTTCTATTGTCATTGCATGTATTTTTCACAGTGATAAGTGATGGTAATTTTATGCATTTTAGAAAAAGGAAATTCTTTCATTCAATAGTTGTTTGATCAATTTAAAATTGTAAAAAACTAATTGTATAAAATTGTAACTTAACCAAATCAAAAGCACACAAATGCCCATATTTACCTTGACGCACATTTCTAAAATTTTTAGAAATGTGCTATATACCACATACACGATTTTGTGAGATGGTAATTTCAGGCATTTGCTGCTGACCACAAAGAGAGCATATTGCCTTCCTTGCTCCTAGTTCCTAGTATAAATAGTAACTACGGCAGCCCCAAATAAAACAATTAAAGATAAGAAACATCAAATTTGTCTCTTTAGTAGTTTAGATTAGATTTCAATAAAACAGGAGTGATATGGATATGCTTGTGATTTTGTTGTGTTATCTACATATTCTCTGTAATACAAGGCTTTCTTCCTCTCCCTCTATCTCTCTCTCTCTCTGTTTCTGCTCTTCACTAATTTGTTTTAACGGCTATATAAACAATCTCTAAGAAAATGTGCAAGAGGAAAGACACATCTTAAGTGTTGATCAATAAAGCTGCAGCCTTGAATATAGAAACTAAATAAAAACTGCCCATTTTTCAAAAAAAAAAAAAAAAAAAAAAAAAACGTGACCACTGTTTTCTTGTCGACCTTAACTTTGGGAAAATACATGTTTTTAAACTACTGCAATGTATACACATTCATGTGAAATATAAAATATGAAAACAAAAAACATAAGAACATTAAATTTCACAAGATTATTATATTTTGAGGTTATGTTTGCTCAACTTGCAAATATAACATGTTTTGTTGAACTTGTAAAGTTCTTGCAAAATCAAATATGTATTTACTTTGTATTTGCTTGTTGTACAAATGTAACCTTAAAACATTATTTTATAAAATGTAATAGTTCTATTGCTTCTTTTTCCTGTTTTTCTTCTCCTTGCTGTTGTTGTTGTTGTATCCACAGCCTTTTATACGCCTGTATTTGACCAACCAAGGGTGCTCAAGAAAATAGTGGTCACGTTTGTTTGGGTCATAGGTGTTTGTTGATGTATCTATGTTTATGGAAAGACAATTTTGGCTGTTTACATCCTCCTACTGGGTCATAATAAAGCAAAACAGAAGAGTAATGGTCACTTAATTTGTGAAATATTATTAGCTAAAGTAGTGGTACTTCTATTTATAAACAACCTTGATAATAAAAACTTTAACAACGTCTTTAAACAACATTTCCATAAAAAAAAAACAAAACTTGCATCGTTATTAAAATTATTGCACCCGTTTTTTACTTTAATATTATTTTATTTCTTCTAGTTCTAGGTCTCCTTTAATTTAATAGTTTAATTTGCCGATATTTCGCTCTCCTTGGGACAGCTTCTTCTGGTCAATAATATATTTGAAATTTTTTTTTCAAATTAGTGTTTTCCAACATACTCATTTTTTTTTCAGGTGAACCACAAAATTTTCCTCGACCTCAAACAAAATGGAATAGAATCCTTCAAGTGTATGTCAATCAAAATCTAACGTAATATTATTCTTGTTAAATAATTTAATGCACACAATTTAGCTGAACTCAGAAAAAACATATAGAATCTTTCAAATTACATAAGAGAAAAGCCTTAAAAAGGTTGCCACATACCAAGGCCTAACCAGGAAAACAATGTAAACGATAGAAAGCGAATTTTTGCTTAAGCAGATTTATGCTTAGTGCCAGTCGTCATCGTTTGCTGGTACAAAAATATTGAAAACAGCAGCAAAATTTAAATTTTGTTTTTTTTGTTTTGCATGTATCTAAGCGAGCTAGCGATTTCGACTGGCGTTTATTTTCTGTTTGCATTTTTGAAATTGAAATTTAATTTAATTAGATGATTTGCAATCTAATTGTGGCTTAGGTTGGTGGATAAAATATAAATTTTCACTAAAAACCTCCACAGAAATGGGAATGTCAGTATATAAAATTTATATACTGTAAAATTTGCTTTTTGTTGGTTGCGTTAGTTCGCTTTTATGGCTCGATGTGGCAAATGAAATGAAACACACTTTATCAGCTGGAGTTTGTATCAGTCATAAAATAGAGTTTAAAACCCAATGACTTAACGTTCTATTTCCGTTTTCAAGAGCATGAAGATTCAATAAATAGAGAGAGAGAGAGAGAGAAAGATACGTTTTGAAAACAATAACAACAATACGGCAAACTGATTAAACATAAAAGATTAAATCCTCTCAAGGATGTTAGTAAACAAACAACGAAGTAATTGCGGTGTTTTTGTATCAAAAGAACATTCAAAATTGTACAAGAATTTTAGAGAAAAGAACGACAGAAAAATGAAAACAATCATTTTTCTTTACCTTTATAAATCCCATTAAGACCTGCAAAGATCTGAAAAGGCTGTGTACAAGAACAAACACAATAAAGAGTTTTCATTTAGTTAAAACATTATGTTTCTTTGCTTTTGAGCGGTGTTGAGTTTTTCGTGAGTTTTTTTTTTCTTTTCCAACGGATGTGATCGCTTAACGCGATTTAATGGTTAGAAAATTGGTTTATTAAAAAAAAAAAAAATTAAATTTTCTTTAGCATCTCTGACTTTTTTAAATAGAAAATCTAAGGAACAAGGATGTTACGCAGCTTAAACAATTTTTGTATTTATGTCTAAGGTATGGTACCTTTTGAGCTACTGTCTCACTTTTAAGGGAAGTTGTGAATTTCAAAAGGCTGCGGCGATCTTATTTTGTACAATTAATTGTTCCACTAATTTGTTGAGCTTGATGCCCCTTTTATTTCTTCCTACTCGCACATATTATGATAATTTAGATTAACGCTTTTTTTTAACCTCAGTATTGCGATAACTCTTTTGGTATCTTCGTGGGGAAATTGTTTAGTTTTTGGTGCTTCATAATTTTGTAAAGTAATTTCTTGCCAAAAATACAGTAGTGTATATCGAAATGCATTAGTGTATATCGACACATCACTAATAGTCGACCTCCAGTTCTATTTAATTGTCTCTTTTTTTTAATCTCAAAGTTTCGATAAAATGTATAAAGAAGATAGTTATCGTATAATTATTTATTCTTGTCATAAAGGGGCCGATACCCATTTATTGTGAGTGTCGCAATAAATGCCATTGTTGAGCTCAATATTCCATACAAAAAGTCAATAAGTTATTGCTCAATTAGCACGAAATTTTTTTCAAATATGAGTATTGAGTAAACTTAAAATTCCATCTGGTAAAAAGTGAGCTTTAAGATACTTTAGCATACTTTGGGGAGCCAAAATTTATACGAAGGTAACTGAAGCTCTTGATAATTCGCAAGTTCTTTTTATTTAATTTTTTGTACTGAGGCTCTGCGAAATTTTGATAACTGAAATGAAGGCAGATATTTAACCGTTTTTGCCATTTCTTCCATATTTGATCATTATACATTTTATTTTTTGTTATCCTCGCTGCTCGTTCCAGTAACCAGGAACCGAGCAACTTTAGCATATCGAGTAATATGAACCAACAAATATCATTGTCATGCAAATGCATGTTCAATAAAATTTTCATTGAGATTATATTGAAGTTCGTGTAGTGTTTTTTTCTGTGTCATTATTCTATTTTTGCTTTCTTAACTTTATTCCTGAGGGATAAGAACATATGAACATTTTTCCATCTAAAGCTTAAAGGGTGGAATAAAAAGAGTTTTTTTTTTTTGGTTTTTAGAATAATAGTGAGCATTTGTAGGAAATATAAAAAGTACTCACATGTAATAAGTAATGTGAAATGGTGAGTATATATTTATGAGTGTGAAGATATACATACATACATACATATGTATATGCCGAGCTAAATACATATGTGGTTGACGTAAGTGCTTACGTCACATTGTATATAAGGGTGCTTTTGACGTAACAAAACATTTGTTCAGAGTAATGCGAAGTATTTTTCACTTCTATTTATGCTTTATTAACACACAAATTCTGAATTAAATAAGTTCCATGTGTATTTTTGAAAAAGTTTACCAGCCAATTGTGATTTTGGCACTCATATGGTTTTGGCAGGGACTTTGACGACCGTATGATGACCAAAATGAAATTTTCATGCACATATAAAGAATTTCAGAAATACTATTTTAATATTTTAATTACTGTTTCTAATAGAACATCCCTTGTGCTCTGTAGGACGTACATAGTGGCTCTGCGTGTGTCCGCCTCGTTGCTCCATTTTGGCCAAAATCCCTCTCAAACCCTATAAGCATCAAAATTGAATATTAAAGCTCTGATAAAGTTTTTTAGAAATACAATTTGATTAATCTAATTACTGTTTCTAAGAGAATATCCCTTGCTCTGTAGGACGCGTATAGTGGCTCCACGTGAGTCTGCCAATTCATCCACTTCGGTCAAAATCCCTACCAGACCTTATGAGCATCAAAATTGCATTTTCAAGCACATTTTTCAGAAATACTATTTGCGTATTCTAATTATTGCCTCTGATAGAGCTCCTCTGTAAAAGCAAGGAATATGAAAAAAAATTTCGTTACGTCATAAGCATAATTTCTCCATACTTAAAAATGTGACGCAGCTACTTAGTACGTCAAAAATATGTTGTAACTCGGCATACATACGGCATACACACTCATACATACATACATATTTTTGATGGAAAATTTGAACAGCCAAACGGCCACAAAAAGATCCTAATGAAAAATTGTTTTAAGTAAATTCGATATTCGAATTTAATAATACAATTCTTGCTACACAGGGCAGTTAATATTCAAAGATGTCAATCGTATACATATAACGATTTTATGGAGCGTTTAATTTCCTCCATGTCATCCCCTTAATTAATACCCTATACCATATTGTTTGTGGATATATTCCTTCAGTATCAACAAGAAGAAACAAGTAAATACGCCAGAACATTATTATGCACATTGCTGATGTTATTGCTGTTGTATTATGCACACAATGATAATATTCTACGGAAGTACGATTTTGTTTTTCTGCTCTGTGCTCCTCTTTTTATAACTTTTGCTATTGTCTTTTTTACTACAAGTTTTTTTCACACAATCTACTCAGCTTTACGATAGCATTTAATGACAAATAAAAATACGAAAATATGTGCATATGTATTCCTGAAACACGCACGCATTCACTTCGTAGTACATACTCTAGTTATCGGGGAGTGACAATGAGTTTTCAATACATACATGCATACATATGTATTTATGTGTAGCGTAATAAACGATAACATTACTGAAAGCAACAGTTAAACGGAAAGGAAAAAAAAAACAAAAAGGAAGAATATTTCTTGTGGATATATTTTCTCTATGGTATTTTTATGTTTTCCAATAAAGTTATCCACTTCATTATCAGTTATACTAAAAAAAAAAACAACTATGTATAATTTAAATGTTTCCCTGAAAGTATGCTTTAAATAGTACTATTAGTTAAATGCCTGAAGGCAGTGTTAAATGCAACAAACGAGAGTATCTCTATTCACATGTTTTCAATGATAGAAAAACATAATTAAAAACTTGTATACACATAAAATACATTTAATGTTGTACAAAAAAAAAAAAAAAAAAAAAAAAAAAAAAAATAAATAAAATTAATAAAAAAATCAATAATTAAATAAATAAATAAATTTGAGGGAACTTCATCATTTTTAAATATCTTAACTCAGATCCAAAAATGAACCTTAATTAATACATTTCAATTGGCTCTTAAAGCAAATAAATAATTTAATATTTAATTATTTTGACCCCTTTTTTCTTATATTTTAAATTTTAAAATACCTTAAGCTCAAGCAAATAAATAATTTCATATTTGAATTTTTAAATATCCATTAAATATGTACTAATAAAAATAAAAAAAAAATTTGACTATTCGCATTACCGGCAGCTTGTGGAAATCTGCTCCTAAATAACAAGTATTTCGTGTTATTTTTTGTTTCGTTATGGCGCTGTCTACTATTGCTTATATTTTAGTCATTCGTACCTCCCTTCAGCAATGTGGCTTTCGCCAAGCAAGAAAATAGTCTTCCAAAAATATTTTTTTTAAAGTTGTGTTTTGTTTTCGCACATCATCGTCCTTTGTCATTCCCTACCCCACTTCAGCATTTCGGCTTTCTTAGGGAAATAAAATAATCTTAAAACATTTGTTTTAAGATCCTTGGTATTTTTTTTTCATTCGTTGCCTCATTTCAGCATTACGGCTTTCGTAAAGAGAAAAACAGTCTTCCAAAAATATTTATTTTATTTCGCCATATTATTGACCAATATTTGTACTCTTTTTTTGTCATTCGTTACGCCACTTAAGCATTTCGGCGTTCGCAAGGAAATAAAATAATCCTCTAACAATCTTTATTTCATGCTGTTTTTTGTGTTCCAATTGCATTCCGTAGTATTTTTGTCATTCGTTGTCTCGACTACATAGTTTACTTTAAAACTCTTGTGGGCTATTGGGGCTGGTGAGGCCTTCGGAAGATCATTCATCTTTTCTAAGTTCGCTTTCTTTCACATTTCTACCGCTGCCGAACACAAAGCAGTTTCCTTGACATACTTGTATAACATTATTATGCATTAACTTTCAGTGGTCTTAAACATATTTATAGATATGTGCATATTTAAAGCCTGCAGGTATGCTGTCTTTCTAGCAATAATTTATCTCCAAAAGTATGCAATATATTTTAAATAAATAATGACAATTGGCTAATGCCTCGCAAAAATATCTTTAATTCAAGTTTCCATTCAGATTTTGTTACATATTAGTCAGTCTATTAAATATTTAATGCAAATGCCTGATAAAAATTTTTAGTTAGAGGAGAAAAAAATAATGTAAACCTTAGAGCTCCTGTAAAATTAAAATACATTTTGTGTGCTGTTTTAATATCCCATTGGAGCACATTTAACAACTCATATTCAGTAGTGGTAAAAATGCTGATATTTCTACTCGTACACAAGAACAAAATCGTTGAGGTAAAATAAAAAATGTTGTTACGATTTTGATAACAACTCACGTCTGCTGTTTAATTTAAAAGCCTGCAAAATGGTGCATAAAAAGTTATTTCTACTTAAAACAAATCAACATAAAATGGAAAACCTCAAAGTAGGCCATATATTTTTTATTTACTGTTTTAAGGGCATATAGAAAAAAAAAGAAATTATCTCATGTACTCGAAGAATTTGTCTTAAAATGTATTTTGCTACAAAAAAAGAGAGGGAAATGAAATGAAAACGAAATTGATTGCCGTTTTTTTTCCTTTAAATAATTTAAATTCATGGCCCACAACAATGGCCATCAAACCAACTGATTGTTTTAAAGGGAAAAGACTCAGCAAAAATAAATGAACATGAAAATTTGGGTAATTTTAAAGTGTTACTGACTTAACTTTTCTTCAATAAAAAAAAAAAAAAATCAATGCATTAGATTCAAAACGAATTCACAGTTTTGGTTTCATCAGTTTCAATGCCATTTCTCCAACAGCTTCGGCCAATAGGCATTAAAACTTTTGCAGTGTGCACTATTTTTATATATGTATGTAGTTTCCAATACATTCATTATTTATTCGACAACTGAAGAGAAGTAGTTAGTTGAGTTTTATGTTGATTACGGCCTTCAAAATGATATTCCCACAAAATACTATCTTTAGCTAGCGATAAGCTTATTAAAACATTTTTTTCATTATATTTCATTGCAATACATTTAATTTCAAACTCAACTACCCAATCCATTAAAAAAATCACAGCTCTTCTATAAGAAATATTGTGTAAAATACGCGATAAGTTGAACATACAATTTTCTTCCTCTATAGATCTTGTCACCAAGGCCCTTCATAACTTTTAATTTTAATTATTTTCCTATGCTTTATAATTAGAAAATAAATAGCATGTCACAAAAAATTGTTCTAATAGCAGTAATTGCTGTGTTAATATGTTGATATTGAGATTTACTATTTTAAACAATTTTCAGCAAAGCACTCCTTTTCCAAAGCACTTCAAGCCATAACAAGTCTAAAGAAACCCCTAAAAGTATGCAGGCATGGAAAATCAATCGTCGATCTTTATAGAAATTTTTTTTTTTTTTAACAAACACTTGATTTGTCTTCTCATTCATTTTTCTATTTGCGTATGATAACAAAGACTATGTGTACTTACCCACATCCATCGCTACAGTCGTTACACTATTAATGTCGTACCGCTCGTCGCCGTCACCACGCTCACTTGTGGCCCCATTCAAACCACATGAAAGCCATTTACTCGCCCAAATGCCTCCACCCCTTAAACACTGAGAACAACAGCACAGGGAAAAGCTTATTATTAATATGATCCAAGCCATAATCATCATAACAACTATTGAGGTATTGTCGAAGGGATTGTCGAAACCAACTGCTCTGTACAGCAGCAATTGATCGTCGTTGTGGTGCAGCATTTGCGTCGCAGTTTGGTTTGTCATTATTATTACTAAGGCAGCACGTTAAAGAAAAATTATTTATTTGTCTTATTAATTTGTGTTGTTGTTGTTATTTTTTTATATTTTATTTTTATCTATTTGTTTTTGCTTCTCTTTTCTTGCGTTTTTTTTTTTGAAATTTAATTGCCACTTGCACTTAACACTAGCGCTTTAATAATATCTTCTCTACCGTTTTTGTTGAGACATTAAAGAAAGACTATTTGAATAAAAAAAAAAAAAAACATTTTGAAAAAAATATAGAATGAACTTCATTTTGTTGTAGTTTTTGCTGCTTCTTTTAGTTATTGGCCACAGGTATTGCCAGTCAATCTATTATCATATTGGATGTTATAATTACTTGTTTCTTTTTTTGTTGCTATTTGACTACAGCTGGACTTGTCTAAAACGTTTCGCACTTTTTTTTTTGAAGAAAATTTACTGCTAAACTTACAGATAGCACGCAGTGCTTTGATCACCATTTGAATTCAATTGAAAAATAAAAAATAGAAGAAACTGTCGTCACATTTTTGTAGCTTGTCCATCACTGATAGAATATACAAAAAAAAAAAAAAAGAATTGGAAATCAAGAATATAAAATATATTCCAATCAAAAGGGGAAAAAACACAGTGATAAAACTAAAAGTTAACCAAGAGAGTAAATATAGACAGTTGGTAATGCAGAATTCAAGATGGCTTCCTAAAAACAGTATTAAATTAATTATAAACTTGGTTTGGAGAAATTTGGCTGCTGGTGAGCGTTGTGGTAGTCGTGCAACAGCCATGTTATGTGCCCCAGCCAATAAGACTGCAACTTTACTTTTATTGTCTTCTTTATGAATATTGATCACTACAAATAAAATCTTTCGAACACTACAATTTTACCACAAAACAATCTTTCTCAATCGAACTAAAGCTCCATAAAGTAATGGAGGAAAGTAGTAATATTTTATATGAATTGAACAGCTAACATGCATACTCCCAAGACATACAACCGTTTCAGATGCGATCATAAAACAGGGTCGATTTAAATGTACCCACAACCCAAAGTTGTTTACTAACACATAGTTGATATAAATATTGATGAATCGGAAGCTTTTAATGCGCCTGGGATGAAAATCCAGTGTGATGCTCGTATTTTTCACGTCGCAAAATAATTACAGTCAACTCTTGATAATTTGAAACTCGTCAAATTGAATCTTGCGATAATTTGAACTGTTTCCCAGGTCCTTTGAAAAATATTCAATATATTGAAAAAATCCATGCAATCTGGACTTTTTTCATATACATATTTTCATATACATACATATACCTATGTATAACTATTTATAAAGAAGTTCACTTGAAATGTCACTTAAACTCGTGTTAATTTGAATTTTTTCTATTTCTCTCTTGATATTTTGAATTCTCGTTATTATGGAAACTCGATTAATTGAGCCGTTTTCTCTGGTCCCTTGAGTTTCAATTTCTTTATTATTATTATTATTTTTTTTTTGTATTATCTGTATTATTTTTTTTTTTTTTTGAAACGGTGTAGGATGTACTTCTTTCCATGAGATCTCCTTACTGTTTATACCACCTATATCAAACTAAAAATATATTACAACTCCGGGCCGATGCCACAAAGTTTAGTTTGGGGTTACTCGACCGCGTGCAGGGGAGGGCGAATATGCTCATCGGTGACAGTAGAGTATCCAGCTCCATTGATTCACTGCAGCATTGGCATAGTGTGCGCTATGAAAGCTTCTGACGTGGCAAAATCAGGGATCTTCCCGAAATCCGCATATTTCTACGGAATACGCCTACCTCGTCCAGGCCTTATCCATTTGGATCGCCAAATCCACTGGCGATTTGGCCAGTGAATCGCACAACGCATTACAGAGAGAATGCGTTCTTCAGCATTGCGTTCAACCATGAAATACATTTACGGTATTCAAAGGGTTGTCCTAAAGTCAGAAGTCTTAAAATAATAGCACGAAAATATATGGCTGCTGTGAGCAACCTGTCATAAAGTAGTGTGCTGTATCAAATATGAATCAGCTGTTAAAGAAAAGGTAAGCAATTTAAATATTTTTGTCAAAATGCCAAAAATAAGTGAAAAAACTAAAATAATAGCCAGTTTGTGCGAAAATTATCTGTTAGATGTTTTGATAGCTGATTCAATTAAATTTGAAATGAAATATACTCAATTTACGACGAACGCGTTTTAGCGGTTCGCCTCAGATGTATGCTGTTAACTTATGACGAATCACTAAACACAGTCGATGAAGTCCTATTAATTTATGATTATTTTTGTTTGCAGCACAACAACAATTTTTTTAAACTATCATAAAATGTTAGTACTTTCTGACATTATGATACAATATGAGACCGTCTGAATACCGTAATTATTTTAAAAAGGAGTCATAGTAGTATACATACATACATGTATTATTCATATAGTATAATTCTCCTTCAGGTCGTTTCTGATAAATAATATAAATATTATTATTATCAGGAACTGCTTGAAATGCTGCCATAAAAAATTAATTTAATATTCGTCAAAGAAAAACTGATCTGTAGTTGGTTTTCTCATTTTTAGTTTGTTTACATTAGATGACTAAAACGAGGCGTGTGTGAGTGCGTGTGTACTTTGAGAGAGAAGGGAAGTTGAGCATTTTTAATTGAGAGCGTAAAGAAACACAAAACGATCTTGAAGTTAAAGCTTTTATTAACAGTTAAAAAAAAATAAACTTTTAACTTTAATTAAAAGTTCTTTTTTTATATTAAAGCTTGTTAAAATGCAACCTTTACACTGTACAGAAATTTGTGTTTAAACACAAGCAGATGTTTTATAACCAAAAATACAAATATTTATTTAAAACCGTTGCCATGTTTTCCTTATAATTTTTGTATACAAAGCTTTATACAAATTAAAACGAACTTAAACTTAATTTGTACACAAGACAACTAAAATAAAACAGAAACAGTCCCTTTTTCCCAATCTCGGGTTTTATGTAAATTTTAACTATTCGAAGCATCTTATATTGAATTATGCAAAAAAATACCCGAGGTCGAAAAAAGTGTGAGTGAGGTGTTTCTACATAAGCTGTTTCCCACTTTCTGTGTTATATAAGTTGTCTTGTCTAGAATTTAAGTATAGTATATTCTGTAGAGAAGTTTCAGTAGAAAAATATGCAAGTTTTTTTTTCTCAAAATTCATTAGAAACATTTTTGTTTAAAAATAAATTTTTATATCGCAAAATTTTGTTATAAAATGTGTTTCGCATTAAAAATGTTGCAATCAAAAGCATTGTACAAAGCAAGTTTAATATCAAAACTTATCTGATGAAAAAAGTTATTTTTTTTAACAATAAATTTTGTTACCAAAAAATTTTGTTATCGAAAATTTTTATAAATAAAACACGTTTTTTTTTTGCAAAAAAAAAAAAATTGTAATCATAAAACATTTCGCAAATTAAACTTGTTAGGGACAAGTTTCGTTTTAGAAAAATTTTGTTATCAAAACATTCGTTTTAGCAAACGGTGATTCTATTTGTTGCAACCTCTTCCTTAGTAACTGTTGGAGAGCTCTATTAATTCCAAGTTTGAAATAAAATTTTCAATAAGTTTTATTTCACTATTTCTTTTTTCGCTGGAAATCTTCTTGAGTAAATAATATTCCCCGACAATAACTAGGCTCAAAAAGTTTATTGAAGCATTTGTTACAAAAAAATATTGTAATCCAAGAATTTATTCATGAAAATAGTTTTTGGATAGAATTTTGCTAATGAAATTTTTTTTAGAGTTAATGTTATGAAAAAGTTTTCTCTACAAAAAAAAAAAAAAATGAAAAGATTAAAAAATTAAAAAAAAGATGAAAAAAATTTTAAAAAAAAATTTAAAAAAAATATGAAGAAAATTTAAAAAAAAAATTATGAAAAAAATTAAAAAAAAAATTATGAAAAAAAATTGCTATCGAATTTTTTTTATAAGAATAAAAAAATTGAAAAATAAAAAAAAATTTGAACTTAGCACATTTTTTGTAAAAAAAATTTTTTTTTGTAGTCGGATGTAAATTTTCACGTTCGGAATTTTCGGTGCACTAAATTATTACTTTGTAATACTTGTTTAATTTGAACTGAAAGAAATGGCTGCTTGCATTCCAAACATGGTTTATTTACACAAATGCTTCTAAAAATTTGTTTGAACACTAGCAGACAGTTCTATAAATACTTGAACCGTATAACGCTTGTAAATTAGTTTTATTAAAAGCTTCGCAAAGAACGCGCAAGTATTATCGATTAAAAAATGTTTCTTTGTAATATCGCTGTAACTCTCTTTGGTAAGTGTCAAAGAGGATTATAAAGCCCTTGAAGAAAAATCATCCTAATAATAATTTTTTTATGCAATTAAAGTACTGTCTCTGCTGGCCTTGGCTGTATTCTCCAAGCCAGCGTTCGTCAGGCAGGATACAAAGATTCACAGGGCCGAAGATGGCTCGCCAATAACTAATTATTGTGCTGGAGATTATTGTGATGACGAACCAAATGATGGTGATTTGGTTTTTGGGGATTTTAATGATGGGAAGCAGCCCGTATTCAACGAGCTGGTTACGCCGATTAAGAGCAATCCAAGTTTCCTGCCAATAACTAATGGTTGCTACGAAGATCGCTGTAACTACGAGGCAAATAATTTGCTTGAAATCGTGGGTACTAAATCTAGGGTGGAACCTGTAATCGAAAAGCAGGTTTACATCGTTTCAGATTTGGCGCCAATAACTAATCAAAGAAACGAAGGTAGTAATGAGGAGTTTACTCGTTATTGGAGACAAAGCGCCTATAGTGAGGACTATTAAAGTTATAACCTTAACGCTATATAACTCTTGATTCATTCAAAATCTTAGTGCTTAAAAACTTTTTCCTAATTTTTTTAAAGAATACAATAAAGCATAATTCTTCATAGTGTTTCTAACTTTTTCAGTGAAAAAAATAAAATCAGAACCGAACTCTGCCATTCAAATAAACATTTTTTTTATCACCATCATTTATGGCTGAACATCGAAATCTTTAACGAGTTTTGAGATTTGTTTTTAAGCAATTTTATGTTCTTCTTGGTTTGGTCAAAAGTCTTTTGCCAGATATTGAGTATGAAAGATTACACTATCAAACTGCACTGAATATACATATACATACATATGTATGTATATTCAGTCTTTCAGTCAATTATTGTAGCTTTTACGCTTTGTAACCCAGAAAGTTTTTCTATAGAAAATATTTACTAACATTTTTACTGAAAATTTTAATTATAAAATTTAATATAAATGTATGAAAATATTTACTATTAAAAAATTTTCCTTAGAAAAGTTTTATTATCAAAAGGTTTTCAGCAATAGAAACATTTTGTTATCGAAAGTCTTTTAGCTATAGTAAAATGCTTTCGATAGAAAAATCGATATGTTTATTATTATTTTTTTTTATTATTTTTTATTATTATTTTTTTTATTATTAATATTATTTTTTTTTTTTTTTTGGAAAATCATTTTCTATGGCAACTTTATTGGTTTTTATAATTGTTAATAATTTTTTTTGCGCTTGAGCTCGTTTTTTACTTCCTCAACATTGAGAAAGATTTTTTGTGATAAAATTGGAGTGGTAAACATTTTTTACAGAAGACAAGAAAAGTAAAGTTGAAGACCATGAATGTTTCACGACCACCACGTCACTCATCAGCACCCAAATTGATGCGCACCCAGGCCTTGACTAATTGCATAGTATTTTTCGACCTGAGCTCTTCATTACTGACTTTTTATATGTAATATACATATATATAATATTAGCGATCAACTTTTCCATTTTATCACTGTGTTTTTCCGGTGATTGGAATATATGTATTTTATATTCTCTCACCAACATCTAACTGAATTTTGGGCTTGTTGCTATTGTGACAACGATTAGTTCAAACTTTTCTCCGGGCCCAGCGTTTTCTTAAGCACTAATTTAACTTTATAGTCGAACTATATGATGTACAATTGCTAATAATTTTTTTACGCAAACTTGCGAAAGATTTGTTGTGATAAAATTAGAGTGATCAACCTTTTTTTTTGAAAGTAGACAAGAAAATTCTTAGTTTTCGTTTAATCTCCATATTATTACCACATTTGCTTGCCATTAGCATACTTGATTAGATTTTTTAATAATGTTTGTCAATTTTTTTTTTGACAGCTGAAGAAATCATTTTGTAATATTTTATTAGAAAACAAAAAAAAAAAAAGATTTTGTGAACTTAAATTTGTTATATTTCATTAAGTTTTGATATAGCTTGATAATCTTGTCTAGATTTTATCAGCATTGAGATTAGGTTTTAAATCATAATCATTGTTTTTCTCATCTTCTACTTATTTTTATTTTCATTTGCTTTTCTTCACATCATCTGCATATAAAGTACTTGATTTTGATTTTCTACCAGATTTTTTTTTTTTTTTGTAACAAAGAACTGATTACTTATGCGTGACCATGTTGCTGGAAATTGGAATACATCAGCGACAACCAGTCAATAGTTTTACGAGGGTGGACCTTAAATGTATTCAGCTTAACTTAAACTTTAGAGGGAAAATCTCAAGCGAATTAACATATGTTAGATAAATAATAAACTTGTTGCCATATTAAGAGTTTCTTAATTTATTTTTTAATGTGTTATCGGACATGAAATCAAATTTTAATGCTGTTGTTCTAGAAAATGCTTTGAAGGAGTTACACTAATTTTATACTTTTTTTTATTTTAATTTATTCATATTTTAATAATATTCTTTTACCTACACCTACCTGCCTACTCCGAAAGAGAATTACCTACCGTTTTCTTATTGTGAATTTTTATTTCAACAATCCATTTGAATTGTATTTTTTTTTTTCAATATTATTCTTTCGTAATCTTATTTTTCGATTATTTGATTTGCTTTTAGATCATTTGCATATGTCTGCATATGTACGAAATAACCCAGCAAACCAAATGCTCCAATTTCGTTCTTATTCAGTAGTGGGTAAAATTGTCCGATTTCAGGACTAAAATATTGCCGCTATTGTATCGTATTTTGTATAACTAGTTATTTTATTTTTATTTTTACGTGAGATAATAAATAATAAATTAGGTTGTTCCCCAGCCAATACGTCTTCAACTGTTATTTTCTTGACTTCGTTAAAAATGTTGACCACGGCAAAAATCGAAGTAAAGCCCAATAAAGTAATTAGCAATTGTAAATTAGTTTGCTGTTTATAACAGTCGAAAGAAATCATTAAAGCATTATTAATGTTTTTTTTTTGTAAAATAAAAGTTTTTTGGCGGTAAAAATTTTTATTTTTTAATTTAAATATGAAATAAAACAAAAACATTTCCCGCGCGAAAAGCCATTCAATCTTTCATTTCAGAAATCCGTCAAATGGCTGTTCGTAAATTATTGGAAAACTAATAAACCACTGGTGTCAGTCGTTTCACTTGACGGGTTCCAGCACAAAATAGAAATTTCCGAACCCATTGAAAGGCTTGATAATTTATGAATTTTCGCTTATGACGTTACGCCTAAAGTAGCCCATTTACAATATTATTTTTGTTTGTTTTAAACTGTCAGTTGAGGGGCGGGCTTCTAGAATAAACAATTCAATTATTGTTGATTTGTAATATGACACAAGGATTCTTTCATTCTTTTTTGTTGTTTTGCTCAAGAAATATTTTTGCATACTTTCTCTGCTTATGTGGAAGTACAATCGACAAAATTCAAATAAAATTCCATAAATTTTGTTGCATTGCAATGAAATGTTTATTAAAACGATTTGCTGTTTCCTCAAAAGTATTTTAATTCACAACCCCTTTTTAAAATCTACACAAAATGAAATCCACTTCAAAATTTATTTGTTTTAAAATTATCACAGCTTAAAATAAACATAAGTTTGTTTAACAAAACCAAAAATATGATTCTGTTTTTCTTGCCTTGTTTTGTTTTTCGATTATACTGCCAGCCACCCCCAAAAATTGCATTTAAATGCCACCCCATTGTGCAGTTCGAACACAACGAGTGCACGTGTTTAACCACCTCTCCCTCTCCCTCAACCAGTAGCAGTAGCAGCAATACAACACAAAACCCCTGCAAGGAAAAGGACAATATGCTAATATGCATGTAATCCCTGTAAAATGCTGTGCGTCAAGCGAACGGTGAATGCCTCTAAACAGTGGCATCATAACTCAATGTGTCACCCAGTCTACCGAAATAATGAGAACGGATCATAAAGTTTTGGAATTTTTAATGATATTTTATTGTTGAAAAATATGTTTAAAGCTATTTCAAATATTGAATTTCACCACTCTTTTGTGCAGTGCCTTTTAGAAAATAACAAAACACTTGTTTAGCAAATACAACCCTGCTTGTGTCACTAAACGACAGACGGTGGCATGAAATTTGGAACGAATCTTTGGGTAACAATTTAAAATTTGTTTTGGTTGCTCTTTCTTTGGTCGTTTATTTTCTTCAAATTTTGGGGTTCACTTTCAAAAATGTTACTGGTTTTTGTTTTGTGTGTAACTTGCAATATTTGTTTTTGGTTGGAAAGCGGCAGCAGATTTTGACATTTTTTTCTAATTTTGGGGGAGATAAAATTAATTAATTTTTTTGTAATAAAAAAAAAAAAATGGCGATATACTCGTAGTGCTTAGATTGGCTATTAAATTAGATATTAAAAAAAAAATTGTCAGACTTTAGAAAGGGTTTATAAGCAAAATTTATAGAAAAGCTATGTGAGATCAGGAGTTGGGGATCTATGATTAAATCAGAATTTTAAATGCACGACAAAACAAAAATAGAATTGCAGTAATCAAAATTTTTCCAGAAGACGCGAAAAGTAAGATTTGAAGACTTATCGGCTGGGGCACATAACATGCCTGTTTCACATTCAGCACTCAAATTGCTTTGAACCCAGTTTCCTACTAATCTAATACTGTTTTGAAGCCTCCATCTCAGCTCTTCATTACTGACTGTGTTTATTTAATTTTATTGTTTAACTTTCAGTTTTATCACTGGGTTGTTTTGTTGTTTGGTGGCCATATATTTCTTATTCTCTCGCCCACATCTAATTTTGATTCTCTATAGATTTTTCTGTTGGTTGCAAAACTTTCAATCTTTAGGCTGTGCTAAGCCCCGAGGTTTTTAGGCATTAATTTAGCCTCATAGTCGAACGTTATCAATTACTTTATCGAGCTTTAGTTCGATTTTACCACCTCGAAAATGAGAAAGATCAAAAATTTCAGATTCAGTTAAGAATATCCTTTATTAAATTATTATATAAAATATTTCTCTATATATTATGATGAAGAAATTAGTTATTTAATAATTTTTTTGATATATAACGGAGGCTTATAGTTTCTTAACAATTCTATGTTGAAGTTGCGGGACTTATTAAGGAAAATATGAAAATGTTGGCAAAAAAAGAGCTGCCAGTGAATAATGTCAGCATAGGACGTAAAATCAGAATTCACAGGCTAAAAACCCCAAAAATAGTTAGTGTAATCACGCACTCACGCGTGAGTTTTCAAAATTGTAATCACGATCACGGGTGACGCGACATTTTCCCGACAACCTCTAGTATATACGATTCTGAAGAATACAAGAAATGTATAAAATGCAAGACTTATTGGCTGGGTTGCCTGACATGGCTGTTTCACGGCCAGCATGGTTTGCTCCCCAGCCAACGAGCCTATAATTTTCTTCTCTTGTCGCCTACAAAAATGTTAACCACACTACAATTGTGCCATGCAAAAGTCACTCCGAATTTTGAGGAACTAAAAAGTAAAAATATTAACACGAAATATTATATATTACCAAAAAAAAAAAAAAAAATATTGAAGTACAGTCTTTCTTTTGAAATCAACATGAATCAAAGTTAATTATGAAAAAATAATGTTAGCACGAATATTTTTATTTTTGTTAACCCTTGTCAGCGAAGTTACAATTAGTAATGAATGTTTTTATTTGGGGTGTAAGCATAAAGATAATATGAGTTTTAATCAACATTTTATCATGTTAATTCAACGTTACAAATTTGTTTATTTTTATGCTTGATTTCAATAAAAAAAAAACCAAAAAAAAAAAACATCTAAGACCTTTAGCCAAGTAGACAACCAACTGTTTTGAAGCCGCCACACTTCTCGTCAGCGCTCGTCCTTGAACTCAGGGGCTCATGTTTCTAAAGCGAAACTCAGGCCACTCAAATAATAAAACTGAATTATATATTTTAAGATTTCTTTGTCCTGGTAGACTAAAAAATCAGTCAAATTTATATCTGACAACGCGCATTAATTTTTAATCGATATATTTCCTGCGCTTGGTGGGGGATGCCATGTTGTTGTAATTACTTACACTAACAGCATACCCTTTATCGATAGCTCAATCCAAAGCGTGATGATTTCGTTTTTGTGTCAACATCGTCGTATATTTGCCAACTTTTTGCTTAGCAATTATTGACATTAAATCCCTTGATTATGAGTGTGTAAAGGACTGTGTTTGAGTTTGTAAATTTTTGTTGAAAGTTAAAAGTTTGTGATTTTATTTACTTTTTCCCAACACACACACACACCAATATAAACATAAACAAATACAGAAACTTGTGATTGACAAAGGCAACACCAGGATTCACGAGAACTGTCAATAACTTGGGAGTCGTCATCACTAGCTAAATTATTTTATTTGCAAATCAGCAAATGAGAAAGGAAGAACTTCTGCAATAATTTACACAGACTTGTAAAAAAGGAAAGTAAAACCAAAAATGATTTGGCAAGGCAGGGTATAAACGTGCGAAGTAAATATTCTGGCCATTGAGACGAATAGGAAACAAATTCCTAAAAACTTTAAATACGCATGACACTTGCGTAAATTTTTCTATGCTTCAATTTTTTAATTAATTTTTTTTTTAATATCTTATCTCTATTGACACTTTATTACTGACACTTGATATCATCTTTTGACTATTAAAATGGGTCTAATAAAAATCAGTAGCTTTAAAAGCACTTTAAAATAATCAAAATCATATTAATTTGTTAAATGATTTTTTTTTAGCAGCCTTATGCCCAAAGAAATTTTCTATTTTCCCTGCTCTGTTACACAGACATTATCCCGGATCAGTTATCTAGATGTTGGGCACATGTCTATGCGTTTAAATTAACTTTCAGATTTGTACAGGAAATATTTAGAATAAGATGTTTGTGCTTTTTATTCACAGTAAATGATTGTTGTCGGCGTAAAAGACATGCCAAAAAAACATTTTCTATACACGTGACTGGTAAGAGCTGGGGTGGTCACGAAACTTCAGTTAAATAACTTAATTTTCCTCAGTGAATAAATTTATTGACTTATTTAGCTAGTACAAGGACTGTAACCTTTATTTAAACAGCTATTTCAGGCACAGTTTTGATCAGATAACATGCGCTGGAGAGCCCTGGACATCTCCAACAAATTATACTCTTTTTTTGTGCAAGGATTCGTTTAGCTCCCATATATCCTTTTTTTGTTTTATGTGCATATGTAAACTTTTAAGTGCATTTATATGTATGTATATATATATTTTTACTTTGACTACTTTTTAAATGCATCCCTTTATCCTTTCTTGAAATTTCATGCCAATTAATGCCATAATGTGATTTTCTTCCATGTATACTTTTTTTCTAAATACTATTTTAAGTTGGATTTTAATCAGAAAACACTTAAATTACTTTCTTAAAAGTATCTATGACATTTCACCTTAACTGGTGTAAGTTGCTGTACCTCTCTCATATATCCTTTTTTCTTAGGTCTATTTTAAAACAGTAAATTTTGATCATAAAACATGGGAGTTGGCGTCTTGGAAGTAACTGTGAAATTTCATTACGGTTGGTGCTAAATATTACATCTCGCTCATTTATCCTTTTTTTGAAAGTTTGTTTCTGAGTTAGATCTTAAGCACAAAACATTCGAATTGCGTTCTTAAAAGTATCCATGACATTTAGCTTATGCAAGTTGCTACATACATACATATCATCCATGTATATTTTTTTTTTCTTAGGCTAATTTTAAATGATAAATTTTGATCACAAAACATGTGAATTACCTTCCTTAAAATAGCCCAACAAATTTCATTACAATTGGTTGAAAACCTTATACTTCTCCCATATATCCTTTTATTTCATTAATTAGCTTATCTCATATATGAGTTTGTTTTCAGATTAGTTTGCAATCAAAAAACATGTGAATTTTGTTTCCAGTAACACTTGTCAAATCTCAAAGCATATGGTCCACAATCTCCGACATCTCCCGAATATCCTTTTTCCCAAAATTTTATTTTAACGTTGTTTTATTCAGAAAGTCTGCACAGAGCTTACATTGGTTTGGTGCAAAAGTAAACCTAATTTTCATATGTCCTTTTTTCAAAATTAAACCACAATTGGTTCATTCGCATTTAATAACTTTCCTGGCTTTTATTTGTTTTTAGTGGCTAATTTTAATCACAAAACATGTGAATGGCCTTCTTTAAAGTGCTGGTCAAATTTCGTTGCAATTGGTGCAAAACCTTAGACATCTCCCATATATCCTTTTTTATCAAGATTAATTTTTAAGTTTATTTTTGATGAATTCTCTGTTTGCCTTGGCTTGGTACGAAAATAAAACTGCTTATTGAGCGATACCAAACAAATTGTCGATTTTAGCTGTGACATGCATGTGCATGTCGCTCATACGTAGATCTCTAATTACATAAATTTATAAGTCCTAGTTTCTGAAATTTTATGGTGATATTAACACAAATATTTAATTTTTATTGATGCAAGGTTAAACTGGAGCTGGTCTGGTTTTAATTTAAAGTTAATATATTATTTTTGTTATAATACAAGCCAGGAACCGTTAAACATTAATGATATGCTCGAAATCGAACTCCTGTGCTGCATCTTGAATTGTGAATATTTTTCAGTGGCAAGATAGGAGTTCACTGTAACGACAACTGGAGTTAGTGGTCTTTGTTGTCTTTTAATTAATATTTGTTTCAAGTTCTTTTATTGTCAGACTTTCAGTGTTTTTCGATTTTCATGTGCTTTTATTTAACTTTCAGTGCTGCTTCTATTGTCCCAAGATTTTCTGTTTTAACTCATTTACATTTATATTAAATTTAACCTTCTTTGCACTCATATTTTACGCCCTTTTCCTTATTAGACTTTGATTAGAACTGTTCTGCCCCCTCAGTTTCATCATCGTAGTAACAAAATAACAACATTGTACATGTCTAGTCATGTCTCATTCATGTGTCATAAACCGCAGCTTATGCAGGGTTTAATTATGCCTCATATATCAGCAAATCGTATTAAAGTGCTGTCATGCTTTTCCCTCCTCCTCCCCCACCCACAACCAAAACAATGTAAAAATGCAAGCAATGAATTTGTTGAAGTCCCCAAAAATTTTGCACGATTATTCCTTTTTATTTTTAGTTATTAATGGCTTGGAATAACATACACTTGTTTTATTCTAACTTTCAAGTTATAATCTCAAAATATATGTATAAGAAATAAATGTTTTGCCCGCTTTTGTTATAATTTGGTTTTGATTACGATTATTGCAAATGATGACTTGCCGGCCGGATGTCTTAAGACGGGTGCAACAAGGGTTGATTTCCCCCTGTGTCAAGTGAATGCCTTCAACAGTGTGGCAATAACAAGTGTTGGCAACTTCTGTTTCGAAAACGTGTGTCACTTGGCCCCGTAAACGATGCACAGTTGCATTTCTTTCCTTTAAACTCATGCTTAATGTTTTCTATTTCTATTGATACAAAATTCTTACAAGATTATTAGATTTTTTTTCTTGTTGTGTGCCTAACCACTAAAAATATGGTGGGTTTGCAACAAATTTTTATGACTATTTTTCTAGTTTTGTGGTAAAAATTTGTTTGAATTAAAGTTTAATTTTACAAAGTGGCAATAATAATGAAAATTTATAACAAAATAAAAGGGGGGGATGTGCCAACTCAACTCTACATAGAATTGATACGAAAAGGGGTGTTTTACAGCTAAATTTGAGCAGGCGGTCGTAAGAAAGACAGCCCTACATGTAGAATGAGAATAATTGTATTCACTGCATCACGATTAAATGAAATATCAAAGCATTTTGTTTATTCATTTTGGTAAGAAAAAGGGACAATATATTCAAAAGTTATTGAAGTGTTAAGTTAGCAAAATTAGCTCAGGGAATTGTGGCTTAGATTTTTGACAACAAGAGTTAATTCACTCTAATAAAAGAATTAAAAATTTTGTAAAAAAATCATTCTTTGTGATATGAAAAGTATGTATTTATTAACTAAATCATTAAAGTAAACAGAACCGCCTTTTAATATTTCCTAAAACGTTGCTGATAAAATATTTTCTTGATTATTTTACAATTCTAAGCATTAAAAATGCTAACAATTTGTGAAATCATGTACTTGAGCTTTGCTTAAAAATTTCACTTCAATTCGAGCAAGGATACGAGCAGTTCCCATATATCCTTTATTTAAAAAAAAAAAAAATTTTTTTTTTAGAATTTGTAAACAAAATCATGAAAAGCAAATGAATATTTTTTTATAAATGAATCGGGAATAACTCGATTTACCTGTTTCCCTTATTAAAGAAGCAAACATATTTTGTTCGATATTACAGCTAAGGCCTAAAAGAACGTAGGTCAATTCTAAAACAATTTTAAAACAAATTTTAGTTCTCATAAATATGCATGTCTTCCATGTATCCTTTTTTTTAATAAAAAAAGTTTTGGTGATGACATTAATTAGCCAGGCTAAAAACATTTCAACAACATCATGCAATCAGGCATCTGAACCGTGTACGAAATTTCAGGTGAGATAGTACAGGGATACGAGCCGCTGCTATATATCCTTTATTTTCAAAAAAAAATTTTTTTTTTGTAGAAATGCAAACAAAACTATATTCTTTATATTCTAAATTAAGTCTAAATTACAATCTATGAGCAGAAGCTGAATGATATACATGTATATATTTCTTTATTTTACACTCCCAATCAGGTTGAAGTTCAATTTTATAAATTATTGGTTGAGAAAAATTAAACAGCTTGGAAACAAAAAAGCAAAATTACACATAAACTACGTTGCACACACAATTATCTTATCAATTGGTTTTGTTTTTTATGATATTCTTCTTTTGGCAATAAAAATCGAATCTTCTGCAAACCCTACAGGTTACACCCACTCAATAAAACTGCTGATGAGAATTTAACAAAAACAAAGACGTAAGTGTTGCAACATTAAATGTATATTGTTGGCACTCCCTCCTTTTAACTTCCTGATCAAACAAGAGCGATATTGCATAAAAAATTTCTTAAAGCAGTTTATTTTTTTATTTTTCACAAAAGATTTCAAAAATATGGCCAGCAGTTGTTTCACAGGTACTTCTATAGCATATGCTTTGGAAATAAAATATTTCTTCTCCTGTTTTACGTTTTGTTTCATACATTTTTTAAATTGGTTAGTTTATTATTTCGTAAAACAAACAATGCAATTTAATTTAAGAGAATCATGACAAGAAATGAAGTTAAAAGGCAGGCAACATACGAGGCAAACTGACCGCATTATTGTTGCATGTGTGGTTTTGTTGTGCACATGTAGAAAAGTGGTTTAAAAGGAAATAATGAAAAGATACCCTATAAATGGCATGAAGAAATTAACATGTGTTTAAAGGCATCAAAAAAAAAAAAATGGCAAGATTGCTTACATGCTCGATTTTCCTTTGTAAAATAATAATGAAATCTGTTTGGAAAAAATGTGCTCCATTAAAGTCCTTGACAGACAAAACAATTGCTTATTTAAATACTAAATATTAGTTTTTTTTTTCCACTTTTTGTTTACAATTGTACCTAAGAAATTGATTGAAAAAAGGACATTTTGAAGTTCAGTTTGTACCAACAGCGATTGCAATAACAATTGACACAGCCATTAAGGATGGTATTTCGCTAATAGTTACCACGTTTTGCTGCTATCTAAATATATGTATGTATCTTTAGCCTTGTGAAAATTTTTGATATGACGGAAGGGCAAAAGATTCCTATAAAATGTTCGCTTTCTACACTAAATCGCCTCTAAAACATTAACATACAAATAAAGGACATTCGCAAGGTATGTGTCAGTTTGCACTGAGCACTGGGCCAGTGCTTAAAGATATTATGCCGAAAATAGTTACCAATTTTTGTTGCTTTCCGAGCAAAATTGTAGCTTGTGTAAAATTTCTATTATAAAAGATGGGTACGCAACATATCCTGTCACTGAGTTCTGCAGAAGTTTGAACAGTGCTAAATCAAAAAATGTCAGACATATTCCTAGACGTTGTTGGCTTTTTTTTTTTTTTTTTTACTAAATTGTCTTGAAAAATTTTTTTTTCCAAAAAAAAAGGACATTCGGAAGCTAATTGCAATTTTGCACCGATTAAATAGAAATTTGATTCATTGTTTAAGGATACAATTTCGAAAGTAGCTACCAATTTTTATTGCTTTCTGAGCATAGTTGTGGACTGTGTTAAATTTTTAAAAGTAACGATGGGTAAGAAACATGTTCTGTCACTGAGCTTGAAAAAGATTTGCACAGCTCTAAATCAATAAATTGTAGGTATGATTTCATATACATTCTTAGCTCACTACACGACATCGCCTTAAGACTTTAATATAAAAATAAAGGACATTCGTATGGTAGATAACATCCAATCTGCACTGATTAAACTGAAATTCAGCAAAGTGCTTAAGGACGTTATTATGGAACTAGTTACAAAATTTTAAAATGAAATTACTGGTTTTGTCAAATTTTTGTCTGAAGTCTGCACACATGGAGGGCATGTCCTGGCACCGATTGAGTAAAATATTTGAGCTACCACTTGCAACGACTGCCACGAAATTCGACACAGTACTTAAGGAAACGATTCTGGTAGTTGTTACAAGGTTTGCGTGCTTTCGGAATTAAGAACTGTAGCTTGTGTCGAAAGTTTTTGATGTGAAGTATGTGAGCATATGAAAGCCATATCCTGGCATCGATTGTTGAAGAATTTTGCGCAGACTTAAAGATTTAGTATTTTTTGTTGTCAATTTTCAAATTTAAGTAACAATTTTCTATAGAATATTATATTCAAAATAAAGGACATTTGTAAACTGGACTAAATTTTGCACCCACTGAAGAAAAATTTCCCAAATATTTATTGGCATTTTGGTTCCAAAACTGCTGCTTTTGTTAAATTAAATTAAAAAAAAAAAATCAGAATATTTGTTTTTTAAATTTCTTTAACATATTAGATTTTTTTTTATATGGCCGCATATTCTAAATATTTTGTTACCATTATCATGACAAGACAAAAATGAACTAAAAAGAAAAAACAGTTTTATTCGACTACAAACAATAAATAACCAGCGAAAACTACATTATAAATTACACACAAAATTTACTAAAAGAAGGCAAAACAAAACGAAAAAAAAGCAAAAACAAAAGAATATTTTATATTTTTGAAGCTTAAAAACAACAGGACCTCAACAGTGCACTTGTTGTTCAGTTTTTGTGTTTTAACTATTACAAAGGACTTGAATTTTTTGTTGCGGCATTTTCTTTTTATGACATCAATTGTTTGATGATGTAAAGTTAAGTTTAGGGCAGGGAACCGCAGCGAAATAAATACAGCTAAGAACCAAATGAAATACAAAAACCTAGTTTACAAACTGACAGCAACAGCAGACGTTTGAAAAGTAGCATAAACCAAAACAAAAAAAAGAAAAAAATTGTAAAGCAAAACAAGCCACGCGCTCAGCAGGATATCAGAGAATATTCAAACAGAAATCGTTTGTTTATTTTTTTTTTTCACTACAAAAATCAGCCTTTAAGAAATCGCAATATGGAAAAGGTAAAATTAGTTTTCTTCTCCTGCACAATTTTCTTTTTCTGTTGGTTCTGGGAATCTTACAGTTGATGTGATCTCATGATCTGTGCCTTATTAAATCACTTATAAATTACATTGAAAAAAAAACAACTCTAGATAGTTTTCGAACCTTCATTAAGAAATATCCTGAAATACTTGCCAAACAGGTATTTAAACTGTTCAGTTGTTTGAGCACCCATGTCTTTAAAGTGTTGTACAACGTCAGTTTAGTGTCCTTTTTGAACTGCTAAAACAAGTGCTTAGCAGGATCAAGGCGCCCGCTCGTTTCATTTTTGCCGTTTCATTGATAAGTGGATCTGATTAAGAGACAAATTTATGTTTTCAGGCAAGTGTGGTTGTGTGTTAGTCGGGAGAATTAAATATTCAATTTTGTTAAGTATTTCCTACTTCTAAGGAGAATTTTTCTTAAAAAGGCTCATTTAAGAGGCCGGAAGTTAAAGGAAGCAACTTTTCTAAGCATTGTTATTTAGAAGTGCCAATAGTTTGAATAAGAAAAAGTGAATTGACAACAAAAAAAGTCATCATACGATTTCTGTAGAAAAATGAGATTTGTGTTGCCCATGAACTATTTTTTCTCTTTTAAATGATACCAATTTGTTTCTTTTTCTAAAACAAGAACACATTTTCTAAAATCAATTTAGCGAATAACGAATCTAACGCAGATATTCCAGTGCTATTTTTATAAATAGAATTATTTCTATGATTTTGACTTTCGTAGTCATTTTAGTCATATTTTTATAAACAGCAATAGCTCTACGATTTTATCTTAAAAAAAAAATATAAAGGACATTCACAAGTTCAAGCTTACCCTAAAACCCATGGCGGTACAATTTAAGAATATAATTTCAAAAGTAGTTATCAGTTATAGTAATAAATTTGTTACCATCTAAATCAAATTATCTTTGTGATTTTAATATAAAAATAAAGGACATTCATGAGATAGACTTCAATTTCCGCCGTTTGAATTGAAATTCGGCAACGTATTTAAGGATATAATTTCGGAAATATATTCCAGTTTACACTGCTTTCCAAGCAAAACTATAAGTTTGTATGGCAGCTCTGATTGCAGGAGAATTTTATATACAGTCGTACTTCCATAACTCGAATCACCATTATCCCAAAAAAAAACTTCGACTTACGGAGACTTCGAGTTACAGAATCTTTTGTCAAAATAGAATAAAAGGTTTTTGTATCATGTATTTTTATTTAAAAGAACAAGCATATGTACTCATATACATATGTATTTAAAAATTTATAGCTAAGTAAAATATTTTGAAATAAGTGACTGAGCAAAAATTGCATGTAAAATATACAAACCAGCTCAAGCCACCAAAGAGAGTAAAACAAACAAACCAAAACTAAAACAAAAACAAAAAACCAATTTAATAAGCAAAATTTTTCGAGTCATAGAGTTCATGTGTATGTTTTTTGTTCGAGTTATGGAGAACTTCGACTTATGGCAGTTCGAGTTACGGAAGGAAAATTGTATGTGATTTGTTCTTTTAACGCTACTGCCAACAAAATTAGTTCGAGTTAGAGAAAATTCGAGTTAGAGAAGTTCGAATTATGGAAGTTCGACTGTCTTGATTTGATACATTGTTTTGTGCAAGTTTTTAACTTTCTGGGCGGAATCGATGGCCACGTGTGATCTTGAAAGGGGATGGTCTTAATCTTACAAAGCTTGAAGTGAAATTTGGCAAAAAAAAAAATATCATTCACGGCTAGACAACTTTTCGATTGGTCCTTGGGTCTGAGCTCTGAGTGGATAACGAAGCCACTTTTTACACGCGTGTAAAGTGTACTGCACAAGGGACAAGGACTAATCCAAATATATGGGAAAAGCATGCTCCATTTTATATTACCATATGCTAACAGAGGAGCATGTAATCCAAAAAAAAAAATATTACATCAGAGTTATCCAAAAACTAGTCCAAAGTAACTACTCCGCACATTATTAACACCGGATTAGTCTTTAACTTACTTCATGTCACTACTCCATGGACTATCACATGGTAATCATGGGTTGCGAGTATTGCCAAATAATTTTTTTTATTATTCATCATCATCCCTGTTGGCATTACAGCGCACCATGTTGTAAGTACTCCTTTTTACTTAAAACGGATGATGTACTCCAATAATTTCTGCAGGGTAGTAGTCGCATGTGTACGTGTATTGCAGGTGGGCCAAAAGGAGTTATCCGATGTTGTTTGGTTTTCAGAATATCGGTTGTGGCTGCGTCCTGTTGCAACCACAGGTACTCTCAACCTAATTCGTTTAATTACGGCAGAAGTCGGTTATCATGGACCTATAGCGCGTTGTCCTTTGAGCAGTGGCGTCCTCGAAAACTAACGGCCCGATGATTCCTCGAGCGCGAACCACTTTGAGCACCATGCAGTCACTTTGAGGGGGTGCATCACTCTTAGATTTGCGGTGCCCCAAAAGCGATAGTTTTGCCTGTTCACGTGTACCCTCTGAGATGGAAATGAGTCTCATCGCTCATTATGATTTTGGTTGAAAAATCGTTCACTTTGTCATAGACACGATTATTTCGCTTTCTTGGAGAGTGTTTCGCTTGTACGGCTTGTTCACTTGTATTCTACAGCTGTCTAGTTTACAAATTTAGAAATAGATTTGACATTGGCCGCCATTTGCAAAAATAGGCTGATTTCTCTTGACCCAGCTGGTACATATTGTAATCTAGTAGTATGGAAACTACAGTACAGCAACTTGTCTACCCTTGCGCCGTAGTGGCCATAAATTCTACTATTTTTTTTGTTTATATTTGGAATGCGGGTTCACATACTAACTTTTCATCACAGTTTGAAGATGTTTTTTTTTTTTTGTATTAGCTGAGGTTGTTTTCAAAAATCATCTGCTTTTAAAATTAATTTGATTGATATTAATTTCTATTTTGTTACTTTTAAACCATACAACTTCAACTCATCAAAAAACCATAAATAACAAAACTTTATTACTCTGGTTTGAAACGCTTTCAAGGCATGAAAACAAATATCACGTTCTAGGAAATATGAACAAGATACATAAATGATTACACTAAAGGATTACAACGAGCAGAGAAAACAAACACCAGCTCAAACTATAAATTCCATAAGACTTGTTAAAAAAAAGCAAAAAAAAACATATTACTGCAACGACATGAAAAACACAATCAATAGATTAAACATCTTGATAAAAATTTGACCAAATGATTTCTTGTTGAAATTGGGGAGTTTTATTTATATTTTTGAGTTTTAAGGATATAAAAAAAAACGAGAAACAAAAAACAACCAAGAATATAAATTTTTAACTTAAAGATCAAATCTCAGTTTTGGGTCTTTTAAAACAGCACAAAACATAATCTTTGCCAGTAAATGCTCTCTCTCTCTCTCTCTCACTGACTTTCAAATTTCATTGTTTCTAAATCTAAAATGATACATACATGATCTTTAAGGAAAAACAGCAGCCTGGAGTTTTTTCTTTCGTTTTATTTTCTAATTCAAGTTAAAATTTGATCAAAATGATATTTTGATATGTAGTTTTTTTTCTATTTTAATGTGGTACAAATTTGGAACACACACACACATTCATTTATTTATTTATTTTTACGTGGAAAGAACAGTTTTCTTTGAATTTTTGTAGTGCATTAAAACAAGCAATACGAATGTGCATAAATTGTTTCTTTTTTATGTTCCAAAGTCAGCCAACATATAATTTGAGACTTTATTATTTTTTTTTTTTGTTTTTAAATATTAAATATGAAATTTTTTTGAATTAAGCAACAGCCAAAAAAATCACCTGCTGCTGATTGAAGGGAAACAAATTTGTGGCAAGAAATTATTGTAAGAAGAAAACGAATAGAAATTTCACTATTGCCGACTTTTATTTTTCTTTTTATACATACTTTGTATACATACTTTGTATACATACTTTGTATACACACTTTGTATACATACTTTGTTTACATACTTTTGTATACATACTTTGTATACATACTTTGTATGCATACTTTGTATACATACTTTGTATACATACTTTGTATACATACTTTGTATACACACTTTTGTATACATACTTTGGAAAAATAAAATTTTAGCCAGGTAACGGGTGGGCAGAAAGAAGTCATCGGATGTTGTTTGGCTTTCAGAACGGACGAACGACAAATTTCGCCCAACACGACGAATATGCCGGTGAAAATTCGCTGTGTAAATTCGTCGTATAAAGCACAATAACGACGAAAAACAAAAAAATCTGTTCTAATTGATAAAGTTGCTTATTGTTTGTTCAAATATAAAAAAAAAATTAAATGAATCAAAAAATTTCAAATTTTGTAAAAATAATTAAAATAATGAACATCATCATGTTCATTACGGTAAAAGCCTTGAAGTTTAACATTTTCAATTATAATTTCACTTGTATCCATTATCTCAATTTTTTAATTTTTTCTTATTATAGTTGAACAGCTGATGGGGTGACCATATTAAAAAAATTTAGCATTACCAAAAACAAAAAATTAAACACTACAAACATGTTTTATAATCTAATATGTTGGCTTTTTATTTTAAATGCAAAAAGTCAAAGCTGAGCACTTAAAATAAAAACTATTAAAGTAAAAATTAACTGTTTTTACTAAAACACTGAAAACTAAAACCAAATGGCCACATGGTACTGATTTGTTCGTCGTTCTCCGGCGTAAGAAATATAAATAAATCTATTTCAAGTACAACGAATTTCGAACGATGCTGTGACTGTGTGTGCATTTTCATATACACCACCAATGTGTTTTATTTTTGAAGGCGAATATTCTCGGCGAAAAATTCGTCGTTCGTTCCAGTTGTATTCCTAACATAAGGCGTTGCTCCCTGCTGTTGAAACCGCATGTCTTCCAGCTCTAATTCGTTCAATTGCGCAAAAAAAAACTCAGTTAACACGGCCTATGGCGCGTTGTTGTTGGACCAGCTGTGTTCTCGAGAAAAAAAAATGGCCCGATGACTCCTCCAGCGAGGAGAGCGCTGTCCATGCAGCGGGTATAATGGCGTGACTCGTGCATCACTTGTGAATTTTCGGTGACCCGTAAGCGATAGTTTTGCTGGTGTATGTAACCGCTGGTGTGGAAAAAAGCCTCATGGTTCATTATGATTTTGGTGGGAAAAATAGTCCACTTTGTCATGACACTATTATTCCGAGTTCTTGGGAAGTATATAGCTCCATGGCTTGTTCACTTGTATTCTGCAGCTGTTTAGTACACAAACGTAAAACCAGATTTGCCAATGGCCGCCATTTGCAAAATCAGGAGCAATTTCCAATGCGGGTGATTTCTGTTGCCCACCGTGTAGATAACTTTCAAGCCCATCAATTTTTTTTTTTTACTCAGTATACAGTTTAACCTAAATTAGCGCTTCGAGCTTAATTTTGCCGTCTAAACCTTTCATTTCCACCTGTTTTTATATTATAATATTTTTTGGTTGATTAAACCTGTGCAAACACTCCCCAGTTTCGTATTTTCAGCCACCAATCCCTCTTTCCCATTTTCCTAGTTCCAGTACAATGCAATTCATATATGGATATATGGGGGCCAATGCCTGAGTACTGACTGGGCCCAGTTCAAAAAAAAAAAAAAAATTGAAATAGTGAACTGTTTCGGTCATACACATATTTTTAGTTTCTGTCTTTTTTTCATTCATGCAATTTATGGAATAATTCCTAACATTTTTTTTTGGCTTTAAAAGTGACAAATCTGTGTGACCTTCATATTTCTCACTACTAATAATATTATCCAAAAATTTTAAATTGTCAAAGAATGGAAAATATGTGAATTTTTTTCTCTTCAAAGCGAATTTAGTTTTAACTTCTGCTGGAGCTTCAATTTTTAGAGTTTGTGTTATTCAGAACCTTAGATGGGTTTATGTTGAAGACTGTTTGTAGTTCTCCAGTTAAGAATTGTTCTGCCAAATTTCGCATGCTCTGAAATGTGCGTTTTAGACACATGTAACTTGCATAATAATAAAAGTATGTTCAAATGAACTTCAACTGAGTGTTTTTTTGTTGTTGTCTTTTTTACCTGCTTTTTAATTCATAATCGCGCTTATGATCGTCTCTTGTTTTGTTTTCTCAAGGGCTGTGCTTGTCTGTTTTTGTTTGAATAACAAATCCTCTTAAAAGTACAAACAGAATGATCTTAAAGAAAGAAAAAAACACTGCAACTTATTTGGTAGACTTAAACATTTTTGGGTTTAACAAAACACAAAAAAAGAAAAAGAATTGAAATTTCGACCAACCGCCAGCTGACTTTTGACCAAGACAGTTGAATTTTCATAAAGAGGATCTTTTGTTTTACAGCTGCCGGTGGTTCTGTCTGCCAGCCACTCCTGTTGGTTTTAAATTGCTGTTTGTAGTAAATGTTATGTGTGTTTCGAAATTGATGACGACAGGTTAAACGATGTTCGATTGATTTGGGGGTTTTTTCTTAAATGAAATTCCTAAATGGTTTTTTCTTCTATCTAATAACAGGAATCGTCGTGGTTTTTAAAGTATGCTAGTTTGTTGTATTTTGGTTTCTTTTCTTTTTTTCTTTTTGTTAAAGGAAATTGAAGTTAATTGCTTAAATCGAAACAGCTGAACATGTCAGTTTTTGTTAAAGAAAAATAAGGATTTTGAAATCAAAAATTGCAATTCAGTTTTGATTCAGCGTATTAAAAACAAAGTTCAACTGATGAAATGCCATTTCGGAACACAAAATAAAATCAAGAGAATAAAATAAATAATCTTAAGTTAACTCCTCCTTTGACTTCCTTTTCGAAAATAATTGCAAAAGCAAAATGTTTTTTTTTTTTTAATTAAGAATAATTAATTTTTGAAATGCGCCAAAAAAAATCCATTTAAATTTTATTTTGGTTTACAAGAAAGCAACTAGAACGACACATCAGCATAATAAATTCCACAACTTTGCGCCTCATCAACTTGAATTAAACAAATAGAAAAATCTTATAAGAAGAGTGTTAAAAAAATAGCCATGGCAATCCGTAAAGCGATTCCAAAGCGGGGGAATGCAATTTTAACTGAACATGTGGTGTTATGAGCTACAATGAACAATTGCACAACTGAATCCCCCGGGGCAACATACGCACAGTATTAAACTCATAAAACTCACCCTGCAGCAAATAAATAAAAGACACAACTAGCAGCCCTTTTTGAATACATTTGATTACATTTGGAGGAAATTTTTAAACAGCCAATGCAGTGTAATTTTTTAACTTTCTTTTTTTTTCACTCTGAGTTTTATTAAAGTTGTAAAGCAATTTCCATGCAAAAAGTCTACCTTTGTCTCGTACAGATGAAAACGAAAAACGTGGAGGTTGGTTGATTCATCTAGCAAACTAAAAAGGAATTCCTCTTACTTTTACTTTTACTCCCTTAAGCCTGAAACAAAAGCTGCAAAAAATGTTGTGTAACAATTGCCTAAACTTGAGTAATCCTCTAAAGGGAATCCAAACGGACATTTTACGTTTTGAAAAACGTTTATGGCATTACAATGAGACAAAGGAAGAAACAAAAAAAAAAAAAACAAAAAAATAAAGTAGCAAACAAAACACATTGCATACTTTGTGGCGTTAAAGCTCTCCAGCATTATTATCGAACGCAGTTTTTACTTCAAATTTACCGGCTTGTAGTACTTTGGCAGTATTTCTATTGTTTTCAAGGTCTGGGCCAGCCAGCCAGCCAAACAAGTGAGGCGTCTGCTGTCAGCCAAACCTCTACCAGAGGGTGGCTGGGTGTTTGCGTGTTTGGGTGGCTGTCTTGTGTGGCGTATAAACTGAAACAACTTTCATACTGTTTAATGGTGACGAGATGTAATTTTTCTATTACATTTTTAACTTTCACAAGGGTGTTGAACTATAAATTGAACTTTTGTGCCATTTGCCGCCCTTCCCCCACTTTAGAGATTCACAAGATTTTCATCTTTCCGTGAATAAAAAAAAAAAAACAATGATAAACATGCTGTTAAAGCAACCCTTATGATAGAATTGCTCCAATAATAAATTAAATTTGAATCTTGCCAAGATTAACTAGATTGCCTTTATAGTATGAATAATGATGAATAAGAAATTGGTAATGAAATGTAATTTTAACGTAAAATACATTTTATATATGTACATTATTTATAAAAAAAATACACACATACACATACAGGGTGCATGTTTTTTGGTTTTTTTTTTGTAAAAAAAAACAAAAATTATAAAAAATATAGAAAGCAGCATTTCGAAAAATTAAGTTTCACTACTAAACGAGGTGGCATATATGTAGGTGATGTCTCAAAGTTCTTGTTCTATTAAGGATTTTTAATCTAATAAGTAGAATTGGAAAGAAATATAGTTGCAATGAAAGCACATGAAATTGAACTAAGAAAGAATATCAGAGGGCAAAATATATTACATACCTTCAGCTGCTAATATTTAACTGTTAGTTAGTTAGTTAGTTAATTTTATTGAGACTTTAAATATTTAACTGTTTTATATAGGAATTGCATAACCAAAGAATGCTGCATATCTTCAGGCGCTGACAACAAATTATTATTTTATTATAAAAATGTTTAGGCAAATTAAGATAAAGGAGACGGTATAACAATTTGATAAAAGTTAATAATATTAAACTATTCATGCTAAAGTGTACAAACTATTGCATACTTTTAGGCGCTTATTTTAAAGTCTGCTGGTGATTTTAAGTCAAATCGAAAGATGCGGACATTGAAGTATTGTTCCATCAGAGAAAATTTTAGCTCGAATACAAAAAAAACGACTGAAATAATTTCAACAAATGTTGACATAATTGAGCACTCAGGGAATGTTATAGTATTATAAAATATTGCATACTATCAGGCGCTAATTGTAAGGTTTTTTTTACGGTTGACAAATTATTTTTTACGATTACCGTTCTAAAAAATATCTTATTTATTCGAAAGTAAATAGCAGTGAGCAGAAAAAGTGCAACTGTACTCCAACTATGTCATCCGATGTTTTGTGGCTCTCAAAATATCGGATGTGGCTCGCGCAGTGGTCCAATGACTCCTCCAGCATGAATTACTTTGAGCACCATGTATTCACTTTGAGCGGGTGTAATTTCTCTTCACGCACCACTGGTTGATTTTTTACCTAAAACGATATTGAGGAATTGCACTACCAAACAATGCTTAAGTGTATTACAAAATTGCATAATTTCAGGCGCTAAAATTAAGCTATTATCCTATTTCAGCTTACAGTTTAAATGCAGAGGCTTTTTGTACTATTTCTATATATCTGCTGTTTAGACATCTTGTCTAAGCGTTCTCAATCGAAATAGTGCATCTGAGCAAAAGAAGCATGTCCGCGGACTGTATTCACTGTTTGATCATTTTCCAGTTTGGCGACCAAAAATACCTTTTTTTTCTAGTTAACAATTTGATAAATAACTTAATTAAATACTACCAAACACCGAAAGCCACAGAAATTACGATTTTATCTCAACTGCTTCACTGGTTCAGTGAATAAATAGTATGATGGAGTTGCTTTAAGTAGAGTTGCTCAAAATTTTAGCTTGAAGTAGATTTTTTTTTGTTTTACAAATTTTAAGTTTTAAATCACCATCCATTTATTTTGTTAATTATATTAAAGCGATATAAATTTTTTATGTTTCTGTAACTTGAAAAATCTGTTATACAGCAAAAACAGCTGAAATTAAAATAAATCGTTATGGGACGAGGTGTGTCCTGTCTGCTGTTATATTCTTTGAAATACTCTGTATAACCAACGCTTCAAGTTAAAATGTTCAATGTTGAAAAGAAAAAGCTTAAAAAATTACAAAACTGTGCTCCCCCAATTTTAAAGTTTCAACTTTCTTTGTTTGTTTCCTATTTTTTGAAGATTAAAGCACTTCTTTAATCTATCGAACAAACACATTAAAAGAAAATTTCTTATTTAAGTGCTCGATCTTTTGTTAAAGTATTTTTGATTTGTTTGTTTTAGTTTTTTGAAGAAAAAGCATCCCTTGAACAAAAAAGAAAGTGTTGTCGAGAAAAAAAAAACTGCAACTGAAGCAGCACAGCACTTTTTTGTTTTGATTACAAAACTGTAACACAAACATTTCAAATTGCTTATTTGCAACAAACACAAAAAAAAGGAAGAAAGATTTAACAGAATACAAGTACAGATTTGGGTCAATAAACAGCTAAAAGCTGCAATGAACTGAAATAAAAAAAAGGGATTTTTGTTTTGTCGAACAAAAAGAATCAATCGATTGAAATGATTGATATTTTGTGGCGTAACTGAGAATGATGGATGGATGAATGGAAAGTTAGGCAAATTGAGAAATTGTAGGAAAATTTTAATTTAATAATTTTTTTTTATTAAAATAAAAAAAATCATTTTGTATTAAGTTTAACGGGCCCGCCCAAGTTCTTTCTAGATTATTTTTGTAATGAATATTAATTAAATAAGACAAAGAAAACATGAAAGCCATATAGCAGACTGGGACTATTGGCTGTTTCGAAGCCGCAACACTTCCCTATTTTCTTTGTCCCATTTAATTAACATCAATCGCACAAATAATATAGAAAGAACTTGAGCCCGATAAACTTAATACAAAATAATTATATGAGAAAAAGTACGAATAAGAAAAAATTAATTAACTTAACACCGCAGAGCATTTGAAAAAGCCAGGAAATGTAAGAAATAACAATATAAGAAAAATGCATACTGTAAGTTGTAATACAACTTGGTTTTCTTTGTGTGGTGATAAACTCTCACCCCGTACATATGTAATAATATATATGTATGTATAAAATAAATTGGTAATAGTGCATGTGTTTGATATAAATAATAATTTAGGTAGAATATATACAACTGTTTTTAATTAAAAATTTTTAGAAATCAAAAATTTCAACCAAAAATAATTTCTATACTTCTAGTTTAATAACTCTAGAAATAATTTTATTTGGTATTACACTTATCGGACTCAAGTTCGTTCTGTATTTTGTTCTCGATTGATATTAACTAAGCACGACAAAGAAAACATCTGAGACCTTTAGCCCCAAGTTCTTTCTATATTATTTTTGTGATTGATATTAAGCATCAAATACATTTGGCAGGGTGAACAAGTAGCTGTTTCGCAGCCGCTACACTCCTCATCAGAACCCTTTCTTGAACTCAGAGGCTCATGTGTCTAAAGTAAAGCAAGAGAGTCGCTTTAGAAACATAGACCACTGAGTTCGTGGACGGGCTGACAAGAAGTGTGGCGGCTTCGAAACAGCTACTTGTTCACTCTGCCAAATGTATTTGATGCTTAATATCAATCAAAAAATTAAAATAGAAAGAACTTGGGGCCGATAAACTTAATAAAAAATAATTATATAAAAAAATGTTCGAATAATAAAAATTAATTAAATTAAAAACTAAAATTGATGGAAAAAACTTCTTTGAAAGCAAAAATCTGAAGAACAGCTATAAATCTTGGCGTAAACATTTTCTAGACCGCATTATCATGTTACTGCACTGCCTTATCATTACCAATAGCTGGCCACTCAACTGCTATAGTTTTCTTGTCCTGCACAATAGAGCTTTTGAAATGAGTTTTAATGATCTTCAACAAACTTTATTTAAATCGAAAATAATTTTGTTTAGTATTGCTATCTTCTAGAGCTAAAGGTCCTTTGTTATATACATTTTTTTAAATTACTTCATATATTTTAGGCGATTATTTGCTCTCCTTCGGACAGCTTTTTTAAGGCAATAATATTGAAGGATTCCCCTGAACAAGCTATCCGAATGAAAGCGAAATATTGGCCAAAATGTACGAGAAACTATTTAAAAAAATTTTACCAGACAGAACCTTTTGCTCAAGAAAATACCAATATTAAATATAAAACTAGCTGAGTAAAGCCAACAATTAAATTTAGCTTTTAGAATAAAACCTATAATGTTTTTCAACAAAAGTGAACTTCTTCATTTATTTGCTATAGTTAAGAGCTAATTGAACTGTATTATTTTAGGTTTAAAAATTAATGTTTTATATCTTATTCAGCCCTCTATATGCCGCTGACATTTCAAACATTCTTTTAATAATTTTGCGAGTCTACTTTCGAGTTGTCGGCGAAATGTCGGCGGCATATAGACGGCTGTAAAAAAAAAACAGAAAACATTAATAAGGTCTATTTTTAGGCCTAAAATAATGTGTTTCAGCAAACTTTATATAAAACGAAATTTTTATGCAGATTAACCCAGAGCTGTTTTTAATTTAAAAAAGAATTGTTATTTATTTTATTTAAAAATTTATGAGACATTCAAACACTTGAAACTGAAAGCACGTGCTAGACAAACTTTTTTTTTCTTATCAAAAACAAGGGAAAACAAATTTAACCAGTGGAAAATGAAACTCGTTTCATTTTCATAAAGTCAAAAACGTTCCTTCAATAAGCTGTTCCTTAAGCATTTGTTATCCTTTTAACAAGGTTTAATTGGCATTAATTCATAAAAAAGCAACCCACTTTTAAATATAAAGCAACAACAAACAGCAACAATAAAGCAGCAGTTTATAGAACTGATGACTAAAGAACGACGGCGAAGACGAGACTTGCAGTTTGCAAAAAACCACTTTACAAATTGAGCCAATAATTAAAAATAACAAGAAAATTATGCACTTTTTTTTTTCATCTAAAATGCATCTTGCCTGGCTAGACGAAAAGCAAGAAAAAGCACATAACAAAAACACCCACTGTCTACTTAAAAACCAACTTTTGGTTTTTTTTTTTGGCTTCCTCCAGCTGCTGGCTGTCAGCCTCATGATAACCCATCATTAATCAGACTAAAAACAACTCAAATTATCATGATTTTTAAGGGGGTGTTGTTGACGCCACTGCACTGCACCGGCAAGAGTCTTCAAAAGTTGACAAAACACTTTGTCTGCTGCATTAGTAGCGCTTGTGGTGAAAATTCTTCAAAATATATATATATATATATATATATAAATTTCGAAAGTAGTTGCTTATTTTGTTGTCTCATAAGAGGCTGGCTCCTGTTTTCTGCTGAACAAAAAACAAACAGTCCTTCAAACTCTACAAAACTCGCAAAAAAAAGTCAATAAAATACACCTTTGTTTTCCTGCCACCAAATTTCATTTCCTACCTTTTCTGCACATAACTTGTTTTTTTTCCACTTAATTGCAATTTGTTGCAAATTTATTTTAGTTTGAAAATTTCAGTGTGAATTATTTTTTTGTTGTTGTTAAAAAAATATTTATTTTTTTGTTTCAACTTCTCACACGAAATGAAACTGTGCAGTAAATGAGATATCAAGGAATAAGTGTATGAGAAGAACACACTTTGAGAACAAGTTGCGAACTTTCAGCTGTAAAATATAAAACGGTGATGAATGAAAAAGTTAAACTTAAGTGAATGGGGAAAATAGCTTTCTTAAATCATAAACACAACAAACAAAAAACAATACAAAATTTTAATTGCGACATAAAATCAAAAAAAAAAAAAAAAATAGAAAGTAGAACAAGACTATAGCAGAGTATGTTGACGAAGAGCTTGAGCTCGTAGCCCATAAAAGCAAAACAGGTTTACCATGAACTTGAGTTCGTGACCAATAAGGGGAAAATAAGAGCGCACCAGAGCACGTCTACCATGAGCTTTAGGTCGCAGTCCTTAAGCAAAAATAATAGCAAAACAGTGCCTGTTTGTTATTAAATAAAGTTCGTAACATATAAGGGGAAAATAAGAGCAAACCGGAGCATGCTTACCATGAACTTGAGATCGCAACCCATAAGTTTAAAATTAAAGGAAAGGTACGATTATATCAAAATAAAATAAACATGCTGTGAAATTTAAAATTAAGGAAAAATGGAGCATTTTCATCAAGAGCACAAGCTTGTGGACAGTAACGTCAGAAAACCATGAGAGAAAAAAAAAACAAGAATTGGCTTACCATGATCTTTAGTTCGTGAGCAAAACAAAACATGCCTACCATGAGCTTGAGATCGCAACCCATAACATTAAAATAAAACTAAAGCAGGACATTTGTATCAAGAGCTTGGTAGACGTTAAGATCAAGAAACAAAGTAAACATGCTCGCAAGAGTTGTTTACTTTATCAAGAGTTTGAACTCGTGGATGTTACGAGAAACCCATGCTTACCTTGCGCGCTTGAGTTCGCAGCCCATTAGCTTAAAATAAAGGAAAAGTTGGGCATTTTTATCAAGACCTTGAGCTCGTGGACGTTGCGAGAAGAACAGAGCAGTTTTACGAGGAGCTGAGGTTCATAACCTATAAAAACAAAACAGAGCATGTTTACCATGAGCTTGAGATCGCAGTCCATAAGTCTAAAATTAGAGCAAAGTAGGGCAGTTTTATCTAGAGCTTCAGCTCGCGGGCGATAAAAGCCAAACATAGCATGCTTAACATGAGCTTGAGTTCGCAATCCATGGGTTTAAAATTACAATAAAGCAGGTAATTTTTTATCATGAGCTTAATGTATGTCATGGACGGTTAAAAATACAAATACACTGATGTTGTGTGACATAAAATTTTCTTTTTTGCGAAAATATTTATCAACAAAAATTCATTTAATATTTAATCATTTTATTCGATTTTTACTTCCTCAAAATTGAGAAATATTTTTTAAATTCATTTAAATTTAATCATTTTTTTTTTGCACATCTTGTTAAATTTCTTTTTCCTAACACTACTTTTGCTTTTATTAAAATAAAATTTAAGAAACTTTCCAATGACTTGAGTGCAACAAGAAATGCTTTCAAGTGCAAATTTAATCCCAAAGTAATTTATTTAAAGCTGTGAGGTGTTTGCAAACAATATTGACTTTTGGTTGTTTTGTGAGAGCACCAGCAGGCACACAAGTAAAATTATATCCCCAGGGTGTAATAAAACTGACACGTATCCCTAAAACGCACACACTTGCACGCACTCTTAGTGTCTTGGCTTGGTTTATCTAAGATACGAGTAGTTTTAAGGCAAATACTGAATACCCTGTAGCTAAAGTTGTCACGTGTTAAGTTTTGGGATTTTCATATTGATACACAGAGGAAACAGTGTCTGCTAAGTAACTAATAAATTCGTAAAAAGTTTTCAAGATATTTCTATAGTTTTCTTTTCAAAAAGAAATTCTGATTATTTTAATAAGGAAAATCTCCTTGAAAAAATCAAGAAAGTAACTTATTATTATTGGTTTTTAAAAAAGCTTCTACTTGATGGATTCGCACCCACAAACTAGCGATGTTCAGTCGGGCACTCTGCCAACTCAGTCCTCAAGAACTTTAATTAAATACAGCATAATCCTATTGGTAATGTGCACTTGATCGGTATAAAATACTAAAATTTAACCATTGCCCAAAACATGGGGTAGTCTTTTGGTTTGAAAACTAGCTGTAACTCTTGAACCTTTAAAGATATACCCCCTAATTCATAAAAATTATAACAGGCTTATAAGGCTGTTATTTGACATATTTACCCATACAAATATCTGTCAAATGAGAGCTTTATAAATCTGTTATAATTTTTATGAATTAGACGGATAATCTTCAAATTTGCACAGCTTATATTGATACTGGCAATGGAGCCTAAGGCTGTGAAGATATACGCAAAAATGCGATCTGACATTGCGTTATTTTTATAATTATAAGAAAATAAAACTGAAAAAAGTCAACATATAAGTCAATATGTTAAGTTTCGCGGGCTGCCGGTCATGAAATCGGCCCATTTGGGCACTAGAAAGGTCTCATGGTGCTACCCGAAGAGGCTGTGGGGAAATAGCTGCACACACCTTCCGCCGGTTCTGCCCTGAACAAGTCGGATGAACTGATGAAAGACTCTACCCTTTCTTGCTAGAGAGAACCGGACTCGACGATCTCCTGCTCTTGCTCCTCTTCATCTGTGCAGCCTCTGCGAAAGTCATTGTATAGAAGATTTAGTCTTCTCGCATACAATCCAATGTGACAGTGTCCCGTCAGAATAGCCAGCCACTAGCGTGTGTAGCCTTTGTCTCGGACAGTCCAACAAAGCCAAAGTTCTCTTGTAATTATAGCTGGGCCGCGTAAGCCCCTATATTCGATAACTGACCTCATTCCACCACCTTTCCTGTACAGTTCTTAACAGCTGACGTTGTATTAGGTGTTTACAACTATTGTGGGGAACAGCAAAGAATTCGTCCGTGTCCTCCTTGTTGTAAGCGAGCACCAGATCTCGTCAGTTCATCCGCTATTACATTTCCGGACACACTGTTGTGTCCAGGTAACCAGAGAAGTTCCAGGACTGAATGTCTCGCTATCTCATTTAGTGTCTTGCGGCATTCATGAACCCACCTAGATGTTGTATAAACAACCGCAAGCGCATTTGTGTCGGCCTTGCGGTCAGTACAGATTAGGATATGCTCCCCGTATAACCTATAGTTTAGTTTACCGCTCTCCTTATCGCTGCAATAAGATCTGTTTTTATTTCCATTATATGCCATAAATAATTGAACTGGAGATTATTTGGGGTTTTCTATGTTTTGTGAAATAATATTTTCTCCTCTATTGCGTAGTGTAATTGCATGTGAGAACTCAAAGGCAGCTTGTCTGTTTTTAACCACATACTAATACACTTTTTGTTTTATCTGCAGGGCAACTACTGCGAGAAAGAAGAGGGCTTCATGGATGTATGTATGTGTGCTTAGATTTTTTTTTTTTTTTCATTAATAAAAGTGAAATTTTTTGGCAAACACAGGAAAGTAATTGACTTGGTGTTCAAGACAAAGAACAAAGAAACAAAAAAAATTAAAAATTTGGAATTTAGTTGATTTGAGTATGAAATTGTCATTAACACGTATGATCTGTGTTCTCAACTGACACCGGTTTCATGCTTAAACGACTGCAAAACTAAGGCCTTGCTGGATGTATTGTGCACTACAACACAGGAGAGTGTGTTGGGGGGGGGGCAAAAACAACTTGTATGTTCTGCATTGCAAAGGGTGGCTGTATTGGGTGTTAAGCAAAGGTTAAGTTGGATGTAAAGAAATAGTTGACAGGGAATTAAAAGTGTGAAAAAGTAAAGTTTAATTGAAAATTTTCTTGCTGCTACTTGACTATCTGCAGAGTCAATAAGTTTGTCAGGCACAAGGAAAGTTGTTTTTTTTTTTTTGTATTTTTGTTAAAGAAGACATATTGAATCACTTGTGTTTTTGAGTAGATAAAGTGCCTTATTATAAGTTAATGTCTTACATGTTTGTAATTTATTTTATTTTTTCTTTTCTTTGTCACCCATGATTACTTCAAATTTATGTTAAATTTAATTGCACATGCGACAAAAATCTTTGCGCCACAGCACCTGCATTGCAAGAACGGCCTCAGTTATTCCGCACATGTGTGTGACATTTATTTTTTTAATGGTGTTCCCTGTTTAGTTCTTTTCAAATATTTTCTTGAATTAATTTTATTTTTGTTAAGAGCTGTCTTGGTTCCAATTAATCTTGAACTTGAAATTTATTTCTTTAAATATCTCCCACATGGGCCGGGTACAACATTTTTTTGTTTTTCATAAGAAAATGAGTTGGGAAAATAATTAATGTTAAGTGTGTAAAATAATGAGGGAGCTTGAATATTTTTTGAATATATGTCTTATTTGGGTCTTTCAAACATTGAATTTAAAATAAATAGGATTTCGAAATATAAACAAGACTTTCAAGTTGACTGCACGTGCTGCAGAGCATTTATTATAAACATGTTTTGGGTTTTGAAAATTTTAGCTAAAAAAAGAATTGTGAATAATGAAGGAAAGTGAAAGAGAAAATATAAAAATCGTATTTGATATTTTGGGCCTGGACTACACTGTACTTCTCATTTCGAATCTGTCCATTGGAGGCAAACTCGGAGTTTACGTCATCGAAAGAATTCCCTTGTTTATGGCGTGTGTTTGTTGTTTATTTTATTATTTTTACTCCAAAGTTTATTCAATATGGAGTACGGAAATTTGGTCCCTGGTCTGTTTTACAGCGTTACGCTTATATTACAAAAAAAAAAAAAAATATCAATATCTATTTCATATCCAAATTAAAAAATTTTTGTATAAAAATTTTCAAATAAAACACATATAATAAAGACTTTAATTTTTTTCAATACAAGCAGATTCGGTTACTAGATTCAAATTAAGAATTCAGTTGCTCAGCAAAGTACTTTATGAGCAGTTAAATTAATTGTTTGGCTTAATGCAGGCTATGAGGGCTCATTGCTGGCATCACTGGCATTATGTTCTTCATCACAGGACACCACACAAGGGGGGGCAAAAATATAATTAAAGTACAATACCATTTTCTTTCAACGATTTCTATTGCAAGTATTCAAAAGAAAAATATTTCTTAGAACTGCCTCAAACCACCTTTATGCCATCTATTGGTCATAAATGTTGTCCGCACAATATAAACATTAAAAAAAAACGCAATACAATTGTAGTCATTTAAGTGTGAGAAATGATATCATTAAAAAAAACAATGCTTGCAATTAGTGCATCACCCAGTTTAATATTTTTACTATTATTTCTCTTTCGTTTAACATCATTTTCTAAGCTTTAAATATGTAAAGTCATTTTTCTTTATCAATAAGAAAAGCTGCTGTAATTGTAATACTTACAAATATGCCCATCTTTGCTCTACTGCTCCAATGGAATGCAGATGAGAAAATTAAAAACGACAATGTTTAAAAACAGGTATGCGTCTTGTGTACATAAGTTAATTATAAATCAAATTGGCAACACTGTTATGATATGCTTCTAAAGCATAACGATTGAGAGCTTAGCAGAAGTAAAAATTAATGCTTTCTTTCACAAAACACAGCTTGAAATTTCTTTAAACAAAATTAGGCCTTAACCATATACAAATCCTAAAGTATATAAATAATTAATAATATTAGCAAATACTCATTTAATTCATTTGTTAATTGTTGGTACATATTTTTAAATTAAACTCATTTGAAAAATGTTGTATTAATTATTCAAGCTTTTGTGATCTTTGGTTTTTTTTTATAAAAAATAATTTTAAACAATTATTTATTTATTTTCAATATTTCGCCAACAATTTGTTGGCATCTTCAGGAAAATAATCATAAAATTTTATAAAATAATTATAAAATTGTATAAAATAATTATAAAATTGTATAAAATAATTATAAAATTTTATAAAATAATTATAAAAATTTATAAAATTATTATAAAATTTTATAAAATAATTATAAAATTTTATAATATAACTATAAAATTTATTATTTGGTTTTTTTCGACGCCTGTTTTTATATTTTATATATTTATTTTCGTGAGCTAAAGGTCTTTTTTTTAATGTTTAATTATTTTTGTCGATATTTCGCTCTCCTTCGGGTTATTGTCCTGAAGAAGCTATCCGAAGGAGAACGAAATATCGACAAAAATAGTTAAATATTTTTAAAAAAAGACCTTTAGCTTACGAAAATAAATATATAAAATTTTACAATTATTATCCTGAAGATGCCAACAAATTGTTGGCGAAATATTGAAAATAAATAAATGTAAACAATAATTTTTTATAAAAAAAAACCAAAGATCAAGAGCTTGAATAATTAATTTAACAATCTAAAGATCAAATAATATAAAACCTAAACTCATTTGAAAATAATATTTTCTTTCTTTTCAGGTAAGTCAATTTGTTTTTACATTTTGATAAGAAGTAAATCATGATGCACAAACTAATAGAAGGGTGAGTCAGTCTGTATAAATAGTGTAGGTCTGTTCTTCAAATCACGTGATTTTTAATAACGAAATTTTTGAAATCACAGAAATACTTTTCTTAAAATTTATTTATTTTAGATCTAAAAATAGACCTATTTAATATTTTCGATATTTTTCAGCCGCCGACATTTCGTTGATGCTAATCAACTCATCAGTAGATATTCCGTTGATTCTCATCAACGAAATTTCGGCGTCATATAGACGGCTAAAAAGACAAAACATAATTAGCCCTTAAAGCAAATAAATAATTAAGTTCATTTTTCTTAAAATGTTTAAATAACTTGCCATAATAGTAAGCTTTTTTTTTTAAACCATTAAAAAAATAAGTTACGAATTACAACATTTAGGATGTTTAAAATTATACGATGATGGTGGAGTATGGGACAGTGAAAATACACCATTAGAATTACGTAGTGGGGGTCATTGGCCGATTTAGGAGGAGACAATTTCGTAGTTTTTTGAAATACGGTTACAGCCTCATAATTTCTTATTAAAAATGAAAAAAAAAAAATTTATTTACACTTTCATCAAATTTGAATTGTTACTTTACACTGAGAAAAATTATTTTCTGAAACTCTATTTTTTTCAATGAATTATTTCACTATATCTACTAATTTTTCATTACCATAATGAAAAATTTCATTCTATTACTAAACAAATTCTAATGAAATCAATTCGTTCAAATTATAAACCAAATTTCAATCAGTGTATATTGCAAAGAAGAGAATTCAGTTTTCCTAACAATATTTTCAATAATTTGAAGCTAAAACTTATTTCCGAAATTATTTGATTCTAAATTTGTGCAGTGAAACTCACGTTTTTGCGTTTGTTTTTTGTATTTTAATTTATATTAAACTTGCCAGTTTTCATGTTTTCATTCTTTAACATGACTAAATTAAATGAATAGATTAATATTATTTTTTCAAATGTGCATGCATTATTAATGTTCTGTTTTTATTTTTATTTTTTTTTTGTTCTACTTAAACCGCTTTTCTTGTTGTTGTCTCAGTTAAGGTTCATTAGTGCTTACAGCATGCTGTAAATAGTGACTGTGCATTTTAATGTGGCTTCTCGCTTGCATGTATGTTACCTTCTGCGTACACAAAGTGGTAAAGCCACCAAAGAGGATTTATCAAGTTTTTACATTTAAACTGATTTTTGTTGTAGCATTTTGTATGTCTTTGAAAAGATGCTGATAAATGATGATAATCAATATGTACATACACTGGAAGAAAAATAAAAACCATATTCGATAGTAAAATTTTGAATCAAATATATGACACACTTGGAAAAGAAAATAAGTTGATATCTTCGAAAACAGGGTTGATTTTATATTTTGCATTGGACTACATTTCCTCTGATTTTGTTTTAAACTGACAATAATGTTTTTTTTTTTTTTTACTATTAAAACAACTAAGTTTCCTTTTGATTTTTTGAGCCTACTGACTAGTTGATTAGCATCAAGGAAATGGCTGCGGCCTAGAGAGACGCCTGAAAATGATAGGAAATATTAATGAGGTCTGTTTTTGGACCTGTAGAGAAGGCATCTCAATTGGCTCTTATAGCAAATAATTGTTGCAATTCAATAGTTTATTTATTTTTTCAATTGAGGTCTGTTTTTAGACCTGAAATACTGAATTTACTAATTAAACATTTTTATTGATTAAATTGAAAATTTTTTTTTTTCGATGCAATAACAATTTTAATTAAAGTGGTTAACTAGTGCAAATTTAAATAAATTTTTATGTTTAATTAATACCTAAACATTTTTTTAAACTGATATGAAATAAAATTAAAGGAATTGATGTTTTTCTGCCCTGCTTTAAAATATATCAAAATATTGTTGAAATTAAACTTGTTTGAAAAAAAAACACCTTTGTTCCACATGAATATTCTAAGTTGGTTTTGAAAATATTTTTATAATATATTTTTTATAATATATTTTTATAGCTTTATCAATATAATTATATATAATTTTTCTTAATTATAAAATAAATAAATATTTTATATTGGATTCCAATTCATTTATTCTTAAAGTACGGGCATATATTTGCAACAAAATTTTTTGCTGTGCAACGCTCGGAGAATTTTTAAATTTCTCGTTTTTTTTTTTGTTACGCCAAACGTTTCGCTTCAGATTTTAGTTAAAATGTAGGAGGCTTAATTTATTTAATATTACTTAATGACACACATGTCTGGTAAGCTGGCATTTTAGAACATCTCCAGTTGATATTGGAAAATGTTTTGAAACTGCTTAGAATAAATTTGAAAGTCATAAGGTTTGTTTTGAAATTGCTTGTGTGCAACAAGCAGAGGTAAGAGATCTTTTGAACCTCGACAAAAATTGCAGTCAACATATTGAGTTTTCTTAAAACTATTGAATTACCTCACATTTATTCTCTGAAATCTGTGTTGCTTGCTTACACATTTCAGCAAATCATTGTCTATGTAAGCTAAAAACTGATTTCGATTTAACTATCTTCAATTTTTAATTATCCTTCATTTTCAACACTGCCCCACCCCCCTGTTACAAATGATTTCACTGAGACATCTAACAATTGTGTGAAGAGCAAAAACATCATCTGCCACACAAGAGCTCCACACATTAAGTGTTTGATTTGTGAAAATAAGTTGGCCCTCAATTGTTTCAGAATGTTTTCTTCATTGCACCCGCACCCTCATCATCATCATCCATTCGCTTTACACTTGCACCACTAACAAACACTTCCTGCCAGCAATGAGTCTCATTATTTAAGTTCTATATATTTTTCATTGCAAGTCTTCAAGGCGTATTGATTGAATGTCGAAATGCATGTAATGGCCAGGGTGGTTTTGCAGCATATTGATTGGAAATAAGGCTCAAAACCAAAGGGGGGTCCTTAAGCTACATAAAAATCGTTCCTTGTTTATTTATTTGTTAAGGTAGCTGCTGCAGCCACCACCTTAAAGTTGTTGAGTCTCACTAAATATGTACTTATATTACATACATCAACAGCAAGTGGTCACTGTAAGCAACACTAAGCTGGCTGTAAATTAAATGTGTTACAGAAATATTATACAAAGATGGGGGGGAATACCCATTGCTAAAGCCATTGTAATCACCTCAAAAGTCATCAAACATCATCAATTTTATCGCAATATAAATCTTTAAGAAATTCTTAAAGAGATGTACATATGTACCTTAAATTTTGTGTTTCTGGAAGAGGGTGGTTAATAGAAGTTTCTTTTTTTTGTATACTTGTCTAAAGAAATCAATCGAAATTAAAGTTTGCCCACCAGGGGTGGGGGGAGTCGAAACACATTTTTATCTTTCTATTCTACATATACATATATATATGTATATATTTTTTTTTTTTTTTTTTTTTTTTTTTTTTTTTTTTTTTTTTGGGAAGAGGATTATTGCAGAAAGTTCTTTGCTTCTTGTTTATCAAAAAAAAAAAAAAATAATGAAAGATACTTTACTCAGAGTTTACACTACTATGGGGTAGTTATAAAAGTTATTTAGTTGGGCGGCAATTTAAGAGCTCTTAAAATATGTGATAAGCATAAATTTATTGTTCAAGTTTACAAGTTTTGTCGTCAGCAAATCTTGGATAATCGTTTATGATAAACGCTCAAGTAGTAAGCATTTTCATTAAATTCATAGAATTAACTTAGTTTTATGTCTTGCTCCAGCCAGATACTTTTGACTCAAAAACATGCCTTCAATTACATATATCTATAACGTTTTTGGGTTCCCAAAATATCAATGAGTGGCATCTATTCGTTATGAAGTTCTTCATTGTTGGGTGTTGTATAAGAAATTAAAAAATGCCTTCTTTATTTTTTAATAATTGTGGATTTTATATCATTTCTTTAATAAATGTTTACGTTCGTAAACTTTGCGTAACGCTTTAATGAGCAAAATGTCTAAAAAGTTTAGTCATAAACACAAAATAGCGAAGATTTTAATAAACACATATCAACCACAAAGCTTTGTTTAAGCATTTAATAAATTACAGTATTTGAAACAACATTTTCTAACTCTAAACGCTCGATGAATTTGAGAGTGTATGTTGTGCCTCAAATTAAAGCCAGATCCTTTTACTTTTGCATATTAAATTTCATATCATCTAATTACAAAAAGTTGATTAACTTTGCAAAAGAATCTAAAATTTAAATAAAAATGTAGGTATTATTTTGGGTCTAAATGTAGGCCTTATTTATGTTTTTGTCTATGCTGCTGACATTTCGCTGATGCTACTCCACTCGTCAGTAGATTCGAAAAAACTAAAAAAAAAAAAAAAAAATACGTTTGAAACTTTACTACTTATTCTATTTATTATTTCCTTGAACATAAATCACAAATGTTTAAAGGAAACCTTTAATACAGAAAATAATTTTATCGTCTCGTAACACTTTTACTTTTCTTAACAACACATTCATAGCAAATAAATAGTTAAATTAATTTAGGAAAAAAGTATGAAAAAAACCCTCGAAAAAATAATAATATGAATTAATACTTAGTGCTGTTGCAGCCCAACCCCACGAACAGAATACACTCGCTGTTCGATGAAATTATTTGTTCGCTTCAGAAAAAGTACTTATATAAAAGTACTAAATATAAATGTTGTGTCGGGAGAAAGCACTTGTTACTTAAATGTTGATTCGAATTTCATATAAACCAACAAGTCTGTTACTGTAAATCAATAACATTTATTATTAAAAAACATTATAGTTTTAAGTTTTCGTTGTACTCTAGTATTTTCTTTATTGTTATGAATGTTTGTTTTAGTCTCAAATAAACTTAACTTGACTTGGCATTTTTAAGTAGCAATAAAAGGTGAAATAAAAAAAAATATTAATAGATATTTCTCGAACACCATGATGACGTTGATTAAAATCAATAGAAAGTTTTAATTTTCATGACTACTCGAATTTCTATTCGCTCTTTTTTTACATGTACATTTATGAATACAAGTTTTTATTAAACATAACGCTTGATCCTTAAGACTTCACTACGCTATTTAGCAAAATTAAAATACATTCCTTGAGAAATACATTTCTTAATCCTTTACCTACGGCAATAGGTATTTATGTGTCAAAACACAACCTAATGAAATTCTGTTCTTCGGTTTTCAGTTGTCTTACTACTTTATATACTCTCTACGATCTTACCACTTAATTGAGTGTGAAACTGGTTCTCCTTTATTATGCATCAAACTCGACGTCTTATTCTATTTTTACCTTGAATTAAATGAGAATTATAATGTATTAGGGGAGAGAGCAAAATTGTTCTGTTATTATGACTTGGGGCACAGTCATAAGCCATTGGATGTTTGCAACGTTTACATTAAACAGATAATATCTTTTATAGATTTTTTTTCCCCAAATATTACAATTTTTTAACAGACTGATCATAACTTTAAAATTAAGTAATCGATTTTATTATGCAACTTGTCCAGTAACTTTAAATTAGGCTAGCTGCAAACTGTTCTAATATAATTTTTTTAGTGTAAGTATTATTTCTTCTAGATATTGAGAAACAATTGATAAAACAAATTTATAAATAATGTCAGTAATGAAAATTGGCTACGTGCTGCTGCCTAAGATCAGTATGTAATTAGTCATGACCTGGGTTCGCAGCCATTTGAGTGCTGATGATTATCGTAGTGGACGTGAAACAGTCTTCAAATTTATTTGTCTTCTTTAAAAAATTTTGATTAGTACAGTGTTATCACAAAAAAATAAAAAAATAAATAATAAAACTGAAGCTTGATAAAGTAGTTCAGAATGTTAATTAAATTATAAAAATGTTTTATTTCCAGAATTTAAAAAAAAAAAATTTTTGAAAACTTCAAATATGTACTTTAAAGTTCTATTATTTATGCATAAAACTGCGTTTTAGAGTACTCAATGTAAATATGAGCGTGTTCACGTTTTGGAGTCGTTCATGTGCTCGATTCGTGTTTTCGCGAGTTCACTGTCCTTTAAGTTCTATTATTTATGCATAAAGCTGCATACAATGAAAATAAAATGATTTTTTATTTATAAAAATAAACAAATAAATACTTATTTTATTTGCAGTTAAAATTAAATTAGCTGTATAAATGAAAGGAATTAATAATATGTATTTGTCTGGCTGTGTATGTGTGAAAAATATATTTATGTTTCTTAAATAGTTGTTTCATACTTTGCCAAATATATCTTCTAATTTAATATTGAATTTATTTAAATTATCCTGTATCCAGTTGTCCAATTTCTTCTCGTCCTCCGGCAGCAATTCGTCCTTGTAGGTGCCAACAATGCCGCGACGCATAAACCTAAGGAATTATTTAGATCATACTTTTTTTTTTCTTTGTTTTAATTAATCAAACAAATACTTACTGAAAATCATCACGCACTTTACAATTGCCATGTCCAGCTTTTAAGTTGCTTGTAGGATTAGTATGATTGTTGGCTGGAAGAAGAATATAAAATAAAAAATTATTTAAAAACATAATAATTCCTCAAATGGACGTATACACATGTATGTACCTATAAAATCTAATATTTTTTGAAGTAGTCTTATTACCATGACAAAAATCAAAGTGATGCATTCTAAATGTAGCTGTGTACCCAAAATGCGTTTGCTGACCTCTCTCTATAAACTTTTGGTTCAAATTAAATGAAGTAAAACCAGGCCCCAGCCAAACAATATTTTAGAGACACTAGAACGCTCGAATTCAATTTTATACTTGCCATCTCATCTACAGCTACTCAAAATGCATGCAATAAGTATTTAAGATTAATTAAATAATTAAAAAAAAAAACTGCTTTAAGCAAGCAGTGAAATAAGGCACCTTAAAAAGAAACCCCCCGGATACTATTGCTTGTAGATGGCTCATTGCTAGCAAAACTCATGCCTTATGAAAGCAGAACTAGAGCGCTTACAAATCTGCTTCCTAGTAAGAAGTGATATTTGGTGTACTACTTCTTCTATAAGGAGAAAAGAATTCAGCCAAGTTGTTAAACTAGTTTTATCGGACAGGTGATAACTGTGTTGGCCTGGCCTAGCGGTGGCTGAAAACTCAGCTGGAGAAACAGCAACCTCACGACCCCGGACCAGAATCGTTCATATGATAAATTCGTGTAAATATCAATCTGGGCCAGATTCTTCAAGCCAGAAGTCGATCTAGCCAATCTCACCTGCAATGGTCTTTCTTAAATAGCAGGGAAATCAAGGCACTAGAATTGGTATTGCGAGTGCTATCAGAAGCATTAAGTCTTGAATAAACTCTTCCCATAGTGCCCTTAAATCTAGTTGATTAAAAAAACAGGAATGTCATGAAAGAGCATAGCAACTCGAGAAGCATTTGCACCATTGCAAATATTACCAGCATTCCCTTTTCTTCCCACTCAAGGTGGAGTGGCGAGAGGAAAGGAGAAAAATTCTCAGGAAATGAATACTCATAATTAGTTTGGTGATACTGTATCCTATAAGTCTCTCATGATCACTACTACCTCCTGCCTAGAGTCTTCTGAAGGAAAATTGTGAATTTATTGGTAAATTCTGCCATTTATGAATAGTACTTGTTTCTGGTGGGAAAAAGTCGAATGTAGATTGTACAGATGGTTGCAGTTCGATTCCATCGCGAAATTCGCGATGGAATCTAAAGAAGGTTTTCTATGTGGATGAGTGACACATACATATGTAGTGCATTCATCCGAAGCTGGAAAGGATAAGTAGTTAAAAGAGCTAAAGGTGGAGTAGTAGTACAGTAGAGGTTTAATTCAAAATGTTCTGAATGGTAAATGCTACGCAAAACGTCTGCACGACTGAAGAGGAAATGCTCTCTGAAATGTCTTGTGCGATGAGCCATGAGCGCTGTACTATCAGTAAAAATAGGGATTTTAGTAACCAGCTGCCTGAGTTGGTCTGTAGTGGTAACGTAAAAAAAAATGTTAAGCGGCTACTCTATTATTGAGCCAGAAAAGATACGAGTTTTGTGAACCACATCCCTGAATTGGTCTATTGTGGTATCGTTATAAAATGTTACGCTGCACACATCGCGTGAATACTCTATTGAGTCAATAGATTGTAAGGCTAAATTACTTCACTTGTATGTCCATGGATGAAATCCATGCTGCACAAAGCAATGCCCCCCCAAGTGCCATTTACAAAAACTTCCTGCTTCAAGGCAGTCTTTAGAAAACTCTCGCCTGGCTCCACTGAAGAGCATCCATCCTTTAACCTGCTTCAGTGACTCTGGTTCCAAACTCAGGTCGACACACTTGCTTATCTCTGCAATTTAAACCTTTATCTTTGACATCGAAAGTTATTCTAAAGTAAAGCCAAGATAAGAAATAAACTAATATCTAATAAGAAAAAGTTTAGAATCATTATGAAATAAGTTGTTGGCAAACAAAATGTTTTATAAAATAATTTGTTTGCCATAAAGTAATTTGGAAAAAAAAGATAACAGCGATTTTTTTTCAATGCAGTGAATTCGCTTTCAAGGCTGAGATTCGTATCAAGCAGTATAATGGATTTCAGTGCAAACAGAAAACGAGGAAATGATAGTATTTCAACTAAAAAGTTACCAAATTTGTAACAACTAACTTTTTAATAGAAACAATTAAGTTTTTAATCAAATGAGATGGATTGGTATAGCTTTTCTTCTCCAGCCTGCTTAAGTGACTGATACATTTAGCCTGAGTGTAGCAAAATTGTATTTTTTCACCATTTGTATATATTTGTTGGTGAATACCTCAAACTGGATCCATTCTTACCTCTCATACTCTCAAATGACAAATGGCTTTCCAGTTCATCTAGTTGCTCTGCATTTAGTTCTGGTTTCTCTAGAAATTTATTGAGATCTATTAAAACCGCCCGCAAGTCTCTTTTCATGTCCTCATAAGTGGTAAAGAAAATATTTGTTTCTTTGCGCATGCGCCAAAAATCCATAATGTGTTCCCAGTAGGGAGTGTACATGACATCATTGTTAATTAAATCCTCTATAAATTCACTAAAAGTACCCTGCCAAGTGCCAAGACCACGATGAAAGTGATAATAAGAGACGGCCAAATCCTTGGGATTGCGGGCGCAATAGACAATCTGTCCGGGCAAAGAAATAGAACTGGGAGTCAAAGCGCAAAGAAATCTGTTACAGTTCCTTGTTTAATCTTACCTTGCATTTCTTTTCCCATATTTCCTTGGGTATTAAATGGGCTGGCAAATGTGATTTCAGAACTCTGGGCGATTGAGCTTTGTTTGCCAATTCAACTGTATTCTTGGGAATCTCTGGATATAATGATTTTAAACTAAAAATAAAATAATAATAATAATAATTTTGCAAGAAATATAATATTTTCTTGCTCACTCCAAGAAGACGCTGCGACTTATCAAATCTTCTTTGTTGGCCGTTTCAAAATCTAAATCATTTTGCAGCAACCAGGTGGCTTCTTGTATCCAAGTTGTGCCGCACTTAGGAAAAGTCACCACATAAACATCATCATCTCTGGCTGGAAACTCATACAGATCACGAAAATCAGCCTCTGTTATGGGCATAGAGCACCAACGTTCTTGCCAGTTCTCTCCGTTTAAGGGAATGTTTGCACCGTTTGCAGTGATGTCCAAGAAGTTTCGTTCCTGGCGCTTGCTGATGTTTTCTGAAAGACGTGCTCGTGTTGTGAACATTTTTGAAAAACTACTGCGGTTTTGGCACGTTTGCATGGCTTTTTATTTGTTTTCAACCAATAAATATTGTTTGCATTCAGGCAAGCAGAAGTAATTAAAGCATTTTCGCACTCTTCCAGTGTCGCGAAGTGGTAAAGTTTGATCTGAATAAAACTCAAAGCTCTGAATAAAAAACAATTTCAAAGGTTTGTTTAATTGTTTTTGCAGGTATTATGGCTGCATGTACATATGTACAAACATTTTAAATTTTATGTTTGTTGTGAAACAATGAGATTATTACTGATTAGCAGGGCTCGCAGTTTTAAGCAAATAATATCATTGCATTTTTTTTTTTTTGTGAAAAGACGTATTATTTTAAAGGTGCAATGTGATGTTTGCTATTTAAGTTCATTTAAAATATTATTTTTGTATTAAGTTTATCGGGCTCAAGTTCTTGCTATAATATTTTTGTGATTGATATTAATTAAATAAGCCAAATAACACATCAAAGGCATGTGTGGACAACCAACTGTTTCGAAGCCGCCACACTGATCTTCAGCATCCGTCGTTGAACTCATTGGCTCAAGTTTCTAAAGCGACACTCATGCCACTTTAGAAACATCAGCCTCTAAGTTCAAGGAGGGGTTCTGAAGTGTAGTATGGCGGCTGCGAAACAGCTAGTTGTCTCCCAGCTAAAAATTTTTTGTTTTCTTTGTCGTGTTTAATTAATACACAAGGGAACAAGGTATTTGTTGTTTAAGAACTGAATGTTGTTTTAAAGGTAATTTGAGATGCTGAATCCAAATCTGCACTTGGTTTTTTTGTATCAGCTCGACTTTTTGAGATATACCGTTATGTCTACAATTATGGCGCTTCCAGTACAAGTATTTAAATAACTTGAAAACGGTTCACCATATTCAGTTAAAAAAAAAACTGAAATTCGTCAACAAAATTATCTTTAATCGGTGCCTACATTGTTTTTAATTTGAACGAGTAGTTTCAGAGATATCGTTGTAGTTTTGAAAAAAAATAACAATTTTATATAAAAAAAAAAAAAAATTCTTATTTAAAAATTCATAAAAAAAAAATAATGCAACTAAAGTCACAATTTTGGTCCTAAAGCATTTAGCTTAATATATTTTGAATCAAATGAACTTTATTTCATTAAAATCGGTGCACAACTTTTGATTTTCTCAACGATCTACTGAGATAACTAAATTGACAAAAATCGCGATTTGTATGTGTTATTTTTACAAAACAAGCTGGACATTGTCAGAGCAGAAAATGAGATACTCACAATTTCAATTATCTGCTATTGTACATTTATGAATACAATATTTTACTAAATGATTATTAAGCTTTCAACGTTTTGTACCTAAATTGTTGATAACCAATTAAATAAAATTTTTTTTTATGAATTGAAATTTTGTGAGAAATCAATATTTTTTTTATGAAATATTAAATTCAATCTAGGGTAATATGTAATTAGATTACCGGTTAATCAAATTTAAATTTTCATAGAGCTCTCTCAAGAAATTCGACTAAAACTAATCCTGCAATGCTAGGTTTTTTTTTCGTTTACGTTATTTTCATGTTTAGGTGGCGATATACTTAAAAGAAAGTACTTTTTGGAGAACCTTTAATTAACGTCAATTCTCTTTGTGTTTAGCAATGATTTCAATCGTGTGCATTGTGTCATTGCGTACTGATTAAAAAGCTTTTTTTTAGATTTCCATTTAGCGCCCTCGATCATACGCTGATGATAAAACTGTTACGCCCAGTTGATATTCAAATTCTTATCAGCAACCTAATAGTAGAATTAAAAGTGAAACTCATTTTGTATGGAAAGCTTTTGATGTTTAATGGTGATAAGAGCAATTAAAAACATTAAACAATAATAAACAGGTTTTCTTACACCTTTCACAATAACACATAGATGGCAGCAGACGACTGACCACAATTTGTTAAAAAAATATACATATATGTATACCAAAAAGCGTAATTTCATATTCATGTTGGCGTAGCATCAGACTTATGGCATTACTATTATGTAAAATGTTATCAATGATGTGAAATTTGGCTTCTTTCCGACACAAAGTCAGCTAAGAATTGCCTCATAAACTGAGTGCTCTTAAGGCAATGTCTACGCTGCATTTCTAAATATGGCTAAAATGTTTGTTATTTAATTTCGAAAGAAAATTTGGTGCTGGCTGTAATTTGCTATATATAATTACTTACTACTTTCTTGACGTTTTTCCTTTTTATTACACCTGCCAACAAAATAATAATAAGTAATTGGTGCTACTTAGTTGAGGTATTGAATGATTTTTAAGTTAATAATTCCGCCGTACTACCAGATAGGCTTTATAAACTACAAAAATCATCAGTATTTTAGCTTCTATGTACTGGGGTTTTTTTTTAGAATTTTATTTCTACAATATGAGATTTTCGAGGAGGCTGTTGCAGACATCTGATCATACCCTGGACATGATGTGTTCGCTTTTATTATACAATATGGTTAAACATTTTGAATTATGCTCTCGTTCAATGTATGATTTTTTCGTGATAGGCTGTAATGTTATTCATTCAGGTTTATTACTGGGGTACAACCATGACTTTGATGTTTTATAAAATTAAATACTCAAAAAATATTAAAAAAAAAAAAAAATTTAACTAGGAAAAAATTATTAGTTGTTTTTAAATATTGTTTATTTACGCAATTTGTTTTAGCTTATCCCACCTTCTCACGAATTTCGAATAGATTTTAAATGAACTTTACTTTTTTTCAAGTAGATGTTTGTAAAAAGAGAATCTGTACATGCTTATTTTAAGAATCTTATTATCTTTCGATAATAATTTTTATAGTACTTTTCCATTTCACCAATTTTGTTTTCAAAGCCATAAAAAATTTTGCAGTTTTTGGTGGCCTGTTATCAGACGTGTTGTCTAACCAACAAGCGATCACTTCCAAATTTAATTTTATCAGCAACGTAAAAAAAACAGGAAAGAAACAAAATGTTTCAAGATTTATTTTGATAAAAAAAAAAAATTTTTTTTTTAAATATTGAAAATTTGATAACATTTTGTGTTCCAAAATACAAGCGAAAAATACAAAAGTGAATGGGTCCATAAGAGAGAAATGCACTTGATAAGAATGGTTAATTTTATTTCAAACAAATACGAGTAAAGTTTCAAAATTGCAAGAAAATTAATAATATAAAATTAGTTTACAGTTGATCAAGAAAATTTCGAGGCATCAACAATTTTTTCCATCAACATTTTTTTTTCCTTACGAGTTCGCTTAAGTACCCCTGTGAGAAACCTAAATATGTGTTCTTGATAAACGAACAGCTCGGCGTTCTACTTTTTATGGTAAAGAGGTGGTGGAAAACCTCGTTTGTGTCGTCGATTTGAGAAAATTTTTTTTCATAATTCTGAATATATTTCATTAATATTTTTTCCTTAATCCAAGGAAAATTTTCCTAGATCTAATGACTTAATTTCATAAACTAGATTAGTGGATTAGTTTTCACTTCGTTAAAAAATTTCACTGGATAGATGAAAAAATTTCATCAAATCACTGAATAATTTCATTAAGTCAATAAAATCGCTCATTGACTAATTAATTTTCATTTGATTTGTATAGAAAATTGAAAATATAGTAAAATGTTTAAACATCAGCAAAGAGTTTCAACTCTACTTGCAGGTAGCAACTAAAACTGCATATAAAAACCGAGATTCTTTTCTTATTTTTCTTATTTCATTTCTTTGCTTTGTTATTAATATTATACGCAACCTTAACGATATATGTACATACTTCGTAAAAATAATGTTATGTTTTCATGAGCTCAATGAAAACTTTCCTATATTCCCTTTATCGTTTCATTTTCTGTCATAAAAAAATATTTTTTTGTTATGTAACAAATGGAAAACTTTATTATTTTAATTATCAGAATTCATATATATATATATACAAAGATGTGTTTATATATACAAAATTCGTTGTTAACTCAATTTCAAACAAATATTTTGTTGTATTGACAAAAAAATTGCTTGTATTTACAAATCTTTTTTTTTTGCTGTGTACATAACGAATGAAAGCTAATGAATAAAATTTCGTTGATTCAATGAACCCCAACGTTGTTTGAAAACGAATGCAGTTTTTCTTTAAATTAATGAAGGAATTCATTAGATTTATGACACACTCCTTGAGCTTGCGTCGTGTCTCTAGGGATCTGCTGTATCCTCCACCGAAGATGATCCGGTACTACGGGGAACGATTATGAAGCTTTTACGGCCCATGCCAAATGAGCGCAAACGGCGTCCTGTTGACTGGCAGCAGAGCCTGCTTTGTGAGGAGTCGCATTTGCAGGCGCCATTGACAAATGGTTAAGCACTTTTATGACTTCAAAGCCCCCTTAGTGAGGAGTTGTATTGAGGACTATCGTAAAGCCGCAAATCAATTTCAACCCAAGCATTCCTAATAACGCTACGTAACTAATAAAAAAAAAAATATTAATTTAACTTTACAGTCAGGCTTTTTAATTTACCATTATTTATTACTTTATCGGGCTGTTAGTTGGATTTTATTTCGTCAGAAGTCAGTAAAGAAGAGCTCAGGTAATAGAATGATTTAACACTGCTGCTTAAAAAAACAGTAGGCAATTACTCATGACGAGGGATCGCAGCCACTTGGGTGCTGATGATTGTCGTGGTGGACGTGAAACAGTCGTAACATGTTCCCCAGACAAAAAGCCTTCAACTTTTCTGTTCTTGACTCCTTTAAGAATTTTGATCACTGCAATCTTGCCACATAAAACTTTTTCTCAATTCTGAAGAAATAAAACCAAGCAAAAAAACTCGATAAAATAATTAAGAATTATTATTTATAGCCATCATAATTTTATGAAATTTATGCGAATGGTCATCTAACTACAAAAATAATCAGTATTTCAGATTTTGTTTCTAAAATCTTAGATTTTTCAAGTGGCCGCTCCAGACATCTGATCATAGCCTTGAAATGATGTGTTCGATTTTATTATACAATGTGGCCAAAAAAACTGTAAATTATTCTAGTTCTAAAGCTCTCAATATCATTTCCTAGTATAACTATTATTTTTGATAGTTATTGAGCAACAACTAACAAAATAATTTTACTTCAGAAAAATTCAAAATTTACAAAAAAAATAGAAAACTCCCAATAATTTCTAATTTTACAAACTTAACTATAGAACGGCAAGAATTGTAAATAAAATAACAACTCATTTATGAAAATTGATGAGTAAAATCTTATTTTATTTATCACCCAAAATATCCAGCCCCTTAAAGATTTGCTTTCGCTTACCAGCGGTTATACATCGTATAAAACATTATATCAACTTGCTCTCCTTCCATTAACTTTTCACTTAATATCTGCCCTCGTACATTTTTCTGTTTTCGCCTTGATGCTGTATATAAATACAAATACAGTTTCATTTTACTACATACATAATTACAAAATTAAGACGTTCTTGGAATTGTGGAAATTTTTGGAAACACAAAATTTAGTAACTTTATGTTCATACGAGTTGTAACATTATCTGGAGAGCGTTGAAATATTTGATATGCAGAATTCTATTACAAATTCCAAAAGCTGTGAAAATCAAGCTGTCAAGCTCAGATATCCTTATGACATAAAAAGATATTCTGCAGAAGGCAAAAATATCCCCTTACATCTAGACTGGTGCAATCACTGGAGCTTATTGCCCGCCAATTATGATCTGTGTTTTGATGAAATTCTGAATTTGGGACTGTTTGAAGATGATGTGTTTGTGGTGACTTTTATGAAATGCGGCACCACGTGGATGCAAGAATGTGCTTGGCTGTTGCTGAATAATTTGGATTTCGTAAGATCAAAAAGGGAGACTATAATGCAAAGGAGTCCTTATTTGGAGTAAGTTATTGAGCACAATTTTTCTAAGGAAAAACCTTAAGCTGAATAATTTTAAAGGTTCAAAAGCTTTGTGCCAGATGCAGCTGGTCCTGCCGACATTGCAGCAAAAATGAGCAGGCCGCGCCTGATTAAGAGCCATTTGCCCGCGCATTTGCTGCCTGTAGAAATATGGCAAAAGAAGCAAAAGGTTGAGAGCAAACCAACAAGGTTTTCAATTATTAAATACATATTAAAAGGGTATGAGTGCAATTTTACTTTCCTAAACCTGAGCTATGAATTTTTGCGTTAGATTATAGAACACTTTTAAAGTAGATAAAAAGAAATGTTATTTTAAAGCCCATTAAGCTGGGGTACAGCCTGAGGCCATTGCCTGCAAAATCATTATGCCTTCAGTTTTGAGCAAGTGAAATCGATTTAAAGCCAATTTAACTTGTGTTTAATAATGGCCAATTATGAAGTTCCACTAACAAATGAAATTAACAACTAAATAATTTTCTTTTAGGTTATTTATGTGGCACGCAATGTCAAGGATGCCATAGTTTCCTCTTATCATTTCCTAAAGAACACAAGTCTTTGGTTGGGAAATAGTCTGCTGGAATATGTAGATGATTTCCTTAATAACGAATTGCTCTTCACCCCGTTTTGGTCTCATGTTTTAGGTTTTTGGTTTATGCGTCATGAATCCTTTATATGTTTCGTTACGTACGAAGAAATGCAGAGAGATTTGCCAGGGGTTCTAAAAAAACTTGGCGAATTTTTGGAAAAACCTCGATTAACTGAACAGCAAATGGCAACTACTGTGAAATATTTATCATTTGATAGCATGAAGCGTAAGTGGAATGTATGTTTTTCTGTGGCCACCAGAATGAAAGGCAGTTTATTATTTCCAGAGAATCCTAGCACTAATATGACTGATCAGTTTAAGGAAAGTTTTCGTGATGCTAAAGATAATTTTCAGTAAGCAAATTATATGGCAATTTTTTTTCTTTTCAAGAAAATTATTTCTTTAATGGGCAATTTTTTCTTTGAAGATTTATGCGCCGTGGCATTGTGGGTTCTTTTAAAGATGAACTGCCAGCCGACTTAATTATAAAAATTGATAATTGGTCGGCTGGGATTTTAAGCCAATATGGCCTAAAAGAGGAAGATATATTTGGAAAGTTGTAAAGGCGGCGTTACATATTTGAAAAAGATTTCTTTTTTTTTTTATTTAAACATTGTGCAATAAAATTTAAATACTCATTTCTCAATTCTCAGTTTTAAAAAGCATTCCTTTAAAATAGCATTTGCATGCGAAATCTTTATTGATGTTACTTTTAATTAGGGTTTTTTTTATCGTGGCATTGTGGTGGGATAAACTGACATCTAAATTTGAGGTAAGCCATTATTTTAGTGTTTTCAGGTGGCAAAAAAAAAAAAAAAATAGTTTCTAATCGCATTGTAAAACTTGTAAAAACCTTTTTTTTTTTGATAATTACATTTGTTAAATTTTTACTGCCTCAGAATTGAGGCCCCTTTTTTTATTTTTGTAATAAAATTGTACTGATCAACATCCTTTTTAAAGAAGGCAGGATGAGTAAAGTGTATGACTTGTGAGCTATAGAATATACCCTGTCTGTTTCACGTCCACCACGAACGTCATCATCATCATCATGCAACTGGCTTCAAACCCAGGCCATAGCCAATTGCATTCCGTTTTTAAGCAATTTTTTAAATAAAATTATCAAACATTTTCATGTCACAAGTTTTCTATCATAATCCGCAAATATGTTTTCAAAAATTTTCAAATTGAGATTTTAGCACGGGTTACTCCAACCTTACTGGGGGGGGGTCTCCACGGCAAATAAACTTGGAAATAATTATGTTCGCAGCTGAAAAATTCGATTGCCAACACCTTATGTTCACATTTGGACCACAAAAACATTTATTTGCAAATACATTGCGAAATAGTTGTTCAAGTTTGTTTTCTGGAAATTATGTTGCTGATGCTTATTTTTTGTGAAACTTAAAACTAGTTTGTGCTAGAAAAATTTGAATAACTCTTGTAATTAAATATATTAAATTGTTTGACACAAATAAATGTCTAAAGAAAATAAAAAAGGTAGAATATCGTACAATCCAGTGTTCCCAGGTCAATGTATTTCTTTCCCCCCCAAAAAAAAAAATTTAAAAAACCCCTAAAATTCAATGTTTTTCTACAAAATCCCGCTAAAAAAATTTGGTGAACACTCTGTTTTAGTTTGCGAATCACCAATATTAATGCATTGACAATGCGGAAAATGCATAAAATTGTTAAACTTTCCCCAATTAAAAAGAAGTAAAAATTAACTGATTATAAATATTTTTAGTGTATTGATTATAAATTTTCGATTTGTGTATTTGTATTCACATATTTTGAGATCTAAGTACATATGTATGTATTTATGGGCAGCTGAAAATTGTTATCTGCGTATCTAGAAAAAATTAAGTGTCTCCAAAAATATTAACCGGCTAATTCATAAAAATTATAACAGTTTTATAAAGCTCTTATTTGACAGATTTTCCATACAAATATGTCAAATAACAGTCTTATAAGCCTGCTATAATTTTTATGAATTAGGAGGTTAAAATTTATCAGTTGAAAAATATTCTAACTCCTGCCATTTTACCGTTCAACCAAGCACAGAAATCCCCAAAAGAAAATACCCCAAAAATAATTTCTTTCCTCCTAAATTTTCACCGTAAGAATTTAACACCCCAAATTTACCCCTAAAAGAAATAAGAAACCCCTAAATCTAGGGGGAAACCCCCTAAACTGGCAACACTGGTACAATCACTCCCACTCAATATTTTTTTATTTATATCCAATACCCAGTACATGTTCTATGCTTCAAAACATCGTCTTGAACAGGAATATATATTTACTGTTACTCGACCTCTTCACCAGCTATCAACTTGAGCATGACATGAACATGACACTGGCAGAGCAACTTTTTTAATTCGCTCATGTTTTTTTTTTTTTTGTACATGGAGAACACTTGTCTCTAAACTATTCATAATTTTTGATTTGTCGGAAGTGTTTACTTCGTTCATATTTTTGCTTTATTTCAGTATTTTATGTATATGTATATCCTCTCAATTGTTGTATTTTTAAATCATAAAAAATAATTTTAAACTATTATTTATTTCCAATATTTCGCCAACAATTAGAAGGATTTTTTTTTTTTTTTTTTTTTTTTTTTTTTTTTTTTTTTTTTTTTTTTTTTTTTTTTTTTTTTTTGAAGATGCCAACGAATTGTTGGCGAAATATTGCAAAATAAATAAATAATTGTTTAAAATTATTTTTTTATAAAAACCTAAAGATCCAAAGCTTGAATAAATAATCTAACAATCTAAAGATCAAATAATATAAAAATAACCAGTATTTCTAAATCTGTAGAATTAATATTTTTTTTATTTTTCAATGATTTGTTCTTATCTGTTTTCTGTGGTATTTTTCATGCGAGCTAAGCTGTCAAACAGAAAATGACATTTCCTGGCTAACTTTATGGCGAACATCGATGCTCTTGCCCATGCTCGGGCAGAGATGCCGATGAGCGATGTTCGACATCATGTTCATGCCAAGTTGATGGCTAATGGAGACACCTACTGCTTGTGCTCGGAAATAATTATTGCACGTGAGGAGTGCTTTTATTTTAATGCTAAAGCAACTGTGTGCTTAGAATAAGCAGCAGTTAATTTAATCGAATAAAATATAAAACATCTAGATTTATAAATGATGAGCAGCACAGAGTATACGAGCCTCAATGATGAGTCTAAAACCTACAACCTTGTTTCCATTGCTTATTGATCACTATTTCAAGACTAAATAAAAATAAAGAACAAATTCTGTTTCTTTAGATCAGTAACATTCTGCTTTCTTATACAGAAAATTATGATATAAAAGTGATTAAAAGATTTATATTCCAGCCGTTTTTTTTTTGCAAACGTGGTATATTAAATATTTCTTTAAAATCAGCTCAGTATTTAAAAACATTTGCTCAATCGCATGTAACAATTAGATAACGCTTTTTTGTGAGCATATAAAGCCAATGTTTTGCATTCGTTTCAGATTTATGGTAAAATTATCTTGATTTTGTCATATGTAAGATATGTCTCAACCAAAAAATCGTATTAGCTAATTGCTGTAAACAATATCTTTACAACTTTGCATTAAACAAATTCTTGTATGTCATATTTTTCATACGAAAGTTCGCGATGAACGTGAAGGGTTGTGAGTTGGAATATATTTCATCTTCACCAACATTTTGTTATGCTCTCACAAATAGATAAACATTCTTTCCAAAATGCTATCATACATTTGTCTACTCTCCTGCACTTTATAAACTGAAAAAAAAAAAATAAAAGAAAAAATCGAAAAATGGTAAAAAAAAAATTGAAGTTACTGCCAGTGATTTAGTTTTGGCCCTGTAACAGTTTCGCAATTGATTTACAAAATTGATGTTATCAGATTCTAAGAGCTTGAGAAATTTAGCTATAAAATTAAAAATAAACTAAAAACTGTTTTCAGTAGTTTGAAACACCTTTGAAAGAGCAAACTTGCTTGGAAAAATAGCTGAATAAAAAATATTAACAAATAAATAACTAAAACTAAATAAAAAATGCATCAAGAAAACAATTGCTTCCAGTCTTGGGATTTTGAAACCGCAGCCCAGGACAGGTGGTCGTTTGGCTACAAGAGGTTTGCTACTGAGGGCAAAAATATTCCTCTTGAGAAGAACTGGTCCGAAAGCTGGTGCACTTTGCCCTCCCACTATTGTACATTTTTAGACCAGGTTCTAAATTTTGAATTGCGTGAAGATGATGTCTTTGTGTCTACGTTTATGAAAAGTGGCACTACTTGGATGCAAGAATGCCTCTGGCTCTTGATGAATAACTTGGACTATGAGCAGGCCAAACAAAAGAGTATTTTGCAGAGAAGTCCTTATTTAGAGTAAGTGTGAAATTTCATTAGAAACACTTCTCAACACAAGAATTTTCAGAGGTTTGCAACCAAATCTCGCTGATCGCATAGAAAACTGTAGAGTACTTGCCAGTCCACGCCAGCTTAAATGTCATTTGCCCGCCAATTTAATGCCGTTTCAAGTTTGGGAAAAGAAACAAAAGGTTTTTTTTTTTAATACAATGACACAATTTCCTAAAGCAAAATGTTATCGATACTCTTCTGTGCAGGTGGTCTATGTCGCTCGTAACGTTAAGGATGTTATAGTTTCTTCATATCATTTCCTCAAGAACACACATGTGTGGTTGGGCAAAAATTTGGCCGAATATGTGAACGATTTCATGAACAATGACTTGCTGCACACACCCTACTGGACGCATGTTCTAAACTTTTGGTTTATGCGCCAGGAGCCGTTTATATTTTTTGTCACTTACGAAGATATGAAACGGGACTTGGCTGCCGTTTGTCAAAGATTGTGTGCATTTCTGGGCAGACCGCAGCTTACGCCCGAAGAATTGGAAAAGTTTGTGGACTACTTGTCCTTTGGCAGCATGAAAAGTAATTGTCAAATTTGTCGCAAAGGCTTAAAAATATTTACTAAAAAAAAAAAATTTTGTTTCACAGAAAATGTTAATGGTGGCCTCGTCGAAGTTTTAAAGACAATATTTCCTGGTACTGAGGATGATTTTCAGTAAGTACTTCCACATAATTATTAGAACTTTGCAAACAATTTATTGTTTTTGTCCGTGTGTGCTGAAGTTCTAGGGAAGAAGTTCAAATGCGTTCAAAATTATTTTCTGGAGCGCAACAATATTACATTTTTTTTGTAGTATTCTTTACATGTTGCTATTTTCCGATAAATTTTTCGACTACAAACAGTATTTAATCGGTATAAATGTTCTAGATACTCGTTCTTCGACCTTTTGTATTTAACTTTATTTGGGTGCTCAAGGTCATATTTTCCTGAAGGAGATACACAAAGGAGTATCGAATAATTATCAATAGAAAATATATTTATTGGGAATAAAGTGACCTTGAGCTCATTTATTATTAAACCAAATAAAGGTATTGTATAAATTTTTAAAGAAAAAAGCTTGTGCTTGTGCTACTTCTTGTAAAATTGTTAACAAGTAGTTTTTCCATGAATAATTTAATATTATATGAGTAAATTACGCACAACAACAAAATTTCTAAAATTTCACGGTCAGGCTTACTCGAGTATTTAATATTAGCAATGAGATTATGCATTGCATACAGACTACAGAATAATAAATTGAGAAATTTAAGCGAGAAATATAAATCATAATCGCATAAAGTTTCTTGCTTTTGCTGCTTTGAACATTTTGGTGTTTTTCCATGAAATTTTTCGACTAAACAGTTCGTAGGCGAAGGGAGCTCAGGTGATTTCACCTTTCATCTTCAAGATTGACTTCTTTATTTGCGAAATAACTGATGTTTCTTCGGATCTCATGTAAGCAATGAATTTCTGGTTTGGAGAGCTGTGTTGGTTTTTCCCTTGGTTCTTTCTGCAAGCTGTAACAGGTGTCGTGGGGGTGATTTCCACCTCTCTTTCTCCCAATGTTTTGGTATTCACTGTGTCATGAATATAGCCTTGTCACTTAGTTTTCTTCTTTTTTTTTCATTTGATACTCGATTAGGTATTGTTGGTCTTGGAGTATCTCCTAAGGCTTCTTGGTGCGACAGCTACCATAGGAGTGCCAATGAGGGAGCGTGAGCTTCTACTTTGTCGTTTAAAGGCGTTCGAATCGTCCTCTGTTCCGACGCTTACCCCTTTTTCAACTCGTGCATCTTTTATTTTAGTAAAATAATAATAATTATTTTAGTAAAATAATAAATAATAAAACAATAATAATAATAAATAATAAAACAATAATAATAATAAAATAATAATAATAAAATAATAATAATAAAATAATAATAATAAAATAATAATAATAATAAAATAATAATAACAAAATAATAATAATAATAAAATAATAACAATAAAACAATAATAATAATAATAATAATAATAATAATAATAATAATAATAATAATAATAATAATAGAATAACAACAACCTGCGTGCAAAACACCATGAGAAAATAACAAAATATAGCACTCTCATAGATCCTATTAAAAGACAGTGGAACATAGACATCGTGAGAACAATCCCAATAGTGATCTCAAGCACCGGGTTGATTCCGAAAGTACTACACGATGGGCTGAGAGAGCTAGAAATGCCAGAACATCTGTGGCAAATAATGCAGAAGGCAGTGGTGATTGCAACTACACGCATCGTCAGGAAGTTTATGGGAACATAACAAAAATAACATAATAATAATATAAAAAAAAATAACAATGGCAAAATTATGATTGGCGCTGTGATTATAAATAATCTGTGCACATCAGAGCCTAATCCCTTGGTAAAGCCTGGGATAGGTATTTTCCAATCTCACAGAGATTGAGAAATTAAGGAAACTCTATAATAGAATAATAACTTTTTTTTGCGGGTTGGGGAAGGGAAATGCTTTTACGCATGTCTGCCAGGTCGTCACTCTTCACGACAGGCGATGTTGTACTCCTCGAAAGACTACCAACTAAAACCGCCCCCCCCCCCCATTTACCATGGGAGTCATCCACACTGGAACTACTCTCGTATTACTTCAGTGTGGCTCCCTTCACTTGGGCTATAACTGCCACTCTCTGCATGCTAGTTCCCCGTCGGGCCCGCAATAAAATAATAATAATAAAATAATAATAATAATAAAATAATAAAATAATAATAATAAAATAATAATAATAAAATAATAATAATAAAATAATAATAATAAAATAATAATAATAATAAAATAATAATAAAATAATACTAATAAAATAATAAAAAATAATAATAAAAAATAATATAAAAAATAATAATAATAAAATAATAATAATAAAAAATAATAATAAAATAATAATAATAAAATAATAATAATAATAAAATAATAATAATAAAATAATACTAATAAAATAATAAAAAATAATAATAAAAAATAATATAAAAAATAATAATAATAAAATAATAATAATAAAAAATAATAATAAAAATAACAATTACTAATAATAATAATAATAAATCACTTCACTGATCAAGTTAGTACCAAATTGTTTTAGTCGATTAATTTATTCGAAAAAAAGAAACAAGTAAAATAACTAAAGAATGTCACTTTCCTGAAGTATTTGGCTAAAATATTGTTTCGATTTGAACTCATGTGCTAAACTTCCAAGCACTTTTATTTATAGATTTGTCCGTCGTGGCATTGTGGGTTCCTTTAAGGATGAACTGACACCTGAATTAATCGAAAAAATTGACAAGTGGTCAGCCCAAACTTTGAGCCAATATGGTCTTCAAGAAGAAGATATTTTTGGTAAACTTGAGTAGCTGAACGTGACGAAAAAAAAACCAAAAATTTTTTCAAAGATTTCTAATCCTAATGAGTAAATATTATACCAAAATAAGTTTTTTGAAAATATTTCAATAAATTGTGCTTTAAAGCATATATATATATATAATTACGTAGTAATTACTGTTGGTTTTAAAAATATTTGCAATGATCTATAAATGTAATTGTCCTGAAAACGCCATCCAGAGCTGGGGGAATACTGGCAATTACATCAAAATCAAAACTTGGGGTTCTTCAATATGAATCTAATATCGCTTTCATTTCTGAACAGGAATGCTGAACTTTGGGTTTATGACATCGTTTACCCACTACGAAAATCTTTATCTAGTGGTAGATTTCTAGCAAACTCAATGGAACAAAAATGTGTTTGTTTACTACTTGCCATTCGTCAGTATTGTGTGTTGTTGTCTGAAAGAAATTGTTGACTTTTATTTACATTACTTCTCCACCAACACTACATGTGCAGGGACGTAGAAATATGGCAGTTTCTTCATCTAACTTGAAGCAGAGTGCACAACATGTTACATGTTTATCACCCGTTTTATGTGTGACACATTTAGAAAAGAACATGGTACCCTTCGGCAGTGTGTCGTATTGCTTGAAAAGAAAAATACTCTCGCCGCAATGTAGCATAAAGGTAACATTTTCTACAGCATAAAAATGTGCCCTCAAAAATCGTAAAATATTATAATAATATTTTAAACGTCTCTAGTCATGCTAACAGTTTATGGTTCACAGATATTGAGACACCTCTTTTACTTACTTAACTATTTAATGGTGTTTAATTTCGTTTACTCCAAAGTTGATAACGATATGATTTTTGTTTTTTATGTTCAACTCAAGGTCGATTAATAGATAAAAAAAAGATAATTTACTACTTTAAAAATTTTACATATTTTACAGCTGCTTGGTCTTGAGAAATTTTTGAAAAGATGCAAGTAAATAAAATAGATATGGGCTGTAAATTATTTTTACGTGCGATTACTTGAAATCCAAGAGGCTTTAACGCCTCTAGTAAGGGGCGCTAACTAGCGAAAATATTTTTATACATGTCAAATGTTGAGAAAGGTTTTCATTGTGGCTTTTCAACAAATTGATTCAGTATTTTATGTGGTAAAAATGTGAATGCTTATTGCTAAAAACATATTGAAATTTGTCACAATACATTTCGTGCAAAAAGAAAAACCATGTACAATTAATATTGATTCAGGTGCAATTTACCTTGGCCAATGTTTAATGAATAACTAGTAAATTTTGATTCAAACTTATTTGTTATATGTTTCATGGGCTGCCAGTCGTATGACCGGCCCACTGGGGTCCAAGAGGGTACCACTGTGCTATTATTGGTTCAGCCTTGCGTTGGCTCTACTAATTAAGTTGTTTTTTGTTCTTTCTATTCATTCTAATTGTTATGATGGCTGGGAGCGCATAATGGCTGCAGTTTGAGTCCAATCAGAAGTAAACAAAGTAAAAGAAACGAAATATCAAAGTAGCTATGAACTAAAATACAAGTAAATTAGATTAAAAAAATTACCAATAGGAAAAAAATTTTCTTTGGCAACTTCAATTTTTATTTTAATTTAACTGTATTGAAATATTTAAACAACAGCAATGAAAGTTGTGGGACCGCTATACGTTACTGTTTTAAAAACACTGTGCGACTTACATAGTTATGACTTACGTATCAAGCAATTTGATGATGGTGATGTGGCCCGCCAGCTAATAAAACTTCAAATTTATTTTTCTTGTTTTCTTTAAATATAATGATCGCTACTTAATATGTAATTAATGATTTTAAATTATGAATTTTGACTAAAAAGCCAAGATTAGTTTTCAAGGTTGCTTTAAAGCAAACAATTGTCTTTGCATGCAGTATCAGTTTGAACTAGAATGAAAATCCAATAAAATAATCTTCTTTCCACGTTTTAATTTTTTTTTGTAATTTTTAATTTTTATTAATTTATCGACTTATTTCAAATCTTTTAAAATGTTGAAGTGTTTTTCCATGCCAGTCATTGTTGATAACTTTTTCTCTTCTCTTCTCTTCTCTTCTCTTCTCTTCTCTTCTCTTCTCTTCTTTTTTTTTTTTTTTTTTTTTTTTTTTTTTTATTTATTTTTTTTTTTTGAAAGTGCAGCATTTTGCTCCATCAAAAACTCTTCGCCTAATCATTATTAAATGAGCATAAATAAATTGCTTAAAATGAACAAATTTTTGTCAAACACAACTGCATTCTGCAAATCAAACACCTACACAGTAAAATGATAAAAATATTCGATTAAATATTAAAGAATATTTAGCCCACTTGACCATAATACCCAATATGAATTCATATAAAAATTTTTAATATTTTTTTAAGCACTACAGAACAAAAAACTAATAATAATATGTGTTATTGAAATACTTTTTGATTTTTGTTTGTTTATTTTTCCATTAAACATATGTATAACTTACAATTGTAAAGTAACGTTGGGTTGCGAAATATCAGTTTTTGTTTTGAAATTTTTTCTTTTTTCTTAAAATATGTTTTTACTTTCTTGATGCCCGCAATTTTACCACAAAAAATCTTTCTTCATTTCAAGGAAGTAAACTCGAAAGTAAAATCCTAATCGATAAAAGGTGGTCCAAAAGCAGTCATCCGATGATGTTTGGATTTCAGAATATCGGTTGTGACTGGCGCAGTGTGTGCCGCTGCTGCGTCCTGTAGATTTTCGGTGCCCCAGAAGCGATAGTTTTGCTTATTCATGAATCCGCTGAGGTGGCAATGAGCTTCATTGCTCATTATGATTTTGATCGAAAAATCGGTCACTTTGTCGTGACACCATTATTCCGCGTTTTTGGGGAGTGTATCGCTTCATGGCTTGTTCACTTGTATTCTACAGCTGTCTAGTTCACATATGTAAAAACAGATTTGACGGTTGGCCGCCATTTGCAAAAAATAAGAGCAACTTCCAATAGGGTGATATCTTTTGATCCATTTTGTGGTTATCAATTACATAATTTCTTTTTTGTTTTATTCAGGCCTTTGATTTGCAAAATTTTGCACCACAGTATTTTTGATAAAAAAGCGCCACCAATAGTAGGTTTCTTTCAAAAAAAATTTTTTATTTGCTTTTCTAAACAAAATGTTGGTTATAAGTTTTTTTTTTTTTTTTTTTTTTGAAGCCAAACACATATTTACATTTTTTAAATTTTTGAGCGACATTAGTAGTAGTGAAACTTAGTTTTTGAAAATATTTGTACATAAAAATTTACTTATTGTAAATATTACCATGCAAAACTTTACTTATACAAAAAATTTAGAGCATAAAAGAACTGCATATTTTTATCCCAAAAATTTTGTATTAAAAAAAAATTATACAGACGGCTGAAAAAGCCAATAAATACAGTTAAGCAGATTTCCTAAACCCAAAATAATAAGAAAAACTTTAATTTTTAAAAATTTGTCTAAAGAACAATTTTTGGTGAAGAAAAGTATAACCATGGCCATGTGGGCATCACTTGTTTGTGCTGAAAAGCAAAAAAAAAAAAAACGATAAGCAAACTCTATCAACAATTCTGAATTTGCTACTCAAAAACACAGGCAGAAAGCAACGACTAACCGAATGAACGACAATACCGAAAACTCCCAAAAATTTGTTTGCTTAATATAATATAACAAGAGCAAATCAAATTCCATTCAGTTCACTGTCAAATCCATAGCTGTACACATTTCATACAATAATAGCGTAGAAAAATGTCCAAAACTATTTTAAAAAGTCGCCCAATTACCACGGAAGCGTCCAAAGCCCGCTTGCACTTTCCCATGAAGCAGTACGCCACTGAGGGTAAAAATATACCTTTGCAGAAAAATTGGTCCGAAAGCTGGTGCACTCTGACGGAACATTTTGATAAAGTTTTACCCGAGATTTTAGACTTGGAAGTGCGTGACTATGATGTGTTTGTGGTTACTTTCATGAAATGTGGCACAACTTGGATGCAAGAAACTGCCTGGTTGTTAATGAATAATTTGAACTTTGACAAAGGAAACGAAAAACTAATTATAATGAAATCTCCATTCATAGAGTGAGTAGAACAAAGTGAAGTGGCAAAAGAATCAAGTTTAAACAAAAGATTAACACTAGAAACAAAACAAATAGATGCCAATAAATTACTAAATTACTTGCACCTTTAAATGTGTTTTAGTCCCTCTCCCCAACCTCTTTCTCTCGCTCTCTTGATTTACAAGCAAGAGAGAGAGAACCTTTAAATAAAGATATACAGGTCTGTTCTGCAAATCATTTTACCTTAAATTATATGATTTCTAAATCTAAATTACATCGGAAGCCTGATTTTTTATTGGTCGCCGTTTTGTGATTTTTTTTTAAGCCCAAGACATTTAAAATGTTATTGAAGGCCTGGCTTATAATGTAGACTTAATATTACTGAAGTAATGATCGGTTTGATTTTAGAAATCGTTTTATTTAAAAGCATGTGATTTGCAAACTGCGCCTGTTAATGTGAATTTTTTTTTATAAAAATATTGTTGGTGCGCAAAGCTTTCAGGGTATTGTGCCCACCATTGCAAGTCCCATAGAAATGTGCATTCAGTTGCCCAGTCCACGTTTAATTAAGACCCATATGCCCGCCAATTTAGTGCCATTGCAAATTTGGGAGAAGAAGCAAAAGGTAAGTCACATTATTACAACTTCAAATACCTTCTACTAGAGTATAAATAAATTTTTTCCAGATTATTTATGTGGCCCGCAACGCCAAGGATGTCATTGTTTCCTCATTTCATTTCACGAAAAATGTTGGCATGTGGCGTGGTGATAATTTTAGCGATTATGTTGATGATTTTATAAACAATGAAATTCATTACACCAACTTCTGGACACATGTTGTGGACTTTTGGAAAATGCGCCATGAATCCTTTATATTCTTTGTCACCTACGAAGAGATGAAGCGTGATTTGGCGAATGTGTTGCAAAGACTGTGTACCTTTTTGGAGAGACCGCAACTGTCGGCGGAAGAGTTGGAGCAAACGCTCAAGCATCTTTCTTTCAGTAGTATGAAGGGTATGTCTTATACTTAAATTCCAATAGCAACAAATATTTTAATATTTTCTACACTCTTAAAGAAAACAAACAAATCAATTTGACTGATTCTTTGAAACAAAGTATGCCTGGTACTAATGAGGATTTCCAGTAAGTTTTGAAATACTTTAGAAAGATAAATCTTGTACACAAGCTTTAGCAAAACTTAAAATTACAAAAAAAAAAAAAAAATATATATTAATTTTTTTTTTAGATTCATGAGACGTGGTATTGTGGGTTCATACAAGGACGAATTAACCGCCGAATTGCAGGAGAAAATTGACAAGTGGACTGAGCAGTGTTTGAGCCCCCATGGGCTAAAAGAGGAGGACATCTTTGGGGAACTTTGATATTTTTTTTTAAATTGCCCTTACAGCTTATTTCTTTGTATTGCTTGATGATTTCAATAAAAGTATTTTTTCGTTTTAGAGAAGTATCAGCTGCTAATTCTATCTAATGTTACCATGAGATACGAAATTTTTCTAAAAAATATTTCGTTAATTTCTTCCGCCTTCGCAAGAAATACATGTGAGCACATGTGCAAGTTAGTGGCTGCGTTTCTAATTTCCACAATTTTCTCTTATTAGTACATATATGCATTTTTCCCATTACACTTTTCTATAGATCTTTCGATAGCAAAATTTGTCGATTCAAAGCTTGTTTATAGCATATCGTTTACTTTGATCGCATTGGTTTTTAGAACATTTGTATAGCAAAATATTTCTACTGAAAGGTTTTCAATTACATGAATTAGTTTTTTTCCAATTTTTTTTGATATTATTATTTTTTATTACTTTTATCAGGCTCAAGTTCATTGTGTATTATTTTTGAGATTGATTTTAATTAAACAAAACAAAAAAAAAAAAAAATGTCAAGGACCTTTAGCTGGGTGCACAACTAGCTGTTTCGAAGATGCCGCACTTCTAATCAGCAACCGTCCTTTCTATTTATTAAACTTTCTGTCAGTTTGTGGGTTTTTCGAAATCGAAATTGAATTCGGAAAAATAATGTGGGCCATTTATAAAGCGATTACCAAAAGTAAATTTTTTAACTTTTTTTAATTTTTTTTATGGTGGGACCTTAATATATCCGATTGATAATTACTTAGAAACCTTGTCATACAGAAACCATTTTTATTGTTGTAGGAAGGTTGTGAAGAAAAGTAAAAGTGTTGCGAAACCATAAAATTGTTTTCTGTATTAAAGGTGTGTTTGAACACTTGTAATTCTCATTGTGTTCATGGGAATAATAGAATATCTGGACGGGTTGCAAATATTCTTCTCGAGTGTACTGTTGAGTTGAGTAGCTGAAAAAGACAGAAAGCATTTTTAGACTTAAAATAATACATGACACGCTTTCCTTAATTCTGAGGTTGATGTTCTTGTTTAAGATATATTATTTTCTAAATGTTTTTTCAAGTATTATTGTATTTTTTTTTTCTTTAGAAAATTTTTCTGATATTTTTTAATGACAGTCTTGGGACAAGAAAATATCGTTTAGTAAAACACAAAAATCTTTAATGTTTACAAGATTTTTCTAAGGAAGTTTTTGATCTTTTTAATTTATTGGGGAAACAAGTTTGCTTTGCTAGATTTTATGCAGTTAGTGCTGAACTTTCTAGCGCTGCTATATTAGGAATGTTTACTGTGCTAGACTTTGTATTCAATACAACAACTATTCTCTGCAAAATTGTATACATAATAAATTTTTAATTACTTTTTAGGGCTTTACTTTGATTTAATTTTTTTAGGATTGAGAACGATTTTTTTTTTTGTCAAATAAATAAATATCAAAGAAAAATGTGAGCCCTGAAATAAAAGTTTGCGTGCACGGAAATTCTATATTCCCTCTTTGTCTTTTCCCTTGTGTCCAATAAAAGCTCATGAATTTGCCAAGTAAACTTCCCCGTGTAAAAGCACTCTTCTGTCTAAAAGCCCCATTTTTAAAGCTGTGGCTCAACGAATAAAATTATCTGCATTATCTTAATAACTCCTCGCCAATAACCATTTAGCTGATTCATTATCTTATCAAATCTCTACGTATTGACGAATTTTTGTGTCGTAAAATAACTATGATTTTTTTAATGATCTTTTAAAACTGAATTTAAATTCATTGTTGCCGTTAATTATTTTGATTTAAAGCTTTATTAACAAAAAGCTCTCCAAAAACCTGTAGCTAGTGATCTTTTCGAGTGAAAAAGCTTAAATTATGAAACAAAAAAAAACTTGAAACAAATTATCAATGTGAGTAAAACAGTTTCACTTTTCTAAAAGTGATCGCGTGTAGTCTTTATTAAACAATGTTTCACATTAAACGCTCTCTGCGTTTACGTTACAGAAAATGTTATTTTTTCTTAAGTACTTTAAGTATTTGTTTAATTATTTTCTACTGCATTATCAGTCGCAAACAAAATCCAATGTTATTAACATTCTACGACAAAGTGAACTTCAACAACAGCCATAAAAATAATGGGAGCAGCACCACCAACAGCACCAGCAGCAGCAGCAACAACATTAAAACAAATATTCATCAAAATTTATCAAAGAAACACGTAGTTGACTCTAATAAACTACTACGTGATTGGCATATTAACACACAAACACAACAACAGCTACAGCTAACACGCGATCATCCGCAAACTAGTACGAATAATCGTACCAGCAACTACCAACAACAACAACGGCAACAACGGCAACAACACACAGCAAACAAACCACAAAACAGAATTTTAAATTTCGATACGAGTAAATTTGGTCAAACAGCCATTACAAACAGCACGTACAACTTGAAATTGATTGAAAATAAAAATACCATCACCAGCAACAACAACAACAACAATAACAACAACGACTATGACGACGACAGCAGCAATGTGAACATGTACAACAATGAAAAAAAATTGCAATTAACTGGTTTTAATGTTGAGCTTTCAGAGCGATTGCCGCTGCAACGTTTAATACCAGATACAAGACACAAAAGGTGAGCGCGACATGAAGACAACAAGTTTTGTGTGTGTGTGTGTTTTTTTAATACGAAAAATATAGAAAATATTATTTTAGTTAACTTAGGGTCGCCAAGATATTTTGCTTTGCCAAAAAGCCAAAGGCAGGGGAAGTGATTTTGGTTAGAAACATTTTTCAACGAACTTAAGGTTAAATGTTATTTTCTGTTAGACATTTATTAAAATTTTCAAATATTTCGCTAACTCTGGGTTAACATCTTTAGGGAAGTAAAAATAATAGCAAGCAAGATTTTGAAATTTAAAAAATAGTTTGCCAAAACCGAGGAGCTACATGAGCCCATTGAAATGTATTATTTTAGGTCTATTCACGGTTTTAGGCCTTTTCAGCCGCCCATATGCCGCTGACATTTCGTTGATGCTGTTCAACTCGTCAGTAGACTCGAAAACCATGTTTGAAACAGTTTCTTCTATTATTCCCCTGAACACAATGAGAATCACAAATGTTCAAACAAACGTTTAAAGACAAGAAACATTTTATCGTTTTGCGACACTTTTATTTTTCTTCACAACCCGTATACAACGAGTTACCCAATACGTGGTGATCGTTACTGCGATTTGTTCTCTTGAGAGTATCAGAAAGTAAAGGGTTTTTGTATATTCAAAAATGAGCCAATTTAAATGTATTATTTTGTGACTCTTAATGTTTTCTTTGATGTTTTTATTTTTCTGCCGTCCCGTATGTCGCCGAATTTTCGTTGATGCTACTCAACTCGTTAGTAGATTGGAAAAAGCTATTTTTGAAACATCACCTCTTATTCTATTATTCCCATGAACCCAATGAGAATTACAAATGTTTAAACAATTTTTTTTTTCGAATCTACTGATGAGTTGATTAGCATCAGCGAAATATTGGCAGCATATAGACGGCTGAGAAAGACAGACACTATTAATAAAGTCAATTTGTAGACCTAAAGTAACGCATTTGAGCTTTTTAGCAGAATAAAGGAAAAAATAAAATAAAATTTGACCTAAAGTCTGGTGATCATCATTCTTTATATTGGTCAAAAAGGTCGGTAAAATAAATAATTCATCGAGGAAATATTTCCTAAAAATAATTTTCTATTGAAAATTTTTGTTTTGGCATTTCTGGCCTTAGAAAAATTGGGTTTTCCGCCCTGATGCAGGGCAACCCTAAACATGATCGATGGTTGGCAAAGTAGGTTAACAAAACCTTGCAAATTAAAAATGCAGGTTTTAAAATAAATATCTTTGCAATTTTTTTTTTTTTTTTGTGATTTCAGTTGTAAAAGCAAACTTTACTTGCCTGCCCTTTTGCCCCAGTGCAGTGTTGTAATAGTCTACCACAATGAACACTTTAGTGTTCTCTTGAGAACAATATATTCACTCACAGATCGCACACCGCCCGAACTTTTAAAAGAGATTATTTTAGTCAACGACTTTAGTGATGAACAGAGCAAAGAAATTGAGGATCATGTGAAAAAGCAACGCTTCGAAAAAGTCCAACTTGTGAATGTGTCGCAAAGAGAAGGTTTAATAAGAGCCCGTTTGAAGGGTGCCAAAAAGGCCCTGGGTGAGGTTTTAGTATTCCTGGATGCCCATGTAGAGGTTAACGAAAATTGGCTGCCCCCCTTGTTGGTGCCCATTGTAGAGAACAACAAAACGTGCACTACTCCCATTATAGATATAATTAAATATGATACCTTTGAGTATCAGGCTGCTATGCCCTCACGAGGAGGCTTTAATTGGGAGTTTAATTATGTACAACTGCCTTTGCTGAAAGAAGAAGAACAGCTGCTGCCACTGCCCCATAATAATCCGGTAATGAATGGCGGCCTCTACGCCATACGAAAAGACTATTTTTGGTCATTGGGCGGTTATGATGAAGGCCTGGAAATCTGGGGTGGTGAGCAATTTGAATTAAGTTTTAAAGTTTGGTTGTGTGGCGGCCGGTTGCTGGAGGTTCCCTGCTCTCGCATAGGACATTTATACAGGGATCCCGAATTTAGAATCAGCTATACACTGAGAAAAGATGATTTTATATCCAAGGTTTGTAAACTGCAACCATATCACCATATTGAGTATTTCCCTAGCTAAGCTTTTACTTTCCTCAAGAACTACAAAAGGGTAGCTGAAGTCTGGCTGGACGAATACAAAGAGTTTCTCTATGAGCATGTGCCTAAATTAACGCAAATCAGAGCTGGCAGCCTGAAGCGACAAAAATTGTTAAGAAAGCAGCTAAACTGTCGACCCTTCAAATGGTTTTTTGATAACATAGCCCCGGATCTAATTAAAGCTTATCCACCCATTAAACCGGCAGATTTTGCGCTGGGGGCCATACAAAGTGTGGCCGCACCTCAACTCTGCATAGACTTAAGCTCGACCGCCAGACGCCACATTGTAAGTGATGCCATGAAACCCTGTTCTCCTGATCTTAAATATCCTTATGCTGGTCAAAAGTTTCATCTAAGTTTTCGCCATGATTTAAGGCATCAAGGCAATTGTCTAGAGGTCCAGAGCTGGTCTTCGCATGCTGCCATTTGGCTCTGGCCCTGTCATAATTCAGGAGGCAATCAGTATTGGTATTACGATCGTAATAGCCAGATGCTGGTACAAGGAAAGACTGATTACTCACAACTCTGTTTGGAAATGGATAAACAAAGTTTTAAGATTTATGCTAATTACTGTGATTTTACGAAACTAGAGCAGAAATGGCATATTGGTTATGTTAACCAAACGGCCATGGAACATTTTTTCGAGGACTAAATATGAAAAAATAAAAAATTTTTTTTCTTTCTTTTTTTTTTGTAATCTTTGCCTCAATTATTTTTTGGGGAAATGGGGGAATAAAAGAATCATTTTGAACGAAAAATTCTATTGAACAAATTTTGACAATGTAAAAATTTTAGGCTTAAATTTACTTTGACCACAATGTTTCAAACAAATTAATTTTTTTTTTTTATTTAAATACTTGGAAATTTGCTGTACATTAAAGGCCATATTTATAATAATTATTGTGAGTTTATTAAGCTCTTATTTGACGTATTTCTACGGAATATTTCTCAAATAAACGTGTAATAAACCTTCAATAGTTTTTATGAATATGGGTGTAAATATGTTAACAATAATATTTTTTAATTGTGCTGAAGTAACAATTTACGACTTTTTTTTCTTCTAAATAATATAACATTTTGCTCATTTTTGATTTCATTTGACATCAAGTTGTACAGCCTGAGTCCTTCATTGCATTTCTATGGGCTTGTTGCAGTATGTAGTCATGGGCTGAGCCTCTCTCATGTATCTTCCATCTCAGGTCCTTCAAATAATCAGATACTTCTCCCATTTTCAGTTTTTGAATAAACGAATTGCAGTCTTTGGTGAATACTTAACCGTTTTAGAGTGTTAAACATAAGTGTAATTGATGTCTCAACCGATTACAATTTAGTATTTATTGCACGCATGGCTTTGTTTTGAAGTTTCTGTAGTCTTAAGATTTGTTAGTTCGAATTTTTTAATGTCTTTCGAACTTTGCAGTCAAATGCCGATTTTCAGCATATTGTTTATATGGTTTTTTTTTTTAGCTATAACTCGTCGACTAATTGATATTTTTTAAATCTGTAAATTCCAAATTATTGCTAGAGGCAAATGAGCACAGCTCACTCCTCACTGTCAGCATCGACCTTACATGACCTTATGCCAACTTGAATTTGTTCCACAGTGTTATTTGTATTTCAACTATATAATTGTTATTGTGGGAACTGTTTCTCAACCTTTTGAAAAATCCAGTTTTTTTTCATTGAACTTTCAATTTTTGTCAATAAAAAATAAATAAATTACACATAGAGAAAACCTATAGAAAATTAAAAAATTAGCTGAAAATACTCGTATTAAATAAGAAAGTTGGAAAAAACACTTGGCTCCCGAGACATGGGCCTCTGTTGTTTTCGTATGTGGTGTACAGTTTTCCGCTATATTTTTGTTCTCATACAGTCAATTCAAAAAAGAAAAAGTGTAAAGTTATACAAAATAGTAAAATTAGAAGAAGAAAATGTTAAATGGAAAAATTAACAGCGGGCTCGTTGGTTTGAAATTATAAGACTCTGAAGCTTTTGTACGAATATGTATACGTACTTCTGCAATTTTCATATATTTTTTCGTTATATTTTTTAAATGTGTTTCATGAGGAAGTCCTTGCGCCCGACCGAAGACCGGCTAGCCGGAAAGGTTTACGCCGCCAAGCCGGTGCTCTTTACACCATGACTTTTCGAACATTTTGGTTTTCTGAAATGACCATTTTCTGCCATCATATACACATATTATTTTAGCTTCGCGGAAAGTGCCAACCGCCGGCATCAATAAGTCCAATTTTCATATCGATCGATATTTCTTTCCGTTCAATTTTTAGTTCCATGTTGAATCAATAATATCACCCAATAGCTACTGGTTTCACCTCGAAACTTTTTTTCTCTCAGAAAATGTTGTTCGTTCATAATGGGAAGAATGAGAAAAGAGAAAAAGTTCTCTTGGAATTATCACCATGTTGGGCTGGCTATGAAAAAAAAACTTGAAATAAAAGTTTTCGATATTTTTACATGAACTATTGATTTTTCTTAAAATTTTTATTTATTTTTAAAATTGTTCATTTGTTGCCAATAATGAGGAATTATTTGCAAGATTTATTAGTTTTTTTTTTTTTTTATTATATAAACAGTTGAAACTGCGCCACAACTTTTATTTTGTGATGACACTTCGCCATAAACAAACAAAATCAACTATCAATCAGTTGGAGATAAATTGAAATTCAAACAAATGCAAAATGTCAGTAATTGTTCGAGACAATAACTCAAGTGGTTGGGGTTTCAAAAAAAAAAAAAAAAAAAAAAAAAAAAAAATCCAAGCACCCTACACTAAATGCAGACAAAATTAATTACATAATTTCCTTAAAAATTCTGATATGAAAAATTGTTATCTTGGCAATATTTTTGGATTGCAGATAAAATTATTTGAGGTTAACGAATATAGCCAGATAAACATATGTTTATATTCGCGACAACGATATAAGAACGAATAATAAGACGAAGAATCAGCATCCAGGCGCAAGAGCTGCATGTTTAAGCTGGTGTTGACTTACAGACAAGGCGAATTAAACTAGAGGGTTGCAAGCAAAAATCCCCCTGATACATATTGTTAGTTATTATGTAAAATTTTGAATTCGCCCACTCACTCTCACAGCTTACAAAAAATTTTTGACCCAACAAGTTAAAAAAAAGCGTTAAGAAAAATTTATGACCTGAACTGTCCAGTTCACCTTCTTTAATCTGCTTTGTTTACAGGCGAATTCTTAGTTCGCCAGCTGTAGAAGTCGCAGGCATTTAAAGAATATATTGGTGCCACGAAAAATATTCGTCAACTAATATTTTATAATGAATAAAATCTAAAAACAGTGCTGTGAAACCTAAAAAAAAACTTTGCCAGACTGGTTGAAATTGACAAATAAAAACAGTTCCTCAGCGGTAATTTTCATTATTGAAAAACATTTAAAGCCCGTGAAAAAATAATTAAAATGTTATTGATTATCCGGATGGATTGCATTGACAAGGAAATTGCTACAAGAATCTGACGTCTACTCATTACCAAATCACAATTTGCACTTACTATCGCCCCATCGCCCCTTCAGCCTTGCGTATTGGTGGACCCAATACATTAAGCTATTCCCCAATTTTTGTCCATTCCTCTTTTTAAATCCAGTTTCTGAGAACTTTTGCAAAAGCCTCTACCTAACTGGGGATTTTTTCCTTCAACTCTACCTACCAGCTTCTTAAATTGTTTTGGAGTTTTCATTTTTAGTCTGAATTTTATATTATTACATATAATTTGCAACAAAAAACTAATTTTAATACTTACGGTTTGTTTGAAATCATTTTCATTTATTTCTTTATTTTATGTGAACAAAATTTATCACCACAGATTCGTATTTTCAATACGAATTTGCCTTGCGCGATACCGAAAATTGTAATGGTTTAGATGATAATTAATGATACATTTCTGTCGTCTTCGCTGATGGCAGTACCATTTTCGAAAAACGCCGCGTCTTCTACTCGACTACGCCAACCGTAATCAGGTTGCTATATTTTACTGCAGGGCATTTTACATTCAACTTAATCTCATAATCAAGAGTTTATTATGAATGACGTTTAACAAATAATGAGAAAGATAAACAAAAATGGAATCCTGGCTTTTAAATAAAAAATTTGGGATTTATCGCTTGAAAAATCTAATTTAAATCTAAACATTGAGTGAATGCTGCTTTTGTTAAGAATAATGATTTGTGTCAACACGCTGTGAAAACCACTTGAGTTTTTTTTTTTAAATAAATATTTTGTTTGGTTGGCTGCTTTTTAGAATTTGAGTTTGAATCTCTTATGAATTTACTCGTTTTTTTTTTAATATTTATGTCATTCTTTTTCAATTTTATGCAGCAACCCAACCTGAATTGGGAATAATTTAACACCTGTATGTGAAGTTGTGCATTTAAAAAAATATGAATTTAGAACAGGATTTTGTGATGACAAAATTTGCTGGTTTTTTTTTTTAATGTTTTTTCATTTAATTCATAGTGAAATTTTCAATTATATAAATGTCTTGAGGCACTGCTATAAGCGTGCAAAAGAAAATAATAATAAATTCAAAAGCCTGAAATAATAAAACGTTAATAAAAAATATAAAAAATTTAATTATTTCTGTATTAAGTTTTATTAGGCTCAAGTTCTTTCTATATTGTCTTTGTGATTGATATTAATTAAATTAGACAAAGAAAACATCAAAGAAATTTAGCAGACCATATAAAAAATTTATTAAATTTTTAAAAATTCAATTACCACTCTAAGTCTCATTTTGTTCATGGGAATTTTTGAATAAGTAGTTGGGCTTCAACGATTTTTTGAGTCTACTGATGAGTTGATTAGAATCAACGAAATGTCGGCGGCAAAAGTCAGGGAACATGAATAAGTCAGTGGGCCATTTTTTTTCGAGGACACCTCTTTTCGAATGACAACGCGCTAAAGGGCCATGTTAACCCAGTTTTTTCTGCCGCAATTGAACGAATTAAGTCTGTAGGACATGTGATTCCAACAGGACGCAGCAACGGCACACATTGCGTGAGCCACAACCAATATTCTGAAAGCCAAATAACAGCGGATGACTTCTTTTGGCTCACCTGTTAGTAATCCATATTTTTAAAGAAGACAAAAAAAGCACAATTAAAGGCTTAAAGACTCTTGAAAGGCTCACTTTGCTGATATTATCATTATTAATTTTCCAATTGCTACCTGGGAAATTTGCGTAGAAACACCTTAAGCAAATATGTTTCGATTTGTATGGCTTTTTTTTGCTGCTAAATATTGTCAATGATGTTTGCTTAAAAAACTATCGAATAAGTGTTTGCTGATACTCATCACGCAGCAAACGGCGATATCTTCATATGCAAATGCTGAGGAAAAAATTTATTTAAATATTGTATTTAACAATTACTAAAGCGGCGTAAAAATAACTAAAAAGCGCAAATAAATTAAATTTTTATGACGGTAACACGTGGCAAATATTTAATTATTCTGTTAAAAAAATACATAATTTTTTTTTTTTATTTTTTTTTAAAGTTATGAACTCGAGGCTGAGTATTAATAAAGGAAGAAAACTAAAACTTTAGCTAGAGTACTTTTCTGCTGAGCAAGTTTTCTTCGAAAATGTGTTATCGATAACAAATTTTGTTTATACATAAAACCCCTAATTCATAAAAATTATTACAGGCTTATAAGACTGCTATTTGAAATATTTGTATGGAAAATCTGTCAAATAAGAGCTTTATAAACCTGTTATAATTTTTATGAATTAGACGGAAAGTGTTTAAAGGGCAATACATTTTCAACGGTGAAATTTTGTTGTTGTCGATAACAAGAGTTTGCACGCAAATTGCATGTCGATAACAAATTTCTCAATTAAACTTTTTATCAGTAACAAATTTTTCACCTAAATTTTTTTTCGTGAACAAATTTTTATAGTGAAACAATTGCTCAATAACAAATTTAAATATGCAATTCTTGCCAATAGAAAATTTCATCTCCGATAATTTGTGGCCAATAAAAAAATTTTTTCTCAGAACTTTTAAAGCAAACGATTTATTGACATTAAATTTGAATATGCATTTACTATATCGATAACAATCACAATTTGTTGTCCATAACAAATTTATTTTTCATAAAAAAAATTTTGTAAAATCGATTTTTCGATAACTAATTTTAATATGCATTTTTATCGATGACAATCACAAGTTGTGTTGTGTATAGGAAATTTATTTGTTATAAAAAAATTTTGTGGTATCGATTTTTAGATAACAAATTTTTCCACGATGATTTGTAAATCTGCATGTTTTTTCATGAATAAAGTATTTTTGTTTAAAAAATGTTTTATTATTGTTTCGTCTATTTTCAAAATATATTGCTGGCAAAGTTAATTTATCGATATTTAATTCAATAGCACTATATTTTAACGGCCGCTGGTGACAGGCTCTTTAAGTTTATAGTCAATTTTAATTTGTGGAAAATTCTATTAGATATACTATTTTTTAGTACTTCTGAATAGCGATTTTATTACAATGTTTTCAAAATAAAATCCAGATGAGAATATCACATGAATGTAAACATTTTTATTGCTTTCAATTGCAATAAAATAAAACGTGATGAGCTGTTTGTTGCACAACTAATCAGCAAGTGAGAGTTTAAGTCGAGACGCAGAGCTTACAGTGCATGTGCTTCAATTTCAAAAACATGATTTAAGCCTGCCTTTATTTAACAGGATATCCTTTGAAATACGATACTTTAAACATGTATGCAGGAGTTTTCTTGGCATTTTTTTTTTTTGCTTGGCAGAAATCAGAGGCTTATTGAAATATTGTATTTGATATCATGTTACGTTTAAGTTTGGTTTATAAATTTGCAAAGGAATCAGCTCACACATGTTTTCTCAGATTACCAAAAAACCTGAAAGCAATAGAGGAATAAATCTCAAAAGAACAGGTCGTAAAGATAAAATGTTGCCAAACAACTTCTTGAAAAGACCAGTGACAAACAGCACGCATGCAATAATCTTTTTTAACTAAAACACACAATCTTTTGTAATTGATATGAAACCATTCATAACACCTTAAGAAAATAATAATAAAAATATGAACCACAAAAACACATTTTCAGCAGCAATTTGTTTTCAACTCCTGAGCAACGGAAGTTGCTTATTGAAGAGTGAAGTTTTTGTTTTTTTTTTTTTTTTGTTTTTTGTCATTTATACTGGCTTAATAAGTGAAATAAACAAAATGAAAATCTCTTATCGCAAACAATAACAAACAAACAGCGTTTTCTAAAAACAGAAAAAGATTGTACAAATTCTGTCGAAAAGGGTGTAACTTTTCTACGCATGTGCACATGAGACCAAAATGTGTCAGGTTTTAATCTAAAAGATTACAAAACAGAAAATAAATTTATATGTATGTGCATACGTAATGAATGCAGCAAGGAAACGAACGTATTTGAAAAAGGATAAAAATAAAATGATTTATGCTAAAAGCTGATTTGTTTTCTCGTCTTTAGTATGTGTAATTTCTAAGAACTGTTTCATTATTTTATTGAAAGTGACAAATTTATGGAAATTACTGTTTTCTCCTGACAGACGAAAAGTAAAAACGAATTCATATTTTTGTACTGTTTTGTTTTTATTTGAAATATTTTCGCTAATTTTCCATTTACTTTAGTTCGAAAAATGTCTATGCATGTATTAAGACAGAAAAATTAGTTTATGCACGAAATAGGGACTAATGAGAAACGTGGCAGGCTCGAAACACTAGTTGTACCCCAGCTCAAGTTATAGGTTTTGACTTGATTTGTAATTGTCCTGTAATTGACGGGTAGGGTAGTCATTTTAACTGCAGCCACTGTCAAATAATATTTTATATTTTGCTCACGCTCATACACATACTCTCACATGATTGCTATTCTTTTATATCTTTAGATACCTTTGCTTTATCAGAAATATCAATTTTTTCAATTGAGGGCTGATTTTATTGCTATTATATGCAGCTATCTGGACAGGTAATGAGACTGTAAAGTTTTTGGCGTTTTCTATTTTTACGGATTTTTCAAAATCAAGAATTTAAAATTTTTGTGAGAAAAAGGATTTTTCATATCATTTGTTTTTTTTTAATAACTTCGGATATAATAGTTTAAATAAAAACTGTTGTTCGAAGAGTTCGAAGCTAGCATAATTTACAGTTCTTAGACATATTGTGTAAAAAAAATCGAGTACATCATTTTCAAAGCAGCTTCTTCAAAAATATCATTTTTTACAAAATTTCTATAAAAAAAAAATTTGTTAATAGAATCTGATATACTGACTTTGTTTTTGTAGTGAGGAGATCTTTGCCTATTAAAAAACTATGGTGGTTATAAACCGTAAGCGAATACGTTTTCATATGTGGCGTAGTGTAACAAGAGCTCGTTTTTAAGGCTCCCAAACCAATATGTGTATTAAGCCGGTTCGGTTTTCTGGGAAAAGTTTTTTTGATATTGGCCCACTGATTTTTGAATGGTGTTTGACAACTCAACGCAATAATTTTCGAGGCGTCCGATTTTCAATTTTTTTTTGTGTTGCTATAAGGGGGCGTAATACGGGGTTAATGTGTTAAAAAAAAAAATTTTAAGTAGTAATAATTATTAAGGTTGACCATACATTTGCCTGCTATAGTAGCAATCTGGGGGAAGTTAGTTTCGAGGCTGTCAATTACAGACCCCAGAGACACCCTGTTACAGGGGTGACAGGGTGTCTCCCTTCCGGTACCGTAGCAAGCCTTCTTAGCGGGGCTCTAGACAAAAATACAAAGAAAAGAATTTAAAATAGAAAGTCTCAAAAATGATTTCTTTTTATATCGTAGTGAAACTATGTTTTCCTCATGCCCAGAGCTATCGAAGAATTTATAGCATAGTATCGACAAACTTTTGTCCATACAAATTGTCCTACTCTAACATGTACATATGTCCGCGATAATGGAGTTGAAAACCAAAACATATTTTGCTGTCAGAAGTACAAGGTGGGCCAAAAGAAATCACGCTATTGGAAGTTGTCTTTACTTTTGCGCCGTTTGCACCAATATCAAATCTGTATTTACATTTGTGAACTAGACAGCTGTAGAATACAAGTGAACAAGCCATGGAGCGATACAGTCCCCCAGAACGCGGAATAGTCATGTCTGTAACCAAGTGGACTATTTTGCGATCAAAATCATAATGATCATTTCCACCTCAGCGTGCATGTGAACAAGCAAAACTATCGCTTCTGGGACACCAAAAATCCACGAGTGAGGCACGAGAAGCCATTACACCCGCTTAAAGTGACTGCATAGAGCGCTGGTGAAGTCATCGGTCCATTTTTTTTTTTTTTTTTTTTTTTTTTTTTTTTTTTTTTTTTGGAGGACGCCGCTGGTCAAACGACGAAGCGCTATAGAGTCATGTTAACCGAATTTTTTCTGCTGCAATTGAACGAATTAGGCCTCGAGCAACGGCGTACATTGCGCGAGCCGGCACACCAATTGCAGTGTTTCATATTTACGGAACACAATGAAAGCCGATTTTGAACACTTGTCAGCTGGGGTACAACTACCATTTTCATAGCCTGTAACATACTTGTTGGGCTCTCAGTTCGTTGAGTGAATCAGAAAAAGTTAGAAAAACAGGCAGATTTGTATCATGAGCATCGGCACACTATGCTCGAGCCACAACCGATATTCTGAAAGCCAAACAACATCGGATAATTTCTTGTGGCCCGTCTGCTAGTTCTGGTAATTAAGAACTTGCCGAATACACTAGCTACATGCAGTAAAAACAAAAACCTTACATATTAGGTTTTTGCTTGCTAAACAAAAAATTGCAAAACATTCCATAACCTCTTAAGTTTTCGGCCATTGCTTTATGGAAGAATCCATACATTAATATATGATAAGCAATCTAATCTTATCATGTAACCAGCCATCACATAAATTCGATATTACTCCAACTTTAATGATTTATTAGAACAATTGCCGAATTTGTGGCGCTTTGAAATTTATTATTGCTATTAATGTCACTGTTCGTGTTATCATTTATTACATTTTAACAAATGCATTTTCACACCTTATTTTAAAAAATAAATCATTCATATGTATTTTTAATTTGCTCTAAAAAGGTTCTCAGAATTTTTGTTTTTAAAATTATATAAAATTTACAATACTCTTAAGTATATTTTTATTAAAACGAAAACATTATAAATCTTACTATTTGTTATATGACAGATTCTTTGCTACAACAATGTTGTAGCAATAAAAGTAACAGCATGTATGTGGGTATGTACATAAATATAATCCTCAAACAATGTAGTCTTAGTGGGTGTCTTATCAGTTTTTTGTTTATTTTTTTTTTTTGTTTTTGTGTTTAGGTAATAAAAAATTGATTAAAAACAATTATTAGAAACGTTTAGTGGGCTACGTAGTTGTATTTAAAAATAGTATTTATAAAAAAGAAATAATTATAAACGCATATAGTACATACATTAGGGTGGGTCTATTGAGCAATCGATATTGTGTCAGCAGGAGCTGCAGCACTCGTAGATTTCCGCCAGAAGTTTTTCTTGTTCATAATATGTGGTATATAGATACTATCGTTTTCCTTTTAAGGCTGCCATTTCGATTTATTAATGCTGTCAATTAAATTGAAGCGCAGTGCAAGTTTCTCTTTCATTTGTTTCCCTTTGGATGCAAAAAATTAAAATCGTGATTTTATTTTTAAAAATAAAATTAATATTTGACACTGATTAAAACAAAAATGAAAAAAAAAACCTGAATATTCTCTTCTTTTTTGCTTATTAAATTAGAAAATATTAAAAAGTGCCATACAGAAATGTTGTTGTGTAAAAATATTCAACATTTGCTAATTAACGGTGACATGCTGTTAAAATGTGTTTAACAAAAGTTTGTAAATGTGGGAAAATAAATCTTATAAAAGTCAAGTTTAATTTAAATTAATTGTTTTCAATAAAATACAAGATAAGTAAATATAATATTAAAATTAAGTGGAATTTCTATTTACAAAACAACATGGAGTGCAAGTTTTTTTTTTTTACTATAAATCATTAAAAGTTACATTCTTGGAATTATGTAGGAAAGAAAAGAAATTATAAAGTTAATTTTTTGTTGATTTTCTTTAATTGTTTATGTCGAACTATTTTTATGTTAAATTTTCTTTAAAAAAAAATTAAATTAAATGTAAAAATTAAGGGGGGAGATGAGCTGACCAGTAGATACATATGTATTATAAAGTGTGCAAAAATCTTTACCAGAGAACTGCACAGGTACATTGCACTCATAACACTGCCACTTCTTTAGCCAATTATTTTCAAATTCTGAAAGCGTTTTTAAAAACGAAACAGAAAAAAAACATAAGAAAACAGAAAGTCAAGTGAAAATTGCATAATCGTAATGTAATTGCAATAAAGTAGGCAAAAATCTTCACCATAAAACAACCCATAAGCATAATGGGTTTATGTACAACTAAAACTAATATGGCTTATTTGGCTCGCTTTTTTGTTTTACTCGATTCATTCATCTAGACATGTCCAGTTACTTCAGATGTTCATTATGTTAAATGATTTCTTTTGGCCCACTTTGTAGAACCAGTTTGACCAGTTCAAAAACATTTTTCAATTTGCTATCCACTCTGAAAAAAAGTTCACTATTGCTGCGGGGCACATTTACTTATTCCAGGCTCATGAATGCTCTCAATATTAAAGATTTGTGTGGCGAAATAACATTAAACAATTCTATATGAAAGACTTATTTATGCAATAAATGAAATATTTTTGGAAGCATAAATTGTCTCTTTATAGTCCAACTCCATGGCTTGTTACATTTAAAGAAGGCATTCACTCGGTATATACATCCTTAAAATTGACAAAAGATTTTGTTTTGAACTCAGCTCGAAGCTTAACGGCTGCTGATGAAGAGAAATCGTATTGGTGCTGTTCGTCAGTACGTAAATCATGAACATTTACTTTCCATGTCTTCTTCAAAAATGTTGAAAATACAATTTTACAAGAAAAACACTGTTTCTCAATTTTTGGCGAAGTAAAAGCTCAAGTTAAGCTTATATAATAGACCCCTAATGCATAAAAATTATAACAGGCTTATAAGACTGCTATTTGACGTATTTGTATGGAAAATCTGTCAAATAAGAGCTTTATAAATCTGTTATAATTTTTATGAATTAGACGGTGGATAATTTACAATTTGAATATATTATTTATTAAAAGAAACTTGGCGGGAAGTTGTTGTGAACTGTTGAACAATGAGTAACACAAATGAAATATAAGTTTTCTCAGTGTCAAAAAGAAAAAAAAATCATAGAACGATATTTACTTATATATCGTTATATATTTACTTATATAAGTTTTTATCATATGAAACAAAAACAAAACAAACAAAAAACATATGTACATATATAAGCCATGAACTTAATTTTCAGAATCCTAAAAATGTTTAAAAAACATTTGCAAAAGTTTGAAATATACACGGTTTCATGATTAATCAATTGCTATCATAAATCGGCTTTGAATTGAAATTAAAACATGGTTTTTGCAACCAATTGCAGTGGTTAATATTTACAGAACACAAGGAAAGCCGATTTTGATAGATTTTTGTCAGCTGGGGTACAACTACCATTTTTATAGCCTGTAACATACTTGTTGGGATCTCAGTTCGTTGATGGAACAAGAAAAAGTTAGAAGAACAGGCAGTAAGTGCTGGCTGTCAATTGACTAGTTGCTCCCCAGCTAATAAGTCTTCAAAATTTAGCTTTTTTTGTCTGCTTTAGATATTTACCTGCCAATTAATTACTTTGCTGTTTCAAAGTAATTTCTACAAACCTGGATTATTCTCCGCTCTAGCGGTTTGTTTTATTTATGGCGCTATCATGGTAGATAAAATCCTTGAATATCGCAAAGTTGTGGCTTCCAATTTTCGCTGTTTTCCCTTGTCGGCTGTAAGTCTTGGTGGCAGACACGACTAACAATTAGCATCCATTTGCTGTACTCCAAATAATACTAACGTAAATTTTTTTTTTTTTTTTTATTAAAATTCAAGGCACAGTGTATTAGAATATTCATATTAGTATCAGCCCCAGCGCCTTAGAGGCATTATTGGAGCAAGTTGGCAGTCTTATAAACTTATATTTATGAAATTTAAAAATTTCAATAGATGAGTACTATACTATAAAATTCCATTTTAAAATTTCTTTGTTTATTATACGAAATACTTTCAATGGCAACAAAAAGAAACAGTTTTTCAATCACCCATATACATACAGACATCTGCACAAACTGTATGCCGAGCAAAGTTTTTATGCAAGATAATGAGTTCATTGCCAATTGAACGGCCGAAAAACATGACAAATAACATGTACTCCATGTTTCTTTCCTGTTTAATCATTGTTTCGTCAGAATTAACTTTTTTTCTTTTCCACGCCAGTATTTCAAAGAACACACTACCACATTTTAATTCTTGGAAAGTATCTGAAAACGCAATACTAGAAAAAGAACGATGATAACATTATCAAAGCAAACATTATGAGCGTTAAAAAAAATATTTATTATTTGGAGAAAAAAAAACAGAGCTTCAAAATTTATAGAAAACCCCCATTTAACATAAAACGTAATAACAATGTTTACATTTTAATAAATGAAACAAAAAAAAAAAAAACTCCATAAAAATTAATATATTTCTAAAAACAAAACAAACAACTAAATCAAGCGGAAGCTTCAGCAAATAATCAAAATATTTAAATTTACAGAATTCATTGACACTAAATGAATGTTAAAAAGAGATTTTATTGTTTATTTTGGAAGCAGTACATACAAATTTAATTTCTGTGATGCTTGTAAGAAAAGAAAGTAAATTTTTCACGGGTATTTCCATCAAATAGCTACTAACACCTTGTAAAAGAACGAACCACTGAAGCTATAAAATATGAAAATTATGATTTGATTTTGAAAGTAAAGGCATATTCACATTAAAAAAGTGTTTAATCAAAAAACGTGACCACTACAGTAATTGTAGAATTTTATTTTCGGACAAGCCTGTGCATGCAAGTAAATGAAAATGTCCCAACAAAAAATATATGTATATAAAGTTTTAGCACTAAAACGAGTGAATGCAATATTATTGTTAATTTAAAAAAAAGAAGTACTTAATGTTTTTTTTCCTTTCTTACTTTCCCGCATTACAAACGTAATGAGATAAAGCGATTTAAAAAAAAAAAGTGAGAAAAAAATTGCTTCTAAGTACATAGCTAACAAAAATCATGCCTGAAAAAAGCGCAACCGAAGCGCTTCCAGTTGAAGCCTCCTTTACAAAATTCGTTCCTGGTAAGCAGTATTATTTGCTGGGTCTCTTATGCGTAATCGTATTGAACTCATTAATAGTGCATCCTAAAGTCTAAACAACTCATTTTCATACCAACTGGAGCTTACATATCAATCGTACTGTAATTACTCATATATTACAGATTCTGTTGTTTAAATGATTAAAAAAAATACCCCCAAATCGTAAACTTTTTATTTCTAACAAAACTTTCTTTTTTTTATATCAAAGCTTACACTAATTTTGGTTTCTTATTATGATTTAATAAGCAATATTTTAATAATTTTAATATACAACTTTATTTTCACTCAAACTGCAGTCTTATCTATCAGTTGAAGAGGCTGTATAAAAAAAAAATATATAAAATAAATTAAAAAAAAAATAAATAAAACTAAGCCAGTCATGAGACCATCACTTTGCGGCTCCTTGGTCAGCATTCATAAGTCTGCCAACCCTTGAGGCTGTGAAATTGCAGCAATAAAATTTTACCTTTAATTGCTTTGCCTTCAATTACTCATACTATGGCGGCTAATTTTTATTAAATAGAAAATTATTTTCTTATTTTATTTTCTTTAGATCCAATTTTCTTTTGGAATTTTATTTGTTACAGCAGCTACAAATGACGAATCTTTCCCCACTTTAACAAGGACTAGTTATTCAAAAAAAAAAAAAAAAAACTCATAACAGCATTCTATACAAAAATATATTCCTTTAATTGCAGCTTAAATTTTTTTTTTTTATTTTCTAACATTTGTGTCGCCCCAGTGACCCTTCTGCATAAGTGACTCATTTTAACTGAATTTTTAAAGTACATACATACACTTCTTAACTCGTTTAGCTGATAAAAAAATATTGTGTTTTTTTTTTGTATTATTTTTAAGAGCAAAATTAATTACAGGTCATAAAATACAACAATGCGCTTAATTTTAGATTAAATTAATTGAAAATGTGAAATAATCAAAACTTTTTTTTTCTTTTCTTAAAACGCTGCTGTTTTTAACAGCACTTGTTTTAAAAAGTGCCCTAATCAAAAAAAAAAAAAAAAAAAAAAAAAAAAAAATACATTATGGTGTTCAATAGCAATTACCTTAAAGGCAGTGACCTTAAAAAGTACTTTTTTCCAAAGGTACTCTTTGAAAAGACGTTTTTAAAGGTACTTCTTGTTATCTTCATCAGCATAGAACGTCGTTTGTTCAACGGGTTTTGTTTGTCCCTATTGAAAAATAAACTTTTGAAGTGGATTTTTTTTTTTAAATTTCAGTTCTTAATTAAAAATTGAAGAAATTAAAAGAAAACTCAAGAAATTTAATAGCTTTTTCATAAAAAAAACTACATACTTTTCTTCACCTGCAAATTTTTTGGAATACAGGTCCGTTTAAATCTCTCAAAAATCATGTTTATTTTGTATGCTATTTTTGTTCAAGTTATCCGCAAGTTGTCTTCCGTTTTATTACGTTAAAGAAAAAAAAAAAAAAAAGACAATAAAGATCTGCTGCCCTCCATTCAATCGATGTTTTGCGATATTTTAGACTATATCTCTCTCATCAACTTTCCGGTTTGATTATTCTTAATTAGGCTCTGTCTGTAATCTGTTTGATTAATGATTAAAATCTTAGTAATTCTACTATAATCAACTTGTACTCGTACCTGTAATACAGTGATCTCATTAAGTGTCGATCTAAGTAGATAATTAATGGGATGAAATCTAATTATTTATAAAGCAGCTTCAGTGGTGCTGGTATCTTAATGCTTGCTATCATTGCACTGTGGGGCAGATCTGAAAGCACTGTACATCGTTGTATGCATAACATTTGTTCATTTCAATACTTAATTAATTTGATTTAAACACACGTCTAAATAAAATCAGCATGCAGTGGGCTTGTAAATTTTAATTCAAATTATTGTTCAGCAGTTGCGGGATCTAAGATTGCCGTTTAACTTTGTTGCATACATTACAGCAACCTTTAGAATTTCATTAAATCGATGTTATCAGCTTCAAACATGTTCTAAGCTTTCGGCAATTAATCATTTAAAACTGTGCTGAGATAAATTTTAACTTTGTTTTTCAAACAATCATTTTATTGCTTAATTAAATTTTGTATTTAAATTTTAATTGTCTAATAATAAATAACCAATGCATTTGTTCGATAATTAGAATTAAGTACATATTTTTGTATATATTATAAAGTAAGCAAAGAAAAAAAAAATGTTTATTCTATGCTAAAATTGCTAGATTAAAGCCAATAACTTTTAAAATTATAGTCACAAGAATTTTTCCTGGTGTTATTAAGGGTTCGTTCTTTATTGTGCTTGTCTAAAAAGGGTACTTTTTTAAAAGTTTGTTTTTAGTTATATTATTTAACAGATACTGCTTTTACTTTTCTAAATGAGCAGTTTTTAATGCTCATTTAAAATGCATTTTATTAAAAGGTTTTTTTTTAGAAATTTGTTTCAAAAACACCTGTTTCTGCAAAAATATTCCTTTCGAAAAGATTTCAAAATGTTATACAATTACGTGCTAGTTAAGTTTATTTTTCAAAGCATTTCTTTTTTATAAATTATACTTTTTTAAAAGGTATTTTTTTTTAAATGTATTGTTGAAAAGCTTTGTTTTTTAAAAGGTACAAATATTTGCAACATTTTATTGTGATTAAAAAAGATGATTTGTTTCTGCCTTATGCAAAATGAGTACAGTGATACATATTTGTGAATGTAGTTGCATGTATGTACATACATACATACATATTTGTTATAACAAAATCCATACTTACATTGAATGCGTGAACTTGTATACCGTTTACATGCGTTTTAAATTTTGTCAAGCTGAAGCAAAATACAAAAGTTAAAAAAAAAAGAAAAATGAAATCTGATAAAAAAAATCCATGAATTTTGTTGTGCATTGATTTTTGGTTTTGCACTCGTGCTGTTGTTGTTGTTGCTGTTGTGATGCCGGCTGCACTATACATATGAATATACATGTGTTGTTGTTATTGTTGTTAATCGAACCGAATCAACCACGCCAACTTGTATGGCAATTAACATCTCTTTTACTGAGGTTGAATATTTTCGACTGTAATCCCAGCTACAGTCGATATTAATGAATGTTAATGGCAACATCTCTTCCAACCAGCAAGATAAAAGCAATTACAACACCAACATGAGAGTACTACAACAGCAACATGAAAAAAAAACAACATCATTTACAACTGCAAAGTAGGTCATTTAAAATGGATAAATAAAATGAATAACGAAATGATTAAAGGGTATTGGCAAGAGTTGGTAGGAAACATTTTAGTTTGCACAAAATTCTGTAAACTAATGGCATCTGTAAAAATTATTTTAAGCCATTTTTGTGTAACCCTCTAAAAAAAAAATTAAGCTGAAAAATAATATTGGTTTTATCAATTAAATATGGTTGAATAAAGCTACAAAAAAAAAGTTACCCACCAAACAGGTTTTGTTAACTTTCAGTTTCGATTTTAAGTTTAAGATTTGGAATATTTGCTTTTTGGTGTCAAATTTAATTACAAGATTATTGTTTGGGCATTAAAACCGACAAACATACCACACTTTTTTCTTTCTAAACAAAATAATCTGAGATGAACCAATTTTTTGTTATCGAGAAGGGGCTTAAAACACATTCATTAAAGTGTTGAGGTTTTATTTAAAAACTTCAAAACACCCATAAAAAGTGTTAAGGTGGAATTACAAAAGCTATTAAAAAATACAATAGATATATTTTAGATCAGTGATTTGAAACCCTTATGCTGATGCTTGTTTTTAGGCAATTTATAATCATTAAATAAAGATCTAGTTTCTCAAAAAAAAAAATTTTTTTTTTGTTAAATTACACAGAAAGAAACTTACAAATGAGTTTTTTTCATAGAATATTGTAGACAGGCCTTAGTTGAAATGATTGCTGTGTGAGCTGGGGTACAACGACTTATGATACAATTCAAATGTAGGACGAAGACAAGCGAATTAAAAGCAAAAAAGGTGATGACATGTAAATATATACTGATTCAGTTGCCCAGTCGTATCGTTGTATTGGGAGAGAGGATTTTGGAATTTTGTCCAAAATTAGCTAAATTTTTTTCAATTACTGCTAAAAGTTTTCAAAATTACCTTGCTAACTTCCTCAGACAGTTTCACTAGAATAAGTGCAAATTTATAGCTATTCGTCATATATCCTTTTTTTTCTCAGCCCATACAAAGCTAAATAAAATGGTCATAAAAATGCTTTAATATTAACACAAAACTTGCAAAATCATCTCCCAAAGCTGTGTGCGAAATATTACATTAGTAGGACTAAGGATATCTAAGTTCGCCATATATCCTTTTTTTATCAGTCAACACAGAGCTAAATAAAATGGTCATAAAAATGCTTTAATAGTTACTCAAAACTTACGAAATCATCTTCCAAAGCTGTCGGCAAAATTTTATTTTGGTAGGACTAAGGATACCTAAGGTCGCCATATATCCTTTATTTAAATTTTATTTAAAAGTCGAAATTTTTAAAAATGAAAATAATTTATCTTTTAATTGTGACCTAAAATAATTATTATGCATGGGAAATTACTTACTGGCTAAGGTAATTTTTCATGTGCCCTTTTGTTTTTTTTTTTTTGTTTGTTTCTAATTTAGTTGCTCTAAATTGCTCATTTAAAATTGCTATAAAAGTATTTTCAAATATTCCTAATATTGCAAAATAGAGCTGGAGGTGTTTTGTATTAAGTTTTACTTTAATTGGTACAAGGATACTAGGTCCTTTCATATATCCTTTATTCTAATTTGTTTTAGAATACAGAACTTTAAAAAAATGTTGAGATATTCTTGAGGATAGCAGCGTTAAACATACAACTCCTTTAACACAATATTCCAACGTGGAACTCAGACAGTTGTAGGCAAAAGAAACTCTGGCACCCACAAGACTCAAACGATGCGCACCTTCAGTTTACCGCTTCTAAGGGGTCACGATGATGCGTAAAATTAAGTTTTATTTATGTACTATATTTTATTCGACATAAGTTATCTTATATCTACTAAGTAAATTCAATTACTTATTGTCACATTGTGACAGGTGTAATAAAAATGGGATTATAAAAAATGTTTAGATTTTCTCTGCTATTTAGCATTGTTTTTTCATTTGTTTGTTAAATAAAATTCTACACCTGCTTGATTTTTCTTCAAGTGTTTTGCATATAAATGCATTTTTGTTGTCTGTTTTGGGGCTTTAAAGAAGCGTAAATGGTATTGTTTATTTTTTAAGTGTGTTGACTGTTCACTTTCTCTTCACCAAAAAAAAAAATCATATTTTAAGCTTAATATTTTTCATTTTAATATACAATATCTTTCAATACACTTTGATTTAAATATTTACTTTAATAATTATGCTTATTGTTTTTTAATTAAACTTTTTTTCTAAATAAATAAAACTTCAAACGTGTTTGTGCATAAATTTTTTGGGTAAATCATAACACAATTAAATGGCATTTTAAAAGAAAAAGATAATTGTTTGGATAATTTCCCCTTGAACTTGTTTTTTTTTCTTCTTCTCTTTTTGTTGTTTGTATAAATTCGAAATATTTTACATTTGTTATACAAATTAATGTCTTCTTTTGGGAATTTCAAACGATTTTTTGTTTTGTCTTCATATCTGATATTGTGTAAACGATTTTGTTTTAATGAAGTGACTATTGTTTGTGTATTTATGTATATTATTAACACTTTCATTATTGATTGTGAGCAATAATTTATTTCCTACATTTTATTTGAGACAACATGGCTCATTGTGTGATGAACACGTAAGTTGAAATGGAAATACATTGTTATTTTTTGTATATGATTTATAATCGAACTTATTATGGCTGTTAAAGATTTCTTAAGTAGCGAAAAGGTATTTGAAATGAGAGGAAAATGATAAGGAAATTATCTATTTGGCCTGGTTCATAATAATGGCATACCTGCCACAATAGAGCACTTTTGCAGTATTAATTAGCAGCACTGTTGTGTGGCAGAAATTTTACGAGCTTCTTGGGTATTCACAGTATCGAAGAGAGTTTTTATAAACTTCACAACAAGTACTAAAATAGTTCTATCCAGTATTATTTTTCTCTCATGCTACACAGTGGAACTTCGTTATAATGAATTACGATTAAACGAAAAATTCAACGTAATGTATATTTTCTTTCTTGAGAACCTTGAGAAGACCTCTCTATTGCTAAGTTTTTCATACGAAAACACACTATGGTTATAACGAAGACATTGTGAGCAAAACATGTACCTGTACAGCGAAGTATTAGTATAAATGCCTCTATACAACGATATAAGAATAATGCCGAGATGATAAAGACGCTTTATAAAAACAGCAATTTGTGGATATATTCGCAAACACAGAAGTAAAGCCTCCATACAATGTAGTACGCATACCATAGCCTCTATATAAAGAAAACATAATCAAATTTAAAGCACAGTAGCAAAGTCCCATTATTTACCTATTGAAAATAAGTTTTTACTTGCACACTAATTTAAAGTAGAATTCAAATGAAGATAACCATAGCGGTTCTCACTCTTGATAGTAAACTCGGTTGCACATTTGGTTAAAGTAGCAGATTTGATTAAAGTACTAGTGTTTACATCACTGCAACAACAAAATGTACTGAACTTTTATTTACTACGCTGTGATTAAAAAATCAAACAAAAAACTTTAGTTAACATTGTAAAAAAAAATTACTGGGAATCACAGGTATTCTGTGCTGTAAATCGTTTTGGCGGCAAAACTTAATTTTGCGTTTTTTTTTTTTTTTTTTTTTTTTGGTAGGGAGGCAAAAATGCTTTATGCATGCACTGTAGTCGCCACCACAGTGGTATGTCGGACTCCGCCGCAGCGTTTACCGACTAAAAAAGCCTCCCCTTGTCTTCCTCGGGAAAAAAAGATGTCCACCCCGGAACTGGTATGCATTACTTCAGGGTGGTTCCCTTTTTGGCTGTTAGCCTCGCCGTCTCATCTGCCTGCGTCATGGCCCCGCATTATATCACTACGAGTCTGATGTTGAGCTCGTCCAATGACATCATCGATGTCTTTTTTCTTCTCTCGGAGTACTTGTTCGCAGTATTTTGCTACTGCCATCCATTGAAAATCATTTGTTGTCATCTTTTCTACAATATTTTCCATCGTGAACGGTCCGATTTGTGCCTGTAGCGTTACTCGTTTTATTTCCCAGCGTGTGCAGAGGAAGAAGGTGTGTTCAGCATCATCCAGTACTTCGTCATTTTCATATACGCAGAACGGTGTTTCACATTTCTTCATTCGGTGTAAATATTTCATAAAATACCCGTGGCCTGATAGCATCTGGGTAACATAAAAATTTACATCTCCGCTTTTCCTTTTCAGCCATCTATCAATGTTTGGGATAATCCTGACAGTCCATCTTCCACATGTTGAAGCGTTCCATCGTGCTTTCCATTCTTCAATAGTTTTCTGTCTTATGTCGTCTATCGCCGATGGCTCAGCGTTATTCTGTTTCAATTCATAAATTTGTTTGCGCTCCTGTGCAAGTAAATCAATTGGGACCATACCGGCTATCAGATAAGCCGCTGGACCTGATACGGTGCGATACGCTGATGTGACTCTCAGTGCTGCTGTTCGTTGTACCGCCAGCAAGGTCTTCGCTCTTCTTTTCACCTTGAGAGTGTCTGCCCATATTTCACATCCATAGAGTAAGATGCTATTATTTATTTCCATTAGGAGTTTGCGCTTACTGGGTAATGGCCCTCCGACATTTACCATTATTCTGCTCAGTTGAGCAGTTATTTTTGCCGCCTTTGTTGTAGTATACTGCAATTGGCTCGAATACGTGAGTTTCGAGTCCAGCCGTATACCGAGATATTTCACCGTCGTTCGAGTGGGTATTATTAATTCATCTTCTATCCTTATGTCAATCTCTAATGAGATATGTTTTCTTGTAAGTAGTAAGAGCTCTGTCTTCTGTTTGGCTAGCTCGAGTCCATGTGAATTTAACCAGTGTCCCGTTCTTATCATGACTTGCCTGAGCCGGCGTTGTGCTTCTTCCGTATTTCTTGCTGTGATGACAGCAGCTATATCGTCCGCGTATCCAACTAAATAGGTTTCGGGTGGCATTTCAATGCGAAGAATTTCGTCATATGTCGCGTTCCACAGATCTGGTCCCAAAATAGAGCCTTGCGCTGCACCTGAGGTAATCTGGTACTGCATAGGGCCATCATTGCTGTTGTAGATCAATACTCTGTCTTTTAAGTAATCTCTTAAGATGCGCATCAAGTAAGGAGGTACTGCAAATTTCCGTTGTAGGGCTTGGAGCACATCCTTCCATCTGAGGCTGAAACTTAATTTTGCGTTGGGAAAATAAAAAATATGGAAAAAAACAAATAAAAATATACTGGTGAAGAGAAAACGTGACAAAATTCACAACAAAAGGTGGACAGATAAAGAAATTCATCATGTTTTACAATATTTGCAAGAACATGCAGACTTTGAGGTAAGAAAGTCACTCGAGCTTTGTGTTAAAAATCGTAGTGAATATAGCAGATTGATAAAATTAGTATCAAGAGTGAGAACCGCTTATATTGATAGTGTGTATATTTACAACGAAACTGTTAACGCTACTCCCAAAATCCTCATGATTGCCTCTTAATCTGGCATCACTAATTTAATTGGAAAAAGTAGTTGCTTAAAAAGTATGGCATATTTGCCAATTTAACGAAAGTTGTATTGTCAAGAACGTCTTACCGCCCTCGCCATTTTTAAAAGAATTTAATTGCCATCTTTAATAAGCCATTTTTATTCTAATTGCGAAGCGGATAAGACGTGATTGTCCATAGTGTCATAGGATTTTCCAGGAATTTCCATACAAAAAAGTATGTAGAATTAATCATCTTTATTATGAATATTTGAATTTAATATAAATATATGTATATGTATATTTTTTACAAAGGAATTTTAATAAAATTATATTGCGTAATGAATCAAGCCTTTTGTTACGTTTTGTAATTTATTCAAAATCCCGTGGAAATTGCTGGCTCGGCCGATAGCCCTCTCAACAGAAACAATGGCTGTAATGTAGTATTATAAGATCCACTTGAAATTCGTTACATCGAAGTCTCACTGCTGGAGTTAATTTACATAATATATTCTAGCTCAAAATGTATGGCTGTAGTGAAGTATTTTCAGATCCCGTTGAAATTCATTATATCGAAGTTTCTCTATTCTGGCTCAAAATGTATAGAAACGCTAATCAAGCGCTTTCCATCTTTAAGCACTTGTAATGCCATCTGATCTACAACTTTTTTTTTCTTGGTTTAGAATTTTATAAGAATTAGAATTTAGAATTTTATAAGAACAAAATCGATTCACCATGTTCAGCCGACATAACGAACCTCTTGGTTGGCTTTCAAACCCGCTTGCGAACCTTAAAGTTCAAACGAGTGTTCGTGCTTGAATTTGCCATTAGTGTTAATTGAGGTGTGTACATTCCTTACAGAATAGACTTGTATCGAATTCGTTCGACATGGATTCGATAAATTATAATTTTCTGGACCTTTAACCTGAACACCTTTTGTGTTGCACACTCAATAAGGAACTCTCTGAAGTATTTTCACTCAAAATAAAAATCCATGGTTTGAAATATAAAGTTTTTTTTCTTTAATTATTATTTTTTTATTAATTGATCTAGAAAAGTTAAAAAAGAACTTACAAGTAGTTAACGTTAAAATAATAAATATTTTTCTTAAAAATTAAAATTATTTTATAAAAACTTAATAAGTTCTAAACCACTACGAATAATACAGCGCTTCTGCTTAAAAGAATTCAATCACAGTTACAAATCTAAAAATGCGCGCTAAGAAATAAAAACTATTTCTCATTTGCTTGAATGTTGTGTAGATATTTGGGCATATCACAGTCTTTTTTTAAGTTGAAAGTAAAACTAATTTTCTCAGCTTAAGCTTTCGATTGTTTCTCCGTTTCACTGGTGGAGGTTGTAACAACGTTAGCGGATTTTGTAGATTTGCCCGGTGATGATTTGTGTGTTGCCAGCGACAGTAGGCTGACTAAACTGTGATTGTGAGTTAAGGCAGGTGTTGTGGGCGTAGTGGCCTCGTCGTAAGATGGTAAAACTGATTTGGAGGCTTCTTCAGCCAAGAGTGGCGTAGATATTTGTATTGAGGCAGCAGTTTCTGTTTTGTCAGAACTTTCGTTGGTCGATTTTTCGTTTCTATTGAACACCTCAAATACAGAAGGATGATGTACCAGCAAACAAGATTGAGGATTTTTTTGCAAAATTTCTAAAGCAGATTCATACGATGGCAGACCAGATACCAAAGTGTATTCAGGCACAGGATCTTCTAAGTCTGTATTCAACCTGACAGCCTCAACGTCGCTGCATTGAGTGACAGTAGTATGATCTGAAAATAGAAGTAAACATGAATAATTATGAAATTTTTCTTTTCTTATTAAATTTTTTTTGCTATTGAGAAGTTTGGTTACAGGAAATTTTTTTGGAAAATTAAATTCTTATAGGGAAAATTTTTCAAAACTAAACTTTTGCTGTACAAAATTTTACGGTACTGAAATGTTTTTACAGACCAATTTAGATACCAAATTATTATGTAAATAATGTCGTTTGTGCGTATTATTTCAATTAAAAATTCTTTCGAAAACAAAATGTTTTAGGAAAATTTTTGTGTACTAAAATTTAGTTTTAGTTTTTAGACTAAGATTTTGCCACCCAAAATTTGTGTTATTTACCTTTATATATGTATACAAAAGAAAACATTTCTCTAGAAACAATATTTCGAAGCTAAAACTTTAGTAAAATTTTTGTATAGAAAACATGTTTGTGCTAAGAAAAAAAAAGTCTTCACCGAAAAATTTCTTAAACAGGATTTTAATTATTTATTTGCTATAAGAGCCAATAAAAATGTATTATTTAAGTTGTAAATATAGTTTATTAGTTCCTTGCTCTGTTTTTTTTTTCTCAGGCGTTCATATGCCAGCGACATTCCGTTGCTGTTACTCAACGAAATAGCAAGTTGACTAGCACCAATAAATAATTGGCTGTATATGGGCGGCTGAACAGAAAAGGACAGATGACAACTGATAAGGTCTATTTATATCTAAAATAATACATTTCACTGAGCTCTTATAGCAAATAAACAATTAAATTCCTGTCTAAAAAGTTTTTCTGTGAAGACTTTTTTAGAACAGAAATCTTTTATTTCCAAAATTTTTCGGTAGCAAAATATTTCGATAGAACTTTTTGGCTTTAACCGGGAATTTTTCTTTAATAAAAACGTAATATTATTAAAATTTTTGCAACATTTCTTGTGGCACTAAAATAAGTATTTAGTACATTTTATAGATTTTTTGTTATTATACGTAAATTTCTACTCAAATTTGTAGATTAAAAATTGTGGCTTAAAATTCATTTTTGAACAAAATTTTAGTAAACAAGCAAAGGTTATTTTGTTTATCATATGTTCAGTATGAGGACACATGCCAGCTGTATTTTGTTTGCAAATTTGTTTATTTTCTAAATTTCAAAATGCTGTCATTGTCAAGATGGCTTGGCTGGCGCTCAAAAACAATTTTCGGCATGTGAAACAAATACGGATTGTTGACACAGTTCATTTTGCGTAGATGCCGAAGTTACTTAATGGGAAAATAATATTTTTCTAGATTGTTTTTAAAATTGTGTTGCTTGATCTCTAGATAATGAATGTATTGTTTTTGATTTTCGAATATACGAGTTAAAAAATTGTTGATTTTTGTGTGCTTTTTTCCAAAATCAACACACATTTATATATTTATTCTTAGGGCGCAAAGCTTTGGCAGGGAAAAAACTGATTAAATGTGATTTAGTATTTAAATATTATTTTGTCACTTTACGGAAGATACTGCAGTAATTCCTTATATATTTTCATACCTTTTGTTGGTGTGAGTTAGTTTTTTAAGCCTTACAAATGTTAAGGAAACACTTAATTTAAATATAATAAAATTGACCTGAAAATATCTGGTCCAAATGGCGTTGCAAATAAATTAACAAAGACGATTTCGATTACATATAATTTTCAATTTAATTTAAAAAAAGAATCACATTAAATAATACAAAAACCAATATGTATCCATATGACACAAAAATTCACATAAAAATTAAAACAAAACCGACTGAACTTTAGACCCTGTTTCTGCAGAGTCTTGAAATAACTTTGAATTTGCTCATCAATCAGATGAATACTGGTTGTTTGTTTGTAAAAATCTCACATTTTTTCAGTAAAAATAAAATCTTTAAATCAATAATAACCTTCGCAAGTTTGATTAAAGCAACCTTAAAGTGAGTACCCGTTAACCTAGTTATTAATAAGGGGCTTGTTAAAAGAAAAATATGAACAACTTTTTAGCATTTAAAATGAAATTTTCTATACAAAATTATTCCAATAAACAGTTTAAAATGTTTTTATTTCAAATGTAATTATGTTGGTTTTTAATTTAAAATTTAATCTGGTTTCGATATAAAGCGGTTCTTCCAGTACTTTTTTGAGCACTAATATGGGTCAGACTATTGAAAGTATGTGGCACTGGTTTGACCTATTTAAAGCTTATCGCTTGCAGTGCGATACTTTAAAGTTTATTATCTACTAAGATCTAATGTGTGGATTATGATTAGCATTATTTATTCCATAGAACACTATGTGTTCGTCGAATCACAATAAAACGTTAAGCAACAGGCATCAAGCGACCGACCACTTAAATGTTGTGATAAAGATCTCAGCTTGAAATGTTTGCCGCCAAATTAAAAAAATAAATAAATAAATAAATAAAAATAGTTTCAAAATCTAATTTTAACACCGTAACGCACTAACTTGGGTTGCAAACTTCGAAAATTATAGTATTTCGATTGCATTCCCAAAAAAAAAAAAAATAAAAAAACCAAGGTTCCACAAAGAATATGTATAACGAATCAATAGCTATTACAAATTATTTTTCGATCCCCCTCTAGATTCCTTATATCGAAGTTTCATTGTAATTTATATCGCTCTAGTATGAAAATTTTAAAAATTCGAATTTCTGTTCGAAAATTCGAAGATGTCTAAAAACCTTTTTTTTGCATAATTTTTAGCTTTATAACCATTTGGAAGCACCGAAAATGTAAAAATATACACGGAGATTTTCTATAAGACTTTTTGACTTCCAGACAATTTAAAAATTCTATTAAAGTTAAATAAAAATTTCAAATAGCTTTTATTGATTATCAAGAATATATGGATAATATGTCTTAAACGTTGTTATTCTTGTTTCTTCAAACTTTTCTTTTATTTTTACAGAATAAAAAACATCATACTATTTAATAAGAAGAATTTAAGATTTTCGAGCATTAAAAGTTTACAATTTTATGTGCTTCTTCTAGAATATAACAAATTTTATTTTATAACACTTATAGCTGTTATTTGATCTATTCTCAAAAATTCGACAAAACCCAAAGAATGCATTTCAAAAAGTCTTAATTATATAGAAATACTAAAAATTTGTTTGCTGCCATTTTCCCTATAAGGACATTTTAAGGCCACATTAGCTTCCCAAATTTTTTAGTCCAAATAATATTTAAAATATTTTTTAAAAGGCAAAATTTAAGCTGGATCTGTCTGAATGGTAAATGTTGAATTTTCGAACATTAGAAATTTACCGAAGTTTAAAATTGAAAACTTGAAAACTTTAGAATATTTTTGGAAGAATTTTTTCTATAAAAAAAGCTAAGAATTCATTAATAAGAAAAAAAGGTGAACGTATACAAATTATATGATTTGTAACTGCTAGTTCGCTAAAAATTTAAGCATTTTAAAATATTTTCGAAAATTCGAAATTATGTTCGAAAATTCGAACATGACCAAAAAGCTAGTTTTACACAATTTTTAGCCTAATTACCTTTCTAAGATAGCTAATAATAAAAATAAAACTTTTTTTGCTGGTTTTTTTCTATAACATATTTTCTCCAATATATTTCTATAATGTATTTTTCTTTAAAATAATGAGAAAAAAAAAGACTGAAATTATGTGACGGCAAAGCAAGCTTTAAAACTTAATAACCGGCTAGAAAACATTAAATTAATGTAATCGTTAGTTCATTGATATCGAACTTGCTGGCATGTTCGCGCAAATACATTTTTTTTTTTTTTTTGGCTTGGACCAGTACCTAGAAGATGATCTTCATATGCAGTGCATTGTTCTGGAAGTAGCGAAATAGAAAGAAAGCGAAAAAGGGAAAACGGGTAGTGTTTGTGGCCGCCAGATTGAGTAAAAAATTATCACATAGTAACAGAACACTTTTATTTTAGCAAAGTTGCGTGAGCCAGAATTAACTACAATATTTTGGAATTTGATTTTCCTGTATGTAATAAATTTATTTGAATTTTACCATGGCGGTTTTTCTAGCCTACAAGCGTTTAACAACCTCTAGCAATTTAATTACAAACGTCAATATTGAGAGACATAAACGTTAACATGGGAATTGAAAAATATGTTTGTGTTCCAAAAGTCAAACCCGGTTTCAAATTAATTCAATCATAAAATGTTGCGCATAAATTTGACATTTAGTTAGAAACTTCGATTGTACACATGTATGTATATGTACCATAATTTTAATGTGGCCCAAGTTTGTGAAAAGAAAAACCTATAAAATAAACATTGTTCAAATAAGATAAAAGCTTAATTTGTTTAAATACTAAACAAATTATTTGCGGCAGGGAAGCATGAGTGTTGTTTTATATGTACATACATACATATGTTTTCATTTTAAACTCATACTCAGTTTTAAGTTATCTCTGAAGCCTTAACTTTTTTGTCTTATCATGTTGACTGTGACATAGTTTATTTTTTTCCTATTAAGCTGGGATTGATTATTCTCGTTTTTTTTTTCTGTGTTAAATGTGTCTATTTGTCCTTGCTAATATTATTTCAGCTTGAGCAATTATTTCATTATTTACTTATATTTGTTATTATTATTTTCCGTAGATTATCACGTTTACGCTGTTTGCATTTTATTGTTTTAATTTATTTACTTTTTTTTTACAATTCACAATTCAACACTTACTGATTTCACTTCCGCCTCAAATGGCAGTTGGCCAATATTTTGTTTTAATTGTTTTCTTTTTTTTCATAAATTTCTCCTGAATAGTTTTATGCTTAAAAACAATGCCGCTTTTGTATGGTGAAAAACAAGTTTAACGTTGGAAGAATTTTTAATAAGTGTTTTGTTTAAACATGTTTAATTAAACGGAAAACTCAAAATGATATTGGCTTTGATTAGATGCAGACGTTTTCATCACTTAATACTATAGCGAACGAAATAGGCAAAAAAATGTGTTTCTCGGGGTCAATTAGCGCCAAAAGCAAAGCAAAGCTGCTCATTAAGCGACCGTTAATGACCGTTTTTCGGTTGGTTTACCTTCAAAATGGGAAAACAAGCAAAGACGAATATTGTCAGACCTGGGGCCAAATCGTCGCATTCGATATCGAATGAACTATCGGGCAAAAATAATGTAAAACAAAAGCCAAATAAACAACAAACACACAGCATAAGTGACGGCATTCGTTCGATATCGAACGCAACGATTTGACCACTGTTCTGGAAATAAATTTGCTTCACATCACATGACTTCCGAAAACAAATTCTGCCAAAGACCTGGGGTCGAATTACGGCATTCCGTTGCTTATGCAGTGTGTTTGTTGTTGATGTCGTTTTTGTTTTGCATTATTTTTATTCGACAGCTCATTCAATATCGAGTGCCACGATTTTGCCCCCCTGATTTGATGCTTATCTTTAATGGTTTTTCTGATATTAAGTCGCCGGAAATTTTATTCCAGATTTCAGTTTTATTAACGAATTTTATGTTGTTGGAATAAAACTCATTTTGAGTTGGCCCGTTATTTGCAGCACAGGCCCGTATACCAACATATTGCAGCAGTTCAATGAGAAATTGAAATTTTCTTTGCCACCAGGGCAAGGCAATGTAACGCACGTGTGCAGATTCTATGGCAAAAATCCATTAATTGAGTTACGAATTGCTCCTTCATCCCTCATCACTTTGCGTGATTTGATCACATGATTTCTACAGACAAAAAAAAATCTCTCTTTTTTCTCTAAAATTAAGTCGCTTAAAAAGTTATTCCAGACTTCACTAACAATCTACAGTGTTATATTATTTAAGTAATGCTTATTTTCAGCTTCGAAATCACATGATATACAGAAAAGGTTCGCATTTTCCAGTTGTGGTCCCGAGTGACTATTTCTAGTTCCCAAAGTTGACCAAATGGTCCGGCCATGACTTGAACGATGAAATCATCTTCAAACAAATGTCTATTTCGACATCTCGACAAATACATCCCGACATTATTACAAAAGTCGTTATCATGACACATGACCTTGACATCAAAGAATGTGCACTTTTTTATTACGTTCGACAGCAATCCATTATTTTTGAAAGGACATATTAAATATGTTAAACAAGCTCAATGTATTTAACTATTAATTCCTTAAAAAATGAGGTATTTTAAGTTAAATTTTTCATGTCGACTTCAGGTGACGACTTTTGTAATAAGGAGAATATTTTTCGGAAAACCGTGGGACTTAGTGTATAGAACTCGAAGGAGTTTAAAAACTTAGAGACATATTGGTACGCCCTCAAAATTAGGGACCAAATATTGAATATGTTCTAACGCATCCAAATGAAGTTTGTGTTGACACGTGCTTTAACAAAAGTTTTCACTTAATACTTACAATTTCTTTTCCATATACGAAATTGATGGTATAGAAAACAGGAACAAAAACAAAAGATCATTGAAATCATGATCAGCGTTAAGACCACTCCAATCCACACCTCATTCATAAATTTGTCATAATCCAATTGTTTTTGTAACTCATCCATGGCATCATTGTAGTTATGAGAATCCATAACCAAATGATGGGGCCCAAATTCCAAATCCATATCATGAACAGATGATGCGGCGGCTGCTGCTGTTACGGAAGATGGTGCGATGGGAAAAGGAGAACTATCCCGGGAATTTGTCCGTGGCAGCGATTGCAATTGTATGGAGTGTATCAAGGTGGCACCTAATCTTTTAAAGAAGTCACTGGTTGTTTGCGAACTGGCTGGCAGGGAGGAGTCCGCGAAGTTTGTTATGCTGGGTGAAGAGGACAGCGCAATGGTGGTGGTGTCAGCCAACTGGGGATTTCTGCTATTTTCCAAAATATGTTGTGCGTATTTATCGAAATGTAATTCTGGCGGTTGTTCGTAATTTAATGAGTTTCTTAGACTCTCCATGATGGATTATATATTGAAATTACAACTTAATAATTTTTTTTTTCTTCTTTTATTATATTCTTGTTAAACAGCTGAAGTGATTTTTTTCGTTTTTTATTTATTTAAAGACTTTTCTCTGTATGGATTTTTTTCTTTTGTCTTTTTTTATTCTCTGGCTTGTGAGGTGTGAAAAATTTACTAACGATCAATTTTCAGCGCTTTAAAACTCAAGACACGTCCGTTCATAACAAGTTCTCTAAACAAACTGAACGTACAAAAGGAAAGTATGTTTAAATGTTAAAGTAGACGTTTTAAATACAGTTTTTTTTTTTGTAACAAACAATACCAAAGATTCAAATCGAAACTCTTATTAAAAGAGCACAGAACTCATGATCTTGACGCTAAACTCATTTAAAATGAGTTTAGCTGCTTCAGCTCTCCTAAATTGTAGTAGACTAAAGATTTGTTTCAAAAACTCTCCTTTCATTTTGTTACGAAAAGAAAAAAAGATTTCTATTCTACCTGCTTTTCTTTCATACAAACACGATATTTTAAAAGGTAAAGAAATTTTGTTTTTTTTTTTTTTTGTAAGAAGAATTGAAATTTTCTGCTGATCATTTGATGCTTGGTTACGCTCGAGCACACATCTTTCCTCATTAAACTACCAAAAAACGAAAAAGAGTGTCTTTAAATAGTAAAAACAAAACTCTCCCCTATTTTGCTATTAACTAAGTCCTGGGAATTTGTGTACATGCACATGTAGTTTTCAAAAAGTTTTCTTGAACACGATCATAATGCTCACGCATGATGAGCCTTTAATTGGCGTTACAAACCCCGAAAGTAACTGCAGTTTATGGCCTTTGAATGTGAAAGGCAAGCATGGAAAAATAGATGATTAGAAAAGTATACAATAAATAGATGTAGACAAATGTCTTGCTACATTGCTACCGCAATTCTGAAGCATCTTCAAGCACTTTACTTTAGTTTTCTTTTAGCGAGTCAACAAATTGTTTTGATATCTTGATCGTTTTGTTCAGTATTCACGATCAGTTTTCTGCTATGGTGTCATATTTTTGTTCCTAGAGGCAAATACCAGCATCCTTGTTCTTGCCCAGAGAAAAACGGAAGCGTGTTGTCTTTTCCTCTAACAAACTCAAATGTTTTAGCTTCTGATGGGCATTTCTCTGCTTTAGGAACGTGTTTAATTGCCATTTGCGATGAGCTATTGTATAAAAACTAAATTCGATATCTCTCGAGGAGGCTGATTGAGGTTAATGTGAAAGTGATACTCACAGTTTGGAGAGCTCTTTAGCACGAAACCGATAGTGATGCAATGCCACCAAGCGACACATTTGCGTCTAAAGAAAACAGATTTATTGTGACGACCGAATTTGTTGCCCATCGATTTTTGATTGTGGCAGCCATTGTCCTAAAATTCTTCTTTGAGAAAAAGCAATATGATTAGAGCTGTTTCTATCTTAAGTTTTCAGCATGTTCATCGGGTCAGTAGGCAAGTGATATACTGGAAACACACACAGAAAAGAGTAGTAAAAAGTGATTATTTGTTAGTTTCACGGAAAATTTATAGCTGAGTTGAAAAATTACAATGGTTAACTTACGGTAATGAAAACGAACGAAACGGCTATTGGTTACATTCATTGAAAACTGATGAACTGAATTGAAAATTTTCAATTATTATAAAGTGGTAATGAACACGTACTATTTTTTTTTAGATTCACAGAAAATTTATAGGCTGAATTAAAATATAGTCAATCCAATTAATATTTTATCGGGCTAAACATTTTGAACCAATTGTTTTTTCTATGTCTATTATATATACATACATATACGTACATGATAAAAAATCAAATGAAATGTATAAAAGTAAACATTATTAACGTTTATCTTGAAATCAAGTAAAAAAAAAAAAAAAAACTCTTAAATGTAAAGTAACTGGAATCTAAACAAGATATTTTAATTATGATTGGGGCAACTGCCAACATCGAAAACAAAATTGGTTACCGTAACTAGTCTATTTTTGTTGTGTATTAACATATACATATGTACATATATTTTTCGTTTTTTCGATTCTCTGCTTTTTAATGCCCAATTCATTAAAAGCAGCTCTGAAAAAATTCCCTCTTAAAGGATATTCCCTTTTTGTTTCAATTTGCTATTCTAGTCTAGTAAATTTCCTGGTGAGTTTCTTGTATGCTTCAAATGCATCCCTTTTTCTAATTTCTTTCCCAAGATCTTGGTTGTTCTTCTTATAATTTTTTGTACAAGGTTTTAAATTTCTCTATTGTATGATAGATCTTATTACAAATGAGGTTTTGTTTTGTTAAAGAGGGCTTAAGACAATATACATATTGTTTAAATTTATATTTTATTTTTGCTTTGATTTTCTTGCACAGTTGATGTTCAGTATTATTGTTCTGGACAATAGAAATTAATTGAGCCTGGAAGTTCTCTTTTCTTCCAGTTTTCTTTAGAGCAATTTATTTGCTTATTTTTCCTTTTGACAAACAGCCTTTTTTTTTGTGTTAAAATCTGGAAGAAAAAAATATTGCAAAATTTGCATTTAATTTGTTGAAAAAGAACCCAAAAGGAAAACTAGAAAATTCATTATTAAGGAAAAACAATATGCTCTAATGAAGAAATAAATCACTGTTCTATGCAAAAATTCTTCCACAATTTTTGATATTAAAGTTTCAGTGCCTGAGTTTAAATAAAACCGAAAGGAAATATTGAATAATTATATTAAAAGAATGGAGTATAAAAGAAAAGAGTATGAATGGTACAATCTCAGTTTCAGGAAATACATTATATTAAACAGATAAAATGAATTCCCTCTAGTAAATTTTGCCTTTGGCCAGTTAACCATTGGATTGCATGCCAATAGGTGAGCTGTGGACGATGTATGTGTATTGCATAAAAATATGTGGGTGCTAGAGAACAGGATCCTAACTTTCTTCACAGCTTAAGGTTGTGATAAAACAGGGTGATGCACAGCGGCAGGTCAATAAATGTAATTTCTTGATCATATTTGGTACACTTAGATCCACACAAACACATATTATATTTAGATACTTTTGCTGTATCCGGAATAAAATAAGTATTTGTGCATCAATTTTCTCGAATGACGGCTTATTTTTTTTATGGAATTAGTTCACTCACAAAGTATTGAATAACATCAGGCTGTTGGATGCTGAACCACTCGTTGGTGCTTGCTTTCCTCCTCTTGCTATAACATTTGTGCCACAATTCTAAACATCTTATATACTTTTGATATGATTGTTACATTCACCGAATATTGATAGCGGAAATAATGTTTCCCGAGAAATTCATGATAGTAATTTTCAGTTCATGGGGAATGGAAATTTTAGGTTAACAAATATTTTACATATTATTTTGATAAGGGTGATAATGTAATAAAATCAAAGTTATCATCAGGTGTCGGCAGCAGCCTTTTTTTTAAATAGTGTTTTAATATTTGGTTTTATTCCAATCTTATTTTTGGCCCACCTTTGATACAAAAATACCCTATTCGAAGTTGCTCTTATTTTTGCAAATGGCAGCCAATGTCAAATCTATTTTTACATTTGTGAACTAAACAGCTGTAGAATACAAGTGAGAAAGCCATGGAACGATACACTCCCCCAAGAACCCTGAATAATCGTGTCTATAACCAACCAAGTGGACTATTTTTCGACCAAAATCATAATGAGCGATGAGGCTCATTTTCACTTCAGCGGGTACGTGAACAAGCAAAACTATCGCTTCTGGGGTACCGGAAATCGACGACTGATGCACGAGGCGCCATTACACTCGCATGGGAGCTCAAAGTGGTTCACGCTGGAGTAGTCATCTGACCATTTTTTTTTTCGAGGACGCAGTTGGTCAAACGACAACACGATATAGGGTAATTTTAACCAAGTTTATTCTACCGCAATTGAACGAATCAGGTCGGGAGGACATGCGGTTCCAACAGGACGCAGCAACGGTACACACTGCCTGAGCCACAACCCATGTTCTGAAAGCCCAGCAACATCGGATGACTTCTTTTGGCCCACCTGTTACTAGAGTAACCCTTCCCGCGCCGCGATAGTACAATACTTTACTTAAATTTAATTATGTCTCGCGTACTTGTCATTCTTCTCCAGGCAATAACAAATACTATAAAAAAAAAAAAATGGGCGAGATCGTCTAGTAATTCACGCGTGAGGCCGTGGCTTAGGGAAATGGGGTCTCATAATAATTATATATTAATAGAGGTCTTCCCACATATATTTTTATATTTTATATTTCTTCGCATAGTTTTTTGGCATTATTTCGCTCTCCTTCTGCGGAGCATTAGTATTGAAAATTTAGCTCAAGAATATACTAATATTAAAGAAAAAAGATTTTTGTAGTTAGGGGTTCATAACGTAAAGCAAAAAAAAAAAAAATAGTTCTTTATTACACCTCTTGTTTAGAATATTTTGCAAAAAGCTAGTATTTCATATACTAGCTTATATATAATTAGAAACATGAGCCCCTGAGTTGAAACGCTTCGAAACAGCTAGTTGTCCACCCTGCTAAATACCTTTCAAGTTTTGCTTGTCTTATTTAATTAATATCTATCACAAAAATAATATATAGAGAGAACTTGAACTAAATAGTCAAAAATTGTATTAAAAAGTCTTCTTTTTGTTTGGTCGAACCGTATTGCTTGAAAATAAATCAAAATATTTTTTCTGTGTACTTTTGCGACTTGGCAGACAGCTTCTTATTAAAAAAAATAAATAAATAGCGCAAAATTGTTGCCGTATTTTGTGAAATTATCACGTTTTTGAGGTTATCTAACTTTGTTGATGATCTGTTTTAATTCATTTTATTCACATGCAGCGCAATCACCTCTATTATTTATTTGCTTGCGATTTACAGTTAAATAAACTTTGTATTTCAATTATTGTGATAATTTTAATTTTTGTTTCACCCCCCTACCCCCAAAAAAAAGACAAAAAGAAAACAAAACAAAAATCCCTGACTGAAAATTATTTAAGAAAAAAGAAAATAAATCAACAACAACAGCAAAAAAAGCAATTACGTATGTGCCAATTTAAATTCCAGCTGAAGGTTATTCACACGAAATAATTGGAGATAAATTATTACTCATAAAAACTTCAAATTATCGGTTGGTGTTATAGCTCTCTCAACATTTTTTAAAATCCTTAGCTTAAAGTACACAATATTAAGAAGTTATTGCACTATCGTATCGAAAAACAACTGAAAGATTGACTTTAAACCTTGACTTTACTGAACGCCTTAAAAACTCTTGACTTGTTATCTTGTGCAGTTTATCTTAAAAACATAAACCTTCTTGACTTTTAATGAATTAAAAAAAAAAACAAAAAAAAAACAACCCAAAAAGCAATAGTCATATAATCCATCAAAATCGTTAATGATTTGAAGAAGAAGAAAACACACACACACACACGCACATACACATACACACATAATCAAACAACAAAACTCAATAGATCGTCGTACCTCATGTGTGGAGAGGCATAATTGCATACACACCTGCATACATACTTGTGTGTTTCTCATATCCAAACAATGCATATCACCTGTTGTTGTTGGAATCGAAATAAAAATAAAAAAGAACTTGCTTCACACAAATAAGTATAAGCAACAGTGTAAAGGCGCACTGTCGGCTTCGTCATCAACGTTTGCAAAGCATTGAGATGTCAGTTGTAGAGATAAATACTCTCGTAACTACCACAAAACCGCGAAAAACAAACATAAAAAATAAATGTGAAATAAAAATATGAATAAAAAACTATTTATTACTTTACACTTGTATATAGGCAGTTCTCCTCGAAGTGACTAGAGGTAACACACCGGCCTACTCGAATCCCTTTAAGAAAAAGAAAAAAATAAATGAATAAAATTTAATGGGTCTTAAGCTATTTTCTTTTTATATATATAAGATATAGACGGTCTAATTCATAAACGTTGCATTTTAATAATCACTGATCACCGGCAGGATTCTTGTTTAATCACTCAATAAATTAAAATACTTGAAACAATATTTTCTAGCTGAACACTCTTTATAAATTTGAGAGCTAGGAGTGTAAGCTCTATGTATATCAAATTGAAGCCTGACTTCTTCTCTACTTTTACTTAATACATTTTTTTCCCTTAGTTTCAAAAAGTTTCTAATTAAACTTTGCAAAAAAAAAAATCTAATACGTATTAAGGAAAAGTGTACGAAGAAAGGTCGCAAAAAAACAGTATAAACTAAGCAATTGGCTTATGCCCAAAAAATCAGTACAAGTTCATCTTCTAGTTTGATTTAATTTGCGTTTAAACTATTAAATCATTAAATCAGTACATACTTAAGCTTAAACGAAGAAAATTAGGCTTTAAGCAGTGCAAAATATCAGCTGTTTGATATTTTTTCAAACGTTGGCAAATTTCTATTTCTAAAAACAACCAACAATAAATAGTTCATTGATTTTCTACAGTCAAGTTTAACCTGCTGAAAGGTTTTGCTAAGCTGCAGTTGTAACTCGTATCTGATTTTTTGGGGCATTACAGATGCCGCAGCCAACTCAAACGATTAAAATACACTCGCTGTTCGATTAAATTAATCGTTCTCCTAAGAAAAACAGTTTTTTTTTGTTAAACAAAAAATTGTATTTTTTTTTTATTATAAAAAGATCATAGATTACATTTAATAAAAGACGAGAAAGTGTGGCGGCTTCGAAAAAACTAGTTGTCCGCCCTGCTAAATGTCTTTGATGTTTTCTTTGTCTAATTTAATTAATATCAATCACAAAGATAATATAGAAAGAACTTGAGCCTGATAAACTTAATACATAAATAATTATTTAATAAAAGACTGTATTCTCCATGATTAGATGCATGCATTTCTGTTCGCTCTTTTTACATAACAAGCTGCAAAATGTATGGGCACAGCCAGGACAAAAAATAATCACTATTTAATTAATTTGCTATTGTACGTTTATGAATACAAAATTTTATCTAACATTTATTAAGCGTCTAACGTTATTCAATTGAACAATTTATAATAGAATGCATTAAATTTTTTTTGAATTAGATGGTAGAAATTTAAGAAAAATTTACCAATTAAAAAATACCAAGAGATAAATAATAAATGTTATCACAACGGGACCTTTCTAAAACCCAAGTGGGCCGGTCTCACTTAACGTCAAAAACTGACACAATTTTCGTTGAGAAAAACGTCCTGCTCTGTATGAACGAAGTAAAATAAACTTAACATAATGTTTACAAAGGAAAGTAATTGCATGAAAGTTGATAAAATATCTGACTGTCAAAATGAAAAATTTTTATGAATTCCATGCATGATACATGAAATGGGTAGACTTTATTTCACCTGAGATTCTTAATTTTCTATGAATCTACAAATCAAGCCATATTCATTGCCATAAGGATATAATTCTGATAAATATATTATTCTCATAATTCTTGAACTGGTTAGAGCAAACGATTGCAGAGTTTTGTAATCGCTGATTTACAAATGTGCTGAGAATGATAAAATAAAATATTATAAATTAGAATTTAGTGCCAAATTTTTTTATTAGTATTTAAAAAATTTGCCTTCGTATATAAGCTAAAAAAAGTCCTTTCAGTTGGCAATTACTTTATTGGGCTTTAGTTCGATTTTACTTACAAAAAATTGAGAAAGAGTTTTTCTGTAACAAAATTGTAGTGATCAATATTTTTAAAGAAGACAGGAAGAGTTATTGACTGTGGTATATGCCTTAGCTGTTTCACATCTACCATGATGATCATCAGCACCCATGTAGCGTCGAAACCAGGTCATAATTAATGCCAGACTATTTTTGAGCAGAGCTCCTAATATCTGGGGCCAAATTCTGGCACTCGTGATTGAACGATTTCATTATAGAATGCTGTGTGTTTGTTGCTCTACATTGTTTTTATTATCGAGTATATTCGATCACGAATGCCAGAATCCGGCCCCTGAGCTCTTCGTTACTTACCGTCTATATATAGTCTAAAATTTAAAAATAGTTTCAATAATGGCATCAACTCTTTTGACTTTGCTTTAATGTAAAATTTCAGCCACATATAATTTTCACACAAACATTACTAGAACTCATGTCGAAATGTCATAATAATATGTATGCTGTTTTAGCAGGAGCCCACATAGCTAAAGCCTCTCAGCTTTTCACTGCCGGCTGCACATAAAAAACACTGCTGCCAAAGTAACCATTGGGGGCAACAACAACAAATGTAGAGTCAATTGCATTGAACTCATTTTGTCTCAAATGCTCAACTAACGGTCAATGACTGGAGGTGCGCAGCTTAAAACAGCGAACTAAACGAAGAAAACCGAATAATAGTTGCAGTTACGATGTTTTATTTAATTTTTCTTTTACGATATTTTTATTGTCTTGTGGTTTCTAAGTTATGCTTTAGTGATTCAGTGTGAGAAATACACTCACACACACACACATACATGTGTACATACACGTGTGCATACACGTGTGCATAAACATGCATCTTTAAAAAAAATATATAAATAGTTTTCATACAAAAATTAGCTAAATTTTGTGTATTAAGGAAAAAAAAACTCTCAGTTTGAAACTGAACAATATCATGAAATCCACGCAAAAGCGGACATTTTGTAGCGCATGCGTTAGGATATATTTTGCTTTATACGCACGAAATTAAAAAAAACCAATTGATAAAAACTTTAGATATTTCAGAAAAGAGTGAGAAATCGAATGATAAATGCTTGATCGATTAATTAATTTCATTGATCTAGATAAAAATTCGCTCTACAAAAAGACTACTTCTCCATGGATTTCGTGATATACATATGTACATATGTATATAAAAATCATAAAGTTTCATACCAAAAATTGTTATCAGCAGGAAAATTTCAATGCCAAGCTTGCAAAGAATGTTGTTAGAAAAATTTGGTATCCATAAAAAAAAAATTTAATAGAAATGGTTATTGATTTTTTTTAATCAGAGCTTAGTTCCAATACCTTAAGATTCTGGCTAGAATTTGTTATAAATAGAGTTTTTATTAAAAAAGTTTTCTATAATAAATGTTTCCAAAAAATGTGAAAAAATAATGTTTTTGTTAAAAAGAAAATTATCCGCTCAAAATGATTATAAAAAATTATTTGGTAATAAAGTTTGTAGAAAAAACTTTTAATTTGTAAAACATTTTCAACGTTAAATTACAACTTTCGAAAAATAGTTGTAATCGATAAAAATTTCCTATTTGGTTTTTTCCGACCCCTTTTTCATATTTTATCCACCTAATTCATAAAAATTATTACAGGCTTATAGGACTGTTATTTGACATATTTGTATGGAAAATCTGTCAAATAGGAGCTTTATAAACCTGTTATAATTTTTATGAATTAGACGGTATATATTTATTATCTTGAGCTTAAGGTATTTTTTTATTAAAATATTTGATTATTTTTGTCGTTATTTCGCTCTCCTTTGGACAGCTTCTTCAGGACAATAATAATGAAAAAAGTTTTTATTGGTTTTTTTTTTTCAAAAATCAATTTGAAGATAAAAATTTCCGTCAACAAAACTGCTTTCGATAAAAAAAAGATTTTCTTAGAATTATTTTTTAACTTGGACCAGTACTCAGGAGACGACTCCTGCGGTGCATCGTACCGGAACTAAAAAAATAAGTTTTGGGGAGAGAAATAAGTTTTTCTTAGCAAATTTTTTTTATCGATGGAAAGTTTCCATTTCAATGTTTTTTCCATGAAAAATTTCTTATCGATAAAAAATATTCACAGACAAAATCCTAATCGTTGAAAAACATTTTGCTAGAAAAAGTTGGCTTTCAGTGGAGAGTTTTCTTTCAAAACATCAATAGCAATAAAATTCAAAAATTTTTTTATTAATAAAATTAATTCACTGAACAATAATACCAGCAAAAAATATTTTCTAAGCTCATATACATACATGTCTTGTTTGCAATTACTTTGTGTTTGCTTCTCTTTTCCTATTTTAAGGTTAACGAATAATAAAGTCGTAAAACCCTTAACCGCAAAAGAATTATAATTTTGAAATTCCATTACTCACACCAAGAATGCATTTGTATGAAATGCATATAGAAACTCCCCCACATGTTAAGGGTGGCTCCCCATTAACAAAAATTAAGTCTTTGCAACGTAAGCATTCACGTTTTCGTAATTGAAGACAACAAAACTATTTATGCATGTCGTTTACATGGGAAGCCGAATTCCTGAAATGTTCATATTATCTAAAGAATCAAACAAACAAAAAACCCCTTAAAAGAAGACATACAATTATATTAAGGAATGAAAACAAAAAATAATAAAAATATTCCCATAATAAAGAACTGAGGAAAACTAAAAATTATGACAAATGTTTCACGTCACTGCAAATGACTTTTGTAATAATTACCTGTCATTTTAAATGAAGAAAATTTTCTTTTAAATAAATATTTTTCATTTTCTGAGTATTTCCTCTTCTTTTTTTTTTTTTGAGTGCACAGCCAGCAATTATCTGATGATGCCATAGAAGTGTGTTTGTGAACAAACTTGAACCCCTGGTGTTGGGTTCACAACAACAACAACAACAAAAAAAGTCAGTTGCAACAGACTCGATCAAGCTTGACTTGCTGTGATGGCCCAGTGAGTTCGTTTGCTGCTTTGTTTCTTATATTGTTTTCATTTTAACTGGGTCTCATGATGTTTCTAAAAAAAGCATTTCGATCCTCTTCCCAAGATTTGCCATTTTCAAGAAAGATTTTAGTTTTTAATTTAAGGCTGTAGTTGAAAACAACAAATGTTTTTACACTCATATTCTGTTTCTGTCAAGACAATTTATGTATATGAAAACCCCTCAACTTTTTGAACAAGTTCTATTTAAAAGTTTTTCACAAAAATGACACGGCATTTTGAAGAACCATTATGTACTGTAGTGTAGTAGTTCGTTACCAAATATTCTGGCCCTGGTCGTTGTGATCCTTTTTCAGGAAGATGTGGTTGTTATTTTACAATAGATATGTTGACATTTACTTTTATTATTTTTATTTTATTCTGATAATAATTAACTACTGAATTTTTATTTTATGGAACTTTTCTGCAAAATGAATGGAGAAGTGCAGGATAAAATCGATCATCTTGGGACTACGGTGTATTCTAAAGGGTGTTTCGATTCCCTGCTCCAATCGCAAATATGTCAGTACTACTCGCATCAGCTGCCCCAGGAGGAATCTCCGAGATAAACTGCTGTCTGAAATACAATCGATTTAAATGAACCTGAAGAGCCGCCACTTTGGTGTAGTTGGGCCCTCCAGTACCAATCCAGCACTACAGTGGAGGGGTTAACAGGTCGGTCCACAAAGATTTTTCTCTAAAAATCTCTGATGAGCTGCCTAATGATTTTTCACGTTTCTCTTCCCCGGGCTCTCTCTCTACTTTACAAGTATATCTTCAAAATCGTTAAATCTGAATGAAACAAATTATTTTCGACCTCCAACTCAAAATATGGGCGCCATATACCGCTTATGGACTCAAAACTTAATAAGTGGAAGGAGTACTTGCTCCAGAGTGATGTTTTAGTTTTCCAAAGATTCTTTTGATTTAAAAAAAAATTTTAAATTATTTTGTAACATTCATAATTTATTTTGTGCCTCATCTTAACAAGATCGCAGTTGCTAATTCATTTATTTGCCCAATAATAAATTTAATCTTTTTTTCTTTTCATATCTTGGTAATGAATCATTAAAAAAATAGAAAAAACTGATAAAAAAATAGAAAACCCTCAGACACTGAGACAGCAACTCTTTTACCCACATTCTTAATCATGAGGTATTTTTAGCAATTGTTTAGCAAGATTTCAACAGTACAAAGTAAATTGATTACATCATTAGATAGCTGGTAGAATTATGTAGCGAGAAAAATGGGAGGTTTTCTTTGAACCGCACTCACGTCTTATGGCATCTGTATACAAACACACACACATACCAGCGAACTGCACAGGTACACTGCCCACTGTTTGCCTCACCACTTTTATACCCGGCTGTCTTTAAACGCTTAAAAACAGAACACGACTGTTGTTTTTGCTTGTTTTTAATTCTCAAAAATATATCTGCATCTACACCAAAAAAATATATGTATGTATATCCGGTAATATGCGCAGTTAGACCGTTTGCCTTTCAAAAAAAAAAAAACATTCAAATTTAAAATGAGTAAAAACAGTAACCGAATCGGTTTTTTGCATTCACGTGTTTTGTCCTCAATATTGCTAATGTATAACAATATTATAATAATAATATCCATGCAGGAAATGTTTGTGTAAAAACTCAAGTAATTCATTATTGGCAGGATTGTTACACATATTACTGAATTATTATACTCTATACAATGCTCTGTTGTTCTATGGTCGTTTTACTTACGCTTGTCATTGAAAACCATCCAAGAACTAGTGACTAGATATTTCTAATGTCACCATATGACGACTAGTGTCGCTCTGTAGACATTGTCGTCAGTATTGTTGACCTACAAAGTCCATACCATCCTTTTTTTTCTATTAACATTTAACGTGGGGTGGTCATTGAAAATCGAGTAGTGAATTGCAAACTAATGACTACATAGTTCTAATTATAGCATGAAATATTTTTGTTATTACTTCAGTTTATTGTTTATTCATGCATCAAAATAAAACACACATACTCCGTTCACAATTTTTATAACGTAGTAACCGATATAGTCGACAAAACTGGTGGTTTGGAAACACTTGTTTTCTAGACTTCCTTCAGGGATTCTGGCCAAACGTTTTTTTCTTTTTTTTTTTTTGTTTTTTCTATTGACATTTAACATGGAGTGGTCATTGAAAAACAATTAGTGATTTTTAAACTAGTGATTGGATGGTTCTAGTGAAATCAGACAATATTTATTATTCGATAACTGAAGAGAAGCCAGAAGGCCGCAAACCCTAGATGTTAGTACCTTTAACGCTATTTGTATTCACAATTTGTTATGTCTACAATAATTTTAAATAAATAAATAAATAAAATATTTATTATTGCTTCAGTTTATGTAAATAAATATCAAATAAAATTCACAACGGCTATAAATTGGTCACCGATATATTGGCTAAATTGTGGGCTTGAAAACACAACACTTGCCTCTAGGCTTCCTTCAGGGACTACTGACATACAATAGAAAATAAGTATTTGCGTCTTACATTATTGTAAAATATATTAATAAATATATAAAATGGAATTTGTTTACACTTCTCCGGTAAATTATAATTCCTCGATTGCTACAAACTATTGGGTTTATTTGCGAAAGAACACCACGACGATCATCAGCAACCAAATCGCTTCGAATTCAGGTAATAACTGATTGCATATTGTTTTTAAGCAGCATCGCTTAGCCAGCCCACTACTGTGCTTTACAATTGTTTGTTACATACATAAATGGCAACAATTTTTGCGATGAAAAATTTTAGGCATCAACATTGTTAAAGAAGTGTTTTAAATTAATGAAATAGGCACTCGTTGCAGCTCTCTGATAAGTACAAATAAAGTTCGGAAAAAATCATATCCGGTGTAAATGTCAAAATTATGTAAATCATAATATTTTTTCAACTGGTAAAATGTGATTTTTTATTGCTTCTCCATATTAAAAAAAAATAAAAAAATTAAAACGTATTAAAATTGTTTAGCGGAGACCATAATGAGAATTTAACACATTTTTATAATTCCACAATCTGAATTCTTGTATGTTATTAACATAAAATTCGAATAAATATTTATTATTATTGTGATTTTAATCCTTCAATGCGCTTATCATGTAATGTTTTTCTTTTATATCTGCTCCTCAAGCAACACCAGTAGCCTTCTGATGCTTTTGTAACAGTAGAAAAATTCTTTAAGGCCTTCATTTTTGTTTATGAAAATTGTTTTAAGAAAACTGGCAATGTGCTGCAGCTTTGGTTTACAAAACTATTTTCAAAGCTGCTTAGCTTTTGTTTTTTTGTTTGTTTCTTTTTGTGTGATTTTTGATAAATTAATTTGGTTTGGGGATTTTTTTTCCCATATTTCCTGCTTTTCTTTTGTTTAAGAGAAAAGCATGCGGGCGTTTTTGTGGGAATTATAAACTAAACAAAATGTATTATGTAAGTTATAAATTATGCATCATTTGTTAAGTTGTCTGAAAGTATTTTGTTCTTAAACCGATAAAATATCAAACGAGTGATGGTATTTTAATACATATTTAAAAATTTTAAGAACTATTTTCATAAAGATTAAATTGAGGCTGGAAAACAATATGTGATTGTAAACATATTTTCTGAAAATAATACTTTTATTTTTCTTCTTTGTTCTATGTAAATGGGAGCCTAGGAAACTTTATGTTACAAAAGATATTATTTAAGCTTTATCAGCTACTGCTGTAATAGTTTACAATAAAGAAAAAAGTTTACATTGGAAAATAATATAAAAGACAAAAATAAATATAGTGAATTTAAAAAAAAAAAAAAAATTATGATTTGGTTTGCGTTGAATTTTGCCCAACCGCATTATCAAATCGCAAATCGTGGCTCTAGTGTATATTATTGATATTGTCAACCAATTTTCTTTCCAATTGAAATGAAAAAAGAAGTTTGCTGTTTATCACTAGAGTCAATAAAAATTCAGCGTTTAATAGTCGTCATAATTATTAACATGAATACCTGTCCACATGAATAGTTTATTAAATCGTTTAGATTAAATTTGGTAATGGTTGTCGAAATAGAAATGAACAATAAAAGTATCAGCCAGCCATTATCAATTGATAGTGTGACAATGTTTGACATCAGCAGTAAAATACTGTATATGCTTTTAGGCATTTAATTCAATCAGCTCCGTACGCCCGTAAGCACGCATACTTACAAACATATTTACATTCACGTAATCAAAGAAAGTTATAAAAACAAGCTGTAATGCCACTGACCTACTTCCTACTACAAAGCGCATACAGGCATTTTTTTTTTAACAATTTTGATTTTATCAGTTCACAAACTTAAATTCTAAGGCTGAACCCCTCATAAATTGTATTTATGATTGAAGAAAAAAAAAACACTTTAAAAACAAAATTTATTTTCAACTGTGTAACAGTACAGCAAATTGTTAATTGAAAAAAAAAAAAAAAAAATAAATAACTTCCAGTTCACCGATATCGAACTCTTCATTCGTTTGGCATTGACAAAAAACGGAGAATTTTTACCTTCAGTTCTCTGCCACAGTTGCCAGTGCTTAACAAGTGCACAAAGTATTTTTTTTTTTAATTTACACGTTTCCTTAAACAATTCACCTTCTGGGAATTTATTAAAAGTAAAATTTTCGTTCATGCGTTGATTGATTTTTAAGGCACATGCCCCCAAGCTTATTGTCTGTTACAAATATAACAGGCAGACACAAGAACCACAAAAGATCAATGACATGACACAATATTGTTCGACATCTGGACAATGGCATGGCTTTCATTATTTTATTTTTTGTAAACATTTTTAACTTCTTTAAAAACAGTATTGATAAAGAACAGACTTTTTCTTTAGATGAAAGAAAGAAGAAAAAATTAATATACAAATAAAAAGGTAAAAAAGCAAATGCAGCAAAGTGCCAAAAAGAAATGATAAGTGTGATCTACGGCCTGTCCTTCAATGTCGCAAGAAAATATAAGCGATCAAAATGTAGTCGCTCCATTTCGAATTAATTTAGATTCTTCTATGTCGACAGCTTGTGTTCGCATGGGCTTACGTCATGACATACCAGATCGGTAAATTAAAATGTTGGTTAATTTTTTATTGCAGTATTGAAAAAAACTACTAAATTGTTCTTGTGTAAATACAACCCTTGCTAAAACTGGTCAGCTGTATCTGGCAAGCCAAACTAAATATGTACGTACATAAATAAAAACAAAATAAAAAAGCAAACATTTTGAAAGAGTGGAAATAGTTTTTGTGGGGTTTTAAAATTCAAAAGTATTTTCTTGCATAGACACTTAACAAGTGACAAACTCAGGATTTTCTTCCAATTAGCGAACAAGTGAACTGTTTAGTAAAACTATCCGCTAATTGTTTAATATATTAACTAAATAAAATAAAAATTAAACATATGTGGGTTTTCTAGTTTTATTTCCCAGTTTTGTAACAAATAAATAAAAAATTTTTTTTTATAAAAACACCAAAACAGCAAGTGATTGATTTTGACATTTGTGTACGCAGTGCTGACGACATGATCGATATAGAGGACTTGGATTTTGTATGAAATCACTTACGTCTTTTCGACTTGTCGATCGAGTCAACGTTCGAATAATTATAATTTTTCTTTTGCTTGGCGTAAAACTGACAAAGTTCTTTTACTGCGGTCAACGGGCATGCTCTTCACATAATCAGTTGTATATGTGTCGGAACCCAGGAATTTTTCCCCTTTAACCTTTAATTACCCTCTCATTACCAGAATAACTTTTTTGCCTCGAAAACTATTTCGGTTCGCTAAAGGAAATTTTTTTTTTTTTTTAACGGTTTGTACACTATTGCGGCGATATAATCCAAGTTTGAAAATCGTATTGCTACATCTTTCACTTTTTCTCACAACATTCATACAACGAGCAGGGCCATGTTAACCGAGTTTTTTCTGCCGCAATTGAACGACTCAGGTCTGGCGGGCATGTGGTTCCAACAGAACGGAATGTTAGATGTTTGAATGCATCCTCCGTTAGAAGTCTGCACAAGCGTTGAATTCGTTGCTTTGAGGGCAGCGAAAGCGAACCGAATTTAGATGTTTGATCTAACACAACCGGACCTTTTCTAGGACCCAAGTAAGTCGGTCTCAGGACCGGCGGCCCTCGTAACATAACAGAACGGAACAACGGCACACACTGCACAGGCCACACACTGCACGGTGTTCTGAAAGCCAAACAACACTGGATGACTTCTTTTGGCCCACCTCTTAGTTAGTCGATAAAAAGGCTCATTAAAAATTGCTTTCATAGCAGTTAACTTGGAGTTAGCGCTTAAAATTTAACTTAAAGCTAACTTTTTCGGTAGCCGACTGTTCAATATCTGGCAGAGTGCTCCTGAAGAATTGAGCAAGTAATATTACGTTGACATATGTACTTTTCTAAACAGAATATTAGGCAGACATTTCCCACTGTACCTCAAAAATGCACCATATACAAAAAATTCTGTAGTCCAACATTTAGGTTTTGTTTATTAAAAGTAATTAAGGCCGCGGCAAAAATGTTGATGAATTTCTGTTTAATAGACAAAAACATAATTTTGTTTTATTTGGTGTGTAAAATGTGTTGTGTTTTGCGTAATGAATGTATTTTGATGGAATGGTTTTAGTTTGGAATAAATAATTAGACGCCAAAATGCATTAGTTTCAACATAAAACTGATGGTGCCTGAAAGCATATTTCATAATTAATAAAAAAAAAGAAAAAGAAAAATCAGACGTATGTTAGTAAACAACTCAAATCAAATAACAAAATTATCATTATGTTGGAACAATAATTTTTGTACTGATTACAAAAGCAAATGAAGCGACTAAAATAATAATAGTTCTGCTAATATGTGGTTCTATGAACATTAATGATATTTGAAGTTTTATACTCGAATTTTGTGATTTACTATTGTTAATTACACTTAATTTTTTGGCGGTAAAGTTGTAGTTTTCTTGTCTCCGTTAAAAAAAAAAACGATGTTGATCAGCACAATTTTATCACAGAAAAATATTTCTCAATTTTGAGGAAATAAAATCGAACTACAGCTGGATAAATTAATTACCAATTAATAATATTTATATAGAAAATACACGAGAATTCAATAAGAATGCATTGAGCATTCTTAAAAGCAGAGTGGCGCAATGTGCTCCTAAGCCATCGGGCTGATGATCAAAATTTTAAACTTTTGATTTTAGATTTCCTTTGCTTTATTATATTCTCTACGCGTTCATCGTTTTATTGAAATTTATGCTTCAACTTTAGGAAAAACATTTCATCACTAATTTATACACATCTGTACAAATTTTTCATAACGCACAAAAACCATTATTTATTTTAACACTTTTAACATAAATAAAGAAAGAAAAAACTGCACATTTCAATTTCGCATACCAAAATTTTATTTTAAACAGTGTTAAGAAAGAAAAAAAAATAATAAAAACTTGAAAGCTGATATATGGCTTGGCTTTGAGTTTCAACTGACACATCTGCCACATGCCACACATGGTCATAAAATTTAACAACGTGCTGCTTTTATTCAAACCAGTAAAAAACCCCAAAAAGAGCGCCAGAAATTAAAAATAAAGCAAAAAAAAAAATAAATAATACAAACTCAGCAACAAAAATACTTTAACAGCATTTCAAAGTGCAAGCGCTTACAAAACGCAAAATAGTGGCTGCAAAACTGAAACATATTGTTGTGAGTCTGTGTAGATGCAGCAAATCTGGTTGAGCAAACATTTAAGCTGAATAGCTTTACTTTCAAAAGCCTTTTGTACAGAAGAGTGATTCAGAAAATCATAGAGCGGAGCATACGAAATATTTATTTAAAATAAACTATTTCAATAATACTGGGTAATAAACAAAACTTACTTTGAAAGCTTTTGAGAAATTTCGGTGATTCTTTTTAATATTGACAGTAATTCCAAATAGTCTTTATACCAGTACAATTAGAAGACACAAAGAAAACAAAATTAGGACTTAAGCTGGGGTACAGCCAGCCGTTTAGAGGACTCAGTGTACTCAAAAATAGGGGTTTAGTTTCTGTTTGTGCTTAGTCATATCGTATACAATTTTTTCAAACAGCTAGTTGTACCCCAGCACAAGCCGTTGTTATCTCAATTGATCTAGCTTTTGGAGAAAAAAGCAAGTTATTAGTTTCTGATAGTGTGATAGGTTTTTTTTTTAAATTAATATTATTTACGAAACACAAATAACGCAAAATAGTGATTAAGCTGGGGTACAACTAGCCATTTTGACGAAGCCGTAGTTCTTTTTAGAACCCATTTTGGTCACAAGTCACTTATTTTTAGCTTTCCTCTATGTTTAATCATATCTAATATATTCTTCCAAACAGCTAGTTGTGCCCCAGTTCAAGGTATTATTCTCCTCTAATTGATTGCCTTATGATAATGTGATAAGCTTTATTCTAGATAAGTCTTGTTTCAAATCAATTTTATTCGAAGGCTACAAATAAAGCAAAATAATGACTTAAGCTGGGGCACAACTTGCCGTTTCGACGACACCATACTTCTTTTTCAAACTCTGTTTGGTCATAAGCTTAATTTTAGCTTCCGTCTGTGTTTAATCATACCTAATGCACTCTTGCAGTTGTAGCTAGTTGTGCCCCAGCTCAAGGCATTATTTTTCTCCATTTAAAAACGTTTTGGAAAAAAAAGATAATGTTGTTAGTATTGTTTCAAATCAATGCTTTTTAAAGGACACAAAAAAAGCAAAATAATGACTTGAGCTGGGGTACAAGTAGCTTTTTCGACTACCTCTTTTCAGAACTGAGTTTGGTCATAAGCTTAATTTTAGCTTCCATCTATTCTTAGTCATACCTAATACATTTTTTCAAAACAGCCAGTTGCACCCCCAGCTCCAGCTTTTATCCTCCTCCTTTTAGAGATACAATTCCATTATCAATTGCTAAAAATGTGAAAAGTACCTGGAAAGCCTTTATCTTAAGCTACTTGAAACTAGCAACCGACAAAAGCACCCACCAATAGTGTAAGCAATTCTGCTAAATAAAAATGTTACAACAGACCAAAGAGGCCCGTTGTCGGTGTGCTGGATCAGCATGATGGTGGCTGATGTGCAAGTATGTAGATGTCGATTTGTTTATTTTCATGCCAAATGTGCCTGCGTGTCTGCCAGAGGTTTTGTTTTATTATTTCTTCTTTTTTTGGATTTAGTCGGGCTGTCGGTGGAGCATCAGCATTGAATACCACCAAACTAAAACCATAAACAGATTTATTTTCCTTTTTTTCGTTGCATTTTCGTTTATTTATTTATTTTCTTCGTTTGATGTTAAATGTTGCTGGTAAATGAATATTTAACAAATTTATTTGAATTTTGCACGTTATTAAATGTTGCTGTAGTTGGTTTTGTTGTTTGCTTTTTTCTCTCGTCTTTTTATATCCTGCCATTAGTTTGGTGATGTGGTCAGAAATAGTTTTGTTGCTTCAACACCAATACCGGTTGTACCAGTTCTCACTCTTTAATGAATTTGTTTGTTTTTTATTATTTTTAGTTTTATTGTTTTAGCTTAAAACGAAATGTGGGTCAGTAGTGACATTTAAGCAATTTATGTTGTTACAAATAAAATGTAAAAGAAAAAAAGTTAAAAAAGAATTAAAAAAACAAAACAAGACTACAACTTTTAAGTTTCGTGCTCTTTGTAGATACATGTTTGTTTACGTTCAAACTAAAAATGGACTTAATTTTACTGTTCATTTTGTCATCAGCTCTTTATTGTACTTTCTGTGCTGCTATAACTGCTGTTAGTTTTTGAAAACCAACTCAGTGTTTTCATTCATGTATTCAATTTAATTATGTCGCAAGTACGAGAAGTTCAACAACACGTTCGTTCGTTCAACTATGGGCCAAAGCGCAGGCAAACAAGAAATTCATACATACTATATTTTATATCTCTTTATTTTAAAAATTTTTAATTTCATTTCTTGCTCATATTTTTCACACAAACACACACTGTTTTTCTTCATTCAGGTACTTTTGCTTTAACTGAAATAAAATTCGTATTTACTCAGCGATCTTAATGGATGAGGTCTCATTTGACTTGTATTATATAAAGCTTTATGAACCGGCCGTAAAACTGGGCAGTGTTTCAGATTTTATATTATTATTTATTATTATTATTATTGCTAGGTCGGTCCAGAATGGCCCTTCGCACTGCGACCATGAATGATCTATTGTGCAACCCTTTTCTCTCACGAGTTTAATACATCAAGAAACAGTACTAGCTCCTTCTGTGGAAGTCCTTGCAAATCCTGTGAACCCAATGTATAGGCCTGCAACAGCCTGTATCTTCTGTGGCCAAGTGCCACACTCTAATTCAGATTTTATAACAGATGGGCCAAAAGAAGTCATCCGATGCAGTTTGGCTTTCAGAATATCCAGCACTAATTCGCCCAATTGCGGTGGAAAAAACTCGGTTAACATGGCCCTATTGCGCGTTGTCGTTTGACAACGAAAAAAATGGCCCTATGATTCCTCCAGCATAAACAGCGCGCCAAGCAGTCACTTTGAGCGGGTGCAATGGCTCCTCGTGCATGGATTTTCGGTATCCCAGAAGCGAAAGTTCTGTTTGTTCATGTACCCGCTGAGTTGGAAATGAGCGAAAAATTTTGGTCGAAAAATTGTTCCACACACTCCCCAAATTATTGGGCTGTCTAATACTTTCGTTTAACCCACCTTGTATTTCTTGCAAGTTTTTAGAAATTCAAAATTTCGAGTTTTTTTTTCATAGTTTTCAATAACGCCAGAAATAATGGCGAATAGTTTTCTGCAGACTATTGGATGGATATTTTTTTAAGAAAAAATTCCAAAGCAGTGTCTATTTTTTCAATAGAAAAATTGCTTTAAAAAAATTTTATTGAGAAAATTCTAGTATTAAATGTATTTTTTAGACAGCATTTCATTCCTAATCATCTTTCCATAGAAATTTATATTTTTCAAAAGTACTCTATAGAAAATCTCGTATGTTAGGCTATCACATGTTTTCCAGAGCTACTTTTGAACCTGCAACTAAATTTTAATGCACTCTAGTTCTTTGCTTTAAAGTGACTTTAGAGTGCAATTTAATTTTATTTTTTGTTCATTTGTATTTTGGCGTTTGTTTTTTTTCCGCTAATGTTTTGGTTGGATAAAAAAGGAGAAAAAAGAAACTTTACCAAACTGGAATTGCTGCTGCTTCTGTGCTCTTTATAACTTTTTGGCACATGATGTTGAGTCTTTAGCGTGTGTGTGTGTGTGTGCTTTGTGCAAGAAATCGTTTATTATAAAACTTATACTTTTCTCTTAATGGCTTTGGAACCAAAACGTTTGCCTGCATCACGGGCAGCTGGTTACTTAATGTTGCACAATTAAAAAAGAAAGTAGTTTGTGGTTCAATTAAATTTCTATTTCAACTCTATTGTTGTGTATTTCATATAATTAATTTAATTTTTGCTTTGTAATAAGAAAGAACTACATTTTCGTTAAATCAAAAATGGTTTCGAAAAGGCAAAACCAAATTATTGGTAATAGAGACATGAAAACTGTTACATGAAAGTGAAAGGAAATATTGATTTAAAAATGGTAACAGTAAAAATAAAATAATTACACTAAGAAGGACAAGTGGTCAGTCAGGCCATAGCCTGGGAAATATTTCTGCATAAAGCCATAGATATATTCTCTAGATTTTCAAAAACAGACTGGTTTAATATATTTTGTGGCGCTGATGTATGTCCCCTTGCCAAGCGATTTGGGGACGATATAGAAAATATGTCCTGATCAATAACTGAATTGTTAGTTTTGTTGAAAGTAGTATGGTCTAAAATATGGAAACATGCTTCCAGTAAGTACCTTTCATGCAACTACTAATTGGAATAAAGTTCTATAGAAGTCTCATGTTTAACAAGTGATTTTCTTTTTCCCTTATGTACTTTTGCTTTACACTTTTTAGTAAACCAGCACTTATTTATCTGTTTTAAATTAGTTTTAGTTTTCCAAACTTATCTGTCTTTTCTAGCACCATATGCGACTTGAGCTCTCTAGGGAAATTTTTGTCAAATAATTTACACATCCTTAAAGCAAAATTTATGCCTGAGAAAACCATATGAAAACTTCTTAAGAAGTACTTTGAAATTGATGTAAAAATTATCATTTAAAATTATTTTACATCTCGCATGTAATTTGTATGCACACATGTAAATACAAATTGTTTTATTTATTTTTCCTGTTTGTGTTTTTTTTTCCTGTTTTAAGTCCTGGTTTATCCCTCCTTCAAAGCCTCGTATCTTAAGTAGATTATGTGGTAGAGTTTTTTCTTTTGCCAAGTAAAATTTTGTAAACCAAACGAATTGTTGCTTGAAATGGCATAACATCAGCAGCTCAAATTTTCATTTGTCCTGTTGTGCATAGAAAAATTTTAGAATTTATTTAAGGATTTAAAACTTATAAGATCATGTAACAGTGACAACAACAAAAATTTTAGGTGTACTTTCTTAAGTGCTCGATTTAGTTTCGTTTTTGTTTTTTTTTTTTTTTAATTAACAATCACTTAAATCTTACCAAGTGGTCAGGGCGTCAACTACTTAAAATTGTTGTCTTATTTTCCAAAGAAGAAGCCATTCAAAATGAGAGTGCGTATATCCTGGGGCAGAGTGAATGCGTGTTGCCGTTTTTAATAAGCCCAGACGTAAGCAATGGCTTCTCAAATTACCGCAAGAAGACCAAAGAAATATGCGCAAAATCGTCTGATAATATTTGCTATAATTTCATAATATGTGCTATAATTTATTTGTAATTTTTCTAAAACATTTCAAGAAAAGGCAAGTTTCTAAATCACTTTAAAAATACTGGCAATTAAATCAATTAAATTGGGGAAAAAATTTAAATCACTAATTCCATGCTCTTTGAAAAGTTAGTGTAACAATTGGAAAAGAATCCATCACTTGCGCAGGATACCGCAGAGCTGCAGTTCTTAATAATTTTAAAGAATAATGAGAAACAATATTGCAACGCATTCACAAATTAGGACCTGCTTTGGAAATTTTCTATGTTTCGTATAGCAATTTCCACCAAAAAAAAAAAAAAAAAAAAACAGTAAAAACAGATGGATCAGCTGGCACAATAATTTGATATGACAAAGTTATTTTTTTAACGTTAACGATGAACAGACAGTGTCACCTTTAAACGCTTACAAAATACCGTTTAGTATTGATGTCGTTTGAACATTGGCGATGATGTCGCCGTTGGGAAGCAAAATCAGGGCGAATGTTTTATGGTGTTAAAACTTGGCTTTAAGTGGCACTTTTTGCACTTTATTTTCTTCAACAGTGTATATTGGCAGATCCTTGTAAGGATATTAACTGATAATATGAACAATTTGTTTAACATGAGTTTACAATTATCACACGCCACTTCTAGAATTTTGCAGCCCTTCAAATAATATTTACAAGCCATTTTTCCATTTTTAACGCACCGTTTATTTTCCTTAAGGATGGCTGCATATGTGTGTGTGTGTGTTTATGTATGTGTATAAGAGCATTATCCTGCCAAGAATAAAATATTTAAAAAATGATTGTTACATGAAAAACACAATTTTACCTTAAAAAAAAAAAGAAAACAACAATCTAAAATTTCATAAAGTATTATAATGCATAATGTGTTGCAAGTAATACTCTGGCATGCAACATGTGCGGTGGGTATGTTGTATGTCGTAGAAGAAAAGAAAAGAAATGAGAAAAAAACTCCCACAAACATATTTATAATAAAAACTGCAGATGTCATGTTGTCATGTGAGATTTTATTTTGAACAAATCATTTGTACTTCTTTACTTTTCCACAATTTTTCTTTCTTTAGTAAAAGTACACAAAGTGTTTATGAAATAGAGTGGTTTTTGTCATAAAACGATTGTAGATGCTTAATATAAAAAAAAAACAAAATCAAAAACGTACTTAAAGGCAAACTTTTAACCAGTCCTGCTCAAGCCTGCCGTTTTCCTTCGTGCATGTGAAAAAGAACAAAAGAAAATTTTATTTAATATTTTCGTTAATGAATTTAATTTTATACTCGAACTGTACGATTTCCAGCCATTATTTATTTTATTGGGCTTCAGTTCAAATTTACTTGTATAAATGCTAAAGAATCGCTGGTCCTGGCGCTAAAGCATTTGAAAGCGCTACAGTTTCAATCAATTGAATGTTGGTGAGAGAGTATAAAATGAACAGAATATAAATCAACAGAAAAACAAAGTGATAAAGTTAAAAGTTGAGCAATTGATTAAATATAGACAGTCAGCAATGAAGAACAGCTCAGGTAGTGGAATGATTAAGCGCTGCTGCTTAAAAACATTTATATAACCTGGGGTCAAAGCTATTTGGTTGCTGATAAGCATCGTGGTGCACGTGAAACAGCCCTGTTATGTGCCTTAGCCCTTAAGTCTTCAACATTACTCTTTTTGTCTTCCTTAAAAAATCTTTCTCAATTCTGAGAAAGTAAAGTCAATTTTCAAAGCTAATTAAAAAAATAATCAAAAATTTTTGCTAAATACATTATCGGGCTTTTAGTTTCGCAAAATTGTGAAAGATTTCAAAGCAATTTGGATGCCGATGATCCTCGTGGCAGACATGAAACAGCCAATAAGTCTGCAACTTTTCTGTTCTTGTCTTTTTACCACATAATCTGTCTGAATTCTAAAAGAAAGCTAAATCAAACTAAAATCCTGATCCTGAGCAATTTACAATTTACAATTCTAAAGAACTTTAACTTTGTTGGCTTATGAATGTCATTTATAAAAATCGCCATAACAATTAATTTTTTTGTAATCCCAACAAATAGTGGCCTTGAAAATGTACGGTAATAAATTTATATTTCTACCTGTTCTGCCTTTTTCGCTTATCCCTGAACATAAAATGTTTGTTCAAAAAAAAAAAAAAAGTAATTAAAGGCTTAAGTTGAGTATAATATTCTTCAAGAAAGTGTTTTGCAAAAGGCCACGTGTTTTTATGTTAAAACTTGCTGTGTTGTCTAAAAGCGATTTCATACATTTATTTTGCATTTATTAAGCGTTAAATTTCATGAATGAGTGTCCTTCGGGTGTGCAGCAGTAAATTTTAGCCATTTAAGTGACCACTTAAGGAGCCGCATGATTTAAAATTCTTCTGACTACTCAAGGTGTCTGAGTGAGGGGCTGCCAAAGACAATAAAATAAACGCAACTTGCGTGTGACAAAATAAATTCGTAAAAAGTTGCTGAAGACATTTCTTCGGAAGTTCTATTGTTTTGCCAACAGTTGTAGATCTTTTAAATTGACACGTTGTTCTGCCTGATAATGGAGTGATCATCCCACCAAGTTGTGCTGTCATAAAAACACAAAAATACTTAAATAAAAATCCTGCTGTTCTTTTTCTGCACATTTTTATTCCTTTCTGTTTTTTTTTTTTTTTTTTAGAGAAATCTTTCTTAGAAAAAGTGGCAAAAGAAAACATACACACTTTTATGTGATTTTGCGTATTTTTTTTTTATGTCTTTTGAATACATTCAACATGCACTGTTGCTGACAGAGTTTGAAAGATTATTTTTACTTTCTTTGTGTATTTTGCATTAATTGTTTGAACAGTTTTTTGTTCCTTTTTGTTTTTGTTTAGAATTTTTGCTTAATGTTTTATTGTTAAAGTTTTCTCTTGAATGTCATGCTGGAAAATGTTTAATTCTTTTTGGTATTTTGTTTCTTTTTGAAAACTTAATTGTGAAGCGTGAGCAGGATTATATTTGAACAATTATTTAACGAAGACTGCGCAAATAATGGCACATCCTGCGAGAGTTTGTGTAAGTGTTGAACAACTGTTCATCAACGAAAACCAATTGATATGTTTAGGTTGGTAATTGATACCAGATAATGGGAAAAAAGGTTGGAAATTGGAGACACGTAAGAAGCTGTTTCACAATGTTGTGCCAGAGCTTGAAAGAAAAAGTAGTGCGGGTAAAAATTTTGAAGAGAAAACTAAAACCGAAACAAATGTGAAAAAAAAAATTGTATCCTTAGAGATAATACTAATAAAAACATTTCTATGAATATTCAAAAATGAATATACAGTCAAAGCCCGGTATAACGAATACTCAGTTTAACGAATATCCGATATAACGAATGGCGAAACTTTTACATTAACTGCCTTCTATAGCGAATGGCAAAAAAACAGAGTCTCGATTTAACGAATGACAAAGCAAAATACATCAAAAAATCTTTATAGAATCATATGATTGTGGGTGTTTTTGGCTTCTTTGCTTTGTATTGAAAGAACGCGTGTGATGCGTTGCTTTTTTCCTGAAAATTTCAGTAGTGTTGTTTGGTTCATTGTGAAAACGTGATGTCGATTTCTTAAGAAATTAATAATATGAATGAAATGTTACAATAAACAACCTACACATGTTAATACCATCCAAGTATAAGTAAATATGTATATGCACCTTTGTACATTTATGATTTTTAATGAATTTAATATTAGAAATAAAAACAATTCTTAAATAAACGTTAAAGTATCAATTAAAGTTTTATTTCTCTACTAAGTTATCCATACAATTAAATTTTGATGTTTTTAAAACTGCAGACCACCGTCTCTTATAAAATTTTAAGATAAAAAATTACTGTTCGATGTAACGAATATCTCGGTATAACGAAAGGTCTGAACATTATATCATTCGTTAAACCGGGCTTTGACTGTAATTATTTATTAGTTATTTTTCGAGCCTACTGTTGAGTAGGGTAGCATCAACGAAATGTTGGCGGCATATACAGGGCTGAAAAATGGCAGAGAACAATTAACAAAGTCTATTCTTAGACTGGAAGTAAAAAAAAAAAGAAATACAAATTTTTACTAGACAAAAATAAAGCTGGTCCAGCTAAAACACACAATGTTAATTGTGAATACGGCAACAAGAGAATTGTCTTTATATATTTTATTATGTCAAAACAGTCTGTGACATATATATGTATATATATGTATATATATACCTGAAAAAAAAATTTGCTCGCCATGGCTTTCGTGGCATACCGCTATCCGAAAGGCCATATTTCCTATGACTCTGAGATATAGGCTTAGATTCTCATAGTCACATTACCCCGTGACGGTTGTAGCCATAGAAAACAAAGTGACAATGCTGTTACATTTTATAAAAAAATATCACTTGTGACTCCATATCAGGAAAATTGCAAAGAAAAATTCGAATAAATCGATACAACGCGCTTAAGAATCGGACTATGGACAAATAAACATTCGCCCCTATCGTGAGTAAAATGTGAAATTTTTTCCCCATAAAATGTTCATTTCCCAAGAAGGGAAATTCATGCTATCATGAATATTATGGGAACGTTTGTGAAGAAAAAAATATAAATGCAAAGGAAATTTATTGAAAATTTGTGGATAAGTGACGTAAAATGTAATTAAATTTATGTTTTATAACTACTAAACAGAAATTTGTAGTTTAACAGGTAAAAAGGGTGAATAAATCGGAGTTTTCATGCCTGTTGAATATTTTGACAGATTCTCTGTCGGAAAAAATATCATTTGATATTCCGCCCACCGTAAAACTAAACGCATGCTTACGTATTTTTTTGCAGAGGGTGGCTACCAAAAAAGTGTTGGAAGAGATTACGAAGTAAAGGAATGGCGCAATCCACTTTTTGCAAAGTGCTCTCTAAAGTGTTGGATGCTTTAGAAAAGTCTCTGCGCAGAATGGATAAAATTCCATTCATGAACTTTTTTAATAGGAGTGCCAGCACTTTTTAGTTCTTCTGGAAGCGAATACCAAAATTCGGCCACCACATCTTTAGAAACCTTCACAAAACCACATGAAATGGGTCGGTTATTTTGCACCCTATTGAGAAGCATGTCATGTTGCACATTATTTATTGATTTAGACCTAAAAATAATTTTCAGCTGATTTATATATCCCTTAAAATGTAGCAACTACTTGCATTTTTTTTTCTAGTTCCCCAAAGAAAAGAAAATTAACAAAATAAAAGCAAAAAATGGGAAAAATGTCTTTGAAAAATAAATTCACGATAAGGGAAAATTTCGAATGGGAAAAGTTATTCATGATCGCTCTATTGGGAAATGGGAAAAAATTTTAGTGGAACAATTTCTCATGATAGGGGTGATTTATTTTGTGTGGGCGTGGCACTACCCGTTTGAAATTTTTGTAGGTTTTAGAGTTTATAAATCCTTTGAGCCATATGGTGATGTTTTAAGATATTCGGTTTTGTGGTTTAGCTGACAACAAACACACATGCGAGCATTCCAAATTATTCATGGTTCTTTATGGAATCATTTTTAACCAAAAAATTAATGTATTTGCGCGATACATCCACTTTTAGTCCGTAATTCTTCTACACATACCTGAAATCATAAATTTGTCCTTTTTTTTGTTATTTTTTTGCATTAAAAGTTTTGTGTTTATTGCTTTCAAATTCATATTGAAGAATTTCTGTTCGTTTTAAGCCAATCACGTTTCACGTTTTATTTATAATCCAATATTCATTATAATTTTCATCGAAATAATCAGTGTGTACTTTTATTTGGTCCGCTGGCCATTATTGGTGCTTTTCATTCTCACGTTTTATACCGGTGACAAAATGTTTGCTGAAACTGGGAAAATAAACGAAATAAGAAAATGAAATCCTAAACATGGTTTATTGAAGTTGGAACGCGTGACCTCTTCCACGACAACGTGTGCTAATGCAGAGAGCCTGCGGTGTTTTTTTAAGCAATTTTCTATTTAATTTTCTGCACATCATCGCCAGCATTGTTGGCAACTTTAATATGTACAACAGTGCACACAAGTCCTTTAGACCCGTACCCACTGGCCAATTGTTTGCTGCAAGCAAGGACAAAATATTTCATGTAACGCTTACGCTGTATCGCATCGAGCAACAGCGAGCTTAGCCAAAACCTCAACACACACACATACACATTCACGCACATACATAATTCTCTAAATACTTAACGTTTTGTACAAAACAAAATTGAATTTTTTTTTTCTCTGACCCATAAAATATATTTTGCTGTCAGAAGGACATCACGAGAGAGAGAGAGAGAGAGAGAGAGGGAGTGCTCGGCTTGGTGTGTGGCATATATACATACATATCCTTAGGGCCATTTTAGCACTTTAATGCTAAAAGTATTTAGTTTTTCCTCAGTGTTTTGGAAAATTTGCTTTTTACAGAGTAAAAATTCAGGCTTTTAAATTAATGAGAAATGTGTTCACGCAAATGGGGTCAATAAATTCATTTATTTTACATTTTCCTTCTTTTCAACAGCACATATTTAGGAAAAGCAAAAAAATGCCGCTTTAAAAGCAAAGGAAAATATACCTGTTGTTTATTCTTTTACTGGCCACTAATTTTCAATAATGAAAGAAAGAAAAAACATAAAAATTTATGAAAGTGGCAAAATACTGCGTGTGCCCAATAATCTATTGCACTAATTGCTCTTAAAACTTAAGAAGCTGAAGGCACAACTAAAGGCTTGAATTCTTTATTTTATGGACTTTCTAAGGAAACGAAAATTAACACATCTTCTTAGGCAGCCCTTGGCTCACGTTTTCTCTGTTGTTAATATTTCAATAAAGAGCACTAAAACTTGAAAAAGGTAACAGCTGTTGGTTGAGAATGATCATAAACTGACTTGCTGGAAGCAGCACGTACAGTAAGAAAAAAGAGATTATTATAAAAACGCCGCTTTTTATTAGAACCGTAAAGATAGTGGCGGTTTTTATTTAAAACCTTCTGTCAAGTAAAACTTTTTAGAATCTAGAAATATGTTCTTAGTATTACAAGGTTTTCTTTACTGGCGGGCTTCTGCTAAAATATTTTTTTTTAATTTTATAAGATCTAATAATACTCGTAGGACGCCAAATAAAAACCCACGTTTGGTTAGTTCGTTCTTTATTTTTCAAAGCTAACTTAAACTAAGTTACAATTAATTCAAAGGCAATTCAATAAAATGGAAATAATACAACTAGTATCGTCAGTTAATCATAGATCCGGCCTATTACACACACAATACTACATACCTTTTTTAAAGGGGAAAAGAGAAACTTTTTTCGGAAGCCGATTTTTAGTACACTTTACAGCAAGTGCTGAGAATAAAGATGTTGATAATTTCGTTCACTAATTTCAATTTCAAACTGCATAATTAGCCGCCCACTCATAAATGGGCTCAATTTTTCATTTGAGTCATTTTTCAGGCAGCTCTGGTTTTATAGAAAAATTTACTATTTGATATGTCCATCTATTCCGTTGGAATATTATTTCCGGAAAAAATCACTTTTTTCTATTATAAATTCAATACTCAAACTTATTGGCATTCTTGAAATAAAAATCAATATTAAGTTTTTGTTAAATTATCAAACCGATGGCAAACAAATGCTCCCACAGCAATATTTAAATATTTTTCAAAAGCTCTCAAATGCTATGGAAATTTAAACGATGCTTTAAAAAAATGTAAAATTTTTTCCAAACCAAGTTTCAAATCTTTTTTTTTTTTTCAAGTCTAAAAATTATGAAATTGGGAGCATCAATATTTAAATTTTTTTTAAAAAGCTCTCAAATGCGATGGAAATTTAAACGAATGCTTTTAAAAAATCGTAAAATTTTTTCCAAATCAAATTTCAATTTTTTTTTTCAAGTCTAAAAATTCTAAAATTAAAAAAAAAATTAAATTTTTTTTTATTCTTTAACACGCTGTTGAAATGAAAACAAATGCCATTAAAATTATTTTTTCCCCAAAATTAAAGTTTTCAAAATTCTCAAATCATTTAAAATTTTTTCCAAATCAAATTTAAATTTTTTTTTCAAGTCTAAAAATTATGAAATAAAAAAAAATTAAAATTCTTTTTTTATTCTTCAACACGCTGTTGAAATGAAAACAAATGCCATTAAAATTATTTTTTCCCCAAAATTAAAGTTTTCAAAATTCTCAAATCATTTAAGATTTTGATTGGGTCTTCTCAAAAGTCACGAAAATTTCTCAAATTTACTTATTTTTCCAAGAATTCTCAACTGTGGATTTCAAATCTAAATAAATGTAGGAAAAAATTCTGATTTGTTCTGAAAGCCGAAATTTCAAAAACTCCCAATCAATTGCTCTTAAAATGTTCTAAAATCGTAGTTCAAAATTTTTCTGCGAAAATTCTAAAATCAATTGAAATCAAAGACAAAATCATAAAATTTTCTTAAAATCAAAATTTCAACAGTATTCAATCATTTTTAAATGCAATTGAAATTGAATCAAATGCTTTAAAAATCACCAGAATTTCTAAATTCTCTAACGAGACTGAAATCCCATCAAATGATCTCAATAATCATGAAAACTTAAAATCGAAAATTTATTTTTTTCGCTTGAAAATTCAAAGTTTTTTCCTCTTAACAAAAATGTTGCCAAAATGCACTACCAATATGCTGTCGCTTTTCTAGAAATCAATGTCATTTTCCCACTTTTTTCTCTGTTCCAAGTTCCTTGAAATGAAAAATATTTCTATTGTCAGGCTGATATATTTTGCACACGCATTTTATTAATATTTTAAGGCAATTGTTTTAACAAAAAGCACTTTTTTTTAATTTTTTTTAAAAAAATATTTAAAAAAACCAACGGTTTAACAAAACAAAAACAAACAGTTTAACAAAACATATGGAAGCATAATGGCGCCTTATTACAAGTAAAGACACCTTTTGCTCGACTTCTCCGGCGTTAAACATTTAATAAACAAAACAAAAAAGCTTCAAAATTCGATTCCAAAATAAAACCCCTGCAAACAAATTCGTTATCCTCCAATAATTTCTTATCAAGACCACCTTTACGTCGTAAGTTCATTTAAAATAAAATCGTGCTGAAAACACTTAAATACAATTTGTAGCCATAGTGTGGTCGTAAATACTAATTGTACCAAGTTAAAGTTAAATGTAACAGGCTTCCTTTCCTTGACTCAATGTCAAGACCGCAGCTTATCTGGACTTATTTGGTGGTCGCAAGGTTTCCATAATTCCAAGCGGCAATCAAATGAAAACACAACGAAACTAAACCAAACTGACTTTTTAGGAAGTCATAAAATAGATAAACTATTATTAGTGAAAATGACCTGCATGATGTACCAAACTAAAAGAATATAAAAGAATTCAAATGAAAACCAATAAAGAAGGTATTTCTGATATCATTTTTCTCTGCACTGCATATTTGACAAAAAATTTTACGGAAATTAAAATAAAAAAAATAAAATAAAAAAATATCTTACAGCAGTAGATACTTTTACTAAAACACTTAAAATGACTCACATGGTTTGGAAGGTGAGAGATAAACGTTGTAAAAAAAAATGGACCATAATTTGTCATATCTTTGTTGCCCGAAAAAAGTTCCTGGCCTTTATCAATTAGTTGTTTGCGTCAGATATTTAATGACCGGTTTCGTGTTACTTACGTTCAACATCTACCACGTCACTCACACATTAATTAGTTCAAAACAATTGCACTCGCAACTTAAACAGAACAGTTGCTTAGTATCAGCTGAGATACAAGTGTATAAATGTAGCCCAATGACTTTTTTGTGAGTTGAAAGGTTTGTTGATTATATTGTTATTTTAGTAAAACTGTTGTCTGTTCAACTAACTGGCTGGCTCGCTGTCTGTTTGTCTGCCTCATTTTTTTTCTGTCTCCATAAGGTTTCAAGTCTCTCTCTCTCTCTCTCTCTCTCTCTCTCTCTCTCTCTATCTGCCTTCTAAACAAAGAAAATCGTTTCATTTACCGCCCTTAGTTTAATACAAGCAATCGATTATCTTTTCATGCTGTTGCTGCTGCTGCTGTTGACCAGGCGTCCGAGTTCTAGGTCAACGTCTACTGCAGGTGAACGAGTGGAGTGGTTTTTGGAAATTATAAAATCAATGTCTGAACTTATTTGAGGTTGATTAATGACTTGTGGTACACATACATGTGCGATATAAATTTCAAACAATGCAATTGCTTCAGACAGGTACAGACAATTGAAAAAAATTAATACATTATAAAACGACAGACATACTGGAAAAATTATCAGAAAAGACCAAGAAAATTTAGCGATATTTTTGCACCTGAAGAATCCGTTGATGAAATCGAAACTTTTGTGGTTGTTTTCATTTACGATTTAGGCCTCAATACGGTCTTCTTATTAACACAAACATCTTTCTTTTGAAAATAAAGTCATCAAATTCTAAGTTGTTTTTTTTTGCGAAATATTTTGTACGGAAAAAACACATCTCCAAAAATATCTCCTACTTAGATTTGCACAATAGTCTAGTTCTCGGTCTGTGGGGAACAAGGGCTGTACAAGTGACCTTAAATAATAATAAGCAATAATCTCTTGCCAAAATGCTTTTGAAAAAAGAACTCAGTCAAGAATTTTCTTAATATTATCAGATTCTTGAGGACTATATCAAGAAGAAAAATTTTGAATTATCAGATCAATTTTAAAAATCATGTGATTTCAAATCACATGTGCTTTTGGAAACACACGTGCGATTTTGGAGTGTTCTGTAAATCACGCCTTTTTGGTGTGATTTCTAACTGCCGATAACACAAGCGAACAGCTGTTTTCTTTATATTTGAAGCCGAAAATCGCAACACAAATCACGAGATAAAATTAAAAAAATTCTTGGCAATAGAAAGCATCTTCGATTTTTTCCAAGTTTAATAAGTTGTTTAAATAAAATTGTCAGTTTTACTACAATTAATAAAAGAAATTCACTCACTCTGTTAAGCAAAATTTATCATGTCTTGTGATTAGAAATGAACGAAAAAATATTAAAGTGATTTGAAACTGCCAGTCGCTCAGCTGACTAGTTTCAAATCACACAAATTTGTGTGCAAACCAACTTTTTTGTATTTTCAAATCCCATACACAAAAAGTGATTTTCAGAACAGGCCTGTAGGCAAAATTTTCCTTGAGCAGACGTCATGGCATGGTAAAAATTTTTCTGTCAAAAATTTCACTGATTCCAAATATACTTCGTCGTTGCAGGCGATTTTAAAATCGCACTTTTTTGCACTTGTGACAGTTAAATACGCCAACCGCGTTTGACATTTAAAGGCGTTTTTGCAGGAGTTTTTTTTATAAAGTATCGTATTTTTTTACAACCACGGCCCGGATTTTTAAAAACGCCAAATACAATAAGGATGATTTTTAAAGTCGAAAAGTCATACGAGAGCAGCATAAATAAAGGTTATTGATAGACTTGGTTGATGGGCATCGCGTGATTTCAAATAAAGTGTTATTCCGAATGCTACTGATTATGACATTTTCAGAATATTTCTATTATAAAAAATTGTTCGAGCCTGTAAATTTTTGTATGAGGAAACATTTAAAAAAAAAAACATTAGTTTGTAAAAATTTTCTTTAACACACATTCTGTAGAATCCATGAATATTACTGTTAGAAAGAACAACTTGTTCGAATTGCTAATAATTTTATTTATTTACTTGCTCAAAATTTAGAAAGATGTTTTCGTAATAAAATTGAAGTGATCAACATTTTTAAAGAAGACAAGAAAATTAAGGTTAAAATTAATGCAGAGAAACTTCTTTAAAAAGTAAATTTCTGTACGAAAAATATTTAAAAAATTGTTAGGAATTTCGCTGTAAAAAATTTATATTTTTAGAATTTTTTTTTTTTATAAAAAATTTGCTATCTTGAGACAAATTTTCATATAAAATGTTTCAATACCTTACATCCCCTAAATGCGGTAAGTTTTTTTATATCAGTAAAAATAATCAGAGTGGGAATATTTCGACTAAGAAATTTATCAGGTTCTTTGAGAAAAACTGACACCGTTTTATATAATTTACTAAAAATGTTCTAATAGAAACCTTCGTTAGGTTCTGAGAATTGTTTTACAGAAAACTTATCAGATTCTTTTACTGTCTTTCGAAGAAAACAAAACCAGATCCTGAGCATCATTGAAATCATAAGCCATTTTGTGTTATATTTATCATTAAACTTTTAAATAAATAATTGGAAAATATTTTTTTTTTGTGAAGTCTCTCTCTCTTTCTTTACGAGTATCTCTCTCTCTCTCTCTCTCTAAATACATCGAAAAAAGATACTACTGGGCTTCCATGTTCAGCCATTGTTTCTCAGTTGAAAAAGTCTTTGAATTACAGGATATTTTTTGTTAAAACAATTTTCATATTTTAGAAATTGTTCTATAAAATATGAAGCTCGAAGAATTTTTCCCCATTGTCACTTTACAGTCGCAGGGTGCCCATCAAATGTACATATGACCAAAATCAATAAAAGTTTTTATTCAATTCATTAAAGAACTTAATTAATGCACTACTTTTAATTGCGCAACACATTGCGAGATATTGAAAATGTTTCGTTCAGGTAAAACTGGCAAATTCATTAAATTCTAAAGATGTGCTTTAAGTCTTCAGATTTCGGACGTTTTTCTTTAAATGATCTTTAGATTGTAAAATTTATTCTGACTGATGTCAATTAAGTTTAAGAACATCAGCTCGTATGTGTGCAACCTAATAAAGTATTCTCAGTAAAATTATTATAATTTTTTTTTTAATTTACACTTGTTCTTTACTTTGTTTGCTTTGTGTATAAGCAGCAGCATTCCAATAAATACAAGTGACAATATTTTAGTTCAATTATTGTTTCATTTATTGCAGTAATTAGTTTGTAAACCAGAAACGTTTATGTAAATGAATCAGAGTAGTATGGCACTGCATCGCATTTATAATTTATTGTCAGTTTTTTCTCTCCTAAATTAGTGGTGATGCCAGATAGAGTTTTTTTTTTTTTTTGTTTTTAATTTTATTGCCAGTGATGATTTTATGCGCAGCTTATGAATAATGTGAGTGCAAGTTTTTTCTTTAACATCTTACTTAACGTAATTGTTTAAATAATCGTCGTTTAATAATAAAAATTAACTCAAACGCAATTAAGCTTTTATAAATGATCTTGTTGATGGCGTATTTATGAGCTTGTGTTAATAAGTGCTAATAATTATTAGTTACATATTTATTAAAACTCCTAACGTAAATGAAGTGAGAAATGTGTGTCATTAAAGTTGTTTGGAATCAGTCAGAATTCTTTGGGGGACAATAGTGAAAGTTATATTCTGGAGAAGGAAACGATGTTGCCTTGGCTGGTAAGAGGAACAGATTTCTGAGCAACTGTATAACTCCCAACCTTGACGAGTGATCTCAGTCTAGACTGGCTGTAGGCTAGATATAAAACCGAAATTTTTTTTTTTTTCAAAGCGGAGTCTCTTCGACTCTATTGGACTGTTTGCATTTTTTGTGAACTGTCACAAAAACCAACCATGGAAATGTGAATACAGTATTTATCGGATATAAGAAACTTGAAAAATCCACGAAAAAAGTTTCTTATAAGCGTTTCTTTCTTATATACAATTATTTTATATAAGAAACTTATTTCTTATATAAGTAGCTATGGCCATAAGGCATTTGTTTCTTATATGAATATACGAGCTTTTTTGCCTTTTTATACGTAGATGTATGTATGTAAATAGAAAAACAAAACAAATCAAATTTTATTTTATTTTATTAACCCCTTTAGTAAATAGATATAAAAAACTAGATAACTTCAATTTGAAAAAAAAAAAAATATATGTAGTAAATACATGTACATACACAATTCATTTTGTACTATTTATTTATTTATTTATTTCTCATGAGCACTAAAAGCAAAAAAAAAAAAAAAACGTTGTTTTTGTTGTAAAACTGTCAGAAAACAGAGTTGTCCATGTAAATTACATAAATTCTGTATTGCCCTTGAAAGTTTCTTATATAAATTCTTTTTCTATACATTTTGTGGTTTTGGTGTTCAAGAAAAATGTTCGTTTATCAGTTTTTTTTCTTATAAGCGTTTTTCTTATATGAAACTTTTTTTTGTTAGAAAAACACTAAAAAGATATGGTGTTTTTGCAAATGTTTCTTATAAGCGTTTTGTTCTTATATGAGATGTTCTTATATCCGATAAATACTGTATCTATTTATGTATGTAAGTTTTCTTCCATCTATGGATATAATTTTTCTTTAAGATTTATTTAATTTTTCTCGCATCTATGGAAATATTTGTTAAAGGTTCTCACATTCTGTGGTTGTCAGGTTTTTTTCCAATATATAATTTAAGTGCTTTAAAAAAAAAACAATCACTCTAATAAAACAACATTTTTATTATGTCGTCATACAAACAAACATAAAATGCAAATCGTGTTTTGCATACAAATGTTTTAATTTGTTTTTTCCCCTTTATTATCATTTGCTAGTTTACAAAGAATTTATAAAGTATATGTACATACATGCACATGCTGAAAGAAACTTCAAATTTATTCGACTTTATGTTTTATAGTTGAAATAAATAAGAGTTTTAAAAAAATTAGAATTTTTTCTTTTTATAAACTTTATGGTGTATGAAAACAACTGTTATTCAGTATGTAAAAATTGACTTGAAATATTGATGTGGTTGGTGAATTTAACGCACTTGCAAGCAGTAGAAACGAACGAGCCTCAAAGAATGGTCGTCGTAGCTTACGAAACATGCTTCAGCATGATGATGTACGCACCAACTTAATGACAAATTGTTGTCATTTATTGTCTTTAGCTGCACATTAATACATAAAATTTTCAGCAAATGAATGGCAGCAAATATGACAAATTTAGGATATTATTCTTTTTAAGTTCAAGTCAACGTCCCCCCCCCTACAATTTCATATAAAATTGCCCCAGCATTGTAAATATAAATAAAGAATTTGAGGTAATTTGTTGCAATTTAATTTTTTTCCCTAAAATATTGTTAAAAGGGGCTTAAATATCGCTTGACGCTTTAATTGTGTTTTGTTGCTTACCTTGGGCCGCATGAAAGTAAAACGAAAAAAAACCTGGAAACTTTTAGTAAGTTTATTTATTATTAAACATTTTTGCATTTTCGAATTTATAGCTGTTTAAATATTTTTACTTTTTATTTTTCTTTTTTTCAAACACTTTGTGCTTTTAAAAAAATTTTATAATCATGTGCTTTAGCTGAGCAAGTGATGCATGAAACCGATTGTGAGGGATTATTATGGTGAGAGTAATGGTGTTTTTTAAGTGTATTGAGTGTTTTAAATTAATTTTTCTCTTGATTATTATTAAAAATAAATTCATAAATAAAAATTTTAAAATAATTTTTCTTTAATAATTTTCAATAATTATATTTAAACGAATTAAGTTTGCCAACTCAGGCGTTATAATAGAAAAATTACTATGATTTGAAACGCTTTGCAAGACAAATTTGAAATCAAAAACTCCCGGCATAATTTTTTATCTCATAATAAAGCCCAAACTTCAGTAAGCTTTTGCCTAACTCCAGAAAGTCATCCTTATATAGTTATTGCACATTGACGGCATCCTTTCTAGAGATTATAAAACTATTATTTATAATAAATGCTTCTCATTTAATCAATCTTAAAAGAAATGCATACATATTTTCTTTGCCTTAACCTTGGCATAATTCTTTAAAACAAGGTGGTGCATAATATGCAAAAAGTTAACATATGACACTTTTTTCCATTAACTGCTGCAGTTTCTCAAGATGTATAAATATTGTATTTGAAAAAGAACTTTAGCTTCGAATTAAATTTTTTTATGTAAATCACAAGCCACAAACTTAAATTTTGTGCTCATGTGGATAATGAAATCGAACAGGTACAGCGTGTGCAGTCCGCTGCTCGTTTTCGTCCATCGACAGCTTGTAAGTGAAGGATATCGGTGCAGATTAAAATCAAAAAAAAAAAAAAAAAAATCTGAATATTTCGATAGAAAGTTTCAATTGTTAATAATTTTAACGGGCTTTAGTTCGATTTTTTCTTCCTCAAAATTCCTTACAATTTACTTGTCAGGCATTTATAAAAAGCCAAATATACTTGAAACAAACCTGCTGAATTTTGATTACGTTTAGTAATCAATTACATAATTTTTTAAAACCAATCGTAATGATTATATCATTATATTTACCAATTTGCGACTACGATTAAAGAGAATCTACAAATAATCGGCAGTTTTTTGATGATTAAAAATGAATCATGAGTAATCCGATGGTAGAGTGACTTTTTTAATTCCTTTTAATTATTTTTTTTTTATATGGAAAATATATGGAATTGGGCATTTATATGGAAAATATTAAAAAATAATTTTTGAAATTAGTTGGACTACTTTTCGATTCCTTTTCATTAGTTTTAAATAATTTTTGTATTTTTTTTTTTTTTTTTTTTTTTTGTAATCGTAATCAATTATCTACTAATAATGGAAACTCGAAAGTAATCAATTTACAATTCCTCAGAACTGAAAAAATTTTCTTTGTAATAAAATTTTAATGATCAACATTTTTAAAGAAGACAAGGAAGAAGACTATCACGGCCACCACGGCGGTAATCAGCACCCAAATGAAAAAGCGTGATTGAAACTTTTTTTTCTGATAAAAAGTTTTTAGAATCAGAAGATTTTTAGCCTTATGATCAAGTTTTAAACCCTGAGAATGTGTTGTTGTTTAAAAGAAATCATTGCGACTTACCAACTTTTTCTTACAGAAAATTTTTCACAACTTAATGCTTTTTCTGGTATAGAAATTTTAAAATAATTCAAAAATTTTCTTCTTTAGAAAATTTTAAAAATCTTAAGAATTTTTTTTACCGAAAAATTGCCAGGACCTCAGAAGATGTCGCAATCTTCTGAGAATGAATGAATTCCAACACGAATGGTGTGTGTTTGTTGCGTACTTTGTTCTTGTTGTGTATTATTTTTATTCGATAACTCATCTGGACTCGAATACCTTAAGCTGGTGTGTTGCTGGCAAGACTTCTTTAAACTCACAGGAAAAAAGTCCTAAAGGTTAGAAATGGATTTAAAAGAATGTATCAATATTTTATTGATTATGAATGTGCGGATTTTTGGGCACAAAAAAAAATGTTCTTTAAGGATTTTTGGGGATGAAAAGTCGGAAATCGGGAATGATCAAAAAAACCCCCGGGATACTGTCCCATAGTGCCATTCAATATCATATATTTTGTAAACAAAGAAAAGAAATCAGTTACTGCCCACAATCTAATCACAGATATGTTATTTCTTGCTTGAAATTGCAAATGCGGTTCTGTTTGATCTTTACATGCAGAAAACGCGGGCAGGAATATGAGTGTATGGTTTGGAATTGTTTAGCTAGACATTTTATGTTGTGTTTGTACCTTTGCTTTACTTTGGGGGGAAACAACAAACAAACTAAAAATCAAATAATAACTCAAAATATTTAAAATTTTTGTCAATGGTTTGTTTTAATTGTGTTATATTGAATTTGATTTTTTTTTACTTAAAATAGCACTTAAAATTACTTCAAATAACTTAAAATCTCCAAATATGTATATACAACTAAACATTAAAAAAAACATAAATTATTCAGTCTTTTTACTTTTAAAGAAACAAAAAATTAATAAATACTGTCCCATTCATAAAAAGAAAATATTTTATATTTATTAAATAGTTATTAGGCAAATTTTGTATAGAAATTTGTGAAATAAGAACATAATAAATATAAAATAATTTTATGAATAAGCCCGATAATATTATTACAAGATTTTTGTTTTCAAAATAATTCAATTGAAACAAAATCATTTTTATCAGAAAAGAAAAACTGTTTTGTATGGTAATTGTTTGCTGGGTTATGGATTTTTTTTTTTTTTTGCTTATAACAAAAATTTCAATTTAAATATAATAATTTTTTTAGAGTTTATGTACAAAATTATTTACATATTTTTTTCACCTTTCAAATACACTAAACAAAAATTTATTTCAATGAAAACTTTTGTTCTCAAACATTTTTGTTCTATTTGGATAATCACACTGTGATGATGTCTGTTAAACCACTTGAAGATTTTTCAGCTGCGCATAAATCTAATTGGGGCATGGTTATGGCAACATTATCACACACCTGTTCAGTTAGCAGAGCAGAAGCTGCCACTACCTCATAAGAGGGTGGTGGCAGCAACAAAGCTGATGTGGGCGATGTTGCCGTTGAGGGCTCCAACGTTAAAGATGTTGGAGGGTTGCAGACTGCCGTTTCAAATTGTTTGCTATTTGAATGAACTTGTTTTGGTTTGCTTTTTGTAATACTACAGACATCCATTGCTTTTCTGTCTCTGCTTGTGATGTCATATTTTTCCCAGGAGCTGATTAAATTTGAGGCCTGGTGATGTACAGCAGCCAAAGTGGGATAAATAAATTTCATGCCGAAGGCAAACTGTTGTTGATTGTGATATAAAGCTTCATCGTAGGTGGGCAAACCGGTAGCAATGGTGTAGCAAGGTGGTGATTCTACTTGATAATAAGCTGCCTCAGGGTTCACAGCGACATCGCAAGGCATTAAACCACTCGGATACATGTCGCTGTTGAAATGGGCGCGAATATCTTTATCTAAAAAATAAAAAGAACACGAAATCAGAATTAGGTTTAAAATTAAATAAATAAGTATCTTCAAAGTAAAGAAGAAAAAGAATAATCAATTTGGGAAAAATGCAATTTAATAAAGAAAAAGTGGGGCATAATTTGAGGAGGCAAAAAATATATAAAAAATTATTAATTTTTTTCTTTTGAAAAATTTAGCATTATACGTACTTTCATAAAAATTACATTATCTTATGACTGGCTTTTTGTATATTTAATACAACTAAATATATGGCCTTCCTTTAGACAAATTGCAAAATTTTTTAGAAAAATTCATATTTAAAATAGGCTTGACATTTGCTTTTTTTTCCAGATAGAAACATTCTTAAAAGTAATGCAATGTTCTACACCTTCTATAATATTTTGTTTTAACATTCCCTGAATACATATTTTTTTCCTAAAGAGCTTTTTAGGATGAACTTTTTCATTGAAAAGTGTTGCCTGCTTTTGGGTTCAGTTTTATATATTCGTAAAATATTTCATTCAGTCACCCACCATTGCTCTATAAATGGAGTGGTGTGATTTATAATCTAATATAAATAAGTGGAGTAATTTATAAACTAATATTTTATTAAAAAAATAATAATAATCGAGGTGACTGCTAACAATCAGATCTGTTCTCCAAATCACGTGGTTTTAAATCACATTATTTAGCATTAATTCAACAAGAAAAAAAAAACTTTCTTAAAGCACTTTTCTTTATAAAATTTGCACCAACTTATAAAAAGATATTTTAAAAAATATATTTTTTTAATTTGCCCAATATATTTCTTATTTTAGAACTTAAACTTAAAGAGAACTGTTACATTTTATTGCACATTTTAGGCTCTGCAAACCTTTTTTACTTTTCAAAATCTTGTGTTTAAATATATATTTCCTGACAATCACAAGTCTAAACATGTTCATAAGTTATATTTTTTGGTTTAACAAGGTTTCCTACTCTTAGCCCCCAAAACTCTTATATAGATAGGGCGGTTGGAAATCACACGTTTTTAAATCACATGATTTCAGAAACCAAAAGTGGCATTACTTCAGCAGGACACTGTTCAAAATAACATTTAAAACGTCTGTGTCTCAGAAAAGTCACAAACATCACGTCATTTGAAATGTGATTCACGAAATAGACCCGTTAAACCATAAGTACAGGTTTGCAAATTTTTCCATCTTTATATCTATAAATTTTTTAAGTTGATATTTTCAGCTCGAGTTCACTTTTATTTATAATAATTTTTCTAAACGATTTTTGTTTTTCTGAAATATTTCGAGACGCCTTTATTTATCTGCATGTGCAGGAGTTTTTTTTTGTGTTTAATGTTCTATTAATTTGACAAAATTCGTTTTTAAAAATCCTCTAGTTTTCGAAATCGAATGAATTCCGCAGTTTACACTATGTTTTTGTTTTTATATTATTTTTACTCTATTGTTCATTCGATATCGAAAGCGACGATTTGGCCATAGAGCTGAGTTTTGCTTATATTGAATTAAAATTTTTGTTATCTACTTTTAGGCAAATTGTTATTTTTCTAGGTAAAAATATATTTTCAAAAATTGTTTTTCCGTATAAATAATAAAGCTAATATTACTCAAAAATCATTGAACAATTTTGAAGGCTGCAAACATTAAACAAAACCTATAAAGCTGTTGTAGATTTTATAAATGAAACAGAAGAGCATAAAAATATTACACTCATCAAATGTGTTTAAGCTTAAAGTACATGCATAAATACTTAATGAAATCATTATATAAAAGGCAGATAAAAGCATAAGTGCTTAAAAACATAAACTAAATTGACAAAAACAAAAAGTGATCAAAAAAAAAATGTTTTATAAATCTTTCATAAAACAATTTGCCACAATTTTAGCGCAACAGGTGTTTTTGTTGAACATATTCAAACAGTGTGTTAAAAAATTAATGAAACATTTGGGTGCGTATTCAAAAAAAAAAAAACTTGATAAGTCTTTAAAATTTTTGTTAAAAGAATTTTGGATGGAAATTTTGAATCGGTATACTTTTAAAGTTTGTAAAAAAAATTGTTAACCATTTTTTCGGGCTTGAGTTCCATTTCACTTGCTCAGAATTGAGAAAGATTTTTTGTGGTAACATTTTTAAAGACAACAGGAAAAGTTAAGTTGATTTTTAATTCAAAAGTGATGAGTCAAGAATCAATATGAAAATTTGTATTTCTTTTCGTTTTCACAGTTTTTAGTATTTTTGTTCTCTTACTTTTTATTACTATATGCCTATTCAAAAATGAATCTAATTATTTATTTACTATTGAATTGAATAAGTTCTTTTTTTAGACCTTAAATAATTGCATGCCTTTTGCTTATGTAATGTTTTCATAAAAGTGAGTTGGTACAGTTTACCTGCCATCTACGATGGCCTTGCTCAATATCTGTCTTCTTCTGTTTCTTCTTCAAGAATACAACTAAATTTTTGCTAAAATTCTGTTATGCCCCCCCAATTTAGGCTCTTAATTATTTTATTCCTTCGTTTTCGCTCACTGGCACCTGTCAGTTAATGTACAATTGTTTTCCTCCTCTACAAGTAAAACGAATATTTATGGCTGTTATTTATTTATGGCCAGTAAATTTGCCATCTATAAATAAATAAGTTGTAGCCTAGTTAAGCTTTTAACACACAAAAATACAAATAAAAAAATAAGAAATATCCTGTTTATGTTCAACATTTGTTAGGCTGTCAACTTTTTTTTTTTTTGTTGTCTACTTTTAGGCAAACAAACAGGTAAAACGAGCACAGGGTTTAGTTCTTATCAATTAGTTTGTTAAAGGCAGGGATGTGCCAGTGGGTTGGATGTGCTTGTTGGCCGCCTAAAAGAAGACTTGTGTGTTTCAGTTTTTTTTTTTGTTAATGGTATTGTTTTTCATTTTAATTTAGTTGTAAATAATGTTCGAGCTGTTTACTAATTTATGGCCGAAAGGGAAAAGAACCAAAGAAAAATGTAACCAGAAAGTAAATAAAAACAAGAAAGAGAATGAAAGCTAATATTTTGGAAAAGTCTAAACTATATTTAATGCTGAATATTATTAAGGCTTAACAAGCCAAATATGAAGGATTCACTTATAAAAAACAGGATTAAAAAAATTATATATTAATTTAACTTAATTACTTATTTGCTTTAAGAGCCAGTTGAAATGTATTATTTTAGGTCTAAAAACAGACCTAATTAATATTTTCTGTCTTTTTCAGCCGTCCATATGCCGCCAAAAATTTGCTGATTGATGCTTATCAACTGATCAGTAGAACAATTCTCAGAAGCATATTTGAAACTTAACTACTTAATCGATAATTCCCATGAACAAAATTAGAATCAGAAATTAACTCTTGTAGCAAGTAAATAATTAAACTCATTTTTGAATATTCAGATAACTTTTACTTTCTGATACTTTCAAGAATACAAATCGTGGCAACTCGTTGTATAGAAGTTGTAAAGAAACGTAAAAGAGTTGCAAGACGAAAAAAGTAGTTTCTGTATTAAAGGCTTGAACGACTCTACACGTCAAAGTTACAAAAAAAAAAAAAAAAAAAAAAAAACACGTCCGCTCTGATCAAACATTCACAATTGTCTTTATACCGGCGAAAATTCGTTGATGCCACTCAACTCGCAGTTTCCTTGTGCCAGAGAATCATGCCTGCAGAAATTATTGGAGTACATGATCCGTTTTAAGTAAAAAAGGGGAGCCACAACATGGTCCGATGTAATGTAATAAACAAGGACCCCGATGAATAAAAAAAAATAATTTCAGAATACTCGCACCACATGGTTACCATGTGGTAGTCCATGGAGTAGTGACATGAAGTAATTTCTAGACTAACCCAGTGGTAATAATGAGCGCAGTAGTTTTTGTATTACTCGGACGTAATATTTTCTTGGATTACATGGTCCTCTCCTAGCATATGGTAATATAAAATCAAGCACGCTTTTACCATATATTTGGATTATTTTTAGACTAGTTCTGGCCCCTTGTGGAGTAATCTTTACACGCGTGTAAGCAACAGTCTCGATTTCTGCAGGGATAAAGTAACTAGTAAAGTTTCAAACATTCTTTTAGGTTTTTTTTTCCGGATCTACTGAATCGAATCTTTATTGAGTAGCTAGCATCAACGAGTAGCTAGTCGACGGCATAAAGACGGCTGAAAAAGATTAGCAGCAATTAATAAGGTCTATTTTGACCTGGGTTAACAGAAAATTTTTAGAAATGCAATGAACGACGGCTTTTTAGCCGTCAGAATACCGGCAGCAATGTTCGAAAAGACATATTAAACTTGAATTCATTATAAAACTAACAAAACACAAGGGCAGTATTTTTTTTTTTTGTAGTAAAAAAGTGCCTGTTTCTTTAAACGAATAAGTTTTATTCATAATTTTTTTTTTTTTATAAAATAATAGTTTTAGTGTATTTTTTTTTGTTTAATTTTAGAAACAGAAGACAGAAGCTGGATGTTATTATGGAACAATAAGGAAATGGAACAATAAGGAAATGTGGCATCATAAACGTTGTGCAGCTGATGCCGATTGAGGCGTTGAAAACTCCTTAGAGATGTGTTTCTTCGAAACTCCTTTTTTCTTATAAGTTCGAATAATGCGATAGCCATCAGCCTGCTAGAGACGAGTACAAGCAATGAACGTGTAGTGGCAGTAGTGACAAAGATTTTCGGTGTAATTGAGGAAAGGTAATATTTTAGCATTTATTGCTTTAGAAAATTTTCTTTTATAATTTAAACAACAAACACACTACTACAAAGCTTTTAGCCTGTCTCTTCGGTAACAGCCTTGAGCGCCTCGAAGAATTGGTAGAGTGGCCTACAAAGAGTCGTCCCCGAGGTCGCAGGTGCGATTCCTGCCGAAGGCTCTGGGTGTTTCTGCAGACAAACAAGAAGCTTCGCAGTTTTGTGTTTGTTTTTGTATACCAAAAAAAAAAAAGGTGTTCGCTCTTATGACTTTTGTCACTTCAAATTCTTGAACTTCCATACGTTACAATTATTTTATGCTTAACAAATATAAGAATCTGCTGTCATCATGATTTTTGTCACTTAAAATTCTTCTACTTCAACTAACTTGGAAATATTTTCTCTCCGTTTGTTAATTTGATCTGTGCATTATTTTCTTACACCCTGACTTTATGAACCAACAGCTGATCAGAAAATCTCAAAAACCAAGAAAAATTTGAATACATAGAACAATAAAAAAGTGTAGTGTTTTCTTGCACTTGGCTACTTTACAAAACATATTTGTTTATTTTCTTACACCGGGATTAATAAAATATAAAACATTGTTGAAATACATTTTAGAAGAATGTTTTCACATCAAATTTGTTCTTATAGCCTTTTTACACTGACGCACATCTTACATCTTCCATCAATTTGCAAAGATGTTTACATCTTCCCATAAGAATTATACAGGGCGAAAATTCTACATCTTTCTACATCAGCAGAAGATGATCCTTTCTCATTTTGTTCCATCTTACATCTTTCGATTTTTTTAGTGCCATCACTATAAAAATTGCAGAAAATCGATTGCTTTTGCACCAGCACTAGCAAAATGACATTTCAGAAAACAAATTTAACATAAAATGAGCGGAATATGTATGTATGTATTTTGTTATAATTTTTAATTAATTATAACTAAATTCATTTTAAGTGCACTGCAAAAGAAAGCCCATCGTATGGTCAATCAATATGTAGAACATAGAACATGCTGCTTGACCAATGCAAAGAAAAAAATCCACAGTCCTCCTTTTTTATTTTTCACACAAATTTTGCGTCTTCTTTTTTTAATATCTAAATCAATGAAAGACGCTGCCAATATAAACGACTGTTTCACATTTTCAACATCTGGCATGGGTTTCACGTGGTGGTCAGTCGGTGTAAAAAGGCTATTAAATGTATTTGAGCAACATTTTATTTTTTTATGAATACCGTTGTTAATATTTTTTTTTTCATGTTTAATGAAAAAACAAATTCACAACTTACTGCATTTCTTCCATTCGCGAAATTTCCTATAGAAATAACAGCTGAAGAGTACAAAAATCACCGTTAAAACGATCAAAGAGGTGACAACACCAACCCACAAATAATTAATAAGCGAATGCATATCGGTGCCGGCAAAAAATCTTTCCAAACCGGTTAAAGCATTATTCTTCAAATCGGCCAAATTCAGAACAGCACTATTTGAAATTTGTTCATGAGTTATGGTCTGACCCATTGAATCAATTAGAACTTCATGATTATTATTCTGCATATTTGCATTGTTGTGTGGCGAACCAGCTGTTATGGTATCGTAGGCTGTGTTGCCAACCTTTTCCAATAAACGTTTGAATTGCATCATATTGTCGATATGCTGATTATCATGCTGACTGGGTACAACAAACGAAATTTCCGGATGATCTTTTTGCAACTGAGACATCCACATATCCATAATTGTGGGTGAAGCAGTTAAAGATTCTGCCTGCAGGGCCGGAGCACTGGTGGTGGTGGTGATGGTGGATGTTAGCAAATCCGTGCCAGAAGTGAAGGTTGAGGAAAGTAGTGGCATATTTTCTTTTTTGGTTGGAAAATAAGTATTTGGTTTTCTAGGTTTTTTTTTTGTAATAACTTTGGTATATATTTTATTTTTTACAACTATAATAATTATTATTTTCTCACGAAAAACACTTTTGTTTTGAAATTTCACGTAATTTTTAATTTGTTAGAATTTTTATTTCCACATTTAAAGTTTGCCGTCTTGTTGTGGTGGACCGTTGTTTGCGAGCATGACCGTTTTATTTAGAGTCAAGAATGAAACTGTTTTGAAAATTCATTCGATTTTGTTTAGTTCAGAGTCTGGTTAAGCACGTTGCATTTCACTGAAGAGTCTAGCAGAATAATTTCCTAGAGTTTTTTCTTTTCTGTGTACATAATAAGCAAGTGATGGGACACACACAACAAAACTTTTGCATGTGTGTGTTAGGGTTTAAGCCACAAAAACAAAAATTTTCTCCACAGTTTTGTTTGGTACCGTGGTGGAAGAAAATATCCCAAAACAATCATTTTTACTCTCTTCTCATCTGACACGCTCGCTCTGCCCGTCTCTTCTCTTCAATACAAGTAAAAACTGAGTGCTTTAAATATTGTGATGTAAAGTGATTTTGACTCAAAATCTATTACTCACAAAATCCCTCTCTCTCACTCACTCTCACTCTCGCTCTCTCGGTATATGTATGCTTTTTCTGCTTTGTGTGCATTTTTAGTTTAGTTTTCCCTTGCCTTGTTGTTGCTTATTGATTTTATTATTGCATTGCTATTTTTTTTTTTGCCAGTAAATGGGATTTATTCCTAAAGGATATTTATTTTCTTAAGGATATTCTTTTCTTGATGTGATTGCATTTGTGTTGGTGCAAGCAAATTTTATTTCAACTGCTTGTTGTTGTTGTTGCTGTATAACTTGTGTTTCGCATTGTGGGAGTTAGTTTAGTGTTTGTTTTTATATGTATTTGTCTCTATGGCTTGAAGAGTTTGTTGCTGGTAACTATTTGCTTAGTTTAAAAATAATAAAAATAAAAATAATACTGACCTGGTTTCTGGTCATGACTTGGTTGAATAATAGAAAACTAAAACAGCATCTTCTTAAGCCGTTTTGCTGCAAGTGAAATTGCTTAAAAACTGAAACAAGTTTTAACAGATTTTTAAGCGAATCTAATGTAGCAGCTATTCAAGAAAACTATTTGCGTTGTATGTATTGCGAAAACGCCTCCAAGACTCAAATTCATTGTTCACCAACCAAATTCATAAGAAATAATAGTTATTGCCTAAACCCTTAAACGCTGTTAACTAATTTCTGTGAATTTCTTCAGCCTTAGCAGGAAACTCTTTTCAACAATTGCAAAATATTTGGACAAATCTTGGAGAAATATAATCAACCAAATGTTCAAGGTCGAATTTCACGTGACATTAAATTTTGCCTAAAATGGAATAACGCATTGTTTAAAGATTTTCACCCATATTCATAAGAACTATTGAAGGTTTATTACACGTTTATTTGACAAATATTCCGTAGAAATACATCAAATAAGAGCTTAATAAACTTACAATAATTACTATGAATATGGCCTTTTATTTTTAGTTAATTTTTATTATTTGAACTTTTTCTTATGTAATTATTTTTGTATTGAGTTTATCAGGTTCAAGTTGTTTCTATATTATTTTTGTGATTGATATTAATTAAATAAGACATCAAAGACATTTAGCAGGGTGGACCACTAGTTGTGTCGAAGCCGCCACATTCATGAAATGAGCTCCACAGTTCAAGGACGGGTGCTGACGAGAAAGTGTGGCGGGGGCTTCGAAACAGCCAGTTGTCCATCCTGCTAAATGCCTTTGATGTTTTATTTAATTATTATCATCAATCACAAAAATAATATAGAAAGAACTTGAGGCTGATAAACTTAATACAAAAATTATTTTATTTTTAAATTTATTAAACTTGTTAATGCAACATTCTTGATTATTATTATTTGTCACAATTATCAAAATCGTGTTAATTTTGAATTTTGGCCGCTTGAAAGGAAATGGCTGTATCTTCAAAACTGTAGCACTTGTTAAAAACGTTATAGCAGTTTTGTGATGAGAAGCCAACAAACATCCTTTGCAACAGTGCCATATTAGACCAATTCTAGGAAAATAAATTTATCTGTGCAAATTTTTCACAATCGAATATAATTTTATCGGGCTTTCGAGATCGATTTTTTACTTCCTCAACATTGAGAAAAATTATATGTGATAAAATTTTAGGGATCAACACTTTTAAAGAAGACAAGAAAAGTAAAGTTGAATACTTATTGGCAGCTATTTCACGACCACCACATCGCTCAACAGCACCCAAATTTGCTTCCGATCCTGCACTTACTAGAGAACTGCATGAGCTCTTCGCTAATACTTACTTAGCCGAAGGATTAAATAAAACAAAAACCACATTCCACTAGTTTAGGGGAACTATTTGTTTTTTTTTTTTTATTAAATTTCTCAAAAGTAAATGTAAGTAAATAAAAGAAAGGATTATTAAAACTAAAAATAGTTGTTAGAATTGTAATGAAGCCATAACGCCATCCGGAAGTCCCTGTGCGAAGAAGCTGTAAGTAAAATGAAGCAATTAATAAAGATTTGTATACATAGAATTTAAGTAACTATATTTGATTTTTAGCATTCTAATTTTTGACTGAAATATTTATTAAATAAATATTACTCAAATTGAGCACATTTCATGTGATTTCTCTTGACAAGTCGTTTTGTTGTGTTAGAAAAACACCACTTTTAACACATCGCATGGCAAAACAACAACTCAAATTCGATGGAACTGAGTCTCTTACAACTCCACACGGCTTAAAGCATTTTATAAATAAAAAAAAATATTAAAATTACTTTAGTTGAACTATTTTACTCTGGAGTTTTTGTTAAATGCATTTGCCGCAGAGAGACATTAAAAGAAATTCCCTCATTTCTTTAAAAAAAGGTATTTTTCTCAGGAAATTTTGCGCTCTTTGTAAAGAAGAGAGTTTAATACTTTTGAGAATTTTAAAAAATTTTATACATTTACTTAATGCTTACCATACAGTCAGCATAAGTTGAAATCGCATTTAGTAACCACTTTGACTTGTTGGTTGAAAGGTCAACATGGAAAGTGGGTTGGTTGTTGTAGATGAAACTGGCAAAATGACGTTTTAGTTGCACAAAATTACGTGAAACGGGAAGAAGTTTTATTTCCATTGCACACACATTTTTAATAATGTTGAAAAACATAATTTTGCAAACAAAACATTTTTATTTAAAAAATAAATTAAACTTAATACTTTTTTTTTTAAATAATAATAAATATAAACAATTAGATTTATTTTCGATATTTCGTCGATGAATTGTGAGCATTGCCAGGAAAAAAATAAATATAATTGTTTATAATTATTGTTTTTATACAAACTTAATACTTTTTTTATAAATTAAATATATAAAAAATAAATATATTTTATTATATTAAATATATTTTATAAAAAATATCTTAAGCTTGACTAATTTATTTAATAATCTAAACAAAAAACAATGTAGAATTAATTGTTTATTTTACTTTATAAAAATAATTTGAGGAGAATTTTAATAGTTTGTGATTCTTTTTTGTATTTGTAACATAATTCAGTGCTTTTATACGTAGGAAAAAAGCCTTATTCGTAGGAACTTTAATATAAATAAATGGCCATAGGGAAAAATGTTCAGATATTTTTTTAAAAATCGCAGAAATGTAGCAATTTTTTAATGAAGTAGTAGAAAAGTTAAAAAAATTTATAATCGAAATTATTGCAGATACATATAAAGTAGTGTCCATATAGTGTGTATTTCAATTAATTCGACATGCTTTTGAAGTTTTAATGCCCAAAAAATATGTGCAAGTTTTTTTTTCGAGTTTGATTTAATTTATGTACGTTTAAGCTAGTAAATCATTAAGTTAGCAAATTGTACTTGTACCTACCACATTGAAATGCGCATAATGTAATATTTGAGCTGCAGTCATTAAATAGTGCAAAACATCAGCTGTTAGACATTTTAAGCAACACACACACACCCACATACTGTTAATAATTAATTTTGCTAATTTAAAATTCATTAAGATGAGCTCTTAGTTGATCTCGAATAATATTTCAACGAAAACTAACTTTTCTTACCGAAAAAGTTGGTTTTTTATACAGAAAACATTATACGTCTTGCTACACCTTTACTTTAGCACTTCCTTACACTGCAGTTACACGACCAAGTTTTGCTATCAAGTTTTTTTTTTATATACTGCTTGTGTCAAAATTCAATAAAATTGATAGCTGTGACGTAGGCTGCACGCAATTTCATAACAATTCGTTTTCAAGATGCCGTCAAGAAGAAAATTAAAAATCACTTTCAAACAAACCAAAAAAATATTTGCAGACAGAATGAACAAAAATTGTTGTGTCAGCTGTTTTGTTGATTGTGACTTGATGCTCTCTATGGAAAGCCAAAATTGCCATCAAGTTTGCATCAATTTTCTAAACTGAGAGTGTATTAGTAAAAAAGTGTGAATGTATTAAAACTTGAAAGGCAAAACCCCATGTTAAAACGGGTGGCCATTGGCTGCATTGTTGGAAGTTTCGAAAAGTAAACGTTTTTTGGAGATTAAAAATATTAACTTAATTATTTATTTGCTATAAGAGCCTATTGATATGTCTATTTTTAGACCTAAAATAATACATTTCAATTGGCTCTTTTAGCGAGTAAATAATTAAGTTATTTTTTGAAAAAGTAGGTTTTTAGAAAATTTCCTATTTTTTTTACTTATTTTCACTATTAATAATTTTAAATATTGCAATTTCTTTCAGCAGCTTTTTTTGTCACCCCACATAATTTGTGTAAAAAGGATCAAAGACGTTATTAAAAAAAAAATTGCTTGCTATCTGCTGGTACTGGCAACGTGTTCTTATATGTATGTAATGAATAATGACAGTTGTTTCTCACTGGCAGAATATTGCATATGCAGCAAAAAAAACCCTTTTCAAAAAAAAAAAAAAAACATCTATTGTCACATTTATTCAATAACATTTTACAGGGAGAAACGTGTTTTATTTTAGAGCTTTGCAGTAAAACCTCTCTGCATAAATTCTTAATTTACTTTAGAAAAACTCAACTTGACAAATTTTTATGAGCTTTTAAAAATAGAGTTAAATTGCAACTGCAAACCCATGTGAAAATGGGAAAATTAAAGCAACGGAAACAGAGACTCTCAACTGTCAAAACCACAGATTCAATAGTCAAATAAACCACAAAGTGGCAGTAAGGTTTCCTTAAATACCCACCATTACAATTAAATGAATTTGTGAAAAACGTTAGTAAAGGTACTTTCACATCAAACAAATTATTGCTGTAAAGAGAGAGACCACTACTTTTCTTTTAGCTTCTAGTTTGTGGCGAGTATATGCATCGAAACACATGTAAAATTTAGTTCTTTTTTTTTAAATTTATCTTTATAATTGAGTTCAATTTTACTTCCGAAAATTTGAAAAAAAATTGTTTCTGTGAAAAAATTGTAGTGATCAACTTTTTTTTTAAAGAAGACAAGACAAGTAAAGTTATAAACTTATTGACTGCGCAACATACCCTGGCTGTTTCACGTCCACCACGATGCTCATCAGCTTCCAAATTGCTTCGAACCCAGGTCATCTATAATTGTAAACTGGATGCTGAAAAGCGTCTTGGTGGACGTGAAACAGCCAGGGTATGTTGATCACTACAATATTATCATAAAAAAAACTCTGAACTTAATTATTAATTCGCTATAAGAGCCAATTGAAATGTATTATTTTGGGTCTAAAAAAAATGAACCTTAACGGTTTCCGTCTTTTTCAGCCGTCTATATGATGCCGACATTTCGTTGATGCTAATCAACTCATCAGTAGACAGAAAAAAAATGTATTCTGTATTAAAAGTTTGTTTGAACATTTCTGATTCTCATTATGTGAATGAGAATTTTGGAATAAGTAGTTGGATTTCAAACATTCTTTTAAGAATATTATTTATAAAAAACTTGTTGTAAAGATGTTTATGAACCAAATACATAGATATGAAACGGTGGAAAGCAAGGATATTTTTCGCAAAGTGAGGTTTAAAAATAATCAATCAACGTTTTCTTTTGGTGTCGTGTTTTAAATCATGAGCTGTTTAGCATTAAACGAAATGTCGGCGGCCTATAGACGGCTGAAAAAGACACAAAACATTAAGGTCTTTATTTTTAGACCTAAAATAAAAACTCTTTTTCAAACTTTTTGATAACTGGAAAAAGACTTTGCACTCACTAAAATTCATGGCTTTTATTCCAGTCCAGTGTTTAAGAACTCCTGTCCTAAAACTATTCATAAAATATCCTGGTTATACATGCATTTCAAACAGTTTGTGATATTGTGTATCTGTATGTGTGTGTGTGTGTGTGTGTGACTGTTTATTGCTTTATATTTCATCCTTTCATGCAGTATGAGAGCTAAAAATTTTATTATGTCAGTGTGTCATGTGTCAACTGATAGCGACATGTACCAAAGGAATAGAAAACAAACACAAACAGGAGATTACAAAATGTTTAATGTCAAACAAATAAGAAGGAAAACTTTACTTTTAAAAATGTGCAGGCACAAAGAAAATGTTTAAAAACTTAATAAAAATGTATGTATGGTTTGTATATGACTGTATGAGATATTTTAAGTGTTTCGTTTTTTGCCCCCCCCCCCCCCCCCCTCCCTTCCTATAAGAGAACTTTTCAGGGAAACAGGAAAGTAGTCAGATGCAAGTTAATGAGGATATTATTTATAAAAAACTAGTGTTTTAAATCATCAGCCATTCACTGGAGTTATGTGAATTTTATCAGGCCCCGCCCGGTTCACCCTTATCGTTTTCCACCGAGAAAATGCTGATCTGGACTCTCCACGAATCCAGAAAGCCTTCCTATCAACAGACACAGAACTTCACAAAAAAAAGAGATGATAAATATAGCAAATTAAATATCATTGATGTAATTGTTTATGGGCATTTGATGAGAGGGCGGATGTGCTTTTGTGATTCTTTGTATAAGCAGTGGAGTCGTAATAGGTGAATGTGCATTGGTTTTCTGATTTACATACATATGTACATATGTACATTAGGGCGTCTCGAAAAAAAAAAGTTCGCCGTACACCACAGAATATAAAGGATTGTTGCAAGGCAGTTTAGAAAAAAAAATTTTTAATTTTTTTTGCCGAAAGTAGGGGTCGCCAAACCACATTTTTCGTTATATCTTCGACATTTATAGTCCTATCTCAAAGTGTGATATATCGATGTTTTCGTCTTGAGGAGGCCAATATTTTGATTTAATAGTCATTAACCTCAAATATCTCATTCTAGTATTTACCTACCAGATCTCAGTTTCTACCACCCTAATGTACTACCCTATTGTCAGAAAATTAAAGCCCGTAAAAAATCATTAAACTTTTGTTAAAGAAGTTTTTCGATATTTCCAACAGAACTGTTAAAAAATACAATTTATGTTTTTTGCCGAATGTAGGGGTTACCTTTTTGAGTATTTTTGTCAGATTTTCTGTATTTACTGTCGGATCTCACAGTGCGATATATCGATGTTTTTGTCTCGAGGAGGCCAATGGCCTCAATATAACCGTTCTAATAGTTAAGGCTGTTCTTATGAAATATTTCCATAATTCCGGTAGATCTATAAGAAAAAAATTCATGTTTTTTGTCGAGCCTAGGAAATGTGATTTTAAATTGATTTGAAATTGATTTGAAATTTTTCGTACAAAATTTTATACCCGGAAATCCATCTTTCATAGACTTCGAAAGTGACTCATATTACCATATGATCAATTGGACCAAATTTGAATTGACTGAGCCGCCGTGCTTGCAGTTCTATATGCAAGACCAGCTGGAAGCATTACAGTTTTCAAAAGAAATAATCGAGATACCAGGTAGCACAAGAAAAACAACTTTGTTTGATAGTTTTGTTGACTAACCTTAATTAATTTCACAGAATATCCGTGCCATTCTCAAAACACCGAGCGTTTTGTTCATGTAGTACATGAGTCTGCCATGGCTGTTACCGATGAGCAACGCCTAGGCCACATTTTTTCCAAGCTCGAAAGCCGTGAAAAATATAGCCAACTTGGGTCATTTCAAAATATGATTAAATAAAATTGTTTTAATATACACAGATCTTTGAATTTTTATTGTATTGGTACAGATATTATGGTAAGTTCGAAAAGAGTGTATCACTATTTAAAAAAGAAGATACTAGGCAAAAACATCGATATATAATACTATAAAATCCGACTGTGAATACCGAATATATGATAACTGTTTAAAAAGTCAACCCCTACATTCGGCAAAAAACATAAATTATATTTTTTTAACACTTCTGTTGGAACTATCGAAAAACTTCTTTAACAAAAGTTTAATGACTTTTTGCGGGCTTTAATTTTCTGCTATTAGGGTGGTACATTAGGGTGGTAGAAAATGAGATCTGGTGGGTAAATACTAAAACGGGATACAAAATACCATTGACTATTAAAGCAAAACATTGGTCTCTTTGAGACAAAAACATCGATATATCACACTTTGAGATCCGACTGTAAATGCCGAAGATATAACGAAAAATGTATTTTGGCGACCCCTACTTTCGGCAAAAAAAATTAAAAAAATTTTTTTTGAAAATGTCTTACAACATTACTTCGTATTCGGTGGTGTACGGCGAACTTTTTTTTTCTTGCCTATATGGCGAGACGCTCTAATGTACATATTTAAATAAATATTTCATGTTCATTAAATGCTTACTTGACAAACTACATATACATACATACATATGCATATAGTATGTATATCGATATTTGTAAAATGTAAATTCATGTTTATAGAAATATTTTTAAAAATATATTCGTAATAGGTTTTGCAGTAAATACTAAAACAAATTCAGAGTATGATCCATAAAATGAAAATTTTAAGTTAATTGGTTTTTTTTTTTTTGCTATCTCCTGTTGCACGTTATTGAAAATTAATAAAACTGTTCGTAAATTGATTGAGATATCCTCAAATTTATTTTTATTCGATAGTTCATTCGTTATCAAAAGTGGTGATTCGCTCTCCTAGACAATGAAACACTTGATAATTTACTATTTGGAACTGGAAACACAAAAGACAGAGGCTACAAGGCGCCTATATGTTGGGTGAGCTAGTGAAGAAGCTGGGGCCAAATCGTTGCATACGTAATGGAAAGAATTCCGTCAAGCATGCTGTGTGTTTTTGGTTAGTTTTTTTTACCATATTTTTACCCGGCGCGAAGCCTCGATGGATGAGCGGTGCAGTAACATACTAACAGTCCCCAGACCGCAGGTTCGAATCCAGCTTAAGGATTTCTTTAGGCAAGCGAAAAAATTTCGCCAGTTTTCTGTTTCTTTTTATAAAAAATAAAAAAAGCAATATGTGGCAAGTGGTCGTTGATGTACTAAAAGCATAAAGCAGGCACAACACCAGTTGTGCAACTATTGCAGTTGCATTAGTTGCCTTGAGCAGCCAAAACATCCTGCAAGCAGCGGATTTATTATCTAATTACCTTTTCTCTACACCAAAAAAAAAAAAAAAGAATAGTTCTTGCACTGCACGTCTCTTTGTGTTGTATCCAAAACTTGGTTAAATTATGCCAGTTATCGTTTTTTAAACAAAAACAAAACAATAGTTTTGGCAACAACAAATAAGTAAGTAGATACAAATATTATATCTTTTTTCTTCCTGCTTTTCGTGAATAATGAGTCCAAGTAGAGAAGTTGGTTGTTTGGTTTGTTGCATGAATTCAAGAAAAAAAAACCAAAGAAAAACATTTCCATTTTAATTTTTTTTTTTTTTTTTTTTTGCTGAAACAAAACTGGGTCAAAGATGATGACGCCGTTGATAAGTTTATGAAACTTGCATAAATATTTTTTTTCCGCTCACACATACTTTTGCAAGCAAATAAAGCAAAAGTTTTGTATTAAATTAAAGGAAAGTGTTTGGGTGAAATAATATTTATAAGGAAATGCAAAAATTTTGCCAGAGGGAGTTAACCGGATAATAAAAGAAGAGGTGTTGTTTGGCGCAACAAAAGAAATGCAAATTGGATGGTTAATCAGCTGTTTTTTGTCTGTTTTTCTTGAATTTTGTTTTCTCGGTTAAATTAGGGTTAATAATGAGAGCTCATTTGTTGGCAAGAATAATGGCAAGTGTGCATTACATTTAAGAAAACAAGAAAATTCAGTTTTGATTATTTTTTTTTTAATACTGCTAAAGCAGGAAAATATTCAAGTAAACGAAAATAAAAGGAAATGAAAGTGAAAAAATGTATAAGGCAGAGGAAATAAGTTACACTGAACAATTTCATTGATTTTTAACCAATTGAGGTTCTGTGGAGGAATTCTGTTTTACTCAATTGATTTTAAGTTTTATTACAAAAATTTTTTTTTTACAATTTTGAGGAAATAAAAATCGAACTTAAGCCTGATAAAATTATTAATGATTGTAAGTCATTGATGTAACCCAGCCAGTAAGTCTTCAAATTTGCTTTTCTTGTCTTCTTTAAAAATGTTGATCACTCCGATTTGATCACAAGAAATCTTTTTCAATTTTGAGGAAGTAAAAATCGAACTAGAAAGCCCGGTAAAATTATTAACAATTGTAAATCATATAGTATAGACTGCAAATATTTTAAGGATTGTTTCATTAAATATACTAACTTTTATCATTAAATAAATAAAGTAAAGGGTCCGCCATCTAACCTTTTTTTTTTCAACTACTGCTTATTTAGCTCATGCCTGATTTGACAAATAATTAGTTTTATCCTTCCTTCCTTTTGAACATCGCTTCGCCAAGTGGGCCTGCGATCGACTTACAGAAGATGCCGATTTTGCAAAAAAAAAAAAAAAAAATCATCTTTTCAGATGAAACTCATTTTGATCTTGGCGGGTATTTAAAAAAGCAAAATATGCACGCATACATTGAATGCGCAGTTGTCCGTAAGAAGACGACAATTTAGCATTTCACTGATGGCATCATCCGTTTTAAACAAATACAGATTGCATATTAATTACATTTCAAGGTCTTGACTTTTAAGAAAAATAATCTCCTAAGCAAACTAATGAAAATTAAACAAAAAATCCTTTAAATTTTAAAACCTCTTCAGCAATACCTGTGCAAATATTTCAATGACAAACTGACCGACCAGACATTCTGCTCAATGTTTAATCTTGACAAATTTGTCATCATTATATTGATTGTGAATTATATTTAGTGTTATTTGCTATGTTGTCTTAAAATCTAGCAGACCAACAAAAACAAAAACAAAAAAAAAATGAAAACAAATCTTAATGAATGCTTCCAGCCAGGATACGTACTCGTATATGCATAACTAAACGACACAAGAAAGATAAATAAACAGTTTCCGTACTCTTATCTCAGCAAGCCATTGTTTTTTTTTTTTTTTTTTTTTCTTTTCAAACACATGCACACACAAAGTCAAATAGCAGCAAAAAAGGATAAATTTATACTGCCAGCACAAGCAAAACAAAAAAAAAAAAAAAGTATCATACAATATGATGAAAGTAACTGAGACAAAACCAAGAAAGAAAAACAAACAATTGTTTAGGAACTTAGAGAAGAATCTGATAGTAAGACAGGCATAATAATGACTTTTGCAATCACTGCACTGTTGGCAGGACTACACCCCTAAAAGGGCCACAAAAATATGTTGCGTACTGTTAGTATGCGAATTTGAGGACCAAGTGAGTTTTAGTATTGTTTTGTGGTCCTTTTAATATAAAATTTATGATTTAATACACATATGCACAGCATATTTATCTATGCCATGCTCTTAAATAGCTGAGTGTACTTTAATTGGATATTTGCTTTTGCTAAAAATTGTCAGCATGTTTAACATGTTTGTATTTTGCGCACTTTCGTTACGCATTTGTCCTGATAAATTTGTTTGTTTTCTTACTGAAATTGATTGCGTGTGCAGAATTTTCTGCTGGTGGTTAATAAAAATGGCAGAAAATGTCTTGATTTAAAAATGGGGATTTTTGGCGGTTGCCAGAATGTCCTTTTCGGCAACAATTTTTCATTTGTTTGATGAGAAAAGCCAAATTATTAGCGTTGGTTATAGAAGATTACGGGTTTTATCTTGATTTTGAGAAATTTTAGTAAAAGAAAATTGTTGATTGCTTTAAGGATATGCCTGCCTTCCATATATCCTTTTTATCAAAACTTAAATTTTGATCTGAAACAAAAGTTATAAAAACATGCCAAACAGAAGCAACGAACGTTGAGTCAAAACGCAAAGTTATTGTTTTAAGGATATGCCTGCTTCCCGTATATCCTTTGTATTAAAACTGAAGTTTTGTTACAATTTTAAACGGAACTTGAAACAAAATTTTGATAATAAAAACATGCCAAACGGAAGCATGGAACTTTAAGCCAAGAATCAAGAAAGTTGCTTTAAGGATAAGTCTGTCTCCCATATATCCTTTTTATTAAAACTTCTTTTATTTATAAATTTAATTGGAACTTAAAAAAATTACTGAGAATATATCTTAACAGAATAATGTAACTTGAAATCAAATCATGTTGATTTCCTTAGGATATGACTGCCCCTTTTGTGTATCCTTTTTACAAAAACGAAAATGTTGAACAGAGCTCAAAACATAATTTCAAAAATGTGGCAACCAGAAGCCCCTAACTTTAAGCCAAAAATCATAAGGATTACCTTAAGGCTTGACTACCTTCCATAAATTATTTTTTAAAAACTTAAGTTTCAACTATAATTTTGATCAAAATTTGAAATGTAAGTTATAAAAATACGTCAAATAGAAGTATTTAGCTTTGAGCCAAGAATCATGTTCTGTGCTTGAAAGATACTCCTACCGCCCATATATCCTTTTTATCATAATTTTAGTTTTAGTTATAAATTGGAGCGGAACTGAAAACAAAACTTATAAAAACTCGTGAGGCAAGAGCATCTAACATTGAGCCCAGAATAATAGCCATTACTTTAAGGACATGTCTGCCTCCCATATGTCCTTTTTAAAAACAATTAAATGTTAGCTAAAATTTTGATCAGAAGCTCGTAACTTGTCAAATTGAAGCCTGCAACTGCAATGAGAAAAATCGAATGGTAACCGTCTTATTCGTTTTATAAAAACTTATGCCTTTATATTAAAAGTCCAGCTTGAGTCCCTTTAAGTTGTAGAACAAATTTAATTTAAATTGACCGTATTCTGTGGCCTATCCTGTTGAAGCTTAAATGTGCTTCATTTTAGATTTCAACTTTATTTGGCCTTGAACGTAACACATTCCACAATTACTTTCATTTCTCTTTCGAAAACCACAAACTTGCTAAATTCTGTGCAAATTAAAAAATCAAGAAACTTAAACAATTTGTTGGCTTTTTTATTTTACACAAAAGATCTACATACATTGACTTAATTCGAGCATGAAGCATAGGAAGCAATAGCGGCAGCAGCAGCAGTGTCGTTATAATTAATTCAACAGGATTTTCTTACGCAAAACAGTTATGACAGCCTTTTAAAATTAAATGCTTGAGCAGCACTTAAGAAATAGCAGTAATAAATAAAACCAATGAGGAAGGCAATGGAAATGTAATTTGCATTAATAGCAATGACTTCAAACTAATTAAAAATGTGCCACTTAAAGAAAGCTAAAGAAGAAGGGAAAAAATGTACATTTCAAGTCAGCAAAATTGAATCTGTGACAGACAGCAAACAAAAAAAAAAAAACAAGAAAAATCCAAAGGATATAATGGTTTGAAATAAAGGAATTATAATGGCTTTGCTATTATAATCCTTAAGAACTTCAGTTTGTTTCTAAGCAAAAAAAAAAGTGTCATAAAGTTTATACGCTTTGCAATTATGAATTGGTTGACATTAATGGCAGGATTGTAACAAAATATTATGCCAGTAAAACTTTCTAAAGATTCTAGCAACAGTTATTCAAAATAATAGAAAAATACTTCTGAAACTTTGAAGGGAAAAGTTAAATAAAACAAATTTTGTATCCTTTTCAAGTTTCTTAGGAATTTTAAAGAGAAATAGTATGCAGCTGATAAAATTCTGGATGGTATTTGAGCCTTTAAAACGTTTGTACATAAAAACACTTCAAAATGCTTTCACACTAAAATATTTTAGGACATTTGTTTATCAAAGAATTTGAAAATATTTGTTTATAAATGGACTTTTTGTTTTACTTCGCTCAATTCTTGCTTCAGCTTTCTGGAATGGTAGTTTAACAATTGTGATGCCATTTTATATATTCCTGTTATTAAAAATTTTATAATTCTTCAAAATTATGATGTCATCCTGTATATTCTTTTTATTAAGAATAAAATTCTAGTGATATTTTTAATCAGAACTTCTAGAAATTTTTTAAATAGAGATATCCCCTAATTATTTAAAACTTATTTTATTTGTTTGAAAAAATAAAAATTCCTCCCATATATCCTTTTTATTAAAATTAAGTTTATGCTATAACGTTTGGTAGAATTTAGCCAAAAATGTCTAACGACATATGTAATAAAATCAAAGCATGTCATTACTTCAAGGATACTCCTGTCTCCTATATGTGCTTTATAATAAAAACTTAAGTTTTAGTTATAATTCTAATTAAGTGATAGCAAACTCATAATAATATATAAAACTAAAGCAGATAAAATTTTTACAATTCCATTAGAAGCTTAGTTTATATTATAATTTTCTATCATAGCTTAACAAAAACTTCTAACAATACGTCAAATAGATGTATCTAACTTTGTTCCATAATTAATTTTGTTTGCTTAAAAGATACACCTGCTTCTCATATGTCCTTTTAAATAAAATTTAAGTTTTAGTTATTATTTTAATTAGAGTTGAAGGCAAACTCGTAACAATGTGTCAAAATATAGTATCTAATTCATTTTCACTGCTTCTAGTTTATCCGTATTAAAGCTTCTAACCGCTTGTCAAATGAAGTTAAATATTTTTGTACCTAAAATAACGTCGTTTTTTTCAAGGATACTTCTGCTATCATATATCCTTTTTATTAAAACTTAAGTCTAGGCTATAATTTTGAGTATAACTTGAAAAAATCAAACTATAAACATTTAGTATAAAAAAAATCATGTTGATTGCATCAGGTTTATATCTATTCTTCATATATCCTTTTTAATCAAATCTGTTTTTTCTTTAACATATTTATCAGATTGTAACCAAAATTTCTAACAATTTGTCAAAGCAAACTATTTATTTTTGCACAGAAAATCCTGTCGTTTTCTTCAAGGATACTCCTGCCTCCCATATATCCTTTTTATAAAAATTTATCTTGCAGTTATAATTTTGATTATATCTCAATGCAAATTCATAATAATGTGACAAATGAAAGCAATTAAGTATTTTGCAAAAATATATGTTCAAGTTTATGTCTACTCCTCATACATACATACATATATTTTTTAATAAAATCTGTGTTTGGTGAAAATATTTATAAGAACCTAAATAAAATTTCTAAAAACATGTCAAAGAAACCCACTTATTTTTGTACCCAAAAGTTCTGTCGTTTATTTCAAAGATACCCCTGCCTGCCGTATATCCTTTTCATGAGCTTATGTTTCAGTTTTTATCAGAACTTAGCCAAAGCTAGTAACAATATGTAACACAAAATCTTTACCCTTATTCATTGCCTCAAGGATATGCCTGCCTGTCATATATCCTTTTTATCAACAATGAAGTTTCGGTCATAGTTTTGATAAGAATTGAAGAAAAAACACATTTTAAGTGACAGTGCTTAACTTTAAGCCAAACAGCATAATATTTGCTTCAAGGACATCATGCCTTCTTCCCTTATATCGTTTTTAGCAAATATTGTACAATTTTGATTAGAACGCAACAAAAAATCATGACAACGTGTTAAATTAAAGCGTTTGGTTGACATTGTGTTCATTACATTAAGGATATGATTGCCTGCCATATATCCTTTTTCCAAGAAATTTGGTTTTTCTAGCAGCAGAAATAAAAGCATATATAAAATGGTTGCTAATAATAATAATATGATATAAATATTATCTGATTTTGTTAAATTAAATACTATATTCATTCATGTTACTTGTGTTACAACAGCTAGTTGTACCCCAGCTCAAGTAAAAATTTTCAACAGTGTTCTCTAACTAACAACAGTTATAGCAACCATTTGAACGTATTGTGAAATTCAAGCTTACATTACTGCAAAAAAAAAAGATATTATTTAAATTTTTAGTTGTACAGAAAACTGTAAATGAGATTTTTTTTTTTAATCTTGTAATAAAAGATATGCATGTGGTAAATAGTTTTGAGGCTTGAGACAGCATTTGCCAGGTTTTTTGACATTATAAAAAGTAGGGTATTTTGTAAGAATTCCCTAGTGCTACCAAATTCAGTACTCGTCCTACATAAAGGACTCTTGCTTTGATGTTAAGCGTTAAGCAATACATTTTTTCTTTGTCTGATTGAAATTTATTTCATTTCAAAATCTCATTATTTTTTTGTGGTCATAAAATCAATTTTGTAAGTTAATTTGCTTTCTGCTGGCTTCAGCGGAGTGGAAAGCGACTTGTTTTTATACCATAACATGTTCTGTTTCTTAAAGGAGGGAGGTCTTATAAGCATAAAATATTGTACTCGTATGTAAAAGCAAAATCAATTTGAAATATTTTTTATTCAATAATTAAAAAATAAAGCCACACTTGCAGTTTGCTGTTGCCAAACAGGCCAGCCATATCATTTACATGTTTTCTTTTAGTGAAGCCTAAAATGTGACAGCTGTCATCAGTTTTACTGCTCGGTCATAATAACCATAACAGTGTCCAGGAATAAGTGAATTTGTGTTTGCAGTTTAGTGGTTTCTTAACCACAATCTATCAACCAACAAACGATTGCATACTAATGAAAAAAAAAAAACAAATACAGTTTCAGAACGAATAGTTAGAATATTGTTATACTGGTCGCATTTGATGTAAACTGGTGTGCATGTGTGTGTGTGTGTGTGTGTGTGTGTGTGTGTGTATAAAAATGACAGAGCATGCCTGCCTGGTCAGGCATTGCACATGGAAAATTTATTTCTCTTTGGCCATTTTAATGCACAAAAAAAACCGCAAATACTATAAATTTAGATGCTAAAGTTTGAAAATAAAATTTTAATGAGATTTTGTGGTTTCTTCTATTTTTATTATTACAAAAGAAAGAAATATGTCGCTTCAAGCGACATATTTAAGGTAAGAAAATTCAAGGAGAAATTGCCGGCTTCAGGTACATACATATGTTAGTTTGCTTTAAAATAGTTTGAATTGTGTTTGCTTAAATAGTTACCAAAACACTAAAATATCAATATTTCTAAAAAAAACTTTTATGAAAAAGTCATTTGAAATTGGAAGTGTTTAATGCCATTGCAATGAATGACGGTTTTTGCTTGATTGTAAATATGCTTTTGACCTTTGGTTTTTTTTTTATAAAAATAATTTTAAACAATTATTTATTTATTTTCAATATTTCGCCAACAATTTGTTGGCATCTTCAGGAAAAAAAATTATAATATTTTCAGGAATTTCAGAAATATTATAATTATGTTCCTGAAGATGCCAACAAATTGTTGGCGAAATATTGAAAATAAATAAATAATTGTTTAAAATTACTTTTATAAAAAAAGATCAAAAGCTTAACACCGGTATTCATAAAAAATAAAACATTGTTGAAACACATTTTACAACAAATATTTCATATAAAATTTTTTCTAAAATGTATTTGAGCAAAGTTTTATTTTTTATGAATACCGGTGTAAATAATTAATTTAACAGTATAAAGTTCAGATTGTAAATATGTTTATAATTTGTATGGAAAGTATTTTTAAAATTATGTCGCATTAAATCTTTCTATTTTCTTGTGCGAAAGAGTAAGGGGCGCATTAAAAAAATAATTAAAATTTAAGCTGTATTTTAAATCAAATCTTTCATACAAAGTTTTCTTAACGTCCATTCAAAATACATATTTTTTTTTTTTTTTAGCACACTCGTTAATTTTTCAAAATTATGAACGCCAAAGAGTTCGCTTTTTTCTCCAAATCAAGAAAAAGTTTCTGTGGTGATTAACTTTATTAAACAAAACAAATTTGAAGACTTATTTGCTGGGGTACAACCCTGGCTGTTTCAAATTAACTAGTATGATCGTTAGCATTCAAAGCTCATAACAACATATACAATACAACAGTTTACGTTCGTGGTAAAAAACCATGTTTCTTACCACAGGATTGTGTCTATGTCCTACATACATATATCCTGTTTATTAAAAGTTGGGCTTTAGTTATAATTTTGATCAGAAAGTAAAAAAAAACCGCAAGACAACAATTCAAATGAGAGCGTTCAACTTTAAGCCGAAAATGATGAAGTTTGATTCAAGGATATGCCCACCTCCCATATATCCTTTTTATCAAAAATTCATTAGCAGTTATAATTTTGATAAAAATTTTGTAAAAATCACCTGACAACCCGTCAAATGAGTGCGTTTAGCTTTAAGCCAAAAATTATGATGTCTGCTTTAAGGATATGCCTGTTTGCCATATATCCTTTTCGTAAAATGTTAAGTTTTATTCATCATATTGATAGCAATTTACCTGACAACAGTTTAAATGAGAGCGTTTAACCTTAAACAAAAAATCATTATGATCTCTTCAAGGATACGCCTGCTGGCCATATATCCTTTTTGTAAAAAACGAAGTACTAGCTATAGCTTTAATAAGGATGTCATAAAAACTAAATGGGAGCGTTTAGCTTTAAGCTAAAATCATAATGTTTGCTTAAAGGATATGCCTCCTTGCCTAAAGTCTCTTTTTTTCAAAAATATAGTTAATTTACAATTTTGCTTAAAACTTAACAAAAACTCTTGTGAACATGTGATATAAAAGCGTTGAATGCTATACCAAAAATCACATTCATTGCATTACGCATATGCCTGCCTCCCATATATTCTTTTTTCAGATATTTCTACAGGACACAAGTAAAACTACATATAAAGTGGTTGCAAATTTCAGAGTAATGTATTACAAATGATGTTTTATTTGGTAAAAGATCACATAACATTTATGTTATTAAAGAGTTATAGTAACCATTCGTCATTTTGCTTTCTTTATCCCCTTGAGTGAATATCTGTCATAACAATCAATTGAACAACAAAAAATCTTATAACTACTAACTATCTATCAGGCTTTAGTTTGCTTTTTACTCTCTTAAAATTGAGAAAGATTTTTTTGTGTTGAAAAATCCGATAAGTAATTAACAATGCGAATTTAAAAAAACTCGACTAAAAATCAACTTTACTGCATAAAAAACAACTTTCTCAAAAGCTTATGCTTTCATCAATTTTTTTTATAGAATTTATTTTTGCACAATCACATGTTTATGATTGAGAAATCTGGCAAAAAAAACCTTTCACAAAAATCTTCTAGAGCAAAATAATGCTTTTTTTTCTTTGCTGTGTAAAATGTTAAGACCCAAGCAACTACCTTAACAAAAAATATTTAGCCATGTAAAAAAATCCCTCTAAAACGTGACCTTCGACAAATCTTCAGACTTACAGCAATGCGACGTTTTCAATAGTTATTGCTTATTATTTTTGGTTTTTCACAACTGAAGTGAAATCTCAATGACATAAATGTGTCTTCGGCTGTATATCTTGTTAAACCAAAACGCCAGTTTAGATGGAAGTAAGTGTGCTGGCTGACATTAAAAGAGCAAGAGCAACAGCATATGTCGTTTATAAGTTTTGAACTGGTTTTGAATTTTTTTTTTTTTTTCATACAAGTGTAGAAGTAAAGCAGATGTCAAACGTGGCTTAATTGTTTAATCCTCTTAAAGGAACCATGATCGAAATGTTAACAAATAAATGAAAATCAAGTATTTGCACGTTTTAAGCTGAACTGTGGCTGCATAAGGGGTGACAAATAAATACATGAAATAAATAATTGAAATTAGGATAAATTATAGCACAAAAGTGGGCTTTGTAAGTGCATTATTGTTATGCAGTTGTTTTTTTTTTTGTTGTTGCTAAAAATCAGTATGAGCACATGTTTAAAAAAAAAGTAAGGGCTGTCCACAAAAATTTCATGTTTTTGCAAATTAAATTCAAATCAACACCCTGTGTTTCAACGATATAAATATGTGATATATGTATGTATATGTTATCTAAAATCACATTTTGTCCACTCATTATTGGTTTGGCTCATATGCCGGAAATCGGGAGAGTAGAAAAATGACAAACAGGGTTTACAAAAAGCTCTCTTTTTATATTAAATTACTTTTTCAGGCTTAAGTTCAACCCTTGGGTTTTCACTACTTTTTAATCAATATCAATTAAGTAAAGAAAAGTAAAATTTATTTGCTAGGTGGACAACCGGCTGTTTCTGGGTAGCAAACACCCTTCATCAGCACCCTATGAACTTTGGACGTGTCAAATTTCACAATTTTGGCACAGCCGCTTTAACCACTCGGCAACCAAAGCTCACGCAATTTTACTTTCTGTTTGTATACTTAACTAACATTAATCAAAGCAATGATATTTTTGCAGTCCTGGACGATATTTTATCATCTCAGAAGACTGTTATTTGTGCTCTCTTGAAATATACTTGATAATTCTGTTTTTTATGGATTTTCATAAAATGCATACAAAATGTATTTTAAGCAAATATATAAAATTTTTTATTTTAACGTATAGTTTACTTGATTTTTTATTTTAATAATAAATTTAATTTTAAGGCTTAAGATCTTTTTATAAAAATGTTTGTAACAAAACAAATATATTTATTTATTTCAATATTTCGCCCACAATTTGTTGGCTTCTTCAGGAATATTTTTTATATTATTTCAAAAAAAAAATATTCCTGAAGAAGCCAACAAATTGTGGGCGAAATATTGAAAGAAATAAATATATTTGTTTTGTTACAAACATTTTTATAAAAAGATCTTAAGCCTTAAAATTAAATTTATTATTAAAATTTTTTATAGTTTTATAAAGTACGTTAAAAGTTATTATCATTGTATTCAATGTGAAAATTTCAACATAAACCCAAAAGACAATTGATATTTATTGTTTTATGTCCAAGCGACGTCTAGATTTGCAGTTGTCTATACGAAGCCTACATTTCGTTAATGCAACTCAAATCGTCAGTAGACTCGAAAAATATTTCTTTTTCTCTGTATAGAGGATATGTATGAATATTTATTTATATTCAACTATAGTGAAAAAAAAAATTAATATTAATGTTCTCAAGAAGTTATTCGAAGGAGAGCGAAGTATGGACAAAAATAAGGGAAGAAATAAAAAAGAATATATGTATATAAGAAAAGGATCTTTAGCTGAAGTAAATACTAACCAAATAAAACTAAATATTATACTTTATTTATATAATTCTTAATAGGCACAAATTCATAGGGGTGCTGATGAGAGGTGTAGTGACCTCGAAACAGCCGGTTGTCCACCTAGCCATTAAAATATTAATTTTCTTTGGTACTAGTTACAACTTAAGGAATTAGTAGTAATCGAAAAATTAAGTACAGTAGAATTCGAACACAAGCACTCTTCTCAAGAGAAAATTTCGTTCAATCGAAAATAAAAAACTGATTTGAAAATTTCTCGAACATTTTTTTCGCACTTTCGTTTCCTTAAAAGAAAACCAGTTTTAGCGGAAATTTTTCTAAGCATTAATTTCAACTTTACAGTCGAAATTAGACATTTTTCGAAATGGAAAACATTTTGTTTGATAAAAAAAAAAAACAAAAGTAAATTTACCGGCGTCGGAGCACCTTGTATATTGTATTGAATTAGTTTTTATTTTCCTTCTAAACCATTTTTAATTTGATTGTTAGTTTCAAATGGGTTTTTCGTAGTTTCTGTCCTTCAATATAAAAAATGTATAACTCCAAATTATACTTATGATAAAAATACTTCTTGAAACAGCATAAGTAAATTATATTCTAAACTCAAAATATTGAAATTGTTAAACGTAAATAAAATGAGTTTCTTCACATCACCAAAAAAAAAAAAAATAAAACTTTTTATTTTCAAATAAACTCCAACGTATGCAAATTGTTTTTAGTTTGTCAATTACAACTAAAATAAATATACATTTTCACTTCATTTCATGCTCTACTCTTTTATAGAGAAATTTAATCACTGATGAGTTCGTTAACTGATCCATAACTGAATGGTTTCCGCTTATACAGACTCTTTTTTAAAAGAAAACTTTGCATAAGCGGAACAAATTTTTTGGAATTTTTCAATTTGCTCTTAAGCGAATTCGACTGTATTGTAAATAGGATTTGTTTGAACATTGTTTGAATGCTTATTTTTTTTCTCTTATTTTTGTCTCAACACTAATAAAATGTAAAGTTATGGATTAAACAGTTTTTCAAAATTTTTGGAGTCTACTGATGAGTTGACGAATTGCTGGCAACGAAAAATTTTATTAAAGTTAATGCTTAGACCTAAAAGAAGGGTGTGAAAAGTGTGAAGTGAAAAATATTGTTTTGTGCTGCAAAAGTCTCTTATTATATTTTATTTTCTAAAAGTACGCAGCACCTTTTACTTTTAAAGTATTTTGGTTCAAGGTCAAAACTATTTAAATAAAATTTATAAAAAACTTTGTTGCAATAATTATTTTTTCTTACCCAAGAGTTTGATCACCAACGTTGATCATCTTCCGGAGATCTACAACAAACAAGAAAAAACATTTTAAAAATATGGTTGTAATTGTAATTTTTTAATATATTTTTATAGAATATAAAAATTTTATCACTAACAATATAATTCTAAGCATTTGTATTTGAGTATTTAAATAGCTGAAACTTAGAGATTTATTCAATTAACTTTGTAGTTGAACTTTTATAGTTTACAATTGTTAATTATTAGCTGGGCTTTTTTAAGTTCGGTTTAACTTCCACCAAATTGAGAAAACCCTTTTGTGGTAAAATTGCTGTGATCAACATTTTAGACACGAAGTTAAAAACTTGGAAACGTACCATGGCTGTTTCACGTCTGCCACAATGACCATCAGGTCTGTAATTGCTAAAATTTACAGTTTTACCCTGCTTTTACACATACGAGTACTTGCATGCAAGCAAATTTAATAGAGAATGATTTTTAAATTGGATTCTCATTTTTGTACAAATCTAACCAGACTTTTAATCAACACTTTGTCATGCTAATTCTACATTGCAGGTTTTCTGCAAGCTTCTAATTACATTTTATCAGAAAAAAATGTTAACGATGTAAAACCACTTTAAACCTGCAAGGATAACAAATACAATTCACGGTCTTAAGAGAAGTCTTAAAGGCAGTTATATAATTCTGTCAGCCTTTTATTAAGCCTTTTAACAGTTTGTATCCTTTTTATGGTGAATTTGCCCGTGTCATCATCTCATTAGCTAGTGTTGAACAAAAGGCTCTGCAACACCTCATTAACGTCACCTTAATGACCAAATTGAAAAATAAAGTAAAACAAATGAAGTTTCGAAAAGCAAATAAAAATGTATATGGCCGTACAAATGTTTCTGCCAACATCAGGAAAATTATTAAAAAACTATTTCAAAGGACACTACTCAGAACAACATATTGTTAACCCTTTTTGCTGCTTTACTTAAACCAGGCACAGTGGGGTGGATTGAATAGAAAATTACTAGAAAAATATAAGTATCTTCGTAACTTGCATTTGCCCTGTTTTTCTTTAAACGATCCCACTGCATTTTAAAGTCAACTACTAAATATGAACATTTTTACTTTTAACCCCCTTTTAGGGCAGTAGTTAAGCATTTTGTGACTAAATATTGTCCATAATAACCTGAACAAAGGTAATTTTATCTTGATCACAAAATCATTTAGACATGTTCAGCCACAAGCAGCAACGCATGATAATAAAAGTGCTCATTTAAAATGTTAATTTCCTTTCAGTTTTTCAGTGTCTTTATTCAACAAATACTAAAAACATTCTCCATTTGCATAAAAACAGAGGTTCAGTTTTCTGCTGCAGTTGTTGTTTGTTATTCATGTTTTGGGTGTTACATGCCTTGGAAGGCTTCTAATTAACCCCTTTACAACAGCATATGTCAGCAGTTGAGTTCAACATTTTGATACGCTTACTTTGTTTAACATGTGATTAGATATGCTTCTAGGTGGTCGACAGAAAGCGTGTTTTTTCTATGAAATAAATTTGTTTCTTTTCCATAAAAACTGTGTTGACTTCAAGTGCTTTTGTCTAAACGTTTGTTCAATATTCGGGTGATTGTTTATCACTAATGAACTGTCATAGTTTATGCATATTAGTTCTTGCTTGCATATCAGCATAATTTGATTAAACAATTTGATAAGCAGGCTTAATTATTTGTCAAAATCTAAGGTTCTCTTTGTGAAATTCATATAATCTGTACATGTTTTAATATGTAAAATATATATTAATCTTGTGTTAATGATTAAACTTTGAAATAATTAATGGGGAACTTTTTTATTTGAACTGGGAAAATTCCTATATAAACGTACAAAGGTTGTGAAATTTTTCACAACTAAGGGCGAGTTCAAAGGTTTTAAAGAATTTTCCGCACTGAAAAGACAAGATTGGTTAACCTCAAATAGAGTCGAAAGGATTCCGTTTAGTCTAGACCAAACCACTTACTGAATGTGATTGTCTTTTACACAATGATTTATGTAGTTGTGGTTTTAGATGCAGCCTGTAGCCGTAGGCTATCTGAGTTACTCATCAGGTTGGGTTGATGGGAGGGGTATGATCGCCCATGTCTTCGACATTCACTTAAGCCAGTGTAGGCTTGTTGTGCGCTCCGTGGATTTAGTTTTGGTTCATAGTTCTATAGGAATTCGGTGTCATACAAGAAGTTCCTTAGTTCCCTCCAGCTTATATCCCATAAGTGGGTAATGTCCCCTAAGGCGTAGCTTCTTAGATGACGGGGCCGTATTTGTGAGGAGGGGCACTGACATAAATAGTGCTCCAGTGTATGCCAATAGGACTCCATCTCACAAATTCTGTGCCATTACTCATTAATTGTAGAGTCTAGAAGGTGAGCTCTAGGACTCTAGTCCTAGGAATGCTTTCTAGCTGACAGTTCAATTCCGGACATTCGCAGAGGAAGTAGCAGATCGCTTCTTCCTTCAGCCTGTCATGGCATTTGCGACAATATTTGTGGAAAGCATCGTTTGCTTCCAAATTCCAGTCAATAAATTTTGATAATTTTCAATACAAGCCAAATAATAAACTGAACACATTATAAGCTTCACAAAATAATTAACAACCAACAAATACTAATTGAAAGATTTTATCAGATCTTTTTCAAACTTCATGCGTTACATTTCTCAAAAATCGTACGTGGAAACGAAAATCATCTCTCATAAGCAATTACTTGTCATTCATTGTTGCATGTCTGCAAGATCATTTAAAAAATGACAAGCCTAAAAGTTGCTCATGGAAATCTTAAAACACGAAGCCACAACAACAACAAAATTTAAATGGTTGTAAACACTATTTAAACGAAGTAAAGTAATACAACATTGAACTCTCAAGTTTTTGTCAGTAGTTGATTGGAGAAAATTGATATGACCCATATATCGATCGCTTGGTTTCGTAACTTTAGATTATTCTATAAAATTTTTTTTTTTTTTTTTATTGATTTGGGTACTAGTAACCAAAAATTTACATATTTCTTGATTAATGATTGATTTAAGGAAAACGTTTTGTTTAAATATAAAACAAGTAATTCTAGATGGTAAAAGACATGTACCAGCATCTTTTTAATTAATTGATGAAAATTAGAGATAATTTAAAAGAGATAAAGACTTTTTTTGAAACGAAAACACGTTTCAGAAATGTGGTCAGTTTACGAAATATAAACAAATCTACATTAGTTTTATTTGTTTGATATTCAAAAGTCTTTAAGTTCAACAATAAGAACCAGCAAACATTTTAAAATGAAAAAAATTTGTTATACCATTTACAAAATTATTTAGATTTCTAAACGAATTGAATAAAATGTTTTCATTTAAGAAATCTTCTTACAAAACAAGTTTAACAAAATTTTTTCTTTTGATAAAGTAATTGAAAATGTTTTTTTCTGCTTGGTTACATTTTGACTTTATAGCAGCCTTGGTGGAACACTTTTTGTTGAAAAAATTATATCATTATAGCAAATTTTCAATTAAAACATTTTATTAAATTTGTTTTGCAACAATTTGATATCGAATCTTTTGTTCTGAAAATCACTTCTTGTGTATGCGATTTGAAAACACAGAAACTGTGTCCTGTCAGTTTGAAATCACTTGCTCATTTTTCAGCCCGTTTCTTTTCTAGAGGTATAATAAATTGCTTAAAATAATAAGTTAATGTGTCTTCTCTTAATTTTAGTGGAAAAACTAGCGATTTTGTTACAAAACAATAATTTATGAAGCTTTGGAAAAATCGAGGACGCTTTCTATTACCAAGAATTGTTGTTATTTACTTTTATGACTTGTGTTGTGATTTTTGGCTTCAATATAAAAGAAAACGGGTTTTCTCTTGTGTTGTCAGCATTTAAAAATCGCACAGAAAAAAATAGAAATAGGTATGATTTGCAAAACACCACAAAAGCAGAAAAGTGATTTGAAATCACTGGATTTAATTTCCAGAAAGAGCCTGTATTAGCAAGGTTTCCGCAATTAAAAAATTTTTATAGCTTATTTTGTAAGTTAAAATAAATTTTTTTTGTTTTTAGTTTTTCTAAAAATGCTATTAAAATTTATCATACATTTTTTAATTTTAAAATAGTTTATAGCAAACAGCTAGTCCCAGTTTTTATTAGTTTTTTTTTTTGCAAGTTTTTTATGTTAAATAAGTTTGTAGCGAATCCTTTAGCTTTGGAAATCTTTTAAAGCAAACTTTATAGGTTGTGAAAAATTTTATAGCAAACTTTTAATTTTAAAAATTTTTTATAGAGATGTCTGCAATCGAAACGTTTTGTTTAAAAATGTTTGCTGGAGAAATTGTTTTGGTACTACAAATTTTACTTTTTTATAAATTGCTGTTTGCAACAATTTTTTTTTTAAATCGTATAGTTTATAGCAAAGTTTAGATTATCAAAAATATTTTTTTTGTTAATTTTTCACTAATGTATGATTTTTGAAGAAAGTTAAATGGAAAATTTTACATTTTTTACACGCAGAGTTTTTTGAGATAATTTTACATAAATTTTTAAGTTTTTTTTTTCAAGTTTCTTTCTGGTACAAATTTGTATGGCACATTTTAAAGAACTGAAAATGTGTGTGTGTCATGGTGTTTGATCAATTTATTATTATTTCATTATTTTGCTACAAGACTCAAATCTATTCAAATTTGAATGTACGTTAATTGCATTCCTTAATTTAAACTCCTTTCACCAGCCCCCACTTAACAGCTATTATTGTTTTGTTTATTTAATTCTTGCGCAAAAGAAAATATTTATTTTTAACTTTTTTTAAGAATGATAAGATTAATTTTTAATTTAAATGCATAAAAAGGCAGCGAGTAAACGATGTTGGCAAACAATACAAATATAAACGAAACACAGTACGACATACAAGCACTTTAACCAAGAATTCTCAAAGTTGTCAAAAGTTTATGTTTTGTGTTCTGTGTGTAGGAAAATCAGTTTTACCATATTAAAAAAAAAAAAGGAAAACGGCTTAGATAATCCAATAAAGTAGAAAACCATAAAAACCAACCCTTTATCATTCGTAATGTTCATTCAAGTCCAACCAAAAAATAAAGCAAAAAAGTTTAAAACTCTGTTTCATTTATTTACCCCTTTTTGAGGGCTGCATGCAAATGTACAAATGGACAACCACAGGATAACAACCAAACGTCTACTTTAGAATGGCTGAATGGCAAAAAGTTCTGACACTCAATTGCGAGCAATATTTGTTTATTCGAGACAATACTGCAACATGTTTCAGCCAATGTTTCATTTAATTAAGTGTATTTATTTATTGTAGGTGTGAAGAGGTAACTTTTTAGAAAGTGCTAAAAACCAGCAATTTTGTGTTCAAGAATAACTTATCCAGCTTTGAAAATCTTCAACAATTCAACAAAAAAAAAAAAAAAAAATAAAAAGAAATATATTAAAAAATTTCAAGTTCTCAACCCTTTCGATGCTAAAAATTCTTCAAGTCCTTGGGAAGTTGTTTCGTTTTTCAAACTCATTAAATTTCTGTTTATATTTCAAAGCTTTTAACTTAATTTTTTAGTCTCGTTCATGTGTTCTGCGACGTTTTTTTTTGCTTTTAGGTTTAACAATTTTAGGATCTTTGATGCATTTTAATCCTTTTATTCTAGTTTATGTCACGTTTCCTCCTGGCATGTTGCTAAAACACGTGTTTTAACATGCTTTTGTGTGTTATTTACTTTTTTTCTTTTTTCTTTTTACCTAATGTTTTTGTTGTTCGAGCTTAAAATACTCTTAAATACGCCAACAAGTTGTAACAGCAGAACAATTAGCTAGAGAAAAGTAACGAATGCAAAACACCCTTTACCAATAACAGCTGAAACAGTAGTGATTGTAGAAGTCAATAGTTTGGAACACGGAAAGAGGAGAGTTTTTGTTTGTTTTAAAGGGTAAATTAGCACAAATATTTCGAACAGCATTCGTTTTAAAAAAAGCACTGTTTTTTAATGATCAAATTAATTTTTAAAAGATAGGTGTATAATATGTTCATAAATATGTTTTCTCAAGGGCAAGCGTTTTAAAGAAACATATCAACCCCATTTATTTTGGGGGGATTACTTTCTTACCCAAATTTATTTCTTTTGAAAAATGATTCTTTTTATTGCTTTTGAATAAAGAACATTTTTCAATGGAAACTAAAATATTGTTATGAAAAATGTTTAAGCAATCGAAAGCTTTACTATGCAGATTTCCTTGAAAAGCTTCTACCTGCACATAACTTTAATGGCGAAAAAATGAGGACGAAACATGAGTTTTGAAAAAAATACAATTAATATGTTTCCAGTTTTGATACAAAGCAAATGCATGGGAAGGTATCAGCTCTTTGGATTTGCTCCAAGAGAAACAATTTGTATTATATTTTGTATCATTAATGTATACAGAAGACGTTGCTATTAAATAAAGTAAAATAAAATTCCTGTATAAAAATAGAAAAAGGTTTTATTTAAACGAACTTTCGTTAACAAAAGTACTTTTTTTTTAAAGATATTTTTTAGTATTACTATATTGAATGTGCACTCAACGAGGAGGAAGCAATGATTTTTTTTTTTTTTTTGCCAAAAAGCCCAAAAAACTGAAGTAATTTATGGGTCCTAAACCGCTCTGCGGGGTTAGAAAGCCCCAAAGAGCATGCGAGAAGTAAAAATGCTGCTGAGTCCCCAGCGGAGTGAAATCTGACCGTATTGTAAACTTAAGCAGAAAATATATTATTCTATGTGCAGGGCTAATGAAGGGGCGCTGCAATCTAAATTAACATGTCAAAAAAAAAGGAATTGGTAAGCAGTGGTTCCTGCAGACTCTGTAAGGAGAATACGAAAACGGCGGAGCACATCCTTTGCATATAGACGCAGAGCCACATACCTGGGAGCTGCGTTGTTCGCTTCCGGGGACTTCGGTAACATCAAATCTACGGCCGCAATGAGATTCGCTAATATTCTTGATATCGGAAACAAGAGCTGCACACAAGATATTTTAATATATAAGTAATAAAAAATATATTTTTATTATTTATATAAAATATATAATAAAAACATATTTTTATTATTTAAATATATTTTTTAATGTATTATTCGACAACTAAAGAGAAGTCAGGCCTCCTCAACAAGCGCACAATAAGGTTGTACTGGCTTAAGTTTATGTCACTAGACATGGGCAAACACGCAAACCTAAACACCGCTATTCATAAAAAATAAAACATTGTTGAAACACATTTTAGAAAAAATTTTATATCAATAATTTGTTGTAAAATGTGTTTCAACAATGTTTTATTTTTTATGAATACCGGTGAAAGTATATATAATTTTTTAAAACTGGTTTAAAAAAAATTTTTAAAACAAAAGTTTTTATGAAAAAGAAAAATTTTCATTAAGAATATTTTTAATGGCGTTTTTTAGGGGTAAATTTTTTTTAAATACGTATGCATGTCCTTTACTCTTATTGCCAATATGCATGTTTGTACATCCTGTTACAATCAGGCAACATATAAACTACAAGTTGGTTGTAGGATATGTTCCAATGCCTTAAAAAATATAAAATATTGCACTATATTTGGTATTCTGATACTTTCATTACTAAAACCCCAACAAACATTTGCATCTCAAATTTTTTTTTTTTTTTTTTGCTTTCGAAAGATTAAAAATTTTGAACGAAGCAAAATATCTGCTAAGAAATAAGCCATATGTAGATAAGAAAATGTTGCGTTATTTCAGTATTTTTTGTTTTAGCAATTTTGTTTGTTGGATTAAATTACTGGGTTACTTGAATTGTATGCGCTTACTAAGTTTAGTGTTCGTTAAATGGTAAACGTGAAATTCTTTGTTTACTCTTTTTAGAAACAAAAAGTTTTGAAATATACTGAATGGTGGCTAAAAGGATTTTCACTGAAACTCGTCATAAGTAAAAAAGATTTTGTCATTTAATTAAACAGGTATGAATTACAAATATTTTTCCAGAAAAATTGTTGAACAAATTTGAGTTCTGAATTTAAATAAAGCAGTCACTAAATTATTATTACAATTTTTTCTTTCGTTTTTAATTTGCCCTAAATAAACACACATGAACATACATACATATGTTTGCCATATACATATAATAGAAATATTTTGAGCAATGCATTCATTACACTATTGTTTTATTACCAGACATGTTTGAGGTTAGGATAACAAAAAAAAAAAAAAAAATAAATAAATATACGAAATACTAAACATACCACAAGTGGACTTAGCCATTGTTTTCTTTGCTCACTCAAGTGCAAGAACAGAACAGAAAAGAAAACTACACTTCAAACAGAGTAATTCGAGACTTTTTGTCACACTGCAACATTATGATTTTCAACACCAAGAAAGTGACAAGTGGATTTTCTGCTAAAACTTTAAATAAACAAAAAGAAAGTTGCATTTATTTTTGGCTGCAGTCCAAATGCAACCACTTTTTGTGCAGACATTTTCTAGTGTTTTTCAAAAGGAAATTCTTTGAATTATGACGCCTCTTTATCGAAAATTATTGATGGAATTTGTGTTTTTTTTTTTGGTGCATGGAATTTTTTTTTTTTTTTTAATTTTTTCAACTCATCTTAAATAAATATCTATATGGTGAAAATTTTCATAAAAACATTTGCTTTAATTTTCTGTGTGGTCGTCGTCTCATTGTGTGGCGAAACTGTAAACAAAACGGAAATAATTCGCTACATGACCACTGCAGTTAACAGGGGCGTGTTAGAACAAGCAATATCTTAAGAGGAGAAAATTCTACTTTTCAGAGAACTTTTCGCTTGAACAGGAATTTTTGAATTTACTTTTTGTCTTCTAAAAAGGTTTATCTATACATATATCAGTTGCAGGAACTAGCCCCTTATATTTTTGTCGACACATCAGTTCGACATTGAAAACCTCATGCTGGTACACTCCTCTTCGATAACAATTTTCTGCCCCTTTTTAGATATTTGACATCTGCTATTTAGACCTCAGGGCTAGAAGGGCTACTTATTGTTGGTATCGAATTAGTTTGAGTCAACTTAATGTGACGACGATGACGACAGTTGAAATATGGGGACTATTTTTGTTTTACATTTGATAATCACATGCAATATCTCTTTTATAATCATGGATTACTGTTCGTTAACTCTTGATTTGCTTTCCATAAATAGAATCGCAGCTTACTAAAGTCTAAGTCCGTAAAGCAGTGCATGTTAACCATTATTCAATGGTACGAAAGCAATTTAACTGCCCTAAAATATAGAGGTGGTTACGATACAGCTGGCTGTCCCCCAGTCATTAAGTCTTCAAGTTAACTTTTCTTGTTCTACTCAAAAATTATAATCACTAGTAACAGTTAGAAAGCTGACAAGTATCGTATTAATTATGGCAGAGCTGGTTGTCCCCCAGTCATACTAAGTCTTCAAATTTGTTTTTTTGTCTTCTTTAAAAATATTTGTCAATACAATTGATTACAAAAATCGTTCTTGATTTTAATTTTAAGCCTATTTATGACAATAACTAAGAATTGTTAATTGCTTTATCGGGCTTTAGATTGATTTTGTTTCTCCAGAATTGATATTTTACTTCTTCGTTGCTGCAGACGTAAAACAGTCATTGCATGTGTTCTCCAGCTAATAAATCTTCAACTTTATTTTTTTTTTTTTACATTAATTCAGCTTTATAGTCGAGTTGTTAATTACTTTATTGGGATTTTAGTATGACTTCACTTTCCCAGAAATGAGAGATTTTTTTTTGCAAATCTTGATTACTACAATTTTACCACGAACATTTTTTCTCAATTTGAAGGAAGCAAAACCGATCTATAGCCCGATCAAGAAATTAGCAATCGTAAATCATAAGTTTGGCTATAAAGTAAAAATTTATGTTTAATGATTATGTTCAATTATAAAAACGTTTTTCTCTAAAAACTGACAAAAATAAAATCATATTTTATCTACAATTTTCAATTTTGAGGGTGACCGAGTTTCTGATCACCAATATTGGGCAATTGCAAATGTTTGGCTGCGTCTTTAACCATCAAATTACGTATTCGCAAATCGCACGCTTTGTAATCACATGATTTGCAAAATCGAAAAGTAGCATTAATTCCACAAGACACAATTGTACGTTAGATACTAAGCTCTGGGCAAATAACAAAAGAGCATCATTAAATCAGCATTTTGATACAACCTGTTTTTGGAAATCACAAGATTTCAAATAACGTAATTCACAGAATTGTATAGAATTTAAAAATATTCCAAAAAAAACTTTTTTATTTTATAATTTTTTTTATTGTAAACAAAGTGAGCCGCAGGATTAAAATGTCGGCATTTTGATGTTTGCAGTTTTTTTTTTCTAAACTGTAACACTGTGTAATGTTTGCTTTCCAAAGGTACACACATATGTTTATTTAAAAGTATTAAAATAACCGCTACTGTATCATGTCTGTTTATCTGTTATTGTCTTTACATTTGTTTGCGGTTTTTATATTCATTTTAAATTTTTTCAGCATATTTTGCTGGAAGTTGTTATTGTTACAGTTTCTCTGTGTTTCTCTTTCATTGCTGTTCCTGTGCAATATTTATAAACCACTTTGCTTCCTTGTTTACTCAGTCGACGGCCTGACAGGCAGACTGACAATTGGTATGTTTTTATTTTTTTTAATGTAGTTCTGTGTGGTGGAGCGGTCAACAGTTGGTTGTAAATGTTTGGTGATGGCATTTGTTTAGTTATCTTAATGCTGCATTTTTTGTTTTTTCTTTGAACTACTGTGCTTAAGGGCGCCCTGTAGTGAGTTGAAGTAAATGAGTATGATTACAGTGCCTGTCTACTTTGGCTACTGCCACTTCGTTTCGTTCGTTCTATGAGTATTTAACAGCAAACATATTGTGCTGTAATTTAGTGTTGTCTTATTTTAGTAAATGCGAGCTCCCCAGGAACTATAAAAAGCAGAGATGATGTAATAAACAAGACCAGGGGATTGCCCAACTAAAGTGTTAAATAAAGTGCAAAAAAATAAACAGTACTTTATACCTATTCAATGAAATTTGCTCAGTTGGTTGATTTGTGTGAGCGCAAAATGCTTTCAAATTTGCAAAAAGCGCTTTCGAAAAATGCACGCATAATAATAAAGTATTTTCAATCCGAAATATGTTTAAATTATTCTATTCAGTTTTGCAGCATTTTGACAGAAGCACGAAAAGAGCATTACTGAAAATTGCTATGCGATGTTTTTGCTTGCGTGTTTTTATTTAAGAGAAGGAAATTGGTACAGTAATTTTGCCTTTTTCATTTCCTTTTACTTTTGGGAGTTTTAATTTAATATGAATTCTATGTAATTAAGGCCATATTCATAATAATTATTGTAAGTTTATTAAGCTCTTATTTGAAGTATTTCTACGGAATATTTGTCAAATAAACGTGTAATAAAACTTCAATAGTTTTTATGAATATGGGTGTTAATATATACCGACGCTATACCTAATTTTTAGCTTTTGAAACTATTCCGTATGATTAGATTACTAAAATTTAAATTTTAAAAATTTAAACAGCTTTTTCGCAAAAACAAAAAAATATATTCCAAAAAATTAAAAAAAAAATTTTTTAATTTTTTTTCCAAAAAAAAAAAAATATTTTCAAAAATTTAAAATTAAAAAAAAATTATTACGAATATCTTTTCGTTAATGCACTCATAGACCTTATTAATTGTTTTCTGTTTGAGAAATATATGCCGCCGACATCTCATTGATGCTAATCAGCACGTCAGCAGACTCAAAAAACTTAAAAGAATGCTTGAAATTATTATTCTCATGAAACAATGAGAATCATAAATACTCAAATAAATATATAGACATCTAAGAAAGACAGAGAATAAACAATAAAGTCTATTTTTACGCCGAAAATAATACATTTTATTTAGCTTCTATAGCAAAAGAATAATTCATTTCTAGTTTTTCTTTTATGTGAGTACGAATGGTTTAAATTTTTGAATTAGTTATCCCATTTCTGTAAAAATATGTATTAAATATCAAACCCCTTATACAACTTTGTGTGGAGCTGCCTTAAAAATTATATTTTTAGCATACAATATGGGCGGTAGGTGTGTCAGTTGTGCGCTTTTGCAAAAAATTGCATTCTTTTTGACAACATTTTCAATGTCAATGCACTCTAAATTTTAAGCCTCTGCTCAAGATAACTTCTCTACGACACGTCCCCCAGCCTAAAATCATATTATACAAAAATATAATATTTTCCATCATTTAAAAAAAAAAATAAATAAATCTTTGTAACTAAACCATTCTTCATTGTCATGATTCCATACGAATACTATTTATAGAAAACTCCGCATAAGTATAGAAAAAAGCTCATAAAATATAAAACAAATACTACAACAATTCATTTTATTCGAAAAAAATATTAAAAAGGAAATAACAAAATATTTCTGTCTGCTGTCATATTGTTATGTTAATACTCGTTTAAAAAAATGCAAAACAAACACCAAATGGAATCAACCAACACAGCACACAAAGTGGCCCTTTTGTTGGAAATCATGATGAAGTTGCACCTTTAAATTATGTACAAACATGCATACAGACATGATATCTATACCTGTTGTTACATCCAATGACAAACAAAATAAGTTGAAAAGTAAATAATAAAATGAATAAGTAACTACATACATGTAAAAAAAATAATGCATAAGTAAGTAGATTTAAACAAATGAATTTGGTAAGAATTCTTTCTTCATAAAACAGTAGCAATGACATGCCAGTTTGCTTTAAAATAAAACCTCCATTTCCACTTACTTACTTACTGGCTGCGTTGTCTATGAATGACACACGCAGACGCTTATGGACGGACACAATGGTCTGGCTATGCTTATGAAACACATGTTAAAGGGATACCAAATTAATGAAATGGTATTAATGTATTAAGCAAATTCGTTATATCGTCTGCGTTTGTTGGCAGCTCATAAATATTTACTTACTTACTTGTATGTTTTCATAAGCCATGGAGGTTTTGTATTTGCTTTATGATAAATTATAACTGATTAGGTCTAACAAGGGTTAATTGGCTGTGCATTTTGTAAGATTTTGTTAAATTTGTTTTTTTATGAAACTAAAATTTACCAACCAAATAGTTCTGCTAATAATTACTCAAATGTAACTGTTTTAACTTCCGCTAAATATTACAAATAAAATCAATCATTCTGTACGTTATTTTTTTTTTATAGAAAATATAAAATAAAACACAAATAGAATTCGTTAAATGCGCACTAGCTTTTCATAAAAAGTATTTTACATCAATTTGTCAAACAAACACAAAATATAATTCATGAATAAAGAGGGCCGTCAGATGTTGGTGATCCAAAATTTTCTACACGCATTTTTTGAATCGACATTTCTTTAAAATATTGCATAGAGGGGCGGGCCGTATTAAAAAAAAATAAGTCTATATCTTTGAAACTGCGATCCTATTGTTAAACATCCTGTCATAACAACAAATGGCCAGCCAGGTCGGGCAGAAAAAAGTTGTTCGCTCCATAACTTTACAATTATTAGCCACCATTACCCCCTGTGTGAGTGAGTTTTGAAAAGATATGGGCAGAACAAAGAAATGGGGACCAGTGATACACTTAACTGTACCAGAGGCACCCTGGGGCCATTTAGATCGGAGAGGGAAAATTCATTAAGCCTTTTTTATAAGACAGCCACCAAAGCCTAGTTAAATTAAAAGAAATTATTAGAGATACATAACAATTGCTGCTTGTCATACATTTGACCAAGGCGAATCCATTACAGGTGCCCGCCTACCAATTCGCTTCAACATTTTTCCACGAGAGAAAATGTTGAAGCGAATTGTATTGCGACCACCTGTACTTGATTCGCCTTGCATTTGACTCCTCCGCAGACATGCTGTAGCTATCTGAGACAAAGTTGGGGAAATATATCCAACTAATTTACATTGCAAATAATATATGTAAAAGTTATGAAGGCATCAAGGTGTCTCAGGCTCACATGTGAATACTTTGATACCCTGTAGCTCACGTTGAGTTATAATCACATTGTGAATATTTGGATATGTGGACTTCAGCTGCTTAAAGTTTTGAACCCCCTTTTATGATTTTTTTGCACATTGTTTTACAATTGATTTGCAAATTTTAAAGACTTAGAGTTATTGCATTTTTTTTTTTTTCAAAAAAAAAAAAAAGCTGCCATGTAAAATTAACATGAAAAAATGTTGATTTTAAATCATGTTAAATTAGTGCAAAAATGGTGATTTAATTTAAAATCCACTCTTTTTACTTAAATTGCTTATTATGCCATTCGTTCTAATTGTTGTAGTGGACGAGTGGTTATGATGGCTGCTCAGCAGTTGTAAGGCTCGCCGTTGGGATTCAGTCAGAGGTAGAGCAAGAGTTTGCAGTGCAAATAAAATAAGAAAAATAATAAAAACAACACAAAAAAATAATGTTTAACTAAACACTTAAAAATAAAAAATGCCTCGCTGAAAATATAAACAAAATTGTGACAAGTGTGACTTGCAAATATTTAGTAGCAACCAAAAATCATCTGATTAATTGTAGTGATTTTATTAATATACTTTGACTTTGAAATGCTGAATTCAAAATATGACCTGGATCGATGAAATTAGACTGCTGATGATCATCGTGGTGAACGTGAAACAGCCAAGAAGTCTTCAAATCTACTTTTCTTGTCTTCTTTCAAAATATTGATGACTACAATTTAACCACAAAAATTTTTTTTTCCATTTTTGGGGACGTAAGACTGAACTAAAGTCCCAATAAAGTAATTAACAATTAAACTAATAATATTAATAATCATTTTGATTTGTGAAAACAAACAAACGAAAATCAGTTTGAATGAAAGAGAAAGTTCTGTCAAGCAAAGTCAATGCCGGAGGGCATAATTTGGGTGCTGATGAGTGAAGTGGTGATCGTGAAACAGCCATAGCATGTACGTTTATTGTCTTCTTTACAAAATGTCCACTCCAATTTTATCACAAAAAATAAGTAAAAATCGAACTCAAGCCCGATAAAATTATTTATAACTGTAAATTATATAGTTCGCCCATAAAATTAAAATTAATAAAGCCAACTTTGTTTTTCCTTTCCAACTTGTTCTTTTTCTGCAGGTAGATATTTTCTTAAATAAATTTCTTTTTATTTTGTAACTTGTTCTCACTGGGTATCGGCTGTACTTAAAAATGTTTGTAGAAATCTGGATCCATAAATTTTCCATGATTTTTTTCCAAAAAGTTTTTTTAGAAAATTATTTTATGCCATTTTATATGGGCACAATAAGTTTTTAAAAAACTTTTTTTTTTTTACTCATAAAACATCTCATAATCAGTTTATTTAATTTTTTCTCCCATAAAATTGTTATCTACCATTGAGCGTGAGAATTAACTAAAAGCAATAAACGCAAACCGCAAAATATAAAAATAATTTCCCTTGATGCTTGAGAACTCATTTCTATAATATTTTCTGCGCAACCTGAATTTTATTTTTTGACAAATTTGCCCGAAAAAAGGAAAACAGAAAACAATAAAATTTCAATGAAAAATACCAAAATTTAGAAATAAATTAATTGCGTGCGAAAATATTTTCCCAAAAGACAAAACTCTCACTTTCCATTATGAGTGACCCGATAAGAAGAGGGGAAATACGTGACTGCTGGCAATTTAAATGTATTGAATTATGAATTTGTGTTTTCTGGCATAAATTGTTAATGCCATTTAATAATTGATACGTGATTTAAGGCAAAATATTTGCAATACTTTTGGCAAAAGTTCTGTACCAAACAGGAGACAGCGAGAACAAAGCATGTACACACACACACACACACACACACACATACATTTATAAATTGATTAACCCCTAATTGTTGTTACGGTGTCCTTTTGTGATGCGCTCGAGTGTAAAGAATTTAAATTTTCATGCATTGTTTTGGGTGTACAAAAACGAGCGTCGATTTTAATTTACAAGTAAATAATAACAAATTAATATGACATTATTGTTGGTCATTGATACATTGTTCTCTTCCGTTGAATGTTATTGTATTCAAATGAATTTTTGCTGTCTAACAAACTGCTGTTGTTGTCATTACAAACCGTCGTTGATCGTTTTATATGTCATGGCTAATTAGTTGTCGAGATGAGGGAGTACAAATTTAAAAACGTGGGCAATAGTTTTGAATAGCCAACGACATGTACATATGTTTTCTTTTCTTTTCCAAATTTATTATGAAATTTTTCCAAGCATTTAATTTTCCCATAAAATCAAACGGTTTCTACAAATACACCTCACTTTGGTTTAACCAGAAATAAAACTGAATTTGTTTCTGAACACAGCTTTTTTTACAGACAGCATATTTTTTGTATGTTGTTTGACGGGTCTCTATTAGAAAAAGCAGAGATGAATACGATTTTATGCAGATAAAAATGATTTTCGGACCAAATGGCTGAATTCAGCTTAAGAGACGATATAAATAAAAAAAAACAAATTATTTTTAAAACGACTTTTTAAGGATACTTTGTGGTATTAAAAGTTTTTCAGAGGCAAGTATTTTTTTTAAGACGAAGTTTTTAAAAAAGTAAAGTGAAAGGTCCTTACAAATGCTGACATCCTCAACACAGGCAACGAATGACAAACCCTCGATCGCTTTTATTTATATATTTATAAATAGAATTTATAGATATTTTTTTGGTCTTTTTTACTAAAAGTATTTTTCGGAAATTATATTTTGGGTTATTGTTTTTCCAGTTTTTTTTTTCTGTTTATAAGATTGAAAGTATTAAATTTTATTGTTTAGTATTTCTGTGCTTTATTTGATTTTTTCAATTAGCCCTCCCCAAAGAGGGTAATGATTGAAAACTTTAATATTTCATTAAATGTTTTCTGTGAATGTTAATTATATTTGACACGGTTGGTAACATAGAACTCTATTATGTTACCAACTGTTCTACTTCGCCGGTCTAGAAATTCAGTTAAAAACTACTCTCCTGCCGTACCGTGGAACTATTTTCAAAGCAATGTCACACCTTGTACTTTCAAACAAGCATATTTCATATTTTAATATTTATAAATAAACAAAAATATACAGTTGCAATAGAAAAAAAAATGTGCAGCATGAAATCGTTGAAATAAAAAGTTTTGGTTAGAAAGAGAACAGGTGTTTTCTTTTTTTACTTTTTTTCATTTTTTTGAGCAGTTGCAGCACTTCGGCACAAAGTTTGTTAATTAAAAGTCCAAAGGTAGTAAATCACTTTGTAAATTACACTTCTACAACATGATCTTTTATTTGAATATATTTTGTCTAACGAAGCAGAATGATACAAGCAGACATTTATACATACATACATATGTATATACATGTCTATGTTAGTGAATGCATTCACACATGCTACATACAGATCATCCTAGAAACGATCATATATCAAGTTTATTCATTCTGTTTTATTATTTATTATTTATGTTTTATGTTTTTATAACTCATGCTCATTTATTATAAAATATGGCCGTTTCTCTGCTTTTTGATGCATTTTTTATGTCAAACACCTTTCGGTAGGGCAATTTTGTTTTCTTTTTTTTTTTTTTTTTTTTTTAGAAGACTCACTTCCTTGTTGATTACATTTTGAGAGGTAATTTAGTTCTTTAATGTAGCTTATTGAAAACATGTGTCCAATAAAATATTAAACATTTCCTACAATTTGTTTCTAAAAGATGTAATTTTAAAGTGGCGACTGTTGTTAATTAATATCCTTTTGTCACTAATGATATTGTAAGAAGAGCAAACAAAGAAATTATTGAGTGGCTTATTGTTTTTTAAAGGAGTGGCAGTTTCATATAATAATACGTTTATAAGAACAAACAAATTAGATTATTACAATTCACTTCGCCAAAGAATGTGACAGCGGCATAAAAAAACTAGAGATTTTTAATTAAAAAAAATTATATAAATATTTATTACATTATTCGCTAATTTTAACAAATTCAGTTTGGAAAATAAATTTTCAAAAATTATTTTACATGCTTTTGCCTAAGAATTATTGATTACAACTCAGCAAATAGTGGCCAGAAGTTGATCGACAAGTTTTGTTGCAATGGCTGCAAGGACACAACTTCCTTCCATATATCCTTTATTTCAAAACTGAAATTTAGGTAAAAATTGCTTCACATATTGTTCTGCTTAATTTAGCTCGTCTCGCTTGTAGAACTCAAAGCAATAGCAAAGACAACAAAATTAGATATTATAAACTATCACAACTAAATACCTACAGAAAGACAAATCAGGATTTACAATACTTTTTTTGATAACCAACAAAATGCTGTGACAAGTTTTAGTTGTATAGTAAGACTATATTTTTAGGTTCGCCATCTATACTATTTTTTCTAAATAAAATTTGTCGCAAAATAAGTAAGAAGCTTGCAGCTTCATCACTGACGTTTTATTTAATTTCGTCACAACGAATAACTATCAAAGTTAAGCTTATTTGCAAACTATACTAAAAAGCAAGATATTTTTGCATGTCCCTTAGCGCGAAATATTTTATAATGTATCTATGCAAAGGCACAACGCTACAGTTTCTAGAGGTAAAACCTTTATAATTCTAAATTAATTTAGTGAAGTCCAAGCAGGTTTTCTAAGAAAATAATTATTTAAGTTCTTAAGCAACATTCTCTAACAAGGACGTAAAAATCCTTGTATATCCTTGTTCTTTTATATGAAAATCTTTACAAAATTTTTTTTTTTAAAAATGCATTCAAAAAGTGTAGTTGTTGAATAAAATTGAGTTTAGGGCTGTAACAGAAATTTTTCTTGCAAGTATATGAGTATCTTCCTTTGAGAAGGATATGAGTCCTTCTTGTTTTGCCTAAATTTGTATACATAGTTTTAACTAACATACAGTCAGAACCTGTGCACGCTTGAAAAACAGTTATTTAAAGTTATTTCCTTGCAAGGACATTGCCATGCCCATATATCCTCTTTTCCAAAAATCAAGTTTTGTAAATAATTATGATCTAAATGCATTCCAAGATGCTAGTTCGTTCATAAGATTTTATTTGAAGCATATACCCTTTTTCTTTTATGCTAAATTTTACTTTCGCTTGTGATCGAAATACTGTAAAAGAATGTAGCTGTTTAGTAGACTCTTCTTATGAAACTATCTTACAAGGATATTTGGGGAGAGTCTTGTAGCCTTTTTTTAAATTAGCTTTGTATGGTTATAAATAGTATGTTGGAAATGCTCTAACAAGCTGTAGTTCTGTCGTATGAGTATATTTCAAGTAATTTAACTACATTTTTTGTAAGGATATATGAGCCTGGCTTTTTTCTCTATGTAAAACTTCTTATCAAACAAACCAAAAATAAATAAAGCTTCTTTCATAATTATAACAAAAACGCAGTTGAAACTTATAGATTATGCAACACAAATTTTATAGAGCTCTGCGATGGCATTGGCTTACAAGCATATGAGTGTGTCCTAGAAATCTTGTATTGATATAAAATTTATTTATTTATTATTCATATTTATTATACATACTCATAATAATCATTATTTTATAAAACTGAGTATTATGAGAAGTAGTAGTCATTGAAGAAAATTAAAAAAAAAAAACTGAGCAAGAACTTGACTCAAGGACTTTGCACTTTCTTGACAAAACTTTGTCTCGAACATTAATTCTTATTCTTGTGAATCTATGTCACAATCTATGCAATCGTCCATTATTACTTTCGTCCATAATGTTAAAAAAGATGTAACCAGTTTTTTTTTTAGCTTTCTTTCTTCATTTCTATTTGTTGATTTTATGGACGAAGCTTCTGCTTTTTATCACCTAATGTTTTCTTTTTTCTAAGAAAATTGGAACCTCTTTAGATCATATAGTAACGAGAAAAAACGTATGCGGTCGTATTTAAATCTCATATTCTCACAGATGTTTGATATCAAATGTCAGATTGATCTTTTACCAAGCAAAGAAAACTTAAGTATAATTGTACAAAAGAAATACAACGAAAAAGAGGACAGCAGGTTTCATTTGATAGAGAAATTGTTTATAAGCAGCTCTATTAAAACAAAAAAACAAACAAAAAAAAAATTAAGAATTTCAAAAGATTATGAGAAAACAAATGCACTTTGAAAGTCTTATTAAGTCTGTTTGATCAGTATTGAGATATAAAAAGTTTGATTGTGCAAAGAGGCGAAAAAATTTACTTTTGAAAAAAGTTCAAATCAGCTGATAGAGCGAATGTTAGAAAGAGATAGGTGTACTATGCACTGTATACTCTTTCTTACCGCATAAAAATAACTTTTTTTCTTTTCCTTCCAGAAAGGAGACGTGCAGAGCTTACGCTGATTTGCTCCATCGTTTTGGCCATCTCTGATATCTGTATTACTCTGCAACTGTGCTGAGAAAGCAAGTTCATTAGACATAGAATGCATGCAATACCCTAAAACAATCCATAACCAACAATTTTTAATAATATTCTTTTGTATACTTATATATTCTAAAGAAATTTAAGCGGTCTAAATAAAAATTTCCCAGAAACTATTCGAACAGAAACAAAACTATCACTTCAAAATTTTCATTTTTTTTTTTTTTTTTGAATAAAGATTAAGCGCCAAACAAAAATGTTTATTTTTGTTGCTAATCTGTCCTATTTTATTATTAGTAATCTCTTTATAAACCACATAGAAAATCAAAAGTGTCAGAACCTATTAATTACCCTTATCATCAGTTTCATTGGCGATGTCTCTCTCGAATGCTTGAACTGTTTTTTGTTGTCATTGAAAATTATGGTTTCATTTTTATCTTCATCAAGTTTTTTGTATTTTTGTAATTTTGTTAAACCGCTTGTCAAAACTGTTTGCTTTGATTTTCTGGCCATTTTAAGCACACCTTGTTGGTTCAATTGTCACTTCATATGAATCTTGTGTCTATGATTTTTTTTTATGGCTTCATTGTATTTTGTCTCTCACAGTTGTACGTATTCAATGAGACGTATTAAACAGACAGTGATTTTTATTTTCGGTTGTGTCTTTTGGTATGTATTCTATTCATTTACTGGAATTTTATACTGCGAGTTGAATTGATTGAAATCTGGCTTGATTTGTAGACATTTCTATAGCTTAGATCATGTGTCAACTTCTCTTTTGACATTTTTTAAATCAATTTTGACATTTAGGTTTTCGAGCATATCAAATAGAATTCGCTTCTCAGCAAAGCAGTTCGCTGGCACAGTGGTTTGATTCTATGTACACAGGGAAGGGAGGAGAAGTAAAGGAAGATACGGCAAAGATGTGGCAAGACATTATTGGTGAATTCTGATTATAAGTACCATTAAGAATCAAAAAAAAAAACTATGCGAATTGTGAAAGAATTATCTGATTTTGCGGAATTTTTTCTGCAAGCAAATTAAATGTTTTTTTTTTTTTTTTAAATTAAATTTTCCTTGAATTTAACTTAAGCGCGAAATCAGGCGAAACTGGAGAGCCAAAGAAAATCAATTCCTTAAAACTATAAATCAATGTTCCTTTCATCATATGCAAATACAAATTGATTTTATTTTTGTAACTGAAGCACAGCACTGTGTCTCGCTGGCAATAAAGTTGCTGATCTTAAAAAGAAATCTTGTAAGAACTTAAAGGATTAATTTGGTTTAATGTACACGACGGTTACCATATTCACAAATACTCTTCTTCATGTTGAATCTTCATTACGGAGTTTTTGTTTCTTTTCGTTTAAGAAGCTTCCTTCAATCTTCGAATTTCAACAGTTTCATTTTTATTCACAAATTATAAACTGACAGCTAATATTTAACATTCTAATTACTTTGAATAGGTTTTTCCAATACATGAAAGTATATATTTTTTAAAGCGGAAAACTTGAAGCAATTTTTTTATGGAGCCTGCAAGAGCTGCTTAATACAAAATATAAATTTGTTAGAGCAACAAAGTGTGATGACAAAAAAGTTATTAGAAAGAAAAAAATTTTGAGAAAGTAAAAATTTAACCAGAAAGCCCAATAAAATTATTAACAATTGTAAATTATATATATTTCACTATAAAAATAAATTAATGCTAAAAAAAAAATTATAGTTGATTATTTGCTATTGAGGCCAGAGTGAAAAAAAAAAATAAAACATAAAAATCGCTGGGCCCGGCAAAAAGTTTGAAACCATTGTTTGTTATCACTCATACAATAGCAACAAACACAAAAATCAATTGGTTGTTGGCGAGAGAATATAAAATATATTCCAATTACCAAAAAACACAATGATAAAATGGAAAGTTGATCAATAAGATAAAATATGGATAGTCAGTAATGAAGAGATCAGATGGGAGGATGGCTAAACGCTGCTGCTTAATAGAGCAAATTAATCATGACCTGGGTGCGAAGCAATTTGGCTGTTGATGAGCGACATAGTGGTCGTGAAACAGCCAACATTTTACTTGTTTTCTTTAAAAATGTTGATCATACCAGTTTTATCAGAAAAAAAAAATACTTTCTCAATTTTGAAGGAATAAAAATCGAACTCATGCCTAATAAAATTATTGACATTTTACTGAAATTTTATTTATATTGAACTATAACATTGTAATACATTTATATTATACCTTGTTCATATATGCATTTCTAATTGAGATAATATTCAATTTATTGACATAATATTTTTTGCGTTCATACATACAAATATTGCGCTAATTCAATTAGTATTTGACAGCTGGAAAAAAGTTGTTTTTTTTTTGTTTTGGTAGTGGGCAAGAAAAAGTGAAAAATATTTTCAAATAAGAAAAATGGAAGAAAAACTGCCTTTTATTAAAAAGAGTTTACCCCCAATTTTTGACTTGGATTTTAAATGCCATTTCAATTTAAATTTGATTTAAATACAAAATTGAGTCAAACAGTTGCTATTTAAATCAAACTTAAACGGCCTGCCGTGCCCATTTAAAATCGATTTAAGTTTTTCGTACTGCCATATGATTCTGACAGTTTGGTTTTGTTCTGCAAATTAAGAAAATTGCACATGTTTTTTTTTTTTTTTGTTTCATAATTTGATTTTTTATTATTTCCAGAAGGTAATCAACTTCTGTGGCAGTGAAATTGGGAGTCCTTTTATCACTTTTGCTACTCTAAACTTTTCACAATTTCACTTGCTTCCAAATTTGTTTAAACAGCTGTTTTTTATTGAGTTATCGATAATTTTTTGACACTTACATGGTGCTGCCGTACTTTTATTACAATTAATTACCAAAAATAATTTTAGACTGTAAAACAGAAAGCTATTTTAAATCCAACTTAAATTTTAAGGAACATTTACTAATTTTGTATTTAAATCCCAAGTCAAAAATCGGGCGTTAGTGTTGTACAATAAAAATATGGAACTTGTACAAGTAGTGCGTTCATGTTATGACTCCAAAGCGGCAATAATAAAAAGAAAGAGAAATAAAAATTTGGAAATGCTGCAATGTTTAAAAATTTTTATGTTTTTACTTTTTTATTTTTATTTTTTATTATTTTGTTTTGTTTGCTTTTGTTGACATTTATCTCGTCATTCATCTCGCATTGTATACTTTTGCTTATTAAACACATCTTTTACAGTGTTGTGTTTCATCTTTTTCTCAATATTCAAAGCAATTTTCAGTTTATTAAGCAATAACTTTATTGACTTTTTGTATGGAATATTGAGCTCAATAATGGACTTTACTGCGATTATCTCAATAAAGCCGCATGTATGAACATGGTATTAAATTACTTTTTCAGGCTCAAGTTCAATTATTAACAATTGCTAAACTTAAAAAGTTTAGAGCAATGTTTTGTTTTAAATTTTTAGCATGACGATATTTTGTTGGTGCCAACCAACTCGTCAGTAGGCTTGAAACCACATTCAAACATTCTACTTCATATTCTATTATTTGTAAGCAGTTAATGAGAACTACAAAAACGAAAGAATACAATTTTACAAAAGCAAAAAAAAAAAAAAAAAAATCAAGAAATAAAAAAATAATAGAATGGAATAGAACAGAACACAGCTCACTCGTATTGCTGCGAATATACATACATATATTATACTTTTCTTAGCAACTTTCATTCAACTTTTATATATTTGACAGTATCAAGAAGTAACATTTATTTATTATTCAAGTAATAGACTACCATTTGCTATGAAATTCATACAAATGATGTTTTGCACAATTTATTGTGTCATCAATAATCGATTGGTAAATCGATCCTTCCAAAAGTTTACTATATATGTATTTCTATTTGTGACTTTAGCACAAAAATTTGTTTTTCTTGTGCAGCCTTTGATTTTTTTCTTTCTTTCAACTTCCTCCAAAGGCTGCTATGGATTTTTTATGTACATGTTATATTTTTCTTTTATTTTTTCATTTCTGTAACAGTTTAAACAAAAAGTTCAATGTTAAAGTTCATGAACTTGTGGCTTTTGTGGCAGATTCTTGGGAGTTTCGTTCGTTACACCAAAAAAGAATTACAACAACAACAACAACAACAACAGACAAAAAAGACGACAATACATACAATTATAACTCTAAGTAAGTAGTCTACAATATTTGGTCTCGAAAAGCATGTGTACGTGTGTTTCTTTTTCTGAATATACAGCAGGCCTTGTGCTACATCCAATGTTAAACAGGCGGCGGCGGCCTGGTTTGACTTGTCAACACGCTTTCCACAGCAACTTAATAAATTTTGTTGTCTGCCAAGCACTTGAAACGAAAATTTGTATATAATTCCAAAATGCAATGAAACACAGAAAAGCAAACAATTAAGTATTTTGTTTGAAATGTAAATAATTGTAACATTTCTGAAGAGGGTTTTTTGTTTTGTTTTTGATTTAAAACATTTTCAAAGCATATTATTATTGAGGTTTAAGTTTAAATATTTAAAGAAAATCTTTTGTGTAATCTGGGGCTCTTGTATGGGTTTCTAGAGCAGCTCTAGACAGCAAGCTAAGTGTTGTTCAGCACATACATATGTAGAAGGTAAAAAGGTTTAAAGAGCCACAAATGTTTGTTCTTTTATAAAAATTTTTTTTACCAAAATAAACAATATTTTAAGGAAATATGTGGGAAAAAGTAAAATTGAGTGATTGTTGTTGGCCAAAATATGAAATATTAAAACGTTCAAAACTGTATAGGGTGCTGATGAGAGGCGTAGTGGCTTCGAAACATCTAGTTGTCTACCATATTAAAAATTTATTTTTCCTTTTGTGATTTAATCAATTTTAAACACAAGCAACATACAGTATTTATCGGATATAAGAACATCTCATATAAGAACAAAACGCTTATAAGAAACATTTGCAAAAACACCATATATTTTTAGTGTTTTTTCTAACAAAAAAAGTTTCATATAAGAAAAACGCTTATAAGAAAAAAAAAAACTGATAAAAGAACATTTTTCTTGAACACCAAAACCACAAAATGTATAGAAAAGTAATTTATATAAGAAACTTTCAAGGGCAACACTGAATTTATGTAGTTTGCATGGACAACTCTGTTTTCTGACAGTTTTACAACAACAGCAACGTTTTTTTTAACTTTTAGTGCTCACGAGAAGTTTTTGTTTCTTGCCTCGTAAATAAATAAATAAATAGTACAAAATATTTACTACATAATATGTTATATTATATTACAATTTTTTTTCAAATTGAAGTTGTCTAGTTTTTTGTATCTATTTACTAAAGGGGTTAATAAAATAGAAATTGAATTGTTTTATTTTTCTATTTACATACATACATCTACGTATATACATACATACATAAAAAGGTAAAAAAGCTCGTATATTCATATAAGAAACAAATGCCTTATGGCCATAGCTACTTATATAAGAAATAAGTTTCTTATATAAAATAATTGTATATAAGAAAGAAACGCTTATAAGAAACTTTTTTCGTGGATTTTTCAAGTTTCTTATATCCGATAAATACTCTATTATGAAATTGAACTAGAAAATATTTGTTTTTGTAAACTTTCTCATGCAAAATATTTGCATTTGTTGTCTTTATTGTAAACCAAAAACATTCAGCCCCTCATATGGTATATTCTAATTTCTGACAATGATAAATTACAACTACCTCCTGTAATCCCTTGTATTCCCCCAAAATAGTGTAGTTTTAATGGACAATAAATTTAGCTTGAATACACTTTGCTCGTATTCGAAATAAGAATCATAGAACATTTCTTAGTATATGAAAGTATCAATTAATGAAAACCATGGCCAAAGTGCACTCAAGCTTGAGAAAAAATATGCCTGCGGTCCCACCAAATCAGCACATGAGTAAAATTATTTTATTAAACTATTGGTAATTTATTAAATAATTTGTTATGGCTAAAGGAATACAGCACATGTAACATCCGAAACAACCACCTTCAGCCACAAAAAGCTGGCGGCTAAAGTAAATAAAATTTTTATTTGCCGATTTTGATTAACAGGATTAATAATAAATTCTGTTTCAACAAGTTTTTCGGAAATAGTTCGAAGAATCATCATACAGCTCGCAAGTTTATTTCTTTTTCCTCCAAATTTAATGTTTTTTTGCTTCATATTTGCAATACCATTTTGATTTATGGTCTAATATCCTTTTGCAAACTTGTTATTAAACTTGCTTTTAATAAAAATTTGTCATAAAGTATTTTTTTGTTAATGTAACCTTTAGTTTTTGTGTATTTGAAAAGTAATTCTGGTTGAGCATAAAAGAAAAATTTTTATATGACCATTTCCTTTCTGGAAACTCAAGTAGCTGCCATAAATTTATATGCTCAACTTATTCGTTTTGCAATTGTTTGCATTTTTATAGATATTTTTGTAGCACGTATATGATTTTTTTTCTTGGCACCGCACAAAAAATTTGTTTAAAAGCTGAGCAAATGTTCGTTAGTGCTAATAAAATATATGTATATGTAATAAAAAATATTTTATAACCGAAAATACTACAAATAAAGAAAATTTTTGGAAAGAACCTCTGAAAAAAAAATTAAATACAAAACTCACAAAGAACTTTCAATGGGAGAGTAAAATTATTTTGGATTACATTTAGCGGGCCCAATTCTAGATTATTATTGTGACTTGTATAAATTGAAAACGATAACGGAAACATCAAACCGGGGTCGGTACCGCGTCTCTTTAGTGGGACTTCCATACAAAAATTTTAAATTCATATAAAATTTTTATTAAGTTTATTGAGTCTAATTTCAGTATTGTAATTGATATAATAATTAAACATGACAAAGGAAACATCAAACACTTTAAGCTGGGGAACAACTAGCTCTTCCGAAGTCGGCACATTTCTTGTCAGCACCCCTGCTCAGACTGAGAGCCTGACAAGAAATGTGGCGACCTTAGAACAGCTAGTTGTTCCCCAGGTCCTAAGGATTTTTGAGGTTTTGTTTGTGTTGTTTAATTATTTTCAATCATAATAACAATAATATAGAATGAACTTAGGCCCAATAAAAGTAATACAAAATTTAATACGAATTTGAATTTTCTATATGGAAGTCGCCCCAAGCAGGCCTGGCACGGGGTCGGTTTGTTCAAAAATTAATACGAATATGAATTTTTTGTATGGAAATCGCCCCAAGAAGACGTGGTACGGAGTCGGTTTGTTCGACAAAAATACTAGAAAGGACTAACAGGTGGGCAAAAAGAAGTCATACGACATTGTTTGGCTTTGAGAATATCGGTTGTGGCTCATGCACCATGTGCCATTGCTCCGTCCTGTTGAAACCACATAATTTCCAGACCTCATTCGTTCAGTTGCAGCAGAAAAAAAATCGTTAACATGACCCTATAGCGCCTTGCCATTTGACCAGCGATATATTCGAAAAAAAAATGGTCCAATGACTCCTCCAGCGTGAACAGCGCACCATGCAGGATCGCTTTGATCCTCGCGTATCACTTGCAGATTTTCGGTGCCCTAGAAGCGATAGTTTTGCTTGTTCACGTTATGAGACCGGCCCACTTGAGTCCTAGAAAGGTCCCGTTGTGATGGTAGAAATGAGCCTCATCGCTCATTATGATTTTGGTCTCGTTCTTGGGGAGTGTATCGCTTCAAGGCTGGTTCACTTGTTCATTCTACAGCTGTCTAGTTGACAAATGTAAAAACAGATTTGACATTAGGCTCTATCTGCAAAAATAAGACAACTTCCAATAGGGTGATTTCTTTTGGCCCACCCTATATTAGCTTTTCTCCCTCATGCCCAAAGCTATCAAAAAATCAATAGCACAACAACAACTGCAAAATCGACCAACCGCAATGTAGAAATCATCATATTTTTTAAGTAAACATTTAATAAAAAAAAAAAACTATCACTGAACATTTTTCGACATGAATTTCTTGAAGTGCATTATTTGAAATGCCCCAAGAAAAAAAATCTCTCTCTGTGCGAGCATCATAATTTTGCATTTTTCTGCATATAATTCATATTTTAACTGCAATGCATGTGTTCTTTTAAAAATGATTTACTTTTATTTGTATTCAAAACTCTATTTGTTTGCAATGTCATTTATATGGGTTTTCATATTTATGGAGAACATTATATGCCGGCTATAAGTACGTTATATGCAATTGTCTGCTGTTAGTGATGCACACACGCACACACACACACTCCATCTTATCTATGACTGGCCGTCTTTCCATTAATCAAAAACAACATTCCCATTTTTATGCTGCTGCTGCTGCTGCTGCTACTGATGATGATCATCATCATCATCTTTACATGCAGATTTTATAAATGATAGCAGTTATTGTAGAAACAGAAAAACCTCATAATTCCTTAAGGAGATTTGAAAAATATTTTTAATAGTTTTATGAGTATTCTTTTTTAATGAATTTAAGAGGTAATTGGATAATAAAACACATACATATAAATTCGTTAGTGTTTAGAAATTTCTATGTATTTAAATTTGAAAGGTTGAAATGAAAGATTTTAAAAGTTTTTCTCAAGTCTTCATGAAAAGATGGAATTTTATATGGGGACAGTAGTCATAAAAATTAACATGAAGTTGAAGTAAAGTTTCCATACAAAATTTGTATAAACATTTTGTTTCTTTTTTCAAGTGAATAAACATACATTTAAGTTCAAAGACTTGTATTTATTTTCCAAATGCTTACAACAATGTTGTTGAGAAATATATTTTTGGAAAACTTTTCTTAACAGCATTTTATGCTAAACAGCTGTCAATTATGTTGCTGTACACTTGTAATGCTCATGTTGAACATGTCATTATCCTACACATTATACATATGTATGTATGTCGTACTACATGTACTCTGCAAATATGGAAGTCATATTTTTGAAAGTGTAGCAAATATTATATTATACCCTTCACAGCAAGTGTTAGTTGTGTATAATAAAAAAAAAAAACCCAAAAAAATGTTTTTGCCCCGCCTTAAAATGCACTCTATTTAGCTTTTTTTGTAGGGCCAATTAAGGTCCGCTCATAAAAAACTGTATAGCGTTGCTTTACCCAGTTGAGTACAGCTTGAATTATGTGTTTGGTGTTTTTTTTTCATGTAACGTAAACCACGACTTCTCAAATCTTGGAACCTTTACCACCCAAATGACACGAATTGTGTTCATTCCACAATGGAGCCCTATGAAAATTATTAAAATTATTTAGTCTCAGCTTTGTTCAGTTTTTTATTTATTTATTTACTCATTGAAAGTAAATTTATTTTACAAAATTTTATTTTAAAAATTTTATTTTAAAAAATTTATTTAAAATTTATTTTATTTAAAAAAATTTATTTTACAAAAATAAATTTATAAAATACGACACAAGAAATAGTTCAGTTTTTTTTTCTAGTGCCGAAATTATTCCTTCTTTAGCACTAACACACAATTTAAAATTCCATTTCAAAATATTTCATATCATTATTCACAAATGGACTAGAGCTTCTTTTTGGTCTCAGGTATTTTTTCAAGCAAATCACAAATTCTTAGGACTAATTGTGGTGACTAAGATAAAAAAAAACTCCCTCCGCCCGCCTTCTTCCGGACAGGTATGTAACGTAAATATATTTTTGGCAATATGGCTCTAAACAAACTAATAAAGTGTGGTCCAACAATAAAGCACAATATTCATTGGGAAGGCGCACTTTAAGGTTAAGTATTTTTCCCCCCAAATTTATTTGCCCATTTCTTTACTTCAGACATTATTTGAAAAATTCAACCATGAAGAGATACAAAATTTAATAGCGAGTTAACTTTGTTGAGGTCTTAAACTTTTAAAGCTTTGTTGAATTCAAGCGTTCATGTAAAAATGCATTTTGTGTACTTTGCAAAGAAAACTATCTTCAGCGAAAAGGCACACATTTTCACTTTAATGGTTTCGTAAACAAGCAAAATCACCGTATATGGGTAAATAAGAATTCGCAAGTACAGTCAAAGCCCGGTATAGCGAATACTCAGTTTAACGAAAATCCGATATAACGAATGGCGAAATTTTTGCATTAACTGCCTTATATAGCGAATGTCAAAAAAAAAAGAATCTCGATTTAACGAATAAAAAAGCAAAATACATTAAAAAAATCGTTACATAATCGTATGATTGTGGGTGTTTTCAGTAGTGTTGTTTGGTTCATTGTGAAAACGTGATGCCGATTTCTTAAGAAATTAATAATATGAATGAAATGTTACAATAAACAACCTACACATGTTAATACCATCCAAGTATAAGTAAATATGTATATGCACCTTTGTACATTTATGATTTTTAATGAATTTAATATTAGAAATAAAAACAATTCTTAAATAAACGTTAAAATATCAATTAAAGTTTTATTTCTACACTAAGTTATCAATACAATTAAATTTTGATTTTTTTAAAACTGCGGACCACCGTCTTTTATACAATTTTAAGATAAAAAATTACTGTTCGATATAACGAATATCTCGGTATAACGAAAGGTCTGAACATTATATCATTCGTTAAACCGGGCTTTGACTGTAATTGTTGAAAGGCAGATGCTTCCACAAAGAGTGACTGTTTGGCCCTACTTATGGGCTGGCGTGGTCATCGTGCCGTACTTCTTTGAAAATGAGGTCGACCAGGCACATACCGTGAATGGTGTTCATTATTGCGAGATGATAGCAAAGCTTTTGTGCTCAGAAATAGAGGATATGAATTGGGAAGAGGATGGTGTCACTTGCCATTCAAGCAACGAAACAATAGCTCTGTTGGGAGAGGAAGTCAATGGTCATGATATCTCACGTCGGGGCGATGTTAATTGGCCGCTGAGAATATGCGATCCGACACCATTGGACGTCTTTGTTTAGAATATTTAAAACGTAAAAATATTTACGTCAATAGGATAAGAATAATTTGAGAGCTGAAGCTTGATTCGGTACATTAACTACGTTTAACCCCAATTGTGCCTCATAGTCATTGAAAATATCAACCATCGAAGACGTTAACCATTATGTTGTTGTGTATCTATTTGTCATACACCAATATATTACACTGAAAAATATTAAAATAACTCTCGGAAAGTTTTTTGCCATTTATAATTACCACTGCTCATATTGGTTACCCCCTACTGTAGAGTGTTTAAGATTCGGTTGAACCGAATAAAGTACTTTAACATGTTTTGTGCATAAAATCATGTACTTTAAATTATAAATTGAGTGCATTTTTCGTTATTACTATCAATGTTTTTTCCTTAAATAATTTCTCTTATTAACCATAATTTTCATATACAACACGGCTTCACAACAACAATATGTGGATCACAGACATACACTCACTGTATGTTGCCACTGCAACCAACCCTTTTATACTTTATTTTCCATTGACACTCAATTGACAACATATTTTGTAGTCGATTGTTAAATGGGTGTACTCGTTCGTATATAGTGACTGGCAGGAGCCAGTATGCCAACCGACCAACAACAGTTTTTGTCAACAACATTATTTTCATCATCGACATTATGAGCAACATTATTGAACATTAAACAACTAAATAATTTATAGGAATAATAAAAGAAACAGCAGAGAAAAACATAAAAAAATGAGTTTCTTTTTGCTGCCACTGTGCTGGTGCAAGTGCAACAACGTCAATATGTTTATTTAATTGACAAGTGAATGCAACAGTCAGCCTGTCGGTCCGTGTGTCAGTCACTCAGTCAGTCACTCATCATTAAGACAAGCAATTGTTTTAAATGCCAGCCAATGGCTTCATTCAACATCACAAAATGTTTCTGTAAAATTTATGTTAATTTTACCACTCACTCTCAAGCGCAAACTTATGGCAGCAGTATTTAAACAAAAAAAACTATTTTTGTCTGACATCAGACGAATGTTTGTTCGAAGTTCTGAGGCCAACAAGCCACAGCTCAGGCAGCATAAATGCTTTTAGCCAAAAGGGTTGCTCTTGCATTGCGATGGCAGTCCCCCTTTTTAAGTGTCATACAAATTTGTATGTATTTGAGTTTTAGCGTTAAAACTGTCAAAAAATTTTGAGCAATTACTGTGCAAAAATAATGGCGTACACAAAAAGAAACACACATAATTCACAACTTAAAGTTTGCACAGCAACCGGAGATGGACAGACGGGCGCGCTGTCACTAAGTGTTTGTTATTGTTTCATAAATTATTGTGGTTTCTGCTCCCTGCTGTCAAACTAGAATGACACATAATGAGTCAAAATAATTGCCAAGTGACAACTAAATAGGCAACGTAATTTGTAGAAAATGTCCAATTATGTTTAAAGGAGTTATAAATTAGGAGGCCTTTGTTTAAATAAATTGAACATTGGAAGCGACATAAATTTCAGCTCATTCATCACAGTCATAATAGTAGACACATATGTATAGATTTTGAACACTTTAACCTTAAAAGAAAAATGAATCAAGGAAGTATTTTAACACGCCAAAAAGAAACACAAAACTGCTGTTTTATGAAGTATAAGATTATAGAAGAGTTCAATAAAAGCTTCCACTCAGTGAAATATCTTTTATAAAAATTTCAGTTTCAGTAAGTTTTCTATAGAAATTTCAATGAAGCAAAATATTAAACATAAAAGGATCGTATCAAACAAATGGTTGTGTGATATAAACCTAGACGATATGTGGTGCCACTTGCCAATGAAATAGCGGCTTATTTGCGCGAGAAATTCAATGGCTGTGTTATCTCACGTAATGGCTATGTTAATTTTCCGCCACAGTTATATGATTTGAGCTCGTTGGACCTCTTGCCAAGGAAATATTTAAACAAAAAAGTGTACATCAGTGAGTCAACAACAATTCAAGAGCCAAAGGAGAAGATAATTCGGCACATTAAAGACATGGAACCTGAATTAAATCTCAGAGTTATTGAAAACATGGACCACTGAATAGAGACATACAGAGATTTGGTTTTACATATATTTGTTATAGATTCTTCTGGCAGAACAGCAAATAATAAGATAGTTCTATGAAAACTTTTGTTTTTGGTTGTACAATTCTTAATTGGCAAATTCTATTTTTTTACTACTATTAATTTAGTAAAGAAAAGCAAAATTTTATAGATATGTAGGTGGACACAAGTGGCTGTTTCTGGGTAGCATCACCACTCATCAGTATCCCTATGAACTTCGGATGTGTTAAATTTCACAATATTGGCACTGTCGCCTAAAGCACTTGGCTAACAAAGCTCACGCAATTTGGGTTTCCATCTATGTACTTAATTGACATTAACCAAAGTGTGATATTTATATTATTATCTCTTTTGGATAATGGTTTTCATATCAGCTGACTGTTGCTGCTATATACAACCTTTCTTTATTTTGTACAATGCTTATTTTAAGCAGTTACGCGAGGTTTTGATTTAGTTGGACAAGGTTTTATTTAACAAAAGGTCTTTCACACAAAAATTGCCTCAACATTGTTTTCAGCTCTAAAAATTTTTGCAATTTCTTTAGTTTTTAAACTTTTGAAGATTTGTTTATTTTTGGCGATTTTTTTAGTATTAGCATGCTTGCCGTTTTTTTTTTTTCAATTTAAAAATTGTTTTTAAATTTTTAGTTCAGTTTTACTTCCTCAAGACTGAAATTGATTGCCTTGGTCAGTCTTTGTTTTATTTAACAAAAAATCTTCCACACAAAAATTTCATGAACAAACGGTTTTCACAAAATATTTGCCCTAAAAAGGTTTGGCGTTGTTTTTTTAATTATCAAATTACTGGCGATTTTTTAAATCTTCAAAATTGCTGACGATTTTTTTTTTTAAATTTGAAGTTTTTTAATATATCATAATTTTTGGTTTTTATTTTTAATTTATACATTTTTTGCAATTTTTTCACTTTTTTGCCGATTTTATTATTTCCTTAAATTTGTAACATATTTTTTTTTTGAACATGTTAGGCGTTTTTTTTTTCAATCTAAATATTTTTGATTTCTTGTGGAAAACTTTTTTGCCTTAATTTTAAAAATTTTTTTCAGTTCTCTTTTTATTTTTAAATTTTTGGCGATTTTTCTAATCTTCAAACTTTTGCCGTTTTTTTTTAATTTTTGGCGATCTTTCTTTTAATTTTAGCATGCTTGTCGTTGGCTTTAATTTTTAAACATTTTTATTTGGACTTTTATTAAATTTTCAGCTCGATTTTACTCCTTTAAAATTGAGAAAGATTTGATTGTGGTAAAATTGCCGTAATCAACATTTTGAAAGGGGTCAGGAATAGAAAAGTTGCAAGACTCATTAGCTGGGAAACAAGAAAATACTTTTAATACAAAAATTTAACTTAACGCAACATTTTTCGGCTTGACAAAAAAAAATTATAGAGAAAATTCAACTCAATGCAAAATTTTACATGGAAAATTTTCAAATGAAAAATTTTTATAGGAAATTAAAGCTTGGAAACAAAACCTTAAAAAAATTGGACTATTTATTCACCTCCTGCAATAGCATCGTGGGCTAATTACGATGATAGGTTAATATATATAAGAATGTATGAACTGTATTGGTATGGAAACACTCGAAACAAGGAGTTATATCGGCTTAGGGTGTATCGCAAAAGTTTCAGAAATAAAAAATTAATAAGAGTTGGTCACAGATTTGACTCACTCCCCTAGAAGCGTTGTAGAAAGCAAGCCTTGGTAAGACAGGAAGGTTTATAAAAGTAATATTTTTGTAGATAGAGTAGCAGATTGGCATGATAAGTATAAATATGGGCAATGAGCAGTTAGTGGAGGGGAATTTTATATTTCCACTATCTAGGAGTGAGTTATTATGGAGATATTTTTTAATGTTTAGCTCTTCACCACCAGCTTTGGGTGGCTATCACGAAACCTTAGCTGAGCATCAGAAAATATTGTAAAATAGTCGACTAATAATGTCCACTAACTATCACTTGAGTAGTTCGATTCCAAATTACATCCGTTTACTTATTTATTGCCAATGTGGCTATCAATTTCATTAATTTTTATTTTCTGTTTTTTTTTTTTTGTTGTACAAAACCAAAATGCAGGTGACTGCAGCAACACTTCATTTAATTACATGCCACGTGTCAGTGCAAATAGGTTTGGTGTTGAACTTAATTCAAGTTCTGGTCACGTGTTTGAGTAACAATTATTTCACTTAAAATAAAAGCATTCAAATGTATACTGTTTGCATAATTGCAAGTATAAAAATATGTTTCATTTTAAATTGGCAACCGTTACAGTCGTCATCCGCTCAAATTTTACTCTTTCTAATTAGTTAAAAATATACATATATTCTGTTTGTGTATCACTAACCAATTATGGAAAAAACAATGATTATCCTGACAATGCACATGAATTGGCTTTTATGTTTAATTAGTTGAGTAGTGCATTGTATTTTGGTTTTTGAATTCGTTAAAACGAAAATTGTTAAAAGTTTAATTTTGCACAGGAGGCGGAACAAGATGCATTTTTTTTTGGAAAAAAAAAACAAATTAAAAAATTTTATAGAAAATCTTAAAATTATTTATCTCTGAGCAAATTTCTTGGGAAAAAAAGTTTCAAGAAAATTTGTGAGCATGAAAACTTTTACATATGGCTCCATTGTGCAGATATTCGCCGCACAGGACTAAACTTTCAATGCATTATTTACTCTTTACTTGTTACAGCATCAGTTATTTAATATCCTCTTGCTATTAGTTTGTTGAATAATGTTAAATGCAATTTATCGATTTTGCACTTCAATAAACAGCTGCTTGTAGATCGCGCCTTGCCGTGAACGTGTTAAAATACTCAATGACGTTTTTAATGTGATTACATCTGTGTTGCTGTCCGTACAATTTCATTTTGTTTTACTTGCGTAATCGAGCCACGAATTGGTTAGCCCACCCCCCGCTCGACTCCCACTCCCACGCTCATTCTCAATTTATGATTATTGCAGAATTGGCCTCTGAACAATTGCATAAAGCATGCTTATGCATGCACTACATTTAATATATAATCGTTGTTACACAAGTGCATACGTATGTCTGTACTACATACATATGTATATAAATTTGCAGTTAAAACAATAGCAATTTATGTTTGTTAAATATGTTTGACATCCGTTACCGATTGTTGTCATTAAATGGCACTGTGTGCGTGGAAATTTTTATTGATTGTGGTAAGTTTGCCGGTGGATGAGTTTTACTAGTGGTTGAGTAAATAAAAGTTTTGCATTTTAAATTTGTTAAATAATAACACGTTTCGCTTAATCTTTCAATTCAAAAAGCCTTCATTTATACATATATAGACATATACACAGTTAAGGTTTTCCTAGGACAATTTATATGCATGTAGTTTTCACTAGAAAAAAATTGCTGAGAGCCTTGTAACGTCATGTTATTGTTATAATTTCATAAATGATTAAATAATAATTAAACCTAGCCCAAGAAGAAATTATAATTTGATTCAAGGTGTGTTTTATTCAAATTAAGCCCCACGAAACGAAAGAAATTGGTTTGAACTTTCATGCATACAATCTGGTTTGACCGACAGTTTGCATGTGTTTAATTATGAACATCATAAAACTGTCACAAGCCCATCAAAAACCCATTTTTTTGTTCTTTCCAGAAGTCAAACAGCAACTTTTCTGGCCCCACATGAGAAAGGTGTGTGTTTTTTTTTTATTTGAGCCAAAACTTAAGCGCAAAACTGTACGAAAACATATAATTACTTTAACAAACATAGAAATTTAAGCTGAACACAGAAATCTAAAATGACCACTAACACTTTTAACCATAAACAACTTAAGTTTCGGGACCATAACCAGGAGTAGACAAAACACCTTTTGCTTATGAAGCTCATGAAGCAACACAACATGAGAATGATGGTTGTGCTGGATATAAAAGAACTTTATTTCCAGAACAAAATGTTTGTTATGCAAGTTGCTACGTACATAATAAAACATTTTCGATATGAAATGTTTGAATTTTCCATAAATCGTCTCTGTTCTTACGACTCCATTCAGAGATTATACGTGGATCATTACTGAGTGTAACGTTCATGTTCTGCCTTTTTGCATCAATCTCTCATGGGCTGGGTCTATGGCAAAATGAATACGATTTATAGCACAAAACAAAAATTTAGTGCGAATAATTACTATTGCTAATAACATTTTTCAATGGCACCGTGTTTTTTAGAAACACATAAAATAAACCCATAAATTGGAAAAAGACATCTGCCTTAACACAATTTGAAATTCTATAATTTAAATTTCTACAATTAGTCATAGTTTTAGAGATTGAGTAATCATATAATAATTATATATTCATACTTGATGGTCGCTTCCCAGCCCGCTGCTTTATAACTTTTACAAAAAAAAAAACTTCATTAAAAAAAACAGCTTCTGTAAAGAGCCATAAAAAGAAAAATATAAATTTCGTTTTTGAAATTGAAACTCTAGTTGAAATTTTATATAAAATAAACATGTTTTACCAGCATTTTAATATTAATTATAGTATTCTTTTTTAAACTCTTTCGAAAGTTTTGAAATGTTTCTTTTTATTTTATGCCACCTGCAGCGTTAATAATATCTGCAACAATTTGTTGAAAATATAAACAAACAACTAAACGAATTCAATTTTTTTTTTCTTTTCGTTTAACTAAAAACAATAATAAATGTTTTATAAAGTTGAACATGGTAACCTGCTGTTTTACAAGAAAAAGAGATTAAAAAAGAAGAAGAAGAAAAAATACCACAACTACTTGTTAAAATATAAAATTGCTACATACAAAGCATATAAAAATAACATGCAAATTTATCATTTATGCAAGAACTGATCAAGTCGAAGTTCACACTTTACGAAAATAAAATTTTATGTTTATTTTATAGAAAACAGTTAACGTTTTCTACCTTTGAGAGATAAAAACTGTATTGTTTGTCTGGGAAGCCACAACTGTAGTCGCTAACTGCATTGCCATTATGTTACTTTTTTATCATTGTTGTGAACTGAGTTATCATTTTGAGCAGCAAATAGCTTTAAAAAAAAAGAACTGTTGTAGTCTAACCCCCTAATTTATAAAAATTATTACAGGCTTATAAGACTGTTATTTCACATATTTGTATGGAAAATCTGTCAAATAAGAGCTTTATAAACCTGTTATAATTTTTATGATTTTTATTAGACGGTTAAAATATTTAATGCACTGCTCCCAATTATGTCGTTTGCTTTGCAACTTTGTAAAATAGATTTTTTCTTACAGACATACGAGAACTTTTTGTTCAATTTATGAAATTTTGGTTTTTTCTTTCATGCCCTGTTTTTTTTTTTCCATTAAACACTTTATTGTTTTTACATGCTTTTCATTTGTTTATACCTACACATTTGAAATTTTTTTTTTTCGTTAATAGCATTGAATAAAATTTTATGGCTTTGTTAATTAATTCCCTAAAGAAAACATGCAGCTAAAAAAAAAACTATAAACAGCCAGTTTGAAGAGTTTAAGGACCCTGTTAAAAACAGCAGGTTTACTGCTTAAACCGTTACAATAAATTGTATGCCAGCAGTCCGTAATGATACAATTTACGAAACAAACAAAAAATTTTTTAAATAAATATCATCAGACACACATTTGAATAAAAGAAAAAACCAATCATCAAGCTCTTAAATATAAAGAATTTCTTTTTTGTTCATTGTTTAAAGTTATAAAACTATAACACAAACTTTTTTACAATAAATACTACAAATGAAATCTCGTACGTAAGGAAAAACAGAAACACGGTAGGTGATTTACATGCATTCATTTAAGACAAACACAAAATACAAGAGTTTTATATAAACAAAACATTAACACAAAAACAAAAAAAACAAAAAAAAAACACAGAAGAGAGCTTTAAATCATATAAATCTTTTTTACATCATTTTAACTCTAAACTGTGCTACAAACAGTCATCCCCTTTTAAAGAATATATTTTTTTTTTTTTCTTTTTCATCAAAACGAGTGCCTTCTTGTTTGGTGGCTGGAGGGAAACACATACATAAAAAGAATATCGGCTCTTCATGTTCCCATCACACATGCAAACAGCCATACACTCTTAGACTTTCAACATACACACATACATATGTATGTACATATGTATGTGCTGTTTGGAATTGCGTTTCTTTTGGTGGCTGAATGCAGCATTGCAGCCGGTAACCGGTCGTCATCATTTCACATTGCAACCCGCTGGGTAGTGTGAAAGGCATTTAAATCATTTAAATAAAATGTTTAAAATAACAGCAAGTAAAATGTCTTAAATCAATTTTGACAAAAAAAAAAATAATAAAATAGTGATATAAAAAAATTATAAATACACTGTTCTTTTCATCTCGCGATAGCGAACTACGTTCACAGTAATTTCTTGTCCGATCTTATTTGCGAAGAAGTAGGCGCTGGCAACCAGTAAACTGCAAACCGCACCAAACAACCAACAATCACTCAAGAATATTCGTTTGCATGCTTGCGAACATTCTACTTGTTAACGAATTCATTGAGGTGAAATTGTGTCTCACCGCTGAAGATGATTTTCTTTGTAAAGTCATCCATCATTGACTTCTATGTATCTAATCTACCAACAATTTGGCGTACGGGCGACGCTTGAAGTGATCATTAGGCTTACGACCTTGAGTCAATTGAATCTTGTAAGGGTGTAAATTAAAATTTGTATTCGAAATTCGTATCGATGATGTTCGCTACACGTTCATTTGCTGGAGATTGCCAGCTCTTTGGCTATCGCGAACTATCACGAACAGCATCAAGGTTTTCCAGTGAACGAACTGTGCGAGCATGTAATTGTTTGCACATTTCCTGTAGACTTGTGGGCTTACTGAAATTTGCTCAGAATTCTTCCGAGTGTGGGCGCATTTGGCTGATTCTGCGGGCCAAAAAAAAAATCACAAAGTGCAAAAAAGTAAATTTTGATTCGATTTTCGTAAAAGGCTTCAACAATCTTAGTGTGCTGCTCAATTGATTGAATTTGTCAAACTCTGAACAAGGAAAAGTCAAACTTGACTTTAAGTTATGACTCACAATTAATAGTATGCATTTTACAAGCATCACTCTTTATATATTGTAATATTCTTTAAATATTTGAGGTTGTACAACTGGACAATATATGTACATAAATATGTGTTTTGATTTTGGAAATGAAAATTGTGAAATATTCAATAATGGGCAATAATAACAAATAAAAATAACAAAGTTTTAATAAAAACAACAACCTTTTGACAAGAGAAATATCATCCAAAAGAGACAATAAAGATCATTGCTTTGGAAAGTCAAATTAGATGAGCATTGGCAGCCGAGAGGTTTAAGCTGAAATTGCGACATTTAGCACATCTAACGGTCAAAGGCATGCTGATGAGAAATGTAGCGACTTCGAAACAGTTGGTTGTCAATTTGACAATAAAATTTTATTTTTTCCAAATTAAAATTAATTAATATCAAAAAATTAGTAATCACCCAGGGATTGAACTTAAGCCTATTAGGAATTATATACAAAAAATAATTTCGTAAAAATTATTAAATCACAAGCTTATATGTTTATGAGCTTTTGTGGTGAAGCAATTTTCAAACACATAATGGAGCAATTTTACAATTTCACCAATTACAACTGAGTATAGCTCGTTTTGTAGCGCGTGCGTACTATATATTTTTCAAAACTGCCAAAACGATTATTAAATTCTTTTTTACGCCTGAAAAAGTCATTAAATGGATTAAAAGAATTTTCAACTTTTATATTAATTTGGTGCTTCGTTTGCTTTATTTGTATTTAAGTGCATAGTGCGCACGCGCTACACAATATGCACTTTCCACTGAAGCATAATTTGAGTGAAAATTTTGTGCACCTGCGAAAACTTACTATTTTTTTTAGATTTTAGGTAAAAAGTGAGCTGCTTTTTCTTACATAATATCAAACTCATATTTCCAAAGATTTATCGGCCAGTGTAAACGTTTAGTTAGCACATGATGAAATAATCCATATGATTATAATTTCAAAAAATACTTAATACATACTTCAAGATGGAAGAGAAGAAACCATAAAATGTGTAACAACCCGCAGATTCAACGTTGATAACTTAAATACCGCATAAACTCACATAAATCAAAAAGCAAAAAGAAATTTCTTTTTTGTTTATTTGTTTTCACTAAATAAAAAACCAAACAACTTTTGAACAAGAGCTGAAAATATTTTCAATACATACTCCGAAAATTCCATGCTGATCATGTTTATTTAAAAAAAATTTTTTTTTTCTTTCTTTAAATTCCCTGAAATGTTGTCACACATTTTAGAAATAAAAAGAAAGAAGTTACTTACCCAAATAAAAAAATATGAATTATAACGACATTGAAATCTGTCCCGTGCGTTTAATTAAGGAATAATATAAAAAGTGTTTTTTTTTTTTTTTTTTAATGAAATCTCCCCTTTTATTGGTGTTGAGTCAGCTCTCCCCTTTCATTTTCCGTCGCTTTATTATGTCAAGAAACCATAATATTTGTTTATGAAGTGAAAGATGTTACCACTTTAATTATTTCGGCAGCAGTGCGCACACAAGTTGCCAAGCGAAATTCTCTCAAGATCGGGTTACATATAAAAATATTTTAAATTATTTTCTAAAAGTAGGGGTTTGTTTATTATGAAATTTTACAAAGATTTCTGTTTTTTTTTTTTTTTTTATTGTACATGGCAACTTAATTTTGGGGGGAGAAAATTATAGTTTTTCTTTTACATTTGTACGTTGGTTGCTGCTTTTCTTGACAGCTTGTTAGAAATTAGAGTTTATAACAATCTTGTTGACATTAATGACAGACAGTGTTTTAATAAAATTTCGTTTCAAATTAAACTCAAGAAATTAGTTCTTTTAAATTTTTTCACAGATCTTTAATGGAATAAATAGAATTAAAAAATCAGCTTGTTATAAAATTAGATTTTGTTTGAACACATTTCATTGGTGTCCTGTCAGCCTGTGTCAACCTGGAGCCTGCATCGGCGAGGAAGTAAAATCGAACTAAAGCCCGACAAAGTAATTGATAATTGTATATCAAAAAGTTTGTCTATAAATACAAATTAATGTATAAAAATGCGAGTTGGCAGTAGTGCGAACGCTTTTGTTTAGCTATGGCATTACAGCGTGTAAAACCCCAGCGGAAAAAAACGTTCCACTTTCCGTGCTTGTTTAGTAGGTGGTATGGCTGTAATACAACCACCCTCTTTTTTTTTTTTTTTTTTTTTTTTTTTGGTATCATGTATTCTTTCTACCAATAAAAATCAATTAATCTCGAATGCAAAACAATAAACTGCCGTTTTAAAGAGATAAAATTTTAAATTAAAAATTATTTAAAGTGCTCGTTAAAGTACAGCCGGGCAAACAGTCTAAAGTCGTAAATAAAAATTAAATTCAATGATAATTTAAATTTTCAGTAAATCAAAATCAATTATAAATAATTATTTAATAAAATGAGTAATAAGCGGCAGATTACACACAAGCACAAGATCACTTAAAGCAAAATTGTTCATTCGAAAAAAGAAGAAGAAAAAAACATTCAAATAAAAACAAATAATTCAAAAATTAGTAACGAGTCTTTTATTAAGAATGACAATGAGGGTTTAGCAGGCAAAGTGTGCCATTTATTGTTGAATAAAATCAATAAACAGAAATTGTGATTATTTAAAAGAGAGCAGCAACATGAGACTTGAAAAAATGGAAAATAAATATTTATCAAGCTGAATTAAATGAATTTTAATCCAAGAGGGTCCTCCCCCCCCCCCAAACCGTACGATGTTAATTGAGGTTTGCTAAGAAATTTGTTAAAACATTTCTAATATTTCTATGTGAATTTTTTCACACTTCTGTGGCTGCCTATTCATGGGCAAAAAACAAGCTTGAAATGCTAAAGAGACCTTTAAGTTCCCTTTTTATTAATGCAAAACGAAGTCCCTTAAACCAAACTGAATGTCATAATCGTAGATAATATAAAATTTTTTTTTTATATTTTCTATAACATTTTTAGTTTCTTCATTAAGTTGTGGAAACATTTTAGTATTTGAGGCCGGAAGTGCGTGTTAATGAACAGTTATATGGCAACCAAAAGCACAAATACAATCAACCAGTTACTCATAAAAGTACAAAACAAGATAAAACGAAATGCTCTTAACTTGTGACTTTAACTACTCATAATAATAATGTATGGCAGTACATATACACTATTTCCATAAAGCAGAGCTGACGAGCTAAATACGAGGGCAAGTCTTAAAGAGATCTCTGAGCGAATAGTAACAGGTGGTCCAATAGAAATTTGGCTTTCAAAATATCGGCTGTTACGCCGCCCTATTGGAACCACATGACCTCCAGACCTAATTTGCTCAATTACGGCAGATTAAACTCGCTTAACATGGCCCTATAGCCCGTTGTCATTTGACCAGCGGCTTCCTCAAAAAAAAAAAAAAAAAAGTGGCCCTATAACTCCTCCAGCATGAATAGTGCAACATGCAGTCACTTTGAGCGGGTGTAATGGCTGCTCGTGCATTTTCGCTACCCCAGAAGTGATAGTTTTGCTTGTTTACATACCCGCTGAGGCGGAAAAGAGTCTCATCGCTCATTATGATTTTGGTCGAAAACTAGTTCACTTCGTCGTAGACACGATTACTTCGCGTTCTTGGGAAGTGTATTGATCCATGGCTTGTTCACTAGTATTCTACAGCTGTCTACTTCACAAATGTAAAAACAGATTTGACTTTGGCCACCATTTGCAAAAATAAGAGAAACTTCAAATAGGATGATTTCCTTTGGACCACCTTGTATAAAGAGTCCTTTATCTAAATTTTCCATAGCTTCTAGGCCAACACTTACACATATACATACATAAATAAACTAACACGTGTCGGTTTCAATTCCTTATTAGAGTCACCCTGACAGATATTCATCACGCACATCTGCACTCAAACACTCATTTACTATTTACTATACTTTGTATTGTTTCACATCAACTTTCACATAATTTTCATTAAGTCAAAAAAAAAAAAAAAGGAAAAGAAAAAAGAAAATAACTTAACAACAAGATAAACGTGTAGCACTCTTAAAATATACTTATCGACTTTCGAACCACTAATGAAGTCTTCATTGCTAAGGGCTACTGGCTGGCTGGCTGCCTGACTGTGTTTACGAAACACGTTTCCAAATAAAAGTTGCTACAATAATCTTGCAAAAACTAAATAAATAAAATGAATACTTGTGTGGATAAAATGAAGTATGTTTAGTCCCTCGTTGCTCTCAATAAATAAATAGCCAAATCAAATAAGTTTCCTTGTTAAGATATTCTTGAAAAATAAAAATAAAATGTTTGCAGCTTTTAAGTCCAAATCCATTTGTTGGCTGCATAATTTAACATATCGAGCCCTGAGCGCTAAAATGACACAAGTGTTATTTTAACTTTTTACGGTTCATCCGTCCGTCATAAAGGGAAAACACTATTATTACTCTGACTTCGCTGCTCTCACGCCGATTCAATGAAAATCTAAATCCAGTCTACTGGCGAGTTGAATTCATCGACATAAAAGCTGAAAAAAGAGGTCTTGCCCTGTAAACTTTACATAATAAATTTCAATTGGCTGTACTAGCAAATATTAAATTTTTTTTTAAAAGGTGCAGCTCGGCTATATTTTTTTTTTTTTTATAAAATAATGTAGGGAATGGCAATTAAAGATAATTTTTTCTGTCTATTAATAACAATAATTTTCAGTCCCACACTTGTTTAATCCCTTATCTCATAAATTTACTGATGAGCACATTTTTATACCCTTCACAAGAACTGTTAAGTGCGTCATTAGGTTTGTAATTTTTTCAACTTTTTTTTTTCCTTTCCCCCCATAAAGCATATAAACAGATCTGTTCTGAAAATCACTTTGCTTGAAATCGCGTGATTTCTAAAAATAAGTGGCGTTAAAAATTGGACTTTATGCAGATCTTTAAGGAGTTTTTAAAAGTTAAATCGGCTAAAATGTTATTCCAGACTTCACTAATAATATAACGTTTTAGTTTACTGAAATAATGCTGATGTTGAACTTCGAAATCAGGTGATTTGAAAACACGTGCTTTGCCCGTGTATAGGGCCGATATTCGCGAAATCTGATATCTCAAAACATTGGTCCTGTAGGCGAAGTATTGATGCCAAAAAGCACATTTACACAGAGTATACAGGGGTGAAAAAGTAACTTTTGAAAATCGGCCATAGCAGCTGATAGACAGTTTGTTTTAAGAGATAGCGAAAAACAAATATGTAAATGTAAACAAGACAAAAAATAGAACGTTTTTATAAAGAAGCACCACAAAAACAACACAAAGTCATAGACAAATTTGGGTACAATCAAAACGCTATTCTATAAACAAATATTTGTTACTACCCGTTTTTTTTAGGCTACGGAATGAGTGTAGCGTCTTTCAGGCCGAAGTTGCGGCGATAAGAAGGGCGGTAAACTGGATGAGGTACTATAGGATATACGGTGAGCATATTGTTATCTGTACCGACAGTAAGGCCGCCATTAAAACGCTTGCGGGTGTTTACTCAACATCTCGGTTGGTTCAGGAATGCCGGGTATCTCTAAACGAGATAGCGAGACATTCTGATCTGGAGCTTCGCTGGATACCTGGACACAATGGTGTGTCCGGAAATGAGATAGCGGATGAACTGGCAAGATCCGGTTCCCGCCTTCATCAGGAGGATATTGACAGATTCGTAGGTATTCCTCTCAATAGCTGTAAGCAGCAAGTACAACGACAGCTGCTAAGAATCGCGCAGGATAGGTGGTCGAACGAGATTACCTGTCGAATATCGGGTCTTACATGGCCCAGGTATGAGCATAGGAAGACTATGGCCTTGCTGGACTTTCCGAGGCATAGGCTCCATACCCTTGTGGCTGTTCTAACTGGACATTGCCACATGGGAGCACATGCGAGAAGACTGAATCTTCCATACAATGATTTCTGCAGAGGTTGCAGAGATGAGGAAGAGGAGGAGAGTGTTGTACACTTTCTCTGCAGATGTCCTGCCCTCTCTAACAAGAGAGTGGATTGCTTGGGAAGACCGACACTAGAGGGATTACCGGAAGTGTCGGAATGCGGTTTGGACAGGGTGGAATCCTTCATCCGTTTATCGGGCTGGTTCAGGGTGGAACCGGTGGAGCTTGTGTAGGGAAATCTCCCTACAGCCTTTTTCGGGTAACACAACGGGACCTTTTCTAGGACCCAAGTGAGTCGGTCTCAGGACCGGCGGCCCTCGAAACATAACATACTACCCGTTTTATATTTAATATGATCAAGGAAAAACACAATTTAAAACTCTTATTTACTATTTAAATAATTTTAACAAAATTATTTACAGCATAAAAACACAAAGTAGAATAAAGAGGTACTGAAAAAAAAACTCTTTTGTTTTGGTTACTAATTCGGGAACGTTTCCCAAAACGAGACGAACAGAGTTTTTTTTTTTTTTTTTTTTTTGTTTTGCTATCTTGTTTAGGCCACTTTTTACCTCTGTGTACTTTGTGATATTAGTTGATTACAATCTTTGGGTGCTGGCAGATGCTGCAAGAGCAAAATAACTCTATTTAAGACAAAACGGAAAAAGCTTTCGTATTGCCTAATATAAATCAGAGCTGAGGGTATTTAGGATTCGGCTCAAACGAAAATAGTTCTCTTATTTTCTAACTAGATTGTTGTCTGTGGGTAACATCTGAACAAACAAATCAATTTAATAAATAATTAACCCTTGTTGTTGTGGTTGAGCTCTTGAAAGGAGTAATTATCTCTAGTTCAGATAAAATTTTCATTATTATTTTTTTTCCTTTTTTGTTACTTTACTTACATAATTTCTGTAGTAATTATGTAATTATAGACTTAACCTTTCTATGACTTATTAGCCTCATTTGTTGTATAAGGATTCTTCCTGGTTTTGCCCAGTTATTTACTTGTTGTGGTAGCAGTTGTTTTTTTATCTTTTTTTTTAAAGGTAATTTTAACATTAACAAATTACCTAAAGCCAATACGGTGTTTTTTAAAGCATTTTTTACTAATATTTGGAAAAAAAATTTTTTTGAAGGAGTTACTTAAGGTGAATGATTTATAAGTTAATTGTTGTGCATGAAAAACAAGAATTTGGGTAGAAGCAGCTGGCTAGATGATGATCCTAATTGATGTGGAATTAGAACGGAATTTAGTTAAAGCATAATTTACTTGCGATTTTATTTAGGAAATATTACAAAGAATTGCCTTTAAAATTGATATTTAAAATAAATATAAGCAGGAAGATAAACTGCTTATAAGTGCAGCGTGTAACTTTATTAAATTTTGCAATGAATCAATTTTAAAATTTATATTTAAAATTAATATGAATAAAATGATAAATTGCTTTTAATACACAGCCCAGATAATGCCAACAGGCCTCCAAAGAGGTGAAGTAAAGGTGTTAATTTTCAAAATGTTACATTGAGTTAATTTAAAATTTGACATTTAAAGTTAATCACCGGTATTCATAAAAAATAAAACGTTGCTGAAGTACATTTTAGAACAAATTTTTCATATAAAATATGAATATGAATATGAATAGGTAAAGGTGAAGTATGTAATTTAAAAAAAAAGTATATATCTATGCTACCAAACCTTGAGCGACTTCTTTAAACGTTTGCCTTCAAACACTGAATTTTGTATTAAAATTTTTAATTTGCCGGCTGCCATGAAATAAATAACATACATATATTTTTTGTCTCGCGCCTGCCTGGCCATAATTATGGGCACGATTTAAAATAATGTGTGTTTCCTGTTTGTAACAACACTTAATAAAGGAATTATTATATATTTTACAATACAAGAAAAAAATATTAATTGAAATCAGTTATTCACTGTCAGTGCTTAAAATAATGTACGCACTTTTTCTCAAAATTAAAATAATGAAGGAAATTTGTATAATTTTTTTTTACTCAGGAATATTTCTAGAAGAAACAACATAAAAATTACAAATGTATTTTTGATTTAAGATAAAATTTTATTCGTTTTTTTTCACAGCAACAAACTAATGATTTGCGTGTTTAGGAGTTATTAAAAGTAACAAAAAAAAAAAAACGTATTATCAGTTATTTTCCCAAGCTGATGATTAAGAAATTTGTGATATTTTCGACATTAACTTCAGCAGACACATACATATGTTGTATATATTAAAATATGTTTGTATCGTAAAAAAAGTCTTAAAAACTTTAAAAGATTTGTCTATACTACGACAAACTTTCAGAAAAGTTTCCAGGAGGAAAAAAACATAACTACACCTAAGTCTGTTTTTACACGGTAGATTGGTTCCAGAAGAAGCCGTGTAAAAAAAAACCGTGTAAAAAAAGACATTGATCTTATACAAAAATGGGTGATTTGTTCCTAATCTCTAAAACCTATTAAAATTAGTGAAAAACAAGAATTTTTAAGAACAAGAATTCATGTTTATTTTATTAAATCAAATATATAATGCTTATTTTCACAAGCATAGTAATCTTATTGCATTGACAGTTCACAAAATATTAACACGTTTCAATTGCTCTGACCATTAAATTTTATTGTATGCACATAAAGGGAATTCCCCTAAATTAGTGCTATTCATATTTGCTTTGACCAGTAAAAATTGTTTGTACGCGCTAAATCTTTAAGCTAGTGCTCGCAAACTATCGATACTATCGATGGTTTCAGACTTTTTTCTTTCATAAATACTTTTTTGTGATATGAACATACTTCGCAAAAATTAAATTTGACAAAAAAAATTTAAGTACATAAAATTTTAAATCGTGCTAAATGGAATTATATCGTGTAAAAAAATTAAAAATATTTAATTTTCAAACCGTGTTATATCAAAACCGTGTACAAAAAGACCTTGTAAAAACAGACTTAGGTGTATTTTGTTTTTCTTTCGAAGGTCCGCTGCAACAAAAAAAAAAACGTGACCGACAAAAAACAAATTTTACCAAGGCAATTTTATTTCACCAAAGTTTTGTTATTTTTGGCATTTTTTTCACAAAAGAATAAATTTAATCGAAAACTTTGAAAAAATCGAAAAGCAGTAAGCAATTAGTTAGAAAAAGTTGATGATATGAAATTCGTTTTTTGTTGGTTACGTTATTGATGATGTTAGTTATTTTATCGGGCTTGAGTGCATTGTTACTTCCTCAGAAATGAGAAAGATAATTATTTGTTATAAAATTGTATTGAAAGCAGGCAAGAAAAGTAATGCTGAAGACTTATTGGCTGGGGTACATACCATGGCTGTTTTACGTCCTCCCCAACGCTCATCAGCTCCCAAATTGCTTCGAACCCGGGCTATGACTAATTGCTTTCTGTTTTTAAGCAGCAGCGCTTGGCTATTCTGCTACCTGAGTTCTTCATTGCAAGATTAAATATAAACAGTAGTTGTAATATTTTTTTGCATTGAAAAAAATAAAAACAAGGACCAAAAACATAACCAACAGCGAACGAACTGTGTGGCCGATTTGGCAAGAAAAGGAAAAAAAATATATTTATTTTTAATTTTATATTTATTATAATATTTTTATATATAAATTTATATAAAAAAATATTTTTATATAAATTTATTATAATTAAAATTACAATAAATCCTAAAGCTAAAGCAACAGTGAGTATCGGCTTATAAAAAAAAATATACACTAGCTGGCGCTGATATTCTAGATGAATTCGTTTTGAAGATTTCTTCACTTTCACACTTTTTTATAATATTTTTTTTTTTATCCATTACTAAGCGACCATGAATATCTTGTTCCTCATTCTCTAGGAAATTTTAGTGTTAATTTTGTTTGTTTTCTAAAAACGTTGACACTATTCTATTGTTTTAAATATTTTCATTTAATTTCCGTGGGCAACTTTCATTTTTCATTAAGCACCGCTTAGCTATTGAAAATATTTTATCAATTCGACCTTAAGGTAACATAAAAGTATTTAGATAATTGTCGTATCCTGGCTGGTGTGTAGCTAATGTCCTTTATTAACATATCCCTGCAGATGCTCACATCATTCATGTGTTTTTGTAATGCTTGTGGTCTACTTTAACTTCTAACCTTGGTGCAAAGCACCTTTAAACAAACATCAAACAGGCAGTCAGTCATTCGCCCAAATTTGTTCAACTAAATTTGTTCAAATAGTTAAGCGAAGCAACAAATTGAACACCCGATAAGAATCAAACATATGTAGTACCCGCAGGTTTGTCTTTCTTTCCCATACTTTAACAATTTGTATTGGAAAATTTTAATCAGCTCCATTGAGGGAAATTTTTAAAATATTAATTGCGGTCTATTTGGTTCATCACCGCCATTATCAGTGGGCTATTTTAATTTTGTATCATTTTATTGAGGTATTTTATGAGCAAAGAAAGAAGCAACAGAAAAGAAGGTTAAAAGCCGCCAGCGGAAGTTTATTTCGGTGTCTTTTTAAAGTAGAACTAATTTTTAATTTCCGCTATAATTTTGATTTTATACATACAATTTCTTTCGTAACGCGGCTTGTTGAAATAATTCAAATTATGGAAAAGATGTTAAATTTAAACAAGTGACAGCTGAAATTAAACTGAAAATCGGAAATACAGTAGATACGTGTGTATGTTAACTGGCAGGCATTAAAACCTATCGATTTGATAGTTAATTCAAGGCTTAGAAATCGGAAATGCTATTTGGAATATTAAATGCAAATGTTTTCAAAAAAATTTGTAGCAGAGTTGCCAGCTTTAAATTTCTATATTTATTTTACAAAAAAATTTACTTGTAGTAAGACTTATTTGGCTTAAATTATTATTAAATACATTAAATACATATGCAGTTGCGATAATTGTATAAATATTGTATAAAATACATACATATACCATTGAGAAAGATTTTTTCTGAAAAAATTGTATTGACCAACTTTTGTAAAGAAGACTTGGAAGACTTACTGGCTGGGGTATATGCCATGGCTATTTCACGTCCACCCCAATGCTCATCAGCATCAAAATTGCTTTGAACCTGAGCCATGACTAATTTTATACTGTTTTTTGTTTTAAGCAGCAGCTCATAACCATCCTACCATCTGATCTTTTCATTACTGACTGCGTTTATTTAATCTTAGTGATCAACTTTTCACGGTATTTTTTTATTGATTGGAATATATTTTTATATTCTCTCAAATCAAAAATTGTAAATCATATAGTTCGACTGATGTATTTCAACATAAGTTATAGAATAGAGTTGCCAGCTTTGCTTTTTTTATTATCTGCCATATAAACATATCTCTATTTATCATTAAATAAATGTTAATTCCGTTATTTAAGTTATACCATGATACAATTAACAAACCGTTAATCATCTGACTACTTTAGGTTGTCAAGTGATTGCAGAGATGAAAGGCAGCCAAAACGAGATAGTAAATCCGCGTAAGCTCAGTGCATCTCTCTTCTGTAAATGTAGAAGTGGCGTCTTTTTGACAGTTTGCGTAAGTTGTACAAAAACAAAATGCATGTTATTTTTATTGAAGTTGTTCTTATTGTAGCGAAAAGGTTACCTTGTTAGTTGTATCATGAGTTATACTTATTTGTTTACGACGCTTATGCTTGAAGAATATTGCAACAGAGTTGCCAGTTTTATTATTTTTTTTTTTTTTTTTACCACAAATCCATATAATAAACTATAACTATAGACATTGAAATAGTATGGTTGACGTAATTTTAAATCTCTGCCTAAATAAACTTAACATTTTTAAGTACTGTGAACGAGAAAAAGCGGACTTTACCTACAACAGTCCGCTCTAAACTTAAGACCAGGAGAACTTGTTTTTAACCTATTTAATATAAAAACTTTTTAATGTAAAATCTTGTCATAAAATCTTAAACATAAAATCTTTTTAATGTAAATTTTTTTTACATTAAATAATTAAATTAAAGATTTTTTAATAATTATCAGTAATCGGAATTTGCTTTAAAATTTTTGCTTTTATTCAATTCACTTTGAGGTTTTTTTTTTACTTACATGTTTACATTTATAGATATGTATGTTTACAGGCACACAAAATTTTTGAGAGTAATCTTAAAAATATTATTTTAATTTTTAGATGGTGGTATAATAAATAATTTGGCATTTTCGATGTGGCACTCATTTAAAGCCAACCTTAATTTTAACTATAGTTAAAAACAAGTTAGCAACACATTTTAAACTTTAAAATGTTTCTAAAAAGAACCGAATGCAGTATTTGGCAATAGTTAAGGCTCAATGTTTTTCACATTTTTCACATTTTTCACATTTCAGTTTTAGTTTTTGTTACTTTTTATATCATTTTAACAGAGTTGCCATCTTCCCTTTTGTATTACCATGCATCGTTGTTAAAGGAAATTTCAAACTAATTTTATTTTGATCATTATTTTATAGATTTTTGATATACTTTTGCTATCTTTCCCTCCTTCACTCTCCCCCCTTGGAATTGTGTCCCCCTGTTTTTTGACTCTGTTGAGTAAGAAAATCGTTTTTATTTCCCCATGTACATAAGTAAACTAGCCGCTGTATCTTTTTCTTATTTTTTTTTACCAACATTTTGGTATTTTAATTTTATGGCATTCATTTTATTGTAAAAATTTTCATCAACATCTGCCACATTTTCTCCATTTTTTCCCACTCTCTTTTTGCAGTTGTTTGTTATAGTTTTCAATTTGTGGTCAGTTCGTGTTTTTAATTTATGTCCCAGCTAAAACACATATTTTTCCCCATTTAATGCCACATTTTTGATATATGAGCAGAAAAATTTTAATTTTTCTAGCAGTCAGTCGTCAGTCAGTCATGTAAGTGCTTAAAAATGGAAAAATGTTTGGATGATTCTTAATGAGTTTCAGGCAATGCACAAAGTTGAAATGTTCATGACATGGGCTGTTTGCTACAAAACAACAACTACAACAACAACAACAGAAAAAGGTCAAAGTGTTATTAATGACTTGTTATTATTAAATTTATTGCTTTATTTATTTATATTTCTTTCAGGCTAATTTTTGTGCGTTTGTAATTATTATTTATTATTGTGCAAAGAAGAGTTCAACGGGCTTAACAGGGAATTTGTTGATTTGTTCTAATTGAAAAAAAAAAAAAACAAATTTTAAAAACTTTATAGTCGAACTATATAATATTAAAATTGCCAATAATTTTATCGGGCTTATTGGAGTTATCAACATTTTTAAAGAAGACAAAATAAGTAAAGCTGAAGACTTACTGGCTGGGGTGCATACCACTCCAATTTTATGACAAAAATAATAAAAGAAATGCGGTCGGGGGACCCCCGTTAGGAACGAAGTTCCTTACGTTTTTTCTTCATCTTCGAATGTAATACAAGGTGAAATCTGTATGTTTTATTTTGTGTTGTTTTTGAAATTTTTAAATTTTATATGCTTCTTAAAATTTTTGGAACGTTTTATTTTTTGTCCATTTTCACAACTAATTAATATTTATTGGTAGGTGTCTACAATATTTATTGTGACACCTACACAATTATTTGTCGACAGATACACTAATACATATAAACAGCTCACACGCTTTCGTGACGATTTCTACTAATTCGCACTACCAGCAAGCCGCGTTAAGGAACTTCGTTCCAAAAATCCTTCTCAATTTTGAAGAAGGAAAAAATCGAACTCAAGCCCGATAAAATTATTAAAAATTTAAAGAAATGAAAATTTAATTTAAAAGAAAATATTTCCTTAAGAATTTTATATTGAAAACATGATACATACATATGTGAAAAATTTGAGCATCATTCTTATTTTCTTTTGTGTTTTTGCATTCTAACTGCTGTCTTCAAGGCCTGCCTACGTTTTTGGCTTCTGGTCAAAACGCGTCTAAAAAGTAAAAGATTACAGCTGTGCGGCATAAAATAAAACAAAAGAATACTTTAATGTAAACCATTAAAAGAACAATATATTTTCGCCTGTTATTTGTAATTTTTTTACGTATTTATAAGAATATCCAATAAAATTTCCTTCTGGAAAAAAAGAAATTCTCAGCTAGACTGAGAACACCCATCAAGTTGAAAATCACCAGCATCAAAAATATGATGAGAGCAGTCTCATCAAACAGCAGCATGATGATGATGATGATGATGTTGATTTTAATGGGAAGGCAAAACAAATTGACTGACATTTCGTTTTTCTTTTCGTTTTTTGTTTTAAATTATTACAAAAATATAAATAAAGAAAATTTACCCATATGATGAGCCCAAATTATTTTCAAACACACTTAACCTTCAGATATTTTCTTTGCCATTGTCTTACAAAAATATTCCAGCTATTGTCTTATCTGAACTCAAAAACAAAAGTCGTTCACCGTAAACGGTTGTTCAGTTGATTTAACATTCCTTTTGTACTCCGGTCTTCGGTACCACCAAAGTTGATTTCGGTTGTGTTGGCTGCCAAGTCAGCTTCCATGCTTCATTTAAAAGCAATTTATTACAGGTTACAAATTGTGAAAAATTTTCTTTAACAAATTTAAGTTCAAAACAAGAAAAAAGGTTTTGTATTCCATTGCTCTTGATTAAACATATGGGACCATAAACTGTTCGCGAAGAAGTGGTAAGTTGGAAAAAAATTAAATTGATTGTCTGCTTCATGAAAGCTTACGAAATTTTTAAATAAATAATTTTTTTTTTCCATAGAGTTTAAGTTTTTTGAAATAAAAGCTTACAACACACTGCACTGGAGTAAATAAAATTTTGTGTAAAATATTATTGAGATTGAAAAATTGTCTAGCGAAGTTTATGGCATTCTTATTTAAGGGCTACAGAAACTTTCTATGGAAAAAGTTTTCTATTGAAGAAACTTTCAATGGCTATATTTCATTTTACTCAGCACCTGCAACTATTTTATTTTATGGTCTTTCTACAAAGTGGAAAGCACCCTGTTGGAAGTTGCGCTTCTTTTTGCAAAAGACGGACAATGTCAAAGCTGGCTTTACACTTGTGATAGACAGAGCCAAGGAGCGATACACTCCCCAAGAATGCGGAATAATCGTTTCCATGACGAAATGGATGATTTGTCGATCAAAATCATAATGAGCGATAAGGCTCCTTTCCACCTCAAGGGGAACGTGAACAAGCAAACCTATCGCTTCTGGGGCACCGAAAATCCACGAGTGATGCACGAGGAGCCCTTACACGCGCTCAAAATGACTGGAAGAGTCATCGGACCATTTTGTTTTTCGAGGACGTCGCTGGTGAAACGACAATGCGCTATAGGGCCATGTTAACCGAGTTTTTTCTGCCGCAATTAAATGAAATAGGTCTGGAGCACATGTGGTTCCAACAGGACGGAGCAACGGGCAATCTGCGCGATCCACACCCGATATTCTGAAAGCCAAACAATATCGGATGACTTCTTTTGGCCCACCTAGTAGAATGAAATAGATTTGAGTAGAAAACTTCTGTCACAGGAAAATTGTAGCAGACAAAGTTTTTCTGATCAAAAAACTAAACTACAGAGAAATTATTTAGCGAAACCCCTTAAAAAAATTAAGACATCTGTTGTCTATAATTAATTTTATTGATTAACTTTCAATTTGCGAATTCTCAACTTTACTTTTTTGGTCTCCTTTAAAAATGTGCATCACTGCAATTCTACCACAAGGACATTTTTGATGTGTCATAATGTCCACAGGCCTTTCACATGCCACTCGATTTTCTATAAAAATTTCTAGCAGCTATAAATATAATATTTTTTTTTCGTAATTTAACTTTTTTTTTAAATAGTTTGCCCAAAAATCATCACAAGCCAAACTTGAGCAGTTTATTTTTTCAACCACCGCCAATGCATGAAGTGTTTAAAATGTTACCACCCATATTTCTCACGGTTTGCTTTTAATTTAACTTAATAGAATAGTTAATAGTTATTAAAAGGGTCTCAAATAAAACTTGTAAGTTAAATTGATCGTGAGTGAAAAAAGGAATCAAGGTGGCAAGCAAAATATCAAAATAAAACTACTGCAGCGCAGCACAGTTAAATAAACAAAATTTTAAATAATAGTGTCACTCCCTTTCTTTTAAAAAAATGTTGTTGTTTTTTCTATCCTGCTGTTTCTAAGGGACGGTCGTTTTTTACGCATTTCATACGGGTAAGCAGTGACTGAAATTATTCTAGTAGTGTTAAAATTTGCAAGACTACTTTCGTCAGCTGTGAAAGTAATTGAATTTCACATGAGGTGTTTCTAAGATTTTATGTGTTAGGTAGTAGTTAGAAAAGTCCCTTAAAAAATCTAAGAGATAATGACATTAACAGCCAGTTTTTTTTTTTTTTTTTTTTTTTTGGAGTCATGTATTGATAAATAAGGACTTGATTTTAGGGACACCTAAAGCTAAATAAATTTGTTTTTTCAAAGAAATCGAGTTAAATTTACTTAAAGGCTAAAGGCACACAGACGCCAATGAACTCTCTGGAATATTGAAAGTATGGGATTCAATACAATCATATTTTGGGGAGATCCAGAGGAGGAAAGGGAGGGAGGGAGCTACTAAGACTTAACAAACCCCAGTTATGTAGAATAAAGGAAGTGATAATAGGCCACTCACAACTTCCAGCTCTTCTGAACCACATAAGAAAAGTGGAAATAAATAAATGTAAGGTGAGTGGGGAGGATACTGAGACATTGGAGCACCATTTGTGCTAATGATCAGTCTTCTTACAAATAAAGTGCAGACACCTTACCGGATCCACTTATAAGACATGCGCTGTAGGACATTAAGGAACTTTGTTTATGACACCGATTTCCTGTAGACCTATAAGTTGTAACGTAGCGCCCAGCAAGTCTACACTGGCTTAAGTATATGCCAGAGGAATGGACTGTCATACCCCTTCTATCAGCCTAACCCAAATAGAGTTCAGAAAAATTTAATTCCCGAAACACAAATAAAAGGTCTACTTTGATATGATTGCATAAAATGTTCTACAAACAGTGATTTTGTCTGATTTGTTAACTTTGAGCATAAAAATAAAATGTATGTATATTAGGGGCCGATTTCTCGATAACTTTGGGCATGGGTATAAAAAAATTCCACTACGACAGGTGAAAAAAAATTTTTTGAGGCGCCTAAATTACATTTTTTTGCATTTTTGTATTGGAGTCCGCCTAAAGAGGTGTGTTTTAAAAAAAAATTCAAGAAGAGAAAAAATTATTGGCAATGGGAATATTTTCCCCTGTCTCCAGATAACCATACAAGTGTCAATTGTATGACCGAGCCGTAATAATTTGCTTCCTTCCAATATATTTTACGAACAGATTGATCCCACCCATGCAAAAATAGACGCTTAGAAAACCTTTTTATTAATGTCGTGGTATAATATTTTTTCCTCATACCAAAAGCTATCGAAAAATTTTTGTCATTATCAATTGACTGCCCTAAGGTATATATTTCTATATATATGTATATAAATCCTATTCCCTGTGCTCACATCGGAACTGATCTCTACCATATGGAGGGCTTCTCTGACCTCTGCCGTGTTACTACTTCTGGCCACATCCAAAATCCCAAAAGCCATGGCTTATGGTAATACGCAGTCATATGGCATGCGGCTGGGGGCCACCATAATACCGCTAAGAAATTTATCAGTATTATAATTTTAATGCATATAATTATGTATATCTGCACCCTTAAACCTGCCCAAATTTAGATTTCCCCAATATTAAAATTAATTCAAAATACCTTCTTCTACAAAAATAAATTATAAAGTTGTTTTTCTGGAGCATTTCATTTGTCATCTTTTCACAGCACCACTTTTCCCCAATCGAAAATACAAAAACTGCATTTTTTTCCCCAGCAATATTTCCACTGCCAAACACTGGAACAAATTTTACAGTTGCTAAAAAAATTATTCTTGCAATCAAGGCGACAAAATGAAAAACTACATAATATAAAGAAAATTATAGACAACTTTCACACTGAATATGGTATCAGAAAAGAAAAAAAGGAAATAATATATTGAGAAATTTGTAAGAGAATTTGTAACATTTTCCTTCACAAAGCACTCCAACAAACATTGAATGGTGTTAAAGTTCAGTGTGGAGCAGACACCCAGAAGATGCTTGCAGTATTCTCTTCGTTGTATTTAAACCATGGAAATTCCTGCAATGCTTAGGGAAAATTTTTAACACTTTTTTGAGACAAATTTTTTGTGCAGTCGAAAAATATATACAAAAAAAAAGTTTAACAAAACTTATGCAGGTTGTATGAGAATTGAGAAAGCACTTAAATTTTGCTAAAAAAAAAAAAAACATTTTCTAATACTAAAATATTAAGCTAAGGTATGTAATTTCTTTAAATATTATTTATCATAGAATAGTTTTGTTGAACCACTAAAAATAACACTTAAGGTGTATTAAAATCTTATATTGATTGCAGAAGTGAAAGCATGACAAGTGAAAATACTTCTAAGGGCGTGTAGAGGAGCAACTTCAATATTGCGACAGTGAAGAACTAAATATTTATGTCGTAAAAATAAACTCCAATGAGACAGCAGCAAAAAAAAAAAGACAAATAAGGACATACATAATATATACTATAACGAGCAGTTAACACTGTCTTAAGCAATATGCGAGGTAGGTTCTGTAAGTGATAATTGAAAACTAAACTTAAGTTTTCATATGGAGCTACATTTAAAGAAAATTATTATGAAAGGTGTTATATTCCAGCGTTTTAATACAGTTTGTTCAATAAAAAAATTTCTTTAAAAAATATAGCTCCACGAAAAATGTCTCATTTAACGAAGCATTTTCTATTAAAGATTTGCCTTAACAAACATTTTTTATCACAAATTTAATTTATCCAAAGGTATAAACAAGTATAAACAACTTAACTAAAAGAAGAATTGTCTTTAGGAAATGTGACTCAACGAAAGTTTTATGTAAAAACTTTGCCTTGTGAAAAAGTTTCTAAAATAATATTAACCTAATAAAAGAATTTGCATTGAAAATTGAACTTAACTAAATTCCTTGCAGATAAACACCGGTATTCATAAAAAATAAAACGTTGCTGAAATACATTTTAGAACAAATTTTATATGAAAAATTTGTTCTAAAATGTGTTTCAACAATGTTTAATTTTTTATGAATACCGGTGAAAAACTTTACTCAACGAAAAATTACTTAACGAAAAATGGTGTATAGTTAATCTAACTTAACGAAACATGTTCTATTGACCATTTAACTCAGCGTAATGTTGCTATCACAAATTTAATTTCATAAAAAAATGTTTGTACAAGAAAATTAACAAAAAAAAAAAAAAAAATAACCTTCTGTCGTTAATGTAACTTAACGAAAAAAATTTCAGTTGAGGAAACTCTTTCTATAATAATTTTAATTAAACCAAACATTTTTCTTTCACAATTCAATTCAAGTTTTTAATTCCATTAAATTTATCGATCTCAAATTTAGTTTAAAGAAAAGTTTTGCTCAAACATTCAACTTAACGAACAATATTTCGATATTTAAGCTAACTTAACGAAACATCATTTATCAAAAATTTAGCTAAACAATTTACTTGGCGTTGAAAGTGAAGTTCCTAAAATAACTATTCCGCTTTTAGTGGAATTAATATTTTTGAACCTCCTTATTTATGTAAGACTACATTTTCATACCAATTCAAATTAAATCATTTGACAACCAGCCTCGTCGTTAAGCAGCTTCTCGTTAAAAATAATTTCTACAATTTAATGCAAACACATCGAATATGAAATATTGAAACATTTGAATGGCGTGATTGGGATTTCATATGACTTATGTGAATGGCAGGAGTAAGACGCAGAGGAGGGGGAACACCAAATCACTGCAGTAAAATGAGAAGAAAAAAAAAATTGCTGTCTTGCTGCATTTGAGACTCAAGTACTATTGAATTTCTATGTGAAATTCCTTAAACTAGAAGAATATTTCAAATATTTTTATTTTTCATTTTCACACACTTTGATTCGTTGTATATCAGTCAAACAAGCGGACAATGTGTACATTGTACAAATATTTATAGAAGAATTAAAGTCGTTTTTAAATTCTGATAAATATTTTAAGCAATTTCCTTATAAAAGATATTCAAAGAAACTAAATAGACGTCTGGAATATGATAAAAGTTATTTTAAATTCAATACAAAGAAAATTATTAAGAAAACTATTAAGAAAAACTAGAAACTAAATGAACAACTAAAATGAAGATTATTTTAGCTGTGTGCTTAAGTAGATGCCTAGTGCCTTATTGGCAGCATAAAAAATCATCAACCCATCTCAAAGGAATAATTAATAAATATAATATTATTTATTACCCCATTATAAATGATATGCTGCTCTTAAAACAGCTAAATACTAACATAAATATCTTTATTACAAATAAGGTAACATGATGCTTTTGCCTGGTATCTGTACAAGCTTAACAAATCATAAAAGGTTCTGTGTTTTTTTTTTTTTTTTGTATTTATTTGACAACAATAGCTGGTATCGAGTTTCCCAGCAACCCACCTCAATAGTTTTCGAAAAAATTGTGTTCGCGGCACTCAAAACAAATAAATAACTCCAAAAAGGATTCATTTGATTTGCCAGTGAAGCAAAATATTTAATAAATTGTTTAAGTAAATATTTTCAAATTCAATTAATGAAAACATAAAAAAATAAATAAAAAACTTCCCAGCACAATACAAAAAGAAAAAAAAACTGCTTCTTTTGTTCCAACTTCACGTGAGGGAAAACAGGCTGCCTGGAGATGAGCTGCAAGAACAACAGCAAAAAGAAATATATGAAATGTACTCGATGGTTTTATTGTGTTGTACTTGCAACCCTTAAGGACTTTTAATTTTATCTTGTACCTCAAGTACATGCGTATGCATGTTGTTTAATTTTTTATTAAATCCTGCAGGAAGGGTAAATATTAAAAATGTATTTATCTTCATTATTATCATTAAGTACCATTCATTATACTCATATGCTTGCGAGTGGTTAATACTTAAAGCTTAAATCGAATTGTTATAAAAAATGTTCAAACAAAAAAAAATTTATTCTCATTATTCTCTTGTTCAAGAAGGCAAAAGAAGAGCAGATATAATTCTTTTGTTTGCTTTTCAAAATGCACTTAGAAACATGTTTACTTTCCACCACTAACCAATGCACATATTTTTTCGAAGAGCCAATCAGCAACATATTTCAGCAATTTAATTAATAATTTTTCTACACAACAATTTTCACAGAATAACATTTGCCAATAAAATATTCTACAAAGTTATTATTATTTTCCTGAGCTGAAGGTCTATTGATTACATAACAGGTGGGCCAAAAGAAATTGCCCTATTTTGGAAAATTTTCATATTTTTGCAAAAGGGTGGCCAATGTCAAATCCATTTGTATACAAATTGATTTTTGAATTAAACATTCTTTATTTTACTTCCAAAAAATTCATATCTAAAATAAAGGATATATGGCAGGCAAACAAGTCTTTGCTCTGATTTGAATGAAATTTGGAATTAAGCGTGATAATACAGGGATAGAAATAGTTAGTGGCTTTTCAGGACATTCTTATCACTTTTCGAAAAAAAAATTAAACTTTTTTGAAAAAAGGATATAAGGCAGGCAGGTAAATAATCGCATGCAATCAAAAGAAATACAGGCGAAGTGGTCAAAAAAGTGATTTATCAAGTTGTGGCCAACTTTTCTTTTAAAAAAAATTTCCAATTGGAATTTTCCAACATAAAGGATATATGCGAAGAAGATAAACCACTGTACCAACTTGCCAGAAAGCTAGTATATTTTAATTTATAAATAGTTATGAGCATATATGTATATAAAAATTAAAATGATTTTAACATGAATTTTAAAGTGTTTTTTTTTGCATGTTTGCATGTTTCTACAACCAAGCAAAAAGCATTGCAGTTTTGTGTTTGTTTTTCAAATACATTTTACTTTTTAGGAACAAGCCCCTTAACAACTTTTATTCTTTCAAAATAAACTGAAATTTAAATCATTGTTTAATTGCTTCATTTCTAATCTACTCTTTTTGTTAGTTTCTTTTTCTTTATGCTCAGGAATAACCACTCAAAATAACTTCTCTCCTTGAATAACACAAATATATTAATTTCCTCGAACTTTTTCTATCATTTCCAATTAATCAATTAATTGCAAAACTACAGCATTTCCTTAAAACAGAGAACACAACTAAAACACAATTTGTTACAGCCCCCATAAAAAAAATACAGAACAAATCTTTGTTGCAAAGTTTTTCAAAAGATAACAAATTGAAGTCAAATCATCCTGTACAAACTTATATAAGGGCGGCATGGTCAATTCAGTTTTTTTTTTTAATAGAAAAATAACCCTAAACCACTTTAATTAGTTTTCTTAGAACAGAACTACAACAAATAACAGCACTTGATGACCATTCAAGTTAAAAGAGATTAATAAAAACACTCAAATTAAAACTCGTTGAGGCACAAAATAAAAAAAGTTACACAAACTGACCACTTGAATGGATTTTATACATACAAACGAGTGTTTGTTTTGAAAAACCAGCAGAAACAAAAAAAAAAGCAAAGAACAAACTTTGTTTGCGACCAACAAAACATGCCAATCAATCGAGGGGGAAAAAAATTTGTCATGCTGTAGTTAAACAACAATAAAATTTGTTCAAAGTTTCACAATATTTTTTTTTTTCGTTTCTTAGCAATTGTGCAAAGTTTCCTTGAAGAAACTAAAAATTGTATTTAACAGGCAATTTTTATTTTAAACCGAGATTTTTTATGCCCTAAACTAGACTAATTTATGAAAGTTAAAAGCAGCGAAAAACATTAGGCAGCCTTTAACTGCAGGAACAGCATTGCAGTAGTCAATTAAAAGCTGCCAGAAAATTTCAAATTTTGGTTTGAAAAATTTGTTCACAATCGTAGCAAACTAAAAAAATTTTTTTTTTTAATAATTTCTTGCCTAGCACCCTCTCTTTATTGATTATACATATATTAATTTTTCTTTATAAAAGTTTCAATTTTTACAAGCCCAATTCAAACGTTTTTCATAATCCTATGTAGAATGCTGTATTGAATTATATCCTGTTATGTCATCAGCCATATAAATTTAATATCAGCTTATTAACCCTAATGGATCATAAAACTGAAAAAGAGCTTAAAAGCACCACAGGGTAAAACGCGAAAATATGCGATATTAAAGAGAAAAGAACGAGAAGAACGAAAAAATTGTAATTCTTAAAAACTGAATGTGTACAAGAAACAAGACAGAGCGAAAATGCGCGAACATCCGCGAAAAACTTGCGAAATTGCAAAAATGGAAAGGGTTTTTCTATAAAAAAATATCTAAAGAAAAACTCCTACTGTATTTTCTGTAATATTTCTTCTGGATTAAATTTGAAAACGAATATATTGAGAGCAAAAGACTACAAAACGATCTGCATTTGCTGTTTTGTCAAAATTGTCGTCTAAAAGGGGGTGATTTGACAATTACGGCATAGCGTAGAACTGCATAGAAAAAGCCTCGAAATGCACAACTTGTTTCTTTTTGCTTTTGTAACTGTTTTTCGTTTTTAGAGCCTAAAATTACTGCCACTTTTCAATTTTGCAAATTTTTCGCAAAAGTTCGCTTTTCTTCCTTAATTTTTTTCACAAATTATTTTAAGGCTATTATTGACTTTTTTTCTGAATCTTTATGGCGTTGTACCAGTTGCGTAAGTGTTTAACTATTTAAAAACTATTTTAAGGTGAGTTGCTGATGAGCGTTGTGGTGGGCATGAAACAGCCATGACATGTACCCCAGCCAATAAATCTTCAACTTTACTTTTTTTGTCTTCTTTAGAATGCTGATCACTACAATTTTATTACAAAAAAATCTTTCTCAAATCAGAGGAACTAAAATCGAACTAAAACCCGCTAAAACAATCAACAATCCTAAGAATAATTTTACATTTTGGAAATCTTTTTTGAAAAAAAAAAAATTTTTTTTTTTTGAAAAAAAAAAACATCAAAAAATTCCTGAAGAAGATATCCATTGCGATATCGAAATATCGAATTTAATATACACTTATAAAAAAACAATTAATTGTTTTAGCCTTAAGGCTCGAACAATTAAAATACTAAACAACAATGGTCGAAAGATTAGCATCAAAAATATCTTTTCTGGCCTTTGAATTAGTTTTGGTCTTCGTAAGTGCTTTATTTCTTTTACAAATTTGTCGCAGTATTAATTAGTTGCAAATATGGATAAATTTTTTGAAAACATAAAACATTTATGAGTATATTTTTGATAAAATCTGCTATAATAATTATTATCAAATAATACAACAGTGTATGGTATGGCAGAATGCGAATTGGTCAAATATTATATTTTTTAAAACTGATAGAACATAAAATTGTAATACTGTCTTTCATTTGTCTTTCCTATTTGATTTATCGAATTGATTAATTTCTTTGTTTATTTTGATATTTTTGTTGTTATATACATAATTGAATATTTATTAAATTGCTCATGAAATGACTTTATTACTTGGCTAAACTCGTTGTCATTATCAACATCATAATTAACAGTTTACAGTTACAACGTCAAAAATTCTTTTAATATTCAATCATCAACAACGTGATTGTTCTCATTTGTCACACTTATGCCAACACCAAGAACAGCAACACTGTACACAGTTGGTGCAAAGTTACAAGTAATTATTTTAAATCACATAATTTCCTTTATGCAGATAAACAGTGGGATATGAAGATTTAAGTGATCGTAAAGTTTTATGTCATCGAAGCAAGAGAATTTATACGACATTGGTCTTAAGGCACCCAGTAACTGATTGAGGGCAACAATACGCCGACAGACAGAGTTTACTCTTCTATGATGAAATTTTATGATATCAACTGACAGGCTCTATGGAGCAGCCGAGATGGGTTCCTTAAGCACGATTGATCAGAAAGAGCTGCTGGTGAATATAGTGCCGATTTTTGTTCGGCGAAAGGGTCAGTAGTTCTATTAAGATAAGATTCTCCTTTTATTTACCCTGTGAAGCAGAATTCCTGCTATTTAAACTGCAAACCCTAAAATTCCTTTTTAATGAATTTTAGCTGTTCGCAGATTAAATAGCAGTAATTCATAGCAAATATTATTTTCAAGGACATGGGTGATGATGAGAAATGTTGCTGCTTCGAAACACCAAGCCGTCCCCCAGCTATTCCTAATATTAGTTTTCTATCATGTTTAAGAAATATTAATCGCATACAGTAGTCTAAGCTGAACTTGATCTCATATATGTCCATTCAAAATAAATTTATAATTGCTTCAACTTAGATTTTTTCTGCCCCTCTGGATTTGTTACTTTCTATAAACTACGAGTATTACGCTATTACAAGAAGAACAATCTTCGTGGCTTCTAAATGTATGAAGTATGAAGACCTTAGTTTCTTTTTCTAACATTTTATGGCATTAACAAAGTTTATGCCACCAAAAATGTTACACAAAAAACTTATGTTTTAGTTTTTTTCAATCCACTGTAATGTGTCTCAACTTGATGAAATGAAAAGTCAAAATAGAAATATATTACAATTAAAATCTGTCATAATAAATTTTAATCACTTCAATAGACAAATTGTTCACTCATTTATAACTGCACAGTGACAATCCAACGGCAGCTTTAACAGACGTCCAGTGGCATAGAAACAGCCAATTACAGACATGTTTAACCAGCAATTGGTTTCAGCAATCTGTACGAGTGTATTGAAAATAAAATCAATTGTTACAAATACGAAATACGAACCTACAAAGCAATTCTATAAAAAAAAAAGTAAAGAAATCATGAAAAAATAAGCCCTGATAAATGGTTCGTCAAATTTAATTGATACAACTTCACCATACACACATTCTATTTGAACTCTGTAATCTTTTCAGCAGTTTGTGGGAAAAAAAGGCAAAATTAACTGGTGGATGGATGTCTGAATTTGAATTTGAATTACACACAGTCTGAAGAAGTGATTGCAAAACAAACAGCAACAAAAATCTCAACCAAAATTAAATTTCAATTAATCACCACACAAAAGAAATAAATAAAACAAACAGTGAAAGACGCAATAAAACGCGACAACTTCATTCGGCCTGATGACTGACTGACTGGCTGACTGGCTGACTGGCTGACCATCATCATACACAACAAGAGTTTTCTTCACACATGAATGAGCCAGACTTAATGTCCATTGCTGTTCATGGATTTAACTGATTTAACTGTGGCTGTATTTCTTGAAATTGATTAATTTATTGGAAATTAACATGATTTACCAATAAATCAATTGGTTTAATGAAGATTTTGTTTTTTATCTTTTTCACAAAAACGCCAGCACAGCAACGAAAAGCAACAGTTTCAATGAATAATTTGATATTATGGAGGCACGCTACTTACTACCTCAAGCCTTCAATTACCCTTATTTAGTTCACTTCTTAAACGCATCACTGGGAAAGATTCATTAATCTAACAAAACGACAGCCAACTGAAAATAAATAATTACTAACATTTAAGAGTTTAGTGGAAATTAGATTAAGTTCATTGCCAAGCAGTTATGAGGGTGTATTCAAAATATAAAAAAAAAACTCTTTTATTTTACATAAACCTAAAAAAGTTGAAAATATTCGTACAGTATTTGAGAAAAATTCTTATCGCAACAATGGAGAAGAAAGTTGCCCACATTATTGTTTTGTGAAGAAATCAAACAAATTGCATCCTGAGGATAATTTTTTGCAGAAAAAAATTCTTATCAAATATTTCCAATATAGAATAGTTTTATATAGAAAATTTCTAATAATAAACAAATTTCAACAGAATATTTTAGTAAATGAATAAATTAAAAAAAAAAAAAAAATTTATATTAAAATTTTGCTACCAAAAATGTTTGTAATCGAATAACATTTTAAGAATTTTTTTTAATTGTTAAACCTTTGTAATCGTTTATTTTACTATACTAAGAAAATGTTTCCAGAAAATTTTTAATATCGAATAAGTCATTTCAAGGATTTGTCATAACAAATCATTTACTATAGAAAATAATTTTAATTTTTTATACAAATTTTTCATAATCCAATAGTTCTGCAGTTCCTTCAATCGAATAATTCTTCGTAGAAATTTTTTATAGAAAACTTTTGATAAATGTTTGATTTTTTAGGGAAAATTTTTGATATTCAAAACTTTTAAGCGAACAACTTTTTGTTCGAAATACTTTTAATCGAATAAATTGTGATCAAACATTTCGAATAATATCATAAAGAAAATTGCGAATACCAAACGCTTTTCAACAGCATAATGGCACCCTTCTAGGGCCCAAGTGGGCCCATCTCATGACCGGCAGCCCACGAAATAAACCCTTTTCAATGAATACGAATACTTAAAAAAAAAACACTAAGTCGAAGTATTCATTTCTAATATCGAATAATTTCGAGAAGAAAATTGCGAATACCAAACGCTTTTCAATAGCATAATGGGACCCTTTTAGGACCCATCCCATGACCAGCAGCCCGCGAAATAAACCCTTTTCAATAAATACGAATAATTAGAAAAAAAAAAAACATTCTACCGCATGTTTTTATAACCGAATAACTTGCGAATAATTTTCCGCAAATAATGGTTTAAAGGAAATTTCGAAAGTCGATTATTTCCTTATGGCAAAATTAATGACGGCGAAGTATTTTCTATACAAGACTGTATAAAAAGCTGTAGACGAATAGTTATTTGTTCGAAATTCTTGTAATTGAATAATTTGCATTGAAATAATTTATATTTCTCAATACAAGATTTGTGAAAATTAATTGAATAATCTCGTATTTAAAAAGTTTCGCAAACTCAAGTAATAATAAAATAACACTGTAAGTCGTATAACTTCCTTAAAACTATTTGTACAAGTGAAAAATTTTCTATAGAATATTTCTACTAAAGAATAATTTTCTATAGAAAACTAAAGATAATGAAATCTTTGCCACAGAAAATTTTATAATCGAATAAACTTTTCTGCAGTCTTTGATACCAAAGGATTTCTGCTCAATTTTTTTAGAATAATAATAATAAAATAGTACATTAACATAAAATAGTACATTTTAACAGTCATATAACTTCCTTAAAACTATTTGTACAAGTGAAAAATTTTCTATAGAATATTTCTACTAAAGAATAATTTTCTATAGAAAACTAAAGATAATGAAATCTTTGCCTCAGAAAATTCTATAACCGAATAAAATTTTCTACAGAATATTTCTAATAAAGAATAATAAATTTTTCCCCAGTGTTTGACATCAAAGAATTTCTGCGCAAATTTTTTTAGAATTAAATTATTTTCAACAGAAGATGTTTCAGAAAGAAAAACTCACTGCTTGAAAATTTGTTTAATGAATGATTTTCTATTGGCAAAGAAAGATTTGCTTTAGAAAATTTTTATTACGGGTTAGTTTTCGAATTTCGAATAATTTCCCATAAAATATGTTTGCAATCTTGACATTTTTATCACTTCAATCATTTACTGTTCAAAATTTTCATAATCGAATAACTTGTTCAGTCAGAACAAAAGACACGAAAATAAAGACCTTTTTTTAGGAAATTTCTGAATCAAATGCCTCCTGGTTAACACTTATAAATGAAACTTTCTTTGGCTTTTAACAAATTTTATGACTAGAATTTACAAGTATTTGTAGTTACTGTGTACTGGTTGTACATATGTATGTACATATTTACCAGCAGCAACACTTTAGCACGCCATTATTTAGGTCAATATACATGCAGTGTGTGTATTGTGTGATAATGTGTGTGCAAAACATTCTGCCATAATAGTTTTACTGTATGCAACAGTCATTATACGGTTTAATCTTAAAATCTTGCCTGACCTTTAAGCGGAAGTTTTAAGCAAAAGTGTGCTTTTAAAGGATATTTTCCCAAGAAAATCCGTTTTTTATGAACCCACATGCATTAAATTTTACTTCCGGCTTTTACAATTTTTTATGGGGCGCTTTCTTTTTTTATTTGGCAAAAATTGTATTAAAACTTAGTACGAAAAAAACGCGATGCTTTCTATCACACTTTTACAGTAAAACTCATAAATTTAGGTATTTCCGGATTTGGTGAGGTGGTGGCCTACTTTTCTATCGCAATTTGTTGCTTAAAATTTGAATGGCAGTGAGCGAATGAATGAAAGCCATAAAAGGGCTTAGCATTTATTAGTTTGATAATGAAGCTTTTTTCACTTTACTTTCAAGTTTCCTTTTTATGAAATCATGCAGTAGTCACACAGTTTTTCGTCATAATTAAGGGCATGCCAACATTTCCCAAAAGTGACATCGCCAAAACAACTAATGGTGTTTAATTAAATGTTTGTTAAACATTCCGAAGTGGATTTTAGTGCCCTACAATTTGGCTGTCAGTTTCAACTTTCAAAAAATTGTGAGGCATATTTGAAAGCTTTTCATGGCTTTTACATTTTTACATTTTTTTTTTTTTAATTATAAGGCACATTTTTGTTACGACTTGCATAACAAAACAAGTTGAATGCAAATTGCGCTACTATAAAACAAAATCGAATTTTTTGCAGTGAACTTTCATTCTCAAAAATTATATATGCAAATGTTCTTAACTATATTTTAGACGGCTTTTGTAGTTTGTCAAAAAAGGATATACGGGAAGGACCTGGCAGCGTAACAGTTTATAAATAAAATTTGTTGCAAATTATTCTAGGCTGCAAACTGCATATCGTGGTGCTAAAATCAAAATTAAAAGCTAAAAACACTAATGAAATTAATTAGCTTAGGAAAAATATTTTTGAAAGGACAAAGAAAACGAACGATTTAAAAAAATATGTACTGTAACAGCCAACCAGTATAATTGAAAATTAAGCAAAAATAAAGTGTCAGAAAAACACGTTGTAGCTTAAATTCAAAAACTGCATTACAGATAAAATTTTATTTAAATATTTTAGACTCCAGTTGCGCTTTGCGGTTTTAAAAATAAGTATAATTTCTGTACAATTCTGGCGGAAGACATTCTCATCTAGCCCTTCAAACAAAGATACCGTAGACACATAACTACTAGTCACAAGAAGCTTAAATGCCAACTACCTTCATACCAAAACTTATAAAAAAGAAAATCGAATGTAAAAAACCACAAAATTTTAAAGAAACGGAAATGGAATTATTTTACTACGAAAGTGTTTTTTTTTAGCCCAATTAATTTATTTCAGCTAAAGGAGCGAAAAAATTTATGAGAAGCAAAAAAAAAAACAAATTTTAAGACTAACAGATATATGGAACAATTCTCAGCCGAAGCAAGAAAATTATAATATTTTGTACTATCAAAATATGTTATTGTCAACTTAATAATTTATGGAAAAATTTAGTTTTGTAAAAAATATAAGAAAAATAAATGTACTTACCTTCAGCAAGTGTTAAAAAAATTCGCAAATTGATGATTTTCTCTCAGTTATGATGAAACAAGTTGAAAAATTGAAGCAATTTCCTTAAACCGCCAGCAAGCTGAAATTATAAAAAAGGATATATGCAGAGACTTAAAACTAGCCGTAAAAAACCAAAGAAAATATGGTGTAAATAGTCTTAGAATAAAACAGCAAGTTGTAGTGCACTTAAAATTCAGTTTGAATTGTATGAAAAAAAAAAAACAAACGAAAAATTATATTTTACTCCTTTAAAAAGAAAGCCAAAAATTTGCAGAAAAAACTTGTAACATTTCTTTAATGAAAACCGCATATTTTAATAAAAACAATATACAAAAAATTTAGATGTCCTTTGAAGACCCTTTAAGACCGTGCGATACCACCTCTTAACAGGCGGTTCCAACACAACATTTGCTTCATTTCATATCCTGCCTGGAATGCCGTAAATGCCAACATTACCCCAAATAAATATTCGTTTTTATTTTATTATACTGTTATAGCTGGCAAATACAATGAAACTACAAATGGTAACGTAATCCCTCCTGTTATAGAGATTAACTTTTGAACTGTGTTTGTGTTGCCTGTTAGTTTTCTTAAGCTGCTACTTTAGTTTCTTTTTTGCACATTTCATATTTCCAACATTTTCTTTCCTGTGTTAATATTCGTTTTTAGTTCACTTTAATCTTTTGTTTGCACATGATTTTTGATAACAAATGGAAGTAAATCAATATGAGCAGTTTTCCTGAGTTTTGAATTTTTACATCTACTGGTGTAATGTTGCCTAGAATTTTCCGAAGCATATGCCAAAGTCATTAAGATTTCATGTTAATAGAAAATTCAGCAAATAATGGTTTAAATGCATGCTGATTTTTTTTTTTTTCTTTTGTAAGAATTCCATGAAAAGTAGATATGAAAAAGTTTTAGGTTTTTGTATAAAATTAATTAGTATAAAATTAAAATCAAGGGATAATAAACAAAAAAGAGGCATTAGGTGTTTTATATGTTGCTAAAATCTTTTATATACTAAAATAAAAAGAGGACGGTTATGGCAAATATTACCAATGTTTCTCTAACTTTCGAAACTAGTATGCAAAAGGAAGTATGTATTCCGTTTATTAAAAAAGGATATATGGGGAAGTTCTGAAGCAAAAGCAGCAGGCCATTCGAATTTTGTGATAATGTTTTGAGCACATAGCCGGAAGTTTTTACAAGCTTAAAAACCAACCAAGTTAGGAAATAATAAAAGTTAAAGGGTAAAACAAATCTAATTTTGTATCCATGTAAATGTAGCAACTATTCTGAAATTGCTGAAATTTACTGAAATTAAATAAAAGCAGCAAAATGTTCATTGCATAGTAATAATATAGCAACGAAGAAAAAATTATCGTTCCCAAAAAAAAGGATATATGGGAAGATTACGAACTAAAATAAGTACATGAATGAAATTTGGTGATAGTGTTCTGTGCGCAAAAACCCAAGTTTTTATAAGCTGAAAACAAAAACGAAGAATTAAAGACAGAATTAAAGCCAAAATAGTAAAATGTTTTTCCGGTAAAAATACTCAATAACTAAACTATCTAAAGGGTACTACAATCAGTATGAGTTTTTGTAGAATTTTTATTACAACACCTAAGAAACAATATGTAATAAAAACATTCGAAAAAAGGATATGTGAGAAGGTTGTGCAATAAAAGCAGCAAATTAATCAAATTTGGTAATAATATTCTATGTATAGTACTAAAAATAGTTATGAACTCAAAAGTAGTATTGAGAATTGAAAGCCAAGTTAAATTATAAAAATGTAGTATAATATCTACATATACATACATATGTATATGTATAGAAACAACTGCTCTAAAGTTTTTCAAAAATACCATTAGCTTTTGCAAAAATTTTGGCATGAACTAAAATGTAGAAAGAAAATTAACAAAAAAAATAATTACTTTCAAAAAAGGATATATGGAAAGGTTGTGAAGAAGTAAAATCGATAAAACAATAAAATTTGGTGAGAAAGTTCTACACACTAAACTCCAAGTTATTATAAGTTTAAGAGCGAAAATAAAACAGAATCTAAAAAAATATTCTTTGCTTAATATATGAAACTATTTAAAGCACTGAATCTATTTAAAAAATAAAACAAATATTAAAACTTTTTGAAGTAGTGGTTCTTTCTTCTTTTGGGTAGTTCTCAAATCAATCTTACGAATTGAAAACAAACAATAAAAATAAAAGAATCCATATATGCCACACATATTAGACTGTTTAATTTCCTAAATTTACTGCACATAGCGACAGTTTTTTGTTACACTTGTATTAATATTATATTTGAAATGACAAAATGAGCATATTGTAAAAAAAAGGATATATGGCAAGGTTGTGAACCAAAAGCAGCAAAGCAACCAAAATTGCTCATAACATTCTTCGGATAGAGCTTGAAGTTGTTATATACTTAAAAGCAGTATTTAGAGCCGAAAACAAAACTAAACAGAAAATAAAATATTTAGCAGGTTAAAAATATTGTATATACTAAAAGTTACTAAAAAGACTCACACTTTGCAATAGTATTATTAATAATAGAGGGCGAGGGTAAAAAATACTCATATATTTTTGAAAAAGGATATATGGGAGGGTTGTAAGCTACAAGCAATAAAACATTAAAATTTGGTGCAATTATTCTATATGCAAAACTGCAAGTTGTCATAAGCTTAAAAACAAAATTACCCCAAAAACACAGAATTAAAACAGGAGATAAATATTTTTCCCTGCTAAGCTGTGTAAAAATAGAAAAAAAAAATCATTAAGCAATTGCAAATAGTGTTGATTTTTGTTCATGTGCAATTTTTAAATTGCAATTCCTTAAAAAGCTCATGGGGGAAAAGGGTTTAAATCAAAATTTTTAAAAATTGTTTCATCAAATTTGTTTTTTTTTTTTTCAATTTATTTTACTACAATCTCTTTCGAGCTACAAATATTTTTTATATAAAATTGTTTAACAATGTTACTCAATATTATGCTAACAGTTTATTAGCATCGTCAGCATGATATTTGAAACATTTCAAAATACACTAACAAACTGTTATAGAAATATTGAATAAAATTGTTAAGAAATTGTATATAAAAAAGTTTTGAATTAGTTTTTCATAAATTAATAAGATCAAATAAAAATTAAATCTTTCTAAATCCTTGGCAAAAAATTTATTTTCCAAAACCAAACTATTTGCGCTTTTCAGCCAACTTATTTTTTGGCACGCAAATTGTCACTTAAATGCGGCAACACCTACTTTTCGCTCCTTGTAATCATAGTAAAATTAGTAATTTTGCACATTTCTCCCTTTTTTTTTGCAAATTCTGTTTATAATAAATGATTGTTTCGCCTGGGCAAAAACATCACTCGAAAACTGGCCTCAACAGAAACACTTTGTAACGACACCTTTGTTAATTAAGTAGGAATGGAAATAAAAGGAAATTATACAATTCCAATGAAAAAAAAAAAACAACAAAGAAAACTAATGACTCTAACACGTAAACAAGTTGATAATAAATGGGAAAATACCGTGAAAAATGTTTGTATGGGGAATAGAAAAGAGTTGTGTTCAAGCGAGGAATGAGGGCAGAGAAATAAACAAAACAAGTTTTTTATGTGGTACTTTTTTACTTTTTTTCTTCTAGGTGATACCACTTCGGCAAAAGGCTTTCGAAAGGCTGTAAGAAAGGGCTATTATCATTTTATCAAGGTAAATTTAATTTTTCTTTGTATTGAATTAAAAGATTAAGAATAAAACTTTGAAGTCCAAAAACGGCCATTGATACGCCATACAGAGGCGTATCAATGAATGAACACTCTATGAATAATAACTGCAAAAAAAAAATATTATTAAAAACTTGTGATTTCGAAATGTTTATTGAAAACTTATTTAAGTTGATGTCGGCCAACCTGCTGTTGCCTTTGCATTGTAGTGGTCTGCGAAATTACACAACTGAAGAGATTCCTTCCCAAGCAATTATGTTTTGAATAAAAATCAAGTAGCAAATAAATTGCCACTTGAGCAGCTGCAAGCGAATGTTTGTGACTTGTTACTTAAATTTTTATCACAAAACTCTGGTGAGGCTACAATTTTTAGAAAACGATAAGCCTTGTTTCAGTTGTATATTTTTTTAGGAAACCTGAATATTTTCACAATACAAAGCTGAGGTAACGAATGACAAAACTATTGTATATATGTATGTATGTAACAAAAAACCCCATAAAATCCATTTAACTTGGGAAGCTTTTATGTTACTACTACTGTAGTAACTGTCTTTTGGAAGCTGTTATGGCATCCAGTAAAAACTTTTCCCAATGTTAAAGTGAGGTAACGAATGACAAAAAAAAAATATCAGGAAATGATATTCACCCATATTGCGAATGCCGACGTCGTTACAAGTAATGTCGTCATGCAGTGTCACTGTATTGCCGCCGTCAATATTGAGAGTAGTTGCGAGTTATCGTCGACAAGTTTGTATTAATGAGGTCAATATTACGGCGTCGTTGACCTGAATTGACTTTGTTTCTGTCAACAAAATTTTTAGCGTCGACATGTGAATTTGCGTTTCAAACATTTCAGTTAGTGCCATGGAAAAAAAAAATTAAAAATCACAACTGTACAGCAATTCGAGGTCCTTGTTGCCGAACTCCAAAAAAAAAACACAAGCTTAGCAAAAGGGTTTGTAAAAAGTTCAAACCCTTACAAATTCAAGGAAGATTGGGAAGCAATAACTTTAAAATTAAATTCTCTTGGACCTCCAATAAGAGACAGTAACGGTTGGCAAAAAGTAAGAAACGTTTAAAGCATGTGCATCTTATACATATGTTGTATTATACTTCTTTTTTTGCAGGTATGGAGAGATTTCAAATGCAAATTAAAAAAAAAAAATGAGCCACAATAAGGCTGAAATGAATGCTACTGGTGGTGGTACATTTCTTTATTTTCTTCATCACTGCTTTCACTTGATTCAAACATAAAAAACATTTTTTCACAAAATTAAGGATTAAAAAATTTGGAAATCACATTTATTAAATGTCAAATCATATGGAGATGATATTTTCGATCGATAACACGTCGACGCCAACACATGCGCACAAATTAATACCAAATGAGTGTCGAGCTGACGCCTGCGTCGACAAAATTTGAATGCGGCCAAAAATTGACGATGACGTCGACAACGACATTCGCAATGGAGCTGATTGTATAAAAAAAAATCTCATAAAACGCCTGTTTTCTAGAAATGTGTTTTATTTCCACAATATTAAATTGTGGCAACAAATGACAAACATTTTAGAGTTTTATTATAATCAAACAGAAAACCCATAAAACGCATGTTCTTTAGAAAACTGCCAAATTTCCTCAGCCCCAAACAATCGATTAATCATTATATTTTAGCATCTTAAAGTAATAAACCGCAAATTTAAGCTATTTCCTTTTCAACGATTATAACTGAGTTGATTCCTTTTATGGTGTCCAACCAAAATGGGCTTTCAAGGTCATTAGTTTATATTTTCATTTAAAAGAAAAACTACATCCTTTCATTTAAATCGTTCCCGACGTTTCGTTGGTTTATTTCCAACTTCTTCAGGGGTAAATTTTTATTTATTATAACTGAGCTTTGACCAGTTATAAACATTGTCAATATTTTGCCAAAAACTACTTCGTTACCACGTCTTACTTTCTTTCTTTTTCCTTACATTAAAAACACCCAATTTGAAATCAATCACTTTTTATAAAAAAGGTCACAAGAAATACGGAATATAATAGTTAAACTGGCGCCAAACTCCTGCTGTTAAGTCAGGCACAGACCATTTGTGGAAAAAATCAACTTTTCTTTTAGCAATTTGTTGCAAGCAAGTAAAAACATTTCAATTAATAACGAAAAAAAAAACCCACAAAATAAATTCTTATCAAAACCGAATGTTGCAATTTATAAGAACGACAATACAAAACGTACAATTTTATATGCGTTTTAAAACCACAATTCCCTTCCACGCAATAAAACAAAATTTCAAACAAATAAATAAAACATAATCCAAGAAAACAATAGACAATCGCTTGCTATTGTCCTATCGACAAAGAAGGGAATAACGACGCTGTTAAAATACTCCCCGCTTTGAAACTGCCAACCCACGTTTCAACAATTTTTTTTTCTAGTTCTTTTTTTTTTTTATTAGTTTCTCACGCAATCTTCGCATTTTTAGTGACACTACACCTGTGTTACAGTAAGTTTTCCTTTCTTCTAAACTATTTAAATGTTTTCAAACAAATTTTTCAAATACACGTTGTATGATTACGAACGTATAAAATGAATGTGTGTTGTGCTCTATTCCTAAAATTGCTCTTATTGTTCTTTTTTTTAACAGTAAAATCATTTCAATACAAATAATGTGTTTAACCAAAAAAAACGCTGAAACGTATCTTGTCCTAAAAAGAATGTCATGCAGAGTTGCAATCTACGCATCATTCTATTAGAAACAATACAATACAATAAAATAGAATATTTTATTTTATATATTATAAACGGGGGGGAAAAATCAACGTTTATTTATTTATTCTTTTCTTCCAATAAACAATGGATTCTCTTCTTTGTGAGCAAGAAATAAATTCTTTTGTTAAAATATGTATGTGTTTCGCTTTCATTTCAACAAATATATATATATATATATATATATATATATATATATATATATATATATATATATATATATATATATATATATATATATTTTTTATAATATGTATGTCTTGAGCCCTCTTTTGTTCGAGGCTCTAAATTACAATGTTAAACAATAAATTCATACACATGTTTGGGGGGTTTGACATCATAACAAATAATAATTTTTCCATACGGTTTCTACTTTCCACCAAAAAAAAAAAAAAAAAAAAAAAAAAAGACTTTAACGGTGTTGTGCTAAGACCACAACTTGCACAGAAACCATAATGAGAATAATAAGTTCTTAGGAAGTCTTAAAAGAATATTTTACTTTAATTGAATGTTTGTTACCAATGAACCTGCAATTCTAATAAATTTCAATCATAATAATAATAATAATAGCAAAATATGCATATTTTAGACTTGAGGTGAGCATGCTGAGGCATGTCTTTTAGCAAAAATTTCAGAATGCTATACACATTTTAATGAACCCCAAACTTTAAGGAAATAAAACATTAAAGTATACTCGAGACCAAGCACTTAATATTCATATCGGACATAATATTAACACGACGAGAGCTGACGAGAAGTGTAACGGCTTCGAAACAGCTAATTGTCGCTCAGCTAAAGACCTTTGATGTTTCCTTGTCATAAGCTCGACTAACGTAATATGAACTACTTAACTAAAAGGTTATAGTAACAGGTGGGCCAAAAGAAGTCATCAGTTGTTATTCGCTTTTCAGAAAGCGACTGCACTGCCAAAAATGTGCAAAATACAGTTTCAACTTCAGCCTAAAGTTCATAAGACTTTATGATTCTAATAGGGATTGTTTCTCATATCCAAAATTGCGTGTATACGAATTATGTGGCCTCATACATTTTAAAACATTTTGCATCAGAAAAAAAAACTTGCCTCTATTTTTAAATATTTTTCAAAAACTCCTACAATCTAAAAATAACAAAAAGAAGCAACTCCCTTTAAAATCCTTTCTTTGAAGCCGCTTGCTTAAATTTGATGCCCAAACAATAAATTTAAATTTATCTGTAAAACTCCTATCAAAAAACTCAACACACAAACTCAAGAAACTCCTACCATAAGGAAAAATTCTTTTAAATGAATTAAAAATGTCCCACTTAACTTCAACACAAAATTCCACATAATGCATGCACATGTACACACGCACACATATACAATGTAAAACCACAAAAGAAATAACTCGACAGGATATAAGACATGTCTTGGCTGGGTATGTATGGTAATCATATATTCTAACGCTTGCATATGTTCAGAGCACACAAATCAAATCAAAGGCGTTGTCAAAATTATCACTGCTAACCATCTAGGGAAATGGACAGAGAAGAACAGAGAAAAAAATGGAAATTTAAAACTTAAAGAATAAAGTAAGTAACTAAAGTTACACCCAGTTTTGTATTTGATTAAAGTAAACACCACAACAAGACATGTTAACAAAGTTTTTAAGGAAATAAATTGCAATTTGCTTATGGTCAATTGTTTGAAAGAGTGAGAGGGAGAGAGAGGGGGGGGAGAGGAAGAGAAGCAGTTTGTGAATTTAAAGGATTAACTCGTCTTGTATATTTTTGAAACACAGAATAGATTTTTTTTAATGAGCCGGAAATTTGAATTTAGCAATTTTCGTGTTAAAAAGGAAACATTTGCTTTGAGAAGACAAAGGATTGCATGTCCTTAGTCTATATGACCAAAGTGCCACCACCATGGTAAAGGGCTAGTTAGCATTAGTGGACTTTTAACTTGTCATAGTTAATACAAATGGTTTTATTTATGACAGAAATTCTAAGAGTCAACCTTTAAAAGAGTAAAATCTCTTCTTTGTTTTGTGTGGCCCTCTTAAGCACCAAACTGTTACAGAAATTTTGTTACTGATTTCGAATAGATTGAATACTTTTAAATACCATCTCATCGTTTATGGAAAAAAAACAACAACAAACATTTAATAACTATGGCCAGTGCAGTCAGTGGTAATTTTTAAAACATTTTTATGGCTGCCTTGACTTGTTTCCAATATAAAAAAAAAAAATCCTGCTAAAATCGAACCCCCACAAACAAACAAAGCAAGATCGTTTCTCCACATTGTTGAGGGTGTTAACTCAACATTTTTTCTTTTCGTCCACCATTATTTAGTAATTTATTTAATAATTTTCTTTAGTAATAACACAATTTTGGTTAAAGTATAATTTTACATGGACTTTTACTCCAAAAGACATAAACACGCCTTCGTCAAATAATTTATGGCTATTTTATACAATATTACACAATCCTTGTTTATACTAAAGAAAGAAACCTTAAAATAATTATGACATGAAAAAAAATGTATTTTTCTCTCTCTTTCCTCAAAAAAAAGGTTTTAAATTTCTTATAAAAATCATAAAAATTTAAATTATGTTACGTTCTCGTTTAGTTTAGGTTGGTTTGGTTTGGCAAGGCATATTATATTTACAGTTTTGCTTGAATTGCTGGCGTAAGTGTCATTTCAGATGCAGCCGAGCAAGGCATATCAAATGTTACTTTGACAGCTACTGACTTGTGCTAATGAGTTTAACACATTTTTTATTACTTGCATACTTAAACTCTTTAAAACTTAAGCAACCAGAATATACAAAAAAAAAAAATAAATAAATATCTCAAACTGCAAGAACTATTTAGTAAGTAAGTTAAGTGTTTAAGTGTGGGAAAGAGAAACTATTTAAATAAACGTGTGTGAGTGTGCGTGTTTGTCCTAGTTGTGGTTTCTTATACAGCTCAAGCAGCAGCTGCCTGCCATTTGAAATGTTCAACTCGCAAAACAAGAAGCAGAATCTGTTAAATTATTTCAAATTAATTTTCACTCTTCTTGCTTTACTTTCTCTATCTGTTTTAATTATAAATGTCATTAAACCAAGTGACACTTTTTGATGTGTCAGCCTTTTTCTCCAAATATCTTGAACAAAAAAAAAAAAACAGAAATCAGTTTTGTGGATAAAAACACAAACACGCACACATTTTAGTACCTCAAAAGTATAATTAATGACTTTTTGCTTTTTGTTGGCGGCTTAAAATAATTATCATTAAAATTTTGTAAGAAAAAGTTGATGAGTTGTGGAATTTGGTTCGCTTAAATGTGTCAAAAATTTGTCATAAAATCAATTTGTACAATTCAAAATAGGAGCAATAAAAGAAGCACATATCATCACACTAAATTAATCCTCATTGGAATTTAACGTCTCAATAAAAACACATAAATGATGAGACACATTTCATACACCTAGAGAAAAAATGAGTTGAAAGCAAAAGAAACATATACAAGTGTATTACGCTATAACTGTTGAAAACAGTTATCTTAATATCAAACAACATTAATTAAAAGTTTCAAAATGTTACTTTTAATACAATATTTTGAAAATCTAGATTTCAACTTAATTTAGTTACTAATCAAATAAACGGTGGTTCCACCATTATGTTCGATGTCAATGCCAAGTCCCACCTTAAGGTCAAGCTTTCTGCCCAACTTAATTTGGCATTTCTTCCAATCCAATCATGCGGAAGTTCCTGATTGAGCAGAGTAGTAAGATTGTTAAAGCCTTTTACGAAAATGGGTGTTCAATTCAAAATAAATATTATATGCTTCATGATTTTTTGGTCAGCATACTTCTGTGGACTCGTTACCAAGCAGCATTGCCGCATTTGTACAAATGAGAGTCTCCGAGTAATTGTCGAAAAGACGGATTGCTTCTTGCAGTTTATGGGCTGCCGGTGCCACTGCACTGCTTCGAAAATGAGATCGCCCAAGCAGTTTCTGTGAATGGTGTTCGCTATTGTAAATTGCTGGGCCCAGAAAGATGTGATTTTGAAACACTGCCACAGAGTACACAGTGGTAAAAAAAATTTACTTTTGAAAATCGCCCCAATCAGCTGATAGAACGCCTGTTAAACAGAGTAAACTGTACAAAATTCATCAGTAGCTTACGATCTTAGGGCAGAATTTCCCCCATGTTCTCCGCTACTCTTGCCCCTCAAAATAAAAATCCATCTTTTATGTACTCTCACTCACCTGCGCTCTGCTCTAAAGCACATAAACTTCATTATCTACTGGTTAGTCAGGTGTAAAAATAACTCCTTTTTTCCCTCAACTTATTATATTTTCCTTTTTCAAAATACTACATAAATTTTGTGCTGCCAGCAACAGGATATCAATAAAAATCATTTATTTCTCCAATATTTTTTTTTCATTCATTTTATAAAAAATCACCAGTTATGAGCAACAATTTTGTGTAGTAAAATTTGTTGCACGCATATCGTTGCAGTTAAACGAAATTGTGTACAATTTGACAGGAAATTTGCTGGCAATAAAACAACTTTTATAAAATGTATAATAACAATGTTGCAGGAAAATGTCCATAAACTATAGTTTTTTATTTTTCATTATTTTCTTATTTTATTTGTGTAAATAAAAACCAAATTGCATATTTCAAAAACAGCTTGTTGTTAAATTTATTTAATGGCTTTAATACGGTTAAAAGGCTTTTAAAAATGTAAATAAATAAACAAAAATCAGCAGTTGTATTAAAAACAAGCAGCAAGCAATTTTAACAATTTGGACACTATTGAAAGAAAACGGACCAAACAATGTGGTTGTTGGCACGCTACTGCATGTCATCAGGAAACGTCATAATAAATGCAAAATCATGAATGCTGGGCTAAATATTCTTTTTTAATAAATGATACCTTAACAGTAAGCAAACCTTATTTTAAATTAAAATCTATTGATGACAAAAGTAAATATTTTAAATAAATAAATAAATAAAAAAAAAAATTATCGTTAAACGTCTTAGCGCTGCCTCTATTTTGAACAACGATAACGATTGCAGAATTAGTTCTTAGATTTTATTTCAAAATATTTGCCTGCTTTCTAAATTCTACTGCTTCCATAATTTGCTTTTTTAATATAAAGGATACTTGAGCGGTGTTTATATCCTTGTAGCGAGAGACTTAAAATTCTGCAAAAAAGAACCAAAAATCCTTTTTTTAATTGAAGGTGGCTTTTTTACTGACATTTTCTTATAAATAAAAATAAAGGATATATGGCGGATGGACACACCAGTGCACTGACTGAAGAGAAAATTAGAGGAGAGCTGTAGAAAACTATTTCACGAGTCGTAACTAAGTTTTCACTGCTTTAGAAACAACGGTGCTACAAAATTTTAGTTTTTTCAACATAAAGGACATGCAAATATGAACTTAGTTATTTATTTGCTTTAAGAGCCAATTGAAATGTATTAATTCAGGTCCATTTTTGGACCTGAATTAACATAAAGGACATGTTTATATTTTAAAATCGATAGCTTTATAATTTTCAGACTTCAGAAGAATCCCTTTTGACAAGTTATACTAACGTTTTACAATAAATTTTTGGCTTATATACTTCTTTTTTTGTTAAAAATTTCTGGTATGAAAATAAAGGATATGTGGCGTAAGGTCTTATTAGTGCACCGATTGAATATAAATTCATAGGGAAGCAGTAAGGTACTGCTTCACGAGTTCTAACTAATTTTCAATTTCATTCTGGCTCAAAATAAAAGTTTTATATGTATATAAATGGTATAATCGAGCGAAATTGTATGTACTCAAAAATATGTACATATTTGCCAATGTATAATAACTCTCATGACCTTTTGAAAACTAATATTGTTGAAATTAAAATTTTTAAATAAAGGATATAAGGAAGCTTGAAAAGTCCTGGCACTAATTGAGGTAAAATATACCACAGAGAATTTAGCAAACAGTTCTAAGACCTTTTTGCAATTTTATACAGTTTTTTTTTCGCAAAGAATACATTTTTTTAAATAAAGGATATATGGGCAGCAACCGTGTCCTTCCATATATAGCGTTAAAATTTTTCATAAAAACTGGGCACACATTTTTACAAATAGTTATGAGATTTAACTATATTTTGAATATTATTGCTACAAATAAAAATAAAGGATATATGAGAAGTATAAATATAATTTCCGAGATTTAAATGAAATTCACAATTGAGCCTAACAGTGGTATTTTACAAATTGTAAGCAGCTTTTTATGCCAGTTCAAACACGTTGGTTGAAGAAAATATGTGCATAAAAATTGTCTATTAAGAAAGTATATATATGTATTAATTATGCATTTACATTTCGAAAAATTTCGAAAAAAAGTTTTAAAAAGCTTATCATTCAGTTATGAAATTTAATTGAATTCTGAATATTATTGCTACAAATATGGGTATTTCTAAATAAAGGATACAAGGGAAGTATAAATATATTGTCAGACATTTGAATGAAATTCACTATTGAGCTTAACAGTAGTATTTTACAAATTGTAAGCAGCGTTTTGTGTCACGTTTAAAATTTTTTTTTTTTTATTTATTTTTTTTTTTTCTTTTTGAAGAACAAATTTACATTAAAAATTTGCATTAGGAAAAACATAAAAAGGCATATTACATTTCTACTTCGAAAAATTTTACATTAATGAATATATTTTCTTTTAGAAGCAGGGCATCGTTCAGGTCTAACCTTACCAGCTTATTTTTGTTTGTATACGTGCCTACCTATTCATATTGAAAAAATCAGCACATATGCAAACAAAATATCAAACAACCCATTTGGGCAAGAGAAATTAAACGACAGACAAAACTGGTTTCGGTAAAAGGTGATGACTAGCAAAAGAGCAAATAGAACGAGTGCGATAAAGGTTGTGCAAATCAATGAACAGCCAAAATCTAAATCCATCATCTACTTGAAACCAACAAGCAAAAAAAAAAGTGGATGAATTTCATACAAAAAGCATAAAGGACACAAATTCAACACATTTAAAGTGAAATGTACATTGACAGCACAAGTTTGGTTGAACAAAATGTTTGGACACAAAAAATATCTGCATTTAAGTACAAGTGACACATGTTCTTTCTGCAAAATTGTAGCTGCATTTATTTCTTTGTAGAAATTAAATTTTATCTCTTTTTTTTTAACAAGTGTCAAGTTATTTGACACACTCATTCAACTACAAAGGAACTCTTTAGTTTATTTTTTGTTGATTTAACGCCAATTTTAAAGTAAAAAGGGATTAACAATCCTTTCCATTTAACAGGAAATTGGTTTAGCGAAAAAAAAGCTGGTAAGAAAAAAGGGCACAAATTTTCTAATAGTTAAATAAAATGAATTCAAAGCCAGGGAGGAGCATAAAAATTTCAACAAATTCTTACAACAATAGAACAAAAATTAGTGAAATGAGACAAATAATATAATTTTATTAATTTTGTTTTGTTCTATAAAAGGCTTGAATATTAACCCATTTTTTGTTTGAAAAAGGATTAATAATTTTGCAAAAAAAAAAAAATAAAAGAATACATACGAATCTGAAGGCATCTGTTTATAAAACTGAACAAAAATCGCAAAAACTCTTTCATCTTTTAATTATAACAGACACAGGAAAAAAATTACAAATCCAAAAAGTGTTTTCGGTTCCCTTGAAAGATGTATATCTAAGATTTTTAGGAAATTACAATCGAACGAGCTCTCCAGCCTGAGCTGCTACTTTTTATGATTTTCTGTGGGTTAAAATTATTTTCTCAATGTAATTTTAATTACTCAAAAACTAAATAATTTAATGACTAAAATTGAGGCCGATAAAAACCTGGCAGCTAGTTGTACCCCAGCTAAAGTAATATTTTCAATTTATTTATGTCCTTTAATTAATATCAGTCATTTGCTCTTAATTATATCTAAAATAAATTATAGCATGTTTTAACTTAAGCATGTTAAGACTTAAGTTCTTGAAACAAACTCGCAAAGAATCTCCCCGGTCCGATTTAACTTTTTATGTTAATGGGTTTACAAGTTTCTAATCTCTTAAATTTTTCACCGTATCACCATGTGTTTAAGGCTGTTTTATTAATAACCTTCACATCAAGTGTTAAAGAAATATATGTGGTTGGTAGATACTTCGTTTGTATTTTACACAATTTTCATTTTCGATCCCATTATGTATGTATGTATGTGTATTTTGGATTAGTATTGATAGAAAAGGCGATTAAGTGATGTTCGCCCGCTGATATATCGCTTAAGAAAACTCACCAACCAAATGCTGGTAACATTTTCAAAATTCTTCTTAGTTGAGTATTTTGATGTAAACAAGTTTTATTTTCAGTGTAAAATCATTACCTATTTCCATAAAACTGTATTTTGCTCCAAATAACTTAAATATCTCTCCCCTGGCATCAGGCCTGTCTCACAAGTTCCAAGATTGTTTAGGTTTAAAAAAAGTCTCTGAAGATTGTATGAATTCAGTTTGATTTTTTACTGACAAGACAATATCTTTAATTTGATTTGCGAAGTATTTCCTCTAGTTCATTTGATATTGAAGAACACTTTTGATCGGAGTTCCATAATATTCTAGATTTCGTATTATGGATAAACAAAATTTTATTATTACTAATATAAAGAAAAGTTTCTTCCCGGGCTTAAGGCTTTCGCTTTTGAAGGCCTCTTTCAATTTAATTTATTTTCTTAGCAATTCATTTAAGCCCTTACAGTCAATTTTAGGCTTTAAATTTCACTCCCACCAGCAAAAGAAAAAGAAAAGGAAGAGAAAATATAAAATTTTATGACTTTTAGCCACTCAATTTGATTGCAAATTGAAACATGAAATATAAGGTCTAAATTTCGCTTTTCTCTTATAATTTATGCTGAAACAATAATTGAAGCTCAATTAAATCGTTAAGGATCTAAGGCTACAGCAACAATTCAAACAGCTTAGGCAAAAACAATGACAACGACAACGACAACAACGACGACAACGACGACGACAATGCTGAGAACAATTGACACAAATCCCTACCAAAAACAAAAGCGGAAAGCAATAAGGATGTTAACGTCATGCAAGGACTTGACAAATACTCACACGCACACACACACACACACACACACACAAGTGCTGTAACATTTACAAAAATAGAAAAATAAACATAAATGTCGGGGGCATAAGCAAAAAATCCTTAGTACTTAAAGGAAAACATGTTAAACACATGTTGCCTCATTTAAAGCCAAACGAAAGTAAGAAAAAAAAAATCACAAAAATAAATGTTTTTCTAATGTATGCTGAAGTTGTTGTTGTTGTTGTTGTTGTTGTCAGGGAAAAGTCCCCTTAAAAATAAAATCAGGTTAACAATTATAATAAAGAAGACGAAGCAAAAGCAGAAGCAGTTGTTAAGCAACAACGGCCATAGAAATTGTAATTGTTGCAAAAACAAAACAAACATTTTTAACACAGTTAAGATCCTTAAAGGATATATAATTTTGCTGGTGTTGTTGCTATTAATGATGCTAAGTTTTAGGGGAAATTTACAAAATCGAAACATATTTGCTAAAGTATTAAAACAAACAAGCAGGAAAAAATTTGTATGTGCCATAAAAAGGCAGGGAACGAACTCGAAAAGGGGTGTCTAAGGTTGAGGTACGAAGTGATTTAATCGTTTTCAAAACACAATAATAAAAGTATTGACGAAAACTAAATTTAAACTGCCAACAAGGAGGCATAACAGCAAGCAAAATTACAGTTGAAGAAAAGTTAGAAAAAATATAAAATATGTTTAACACAAAAAAAAAATATATATATTGTATTCATAAGACACAATGGTGATTCGCAAACTTCCACAAGTACTACAAGCTTCCAAAGAAATATCTCATCTGGTCTGGTTCTAATTCAGCATATATTCATAAGGCAGAAAGCCATCTCAGGACACTCTACAAAGCGTTAGCTTATAAATAAGTCAGTCGAAAGCAATATTTTTATGGTTGCAGGTCTTAAAAATATTTATTTATCTATTAAGCTAAAATTAAATACCGGTGCAGGAAACTTCATCAATTCATCCATCAAGTCGCTCTTAAATATTGAAAAAAAAGTCCTAAAAACTCCACTGTGAAAGAAGACAAATTGCAACAATTTAAAAAAAAAATATATTTTCTCTACCAAAAATTTCTTTAAGTGTACTCTCATTAATTGCATTATTCGTAATGCCTAAAGTTCAATAAAAGCCATTAAAATACCCAAATGGTGCATTTTAAAAATTTAGAATATATTGACACACACACACACACACACACGCACACATGCACTCAAATCAGCAATTGCATACATTTTTAAACAAGTAACGAAATATTTTCAGCCTTCAAGCAACAATAAAAGTATTTGCTGCGCTTGCGAAAAAAAAAACCAAATGCAATTTGTTAGGACTCTTATGAAATTATATGTGCACATGTGTGCATTTTTGTACGAGTGGATATTTATGTTTGTTTTGGTTGTCATTGTCATCAACAATATTAAAGTGTGGATAATTTCCATCTGCATGTAAAGATAAAGTGTGTGCGAGTGTGCAAACTATTAATTGCACTTGTACCAGATGTCAATTGCATTGTGATTCCTCAAAGCACACACAAAAACACACGCACTTTCTGTTTAATCATTATCATAAAACCAGTGATAGAAACAAAAACCCACTGACCTACTTTGCGCCCAAGAATTATATATCGGCTTTTCCATGAGTATGTCCACTTTGAGTGGAAAATAGGAATCGTGTGAATCTGGTGTCGAATGGGGGCTAACGGCTTTGTATTACAGAAAATAAATAAGTACAACGATAAAAACATAGTACCAGACCCGCATTATCACTCGACATCGTTTGCTTGCATAAAAAGAGGGAAAGCAGCAATAAGGTTTAAAATTGTATTATTGTTTTGCATGTTAACCTAGCGGTCCAACGATGTCGAGTGAAATCGTGGGGGGTAGCAGTTGAAAATATCTGTAACATTCCTGCTTTGCTGAAATCTAGTCAACCGCTGAGACAAAGTTAATGTGTTTACCTTTGGTTGTTTTCATTAGGGCTGCCGTTGCTGCTATTTTTACTAGAAACAGCATGTACAATATGCTCTCTTTGTGGTCAGCAGTGAGTGAGTGAAATTATCATTACAGAAACACTTACTTGTGTTATACAGCACATTTATTTAAATTTTATAAATATTTTTTTGTGCTTTTTATTTGTTGATGCACATCTATATATTTTTTTGAGTGAAAAAGCAGTTTCATGTTTTATGAAAGAGGATTTTAAGGACCATTTCGTCAGGAAAATGTTGACAGGGACAAAAAGAAAATAAGAAAATACCCGAAAAACTTTGTAATTTGGGAGAAATGATGAACCACAATGTCTTAGCGTTTGACAGCACTTCAATATATTTCCCAATGATAAAAATTTTAAAAACTCGTAACAGAAAATTAAAGGTTATGTCCATTTTTCTTAAAATTTTGAATTAACACTTAAAAAAAAAAAATTGAAAATTGGAATTTCAAAATAGTAGTTCAGTACTTGCTTTTAAAACTGGGGTAAATTTTAGAAAGATATCAAGAAATTTACAGGTATTTTCTGTCTCTACGTTTACAGCATGTCTGTATGTAAGACGGCATAAACGTGCTGAAATTTTAAAGATAGAAAACTGCTGTACATTTTCGGGTTTTTGGAGAATTTTGCAATATACTCTTCCCCACAAATTACACCTGAATTGGATTAGTAATATCTACTTTTCTTGTCTTCTTTAAGAAAATATTGATCACGCCAATTTTATCACAAACAAATCTTCTCGATTTTGAGGAAGAAAATAGCGAACTAGAAAGCCCGATAAAGTTATTAACAATTGTAGAAAAACTAAATTTCCTTTCAAAACTGGTTTTATGTAAATCCAAAAGAAATGGCAGCAGTTACGTCGACTTTATTTCTTCGGACATTCATATAAGAAGTGACATTTTAATTTCTCCTCTTCCTTAACATTTTTTCAATTTCATATTAAAATTTCTCAATTTTGTGTGCAATTTTCTGTAGTTAAAACGAAAATTTTGAAATAACTCAGTTTCAAGTTTCAATATGAAAAGTTCTTCATATTATTTTTACATACACCTTGACAGTGAGTGACATTTTATGTCACGTACATATTCACCGGCATATTGAAATTTTGCCTGATATGAGGGTCAACAATGTATGGTCTGAGCTTATATTGTTTCTTCTGTTTTATAGATAACTATAGAGCTCTCTAAATAAAACCCAAATACCAATTTATTTTCCTCCCAGTCTTGCGTTCGCAAAATCACTTTTGACATGGAATCGCCCATATGTATCTTGTGTCACTAAAATGTGGCATATACTACGGGTGCAAATGCGTTTGTTTAAAAGTGTTTATAAATATACGCAAGTGTGTATGTGCGTGTGTGTGTGCGTGTGTGTGTGCTTTAGCATGTTACTTTGATGTGAAAAAGATTTTCCTGTTTGTGCTGGTGTTAAAACATTGTCAGCATTATTTCTCGTATTAATCAGGAAGAGTTGTTGTCTGGTTCGTTGGTTAGTTGGCTGGTGTTGCCTGCAGGAGTTTATTTCTGCTGCAGCAGGATGTGATAGCTGGTGTTACAGCCAGCCACACATGAGTTTTATACAAAGCTCTATGATTGCATACTGATGTGTTTGTTGTTAATTTGTATACACATTTACATATGTCTGTATACATATACATATACATTTACATTTTTTCTTTAATCCTTATGCAGTTTAACACATTTATTTGCTAATATACATACATTGTGCATCCATCTTCTTTGTGGCATAAATCTGCTGCAGTATTATGTCAAGTGTCAATATGTGAAATTTTTTCTACCAGGCTTTTTAAAGTAGAAACAATTAAGGTTGAAAGAAATTTGTAGCATTTAAGGAAACCCCTCAGAAAATTGTAAAATTTTCAAAAACAGTGCGACTAGAATTTAAATTTAATTTAGTTTTAATTAAGAGTTAATCATCTGTTTAAGTATAAAATTTCATATCATCAACCACTTTAAGTCATAAAAAAAACTAACTCAAATATACGTAAGTAAATAAATGTCCTGAAATACCCCACAAAATTTTTGAATTCATTCAGCATTTTTCATTTTGCTAAAAATTTTACTTTTAAATAAAGAATAGTTGAAAGGCTTGAAGTTAAACTTGGTATAGAGTATCAGAACATTGCTTCACAAATACAAATACTAAAATTTAAAAAATAACAAACAGTACACAAAAGATTGGCATGTCCTTGCACCTACGAATATTGAACTTTCTACAAAAAAAAATATTATTATAAAACATATTAGAGGCAAAACATCAGCATTTTAATTTCAAAATTTACTCTTCATAACAATTGTATACTTTATGTTATTGGAGTAGAAGAAGAATCATATTTGGCCTTGTAGGCTTGATACTTAAATTGAATTAATAAAAAAAAAAAAATCCGGAAAAATAAATAATTTATTAAAAAAAATTTTTCTTTGTTAAAAAAAGACATGCATAATCTCGCCCATATTGAAATCAAATTGGGCACAGTGCTAAAGGGCAATGTATTAAAAATTGTAAACAACATTTGCCACGTTTCTGATATAAATTAATTTAGATATGAACATTTTCAGAAAAGGATATACGAACTTTTGTCAGCTGACTAAAGCAAAACGAGCATCATAGCTGCAATTTTACCTTTGTTATGAATATTTTGTTAAAATTACTTTAGCTTTGGTATTGGTAAAATTTAAAATTTTGAAAATAAAGGATACTTGGGAAGCAGGCATATCATTGACCCGACTGTGTTAAAATCTATTTCAGGGTACATGAACATCGTTTTGAAAATAGCTGCATATAAAAATGTTGTTTTAAAATAAAAAGTACAAAGAAAGTTGACCCGCCTTGGTATCAATGAAAATTGTCAGCACAAAAAAAAACAAAAAATTTTTTTTGTTTTTTTAAATTTTTGAAATAAAGGATATATGGAAAGCAAATTTGTCCTTGCTGATATTAAGGTCAAAATTGGCATAAGGTTAAAGGACATTATTATATGAGTTGTAAGCAATATATTAAGCTTAATGGGAATTTTTTTTTAAAAGGACATAAGTGGGCCGAGCCTTAATTGAGCCTCAGCATTAGTTAATATTGACCTAACCATATGGAAAAATAAAAAAAAAAATATCAAAACAAAAAAACCAAAAAAAATTTTTTGTATTTGGTAACAAAAATTATTTTTTGAAACAAAGGACATATGGAAAGCAAGCTTATCGTTGCTCATATCGAGGTCTAATTTTACACAAAGTTAAAAGGCATTATTTTATAAGTTGTAAGTAACAAATTAATCTTAATGGGAATTTTTTTTTTAAAGGACATAATTTAATTTTTTAATGGATGAAATCGAAATGAGCAGTATAGTTTTACGATGTAGTTTAAATAGTTTAGCAAATAATTTATGATGAATATATTTGTTATTATTTGTTATCTATGCAAGGCCCTGCCATCGATTAAACCTTAAATTTTGAAAATAAAGGATATTTGTGAGGCAGGTATGCTGCTAAACTGACTGGATTAAAATTTGATACAAAGTCTAATAACATTGAAAGATAGTTACATCTAAGTCCTTGCACTACCTTGTCTAAAAAAGAAGTTAAAAAAACTAGTCGCACAAAATCTACAGTGAATTACAAATAGCATACGAAAACAAATCTCATAAGTCATAAAAAAGCAAGCACAAAACTGCGAAGCGTTTTTGTTTGTGTGCAGGAGCACCCAAGGCTTTCGCCAGGAATCGAGCCTGCGTCCTCGGGGACTCTTAGCAGACAATCTACCAAATCATCCATCGAGGCGTTCAACGAGAACCTTAACACGTATTCTATGCTTTGATATATAAATATAACCCTTTTAAAAATGTTCCTTATTTATTGTAAATGTAATAAAAAACATGCTGTATTCCTGTTTGGGATATACAAGGCAGACGTATGCTGGCCTTAAAAAGTCTTTGATTAAAACTTAACATGCATTCAAGTCCTTAAAACAAAAACTAAATGTTTCAACAGCCTTTCAACTTTCAATCTTCTGCAACTGCGTGACCCAGATCTTTGAATGGAATTAATTGCTCCCTGAACTGAAAATTTAATAACCGGAAAAATAATTCCTCCATTACATTTTATCTAGTGTCGCCAAAACCTCTTTTTTGCTTCTTGTTGTTCCATTTTTTTCCTAACAAAGCATAATTTAATCCATTTTCACACCATTTAATTTCGTTAGAGAAAGAGATTTCAGCTAACGAATAATTAATCAAATTATTGGAAAAAGTATACATGGTGACAACATGAAAAGTAAACAATACGATAATAAACAAAAAAAAAATTCGCATAAAATTAGATTAAATTCACACCCACCAACACTAAAAGGACACAGTAGACAAAAAGGAAATACTTGGTAAATGCTTGTTAATAGTAGGAAAAACACAATCACCAGCAACCAACAGCTGTTAAAGTGTTAAATGCTAGAAAAATAACCCCATACTCCTACAAACAATTTACTAGCTCAACAGCCAGGACATGATCCCTATTTTATCTTACACTTTCTCATACGCTCAAATAGTCACTATATACATACATACATACCCACATCTGGGTATAAAACAATTATGCAGACGATTAAACACGCCAAACAAGATTGAAAAAAAATCCTAGAAAAAATTTTTTTTTGTTTTGTTTTGCTACAGACTCACAGCACTGCAACCATTTCTATAAACTCGTTTATAGAGAAAAGTAATTTCAATGAAAAGGAACCGAAAGAACATTTTGCATTCAATGGAGCTAAAAACCATTTGACACAAAAACCGCATAAAAATAAAGTAAAACAAAATATCACAAAAAATAACATTAAAGGATAACGCAAACACCATGCCAAAGTAACAATAAAAGAATTGAAAGGATAACGAGGAGTCAGGAAAGCAAAGAAAAAAAGACTAATGTTTTGAAAACTTTTATCAGCTGCAAACCAGTTAACACGACAATTGTTAACTGACTATTGGAGTGTATCAACTGGCTGGAATGAAAAGCAAAATGAAAAAATACATTGCTACAATAAAGGATACAACAGGAGAAAGGATGTTGAACTTAAATACCGATACGGCTATAAATTTTCAACATTGTCAAAGTGTCAATACGGAAAAGTGAATATCAATAGAAGAGTGCGTGGGCTTTTAAATAGGAATCTTCGAAAGGATTTCACTTTAATTTAAGTAAAAGAAGATTCAGAAGCTCAAATAGCATAGGAGAATATTAAATCAGTCTTTGAATCTTTTTCTAATAGTGATTTTATTTTTTTGCTTTGCACTTTAAATTTTTTTCTTATTACAATCTAAATCCATTTGCAAAAAAAAAATAAATAAATAAATAAATATTCAAACTAGTTTTTCTAGGCTCTACTGAAATGCTCTTCTTTTTCAATATAAAAGAAATCTTAAAACTCAACTGCGCCGAATAATTCATTAATTTGTTAGAAACAAGAAAATATAAAGATATTAAAATGTGTACCTAAATTTGTTGCTTGCATTGCATAAAAAAAAGAATTTTTTAATTTTTTTTGTCGCCAGCTCAAGGTAAAGTGATGCAACGACATGTCTATTCACCACGTTTTTTTCTTTTCCAGCGTGAAGTTTTAAGCAACTATTTTTGAAGCAATATTCTTGTGCTCCATATCAAATTTTACCCCGATTGGGACAAGCATATATCAGCCTCCCATATATCCTTTATTTCAAACTTTGAAAATTTCATCACAAGCTACTTTTTAAAACATTTAAATTTATTCTAAGTCCATATTGCGTATGTTGCTCTGATCATATAAAAAACTTGGTTAGCTGTTTTGTATCCTTTTTATAAACATTTTAAAATTTATACTAAAAATGTAACAAGCGTTGCTACAATTTATGAAATAATAAGTTTTAACACTAAGCAAAACTTTATTCCCGCACGAACAAGGATATGCCTGGCTTCCATATATCCTTTATTTAAAAGAAAATTGTTTTTATAAAACCATAACTAAAATTAACTTCGCTTTGCTACTATCGTTAGTTTGTTTAAATTTTTAAAAGGGGACTTATACGAAAAAGTGCCAGGACACGAAAACTTTTTACGTATGATTTTGTTTAAAATTACATATTTACATGCAACTATTTTTGAGGCCATGTGGTTGCGCTCTGTACTAAAATTTACCTCAGTTGGTAAAAGGATTTACCTGCCACCCATATATCTTTTACTTTAAAACTTCCAATTTTTATAAAAAAAAACTGTTTATTATAGTATTTAATTTACGTATACACAAGCCATTTTTTGATTTTGCTCTAAACGAATGAGAAACATGTCCAACTTTTTTGTATCCTTTTGAAAAATATTTTACAGTGAAGCAAAGAACTTTATTTGTACCTCACAATTTGTGAAATAATTGTATCTAAGTTTATGCAAAATCTTATTCCAATATGAGCAAAGATGTGCCTACCTTCAATATATCCTTTATTAAAAAAAAAATTTTTTTTTCGAAATCTTAATAATTAAAATTAATTTTGCTTTCTCTTTGATTTTGTGACATTAGTCTATTTCTTATTTACTTTTTATTCGGTCAGTTATACAAAACAGTTCAAGGACATAATTTTCTATGAATACTTTTGTTTGAAATTCTTTTTTTTTTTTTTTTAAGTTAAATTTCTTATATGCAACTATTTGTGAAACAAAGTGATTGAGTTCTGTACCAAAAATGTACCTTAATTGTTCCAAGGATATACCCTCCTGCCATATATCCTTTATTTTAAAACCATTAAATTTAGTTGATCGAAATAATATTTATCAAAAATTATTTATTGCAACCTTTAAATTATATTATAAAGCCTTGTTACTCATTTTTTTTCTCGTTGCACTGAAAAATTTCATATCCTTTCCAAGAAAATTTCCATATTTAATTACAATTACATTAAAAATATGACAAACACTGCTGCTCACAGGTTGTAAAACAATCGCTTTTAATTTTATGGAAAATTTTACCTCAATATATGCAAGGATACGGGTGACCCCCAAATGTCCTTTATTCAAAAAAATGTTGCTGCAAAAATTATATATATGAATACTACCAAGCAATGCTTTATAACTTTTCGATATATATAGCATTATATAACACTTTCTAACTGCTTAACTACTATAAATTTACGACACAAATATACATAATAACTTCACTGCATTTTTTTAATGTGTGGACTTGATTGTGTTTTAACATTGACTTGACTTGAATTTATATTACAGATTGACTTATAAAAATTCACATTAATTTACAAATTCTAGCGCAATTTATTACCCCCACTATTCCCAAATCTCTTTCCAAAATACATTAAATTTAACAACATTTTTCCTATCTTGAGGCCTCAGACCCTAAATATTGTAATCACTTCAAATGACTCAATTATGAAACATTAAACGAAAGAAAACATGCAGAAAAACAACATAAAAATAATGCATACATTACAAGCATTTAACCACCACACTCACACGAGCACACACACATTCTACCATCTAAGCAAAAAAATAAAATAAACAAATTTTGTGTAATTTGGAACCTTGACAGTGAACGAAAGAAACAGAGAATAAAAGGGAAACCTTAACGTTGCTCCAAACATTGCCAAAAGGAAAAGCAAATAATTTTTTTTTTTTTGGCAAAAAAAAACACTGAAAGTAAAATTAACATAAACAAAAAAAAATTACAGTGTAAACATAACCAAAGAACATACATGCACACATACAAACAATACGTATTTATTTACATACATTTAAGGACTAAAAGCTTTTATAATAATGTTTATAAATGGCGGCAATTGATGTGGTAGGAACTAACACACCCAGCAAAAAAAAAAAAAAAACAGCCCCTAAACATATGAGTGAATAAATTTACGCAACCTAAACAAGCAAACAACATTTTTAGAGTTGTAAAATGAGTAAAAGTAATTTTGCACAAAAGTAATAATCAAAAAGCAGGAGTAAACAAAGATAATTGGTCATGATTGCAAAGAATTGGCCGTAAAGAAGCTTTTAAAAGCTGCATCACATTAAATAAATCGAAAGCGATATAAGTCGTTTTTGGCAACTTGTCATGCCCAAACAATGCATGTGTGTGTGTGTAGTCTTTTTAAGCTTAAGGCAAGCGAATACAACACAATTTTAAGGTTCTTTCGTATAACTTTGCTTAAGATATAACAAAACAAAAATTATGTACCCAATTCACAAGAGCAGCCTTTGTCTTGTGCATGGCTCCTTGAAATGCACCTTATCAGGCGAGTTTAATTGCATCGGTGTAACTTAAATTTAGTATTACAAAGAAAAAAAATTAACTAGTTCAAAGAATCTGTAACAACAATTGAAAAATTTGTTGCACCAATTGAAATTAGTTTGAAACTTAATTGAACTAATTCAAATTTTAATTGCATCAAATCTAAGATTAATGACTGACTTTTTTTTCCGTGTTGTTGTTTTTAAATCCAATAAAACTTGGTAGTAATATGATTAAGCGCTTTTTTTTCAACCACCACACTTATGCAAATATAAAAAAGAAAAGTTTTCATTTAACAAAGTAATTTTTACACGATTTAGCTTATTAACCTTATTGGGAATATATGTCCTTGGGATATAACAGCAAGGATATTGAAATTCTCAAGTTGCCCAACCACCTTATATTTTCGTATTATTATTGTATTTGATTTCAAAAATTTAAAAAACCTCATCAGGTTTCGAAAAAAAAACTCAGGACTGAAAGGGTTAAAAACAGCATACAATTAGTTATAACCTGGCATCTCGAAGCCACTTTGGTGCTCATCGTGGTAGAAGTGAAACAGCGATGGTAAGTTCCCAAACACAACAGGTCTTTAACTCTACTTGTCTTGTCTTGTCTTCTGTAAAAATGTTGATCACTAGAATTTTACCACAAAGAAATGTTTCTCAATTCCGAGGAAGTTAAATCGAATTAAAGTCCCGGTAAAGTATTTAACAATTGTGAATCATAAAGTTTGACTATAAAGTTAAATAAAATGTTTAAATCTATTTTCAACTTTTGTTTTTATGATTAACTTTTTAATTAACAGAGTGTCCTATTAAGAGTGTCCTCGAAATCGCAGGTTCAATTCCTGCTTAAGGCTCTAGGTTTTTGCACAGACAAGCAAAAAGCTTCGCAGTTTTGTGTTTTTTGTTGTTGTTTTTTCTTTCTTTTTAATAAAAAAAAATATGTATTTGATATTACAAAACTGTTTTGCAAATTTTTTGCACCACCTGTGGTACGCACAAGTGGGTTTTCTTTTTCTATATGTAATTTTTACCCACCACTCAAGTATTTCAAGTCTACTTTGAATATTGCAAAATTTTCGTGAATTTTCGCGGTTTTGTATTGGTTTTACTTTTGGAATTTTTTATATCCTTTTAGCTATTTTAAATGAAATTTTATTTATTGTTTTCATGTTTTTGCAGCTGTTAGCTTTTGTTGAAGTTTTGATATCGTAGTTGATTTTCGCATTTAAAAAATTTTTCGCGAATTTTCGCGGTTTTATATCAATTATATCAGGTCTATTTTTTAACTTTGCAATTTTTTTTGCGAATATTGGCGGTTTTGATTGCTGAGGCTTTAAAATTTTTAACAAATATTTTAAAACTATATTTTATTTATTTTAGTAATTTAATATAAATGTATATTTTATTTATTTTTTTTTTTTTATATTTTTGCAGCTTATAACATTTTTCTAAAATATTTTCGCAAGTCCATGAAGAACATGAAGTTCTTCAAACGTGTTTCGTAGCAGAGGCTTAATGCAACTTATTAACATTTTATAAGCGATTTTAAGTTTGTTTTTAATTTAGTAAACCTTTTGCGAGTTTTCGCTGTTTAACATTTTTGTCAAATATTTTCAATCTATATTGACTTTTGCTTTTCAATTTACAACTGTTAATATTCTAAAATAAAACGGCACCTCGATGGGAGCCCTGAAGTGGCAGGTGCAATTCCTGCCAAATTCCAGTGGTTATTTTTGCAGACAAGCAAACTGCTTTGCTTTTGTCAAGCAAAAGAAGATTTGATGTCTATTTTTGTGCTCTACAAATTTTTTTTTGCGAATTTTCACAATTTTCGACCAGTTATTTCTTGTGACTGTTTAATGTTTTTATTAAATTTAATGTCCGCTTCTTAATTTTGTAAGTTCTTTGCGAGTTTTTCGGCCTTTATGCCAATTATATTCTTGTAACAGTTTGTCGTAGTTTAAACAATTTTAAAAAGCAGATTTGATGTCTATTTTCGTGCTCTACAAATTTTTTTTTTTTTGGAAATTTTTGCGATTTTAGACCAGTTGTTTCTTGTGACTGTTTAATGTTTTTTTTAATTTAGAGTTCGTTTTATAATTTTATAAATTTTTTGCGAATTTTCAGGCCTTGATTCTTGTAATAATTTGTCATTGTTTAAAAATTATAAGTATTTAAACTTTTATAAATTTTTCGCATCTTATGCCAAGTTATACGAGTATTCTTATAACAGCTTGCAATTATTTAAACAATTTTAATTATATTTTTAAAAATCTTTTGCGAATTCTCAAGTTCTTGTTTCAGTTGTAATTTGGATTTTGTATTAACTGGTTCGTGTAATTCCTGTTTAAAACTATTTCAAGTCTAATTTTTCGCGAATTTTCGCAGTTTTTTACCAGCTGCCTTCTTTCAGTATATTTTTGACTTTTTCAAAGTGTTCATGAGTTTTCGCCATCTTTTAGCTTTTCTTTCTAAATTATGTTTACTTTCGGCTGTTTTGCTAAATTTTTCGCAGTTTTTCGTCAGTTATATTCTAAAGGTGTTTCGAAATATTCTGAATATATTTTAACTTTTATCAATTTTTTGGAGAGTATTCATTCGATTCAGATATGGATTCAATATACATACATAACCTTTAATAAAGTTTTCGATATAAATTGTAGGCAAAAAAAAACACTTTTGAAGAAAAATGTGAAAAAATTAATACGGCCCACACAATACAAAGAGCTTGTGAAAAGGCCACTCAAACTTATTGAGGGGGAAACTAAACAAACAAGAATTTTCTAAGTACTTAACACTGCTTAAAATTGTCTTTGCCTAAGAAAATATACTAAAAAAAAAATAAAAGAAAAGGAAGATGCAAAGTATACACACAACAAATACGCGTACGAATAGCAGCAGCAAAACAAAAATATGCCAAGTCAGCACAAAACTAAATAAACTTTTTATTATTTATTAAATATAACGATGGGCTGCTCTGTGACTTCTGCAGTGGGCCAGAATGGGGAATGGATGACAGTAAAACAAGTTTGTGCGAGTATTTCAACTACAATTGTTAAAGTTTAAGAGATTTTTGCTTTTATTACATGGCACAATTGTCGTAAATAAGGCTGAAATTATTTAGGTTAATAAAAATTATGATTATCACTGTTTAAGAACTTAAATGGTTTTTATTTATTGTAGGGATTTACTTTTAGGCGGCATGACAAATGTACGCATAATTGAATTTTAAGCAAAAATTAATGGCTGACTAAACAAAAAGAAAAAAAAAAAGAATTATTCATACAATGCGGAATTTTCTGGAACACAAGAGTATGAAAGAAAATTTTCTAAGACAGACAATTTTATAAGATTTTTATTAACAATAATAGATTGGCTGGCTGGCTGGCTGGCTGGCTGGCTGGCTTTACAAATTCTACACAGACTACTGTGCAGAAAATCTTGTGTGTAAAGTGGTTATTTACAATTTCAAGAATATCAATAAATGATTTTTGTTTTTCATTCAAAATTTATTGTATTTCTGTTGCATTTAAAGTGCAAAAAAAGAGCATTTAGTTTATGGTATTTCTCTCAAAAAAAAAAAAAAAAAAAAAACAACTCAATAACATTTATTGCTTCCGTTTCCTTGGATTTGTTAATTTTTTTTTACACAAGACTTTGGTATGAAATTTAACAAATCAATTTATAAAACAAACAATCTTTTTGTGTATCAATTAAATAGTAAATGGCATAAAAAGGCTTTCTTAAGAAAAATTCTTTTATTTAGTTATAAAATTTAAGAGCAGCAAAGAAATGATATCCAGTGTCCTGTTTTACTTTAAATTAGACAACTTTTATATGTAATTGAATTGTTAAAGTAGTATTTCTTTTTCTACTTTGATATTATTCAATAAAAATACAGACAGCATTGACAATAATATGTTTACAACAATGGCTACAGTAAAACCATTTAATGTTACTGTTTTAGTAGCAATTTTATTTAAAAAAAATTTCTCTTTTTCTTTGTTGGCACACAATGAAAGGTGTAATTATTTCTCTTACAAAAAGGTTAAGAAGCAGCAGGAAGTGTGTGTTGCAACAATTGGACTTTAATTTTTAATGTTACAACAGAACCAACAAAATAAAAGAAGAGAGCACACGGAAACACACACATACAACACAAAAGAGTAAAGATCGTAAATTTTAAATGTTGGTGGTTGACTGTTGGAAAATACAATTTTTTTTTTTTTTTTTTTGGGAAATGAAAAGGAAAGAAATTGAATTGTTTTTCTCTTCAACAATTGAGCTGTTGTTTGCTTCCGTTCGCAAGAAAAATCACAAATATCCGTAAAAAAGAATTAAAAGTATGAAAAATGTTAAGATGAACTGAAATGAAGAGAAAAAAAACAATAGTTTAAGATGCTTAAATTGATAAAATAGAAAGAAACTTTAAGATTTATTGTCAAGTGCATTCAAAGGAGAATTCAGAAACTGTATGCAGTGCGTAGTCCAAGTGTAAAAGTAGTGGCGTGACATTGCTCAACGGCAGTCACAACGATTGTACAATAAACAAAAATATTGCCTAACAGTCATTTAAAATCTTTGCGTAAAAATTCGCGGACGAAAATAATCTTAAGACTGCTTTTAAAAAGTTAAGTAGTTGAAACAAAGCCGCGGACATTCAGGAAAAATTTACAAAAGTCAATAATAGGCTTAAAAGTGTTTGCATAACAAGATGCTAAAAGTACAGCAAAGTAAAAGAAAACGCGAAAATACGCGAAAAATTTACAAAATGTTAAAATTATATTATAGAAGTTTCTAAGCAAGAAAAAATAGTAGCAAAACATGCAACAGGTTGCAAAGCGAAACATTTACAATGCGCGAAAATCAAATGCCAACACTGATTAGAAAAGGACACGCATGCAAGAACGTGAATCACCGCGAAAAATTTTACAATTTTAAGAATAGATTTACAATATTTTTAAAAAAGCATTAATTTTAACTTTAGTTTGTCAGAACAGCTGTTGTGCTGCTGCTCAAAAACAGTATACAATTAGTCATGGCCTGGGTTCGAAGCAAATCTGGGTGCTGATGAGCGACGTGGTGGTCGTGAAACAGACAAGGTATGGTTGGTCATCAAACTCTATCACGTTTAGAAAACAAGTATTAAATTTCAAATATACCACTGATGAAATAAACTCGTACTGTTTACAAGGTAAAACGATTAGTTCACCCATATGTATGTTCCGAACAATATTTTTGTTTGCACAACTTTTTGAAAAATATTTTTTTATTTTTCGTTGTGAGACGTCAAACAACTGACAACAAATATTTTGTTTGGTAAAATAATAAAGGCCGACCAACAATAACAGAGTTTAAGGCTAAATAAAAAATATTTTGTCTGCTCAAAAATGTTGTGCGAAACAAATTTATTAATTCAGCCTGACGTGTATTTTAATGAACCTTACATAAATGAAGCTTGTGAATTGGACAAACAAGACTCATTTTATGGGAAGCCTGGCCTTTCTCGCAGGATTAAACTTAAAAATTCGCAACTCAAGAGAAATAATAAATAAAATCAAAGCAATTTACACTTACATATATGAATATATACATATATTGCCCGAAAATTGCTTGCATCTTGCAAATTTTACTTAGATTTCTTTTAAGTGTTTATATAGTAGTTTTATCTGATATGAAAATAAACAGAAGTATTTTCTTACAAAATTAAATTCCTCAATGTATGTAAAATACGTAAAATTTATTTCATTTTATGCAACCACAAATGTCTTAAATATAAACATTGCATGGAAGAAACAGTTGAACAGAAAATCACAACAAAAGGGATGAATATCAGTGTTGAAACCATAAAACCAAAAGATTGATTTGATGAAGTTACAAATTAAGAAGAAAAAAACTGAAGCAATTCGTTTCCCCAGATATGAAAATGGTGATGATATTTACAATAAACAACATATAAAATTTATTCAAAACAACAAAACCAAGGACAGACAAACAGACAGACATACGAAACAGGAATAAAATCACAATAAAGCAAAGAGTTGTAAATTCTTCAACATACCGAAATGCAGTTAAATAAACAAAACAAGAGAGTTTATCGTAAAATCATTTGAGAAAATATGTATTTTCGAAAATCTTTTTCTTTTTTTAAAATCCAGATATAATGCCTCATGATTTCTAACACAGCAAAGCAAACCAAAATATCTAAAAGGATATTTGATTATCAGGATTCGTTTGCAGGCAATAAAAGCACACACCAGCAAATGCAAACATTTTGAAACAAGCACATGCAAGCACACTCACGCACTCACATGCTTTGGCTTATCATAACACATACTTGCTCTCTTTTACACTTCTTAATAATTTTTCTTTCCCTGCAACAAAAAATTTGGTTTTAATTTCATTTTCAGAACAATAAAATAACCCCTTTGCTGGATGTTGATTGATTTGAGAAAATTCTTAAATAAACATTCACATTCTGGCAATAAAATGTTATTATTCTATTGCTTTTGGTTTTGAGGGCTTGCAGCAGGATGACTGTGGCTGCTCGATTAAAATCTTTATAAATATTTGTTTTGATTTTCATTTTGATGCTCAAGGCCTTTGCTGTATTCGGGCAGTCACTTTGATTTCGATATGGATTTCAATTAAATTTATCCTGGAGTTATTATTATTGTTCGCAAAGGATATATTTGCATGGTTATTAGAAATCAAAAAAAATGGAATAAGAAATTTTTTTGTTGAAAGGAAAAAATAAAACGTTTTAAAACAACACAATTGTATTTGTTTGTCAAAAACTACTGTGATCATCCCCAGTGTCAGCGACCACATACCTATGTACATAGGTATGTTAGCTTATTGACGGTCCAATTGGCTCATCGCCAGAAATGTTTCTTCAAGAAAAAATTACGTTTAGTTTGCAACCACTTTGCGATTCCTTTAGGGATGGCACTTCGCGCTGTGCTCGATGCTATACAAGGCTGGAATAAAAATGAAAAAAACAGTCTCCAAGACTTGGAAGTTAGTAGAGTGATAAAAAACACTTTTAATAAAAGCCTGTGTGCAAATCGAACAGCGGACACGCCTACCACTTATATCTGACAAATATTTCATATTCAATATTTTCTATAAAGCTACGATTTTCAACATCCAATACACATTTGTGCAAAAATGTCATATCAGCCAAATATTTTATTTGCGACAGTCACGAGCGAAGTTATTCTGTATACCCCTGCCGCCCTGGCAAACATATACATCGGTATTTATAAAAAATAAAATATTGTTAAAACACATTTTACGACAAATTGTTCATATAAAATTTTTTTTAAAATGTATTTGAGCAACGTTTTATTTTTTATGAATACCGGTGTTTATTTTTAATATTTTAAAATATCGCCACGCAAAGTTGAAGTGTCGCTGCCGACATGACAAAATTTGGTGCGACCAAAGTTAAAATGTCAGCTTCGACCCAGCCGACTGTCCCCAGCTAAAATTATTTTCTTCTTTATTTAATGTTAAATCATAAGCAATGACTTAAAATATTGCATTTAAGTATGGTTAAGAAAGTTAAAAGAAATATGTTAACTATATTAAATTTCGAACAATTCAACGAAAATTTATTACCATTATAAAGAATAAGATTTGCATTTGTCAGCAAGAATTTTTTCTTCTCCATTGCAAATGATTATTTTAAATGATACGCCATTTCATTGACTTATTAAAAATTTAATATTAAAAACTTAATATTAAAAAATTTAATATTAAAAATTTAATATTAAAAATTTAATATTAAAATCTTAATATTAAAAATTTAATATTAAAAATTTAATATTAAAAATTTAATATTAAAAATTTAATATTAAAAATTTAATATTAAAAATTTAATATTGAAAATTTAATATTAAAAATTTAATATTAAAAATTTAATATTAAAAACTTAATATTAAAAATTTAATATTAAAAATTTAATATTAAAAATTTAATATTAAAAATTTAATATTAAAAATTTAATATTAAAAATTTAATATTAAAAATTCAATATTAAAAATTTAATATTAAAAATTTAATATTAAAAATTTAGTATTAAAAATTTAATATTAAAAAAAGTCAAGAATGACAAAAAACTTGCAGGCATAATTTTTAAACAAAAAAACAATTTTTTTTCTCAAGAAAAAAATTAAATGATTTAATGATAATTTTTAATATAAAAAAAATAACGAATAACAAAACGCCTGCAGACATGATTTTTATATAAAAAGCAAAGCGGTACACTAATTCGCAAAAAACCAAAGTCATACTTTTGGGTTGGCTGTATTTTGTCCAGTTGCACAGAAAAAATTTCCAAATTTTTTAAAATTTTCACAAAAATTCTTTCAAAGACTTCTATTACACGCTACTCAATTACTTTTGTTTTATCGAAAACAAAATTTTTTTAGAATTGACTGAAATACATTTTTATGGCATTTTTGTATCTGTTTTTTAGATGAAACAAAAAAGCTAGTGGTCACGTTTTTTCGGCAAACATTTCTGAAATTTGAATGTACCTTAAGTAATAAAGATATTTCGCTTTAGAAACAATTTTATGAAAAATGAAAAAAATAATAAGAAATGTTTCCAGATTGTATTGTTTCCGTCGCATGTCTGATATATTTTTTTATTGTTATTTTCTGCCAAATAAACAACATTTGAAAGACTTTATCCTCCAAAACAACAACAACAACAACAACGATAAAACAAATCCGAAAAATTTCTTTAAAGACTTACACTTCTATATTATATATTATTCTTTGATAAGCTTTTAAAACTAATCGATACATCTTGTTTATAGAAATATTTATTTTGTTGCTTTTTTTATCATATCCTGCCCCAACACTTGCATTATTAAATACACACAGTGTTTAACTTCCCACTTTAAACTTCAATACCCAGAGCATATAAGTATGTATGTATCAGTGAATTATTAAGAAATGTTTATGTCATGCCATGACATACACACACACTCGCACACATACACACTCGCACACTAACTCTCCTCTTTAGGAAAATACAAACAAACCGTTTCAGTAATCATGGATGGCAGGAATATGTATAAGAATTGGGAAAAAAACAAACTTTTTGCTTAAGCTTTTAGTATTGTTTACATTTGTTGACGCTATTATTGCTTACATTTAAGGAATGCTTTCATTTTCCAAGCGCTACCAAGTTTTTGCCAGCAAGCCAATAACATAAATAGTCTGACAAGAGAAAAAGGGGGGAAAAAATTGAAAAGTAGTAAGAAACAAGTGACAAAACGAATTCCCTTGACAATCTTATAAATGGCGCAAAAATTGCAAAACAAAGGAAAGAGTTTTCTGCTTTTTTCTCCTTGGCACTTTAATACTAGAGCAGATATTACACTGAGAGAAAAAAGGAGTAATTGTTAAAGTAGAAACAAGAAATAAAATGAAAAAAATTTGTTACAAAAAGATTCATTTATGTTTTACGTGTACAAATTGCGTTCACTGAAGCAAAATAACATCATACCGTTCTTAAAGTCTTAAAGTCTGCTTTGCAAGTGTTTTACTTCTCATGTTGGGGAGTTAAAAACAATTTTATTTTCTTGCAAAATTTCAATTGATTTTCAATTGTTTCTTTAGAAAAGAAAAAGAATTGGTTTTATTGGTTTGTTTTTACTTGTTTTGCAAGTTGGCACTTTGCAAAGTTTTTGACAGCAGCGGCAACAACAAATTAAAATCTTTCTTTGCATTGCTATTATTAGCACAAACAAAATTGAAAAATAAAATTGTGTTTTCTAAAAAGTATTGAAATTATCAAGCTGGTTCCTTTACTACATTAAAGTGTTTTCAAATATTTCTACAACTTGTTAAGGTCACATTAATTACGTATACACGGAATTCTGTTGAAATTTTTAACACATTTATATTTTAGAAATTCGTTACCCCTTATTAAGCCCAATCGAAATTAATTGGAATCAAAAGGAACGCTAGTATATGTATTGTTCTAAAATACATTTCTCTAATTCACTTCTTTTGTTTTTAGTTAATCGAAAAATTTTGTTAACAGGCATCTAGTAGTGTTAATAACGAACAAACATGATTATAAATTTTGAAAAAAAGACACTAAAAATCAAACAAGAACATGTACATATGACACCAGGGAAACACGAGAGAAACAGGTAACCGAGCACAAGTTACTGGAATTAAAACGAGCCTGTAAGAACTAAATGTAACTTTGTGAATAAAATGCTATTTTTAATATACAACAGAATAATAATAGCATTATTCTGAAGATAAGAAAACAATAGACATACCAACATTTACAGTCCAGGATATGTATATGGCGTAATGAATATTTAAGACTATGAAAAAAACTTATTAGGATTTATATACTGATAATAGATTTTTTAAATTTAATCGCCAGAAGTTCTAAATGCTTAACAGAAGATAACATGTCTTTAAGTATGTTCAAATAAAAACATGTTTTTGGAGACTTATTACGTTTTGTTTTTTAAGTCCTTAAATGAGCTGACGTCGTACAAATCTATTGGGCCAAAATCCTAAAAAAATATGTTTTCTAAGAGAACGTTATATTTTTATTATCCCCAACTAAAGTAACGAATGACAAAATTGTTACATTCGGCTGTGGTAAAACAAAATATATATGTTCTGGATACTCGTTCTTCGACCTTTTTATTTAACTTTGTTAGATTTTATAAATGAGCTTAAGGTCACTCAATTCTCAATAAATATATTTTCTATTTATTGATAAATTTTTCCGATATTTCGATACGCCTTTGTGTATCTTCTTCTGGAAAATGTGTTTTCTATTATTTTATAAATTTTCAAATTAAATTATTTTATAAATTTGAAAATTTATAAAATAATAGAAAACACACTTTCCTGAAGAAGATACACAAAGGCGTATCGAAATATCGGAAAAAATTTATCAATAAATAGAAAATATATTTATTGAGAATTGAGTGACCTTAAGCTCATTTATAAAATCTAACAAAGCAAAATATATATGTATAGAAAACATGTATGTTGTAGTTCTACATCATACGGACTATCATTAATTAAAATAAAATTAACAATACAATACTATCATTAATTACTTTCTTTAAAATTCTAAAGCTTTATCAATATTATTCTATTTCGAGCTGAAGGCCTTCTTTTGTTTCATATTTTTGCCCATATAACACTTTCCTTCGGATAGTTTTTTCGGGGCAATTATTAATTACCAGGAAATATTTATAATTTGCTTTATAATAACCTTGACAAATAATACAAACATTTTAGAAAAAATAAAATACACACCCCCTAATTCATAAAAATTATTACAGGCTTATAAGACTGTTATTTGACATATTTGTATGGAAAATCTGTCAAATACGAGCTTTATAAACCTGTTATAATTTGTATGAATTAGACGGACAGTCTCTCAACCAAACCAATCACGGCTATATGATATATTAACTTCTTGCCCACTCGCCATACTGTGAAATATTTTCTCTCTCTCTCTCGCTCTCTTTCCTTTGTTCGAATTTTCAGCACTCTGAGTTTGTCAAACACAAATTTCATATTATTTAATATGAGTTATGCACCAATACGGTAATTTTCATTTATTAAATTCAAAAAAAAAATATCTGAAAAGAACCCTTTTTTTGTTGTTCCTAGAAATTATAAAAATTTATGATTGCGATCACAAAGATCATATGATTTCTTTGTAGGTAAAAATGTTTTATAACGAAAAATCGTTTTTGAAATATTGTTTAGGACAGTAATGGATTATCATTTTTTTTATTGTATATGGCGCCTACTTTTACAATAGTTAAAACTTACAGAATACAAACAGTAATAGAGTGAGGTGATATTGAATAAAATTATATTAAATGTTTAAAAACACTTAATGGCCCGTTTATTGGTTATAATTATACAAAGAAAAATAATTTTATTATCTTTGATTTTAACCTGGTCATAACAAATTGATTTATATTTAGTTTTTTTCGAAAAAAAAATTCATCATAAGTTGTATTAGACTCTAAAGGTTTTGACAAAAAAAAAAAAAAAAGGTGCCTCTCAATTGGCTGTCATGATTGAAGGCAAAATATAGAAATTTTATGGCGGTTGCCTATGAATGTTGTCAAGTATTGAGAAGATTTTAAGTTGGTTTTAAAATTTGGTTCTCAATCAGTCTGACTGATTTATGCTGTTTGAAATTTTTTGTTTTGTTTAGATTGAAAGCGCTTAATTTAGGACACCTTACATGGGGCATTAAAGTGCATTAAGTAACGTAATTAGGTCGTCTACTTAGCCCAGCCGCCTCTGACTCAAGCAGACGTCTGGTAAGCTACAGGCTCCAAAATTCATCTCATACCCATTACTTTTAATTTTTTAAGGAGCAAATCCATTTGCCTTATACTTTGGCGTCATCTAGATGTATTTTGTTTTCATTCAGCATTTTTTCGGTCCCCTTAAGACAATACCAAATGAATTCGGTTATAAATTACAATAAATTATGAAGATTATGACATTTTTATGAGAATATTTTCCAAATATACTTATGTATGTATTTAAAACTTCCAACATACACGTGCTTTAACTTAAAACGACATAAAACACACACACACAAACAATTTAGGATAATTAACTCTAACGAAAAACAAGTTTGAAAATATTTCTTTGAAAAGTAAAAACGCCAGCAATTTAAAATTCTAAACAAATTTGAAAAAAAATTTCTTGGGTCATAAGATATTGTTCAGGGGAAACCTCAGAAATGCATTGAGACTTAACAATGAAAGGAAATTGTTGGCGACATTTCAACATACATCTGGTGAAAATTATTACATGTAGCAATACCAAAAAAAAAAAAAAAAAAAAAACAACTTGTATTTTGTGGAGTACTCCTCCTCCTCTTTATCAGCTGTCTGTCTGTCTGTCTGTCTGTCTGAGCCTCTACCTGACAAACATCATGAGTTACGTAGAGATTTTCAAAATTCCTAATCAGTTTAACTCATAATAGCAGAACACCATGTTCTTTAGGGTGTTATTAGTGTTAATTTGAAAAAAAAACAAAAAATAATAATTACAACATATTAAAGAAAAGCAACACAACTTTGGGAAATGTTGGGTGAAGAATATTAAATTAATTATGTTTGAAATTTAAATAAAAATATTTATTAGAAAAAATTCTCTTTAATTTATAATGAAGATTTTGTTTTAGGAATTTTAATTGTATTCCATTTTGTCTTCATTTCATATGATTTCATAATATTTTTTATGACATTTAAACTAATTATATGTATAAACAATTTTATGTCATTCAAATTCAAATAAAGAAATCCTTATTTAAATTTCTAATAATTATTTTTATTGGCTGTTATTGGGTTTTATTTAAATAAACTCATAAAAATTCATAAGCACATAAGATGTGACCACAATGAAATTATATTTTACTAGTTGTGCACTGGCACAACTTGAAGATGGTCACACTGTTATATAATTTCACATATGTAATTGCTTTTAATTTTTATTAATTTGCTTGCAAGCTGAAGCTTTCAAAACAAATTTTCAATACGGATTTATTATTATAACCGTATTTCATATTAAGTTTTAAAATATTTCTTTTGAGAAATTATAATTGAAAAAATAATCATGTATTGCATATACACATTGTATACCCATGTGTGTGTGTGTGTGTGTGTGTGTGTGTGTGTGTCTGAACAATTTCACTTTAAAAAAAAATAATAATAAAAAATAGATAGAAATCTAAACGCAATAAAGCGTTAGGAAAGAGAATACAAGTTAAAAGGTTTTTTTCCGTAAATGATTTTATTACCCCAAACACTGTTGCATTCTACCAGTATTCTGACTAATTTGAAACTCTAACAAACTACAGTCATACATACAGACACATGTACTTATAATCACATGTCTGCGTTTGTTGCAACAGAGTAAGCTGCTAATAAATAAAAAGCCTCATAAAACAAAATTAACCAAAAAGTTTATGACAGGTGTTTCGGTGGCCATAAAACAAAAAAAAAAACAAAAAAACAAAAACAAAAAGATCTTAAAAATAACTCCTACGGATCTTTAGCAGAAGAAAAATCTTTTAAAGCACCTGTTGATTTACAACTTTATAAAAGTTTGTTAATAACAAAATTGTGATATTTATCTGATTTTAAGAATTAACTAAAATTTAAGAATAAAGCCCCCATAACAACTCATTAGAATTTTTTCCACCTGCTGTGTTTATTTTTGGTGAAAATTTTATTAATTTTTAAAAGCATTTATTAGAACGAAAATAAAAATTAAACTTTATTTATTGTTTAAGAAATAAAAACAAAGGATCATTAAGTAATGAAGAGTTTTTGTATGCCCAAAAAAAAAATATATGTATTTTGTTTGTTAATATCTCGACTAGAGGAGTGCACAGATGTGGCTGTGGATGGACAAAATGTGTGGCTAGAGTAAGTAGGGCCAATACAGTTTATTGAGGAGTTTGAAAAAGAAATGTATGGTCAAAATTTTGCTTTATACATGCAAAAGGGCGGACAACCATAATGCACAATAGTAATTGGGAATTACACTTTAATGTCAAGTTTTTCTTCCAATTTAGATTAGGTTAGATTGGCCGCCTTTTTTTTTTTTTTTTTTTTTTTTTTTTTTTTTTTTTAAACAAACACAAAACTGCGAAGCCTTTTGCTTGTCTGCAGAAACACCCAGAGCCTTCGGCAGGAATCGAACCTGCGACCTCGGAGACTCTTGGCAGAGCACTCTACCAATTCAGCCATCGAGCGCTCATAGATTGACAGGAGGCGTATGATGACAGCCCCCGTCATACACTTAAGCCAGTATAGGCTTGTAGCGCGCTCCGTGTATGTAAAAGAGATAGATCTGTAGGAATTTCGGTGTCGTACACAAAGTTCACTCCTAGATAATGAGACCGTATTTGTGAGTAGGGGGGGGGAGGGGGGGCATTGGTTTGAATGGTGCTCCAATGTCTTACTATCCTATTTACATATTATACATTCATCTACTTCCGCTATTCCTATGTGCTTTAGATGTGCCAGTAGTTGTGAGTGATCTGTTATCACTCCCATTACTCTACTCAATACGGGATTACTAATTCTTAGTAGCCCTTTCGTTTGGATTACCCCATATACATAATTTTTGCATTAAGTCCCACAGTCTCAGTATTCCAGAACATTCAGTGGGCGCTGAAGGCTTCACGCATTTCAAGTTTATGTTACTTAAATATCTTGCTCTGAAAGCAAGTGAATTTGCCCTCTCATTTCCAGTTATTCCCGCATGTGCCGGCACCCGTATGATGCGCATTTCATCATGCGTCGAGTAATTGTTAATATCGTTTGTGCAATTCTAAAATGGTCCGTGATTTAATACAATCAGCTGAGATCGCTTTAAACGCCATCTGACTGTCTATATAATTACGGGGCCTGGCATTTCCATTTCATTACCTGACTTTCCGCCTGGAGAGCTGTACAGTAATCTGGCAGACGGAATAACAGTTAGGTATTGGTATTCTCTAGATTATTCCCTTGCCCTTGCTTCATCCGCAGCAAAATGTAGTAGCGTAGCAAAATGGGGATCTGCTTCGAAGAGCCGATCAACCAGGAAGGAATATCGGTATTTGAACAACTTAATTTGACATTTCTTTGTTTTCAATTCCTAATAATTTCGTTCATAATTGTTCTTTGTTTCAGTGTTTGGCAAATTCAACCACGGAGAGGTATACTATTTAGCAGCGCGTTGAGAATGTTGAAACTTTTTTTTTGTGAAAATGGGCATTTAAATCGAGCACTGATTTTTTTGGTCAGTACACTTTCAGCTCAGTGAAAGCGTACTGTGGATTCATTCACAGGCCGCATTTAAGCAAATGAAATAAGCGATTGTTGAAAAGTTATGGCATCCACAACTAGTGACTGCTTGCTGCGCTTTGTGGGTTGTTGTCGTCATCGCGCCGTACCTTTGCAAAAATGAGCTCGAAGAAGCAGCTACCATGAATGCTGTTTGCTATTTCGAAATGATAACTTTTTGTGGGCAGAAGTTCAGAATATGGATCTATACACAATATACGATTTCAATAGTTTGATGTCATCATTGTGCGCACACAGCCAACAAAACAATGGATCCTTCACATGAGAGATTCAATGGTCATGTAATTGGACACCATTGCACTTCATTCTTGGAGGATATTAAAAATTAAAAGTATACTTCACTGAGCCAAGAACAATTCAAGAGCTAAAAAGATGAGATAATTTGGCACATTAGCAACATTGAAATTAAAACCTACAACAACAGCACATTGGACTGGTTTCGTAGTTGGGGAATACAAGTAAACAGTGACAAAACAGTTCAAGTGAAAACAGTAAGAGAGCAAATAAATGGCTCAGCCATCCATCCCATCAGCTACAAAATCGAAATACATTGGCATAATAATTGACTCCAAACTCATTAGGAACGAGCACATCACGCAGAAGAAAAATCAATTAAGCAACAGGACACGCAGGAAAAATCAATTAAGCAATCAGACAATTATTTTGGCTTTTGGGAAGAGAATCCAAGCTATCAACACAAAACAAATTTCTCATATATCGGGTGTTTTTTTTTTAAGCTAGATAGAACTTTAAATTGTAAAAAGTAACACAAAAAATTAAATTTTGATGAAACTTTTTTTTTTTTTATTTGTATACTCTGACAAATCATCATGAATAGACTCACGCTTGAACAACGCTACGAAATTATCCAAATTTACTTTGAAAATCAGTCGTCGATTCGCGCAACTTATTATCGCAAAATTGTGTTCAGCGATGAGGCGCATTTTTGGCTTAACGGGTTTGTTAATAAGCAAAATTGCCGCATATGGAGTGAGACCAATCCACAACAGACCCTACAGACTCCATTACATCCAGAAAAATGCACCGTATGGTGCGGTTTTCACGCTGGTGGCATCATCGGACCTTATTTCTTCAAAAATGAGGCCGGAGCTCGCCTTACGGTCAATGGAGATCGTTACCGCACCATGATCAATGATTTTTTGTTTGAAAATATGGATGACATTGATCCGGAGGAGATGTGGTTTCAACAGGATGGCGCTACGTGCCATACGGCGAACGCAACCATCGACTTATTGAAATCAAAATTTGGCGATAAGTTGATTTCGAGAAACGGACCTGTCAATTGGCCTCCAAGGTCGTGCGATTTGACACCTCTCGATTATTTCCTGTGGGGCTACGTGAAGTCACTGGTTTATGCTGATAAACCAGCAACAATTGACGCCTTGGAGGCCAGCATTGTTCGTGTTATTCGTGACATACGGCCAGCAGTGCTCGAAAAAGTGGCCCAAAATTGGACGTCCAGAATGCACTTCGTCAAGAACAGCCGCGGTGCCCATATGCCCGAAATCATTTTCAAATGTTAATGTCACGTATTGATCTTTCGAATAAAAAAAATATTTTGATTACAATTTAATTTTTTGTGTTATTTTTTACAATTTCAAGTTCTATCGGGCTTAAAAAAACACCCTTTACAACACAATTACAGCGTCAATCTGGAAGTACGGCATAGAAATCTGGGACACTGCGAGCATAACTAATTTAAAAATTATTCTACGAAGCCAATCTAAAATCCTGCGAACTATAGTCATTAGAGATGAAGGCATACATCGAGATCTGAATGTCAACAGGAAAGCAAGTCATACAACTGAGACAGTTGCCGGCAAAAGAAAGCCAGGAGACTCAAAAGATATGCACCTTCAGAGCTAGCTCACCGCTACTTACAGGGTCATGATGATGCGTAAAACTAAGTTTTGCTTATATACATATGTATACATGCATCACTTTTTATTCGTTTTAAGAAAATTAACACACCATCGTGTGTATGTATGTACTTTACGGCACATTGTGACAGCTGTAATAAAAATGGTATAAGAAAACAAAAAACAACACTGAACTTGAATTATAGCAATTATAGTCATTGAAAATATGAACCACCGAAGGTGTGCCATGGAAGCTGTGGTTTACTTATGATTGTCTTAGATTCTTCTATCATATTACGAAATATTAAAATAATTCTTTAAAATCTTTTTGTTGGAACGAAGTTCCTTAACGCGGCTTGCTGGTAGTGGAAATTAGTAGAAATCGTCACGAAAGCGTGTGAGCTGTTTATATGTATTGGTGTACTGTCGAAAAGCAATTGTGTATGATTGGCGGTGTCTCCACTGACAGCAGCGGAGACACCTACCAATAAATATTAATTAGTTGGAAAACGTTCCAAAAATTTAAAGAATCATAAAATTTCAGAAACAACACAAAATAAAACATACAGATTTCACCTTGTATTACATTCAAAGATGAAAAAAAAAACGTAAGGAACTTCGTTCCTAACGGGGGTCCCCCGACCGCATTTCTTTTTTTATTTAAAATTAACATTGTGCGTTTTGGTTGGACCACCTTTTCGCTAAAGGATTTTATTCACTTTCCATTGCACTGTGAAATTAGTGTGTTATGGGCCCGCTGTGCGACAGCCAGGACTCTGGTAATAGCGAAGCATACATTCATATATTTTCCTTAAACATCCTGCAGAAGAAGTTGTTGGAGTTTTTTTTTCCAATATTTGTTTTCTTTCCAATCAATCTCATTTATAAAACTAACAAGATTTGTTTGTTATTTTATTTATTTAATTTTTTTCTATACCCATCTGCAGTTTATTTTTGTTAAATTTTGTCTAGTTAACATGGAAAAAGACATCAAATACTTTTTTGTGTTCCAAAACTAAAGACAACTGTTGAGCATGACAGCATATGCGGACACAATGGATGTACACAGAAAAAAGAAATTTCAAATCTAAATTAATGAAAATAAAAAACCGCCTTAAAAATTTTTCAAATTTAAAAAGAAAATTATTGCATCAATTACAACAATATGAAGACAACAAACAAACAAAACAAAAACAAATCTTTTTAATCCTGCAGACAAAGAAAGCAGCAAATCTTTTCTAAATTGAAAGTAAAAAAAAAAAGGACAATCAACCATGATTATGGCAAAATTTTATATTTTACATGTGTACGCAAGTATTTCACTTTCAAGGTGTGGAGTTGGCCATAATTGCACTGTTCATAAACGTTCAGTGGTAGAATTAAAAGCAGTGACAGGCTTTTGTTGGATAATTCTATCTTTTCTAAGGAAGTTTAAAATGATTTGTCATGTTTCTTATTCGTAATTTACTGCCAACAAGGCTGTCATGGCCCAAGTAACAAATCAATTATAAGGAGGATTTGCAATAACAAAGATTAAAAAAGATGCCAAAGGATGTATTTTTGTTGTTGTTGTTGTTGTTTGTTCAAAAAGGATCTTATATTTTTAAAGATCATTTTGTAAAGAAATTTCAATGTCATGCTGTTGATTGTCTTTTTGAAGAGAAAAGAAGAAAACAGCACATACATATTTACTGGATGATGTAATTTGCTGCTGCTGCTCATAAAGATGTTACTTAGTTATTGTTTGCTGGCAGAAGAAGAATGTCCTGCTGTTTCAGCTAATGCCTGAAAACTGTGTACTTATTTACTAGATACAAAGGCAAGTTGCACAAATTACTCAATTTTAAGCTGAAAGTCAGCAGTGCACAGTGGCTGCACTCTGCTCAGTTTAGCGGCTTGCCTTTTGGCAAGTAGGAGGTCCTTTTTTATTGTCATTTTGTGTTTTATGGTCTGTAGCTTGTAAAAATTTCAAATTTGTTATATTGAAACAGCGAAATTAATTTGGCGCGTTGCAACTTTTTCTTGTCTTTTTGTTTAATTTACTGCATGCCCTTTTTCCAAGTTCCAGTCTTGAGCAGCTGCTTTCTTCACTTATGGTGTCCTTTCGACTGTTTGATGTTTGTCAACAAATTTTTTGTGATTTTCTGCTTAAATTCTTTACGAGCTCCTGTTTTGATAATTTAATTTGCAGCAGCCAAAAATTAACTACTGTCACCTAATTTTCTCTTTTCTTCTTACAGGAGAGCATGTTACGGTTTTGTTTTATATTCTATTTATCTGGGAATTTATTACACGAATAAATGTTTTAAAACTATACAATAAGTAAAGGTTGGCAAGGTGGCCGGCCTACTAATTAAGGGTCATGTTGTTAGTATTTGGGAAAGATAACCAGCGGCAGCTGAAGAAATTGAGCAACAAATTTGCTGGGTTACGTTGCAAGTTTAATCAGGTTTTTATATAAAATAAAAGTAATAAAAACTTTGATTTTGATTTTGTTTTCGTTTTCGTTTTCATGAGTGCATAACAGGTAAATTTGCCGATACAATAACAACGCTTGGCGAAAACTCTAAATAGGTATGTGCCCTGCAGTTACATATGTACCCTGCAGATAAATATAAGCTTGGTTACGTTACTGGTTGAAAAAACTGTAGCAAAAGGGATTGGTTTTTACTATTCCCAAAAAAGTCAGAAATAAGACAAATGATGAATCAATAAAACAAAATTTCCTTCGGCAAACAAACTGGGTATGAGATTTATCTACAGAAAGTGAAAGGGAAAAATACGAGCCCTTCGATATTTAGATGGCTATTCGAGGAATTGCAATCTCGGTATAAACACCACTTTATATTCACAGACGCCTCTAAGATAAATGACCGAGTTACTGTAAGTATTACAGAGAACGAGGAACCACTAGTGACCAAAGCCCTTCCTGACTATACTTCAATATTTACTGCGAAAATCATTGCAATAATGGAGACAATAAACATTGTAAGAAATAGAAAGGGTTAATTTGTCATTTGCACCGACTCGCTTTCTTCCCTAAAAGCTATCTCGAACAACAACATTTACGCCTCAGCTATAAGAGATACCCTGATTAAGAGGAGCCCTGACATAGTATTCATTTGGACACCAGGCCACTGCGGGATTAAGGGGAATGAGTTTGCTGACAGAACCGCTAGGGAAGGGACGAATAGACCTCTCCTAACTATGTAATTTGAACAAAGCAGATGTAAGAAGATTCTTGAGGAATCATTTTCTTGGAAAATCGGATCTTTTTGCAAAAACTTCTAACTGGTATCGGACTACGAACACTCAACAAACAGACAGAAACAGCTTCAGCAAGAATGGCAACATCGGAAGAGTCGATTCAATAAAAATTGAAAGACTCCGCCTGGAACACTCAAGGCTGTCCCATGGGCATATAATTAATTTATCCATACCAAGAGTCTGACTGCGTTATTGCATCCGGTAGTGTAATCAGACACATTTTCTCAATATGCCCAAGATTCCACAAACAACGTGAACTTATTTTTCAACAAAATCCTGATTCTATATCCCTCCTTTCGAATCCTAACACTCGAAACTGCACCCAAATCTTAGCATTTTTAAATGAAAAAAATATATATCATTTAATTAAGATTTAACATCATAATGTAAAGCAAAATTAATGAGCCTAAAGGTACCTTTAGACTATGCTAATATTTGTCCAAACACAAAAAATAATTGTTTGGGCTAATAGTATGGTTTGTGACAAATGTTTGGGCATGGGTTTAGATTGCACTAATATTTGTTTGAATTTTATTTGCGCAAATAACGGAAAATTTTGTGTCAGCCATGTTTGGTACAAATATTTGTGTACCCCTTTACACTATACTAATAATTTTATTTGGCCGGTGTGTATGACAAACATCTGTCAAACAATGTTGTTATGTGAAAAGTTAAAATGTTTAGCGACAGTGATATTGGAGATTTATTATTAATAACTGCTGGAGCTCTAGCAGTTTCAGAAACCCAGCAAAAAGAAAAAAAGAAAAAAAAAAAGATCCAGAAGAATGTGGGATCGAGCTTGGGTGCAGCGCCGTAAAATGGAAGGATGTTGCCAAAAACTTCTGAAGGAATTGCGTTCTGAAGAACCTTCGCTGCATACAAACTTTGTGCGCATGGGTTCAAATGACTTCGATTACTTGGCAATTTGGTTACAATATTCATCTTATTAAGATTAAATATATGTTCATGTTTTTTCACATAAAGCTGAATCTAGTGGCGCCGATTATAACAAAGAAAACCACACATTTGCCAGGGTTGTTGTCCATTTTCTTTCAGAAAAATATGCATTATCATTAAGAATTACGGAAACGCGTTATTTACTTACCAATCTGTCAAACGAATTGACCAGTATTGCCATTTCAATTTATTTCATTTTTTATATGTTAAGCACTGTCAAAAAAACTGTTGGAAAGCCACGTTTCTACAATTATTTGTGGCTGTTTGTTCCGTCAAAAATATTGCGAGAACAAACAAAATATCGAGCCAAATATTTGTTGCGACGTGCTGACAAAGTGTTTACACTATCCAAAGCTTTCTTCACAAACAAACATTTTTGTTAGCCAACAAACAGTCGAAAAATATTTGGAGGCTAACAAATTCGAGTGTTTACACTAGGAAAAACAAAATTTTTATGATTTTGCACAAATATTAGCATAGTCTAAAGGCACCTTAAGGCCTCGAAGCCATGGCCTGATATATGTATATACATTAGTTTATAATTTGTAATTATTCTCTAATGCTTTAAATAAATAAATAAATAAATAAGTAACAATGCGCACTCCTTTTATATCCTTCCCAACAAGTGTTAAGGGTATAGATATATATAGATATATGTGATTCCGTTTGTAATTTCCACAATTTTCGTTTTCGTAAAGTACATGCATAGTGCAGATGGACTATGGTCATTATTATTATTTATTTATTTTATTTTTTTATTCATCGTTTTGATAACCTTTAGCTATCATTTTAACAAAAAAAAAGTGCTAAAGAAATGCCCATTTATTTACAGAAAAGAAATCGGCATAAGTTTAATTGAAGTTTTCAATTTTCGTTTATATTTTATTTGATTTTAATTTTGCGCTTGCTGTCATGAATAAACAACGAGAAACTTTTGCCCGGCTGGCAGACAGCTGAAAATATTTCTGCTTCAATTGTTTCATAATTTATCAAACAATTGACGCTAAAAATTAATTTCTCGTTTTAAATGTTCTTTATTTTTCGTTTTTGCTCATATTTTCATGGGCAGGCTGCGGCTCTTTTTGTTTATGTTTATTAATTATTTTCAGTTTCTTTGCCGTATATTGAGATATCCTTAAGCATGCAACGCTATTGTCTGCTGTTTGTTAATAAAATAAAAGGAATATTATTTAATCTAGCGTTAATAATTCATTCAATACACACGGCTGTTATCGATACTTTAATGAATAATAAAACGTTTAAAAGATGCAAACAAGAAAAGGAGAAACAAAAAAAGTAATGTGTGTGAAGATAAATTTTAAAATTTTTAACCACGGATGCAAACCTTCAAAGTTAACAGACCTCTGTTAAATTGATAACATGGCTCTGTTAAGTCCAAAAATTAAAATTTTTATAAAAAACTTAAATTTAAAAACAAAAATTTAGAAAAAATTTATTGTTCATTAACACAAACTAATATTTTCAAATTGCATTTTAATGAAACAGAGTCACAAAAGTGTCAAACGAAGTCGCAAATGAGGAAATTTTAAAAAATTTTAGCGGTACACGACTTGTTTCTACTGTATTTGCAGATTTGTCAGACTTTTAGCGTATAAGTTGTAATTTGACAAATATTCAAAACCAAAAAACTGCATAGAAAACCCCTCCCCAAGGAGGCACAACTTGTTTCTACTGTATTTTCTAAAATACTTCTTCCTCACAAAATTTTAAAACGGAAATATTTAAAGAAGAAGACTGCAAAACGACCTGCATTTGCAGATTTGTCGGCACTTTCCCGTATAAGTTGTAATTTGACAAATATTCCATACCAAAAAACCCTCCAGGGATGCACAACTTGTTTCTACTGTATTTTCTGTATTAGTTAGATAATTACCTCTAGTTTATATATTATTAAATTTCTTGGAAATTTAAAGCTTTTTAAAACAATTTTTGCAAAAATACAGAAAAAGCGTCCTGTGACAAAAGTTTTTGAGAAATAAAATTTTGAAATGAAATGCCTATAAAATTTTCATTTATTTATATTTTTTTTTACAAAATTTTGCAAAAATATAGGAATTTATCAAAGAAATAAACAAATTTTTCCAAAATGTAGAGAAAAGATAATACGAATCCCGAAATTCTCAAAAAAATTTCAAAAATTCCCAAAAATGGGATTTTTTAGTTTTTTTTGCTGTCATTCCAGCAAATATCCTGGGGGGACAAATTCCATTTGCATAAAACTAGCAAATACTTATAACTATAGAAAACAAGAAAAAAAGTAGGTTAGAGGCGTGCGATTTGGGAAATTTTGCCCTAAATTCGGTTTTTTCAATTTTTTTTTTTTTTCTTTAAAATATTATATTTAAAATATATTTTATATATTTATTTGAGCTTAAGATCTTTTTGAAATTTGAGTATTTCTTTTTGTCAATATTTCGCTCTCCTTCGGATAGCTTCTTCAGGACAATAATAACGAAAATAAATATATAAAATATAAGAAAAAAAAAGGGGTCAAATAACTAAATATTAAATATGTTTAAAATATTTATTTAAAATATTTTAAATAAGCTTTTAAAAAAATATAAACAATATATACTTTACTTTGGAAAGTTCTTCCAGAAATAATAAACAATAAACTTACTTTTTGCCCTAAAAATGTGCTAAAAACTGACTTTTTTTTAATTTTCAAATTGTGTTGAATATAACTTTTTCTTTATAAAAGATTTTTCGCTCAAATTTTTTTTTATAGTATTGAAAAAAAAAATACTGGCAAGCTAATAAAACTTATTTTTGAAAAATCGGTTAGGATTTGAGCTCAAAAATGTGAAAATACTGGACCAGGGTTGGTAAAAACACGAAAATTTACTTTTTAAAACTTGAATATCTCGAAAACTTTAAGAGATAATATATATGTACGTGTCGCGACATTTTTTGTAGGCCTTGATTAAAAGAATTTAAAAATAAAAAAAATTTTGCAACAGAATTGGAAATGAAAAAATTAGATCGTTTTTAATTTTTCACATACCCCAGGTGGCCTACTTTGGGGGCGCGTGGACACGCCCACTTAAACGCTATATAGTCCAATCTCAAAACTTAAGCTTGAATATACCTCTTTTATGCCTGTCTGAAATTTCATTGCAATCGAGCCATCCGTTTAGAAACGGCAGAATTATTTACAATTTTTTTGCAAAATCCCCCACTGTGCAGCAGTGGACAGAAGTCTTGATTTTTTTTTTTGTTTTTTTTTTTTTTTTGTTTTGTGTCAGCAAAATAAAGTACTATTAAATTAAAACATTTAACAGAATATAATCTGGTGTTAATATGTTAAACAGCGGGTGGCTGAACAAAAAGTATTTTTTGACAAGCCGACAACTAAAAAGATTTGCAAAAAACCGGACACCTCCGAACACATGATGAACTGGACATGACAAAACAATTTTATTTGTATAAAAATTGGTTATTGGTTCCAGCGGCAAGAACAAATAATTATTATTGAAAGGATCAAAGAACAAAGCAAAGGCTGCAAAAATGTTCAAAACCTATTATTTGCATTTTACAAACTGAGTGGGTGCTGCAAAAAAATGTATAGTACTATCATTGCAATATAAATTAGATATATTGAGAACTTATGGAGCCAGAGGCTTCTCCCCATTTCTCTCTTCTTTATTTAGGTCAGTGCAAAACTTAAAATTTCGTCATAAGCCAACTTAAGCGTTCATCAGTTTCTAAAATTAACATTGAACTATACCATATGTGTTATTTGCAACAACAAAAAAATTTTGCAAAATTCCTCTTCTTGTTTGCGGAACTTGAGGATTAAATTTCTTTGAACAGGAAGGAAATGATCAATAATATCTGTTTCTTTTTTTAATTTTCTTTGCCATAATGAAGTTATTGTATTACAAAACTGTGCTTCAGTAAATTTGTTGAAATCCTTTTTAACAAAACAGCCGTTTGCTCTAAAGATTGTTCAAAACTTTTTTATTAAGATTTCTTTTTCTTTTTTTTTCATTTTTAAATTTTTAATCTTCATTATATCTTGTGCTGCAACAAAAAGAGCACGCAAAAAAAAAACGAAATAATGAAATTTTTTCTAAATACTGATTTATCTCTAAAAACCAAAAACAACAAAAAATGAAAAACTGAAATTTTAAAAGAAACCAGGGTCCATTGTTGGCAAATTAAGATCACTGCAATCTTAATGCTTATTTTGTAAAATCCCCTGGCAAATGGTCAACATTTGTGTGCTGACTGACCACAAAAGGCAAAAGTGATGGTATCTACTACCAGACATTTAGACAGACCTGGATTGAAACACAACGCAGGAAACTGAAAAAAGGAGCAGCAGATGTGTGCTAAATGATAAAGTCTTCAAACTTTTTGCTGTTGCACTTCGTTTTTTGTTTGCTCTCTTTCAACATCCTTTAACTGTTAAATGCATGATCACGTGACGTTGATTAAATTGGAAGGATGCCTGCCTGCCTGCCTGCTTGCGTTGTGCGCGCTGACAAGTATCATGTTTATTTGGGGACAAAGTAAATAAAATCTCATAAGGGTAGTGACTTATAATATATTCTTGATGCTAGTTTTGCGAACTTTGTTGTTTGAAAAATAATTTGTTTTTCAAATTGTTTAACAAAAATTTTGTAAAACAGCAAAAATAAAAAAATATATATATTCTGAAGAAAATACACAATGAAAAAGCATCGAAATATCGAATTGGGCCAGTACTCAGCAAAGCGATCATTCGAAATATTTTTTTTCAAAATGCCCACAAAATTATATGCAATGCTATTTATTTCTTTATTACTAATTAAAAAAAGAGTTTTTTCGAAAAATTAAAAAAAACTAGACAAGGAGAACAATAAATTATTTTAAACGTAATTAGTTAAAATTAAGAGAAATACAGTAGTCAGTAGCAGTTTTAACAATAGAAAACTGAATCATATGGAAAAAACATCCACAGCACTATGTGAAAACAAACCAAATGATCCTATAAAAACATTAATGCATAAAACGTAGTTCCAAATGAAATTACCAAACTAATACGGGAAAATCAAAATATTAAAAAAATCATTGTAATGGCAACGCTGAAAGCTATAAAATTGCTTTGCATGTGTTAAGGTGGGATCATACGATTGCCACAATGCACCAATTTTTGTTACATTTTGTGTGCCAATCGTGTGATAGCACAATTTATTGGCTCATGCGGCAACCAAAACGAATGTTGTTCCTATTTGTCCCAATAAAATACAACCCTGATGCGACAACCGTGTGAACACTTGACATACAATTAATCACCAATAAAAATTCTAAAAATGCACCAATATTTATTGTGTTCTCATGCGGCAACCAAAGAAGACAATGCCCGCCAATAATATACATACATACATACATACATATGTATACATTTATTTAATTTCAAAATTGTTTAAACGCGTCTTCCAAACATGATTTCTGCTTTTTAATCAGTAAAATTCAATTGTTGTTACTGTTCATTTTTTGCTTTTTCAGCCCGCACAACATTATAATAATAGTCGAAGCAATTTTATTTCTTTTTAATGAACAAACCATATTTTTAACATTTGATTAATTTTTTTTTTTTTTTTTTAAACAAAGTTTGTCATCAGCTACAACAGCTGTTTCTCAGAGTTGCTGTATAATATAACAATCGTGTGACTATAATGCGGCAATTATTGGTACTAAATTGTTTTGCGGCAATTTGCGACAATAAAATTTCAGTAAAGTGTGATAATCATGTGATTGCAAAGAATTTGATTGGGAAAAATTTTTTATTATGCTCCAATTCAGCCCAATAAAAATAGTGTAAAATTGGTGCATTGTGGCAATCGTGTGATTCCACCTTTAGTAAATAAGCTGTTACTGTGTTAGTTTCCATCAGCCATTTCTTGCAGGGTAATGTCAAGCTCATGAAGAAAAGAAAACTATTGTGAATGAATAACATCCGCTATTAACAGTTATTCAACACTGTTACCAATTAGTTCATCTCTAACGGCTCTTTTTACAAAATTTGCAAAAATTTTCACGTTGTTGCTCCAGTTCCATTTTTTTGTAATTATAACGTCATATCCTGACGTTTAGAGCGAATATTTTCTAATTTTTGTGTAATCAAGTTATATTGCACTTGGATTATGGAAAAACAAGTACGAGTATTTTTAATAACGTAAGCTAATTTTATAGTTTCTCCTTTTCTCGTTTTTTCCCAAACCATAAAATTTTAATTTTAAATTTTTTTACATATTTTATTTAGTTTGTTGTTTTTTAGGTTTTTAACATTTTTTTGTTGTTGTTTTTGTTTTAATTAAATTTTACACTATTTAATTTGTTTTATATATAATTTTTTTTTTGTTGTAATCTTTTTATGCATAATTATATATGTATATCTGTGTTAAATATTAATTTCTTGGTTTAATAATTTATTTATAATTAAATGTATTTATAATTATTATAATTATAAACGAAATATGTATGTTGATTTTGATATAAATTAGTTTTTTTGTTAATTTTTTTCCATTTTTTAATAATTAAGGATAATGTATGAATTTAGTTTAGAAGTAACACAATTGATATTGAATTTTTTATTTATTTTTTTTTTTTTATCAAAATGTATTACACTCATAATTGAATAAAAATGACTAAAAATATTGTTTAATTAGGAATTGTGTAGATGTTTAAGTTTTAAGAGTAAACAGAACCAAAGATAAATATAAAAATGATAAAAACATTTACAAGACAAAAAAAAAAAAGTAATAATGGAAAATTTTAAAATACGGCAACGAAAAATATCATTTTATTTTGTTGCAATTTTATGGACTAAAAATATTTAAGGTTAAAACTCTAATTAAGATTTTTTATTAATGATTATATGCCTGGGTGTTTTTTATAATATTTATTCTTTATTTATATAACAGGTCTTTTTAAAGTATTTGTTTTTTTTTTAATTTTTAATTAATTATTTTTACATATTTATAGTATTTTTTCCGGTTTTTAGTTTTCAATAATATTTTCTATGTGAACTGAAGCTACAAATCAATAAAATCAAATTTATTTTGAACAAATTTTTAACAATGGAATGAATAGATGTTTTTAAGGTCTGCTGGGGAATTTTAATGTAAAAAATAAAACTGAAGGGACAATATTCATACAAAATTTTAAATGAGTTTTAAGAAACTCTGAGTAAAATTTTATGAGGCATTTTGCTGTCTTTTTCCGAAACATGCAAACACTTTTCAATTTAAATACACTGGTATATTGATTCCTTAGCCAAAATATTTTTCACATCTGTATTATATTGATTAAAAAGTAGTGAAAACCCAAGGGTTGAACTTAAGCCTGAAAAAGTAATATAATATAGATGTATTACAATACAGAAGTTCGATAAAATTAAAAATTTACAGTAAAAAACAAAATATTTTCCGCCAACGAATAGATACATTGCCAGCGATTAAAATAAGCCAAAATAAGTTTTTTTTTTCTTTGGATTGATTTTTGAATCGTTTTGGGGTTTTTTAGATTTGAGTTTGAGTCTCTCAAATCAAGTTTTTAAATCGGGGTTTTCCTATTTTTTTACGATTTCAGGGGAGCTACTCATTATACCGATATGAAAGAAAAGCTTTCGCATCTCTATGGTTTCATCATGGCAGAGCGAAAGATTTTTCTTTTGCATTTTAACACTGAAAATGTTTGCATGCTCTCGTCAGGTTTAAGTTTTGTTATAGATACCAAATCAGTTTTATTTTTTTATATTATTAAAATTGTGTGACCTTAAGATACGGCTACATCTGAGCAACTATTTACCCTTTCTAAAAAACAAAAAACGTGACCCCTACTTTCTTGTTGACCTTCAAGTTGGACAAATGTAAGCACAAAAACGCTTAAAACTTCATATACAGCCACTTGGGTATAACAACAACGAAAAAAACGTGAAAACGTTAAGCTTCACCAGCACATATTTTAAGGTTATGTTTGCTCCACGAGTAAATACAACAGTGAGAGCAAATTTGTGTTTGATCCTGTAAAGTTTATGTAAAATCGAATAGTTGTTTGCTGTAAGTTCTCCATTTGCTAGTTGACCGAACATAACCTTAAAATGCAGTCATGTGAAATTTAAGGGTTTTATTTTCTTTTATTTCCAGCGGATATTTGCTGTTGTATGCCTAGATATGCATGTATGACAGTTTAGTTATTTGTATTGCTGTACATGGATAGGTCAGCCAGTAGAGAGTAGGGGTCATGTTATTTTTGGGGGGGTGGGGCGAATATTTGCCAGAGTTAGCGTACCTTTAGTATTATTTTTTTTTTTAATTTTTCACAAGTTTTGAAAAGCAAAATTGAGAATTTTAGAAAAAACAAACATCAAGAATGCTACACACACACACATACATACAAAATAGACGAAATTTTTCTAAATATTAAAAGAATTATGTTTTCTGTGTACGCCTTTTTGATACCGGTGATAATAATTTTCACAGATAATCTGTTTAAAATATACAAATTCTCATTTTTTGTCTTTTGCTACAACACTTTCTTTTTTATAAAATTATAATTATTAAAGTATTTGACTTTTATTCTCTTTTATAAATTATTATTTTTTCTTTTTTTTGTTGTTGTAATTTTTAAACTGTAATGTGAAGGGAACTAAACGCCTTTATATCACACATTGCTGTCAGTGCCCACAGCTCCAGTAAATGAAAACGGCTGAGCATTATTTATAATGCCGGCACGATCATTTGTGGTTGTCGTTTGCCCACTAGCCAGGCCAGAGTTGACCGCCGCTTGTCTCATCTCATCCGCTGAAGCCCTAAGGAAGAAAAAATAATATAAAATTTAATTAGTATTAGAAATTAAATGTGTTACTAAATATGATAATAAACTAAATTCCACTTAATCATGCCATAAGGGATGTAGAATTAAAACTACTACAAAATTAGCTCTATTTGCTTTGTCTAAGTGCCAAAAATGATATTAAAAACATAACAAGCAAATACTAAAGGTACTCATTTCAGCTTTTTTTTTTTGTGTGTGGAAAACTGGAAAAGAGAAAATGAAAACTGTTAATTATTTTTTGTCGGGCTTGAATTCCATTTTGCAATCTCAGGATTGGGAAATACTTTTTCGCGATAAATTTAAGTAGTGATCAACATTTTTAAGGAATACAAGACAGGCTGCTTAAAAGCAATCTACAATTAGTCATGTCCTGACTACGCAGCAATTTGGGTCAGTGATGGACCTGAAACAGCCGTAGCATGTACCCCAGCCAGTAAGTTTTCAACTTTACTTTTCTTTTTTTTTTTTTTTCTTTAAAAATGTTGATCCTCATGAAGTTTTTAACAAACAAATCTTTCTCAATCCCTGTAAAATAATTAACAATTGTATATCATATATAGTACGACTGTAGAAAAAAAAAACTAATGTTTGTTTACAGAACGCATATGAAAAAAATTTAATAGAGATTTTTACGTTTGTTGCCAAAAAAAAAACAGAATGAAATTAATAAGGTCTATTTTTAGACCTAAAATAATTAAGAAAAAGATAAAAATTTTCTTTTTTCCACATTTCTAACAAACAAAAAAAAAACAAAATGAAATGCAATGAATATGTACATACTTAGAAAAGTGCATAAAACAAAAAAGAGTGTAAAAATTAGTTGGGCAACAATCAGGTGATTAGTTGAGCAACATTTCAAATTTTGCAAAATTCTAACCACAAAAAAAAAACAGTTTATGAAAGACAAGACAGCAGATAAAAAAAAAGTATATTGATAAACAAACAAAAAAACATTAACGAACAAAAAATTACTATTTTAGATCAAAAAGACCGACTTAACATAATATATAAAAAGAAAATCTTATTTATATTAAACGACTTGAGCCAGTTAAAAAGTCATCTATATATATGTAAATAAAATTGTAACGCGACTGACTGCGAGATCATTGCCCAGCCCTAACGGCTAAAGCTAAAGTAATCAAATTTCGTATATGGGCAGTCCTGCTGATGTATGGATCCACTAAGAAGGGATGAGTAAAATCGGTAATACAATATCTCCAGACTTTGAACAGGTAGCACAAAAATTCAAAAAGCACCCAAAAGTATAATAAAAATAGACGGACAGGTATCTGGTACTTTTTTGATATTTTGAGTACTAAGGGGACAAAACGGGTAAGAACTGAATTTTGGTACTTTTTTGAATTGCATACATATGTATATCTAGGTAAAGGATGGAAACAGGAGAAAACTATAAATTGAAGAACTTAACACCCATTGAAAAATTCTCGACATAACTTTGTCACTTTTTTTAAATTTGGCCATTTAGGGGGTAAAAAGGGGTAAGAAAGGGATAAGTCTATAATTCTATATCTCCGTACCTAATATAATAAGTAACAAAAAAAAATCAAAAAGTGCCTGAAAGCCTACTAAAAATAATCGAACAAGTCTCTTGTTTAATATAAACACCACTCCAGGACCACCCCAGAAAGGAGGAGGGAGTTTTTTAGTGGATACAGCACACAACGCAGCCGACGACGGTCACTTTAGGTGCGAAAGCATTTTAAACCCTACCTCACACGTCAAAAAAAAAAAAAGGAAAAAAAAATGTTCAGTAAAATGTTAGAAAATCTTTTTTTTTTTTTTTTTCTAAAAATAGTCTATTAATTTTTTGTCTTTTTCAGCAGTCTACATATATGCCGGCGACTTTTCATTGATGCTAATCAACTCATTTGTAGAGTCGAAAAATCTTAAAAGAATGTTTGAAGCCCAACCAACTACTTATTCCTAACTAGCAACAGTGCGAAGAAATATTCCATTTGAAAAATTGTTATTTAAGCTTGGACGATCTATAAATGAAATGAAAACCACATCAAAACATATGCATACAAAAATATTCAAAAAGGAAAATAATTGAAAAGAACTATAACTACTGCTACTAAAACAAAAGGTGCAAAAGGGAATTTTCTACAAGTTTATGTTTGTAAAACGAATTTAGTTAGCTACACACATATTAAGCTACAAAGTATATAGAAGGGAAAATATTAAAATGATATTTGCCTTTTCGATCTTAGAAACAACAATGACACAAAATTGGATGCGGGTGCGCTCTCAGTTTTTGGCATTGGAATGAATGAATGCCGCAGATAAATTAGTTGGCTGCATTATAAGTTAAAAGCAAAAACTTGGTTTGTTTTCTTTACATGGTTGTTAATTTTTTGTTTGTTTTGTTTTTTTTTTATTTTTATTAATTGGCAGTAGTTGGTTTTTTGTTTAGGTGATGGTGATATATTGTGTCTGAGAATTTTTTCAAATACTGATACTTTTTTTAAGGCCATGATATTTGGCGTCATAGGAATCACAAAGCAATGTAGCTCCCTTGACATACATATTTCAGTTAACGTTGTTCTTTAGGAAATGTTAAACATAATGTTGCTTTCTTATGTGAAAGTTTCATAATTTATTTGATTTTTCGTATTATTTTCATATAATTTTAAGCGGGTTGAAAGCAAAGCTATAAATATATGTAAATATTTCAAAAGGTATGTATGATCCAAAAATCTGATGATTCCAAGTGGTAAGTGATTTTGAAATCATATGTAATTTAAAAATCTAGGGCTGACTTACAACATTCGCGATCGAATGAATTCCGCCACACATGCTTATTTATTTTATTTTTGCTCGATAGTTAATTTAATCATGAATGTTGTACTTCGGCGCCTGGAATTAAATGTGATTTTAAAATCTCGTGGATTTTAATCACATGATTTTAAAAAAGTTGTGGATTCAAAGCACATATGCTTTTGAAACTGAATTGGCATGTGGTTTCAACATTTAAGAATTAGTGGTGATTTTGGAATTACATGTGATTTGAAAAGCAAGGCACATAATTTCAACCGAATAATTTAAAATCATGCGTTTTAAGATCAATATGATTTTAGAATTTCTTGATTTGAAACCACATGTGTTTCAAAATAGCATAATTTTAAAACCACATGCCTGACTTGCTTTTTATTTTGATATTATGCATCTTTCTTTTTATTTATGTGTCGAAAACGAATTGCAAACATTGAAGAGTGATTTAAAATCGACTTAAAATCGACATCAGTTAGATGATGAATTTTAAATCATTTTACTTTGTTTTTGCTATGCTGATATTATACAACTTTTTTTTGTCGAAATCGCCTGAACGCATGGGAAGTGATTTAAAATCGACTTGTAAATAGTTTTGAAAAAAGCATGATTTAAAACCATTATGATTTGGAATTTCGTGGTTTGAAATCTCATGTGTGTTTAGAATCACATGATTTAAAACCGCATGTGTTTTAAAATCGTACGATTTTAAAATCACCTGGCATGACTTCTTTTTTTAATTTTGATATTATTTAATATTTGATATCATACAATATTATTTTTGTCGAAATCGCATGCGAACAACGAAAGTGATTTAAAATCGATCTTAAATCACGACATCAATTAGTTGATGAATTTTAAATCAATTGACTTATAATAAGTAGTTTTCATAATTTGATTTCAATTGGATGAAATTTAACATATGTATATAGCATACATGATTTCAAACCACAAGTGATTTTAATATCACATAATTTTAAGTGTCTGTTTTTGTTTCTTCCGGATGCAAGCATGTAAAGCGATTTGATATCCATATTTAGTTTACCAATCTAAAACTACTTTTGTGATTTGCAGTCACTTCAATGCAATGTGATTTTCAGAACGGGGTAAGTAAAAACCACTGGATTTGAAATCACCTGAGATTTTAAAACATATTATATTAAAATCACACCATATCAAATCAATGACGGGATCTTTTGGTTTGAGGTTATATCAACAAAGTCAAACCACTTGAAAGTCAAACCACTTATTAAAAACTTATTATTTTTTCGTGTCTTACAAGCAGTTAAATCAAATTTGATTTTCAGACCATACCCCATAAAATAAAACTTGGCTAGTAAAATATGTAACGGAAATAATGGCTATATAACAGTTTCATAAAGAAAATTTTCCAATCCTAAACCGCCAGTTTCACCATAAGAGTCGACATCGCTCAATGACAGTGATCTTGCACAAAAACGCTGAAAACAACAACAAACGTTTAAAATTTGTTATTGTTTTGTATGTACACATCTATCGAAGCGAGCGAGCAATGTCAAGTAACATCGTGAAACTGCTGGATAAGGCTTGATGTGAAATTTTGAAAGCTAATTAAAAAACCTAATTGAATGCGAAACATTTTCTAAAACTGGATGGAGCGAATTATGAACCATTGTTTTTTTTTAATTATAATAAAATAAATTTTTTTATCAGAATTTATTCTAAACAAATAATTTTGAAACATATAAAATTTTTGATTTAATTTCAAATTTTTATTGGCTTATTTGTAAAAAAAGTATATTTTATTTTTATTAAGCATTTCTTTGACGAATATTGTATGCTGTCAAACAAGAGTTTAATAAACATGAAATATATATTTTTTTTTCAAATAAGACCGTTACATTTTGATTTAATAGGTACTGGATTTTTTTTTTGTTTGTTGAAGGCAACTGAATTGAAATAAAAAACAAATGGAGGAAAAATAATGCGAAACGATAAATATCAAATGTAAGCAATATTTAAGTAAAGTATTTAACTTCAACAATGAGCAAATTTTTGTTCTTTTATATGTTTTATATAATATGTAATAGCTTAATTTAACTACATTTAAGTAACATTTTGGTTAGCAATAATTTATTTAGTTTTTTTTTTTATTAAAATTATGACTACATAAAAAGTAGCCATGACATGTGTGTGTATCTTTTATTTGGATCCTTTACTGCATAAATTAATCTACTGAAAATTGCTGAAGTGTGCAAAAGGTAGCGAGGAGACGACTGCGCACTATTTCAACTATTGCAGTACTACGAGTGTATTTGGGACTCTACAAGACCTGCAGAGCAATAAAAACATTTAAATTTAAGATCGTAAATGGCCTTTTCAAAATCTCGAGAAATGAATTATGCAGTAAGAAATCCTCGTTTTTTTTTCTTTCTTTGAGTAATAATAAAATGCCGTCAAAAGAAAGTTGAAGTTAAAGTTTATGTATTTCATTTAATCGTTTGAATAATATGGGAATTCATTTCAGCTTTTTTCTTGGAAAAAAGGGAACAACTTATATTTTTGATAAAAGCAAACGAACAAACTTTTTTTCAATTTTTTTCCAAATGTTTGTTGTAAGCAATAAAAAAATTTTTCCTTGTCCCAATAAGAGAAAAAACTGAAATCAATGCCTGCCTTTAATACAAAAAAAAAGAAGAAATATAAAAGGCTGAAGAATGTTTAAAGAACATTGTAGCAAAATACCTTAAACAAATTACCCAAAATGTTATTAAGCACCTTCCTAAAAATTTACAAAAATATATGTATAAAAACTTTAACGCAGAAAATGTTGAGAAAGTAGACTATTAAAATCGTTTTATAACAAAATTATATTTCAGATTATTCGGCAGTAAGTAATACGCATGTTTTATTGCAACTTTGTAAAACATGTGATTTGAAAATCACACGGTTTCAAATCACGAGTTGGTGTTGTTTTATTGCAACGTACTTTGTAAAATATGTGATTTAAAAATCACACAAATTCAAATCACATGTGATTTTTAAAATCACATGTGATTATTAAAATCGCAAAAAATCGTTTTATAAAAAAACTATATTTTAGACTATTCGACAGCAAGTAAGACGCATGGTGTTGTTTTATCACATGTTTTATACATATTTTGTAAAACATGTGATTTGAAAAACACACGACTTCAAATTACATGTGGTTTTAAAATCATATTATTAAAAAATACATGTGCATGAGAAACATTGTATTGTCGACTTTTCGACATTAAGCTATAAGCATGTGTTTAAACGCATTTTATTATATACATACATATGTATGTATGTTCTGAAAATCATATGATTTAAAATTGCGAGTGTTTTAAAATCGAATGACTTTCAAAAACACGTGTAATTTAAAAATCTCATAATTTCAAAACACATGCTTATTTAGAATCGTATCATTTAAAGTCACATATGCCTTTAATATGGCAAATTATTTGGAAACAATATGTACGATTTCTTTTTATTCTGAAATAAAATCGACTGTTGCACGTTTTGGTGTTTTTGCAAAAATGTTCATTAAATTAAGACCGATATCAATTTAAAATCAAGTGCTTTTAAATTGGTCACAAGTTGTGATTCTCATGAGTTTGAAGCACATGTGATTTGAAAATCTCATCATTTTTATTCGCATGTGCTTTTAAATAGCATGTGATTTTTAAAACACATAATTAGAAATATATCCATTGTGATTTTTGCAGAAAAGGCATGATGTAAATCACATGTGGCTTCAACAATCTTTAAACACATGTGTTTTGAAAATCATGCGTTTTTGAACAGCATGTATTTTGAAATCACATGATTTTAAACTGGTTAAGTTTAATTTTTATATACATCGTATGTTTAAATCACATGATTTCGAGTGTATGCCAGTTGAAAATCCCACGGTTTTTAAGTAAAATTTATAAAAATTAAATTTTATCAAATATGTTTCAATTACAATACCCATATTATTTCAGAACAGCTGAAAAATTATTTACGTGGTTTCAAAATCACATGATTCCATATCACCTTTGTGATTAGTTATTTGCTGTTCTACGCACCGCACAACTTTCGAATTTTTTAGTATATGCTTTGCATTCTTCGAAATCACACACAAGCAGCTGATTTCGTTTGAGATGAATTCGAAAGTTGAGACAAATAAGCAGATTCAAATGAAAACGTCAATTTTCAAAATATATGTACCTAAGCTTTAGTTAAAAAGTTACAACCAAATGGAAAAAAGTATTTCTCCCATCAACGAGAAAACGCTTCTATGGTAAAATTTGTTCGCTTTTATAAAAAAAAAAATTTCATATTTTTTTATTTTTTACCAGAAATCGTTTCTCTAACACTATTGCCAAATTGAGTGATAAAAAAATTTTCTGCAGAGCAATATTTACACATAAGACCTTTTCATGGAAAATATCAGTGCAAAAAAAAAACAATACCACGGAAATATTTTAATACAAAACAAACTTTTGGAAACACGTTACTGTTTTTATTCACGCAGAAAACGTTTGGCGTTTGAAATATTTTAATACAAAACAAACTTTTGGAAACACGTTAATGTTTTTATTCACGCAGAAAACGTTTGGCGTTTGAACAGATTAGTAACGCCTTTCGCGAGCTGCAACTTGTTTCTTTGGGAAATTAATTTATTTTTGAGTTCTTCTTCCTTTTGAAATTTCTTCTTTTTTTAATTTTTTTTTTTAATTTTTTTTTTTTTTAATTTAGTTTTTTCAACTTTCTTTTTTCTTATACATATATTTTATTATTAAGGTACTGCTATGTTTTGCTTATCATGTTTTCTGTTATATTTACTATGCAATTTTTAAAAATTTCTTTTATTTATATGGAAGCAAAAAGAAATTCTGATTACGTTTTGTGTTTAGTATTTTGTAAAACTGGCTGTTTGTTGTCTTTAATCGCTGTTCGTAATGGAATCCAAAAATATATTTTGCTCTTGAAGCTTTTTGTGAGATCAATTTGTTGACATTAACATACATGCATATTGATTTGGAGTAGTAAATGGTATGAATTTGTTTTTGGTGGGGCTTTTTTATCTTGTTGTTTAACGGCTTAATAATCAATATTCTTTTTGTTTAAAACTTTACGATATACATACATCTATACATAATAAACTAGATGTTTAGTAAATTGTTTAACAAACGCTTTTTAATATGGTGTTGTTTTGAATGAAGATGATGTGGCTGTTGCTGTTTTGTTTTTATAATATTTATATATAGTGTAGTTATTGTTTTTTTGTTAGTAACGAATTGTTTGCAGTGAGATTCTTTTCTGTTTTCTGTTAATTTTAAATGGAATTGCTGTTTTAGAAGTATGTTTGTGTTTTGTTGTTTTGTTTCAGTTGTGAGTTTAAATTCATTCATTTAGTGAATTTATGTTGGACGCCAAACATCAGGATCTTCCATTAGTGTTATATGCTGATCGGTGCTCATTTGCATTTGTCCTTCAGCGGCAGGCTGCATTTGTGTGGGTGATGTGGCAGCAGCAGCCATATCCTCACGCGAAGCTCTTTATGTAGCAAATGATAAGTTTTGATTTGTATTTTGTTTTTTTTTTTTTTTTTTTTTTTTTGTTTTTAATATGTTAACGTGTTTTGGTTTTAGTTTAAAATTTTTAAGCAAGGTTTAAAGGAATAAGAGAAAGATAGAAAAAATGGCAACAATAGCACAATTAATAAACAAAATTCTCTGGCAGTTTCTTAATTCAAATCTTAAGCTTAAAGCAATATTTGTTGACATCAAATATTTTTACTAATTTTGAACTTACTTTTTGCCCAATGCCATCATGCCATATAAAACACCAGTGCCAAAGACTAAAGCGCAGGGAAATAAGCTGCCCAAACCAAAACATAAAAATACTGGAAATACTGATGATCTGTAAAGAAACGTGAAAGTGAAATCGTTAGACAAACAATTAATAATTGGCGTTGTTTAGAAAACGAATTATTACTTACACACAATACAGTGCAGCCTTGTACCACAAGGGTCTGCTGTCCACCATATCCGCTATTTGCCCTACATAGTCTATGCAAAAGAAACAGCAAGGCGCTTCTAACGCCACCACTATAAAACCTACGACCACTTGTAGTATGCCACCAACTAAGCACTTTACATTTAGTACTATTAAATTTAAGGTATTGAACAGACCAAATAATACGCAAACTGCAAGTAGATAGAAAGGAGATTTTAAATATAAATCAGTTAGTGAATGATCAAATTAATCAAATAGTTTATATACATTTATAGCACATAAACGTTGCGAAATTGAGTTCGAAATTTGTTCGAAATGGAAAAAATTACTTGTTAATAAGCGGCTCATTTATAAATCGATTTTCAAAACTATTTTTGTTTTTCAAAAATCTATCCGTCTAATTCATAAAAATTATAACAGGTTTATAAAGCTCTTATTTGACAGATTTTCCATACAAATACATATGTCAAATAACAGTCTTATAAGCCTGTAATAATTGTTATGAATTAGGGGGTTTATCTATAAAACAAGCATATAATTTTTTTTTTTTATCGAATTCAAAACAACTAATTTTTCTAATAATTCGGCCATATAAACGGGTTTTAGAATTTTGTTTTAAATTTGTGGCCACCACTGTATGTACTATATGTAGAATCGAACCGTGAAAGAAAATTTTTCTATAAAATTGAATGCCATCGAAAATATTGCCTGCCCATTTTACTTTGTATGGACGGTATCCTGCCCACATTTCCGATGCTGATTTGTATTCTACTTATTCGGGCTTTAGAATTTAGATTTAGAATTTTAGATCTAAAAAGATCTCTTTATTTGTTGTCTGTTAAAAAGCATGTAGAAAATTATTTCAGGTCTAAGAAAATTATAATTTTAGGCCTAAAAAGATCTCTTTATTTAAGCCTATAGAAAATTATAATTTCAGATCTAAAAGGATCTCTTTATTTGTTTTCTGTTCAGAACAAAATGCCTGCCTGCCATAAAGAAAACATTTTTTTTATGAAAATTTTATGTTTGAATTCTCATTATATATCTAAAAACAGTAGATTAAGTAGTGAAGATTAGGACAATCCTTCAAGGTTTTTCGAATCTACTGACGAGCTTGACAAAAACTCTTAAGAAATTTTCTTGAAAAAATATTTGCAGAAGTGTTGTGATTGAAAAATTTGACATGGAAAATTAAAGCACCACAAACATTAAAATCCTTTCCGTATTGGACATTTATTGCAACATTTTTCAATTCAAATTATGTATTTATATGGGGTACATATACAGAATATGTGTATATAGAATATGAAGTGTATGTTTTCAAGGTTTTTCGGGCTTATTGACGACATAAAGACAGCTGATAAGCTTGAAGGGAAAACAATTAAATCGGTCTTTTTATTTAAATCTAAAATACTAAAGGAGAGGAAAAGAATAAAAAACATGGCTTGATTACATGGATTAATTTTTTATAATTTTGGATTGTTAATGCTGCCAAAATACTACCGATTATCAGATAAGCTTTTAACAGACATGACATATTTTTATTATATTAATTCAGGTCCAAAAATGAACCTTTTCAAACGAATTAATACATTTCAATTGGCTCTTAAAGCAAATAAATAATTAAGTTCATATTTTTATTATAAAAATTGAGCTGAAGGTCGTCCTTAGATGCTATTGCTCTTCTTTTTATCTTACAATTTGTAATTATAGGATAAATAAATATCATAAATAAGCTGTTCAATAATTACGTTTAAGGAAAATAGCAACCAAAAAAAAAAAAACCTTTAGTAAAACTTTTGTTTTTCTCTTAAAATTAATTTATTAATAGTTTTTATTTAGTGAGTGTAAGCAAACAAACAAGCCATTTTATTCAAATGCCAATACTACATAAACATTTGATAGGTATTCTCTTATCTTTTTTTTTTAATTTCATTTTAACATTTGCATTTGTTTAACAACAAAACATTAAAATGACTCATTAACAATAATCAGCTGTTTTATTTATATAAAAGTTTTTAAACACAAAATTTATCAACAATAACAAACACATTTGCTACTCCTCTCTCTCTCTCTCTCTCTGTAAACACCTACAAGTATTTACGTTTTCAATTCAGTTCAATATTTTCGATTATGCTCCGAAATTAAACAAACGCCAAAACATTGCAAAAACAAACAAACAAACAAACAAAAAACACACAGATAATTTTGTGCAATTAATTTTTATTTAATCCATAAAAGCCGGCTGCCTCCAATACATGTAAAAGAAGTTTAATAAACTCTGAAACGTCATAACAACGTCAGTCACATCGTTTGTAGGCTTTGAAAAAGCAATAATGTGGAACTGGTTTCATGACACATACGTACGAACATTTCGTCAGTTAAAATCATACTAACAGACGTCGTCGTCAACACGTCAGTCATCATCTGCAGCGAAGAAGTCTTTTTGCAAACATACAAGAACTTGTCGTATAAAGATAAAACAACAAAACAAGCTACACTACCAATTTAGCTTATAAACTATTATGAAATGCGTTAAGCTGAAGAAATCTGGGTTTACAAAAAGAGATTATTTTACAGTTAGAAAGACAAGAAATAGCAATTAAAAGTAAAAAAAAATAGCACAGCAATTAAATTAAAAGGCAAGAATTTTTGTTTTTTTTGTTTTGCTTTTAAATGAACGAAAAAGTTTATATTTTAGTAGATAACAAAAGTAGTATGATCATGGAATTATTGTAGAGACACAAGAACTTTAGAGAAACAAAATTTGAGTAGATGTTATCTAGTTTTGAAAGATAAGCGGTGGCAAAAGAAAAAAAATTATTGCTATAGAGAACCAACAGCAGTTTTCACTCTTGTCCTTGAAGATCTTGATTCTTGATCAAATGTAATAGCCCTGCAACAGCAACCTATTTTGAACTTTTCGGAATCGTGGTTGGAGTGTTTGACTGACATAAGTGTTAATGGAATTAAATATGAACACTTTAACACTTAACGCGGTGATAAAAAAAAATTCAATAGTTTGAAATTCCTGCGCTTCGTAATAGATAAAGATTTATGCTCTTATGCAAAAGAAAAGTTTGTTTGCAGTATGAAACCCTCATTTTAGTAGACACTTTAAATAGACTTTTTTTCATAAAGGCATTAAATTTTTAGGAACATACTGAATATACATACATATATACATATGTGTAAAAAGAGAGGGAAGAAAAAATTATGATGACGTCATTATATTATGGGTTCCAGGCCATGTTGGGATAAAAGGAAATGAATCAGCAGACGTGGCCGCCAAAAATGCAGCTAACCATTCACTTATAACAGAAATACCACCACTTGCTACAACTTCAATTATCGGATAAACAACTTCTATGGAGTACTTCAAACAGCTTCTTAAGATGCCACAACAACAGCATATCAAGACCAATTTACAAAGAAATATCTTTCTAGAAAATATTGCATTATATTAGCCAGAATAAGAGTCGGCACAACAAGATTTACCACACAGCGTGAATGTGAAACCTGCACGGAAGAATTATCCATAAATCATATCCTCAAAGGTTGCCCGATGAGCTCAACAAACGAGTCCCTAGAGAAAATCCTAGACTGTAGTGACAGGAATTCAGCAACAAAAATAAAAAAACATTCTTCAGTCTGTGAATTTATTACATGAATTTCGAACTCAACATACATATGTATGTATATAGTGTAATGACCAAGTGGTCCACACTATTTCTAGTGTCGTATTTTATAAATTTATTTTTGTAAAATACTTTCAATAAATAAATAAAATAAATAAATAATAAAATCAATTATCACGGCGATTACTATTTATATTATAATGGTCTTATTCATAACAAATATTTCAGTTATATTCAACGCTTATTTGGCAAATTTGTCAAATAAGAGCTTTATAAACCTGAAATATTTTTTATAAATAAGGGTATAAAGGTTTACACACCCATATTCATAAAAAATATTGAAATTTTATTACACGTTTATTTGACAAATATTCCGTAGAAATGCGTCAAATAAGAGCTTAATAAACTTACAGGAATTATTATGAATACGATGGCCTTTAAATTAAAGTATTTAAATTAAAATAATCATACATGAATTCTTCTGAACCCCGAGTTATAATACAATAATAAAACCGCATTGCGAATATGGGTACATGATTATGTAGACATGCTGCACAGATCAGATCAGATCAGATCAACAAACTTCAAAAGCTGCAGCATAAAGCAATGTGTTCAATTTTGCAATATCATCTCGTTGTACGTCAATAAAATTTATATTTTGCATCCAAAAACAGTGTAAAAAAAACTTTCAAACAAAAATTTTAAATCAGTTTTTTTTTTAACTTTTAGAAAATGTTCTCAGTTTTTCGTCATAACTTAACAATTTTTTTTTTACAGTTTTAAGTATATTCTTCAATTTTTTTTTTAGGTTATGTTAGATCGTTTGGAGGGAGTTATTTGACCAGGTTTTGCGACATAAACTTAAGTCAGTATAGGCCGCCCTGCAAGATAGAGTTGAGGGAAACCAACACATTAACAACTTAATTACGTTGCCATTACAATGATTTTTTTTTTTGTATTTTGATATTAATTTGATAATTTCATTTAGAACTTTGTTTATGCATTAATGTTTTTATAGAATCATTTGTCCTTTTTTCTTTGAAGTTGTTTTCATATGATTCAGTTTTCTATTGTCAAAGCTGCTACTGACTAATGTTTTTCTAAATCTCTAAAATAGTTTATTATATTCTCTTTAAATGGTTTTTTGAAATTTTTCAAAAAAATATATAATAAAGAAATTAATTTAATAATAAAGAAATTTGTGGGCATTTTGAAAAAACAATTTCGAATGATCACTTTGCTGAGGAGGATTGATGCTGTGTTAATGTTAAGAAAGAAATCACACATACACGAATGTTTTCATCAGTTTTTTTTCATTTTGCCCTTAAGAAAATGATAGAAGCCTTGATGTATGAACCCATCAGCAATGTCGGTCAGTGTTTTTGCTGGGTTGTTGTGCGCTCTCTGGATTTATTCTTTTTTTTTTTTTTTTGTTTAAGTTCTTTTTAATATTTCGTTTTATTCGACCCCTTTATTTAATTTGATATTATTATTTTATTGATTGAGCTGTTTTTGATATTTTTATTTTATTTTATTCAAATATTTTTGTCTGTCGATGCTTCTCTCTCCTTTCGATAGCTTCTTCAGATCAGTAATATTGAACCAAAATATTTTCTAATTTTTCGATATTCTTGTCCTGAAGAAACGAACATTTCGCTATACAAAAACTACCTTTAGCTCAACAAAATAATAACATTAAGTTTAAGTTTTTTTTATAGTTTTACACCGGTATTCATTAAAAATAAAACGTTGCTGAAGTACATTTTAGAACAAATTTTATATGAAAAATTTGTTCTAAAATGTGTTTCAACAATGTTTTATTTTTTATGAATACCGGTGTTAAAGTCTATTTTCCACTTCTGCCAGCTTTTTACGAATTTTTGGAATTGTTTTCTATATTCTTGGTGCTAATTTTTCAACTTTTGTTGTTTGATATTTTAACAGTTCGAGCTTTAAGGTCACTTGTAGTTTTGTTTTAAATGTTTATTAAATTTAATAAACATTAAAAAAAAAAGCTCGGACTATTAAAATATGGAATTGTTTGCTTTAAAAATTATTGAATTGATGTTTTGTGAACTATTTTAAATATATGTATGTATGTATTTCTGGCTTTGTCCAAAAATTGGACGAATTTTCACAAATTATCGCTGTTCAAAGTGTTTGTATACGACTACAGATTTAAAATAAATAAACAAAAACAAATTCAGCTCCATTTTTGCCAACTTTTTGCGCATTTTTGTGGTTTTTGCAGGATGATTTTTGCAATTAGTTAAAATTTTTATAAACAAACTTTATATTTAGTTTTACTTTTGGTGTTTAAAATGTTCATAAACTTTTTAAATGTACTTTTGAGTTGAGTAAATTTTTCGTAACTGGCAAAAATTTTCGTAAAAAAAAATTTTTGTGGGTTTTACAAAAAGGCAGGTAATAAGAATATTTATCTTTCTTATACATATGTATATAAGAAATATAAATAAATAAAAGTAATTTTTCGTAACTGGCAAAAATTTTCGTAGAAAAAAAAATTTTTTTTTTTTGTGGGTTTTACAAAAAGGCAGGTAATAAGAATATTTATATACGTATGTATGTATATAAAAAAAATTAAATAAATAAAAGCTAGAAAATATATAATATGTGAAGAAAATCATATTATGTATTAAAATAGTTGTATAAACATTTAGTTTGTCTGTTAAAATCATTATATACTAAAATAACAGATTGGCCATCTATGTATGCATACAAAAACATTATTATTTTATTTTATTTTTACACATCTGCATTGTATGTTCATCTGAGGAGACTACTCAGGCAACAAACTTATTATTTGCACACTTACTTTTTACTATTGCAATGTTAAAAAAAATAAACCACAATAGCCATTGAGGCATTCAGTGAAATTTGATATGGATTAAAAACACAAAAAAAAGGTCTATAATAAAAATAAAAAAACTCACAAGCTAATCTTTACATGCGATTAATTAAAAATAGTTCCAAACATTAAGTGATGAATAATAGATACTATGTATGTATGTACTGGAGAAAAAGTCAATGGCATTATATAATTCAAATAAAAATCACTAGACAAAATCATATTCCACTGTGATGCAAGAACCTGTTCTTTATATACATACATATGTTCTTATACATATATAAAAAAAACGGAATGGGGCCGTAGTAAACAAACAAAAAAAACTCTTGGATATTTAACCTATTTACGAGGCCACACAAAAAAGGATACAGATTACATGCGTGTATGTATGTACATACATATATGATTTTGATTTCTTTTTTCTTGCAATTTTTCACATCAATGTCAAGCATGTACGGAAGAATTGAACAGCAACAACCTTAAACAGTGGCAACAACAAGCAGTTGTAAAACCACTTAGAACCCCAAAAGCCACCCACCAGCTGGCAATGTACAAACTGGCCGTCAGTTAGTACAAAAGACAGCAGGGCACACACTGAATACACAGATAAGATACATACATATGTATGTACGTACATAGAAGAGAACATAAAAAAATTAAGGTACACAAAAAATCAATGAAATCATTAAAATGTTGCAAGAAAAAACAAAGATTTTGGAAATCTTTTTAAGGAAAGTTTTTTTTTTTTTTTTTTGAATAAGTTGTAGTTTCTTAAGCTGAAAACTAATTACAATACTTACAGAAAGCTCCTGTTATACCCAATATTCTGACACCATATTTTAAATACCAGGGCTGATCATCAGTTGGGCCAGGCTGCTGATTTGGCCTGGCCATTAAGCTGGCAATTTTCTCCGCAAAACTCTAAAATTTTGTAATAAAAAATGGAACATGAGTTTCATATGGACAGGATGTTTTTTTTTTTTTTTTTTTGTTAAATAGATTTTTTGCAAAAATCAATTGGGAATACATTTATCATTGTGCTGCATCATCAATTAGAAGGAATTTTTTCAACTTTCTGTCTTTGTGTGTTAACTGAGTGCAATTTTTCTCTTCCAACTCACCATTTTATGTATTTGTACAATTAGCTAATTGCTTGTTTTTGTATATTGATTATATTAATTCTGTAATTAAATTGTTGTATTCTTATTTTACACAATTTTAGTTGGACTAAATTTATTTTTTTCTATATATTTTCCGCCTTCTTTTTTCGTGCGTTTAATCCAGTAAGATAATTTTCACTTTGTCTTTTTCTTGTATTTTCTTCTTCGCTGATATATTTTTGTACTCTCTTTTATCTGACGTTGACAAATTAGAACTTTACTGCAGAGTTGTAAAAATGCGTATTAAATTGGTAACATTCATCACGCACAGAAACGGCATAATTAGAGAATATCAAAAAGCTATATCATAATATAAAAATAATATAACAACTATAAAATATAATATAACAACTATAAAAATATGTTACAATCTAAATACAACAAGATCAGTAAATAATTATTTATTTATTTAAGCATTTGTTACCTGAAATTAGTACTTTATTAGTCCCACAGTACTTTCTTATGTATGAATTTAGTATTTTCATATAACTATTATTGGCCTAAAGGCTTTACGGAATACAAATCTATAAATAAAAATAAAATGTCTTGAGTGGAAAAATTTAATTGAATCGCATATTATAAACAATGTAAATCAAACGATTACTTCCACCGCTACATAATCAACGGTATGGCAACTCCACCACATTGATTTTTTGCTCCAGCTAGCACTTCGTAGTGATTGACAGATATTAAAAGAAGAACAAATAAATAATAATGATAATAATCTGAACCAAACTGGGGAAAATTTATAAATTTTAACAATATAGTTTAATAAAAATGAATAAATGTCGCCTTTGTCAGCAGATATATAATAATTTAACAACTGTACACAACAACCGTCTAAAATCATTGACCCAAATTGTCTTAAAACTTAAAGGCTTCAAGGTAACAACATAGCAAACCATATATCAAGGCAGCATTCTAATTACTTTAAATTTTCAGGATTTTTGGGATATAAACACAGACATAACGTTATGTGAAAAGTGCATAAAAGGCGCGGAAAATGTGGCTTTGTTTTGGGAAAAAATACCCGAAGCTAAAAAAGAAACGGCTGGCATTTCTGGCAAGCTGAAGGAAGAGATTGCAACTGCTGCATATAGAATGGAACAAAATATACCAGCTTTAACATTAAAGCCTGCGGAAGAAAAGCTTGAGCCAATAAAACTACGCATAAAACTACCGCCAAAACGTAAGAATACCGAAAACACTACTATTACCATAGAATCTCTGCCAAAACGTACAAGACGTTGTCCCCAACGCTATGAAGACTTTGAGTTGGCTTCGAATAATACTACGTCGAGTTTAAAAGAGGAAAATTCAAAACTTATGTTAGACTCAGATGCTGGCAGTGCACTAATATCGTTTAATGATTTACCTCAAGTTGCCTTACTACGTTTGGTCGATAATGATAGTCAAAATATTGGAGTACTGGCGGAAGTAGAGAGTAAAGGACTTGCTTGCAAACTAAGAATTTTATGCCAAAATTGTGGCCAGGTATTTGGTTTTGAGAAGGCCTTTCAAGAACATTTGCTGGAAGCACATTATCCGACTGCTGATAATTTGAAAAATTATTTATACCATTGTAAACTATGTGATAAACCCTTTCCCAACCATAAGGCTGTTAGAAGACACTTTAAATTTCTTCACTCAGAGGAGAGGCATTTCAAATGTTTTCACTGTGAGGCCAGTTTTAAGGTAAAATTTCATAATCTTGCTGATATTGTAAAATAATTACTTTATTTTTTAATTCTTTTTAAGTACAAATTTAACCTTGATTATCACACATCTACTAAACATGTACCCAAAAAGCAGTTTGAATGTACATTTTGCGGAAAGTTGTTTCTTATGCGTTACGAATTGCAAATTCATGTTAGGACTCACACTAAAGAGAGACCATATAAATGCGAAGTAAGTTATTTTTTTTTTTAATAATTTTTGTATTTTTTTTTTCAATTTCAAATTTTACAGTATTGTTCGTTTGCTTCTGCCCACAAATCCAATCTTAAGGCTCATCAAAAATCTATACATTTGGAGAATTCTACAAAGACTCAAAAATCTACTCCTACGACACAATTTATGCCTCCAAAAGAACTTATTGAAAATGAAGAAGAGCTTTTGGCTGAAATTAATAAAAACGAAACTGTATTGCAAGATACAGTTAACTTTAAGGAAAAACATACTGAAACCGCTTTGGACGAGGAAAACATTTTAAACTGTGATCAAACAAACCCCCTTGAAGCGCTTAAAGAACAGAAAACATCGCCTTCTCAACATGATTTAAACAATTCTGACTCAGAAATTTTAACGCATTTTGAAAGATTTGTGGAAAATCTAGAAAGTTACGAAACAACTGCATCTGAAACAATGTTTGAAACTGAAAGTTCTGTTGAGCAGCCACATTTAGAGGACAATAAAATTTCGAGAATAATGGCACCAACTCACAATTATGAGGGACCTTTGAAACCGCAATCTTTACTAGGTGTTTTTCAACTAGACAGCAGTTTACTTAAGGTACTACCATCCTCAAGTCTATTGGGCTTAAAAAAATGGCCCAAATCTTTCCAAAACGCGCAGGAACCTCAACTTCAACTGGTTAAAAGCTCCATATTTTCCAGCAATAAACATATGGGCGAATTTGAAGTCAACAAAACTTTAATAAAAGACTTCAAAGAAACAAATAAGAACTCTACAACAGACTTTGCAAATTCTTTTATGAATTATAAAACAACCTCATTTGAAATAAATGCTGCTAGCAAAAGCAATTCTAGTATATTGACACAAGCTAGTAGTAAAACTTTTGCCTCAAACGAAACTTCTGCCACCAACAAGCCCGTCGTAACAACTGCATCCAGAAATTCTAATGAAAATTTAAAGCCAAATATTAACAACAGCTTAAAGCCATTTAAGAGTTCATCAGCCACGGCGAGTCAATCGCTATTGAAACCAATTGTTAAAGAAACACAAACAACATCTACAGCTTTTAGCACAACAAGCTTAAAACAAACACTTCTGAGCAACAAGCCTTTAATAACTAATATTGAAATTTTGCCACCACTGAAAATTCTAACAACTTTACAAAACTCACCCCCAACTACCAGTCTTGTAAAACTACCAAACGAGTATAAATTTCAATGTCCTTATTGTTATAAATACTTCAAACAAAAATCTCCGCTTACCAAACATTTGCGCACTCATACCAATGAAAAACCGTACAAATGCAATTTATGTCCCAAATCGTATGCTGATGCTTCCAATTATAAAAAGCACAAAATTTTGCACAAAAACGCTGCTGAAGCATTGAATATAAGCGGCAGAACAACCGCTTATGCAGTACACGCTTCGCCAGCCTATTCCACTGTGTCTGATCCTGATCCAGATGGCATTGAAGTAATGCAGACTTTAAAGAAATTCGAATGCCCAACGACTGATAATGATGAAGATGATATTGATGATAATTGTTCGGATTATTCGAATATAGAAACACAAAGGTGGCAAGATGCTTTAGATCAGGCTTTAAATACTGAAATAATGAGAACAAATTTAATCGGCATTAATAATGCTAATTTGCCTAAAAGTATGCAACATGTTATAAACACTATTGATGTAAGGAACACCTTTTCTACAGAGGATCCCGATTAATAGATAGCAATATATAGTTACATGTATAATTTGTTATCGCAGCCATTTCTGTAATAAAAGCTTTTTATGAAAAAAATTTTTGCTTTCAAATTATTACAAAATATTTTCTCATTAGATACGTGAGCTAAGAACTGCAAACATTGTATTCCGTGCGCACAATTACATTCAAAGCAAAAAACAAAACATTAAAAAATTTTGTTTATTATTTATATCCTAATATTAATTTAAAAAAACGTGACCCCTACTTTCTTGTTGATTGCTATTTTTTGGGCAAATGCATGCATTTAAACAACTAAAAATGCATATTTGTACATTAAAACGAATACAAGTACAACAAACAAAACCGAAAAAAAAACTTCAAAGGAATAAGGTCCACGCCCTCGATGTCACTCGACATTGTTTGCATGACAAAAAAAAAATGAAAACAACTACAAATTTTTAATATTTGTTATTGCTTTACATGTAACAAAGTGAGCGATCGGTGCCGAGTAACATCGTGGGCCTGGGCTGGTGATCAATTTCGCAAGAGCATATTTTGAGATTTTTTTTTTTTGCTCAACAAGCAAATACAATATTTGCAGTAAATTTTTATTAGTTCTGGCAGAGTTTTCACTGAAAATGTTATATTTACTCGTTGAGCAAACATAACCTTAAAATAGGCTCTTGTGAAATTTAATGTTTTTTTCGTTTTTGTTGCTGAATCCACATTGAATACTTGGCCAAAACAAAGCTCAATAAGATAGTAGTGGTCTCGTTGTTTGATGGCCCATATTCACAAATGTAACCTGTGAACTATACCATCCTTGTTAAACCTTTTGCATGAGTTTTTTTAATTCATGTAAGATTTACGGCCCCTTATTGTAGTGTCCAACAAGCGAAGACTTTGGGAGAAATGTAGCAACAGGACGGCGTTGTTTATGTGTTGATTTGCACACTACCACACCATATTTAACTTAAGCATAACAATAAATAAAATCGCCGATCTTTTGGATTCGGATTTTAAAGCGACATTGCAACTTCTTTATAAAATATACTTCTAGAGTTCACCTTAAAGAAAGAAGAAAAAAAATACAATTGATTGTTGTTTTGCTGTTTCTTTTGGTGTTTTATTTTTTTATATCTGAATATTTATCTTTTTTCATTTTACTTGTTTTTTTTTAGTCTAAAGTACAAAATAAACTCATGTTTTTTAGTTTGTTTAACAAATAATTATCAATTTGTTTATCAATACCACAGTTTGTTACAGTTTTCTTTAACAAGTCTTCAAGGAGTTTTCTTTAAAAACTAAAATAGATCTGGCCAAATATTTCACACATTATTTGGCATTAAAAACAAAACTTTTGCATTCATTTATATATTACTTAATTTAACAACCAGTTCGTTCTTCTTACAAGTGTTATTTTGGCAACCAGCGTTATAAGCGTAAAAAGGGTCTGCTGTTTTAAAAAGTGGGCACTCAAATAAAAATCATAAGCTTAACAGTTTACTTAAAATTAAAGCTAAAATTGTAGGCTGGTGTAGGGTTGTGTAAATAAACAAATGCAAATCAATACAATTATTTTGTATGCTTAAATTTAACATTTTATTTATGATAATAATAATAATAATAGTATTCATAAAAAATAAGGAACTTAAATACATTAAACGTTAAAAGTTAAGAGACCACTTGCTTCAGTTGTACAATAAATTGTTGCGTTCTTTACATTACACATTTTTTTATGTGGGCATGCTTATGCATGCAGATTGTACAAAAAAGTTTTAAATTGTATAGAGTGCTTAAAGGCGTTTTTTTTTATTAATTAATACTGCACTGAGAAGCAATATATAATATTAGTGCTACAGTTGAAAGCTTTTATTGAGCATCTCTTTCATACAAATGCTAAAATGGTGAAAAAAAGCTTTCACTTATATGAAGAGATAGAAAAGAGAAGTTGAAGTTTTTGAAGCCACCGGTCCATGCAGTTTTTCGCAGTATGGATGAGTACTTATAACATTTTTATTTAAAGGAAGTTTTGCTCTCGAATTATAGAAAAATTTAATTTAAGCGAAGATTTTGTTTTACTGTCCGGTTTTCTAAATGTTACACAAATTTTCGTTTTTGAATTTATATTTCAAAACAATGAGAACATGTGAAAATTTGTTTTGTTTCATATATTTATATAATTTATATGCCCTAGAGATAGAATTAGGCTGTTTAAAAAACGATTATAATGTGGCCGCTACGTTATGCGAAAAAGGAATACATGTTCTCAGCACATCGAAGCGTTTTTGAAGGCTTATCCAGCGGAAAAACTATTCTCCTCGCCTAACAATGAAAAATGAATATACAACACGTGTGAAGATGCCCGCTGGCAAAGGAAAAAAAATCTAAATACAAATAAATTGAAATATGAATTTCAAAAAGAAAAAGGCAAACCGAATGTAGAAATATAAAATGCTGGATATGTGGGCGGGGGGTAATTGAAGTGAAGGGCCTTGAAGAAAAGAGAATAAATATGTAAGTACTACAACAAAAGTATGAATATATTTGCCACACTGATGCTGCTTTGTTGAAAGCCAGTCAACTGTTATTCAGCAGCTTTTGGTGAGTTTTTATCTTTGTTCCTATTTAAAAAAAACGGACATTCGAACATTTCAACAATCGATAAACATATTGCTTCATAAATAAATTTATTTAACATGATGATTTTTTTTTGTCTCTGATTGTTTTATTTAGGGTTGCAGTTGTTACTATTTAAAAAAAATATGCATTCGAACATTTGATTCAACATATGGCTTTAAATTATTGATAAATAAATTTATTTAACGTGATGATTTCTTATCTTTTATTTATTTATTTATTTTTTTTTTTTTGGGTTGCAGTTGTTATATTAGAAAAACAGGCATTCGAATATTTCAACATTCGATAAACATACTGCTTCAAATTATTGATAAATAAATTTATTTAACGTGATGATATTTTATCTGTTATTTATTTATTTATTTTTTTTTTTTTGGGTTGCAGTTGTTACTATTAAAAAAAAAACAGATCAAAAAAACAAATTATTGATAAATAAATTTATTTAAACACAAATAAAATCCCTCGAAAGTGTTAATATAAAAAAAAAGTATTACATTTAAAAAAGTTCGAAATTTTCGCAATTCGAACTGTTTCGAAATGTTTCACATCATACTGTGGGCATGAACAGCAATATTTCATAATTTAAATAAGTTCAAAAACATTAACGAAAACTAAATCGAGAAAAATTGAAAATTAGTGCTCAGAATTTAACAGAGAAATTTGTTGGAAAAATTGAGATTTTCTTTTCAAAATGCTTTACAACATTTTAATTTTTTAATTGAACTGGTAGTTTGAATATTTAAAATATTTTTATTCAAAATTATTATAACACGGATTTTTTTGCCAATTGCAGTCTAAAATAATAAATACTTCAAGATTTCTTTTACAATTTAAAGCTTTTTCTTTTGTAATGATTTGGCTTGTCTTTCAAAGCACAATTTCCTTTCTATTTACAATTACATAATTACAAAAAAAAGGGAGGGGAGGTGAAAATAAAACTGCCACACAGAGTGCAGTATGCTCCAAATTATAATTAATTTTGACTGGTCTAATTAGCACTTTCGTTTGCAAGTAAAATACCATGTATACATTTTGCCATAACCTATTACATATTAATTTGGAAAATAGTCTAGAAACTTTGGTAACAAATAGAACTTCATTAAGAATTTTAAGCGTTTTCAATTGTGATAAATATGCAGATAGAAACAGTATTGACTTTTTAATCGAATTTAGTTTATAACAAGAAATTATTGTAATTCTAATTAAGAAAATTTTTAAAAAATGCAAATAAAACAGAAACCTAAAAAATACAAATCTTTGGGTAAAATAAAATCTTGAAAATGTTTTTAGATTATGTTATCAAACATTTTTATTTCTTTTTTATAAATTTTCCAAATATTTTCCTGGACAAAGTTTATAAATTTTCTTCAAATAGTTTTGATAATTATTTTTAGTTTAATAGTATTTAAATTTAAAGAAAAAACAAATTAATAGCTAAAAACGGCATACATACATGTGTATATGTACATAAAACTTGTGTATTTCATGCTTTACAAATAGTGATTATTTGATAAACGTTTGTTCATTTTATAATAAAAAAAAAAGAAAAAGTGAAATAAAAAATAAGATTTTATTCTGTACTCTATAGTAAAAAAAAAAATCAACAATTTTGTTTACATTTTTATATTTGAATTTGACATTATTTCTTTAAAGCGGCTAAAAAACAAATTGCATACTCATAAGGGACATTACTACGACTTGAGCGTCAGCTAAATGCAACTTAAATAGAAGTTCGCAATAAGCTGTTGGCTGGTGAGAAATTTTTATTATTACAATATTGTTGCGATAATTTATCGCTCACTTTTTGTTAAACATAAATTGTAATAATGAAAAATTATTTATCTGCCCCATAAAATCCTGTCTTTAACTAACGCCAAGTTGTGATAATGGCTCCAAATGTGATAAAAACATTAATGATTTTTAGATGCTCTAATAACAGCAGAAGAAATTGCTGATTATGTTTTGAAATTTTACAAGTTTCTTCAATTTAAAAATTTAAATTTTTGATCATTATTCAATGTCAAAGGAAAATTCGAACTTAAATTCGAATTTCTCTAAAAGCGATTTTACGCATTACATTTTCTGGCCGAGACTTAAAATAATGAAAAGTTTAGTTGAAAAAATTCAAACTTAAATTCGAAATTCTCAAAAAGCGATTTCACGCATTACATTTTATGGCCAAAGCTTGAAACCATGAAAATATTCGTTAAAATTTTTTCTTTCGAATATTCGAAATTAGTTTTAAAGTTATCATATACATACATAAATATATTCATTAATTACATTTCATGGATTTGCGCTTTTATATGCTAATCAAACCAACAGAGAATTTTGAGAATTTCTTTAGTTTTTTACAGAAACATAGGATATTTTAAAGTTTTTAAATGGAAAAAGTAGCAAACAAAAATTCGAACTTAAATTCGAAATTCTCAAAAAGCGATTTTCAGCATTACATTTTGTGGCCAAGACTTAAAACAATAAAAATTTTAGTTAAACTTATTATCGAATATTCGCAATTAGTTCTGAAACAACAGATTTTTTTGAGAATTTCGTTGGTTTTATTCCAGAAACATTGGATATTTTTTAAGTTTTCAAATGGAAAAAGTAGCAAACAAAAATTCGAACTTAAATTCGAAATTCTCAAAAAGCGATTTTGTGCACTACATTTTATGGCCAAGACTTAAAATAATGACAATTTTAGTTAAACTTATTTTCGAATATTCGCAATTAGTTCTAAAATTTTAGTTAAAATTATTTTCGAACATTCGCAATTAGTTCTAAAATTAATCTGTATGATTATTGAAAATTTGCTTATTTCTGTTTAAAATAACAGATTTTTTTAGTTTTCCAAAAAAAAAATTGCATGCATTTTGAACTTAATTCGAACTTAAATTCGAAATTCTCAAAAAACGATTTTTTGAATCAAGTTTAATGTACAAAACCTTTAAGACAATGAAAATTTTATTTAAAAATATATTCGAAATTTCGAACATAAAATTAAAACAAAATTCGAATTTAAATTCGAAAATCTCAAAAAGCTGTTTTTTGATTCACATTCGATGCCCAGGGCTTAAGATAATGAAAGTTTTTGTTAAAAATATTTTCGAAATTTCGAACACAAAATTAAGCGCCAAACTAAAAAATTCGAAATTCTCTAGAAGCAGTTTTTTGGGTCAAAATTAACGGCCTTAAGTTTTAGGATGATGAACATTTTATTTTAAAATATTTTCTAAATTTCGTACATAAAATAAAATGCCAAAACCAAATTCAAATTTAAATTCGAAATTCTCAAAAAGCGATTTCTGGAATCAAGTTTGATGAGAGAAGAAACTGAGATAAAATAATTTGTAATATATAAAATAATCAAATAAAAACTATGCAATTAATTAAAATCTATTATTTTTTTAATGTCAAATTTAAATAAATTTATTTTAAAAACAAAATTGTTTTGCTGTTATTTTTTTGTTTTTGTTAAAAACGGTTTTAAGATAAATGTAAATTTTATAACAAATTTACCGAAATAGTTGCACAGCCTGGGGGCAACAACGAATGTGACTTAACACGTCTACACCTGACAAAATTTGGTGGAGACAGATGTCAGTTTTTATATTAAAAAAAATGTTTTTTTTTTTTAGACAGAGTCTGCCATTTGTCTCAACGAAAAAAATTTTTTTCTGCGTAGATGATGTTAAATTATCAGACTTTAAAAAGCAAGAAATGTCAATGAAAAAATAAATCTCTGTAGCATTGTTAAATCATCGTTTTTACATACGTCATATGTTGGAAAGAAAAATGTATAGTAAATTTCCCTAATGTTGCGCTGAAAAAATGAATTACTACTATTCTGCTTATAAAAATATGAAACATAAGCAGTAGCAAAAAAAAAAAAATTATGCAAATCTGCCTCAATTCAAGAGTTGTCTTCGTCTTCCTCTCAAAACGCTATTAAATAAATTCCTTTAATTTCTTTTTTTCACTTCCATAACGATTGTATATATGTATATACATGTATGCTTAATTACCACCAAGTTAGTGGCTTTTCAGCTGCTGAGATAAAACGCATACACACTTTCAAAATCTGTTTCTTTCCCATTTAATCGATAATGGAGCTTGACTAAAACAGTGACTGACACATTTGTCACATTCGAGAGGCGAGGACAGACAACTCCGGCTAAAAGGGCATGTGTTCTGATTTAATCTATATTAAGAAATTTGGCTGGAAACATTGTTAAGGCAGTGCTTTACATGCCCAAGTTTCAGTTTGAAATTAAAACTCTTTTTCAACAAAATAAGTTAACATTTTTACGAAAATATATGGATAGAAATTTTTGTTTTCAAAAGATGACGAGGAAGGAGTGAGTATTGGCAGTAGTATAAGAAGATTGTGATGTGATAAACTATTATCTACCAAATTTGTGTTTCGCAACACCTCTTTTTTATAAACGCAACGAAATAATAAAAAATCGTATAAATGCACTTATTTTCCTTCTTTTTTTTTTGCTTTAGAGAAATTTAACAAAAACATTTGTTTCTTTTGTGCAAATTTTCTTTAAACATATTCTGGGAAAAGAATATTTTTGGTTTGTAAAATTGATGGAAAAATTTTCCAAAGAAACAATTTTCATTTTGAATATGAGGAGATTTTGCTCACAAGTCCTTTTTAACAAGGGACTGGGCAGTTTATGTTCTCTTACTGCTGGAGTGTTTTTTCATTTCCAAAAAAATTATAATTTTTTTCTTTTTAAGAAATGGATGCCACAGCATTTTAGATAGATATTACATACTTTGGGGCATATTCACAAAAAGATAAAATGTATTTGAGATGAATTACAATAATATTTTGTAACTCATCATTCGAATTCATTTTAATTTTTAACATCAATATTCATAAAAAAAATTAAAAACATTTCGGAACAAATTTTATATGAAAAAAATTGTGCTAAAATGTACATATTTCAAAAGATGTAACGATCTAATACAATTGTTAATCATACAGTTCGAGTTTAGGTTAAATTGATTTTATTTTTTATGAATACCGGTGTAGGAGTATGCATAGTGATTGGTGTACATGTGTGTGTGTGTGTGTGTGTTTTAGGTAAAATTCTTTGAAACAATTTCATAGTTTTTATTTTTTAATTTTCTGCTCAGAAGGCAAAAACAAATTAAACCAATTTTCATTCGAAATAGATGTTGAGTTTTTGAAGATGTTAAAACCAGAAACCCTTAACAGTTTAGTTTAAATCTTTTTAAGCCTTCGTTCAAGAATAAGAATTAAAAAAATATCACTTTGAAATGTAGTAAAATGTAGTCGTCCCCTTATGACAAAAGAAAAAAAAAATATTTTTACGTTGGTATTCATAAAAAAATCAAATATTATTGAACACACATTTTAGAACACACATTTTAGAACACATTTAAAATCTGTTCCAAAATGTATTTCAACATTTTAATTTTTATAAATACCGTTCTTGATTTATAAAAATTTCATTGCAAGAATTTTTTATAAAATCATAAATATTTTTTTTTTTTTAAATAAACTGGAGACAGGTTTTGCAGAATTCTCTTTTTTGCAAATTTGTTGTTGGTGTTAAGGGTTTCATTTTTGTTTCGCTTAAGAATCAAATGGTTAGAATAGTTGTTTTGTTTTCTCTTTGGACTAAAGTTTATTGTACTACTTTCATGGTTTGTTGTTTAAAGGAAGACATTTTTTTAATAATTTACCACCAGGTCCACGATGTCGTTCGCAATAACAAATTTTAAAATTTTGTTGTCGTTTCCACGGGTTTTGTTCAAGTGACATCATGGTCCTGGCACTTAAATTAATTATTTAACAGAAATTATTTAATAAAAATTCTTTTTAATAAAACAAAAATCTATGTAAAACCATTTGATTGTTAAGTGAATTTAAACCAGCAAAAGCAATAAGAAGACAAAAACCAAAAGCAGAGGTATTTTTTTTTCTAAATCTATTTTTCTTGTGTGTACATATGTGAATTATTGAAACAGATTTGCAAGGCGGCGAATTCAAACCAGGGGGTTTAATCTATAATGCGATGCCAGCATCTCTACGATAAAAGCATTGAGATGATTGGGTCAGCTCTTCAGCCAGCGCAAGAACGTATCAGATGTTAATTAAAAATTCATTAAATTGGTTCATATTTCAGCGTCACTAATGGCTCGATTATGGCAACCGAATTTGGGTTCAGTTGCCTAGAAAAAAAAAAACAAATCAGCTCTTCTAGTATAAGGGTGCTTTTATTCATAATAAATATTTCAGTTTTAACATTTTACTGTAAATTTTTAATTTCATTCAACTTCTGTATTGTAATACATTTATATTAAATTACTTTTTCAGGCTTAAGTTCAACCCTTGGTTTGTCACTACTTTTTAATTAATATCAATTCTGTTTTATAAAACTCTTATTTGACAAAAAAAAATTTTCCAAATAAACTTGTCAAGAGCTCTATAAATCTGAAATAGTTCTTATGAATAAGAGTGTAAAGATTTAAAAGGAGACACAAGAAGAAATCGGGAACCAAATTGTGAAGTAAGTTTTATGAATAAAGAGTGTAAAGATTTAAAAAAGGAGACACAAGAACAAATATGGAACCAAATGTGAATGTGAAAAATTAATAAGGACAATGTCATCTGTTTGAGTACAATATTTGCTAATTTTGCAAGCACAACTGTGTACGCATTCTGTGCCCCATCTTGCTGCATTCCATTGATTTTACTATTACTTTTTTTTTTGTCAGTAATGAGAAAAAAAAGTGAACTTCTAAGAGCACTCGTGTATTAAAGTGCATTTGCAAGATAATTACAATAAATAATATAAATATCGAATCCTTTTTATTACTTCATTTTATAAACAATTTATTTGAAATGTTGGCGTCGTCCTTCGACGTTAGCTTCAAACACTGTAAGACAGTGATTAAATTAATAAAAAGTATTGATTCTTTGATTTCTTTAGCCTTGTTTCAGATGTATTTCAATGAAAGCCATACCGGTCATGGTCATATTCTACTACCCCAAAATGGAAATTGTCTTCTAATTGCTTTACTTCGTTTTAGTTTATTCTATATTCACAAACTTCTCTTAATTATATGAAAAATAAAAACCGGTTAAGAGAAGTTTAGAATATTACGCAAACTTAAAACTAGAAATTAGTTATTGTTTTTAATTTCTAAAAGAAAAGTGAATATTATTTTATAATTCCCTTCGGCTATTAAATATTAAACTGATATGATTTTTTATTTTAATTTTACTATACAAATTATGTAAAAGAAAATTTCAAATACAAATAGAAATCAACATTAGCGGCATTCACGGTTGGGTGTTGCAGATCTTAATAAATTTGCAATTACAACAACCACAAAATTTTAAATTTGCAGCATCTGCAATACATTTATTTACAATTGTGAAACAGCTGACAAAATTTTCCGCCCCATTTGCTGTTAATAAAATAAAAGTTATCTCAACTTGAGTATGGAATATATAAAAACAGGGAATATTACAAGATAGAGTAGAGAGAAAATTGAATCAAACTACTAACAAAATGATAAAAATCAAATCAACTGGCTGTTTCTCTAAATGCGATCGAAGTTTTCTTTTGCACATTTGTATTGCAAACAACAAAAATAATCCAAAAATGTTTGTTGCTTTTAATATAAAAAAAAACGAAAAATAAAAACAATATAGAAAATAAATTATTAATTAAAAATTTGTATATTAAAAAAACGTCAATATTAAAAATCGGTAAAATAAAAAAAAAAATCGTCAAGATTAAAAAAGTCTCCAATATAAAAAAATCGCAAAAAAAAAACGTTTAAGTTATAAAAACGTCAAAGCTAAAAACTAAATCAAAATTAGGAATAATCGCCTGAGTTAAAAAAAAAAAGATCCAAATTAATAAATATGTGTAAAATAAGCGGAAAATTTAACTACAGACAGAACAGATGCAAAAAAGAATTAAAATAAAACCAGGCAAAACTTTGGCAATTCCACTTAATTTTTATACATTTTTGTTGGCGTTTGTTGACTGATTTTTACCATTCTTAAGATGTGACTGACATTAGAAAATACTAGACCTCAGACTATGTGACTACGCTGGCCATTGATTTGACCAAGTACATGGATACAAGCCACCAAAAAAGATTATGCAGTCATACAGATACTTATAGAAACACCAACTAAAATATAAAGGTTGGAGGGCGCAAAATCTAAACACCTTTAATTTCAAAAGACCTTGTTTCAAGGTTGTGCTTGCTCAAGATGTAAATAAAAAAGTTTACAACACAAAATTATTTCAACTTACAAAAAAAAAAATAATTACAAAAACTGACAAAAGTTTACTTTGCTGGCTGAGCAAACATGATTCTTAAAATATGATCATGTGAAATTTAGATACAAATTTTATAATTCACAACGCAACGCCAGAACTTATATGAAAAATAATAGTACATTTTAAAATATTTTTCAAGTTTGTTTTATTTATATTTGCACACAAATATAAAATTCAAGACTTTATATATGAACGCAAAAAATTTTATGGCGTTGAAAAGTGGAAAATTTCCACAGAAAGCATCAACAAACAATGTTATCGAAAAATCTCAAATTTGTTATTGCTTTCCATATAAAATCTGGCGTTGTGTAAAGCATTACAAAATTAAGGCCTTAATGTTTTTCTTTTCGTAATTGTTTGCTGTTGTTTGAGCTGAGTTAAGACAAATTTACTCCAAATATTGGTATTTGCTCATTGGGCAAACATAACCTCAAAATAGGTTCTTGTGAAATTTCATGTTTTTTGTGGTTTTTTCTTTCTGCTTTGGTTTACTGTGGTATCCATGCCATTGTATATGCATTTTTAGTTGTTTATATGCTTGTATTTGCCCAAAATAAAGTACAACAAGAAAATAGTGGTCAAGTTTTTTCCATGCATATGTAACCAACCTGCTAGCATTTAAGCTGCATATTTTGCATACATTTTAAAAGCCTAGTTCCATTTATCATATTTTGGATTAACAAAATATGGATTGTATTTATTGCAAATGGAATATTAATAAATTAAATAAATTAAAAATTCGAATTCAAACCGTATTGCAATTGAGTGCGACGTTTTATTACTGGTCAATAAAGCTGGTGGCGCATATAATCACAAAAAGTTCAATTCAATTTATTGTGATTTGTAACAAAGTGTATATAGACCATTTGAGGAATCACCCAACTGAAATTTTCTTTTTCATTATTTTGTGTGCTCAAAAACAAAAACTACTTAATAACTTGGCAGGTTTAAAAATTACCTCAGAATGGTTCACATTCGAAAAATTTATGTATGTATGTATATATATGCTATGTTGTCGCTCCTTGAGATTTTCATGGCTGTTATCAAAATAATATTCACTTTTCTTTTTCAACTCAAAAAAAAAAAAATAATAATAATAACTCTTTAAAATATTTGTTTTGGTACGTTTGGAAGTTTATACAATTATAAGAAAGAAAGACAGGTTTATAAATTTATATTCAAAGTATTCATTTCAGCTTTTTTCCTTGTGGGAAAATTGGAAAAAAGAAAATTATGTTTTTGTTCACAACAAATATATGGAAAATTTTTTTATAAGATTTTATTCTTGTGTTTGTTGTTAAAAGAAAAATAAATTTTTCTTTTTTCCAGTTTCCTAACAAGTAAAAAAGCTGATGTGAATACCTGTAATAATTTTCAATGTAATTTCCAAACGCGTATAGAGTTTTTTTTAATTAAAAATGAGCACGGGAATTCATAAGAAATAAAATGTTGGTGAACTTCATTTTAAAACAGATTTTATACGAACATTTTGCTCTAAAATATATTTCAGCAACATTTTATTTTCTTTTTTTTTATGAAAACCGGTGAAAGAAATTAAAGCAAAAATATTTAAACTAAAAAAAAAAATATTAAATAGAAACGAAAAATTACCCCAAAATTCCTAAAAATTTAAGTTATAAAAATGTTTATTACACAAATGTTTTTAAGAATTGTTTTATAGAACTTTTCTTAAACCAAGATATTTCTTATCAACCTTTTTGGGGGTGGGGGGAGAAAAACTAATGCTTTTAAAAATTAAAGTTCTTAGATAATACTTTAAAGGCCATATTCATAATAATTATTGTAAGTCTATTAAGATCTTATTTGACGTACTTCTACGGAATATTTGTCAAATAAACGTGTAATAAACCTTCAACAGTTTTTATGAATATGGGTGTAAAAGTTTAATTTAATAAAAGCGTTGTTTTGAATTGTCTTTGTAGGCAAAGGATTTGTATTTGTGTATTTTTGAGCAAAATTTCGTTAATAAAATAAGAATCCCTTACACATTTTTATTAAAAAACAAAAAAAAAATATTAATAAAAATTTTGATCAAGACATAAATTATAAATCCAAAAAAAATTATATATTTACACATACCTGACAGCTCATCGATACCAAACCTGTTCATTCGTTAGTTTGCATAATTATATTTGAAACAAAAACACAATTTTTTAATATTGCTTTTGTTTTAAAATTCTTTACGAAACTGAGTAAAAGACAGGCTCGATATCACTGAACTGGCGGTAGATCTATGTTTATAAACAAAGATCTCGGGAAAGAAAGATAGAGATGATTTTAAAAATATACTGACAAAAGTTACATAATTTGAAAAGAAAAATTATGGAAAAAGTTTAAAAACAGAAAAAATTCGAAATGAGAATTCAAAATGTGTTGGTTTTTCAATAAAAATAAAAATAATGAAAAGATAAAATCAAACCGTTTAAAGGAAATTATAATCATTTAAAATAATAATTCACCTCAATGTTTGCATACATTTTTATATATAAATATACATACTATAAATAATTCAACAATTTGTCCATAAATACAAGTATTTCAATTGACAAATTCATCGTTTATAATAAAATTACGTACATTCAATCTTATTGGTTTTTGTAGTTGGGTGAGAAATAAACTAAACAGACAGACAGACAGACAGACTTACTTACCCCTCAGCCGCATTGTTTAACAGAAAACATTGGCTATAAAATTTTTGGTAAATGTAAAATTAGTCCATGAATTAAAACTGGGTGTAAATTGTAAAGCTGAGGCTTGTCTTTGTGGTGGATGCGGCTGCGGCTGTGGCTGCTGCTGCTGCTGCTGCTGTTGGTTTGATTGATGTGATGTTGATCTCTTTAATATACGTAAATTAGTACCCGAAGCCATACGTGTTAATTGTGGCGTTTGCTTGTCAGTATTGACTGACTCGTACTTAAACGGTGAAGAGACTTCAGGGAAATGCAATGATACTGATGAGGGTCTGGGTTTTTGCTGCATTTGCTGTGAATCAGAAATGGCTTTTCTGGAAACTTGTGGAGATGTTTTTATTGCTGTATTGACAGCTGAGGGCGCAGCTGCTGCAGCAACTGCCAGCGCTAGCAACTCGTTGCCGTTAATAGGAGGTGGTGTTGGAATTTTAAATGCTCCAATTGTCATTTTAGTGTTTAAACTATCATTTACATCGAATTTTGTGTTGGTTTTACTGTTGTTGTTGTTATTAATGTGGTTTTTAGTATTATTATTGTGATGATTGTTGTTATAATTCTGCATATTTGTATTGGTTACAATAAGTGATTGTTGCTTTTGTAAACGATGTTGCTGTTTACTGTTGCCTGCATTTAGCGCAGATTTTTGCTGTTGCTGCTGCTGCTGGAGACACATTTTATCGCTTTGGGATTTTGCTCTTTGACGCCCACTGTTGATATTTAAATTTTGCTGCTGTTTTTGTGTTTTGACCACAGCAGCCTTCATTTGTTTTTCTTTACGTATCAAGTCAAATGAACTTACAATCTGGAAAAAAAAATTGCATTGAAATATTTAGAGCATATTCTTAAAAGGGTTTATGTTAAGAATTGTTATTTTCAACAAGAGGTAACAAGCTCCAACTAAATTCATATGTCTTGTCTCAGTTGACCAGTTTTATACAGTATGTATTAATTTTATCAAAAAAAAAAAAAAATCATGTTTGTTGCAAAAATTTTTTTTTATTTTTTTTACACTTTTCCGACATAGAGAAAAAAGCTAAAATGAATACCTATAGTATTGTGTTTTTGTTATTGGAAACTTTCATAGAAAAATGTGGTTTTAATCTGAATTCAACCATTTGTTTCAAACAAAATTGTTGTACAGACAATATATGCTTTGTATGTTATTGAGGGTTTTCAAGATGGGTGGTGCAAACTGTGCAAACGAAGCAAATGTGAGCAAAAATGCTGTGCTTTTTTTCACACAACAACAAAATGCATGTATTTACACTTTACTTCAATTTTCCTTATTTGCACTAAAAAAAAATCCCTGAGCAAATAGAAGTGTGCAAAAATGCTTAGAGGAAAATAAATAATATAAACTACAATAGATGGCGATTAACGATTTTTCGCGTAGTAGACAAAAAATAGCGTCTCTGACGCTAGTTTTTTTTACAAGTTTGTAAAAAAAATCTTAAAATACAGAGAAATTGATATATTAAAAAAAACGTGACCACTACTTTCCTCTTGATCGCTATTTTTGCAAATCCATACACATAAGCGTCTAAAAATTCATACACATAGACATGGACACAGCAAGGAAAAGAAAAATAATATAGAAAAAAAAAAACTTAAAGCATAAATTTTCACAGAAGCATATTTTGAGGTTAGGTTTGCTCTAAGAGCAAATATAAAATTTACAGTAAATTTGTATTAACTCTTGCAAAGTTTTTGTACCAACCCATAATTGAGCGCAGTAAATATATTTGCTAGTTAGTTGAGCAAACATAACCTTAAAACAAGCTGCAGTGAAATTTAATAGTTTTCCCTTTTTCTGATGTTTTGATGTCTACATATGCATGTATATGCATTTTTAGTTGCTTGTATTCATGTACTTGATCAAAACTAAGGTCAACACAAAAATAGTGGTCACGTTGTTTGTGGGATGATATGTGCCTTAAAAATTTTTAAATTATATTAAAACTTTGCACACAAATATAAAATTAAAACTTGTATACCGCCTCTATGTGGATATGAAAACACAAATGAAAGGCGAAAGAATATCTGCCTCAACTCTGCTCATCTCTCTTCTGGAAATGCGTGATAAAACAAAAGAAAAACCTCTTTACAGTTCCTTTTATGCTATGCATATTATATCTATGTCTTTTTAACAGGAGTTTTATCAGCTGGTTCAGTCACTTTTTTCACCTCTGTAAACTCGGTGATTAAAATTTGAACACTTATAAACAAAACCAATTTTCTGAAATATTTTCAAGTTTGTTGGTTTTTTTTCATTTTTATTTGAATTATGGTGTTGTTTGGTCAATTTTTCTCGAGTTATGTTCACATTAGGTAATTATTTGCCTAATAAACGTGACCACTAATTTTTCTTTGGCTGTTATTTCAGACTATTACATACCTGCAGCCAATACAAACAGTAAAAAGAAGGAAAATTGTGTGGTCATTGAATTTAAAATTTAAAAATAAATTTATATTGAAAAAATTCATAAAAAACAAAAAAATGTCGTTGTTTGTTGGATCAGATAATATTTAGAAAAACTTCAAGTTTAGATATGACATATGGAAATTTCCATATGTCATTCATCTCATGTAGAAAGTCCCCAAGCTTTGATTAATTACGAGGAGCTGGTATTGAACTATAAAAAAAACTTCGACTTTGAAAATTCGGATTGGGGCCTTTTTACATGATACCAACAATATCTATGGTATATTAATTAATTAAATAATACCCACCTTTTCACCGTTTTGCTGTAAATTATTTGTTTGACTTTGGCTATGGAACAATTGACGTTTAGATGATGAATTTCCGCTGCTGTTACCGGTAGTACAAACATTGTTTGTACTGGAAACACTGCTGCCTGCAGCAACAATTTTTGAGTTACGTTTTTGATTGCTGTTATTTATATTTATATTATTACAATTTATATTGCCACCACTATTTGAAGTGGCTGTACCTGATGATGTTATAGAACCACAATTGTTGTTATTATTGTTATGATTATTTGTTGACTTACAATTACTTTGATTATTATTACAATTATTAAAATTATTTATTTTAGTAACATCCAAATCACCCATTGATTTATGGCGTTGTCTTTTAGAACGATTTGAGTTTGAATTTGAACAATTATTATTTGCATTATTACCACAGGAAGTTGTAGCACCGCCACCACTACCACTACCACCACCACCAACACCAGCATTATTTAAGGCATTTATTTCGTCATTAAAATTATTTGAGTTGTTACGTTTCTGTTGTTTCTTGCAATTCGATTTTAGCTGCTGGCCATTCTTGATGGCAGCGGTCATAGGTGATGTAGATATTGGTGAGCCACCACTTGAGTATTTATGTTGTGTCTCGACACCATTACGTTTATCATTTACCCACTTCTTGAGACGTTTAACGAATGGCATTATCATGAAAAATGAATTGGCATTTCTGCCTAATTTGGGTTTTGATATGGCATCATTTTTATTGACAGGCAACGAATCAATGGGAAACCAATCACAGCATTTAATTTCATTCCGAGTGCGTGGTGAAAATTTCGTTTCTAACGAAACATCACGTACTATATACAAACGAGTGTATTGATAATTGATAACAGCCTCGATGTAATCATTTGGTACAATTAATTCGGTGATATCATAACCGGTTTCTTCATAGACCTGAAAATTTAAATGCGTATTACGATATTAAAGTATGTTACAACATAAAGAAAATGTATTCTTTTTAATTCACCTCTCTTGCAGCACAGTGTACCGGATCTTCGTTTTCGTTGACTTTTCCTTTGGGAAACCCCCACGAACTTTTGGCAAAATATGATTGCACTAATAGGCAATAATTGAGATCCTCGGATATTAAAATACCTCCATAGGTGGGCACGGATAATTTGTAATTTTTCCAATCTTCCAAAATTTTATCAATAGATGATAAATGTTGGCGTAGGAATGGGATATGCTGCAATTTTTTTGTTTTTAATATTTATTAAAGAATAAAGTAACGAAGAAAGAAAATGATTTTGTATTACCTTTATTGGTCTCAAGTTCGTTCTATAATTGTATTGTTGTGCTTGATATTAAATAAACAAGATAAAGAAAATATCGAAGAACTTTAGCTAGGGGACAACTAGCTGGTTTCGAAGCCGCCATACTTCTCATCACAATGACAACAATAATAGTATAGTACGAACTTAAGCTCTATAAACATAATACAAAATTATAGAAGAAAAAGTTTGAATAGTAAAAATTAATCAAGTTAAATAATTAAAATAAAACAATTAAATGAAACTAATCCATGTAATTTACAATGCCACGAAAAAACAAACCATATTTTTTTGATGTGTTATGTGGTTTCTAAGCCAAGAAAAACATCTTTATTTTTTATTCTATCAATATGATTTCTTTCTAAAGTACGAGATTTTTGAAGAGGCTACTTACTACATACCTGCTCGAATTTAATACACAATACAACCAAGAATTATAAATTTAGCTGGTTTTAAATGGTTTTAATATAAATGTTTTACTATAAACATTATTTATTTATTTATTTCTGGAGTTATTAAGAAAAAATGCAAAAACAAACATTCCCATTACATCCCAATTGTCGTCAGATCAAGCCAACTTAAAAAAACTCTCACTTACATATATACTAATATTCACTATAATTTTCTGTTTCTCTGTAAATATTTAACAACTTCAGAATCTAGACCTACGAAAAAGTCATTTAGTCACCTTCAATTATTGTTCATGGCAAAAAACAATTGACAAATTTCTTATGCAGATTTAATGAGACGATGGCGACAAGTGGAATAATTTGACTTTATAGCCGAGCTTTATGATTTACAATCGCTAATCACTTAATCGGGGTTTTAGCCTCTTCAAAACTCTCATATTTTAGAAAAAACAAAAATTAAAACAAACTTTTCATAGAATATGAATTACTGAGGAAAAAACAGATTTGGTGGCTCTAAAATTGCCTGCTTTTGGTTTTCTTTTGCAAGAAAATAAAGTTGAATTTATATAAATAAAAATATAGTTTAGATATTTTTTTGTTCTTCTGGAGCAATTCATATGTAACCTCATCATGTAAGTTGTTAATTAATAAATAGTGTTGTTTTATTTTCTACAGGAAAGCGCAACATTTTTAATTCAATCGATGAGTTTCATCGAAATTTTAAAATTGGCATTTTAAGAAAAAGAAAAGTAGAAACGAAAACGGCATTAATTAATCAATATGATTATACCTCAAATATCTGTAGAGCAAATTGTTTAATACCACATGGTTGTAACTTTTTCTCCTCTTCCGATGCACAAAAGAAATCCAAATAGAACCAGTGGGCCAGTTCAATTTGAAAGCAAATACGTATTAAATTACTAAGTTCCATATCTGGAACGTTAATTATAAAACGACTGGCCAAATCATCAAGTATATCGGACGGAATTCTATAACTAGTTTTATTGCTGTTACCACTGCCATTATTTGTTGTATTATTGTTGCCACTAGTAGCCACAAATGTTGCAGTTATTGCCGACAAACTAGAAGGTGTTTGATGTTGCTGACTTGAAACGCTCTGTTGTTTCTTTTTTGTTTTAATAGTTAAGGCTTCCAAGAAAGCTGCAGTAGGATCTTTCACACTACTGTGATGGGTCTGATGATGCTTCGTTGGTAGAGTTTGATGATTATTGTTGGTGGTGTTGCTGTTACTAGTGGAAGAAATTGCGTTTGCCTGCCCTTGCTGTTGCTGTTGTTCAACGGATAACGCTTTTGCTCCAGTCTCATTTTCAATTCTCGATTGTGTGGTAGCGCTTACGCTTAAAGCCTGCAGGCCTGCTGTCGTAAAAGTAAACACATTTTGTTGTTCTGCTTTATTCAATTGTTGGATTACTGCTGCATTTGTAGTCGATGATGATGATGATGATAAAGGCGATGATAATGATATATTTGTAGTAACTGCTGACAATGATAACGATGAGGACGCAGTTGTTGGTGACGAAATAAAACCATGCTGTAGCTGTGGTGCTTCATGGTGCTTTATATTATTTTTGTTTTTATTCAAATTTAATTGGTTATTGTTATTTTTAGTTATATGCTTTTTGGTAGAACTATCTTTATTATTATTATTATTATTGATATTTAGTGCATTTTTAAGCGTAATAGATGCAAGGAGCGCTAATCCATTTTGAGAGGCTATGGCTGAAATGAGGAAAAAATATATGAATAGTAATAAATTCGGTAACTGCCATAAAATGATTAATTGAATAAGGTTCGTTGTAAAAGCCGTTACGATTTTCAAAAGGATATTTATTTGTAAATTTATATTGTTGGTCTCATGCAAAAAGCTCTAATTTGCGTCTTGGGTCGGCTTTAGTATAATAGTACCGATTGCCATAAAATGAAAAAGTGTGCTGCCACTTTGTATGCGAAGTCAGATTTGGTTTTACCATAGAGGAGAAAATCCCTTATTCCGTCCGAAGTCCGGTTGCCAAGAACAAGTTTTGCATACTTATTAAAAAACTTATGGGTCGGCTTTAGTATAATGGTACCATTTGTTTTAAAATGAAAAAGTGTGCTGCCAGACGCTTACAGAGTTTGTACGCGAAACCGGTATTGGTTATAGCATGGAGGTGAAAATTCTTTAGACTTTGGTTTTGGGAGGTTCACGAGCCCCTCTACAGACCTATAAAACTGATTTCTTTCATAGCCTGGCCCCTTATTATAAAGTTTCCACCATTTTTTTAGAACTAAAATTTGAATCTGTCGAATATTTACCGGCTAGGCCATTAGTCAAAATAAGCCAGCCGGTTCACTGGAGAAAATAAAATGCCGGTTGCTGGGAATAGTATATTGCGACATACATACACACGCATACATACATACATATATGTATAAGTATATGCAGCCGCCCTCATTTCATAACTCTAATTCACAACTTTTATGACCGGCTGCACGTTTTACACAACATTGGATGATATACATACATACATACATATCTCATTTTAATCTGATTAGAATTTTTATAATTAGAAAATACACATATATTTATCACTTACCATTTTCATGTTTGAAACCTCCTGGTGTGTCTGAGTTTAAGGCAATTTCCATGTTTTTCTATCTTCTCCAATCAATGTTTTCCTTATTGTTTATTTGAATCTTAAAACACTATTCGTTTTTACAATTATCACAATATTACAGCAAAAAAAAAAATTTTAGGTTGCTTATGTTTTTAGCAAACACAATTTATTTCTGTGAATTTTGTTCTTATTTAGTTCTAAATTTTTACAATTTGAAAGGATTATATTTTCTTAAGTACAAATTTAAAACTGCGTTTTAATTTCTGATTTTCTTTTAACACACAAGTTCGTCAGGGCTCTCCTCTAATCGTTTCGTTGGAGGTTCTTTCCTTGCTATATTTTGCATGAATGACATGTATTGCAAAGGTGGAATAGTTCACATAATAAAAGAAAGACAGCAGTCTTTTAATTGTAGTGGTGAGTTTAAGCAGATTTCAGTAAATAAATCAGAAAAACAAAACGCAAGTGGAGAAAAAACAACACAAAATGGACATGTAAACACACACGCACTTTTTGTTTTTGTTAATTTACTGCTACGTTTTCCTCGTCAAAGCTGTTGTTGTCGTCGATGTTTTACTTGCTTTTGTTCTTGTTGCTTTAACAACAGCTGTTGTAATTGTTGTTGGTGGAGATAACGTTTTGTTTTGTGGATGATGTGGAATAATTAAAGATGGCTGCTTAAAATTAAGATAGAGTTTAACACTTTTTAATAAACGTAGCCGTTCCTTGAAGAAAACTAAAAACGAAATGTATTTAAATTTTTTCTCACTGCAACTATTTGTAAAGTCACAACTTCTGTATCTGTACAATATATTGTTTATTTTCTCGTTTTTTGCAATTGTTCGCTGGCTTTTTTTAAGTTTATGGGAAAGAGTAGCCATTCACAAACAACTGGTGCTTGCGTGTGCTCTTCAAACAAAAGGACAAAAATTGGAAAAATATCAAGTTATTATATATGTTCGTTTTATTTAAGCACAATATACATATATTGTTAATTATATTCAAGTCTGTGTGTCCGTTTTTTAGTCCAATGCATACACAAGCATTTTCTTATTTTGCTTTGTACAAACTTTCTAAAAGAAAATTTTCCATCGTTTTCAACTGGCTGTTTTAAGGTTTAAAATCACAAAATCCTACGTTTATTCTCTTAAATATTGTTATTTACAATCTATTTCAACAAAATTCACTGATTTTTCTAAAATTTATTATTAATTGTAAGGAAATTTGTTAATTTTTCACACTTTTTCTCAATATTTTAATGGATTTTAATTGCTGCGTTGTCGATAATAGACTGAAGTTGGCCGCAGCTTAAAAAAGAGTACAAAAATCGCTGCTTTACCAGTGATGCCTATTTTTGCATTGGGACAGTACTCTCATGTTGCATATATTAGTCGGCTAACATATTATATCATACATTAATATATATACACCCATATTCATAAAAACTATTGAAGGTTTATTACACGTTTATTTGACAAATATTCCGTAGAAAGACGTCAAATAAGAGTTTAATAAACTTACAATAATTATTATGAATATGGCCTATAAAGTTTTCCTGTTTCAATAAATAAGTCACTATCCTTGTAATATTATTTTAAATTGGCCATGGGGCCAAATGTATTACAAACAAACAAATAAATAACAGTAAAACTCAAACAGTTATTTATGTAGTCATGTAAGATTTACAGTATAAATTCATTTTAGTTTATACGATATGAGTCCGGCTACGCATTAAAATTGTAAATAGCCTGTTGAAACAAAAATCATATGTACATCTAAACTTATTTTGAAATTCAAAATCGTTATCTAATCAGGTCGAATTCATTTCGATGAAAGCTCAACTCAATCATTTAGTGTAGAAAACATTTTTTCTAAAAGTATGATAATCCAATTAAAAGTAGAATATAGGCCGGTATAGGACATACCTGATGAGTTTATATTGTGATAAATGTGAAATAGTTAGTTTTTATTATTTTATGTAGAATTTAATGTTTATCATGTTATAAATTCATCAGGTATAAGCACTGGGCAAAGGCAACAAACTTTTGAGACGAGTTAAATAGCAATAACAAAATATAGACAGCCAAAAGATGTCCAGATTTACAGATTTTATATAGAAAATTGTATTTGCCATTGATAGCATGCCAGAAATTTATATTAGTAGCTAGTTAAATTTTTTAGAAAAGTAGAGACATCAATCAACTTTTTTTTTAAATTGTTTGCTTGAGTGAATGCAGCTTAAATGTTATAACAAAAATCTTTTATTACACACATTTTTTTTTAGAACAAAATTAGATTAGTGTGATTTTGTCTTTACCAAATATATGTATGACAAGTAATGTCAATCATAAAACATTTGAAACTATTTTTAGCAACGCTTCAGTTTGTTAAGAAACTCTCACCTTGCACACTTTACACTGTGTGAAAGAAAGAAAAATGAAGAGAAAATAAAACAAAAAAATACATCATAGACAAAATTTATACACAAATTTGCATTAAAATATTTTGTAATAACTAAAAACTACAATAACACGGTTTAATAACATTTTATAAAAATAGAGCAACGATCTAATTAAAAAACAAAGTAAAATATTAAATAGTGAAATGAAATTTTACATAAGAAATCGAATAGTGAAAATGCGTGAAGAATTGAATTATACAAATTAAATCTTAAATACTAAAAGCTATATTTTTTTGTATTATTATAGTTTATTAAGTTAAACAAATCAAAAAATAAGTTCCTTGTTTTTAATAAATCAAATATGTGGAAAGTGTAGAAAAGTTACACAGTTATACAATTTTGAAGAATATTAGGGGAAACTTTAGTATACGGAGCCAGGCTTTGGAAAAAACGGTTTTTTGGGGGTGGTAGGGACGGACGTAGGCTTCCCGAAACTGCAGTCAAAGTCTGCCGCAGGCTCCTAGTTTGTTAGTAATTTGTTGTTAAAGTTGCAAAATTCACTAAAACAAACACTTGATTCGAAGGTGTTCTGCACAAGTAAAATGTTGAAATTGCCTACAAATCAATGAAATATCACTTTTATATAATGTTTTCACTTTTTTTTTGTAAAATATTCCTTTTTTTTAACAAATTATTGAGGAAATATGTTTTACCAAATAAACAATAATAAACAAGTTATTTGCAGTGTTACCAGATAGCTTAGCAACTAACAATTATACTGTGATACCAGACAACAGTTTTTTAGCATAAAATCGTTTAATTATTTAGCGTTGTTAAGGGAAAATATAGATAAGTACCTCATACTATATAAAAATTATTACAGACTTATAAGACTGTTATTTGACACATTTCTATGCAAAATCTGTCAAATAAGAGCTTTTTAAACCTGTTATAATTTTTGTGAATTAGACGGAGAAAATATTACTGAAAGCAAAAAGCCAATTGTAAAGTCGGTAGAAAATTGGAATGAAAACTTTGCTTAAGAAACTTTGAAGGGAAGCATTTATAAGTAATAAGCATGGAAAGTTATGCGAGTACGTATATAGTTTGTTTGCGGTATTGTTGGAATAATTACATTAAAAATTACAAGTTATAAAAAATTAAAGCATAACATAGTAATACCAAAGGGTAACATTTCAAAGAGATGCCTATTTAAAGTTAAGCAACTTTGAATGTGATATATATATATATATATATATATATATATATATATATATATATATATATATATATATATATATATATATATATATATATATATATATATATATATATATATATGTGTGTGTGTGTGTGTGTGTGTGTGTGCGTGAGCGTATATATGCATGTAAATGAAAAAGTAGTTTATTGAAATTTAAAAAAAAATTTATTTCATTCATGTTTAAACAACATAATTTCTTAAAGATCATATATACAGATAAAAAAAAAAACCAAAATTCCGTAATATAATATTTATGTTAAATTTCATAATATATACACTATTCTACGGTTCTAACTGCCGAAGAAGTAAGAAGACAGTGGAATTTAGCCGATGTAGTTATGAAGCTAAATAGCGCTGATAAATGTGTGGCATTTGCTGAAGAGCACAATTTAATTTTGACCAGAAGATTATGCAGAACGCATAAGACTCCAATGGTCTTAACCAATAAAGGCAATAGTGCTTTGGGCAGTTTTCAATGCCGCAAAGGCTCATGCCGAAATAAAGGAACTGTATCTCGAGCCAACGGAACTTGGTTCGAAAATGCAAAAATTTCGCTACCGCAAATATTTTACTTGATGTACGCGTATGGACGTCATTGGTCACATTCCAACACGCGTATAGATACGACGTTATCGTCTACAATTACAGACTGGTTTAATTATTGCCGGGAGGTAATTGTGCTGTACCAGCTAGACCAACAGCAAAATGTTGGGAAAATTGGACGTCATTGGTCACATTACAACACACGTGTCAAAAACTTATTAACATAGCGGAAAGATATTAGCTTATTCTAAAATTAAGGCTTATATACATATTTAATTGCTTTTATTAGTTCCAGGAAGGGGTCTAAATGGGTCTTCGCAATTTGGTTCCTCCACAAGAACTCAATAATCATATCTGCGAAGTTCGTTGGGTGATTGTAATTGTCCTTGTAAAAAAACCTTTTTACCACACGCCACTGCGACTCGATTCGCTGTGTGTGTGTCCCATCTGGTGCCACAAATGGATTGTCCGGATCGCTATGATTAACCTTAAGGTGCTCATACCCATGGTCCGGCAAACAATCGTACGCACGCCAAAAATCGGTACGTATTGTTGTGCCTTCCCGAACGTGCTTTTTTATCAAAGGTATGAGCACCTCCGCGGAACGCACATTATCAGGACACACCTCCAGCCGCAAATCTTCACTTCCGTCCTCAATCATCCCAATGATCCAATGACCTTCAACCTTTCTGCCTAAAGTAAGATGTAACCACATTAGATAAAATATTAGACAAAGATATTTGTACTTGTCAATGGTTTATTAAAACATCTTACCTTTATTATATTTTCGTTTTCCAAACTTGCTTTCATCAATTTGGACAATTTTTCCAGGACCACCAATTTTCCCAACATTTTGCTGTTGGTCTAGCTGGTACAGCACAATTACCTCCCGGCAATAATTAAACCAGTCTGTAATTGTAGACGACGATAACGTCGTATCCCGGATGAAATTTTCTATACGCGTGTTGGAATGTGACCAATGACGTCCATACGCGTACATCAAATAAAATATTTGCGGTAGCGAAATTTTTGCATTTTCGAACCAAGTTCCGTTGGCTCGAGATACAGTTCCTTTATTTCGGCATGAGCCTTTGCGGCATTGAAAACTGCCCAAAGCACTATTGCCTTTATTGGTTAAGACCATTGGAGTCTTATGCGTTCTGCATAATCTTCTGGTCAAAATTAAATTGTGCTCTTCAGCAAATGCCACACATTTATCAGCGCTATTTAGCTTCATAACTACATCGGCTAAATTCCACTGTCTTCTTACTTCTTCGGCAGTTAGAACCGTAGAAGATCGTATATCACCTAAAATAAGACAGAGCCATTAAACAAACATGTAAGCACTAAAATATTATTACTCAACAAGGCAAAAACGAGCTTACACAGTTATGAAAGTCTTAAAAAAATTATTATTATTATCTTTATACGTGTATCATATATGTATCCATTAAATTACATTCCCACCATTATCTTTTATTGTTTAACAAGGCTTCGCTGACTACATCTTTCCTATATAGGCGGCCTTCGGCCGCGGTTTTTCATTTTCTCCTCTATGGTATAACAAACACTGGCTTCGCTGACTACATCTTTTCTATATCGGTTCTTCATTTTCTCATCTATAGTATAACAAACACTGGCTTCGCTGACTATATCTTTCCTATATAGGCGGCCTTCGGCCGCGGTTCTTCATTTTCTCCTCTATGGTATAACAAACACTGGCTTCGCTGACTACATCTTTTCTATATCGGTTCTTCATTTTCTCATCTATAGTATAACAAACATTGGCTTCGCTGACTACATCTTTCCTATTCGGCCGCGGTTCTTCATTTTCTCCTCTATGGTATAACAAATACTGGCTTCGCTGACTACATCTTTTCTATATCGGTTCTTCATTTTCTCATATATAGTATAACAAACACTGGCTTCGCTGACTACATCTTTCCTATATAGGCGGCCTTCGGCCGCGGTTCTTCATTTTCTCCTCTATGGTATAACAACCACTGGCTTCGCTGACTACATCTTTCCTATATAGGCGGCCTTCGGCCGCGGTTCTTCATTTTCTCCTCTATGGTATAACAAACACTGGCTTCGCTGACTACATCTTTCCTATATAGGCGGCCTTCGGCCGCGGTTCTTCATTTTCTCCTCTATGGTATAACAAACACTGGCTTCGCTGACTACATCTTTCCTATATAGGCGGCCTTCGGCCGCGGTTCTTCATTTTCTCCTCTATGGTATAACAAACACTGGCTTCGCTGACTACATCTTTTCTATATCGGTTCTTCATTTTCTCATCTATAGTATAACAACCACTGGCTTCGCTGACTACATCTTTCCTATATAGGCGGCCTTCGGCCGCGGTTCTTCATTTTCTCCTCTATGGTATAACAAACACTGGCTTCGCTGACTACATCTTTCCTATATAGGCGGCCTTCGGCCGCGGTTCTTCATTTTCTCCTCTATGGTATAACAACCACTGGCTTCGCTGACTACATCTTTCCTATATAGGCGGCCTTCGGCCGCGGTTCTTCATTTTCTCCTCTATGGTATAACAAACACTGGCTTCGCTGACTACATCTTTCCTATATAGGCGGCCTTCGGCCGCGGTTCTTCATTTTCTCCTCTATGGTATAACAAACACTGGCTTCGCTGACTACATCTTTCCTATATAGGCGGCCTTCGGCCGCGGTTCTTAATTTTCTCCTCTATGGTATAACAAACACTGGCTTCGCTGACTACATCTTTCCTATATAGGCGGCCTTCGGCCGCGGTTCTTCATTTTCTCATCTATAGTATAACAAACACTGGCTTCGCTGACTACATCTTTTCTATATCGGTTCTTCATTTTCTCATCTATAGTATAACAAACACTGGCTTCGCTGACTACATCTTTCCTATATAGGCGGCCTTCGGCCGCGGTTCTTCATTTTCTCCTCTATGGTATAACAAACACTGGCTTCGCTGACTACATCTTTCCTATATAGGCGGCCTTCGGCCGCGGTTCTTCATTTTCTCCTCTATAGTATAACAAACACTGGCTTCGCTGACTACATCTTTTCTATATCGGTTCTTCATTTTCTCATCTATAGTAAAACAAACACTGGCTTCGCTGACTACATCTTTTCTATATCGGTTCTTCATTTTCTCATCTATAGTAAAACAAACACTGGCTTCGCTGACTACATCTTTCCTATATAGGCGGCCTTCGGCCACGGTTCTTCATTTTCTCCTCTATGGTATAACAACCACTGGCTTCGCTGACTACATCTTTCCTATATAGGCGGCCTTCGGCCGCGGTTCTTCATTTTCTCCTCTATGGTATAACAAACACTGGCTTCGCTGACTACATCTTTTCTATATCGGTTCTTCATTTTCTCATCTATAGTATAACAAACACTGGCTTCGCTGACTACATCTTTTCTATATCGGTTCTTCATTTTCTCATCTATAGTATAACAAACACTGGCTTCGCTGACTACATCTTTCCTATATAGGCGGCCTTCGGCCGCGGTTCTTCATTTTCTCCTCTATGGTATAACAAACACTGGCTTCGCTGACTACATCTTTTCTATATAGGTTCTTCATTAACTTTATACATATTTGTACATATGTATAATCGAAAAATCCCCTCAATTTATAATTATGTTTTGATTTAGCAAATGAAATTGAAACATACGTTTTGAGAACATGAAGTGTTTTTCTGTACGCATTTAGATTTTAATGTGTTTTGCAGATAGTTTTATATAAAACACTAATTCAAAAGTATCAAAATCATTATGGTTTTTGCTTTAATTGAACTGATTTGCTATTGCTAACTTTTTGCAACAGCTTTAGTTTAACTACTTGCACAAACTTGCCCGAAGAAAAAGTGCAACCTGTTTTATACAGGAAGAACTTGAATAGCTCTCTCACACTTGCCCGAACTTTGAATTCGTTCAAATTGGAGGCCCGCGTGCTCCCAATGTAGAGTACGCGAAGAAACTTAATATTAAATGAAGTACACAATGTCTTTCGATATTTGCATAAATAACTATGCTTATACATTTCATTTTGAACTGAAACCATAAGTTTTCTTATGTTCCTGCGGGCTTCCAATGTTGAATACGAGGTCACAACTAATGTCGCATAACATCGACAACTGTTTTTTCATGTACGTAAGAAAACCCAACATGCTATATTTGAAAAACTTTCTCGCGACTTAGTGTTGAGTTTTAAAATTCTTTAATAAATTGAATATTTTCAAATAATGTTTCTAATCTGCAAATTTATTTCTGAAATTATTATACTATTCATCGTCATAACTTTAAAAGAACAATAAAAAGCAAAACAGGCTTATTTGAACCGATTTGTAAACAATACATTTTTGCTAAAATATATCATCTTTAAATATACATTAATTTACACTTCTTACATTTATTGGCCATAGAAGGTTTTTTTATTATAGAATCTGAATAAAAAACTAACATATTTATATTTCTAAATTTTTAAAAACTTTTTTGAGAAAACGGTTCTTTCATTTTATACTTAAAATTTGCTTTTATTATTCTTATTTTTTTTCGAAATTTTCGTAAAATATTTATATTTCTAAATTTTTGGCAGACTTTTAAGTTCGTTTTTATAAAGTGCTGCTATTTTGTTTCATATTGAACTAAATACAAAATAAACTTAGCATGGTGGGCACCCAGATATTTCTAAGATGTCATGCTCTTCGTCAGCACCCTGGCAGTTCAGAACATTTGAATTCCACCGTGCTGAGCTTCTATTATCTTTAGTTCAATGATAACCAAAATAGCAATATTTTATAAAAAAGAGTTTAACTTGTTAAAAATTAAAAAATATTTTACCAAATGTTCGAAAAAAATAATTAAAGCAAATTTTTGAGTAAAAAGTAAAAAAAAACGGTTTATAATAAAGTTCGGGACTTTAAACTATTAGAAAACCTGTTTATGGAAAATATCGAATAGTTGTCAACTCTAGAAAAACTTAATCAAAAAATCTAAACTTAGTACAAAAGTTGCTAAATAATATCAAACTAATTACATGATTGTACACATATGTACATATGTATGTATACATATATGTATTAGGAGTAGAAAAATAAAGGAGATAAAAGAACCCGCACATGTAAAAGACATAAACATGATCAATCTAGTATGCGTACATTTTTTTCGATCACAAACAATCCATTCAAAAGTCACTCAACGTGCACATAAATATTATTCTTAAACAAGACGCTTAGCTTTTAAACAAATCAAACGAAGCAAACTGTCTTCGGCGATGTTTGCATGTATGCTTGATTTGATCTTATCGAAATTGTAACAAATCCGAATAATATTGCTCGATCATACTTATTGTAGCTCACTGCTTTCTACATTATAAAATAATAAATTTATTATACTAAAAAAAATCTCACCTTCATTTCCTTCGGATGACACACCAGAAATATTTTGCAAGGCCCTTAAACTTGTTGAAGGGCCATCAAAATCTGAAAAAAAAATTTTTAACATACATTCAGAAATAATAATTTTTAATACTTACCTTCATCATTTTCGTTATGCTCTCTACCACGTTTTCTTTTACGGTTAGAAATTACGGCTAAATCATTTAAAAGCACAATATTTCAATATATTACAAAATGAAATTGAATCAAAACCTACCTTCGTTTTTTTGTGCGCCAACAACTTCAGAAATATTTGCTTTTGATGCATTCATTTTGAGAGACAAAAGTAAATTAAATAAATGACTGGAAATACTAACTTATACTTACATTTTAAGATATTACCGTTATTTTGTAAGAGATCAATTTTCCGTTGAGCAATATGGTAACTATTTTTCACAAAAAACACTAAAATGAACATAAAAATCGCCTAAGACTCGTTTTATAACGCGAAAACATATGGCACCACACTTTTTACATATGCGGTGGCAGCACTGCCTTTTATTCCATGAAAATTATTACCAAAGAAAACAATAATTTCAATAAAAATAAAACGTTAATTGAACGTAAAAAACAAAATTAATTAAAGAATTGAATATATTTCCATAAAAGTGATAGTATTGCAATGAGAAAAAAGAAGAGGTGATTTTTATACAACTTGTTATTGCTGAATTTTTGTGATTACAAAAAAGTGTTGAAAAATTGGTAAAAATCTATAAATTAATTAAAAAATAAATAAAAAAGTACATGATTTCCGTACAAGGAATCCACAAACAATATTTTCACCAAGTATCAGGAAAAGTACGTAAGCAGTTTCCATTTTACAACAGTTGGTACCCGTATACTAAAGCCAACCCGAATATTACATACCTACTTGCAAATTTTATTAATTGCCTGAGTGAAAAGATAATAGGTAGGTGGTACATGGAATTGATTCGCTGTTGCAACAAGAAACTAACATCTATTGTTTTCGGAAATGCAAATAATAAATTGATGGTTGCGCTGATTTGTCCAAACAGGTAATGATTTATGAAAAAATGTATGTAAAAATGAAACCAACTAAAATATATTTTATACCTATTTCGAAATATTAATTAAAATCAATAAATGTTTCTGTTGATATTGGCTTTTTTCAGTATTTTTTTTCTGATTCATGTCCTTTCCATACAGTGTTACCGATTAAGAATTTCGTACGTACGTACGTACATACCCACAGACGCTGCAAAAATTATAAAAGGGTGAATCAAGGTACCCTCGATACCAGGTAGCCCCATAACTACAACAAACACAACACCCAACAAAAATTTCATGTATTTTGTTCTACTTTACGCACTACTGTTATTTAATTACAAATCTTCGGCATAAGAAATATAATGCATATGTAGAAAAATTTTTCAATACTGTACCAGAACCTGTCCAGAAAATACTTTTCGAGGCTTCCGATTTTCTATTTTGTTTTTATTTTTGTATGGGAATCCCCTGAGGAGCGGCGGAGCTCTTTGGCTATATCCAATTTCTTGCGTAGCCGATCAGCTTCGCTTCACTTCTAACGTTATGACCATATTGAAACTCATGATGTCAAACATTTTCTTTAGTGCTCATTCCAGGACTTTACAATGTATCGCAATTTGCTGTTTTTCCTTAAAGTAACTAGAGCCGATAGACCATTATCGTTTAAATTTGCCCAGTCCTTAAGGAATCGCTAAATTAATAAACCCAGTAAAACTTTTTCGTTCTTCGAGACATCGTTTCTATCGTTGAAATGTAAAATTTTTTTAAGTATTTCAAATACTACTTAATAATAATAAAAAAAAAAAAAAAAAAAAAAAAAATTGCAAGATGTTGGAATTTATGTCATTTATTCATTTTTATCAAACTGCAGACAACTGCGTCTTTTTTCTTAATGGTGGCTTTAAAAATATTTACAAAAAGTGTGCAATGTAAACATTTTATGCTGTCATAAAGGTTATCATTTTACACACGCCCTCTGCCCTGCAATTGCTATTAAATATGCATACTGAATTGCATTTATGCTGCCTACCAACCTTTGCACCGCTCTGCGCTTATACAAGAGGGAAATTAGGAAATGTGTGTTTTATGTACAAAGTTCCCTTCTTATGTACATATGTATGTATTTATTTTGCAGCTGCAAAACAAACGTTTCTTATGTTTGCTGGATGTGCATATTCATAAGAAGGGATTTTCTTTTTCATATGCATGCATATTTTTTCGCAATGTAAAGTAATAAAGATATCTATCTTAATAGTAGTATTTCAGTGTGTGTGTAAAGCGAAATATGCTTGACGTAAATAGGTTTGACGTAACGAAATAACGTAACATCATATTTAAGTCTGAATAGGTATAAATATGTTTTACTGAAGTAAAAGTAGTAGAATGTTACTAAGAGCCATTGTTTACCAAATGGAATTTTTCTTTCAAAAAACCTTAAAAACAATCTAGAAATGGCACTTAGATCAGTAAATAGACCACATTCTTGGCTTCCTTATCCCTGTGGTCCAATTAAGTTACACTCCAAAAGTGTACCCATGTAAGCCCAACCAAATTCTTCCAAAAAATCAGCAGTTTTTACTTAGTAAAAATTTAAAAAATTTTAAAAAAAAATCTAAAATGCAATTGAGAAATTGCACTTACACCAGCAAATAGATCACATTCTTGGCTTCCTTCTCTCCGTTGTCAAATTGAGTTACACTCCAAAAGTATACCCATGTAAGTCCAAATTCTTCCACAGATCAGCAGTTTTTTACTTAGTAAAAATTTAAATACTTTTTTTTAAATTATTTCAAATACAATTGAGAAATGATATTTATACTTGTAAATAGACCACATTCTTAGCTTCCTTTTCCATGTGGTCCAATTGAGTTACACTCGAAAAATGTGCCCATATATGCCCAAATTCTTTCAGAGGTCATCGATTTTTCACTTAATCAAAAAAATTTCAAAATTTTTTTTTAAAAAATTCCTAAATACAATTGAGAAATTGCACTTACACTTGTAAATAGACCACATTCTTGGCTTCCTTTACCATGTGGTCCAATTGAATCACACTCCAAAAGTGTGCCCATGTAAGTCCAAATTCTTCCACAGATCAGCGGTTTCTTACTTAGTAAAAACTAAAATTTTTTTTTTTTAAATTCCCAAATACAATTGAGAAACAGCACTTAAGCCCGTAAATAGACTATATTCTTGGCTTCCTTATCCCTGTGGTGCAATTGAGTTGCACTCCAAAAGTGTGCCCATGTAAGTCCGAATTCTTCCATAGATCAGCGGTTTTTTACTTAATAAAAATTTAATTCTTTTTTTAAAATATCTCAAATACAATTGTGAAATTGCACTTGCACCAGTAAATAGACCACATTCTTGGCTTCCTTCTCCCTGTGGTCCAATTGAGTTACACACCAAAAATGTGCCCATATATGCCCAAATTCTTTCAGAGGTCATCATCGATTTTTCACTTAGTCAAAATTTCAAAATTTTTTTTTTAAAATTCCCAAATACAATTGGGAAATAGCACTTACACCTGTAAATAGACCACATTCTTAGCTTCCTTTTCCATATGGTACAATTGAGTTACACTCCAAAAGTGTGCCCATATATGCCCAAATTCATTTAGAGATCAGCAATATTTCATGGTGTCATCGTTAAATATATTTTCTTTTCAATTTCTTAAGGTGAACATTTTGAAGTTTTTATTTATGCAAATATGAACTTAATTATTTATTTGCTTTAAGAGCCAATTGAAATGTATTAATTCAGGTCCAAAAATGAACCTTTTTAAAAAGTTAAGTTTCAAACAAACTTTTAAGAATTTTTCAAGTCTACTGATGAGTTGATTAGCACCAACGAAATGTCGTCGGCATATAGGCAGCTGAAAAATACAGCAAATATTTTTTAAAAAGGCTCAGTTTTTATTTATATTTTTAAATATTTTCTTATTTCATTGTAATACTCAGTTCAGACAGTACGCAATATTCAGCTTTTCTCAATAAAAGCCATTATTGAGCTCAATTTTCCATACAAAATCTCAATAATTAATTGATCAATAAACACAAAATTGCTTCAGATATTGAGTATGCTTTCAAATACAACTCTGCGATAGTGTGTTTAGCGAGCATAGATAATTATCTGAATTGAAAGGTGACGTATGAATATCAATAATAATATGGCACCCATCTTAAAATATTTATAAACCGAAATTCGTTTTATTATTGGTACAGCAGAATATACATATTTCATATTGATTACATAAAATACATATTTCACAAGACTTGCTTTCTTTTCAATTGCAAACTCACCGATGGCTCCTAGACATTGTGGGAAACCGAGGCTATCAAGTCCACTGACACATTCATCAAGAAGTTCTTGAGTTGGAGGCAATTTCTTAATGTACTGTGTGGACAACGCCTTCCATACTTCTTCACAAAATTCTAGCAAAATTGTACACACCGTTGATTTCCCAACGCCAAATAACTCAGAAACTCAGAAAAAGTTTTTGGAGACTTTTTGCGCTTCTCCATTGTGTAGAAGTAGCCACAGAGTATGTCGAAACTGCAATTGGAATTGAGTTCCCAAAAAGTAGATTGGCGTTTCTGTAAATTGGAAACGAGATTGGTCTACACAGAACTGTTCACATTTTACTTACCAACTTCCACAAAGATCTTCGATTTGCATTTGTCTCTAACAATGCAAGGAGCAATAGCTGTTGTTTTCTAAAGTTTTGTAAAATTCCCAAATTATTTTTCCGGTTTTTAAGTACAGCCACTTTCGAATCAAAACACGTTCGCACTAACTGCAACAGCTCGGTGTTTCTATTATACAACACCAAACTCTTTTTAAAACATTTTTTTTTCCATTTTTATTAATTTCCAAAGGAAAATGTGCGCGAATGAATGTAAACAATATTTTTCTTCTGCAACTGTCAAATGAATATTGAGTAGGCAATATTGAGTATGTGTTTGACTTAATAAAAAATGGCTGTCTGAACAGGCTATAAGTTACATATGTATGTATATTTATGCACATATTTGCTTTACAGAAAAGAATTTTTTGGTAAAATGTTCACTTTCGAAAAAAAAATTTATCTTCAAACTTAAATATTTCGTTACGTTTTTTCATGATGCCCAATAAATTTAACTCTGCACAGTTATCTCTTCACACGCCTGGTATTTAGGGCTCTCTTTTATATGGCCTTTTTGAACTACCATTAGATGCTACACTTATCATCTATACAATGTAAATTATGTTGTCGAACTTGATTGACAGTCAAACGGTCTGATTCACCAATTAAGTTCAAAGTTTAAATCAATACAGAAGAAACAAGAGGGAGGGAACTAATGCCTGAAAGCAAATAGGCATTGCTGCTTGCCCTCTAGTGTCGCATTTCTCACTTGGCAAAAACTGGAATCTTACTCCTTGTTCCTTTTCTCTAATCTGTTCAAACAAGAGAAGTGTTCAACTGCCTGGTATAAAATGAAAAAAAGTTTTTGTTGTTGTTGAAAATAAACGAGTTAATAATAGTGTTTAATTTCCCCACTCATATACATATGTCTGCATAGAAATGTAAGCTTGCATGTGTGTTATAGTTTCTCTTTTTTTTTTATTAAAATTTTATTACTCAAACTGCACTTTCGTTTCACTGTTTACTTAATTCCTTTTCTTATTCTCATTTTGGCCTGCATATTTGAACAGGTTTTAAGTTCATATTTAGTTGTAGTCGTAGTGGTTCGTCAGGCGTATCCTTGCAACGGTAATGCTATGTTTGTTTTATTTCAAAAATCTTGGTTGTTGCTGTTGTTTGTGCTGTCGTCTGATAGAAGTGAATGCGTGGCAGTTGTTATTAAAAATTTATTAGTTTTTTTCTTCTTTCAATGATTAATAGAGTGTGAGAACTTTGAGAACACAATTTCAATGTAAAGAAAACACAAAGCTAACAAAGTTGAAAGTTGTTAAAATTAAAAAAAAAAAAATAAATAATAAAAACAAGATGATTCTTAAGTTTGTCGAAAGACCTAAAAATTAGAGAGAAGAAAACTTTTTATTTGCATATCATATAAATAACTTTGTTGAGGAACATTTATTTTCATTAGTTGGAAAACATGAAAGTCTGATAGGTATTTTTTTTTTTTATTCATATACACATGCAGGTAAATATCAGAAAGAAACAAATTATTTAGTATTAAGTTTATCGGTCTCAAGTACTTTCTATTTTATTTTTGTGATTGATATTAATTAAATGAGACAAAAAAAAAAAACATCAAAGACATTTAGCAGGGTGGACAACTAGCTGTTTCGAAAGTGCCACACTTCTCGTCAGCACCCATCCTTGAACTCAAGGCCTCAGGTTTCTAAAGCGACACATGATACACAAGAAATAAAAAGTACTAATAATGGGTGTGTTGGATATAATTAAAAATTTAGATAGAAAATATACAACAACTTGGGTGACTTGAGTGGCAGGAGTATCGCCTGAGTTCTAGGACGGCTGCTGACGAGAATTGTGGCGGACAGGTGATCGAATGAGATCACCTGCCGGATATCGGGGTGCTCGTCACCCAGCTAAAGCTGTCAGATGCCAGACTGTAACACCGGGGCTCCCATATTCCGCCACATAAAGGGCAACCCTAGTCATTTGTATAAACTCTACTTCTTATTGTAAAGGTTTTGAAATTTTTGTTTATTTTTTGCAACACACTTTCTTCATTATGCCTTTTTAAACTGCTCTGAGAGCATCACAATTGCTCTCGTTGACAAAAGAAAAATATCTTTAACTCATGACTTTAATTGTTCAAATTTATTTTATTTGTCGTTCTACATACATACTATTTAAATTGCAGTTTACTTTTCAACAAATTTAATTGACACAACAATAATTCAAAGCTTGCGAGTGAGTTTGAGAATGACAGCAAACAAATAAAGACGCAAAACTTGTAACTGCTGTTGATACTTTATATGCTACAACAATGAAAAACAACAACTACAACTACAATATAATAGCAAATTAAAAAAAAAAAAGCACTGTCTATTGTATGCATGTAACTGAGTGTAATAGTGTGACAGTGACAGTGTGTTTAGGTGACACACACTGCTGTTCAGACTGTCAAATCGCTTTGTTACTCATCACCAGCCAACAGAAGGAAATGTCTTTAACCTTCGCCCTTTCTTTGCACGATATCTTTGATTCTAGGAAAATGAATTTTTAGTTCCAAAGCGATTAGACTAAAACAGCGAACCGCACAAAATCACATACACATATTCATACGTCTTGTGGGAACAAGTTTTGAATTCAGGTTCAATCGATTTTGTTTGCTTTGTGCAGCAATGTTGACTATTATTTTCATTAAAAATGTATAAAGTTTATTTAAGAACAATTGCTGTTATCCTTTCAATTTGCAATAGCATTTTCAGGGACACAATTTTAATGTGACAGTTGACAGGTTGTTAGCATTGAGTTTGATGCGTACGTATGAATGTCAAAAAGTTTGCATCACAAATGTGGAATGTTTATTTTTTTTTCAGGGAATGAATTAAAAAGGGAATTAGAAAGTATAGAAGGAAGAAAAGAATACACATATCGTTATTTTAATATAGAAAAGCTGGTAAGTGGCATTTTTCCAAGTTGAATTCAGGGCTTATTTTGAGATATTAGACGATTTTCTGGGACTGTCGACTTGTGAGCCCGGGCTTTCTGGCAGGTGGGCCAAAAGAAGTCATGCGATATTGTTTGGCTTTAGGAGGATCGGTTGTGGCTCGCGCAGTGTGTGCCATTGTTTCGTCCTGTGGGAACCACATGTCCGCCAGACCTCGTTCGTTCAATTGCGGCAGAAAAAACTCGGTTAATATGTTGAATTGTGAGGAAGTAAAATCCAACTCAAGCCCGTTAAAATTATAAATAGTTTTTAATTATATACTTCCACTATTAAGTTAAAATTAATGTATGAACTTAATTATTTATTTGCTTTAAGAGCCAATTGAAATGTATTAATTTAGGTCCAAAAATGAACCTTTTTAAAAAATATTTGCTGTCTTTTTCAGCTGTCTATATGCCGACGACATTTCGTTGGTGCTAATCATCAACTCATCAGTAGACTTCAAAAATTCTTAAAAGTTAAGTTTCAAACAAACTTTTAAGAATTTTTCAAGTCTACTGATGAGTTGATGATTAGCACCAACGAAATGTCGTTGGCACATAGACAGCTGAAAAAGACAGCAAATATTTTTTAAAAAGGTTCATTTTTGGACCTAAGTTCAAATTAATGCTTATTGTGAATAATCTATATCAGCTTAATTCCGTTATGGGGTTTGTTCATCGCATGGCCGTTATAGTGCCAAATTAAAATTCGTTCGTTAACATTTTTCGAGATCGTGTGTTGCTCACAAAAAGAGCGAAGAAAAATTTCAAAAGTTCAGTGTTTTTGTGCAGGCGAACGATGGCGAGCGATATTGTGGGCCAGCACACTTAGACTCGAAAAACTGAACTTATAAAGTTTAAATTTTCGACCTTGAAGAAAAATACTTCCAAAAAATTTTAATATATACGAAGTAGCTGATTTCTTTACTGTTCTCTAAAAACCGATAAAGAAAAGTCTATAAAACAAACAACACATGAAACTAGTACATAAAAATTAACATTAAACAGGAAAAGTTAAATCATAAAAAAACACGAATATCTCTATACGTAAATTTCAAAAGCTTATAACTTTATCAGTTTTAACTAGAGATGTGCGGTTGTCGAAAAAATGTCGTGTCACGATTAAATTTTGAAAAAATTGCGCTGCTGGTTCGATTTCTATGGAAGGGGAAAAAAAATATAAAAAATAGTTGGGGAAAATAATTCCCTGGGAAATTTACACCCAACAATTGACTCATTAGTTATACATACATACATACATAACTATGAATATGAATATCTATCTAACTTTTCTGTTAGTAAAGATCAAAAAGCATGGATTGATTTTTGATGATTTGTATATATTGTTACGTTTGCAATCTCTAATAAAAACGGTTTTCGGGGCTCTTTAATTGCAAATGAAAATAAAACACACTCAGCTATTTTATTTATTTCAACTCTACGTCATCCGATATTCTCTAGGAGAAAGAGTTCTAGATAGCCCGAACTCTCTTAGCAAAAGGGGTAATTGAATATTGACCCTCCAAATGGATATGAATAATGTTGCTACCTGCTTTGCTTTACCAGACATGCCGGGACTTTGGTGTAGAGTCACAATCTTCACTGGCGGTTTGATCCACCGTCAGGTTAGAACTTGTTGCCAATTACTGACGTACATCTTTCCACACACCTGATCGTGAGAATTTTTGTTTGTTTTTTGTGCCTGAAAATGTGTGATTGAAAAAATATTGCTCGTGAGCATTAAACACAATTGTCGTGCATGAAGGAGCAGAAGGTGAGGAAATTTATTCTGATCATGAGCCAAAGAAACGCTTATGCTCACGTCTCTAGTATTAACCCTTTCGAAGGCAATAAAACAATTAAAAATTTTGAGTGAAAAGAAAGAACTTTTCGATCGTTTCCACCAAATATTCTCCTAGAAACTTCGCAGCTAAAAAAAAGAAGGGTTTTCTTGTTTCCCAAAAAAATGGACTAAACTCTGATATCAAAGTATATTCAATAAACGAATTGCAACTCAATACATTATCATTGAGAAACCTACCAAACTATTAGAAAATCGCTGAATACAAAACAAAAAGACAGCGTTTGATATTTTCATCGAAAACTAGACGAGAAAAAAAAGAATCAATCACTTGTTGACTTGCACTTACCTTATTCAAGTAGCTTTTTTAATCGATTAAAAATGATTACTTTTAGCTCCTGAGAATTAGTGTAGTAGAAAGTTTTGACAGTAAAGATAAACACCGGTATTCATAAAAAATAAAACGTTGCTCAAATACATTTTAGAAAATATTTTATATGAAAAATTTGTTGTAAAATGTATTTCAACAATGTTTTATTTTTTATGAATACCGGTGAAATACTTTTAAACAATTTTTAACCTGCTACACGTGGATATATTCCATAAAATATCTACACATTTTTAAGGCTGTAAAATAAACAATGAAAACATAATCCCACTCTGCCATAAAAAAAAAACAAATAAAGAAAAAAAAAACGCATATTTTTTTTTATTTTACAACTTTATCAGTCTTAATCATTTCAATTAGAATATCATATCTTATCACACATAAAGTGAAAAGATTTCAAAAATTTTAATCAAAACTATGCTCCAAATAAACATATGGTAGGCATAGACACAGCAGAAGCCCTTCTCAAAATTTTAATCGTTAAACCCTGAGCTCTGTGTCATTATTTTACAGCCAGCTGTTTTAGGTCGATTTATATGGAAAGTACTCAAGAAATTGTTTCGTCTGCATTCTGTGACCAAGATCCAATATATTCTAGATAAATTTTATATGTTTATTTTCTTGAGCTACAGGTCTTTTCGTTAAAAATATTTAATTATTTTTGTCGATATTTCGCTCTCCTTCGGATAGCTTCTTCAGCACAATAATAATGAAAATAGTTTTTATTGGTTTTTTTTCAAAAATCAATTAATAATATTTGAATAATAAATAATTATTGATTTTTGAAAAAAAACCAATAAAAACTATTTTCATTATTATTGTCCTGAAGAAGCAGCTATCCGAAGGAGAGCGAAATATCGACAAAAATAATTAAATATTTTTAACAAAAAAATACCTTTAGCTCAAGAAAATAAATATATAAAATGTAAAAACATGGATCGAAAAAAACCAAATAATATTCTAGATAAATTTAGTCAAGTATGAGACTAACGCTCACAGTTAGAGCCTAAGCCATTTGATAATATTTTCGTTTCTCCAAAAAAGTGTGCACTTCTTTTGCACCCGAGCTTTAACCTTTAATCCAAAATCCAAAGAAAATAAGTAAAAAAAAAATTTTTGTAAAACATATTATTTTTTCTTTGAAATTGCATTTTCTTTGCAAAAAAAAAATTAAAAATGTTGCTGAAAACAGCATAACTTAATCAATGAAGAGTGCCCCTTTGTTGTTATATAGTTCACGCAACTGCATATACTGTGCAAATTTCAGGTCTCTGTCTCTTAAGTGACCTAAAGACGAGCAACTAGCTCTTCAAATAGTTTAATCATGTTAGTATCATTTACTTTTAATAACTTGCCGCAGACGTGCCATAAAATACGTCAAACATCATAATTATTTTGACATTATTAGCCACACTTTGCCGTCGAGTGGTGCAAAAAATACCAAAATGAGAAACACAAATATGTACTAACAAATCGAAGAGAGAAATTCATAAATGATTGTATTAGAGAAACATGCAATTGCATGCATGCGTTTGGTTTCCCTGACAATGACAAATAGGCTTCCAGTGCGTCCAATGTACAGCAAAAGCAGAAAACAAAAATCAATGCAAAATAAAAAATTAGTATGATAAGTTTCTCCCCTCAACGAACAATAGGCCGGACCCAACCACTCAATAAGAAGTGAGTGCGGGCAGGTTGCGAGAAACGAACAACAACAAATCAAAATAATCTTAAAAAATAAAACAAGCTTTATAAGTTTAATTAAGTTTAATAATAGCAATTGTAAATTAAAAAAAAAAAAAACAAGTCTATAAAAGTATTTTCCACGTACTCGATTGCATAAAGGGTGGTTTTTTTGAGGGTTTGGATTTTTAAATCAAATTTTACAAAAATTTCGAATACACCAAAAATCTGCAAAAATGAACCACCAGTTTCACGATTTTGAGCCCATTCGGGCTTTGCTATAAATACACAAAATTAAAGAAAATTTCAAAGTTTTGTTATTGTCTTAAATATCGTTCTGCGAACGCGTGAACGCCGGGCCGAATTACGGCATTCGTGATCGAACGAACTATTGAATAAAAATCATGTAAGACAAAAAACATAATGAGCAACAAACACACATCATTCGATCACAAATTCATTCGCTCTCGAATGCTGCAATTTTACCTCAGGTTCGATGTCATGAAACTGCGAGTTTTATTTCTTTTCTTTTTTTTTTACAAAAAATTAACATACACTTCTGACTTAAAGATCTGTATTCAAAATTTCGAGCTTGGGCATAAAGTAGAATTTTGAGGCCTACTTTAATAAATTGTAATTTTTTTAAATTCCTAAGCCAACAAATTGTAAGATAAAAAACCAAAGTATTGAAAGATAATAAATGGCACAATATCGAAATTTCGAACTTAGCTAAAATCCAATAAATTGACAGTTTTCAAATAAATATTCCTTTAATTGTTCAATTTGCAGCCTTCCAGAAAGTTTTTTGTTCGAATTTTCGAACATAAAAATTTTTTTCAATAAAACTGAAATTCTTGCTAAAGTATTATAACCAGATTGCTAGATAATAAAAACTATTCTTAAGCAATGTTTATTCATTTTTTTTGCAATGAACAAAAAATTTATATGATTTTCGAAAATTCGAATGTAATGAAAATTGTGAAGTTAAACTATTTAACCATTTTATAGACAAACTTTAGTATTTAGGTTTTATTTTAAGTTTTTTAAATTAATGCATGCCCCTGAATTTCTTCAGAAATTTAATTTCGAAAATTCGAACATTATGATAATTTTTTAAAACGACTGCCAAAGTGTTAAAAAAAAGTTTTCTATTTAAAAAAATCGTATTTTTTTGCAGCATTTTTGAAAACATTTCACAACATTTTTGTTTTGAAAAAAAAAATAATCAGATGATTTTCAAAAGTTTGAACTCAGAACAAAATGTGAAATTGTTACGCTATTACTCAATATAATTAACTATTTATTTATATATTTATGAGAAAGTCAATGCATGCCGCGAAATTTTTCGCTAGACATTGAATTTCGAAAATTCGAACATGGTCAGAATGTATTCCAATTATGGTTGAATTACTTATCATAAACTTCTGGCTAACAAAAACTTATTTTGCTTTATATATATTAAAATTTTTAAAAATATTTTATGAATTTTTTGCAGTGATAGAACGAAGTGAAGTGAAAAAAAATGTTAGAATTTGGTATTTCGATTTTATTTCAGCAATAACTGAATTTCGAAAATTCGATCATTACCTTCAGATTTGATTCCGATGATCGAATGACTCCAAATCATGATTTTTAGAACTTAAGAATTTAAGTACTCGTAAAATAAGTGCTGTGAATGTGTGCAAAGTTTTAATTTCAAAAACAGTTTGCAATTTTTGCGAGTAAAAGTGCTAAAAAATATGTATAATTTTCATTTGGAAATTTGTCTCGCTTCAAACTTCCAAACCACAAAAATTCACCCTGTATTTGTGGTTTGTTATTGTATGCGAATTGTTATTCGCACACAATAACAAAGTCTCACAAGACATGTCACATTAAGTTCACTACACACTGAACTTAGTAATGCAAAGACTCTGCTCTAAGCCGGTTGTGTGGGAAAATAATTTTCGAAAACAAAAAAAGAAGAAATTTGTCTTTTAATACAAAATAAAATAAATGATTTCTCTGTTTTCAAATACAGTGACTCACAATTAATAAAAAAGGTTGTTAAAAAAATTAGCAGAACTATTACGAAATTAACATAAAGTCGCTAACAAAAATACCAGCAGTTTAGAAAAACATCTCAAGGAAAAATTTGCGGTTATTTGAATTTTAAATTTGCATTAAAAAACTAGAAATTTCATTGACATTTATTTTTGTTGACAAATAAACTAGTTAAATGTTTTTGAATTAAACTAGTAATTTATTATTTAAAACGTATTCATAGCAGAATGATAAATATAAATTAAAATTGCAATTAATTTTATGAATTTTGTAAAACTCATAAATTCGTAGTTTCAGGCATTAATAAACTAAAGAAATTTTGCCGCATAAAATTGATTTTGGTTGTAAAGAAGAATTTTAAAATAACGTTTGTGCTTTAAGAGGATCTTGTGAATCTCGTGTAGAATAGCAAAATGAAATTATTCTATAAAACATTTCAATATTCGTGGACTAGCGGTTGCGAGGCGGCAGCTACGATTCCTGCCAAAGGCCCTGGCTGTTTTTGTAGACAGGCAACGCTTTGTGTTTGTTTATTTAAAAAAAAAAAAAAAATCAAATTAATTTCGAATTTCCCGTTTATTTTCTTCAAGTTTGAGATCACTTTCATAAGTTCTTGTTCTTTTATTTCTCAATGCTTCAAAATTCCTTAATGTGTCTGCTTTAGGAAAAGTTTTTCGAACATCTATTTAATTAAAAAAAAAAAGAAACAATTTATTTAACCTTAAATTCGTTTTAAAGTCTTTCACACAAATTTTAATATCATAAACGCTTGTGAAAATATTAATTAATACTAAAATCATTAAAAATTTAATTTTAAAACTTACAAAAATATTAATTCAGGTCCAAAAATGAACCTTTTCTACTGATGAGTTGATTAGCACCAACGAAATGTCGTCGGTATAGACAGCTGAAAAAGACAGTAAATATTTTTTAAAAAAGTTCATTTTTGGACCTGAATTAATAAATTTCAATTGGCTCTTAAACCAAATAAATAATTAAGTTCATATTTGAACTTACAAAAATATTTATATGTCAAATAACATATGCTTAGAGGCTGAGACGAATTTTAAAACTCGAATACAATAAAAGAAATAATAAATTAAATATAAATTAAAATAAAATTTTTGAGAACGAAATTTAAAATTTAGTAAAAAAAAAGATTTCACGTGTCCAGCGCATGCGGCAAGTCTTCTGCTAATACAAATTAGAAGAAGGCGTGCCGCATCCGCCCATAATTTGAAGAAAAATATAAAAAAAATTCCTAAAATGTATCATTACATCCGTGTTGTCAGCTCTACCGAGATAAGATATGAGACCGTATCCCATTAGCCTCCATTTATAGGGAGGCTACCATGTAAAAAAAAGGATTTTTATAAATGTTTTTTCCAGCGTCCTAACTATTCCCAAAGAGCCTCAAGAGGAGTCCAGTATATGCCCCATTAATTTTCCTTTCTCAACATTTTCTCTGAACACACCAACCTTCTGTACAGTAGTTTTAGAAAATTTCCTCTGTCGTCTTAACTAGCCCTAAAGTGACTCCCGAATAGTCAAAGGTATGACCAACTCCCCTTGGTTTTCTTTTCTCAACACTTACTCCGAACACACCCACCTTCTATCTGCCCCTTCTCCGATACAAAGTAGTTTTAGAAATTTTCCCCTATCGTTTTAACTGGTCCCAGGGTGCCTCTGGAGTAGTTAAATGTATGCCTTCCTCGACATTTCCACAGAACAAACCAACCCTCTATCTGCCCTCCTTAGGAGGCCTCCCATACAAAAATAATTTTCGAAATTTTCTGCCATTGTCTCAACTAGCCCCAGGGTGCAGCTGGAGTAGTTAAATGTATGACCAACTCCCCTTAGTTTTTCTTTCTCTACATTTCTACGGAACAAACTAAGGCTTTATCTGCTTTCCTTAGGGGAGCTCCCATACAAAGGCGTTTTAGAAATTTTCTCCTATTATCTTAAGTAGCCCCAGAGTGCCTCTGCAGTAGTTTAATATATGACCAACTCCCCTTAATTTTCCTTTCTTGACATTTCCACTGAACAAACCAATCCTCTATCTGCCCTCCTTAGGAGAGCTCCCATACAAAATAGTCTTATAAAATTTTCCCTATCACCTTAACTAGCCTCAGGATGCCTCTGGAAAAGTCAAATCTATAACCAACTTCTCTTAATTTTTCTTTCATGACATTTCTACCAAACAAACCAACTCTCTATCTGCCCTCCTTAGGCGGCCTTCCATAGAAAGTCGTTTTAGAAATTTCCCCTAACGTCTTAACTTGCCCCAGGGTGCCTCTAGAAGAATAAAATGTACGACTGTCTGCCTCCTTCACTTTTGTCTTTTACTTATTTACCTAGTTTGAAGTGATTATTTTAAGTTTTTTAATGAATGTTTTATGCGCATATTTTGAAAATTTTAGTGCATAAAAATCCTTGCCCTGATCATAAGGCAAAGTGTGAACAGTGCACTGAAGTTGTTGTTGTTGTTAGAAAATTATTTAAAGCATTTTGTATTAAATTACAAGATTCCTGCTTATTTATTTTAAAATATATTTTTTATTTATATTTTTTGCAGATATTTCAATGACCAGTTCATGGTGGGACAAAAATTTTCAATTTCCTAAAAACAAAATCAACTTGGAATTGCTGCATACAAGGAATTTTTCTTTTTCTATTTAATACCATATTTTGCTGTGCTAAACTAACTAATTTAACCAACAAATGTCATTTGTTTGTGTGGAAAGGCAAAAATGACTGTTTTTATGTCTGTCTCTATGTCGCAGAAGAACAACACTTTTATATACTTAAAATACTACATGGTTTAAAGTTGCTGAATTAAATTAAAGTTTTAAGAAGGAAGCAGTATGAAGCACTAGAATAAAACTAAGATTTTTTTTATGTCTACATTATACGTATTTACATAAAAACGCGTTACATTTACATACATACGTGCTTTAGAGAAGCAAAAAAAAAAAAAAAATGAAAGCAGCGTCAAATTGAAACGTGCCATTATTGAGCAATTTGTCTGCATAACAAGCCATTGTTACAGTTTCGAAAACGTAAAGTCAAACGAAAAACCAAAATCTCGCTAAAAACTAAAAGGCCTCTTAAATTTTTGTACACAAGTCCGCGGGCAGACAATAAGTAGTGTTTGCAAGCATGTATTTAAGAAACTACTTCTTCAGCTGCACTTAATTGCGACATCTTATGATTCTTTAAACCACACTAATATTCCATGGATGATAAATAATTGAACGTGTATACAGAGTTTGCTGCTGCAATTGTATGTATTTGTCTGGAAGATTTATGATGGTATATTGTCGTGGTGTCTAACTTAAGTCTACACATAATATTCATTTATAGTTTTTGCAACTGAACGAAGGAAACAACAAACAACTCACACAATTTTTATAACAATAATTTACATCAACGAATTTAATATTAGTTTTTCGAAATGCCTACACATGTACATAATTATAAGCGGTACTCAAAATCTTCGCAAAACAATACAGAATTTTGAAACCTCCCTGCTTGATGAACCAACCAACCAACCAACCAACCAACCAACCAACCAAATTAACATTAACAAAACACCAACGATAAGTCTCCACAAATTTTCACCAAAAAAAAAAAAAAAACCCACATTTTTCAAAACTCTACATGAATAAAACTGCTGCAGAAAATTGAAAGAGATTCAATTTAAACTAAAATAACAAAACCAAAATAATGAAAATCTTTAAATTCGCCACTGAACAAATTATAAATTAAACAGCAAAGCAAACGAAAAGAAAAAAAAAACGAAAAGAAAAATGTTCAAAATACGCCAACGTAGTTGTCTTTTATTAACTTTAGTCATAATTTTGCTGCCATGCGTTATTGTCTTGATGATAATGGGTCCAGAATTATCCACCGAACAATCGTTATCGCAACGTTTAGGTGAATGCCATATGCGTCTGCAATACTTGGAGTCAATGTACCGCACACGACAAGAAGATGTGGCCTTGCTCTCACAATATGTTGCACAATTGCAAAATGTTTCAGTCGCAGCAGCGGTAACCGCCATGCCCGCTGCCTTCAATATAGATAAGAATGTTTCCACAATTTACAATTCAGCAGCCACATCTCTACTCGATGGTCTGTCGGCGGAGGCGAGACAAATTCTACGCAATGCCTCACAATTGCATACATCCCAGCACATGCATTTGACCTCGTCGGCCAATGTGAGGCTGCCCACAGCTTATCACTTTCTGCCTCATCTCTTGGACGATCCGAATTCGTTAAAGCCCGCCTTGTTGAGATCCCATGGACGCTCTGATGTCAGCATTGTCTTGGGCATACCCACAGTGATGAGAGAAAAACAATCCTATCTCTTGGGCACGCTGCACAATCTCATTGAGAACATGAACGAGGAGGAGCAAAATGAAACATTGATAATTGTTTTTATAGGCGAAACCGATTTGGAGACTGTACAATTGATAGCGAAAAAAGTCGAAACGGCCTTTGAGCCGTACATAGAAAATGGCTTAATCGAAATAATAGCGCCCGCTGCCACGTATTATCCGAATTTCGACAAATTGCGCATTACCCTGAATGATTCGATGGAGCGGGTGAAATGGCGGAGCAAACAAAATTTAGATTTTGCTTATCTCATGGCCTACGCACAATCTAAAGGTAAGTGAAATGTATGAATTATTATTATACATATTGGAAATAAGTCTAGTTTAAACCATTATCGTACACCGGTTAACCCGGGCTGTGAAGTTTTTGGGGTATTTTCTTATTTTCTCTTTGTGTTTGCGATGTAAAGACAAATATTTTTCTAACAAAATTTTGTTTTATTTAAATTGCCTTTGGACTGAAAAAATATACATTAATTAATTAACTAGTCAGCACAATAAAAAAAAAGAAAGCAGGGACTTAAGCGTAGTTTAAACTATTATCGGGCACCGGTTAAACCAGATTATAAAGGGATATTTTCTTATTTTACTCTCTGTGCTTACGATACAAAGACAAACATTTTTCTGTCCCCAAAATGTTCTTTAAAATCCTGAAAAATAATTTCCCACATTGGTTTTATTAAACTGCTTTTTGACCGAAAAAAAAATATTTAGGAATTGATCAACCAATAAATAAAAACAGTTACCAAATCAGCACAATAAATAAAACAGGCCCTCTTACACTAAATAGAAATATAATGTTTATACTAAATAGAAATATATAATTGTTATACTAAATAGAAATTTTAACACTTGTTTTGTGAGGGTAAAAAAACAAGCACTTTTAAATTAAAAAAAAAAAGAAATATTAAAAGAAGAAGTCACCTATACCAGCTTTTGTGATGATAATTTCCCCCATTTACTAATACGCTAAAAGAGCGTATATTGCATTCCTGTTTTCTAGTATAAAATGTAACAATGGCAGCCCTAAATAAAACAATCAACGTAAAAAAAATCAAATTTGTATCAGTAGTTGTCTAGATTTCAGCAAAGCAGGGGCCAAATGAACAACAACCACAAGGTCCAGGCAACAAAATTCGTTCGATCACGTATGCGACGATTTGGCTCCAGGAGTATTTTATTTCTCTGCCACACAAGGCTCTCTATCTGTCCTTCACTGGACCATATAAATTTCATGAACCGCCTGCAACAGCTACGTCCAGCTCTTATGCATAATGTGCCAAATTTTACAAAAGAGCTTTGTGCAATCACACCAACAGACAACAATTGTACATTGTGCTTGGAAAAAAGAGCTTTCAAAGCTGTTTAACACAAACTCAAATATCGTTGTATGCCTGCCTGGACTTAGCTGGTTGGTCTACAACATTAATTGATTATTTTTAATCGAACTTTATAACATACAATGAATGAGTATGGGGAAAAAAATGTGCATGAAAATATTTCTGGAATACAACTTAAATATCAACATTTTTAACTACTTTGGCCCACTGTGCTGTCAAGGAGAAATCCAAGTCTGGCACGAATTGAAGAAAACCTATTTTCATAAACCTATAACGAAATACATATTTAGTGCCTGTTTCTCTAAATGCTAGCGAACTTTTCTTTTGCTTAAGGCCGTGATTCACTATCCTACTGAATCGCACGATCTGTTAAACGTGACATAAATACATATGTATGTGTCCAAAAAGTGTGAGTGTTTTTACAATTGTTAGTACATAATTAAAATTGGTGAGTGGTTTTATTTAAATTCTTAATCAGGCTCAAGTTCAGTTTTATAAGTTATAGTTTATGATTTAACATTAGCATTTAATTAATAATAATAAAAAAATTCGAACAAATAAATAACAATAAGAAAACGATGTAAGTTTAGATTTTATTTATTCATTTTTTTTTTTTTCATATTATTTTTAATTTTACAATTTCTGCTTGTTTGCTTCTTATTACAGGCGCTTTTTATGTGCAGCTGGAAGATGACATCTTAGCCAAACGTCATTTCATAACGACTATGAAAAAATTCGCCATAACAAAAAGTGCGCTCACGAAACCCGATCAGCCGCCATGGTTTCTTTTGGATTTTTGTCAATTGGGTTTTATTGGCAAAATGTTCAAGACCGCCGAACTACCGTATCTTATAACATTTTTTCAAATGTTTTACAATGAAAAACCGGTCGACTGGCTGTTGAGCTATTTCATAGAGTCCAAAGTGTGTCGCACCGACAAAGATCAGAAGCATTGCAACCAGGAGAGAGCCAAATATTGGCTACACTATCGGCCCTCACTGTTTCAACATATCGGTACCAGCTCTTCGCTCAAGGGCAAAGTGCAAAAATTAAAAGACAAACAATTTGGTTCGAAAATTCCCGCCTTTTATGCTCATCCCCATAATCCACCTGCCCAAGTTAGATCGAATATAGCAGCGTATAAGAATTATCAATTGAAGCGAGCCTACAAAGGGGAAACGTACTTTTGGGGCCTGCTGCCGCAGCCGGGCGACTTTGTACAGTTCATATTCGACAAGCCCACTGTACTTAAACATTATCTATTTCGCAGCGGCAACTCGGAACATCCTTCGGATCGTTTTTACAATACAACCATAGAAGTTTTACCCGCCGATACACTGAGCGAAAGTTCTCCGGTGTGGAGTTTTTACAATTCCACCACAGATGGTTATCTGATAGTGGGCAATTTTGATGCCATGGGTGTGGCGGAGGGTTCCGTTGACTCGAAAATTGGTGCTATTAAAGAAATACGTTTACATGTGCATGGCGACAGTGAGAATTGGGCTTTATTAAGTGAAATCGATTTGCAAGTCGATAATAAAAGATGATGGAATTAATGGCGTTTAGAAAAAGATGAATTTCACTTTTCGCCTGCAATTCGACCTTGCATGACCTTCTATTACCAAAAGAAACAAAAACAATTTTTTTAAAAACAACATTAGAACAAAGTAACAGACTACATTTTAAGTTTTTATGTATATATTTATAGTATATGAATGTATGTAATTGTGTGCGCGTAATTTAAGTGTTTTTATTAATTATTATTTTTTTATTAATGTATGCTTAATATACATATATATGTTTTTTTTTGTACAACTGTTAGATTTTGTTTTAAGCATACCATAGGGTAAAACTTTTGCCATAAGCCGCTTTAGATTTTGAAAATCATTGTTTCAGATCTCTAGATTATATCTGGCATGGTATACTGGTGGAGGGATTATAAAAAGCTTGAACTTAACAGGAAGAAGTAACTTGAAATGTGCTTCAAACTTTCCAGTGTTTTTCTTTCTTTAATATTGTTATTATACCCACCACAAAATAATTCAAGTATTTCTTATAATAAATAAATACATGACGACCTGGGAGTTAAAACCACAGAGTACACAGCGGCGAAAAGAGTGACTTTTGGGCAATTGCCTAAATCAGCTGATAGAACGTTTGTTAAGAAGAGATGTTTCGAAATGCTTCAATGCCCAGCAAAAATATTTTGAAGTAGTTCAAAAAATTTGTTTGTTACACAACTTCTAGGTCATTATATAGGGTTCGGCCCCATAAGCACTGATCCAAATAATAAAATAAAAATACAATGATAAGCGCTCCAGCTTTAAAATAAAATAACAAACCGATTTCTAAACAGCTGTGATTCCAGTCTCTGTCTTTTAAGGAAAAGATAATTTCCAATCACATTCACTGTGCACCGCGTTTATCTCTAAAAGAAACTAGAAAACAAATACTGCAGCTTAATTTTTATGTTATCGGCTCGAAAACTGTTTCAGAATTCAAACACGAATGTTTCAGAATTCAAAAGTTGTTTTACTTGAATAACACAAACTTGTGTTTTAGATGTCAAGTCCCCGCTAACATTTTAAGAGTTTTAGCTGTGGAAAAAACCACAAAAGAGCCAGCATAAAGTCGTTTTCTGATGTAATTTGTCTTCGGAAATCACATGATTTTAAATATTAAGATTTTCACAACAAACCTGTTTGTTTTCGTTTTTGAATTTCTTGGCAATTTGTTTTTGGTTTTAATACATGTAATTTTTCTAAGAGTTATATTTATAATAAAAAAATCATTTGAAATGTGATCTAAGACGATTTGGCAGCAAAGACAACACTACAACCATGATACAACTTCAATAAAAATAACATGCATTTTGTTTTTGTACAACTTATGCAAACTGTCAAAAAGACGCCACTTCTACATTTACAGAAGAGAGATGCACTGAGCTTACGCGGATTTGCCATCTTGTTTTGGCTGTCTTTCATCTCCCCATTCTCTTGACAATCTAAAGTAGTCAGATGATTAACGGTTTAGCTGACGCGGCTACCTTGTTAGTTGTATCATGACTAGAACTAAGATACCTCGATACCAGTTGGCCTTACAAGCCACCAGCTGACTACTACTGCTTTTAACTTAAAGAACTGTCAAACTACACAACATAAACACACAAACGCAAACAAATGGATCAACAGAATTTAAAGATTTCTACCAACAAAACACATTAAGTGTTTGTTGGTATTGTATTTGTTGTAGTTATGCGGCTACCTGGTATCGAAGTACCTTGACTACAACTCACTTTTACAGCTGAGGGGAACAGAGTTTTTGGTAATTTGCTATCTCGTTCTGGCTGCCTTTCACGGTTTTTAACGGTTTACCTAATTATTAGTTGTATTATGGTTTGAATTCACTCTCAAAGAGATAATTTTGATAACTTTACAAAAAAAAAAAAAAAACCTGGGGTCGGCTTTAGTATAATGATACCAATTGCCTTAAAATGAGAAACTGTGCCGCCAGATGCTTACAGATTTTGTATGCGAAGCCGGTGTTGGTTATACCACAAACGGGAGAAAACTGCCATGCCCTTTGCATACTTATCAAAAATCTTTTTAACTGATACTGAAAAATTAAAATTTCTTTTTTATGTTTGAACTCACGGTTTTGCGTTCTGTCCAAAAAAACTTTCCTCTGGCATCCATCACTCTGCAGCCAATATTTTCATATTTTTGCGTGAATTCTGCAACGTTAACATCGAATTATTAACAAACTATAAGCCTCCGGCATACATGGACTTCAGTTTTAGGAGGTCCACGACCCCCTCTACAACCCTATAGAACTCATTTCTTTCAAAACCTGCCTCCTTATTCTAAAGTTTCCCCAAAACTTGATCATTGCAATCAAATAGTAACAAAATAAAAATTCGAGTAGCTGATCCTCAGGGTCATCACATCACACCGTGACTGTTTGGTCACTATCAAAGACAAAGTGACCATTTTGTTTTTGTCGCTTTTCGCAATAATCAGCACTTTTGGTGTTTGTGTGTTTATGGGAATGGCTTCAAATTGCTAGTGACAATTGTCACTAAAGCGACTAGCAGAATATACTAAATATAGCTACGACTGACACAGCCACAAACCGTGCAGTGACATTACTATGAGAATCAGGCCCTTGGTCTGGAAAATACATACTTCTATTAAACAATGTTTTCGAAAAAATCAAGCGGCAGGGGAAGCGGTGTTGTATTTCCTCTACAGTCTGCGCTTAGATGGGCGAACATTTGGAGGGGAAACCATTTAGTTTGATAGCAGATTATTGGTGGGGAAGAGAGTAAGGCGAATAGATTAGAGTTTTTTTTTTTAAGTTTGATAGAGAATTTAGAGAGGTAGAAGTAAGAAGGGAAAAATAATTGCCTGTTTTCTGCGATTTTGACACTTCTTTTTAGGGTTCCGTACTCATAGAGTGAAAACGAAACCCCATTACTGAGACTTCTACTTCCGTCCGTCCGCCCGTCACGGGCTCTATTCTCCCAAACGACAAGAGCTAGAGAGCTGAAATTTTCACAGCAATATTTAGCGAATATCGCAGGTTATTCATTAAAGGGCCCAAGTTCACGGGGAGAATTGTCCAACTAAAATTCCCTTTTGTGATCTAGGTTGTACAGGGGGCCCAATTCCAATTCGGTGCAACATTTTCTCTCGAGCTGTCATAATTTTTGTGGTCGTTTGCTACCAATTTTGCGCTGCGCATTTTATGTTCGCTACTCAACAACACCCTCTGTTGACGTTTGCTTTATTGATATTGTCCTTGCTTTTTGGCATTTTTTTTTTGCATTGTATTGAGTGTTCATAAAAATGTTGTCGACCGACAAGTTCGCCTGTGTGAACTTGCCGGAAAAAAACAAAAGAGAACTCCACATATTTTTCTCCAAGTGTATTCGCCAATCTAAATGCAGCCATATAAACAGTAATTCTGTATCTAAACATTTTAGTTTTATATTGTTAATTAGCAAGCAGATTGTTGTTAAAGATGCCATAAACATTATTCAAAGAACATTTTTTACTAAAAGTTTTATTTACATAAATATTTTTTTTTAATTACAAAAAAAAAAAAAACAAAAAAAATGAATGCCTGTATTTTTGCACTGGTTTTGTCAAACAAATCTTATTGTGGTAGTTTCAATTACAATAATTATAGTGGTGAATTTGTGTTAAAAAAAAAGGAAAAAAAAATTAAACCCTCTATTTGTAAAACAAACAAATATTTTTGTAAAACATTTTTAGAAAAACAAAAAAATTAAATTATGTAAGCGTTTAATAATTACAAAAAAATTGTTTAGGTATATGTTGTTAATTTTTTTTAAGTAGTTTTCCTAAGGACACTAGACACCATCAAAATCTCGGCTGTCACTTTAATGCTTGACGATTTTAAATTTGTTTTTGCTAAAAAACAAAATTAATTTAATTTAAACCCCAATTGTTAAGCATTTTGCTGGTGTCTAGTGCCCTTTATGATTTCTCGCATAGTTTATTCCTATACCATTTTGTTTTGGTAGTTGTTCTTTTTTCACGTTACATACTCGTATTATAGTGCCAGGTCGCCGATGTCATTGAAAGTAAGAAAAAGTTTTGAATTTTGTTATTGTTTTGAATATAACTAAGCGAGCAAGCGAGCGATATCGAGTGCCATCGTGAGCCTGGCGGATATTCTCAAATAATAAAATATCAAATTGCAATTAAGATTGAGATTTTACACTTTTAATGCCCAAATCTGTTTTGTATTGATATTTTGAGGTACCAAAAGACAAGAAAGAAAGGCTTATTTTTTTATTTTACACTAAGCATCTATGTAAATTAATTAATTATATTGTGTATGTACGTACTGTGATTTGTTATTATGTAATTGACTTAAGTATTAATAAAACTGAATTTAAGAAAAAATAATTTTTTTTTTTTTAATTTCAATCGAAAATTAATTAAACAAACAAAAAACTAACTAAGATTTTTAAGATTTTTTTTTTAGTAATTCGAGTTTGAAGTGAATTTCGAAAATTTAAAATTAGTTCTGCACTCGTTTTATACCAATTTTAAAACAGTTTTCAGCCACTAAAAGTAAAAAATAAAAATTTTCAATTTTTAAGCTGAAAAAAAAGTTCAAACGGAACTTTTTCCCCTCTCTAATAATATATAAATTTTAAGATTAAAAAAAAAAAACGAATTAGTTTTCTTAAGCGTAAAAATTGATGATTGTTTGCAATTAGACTGCTTTTTATTGTGTACATCATGATGATAATGATCGACTAAATGTAACATTGATGTGCTAATTATTATTTTGTTACGATAAGTGGTTTTAAGAACCCCTCACCAAACGTCATATGATTATAACAAGGAGTAGCAATCGTTATGTGAATAAAATGTGGAATAAACATTTCGGAAATTTAACTCGTTGAACTGTTTTACCAATTTAAATGTTTTCAATTTAGAAATTTAGACTATTATTTGTTCCACCTTCGAAATTGTTAAATAATATGAAGTTCGAATTTAGTTTTACAACATTAATAATAAAACAATTATGTACATATTAATAATTTTTCTGAAAGATCAAAATGAAAGATCAAACGTCAACGTTTGTCATATTTTCAAGAAGAAAAAAAAAAACTATGGTATAGAAAAAAGTCGAGTGTCAACTATAAAAGAATTTTTTTGCTTTTCCGATTTTTTAACACTAAGAATGAAGCACAATTGTAGAGCAATAATTTGACTGAACTTCGAGTTTATTTTGAGTACGCATTGCTTTACATTAAAGCACATATAAGAACATTTCCAAATGAGTTTTGATTTTAAAATTTGAAAAGTGTATTGCTTATGAAATCAAAATGTATTTGAAATAAGTTTTAAAATTTTTGTATAAGTTTTAAGTTTGTCTTGAATTGAAACTCTTTTTAATTTTGTAGGAATTTTATTATAAAAATTTTCAAAACGAAATTATTTTTTTTTTAATAATAAATAAAATTTTAAGGCTTAAGATCTTTTTATAAAAATGTTTGTAACAAAACAATTATATTTATTTATTTCAATATTTCGCCCACAATTTGTTGGCTTCTTCAGGAATATTTTTTAATATTATTAAAAAAAAAAAAATATTCCTGAAGAAGCCAATAAATTGTGGGCGAAATATTGAAATAAATAAATATATTTGTTTTGTTACAAACATTTTTATAAGAAGATCTTAAGCCTTAAAATTTAATTTATTATTAAAATAAAAGAAAAGATCAAATAAACAATACGTTAAAAAATAAAAATTTTTTTTCAATAAATAAATATACAGTCGAACTTCTCTAACTCGAACTAATTTTGTTGGCAGTAGCGTTAAACGAACAAATCACTTACAATTTTCCTTCCGTAACTCGAACTGCCATAAGTCGAAGTTCTCCATAACTCGAACAAAAAACATACACATGAACTCTATAACTCGAAGAATTTTGCTTGTCAAATTGGTTTTTTGTTTTAGTTTTGGTTTGTTTGTTTTACTCCCTCTCTCTCTGGTAGCTTGAGCTGGTTTGTATACTTTACATGCTATTTTTGCTCAGTCAATTATTCCAGAATATTTTACTTAACTGTAAATTTTTAAATACATATGTATATGAGTACATGTGCTTGTTCTTTTATATTCTTAAGTATGTAGTTTTCCATTAGAGGCTGTTTTAAATAAATATACATGATACAAAAACCTTTTATTCTATTTTGGCAAAAAATTCTTTAACTCGAAGTCTCCGTAAGTCGAAGTTTTTTTTGGGATAATGATGATTCGAGTTATGGAAGTTCGACTGTACTTCTGAATTTTGATAGAACAACAAAAAAAATTTTTTTTTCAATACAATACTTTAAACTATTTCTTGAAATAAATAAATCCTTATAAGCATAATTATAAAATGATTTTCCAACATTTGTTCCTGCTTATACTTCTGTTATACTTTTCAATTTCAATACGTTTATATTCCACATTTCTAGTTCACATAACGATTCTCGGTTAGACAATTAGTTTAAAGTGTTACAGCAAATTTGGTGAGGGAAATGTTTTTCAAGTGTTTTCACTATTACAAAAAATAAACATAATTTTTTAAAATATATTTTTTAATTAAAACAAAATTTTATGAATGTAGTATTGGAAGACACGATCTTAGAAACGAAAAAATCTTGACAAATTAAATCAATAATTGAAAACAATAATTAAAATCACAACCCCACACAAAAAGTGTTAATTAAACCTATTTGAAAATATCAAAATTTACATTTAATTGTTTTAATATAAAATGCCCCAGTAGACAGTAAACGAAGGTAGGTTATAAAGAAACGATTTTGCTAGAGCATAATCTATTATAGCATGGGGATAAAAAAGTACAGTACATCCTGCATGGTAATCCACTCTCACTTTTTGTTTTCACCAAGGCAGTCTTTTGAATTTTTTATTTTTTGCAAACGTTGAGTTTTTTTTTTAAATTATAAATTCTCATTTATTTTTTGATTAATTAAAACATCACCATAACTTTGTGTACCGCATATATAGATACCTACAAAGACATCGACTTCTTCTGACCCTGGTGTTCCAGATCATTTGTGGCTTAATGCAATTGCGTTTTATTTACACCACAAAAACCATGACTTTTTGACGTATTAATATGATTTCTGAGATTTTGCAAGATTTTATAAATTTGATAAATTTTTAAACAACTTATTTTCTTTATATACATAAATATAAAACAGCTGATTGAAAGGGTTTTGCAAGTTAAACTTTTACTAGAAAAAAAATTCTGAGAATTTGTTTGTGTCTCAATTTTTTACTCTCTTCTGTCGCTCTCTTGTTGTAAACTTTCTGGGCTAATGAACACTTTCCAGTAACAACTGTTACAAATTCATTAGTATTAATGGTTTTTATTTTCGCAAAAAAAATATGACATCTTATCGTATTGATCGAGAAATTTTCGTTGTGAAAATTTATAGTTACTGAGATTTTGCAAAATGTTACAATTTTGGTGAAATTTTAGACAACTAATTTTGTTTGCATAAATATAAAAGAGCTGATTGAAAAATATATGCAATTAAAAATTTTACTAGCAAAAATTTGCAAGAATTTTTTTGTGTCTCAATTTTTTACTCTCTCGTTGCAAATTTGTTGGGTTAATGAATACCTTCCAGTAACAATTGTTAGAAAATTCATAATAATTTTTAGTTCTTGACATATTAGGAGAGAAAAATAGAAAAGAAAAAAATTAGCTGTGATCCTGTCTGTACTAAGCATTTGCACGAAATCTGTTCCCCTACTCAAAGATAGTAGTGCAAGTGAGAGATAAATATTCTTGTTTATCTTACACGAAACAGTTCGCACTTTTTCTTGAGACTAGTTTGGGCCAGGATACAACTAATAAGGTAGCCTCATCAGCTAAACCGTTAATTATCTGACTACTTTAGGTTGTCAAGAGAATGCAGAGATGAAAAGCAGCCAAAACGAGACAGCAAATCAATGTAAGATCTATTCATCTCTCTTCTATAAATCTAGCAGCGGCGTCTTTTTGACAGTTTACAGAAGTGGTACAAAAACAAAATGCATGTTATTTTTATTGAAGTTGTGCTTATTGTATTAGTTGTATCACGCTTGAGACTAGTTTGGGCAAGTAGTTAAACAGTCAGCTGTTTCAAAAACTAAACAAAAGGTTGTTTCATTTGAATCAACCAACACAAAAACAATTTTGAGGTTTTTCTATTAGTATTTCAGGAGGAACAGTTTTCGTACAAATTGGCACCCCCCGGGGGGTTCAATGTGGAGTACGGGAACAAACTTATTATGTCGTTAAGCTTAAAGGTAGCTTATTTTCTAGCTACCGAAGTAATTAGACCATCCTTATAGGAGTTTTTTTTTTCATAGATAACTTCCATTACTTTTTTCTTTTTATTTCATTTTATTCCAAGGAAATTTATGTAATACACAAACATTTAGTTTTTTTTTTTTTAATATTCTCAGCAATGCAAACTTTTTTAAATGGTATAATTTTTTTTTTCCAATAATAGTCTTTATTTTTAGCAAAGTTAAGTGAAGTATGTTTGTTTTTGCATGTGCTTGTCCAATAATAAAGGTGAAGTACAGAAGTTAAATAGTTAAATATTGGAATTGTTTTATATGCGTGTATGTTTATTTGCTATAAATGTTTTTTGTTTGTTTGTTTTTAAATCATTCTTAAATTGTTTTGTCGTTTGTTAAATAACTAAAATTTTGATCGCATGTTACTGAAGTTAAACTTTACTTTTCCTAAATTTAATACTGTTTTTGTTGTACAAATTTTAAGCTTAAACGTTTAATAAATTAATGCCGTTTTCTTTTCTACAATTCGATATTTTCAATAATATTAATTTAGGCCTAAAAATATACTGCCGCCGACATTTCATTGATGCTAATCAACTCATCAGTAGAAGGGAAATATTCTTAAAAGACTGTTTCAAACTCAACTACTCATTCGGAAATTCAAACAAACAAACAAACTTTTTTAATACCTAAAATTATACATTTCAATTGGCTCTTACTTGGGGGGGTTACACGATCAAGTTTTGCCTTTCAAGTTTTAATACATTCACACTTTTTTACTAATACACTCACAATTTTGAAAATCGATGCAAACTTGATGACAATTTTTGCTCTCCATAGAGAGCAGAGCATCAAGTCACAATCAACAAAAAACAGCTGACAACAATTTCTTTTCGTTCTGTCTGCAAATATTTTTTTGTTTTGTTTGAAAGTTGCAATTAAAAGTGATAAAATTAAACAGATTCAAGCTTAAAAATAGAAATGAAAATGTTTACGTGCAAAACCAACAACGTTTTTACTTTTATTTTATATTATTAATTTTAAAAAGAGATATTTGTATTGATGTAGAATCTGAATTAGTTTCTGGGTTTAATGTAGAATATAGAAGAGGAGGTTTTGCTTTATTTTTTTTTTAGCAGAATATGCAAGAAGCTATTTTTAATTTTCTTCTTGACGGCATCTTGAAAACGAATTGTTATGAAATTGCGTGCAGCCGACGTCACAGCTATCAATTTTATTGAATTTTGACAAGCAGCATGTGAAAAAAAGTTGATAGCAAAACTGCAGTGTTAAAGCAAATAAATAAGTTCATTTTTGAATATTCAAAAAACTTTTACTTTTTGACATTTTCAAAAATACAAATCGTGGCAACGAGTTGCCCTCAACTCGTTGTATAGAAGTTGTTAAAAAAAAAGTAAAAGAAGAAAAAAGATGAAAAAATGTTTAAAAAATTTATTAAAAGTTTGTTTGAACATTTCTGATACTCATTTTGTTCGTGGGAATTTTGCAATAAGTAGTTGAAACATTCTTTTAAGATTTTTCGACTCTACCGACGAGTTCACGTGAAATGTCAAATTATATACCCATATTCCGATTGTCGTCACATTAAGTCGACGCAAAAAGTTTGGCGCTTGTTTTCTTGCCGCCAACAACAATTGAGGGCGATTAATAGATTTCGAAACTCAAAATAAATACTACTTCATTGACATACAATTTGATGTTATTAGTGAAGTATGGAATAGCATTTTAAGCGACTTGAACTTTAGAAAAATCATAAAAAAATCTGAATAGTCAGGGGCCAAATCGTCACATTCGATATGCAACAAATGCCGTTGGTTATGCCGGGTGTTTGTTCGTTAGTTTGTTTTACTATTTTTACTCGATAGTGCATTCGATATCGAATGCAATGATTTGGCCGAATAGATCTGAAAAAGCAGGAAATTCAAGCGCCACAAGGCTTTTCGAGGTCGATTAGATGTGACCACGTTGATGACAACTGTCATATGGAGGATTATTAGAAAAGAAAACGCCATTAGCCAACCAACCAATTTTATAACTGAAATATGTAAATGAAATTAAAGAAAGTTTATTATACTTGTATAAATATGTTCGTTACACAACCACCACTGAGGAGCTTAATTCTTTATTGAAAAGTCAAACTTTTGAAAACCGATACAACAGAAAAAGATGTTTTTTCTTTTTCTTAAACGAAAGAAATTGCAAATTTTCATATTTTTCAGATTTAAAGTTAAGAAATAATGAAAAAAAAACAACAATTAAATCTTTAAAAACTTCAATCTTGTATAGTGTAACATTTTCATAACTTAATATAAATGTTGGCTCCTCAAGAAGTTTGTTTGTGATGATGGGGGAATAGTTAAGTTATAAAATATACATATGTAAATATAAAGCATGTTATTTTTTTATAAATTTTTTAATATTTCTCAGTTCTCCACATTTAAGTAGAAAGTAAAAAACGTCCTTAATTTTGTTGTACAACAATTTTGTGGAATTCAATTAATAGCTGTATATAATCATTTTAATTTCCACAAAGCATCCAAATCGTTGAGAGGATCTTTAGCGGCCTGTTTTTCTTGGGCGGTCACTTGGGGAGCAATTCTCATTTGATACGAGGTCATGATGCCTCCTGTACAAAAGATGGATACATTTTCCAAAAGTGTTATAGAGAAAAAATAATAACTATATAATTGCAGACTCACTTTTATTTAAAACATCATGGGCATGATTTAATACAATTTGTAAGGATTGCTCCAAAGTTTCCACATCACGCAAAGCCTTTTGCCTTTGACTACAAATGCGCAACCAAACGTCTATAACATCTGCACGGAAAATGAGTGGAAATGTTTAGTTACTTTATAAAAACAGAAAAAAACTGTTGCGAAATAAATTACTTATTAAAACTGGCCGTTTAGTTTGTGTAGCCAAAATGGCACTAATGCCAATGGCCACAATTTCCGATCTTTCAGAACCGGTTAAGCAATTCAAAACCAGTGGTGATGCAGGCGTATTAAAATCTAAGCAGCGCTGTTGATGAGCCTGCAAAGCATTGCGTGCTATACCCACCACTAAGGGAGGAGTGCTAGAGAAATAAAAAAATGTCTCTTGTTAAGTTACGAAGACCATTATGTATTTTGTTTTGTATTTGCCAACCTTTTGGTCCATGTTTTAATTTGTAATACAGATAATTCAATGATGGCATCGGCTCCCAACATGGACAGCTTTAGTTGATACTCTATGCACTGGGATAATTGTATAATTTTGTTACATTTGACAGTGAAATCATCAAAATTTGACTCCTTGTCTTCCAACTGAGGCCAATAGGGATCTAGCATCTAGAATAAAATATATGTAAAGAGCACAACATATAGTCTGTTTAGGACATTATCTATATTTAGACAAACCTCGTTTGGTGTATGAAGGCAGAGTATGGTTCTTGCCTTTTGTGACCAAATCATGGACCAGAAATCATTTATGGTATTCTGTTGTGGTGTCTGGGCTATAATAAAATTTGGACAGCCAGAGCTCAAGTTCTAAAAAACAAAACAAAAAATAATTGTTATCAATAAATATTCCAAAAAAAGATCGATTCTCTCCATCAACAACAAAGTGGGAGTTTTGTCACCGTTCGTGGCAATTACGCCAGTTGAATTCAAGAACATTTGAAATGAAATTGTGAAAATTAGCATTAAAATTTGCAAATGAGAAAATTCTAAAGGAATTATATAATTAAAGTTTCTCAACTTAAAATTTAAGATTTAGAGTTTTCTGAATTTAATTGTAACATTTTAAATGAAATTGAGAAAATTCCATATGAATTTGGGAACTTGCATTCAAAATTGAAATAACTAAATTGAGAATTCAAATTTGAAAATGAGAAAACCCCAAAACAAATCACAATTTAAAAGTAAAACTTCCAAATAGAATATAGACAGCTGAAAAAGACAGAAAACATTTTTTAAAAAGGTTCATTTTTGGATCTGAATTAATAAATTTCAATTGGCTCTTAAAGCAAATAAATAAAATTAAGTTCCAAATAGAATTTGAAAATTTTTGAGCTGAAATGTAAAATTTTAAATAAAATCGATAAACTAATTTTGAAATTGAGAAAATTCCAAATGAAATTGACAACTTCTATTTAGAGTTGAAAAAAAAAAAATGAAATTGAGAATTAAAATTTGAAAATTCCAAATAAACAATACAAATAAATTTTCTCAATTTTAAATGAAAACTTTTTAGTTTTGCTAATTAATTTCTATTATTTGAACTTTTTCTTATATAATTATTTCTGTATTAAGTTTATCGTCAGGTGTTGACGAGAAAGTGTGGCGGTTTGGAAACAACTAGTTGTCCACCCTGCTCAATGTCTTTGATGTTTTCTTTGTCTAATTTAATTAATATCAATCACAAAGATAATATAGAAAGAACTTGAGCCTGATAAACTTAATACATAAATACTTTTTAATTTTCTGAACTCAAAATTAAAAAAAAAAAAAATTCAAATGAAATGAAAGTTTTTATTTTGAATTGATAATTCAGTTTTAAATTTGAACAAACAAATTCAAAAGCAAATTAACAACTATTGAATTGAAACTCAAAAAAATCCAAATGATATTGAGAAGATTTAATTTCAATTGAAAAAAAATTTAATTTAATTATTTATTTGGAATCTTCTCATTTTCAAATGAAATTTCTCAATTTCGTTTTTTCAATTTCAAAGGGAGGTTCTCAATTTCATTTGGAGTTTTAATTTTAAGTTCAGAAAGCTCGAAATGAAATTGAGAAGTTTCACTTAAAATTGAGAAAACAAAATTAAGAAATTTAATTTTAAAATAAAATAATATTTCAAATGAATAATTAAAATAAAATTTTATCAATTAAATAAAAAACTTCTCCATTTCACTTGGATTTATCTGAAATTAAGTTTAACGCCACTTTATTTTGTTGGAAAATTTCTCAATTTAAAACGGAAATTTCTAATTTACAAATGAAAGTTTCGCAATTTTAAATTTAAATGTTGCTTTCTTTTTGGAGTTTTCTCAATTTCTAAACAAAATTCTTGATTTCATTTCCAATTTTCGCATTTTTATATTAAAATTCTCATTTTTACTTGGAATTTTCTCAATCTAAAATTTCACAATTCATTTGGAGTTTTCTCAATCTCTAATTGAAATTCTTCTTGATTTCATACAAAATTAAATTCTCTATTGCAAATGGAATTTTCTCAATTTCAAATTGCAATTCTTTGAAATAGAAATTCTCACTCTGATTTGGAATTTCGTCAATTTCTAATTGAAATTCTCAATTTCGTATGGAATTTTTTCAAATTTAAATTGAAATTACATTTTTTTACGGAATCATTTCAATTTCGAACTGAAATTCTAAATTTCATTTGGTATTTTTTCTAGTTTTGAAATATAAATTCTGATTTTCATTTGGTAACTTCTAATTTCGAATTTTTATATTAATATTCCAATTTTCATTTGGAATTTTTTCAAGTCTGTTAATTTTTCGTGACGATTCCCACTTGCGGTATACAATGCCACATTTAGACTGTTTCTATGAAAAACAAGTGGCGTGATTAGAAGAATCAACTCTACGGAGCAGTCAATTGGCAAAAAAAAAACTTTGTTAATAATTTTATCGGACCTTCGACTTTTACTTCCTCAAAATTGAGAAAGATTTTATGTGACAAAATCTGAGTGATCAATATACAGTGAGCTTAAAAAGTTTTCGTTTCTTGTTTGGTTTTGGTTTTGGAGAAATTCATCATTTTTTTAGTGCATTAATTGAAAAGTCAAACTATTTCATACCTTTATATAGGCTGCATTTATATAATCATCAGTTTCCTTATCCAATTTAACACGCGCATGATCGTAAGGCAAACAATCTAGTGAACGATTTTTCTCCGGAAATAGTTTTGCTATGGTGGTGGTGCGCGTTTGGGCATCTTTTGCCAGCATATCCTGTAGTTCTTTCCATTTGCTACTTAACGGGGTATGACCATTCAACATTTTAACATTTAAAGATTCAATGAATTTCTCAAAACGTTCCACTTCCTTGTGAAAATATTTAAGCGTCTTGTCATCGTTAAAGGGATCTATGGGTTTTAGTTGGAATGTAGAAGTGAAATGTTTTTGTTCATTAGCTGCATGCAGTTTATCGCTACGCACAGAAACGGAGTCCCAATCAAAATTGTCCAGTGACGAAAGATCTGAACAGTTTGATATATTATCATAACTTGATTTACGCACAGCTGGAGAGTCGATAGGCGAAGTGAGTTGTGTCGCATTTACTGCTGCCGTTGCTGTAGCAGCAGGCAAAGGAAGAGGCGTGGAGTTTATATAGTCCTAAAGCAATGTTTTTGTTACAAATTCTTTGTATCGAAGGAGAAGAATATATAAAGAAAACTACTACTTACCTCCACCTTTTTGATTTTATCGTCTTCCTTCCATTCGTGTTCTGGTTTTGGTTCCGCTTTTTTAGGTGTTATTGGTGCTGCCACTTGACTGGCTGGTGGGCTACGTACCACCTGGGGTTTTAATACCGGCTGGGGTAATATGGGCGGTGGTACAGCTGCCACGCCAGAAAAATCTATATCACTTAAAAGGTCAATATTAGACAATTTTTTATTATCAATCTTGGGCGCAGCTGGGGCAGCCGTTGGTGCTGCTGGTTTTGCTTCAACCGCCTGAGTGGTGGCGGAGTTATCTGCTGCTTGCTTTCCAGGTATCATGGGGGACTGCTGGCTGCTGGTAGCATAAGTATTTCCACTTTTTGTGGTATGTGTATTGGCTGTTGTCCCGGTACCGCTTTGCATGTAAGTGTTAGTCTGTTGTTGTTGCTGTTGATACAAAGGCTGTTGCGGTGTAGCAGGCCGTGCAGCATCTCCAGCAGCCGGTTGATTGGTCTGCACAGCAGCTATAGGTGGTGTCATGCCGTTTGTTTGATATCCATATGGAGCATTATAGTAATTCATATTATTAGTTGTTGGCTGTTGTATTTCGGCATTTGCTGTGGGCTTGGTAGTTGGTTTGGTGTGAGACACAATAGGTGACTGAAAATATAATTTTGCTTAAAAATTGTATTCGAAGAAAACTAATTGAAAAAATTTTCGGGTTTTTCTCATATCTTTAATTATTTGAGCATTTTTACTTGAATAAAAATATTCTAACTATTTTTTTAATTCGGAAAATATACTGAAACAATTTTATTCGAAAAAAAATAACCGAAAAAAATTTTCGACTAAACGTATTTAAGTAATAGTTCTCTTTGAATAAAAATATTTACATGCACATTTTTTTGTTAATTAATTTGTAATCGATTAACTTTAATCGATTAATTTTATTCGAACATGGATATTAGAAAAAAATTTTTGAGCAAAAATATTTGCTTGTACACTTTTTTACTTGTTATAAAAATTTTTTTTCAAGTATATAATATTTATTAGATCTTTTTAATTATTTGAAAAACTAATTTATACAGCTTCAGATCGTTTTAATATAAAAAATTTATTAACAATATTATTCAATATTTCGATAACAGTTTGTTATCATCTTCAGGATAATATTTATAATTATAAATATTATCCTGAAGATGATATCAAACTGTTATCGAAATATTGAATAATATTGTTAATAAATTTTTTATATTAAAACGATCTGAAGCTGTATAAATTAGTTTTTCAAATTTTTTTTCAAGTTAATTTTTACGAATAATAAAATACACAATTAACTATTTTGAAAAAAAAAAATTGTATATGGAACAAAATTTGGTTATTCCTGATTTTTATCAGGTTTTTAATTATTTGAGTAATTTTATTCGCATAAAAATATTGCAACAATTTTTTTATTTCAAAAAATATATTGAAACAAGTTTATTCAAAAAAAAAAAAAAAATAATCGAAAAAATTTTCCTACTAAACATATGTATTTAAATAATAGTTATCTTCAAATACAAATATTTGCATGCATACTCTTTTGTTACCTAATCTGTAATCGATTAATTTTAATCGAATATTGGTATTTGAAAATTTTTTTGAACAAAAATATTTCCATGTATACTATTCTGCTTGTTACACATTTTTTTGTAAAATTTCTCGCGAATAATCAAATAATCGGTTACTGTTTAAAAAAATATATATGGAGCAAAATTTAGTTTCTGGTCAAGACTTAATTATTTGAGTAATTTTTCTTCAATGAAAAAATTCGAACATTTTTTTATTTCAGCATTTTATCGAAAAAAAAAACAATCGAAAAAAATTTTCGACTAAACATATTTAAATAATAGTTCTCTTGGAATAAAAATATTTGCATGCTCATTTTTTTGTTTCTTAATCGATAGTCGATTAACTTTAATCGACTAATTTTTTACGTATATTGGTATTTGAAAAAAACAAATTTTTTTTAACAAAAATATTCGTATGCACACTTTTTTTACTTGTTATAAATTTTTTTTGAAGTTAATTTTTAAGAATATTAAAAAATATACAATTAACTATTTTGAAAAAAAAAAAAAAAAAATTATATAGAGCAATATGGAGTTTTCCATGATTTTCATAATACTTTTGATTATTTTAATAATTTCATTTGATTTGAAATATTGGAAAAATTATTTTATTTCAATAAATATATTGAAACAATTCTATTCGAATAAAAAAAATCGAAAAATTTTTCCAAATAAAGGTATTTAAATAGATTTCCTTTTGCTTTTTAATTGCAACTTGAAAAAATATTAATCAAAATAAATTTCGTGAATAAGAAATTTTCAAAAATATTGAGCAAAATTGAAATTTCTCTTCATCTTTTCAATCGCGGCTCGTTGAATATATCTTCTGAACTAATTATTGTTTTTATTTTGAGCCAGGAAACATACACACTTTCGTTACAAAAAAAAAAAAAGAAACAAAAAAAGCCATTAGATTTTTCTTCGAATTCGCTGGAAAAACCAATCAGCACTCCTTCAAAAGCTTAACTGAAAAGAGTCTTTGTAAATTTATGTATATAACTTACATCAAAACCAGTGGCCACATTCATTTTACCAGCACTTTGGGAATCGGTTGTACCAACTTGCGTATTAGTGGCTGCCGCTCCCGTAGTATATTGACCGTAGAACTGTTGATTTGCTGTAGATGTTTGCTGATAACCGCTGTTATAGTTAAAATTGCCTGTTTGAGGATTGTAACTGTAGCCGGGATGCATGGTAGAATGTGACAACGACCCAACTGAGGGGGTGGTAGCAAAAGTAGTGAGAGAACTTTGCTGACTAACAACCGCTTGTACAGGAGTTTGAGATGGTGCTGCTGCTACCTCTGATGCCTGCACATTATTATTAACAACAAATGGTGCCAGCATGGTGTTGGGGGCCGCAACATCGGCTGTGGATTGTAAAAGTGTGGTGGATGAGGGCAAGCCTGGTTGATTGGTGGCCACATATAAAGGTTGATTTGTAGGTACATTCGCTGTGGCTGGATAATTCATTTGCTGGGGTTGCTGTTGGTAATTTGGATTCAAGTTATTGGTAGAAGCTGTAGTACCGTAGTAATAGGGTTGTGGTGTTGTAGTAAAAGTGTTAGCGGCAGTTGTTGCCACACCGGCTGCTGGGTACATTTGGCCAACATTTGCAATAGTGGACTGAATAGGATATGTGATATTATTGAAGGGAGGGGCGGAGGAAGGGGCATTGTTGTTGGTAGGATTTGAGTTAAGGTATGGCTGTTGTGTGTTTGTTTGATTGGTCATGAAATTTTGATTGTTGCCTTGATAGACAAGTGGAGGATTTTGTGGATTGTTGCTTAAGGAATTGTAAGACATTTGACCAAAATTTCCTGTTGTTGCCGAGCCGGGCATAAGATTTGTACTACTTGCTAACATATTTGCTGCTGGCTGTAACGTTAAGTGGGCCATATTGGCATTTAAAGCAGTAAACAGGGAGTTTGGCGAAGCCTGCGGTTTGTAGGCCGGTGGTGCCACATTTTGTTGATATTGCAAAAACATGGGATTGGTATAGCCGGCACCGGTGGTATCGTAATATTGTGTATATGGTGGAGGTGGCTCATTGGGTCCCACGGTGGGTGGCAAAGTGCCACTGGTAGGCGGGTAAAATGAGCTGCCACCCGAACACACAGCTTGGCTGGGATTTTCTGAGCCCAAAGGATTAGGTCGTACGGGCGGTATATATTGAGTGGTATTGGCATTGTAACTATTGGTAGCATTTGCACTTACAGAGGACATATTTTTTTCTTTAGCCGCTTTCTTGGCATTCATATAGTCGCGTAATTTTGGTGCCGATGATGCTGGTGTGGGGGGGTTGGTGGTCATTGCAGTTGTGCTGTTGAATTGATAGGCATCAGTGTTGTGGGACAAAGTGGTGGCCGGTGTGGGAAAAACTTTGTGGCTAACACTTTTTAGGCGTTGCTGACGTTCTTCCGACTGCACATCACGTGCGGATTTACAACGTGATAAAAGCTTTTGCACATTAACTAAAGACATAACAACCAAAAAATAATAATATGTTTTAACAGAAGTTTATCAATCATTAGCTCACCCGATAATTTGTTATAAAACTCCAAGCCTTTAACGGATTTGGCCAACAAATCTTCATACACATCATATGAGGCTGCTAGAGATGCAAAGAAATTCTCTCTTTTATTTTTAACATCTGACAAAGTCTTTAGAACTGGTGCAGCCTTAGCATAAGACTCAGTCAAGGCCTTTAAAATATTTTCTTGTGCCAATAAATTCTGATCTATTAATTGAGTCAGACGTTCATGTTTGGCAATTTCACGCTCAAATAAACTATGAAGGTCTTCGCCATGATCACGGCCTATGATTTTTTGTGTGATATCATCCTCGTTTACAGCGATGCGCAAATCAGCATGAAACTGTGAACGTTGGGCCTTCATTTCATTGACTTTGTTCACAATCAGCTTAACGTCTTTGAAAATTTCTGCCGTATTAAGTTCTGAACTCAATTTCGGCACAGATTGTTGTATGTCTGGCAGAGGTTTGTCCAAGATTTTCAGATTACTTACATGCAACTCCATGGCCTTGCGTAAGGTATCATTCGATTCGCTGGCTCGATTGTGGGCGTCAGCGTATTTTTGAAATTCTCTTGCCAGTTCAGTAATATGAGCATTCGGTGTACGTTGTACGCCAGTCAATTGTTGGAATTCTTTTTCTTCTTTGTCCTCCTGTAGCAAAATCTGGGAAATGTCCTTTAGATTAGCGTCGACATCAGTGTAAATTTCGGCCAAACGTGACATGGATTGTATTAGTTCTGGTATGGCGGTTTTATTGGCATTTAAGGCGGCACATCTGTCCACTATACCCTGAGGTATTTTATTCGCCTTCTCTTCGTTGATATTGAGATTATCTAGTGTTAAAGAGCACATGAAGCTGTCCAATTCGGCATCTTTTTCTTCGATTTTACTGCCATATTGGCGCAAGAGTTTTGCTTTTTCTTCGCTATAGAGGGAACTGGCCTCATGAGCTTTCATTGGCACTAAACGGGCAAATATGTCCTCACCAGCCACATCGGGATCTGTGGTGGAAAATCCTATGCCATTTACTAAATTTGCTCCTGAAGTGTTACTTAAACTGCTTATTTCAGGTACGGTTTCATGGTAAATAAATTCATTTTCATTTTTAGCATTTTTACGTTTCGCTTCCACTACATCGGCTGTGAATATGAGGGATTCGTTGATGTCTTTGACATCCGGCAAACCTTTGGATTCTTTGCGTGCCAATTCAAGCTGTTCCCAAGCGGCCTAAAAATGTTCAAGATATTTTAAAATTATTCATTTTACAAGTAATTGGGTCACGAAATCATTTGCCATAGCAATATGTAGCATGAGTTTTTATTGAAAACTCAGTTCAGTTTCATTCTGAAGTACATACCATTTGGCAATGATCTGCAACTTTTGTGAACTCACCTCAAAGTAACTGACTCTTTCCCCCATTTTTCTCTGCTCCTCTGCCTGTTGGCCTTGATACAAGTATAAAATGCAATTTAAGTATAACAGCTTAAAGCGAGCATACTTCTTCCAATGTTTGTATACGGCAGGACCAATAACACGAGCCGCTGGTCCATCTTCCTCGCCTTGTTGCAAAGCAAGCAAAGCAATATTATAGTACTGGCATATTTGAGCTGTTACTTTGGCAACAATGTTTGGTTTACGATTATCAATCAAGGATTTCTCCAATATACACTCCTGGGCCTGAGCAAAGGAGATTTGTTGCATGAATCGTAACAATTCGGTGGTGAAGCAATCCCCAAATTCATACATATTTATATAACGTTCACGTATTTCACCAAATGCCCAGGCAGCACATTGAAAATGCGTACAGGCCAATTTCATGCCTTCGATATCGGTACGGTCGACTGCTGCACCAGCTTGCGTATGAGCTGCTGCAATATTATAAAGCACAGCGGCCTGCTCATAGCCAATATCATTGTAATCATGTTCTTTGTTGTTGTATAGCCCTTTCCAGGTAAATTGGAAGATTACTTTTTTGTCCCGCAGCTTGGGAAAGCGATTCAGCAATGACTCCAGCTGGCAGAAATAGCGCTTCAGTAAAGCACATTTATCTTCGCTTGAATTTAAGGCTTGATTGCGCAAAGTTTCAAAAGCATACAGTTCTTTGGAATAGTTGTCCGGATTTTCTTGATAAAATTCTGCTATATACTATTTTTTTTTTTTTTTTGGTCAACAACCGATAAAAAACAACAAAGAGTTATTTATGAATGTAAGTAAATGTGTACAAAACAAATTAATAAACATAAAAACAAAACTGTGGAAAACAGATGAGTCAGTTTTTTTTTCTACGCCAGACACCCCTCCCTGCTTTTTCTCGCTGGACTCGACGCATTTTTCCACAACTTGGGTATTCTTTTTGTTGAGCAAAACTATGGAAAATGACTTACTTTTTTCAAACCAGCAAAAGAAGTGCCTTCCGGACTGCATTTACTGGGAAAAGAAATCATAGGAAGTCGTGGGACTGCTTCCATTGTTGTGAAAATTTGCCTTCAATTGGAACTCGATATTAAATAGTTTGTGTATTTCGTACAATTCATATAATTTCGTTTATAATTTTCAAACAGCTTTTTTTATATTTTAACAAATTTTAATTTGTTTAATTAACACAATTATCAATAATTTTGGACTGCACAAAAAAATAAGAAAAATTACTCTACACAGATTTCAGCATAATAGAAGAAAAAGTGCAATCGGTGTTTCTCTTTTGTTATGGTGCTGCCAGAGATTTTTTATGGCAGAGATGCCAGTAGTTTTTCTTTGAACCGTAATATCAAACAACAGTGCATAGCTCATGAAATAACGGCCGCAAATAGCATGTAAAACTTGAATTTTACTTTAATTGTCTGCAATTAAAAAAAACCTACTTTTTATTAACACTTAACAAGAAAATAAAATTAGTTTGGAACTCTCTAGTTTTCTACACAATTCGGTTATACGGTGCGAGTGAGTTAAGAAATTAATAATTTTAAGTGCAAATAAATGAGAAAATTCTTTAATTTGCATAATTAAATGGTTGATGAATAAGTGAGTGTAAAAATTATCTATAAAAAGCAATAAATACTTTGAGAAAATCAAAGTTAAAGTTGTTTGAAAAAAAGTGTATCACTTCGGCTGCGCCGGTCGCTATTTACACACATGTATGTATGTACATACATACATACATACATATATTCCTTCCGCCATTCGTTAAGTATGTAAATAAATAAAATTATGTTGACGTAGGGTCAACGAATGAGCGGATGATGGATGGACTTGGGCGCAACTTAAGCAATTATCTATGTAGTTTTACGTATCATTTAATTGAAATCAAAATATATTCATTTCACTTGAACTTGTGTAGCTTTTCATATCGCCTTTGCTATATATTGCCTTATTGATATTGATGAATGATGGAATTATTTTATATGTGGCTCTAAAGGCTTTAATTTAACGGTTCATGTTTTGGCTAACAGTTCGTGGCTGAGCTAAGCGCAAGTAAGAAACAGACCTCACAAGAACATTATGATACTCGTTAATTCATCCTAAAATTATGTGAGTTTTAAAATAATGCCAAGTAAGAAGGCAACACATGTTCTTTTTCGTTTGTAATTTTCAAACTGTCTCAACAACTTTTAGTTGTTTAATAAAACATAATTATTAATAATTTTATACTGCACAAAACAATATGAAAATATCCTTCACACGAATTGCAGCACAAAAGAAAAACTGCAATCGGCTGTTTCTCTTTGGTTATAGAGCTGCCAAAAATATTGTTTCACAGAGATGCCAGTACTTTTCGTACAAGCAAAACGGCCAAAAAAAAAGTGCAATTCATGAAATGTCCGTTAGAAATCAAATTTTAAATTTGAGTTTGACTTTAATTGTCTATAATCGGAGGAAACTCTAAGGCAAAATAAAATTAGTGATAGCCTTCTACGAACTGCATTATCTTCAGTGGTACAAAGTCCTAAGGCGGACATCCGTTTACAATGAAATCTTTTCATTTCCATCTGGCAGCCACTCTTTGGCTTTTTAGCAACTCATTTAGTTTCCGCAAAGTTTTTATACAATTCGGTTGTTCAGTGCCAGTGAGTTTAGAAATTAATAGTTTTAATCGCAATTTAGAAAGAAAAAAAAAAAAATCTTCAATTTTCATATTGAAATAAAATTAAAAGGCTAATGAAAAAGTGAGTGTGAAAATTTTCTATAAAAAGCAATAAAAGTTTGAAAAAATATAAGTTAAAGTTACTTTTAAAAGTCGGTCGTATGCACCGATATTATTTGTGCCTTCTATTTTATATGAAAATAAATGAAAATATGTGAAGTGAAGTGTTAATGAGTGAGCGGGTGATGTACTTCGGCGCAATTTAAGCAATTCTATATGCAGGTATGTCTATTGAAGTATATTTAATAACTTAAAATCCAAAAATTTCTTTATTTCATTTGAATTTATGTAAATTTTTTCAAAACCACTCTATCACCATTGCTTTATAAAGCCCTATTGCTGTGAGAGAAAAGTTTTCGTGCTATTTTTTGTGTGGTTTTGTGTTCCTATAGCATTTAAGTTAACGGTTCATGTTTTGGCTAAATGTTCTTGTCTCAGCTAAACAGACGTAAGAAAATTGCCACAGCCTCAAGGCGGAAGTACATGATACTCGTTAATTTGTCCACGAATATTGTGCGTTTCAAAACTAACTAGCTATAGCAAGTTATTTAACATGCGTTTGGAAGCATTTACTGTCATCTGTTTTTTAATTTGTTTACTTGTTTATATGTACATATGTATATTAAAAACATTGGTATTCAAAAAAAAAAAAAAAAAAAAAAAACCAAAAAGCTCGTGAAATACATTTTAGAACACATTTCATGTGAAAAACAATTTTTATTTTGTATGAATAGCGGTGCTAGTTTTTGTAGTCCTGACTTCTTCAACAAGTTTTTCTTCCATACTACAAAAATTTGCTCAATTTTTTTTATTTATTGCCAGCCGATTACTTGTCGAAAATGTACAACGCTGGAAAAAGAAGATGCCTCAAAAAGATTTGTATGTAACTTGTTGTCGTTGTATTTTTTTTGATAGTAGCGTACAGCACCCACGCCGCGTGAGTCACACGATGTATAGCATGTACTTCCACATTTAGAATTTTTCTTAGCTAATATCGAAACCTGGGGCCGGATTCTGGCATTCGTGATCGAATATACTCGATAATAAAAACAATGTAGAGCAAAAACAAAATGAGCATCAAACACACAGCATTATATAACGAAATCGTTCAATCACGAGTGCCAGAATTTGGCCCCTGAGTTTCAAATTTCACTGAAAGATATTGCAAAGCAGTTTTTGTTGCCCCTAGAAAAATTTGTTTTGAACTTAATGTTTTCGTTACTTTTGTCCTGCTTTACAAAAAAAAAAAAAAATCTTAAGTTTTTTTCCTTACTAATTAACTAGTTTTTGTCTGCTCAAGATTCATATAATTTTTTTCTTTCTGCAAATTGCTTAGACAGTCACTTTTGCCATCATGGGAGTTCTACTGTGATGTGTGACTTGTTTTCAAATTGCAAATTTTTAGAAGTTTTGAATACACTTAAACCGTTTCTTATTTTGTTTTTTTTTTACGACAGGAACGACTAACAATGGTTTTCATAAAAAAAATGTTTTTGCAATACCTTTTAGAACCAACCTTCTTTTTTATATAAAGTTTGTTCTAAAATATATTTCCACAACATTTTACTTTTTGTGAACACCGATGTAAGAGTAAAATTAGTAGTAAAATATTTATTCCGAAAAGAGGCAGGCTTTTGAACAAAAATTAAATACCATAGCATACCCTAGGGGGTAAAATCTATTTCGTGCCAGGCGTATGAGTAATATTTAAAATTACAAATATCATGACAATTACGTATTAATTTATTTTCTATGAAAGTGTTAAAAAATGTAATGGGTATTGCTTCATATAGTGTAAGAAAACCAACGAAATAAAACATTTCATGTACGTTTAGTACGAATTTTGCCAAAAACTAAAACTGTGAAAACAATTTAGCCACCTACATACATACATCTGAAATGAGAGCAAATAGTATTTTAAGTGAAATAACGCAGCTAGAACAAGAAAAAAGAGAATAAAATTGGACATACATACATATGTATGTATGTTTAAACTTTATACACTATACAAATCAATAAAGAACTAAATTAATCACTCAAAATTATAAGTTTTTACATTTGTTTGCTGCGCAGTTGTACGATTATAAACCCATATCAGAGCAATAGGATGATAATAATAGCAAATTGTTTTGTTTGCATTCTTATCTCTTTAAAAGAATTTTTATTTTTTTCGCTGGGACGCTAATAAAACAAAAAAAATAATAATAATAAATAAATAAATAAAATTACCATTTGTTTTCTCACACTGCATCCATATCAACAAGCCACGTAATTACATTGTAAAACAAATGAAACTCTTCAGTTTTACATTCATTACCTGTCCAATTCTATTTTATTCCTTTTCATAGAACGTAGCATACATTTCGCATGTCTGTAGGCATTCATGGCCTGAGTGTTACTTTTCTTCAAAAATTGTTAGCATAAAAGCTGAAGGTAAATTTTGGCATAAAGAGTTTTATTGCAGGATAGTTAGAATCTTATCTAGTATATTTATTGCTTAACGGGTCTGTGGCAAATTAATTGCTTTTGCATATAATTTCAAAGGCTTTGAGTTTTTAATGATCTCTCATGTTTTGGCAATACAATGGTGTTATTTGTATTTCTGTTGAGTTTGTTTGGTACATTTTATTTTTATGCTTTGGGCTATTAAGCCATTGCGGCGTAAATGTATTGAAATGAATGATACATAGTTGGTTGATTTTGTTGTGCTACTTCAAATAAACTGAAAAATTTATTGCTTAACCATTATTCACTTGTAATTTGGTGCAATTTGGCAGAAAAAAGGTGATTTTATTGTGGTACTACAAACAAACTGAAAAATGAATTACTTCAACATTATTCATAAGCACAGCAAATGTTGTTCTTAAACATAAAAAGTAATTTTAATTAAAAGAATTTAATATCATCTATACATTGAGCTCTTTAATAGCAGCCATACGATTTGTCGTAGAAATCGACGAACTTGCTGATTAATCACTTTCATTTACAGCATGGTTGAAAATTGTGAATAAAACCATGGCAAATGCTTGCTCGGTGCTACTAACCATTCCCTTTGATATCTATTGGACTTTTGACGGAAATACTTTCGTTCGATGAAATTTCGTTCTTTATTAGACTAGAATTAAGGTATTTTGACTTTCAAAAACACCCCATTTATGAAATTTCTGGAGAAGATGAGTGGGCTCATGGAAAAATGAGGACTTCTGCGAGGTACTGACCATATGGAAATAGTTGTCTGGAGGGTTAGCTATGACATCTGGTACCTGGGATGTCTGAAATTATCTTTGGAGTCCCACAAAATGGCTTTTAAGAACACTCCATTTATGAAATTTCTGGAGAAGATGAGTGGGTTTTATGGAAAAACGAGGACATCTAGGAGCTACTGACCATATGGTCAAATTTCTCCAGAAATTTCATAAATGGAGTGTTTTAAAAGTCATTTTGCGGGACTCCAAAGATAAATTGAGATATTCCAGGTACCAGAAGTCATAGCTAACCCTCCAGGCAACTATTTCCATATGGTCAGTACCTTGCAGAAGTCCTCATTTTTCCATGAGCCCACTCATCTTCTCCAGAAATTTCATAAATGGGGTGTTTTTGAAAGTCATTTTCTGGGAGTAAAAAATTTTTTGCAGACATTCTTGGTACCACAAGTCATAGCTAACCCTCCAGACCACCATTTTCATATGGTCAGTACCTCCTAGATATCCTAATTTTTCCATAAAACCCACTCATCTTCTCCACAATTGTCATCTGTTATAAAAATAGCGCTGTTAACTCGTTAACAGTGCTCTGCTAACTTCAAAATGTGGCTTTGCTAAAAATTATGGTTTGAGTCCCGGAACTTAAACACGTATTTATCTTCACACACATAATTTCACAACAGCATATTTTATTCTTTTATTTGCTTAATGGGTACAAATAAAATTTGCAACAAATTTCTGTTTGCTTGTGTTTGCTCTTGCAAAGTTTTTGTAAGGCAAAATAATTGTTTTGAATACAATTGTTGTGATAAAATTATAGTAATTAACATTTCTAAAGAAGACTAGAAAACTAAAGTCGCAAGAATGTGGCTGTTTCACAAGCACCACGATACTCATCAGCACCCAAATTGCTTCGAACCCAGGTCATAACTAATTGTATGCTCTTTTAAGCAGCAGCGCTTAGTAACCCTACTACCTGAGCTCTTCATTACTGACTGTCTTATTGAGCAACTTTCAATTTTATCACTGTGTTTTTGTGTTGACTGAAATATATTTTATATTCTCTCATCAACATTCAAATGATTTCTAATTAGTTTTTGTGTTTATTGCTATTGCATCACTGCAAACTATTCGCCATGTCCAGAAATTTGTAAGCATTAATTTAGTTTTAAAGTCGAACTTTATGATTTGGAATTGTCAATGATTTTATCGGGCTTGAGAGTTCGATTTTTTTACTTCCTCGTAATTGAGAAAGATTTATTTTATTGGCGATAAGTCTACAGTGCTCAAAATTTGTAGAGAAGACAAAAAGATGCATTATTTTTTTTAATGAAATTTAATTGCTGAAATTAAACTTTTATTTTAGAATTATATCAGTCAATTCACTGTTAAATGCTTAATCAATATTATCAATTTATATATAGAAGACAGACAGTAATGAAGAGCTCAAGTGGTAGGTAGGAAGGCTATGCGCTGCTGCTTAAAACCCGCATACAATTGGTCATGGCCTGGGTTCGAAGCAAGTTGGGGTGCTGATGAGCGACAGCCATGGTTTATACTTCAGTCAGTAAGTTTTCAACTTTACTTTTCTTGTCTTCTTTAGAAATGTTGATCACTCTAATTTTATCACAAAATTTTTTTTTCTCAATGTTGAAGAAGTCAAAATCTAACTCAAGTCCCATAAAATTATCAACAGTTTTTTAATTAGTATTAGAAATTTGTTTAATAAATATAATTATGATAGTTTCTCTTGTCATTACAACGCCAGCCTTGTAAAAAGCTCTATTAAGCAACATTAAGCCTATTAAATACAGCCTGTTTACAAAACAAATAGATATGTATGCATGTGTAGCATGTGTGCGCCTGAAATTAATTTTCTTTGCAGTGTAATTGTTTTTTTTTGCTCTTAACTTTTTTATTTTTTTCCCTATTTTTTAGAGGACAATTTGTTTATTGATGAAAGGTCATTTTAATTACCTACAGATGGGAGGTAAATTGCAAAGTTTTATTAAAAATTTACTGCAGAATTTGTTTGAAAAACGTTGCTTAAAATTAGTTTGTATAAGTTTTGTGGTTGTGGGCTTAACTTTGGAAAGACAATCAGTTGAAAATTTGCTAATGAACAGGCCAAGCAAAACAGAGAAATAAACTTTTGATTAAAATTTCAGAAAAAAAATAGTTTTATTGCCAATTTGCCACATCAAAATCGATTGTTTGCTTAGTAAAGTTATTAAAAAAAAAAAGACATCTTCAACAAGTCAAAGGAATGAAGAAACTTTTTTCATAAAAAAATGGCGAATAGAATAGAAATTTAATTTAAATTAAAATCTAAATACCAAATTCAATTTGGTAATAAAAATTTGCTATTCCAATAAAGAATTTGTTTATATGATTTTTGATGGGCTCAAATTCAACTCTTGGCTGTTTAAAAAAATTTTTTTTTTCATTAACATCAATTAAGTAAAAAAAAGTAAACTTTCTCAACATTGAGGAAGTTTCGAAGCCGTCACACTTCTCGTCACCAGCCGTTCTTGAACTGTTGTGGGCTCATGTTTCTAAAGCGACTGTCATGCCACTCAAGATATAAGAAAAATATGTACAGTGTGCTGTAATGCAACTTGATTAAGTTTGTGTGGTGAAAAACTTTCACCCGGTAAAAAAGTAATAGAAAATAAACAACGTTTTGGGTGGCCGAGTGACTGGAGTGTCGCTTTAGAAAAATCAGCCCCTGAACTCATTCACTGGCCCTAATAAGAAGTGTGGCGACTTCCAAAAACAGCTGGTTATCCACCAAGCTAAAGCCCTTTGATGTTTTCTTTGTCTTGTTTAATTAATATCAACCACAAAATTAATATAGAATGAACTTAAGCCGGACAATAGTTTTAATAAATATTATTTTCCACATGTGCTTAAATAATTCTTATTTAGTATCTGTTTGGGGTCAATACTTTTCAAATTTCCTTTTTTTTCCAATTATTTATTACCTCATACTTGCTTCAATTTAATTTAATTAAATTTAATTTATCAAAAAAAAAAAAATTCATTTCAATTCAGTTTTATTACCAAACCTGTTAGCAATAACATGTTTTGGCAGTTTATGAAGCTGCTTTCAAAAGATTTAATTCCAAATTTCGTAAATTTGTTCCATTGTCGCACACGTACATTAGTTGCATGTGGAGCATAGTTGTTTGCGAACGTGATAGTTTTTCTCAAACATATTTCAACTTGTAAAGCGTTATTTTATTTAAATAATTGATATCATTTAAGCGTGACAGTGGCTTTGTAAAATGACTTTTTATTATTAACAATCATTTGTACTTTGTTTTTATGTTTATCTTTCAATACAAACGGAAATGTCAACTATTTGGTTGGTGTACAATTTTTGTGCATACATATGTACATATGTATGTGTATATGTATGTGTGTAGCTACCCACAAATTTAATTTCCGTTGCTCTCAATGCTACGTTACAAATACTGCGAGTAAGTGTATACATGTACTTTACATCTGTATACGTGCAAAGGTGTATAAATGTACTCTTTAGGTTGCGTTTGCACAAAGAAGAGCAACGGTAAGAAAAGACCTAAAGTGAAATTTTAACAGACACGTCTTAAGGTTTTCTAAGAAAATATTGACCCTTATTGTGCTGTAGTTTTGAAAAACTTTAACTTAACTTGAGTTCGATTTTGCTTTCTCTACATTGAGAAAGGTATTTTGTGTTGTGATGAAATTGCGGTGAACCACATTTTTAAAAAAGACAAGAAAAGTATAGTTGAAGACTTACCGCACTGCTCATCATCGCCCAAATTGCCTCGAACCCAGGTCATGACTAATTGTATACTGGTTTTTTAAGCAGCAGTTCCTAGCCATTCTACTAACTGAGCTCTTCATAGCTTACTGTCTATCTTGATCAACTCTCCATTTGAGTGAGCACTGTGTTTTTCTGTTGATTGGAATATATTTTATATTCTCCCACCAATATCTAATCAAAAATCGTTTACTTCTTAGGAAGTAAACTCGAACTCAAACTAGATAAAATAATTAATAATTTTTGAATTTTATTTGAGCTCAAGGTGGTCACTTTACTTTCAATAAATATATATTTTTTAATTCAGGTCCAAAAATGAACCTTTTCAAAAAATATTTGCTGTATTCTTCTTCTCTAAATATTTCCGTTTTCAAGTTTTGTGGGGAAGAAGTATTTTAGAAAATACAGTAGAAACAAGTTGTGCATCCATCCCTGGGGGGTTTTCTATGCAGTTTTATGGTATGGAATATTTGCCAAATTACAACTTATACGCTAAATTCTGACAAATCTGCAAATGCAGGTCGTTTCGTAGTCTTCTTTTTTATAGCTGGCGCTGTTGCCATATACAGAGAGAGCATACAATTATTTAAGTAGTCGATTCCTGCATGTAAGAGCGAGACATATGTATCGCCCGTCTCATTTCTCTGCTATTAATTTGGCGGCTTTTTTACTACTGATTTTGGTATTTTACATTCCAGGCGGAAAACTTAAACGCATTAACTGTTCAAATTAAAAAGAACCTTAGTGGACCTCTTGGAGCACCTTTTCCATACAGTGGCATGTTTGTACCATTCCATATATTTTTCGAAAAAATCCACTTCTCCTCTCAAGAAATTTCGAAAAAAAAGTATTTTGCTCAAAACTTTTTTTCCAAAATTATTTCAGAAATGCCACTAACTGTGGACTCCTTGGAGCATCTTTTGTATATGGTGGGATATGTGTACCATCTCCCAATTTTCCAGTACCACCGCTTGTCTTTCCAAGAAAATAACATTATTCAAATAGTGTCCTTGGGAATAGTTTTCAATATACTTTATAGTCAAAACTACAAAATACATATTCCAGAGAACAGTTTCCACTTCATATCTTCCCAGGATGTTACTCAGATTGGTGGATATCCCTTCAAGAAAATAATCCATCTATTTGGCAGTGTCTGTTAAGCAGTTAACAGAGCTCTGTTAATCATAAAATTTGTAAAGTGGTGTATGTCTCCGCTAGTTAAAGTTAACTTTATCTTCACACAGATGTCAAAAACTCTTCTTCCAAAATTTTTGCATTTGTACTTTTATAATGTTGGTTACACGGTTTTTATGCGATAAAATCATTTTATATTCTTTTTTTTAACAGCTGAATACATTTTAGTTGTAAGATATTTAAGAAGGTACGAAGAAAAATGTCATTTCAAATTGCTACCAGTTATTTGCATTCCAGAATGACCCAAATTTAATAGATTGAATACGTTTTTATTTTTGGTGAGAATTTATTCAAAATACAAAATAATAGAGTATATAGCTCATCATTTTCACAAACGGAAGATGTTGAGCTGAAGAAGGACTTTATCTTTCTTTGGTGATGATATATTGAGGCGTGAGGCATGATGGGATCACAAAACTCCAGTCAAGTTTCAATTTTAAAAAGGGTTTTTTGCTACGTCATAGCTGACGTTTTTTTCTCATGCCAAAACCCATCGAAAACTCGATGACGTAATATCGATTGCCAAATTGGCCCTCCCCTAATGTATATGGCTCTAGAACTTTCCTATGATATTTGTTGATAGATAGCACCAGAGAAACTAAGACAAGCTCTGACTTTTTCTAAATTTAGTCGAGACAACAGCCATACGGAAGCACATTAGAGGCTCCCATAAAAAATAGAAGAAAACTGAAAATCGGATATTGAAAATGTTTTTTCATACGTGATAGTGAAAGTTTCTTCTCATGCCAGAAGCTTTTGAAAAATCCATGAAGCAACATCGATTGCTAAATTGGCCCCTCCCCTAATGTATATGGCTTTAGAACTTTCCTATGATGTTTGTTGATAGATGTGGCCCCAGAGAAACTAAGACAAGCCTACATTTAGTCGAGACAACAACCACAGTGTAGCAAATTTTAGTGAATGATATCTATGTGTTGTAGTCAGAGCTTTATTTAGTTTAAGTTTATTTATTATTTCTCTTTGCAGCATTTTTTCTGTAATACAAAATTGAATCGGTTTCTTTGTACGAGCATTTATTTCAAATTTTGTTTTCAAATATTCAGACACTTGGGTCCTTTCGTACATTCTTCTTCTTTTCAATTCAATTCTGTATTCCACATGACCTTTGTATTGGTTTTAATGCCTGTTGAAATGTAATAAAGGCAAACAAAAATTGCAGAAATTCCGTACCCTGAGGGACAAGGGCACAATGGCATACAGAAAAATATATACGTACATATGTTCGTGCATATGAGCAGATATATGCATGTCCTTGTGCAGGTGAACAAATAAATAATTTCGTTGCAATCTTTGTTGTGTGGAAAAGCAAGATATTTATACCATTTTCAAGCATTTGCAGGCTTTGAGGTGTCATAAGTGACCATAAATTGAAACCAAGACTAAAAATTTATTTTGATTTAAAGATTTTTTTTGGAAATTACATTTGGCCTTTTTTCAGTCATAACCAAAATAAAACCAAGAAAAAATTAAATTCAATACTTGCTGCTACATTGTGCTAGCTGCTCAAATAAAATAAGTAATGATATTGCACATGTTCGTTTTGTTCACACAAATACATTTGAAAGAAAATCAAGTACAGAAATGTTGTTCTTGTTCCAAATGTGTTTAGGCGAACGAACAGTTTCGATATCGTTGAATTGGTAGCTAATTCGCATTATTTCTATGCCATTCTTGGACATCTTATTGGAAACTTTGTTAGTTTAGCCTTGCTGCTAAGTTAAATTAGCTTGGAAAATGACTCAAACAAAGTATGAAATCTGCAGCACAAGCATATGTACGAGGGTAACTAGAAAATTGTGTGAAGTTTTGAACATATCTGTAGCTTAAGCTGGGGAAACTAGAAAATTGTTCGAGGTTTCTTAAAACTTTTATGCATAACAAATTTAATCATCTTGCATCTATTATGGCTGCCAACTGAATTATTGAAAACGAAAAACCCAGTCAAGAATGCCGAAAGCAACTGCCTTTCTTTAAATGAAACTAACTTTATTCAATTCCTTTATCTAATCGAACCATCAGTTTGCCATAAATGAAATTTTATTATCTTTCTTAAGTGGTGCTTTAATTAAGGATTGTGCAACTGTAGTAATTGCTTCTTCTTTCATTTGTTACTTGAGCGGGCATAAAGGAATCATGTCTGAACTGCCCACATATCACACATACACACACACACACACACACACACACACACACACACACACACACACACACCAACCAACCGCATCTTATACACTGCCACTTTATCCATTGATTCATTCATACCTTTCCTTTTATGTCCTTGCCATGTTTATTTTGCAGTTGTTTAAGCAACAATGTCTATCAATCAAGGGTATCAAGGATTTTAAACGCAATATTAAGCAACAAATTTACCAGCATAATACAGTCAGGTGATTATTTTTCAATTTTCCCAGAATAGCCAGAAAATGATGGTTAAAACTGTTCAAACAAATGATATTTTTTCTCGTTCTGTAAGTGGATGCATTTTGCTTGTAATTTTTTGAGAGCAAGAGAAATGCAGATAAATATGCATGTTGATTGGAGACCATTTGCAGTGAAGTTATTTAAGGTGGTGAAATGATATCTGATAGATGAAATTTTAATTCGTCTGACAAATTGAAAATTTTCATTAACAGGGCATGTGAAAATGTTTGCGTCAATACGGAAGTCGACACTAGAGAATTTTACATAATTGTGCTTTAAAGCTTTAAAACTAGTACTTAGGGATAATATCGCTATGAAATACACGCTACCAAAACAAAGAATAGAAAATTGCAAAAGTTCTATGGAACACTAAAAAAATAAAACTATTTTTGTATTAAGTTTATCAGGCTCCAGTTCTTTCTATATTATTTTTGTGATTGATATTAATTGAATAAAACAAAGAAGACATCAAAGACATTTAGCAGGGTGGACAACTAGTTGTTTCGAAGCCGCCACACTTTCTCGTCAGCACCCGTCTTTGTGCTCAGGAGCTTATGCTCCTCAGCCACCCAAGTTGTTCTATATATCTTTCGGTCCAAATTTTCTAATTATATTAAACACAGCATTTTTATTTTATTTTTTTATTTATCAAAGCATATTTACCGTGCGATAAATATAAAAATGAAATAAAAATGGTCTGCTTCTGATATATTAATACTATTAACTCATTAAAATCTAAAAACTAAGAACAAAAAATCCAAAATCAAAACATATAAAATGCATTACATTTCGGAATAAATGATTGCATTTTGTGATAATAATTATTTTGCTGATTGCAATTCAGGAAAATGCATTTACATGCTGTACGCATGTATGTACTTTATCGATTTAAATATATTTAAAGAGCTTTTAATGAATTCATTAACTAAAGTGACGTGTGAAGAGACACAAAAAAATATATAATAATTAAATTTGTATGTATTTTTGCCACAGCACAGGAAGTCAGCGGTGAAGTGTGGCAGAAATAAAGTCGGCTTTAAAGTTGAAATAATATGAAAACTGGTATTAAGTATGTTAATGGTTTTAGTGGCTTATAATTTAATTATATTTAACATACATATGAACAAACCTGCTCCTGCATGCATACATACATACATTCTTCTCATGTAAAGCATTTGTTGCAATGCATTAAAACCTGTCTGTGTGTGTGTGTGTGTGTGTGTGTGTGTGTGTTAAATGGAAAAAAACTAATACAATATTCATTAAATTAAATGTTTTTTTTAAAGAAAACATTTTTTAATCATATAAAACTCTTTGACAATTGCAAGTGTATAATCAAATAAACTAAAAAATAATTTTACAATGAATTAGCATATATGTATATTGTAGTAGGCTAGCTTGAGTATCAGAGATCTGCAACGAGTGCCTTTTTTGTGTAACCAATACCTGTTGATGATCTAAAATTTTAATTATTTATGCATTAATTTTAGATTTATAGACCAACAACATGATTTACAGTTGTTAATAGTTTAAATGATTGAGAAATATTTTTTTTAAAATAAAATTGCAGTGATCAACATTTTAAAAGAAGACAAGAAAAGTAAAGTTGAAGGCGGTTTCACGGACACTACATCGTCCATCAGCACCAAAAATTATTTATATTTTAAATAAAATTGCCAATTTGAAGCCTTTACCTCTCAGGGTTAACTTTCACAGTTTCTTGTCTGGTGACACCCTTTAGCTTTCAACTTCTTGTTTTATGTTAGTATTTGTTGTTGTAGCGACCAAGCAATTGCCTACCGTATAACGATTTTCAATCTATTCTTCACGGCTAGAAAGTTACACATAATTTTCACAAATTGTTGTGTTTGGGGACACCCTTTAGTTTCCTACTTTTCTCTGCTATTAGTATTTGTTGTTGTAGCGGCCAAACTAGACATGTATAGTATTTGATATGACAATTTCCAATCTCTATTTTGCAAGTTTCGAAAGTTACAGCCAATTTTGACAGTTTCTTGTCAGGCGACACCTTTTAGCTTTCAACTTTTAATGTTATTGTAGTATTTGTTGTTGTAGTGGCCAAGAAACTGCATGTGCTGTAACAATATTCAGTCCTTACAGTTAGCTTTCACAGTTTCTTGCTGCATGAGGACACCCTCTAGTCTCAAATTTTTTGTTTGAGTTCAGTATTTGCTATTGTAATGGCCAGGCAGCTGCATTTTCCGTGACAATTTCAAGTATTTAACCTTCAAGGTGAAAAGGCTACAGCTAAGTTTTACATATTCTTGTATGGGGACACCCTTTAGTTTTAAAATTTTTGTTTTATTGAAGTACTTGTTGTTGTAGCGGCCCGACAAGCGGCATGTCCTGTGACAATTTTTGTTCTATATACCTCACGAATTAAACGTTACTTTTAACTTTCAGAGCTTCTTGTATGGGGACATTCTTTAGCCTTAATTTATTTGTTTTATTTCAGTATTTGCTGTTGTAGTGCCCAGGTTTTCTGTGACAATTTCAGGTCCATAGTATTCAAGATTCGAAAGTTATAGCTCATTTTCACAGTTTTTTGTGTGGGGACACTCTTTAGTTTTCCACTTTTCGTTGCTTTCAGTATTTGTTGTTGTAGACTCCAAGCAACTACATATCTCGTACAATTTCAGTTCTCTAACTTTTTACCGTTTGAGCGCAGTGATGGACAGACCGACAGACATTTAGCGTTCCATTTTCTCCCTATGAGTAGTACAGAGGCCAAAGAATTGCTTAGATTAGTTATTTAATTTTTTTTATATACATTTTTTCAAAGCCCTGCAAAAATATTTTGACATAAATGTATTTAAAAAATTAATGATCTTATGCCCAAAAAATAACGTCTACTTGAAGGGTCTGTTAAATTGGAAATTTTTGTATGAAAAACCGGTTTTAACACACACTTCAAATATACATTATTTTTTTTTTTTTGTATAAGGGAATTAATTTCGTTCATAATATAACAGTATGTAAATAATATCTGGCTAAACAATTGGATGCTAAAGTGAAGAGATTTAAAAATTTAAATCCTGAAAAAATATTCCAATTTTTCCCAATATAAATCCGTTCTCTTTATATGAACAGAATTGAGTATTTTGCAGAATTTTATGAAATTACTTATGCTGCTATTTTTTTTACTGAAATTTAATTTAGATCTTGTTACCACTGCCAAAACTTTCGGTTTCTGATACACATGTCAACAACGAAAATGTCATGAATACCAGTAACTATAAGCCAGTTGAAGGATAACATTTTTATACAAATAACTCGTTTTAATTTTTTTTACTAACTACATTTTATGCTTGTTTACGAAACAGCAATTATACACATACTCGTATTTAATTAACACTATTGTTTAATTTCATTTATTTTTCTTTTATAACATTTGAAATAACAGAACAACAGATACACGTGCACATGTCGCACAATAAATCACAAACGTGCACAACTCAAATGTAATTAAAAATCTAATTTTCTCATAACTCAGCTTACAGCTCAAATTTTCAATTACCATGAAAGTTTTGTAGTGAGAGGGATTTCTATTATGAGTATAAAATTACAGCCAGGTTTTTAGAAGCAATTAAAAACATCATTTTAACTTTGAGTTGTGATTATTTACGATTTACTATGCGATATGTACGTGCATATTTCTATACATGTACATATGTATATTAGACCAGGACGTTTTGTGTGGACAAACATTTGTCAATATTGTGCCATCGGGCTTTCGATGCATTTTGGTAAGTGGACAAAAAGTTCCACTACGACATATCAAAAAAATCAATATTCAATTTTTTTAAATTTTTTTTTAGCAGGATCACTGCTAAAGAGTTATGGTTCAGGGTCGATGTGTTCGAAAAATATATTGGGGGCACCTTTGTGAGGGGTTAACTTCGTTTTTGAGGCGGAGTCAAATATATGACTAACCCCCTGTTAGTTTTTCTGCATAATATTCTTTTTCGAAATCATCTACCCCGCACCAAGCCTTCCTCCGAAGCAAAAGTCTTCTGTATAAAAAAAAAAAAAAAATTGAGGATCGAAAAGGATTTTTTTTGATATGTCGTAGTGGAATCCAATATATAACTAATAGTACATTTACACTAGTAGTTCTTAAGCTAGTTTATGATATGATAAGCTAGTTCCATAAACTATACCATTTACACTAGCATTTTAGACAGTTTACTTGATTTTGTTTGACAATTTACAATAAATTCAATATCAAAAATAAAATAGTAATATGTGGAGGCTTTTGTAGGAAAAAAAAAATATTCATGTGTTTTTCATGCCGATTGAATAAAATTCATTGTAAAATTAATTATTTGGCACGAAAAAAAAATAAGCACCTCTTATTTTCATCATCCGTGCTTAAATTTTATGTATTTTAATAACTCCAAGAATTGTGGAAGTTTTGAAATTATTTAATTTTAAACTACTTTTGTTTGTTTTATTTTCCTTTTTATTGTGTTTTCTTTTTCTATGTCAAATTCGCCTGGCCTTACCAGACAAAAGCATAAAAAATAGAGTCGCATTTACAAAAAGTGGTTGTTATCAACCAGCTTATCTCAAAAACTAGTTAAAAACTTGTTTATGATTTGTATGGATAAACAAGTTTCTCAAACTAGTTTATCACCATAAACAACTTATAACCTGTTTAAAGCGTAGATGTAAATGCACTCTAAACCCCTGTTATTTTTCTCCACAATATTCTTTTTCGAAATCATCTACCCCGTACCACGCCTTCCTCTTTATGGGGATTCCATATAAAAATAAAAAAAAACATTGAGAATCGAACGAATTTTTTTGATATATCGTAGTGGCATCAAATATGTGACTAACCCCCTGTAATTTTTTTCCTACAATAATTTTTTTTTCAAAATCATCGACCCAGCACCACGCCTCCATGGGGGCTGGCATACAAAAATAAAAAAAAGTCTTGAAAAGGATTTTTTGATATATTGCAGTGGAATTTGTTTTTCCTCTTGACAAAATCTAACGAAAAATTGATGGCTTAATATCGATGGCTAAATCGACCCACCCTAATGTATGTATATTTAATTTTATTTTTGTCGCAACCAGCCGGCATGAGCTCAGTCATTTTACGCACACAAATACTTAATGCTTCATTTCATGAATGTATTTTGCTCGTATTTAAAGTTTTATTTTAACGATTTCATATGTAAATAAATAAATATTGTTTTATCAAGGGCTAAAGTATTTACACAGCTTTGCGAGTTTCTTATTTTTTTTAATTCAACTTTCGTTAATGAATTGTTACTACCCAACAACTGTCTAAAGTGAAGTGTACAAGCAATGCGTTCTATCTAATATTTTATTTGGATACATAAGAACTACGATGAATATTTTGGAAATGAGTCTGGTATATCAATACATAAGTTATGACGTGCTTGATTGAATTTTATCTAATACTGCTGCCATATCTCTGCAGTTGTTCGCCTTTTTTCTTTGCTAAAGTCGGCATCTATATATAAAATATATAAGTGTAAGGGTAAAAACCACTTACTGGTTTTACCCTTAACCAGCGAGATGAACTGATGAATGACTTCATCCTGTTTAATTCGCATACCGACACAGCCGCCAGGCCATGCACTGTTGGTCGGAAAACACGGATATTGGCCACAATTAATAAAAACGTTTAGTGAAAGTGAAAGTTCTATATTAAAAAGCTTTTATTTTGTATTCGCTCTTTTCACATAATCAACTGCAAAATGTATGATCATTGCCAAAACAGAAAATAATTATTATACTCACAATTTTAATCATCTGCTATTAATCGTTTATGAGTGTAAAATTTTACTAACCGATTCTAACTAAACACTTGATAACTAATTGTTTAACGTTTTTTTTACCACTTAGATGGTTGTAATGACAAAGCGACACTGTTGTGACACTGGCTGATTATTCAGGGGTGGAGCTTGAGTATTATTTTCTCCTTAATTTTAACTTTATAGTCGAACTGTATGATTTACAATTGTTAATAATTTTATGAAGCTTGAGTTCGATTTTTACTTCCTCAAAATTGAGAAAGATTTTTTTTGTTGTAATAAAATTAGAGTGATCAACATTTTGAAAGACTTACTGGCCGGGGTACATACCATGGCTGTTTCACGACCACCACACTGCTCACCAGCATCCAAATTTACTTCGAACCCAGGCCATGACTAATTGTATACTGTTTTTAAGCAGCAGCGTTTTTAGAAAGTGAAAATTGAACCCAAGCCTGATAAAGTTATTAGCAATTATAAGGATTAATTTGATTTAGATTTGAAGTATGAAAAGTATAAGCAAAAGCAAAGATTTTAGAACCCTTAAAATTTACTCTTCCACTTACTGAAACGTATGGTCTTTTTAATGCAACGTCAAAGAAAATGCAGCTGACACTTTCTAGACTGAAAAAACAATTCAATCCATGTGTACTTAAATCAATCCCGTGCGGTGTCAGAAGTTCGGTAAGCATGGATTTTCTTAAATGAAGTACGTTGCGCTTGTTTTAAGTGCGGAATACTTAATTTTAATCAGATTCAATCCCAGTTTCGGATTAAATACAGCTCAAATCCGTGCCTTAAAACAAGAACGACTTTTTTGATTTGAGAACATTGGTACTTATTATACTTTTGCCACTGATTGGGCTTCATTTAAATGTGGCAGTATTGAATCTGTTTTGAGTGTGATGATTGATTATCTACTTGATTCGATGTTTCTGAAGCCCAATTTAATCTCAAACTCGTAGCTGAAATATTCCCCTCTATTTTCTTAATTTAATAATTTTGCCACTCTACCAATTCAGCCATCGTTGCAATTAAAAAATTTAAATAAAATTCAATACTTATACAAGCAAACACATGCAAGTGCTGGTTTGATAAAAAATTAGTATTTAAGATACTTTTACAAAACAAGTTTGACTATATAAAAATTATAAGTTATCCTTCGTGAATATTATATTCTGTATAATTCAATGTTATCTCTTAAAAACTTAATATACTCTCTTTTAAATATAATCAAATTATTTTCATTTCCGATTTCATTTAGTATTTCATTGTATGTTTGCAGTCGTTTGTAGAATAATGTTCTCTGTATCTGTGTTCTTCTAACGCTCGTGATATGAAAATCTTCAGAGTTTCTTAGGCTGTGTGGCTGTACATCCCCAATATAATTTAATTGTCTGCGCAGGTATTCTGGAGCGTCCCCTTTTGATATACCCCCAATAATTTCGTACTCATTTTAAGCCTTGCTTCTCTTTAATAATTCCCATTCAGCATGTTTTAAGTACCCTTGTGTGTTATCCGTTCTTAAATTTTCAATTACGCTTCTTACCAAAATCAAATAGAAAAAACTTCAAATTAGTACGAACATTTTCTTTCTGTGTATGAAGAGAGTAAAACCAGTATTATTGCTTTTGTTTTTCGAGCTCTGTGAAGGGTTCTGGATATTAATTGACTTAAAGTGACCTAATGTGCACTAAATCCACAAATTTTTGTCCGCCCATCTTTCTCCATTTTCCCAAAAATTAAGGTTTTTCTATGAAAATTATCAATTTTGTTATGATGGAAAAATCGTAGTTTTAGACTTCTTGCAACAATAATTTTCATTTGTTTTTAAAATTTATTTCATATTATGTTCGGCCCACTGTGCATTGGATGCAAACGTCCAAGGTGGTGGTAGAAAATCCATTTGGAACACGCCTTCCAATGTTGCACTCCAAGAAAACCAAATGTTAACACGTTAACAGAGCTCTGTTAACAAAAATAGGTTTGTGTCCAGGGTTATAAATTTCGAAATTTATCTTCACACACATGAGAGTTAAACCAGTATTATCGCTTTTGTTGTATTTATTTGTAACATGTCATATTGTAGAATTATAATTTTGTTTAGAACAAGGCCAACCGTCAAAAGACGGTACAAACATTCAAAATTATTTGAATGTTGTTGTTATAAGTTTTGGTCATTTAATTTCAAAATTATATGTGCATATGTATATGTATGCATTTAATTACAATAAATATTATTTGTAAATCGGACGCACACATTTCCTTCACATTTAAGCCCCTGGGACTGAACTAAAGAAAAAAAAAAATATTTTCCTAGTTTCTGGTTTCTGGTTTGCATTCAATTGTAGGGAATACTATTTGTGTATCGGACCTACGCATTGCTTTCAGCCACCCTTGGGGCTTAATTAAACAAAAACTGCTTGCCGGGCTGTGTTAGGCAGAACATTTGATTAAAATGCAGAGAGTAAATTTGATTTTGATTGATGGTGTCATGCTGCTACAAATTAGCTTTAATATGAAGTAACAAACTTATTTTCTCTTATTGATTTTTAGCTCAAAAATATAGTCATATTTTACAAAAATTTAACAACTAAAATCAAGCTAGATTTTAAAACTCAATTGTTGGTGCATCAAACGGCACAACATAATGTCAGAATTTATATGGAAAACAATAACAAATTTGAAGTGTTTATAAAAAAATTTCAAAAAAAAAAAAAAAAAAAATATGCAGCAGGTGGAGCAAAAGAAGTCATTCGAAGTTTTTTGGCTTTAAGAATATTAATTGTGGCTCCGTCTTGTTAGCACCACATATCTTTCAGACCTAATTTGTTCAAATGCGGCAGAAAAAACTCGGTTCTAATGGCCGTACGGAGCGTTGTGGCGTCCTAAAAAAAAAGAAAAAAAAATGGCCCGATGACTCCTCCAGAGTGAACAGCGCACCATGCACTCACTTTGAGCGGGTGTAATGGCTCCTCGTGCATCACTCATGGATTTTCGGTGCCCCAGAAGTGATAGTTCTGCTTGTTCGCGTAGCCGCTGAAGTGGGAATGAGTCTCATCCTTCATTATGATTTTGGTCGAAAAATCATCCACGATCATTCTATTTCTTGTTCACTTATATATTCTACAGCTGTCTAGTTCACAAATTGAAAAAGAAAATATGATATTGGCCGCCATTTGCAAAACTAGAAGCAACTTAAAATAGGGTGTTTTCTTTTGCCCACCCCACCTTGTATATGAAATAAGAATTTTATAGTTCTGTATCAACAATGAATTTGTGAAATATTTTTACATCTGTAATTGCTTTTCGTATATTTTCTGGCCTAAGCATTTAGCATATTTTTACTCAATGTTAAATATTATATTATTATCTGGACTGAAGTTTCCTTTTTATATTGTCGATTTCATTGTGTTTGCCAATAGTTTGTTATCGCTTAGAGCAGAAGAAGAAGAAAATGCGCGAAGAAGAGCGAAATATAGGCGAATATATTAAAATCAAAAATAGAAAAGAAAATACTTTCAGTTCAAATAATGAAATAATATTTAAATTTTTTTTAGAATAATCAAAAAAAAATTTGCCTTAATAATAACATCTAAACAAGAGCACTATCCGGGCTTTCGGGGACTCAACTTTTTTCCCTGAACAAGGCAACAATAATTGAGAAAATGAAGTTGAATGACAATTCTTCTGTGACGTAGATTTAATTTTCAAATCTCTGTGCTTCTTTTATAAAAAATTTACCAAACTTTCAATAAAATCATTCATATAAATGCTGCACTTTAAAGCGACCTGCAATATTCTCAAATTTGTATGTATGTGTTCGATTGGCAAAATATGCAGATGTGTTGTTCTTTTCAAATGCATGTTAATATAAATTTTGTAAAACGTAGCTGGAAATATTTTGCAACATTCCAACCTTTAAATAAATACATGTGTAAACGAGCTAAGTAATTTGTTTTACGCTCCAATGCCTCTTAAATGTATTTTACCTGTCAACACAAAATACAACTTATCAATACATATTGGAATAACGGCAGCTGGCAAATAGTGGTCAATAAAATTTATGGTTCTATTATTCGAAAGCAACTGAATTAGAATCGAGAAGCCAAAAGGGAAAGTGCAATTTTCTGGCTGCTAAGCAGGCAGGAAAGCAATAACTACAGTTGCTGGCTGGTTATCATTTCAATCAATTATCATTTTCACTTACCATTGCTTGGCAGTTGACAACTTCACTAAGTTGTATTAAAGCAGCAACTGTTTTTTATTATTTGAACTTTTCTTCTATAATTATGTAATATTGCGTTAATTGGCTTAATTTCATTGTGCATTTTTATTGTAGTCGAAGACAAATAAAAGGAAAACATCGAATGCCATTAGACATTAGACATGTCATAGTTGTGTGAAAGCATTTTGCTTTATTCATAAACTGCCTTCACAATTTTTACTGAAAATTCTTGTGTGTATCTTATTTTATATGATACTGTAGTTTTACGCTTGAGCCCAGTACATTCATGTTAACAAACATTTTCTAGTATTTCTAAAATAATATTTGCTGAAATGAAAAACAACAAACATTTCATTGAAAATATAAGAACTGACTGGCTGTTTGATTGATTCATAAAACTTTGTAGTTGATAGAAATTTGTGCAAACAACACCAAGCGCTGTCACTATTGTTACAATGTGTGACAACATGGCAACACAGAATGAGTTATTGTTTGAAATAACATTTATTGGTAGGGAATTCGTTTCGAAGGCACTTCCAATTAAAACTCAACCATAGGATAAACCCCAAAAATTAATGCTCTTAAAGCAGAGTTTTGATTGATACACTGATAAAGACAAACTTTGCTCCATTGGTTTTACTTGAAAATTGATGTATCAAAAGAAAACTCATTATGGGCTTTTAATTAGGTTTTACTTTAGTTTTCTATTGCTTAATGTTTCGTTGCAAACAAATTACGGGCTTTCAATAGCAGTTACTTGGTTTTTTTTTATGAGACTGTGCTGGCCAGAGCGATAAAACTAACTCAAGGGCCTTAAGTCCAGTTTCTTATTTTGTTTTTTACCTAGAATAAAGTTTGCCAATATATTTTTTAATAAATATTTATTTGTAAGAGATTCCAAATTGTAATAGTATTTATGTTTGATTTTTTAAATGCTTTTGTTTGATTTTTACTGAAAATTTTAATTTCATTGAATTTCTGTATTGTAATATATTTATATTAAATTAATTTTTCAGTCTTAAGTTCAACCCTTGGTTTGTCACTACTTTTAATTAGTATCAATTAAGTAAAGAAAAATAAAATTTAACAGCTAGCTGAACAACCGGCTGTTTCTGGGTAGCAAACAGCCTTCGTCAGCACCCTATAAACATTGGAGGTGTCAAATTTCACAATTTTGGCACAGCCGCTTTAACCACTCGGCAGCCAAAGCTCACGCAATTTTACTGTCTGTTTATATACTTAACTAACATTAACCAAAGCAATGATATTTTTGAGTTTTAGTTGTGTATTATTTTACCCACAATGTACACACACACACACACTAACAGCTGCGATGGCGATGACTCAGCGGCTAGAGTAACATCACAAGAATCATGAGCTGCCTGTTCGATTCCTTTCAAATTCTGTTGTTCTTTGTTTTGTTTTATTTTATTTTATTTTTTATTTTATTATTATTTCTTTTTATTAAAATACGTTCTTTTAGTGTTTATTTTTTCTAGAACCTTTTACCACACTTTGCAAGTAGTCGCAAATGTTTGCTAAAAATAAAAATTCTTTTCTAACAAACGGTTGAGAGTATTTACGAAATGTGGCAATTGGTTGTACAAATTTGATGATAGGTCTTATTTCATTTAAAAATATTAAATGATATTTCGAAAAAAGTAGTTGGGTAAGCAAAACCTACAAGTCACAGTTCTTAACAGTTTCCCATAGCTAAGAAACGCAAATCTTTCTGAATTTTAAGGAAGTAAAAATCTAAAAAAATTAGTAACAATTCTAACTTTTCTTAGTGTTCTACCATTTATTAATTTTTGTAAGGGTGTGAAAATTCTTCGAAATTTATTCATACCCTGTTTTCAATTCTTTTTCTCCAAGTTTAAGATCGCTTTTGTACGTTATTTTTTTTTTTTAATTTTTTAATAAAACTTGTTGAACTTAAAAAGACATTAAAAAGAAGACTGAAGAAGACTGAAGTAGACTCAAAGACATGTCTGAATATTGAAAAAAAAACAATGTTCAAAAGCAACATATACTCATCTGCGTATACGTAATAAATATGGCACATGCATATGTAGTTTGCTGCCAAACAACACTCATACGCCACTGTAGTGAGTACTTTTATACAATTCGGTTTCTATTAACCCCAAAAAATCAATCAGTAAGAGTTAAAACTCCAGCTTAACGATTACTAATCAATTACATTCTTTTCTAAAAAGAATTCTTTCTTCCGGCAATTTCTGATTAGTAATAATTATGAAAACAAAGAATTTAAAAATAATCGCGATTATTTTTGATTATTGAAAAAGAATCTTCAGAAATACTCAAAAACAATGCCATGATTCTTCGACATAAAAACGTATGTATGTATGTTTGTATGTAAGGCCAACACAGTCGCACAAAAACTCAAATTGTATTGAACAAAGTTTTTACTCGAATGCCTTATAAATGTCCGCTTACAGATGCAAATGCAAAATTCACGAAAAATTGCCACAACACAAAAAATATATTCACAATAGCTTAGAAGGCAAACAACACAATCGGACCAAAACCACAAGAGATCGAAAAAAAATTTACACAACTCAAAAAAATATATTGAAAAAGGCTTAGAAACGATTTAATCCATTGCAACCAACACAACTGGACCAATAGCGCGAAAATTCGTGAAAAATTTGCACAACGCATTCATACCAAAAGCTGCCGAAAACTTGTTAGCACATTATCGATAAATGTTTTTTGTTATAAATCAACACCCCTTAACACATATGTGTATTATTTTGCATTACTGTAATTAAATCTTCATATTTGTGATCATACGAAGTCCGTCGCTTATGCTCTGTGCTGTTGTTGTTTATTTTGTTATACTTCATCGAATGTCGAAGGCGACGATTTGCCTCCAATACAAACTAAACAGTCAAAAATATTGCATAAGCTTTCGAAATAGACTAGTTTCAGCAATAGTGCTAAATTTATCCAAAGCTTAGCTCGCCGAAAGATCAGAATGGATGAATGCTTTTGAAACAGCTAGATGCTGCCAGCTAAAATGTTATTTTTAATGTTGAATTATCATCAAAAATTGCTTGAACTTGAATTTGATTAACAGCTAAAACACAGCCAAATTAATTTCAATAAAGTCGGAATAAATAAATGTTTATTTATTTATTTTATTTATTTATACTTGCGTTATTGCTGTAATAATGACAATTGTTTTTATGCTTCGCGTTGGTCCTTATTTCGTCAGAGGAAAACTAAAAAAAAAGTATTTTCTTTCTGTTTGAATTGTAATGTTGTAATTATTCACATGCACTTATATACGTTAAGAAAATTAGCAATTTAACAATAGGAAAATTAAGAACTGAATACGCACATAGAACGAAACACAACAGTTGACTTTTGACGTGGTTAGCAACCATTCAAGTAATGAATACAAGGCAAATTAAGTATTGCAATTGTTAATAACTCTATTGGACTTTAGCTTGATTTTATTTTCTTCAATTGAGGAAGATTTTTTCGATAAAGTTGTAGGCATCAACATTTTTAAAACAGACAAGAAAAGTAAAATTGAGCTGTGGAACGAACACACACACCATGTCTGTTTCACAGCCTTCCTTACATTCCCCCATTTTCTAACTACCAGTCCACCACTGTGTTAACATGTGAGGTGTTTGTTTCCTTAAAATAAATACATTTTAAATGGAAAACAAACAAAACAATTTCTTGTTTCTCGTTTCGACCTGCAACTGACAGACAAAACAAAGAAATTGCAAAACGAGCTGTACTGTCACTCTTCACTTGATAAAAAACTAACAACAAAGTGGACAACTCTGAGATGACAAGAGGGGGAAAAAAAGAACAACACAAACTTTAATTAATGTCAAACACATGTCACACCAACATCAAGTGCATTTGCATTGAACAGTTTTGCCTCAGCACTGAGAGGTTTTACGAATAAAATGTATTGCAAAATTTATACATTTTGAATAAGACTCAAACAACGTCACTGATACTAAACAGAATTTACTTATGGACAATTAGTATTTAAACGAATTTTCTATTTGCATAAGAAAACTAAATAGAAAAATATAATTTAAATTGACATTTGAAGCTTTTCGAATGTCAATGTTTTTAAATGGCAGCAAAAGTCAATCACTTACCGATTTTTGTCAGGTATTAATGGCTAAATTTAATGTTTGCTTACACCTGCCTAGATTTCCAAATCATAATATCTTCATTGGCTTTTGTGACAAAGAGCTCTAAAGGGTGCTAGACACGAGCAAGGTGCTCAAAAATCTTATGTTAAGTATTCAAAGAAAATTTTGGATTTCTGGCCTGATTGCTGTCACAGCCTTGTTGTATGTTGCGGCAAGCTGTCCAGCATGAATACATTCAAATTATAAATATGTTTGCATTGTGAATACCAAGAATATTGGAGCAAAAGAGACAGCATAAATTTATTGAGTTGCATGAGTGAAAACATTTCATTATTATATGTGTTGTCAAGCGTGAGCTTTTCGAGACATCAAGCGCACGTGTACAAACTGAAAACAAATATTTTGGTTGTATGTAGTGTGCCTAATAACATTTTTATTTTCGCTAGCTTACACACCATTTACACATGCAAGTAACTTGTTGCAAGTTGTGCGTACATACTAACCACCAATACATTGACAGAGACAATAAAAGCTGTCGCTACTTGTTTGATTGTTTACACAGGCAAGTGCAAGCTCATTTTCAAAATGTCGTTACAAAAAAATGGTCTTAAAGAAAATTGCTTTTTTTTTACAAAATAAAAGAATTAAATGAAAACAATAATAATTAAACAATTATGCAGAAAAACTACAAAATCACTGTTCCATTTTTTATATTTAAAAATCATTATTTTTTGCCTTTTTTGGGGTATTGTTTGTTTTGTTTTTGTTCGTCCACATGATTTTTTAACGGGCTGGGTTGCCAATATATTGTCATACGAACTGTTATGGGGAAGCAAATTATACTATAGCTGATAGTTTTTTTTTTTTTTTTTTTTTTATCAAATAAATAGTTAAGTTATATTACAAATCGAAAAAAGCCATTTTTAATATGTGCCTCTTTTTAATATTTTATCTTATCTTTCGGTATGTAAGATCAAATACTAATGTACTAAAAAGCATTCCTTGCAAGTTATCTATTAAAATTAAAGTATAATCTTTATAAGGTAACACTGTTTTTGCTTTTCATCATTCCACCGAGACGTGCAAGTAAAAAAAGTTACTGGCAATCAAAATTTCTTGCAAGTGAGCTCACAACTTGCAGAATTATAATGGAGTTATTAAAACAAAATGTCCAATTATTGAGTCACTTGCACTTGCACTTCTGTGTGTAAATGGGGGATTAGCGATATCTTTCATAAAGAAGTATAGTGACTATTAAGCAATAACCATCACATATTGGAACGAAGTTCCTTAATGCGGCTTGCTGGTAGTGCAAAATAGTAGAAATCGTCACGAAAGCGTGTGAGCTGTTTTTATGTCATGGTTTATCTGTCGGCAAACAATTGTGTAGGTGGCTCTGCTGCTGTCAGCGGAGACACATACCAATAAATATTAATTAGTCGTAAAAACGGACACTATCAGTTGATAGATGTCGCTAAAGTAAAGTATGTCACAACAAAAAACAGCAATATTGAAAAATTTTCTGCGTTTTGTAGCAGATCGACAAAAAAATAGTACATGTGTCAAAAGTAAAAAAATAAAACGTTCCGAAAATTTTATGAAGCATATAAAATTTAAAAATTTAAAAAACAACATCAAATAAAACAGACAGATTTCACCTTGTATTACATTCGACGATGAAGAAAAAACGTAAGGAACTTCGCTCCTAACGGGGGTCCCCCGACCGCATTTTTGTAATAGAAGTAGTAAAAATTTGTTTGCTTACTGACTAAAAAAATAAACACTAACACTAAACATTTGTTATTTCCACCAAGCGTCGTCGGTACGCCATTAATAGGTATCGCGCTCATATCACTTACCCTATAAACATATTTGTTAAGCATTTTAATCCTGTCTAACACCCCCAACCTTTGGTTGCTGTACCTTTGCCGACATGCATCATACAATTTTTCTTGCAGCCAGTGATCGACTTATATTGATCTGATGCCCTGCTTAAAATCTCTGGTCAGCATCTTAATTTTTTCTTTGACTGTGCTGCTTAATTTAAATTTTAAAACAATTAATTTAATGGTCCAGTTCTTTCACACTGGGCGCTTGAGTTTCAGAAAATTTTCTTTTGTTAAAAAAAGAAACTTTGTTCATGTTCATACTGTCACTTTGGTTTTTTTTTTATTTTCTTTTTATATTTAAACAATTTTGAATGTTCATTTTGTTTTCTGTTAATAATGTTTGTCCTTAGCCAACACAAAGCTGCCGCCTGTACACAAGAACAAGAAGGAAAGCAAACAAACTTCTTGGAATGCTGTCGTGCTTAAAAATACAATGGAATAAAATTTTAGATTATAAAGTTGTTGATTTTCTTTAACAGGTTTTAAAAAATTTGTTTTTTTTTGGGTTTTTTTGAAAGAACAAATAAAATGACTTTTTAGCAAATTTATTTATTTTTTGTCCACTTAACAATTATTTTCTTTCGTATTTTGTTACGTGTTTTTCAGCAAATCCATTACTTTAGATAATGAAAAAGGGTGTTTCTTTTCGAGACATATTTTTTTTTTTAGTTTATGTTTTATTCTTGTTCAATATAAAACTATCAGTTCTCTGACGATTTCTTTGCAAACAACAGTTTTATACTACAACTTGTTTAGAAAATCCTAAACTATTGTTGTGCTAAAATGAAAAGAAAGCGCCAGCGATTTTTCGATAGCTTTTGGGTTATCGACTACGATTTTCGGGGTGCTCGATTTTTTTCTTAGATTTTTGTATGGTGGTAACCCTCACACTAACTTACCACCCCATAGTACCCATAGTGGAGTCAAATGTGTGAACAATCCCCAGTAAAGTTTTCTCCCAACTATTTTTTTTGAACACACTGACACCGAACCAAGCCTTCTTAAGGGGGCTGCTATACAAAAATAAAAAAAAAAGAATATTATAATCGTAGTGGAACATTTTTTCTATGGAAAAATCGAAATCATAACATTTTTTTTTGCTAAATCGACCTACCCTAATAATATTGCATGTTTACACTAGTTTAGTATTTTCCGAACAACTTTTAGCAGAAAATTGTTGCTTGTAACTGCCCGACTACACGAGCAATCTGTTGTGCCTTAATGACAGCAATGAACTTGGCAGAATGTCGCCATGAAAATGTTGATGAAATTATTTATTGCTGTCGAAACGTAAATTTACTTTAAATCTTTTACTCCTTAAGGGACTCTCATACAGAACTACAAAAAAGAGAAACTTAAATTCGGACGCCTTTAAAATGATTATTTCATTGGTAGTGGAATTTTTTCTTTCCTCCTACTAAAAGCTATCGAAAACTCGATGTCGCAATATCGTTAAATGTTTATCCCTACAAATCGACCCTGCCTAGTACATAATTTCAAAAATGCGTATGAGCAATATTAACTAATATGCTACTTATACGTCTTTTCTCGTTTTTGTTTTACTCTTCCGATCTGAATTACCACCCATAATCCCATTGCATACTTTCGTTTTATAATCGATATGTGGTGCATAAGTTTCTTAATATTTCTGTATCTGTATATAATAGGTAATGCAAACTTGCAACGTGCAGCACCACACTACAACAACGAATTGTCGTTTTTCTATTTGCACTTTCTAGACTTGTTGACTGCAAGACTGAGAATAATTTTTCAATACTAAAACAACAAGCATTCGCGCCATTCAAGCGGTAATTGAGATATTCTTCGTACACTAGTTGTGCCATAAATCAGCAAATAACACGAAACAATGCTGAAAAAATAAGAAATAAGAAATCAATTGAAGCAGAGTGTAGCAGATGATAAGAGGAAATTGAATTAATTAAAACATAATATTTAGCGACATGACAGTGAAGTAGAATGTATACTTATGAAATTTCTTTAGGGAAATATCTACTTTGAGTATTCTGCAGCAGTGAATGATATAATGATTTAAAAAATGGTTTAACAAAAGACTAACAAATTAATAAATAAATAAATTGAGTCAAGTACGAGGCTGGCTCGCACACTTAGTATGCATGTGTAATGTATGTATGGAATGGCATATGTGAATACATGTATTGTAAAAATTGCATCTTTCTGTTTTTAAAGCTACTTTATGTTGTATGGAGACACCTAGTAATTTTCGACTTGTTGTTGTTGTTGTTGTAATTTGCTATTGTAAGGCATCTGGGAATACATACACTATGCGATTTTCGGCTCTCTATCTCCTACCGTTCGAGAGTTATAGCTGTTACTCTACGTTGTAAAGCGACACCTGGTAGTTTTACAGTTGTTGTTTTTAGCAAGTGTTATTGTGGAGCATATGTGGATACACATATTGTGCAAATTTCATCCCTCTGTCTCTCACGGTTCGAGAGTAACGGCTAGTTGTTACTTTACGTTGTATAGGGACACCTGGTAGTTTTCGACATGTTGTTGTTTTTAGCATTTGTTGTTGTAGCGCATAAGAAAATACATATATTGTGCGAATTTCAGCTCTCTGTATTTTACAGTTTAGCAGCTACGGCTAATTGTTACTTTAGGTTGTATAGGGATACCTGGCAGTTTTCAACTTGTTGTTGTCTTTAGGATTTGTTGTTGTAGAGCATCTATAAATACATACACTGTGTAAATTTCAGCTTTCTATCTTTTACGGTTCGAGAGTTATAGCTAATTGTAACTTTTCGTTGTATGGGGACACCTGGTAGTTTTCGACTTGTTGTTGTTTTTGGTATTTGTTGTTGTAGCGGCAAGATACAATAACAGCCTCTGAAAATTTCATTTCTCTAGCTCTTACCGTTTCGGAAAATGGACGCTGTGACGGACGGACGGACGGACGGACGTAGTTGTCTCGGTAATAGGGTTCCGTTTCACTCTGATGAGTACGGAAACCTAAAAAAGATGTTTTTAATAATTATTTTATATTACGTTTATAAGGCTAAAGTTCGTTGTAATACTATTGTTTTGATTAATATTAACTAAGCAAGACAAACAAAAAATATCAAAGACTTTTAGCTAGGGGACAACTAGGTGTTTCGGAGCCGCCACACTTCTCGTCAGCACCCGTCTCTGAACTCAGAGGCTCATGTTTCAGGCTGACTAGTTTCCTATTAACATTCTGCTTGCAGCATCCATCATTATATTTGTGCGATAATTATTTGAAAGCTTATGGATATTTTAACACTTTATCAGTTTATTAGAATATGTTTCATCAGACATCACTCACTGTGATGTAACATATTATTTTGCTTTCTTGGTAACTAGAACTAATTAATTTCAGTTTTCTTATCCCCATCTATAGAGCCTGCAAACGTTAACAGTTGTAGTGCTTAAACAGTATTTAATTTTTTTGTTTTGTTAAGTCCTTTACGTAGTACATATGTATGTATATACCTTTTTCATGTTTTTCATTGCACTTAACAAGAATTCTTATCCACCATACTTTTGCTATTGCTAAGCGTTGACTTTTAAGGACTTTAAACAAACTTTTCTTTTTATTTTCACCCTTAATTTTTGTAATTGCATTTCTCTTATAATTTATATGATTTTCTTCTGTTGGCTGAACAAAACAAAGTCCTTGTGCATTGTTTGCCACCAAATAGCTGTTTTGGAGTACAGTTTCTACTTTAAGATGCATTTAAAATTTAACTGCAACACAACATCACCCTTAGACTTTAATTTGTTGGATAACAACACCTTTTCAGTATATGTGCTTCCTTTTTCGTTTTTGCTGTCATTAAAATATTTGCATAAGGAATTGTGTTTTATTTTGAAAATAAGAACAAAGCCATTTACATACATTGTGTCAATGCATACAACAAGGAATACAAAAGAAAGCCCTCAACACTTATAACACGCATGCAAAGAAGATTGTTAACCGATTGAGTGCTTGCTTTGCGTTACAAAGTATGTTTGGTTTTGCAGGGGGGGCTGGTAAGAAAATTTAATGCAAGCAAGTTTTTTTTTTTTTTTTTTTTTTTTTGGGAAACCCAACGTAAAACTTGCTGATATACTAAAGGATCTGTGTGCACTTAAAAGGAGTTGATATCTTGATATCAATGGAATAGCAGGTTTCGTCCTTTGCCATTACTCGCCACTTTGACTCTCGGTGGTAGTGTAAGACAGATTGGCGAAATTCGTACCCTTAAGGTTTGATTTGACTACATCGCTTTAGTGCTGTGACTCAGATATTAAAATGAAATAAAAATATAGTCTGAACTTTCAAATTTTATTCCATATTTATTTGGGCATATGTGGTATGAATAGTAAAAACGTCTGAGTGCACCATAACATACATTGCACAGTGGTTCAAAATGAGCATTTAACGCGAATAAGTATTAAAAAATTTAAGCATTTGTAACAACTGTGCTATTTGCAAAAACTTTCATACTTTCGCATCAATTCAAACATTTTATTCTTTACTTCCTTTTGCTACAAAAAACTACCGCGAATTAAGAAAAGCAATATTTCAATACAATGTGTTAATTATTTTATCGGGCTTGAATTCGAGCTTACTTCCTCCGAATTGAGAAAGATGTTTTGTGATACAATCAACATTTATAAAGAAAACAAGAAAAAAAAATACAGTTGAAGGCTTTTTGGCTGGGGAACACACCACAGCTGTTTCATGTCCACTACGATGCTCATCAGCATCGAAATTGCTTTGAACCCAGATCATGACTAGCAATTAGTCATGACCTGAGGTCGAACTGATTTTAATCAGCAGCCCACAGCCATCCTACGACCTGAGGTCCTTTTTACTTAATGTCATTGACCAATTTTCAATTTCATCACTATACTTTTGTGCTATTGCAATGCAATTGATATAATTTATGATATGGTAGGGCACAAAACATGTATGACCCTATTCACATATTGTATGCAAGTCGTCATTTGTAGTATCATATACATATGTTCTGCCTTTTTGCATTAATTTCATATGGTGACAGGCCTTTGCTCAATTAGAAGCCGCACTGTAAAACAGTGAATATGAAACTCATTACTGAAGATAAGATTTTTTTTTATATTCTGTATATTTAGCACGGCGGCTATTAATATAATATATTAATTGTTATATTTGGCTAAAAGGATTTTCTACATTAAAATGCACATTTTATATACTGTATTAAATTTATTTTGAAAATATAAAAATTGGTTTAATTTTTTAATTCTAATGGAATTTCATTGAAAAGCTTAAGACCCTTGTATAATAATGAATTTTGGCTGAAATTTGTTCTCCTAAAATTTAATCTGAAGTCTCTAGCATTTCGCAAATTGTAGGGTTGAGCATCAGCAACGTAAACTAGCTGTGTTTGCATATATTTCGGCATCTTTCCAGTTTTTATTTTATAAAAGTGCTTTAAACTTGACTCTCTTAATTTTTTTTTTTTGGCAAAAACATACACAGATGCGAAATCTGGATTACATATCCATTTTGTATATCATTTTAGCTTGACCAATAATTTTTTATTATGTACATAAATAATATGAGCAGTTTGATTACATTATGTTTAACTTATTAGATAGAGTACTGCATGATGATTGACTCTTCAGCGAACTGAGGCTCATGTTATACAGGCTCTGCATATCATGCATATCGTGCTCTCATATCTCTCTCCCTCTCTCTCTCTCACTCTCTCTCTCTCTCTCTCTCTTGCAAGAAAGCCTCTGCAGTATATTCTAACCCATCAAAACCTCATATTATTAGTGTCCATTTCATTTAATTCTTGGCGAAAAACACTGGTTATCACTGCTCCATAATCTAAACTAATATGTGTGCAAATTGTATGCAATTCTTGTAAAATTTATTACCCACAATTTTACCACCGGGAAAAAGCTCTCATTCATTCTTTCAGTTATTTTTTCTTTTTTGAAAATATGAATTATTATTCAAAAGTATACAGCGTAAACAAACTCAATATTATGCACATAATTTCGTTTTCTAGCAGAGAGAAAGAGAGCAAACAAGAAATAAAGATTTCATAACGTTCTTACAAGCTTGTACAATAAAATTTATAATTATTACATAAAAAAAATGTCATGATATCGGGCGAAATACCTCGCATCTACTTGCACACTTTTGTGAGGGTATGTGTGTATTTGTGCTGGCGTGCTTACAACACATACCAAGTTAGGGAAATAAGAGAGCTGGAGTGGAGTGTGAGCTCTAGATATACAATACATTTAATTAAAAGCATGGAAAGAGTCATGTGGTGCTTGATTTGCTTTTTATAGAACTTGCAGCAGATTGTTTGTGAGCATGTGTGCAAGGAGTCTTAACAAGTCTTAAATTTTGCACACAATTTAAAACGAGGAGGGATTCGAAAATGGTTTTGTAACAATTTTTTAAAATAAATATAATAAAATAAATAGAAACAAGTTCAGGTTTAATAATACAGCTTTGAATTTTTTCTCAGTTAAAATTTGTATTTTACAACCATTAATTAATTTGCTTTAAATGGATTTCTGAGTATGATATTTCGGTACTCTCAACATCGATGGATGAATTGGTAGAGTGTGTCCTACTAAGAGTCTCGGAGGTCGCAGGTTCGATTCCTGCCGAAGGCTTTGGGTGTTTCTGCAGACAAGCCAAAAGCTTCACAGTTTTGTGTTTGTTTAAAAAAAAAGTAAAACATGTGCACTGTGCTTGAATTTGAAACTTTTTTTTGCCGACAGACGGGCCACCCACTGACTAAACCTAATTCGGGTGCGCTGAATTCAGTGGTGTTAACCGTTTTTTTAGGTTAACTCTTGTTTTTGAGATATACCGTTATTTTAAAAATGGAATAGGTGGGACAACATATATTCCCTTAACTCAAAAACGATTTACAATCTTGGATAGAATACAAAAACCGAAATTCGGCAATAAAATAACCTTTCAACAACTATAAAAATATTTTTAATCGGTTTAGTAGTTTAGAAAATAGAAACTTTTTTCGCTGAAAAAAATAAAATTTTTTGCAAAAGTTCGAAATTTTCTGTTCCTTAAAACAGCATAAAAAAAATCTAAAAACAAAGTTATGCTGATGAATTTTCACAGATTCATAACAAATAAAGTTTCAAACAAAAAAATCCCTAAATGACTAAAAGCGGTGCACAACTTTGGAAGTTATTCACGAAAGTTGTTCAAAAATAGCAGTCTCAAACCGCCAGCAGACGAAGCCTCAAAAATTAAAAAAAAAAAAAAAAAAATTAAAAAATTTTTTTTTTTTTTTTTTTTTTTTTAAACAAACACAAAACTGCGAAGCCTCTTGCTTGTCTGCAGAAACACCCAGAGCCTTCGGCAGGAATCGAACCTGCGACCTCGGAGACTCTTGGCAGAGCACTCTACCAATTCATCCATCGAGGATATTAGCAGATGTGTAAGTAAAAAATCAAAGAATACAAGGAGAGCTCTATCAATCTTACACCAAACAACGATTATAAAATCATAAACCCCACAACCAGGGCTATACCATATCCACCTAAAATATCAAAATACCAACAAAGAATCATAACCAGGCTTAGGCTTGGACATAGTAGACTTACTCACCAGCATTTTATAAACAAAGAAAATGCTCCAACCTGCACTAAATGCTCCGAAAAACTTACAATCCTTCAGATACTTTCATGCTACAACAACCCATCAGTTACAACCAAACTCCCAAATGCGGTTCAAATACTGGATTTCAATCTAATGAAAAAACATATTCCAAATTATATTCTAGAAAAATTGTAAAAATTAAATATTTGTGTTTATGAAAAAGTGTTGTTATTAATATATAAATTTATTTTCTATATTAATAAATAAAAATAAAAAAAAAAAAATAAAAAAAAATAAATTAAAAAATAAAAAGTACTTTTCTTAACTTAATTGATATTAATTAAAATAGTGACAAACCAACCAGGGTTGAACTTAAGCCTGAAAAAGTAATTTAATATAAATGTATCATAGTTAATAAAACAATGCCCTTCAGAATTTTGATTTCCATACAAAATTAAAAATGTTGCCCTTTGCTGTAGAAACGGTAACGGCATTAGCCTAACCGCCCTCGTATCACATACTTGAAAATATGTATGTAAATTGTTTTTAAAGCCCCATGCCATATCCGGCATTGTTCTAACAACTGTAATTTGTTCTATTCACCGTTGTTATTATTCAGTTTTCTTTAAAGGATTTCTTATTCTGCTTATTTTTTTTCGTCATGTTTTGTTCTAATTGCTAAAAGCCATTCTAAAAATTGAAAACAATTTTGGTGCCACTAAATATTCCATAACAGAATTTTAGCTTCTCAAAGTAACATGTGCATGAGTGTTATTTCATGGTATAATTTTATTTTGCACTTTTGTTTAAAATACACACATTTTACATTGTTTGCCGGAGTCGGTCACCGGCCATCAATTCCATTCTTTTGCACTTACAAACAAACGTAACGCTTGAAACATGTGAAACGTTGTCAGTGTTGTTGCAAACATGTTTGTTGTAACAAAAAAGTATTGAGTTTTTTTCACCCCTCCCCTCCAGTTTCAGAACAGTTTTTACTTCTGGTTCTTTTGTGTTGATTTCCCTGGTTGACTTTATGCAACAAACGGCCATCAGTCAAGCGGTTTTGCTTGTGAATTGAAAAATAGAGTTCCGTTTGCGTGTTTTTTTTTTCTTCTGGTCGTTATACAATCATGTACGTGTGTTGGTGGTGAATATCATTCATATTTTATATCATATTAATGGTTTGAAATTGACATAAAATTATTTCATAGTTGGCTTAATGTCGAACAAAAACGAAACATATTTTGCGCTGTTTGTTTTTGTGAGAACAAAAGAGTTTCAGTAAAATTGCATTAAAAATATGCAGGGAAATTTTGCAAAAAGAATGAAACTGAGAGAACGGAATTTAATTAAATTCTGACAAGAAAAGCAATTTTTTAATTGAAAATCACCAGCAAGTAAATATTTCTTCTAGGGGAGCTATAAAAAAGCTTATTGCCAAGCCAAAGTAATATTTGCATTTTAAAACGGAATTTGTTGAAATAATCTCTAAGAACGTTTTTCATATGTTTTAGCACACGTATGATAAATAACTCTTCTTTTACAGGTTAAACGGGTTTCGTTATAGTTGCCAGCAACTGAAAATGAGTATGAATTGCCACTATTGCTCATAGAGTTTTATTATTTTTTGCTCACTTCACTTCCATTGATTCGCTTGATAATAATATTCCAACGAAAAATATATTCCAAAAATAATATTCCAAAAAAAAAAAAAAACAAACGAAAAGTTATTAATGACAATAAACTCTTTTGACGATGCTAACAAATTGTTAGCGAAATATCGAAAAATTAATAAAGAAAGAAAAATAAAAGACCTAAAGCTTTAAAAAATAGTTTTATTAATATTAATAACTTAAATTATGCGAGGGTGACTCGCAAGAAAGCTGAAAATTTTATTGTTTTGAATAAAAATTTTAAAATTTTAGCGAAGGCACTAAAATTCAATTTTCATCAACACACTTTCCATTTATCGCTAAAACTCGTTTAGTTTAGAGATTTTTGGCGATGGCTGTAATTTTAGCGGGTTACAGAATAGGGCCACTGGTGTACGTTAAGGCAATTTCAATGACCATTGGCAAGAGTTTCTTTTGAGTTGAATAGGGTTTTGTTTCAGGGAACGGCAGAACGGCAACTGAAGAAAGTCACGCATGACAAACAGCTCGCAGACAAGGATTTTGAATTGAATTTGTTCGTTTTTAAAGCAATGAAAATCGAAACCGTTACTTCACAAAACCGTAAATTCACAAATGACAAACCTTTTGCAAAAACGATTGTGAAACAAAAAAAGAAGAAAAAACACGATTCTATTAAACTGAATTCGCTTTTTTTGTGGCAATCAGAATACAAACTTTTTTAATGCTAAATCTAAAAAAAGTCACGCATGACAAATAACTTGCAGAAATGCATGTGATATGTAAAACGTACTCTTTTGAATTGAATTACTGCCTGTTCCTCAATGTCGCAGTCGTGCGATTGTTCGCTTTCTAAGCGAAAGAAAATTGTTTTGGGTTCTTTTATGAAGTTCTTTTATTCGAACGATGACTCGATCGACAAGTCGAAAAAACGTAAGTGTTTTCATACAAAATCCGATTCCTCAATATCGATCATGTCGTCAGCACTGCGAACACAAATGTCAAAATCAAGCACTTGCTGTTTTGCTATCGAGTGGGAGTTTTTATAGAAAAAAATTTTGTTTTTTTTTTTTGTTAAAAAACTGGAAAATAAAACTACAAACCCCACATATTTTTAATTTTTATTTAGTAAATATATTAAACAATTATTACATGCATGCATGTAGTTTTCCTAAACAGTCCACTTGTTTGCTGGATGGAAGAAAATCCTGAGTTTGCCAGAGGAATACCAGTGCTCATCGCGTCAAAATACTTATTAAATGTCGATGCAAAAAAATACTTTTAAAACACCACAAAAACTATTTCCGCACTTTCAAAATGTTTGCTTTTTTATCACAGACTACTCTGCAGAGAATACTCTGTGGTACTCTGTGTTATTTATGTATGTATTTGCTTTGGCTTGTCAAATGCAGCTGACCAGTTTTATGAAGGGTTGTATTTACACCAGAACAATTTAGTAGTTTTTTTTTCAATACTGCAATAAAAAATCAACTAAAACTTTAATTTACCGATCTGGCATCTCTGTAAAGTAAATGCCAAAAATTTCATGACGTAAGACTATGCAAACGCAAGCTGGCGACATAGAGGAATCCAAATTGACTCGAAATCGAGCGACTACATTTCGATCGCTTAGATTTTCTTGCGACATTGAGGAACAGGCAGTTAGTTTTTTTTTTTCGTAGGAAAGCCAATCGCAACTAGTGCTAATTATAGAAAAAAGTCACTATTGACGAACAACTCTTGTGGACACATATTTTAAACAAAAAAACGCGCTTTTTTGAATTGAATCCTCTTTTTGTGGAAAAACGAATCACAACTTTTTTTTAGTAGTGAATATATAAAAGACAAGTCATAAATAACTTGTAATGATAAACAACTTGTAGAGATGCCTTTGAATTGAACTCCATTTTATGTGGACATGAGAATGGAAACTTTGCTAGTATTAAATATAAAGAAGATAAGTTACAAATGACAAACAAGTTGAAGACGTGCTTTTAAAAGAAAGAGGTAGGACATTATTATATAAAAATTATCACAATTGAATACAGCTCTCTTTCTTTACTTTTTGGGCAAGATTAAGTTAGGTTAGGCTGATTGAAGGGGTTTGTTTGCCCATGTATAGGCTTGTTGTGCGCTCCGTGGACTTAACCGTGATTTAACAGTTTGATTCACAGGTCTATAGGAACTCCGTCTCATTCACAAAGTTCCTTGATTTCCTCCAACATATGCCCCGTAATTGGGTTATCTCTGGTAAGGAGTCTCTCCCAAGATGTCGGGAACGTATTTGTGAGCAGCCGCTACGCATAATAGGCATAAATAGTGCTCTTGTGCTGACTTTTAACTTTTTGGGAAAAGTTTGGTAAAATGAGAGTAAACTATAATTTCTCTCAATAAGAGACAAAAATGCACAAAAGTACAGGAACGAATAAAAACAAATATTTTATCACAAAAGAAAACTGACAGCTCAATTTATAAAAAAAAAAATCTTTATGTATTTTATCTAATTTGTGTAAGAAAAAAACCACCAACTATGTACATTAATATATAAAAATCAAAAATTTTTTTAGAGAATACTTTAAAACATTTTTTTAACACTAATTTCCAATTTTTCTTTTAGTTTCCGCAAAACATTTATTTCTTCTATGTCATTGTTTATTCTTTGAAGCAGCTGTCAGCTGAACTACTTGCCCAAACTGGCCCGCAGAAAAAGTTCGGACTGTTTAGTACAAAAAGAAGAAGAAGAAGAAGCATAATGTTCTCTCACAAATACTCTCATTTGTCCAATTTTCAAGTACGTGAACGCTTTTGGTGCAAATTGGGAACTCGCGGGATACCAAAGTAGAGTAAAGAAACACAGCTTATAATAGGCGAAAACGGGGTCTCTTGTAGGAATAACAGTCAGTACTGATATGGTTACTTTTATTTATTTTCTGGTCCGACAAATTTTTGCAAGTAGAAATTTGTGGTTGCCAGCTGGCCAAGCGAAAGCAGTGCTAATTCTTTTCCTTAACCCTTAACTGCATTCTGTAACACATATGTCCTTCAAGTGGAAGACTAATAATTGTTGAAATAAATTTTAGACTACTGAAATTTACATTTAGTCATCATTTTAATTCAGTTTTTCACCGCAATTTTGTAAAATAATCCACTCAATGAACTGATTGAGACAACATATTTTATTTTAGATTCTTAAGCGAAAACCACATTTTAAGTAGTGAAATGATGCCACACAAAAAATTATTCAAATCCAAATCTTCTTTTTAATACAAAAAGATTTTCCATCTACTGCCACGTGTACGTGCCATTAAAGGTCATAAACCGTTTTCCTAACACTTCGGACATGTTAATCTTAAAGTTGCATGCTTCATTTCACACATACTAAATGATTTTTATTTTATTTCTAATGAGAGAAATAAAATTTAAATTTGATAGCAAATTAAAGCAAATAACTTTTCGTATACTTATCAACGGAGATAGACGTGTTTGTGTACATGTGTCTGTAACTAGTAGACTGTTAAATGTTTTGCACAACAAACAGCTGTTAAAACAAACAAAAACCTCAATAAAAATGTCCATTATCTAGACAAAATATGTGTAAATTATACAATCATTAGTTTCAAGTCCAACTGAAAAATGTATTCAAACAACCATAAACATTCCAAATGCTGTGAAGTCATTATCTGAGGATTAATTTAAAAAGAAATCAAAACAAAAATAACATAAAATTTGTTTTAAGATTTACATTTTTTTTTAATTCTATATATAGTAAATATAGTAAAAGTTCAAATGCCAAAAATCAAATCATAAACTTTTTTGCGTGTTCACGTATTTTGTTCGTTTCCTGTGTTTAAATTTATTGGAAAGTGTTAAAACGAAACAACCATGTAAAACATTTATTTGATCTCATCCAGAACGTGTTGATTTACTTTTAATTTTTGACAGATTATCGTCATTTAATGGTGCTTATTAAAACGGAAATAAAATAGCACGAAAACGGATGTTAAGGGAAGTTTAATAGCAGCACTAAACTACGTGCTTCGCTAAAAAAGAAAAACAAAGGCAACAGCATGAAGAAATTAAAATTTTTAAGGGGTTATAAAAATGGTTTTACCTTTCTTTAAATTAAGAATGCTGTGAGCATAAGACATTTTAATTTTTATCTGTTTTCAAGGCAAGGAAAATTTCTGAAAACGTCGCAGCTCTCGCTCTAAACCACTTTGAGAACATGTCTTGTTTGCATATGAATTGTAGTTCTTCTGTGTTATCAGGTCAGGAACTTCTGAATGTAGAAAATACAAACAACAAAAGAAAATATGAACAACGAAAAACAGTCCCCAGAGCTGTCAGCACCACTTACTATAAACTAACGAAATTATTATCAGGGGATCCACTGGCGAACTTCGGTGAATTTGCTTCATACTTTGGCCAAAAATAATTCAGTACTAGCTGAACTTGGCAGCACAGATGATCAGTTTTAGCCTCTTACCCTTTAGTACTCATTCTCCACGTTCCCCCATCCATCAACTTTTGTTGATCAACTCTTGGGCTTCGTTGTAGGGGGGGTGTAAGAAGAACGATAACCAATACCGAGCTGCTTCTACTGAGCAACTCATTTCAACTCGTTTGAGTTTGCACTCACATATGTATGTGAGTTTATGTCTGTCAAGAGTTGAAATGAACAAAGTCGCAAGCATAAGAATGGCACGAAACCAATGTTAAATTGGAGTACCTTTTTTATGAGATGCTTGGAAAATGGAGACAATTATCTTCGCAATAGGATTCTCGGAATGAAATAAACCCATTAGTGATATGAAAAGCAAAAAGAAATAATAATCGATTTTTCAAGTCTACTGATGAGTTGTTTAGCAGCAACGAAATGTCGGCGGCATATAGACGGCTGAAAAAAGACAGAAAGCATTAAGGTCTATTTTTTTTAGACCTAAAGGAATAAATTTCAATTGGCTCTTATAGCGAATTAATAACTAAGTAAAACACCAATAGTTAGTATTTTGTGAACGTTGGATTTATTGTGGAATTGGTTAGCTTTCTGCCAGACAGGTGGTGAAAAAAGACAAGACCGACAATTGCCAAAACGGAAAAAGATATCTCAACACTTAGGAAATTAGTTAAAGCATCGTTGATCTGCGTGTACATTAGGGCATATCGATTCAGCAATCAATTTTTCGATAGCACTTGTTTTGAAGAAAAAAAGTTTCACTACCACAACAAATCATTTTCGATGGGTCTGAAATTTTGAATTTTGCATATAAATATTTGTATGGGAGCGCCCCCAAAAAGGCGTGGGACGGGGTTGGACATATGTATGTACCTCTACGAGACCTCGTACAGAGTCGCGCATTTGGGCTCGACGAAAATGATAAAAAGGTAACAAAAAATTATCGGCGCAATATTTGCACTAATCAACCATACCAGCGCCTCTATTCTGTAATTAACTAAAATTAGAGCTATCGCTAAAAACTTGTGTAAACTGTGCTGTTGAGCATCGAATTTTAGCGCCGTTGCTAAAATTTTAATTTTTTGTTCAAACAATTTAAATATTTAGCAACAAAAATTATGAATGAAACAAAAATCAGGAATGTGTATGTAGACTTGCCAGTCAGCAGCTCAATAAAACAAATTTATTACCTTATTATTAATAACTTAAATATTATTTTATCTATAATTTTTGACCTTTATTGTTAAAATTAATAAAACAATTCTTTAAAGCTTTAGGTCTTTTATTTTTCTTTATTAATTTTTCGATATTTCGCTAACAATTTGTTAGCATCGTCAGGAATCTTTAATTGTTTTTATTTTCTATTATATTTTTTCATTATGTAAACTTTATGAATGAATGTATTTTTGAATTTTGTACATTTGTTTGCGTTTGCTAAAATTTTTTTCAAAACATGGAATGCACCCAATAAGCATTTTGGCTGGAATTCAAGTGGAATTACATTTGAAATGCAGTCACAATTTCCAATTTCCAGTGTTGAATTATAGTTGAAACACTGTTGAATTCAATAGCGAATCCAGCAAAATTAACCATTGAATTACAGTCGAACAAAACAGTACCTTTACAGTATAATTCCATCCTTGAATAACAGTGTGATGCAAGTAGAATCGAAAAATTTCTCTGAAAATTTAATTATAAAATCATCATTATTACCGCCGCCAATGATTTTGCATCAAATCTGAGCCATAAATGACATATGCTTCAAACAAATTTGTTGTTGTTTTTTAACAAACTTCAAACGGACTGGAAAGAGGATGGATTTTAAATGTAAATCAAGCTTGGACTCACACTGGAATCTCAACATTTGAATTCACAAACAAATTGTGCTTATTGGGTATGTCTGTAGGTATGTTTGTATGTACTTCTACAATTTTGTTGTTTAAAAAAAAATTTTATACAAAATAATAGAAAATAAAAATAAAAAAAGAAATGCGGTCGGGGGACCCCCGTTAGGAACCAAGTTCCTTACGTTTTTTTTCATCTTTGAATGTAATACAAGGTGAAATCTGTGTGTTTTATTTTGTGTTGTTTTTGAAATTTTGAAATTTTATGACTCTTTAAATTTTTGGAACGTTTTCCAACTAATTAATATTTATTGGTAGGTGTCTCCGCTGCTGTCAGTGGAGACACCGCCCATCATACACAATTGCTTGTCGACAGTACACCAATACATATAAACAGCTCACACGCTTTCGTGACGATTTCTACTAATTTCCACTACCAGCAAGCCGCGTTAAGGAACTTCGTTCCAATTAAAGATTCCTGACGATGCTAACAAATTGTTAGCGAAATATCGAAAAATTAATAAAGAAAGAAAAATAAAAGACCTAAAGCTTTAAAAAATAGTTTTATTAATATTAATAACTTAAATTATGCGAGGGTGACTCGCAAGAAAGCTGAAAATTTTATTGTTTTGAATAAAAATTTTAAAATTTTAGCGAAGGCACTAAAGTTCAATTTTCACCAACACACTTTCCATTTATCGCTAAAACTCGTTTAGTTTAGAGATTTTTGGCGATGGCTGTAATTTTAGTGGGTTACAGAATAGGGCCACTGGTGTACATTAAGGCGATTTCAATGACCATTGGCAAGAGTTTCTTCAGCAAAAAATGATCTGGGCAAACCATGAGATTGTAGGCAATTTTCTCTCTCGTTGTTGACAATGACATTCAGTATTTCGGGCTAAATTCGCCTTCAACTATACAGCTTTCGGCGAATTTAGATTATGGCAAACAATTAACCCAAGTGGTATGACCAAGGCGAATTAAGTACAGGCGGTCGCAATTCAATTCGCTTCAACATTTTCTCTCGAGACGTCACAAGTTTTGTTGTCGTTTTCTATCGGCTTTGACAACTCAGAAGATAAATTCGTGGAAAAATGCTGAGGCGAATTGGTATGCGGGCACCTGTAATGGATTCGCCTTGGGTACGACCAAGTGGTTGAATCCCAATTCGCTCTAAAATTTTCCCGCGGTCATTTGATCTTGAGTTGCCAAAACTTATAGTAAACAGCAGCAAAACTTATGCCAGCTTGTGGGAAAATATTGAAGAAGAATTGGAACCAATTGTATCATTTACATTAACAAAATACAGGTGCGATTCTTACGTTTCACGGCAAATGGCCCTGCATTTACTCCATTTTATCAAACATTAAATTTCTTCATTGAGGGCTCATTGAGTGCTTTTGTACATAAAAGTTTCATTACATCTCTTAATCATTTTTAAATATTATTTTTTTTATTACATTCAATTTGAGTTTCTTCTTTAATTTATTTTTCGATTTAAATGTAATTTTTATTTACATTTAAACAAACCCGTTTCATTTTCAAAAGAAGACAACTTTTTTCAAGCAGCTTTTATTTAACCCAAATTGTGTGTGTTTGTGTTTTTTTTTTTCGTCAAACTTCATTAAAGGCAAAAGTTATTAACAACCAGACCATGTTGGCCGCTGATGTTGAAAAAAACAGCATGTTGACATGTTATTCAAACTCTTCGAAAGTCTGATCATCAATATCATCATCATCATCATCATCGCCATCATTATTATTGGCTTCACCCTTAAACATACATATACATACATCCATACATATTGTTTTCCTTCTCCATCATACACATGCAAGTCAGCATGTTTGTGTTTACCCAACAAACATTAAGTCAAACATTTGCAAGGAAATGCCAATTTCTTGGGAATTTCAGGATGTTCTTTCACAATATGATTTAATATTGTATTGTATTGTTACGTTTTAACCTTTTCAAAACGTTTTCCGTAGATTCTTTAATTGTAATGAAGTTACAACACTCACGTGTTCAGTTTACAATAATCAGCAGTTCAACACTTTATTTATTTGAACACACTATACTTGTAAACACTTTACTAAGAACACTTTACTAAAAGAACAACACTTTCACTTAATCACTTTTTTATTACTTAAGACACTTTACACGTTAGCGCAGCTAAAAATCGACTGACCGTTCAGCGTTAAGCTTCGCTGCTTTTGTACCTCCAATGATCATTACTAGAACATTCTAGACATTTACAGAAGCTAATCACGCCACATCTTTAGTGCGATGTGCGATGACTCATCATGAACAAAAGATATACACACACACCGACATACATACATGCGGCAGTGAAACTCAAACATCTGAGCCGCGCACATACATACACACACGAATATTGTATCGTGCGGTGGTGGTTTATTTTATTTCGCTGTTGTGCCTATTTATCTACACATGTGTGTCAGTATGTGCACACTCGCTGTGCTGCCGCTTTGTTTATCAACAAGTTTCTATGTAAGCATGTGTGTATATACCTCCTGTGTTCATTTACAAATAATAACAAGACAATATACGCACATATAAAATAACGATGATTTAGTACGTTCTAGAACAATCACAATCGGTCCGTTCACGACCAAATTTGTAACAGTATTTTTTCCAACAGCTTGCGGACGCTTTTAAATGCGTGAAGTGAAGTAAAAACGCACTTTTGTTCTAAAGTAATTGTTCCGGCTTATTTATTTATGTTTCGGTAATTTTCTATAGATCTGTGTTAATGTGTTAATCTTTAGCTTCAAACTTTGATACAAAATAGAAAAAATAATAGGACTTAACATATGAATGATATTTAATATGACATCATGATGAAAGGCACCAAAATTGGAAAAATTGTTTGCTCAAGTAGGTCCCAGTTTATATTAGTGGTCTTAAAAATATTTTTCAATATTCCAGTTTCCTAACAACACAGCTTTTCTTAGCATCTAGATATCATTGTAAATTTTTTTTTATATGTTTACAAAAATATGTGCGATATTTTATTCTATATATTTAACACAACTCTTGAATAGGCGAATACAGCCATTGAGCAACTGAACACTAGATTTACTTTATTAGTTGCTATCAAATCCATGTTATTTAAATAAGTTTGACCATTGGTTCATGGCAAAAACGAACAAAAGAACAAGTTCGCTACAAGTCTTGATAGCCAAAAATTTATCTAAACTAATAAAATGCATGATTGCTGCGAATTTTAGTGCACCCACCTGGTATGAATAAGGCTTGGGAAAATATGATTAAACAGTATCTATTTATAGGCATTCATTTTAATTTTATAGTCAACTATATGATTCATAATTGTTAATAATTTTATCGGGCATTCTAGTTCCATTTTTGACTTCCATAAAATTGAGAAATTGATTTTTTTTTGTGATAAAATAGGAGTGATCAACATTTTCGAAAGACAGCTAATTTAAATTTACTTCTCTAGAACCATACGCGCGGCATGTATTCCGCAATTAACATACGGCAGCTGCAATAAAAGAGTTAAAAACAATTTATAACTTACTTTTGTTTGCTGTGGGTTGCTGTTGCATCGTTGCGTTGCAGCGGTCTGGGTTGAAGCGCCCGCAATTTATTCCACATCACTGCACATTCATTCAGCTTCATCTTGTGCTTCTGCCACAGTGATTTGCTATAAGGTTTTTGCTGCGGTTCGTTATTGTTTTTGCTTTTTGATTTTGTTTTTGCTTTTTTGTTGTCAATATGATCCGGTTTGTTGCAAATTTAATACAATGTAATTTTGATGCGTTTTAAACTCAAAAAAAAAAATGCAAGCATATTTTTAGATTTTACATTTTTTGAACAAGGAAAATTTTTAGCAGTTGGCTTAAAAGACATCCCCTCCGCCAGGTATACTTTTCTTTCAAATATTGTCATTACAGATAGTTTTACTTCATCTGAAACAAAATAAGTATTTAGCCATTAATAGATTTTAAGCAGTAAGAGCTCCTTTTTTTTCTACTACACAGAGAAAAAGGCACCTAATAAAATAGAACAAAATCAATAAGATATCTCTATGGTTTTTTTTTTCAAGAAGGATTCCTTATTATTTTAAATGGGAAAACCTTATTGAAAAAACAACAATTGTCTGTTGATTTTGTATGAAATAACAGGAAAGCTAATGTAACCAAAAATATATTCTTATTAATGAAATTAAAAAATGATTTAGGTGTGTTTATATAGGAAACTAATAAAACCAAACTAATAAGACCAATAGGGAAAAATTAATAGGATAACCTAATAAAATCAATAAGAAATAATTATTGTATACAATTTACAAGAAAACCTAATAGAATCAATAAGTTCTTCTCTATAGAATTTTTTTTTTGGTACCATGCTAATCGGAAACTGAGTAAAAACAAACGTGAGTAGCAAGTTTTCTTCTTGGTTTTATGTGTTTTTCTTGTTGAGACAATTAATAAGATTTGCAACATGAAAATAATAAGAAATACCCATAGAAAAATCTTCGTTTCTCTCTGCTGGGATACCCCTCAGCCTAAAAACGTTTCAAAGAGAAAATCTTATTGATTCTATTAGGAAGTTTTCGCTCTGTGTAGATGCTAATTTACGTATATACATGCATATAATAAAATTGGTATAGTTTTAAATTTTTGTGAATTTTCGAAAATGAAAAACAAACTTTAAATTTTTTAAAAGAGAAAAATTTTTTTCACTTACTTTTCAATAATGTCAAAAGTAGCCGGTAATATTAAAACGGCTAAATGATAGGAATATTTAGAATTTTTTTCCAGATATTGTGTAATATAATCGAATTGGTTTTATCAAAATTATGATGAGAGGTCGTTTTCAAAAATCTTTTATTTTGGAAAAAATTATAGAAAAAAACTTATCGATACAATTTGAAATACTAATTGTTGCAGTTAGGCAGTTACAAGGAGTCAAAAGTATAGTTATAATTAAAAAAAAAATTTTTTTTCCAATTTTAACTTTATATTCGAACTTTACGATTTACAATTGTTAATAATTTGATCAAGCTTCAGTTTAATTTTAATTCCTCAGAATTGGCAAAGATTTTTAGTGGTAAAATTTTAAAGAACACGAAAAAAAAGTTGAAGACCTACTGGCTGGGGCGCATACCACGCATACGGTTTCAAGTCCACCACAACGCTCATCAGCACCCAAATTATAAAATCTTGAAAATTAACAATTGCTATTTTTTGCTAACTTGCACCGTCTTTGACTAACGCAAGAGAGCTTGTGACAAGACCCCCCCGGACTAGGGGGTTTTTATCTTGTATTTGTTTTCAAGGGGATGACCCCTACATATGGATTACATTGTACTGGAACTGGAGAAATAGGAATAAGGTAAAAGGGAGTGATGTGCGCAAACGGGGACATTATGGAGCATTAAGTAAGCATAAAATGTATAACATAATTTCGCAAACTTTTGTAAGCCAGAATTAACCGCTGGTAATTGGTCGGCTTATTGCCCAGTGTATATACCTTCTACTCTATGCAGCTGTTAATGCTGATGTGCGAAGTGGTGGTCGCGAAACAGCCAGGTACATACTCCAACCAGTAAATCTTCAACTTTATTTTTCTTGTTCTAATACAAAAAAAATCTTTCCTAATAAACCAATAAAATTATATACGATTGAAGCTCCTAATGAATTTTGTGCAAAATGCTTGTAGCCAGAACTCTATCTGAGAAAAAGATTATTACTGTACAATTGTTAATAATTTTATCGGGTTTGAGTTCGATTTTGTCTCCTCAAAAATGAGATAAAATTGCAGTGATCAACTTTAAATTTTTATCATTTGACTGAAATTTTAATTACATTGAACTACGATGTTGTAATGCATTTATATTAAATTACTTTTTCAGGCTCAAGTTCAACCCTTGGTTGGTCACTTTTATGGCCATCCATAAAATAGACTACAAAAAAAGTTAAGTATATAATTAGAAAGTCAAATTGCTTGAGGTTTCGTTGCCGAGTGGTTAAAGCGGCGGTGTCAAAATTTTGAAATTTGATACGTCCAAAGTTCATAGGGTGAAGGGTGTTTGCTACCCAGACACAGCCGGTGGTCCACCTAGATAAAAAAATTACTCTTCTTTACTTTAATGATATTGATAAAAAAGTGACCAACCAAGGGTTGAACTTAAGCCTGAAAAAGTAATTTAATTTAAATTTTTATAATTTCCTAAATTTATTTCTTCGAGTGTACAAATAACTTTGTATTTCAATTGTTGTCTAGCACATGCCAACGTCTGTTAGGTGACAAAGAGTTGCTAGTGTCATGTGATGCTGCCTGTCAATAACGAGTGTCCTGTAAATATTACTTACTTTATCTAACAACTATTAAAGCTGCTTGTCTGAACAAACAACTTTAACAATGTAACACCAGAGATTAAATGTTGTGTAAACAACATTGTTACAACAAAAGCTAGTTTTTCAACATTTAAAATACAAAAAAAAAAAAAAAATCTGAGATTGATGTTGAAGGACTACAAAACAAAAAAAAAAAAAAATGCTGCTAAAACCCAACCATATTTTTTTTTCAATGCCTCTGAAAATGAGAGATTGAATTTCCAATTTAAATTTAAGGATTAGTTGCTTCGAAAAGTTTTTGGCTGGCTTTTGTTTTAGGAGACTCCCAGCCACATCATGCGCTTCAAATCCCTCAAAGGTATTGAACCAGAACAACGAAAAAATTCTTTCCAAACAAAATTTAAGCACATATTGTTCAACAGACAAACCTTATGTATCCACTCACTCAATGTTCTGCTCTTTTCTTTTTTTTTTTTTTGCCAAAATTTCCTTGGGTTTTTATTTTCTCTAGACCAACAGGCAAATAAAATTTCAAAGTTCATTATTTGAGAGTTAACATTTCTGGGTGTGATGCTTGTTTGGCAATTTGTTTAATAGCTGTAACTAAAGTTTTAAAATTTTAATTCTGTTTACTGAAGCATGTGAAAGGGAAAAGTATTTAATACAGCTGTTTTCAAAAATTTCTAATTTCCATAAAGGCAAGTACGAAATATCAATTTATTTTAATGGCACATTTAACTTTTCGTTCATGATTCGTTCTGATTTTCTTTTTGGTTTTTGTTTTAGTCGATTTAAAGAAAAACATAAAAGCATTGAGTTTTGATATGGATTCACGAAAAGAGAGTAAAATCTTCAAAAAATATGAGAAGTTTTATTCAAGAGAAAACAAACGGTAATAATTTTAAAAATCTGGGCAAATTATTCATTAAGAAACCATAATTATGTGATATAGACAGCTAGAATTCACAACTAGATCGTCATAGTGGAAAGTCCCTTTTGCAATTGTAAATTATTTTGTTCAAATATATGAAAAATGAGTTCTCATTCTACCCCTAGTCTCAACAGTCACAAGTAGAAGATAGCAAAATTAATTGTCTAATAGCATAAACACTGAATTACCACCAACCAGTTTAAAGCCAGACAACAACTTTTAGTACAAAGCAGTTTTTAAATTAGCACTTCGTTAAACAGAACTATAAGAAAAAATCTTTATTTTTTACAGCAGTGGTTACTTTAATGTTGTATTTTTCATAATGTCATTACGATTCACTCAATTGAAATATCTAGCCCAATACTATTAATGATTAAGCTATTCCAAAAAAAAAAAAAAAAAAATCTTCAATTATTGCATATTTAAAACACTTACCTTGATTTTCAGCAAAAATAGAATTTCTTTTATATATTTTCTTTCTCTTGCTTCGTTTTTCAATTTTATTTCTGTTTTCCTGTTCTAATTTTATGTTACTAATTTTACTAGCTTTTAATGAAAACAATTTGCAAAACTTTAGAAAATTTTCCAACAAAGAGAAAAGCAACAAATTTTATAAAAGTTTTGCTGAAAAGTAATAACATTTTCAAAAGCAGGAAAAACAATGAAGAGTAGAATTTCAATTGCATAGAAAAGAAATTTATTTTATTATATTATGGCTGTTTTTCAAGCAATCAGAAGAAAAAAAAAATATTCAAATATTGACATAATAATGAAAATTGTTGGAAAAGAAGACACGCGTAACTTTGTGCTGCAACTGCAGTCGTAAACAAGCAAAATATTGAAGAAATTTTAAGTCAAGTAGAAAGAAGAAGAAAAGCCTGGGTTTTGGAACTAAAATTTACAACTAAAATTAAATTCAAAAACAAAAGAAATCATTTTTGACTCATTCACCAAGAGCCTTGATTTTCCTGGAGAAAAATATTTCGAGGCAAAATATGTGTTTACGTTTGATAAAATGTATTAATTCAGGTCCAAAACTATAGACCTCTTTCAAATGTTTTCTGTCTTTTTCAGCTGTCTATATGCCGACGACATTTCGTTGGTGCTAATCAACTCATCAGTCAGTAGACTTGAAAAATTCTTAAAAGTTTGTTTGAAACTTAACTACTTATTCCATAATTCCCATGAACAAAATGAGAATCAGAAATGTTCAAACAAACCTTGAACACAGTAAACATTTATTTTAATAAAATGTTTTAACGGATTCTTTTATTTCAAACGATAACAAAACACACTTTTTTAGGGTTCTGTACTCATCAGAGTGAAACGGAACCCTATTACGGAGACAAGTACGTCCGTCCGTCCGTCCGTCCGTCACAGCGTCCATTCTCCGAAACGATAAGAGCTAGAGAGCTGAAATTTTCACAGGATATTGTTGTACCTTGCCGCTACAACAACAAATACTAAAAACAACAACAACAAGGCGAAAACTACCAGGTGTCCCCATACAACGAAAAGTTGCAATTAGCTATAACTCTCGAACCGTAAAAGATAGAAAGCTGAAATTTGCATAGTGTATGTATTTATAGATGCTTTACAACAACAAATGCTAAAGACAACAACAAGTGGAAAACTACCAGGTGTCCCTATACAACCTAAAGTAACAATAAGCCGTAGCTGCTAAACTGTAAAATACAGAGAGCTGAAATTCGCAGAATATATGTGTTTACATATGCCCTACTACAACAAATGCTAAAAACAACAACAACTCGAAAACTACCAGGTGTCCCTATACAACGTAGAGTAAAAATTAGCCGTAACTCCCAAACTGTAAGAGACAGAGAGATGAAATGTGAACAATATATGTACTAGCATGTGGCCTACAATATCAAATGCTAAAAACAACAACAAGTCGAAAATTACCAGGTGTCCCTATACAACGTAAGGTAACAACTAGCCGTTGCTATCGATGCGTGAGAGACAGAGGGATGAAATTTGGACAATATGTGTATTCACATATGCTCCACAACAGCACTTGCTAAAAACAACAACAAGAACTGTAAAACTACCAGGTGTCCCTATACAACGTAGAGTAATTGCTATAACTCTCGAACCGTAAGAGACAGAGAGTCGAAATTCGCACAGTGTATGTATTCCCAGATGCCTTATAACAACAAATTACAACAACAACAACAAAAAGTGGAAAATTACTAGGTGTCCCCGTACAACATAAAGTAGCTCTAAAGGTGTCCCCGTACAACATAAAGTAGCTCTAAAAACAGAGAGATGAAATTTATAAAATATACATACATTACACATATGTACATACGTACGGAACCCTAAGAGTGCGAGCCAGCCTCGTACTTGACTTAATTTATTTATATTTACAACACTTAGTCTGGGCTTTTGAGATCTCAGTTAAACTATTTTTAGTTTCGCCACTACGGCGAAATTTTCTTTTATTATTTCATTAAAGCAGAACATTTTAAGCAAAGCTTAGGTAAAACAGTGGCTCCTTAGAGAGCTTTTATTATGCGCCGCCACATATTTATTTTCATTTAAACTGAATCTAGTTTAACGAAAACCGCAAAAGTCAAACCTTAATAGTAAATGACTGTATAAATTACTGTGTGTTGTGTAAAGTAAACGTTCTTCAAAATTTTCGAGAAATTTCGATTCGGTAAAACTCGACATAGAGCATGGGGGGGCCAAAAGAAATCACCCTATTGCTGTTATTTTTGCACCTGTCGGCCAATGTAAAATTTGTTTTTCCATTTGTAAACTAAACAGCTGTAGAATACAAGTGAACAAGTCACAGAGCGATACACTCCCCACGAATGCGATATAATTGTGTCTATGACAAAGTGGACGATTTTTCGACTAAAATCATAATCAGCGGGCGGGTACATGAGCAAGCAAAACTATCGCTTCTGGGGTACGAAAAATCCACGAGTGATGCACGAGGAGCCATTATACCCGTTCAAAGTGAGTTAACTCTAGACAAGTCAATGGGCCATTTTTTTTCTCGATAATGCCGCTGGTCAAACAACAACACGCTATAGGGCCATGTTAACCTGAGTTTTTCTGCTGCAATTGAAAGAATTAATTCTGCGGGACATGTGACGGCTCCAACAGGACGAAGCAACGGCACACACTGCGCGAGCCACAACCGCGCATTCTGAAAGCCAAACAACATCGGAGCACCTGTTATATACATATGTAATATTATTATTTAAACAGCAGCATCATTTTGAGACGTTGCTGTGCTGTGTATGCTGCCACCGTTAGTAGAGAAATTTCATTGTGGCATTTGATTAGTGGAAAAACAAATTAAAAAATCAAAGAGTAGAAACTAGTTCTAACAAATGCGCATTCTAACAAGCCGTATTTATAAATGTTATGCTCAACTTATTCTGCTGAAATTACAACATTTCATGTGAAAAGTTATTTTCATTTCAATGAATTTTTAAACGAAATCTTTTTGTGCAAGTGCTTTGATATTATTGTTTTCAGTTTGGCTATAATTTGCAATTAAGCTGTTTAAATTAGTTTCACTTCTTTTACAAAAAAAAAAAAAAAAACCTTTGAAGTAAATGCTTGATAAACTGTTTTCCATTGAGTCTGTATGGGTTGTTTCAGTTTTTGTTTAACTGATTTTCTGATTCGTGTTGTAATACGAAATTGTAAGTTTTAATTTCGTTTTCAAACGAAATTTATGATTTGGTTTTAAAATGCAATAGCTGAAATTATTTTGCACTATAACGAAACATTTTAATGGTGTGTTATAAAAAGTCCATTGGAATGGGAAAGAAATAGTGATGAGCGAAAATAGAGCTCGTCGCAGCTCATAGAAGAAATTAAAAACTTGTTCTATTTAGTCATAACTCCCGCTAAGCGTAGGCAGAATTTTATATACCATGGAGTATAATATTTTGTACAACTCCAGCGACACTGACAGACTATTCGAAGTAACAGGCCCACAGTGCATCATTTTAAAAGAAGACAGTTGAAAATGCGTAACTTTGGATTTTTTTTAAACCCATTTTTATTACATCTGTCAGCAAAATGACAATTAGAAATTGGATGTAATTAATGGGGGTGTTAATTATATTAGATCAATACTTAAGATAATTTACAACGTTTGTTCATTAAAATGTGATAAACACATTAAAATATAGAAAGCTTTTTTTTTTTAGGAAAAAAAAGCCATTTGGTCCTTCTAGTAACGGTTAACTATATAGTTCTGATGGCTTAGATCGCTCAAGTCTTCTGGGTGCCAGAGTTTCGTTCGCCGGCAACTGTCTTACAGGCCAACCTAAATTAGCGCGTCAAGTGTAATGACACTGTCTAAGCTCCCCCCCCCCCCCCCCCCCACTTGGTATGGAAATGGGTGGTTTAGACAACAAAAATACGCTTGATGCGCCAATTTAAGTTGGTCTATGAATTCCGTGTTGGAATATTGTGTTAAACATGTTTGAGTATGTTTGAGGCTGTTGATACGGGTGACTTCTTTCACTGTTTTGACATTTTTAATTGGATTGCCATTTTGTTTTGTATATGCTAGTCTAACCTTAAATTTTCGCTGCGAAGCGTAGAACTGGACTCAGGCGGAAAGTATTTATCTCAGACTCAAGATAAATAACCGTTTTGCTAAATGGATTTTCTGTTTAATTTCTTGTTTTTAAAGTAGTAAAGTAGATCCTAAGTTTTATATAAAAAAAAATTCACAAAGGTTTTTTTTTTGCAATTTTTCACCTTCAATTTATTATATTCTCAAACCAAAAGTACAAATAATAAAAAATCAGAAATATATTTAAGTAGAACAAGGAAATATCCTTAAACTCTTGTAAAAATGTATATATATATATATGCTACATTAAGCAATTTTGTAAACACCATAAATTGAAATAAATAAATTGAATTGAATTGAATTGAATAAAGTTGTTTGTAGTCTTTTTAAGCCGTCCCTATGCCACCGACATCTCGTTGATGCTAATCATCAATCATCATTAGTAGACTCGAAAAATCTTAAAAGAAAGTTTGAAATTCAGCTCCCCATTCCAAAATTTCCACAAACAAAATGAGAATCAGAAATGTTCAGACAAACTTTTAATACCGAAAAACATTTTTGCGTTTACTGATGAGTTGATTAGCATCAACGACAGAAAACATTAATAAAGTCTATTTTAAGACCTAAAAGAATACATTACAATTGACAATTAATTACTTTTTTAATGTTCTTTGTAGTTGTTAACAATTTGCTAACTTTGTCGCACTATGTTAAGAAATGACAAACTTTGGCTTAAATTTAGCTCATACTTGAGCTTTCTTTGAATGCAGGTTTAATTCGCTGTATCGCTTTGTAATAATGACGGCCAATATACTTATATGCTGATTTATACATATGTACATGTTCTCATTGAATGTAGTTTTAAGTGAAAAATTCGCACAAACATTATGGCACACAGCACACAGGAGAACTAAAAGCCAAACACCACCCACATGCAGCAACACTAAGCCATAGAATTTAGCCATTTTAAGACCATAAGCCAGAGTCACAAGGCAACATACTCTCAAGTACACACACACACACACACACACACACTCAAACTGACGCTTATACAAAATCATATAACAGCAAATAGGCAAACATTATGTAACATCAAGGCAAACACTTACGCTCGTAAATAACAAACATCTTTAACGGCAAGCAAGTTGTTTGTTCTTAATACCTTTAAGCCCTGTTAGAGTAACAAAAGAGTTTATTGTCAGACTGTGTTATACGGGTATCAGGAAGACGTTAACGTTGGCATATTTTACAACTCCAATTACAATGAAAATGTGTTTGGGGCCGACTACACCTACACGCATACACACATGTATGTGTGAAAAGGAAAGCTATGCATGCATAAGCATGATTTGGCATGTTTTCTAAGAGCTTTTCAAGCGTGAAATATGTTAAGCATATTCTAAGAAGTTATACAATTATATAGCTGAATATATAATGCTGCAGACTTAAGCACATTTGTTAAATAAAATATCACCAAGTCTTCCTAAAGGAAGCCTAGTGGCAAGTGATTGCAAGTCAGCAGCTTTAGCGACTATATTGGTGACTCATATATGAGGATACACTCTTATGTTTCGGAATTTGGCAAACCTAGTGTTGCAATCCGGCAACTGACAGCTCTATCATAAAGTTGGTTATTTTTGAGGTTATACATACTGAGGACATTTTCACATACGAGCGCTATTTGGCTTGTCGCAAAATGAGAATCAGAAATTTATTAAATTCGATATTTCGATATCACAATGTATATCTTCTTCAGGAATGTTTCGATGTTTTTTCCTGAAGAAGATATCCATTGTGATATCGAAATATCGAATTTAATAAATACTTAAAAAAAAAACAAGTGACCTAAGGCTCGAACAATTAAAATACTAAACAACAAAGGTCGAAAAATTAGCATCAAAAATATAGTGAACATTTTTGTGCGATTATTTTTGAAAGCTTTGAGCTGCAGTGCATGGATGAACTTAATTCAATTTTTGGCGATAAAATTTTAATTAAAATTTTGATGAATTCAATCGTGGTCGTAAATCACGCCAAGATTGACGAAAAGCATTTGTTATTTTGAAAACCACTGATATTGTGCGCGACTTGATATTGCAAAATCGTTATGTGAGCCAACGTGAGATTCACACGACATCAGGCATTAGTGGGACATTCAATATTGCATAAACATTTTACTGCCCCAAAAAATTTGTTTGCAGTACATCCCACTTAATTTGTAAATCGCTCAAAAAAAAAAGCTCGTGTCGATTGGTCTAAAGAAATGCTCAAAAAAAGCGATCGCAAGATTCGAAACGCGTAATAGCTGATGAATCGTGGATTTAGGCATATGAGCGCTAAAATAAACAGTAGTCGAGCATATGGGTGTTTCAAGGCGAGCAAAATCCAACACAAATTGTTCGCGGTCGAAGCGATTCCAAGCAAATGGCCGTCTGTTTTTTCGGAAAAATTCGAATATGTTGCAATTATAGCACTACAACAAAGCAGAGCAGTTAATATTCTGCATGGTACACAGCGATTTGTTTGCCAGTTGTCTTCCAAGAAATCAGAAAACAGCCAACCGCCGAAAGCGGATCACTCTTCACCACGAAAATGCCGCCTCTCACACATCGGCTCAAGCAACTGCATTTCTGAGCAACCAAAACCTCGACTTGATGAGTCATTCGCCTTATAGTACTGACTTGGCAACGAATGACTTATTTTTACTTCCGCACGTAAATGCAAACTGACCAAATATCACAGTTATCGATAACGATAATTCTCATGCTGCTAGAAGAAAGAAAAAAAAACACTCCTTTAGTAATTTACAGTGATATAAAAATATGTATTAATAAAACTGAATCTCTGACGGTAACAGCACAATCACTGAAATGTAGATACGGAGTTTGCATCCTACCTTCTTATAAAGCAAAAGAAATATCACAATAGAACTGTTAAAATTCCGATACTTTTATGTATAAAGTGTATTCAACTGTGGCTAAAGCGATATCATACATTATTATTGAGCACACTATTAAAATCGCTGCAATAATATTCCGAAAAAAGAAATTGATTTCTTTGGGTGTATCCTTCTGAACATAAACTCTACTGAAGCATATAACCAAAAAGAATGTCAACTTCCGGTTACCTCAAAGGCATCAAAGTAAATTGTGTTAAATTTTTTGTACACTCTGGTGTACATAAAATTCTGATTGTGAGCGAAATAAATTACTTCCTTTATTTTGTCATTAAATTGCGTTCGTGCGTAAATTTTGTAGGTAATATTTTCCAAAGATATGTATCTAGTTGATTGCAAAGAGAAGAATTTAAAACATTTTGCTGAAATATTAACAAAGTTTACTTTGGTTAGACTTTTTTTTCCGTATGTATGTATGTATGTATGTATGTATGTATGTATGTATGTATGTATGTATGTATGTATGTATGTATGTATGTATGTATGTATGTATGTATGTATGTATGTATGTATGTATGTATGTATGTATGTATGTATGTATGTATGTATGTATGTATGTATGTATGTATGTATGTATGTATGTATGTATGTATGTATGTATGTATGTATGTATGTATGTATGTATGTATGTATGTATGTATGTATGTATGTATGTATGTATGTATGTATGTATGTATGTATGTATGTATGTATGTATGTATGTATGTATGTATGTATGTATGTATGTATGTATGTATGTATGTATGTATGTATGTATGTATGTATGTATGTATGTATGTATGTATGTATGTATGTATGTATGTATGTATGTATGTATGTATGTATGTATGTATGTATGTATGTATGTATGTATGTATGTATGTATGTATGTATGTATGTATGTATGTATGTATGTATGTATGTATGTATGTATGTATGTATGTATGTATGTATGTATGTATGTATGTATGTATGTATGTATGTATGTATGTATGTATGTATGTATGTATGTATGTATGTATGTATGTATGTATGTATGTATGTATGTATGTATGTATGTATGTATGTATGTATGTATGTATGTATGTATGTATGTATGTATGTATGTATGTATGTATGTATGTATGTATGTATGTATGTATGTATGTATGTATGTATGTATGTATGTATGTATGTATGTATGTATGTATGTATGTATGTATGTATGTATGTATGTATGTATGTATGTATGTATGTATGTATGTATGTATCTATGTATGTATGTATGTATGTATGTATGTATGTATGTATGTATGTATGTATGTATGTATTAATGATACAAAATTTGTTCAAAGTGTAATACATGACTTACCGCCACTGCCTTGAAGCACAAACGAATTATAAGACATTTTTCAAATTAACTGTGAAAAAAAAAAGAAAATAAAATCAAGGTGAATGTTTGTTGAAATGAAATATTGTTTGAGAAAATGTTGCTGCGATTTAAAATATTCAGGGAAGATGTGAGTTCTTTTAAAATTAATTTTGCATTTTCCTGCAGGAAATTTGTAACAGTGGAAAACCAATTCAAAACGTCCATTAGACAGAGTAGTTTTGTATGGTTAAAAAAGAGCAAGGGAATGTCAGAAACTCCGCAGCCAACAAACTGTAGAAACATTAACATTAGTAGGATGGCTGAAAGCTACTGCTTGAAAACAGCATACAATTAGTCAGTGCCTGGTTGCGTAGCAATTTGGGTGGTGATGAGTGTCGTGGTACCCCAACCGATGGGGCTTCAGCTTTACTTTTCTTGTCTTCTTTCAAAATCAGGAACACTGCAAGTTTTTCACACAACAATCTTTCTCGGTTCTGGGGAAGTGAAATCGTACTCATGCCCGTTAAAATAATTACAAATTTGTTAATTTCCGAAAAATTATCATTATGCCATAATAATCCTCCCCCCAGCTTGCTTCATATATTTTACTTTTTACAATTTTCTACAATGAACAATTAGAAATATCTAAGAAATAATAAATTCTGCATTGAATCCAGCCTCTCTCTTGTCTGTAATTCAGTCCATAATAGTGACTACTATTATGTATTTTAAGCTGCATTTCGTATGCACCATTCACTACTTCCCGGAATATGAAGGTAAACGAAGAATAAAATCCTAGAATATTTGATGTTTCAAGATGTTTTCAATAGTACACAAACAGTAGAATTTGGCTATAAATTAGAATATCATGCGCATGCAAGCATAAATGTACGCAAACTTTTCTGGAAAGTTTTGACATAATTCTTTGTTTATACACCCAGAAAAAGATGGATTTTACAATAACAGGTGAGCCAAAAGAAATCATCCGATGTTTGTTTGGCTTTCAGAATATCGGCTGTGCATCGCGTACTGTGTGCTGTTGCTCCATCCGATTGGAAGTACGTGTCTCACAGACCTAATTCGTTCAATTGCGGTAGAAAAAATTCGGTTATCATTGCTTTATAGAGCGTTGTTGTTTGACCAGTGGCGTCCTCGAAAAAAAAAAAATTTTCCCGATGACTCGTCAAGCGTGAACAGCGCAACATGCATTCACTTTGAGCGGGTGTAAGGGCTCCTTGTGCATCACATGTAGATTTTCTGTACCCCAGAAGTGATAGTTTTGCTTGTTCATGTACCCGACCGCTGAGGGGGAAGGAAATGAGCCTCATCGCTAATAATGATTTCAGTTGAAAAATAGTCCACTTTGTCATACACACGATCATTTCGCGTTTTTGGGTAGTGATCGCTCCATGACTTGTTCACTGGCATTCTACAGCTGCCTAGTTCACAAATGTGAAAGCAGATTTGACATTAGCCGACATTAAAATAAAAGAGCAACAAAAAATAAGAGCAATTTCTAATGGGGCGATTTCTTTTGGCCCACCTTGTATAACAATAAAACGATCGAGGGCGTTGTAGGAATTAATTTTTCTGTTGTATCTTGATGTTCGCAATTAAACAAAAAAGTCTAACACTCCCGATGAGGCTGAAAACCATCCATATTAATCCAAAACAAAAGCTGGCGTTTTCTTCTTTTCTCCCTTAAAGATAAAATAATGTGATAACTCAATAACTTAGATTTCATAAATCTTAAGTGAATACAAAGCAAAGGAAATAAAATAACAACTATCACAATCAAGTCTGAAATTCCCATTTTAGTAGTAATGAAATGTAATTTCATTTTCTGCGCCATTAAATAAAAATAAAAGGAGAAGAAAAGGTTCTTGTAGAAATCATTTTAAAGTTTTCGAGTGGTACATAATACTGCCACACAAAATGTGTGCGTTTGCTATACCCATTACCACATAATTAAACCTAATCATAATAAAATGTGCTAAAGGACCTGCAAAAAAAAGTTGCTTTCTGTTTTTGCTCGGTAAACAGACAACGCACATACATATTTTTAATTATAAAAGTACTAAAGCGAAATCGTGCTTATACTAAAACTAACACTTCATTTTCATTCATTATGTATCCTTCGTGTTGCCAGCACAAATACATTGCTGCACAGGTTGTTATGCCATTATCAACACAGTCAAACCATCAGACATCTAAACAAGTAGCAATTAGTATACAAGCAGTACAAGGCAAAATACTGGTGCTGCATGAAAACGTTTGCTATTGTTAAAGGAAGACTTTTTTGTGATTGGCTTTTAATAAAAATAATAGTAAGTAAAATTTTATTAAAGCTAAATTCAAGCACATCTAGGATAAGAAGCATAAATCTGTTTTCCAAATTTTTGGTGAATTTTAACAATAAATTTTAACTTAGTTCTACGTTTGTACGATTTAAAAAAAAAGGACATGTGGCAGCTGCTCATATCGTTTTACCTATAAATAAAAAAAATTGATATTGAAGCTAGGAGTGGATCTTCTCAACCTTTTGTGTGTTTATGTGGCATATTCGAAATAAAGGATATATGGGAGCCACACACATACTTTTACCTATTACAACAAAATTGCACAGAGTGATTGAAAACAAAAAGTCCGAGCCTTATTTGAGTAAGTAAAATAATTAGAACCTTATACGAATAGTGCTTTGACAGATCTAGTTTTACTCTCTCTCTCTCTCTCTCTCTCTAGCACATCTCCTTGATTAAAGAAAATCGCCTTAAACTTTTATGTATTGACATATTGTGGTAAAACTTTTAAAAATGGCCAGAAGTTCTGTGTTTCAAGTCTGCAGAAAATCTAAGACGTACAGATAAAAGCATATATGATTCACCCATATATCCTTTGTTTTAATTTTGCAATTTACGATATATTTTCCTTCGTAATGCCGCTTAAGCACATATAAGGTTGAGAAAAAACTATTGCCAACTTCTCTCTAAAACTTTGTACTTATATGTGTAGGGACATGTCTGGCTCCCATATATCCTTTTTTTTAATATCACCTTAACATAGAACTAAGTCATAGTTTGCTACCAGAATACCACAAACAACTTTTAGAAAGTTCTTGCTGTGGGAGTATAATCTTAATTATAAAGACAATTTCTTTTTTTTTTTCGCTATATTTTAAAATCAAAAATATTCATTAAATCTTTGTTTGTGGAGAGATTGCAATGAAACTCATAGAAAGGAACGGAATGGGTAATTGTAATCATTCTGTCAAATTTTGTTGTAATAGGTAAAAGGATGTGTGAAGTGGCCATATATCCTTTATTTTGGAAATGCAAAATAAACACTCAAAAGGTAGAGAGAAACCAGTCCCAGCTTCGACAACAAATGGAGTATTTGTAGGTAAAAGAAATTTTATATCTCCCACATGTCCTTTTTTTGAAAAATCCTCCGAACGTAGAACAAAGTTATAATTTATTGCTAAAGTTCATCAACAATTTTGCAGAGCTTTCAAGTATTGTGAGTATAATAGCTTGTTTTTAAATCTATCATGCCTCTATTTTTTTTATTAGGGAAATAGCTCAAAAGCTTTATTTATTAATAAATTGCAATACATCCTGCAGAAAGGTACAGAAATTCTATTTTTAATCTCCCTGTAAAATGTTGTTGTGTTAGGTAAATGGATGCGTGAAGCGGCCATATATCCTTTATTTTGTAAACGTCACATAAACACACAAAAGGCTGAGAAAAACTAGTCCCAGCTTTTAAACCAAATTTTGTATTTATAGGTAAACGGATATGTATACCTCCCACATGTCCTTTTTTTTTAAATCGTTTGAACGTAGAACTAAGCTGAAATTTACTACCAAAATTCAGGCAAACTGTACAGAGCTTTGTAGTACTGTAATGCTACTTTGTAAAAAAATCTATCTTTTTCTATATTTTATGAAGAAAATGGCAGTAAAACTTTATCTACGGACAAATTGAAATGCAACTTGTTGAAAGGTACAGAAATTGTGTTCTTAATCTTCCCCCAAAATTTTGTTGTAATGGGTCAAAGAATGTCGGACTCGTCCGAATATCCTTTGTTTTGAAAATTGAAATTAAATTTTTCTTACTAAATACACAAGTCTATAAAACTAAAATTATCATGCGGTTTCTCGTATGCTGACGGCACTGCCAATCATTTTCAATAAAACAAAAAATCACCCTTTAATAAACAAACAGACAATCACGTTCCTAGAGTTTTGTAAAAAACTAACCAACTAATGAAAAGTGTTGTTCTAATTTAATTACGACCATATTGTGCAGCAAGTGAATGATTAAGGACTTGCTGTAAGCAGACCAGAAAAACAAAACACTCACACACATAAATACTAAACACAAGGATACAAAGATACGAGCGCCACTGCAAAAAGTTTTTAAAAAAATTTAGCTTGAAATAAAATTAAATATCAATAATTTATACCCTCCAAGATTCATTAGCAAGCAATTGGTAGTAGTCTAACAATTTTTTTTAGACACAAGAGATTTTATCGGCTTAAAGTGAGCTCCTAGTAAATAGTTCTGTCGAAGAGTTGTGTTATAGTGCCCAGTATCAGAATCTCTATGCACATAGATGCGATGTACCATGGAGCCGATCTAAAAGATGTTTACTCTGTGGTGTATCAAGTTCGGGTTTCAATTGAACATTATTCCGAATAACTGGCCGGTTTGTTGAGTCATCTTCTGTGGTTTGTTGAGTTTTGGCTTTGCTTCACTACTGTTTGTTTGGCAGCTCATAGACTTAAGGCCACTGCTTGTGAGCCTCATGCCAATTTTTGAAGTGACTTAATCTCTGTGTTACGTTTTTTCCGATTAAATGGGTCTAGGCGTTCTACTTATTTTACCAGCTTATACTAAAATCATTGAATCTTAAGTACAGTCGCTTGCTATGGCTCCTGGATGGTGGTGTCTGGTACAAAGGTTGTCATATAAAACCTCCTTGATTCCTACTGAAGTAAAAGTTTCCTTAAAGTAGTGCATGGGGACTGTGAAACCCAATCATGGAAACATGGAATGGCCCATGCGCTTCCAAAAAGCTAAAGGAGGTATAAATCGTGAATGTCCATGCCATGGAAAATTTTTAAATGTTCAGCTTAAATGCCCTGCTGTCTTATTTCTGGCCGGCCGATGAATATTTGCGAGCCCACCTAAATGTGAAATGCTTCATATGTCTGCAATAGGCTGAAGGACATGTTCTTTACAAAGCGTAAATTTTCTCGTCATGGAAAATTTCTAAATGTTCAGCTTAAATTTCTTGCTGCCGTATTTCTGGTTGGTCGATGCATATTTGCGAGTTGAAAGGTAAATCAGAAATATTCATAATCAGGACCATTCTATGAACTTCTGTATTAAAATTTGAAATTATTATTATTATGAAATTCTTTTCTGCCGGCTATGAAAGTTAAAAATTTAGTGGCAGTAGCATCATTGTTTGTGGGGCGTTAAAATAACCAGCCAGGGATGGAAAACTAGGACCACTGCTCAGCCAGAACTTCTGGATGAAATTAAATGCGGTGCATATATCAGCTCCCTTATATTCTTATAGTAGCATACATTTCAAACTCTGCCACATGGGAATAATTTTGTGGCAACTAAATATTTTTGAGCTGGCATTCACTCAGCAGGTAATTAAAGGATATGATTTTTACCATGACACTAAACATATTCTTACCAGTTGCGAGTTAAAGTAAATTTTCAGTCTCACTTGTTGCAATGAATGACAGATATAAATTAAATATTTATTAACACAATTAAATGTTATTGCCACCACAATAGCAAACACAATACAAAAAAACCATACAGCCACCAGCCATCTATGTATGTAATTGAACAATAAAATTCAATTTTTAATTAAGCCCACACAACTGCTACACATTTTTGTTATAATATTAATATAATGCCCAGAACAATATAAAATCACCATTTGTCATTCAGCAAGCCCGTTATATTGTCAGTTGCCTAAAATGTTTTGGAATAATAAACATCTTGTCTATTTGCTGGCATCTTGTGCTGAGAAAATTTATTTTTATTTTTAATTTTTCCTTTTTTTGATTTCTTAAAATATCACCTAAAGTCATGGTGTTAATGAAATAAGGAATTGATTTCTGCTGTTTGTCCATAAAAGGCATTAATCTTCCGTCTACGTGTTTTGAGCTGAAACAAAGATTGCCTTTATCATCTGTAGCGGAAACGGAAGTAATGAAATGAATATGTTGAAACAAAAATAAAGTAACGCACACATATCTTTTCATCGATTAATTTTTAAACAAGCTAAAAGCTTTTTCATCTCAACAAAAGCGAAATTAGTGGAGGAGGCAAAAGAGAAAGCGGACAAGAATTTTAAATGAATTTAATACCTGTTGCTAGTGGATATTTTTTTATCTTTGCCGTTTTGATTAAATGAAAACTTGTCTTCAAGGACCTGTTTAAGGATGGTTGGTTATAGAGAGATTGGAATGTTCATTGAAAATAAGTTTATTTAAGCCAAAGAAAATAGGTGTTTAATTTAACTTTATCGGATTGTAGTTGGATTTAATTTCTTTGGAATTGAGAAATAATTGTTTGTGGTGAAATTAAAGTGATCAACACATTTTGAAAGAGGCTTTAAGGTTAAAATTAAAATTAATTCTTATTTAATTTAACTTTATAACCCACAAAGATTTAATAAATTGGGTTATAGTTGAAGTGTACTTGCTTAGAATTGAGAAAGAATTTTTTTTGTGGCCAAGTTGCGGTAATGAACATATGTATTTAAAGAAGACAAGAGGACTTATTGGCTGGGGAACATGCTATGTTTGCTTAACGTTTGTCATTTGCTATATAAGAACTAGTTAATTAATTTAAATCTAAAAATAGACTTTTTTCGAATCTACCGATTCGGCATATAGACGATACAAAAAAGACAGAAAACATTATGAAAGTCAATATTTTTAGACTTGAAATAATTAAAATTAATGTTTAGTCTTTGCACGACTTTAAATTAGTTCTACCTGAAATCATGCGAGACTTTGATAAGCCATAGTACTAAGCATGTCCTTTCGCATTCTTATTTAAATTAAATTTAAAATTTATTTTATTTTTATTTGCTTTCGATAACCCTGCCTCTGCATCATGCTCTATATATGTTTGTTTCATTTCTGTTTTACATTCTTGCGGATGTAGTATTTTCTTTATGATTCAATTTATTAACGTAACAGTGATTTTGCATCTATTTTTATTGGATGTGTTTTCTTTGGTAACTAATTTTTTATGTGTTTTTTATTTTATGGAAAACATTAAGCATTATGGGGTGTGTGGTTCAACACAACTCTTAAAAATGATTAATATTTTAAAATGGAGGAAAAGTAAAGAAAAAATTTAATTAAATTCATTTTTTTTAATCAATTCATGCAGTTCTATGGTATACAATATTTGTCAAATTACAACTTTTACGGGATAGTTGTGACAAACCTGAAAATGCACATCGTTTTGTGGTCTTTTTCTCTAAATATTCCCGTTTTCAAATTTGGATCCTTATTTATTTATTATAATTAATAATTAATAAAAAATTTTTTTTTAAATCTGTAGGTGTAAAGTTGATGAATTTTAAGTCCCAGAAGAATGCATTTTTTTTTCTTTAAGAACTTTAAGCTTTTGGCATTGTAGCCACAAATAGTAGTTAATTTTTATCACACTTTAAAAGTTACCGTGAAAATTTAAAGCTATAAAAATAAATTGCAATAATTGTTTTATACCTTTTATGATTGTTTTATATCTTTTATACTTTTTACTTGTTTTCCAGTAAAAAAAAAAAACAGACTGAAACAATTTTCATCTGTATTGTCACAACTGTTTTCAGACAAAAAAAAAAAAAAAAAAAAAAGGAACAGAAGGATAACGACACATTGAAAATTTCTGGTGAATAACAAAAAAGAAAACTAAAAAAATACTGTTTTTATGGCAACAATGAATATTGATTTTTTTTTAAACTCTGCTTCTTCACAACAAATCGGCACTTTTTAACTTGGCTTTAAATAAACACTTAATTTACATACATGCAGTTGTAAATGTTTATTAAAATTAATCAGTTTATTTTGGTTGCATGGTGCATTAAAACGGTGCATAATTTCAAATAAATTAATTTTAAAATTTCGGAAAAAAAAATAATTGATTGTTTTTTAATGAAGCTTTTAAGGCATTCGCAAGCTTTCGTCATATTGGAGTGTGGCGTATTGTAACATACTTTGACTAGGGAATTTTATATTTTAAATTTGTTATAAGATTTTTTAGGATAGAATCTGAAGCTGTAAACAAGTTCACCTGCGAAAAATTGCAAAAATACTAAAATATACTTCAAATAGTTTTTTTTAAATACAAACACAAAACTGTGAAGCTTCTTGCTTGTCTGCAGAATCACCCAGAGCTTTCGGCAGGAATCGAACCTGCAACCTCATCGGGGACGAGGTTAGTGATCAACATTTAGTGATCAACATTTTTGAAGAGGATATAAAAGTCACTGATACTGAAGACTTATTGGCTGGGGTACCCACCGCGACTGTTTCACATTCACCACGACTCTTATCAGCAGCCAAATTTGCTTCGAACTCAGGCCAGGGCTAATTGTATACTGTTTTTAAGCAGCAGCTTTTCTTAAGCATATTATAAAAATGATGCTTGCTAAAATCTGAAAGTGAACAATTTTATTCTCAAAAGTTATAAATAAACTCAATCCATGTCGAACGTCAAATGTCTGTTCTAAGCCGCTTTGATTACAATTTGTAATCGATTACATTGCATTCAAAAAGAATCACAATAATTACATAATTCTCTTTTAGGCGAATTCGGAATAGTTATTGATTATAATTACAAAGAATCTCCAAATTATTTATTTAAAATTAATCTCGAAAGCAAAACTGTTTCAGCTCATTTGATTTTAATAAACAAATCCAAAAGTTTTTCCTTTCGAATCGAAATACATAATCAACAGATAGTTCCCATCTCAAACACCGTTTTTGATTTTTTTTTTTTTTTGTTGATTATGAATGAATGCTTGAACTAAATTTGAGTTGAAGGAAAATACAACGAATAGAGTAAATTCATAAAAAAACGTCCTTAAAAGTAGTAATATTAATTACTTTTGATTACTTAAGTAGTAGTTAGCATTATTTGTAATGGTAATTCTAAATTAAGTTCTATTACTTATAATTTTTATGTAACGATAATCACTTACCTCCCATTTTTTTACGCAGGATCAAAATTATAAAGTATTAAACTTCTATATATCATATTTTGAAAATATTTTTAATATTCACAATGCATTAAACTGCTGTTTGTGGTTTCTTTTCCACATAGTTTGTTTTTCACAGTATTTTAAATTTCAATTTCAAAACGTTAGCAATTTTATTTTGCCCACATTTCTCCAACACAATAGTCTTGTTTGTTTGTTTTTCTTTTGCTTTCTTTTAATTTAAGTAATTACATTTGTTTTTTATAAAGACCAAAGACAAAGTACACAAAGTTGTTGCTGTTGCAGGCGATGTGAGATATTGTGCAACCTTTCGTTTCCTCTCCCCTCCGAAAAAAAATACTGTTGTCTTTTTTAGCTTTAATCTTCTTTACGACTTTATGCACAAAAATGTGGCTGAAACGTGCAACAAAAGATACTTAACAGATTAAAACTTGCCGGAGACATCTTTTACACTTGCTTTTTGTTATCTCTGTTACGACTCCTACTACTTTGTGTTCTGAAGTAAAATTTGAAAAAATAGAAACTCCTTGCCGGCAGGCAGATTGCCAATCTAAAGCGACAATCATGCCACTCGGAAACATGAGCCGCGGAGTTCAAGGATGGATGCTGACGAGAAAGTGCGACGACGGCTTCGGTGGACAACTAGTTGTCCACCCTGCTAAATGTCTTTGATGTTTTCTTTGTCTTATTTAATTAATATCAATCAAAAAAATAATATAGAAAAAACTTGAGCCTGAGATAAACTTAAAACAAAAATAATTTTCATTTACGTATGTATTAAGTAAATCCCAATTATTTAGTGACAAAAAATGTGTATTTTTTTCGCTCAAAATTTCACACATAATTTTTTACCTTCAAAACTAATCATTTTAAAACTTTTCCAAACGATCAGATGCAGATGTCAAACACAGAATTTTTAGGTGGAGCACAAGTGTTGGACTGTTTGACCCAGCAACTTTTCATTTTATTTATTAATTTTTTTTTTGCACCAACATTAAAACAATAATATACGAAACTTTAGCTGAAATTTAATAACAAATCCAACAGCGAAAGGTTGATTGTTTTCTACACCCTGAATTGCTTCAAAAGCAAGTAATTCGAATAGTGAAAATAAATTTTTCAACATTTTATATTTTTTGTTTTGGCACCTGCTGACAGACAAATTTGAAATTCAAAGTGGTTATCAATTTGTTTACTGAAAATAGTAAACCAGCATATCTGAAAACGTATTGAACATTCACCGATTAAATTAATAAGAAAAACATCAAATGTGTACTAAAAACTAGAAAACAGCTAGAAATTTCAATTATATTAAAAAAGAAGCATTAAACTGAAACACAGCATGGGATAGATTATAAAAATTAGGGAGAAAAAAAGCAAAAATCAAAATAGAATGATACAATATTTATGGCAGGGTGATATAGTGTAGTTTTAAGTAACAATATTTCAAACTACTGCAACCTTTTATTTTGTGAGGTTTGAAAAAACGAAAGCAGCGTGAACAAATTTGGTAGAAAAAAGTATGGGAATGCTACTTTTAGCATAAGAAATTGTTGAATGATACAAACATATAGATTTTTGTTTAAAATTAACATTGAATCATGTTAATTTTAAAAGAGTATATTTCAATATTACTTTAAAACAAATTGATTTAATATTTTTCACAGTTAAAATAACTTTACACTTTGTGAAATTCGTGTTAAAATTAGAATTTCTACAGGTTACAGCTGCGATGCTAGATTTAATAAATCAGCATAGAAAAATTTTCGAGGTTTTGCCACAAATCATATAAATAACAGGTGGGCTAAAATAAGTCATCCAATGTTGTTTGGCTTTTAGAATATCGTCTGTGACTCGCGCAGTGTATGGCGTTGCTCCATCCGGTTGGAACCACATGTCCTCTAGATCCAAGTCGTTCAGTTGTGGCCGAAAAAACTCGGTTAATATGACCCTAAAGCGCGTTGTCGATTGACAAAGTGGCGTCTTCAAAAAAAAAAAAAAATTTGCCCGATGACTTCTCCAGCGTGAAGAGCGCACCATGCAGTCACTTGGAGCGGGTGTAATGGCTGCTCGTGCATCACTCGTGAATTTTCGGTGCCCCAGAAGCGTTACATTTGCTTGTTCATGTACCCGCTGAGGTGGAAGGAAATGAGCTTCATCGCTCATTATGGTTTTGTGCGAAAAATCGTCTAATTCGTCGTTAGACACGATTATTCCACGTTCTTGTGGAGTGTAGCGCTCTATGGCTTGTTGAGTTGTATTCTACAGCCATTTAATTCACAAATAATATAAAAAATTAGATTTGACATTGGTCACCATTTGCAAAAATAAAAGCAACTTTCTTTTGGCCCACCTGTTAGATAAATATATGAGACAGAATTAGTATTGCTCAGTGTTAAACATAAACAAATGACTAATTTTAATACAAACTTGTATTAGTTCTATTTGAATCGCTTGTTTTTCGCTTTTTTTCGGGTGTTGGGCTCTTCTATAGCAGTGAGGTTGCGGTTCGAATCCCGTCAGAGGCAAACAAAAGACCTGGTGCAGTATAAAAGAAAAAAGAAATGAAATATAATAAATAAAAGGAACGTAAATAAATTCAAAATTTTATTTCATTTCATTCATTTAGATCAAATACCAAATCAGATTGCATTAAAATGAAAAACATTAAAACAACCTCTAGTTTTCAACATTTTATACCTGTTTTTTTTTCTGTGTGTATACGGTGGAATAATCCAGATGTAAGTGGCGGTCTTATACATTTTTTCCCATCGTTTTTTCAAGCTCGAGCTCCAAACTTGAAACAACATTTAGCTTTTTCATTTTAAAATTAAAAAAAGACTACAAATCTTTAATTATTCCCAGGGCTATAAGCTTCTTGCTGCCACACCAGCCAGCTGTCTTCCTTCATTTTCTAGGAGGAAAATATTCATCTTCCTATAAAGTATAAATTGTGCTGTTTTTTTTTTTTAATTTTAATTGAAATTTTTACGCACTATCGATAGTCTTAGCAAATGTGAATTAAAAGATTAAATCATCTCTATAAACTAATAACTTGTAGCAAGTGATTTGCTGGCTTCTCTAAGACTATTACATAGTGAATAGCGATGCCTCTAATTGGTGTGATTCTCATAGTCGATCTCATTAGACCGTGACAATTGTTACTATCAAAACCATAGTGACAGTCTTGTCATGACAACTGTCACTTTTTGAGGCCAGTATTGCATATCTGTGAGAATTGTTAAGAATTTTTCGTGGCAATTAGCAGAATTCGAAACTGATAATGAAAAAAAAAAAAAAAAAATAACAGCAAAAGATAATAAATTCAAATCACTCAGAATTATTTTTTTTGCCATAATTTTTTTTAATTAGCTTTAAGCTTTTTCTTGCAACATGACATGTCCTTTAGAAAAATACGTCAATCATTAGCAAATTCTCCGCACATATTCTGCAAATAATGTTGCTTTTGCCCCCGGCGCTATTCAATGCCATTTATGAATCAAACGTTTGTGGTTTGGTTGCTATTGATTAATGGTCACTTGACTGACTGACTGACTGACTAAAGATGGATGTTACTTAATGTTCATTGGAAAATGTGGCATTTTTGCACACTTCCTTATAATGTTCTGCTACACTTATGAAACTCTAACACAAGCTTTGCTCATAATTTCAAATAAAATGCATATTAGGGGGTTCTTTCGTAATCATCAATTCACTTTGAAAAGGTCATCTCAGCCATTAGAAATAGGATGAGGACTTAAGCCAATACGACAAGAGGAAAATGAATTATGCAAAAATAAGCTAAAATAAATTGAATATAAATATTGGATTAAAAAAAAAATGGCTAAAATAGCAGCTGGTAAGATGCACAACGATTATAGTGTAACAATTTCTACACACAAAAATATGCCAGCTGAAGCTTTTTTTATCAGTGAATTTTCACTATATAACATTAATTTTAATTCTTCCTGAATTTGTATTAAAAAATCAAAATTACTGGTAATATAATTTAAAATTTAATATGAATTTAATATAATTAAAAAAACAAAAAAAAACATTCCTGAAGATGATATCCATTGTGATAACGAAATATCGAATTTAATAAACACTTATAAAAAAAAAAAAAAAAACAAGTGACCTTAAAGCTCTAAACACATAGACGACAGCAGACTGCAAATGCTGCTAACTTTAAGTGCAGCCAACTTCAAATGCTGCTCTGAAGTTGGCTTCATAATTATTTTGAAGACAGCAACAACATAATAATCAGCTGGTGTGTAAATTAATTTCGAATTTTTATAAATATTACAAATTCAAAGTGTAAAAATATAAAAAATGGACGAAGAAAATTTAGCGAATTTTATCACAACAATTGTTAAAATAGCTCAGACTACAGCTGAAGTGTATAAAGCCCATAAAACGAATAGTACAAGAAACCGAAGATGGTGGGTTCGCCCAGTAAATATAACCCGTGATGAGGAGGGCATTTACAAAACATGTGTACAACAGCTCAAGGAAAAAGATGAAGAACACTTTTTGAAAGCAACCAGGATGAAAATTAAATAAAATATCACAAAAAATTAGCTCAAACGAAAAAAATTGTTTTGCTATTGAAAATGAACAGTTGTGTATTTTAGCAATGCTAATTTCAGGGATGCCGTATTTCTTATTTCATAATGAATAGAATTGAAAATATTGATGAAAAATGTAATAATATCACGAAAAAACTATAAAAACACATACATTTATTTATTTATTGTATTTTTGCAATGTTCTTTTGTGTTTAATATTAAAAACAAAAGGTTTTTGTTCTAATTTGTCCAATTTATATATATAATGAATGGCAACACTATATTTGCTTATTTGCTGCCCGTCAAAATAGAAAATAGCCTAAGTTGGCAGCAGCAGCAAATGCTGTTGTGCAGTCGTGCTGCCCTGCTGCCGTCAAAATAATCGTTTTCATTTAAACACATGCATTTTATTTTTGACATATTGCTGCTTGCTGTCTGCTGTCGTCTATGTGTTTAGAGCTTAAGGCTCGAACAATTAAAATACTGAAACAACAAAGGTCGAAAAATTAGCATCAAAAATAAAATTGATTTCACCTCCTCAGAATTGAGATGGAATTCTAGTGGTGAATATTTCTAAAGAAAATAAGAAAATTAAGGCTGAATACTTTTTGGCTGGGTTGCATACCACATTCACGTTTACCAGTATCCTAATTACTTCCAGCCCAGGTCATAAGTAATTGCATATTGTTTGTAAGCGGAAGCCCTTAGCCATCCCACTGCCTGAGCTCTTTATTACTGACTGTCTATATTTAATCTATTGATCAACTTTCTATTTTATCACTGGACTTTTCTATTGATTGAAATATATTTTTTATTCTCTCGCCAATATTTCACTGATTTTCAAACGATTTCTGTGTTTGTTGCTATTGCTTCAAGTGATGAAACTTTGCGCCGGGTCTGGAAAATTAATGTGTTGGTTTTGATTTCATTTCTTTATGCTGATTAGGCGGGGCAAATTCTTTCATTTGCCGCTGATGGGATTCGAACCGTAAACTTCATGACTGGTGAGCAGTCGTCATACCCACTCAGTCTTCTCAACAATTAGAACGAATGAAACAACAAGCGATTTAAGTAGAGAGTTTATATGAATTTAACGTGATTTTTAATCGGGCTTTTGTCTTGTTAGTTTTGCATTTGAATTTTTTTCCTGTGTGTAATTATTTATTTTATTTAGGCTGGGTTGATTAGTGTATAAGCTTGTTGTTAGCTGCATGCATTTAACCATAAACATTTTGACTTATGGGTCTATAGATGCTGCGTGTCGTTCACAAAGTTCGTCTATTTCCTCTAGCATGTGACCCGTAATTGCCATTTAATTATATCGTGTTATATTAAGAGAATAAAAATTGTTTGCTTTATTACACTTTTACAGAATTTCTACATGAACATACATATATGCTACTTTTTCTTATAAATTTTTTCCTCTTAATTATTCAACTCAAGTGCATTTAGAAGGACCTTATTTGTCCCAAAAGATATAAGCAAGCAAATTGGCTTAAAATGCTAGTATTTCCACTCATGAAATTTGTTTTCAATATTTTTCTCTAGATGTTCATTATCTGTTAAATAAATAACCTTAATTAACATTTCTCTTAACCCACATTTCATTCATTTCGAAATAAACAAAATAAATCATGACTGGCAATTGTTTGTTTGATTTCTCTTGAAGTGATAACTTAATGAGGTTGTGTCTAGTGTCATAAATATTGTTGACTTTTCATCACCGGACTGACTTTTAAAGAATTTATATGACTAATTATGTTGTATAATTTTTGAGAAAACAATTTTTATAATCAAGGATATTTAAACAGAAAAACAATACATAAAAAGAATATTGATGACGAAGTGCAAAATACAGGCATAAATAAAAGAAAAATAACTTTAATTGTGATAAATATCAGTTAAGCTCAAGGACTTGCAAGAAAAATTATGAAACAACTGAATTTATTTTGAAGTGAAATTTAATGGCTAAAAAGGATATCAGGAGAAAATAAAGCCAACAATAGCCAATGGTATTTATGACACTCTTCTTCTATTTTTGTTTGCTTGTGTAATCGCCACTTTTCTTTTAAATCTTACACTCAGCTTCATGAAAACAAAATCATGCTTAAGAGCCAGTTTTTAATAAAAAAAAAACTAGTTTTGTTTTTCAATAAGCATTTCTTAAATTGCATTGCTTTATAGCAACTTTAGTGTGTTTGTGTGTGCATCAACCAAAGAATTATTTTTCCAATCCTTGCAATATTTGCGTCCCAAGTTCCGCTCAGTGGTTTTTGGTTTACCAGCCAAATAAATGCAATTCACCATAGAAAGAAATTCCATTGAAATGGCCAAGTATAAACATAAACACAAACCACATTTTTCACTTGCACATACATGTATGTAAATATAATTTTTAAGAGCAAATAAAGTGAAAATTAAAAGCTGCTGATTATTTTCCATTTTACAAAATAAATCTCATTCCCATGAAAATGACAAAAACACAAAACATCAGCACGCAGAATTTAGTTTTAAACTGACTGAAAATTTAATAGAAAAAATGAGCAACAAATACAAAGTTTTGTCAAAAGCGGTATGAAAAAATTGCAACAGTTAAAAAATAATATTAAATGAATTTGGCACTTTTAATCATGGTAGAATATTTTTCGCAAATTTCACTATTAGGCTGTAGTGCAGATATCATGTGGTGATAATTATGCCGGTGTGAAAAATTCAAATTAAAACTCGGTAACTATTTATAAATTATTGCTATTAAGCTGTGTACCAAATTTTGATGGAAGCAGATCAAGGATGTGTCGACACTCCATATATCCTTTATTGTGAAAGAAAAGTTAAAAATAGTTTCGAAAATTTTTGTATATCCCGATAACTATTTGTGATTTACTGTTGTAAAGCTATGTGCGAAATTTTACTTTGATCGGTTAAAGGATGCATATTCCTTTCAAGTATCCTTTATTTTAAAGGAAATGTAAAACAGCAATTTTTCGAAATTTACATGGCTACTATTTGTAAATTGCTGTGATTAAGCTTGAGGCTAAGTTTTACTTTAGGCAGAAAAAATATGTGTTTTCCTTTCATATATCCTTTATTTCGACAAAAATGTGTAGAATAGCTAGCAAGTTTTTAAAATCCTGGTTACTATTTGTAAACTGCTGTTATCAAGCTCTAGACTAAATTTTACTTTATTCAGATGAAGGATGTGTTCTCTTTCCATATATCCTTTTTTTTTAATATGTGAAAATTTATTTTGAAAAATGTTTAAAACCTGGTTACTATTTTGAAGATATTGTCATTAAGCTTTAATTCGAATTTGGCTTAAAGTAGATTAAGGAAGTGTCTTTCTGCTTAATATCCTTTACTTCAACAGAAATGTGAGGAGTACAATTTCGAAAGTTTTTAAAATATGGCTTGCTATTTGTAAATAGCTGTAACCAAGCTCTAGGCTAAATTTTACTTCAAACAAGTCAACGATGTGTTTTCCTTCCATAAATCCTTTTTTTTAAAAGAAATGTGAAAATTTGTTTTGGACATATTTTAAACTCTGTTAACTACTTCAAAACTATTGTAATTAAGTTTTAATCAAAATTTAGTTTAAAGTTGATCAATGATTTGTCTTCCTGCTATATATCCTTTATTTCAACAGAAAGTAAAAAATCTTTTTAGGCTGCTTGAAATGAGGTTTACGATTTGTAAATTGCTGTCAATAAGTTCTGGGCCAAATTTTACATTAAACAGTTCAAGGATGGGATTTTCTTCCATATATCCTTTTTTTTGAAAAAAAAAAAAAAAAAAATTAAAAAAATTTTAATTTGGTTTAAACTCTCGAAACTATTGGTAAACTATTGTTATTAAGCTTCTTGCCAAATTTTGCTTTAAGCTCATCAAGGATTTATCTTGCTGCCATATGTCCTTTATTTTGAAAACTTAGTAACTGACGTTTATTTTATTTTTTTATATTGTATTTTATTTTCTTTAATATTTTAAGGAATTTTTTTTTTAATTTAATTTTTTTTTTTATTTAATATTTTTTAATTGAACAAAAAATCTACCATAAACCCTTTATTTTGAATGAAATATTGAAAAGTAATTAAAAAAAACCAGGTCACATTGTATGAATGGCTATTGTGTAGCTGTGTTTCTAATTTCACTTCAATAAGATTAAGGATCTATGATGTCCCGATATATCCTTTTTTTGAAGCATAAATCAAAAGAAATTTTTAATAAATTTAAAAGTGAAAAAAACCTAATGTCCACTTTTGTAATACAGTAACTAAACACTGTGCCATATTTCAATTCAATTAAATAATTCTTCAAACCTTCTGTCTGTATGTACTTTATATTAAAATATATAAGTACTTACATATGTATATACATATAAGGAAGAACTTAAAGCCCATCGTTAAACCTTTGCAAATAACTAGCAAAAAGTTCGGCACTTCGTTCGGTACAAGAATGTGGGTGTGCAAAGACCGTTTATTTTGATGAATGAGCTGATGTTTATTAATCAACTACAAGGTGGGCCAAAAGAAATCCTTACAAGTTGCTGCTATTTTTGCAAATGGTGGCCAATGTCAAAATTTGTTTTTACATTTGTAAACTAGACAGCTGTAGAATGCAAGTGAACAAGCCATGGAGCGATACACTCCCCAAAATACACTCGACCAAGTGGACGATTTTTCGATCTGCTGCTACTCAAAAATAAGTCCATGTGTCTTTTCTCTAAGGATTTAACTGCAGTTTCAAGAAATCGTGCACTTCTATGATTATGCTTGCTGATTTTATTTCAATTATTTGACTTTATTTATTTCTGCTCTATAAATTTATGTTAACATTTTATTTCAGAAACTCAGCTCAGTTTAGCTTGCAACCATAAATTTGTGGCATGTCAGTGCAAGATTTATTTGATGATTTTATTCCCTTTTAACATCATACTTATGGTTACTATACCTTTTGCAATTTTATTAACATTTTTTTTTTCTTGATCATATTTTATAGTTTTAATTAAATTGCTTTTGCGTGCAGAACCATAAAGCAAAATGAGTAATTAATTGCTGCCAATTTATATTTTTGAAGAGAAGAATTATGTGAGTTTTTGTTGTTGTTGCTGCTGCTGCTGCTGCTGTTTCACCATTTTCACCATTGATATTTTTCATTAAAAGAATTAATTCTGTTTTTGATTTCGCTTAAAGCATAAAAACTGTTCAAGGACTTGTTGGTATGTTTCCACATGAATTCAGAATACATTTTTAAGAGCATTAATAAAAGAAAGAGAAGGCACACAAAAAAGAAATCTGTTTGATTAAGCCAATGATATTTCAGCTTTTTTTTGTTTGTTAAATTTGGTAGCATATTAAAAAATAATTTACAATAGCCAAGAAGGCAGCTATGGCCAGTTTGCCAGTGAAATTTTCTTTTAATTCTTTTAATATGAAATGAAATATTTTTTTTTTTAATATGATAAAAGCTGCTGGCTTCATTAAAAGCATTGAAAGTCCTTCAGACGGATTTGCGAAACATTTGGACAACTGGGTTGTTCGAAGAGTTCGCTAGGAATTTGGTTCTTCAATGAACTTTTATATGAAAAATGTAATGCATTACTGAAAACTACTATTTCATAAAAATAAAGGCAACAAATTTAATAAAAAGAAATAAAATTATCTAATTCATTAAAATGATTTTCTGACTTTATGTCATAAACTCCTCACCGCTCAAGTGGTGAAGTGGTATTTCTGCCATCAACAACGATCATGTTTATTTGTTAACGTACCCTGGGCAATATACATATGTATTGTATTTATAAACTATTCCCCTTGTTTTTATCTACTTCAAATAACTACTAGATAAGTCAATAAGTGTCAAATAATTTTTGCTGTTATGAAACGAAAAACTTTAATAAATGCAATCACAGCTAAACTCATCAAATTGAATTTGATTTCTATCTCTTATGAATTATGCAAGAGGGATTATTAAAAGTTGTGGGAGCGAAGACAAATCATCAGTAGATTTTAGTTGTTATCCTGTCAAACTTCTTGTCGTTGAGTGAGTGCTTGGAGTGTCAGCCATTAAGAAGCGTGTAACAAGCAGAAATATTTAGTTTGTGCTGCCTGCTCTCGAGCAATTGTTAAAACATGAATAAATCAATCAGTTAGTTGTGGCTGTGATTGAAGCATGAATTGTAAAAACGAAAATTCTGACATAATGAAGCTGCTACTTAAACTTGTTTTCAAAAGATGAAACATCTTTTGAGGGATTATTGCCTTCAAAACAGAAGTCTGCCCTAAAGAGACAGGGTCTGGTGAAGTGATGGAGCAATATGATTGGGGACAGCTGATGTTAAAGGTCTTTGGCCCATCAATTCCATCAACTGGATTATCATCTGTCTACGAAATTCGTTCTGGTTGCCGTGTACAGAATACAGGCACTTTTACAAGAGATTGTTATGCGATGAAAGGCCCTCATGTATTATTCATTTCTAAGGTGGTGTCGCTCAGTTGTTTGAATGAGGCAAAAATAAAAGCAGTTTTTGAAGGGATTTCAAATTCGATACTCTGCAATAATCTGTTAATTTTGTTAAAATTAATTTAAAAAAGCTTTTTATTTTTGGCTCATTTATGCCAAAAACTTTATTTTATGAAAAATTTTTAAAAAAAAAAAAATATGCTGAAAACCTTGTTTCTTCTCCCAAATTATGTTATTTCGGAAATGCCACTAATTCCGCACTTTTGTCGACGCCTTGGAGCACCTTTTCTATATCCAATACGATTTCATATTTTTCCAAAAAAATATTTTCTTTTTAAGAAATTTCCAAAAAAAATTTATTTCTTCCAAATTTTTATTTTATTTTTAAAAATGATTTCAGAAATGCCACTTATGATGCAGTTTAGTAGACCTCGTAGAACACTTTTTTTATTTAGCAAAAAAAAAAAAATTAATAATTTTTCCTTTTAAGAACATTTGCAAAAAAAATATTGGCTCAAAATTTTATTTACCCAAATTATTTCAGAAATGCCACTAATTCTGCACTTCAGTGGATCCCTTAGAACACCTTTGCTATGCAGTGGAATATGTGTACCATCTCCCATTTGTTCACTGCGACCACCTGTCCTTCCCAGAAAATAAAACTTTCCGAATAACAGTTTTTTTTTTGTCACTTTAAGTCTAAAAAAAATAGACCTTAATGCTTTCTGTCTTTTTTCAGCCGTCTATATGCCTTCGACATTTCGATGAGTTTTTATAGCAGCAACGAAATGTCGTAAGGACCATATGACATAACCGCTGGCCCTGACTTTCTCATTTCATTATATTATATACCTTAACATTATATACCTTAACACAGTCCATTATTGCCTGGACTTCTGTCTGCAAAACTGTGCAATAATCTGGCAGATGGAATACCAGTGTAGCACTAGTATTCTCTAGATATACCTAGATATACCCAGTCCCGTTTTCCCTCGCTGTTGATCCATCCGTATAGTAGCGTAGCCCTATGGGGGTGTGGCTCGAGACTTAAATAATTGCAAATTGGCCTCTAGTCTGGTCTTTTGTATGCTATCTGATATCATATTGTCTAATATCACCCATCTATGGCTGTAAAATTCCCTTAATTATGCGCTTGGTGTCCCTGATCGATCCATTTACCCATTAAACGTTTCGCCTTGAGCTCCGCTTGATATCTTATAGAAATTTCAATTGGCTCGACTGACCTGCTTTGTTCATTGCCTTTGTTGTGCCAAGATAGCAGATTCTCTGAACATTTTGTATCGTTTCAATGCCACATTTTTAAGCCATCGTCTTCCAGTATACATATGGGTGTTTCCATGGTTACGCACGTGACATTTGTACACGTTTAATTGTTTTGAATATTATAAAAATATAAATGGGTTGGAATTTTCGAATAGAATTTTGCCATTGTTACATTTAATGTGATGAGTTCCTTCCAAAAAGTATATATATTGGAAAATTGAGCACTGGGTACCCAAGTTCCATGCGATCAAAGTTGACTTACGCACGTGACAAAAAACGTAAGTGCCTTTTAAAGCAGCATGAAATATTGCAAAAGTAGGCGAATTGTAGAAGATTTTTATTTCGGAAAAAATGTTTTTATAAAGGGGACTAATGGACCTTTATAATCATGGTTTGTTCAAAAACAAGTGTGCATGGGTTGGCTAAGAAAAAACAATTTTTTGATTACGCACGTGCCACTTTTTACCTTCATACATATTTTTGTAATTTAACATATATTTTCAGAAGTTTTTACCATCATTTAATCATTATTATAAGTTAAAAATTTTTTTTTACATAATAAAATGTCAATAGTTTTTTTTTCAATTTTCTGTGCTTAAAAAAATTGTGCGAGCGTTTTGATTTTTTAACTAACTGTGGACCATTTCATGGAAATACCCATATATAGAATCATAGATCATTATATATTCTATATAAATAATTAAGAATACTTACTATGTATTCATTTCGAAAACATAACTTAAATAGCATACCAGTTCTACAACTGCTGTTACAATTCTTGAAGAAGTTTAAGTTTTAAGGAAGCCATAACTAAGCTTATGTAGGGTACTTAAACTTAAACTTAAAAATAAAAACTTTTTTTCTACAAAAAAAAAAAAAAAACAACTTAAAACCCCTTTTTGACATTTTAAAAGAAAAATAAAACAAACCGATAAATCTGACAATATGACAACACAGGCCGCCAGGCAATTGCTGAAGTGGAGCAAAATCACATTTGTTGAGATATGAAACCAAAGAAAAAAAAAACCGATACTTTTTTTGTTTTTCTTAAGGTTTCTTATTTTTAGATTATTATATTGAATACAAATAATTTACCATCATTCTTTTATTTTCTTCATATACCAGGCTTTTGAAAGTTTAAGCAAACTTTTATTTTCATAATAATATTTTTTTTTTTCTGTCAGATTGTGCCTAAGTATTAACATTCATAAGACTTTTGTAACTTCTTTGGTACAATAAAAATCCTCTTTTTCCATTGTAAAAAAGTTACATTCAATTTTCCTCGACTAAATTATGCTGCAAATGATTGATATGTTTGCCTTTAGCATTCATGTCAAATTTTTGATAATCATATACCGTTGGTTGGCTGGTGAATGACATTTTGGGGAAAAAAAAAAATTGTGTCACATTTCATAATAACCAAAAACTCAGCAAAAAGCTGAAGTTATTTCCTTTGAAAGAAACAACAAGAGTTGAATACAAATTTGGTAAAATTTTCAAATTGATATTATTTGCATACCATATAAGAGGAAAAAGGAAACAATTTACTATCAGTATCTTGTTCAAATACACAAAGCATGAATGATAAAATTACTATTTGGATTTTCAATCAAAAAAAAAGAAAAAAAGCAAAAACTGAAATAAAATAACTCCATAGCAATGGAAATGAAACAAAGCTTAAAGGATTTTTTTTTCATGTGCATATGAAAGATTCTCAATTTGAGGGGTTACATATTTTATATCAAGCGTTACTATTGCTTTACTGGTTGGGCTTTTGCGAAAAGAAGAGACCTCAAAAAGTGGTGCCAATGCTCGGAAGTACTGTATTGCATTTTTCTAAAATAGTCACTTGAGAAAAGACAATTAAGAGTTTCAGTATTTCTTAATATTTACCTGGAAAGCCATTGAGAATTGAAAAAAGGAGTAAATCCTTCTTCAACCATTTAGATACTGTTAAAAAATTACCACCAGTATTCTTTGACCCGGTTGATAAAGCTAATCTGCTGGCTGAAATGCCTGCAAGTTGCACAGATTTGTGGGAAAGCAAGCAACCACTTCCCGGCCTCGAAAGATGATCTGTATTTACGCCAAAAATATTTTTTCGAGCTCAAGCAGCTTAAAGGGTTCTTGCATATAAACAAGTCTAATGACCACTTCCCGGCCTCGAAAGATGATCTGTATTTATGCCAAAAATATTTTTTCGAGCTCAAGCAGCTTAAAGTGTTCTTGCAGACCCCAATATAAATAAGTCTTCTCTGCCGCATGCCATTCCAGCGCTGGTCTTCAAGCAGTGCTCTTCAACGCTTGCACTTCCCTTGGCTCGCTCGCCTCAGTAGCACATTGTACCATTCTGATGAGTTTACAATCTGCTGAAAGGTTGCTAATGTAACGCCAATTCAAAAAAAAAAACGTTGAGGCTTCTAACCTCGAAAATGACTGTCCATTCGCTTTCAGATTGATGCCACGATGCAGATTACGCTCAATGACGATCTGCGTATAATTCCCGAATGCCGTCGAACAAACAGGGTCGATTTCAACGCTAGTAAGATCTCGCGTTGACTGCTAACACATCGAAGAACGCCCGTGAAACCTGTACTCATGGATGGTATAACTGTTGAGGAAACGGTAGCTTCTAATGTTCTCCGTAGGAATATTCAGTGCGATGTCCACTGGACTGGGCATATTTTTTATGTCGCAAAAGAAACTTTTAGGTGTCTTGATTTTCTGAAGTGGTGTTTAGGCCGATGCCTCAAATTCTATATTGGGGTTACTCGAACATGTGCAGGGAGAGAGAAAGATCGAGAGAGTAAGAGAGGGGGAGAGAGTGAGAGAAGAAGAGCAGTATTCAACTCTATTGACTCACTGGATCATCGTCACAGTGCGGGTTGTATCACACTGTTTTATCGGTATTATAATGGAATCTGGAGCCAAATTCTGGCACTCGTGATTGAACGATTTCGTTATAGAATGCTGTGTGTTTGTTGCTCATTTTCTTTTTGCTCTACATTGTTTTTATTTTCGAGTATATTCGATCACAAATGCCAAAATCCGGCCCCTGTTCTGCTGAGATCAGGGATCTTGTTACCAAAACGCGTATATTTTTGCGAAATACACGTACATCGTCCAGGGCATATTCGTTTGTTGTCGATTGGCCAGTGAATAGCCCAACATATTACAGAGAGAATTGCTTTTTCAGCTGTACCTCCGTTTGGGGAGAAATTTATTTGCAAACCTATTTCCCATCAGCTAAAAAGTAGGAAGGTTCAAATCAAATTTAGGTAAATGCTACTTTCTAGTTTTTTTTATTACCAAAATCTATTTTCCTAGTTCTGGTGCAATCCAATGTAAAAAGAAACAAGCACTTCAAAAAAGACCATATTCCAAAAATGACTGCTTAAATTCTGTTTTGAATAAATTTAATCGATTTAAAATCGTACAATAGTAATTCTATTAATTTGTAATAATAAAAAAATGCAGTGGCAACGCTTTGCAATTGAAAAAACTTATTTTGAAAAATCATTTAATAATATTGTTGGGAACAATTGTGGAGAAAAAAAAACAATTAAATAAAAATAAGGATGCCTTGAGGTTGTGGTATATCATTTTAGCGTAACAGTCTTAGTGGAAGAAACCCTTCCTCTTACCGTTGTAGTTAAAGTATGGCTGTGAAATGGACAAAAAATATTTGAAATGAGAATCAGCCATATATTTTTATCTTTGATGTGAAACTTGTAGAGCAACGCTTTTGTTCAAAGTATGAACTTCATACAGCTGCTTACTTAAATTTTTATTTAGTAAACATAGTCGTGAATGATTGCACATATATGACAGCAGAAGGTATTAAAATAAGAAAAATAAATGATTGGCAATATTTTAGTATTTTTTTTTTTTGTAGAAAAATTTAATTTGGCTTACTCTTGCCTTTTGCTAACTATTGTGTGTCAAATATTGAAATCAAATATCCTTTTGTCACTGCAAAATAGTGAATTGCACAAATTCATACCTACAAACGGATTTCGGGATGCCTGCTTGTGCTTGACATGCACATGCATGCACTGTTTCAGATCAACAGTCTCTTGTTGTACTTGAATGTGTTTCCCACTTTTTTTTTTTTATTTTTCTTATTTTGCTTTTCACTCACAGATATGCCTTTGATTTCGTAAACTATTTTCTCTTTATCTCTCATTTCAAATTCGTTAAACTCAAATGAAAGACCTCTTATTTCTAATTTTCAAGCATATGCATGAATAAAGTTTTAATAAAATGAATTGAATCTTTTAGGCATTTTAGCTAAATTCTTGTATTCACAAAAATTTCCTTAAACTAACACCGGTATTCATAAAAAATAAAATGTTGCTCAAATACATTTTAGAACAAATTTGAGAAGAAAAATTTGTTCTAAAATGTATTTCAACAATGTTTTATTTTTTATGAATACCGGTGAAAATCTTTTGTGCGCAGTTTTGCTATTTTAATTTCTTTAACAAAAAAAAAAAAAACGACAACAATTATTATCATAACATCTTGTTTATTTTCATTGCTTCCTAAAAATCAAATAAATTGCCACTTTGTCATAAAAATGCCAACAATTACATTCTCCTCTTCAAATGTATTTTAGAATGGTTTTTTACTGCTCAAGGAAAATTAAATTCTATTAAAAAAGGAAATACTAAAGAATTACTCAGAGTCATAAATACATAAATACAAAAATAGGAATAATAAAATGAAGTAAAGTCATTATATTAATGTTTGTGGCAGCAGCACCAAACAACTATTCCATAGCAGGTTCATTCAATGGATTCAAAAAGTTTTCAGTTTACAAAAGAAACTGACAAACAATGGAAAGAATATAAAGCAGAGGGCAAACAGAGAGGAAAATATAAAAACAAATGTGCAATCACTGTTTAGCATTACATGCTGTGAAAATTTTCAATTAGAAATATTATACTCGGTAAATGGAATTCTTAAAATTTACAAGTTCTAACTGAAGACAGCCGGTTAGAGGTCTACTGGTGTAATCAGCTCTACTGATTATCTGACAACTGATTTCTTGTTTTATTTTAAGGAAATATCTTTCGCATTAGAGTACCAGCAGCTTTGCAGCAAAATTTAATTCCCCATAATATTTATTTGCTACCACAATTTTAATATAGTTGAAATTTAAAGAAACGGCTTTTTATTAAAAAAATTATTTAACATTTATTAAAAAAATTTTTTTTTTTTATTATTTTGTTGTAAAATTTTTGTACAATGTGAAGCCTGGTTAAAGTGCTGAATATAAATAACAAATAAACAATTGAGTTTACAAACAAAAGACTGCCAATAAAACAGCCAAGAGAAACGATAAAGAAATGCCACTTTAAAGTGTAACACAAGCTAAAAGTCGCAAACAAAACATCATGCTTTATCAAATGACTTGCACAATAGCCTTTCAACAGCATAATAATTGGCCCCGACATATTCTTGTTTTCTGTTAAAATAGACAATAAAATAAATTTTTCCTTTATTTTCAAATATTTGTGTGTATTGTTCTTGGTTCAATGCAGGCAAATTTCAATATTCGGTTCAAGTTTACAAAAGTCCATGTTCCACATAAAGAGAAAAATGATTCTTCGAAGCACTTTTTGTTGAAATTGAGGACAACAATATGTGTTCTACAAATACAAATATAGCACAGTGGAGCGTATGGCAGATTTAGTTGGTTAGAATAGGTTGATGGAAGGAATTTGTTTGCCCATGTTTACGCTATAGGCAGACGTAATATATTTATTAATTTTTTCTTTAGTGCTGTTTTCCTTATTATTGTTTTCACACCCTTTAAATTTTTTTAACCAAAGATTTTGTTTCAAACTGCAGGATTGACTTACAACTAAAGAGTCTAAAAAATCACAGCTTGAACTATTTTTTTATTTCTTGTTTTAATGAAAATCTTTTAATAACAATATTTTATGTGACAGCATGTGTCCGGAAGACTTAAAAGGCGTAGAGACAAAAGCAAAAACTATTCGAATGATGGTGTTACACAAGCAAAACGTTGACAAAATGTGACTTTTTAATGAAAGTGCAGCATGTGAATGTGCAATTAAAACACAAACGTCTAAATTTCTATACGGATGCTTGTATGCGTAAGCGTGTGTCTTCAGCACAATTGTGTTGTGCCACAGGCATAATTTTAATTCAAATGCAACTCTAGTAAAATGCAACAGTAATGCAAAGTTGCTATTTGCCTATACGCACACGTACATTTGAGGTTATCTTTAAGAAAAACGAGCCAGCAAGCAGGTATTAGGTGGCTCCTTAAACACTAGAGAGAATTTTTGATACAAAGATTTTTTTGAATACTACTGAATATTGAAATATGGAAATCATTTAAAAACTTGGCCACCTTCTGCTTTATTTTCTTTTAACAACCGATGTTGTTTGGCTTTCAGAATATCGGTTGTGGCCAGTGCAGTGTATGTCCCGTTGCTGCGTCCTGTTGCAACCACATGTCCTTCCAACCTAATTCATTCAATTGCGGCAGAAAAAACTCAAATAACATGGCTCTTTAAAGCGTTGTAGTTTGACCAGCAGCGTCCTTGAAGAAAAAATGGCACTTTGAGGGGGTGTAGTGGCTTTTCTTGCATCAGTCGAGTAGTCATTCGGTGCTCCAGAAGCGATAGTTTTGCCTGTTTAAATGCGCCTCCTCGCTCATTATAATTTTGCTCCAAGGTTCATCCACTTCGTCAAGAACGCAGAATAGTCGCTTTCTGGGGCACTGTATCGCTCTATGGCATGACCAGCTGTCTAGTTCATAAATGTAAAAACAGATTTGACACTGGCCGCCATTTGCAAAACTGGAAGCAACTTCTAATAGAATGATTTCTTTTAGCCCTTCTTGTATAACGAAGTTTTTGAAATTTAAATTCTTTTATGCATTTCGGTTCTATATTTTCGTGTACTGTGTTTTTTGATTTTTTGCCAAAAGACATTTGTGTTATTTTATTTCAACATCATCGACTTAAAAACTAAAACTGCTTACCATTAAGATGATGATGCAAATAATGGTGATAAGGAAAAGAGTGCATTAAAATTGAATTATAATGCTGTTTTTTCTTTGAAAACAACTTTGTTAAAAGCAGAGAATGGCAGAGAAATGCAAGATATAATACACATTTTTTTTTTTACTACAAGGATACAAACAGTCATCTGATAAAGACAAGAATTTATCCTTGAGCACGTTGGTTCTCAGGAAAATACTATGCTTTAAAAGTAATGATAGATATCTTTTCATGCTGGCTTACCACCCAAAAGAACATTTTAGACTAATTGTATACCAAAACTAATGTTACGCATCTGCTTGACTTGTGATGGAGATTAATTGTATTAGAGAGTTTTTATTTCAAGGCGATACACTTAGTTTTCTTGTACTGCCAACAGGTTTTTTCTCTGCATTCATGCAGCTCATTTGTGGCTGTGCTTTAAATTACTTGCTCAAATTACACCTCTTTTGGTATCAATCAATAGCCAGAGAATATCTCATAAAACCAAGCTGATTTTATAAGTTATTTTGGTCGCACATAATTTTACCAGAAGACTTCAAGTTGCTACGTGTTACAACGCTCTTAGAGCTTTGTTTTCTTATGCTTATTTATTTGAAATACTTCAAAGTAAAATTTAATTATTTGCGTCTTTGAAACACTAATTTAAGACGAGTTCGCATTTTTGCTTCATTCAAAATTTTAATCAGACTTAAATTTTATTTTGATTTGTTCATGCTTGATACCCAAATTACACCGGACGTATGAACAATAGTTGTGCTCCCCCTCTTGAGAGAGTACAATCACTCATACGCCGCACCGGCCCCCTTCAGCTATTCATTTGTTTCCTGTTCTTTGTTGATTTTCAGTTGGTTTGAGTTGATTGTTCCAAAAACTTTTTCCCTTATCTATTTGCTTTGCGCTCATAATAAATGAGTTTTGAAATGTTTAAACAATTTTTTTTTTTTGGTTCTATATAGATATTCTTTCATTCTTGTTACTTACTACATCTTTCTTCATTTGTTTTTAAATACAAAGTACTTGAAGCATCATAAAATGCTATTACAATAACACACAAAGCAACTTCAAATTATTCTTAATATAAATCTATAATTTTTAGAGAGAAAATGGTCATTAAAAACCACATTTAAATACTTTATTTTATTTCATTTCATTTGCTTTCTTAACACTGAACAAAGGAAAAGTTGATGGGTGTTGTTATTCTTAATGGCAATTGAATGTAAACTTTATGGCGTTTTACAGCAGCTTTTCAAATGAAAATAAAACTCACTAATGTGTTACACAAAAGCTGAAGAAAATAAATTTTATACACAAAATAAATGAAGGGCATTCTGAGGTTGCAAAAGGTTAGTGGCCTTGTTGCGCTGGCTGCGCTTGTGTTACATTATATGTTTTTTTTTTTGATTTGTTTTTCTTTGTTATAAATATCTTGGGGCATAAGAGATATACTAAAATGATTAATTGCAGCAAATTAAAAATAAAGTGGTGTTATAACAGAAAAATAATTGGAAGACAAGAAAAAAAAAACTAAATATTATTAGAAATTTCATTCAAGATTGAATGGAATATACAGTCATAGAAAACCAAACACAAATGTGATAATTTAATTCTTTTTATTCGGCAGCATAAAATTAATGCCACTGCAGTCTTGCCATTGATTTTTATTATTGGAAAATTAATTAAACTTTCTTTTCCAAAAAAGGAAACTGTATTGAGTAATTGAAAAATTCAACACACTTGAGTAGATTTTTTTTTACAAAGACAGACATACATTCAAATCAAGTTGCATCTTCTGTACTTTGTGGTCAGCAAGAACGAAAATAAGGTTTGTCATTATGGGGTTTGTATGATTTGCAGAAAAGCCATATCGAACATGCAATAACATTTATCTACGGTCGCTCAGTTTCTTCTCCAGAACATATTGCTATTGTTCATCATAATGTGGCAGAACAGCAGTCAATACTCTTATGAGTTTCATAAGAATTTAATGAAGGTTAATTGAAAAATTTTTTTTTTTACAAAGTTCTTTATAACATACTTTAAATACATACATGTGATTATTTTGATGAAGTTTTCTTAGGAATGAGGTTAACGATTTAGTTTTTATAGAAACATTTATTTTACATAATTATACAAATGACTACACTGTTGTAAAGGGAACAAAACTGGTCTTATTGTTCGAGTTTTATATTGTGCTCAGAGTCTTGGCGTATGATTAATATTTGGTAGTAAAATTTCCTGATACGTAATTCATACGCACATCAAAACAGCTTCAATCCGTGATGGGCAGCACAATATTAAAAATGGCTTTAAGAATGGTTTAAAATGGCTGTTTGTTCCCTTTACAATTTGAAAAATGTAGATATTTTTATAGCATTTTTCACATTTTTATGCTGATTTTGAATTTTAGCTGGCTGCAAAGCTGTGACCGATATCAAAAAATATTGTTACAGTTTTGTAACAGGGAGTAAAAATCTTTGCATTTTGACAAATTTCACAAAAATTATTTTTCTATTATCGGCAATTATTTTAGAAAATACTGACATTCTTTTGAAAGAGACTGAAAACTGAAATTTAACATGCGACTATACCTATTGAACAATCCGTCCAAAAATATACAATTTGTGGTTTAACATTCTTAATATTTGAAAATAGCGTCACAGGACGATAACAAAGCTACACTGAAAGAAACACTTTCGTAAATAGACTGATTTTAAGGTAAAAAATTGTTATGAAAAATGTCATTGTTTTTGGTCTTAAGGCATATGATGAAACAAGCTTAGTTAAATCCAAAATTGTCGTAACTATAACGAAACTATGACGTCAATATTTTACATTGCTACTACATAAAAAAAAGAAGTTTTGTTTATAGATTCAAACTATTTTATTAGCATGACCAGGAAATGTTATTAATACAACGACAGGTTTTCATAAATAAAACTACTCGTCATTGTTTATAGAACGAAACATTATCGTTTTTACTATGAACATTTTACACAGATGAAATCACAATTTTACATTCCTTCAGCGGAAGTTTTCGTTAATATAACGTAGTTGCTCAATAAGTTTTCTCCAACAAACTATCAAAAACAAGGATGTTGCTTTTTATGAAAACAACAATTAAACTAAAACATATCTTGAGTCCCGTTGGATTTCAATGCAAATTACGTTCATTCCCTGAAACATTTCATTGCATGAATGAAGAGTTAGTTCGTTTTTATTTAATTTTTTGTTGGTTTCTACGGTTGAAGATGCTCTGGCTTGAGTGCTTCTCTCTCTCAACAAATTAGAGAGTGAGAGAATGGGAATGATTTATTACGTTGAAGAAACGAGCAATTCATGCGCGAAAATTTTTACAAACCTGCAAATGCAGATGGTTTTGTAGTCTTCTTCTCTAAATATTTCCGTTTTAAAGTTTTGTGCAGAAGAAGTATTTTAGAAAATACAGTGGAAACAAATTTATATTCTGTTATTACTCAGGGGTGGTTTTAGTGAGGTTGGAAGTTGGGTGGAACATGAAAATGTGCATTGGACCAGTTTAGACATATCAGTGGGTATATAACACTACCGTGCATGTATGTTCCAAGTGGCCAATTTTCATCATCAGACGTACTCCCATGCACAACTTCCACTCACTATAAATCCGCCCCTGAGAAACAATTAGGTAAGCTTCTTGCGAATTTTTATATCAATCTCTGAGAGCTTTTATTTGATATATAACAGTATTGTGCACGTCTGCTAGTTTTTCTGATTTTTCGTGTTAAATATTTTTGAAACTTGTGAAATTTTCGACAACGTTGCACACTACATTGCGACTTTTCCAAGGGTTTACTTGCAACAGTTTTTTAAATTTAACAGCTGAGTTGAAATACCTTTAAAGTCTTGTTGTTATTTTTGAGCTAGCTTGCTGCAAATGACCTCTTTAGTTTGGTCTCTGAATATGTCAGTATTTTCGCTATTTCATGTAGACCCTATTTTGCAGCAGCTGTAGCTTGGCCCCTGAGACACAATTGCATATAATGCTGATTGTTCTTTATTTCTTTTTTTCTCCTCTTTCTAAAAATACATAACACAACTGTACATGTCTCTCCGAAGCACCCCTACACCCGTCCGCGTAGACGCCATATTGACAAGTAAAAAAATCTAACAAAAATAAAACATTTTCATATTTTTGGAACGAAGTTCCTTAACGCGGCTTGCTGGTAGTGAAAATTAGTAGAAATCGTCACGAAAGCGTGTGAGCTGTTTATATGCATTGGTGTATCTGTCGACAAACAATTGTGTAGGTGCCTCCACTGCTGTCAGCGGAGACACCTACCAATAAATATTATTAGTTGTGAAAACGGACACTATCAGTTGAGAGATTTCGCTAAAGTAAAGCATGTCACAACATATTTTTATTATTATTATACTTGGAACATTGAAATTGAAAATATGCATTAAAAATATTGAAAAATTTTCTTCGTTTTGTAGCAGATTGACAAAAAAAAAAAATACTGCATGTGTCAAAAGTAAAAAAATAAAACGTTCCAAAAATTTAAAGAAGCATATAAAATTTAAAAATTTCAAAAACAACACAAAATAGAACATACAGATTTCTCCTTGTATTACATTCGAAGATGAAGAAAAAACGTAAGGAACTTCGTTCTTAACGGGGTTCCCCCGACCGCCTTTCTTTTTTTTTTTTAATATTTATTATGTTCCAATGTTTTCTTTCATACAACTAAATAAGTAGTCAATTATTTTGTGCCATTACTTAAAAATAAAGAAAATTAAAAAACTGTGTTCAACATTACTCTGGAACTCAGTTAATAGAGGGTCACACCCTTCCTTAATATTATCACTTACTTGTGTTTTGTTTTTCAAAACGAAAAAAAATGCTATTTTATATTAGATTTAAACATTTATTTATGTGGTTAATTTTTTTTGGCTTTTATTTTATATATAAATTTTGTCTTTTATTGTTTATCCTTTTCTATTTGTAAATCCTTTTAATTGCACAATTACACAAATTAAATATTCAATAGTTTGTTAGTATTTTTATTTTTGGCATTTCTCATTTACAGTAAAAATTTCAACAATTTCTTTTTCGATACAAATTTGTTTACTTTAATCAGTTGATTGGTATGTAAAAATTTAATAAACATATTTTAACTTAATTTAAAGTTAATTAGTATTAAAACTAAATAATAAATGTTTGTTTTAGATAAAATAGACAATCCTAAAATTAGAGAGCTCTCAGGCTGGTTGGTGTGGTTTTGTATATGTACAAAAAAAAAAAAAACAAACACATGCTTCATTCTCAAGATTTTTTCGCACTATTTTTTTATAATTTTCTCAGGATCTAAATTCAACAACATATTTAAATAGCAATTTATATTCAAATGTAAAATTTTCCTAAACAAAAATTTATGTGTGTATTCTGGTGTCGTTAGCTTTTAATTTAATTTCGATATTAACAAAGAATAGAAAGTTATTAAGTGCTTGACTGCATGCAATATACATATATATAAATATTTATTTTGCCATAAATACATTAGTTTGTATAAAATAAGATTCTAACTTATTTTCTGCATTTAATTACCATTTCACACTTATTTCAAGCAGTATTTTGTGTCTCTTCCGTAAGATGTGGTGAGAAAAGTGGAAAATATTTAAAAGAATTTATAAGTTTCCATTAAAGCAAACGTTATGTGCTGCAATTGTTATTCTCATAAAATAAAAAAAAATAAAAAAATTCAAAAGAAAGTATTTTGAAATTTCAGTCACTCGTGACTTCTCATGACTCATGAAATGAGTCATATAAGTTTATTAAAATTCTATTTTATTCCCCCTTGTTACAAAATTTATCCTGAAAAAACTTAATCTCAAATAGTGGCTTTCGAACGAAAGCAATAGTTGAAAAAAAAAAGAAATCACTTTACAGTATATCTCTGCTTTTTAAGCACCAATAGCAAGTGTTTTCTTTATTTTTGTTCTACTCACGAGCATGGCACTGGCAGCTGTGTATACGGAAATTGTTTGTCATTCGTGACTTTTCTGTCTTCAATAAAATATCAATAAAAATATCAACTGAAGCCATAAAAAAGGCAATCGTATAAAACTATTAAAACTCTCTGAGTAGTAATGGACTTATTGTAAAAATCGCCAGGAAAAGTTTAAATCACAGCAAAATCTTTAGGTTTATTCCTGTATAAAAATATTTATACAAATTATAGTGTTTGCTTGGAATTAGTTTTATTATTCATAGAAAAAAAAAAAAACGTTTGCTGTCGGCCAAGCGAACTTTAGACAATTAAGTTGTATAAAAAGTAGCTTCGCTAAGCGAAATTTTCTGGCAACATTTTTCTTTTAACTATTATTGCCTTTCTCAAGGAAACAGTGATCAACATTTTTAAAGCAGACAGTTTGCTTTGAATTCATGTTATAACTAAGTGGCATAAAAATAAAGTGATTAATTTGGAAAGAATAAATGCAGTCAGTAATAAAGAGCTGAAGTAGTCTCATGGTTAAGCGTTGCTTAACCATAAAAAAAAAAACAGTATGCAATTCGCTATGACCTGTGCACGAAGCTATTTGGGTGCTGGACTTGAATGCTATGTTGCACCGCCAATGAGTCTTCAACTTTTTTGTCTTCTCTTCTATTAAGATCTCCTATTAAGATCTATTTTTTAGACCTAAAGCAAAAAATTTCAATTGGCTCTTATAGTGAATAAATAATTAAGTTCATTGTCTTCTCTAAAAATGTTATTCACTACAGTTTTAATTTTGACTTTGTAGTCGAACTATATCTTTTTTTTAAGTCTATATTTATCTGCAATCTGTCTACTTTAAGACAATTAACAGTTCTTATTACTCACAAGCAATAATTAACAGGAGATATGCAGGTCCAATGAGCCACATATCCAACTATATGATATACAATTTTTAAAAAGTTTATCCGACTTGAGTTCGATTTTTTACTTTGCCAAAATGCAACTACAATTTTATAAAAAAATAAAAAAAAAAAATGTTCTTAAGTGCAAAAAAACGGAAATCTTTACTAAAGCTGGTTAAAGCAATTAATATCTAGTATAATGTTTTTAATCGGCAGCAGGTAATAGTCATCCTACTTCTGAGTCTTTGCTACTAACTTTCGACATAAAGTTTAAAGTTTATTACTGTTTGTGATTTTTAGCGCCTCGGCATATTTGTACTGTATACGCTCTGGAGAGCAGCAGCCATTGCAGCAAAGTCTAAAATATCCTGTTTTCTTTTAAGGCTGTGTTATGTGTGTTATAAACTTCAAGTGAAGTAACGAATGACATAAATTGTACACAAAATGAAAAACGAATGAACAAAAAACTAGTCTATATTGAAGTAAAATGGTTAATTGCAGCAAAGCCTAAAAGCCTAATGTTTTCCTCTAAGGCTGTGTTATGTTTTTTGTAAACTTCAAGTGAACTAAGGAATGGCAAAAAATTTTACACAACATTTTACATTGACAAAAATTTTGCATTGAAGTGAAACGAACAATTGTAGTAAAGCCAAAAAACTCGTACAAAAACAGTTTATTGTTCGAGTTTTGTTTTGTACTCAGAGTCTTGGCGTATGATTAATATTTGCTAATAAAATTTCCTGTTACGTAATTCATACGCACATCAAAACAGCTTCAATCATCAGCTTCAGTGCAACATTAAAAATAGCTTTAAAAATGGTTTGAAATGTCAGTTGCCAGCTGCTGTTTATTCCCTTTATAATTTGAAAAAAGGAGATTTTTTTATTTTTTTTTATTTTTTTTATATTTTTTATATTTTTTTTTATTTTATTTTTATTTTTTTATAAACAAACACAAAACTGCGAAGCTTTTGGCTTGTCTGCAGAAACACCCAAAGTCTTCGGCAGCAATCGAACCTGCGATCTCGGGGACTCTTAGTAGGACACTCTACCAATTCATCCATCGAGGCGCTCGGTGCATGAATTGGTAGAGTGAATTTTTCACAAATTTATGCTGATTTTGAATTTTAGCCGGCTGCAAAGAAATAGCTGCACTTCTAAGCTGTGACCGATATCAAAAAATATTGTTACAGTTTTGTAACAAGCAGTAAAAATCTTTGCATTTTGAAAACTTTTATATTTCTATTATCTGCAATAATTTAGAAGATACTGAAATTCTTTTGAAGGAGACTGATTACTGAAATTTTTTGCATTGCAGTGAAAGGAACAATTTTAGTAAAGCCAAAAATATCAGGTTTTCTTTGAGGCTCTGTTATGTTCTTTTGTTATACTCTTCAAATGAAGTGACGAATGACTAAAATCTTCCAAAACATTTTCCATTGAAGTAAAATGAACAATTGTAGCACAGCCAGAAATATCATGTTTGAAATATCGTTGAAGTAACGAATGGCAAAAATTTTACACTGTGTTATGGTAAAACTAAGAATATTAATTCAATGCATATTTTTAATATACTGCTATGTTTTTTTTTTAATTCTCAAACGAGGTAACGAATTACAAGTACTTTAAAACAAAAAAAAAAAAAAAAAAAGACATCCAAAAGGTAAAATTTTTTGCTCCCAAAGTAAAGTATCGAATCATAAAAATTATAAAAACAATCTTATAAAATATATGATTTGAAGGGATTGTTTTGTTCTTAAAATCCTTAAGTGATTTAACAAAGGACAAATATATTAATGTATGATTTCTACTACATCATAAGTTTATAATGTAGTAAAGAAAAAAAGTTCTTTTAAAAGGCTGTTTAGCTTTTTAACGAATGACTAAAATATACAGATATTCAGTAAGAGATTATTATTCTTTAAAATTTTGTGATTTCTTGGATATTTTTAACTGCTTGTGCAGAATTCTAAATTACTATTCTATTTCGTACTTAAGTTGTGACTTGAGTACTACTCATTTTTGAGTAGCTTACTCGGTGCTATTATTAGTTATGTCAAGTCAGCCAAATATCGGAAACAAAGTAGCAACATTTTAGTTCCAAGTATAGTAATAATAAAAGCAGAACAAATAATAATTCCAAAATAGTAAAATTCATACACATAATTTTTTGAAATGTACCGAAATATGAATTGCTATTTAAATCGAGCTGCTAAAACCACTTTCAAATAACTTTGACCTTGAGGCAATTCATTTTCCTCAAAAATCAATAGAACATATTTAACCTAGTTTAGAACTTCCAAGTATTAATTACACTACAACTTAAAGATTACTGGGGTTAAGAGTTTTTGCTTAAGCTTAAAATTTATTTATGTCTTTATTTAAATTGTTCTTATCTTAACTACTAAATCTAATCTTCATTTAAAATTTAACAGCCATTTTGTTTTGAATAAATATTAGTTATAAAACCAATTAAAAAAGTAGAAATAAAAAGTCCCCCTTAAATTGTGTGTGTTTGTCAGTAAAATTTTTTAAAAAATGAGTATTTTTTTTTTTGGTTTTGCTATGAAAAATGTAGTAAATTTTGTTGTTATGCAATATAATGTATTTATAATAATGATAGTCGTATAGTTTATTTTCAGCAAACTATTTGTAGTCTATCAAAATGGGGCTCTATAAACTACATTAAATTGCATACTTTTGGGGGATTTTGAAAATTATAAATATGTTTGAAAATAAAAAACTTAAACTAAAGTTTATATACACTTTATAAAATTATCTATAATTAACATGTGAAATATGTATGTTAATTAATATTTAACTTAAAATTTCTTTTCTATTTGCTAGTCTAAATTTAAATTAATGTTATTTTCTTCTCTCATTTTTTCTCTCACACATTTTATTTAAGACTAGAACTCATCCTTAGACATTTTTTGTTCTTGTTATATTCGTTGCTAATTAAATTTACATTTTAAATTAAAACATCTAGAAGAAAATGAATAAAAAAAAATTAAAAAAATAATTACCTTCTTGTACATAATTAGTGATTTATTATTGTTGGTATGTTTCTTCTATCCTTTTTTTTTCTGTGGCATTGGCGCTTTTTTCTCTTAAAAATGCGTTTCAATAATCTGCAAATAAAAAAGCAAAAAATAAAAGAAATTTTTATTAATTTTGCAGAAAAAATTCGTGCTGGTGCATAAAAGTTTCAGTTGCAATATTTTCTTTATTCATTATTTGTTTTATCTGTTGGAATTTTTATGAGCTTTGGCAAAAATTGGCTCAAGTGCTTATGCAAACGTTTTGCTTTTATTAAAGCAGTTTTATTACTATTCGTTATTTCAATATATTTTTTTAAGAGCTAGCATTCTTTAACTTAAAATAATATCTAACATGATATTATTAAATTGCATCTTTGAGGGAATTTTTAAATTCAGCTAATACATCTAGCAGAGCCTGTTGCAGTGGAAAATAAAAAATATGTGTCCCGTTACTTAATTCCTACCTTAGAGGGCTCATTGTAGGGAGGTGAAAGATTTCGAATTTGCAAATATAAATGTGATACCCATTTTACTTATTTGAAGTAAATAAATTACGGTATTTGTGCCGCAACCCCTTGTTGAGAACATTGAGCTAACTTATCTCTATCCTGTAATGCGATTCGCAGGATCTTTCGACTCGGGTGGGTGAAATCAATAAAGAGCAGCTCCGTTTTCTTTTGAAGTATGTTCTATTGCAAAACAATATGGTCTCGCGCAGACTTAGACTAATCTAGTAGACCAGTGGTCTATATTACTAGACACAACCAGTCAAATTTAGTCGAGATAGACATTCAATCCACAATCAGGCAGAATGAAGTCGGACTCTTCAGCTTCACTTTGACTGGTTGCGGCTTAAGAAAATATCCACAGTAGTGATTATTCTCGAGTTGATTTATCAGCAGTTCCTCTAAGATAAAAACCCCAAAGTATTTTTCCTTACAGATTAACGCAACATCTGTTTAATATACACAGTGAAACATTTTTCAGCTTATTGATTTGGAACTCAATTCTGAGAATTATGTGTGAAAGTAGCCCTAAAAATAAGAACTTCTGCATCAGTCGCTTTGTTAAGTTGGCTGCCCTAATCATGTAATGGCCAAAAATAGACCTTCTCAGATGTTTTCTGTCTTTTCAGCTGTCCTTATGCCGCCGATATTTCTTTGGTGCTAATCAACTCATCATCAGAAAACATTTGAAAATGTCTATTTTTGGAGCCGCATTAATACATTAATACAATTGGCTCTTAAAGCAAATAAATAATTAAGTTCATATTTGAACATTTAATGGCCATTCAAAAAAAAAAAAATTTTTTTTGTTCTTCAAGATGGATTTTTATCACTTTATATGTTTGAACCCGGTTACGTCTCGGTATATAATAAAAAAAATAAAAATCTCATATTTTTAGTAAAAATAAAAATCGGAATTTTTATTTTGATGCAAAATAAAGTTCATAGAGAAAAACCAGCATGCTTGTGAATTTGTAATCCACTTAGTGAGCAAAAAAGTGAAAATGGGGCAAAACGGGAATTTTGGTGGTTTTTAAGGCGATTTTTAGGAGAATGTTTTTTCTTAGCTCTATTTTTTCTCCTATTCAATATCTATAGCTTTGCTTCGGAGAAGAAAGAAAAGAGATTTTTCGTACGCTACTACGAGTTATAACCAACCGTGTTCAAACTTAGAAAAAGTGATAAAAATCCGCCTCTAGCAAAAAAAAAAATTCGAATGACCAATAAATTATTAATGCAGCAAACTTGAAACAACGAAAGATGCTGAAATTATATTTGGGTCTGCTTTCACCTGCAATTTTCAGAATTGAGTCCCAAAATCTTGTCTAATTCTAAGCTAAATTCCTCTCAATAAATGAGAGTGCCCTACTAAAACTCTACGAGGTCGTAGTTTCAAGTCACATCGAAGGCTCTGAGTGTTTCTTGGCGTTTGCTTATAAAAAAAAAAATCAATAAATAACAATTTATTATAAAATTCTATCTTCTATTCACTGCAAATTATTGATGTCTGTTTACAAAATTAAATTCATTCATTAGTTTTTGCGCTTCAGTCATTTACATTTCATTTGCAATTATTGACTTATGCCTCCTGGTATTTGAATTAAAAACAGAAAACAGAAAACAATGCACACAATTGGCAAGCGAAAAATATAATATTCTTTGTTTGTTTACTTTTTAGTATGTTCAACAAATATTACAAATTAAATAAATAAATGGAATAGAACTACACAACGTACGAAAATAAACAAACATTCCCTCCAGTTACGACATGCCATCATGAATAAGATTAAAGAAATTTGTGGTCAGAGGAGAATAAGAAAACAACAGAACAAAAAAAAAAAAAAGTTTTTTTTTTTTTTTGCAAAAAAAAGACAAAGAAATTGTTTAGAAATTTTTAATTTCCTATCAGGCTCAAATTAAATTTTGTAAATTATAACATATGGTACCATACTATGACCTGACATTAATTAGGTAAAGAACAAGCAATAAAATATATGTAAGCTGGGTAGCGACTGTTGTCAAACGACAATAGTGGACGGTACGCGCTACAGGGGCGTGTTAACCGGGTTGTTTTCTGCCGCAATTGTATGAATTATGTCTGGAGGACATGTGACGGTTCCAACAGGACGAAGCATTGACACACACCGCACGAACCACAACCGATATTCTGAAAAGCAAACAACATCGGATGACGGCGTTTGGTCCACCTGTGTTATAAGTATTACTAAGCCCTTGTTGGTGTTTGAAATTTTCTTGTAATGCTGTGGCCTCATAAATTCTGGTTATTTTATTTGAAAATATTTTAACACTAAGGACCCTCTCTACAATCTAAAATAAAGTTCCCGTGCACAGAAAAAAAAGCTCGTTCTAAATTTAAGTTTTTTTTTTATTTGATTTTAGTACGAAACGTACTTGACAATTTAAGTACGGAAAACACACAAGTGTACTTAAAACAGTGGATTATAAAAGAGAATTAATCCATCCTGTCATATCAAAAGGAGTACGAATTTCTTGGGCGTATTTTTTACCAGCACTTGTGCGCTCTTGTTTAAGTATTGAATTGTGTTTAATTTTTTTAATTGACTCGATAGCTGATTTAGTACAGCGGCTGGACTGGCCGTGGTTCAAATCCAGGTTTAAATCGGCAAAACGACAAAATAATTTATAAATTATTACAAAATTAAGGAAGGAGAGCGGAAATTTCAGGTACTAATTTGGCATCAAATAGACCTCCGATACAGCGAATCACACTCAATAGAGATTCAATTCTTTCGTACTTAAATCAATTTCCTAATGTGAAACGTAGAGGCATAGTACTGCATATAATTTTATCATACTCCTCGTATTCCAAAATTTATATAAAGAATAATATATCGACACAATATTGTGAGTATCAAAATACATAAATATGAGCATAAATTGAAAAAAAAAAAAATTAGAAAGTATTAAAAACTAACCGTCTAATTCATAAAAATTACAACAGGTTTATAAAGCTCTTACTTGACAGATTTTCCATATAAATATGTCAAATAACAGTCTTATAAGCCTGTTATAATTTTTATGAATTAGGGGGTAAATATTTAGCCGTACTAACGGGTCCGCCATCTAGCGTTTTTTTCTTTCAACTAGTGCTTATTTCGTGAATAGTAAAACTTAGCTTGTCATGTCTGTTTTGACAAATAATTAGTTTTATACTTCCGCTAAACGAATCGAGCTTGAACATCGCTTCGCTAAGTGGGCCTGCGAGCGACTTACAGAAGATGCTGATTTTGCAAAAAAAAAAAAAAAATCATCTATTCAGATGAAGCTCATTTTGATCTTGGCGGGTATGTCAGCAAGCAAAATTGTAGCATTTGGGGCACAGAAAACCCGCACACAGACATTGAAAAGCCGACGCAGCCAAAACAAGTCACACTGTTTGGTGCGGATTTTGGGCCAGATGCAAATTCTTCGAAAATGAGCAAGGAGTGGCTGTTATTGGGCCAATATCAATGGTGATCGTTATCGGGCCATGTTGAACGAATTTTTGTTCACAAAAATTGAAGAGGAGGATATTGGCAACAGTTGATTGCAACAGAATGGCCTCGATGTTTTGCGCCCTGTTTGAAAAAAAAAAGTCATTTGGCTGACCCTTTAGTAGAAACATTTTTCTCAAATTATAAGCCATTGGCGAAAACCGACAGTTCTGTTGTCCGACAGGCTTTCGTACAAAATACATTAAAAAATGAAAACACAAACTGACATCCTGCTTAAACAAGACACACAGACAGCGAATTACAGCAGCATCTATTGCTATGTCGAAGCAACAAAGTAATAACTCACATTTCATTAGAGAAACAAAAACGTTTGTTCACTGAACCAGCAAATGCATGGGTAAATTTTCTGTTTGTTTTTTTCCCTTTTGCTCTTTTCGGCTTGCCTTGGTATTTTTCTGTGCTCTTATTTTGCAAGATACTTTTAGATAAAGCCTGTTTTACCAAATAGCTTTCCATTGACAAAGAAGTAGAAAAAAACTCTTAAACATAAAGAGCAATCACAGTAATGGGCTCCGAAAATTCTACAAGCAGTATTATTAAAAAAGAAAAAAAGTTGACTTCATTGTTAAAAGCCTGTATGAATGAAGTTGATATTTTTGTATAGAAAATAGAAAATTATTTCCACATAAATATTAAACAGTCGGTGTCTTTTGTCATTAAAAAAATTAATATCTGTCTGTCTCTGAGGCTGTCATTGTGTGTATATTCTAAATATTCCCTCTTTCATGAGCTTCCGGCTTGTGGGGGGCGCCCAGCGCACAAAAGCTGCCAAACAAATATTTTTATTTACAAAAATTATTTGCGTTTTAACGCCTGCAAGATACACAAGAAATTATTACATCATTAATTCAGCAAAGTGTTTCAGGGAAGAATATTATTTTGTTTTAATTAAAAATATATATTAAGTTAAAATGTAGGCTTTCTATTTATTAAGCAAAACGAAAAAGTTTGGCATAAGGAGTGTTGAAATTGTATGTACATATTTATATACAATAAGCCCGTGATTACGTTTTGGATTTCCAAAATTTGCATTTCCAACACCATTAGGAACATAAACAATTTTTATTATAACTTAAAAATATTTTTAAAATTCAATACTTTCAAGTTGCTTGGGAATAAGTGTGTCCTTATGCTTTGTACAAAATTTGCAAATTTGTATATAAATTTTTTCATTACCTTCTGTTTGATAAATGTAATGTAGAGAAAACCATTAACATTGGACGGCCGTCAGGTTTTTCCATTACCATTAAATCCAGTTTTAATAGCCATGGGTGTTTGATGGTAGTGAAAAAGTCTCCTGTATGATTTCTGCTATCTTTTCACCTATTGCATATTTCCAAATATTTTAATATTTAATAACAAATTTGCTTTCCTTATCATTATCATTACATCATATCAATGCCAATGAGTATTCAATGCTTTAGTTGCTCTTATTATTTGCATTTATAGTGCATTTTAAGAAACCTCTGCCATTGACAAAATATCTGTAATGTATGCAAAATCATTAATATTAAATATAAGTCAGGTTTCTTCGTTAACATTAAATCCACATAATGTCAATGGATACTCAATGCTAATGAAAAAAATGCTGTTTGAGATTTCAAGCATAGATTGTTTGTTATAATTGTTAGTATTCCAAATATTTATTAAATATAAGTCAGTTTTCTACATTATAATTAAATGCACTTAATGTCAATGGATACTCAATGCTAATGAAAAAAATGCTGTCTGAGATTTCAGGCATATATTGTTTGTTATAATTGTAATTGTATTGTAGTATTCCAAATAATTATTAAATATAAGTCAGTTTTCTTCGTTATGATTAAATCCACTTAATGTCAATGGATACTCAATGCTAATGAAAAAATGCTGTCCGCTATTTCAGTTATATATTGTTTGTTCTAATTGGTAGTACTCCAATAGGTCTTCGATTTTACTTTTCTGGTCTTGTCGCAAACTTTTAACTTTTGCTTTGATTTTGTTCAAGCTCTTTTAGTCTTCCTTCAGAATGATATCCGATGGATATCGAAATATTGAAAAAAATAATTAAATCATAAAAAACTGGTCTAGAGCTTGGGCAAATTCATATGTATTGATTATTTTTATGCTTAAAGAAATGTTAGCATTCTTAAGCAAATATTAGTTAATTTTTTCATTATCATTGAGACCAATTAAGGCCAATGAGTATCTAATACTAATGAAATATTGGGCTATAGAATTTTTGTTATTATGTATGTTTTATCATGTATAATTAAGTGGCAGTTGATTTCATTAATTCCTATTAGTATTCAATGTTAATAAAAATATTTCCATGTTTCATTTGTGTTGTGTATAATCGTATTGCATTTAAACGATTTAAAGTTTTTATAAAAAAAAAAATGGTAATTATTTTCTTTTGGTATTAACTAATAAAAAAATTATTTTCTTTTGCCATTAACTAATGAAAAAATAGTATCTACGATTGCTTGTTTTGCATTAAAATATTTTTCTTTTAAAATGAAATTGTAGCTAATTTGTTTTGCCATTAGCATTAAATACAATCAATGCCAATAAACACTCAATACTAGTCAAAAAATTTCATCATAGCTTCTTTTAATAATGACATTTATGCTACATTAAAAACACTTTTAACCTTTAAAATAGCACTTATACAGAACACTAAATCATTATCATAATATAACGAAAGCTAATTTTCTTTCATTAGAACAAAACCCCACCAATGTTAAGGAATATTCAATACTAATGAAACAATGCCGTCTACGATTTCTGTTACGAGTTTTCATTACTTTTGATTATTGAAGCATTTACATATAAATTAATGCTAATTGATTGTTGCATTAGCAAAAATCTCACCCATGATTTCTGTTTTATCCATTATATCTTTCTCTATTTAAACAACTTAAAGCGTTTTTTATATAAATTGTACATAGATTAATTGTTGCATTAGCATTAACACCCATCAATGCCAATGAATATTCAATGCTAATGAATAATTCCCATTCGTTATTTCTGTTATTTATTATTTTTTTGTACACTAAGAAAACTTAAACCATATTGGTTACATAAATTGCAGATGGATTTTGAAGCATTTTTCAAAAAATGGTAATTAATTGTTACATTTGCATTAAAACCAATCAATGCTAATGAAAAACTCCCAGCTATCATTTCGGTTACTCATTGTTATTTAAACAACTTAAAGCAATTTTAAATAAATTATTAATAAAATTGTTTTTATTATAATTAAATCCAATTAACACCCATGAATATTTAATGCTATTGAAAAATGCCCAGTTTTGTTTTCTTCGATTATTTTATTTATTTTTTTTTGCTCACAAAAAAAAAACTTTTCAACGTTCCTAAATTAAACACAAGTCATTTGTGACAGCTGGCTTAATTCTGCCGTTAACTCAACCTTTAAATTAAAGTAACTGCCGCCCGGATTTACTAAACAATAAATCTTGTCCTTGGCGCTAAAAAGAAACCATTACATTTTTATACAGTTTGAGGCAAAATTTAAGTTAACAATTCAATATCCTCATTTCAATTTTAAATTTATTATAATATAAAATTTCTTCTTCAACACTCTTTGTGCGCCATTATGTTGATGACAGTTGCTGTTAAGCATGTAATTAGGAATTCGTCTCATGAAATTTGATATTTTGCCACAATTTGCCTGCCTTAAGGCGGTATACAACTCAAATAACAAAAATTACTTGCGCTTTAAAACGGTCCGCTATTGTTATACACAAAAAGTGATAAATTGCTGGAAAAATGAAATAAAATTTAAGTGCAAGAAACTCATCATCCATCAAACAATTTGTGTTGTTTATTGAAGTAATTAAGTACACAGCCTGAAAAATTACTTCAATAACAAATTTAGGGTCTAGGGTAATTTAGGATCTGGGATGCTTCTTCAAAGAAGCAGAAATTATAACGAAATGTTTGAATTTTCCAGTGCGATGTAGCTTACTATAAATCATTAAGCAAAAAAATATTGAAATATACTTTTCCCTTAATTTGTGTTATTTTCTCTCAATATAGTCTTAGTACTGGGGGTCGGCCTTAAAAACATGATAGACCAAATTTTGCCCTCGAAGTTTTTGTTCAAGTGAAATGGCATATAACATATCAAAAGCAAATCTACGAATTCCAGGCATTTCTTATTAGCAGAGTAATTCACAACAAGCTGGACCTGGGCTGTCAGTATTTGCAATTTCTCGCCAAACATGGCAACAAACAAACTTTAAATACAGAAAACGTGGGAATAATAGATAAGGTTTCAAATACCCCTTTAAGTTTCTTCCAGTCTCAGTAACATCAACGAAATGTGGGCAGCAGACAGATGGCTCAAAGAGACGAACAACAAGTAATGAGGTCTATTTTCAGACCTAAAATGAGACATTTCAATTGGCTCTTAAATAATTGGCAATTAGATTTCTTTTTTCATTCAAGCTCAAGTTCGTTGTATAGGAATATTCTTGTGATTGATATTAATTAAAGAAGGCAAAGAAAACATCAAACACCTTTAGCTTAGCGAACAACTAGCTGTTGCGAAGCCGCCACACTTCTCATCAGGCTTTAAAAGCTCAGTAATTACTAAGCTTTTAGTCCACTCCACACATAAAGCATTTCGTCTGTCTATGGCATGACCAAGAAAACAAATTCTTTTTTCTTAGAAAAATTTCAAATTTTTGATCTATAAAAATTCACACAAATAAGGAAATTCTAAATATTCTCAAATTTCCCAATACGTAGTTGTGTGCAAATTGCATTTATAAAAAATACACAATGATCCCTCGTCAATCAAAATTGATGGCTAAATACTTTCTTTATTCCACATAAAACAATACTCGGAATGTCTAAAAACATACAAGAAAATAGAACACCGGCTTACTATGACCAAAGGCTGCCATAAAAGTGGTCTCATTCTCAAGCTGTGTATGATGACTTTTGGGGTTACGATTGATGCAAATGACTTTATTTTTGCTGTTGCATGGTGTTATTTTTTGTTACACATTCTTTGCCCACTTTTCTTAGTTTCTAAATTGCTGTCTTGAGCCTGGAATAAATTATATAATTTAGCTTCTTTTCTTCTCAATATTCTGATAGACCCTGGTGCATCGCCGTCAGAAAAAGTATTTTCGAAAAAAAAACTATTTGTCTGATGCCGCATCAGAAGCCTGATAATGTATGTATGTGTAGGAAAACAAAATTATTACGTTTTATTATTGTAACGCTTGTGCTCATCTTCTTATTTGTTTTATTATTATTATTGGTGGTGGCATAATTAACCAGAAATAACATTCACGATGTTTCCTCTGAAGACTTCAACCAAATAAGCAAACGTATTAAATGAACAATAGCAGAACTTATGACGTCATTCTGGCATTTTATAGAAATTAATAACAGTAAACAGATGGTACATATTTCATCAGGCATGACAACCAATCTACACTAAAACACACACACACACTCTCTGCCAAATACATACAGATGTTCACACAAACTGAAGCAGCAAGTGGTCCCAGCAAACAAGTGTCTAAGAATTCAAATTAATTTACTTGACAAACTTGCTAAAGCACTGGCTTTTCTAATTTAGAATGTAAAAAACAAGGCTCGAATTAAAGAACGACGAGGAATCGACACATTCGGGTCTTCGGCCACACTTTCACTTACAGCAGCGATATTTTCAGCGTAACGAGCGAAACGATGATGCACAGGCCTTATAATATGTATATGTCAACCCTCCAGTCTCTGCAAATTTCTTCACAATTTTGCCAATTACTGGCGTAGTTGGACGATTATGTAAACCATAATTTTCTCTTAATTTTTGTAGTATATTTTGATAACTGTTATGCGTTAAGTGATGGTTAGGCGATCGATCCATTTTCGTCAATGTCAGACTTTCAACTGAGAAGAAAAAAAAAAATTGCTTTAACAACTTTGTTTGACAGATGTTGAATTCTAGTCCTATACTCTTGAAACCACGAAATGGATAACCCGTTATTATTTGTTAAGAACTTTTCCGATAAGAGAAAAATATATTGTATTTGTTGAGAGAACATAGCGTAGAGTGCATACAACTATTTGTTATTTCTGCTTTTTGCTAAAGCCTAATATCCATCGTTTGTGTTTGCTGGGTTTCTATTTGTTTATAAAATGTAAATTTACATACATATATGAAATTTTTATTGGGGTTTTTTTTTGTTAAGTAGAGTATTATATTTCCTTTAAAGGCTTCCTTTATATTATTAAGAATTATTTGTGCCATTAACTATTATTACATTCTTCTCTGACAACAAAGAGATTTTTTTTTTATAAAGAAACTGCTCTTGAAAGTATATCATTGATTATACAAATAAAACAAAGATGAAAAGCTAAAATTTTTACAGAGTCTTTAATTTGAGAACTGTTAGACTTCTATTACACTTTGTAGAAAATCACGGCAATTAGATGTTTAATAATAGAGCTTTATATTCTAAGGGGGCAGTAAATTTTGAGATCAAAAGCCAAATAAGAAATACTTATTGAGCATGCACAGGCATGCACACTGCAAATTTTAAATACTTAAGCTTTGGTGATTGAGTGTATCGATATAAAATGTTTGTTTTTGTTTGTTGTATTAATGAAACATTTTTATTTTCTCTTTTAGCTTTTCACAATGCAACACATTTCGAACAGGTAAGATTTTCAAAAATACAAAATCTTGATTACGCTACTATGATCTTCTTAAGCGTTTTTTTATTTATTATTACATTAGTTTTGTTACACCTGTCAGCAAAGTGTCAGTAAGTAATTGAATTTACTTAGTGAAGTATTAGTTTGCTGAAGTCAATAGCGAAAAGGTAGACCTTAGTAATGTTTTTCGTTTCTTTCATAAGCATATATGGCGCCGACATTTTGTTGATGCTAATCAACTCATCGATAGACTCAAAATATCCGAAAAGAATGTTTGAAACTTAGATGCTTGCCTCAGTATCGAAGCAGTTGAGTTTCAAACATTCTTTTAAGTTTTTTTTTCGAGTCTACTGATGAGTTGATTAGCATCAACGCAATGTCGGCGCCATATGGACAGCTGAAAGAGACAGAAAACATTGGAACTCAAATGCAATCAATAGCTTTACTAACTAAAGGGCTTATTGCAACAAAAAAAGTCTGTTAATTTTTCTTTCCTAATTTAATTAATTTCCAGAGTATTATTTATTCTTGGCTCATATCTTATCTCTGCTTCAACTAAAGTCTTAGGAAATATTAAACATCAAGCATATATTTATGGCCACTTTTTGTGTTTTCCCTTATATCTAATATATGTATTTCCTTTCGTGATTGTTTCCCATTTAATTTTCAGCAGAATATTAAATCCTCAAGTAAATAACATAAATCTTCTCGTCTTAAGATATTTTCATGTTTAATCAACATCAGAGAGGAAAGAATTTTAATATAAATTGTAAGAAACAAACAACAAACATGAAAACTATAAATCTATCAAGGGCTTAAAAATAAAACTCTTCAAAATGAGTTAAGCGGCATTGAAGCCATACGCAAGAAAAAGAAGAAGCAAAACAATAATTTTACCACATCCTTGAAACAGCAGGAGGAGCTTCTTTTTTTGTTCTTAAAGACATCACACTATTATAAGCCCCAGTCTTGTGAACAATCTCATGTTTATGAGCGTTTCAGTTAAATCCCTGATTTTGGATAACTTGGTTGAAGCACCACACAACAACAAGATTAAGTGCATTGTTTTGTTGTGTGCAATAAAATATTAAGGATTTTATAGTACCGGAATTTCATTTGTTTTTGCATGAAACTAAAAGTTGATGCCAGGAGTAAAACTTTTATGGGTTTCTTGCAAGTATTGAAAAAAGTTTGCTTTCTACAACTTTCTTTCACTTGTAATGACAATAACAACAACATTATTTCGCTTAAGATTGTTTATCGGCCTTGTTTTTCTTTGCCTTCCTCTAGAGCAAAATTATTACAATCATTTGTTACAAATACTTTAAGAAAGTATTTAAATATTATTTGCCAACTTTGCTAGACAATCGATTAATGTAAATGTAACGTTTGTGTGGGGAAAGTTTGCTGTTTGATTAAAATAACACTCAGTGCAAAGTACAGTCAGTGTAAAGCAATTCGATTTAAAATCACTTAAATGATTTTTGAAAATAAAAGATTATAAACGCAAACCAGCCACACGTTCAAGTTTTGATTTTCAATGTGAAATACTTGCCTATTTTTATAAAAACACACGCTCATTTTTCTAATTAACCACTACATTCAATTTAATTTTGAATCTCCATCCATCTGACACTATAACGTTGAATGCAAACAGCCGTTCCCAAATTAATTTTAATATTTCATATCATTTTGAGCTCTTTATGCGTCGAAGGCAGTTTTAAAATAAAACCGGTGCCACAGCTGTCAGCTCAACTCAGCTCCACATTTACATTTTGTGTAATAAATGGTAAAATGCTGGTGCTCAAAGTAAATTCGTCTTTTTTTTAATTGTGTGTTTTGCTATTTGTGAAATAAGATTTTGATGAAGACGTGTCGCAAGTTACTTGCATCTCTGGCCTGTTTTTGTGTGGAGCACTTTTAAAGCACTCCATAGCAACTCAGCAACAACCAATGACAAAGTTCTAAGATTAATATTAAATAGTTTTATTATGTTCGAAAAAAAGATTTTTTTTAATTAATTAATTTTCATTATTCGAAATTTGTTCTTCGATAATTATTTGGAACTACATTTATAGGGCTCAAGTTCATTCTATAGCACTATTGTTGTGATTGATATTAATTAAACAAGACAAAGAAAACATAAAAGACCTTTGGCTAGGGGACAACTAGCTGTTTCGAAGCCACCACACTTCGCATCAGCACCCCTCCTTCAGCTCAGAGGCTCTTGTTGCCAAAGCGATACACATGCCACCCAAATTCTTGTGTATTTTCCCTCTAAATATGCAATAATAATTATAAATAAAAAAAAGTAATAATTGGTGTGTTTGACAAACTTGAATTTTAGATGGAAAATTGCAAAACAAGTTGGATGTTTTATATTTTTTTATACTTTATATATTTTTATTCTTGAGCTAAAGGTCTTTCTTTATTAAAAATATTTAATTATATTTGTTGCTAATTCGCTCTCCTTCGGATAGCTTCCTCAGGGCAATAATAAGTTGTATTATTGTTCTCAAGGAGCTATCCGAAGGAAAGCGAAATATCGACAAAAATAATTAAATATTTTTTAATAAGAAAGACCTTCAGCTCCAGAATATAAATATATAAAATATAAAAAAGGGGCGGAAAAAAAACCAAATATTTTTTTATGCCATAAGTAGTTAGTGCAAAAAGTGGAGATTGCAGTCTTTGCATTTTTACACCTCATATAATAACATTAACGCTTATTGTTAAGGCCAAATAAGGCCATATGTATATGTCTTCCTTGCAAGCGTTTTTGACACGTGGTGGCAAATATATTGTGTGTGTGTGTGTGTTTTTTTTTTCTGTTGGTGTTCATTATAAATTATATTTCTTGTGGTTCAAGGACATTGTAATACACTTTTGTGCTTATCTTTTTTTTTGCCAACTTTTGTGTGAATGCTTTTTTTTTGTATGCATGTCTGTTAGGTGGTTAATGAGAAATAAAAAAATACAACATTTCATTCAACATTTTCGTGTTTAAAAAACGAAATAAATAACCTTTAGCCTGATTGTTGTTGAAAATTAAGGAACATAAATTTATTTACACATTTTGATTTACTATATCGGTGGTGTGTAAAAGATTAACAATCCTTAAATTGTAATTTTGAGTAATTGAGCGGTGGTTTTCTAAAGTACATCACACACGACATGCTTTTAGCAATGTGTTTTTTATATGTTTTTTTTTGTCTAAAACATATTGGGTAGTATTATTGATTCCGCACGGAACAAAAAATTGAGCGAAAAGAAATATCGATCGATATGAAAATTGCAATTATTTCGTAATGCGACTCTGTTTTAAGAATTTCAAGGTTAGTTTCGCAGAAGCTGTTGGTAGAAAATTTAATTTAATAAAAAAATTGTATGTGTAATGTTATAAAATGGGTGTTAATTTAAATGAATTATCAGTGCAATCCTGTGTGTTTAATAGATATCGTTAATAAATATGGATACTATATGTTTGTTTTTTCAGGATCGTAGTGAAAGTCATGTCTCTGACATCATTTTCTCGTTTAAATACATCTTTTTACTTTTACTCCCCTGTTGTGATTTCTATAATTTAACTGCAAGTTAAGCCCCGATGAACAAAATTTAAGAAACAGTATTGTGATACTTTTCTCCAACCACGGGCATCTTTTATTGGTGATATGGAATCACTTTCCTTGCATGGTTTTGTCTTTTGTTCTTATGAAAATAGTTGTCAAAAAGAAAACAAAATGAACTTCGTCGCTCCTTTAGCTTTTCGTTATGAAATTTGAGTCTAAGCAAAACTAAGCGAAACTACAGTACGAAATCAATAATATATTGCAAATTTCGCGAATTTCGCAAATTTTGTTTTCGCATAAAACATGCTTTCCACAGTCGCGAAACGGATTCAATACTTGCCCCCTTTTGTTTCTATAAAAACCATAGCGAAAGTCGTCTGGCATTAAAAATATTTGTGATCGATTTTCAATAAGTTTTATGTACTGGAAAATATATTGAATTAAAACTTTTTAAGCTCTTTTAAATTTTTTTGCGCTAAACCAAGCAAAAGACACATTCAAAAAATGTGGAATTATCATTTGCTATATGGCGTAGACGAAAATGCGTTCAGGCTAGCAAAACATGTTTGATCTTGTCCAGTCATGTTTGATCTCTAATATTTTTATTTTGAAATAATACAAAATGCACAACATTTTTTTATACTTGCACTGTTTAGAGTTTGTTCAAACAATTGCAATTCCCAATTATTTTATCAGGCTTTAGTTTAATTTTACTTCCTTAGAATTGAGAAGCAATTTTCTTGTGATGAAATTGTAGTGATGACCTTTTTGAAAGAAGACAAGAAAAGAAAAGTTGAAGACTTATTGGCTGGGGTACATGCCATAGCCGGTTCACGTCTACCACGATGCCCATCAGCAACCAAAATGTTTTCTAAAGCAGATAATAATCCCACAGAATTTTTAGAGTGCCCCACTAGCAGTGCCTGAGGTCTCAGCTCCTCGGCTCCTGCAGAAAACTCTTGAGTGTTTCTGCTGACAAGCACAAAGCTGCTTTTTTTTTTGTTAAATTGTAAAGAAAAATGTTCTAAAGTAATAAATGTAAACAGACTTACCCTTTCTCAGTTACACCGAAAATCTTTGTCACTACTGCCGCTGCGCTCATTGCTTGTACTCGTCTCCAGCATACTGATGCCCGTCGCATTATCCGAACTTATAAAAGGAGTTTCGGAGAAGCGCATCTCTATGGTGTGCTCATCGCATGAATCGGCATCATCTGCACGACGTTTGTGATGACGCATTTCGTTGTCGTTTAATAAAATTTCCACCTGTTTACTGCACTGCACCAGCGACACATTAACGCCCCTCTCCAGGCAGGGCGACACAGCGCTATGGCCATTGCCATAAGTAGCTTCGCGAGGTATGATTAGCATTTTGTCTTTGGTAATGCAGGTGTCCTGAGTAATAGCATTGCCATCGTCGTTATCGTCATTGTCCAGGCTGCTGCCGCGTGTATTGGTGCCACCATTGCCATGATGCAGACGGGGACCACAGGTGTTGCGATCCGAACGATTGTAGCCACGTGTTAGATTGATAATATTGTTATTGGAGGGGTTGAAGCAGGGCAACACGTGCTTGAATTCTTTGCGAAAGTTCTCATTTAACCAGGCATACAGAAAGGGGTTGTAGCAGGTGGAGGACATGGCTATTGAGTGGGCCACAAAAAATAGCAGTGTGTAGTAAGGCCACTCGTTTGACTTGACATAGAAATCATCGAATATATTGACCAGGTTAATGGGCAGCCAGGACAGACCAAACACACCCACCATACAAATCAACATGCGATTGGTGCGCTTCTTGCGATCTCGGTCAGCCTCCTCTTTGCGCGAAGACTTGGAGCCCGGCTTGGCTTTGGCTCGTGCATTTAATTTAATAGATATCCATATATAACAGATCGAGATGATGATAAAAGGTAAAACAAATTGCAAAATAGTGGTAACGGAGCCAAATATTTTGCGATAACGCTCGGAAGGCCAATTCTCTTCACAATAGCTGGTGGAGGAGCGCAACGGCTCACTGGCCAACAAATTGCTATTCGAATTAATCACTTGCATATGGGCATCAAAATAACGCTGAGCTGTAGAGTTTGTGGACGCAGAGGCATTGGTGGGTCGAGGCAGAGTAGCACTTGTGGCTTCCAGGCTGGCATTAACAGCCAACGCGTCCTCCGAGAACACTTTAACATACATGCCATACGGCAGAGTGGCCAGCAGCGAAATAACCCAGATGCTAACTATAATTGCTATGCAGGTGGATAGTTTCATGCGCGGATGAAATGGATAGATTATCACAAAATAGCGATCTATGGCTATGGAAGTGAGCGTAAGCGTAGATATGTATATGCTGCAGCCCTGAGCGAAGGGCACCAGATGGCACAAGGTACGACCAAAAGCCCAACGGCCCATAAAGGTGTACAGGGGCGTAAACGGCACCGCCAGAACACACAACAATATATCGGATAGAGCCAGATTGGTGATAAATATATTGGTAACCGTTTGCATGGCGCGGTTGCGCAGCACCACGTAGCACACCAGCACATTGCCGAATACGCCCAAAACAAACACTGTGGCATAGAGTATGCAAAAGAAAATCTGTACAAAATTATTATCGATAACATCGTCGCGTTCTGTTTCAGGTACCGGAGCATTTGTGGAAAAAGTCATGGCATTCAAGTCGGCTGCTGTGAGAAAGTGATGGGAAGCAGCGGCTTGGTAAACGCTTTTAGTGCCTGCAAGGGGATCGGTGGTATTGTAACGGTGAGCCACTAAAGCAGACCAAGTGGCTGTGACCAAATCGGAGGTGGGTGTTGTTTTGAGGACATTCATTTTACACAATATTTTTCTTTATTGTAAGAATATTTTTCAATCAAGGGGATGTGGCTAATATTTATTTGAGGGACATTTTTATATAATTTACAAAATGTTGCTCCCCTACATTTTAAGTTAGTTTCTTAAGTTGCTTCTTACTAAAAGTAGTTTACAAACTGACATTTTTGTCTTTTATCGCTGTAAACTTATTTTTTTTCGGCCCCTTCTCTACCACACATTCCTTCTCCCGCTTTAATTATGAGCACTCAACACTTGAACTTTAACTTCCTTTTGCAATTTGTCTTCCTTTTTCATTTCCGTTTAGCATTCTGCAGAGCTTTTTTTCATTTCAATTATATATATATTTTTTTTTTTAGTATTATTTGTTGTTGGCGCTGTAAAAGAGTCTGTGAGAGCTGCTGAGATTTTTATTTTTTGTAATATTTCCAGCTATTGTTGTTTTTGCCTAAAGTGTTTTTCTGTTTTTCCCCCCCCCCCTGTTTGGTATGCAAGTGTATTTAATTTCTCCACGAGCTCCTTTATTTAACCTCTTTATTTTCCTGCTTGTTAAATGCTGTCTTTGCCTATACTTTGATTTACTTTTCCGCCAAACATTTCATTCCTTTTGTTTTAGTCAAATGGTTTCTTCCTTTTCCAACAAGGTTGCTGTTAATTATTGCAAGCCTGTTGTTGTTGTTGTTAAAACAATTTAAGTTTTTTTTCCTGCTGTTCTGCCGTTTGGTTTATTTACTTTGCTCGTTGTGATTTCTATTCAAATCTGTTGTTTAATTAAGACATACAAATATGCAACAGGAAACCAAGTGGAAACTCCATAACAAATTAAGGCTGGGTTGAATGGTTCACAAGAGCTGGTTGAGGGAGTAAAACAACTGCAATTAAAATAATAAACAAAATGTATATGTGTTTTAGTTTTCAAGCCTAGAAAAAAGAAAACATGTTCAGTAATATGCAAATAATTTAAAAAAATAAATACATTTTTATTGGCACGTTTTATTATAAAAAATATGAATGGAATCTTTTTATGCTAAATCAAAAATATACGCAAAGCACAAAAATCAATATTATGCCAGATTAAGAAAATAGTTGTTTAATAGAATATACTATTATACCACAAATCGAGAAGTTAAGGGTGTTTTTTTGGTGTTCTGTTTTACAGCTAAACAAGCAACATGTTGATATTTTTGCTCGATATATGTATGTATGTATATATTAACGGCCTTATTCATAAAAAATATTATTGTTTAATTAAACTCTTATATGACAAATTTGTAAAATAAACCTGAAATTATTTTTATGAATGAGGGTGTAAATATTTAAATATAATAAATATTTTTCTTATAAATTTTCAAACGAAATTTCCTTAAAAAGGAAAAAAGGGAGAACATTTCCTCAACAAATATTTGCAGAAAATAATTTTCCTAACAGTTTATAAACGAAAAATCATAAAAAAGGAATGTTCACACTAAATCCATATTTAAAGAAAAACGTGACCACTACTTTTTTTAATTAATTAATATTAATATAGTTATTTCAAATTTCATTTCTTAGATTTTTCAAATGTTCTGCTGCGCCCAGCGACTGTAAAGTTAATTATTTGAACTTTTTCTTATTTTTAATTATTTCTGATAAACTTAATACAGAAATAATTATATAAGAAAAAGTTCAAATAATAGAAATTAATATTAATAAAGTGACCTTGAGCTCATTTATTAAACCAAATAAAGTTAAATAAAAAAGGTCGAAGAACGAGTATCTAGAACGTTTTGCTTAGCTGTGTATTAATGAAATTTCATAAAAAATGGAGTGTTCACACTAAACAAGTATTTGGAGAAAAACGTGACCACTAATTTTTTTTAAGCCAATAGGAAAAAATAAATATTTTTCTTAACGGTTTCTACATGAAAATTTCATAAAAAATTTAATGTTCACACTACGACAAGTATTTGCATATTTTCGGAGGCTTTTTTAAAAAATAAATAAATATTTTTCTTATAGATTTAATATTTAGTTATTTGACCCCTTTTTTTCTTATATTTCATATATTTATTTGAGCTTAAGGTCTTTTTGGAATTTGAGTATTTATTTTTGTCAATATTTCGCTTTCCCTCTAGCTTCTTCAGGACAATAATCAAAACATTTTTCATTATTATTGTCCTGAAGAAGCTATCCGAGGGAGAGCGAAATATTGACAAAAATAAATACTCAAATTCCAAAAAGACCTTAAGCTCAAATAAATATATAAAATATTTTTCTTATAAATTTTTAAACGAAATTTCCTTAAAAAGGAAAAAAAGTAAGGAAATTTCCTAAACAAATATTTGCAGAAAAACATGACCACTACTTTTTTTGAGGCTTTAAAAATGTGTTTCCTAACAGTTTATAAAGGAAAATTTATAAAAAAAAAGGAATGTTCACACTAAACAAATATTTGCGGAAAAACGTGACCACTACCTTTTTTTTTGGAGGCTTTTGTTATGAGCATGTACATGTTCTAAAACTAAAAGCACATAAATATGTACATCAAACAAAAAATCAGCTATATGAGACAGCGTAAAAAGTAAAAGTACATCAAAACCGTAAACATAATATTAGCAATAGGAAACAAGAGCATCGTTTTAACATTTTTTTTTGCTTAATGTGCAAATACAGCAAATTGCAGCTCCAAATTACATGAAGGAGCAGCCAAAAATCAAGATAGATAATGGAAAATATTTTTTTTTTTTTAAATCTAAAAGTGAGCTTAAGCTTGAATATTAAGAAATCTAAGATAAATTGGGGTTTTAGTTTAACTCAACCAAATTGTGTATTAATGTTCAAACAAAATTATTATCTCTCTCTCTCTCTCTCTCTGTCGCAATAACCTCTCGCAACATATAGTGCTCATGTTAGTTTTACATTGCAATTTCTTTTTGTGTAACCGATTATTATTAAATTATTTAAATATGAACTTAATTATTTATTTGCTTTAAGAGCCAATTGAAATGTATTAATGCAGATCCAAAAATGAACATTTTTCAAAAAATATTTGCTGTATTTTTCATATAGACAGCTGAAAAATACAGCAAATATTTTTTGAAAAAGGTTCATTTTTGGATCTGCATTATTAAATTATTTAGTTTGGTTATAAGTTTGCTTTATAATGTAGGCCTATGATTCCACGCAGTGCACAGCAAGCCTATACTAGCCTATGTCAGAAGATATGGGCTATCAACCTAAGAAAAATACACGCATTCGGAATTGCTGACTTTGCATTTTTTTTTTTTTTTTTGTAATTTTTAGTTTTGTTATGGATTACCCCTTAGTGTATCATTTTTATAGCAATTGTTATGGCAAATATGTTTACAATAAATTTTTAATTAACATTCTGTTATAAATAAAGAAGAAAATGTAAATATTTGCAGCCACAGAATTGAAATAGATCAATAAACAGATATGCAGTTAAGCCGTCATACAACTGCACTTTTGTCATTGAAAAGAACAAGAGTTACATACACACACACACACACACTATTTAGATAGAAATATTTGCATTTTATATTGTTAGAATTCGACATAAAATGAACACAAAATATATTTTTCACTGAACAATCAAAGTGAACATTTTTTAATTAAGACTTTCAATGAAAAACTTAACAATTAAGCTTGAAATATTTCAAATTTTTTGTAACAATATCTTCACACATTGAATCGAAACATTTTAATAAATGCAAAACAAAAAACATGCTGAATTTTTGAACGTGAATTTAGAATAAATTTTTCTTACGTCTGATACCTAATAAATATATTAGTTTTATTAAACTTTCATTCGACAAATTTTCTTTGCAAATTTTTCAAATGAGAACTTTAAGAACCTGAGTTAGTTTTTATGAAATAAAGTGTTATTTATTGTTTTAAGTCTAAAAATAGACCCTAATGTTTTCTGTCTTTTTCAGCCGTCTTTTCAGCATAGCCGCCATTTCGTTGATGCTAATCAACTCTTCAGTAGACTCGAAAAATTTTCGAATAAGTAGTTGGGTTTCAAGCATTCTCTTAAGATTTTTCCAGTCTACTGGTAAGTTGAGTAGCATCAACTGAAAAAGATAGAACACATTAAGCTCTATGTTTAGAACTAAAATAATAACCAAAATATTCTCAGAATATGATGTTATGACAACAAACATGGACGGGGGGGTTTTTTTTTTGATTCACAGAAAAATGATTGCTCGAGTTGAGATTCACTCCACTCAACTAATATTTTACTGATCCAGCTTTTTTGGCAAGCAAACTTTTTTCTTAATTCTTCTTAAGTCAGAAAATTTAATAAAGTACTTTCATATATGCCTTTTTAATTTAAATAAAATTTTGTTGCAAACCTTGTGTGTGTGTCTTTTTTAGTATTTTTTTTATTTTTTTATATAAAATTTCAATCAAAATCTAATCTAGTTTGTTGTTTTAAAGTACATTTCCTCTTGAAACGAACAGTTTTATGATTTCTCATGTTTATGATATTTGCTGAGAAAATTTGAAACTTTTCTTGTTTCTCACTTGTTTCGCTTTTAAGTGGCAATAAGATTTTATTTTGTGTTGGTCGGGTGGGGGGAGGAGGGGCGCTTCTTGTTTGCTGTTGTTTCGCTTATTTTCCTTTGGAATCCCTAAGAATAAAAACAAACACAATATTAAAGCTATTAAGGTTTCCTCTAATATAAAAAAAAAAATCTTGTTTTAAACGCCATGAGAACATGTTAGAAGAGTTTTTATTTTTTTTTTATTTTTTATTTAAATAAATGCTTATGTTTGTTTTAAACGGAAGTGCGCAAAAAGCAGCCTTGGGGGTTTTGTTGGTGCTAGAAAACAAAGGCTTTTAAATTTAAAAACTTAAAGTCTAGTGCTGGAAGAAACAAAAAATAAAACAATTTTTTACAAAGTTTACGTAGAACCGACATAATCGGTATTATTTAAATTTTAAGTGCCAGATAATTTTATCTCAATCAATCATTTCCCTCCCTGTGTGTTTTTGAAACTGATGTTATTTATTTATTTATATACTTCTGACACATTCCCCAGACACTCATTTTGGCGGAGTAACTGGCTGTGATTATGAATTAGATATTCCATAAACAATTTAAAGCGCGTGAATGTTTTTTTTATTTTTATTAGAAATGGGATTATTCGTCTGCCCAAAAGGGGCATATGGCAGACAGAAAGGAAAAGTGAAGTCCAACGATATTGTAAACCTCAACAGAAGTGAACTAATGACAGGGCACTGTAAGCTAAATTACTGTTCTCAGAAAACTGAAATTGTTGAGCAGTGATTCCTGCAGACTCTGTAATGAGGGATAAGGAAAAGGCGGAACACATTTTGTGCGAGTGTCCCGCTTTGTATATGCGAAGAACTACATACAGAACTGGGCGCTGGGATCTGGGTAACATCAAATCTGCACACAAAAAAAAAACAGATTACCATATGGTTGCGACGGCAATACTATGTTGTCTACAATGATGCAAACGGTTGTGATATTTGTATTTAAAATGCCTTTTCGTTGTGATATTTTTATTTAAAATGCTTTAAATGCCTTGTGGGTCACCGTAAACTCAGTTTGGTTTTTTTTTTAATGATTTTAATGAGTTTAATGATTTTGTTGTCGCCATGTTTTAAAATTGAAATATGATTATATACGTTTGGAAAAAAACAAGATCTACAACCATTTTATAATGAATATTTGAGCAAACTTTACTTGTGACAAACATAGTATTTTTAATTCAACAAAAACATGCTTTCTCAAGACAATATTATGATTGAATTGATACCCAAAACTTTTTTCATGTATACTTGGAAATGGCAATCATCGTATGGTTGGAAGTGATAATGGTAGAATATAGTCGTAACAATAGTATGGCCAAGCAAGACAATATTATGCTGGCATACAACAATAATATGATTAATGGCCACAATAACCTATTCGATTAGAATATTCACAGAATGCAAACAAAAATTTATACATAAGAGGTGGGCCAAAAGAAATCACCCTGTTGAAAGTTTTTCTTACTCTGGCAAATGGCGGCCAGTGTCAAAACTGTTTTTACAATTGTGAACTAGACAGCTGTAGAGTGCAAGTGGAATAGGCCATGGAGGAATACTCGTGTCTACGACGAAGTGGACAATTTTTCGAGCAACGATGAAACTCATTTCCGCCTCAGATCAGGTGACAAGCAAAACTATCCACTAGTGAGAGGAGCGAGCAGCCATTACACTCGCCCAAGGTGACTGCTTGGTGCGCTGTTCACGCGCCATTTTTTTTTTTTTGAAGACGCCGCTGGTCAAACAACAACCTGCTGTAGGGTCATGATAACCGAGTTTTTTCTACCGCAATTGAATGAATTAGGTCTGGAGGACAGAAATGTGGTTGCAACAGGACGCAGCAACGGGACATACACTGCGCGAGCCCCAACCGATATTGTGAAAGCCAAACAACATCGGATGATTTGTTTTGGCTCACCTGTTATTGTAAAATCAATCTTTTTTTTTTGGTGTATAAGCAAATAATTATGTCGAAACTTCCAAGAAAAGTTTCCCTTGGAATCTACATACATTTATGCCTGCATGCACATGATATTTGAAATTGAAATTTTTATCCAGTATGAATGTACAATGTGAGAAATGATGATTACATGCCTCAAAATGCCGCCACTAACCCAAATTCTATTGTTTGTGTACTATTGAAAACAGCTTGAAACATCAAATATTCTAGGTATCTAATTTTCGTTTACCTTCATATTCCGGAAAGTAGTGAATGGTGCATACGAAAGGCAGCTTAAAATACATAATAGTAGTCACTATTATGGACTGAATTACAGACAAGAGAGAGGCTGGTTATTGGCAGAGACAAATAGTGCTGCACTAATTCAATGCAGGATTTATTATTTTTTAAATATTTCTAATTGTTCAACATACTGCCTTCAATAGTGGATTTCATAGAGTACAAGTTAAATAAGATAATTTTTCATGTAAACAAAATGAAAAGCCATGAGCGCCTCGATGGATGAATTGGTAGAGCGGCCTACTAAGAGTCGTCCGCGAGGTCGCAGGTTCGACTCCTGCCCAAGGCTCTGTGGGTGTTTCTGCAGACAAGCAAGAAGTTTCGCAGTTTTGTGTTTGTTTATTAAAAAAAAAAAAAAAAAAAATCAATTTCATTTCATTGAAAAGAATAAGAGATAAAAGAACACAATTTTTCGAAATATTTTTAATTAGAAATAAGATTAGAAATGTAGAAGATAACAATACGCAATAAATGAAAAGCAATTTTCGTATCATCTACAACCAACATATTTCTTAGGTGCGTTATGGCCCAAAAATAACAGAATATGCCAGTACAAAGTTATGGAAAAATTTCTGTGGCAGCTTCTTGAGAAATCTCATATTTCTGAAAAAAAAAATAGCAATAAAATCCCGTTCATAGAAGCTGAAAACGTAATTATTTCCATAGTTAGGGAATCATATTATACATGTCAAATAATATGATAGTAATAAATGGTTTCCTATGCTGTTGCTTAGTGTAATTTTTTCTATTACTAAAACAGTTCACAGAAATCAACATTAGGGCTTGCTTGTGGTCTTAGAAACGGGGTTACTTGGTTTTAAACCTCAAAGCCACACAGTTGTGTTTCACATTGATTGAACAGTTTTCATTGATTTTTCTTTAACAAAAAACAGCTCAGCATACTAAGACCAATAATTAAAGAAAAAAGAAACACTTCCTGGCTAATGTTCATAGATTTAACTTATACACACGCTTCTACATAAAAGAGTGCCATACAAAGATAATAATTACTTACACAATGACCCAAGGCCAGACCACAAAAACCCACCTCCCCTCAAAAATACAGGCAAACCAAATTCAACACCATGCTCAAAGTCAACCGTATAATATTGCTTATACAACACCAACAACATGAAATATGGTTAGAAAACAGAAACCAACCAATTTTACAAAAACAAGAAGAAGAAAAAAATCACAAGATTGAATTGCAAACCAACTGAATGATTTTCAGTACTGACCTCAAAACCTGCTGTTTTACTGGAACATTTTGGCTGTGACAATTTCGTGAAATTTTGTCGTACACACATACATACATACTTGTAGGTGTGTGTTTGTGTGCATGTGTGTTTATATGCATGAAATCAAATCCCATTAAATTTAAAAATATCTCTGCTAAAAAACTAATGCTGTTTTTTTTTTTTTGAGTGTGTTTATTTTAAACACTCCTTCTGTTGTAAACGGATCTGTAAGAAACCTGCGGGCTTAATGAACTTTTCTTGTTACATACACAAAATAAACTGTCATTTCTACACTCTAACACTAAAACACTTTTGTTGAAAATTACGTCAATTATAGTCGGCAACACTTTACCGAATATAATTGACGTAAAATTACACAACGTGTATTTTCACACATCATGTGGAATTTTGAACAATATATGTATGTGTAATATTGAACAAAGGAAGTCTAATACTTTTAAACAAATGGTGTCCAGTTTAAATAATTACTGCCTGTTCAAGATTCAAATTCACATCACAATTTTGTTGACATATTTTTGAAACTATTAATGCTCACGTTGTTAAGGCCCAATATTCCACTGGTATCTTCTATCAAGTTAACTTCTACTGCTTGTGCAGTAGAAGTTATAACATATCCAGAACATTTGTGTTTTTTTGTTTTTTTTTTTTTGCTGTATTAAAGCATTTTTGCGAAAACAGAAGATGAAAATTACTGAAAAATTTGAAGCACTTTAACATCGGGCAGGGAATTTTCTCACTTGTAGGGAAATGTCTTAATACGCGGGATTAAAGTTTATTTGCAGCCTCTCCAGTAAAACAGCAAAATTTCACTAAGCAATTTATCTTAACATGAGACTTATCTTAACTTTTTCTTGACCTTGCCTTTAGAGGTATGATGCCGTGTAAAGTGCATTGTATTGCTGTTTTCATTTTTATGAACGTAAAAATGCAAATGATACATTTATATGCTTTGAAACTTTTTTTTTAACAAATTTGGCACACTTACATTTTTTTTTATAAATATTTAAAATGTGTTTATATCGCGTTGGTTATAAGAATGCCCAATTATTATTTCCAATACGTTACGAAACACAATAGTTGCTTTGAAAAATAGTTGATAATTTTAAATTAATTATTTTTAGAGTGTACTTGTTTGTCATCCAGAAAAAAATAAATTAAAAATATACATAAATAAAAAATTTTACTTCTTTGATACTTTTTACACCATTCAAAATTTTCTTAAGTTTCCTGTTCGGACAATGTGGAATGATATTTATCTCTCATATCCATATTAGCCAATAGTGATGTTTTTCTTTATCCATATGCTGTTTTAAACATTCAATAAGAAAAACAAGCAGCCACAAATAGTTTTATTTCTTTTCCTTAAACTTAAAGAGAGAAATTCACTTAAATGTTATTATTTCTGACTTAATGATTCGCAAACTGGAATAAAAAAAAGCCATTACGGAATTATTGCAATCTAAAGCAGAATGAAATTTTGGTCCATTAGAATTTGAGTTTATTGAAAATGTTTCTCTTTTTATGCGTGTGTGTGTGTGTGTGTGTTTAGTCTGATAATGCAAATAAAATGTTTGCTTTTAAAAGCGCATATTTATATATACATACATATAAATGCTACACAGAGAAAACGTGGATATCGGGTTATCCATTTTGTGGTTTCAAAAGTATAGGACTGAAATTCGACATCTCTCAAACTAAGTGGTTAAAGCAATTTTTTTCTTTTCAGTTGAAAGTCTGACATTGACAAAAATGGATCGAACGCTTAACCATCACTTAATGCATAGCAATTATCAAAAAAATTCAACAAAAATGGCCACATATCTCGCGCCTTAAGAGGAGATTATGGTTTCCATAATCGTCCAACTACGCCAGCAATTGGCAAAATTGTGAAGAAATATGAAGAGACTGGAGGAGTGACATACATACATATATTAAAAGGCCTGTGCATCATGGTTTCGCTGGTGCCGCTGAAAATAACGCTGCTGTAAGTGAAAGTGTTGCCGAAGACCCCAATGTGTCGATTCCTCGTCGTTCTCAGAAATTAGGACTGTCTTACCGCACATTATGGCATATTTTGCATTTAGATCTACACCCATCTACATCCATACGAAGTCCAGCTCACACAACAACTGAAGCCAGCTGACCATTCACAACATCGTAGATACGTGGAATGGGTGCTTGAACAACAGGCGTTGGACGGCGATTTTTCGAACAAAATTTTCTTCAGCGATGAGGCAGCACTCACTCTCACTCGGTGGGTGTGTGCATAAACAAAATTGTTGTATTTGGGGCTCCGATAATCTTCAAGTAATTGAAGAGGGACCATTACATCCAGAAAAAGTCGCGGTCAAATCAAGCGATTTGACACCAATCGATTTTTTTTTTTTGTAGGGAATACGCGAAAGACTGTGTTTATGCAGATAAACCCTTGACTCTGGAGCACTTAAAAACCAATATTCGTTTATATTATGGCTGAGATACCGCCCAATATGTGTAAAAAAGTGGTCGAAAGTTACCTCAAAAGAATCAATGCTTGCAACACTTCGCTGGCTGACCATTTAAATGATGTAGTGTTTTACACATAATGTCAACGTTCAAATTTTATAATAAAAAAGAAATATTGTATTCCTAGAAAAATCTGCATAATTTTTTAGATATACAAAAAAATATAATAAATGAAAGCGATCTTAGTAATAATCATTATTGGTACTGATATTTGCAGCCATTAAATATTTTAAGTCAAATGTTTTTTTTAGCACTAGTGCTTAAATTGATTGCCCTTAGCTGCAAGCAGCCAAATGGAATTCTTATTTTTATTTATTTTTTTTTAGATTTACTATTGAAAATTTGTTGTAATATCCCATATAAACTCTTTACGTTTACACTTGTTATCCTGAATCGTTTAAATTTTTTTTTCTACAAAATCGAGTTTGAAGGCTTAGATTTCCAACCAACAACAATATTGATAATTCTAATTGAAATCAATCTCCCTATTATTTTTCTCTGCGTGTAAAGTTTTATGCACATACTTACAAGTAGTTTACAGAGCGCCAACTGTGAACTATAAAAAAAACCATATGTGTACGTTTACTTTACACATCATTAGTGCCATTTAATAACATATTGAGACACTTGTGCTCAACGTCAAAATAAAAAAGTAATGATAATAAAAAGAAAACACTACGCTTTTCAATATAATACTAAGAGTGTTATTGGCAAATGATGACTGCATCATTAAGTGGTGAAGAGGAAAAGTAGAACAAGAGACATATGTGTAGTTCTTCAGGTCGAAATGTCAGCTATCAAAAGTGTAGTGTAGTAAGTAGCAGATGTTTAACAGAACCCTGCTTTTCAATGTATAAAGAAATATACTTTGTACAAGACGAAAGTTAAAGAATTTTTCTCGTTTTCGAGGATTTAAAATGCGAAAACAAGCCCGATGAAGTTGAAAAGTTATTTTGTTTATTGCGATTTTTGAAAGTTGCCTTACGCTGATTGAGCGTTCCTTTAAAATATGTATATGAAACTAAAATTGCCATATACATATATTTTTTATGATCAGACAAAATGACTTAACTTTAATGTGACTTTTAGGCGCGCGAAAAAAAAGAGAAGTACAGTATTTATCGGATATAAGAAACTTGAAAAATCCACGAAAAAACTTTCTTATAAGCGTTTCTTTCTTATATACAATTATTTTATATAAGTAACTTATTTCTTATATAAGTAGCTATGGCCATAAGGCATTTGTTTCTTATATGAATATACGAGCTTTTTTACCTTTTTATGTATATACGTAGATGTATGTATGTAAATAGAAAAATAAAACAAATCAAATTTTATTTTATTAACCCCTTTAGTAAATAGATATAAAAAAAACTAGACAACTTCAATTTGAAAAAAAAAAAAAAAAAATTATATGTAGTAAATACATGTACATACATAATTCATTTTGCACTATTTATTTATTTACGAGGCAAGAAACAAAAACTTCTCATGAGCACTAAAAGTAAAAAAAAACCTTGTTGTTGTTGTTGTAAAACTGTTAGAAAACAGAGTTGTCCATGCAAACTACATAAATTCAGTGTTGCCCTTGAAAGTTTCTTAGATAAATTCTTTTTCTATACATTTTGTGGTTTTGGTGTTCAAGAAAAATGTTCTTTTATCAGTTTTTTTTTCTTATAAGCGTTTTTCTTATATGAAACTTTTTTTTGTTAGAAAAAACGCTAAAAATATATGGTGTTTTTGCAAATGTTTCTTATAAGCGTTTTGTTCTTATATGAGATGTTCTTATATCCGATAAATACTGTATACATATGAGGCTTCCAGAACAAAGGGAACTTTCTATAAGGATCTTGCATAGGAGAAATCAGATCAGGGCTCACATCAGCTATTAGATCAGGCTACTTATTAAATATGGTATCAAATTAGTCAATCTGATTGGGAATTAGGCCAGCTATTAGATATGCGATTTACTAAAAGACTTGATAGTGAGTCTGGTCCCTAATGTAATTTCTCATAAGGAAGATCCGTATGGTAAATCCCTACACGTTTTTAGAGGATATAAAGCTGTATTACTAAACTTTTCTATATCTAACCGCTGAAATATCACAGCAATAATCAATCGAATTTTCTCTTTGCAATGTTTTTAGACTGAAAAATCACGCGGATTTTTTTTTTTTTTTTTCATTTTTAAAGAGACTCCTTATGTGATTTGCATGTGAGGCAAATGGGATTAATGTTATTAATGAAAAAATATAGCAAATCAAGAATAAAAATTGTTCACAGTTTTCACTCAGTCTCCGTTGGTAGCAGTGAAAAATATTCCTGCAGAAGAGTTTATTGTTTGTTTCTGGTAAATTTAAAATCTTATTGATTTTTCGAAAAAATTTTCCTCATTGATTTCATTCGCTTTCTAATGAAGAGTATCCCTTGTTCACATTATGTTCTGTATTTGCTTAAACTTCTTGGAGGGCTCTGAAGCTCTTGCGTTTTAGAGCGTAAAACAGAAACAATATAAAATATATGAGCCACTTTCAGATCATTGTGATTAAATTCAACGATCGCACACAAAGTCTGAGATCAGTTTCAATTTTTTGTTTTGTTTTTAATGCAGCTACTGGAAACGGCTCATTCTTATAGAAAACTGTGAATTTCGAAGTCGAAAAAAAAAATTTTTGTTTAATACTGAATTGAAAATCTCATTCTCCATCGCTGATTTTAATATTTGACACGCTCATTTCCCGTATTGCCTCTCATTATTTTGTAATATTTTTTCTCATTTTGTAAGAGCGGGGGAAAGTGATTTATTCGAAGGCCAAGTTTTTGTTTGTTGTTTTCTCATCATGATTATTTTTTTTTTGTTTGTTTTTATTATGACTAAAACTCCTACTAACTTTTGGTTTTAAAATTCATTACCAGAATTTTTTGTGCTGCACTTTCTGCCATGTTTTGTAATAAATAATAAATGACTGTAAAATGTAGTTGAATAAAAAGCAGCAATATGAAAGAAATAATAATAAAAGAAATAAAACGACAGTTGTGCCAACATGAGCGCGAGAGTGCTCGATAAAGTTTTGCTGCTGCGGTTTTAATGATTTTTATGTCAAAAGTTGAAATGAAAACATAAAGAACCAACAACCTACCATCATACTCATGCCGCATAAATGCGTTTTGCTTCCTTTTTTTTTCTGTTTTAATGGACAGGGGGTTCTTGTGCAAAGCTGGTTTTTTCTTATCCCTTTGAAGTTAATAATTAATTTAGAAAATTCTGTAGTAATTAAAAAAGAGCACACACACACACACATACATTTTTAAAACCAGAATCGGTGAATTTTGTCAACCTAAAGACAAAAACGTTTTACATATTTATTTCAAAAAATTGTATCTTTTTTTAAAGAGCAATTAACAGGTTTTCGTTCAAGTTGCTTCTCCTTATTTAGGTAGTTTTAACCAGTTTGATCATCACTTACGCTAAGGAAATTGTTGGCCCAAAACTAACACGAAATGCGTCATTAATATTCAATCAACTCAATTGAAGAACTAATTGTTGTCAGAATTTTTATTTTATTGAAAACAATTTATAAATTAATGAAATAAGTTCCATGTGCTAAAATGAAGAAATAGTAATAAAATATTTTTATTTGAACTATGAACAACATTTGTTTGAGTGCATAAAAAGCAATAAACGAAAAACTTCCCGCCAATTTTTATACTTCATAATTTGCCTTGGTCAATATTCTTGTATATTCACTGTTATCATTCCTGATGAAAGTGCTTAAGTTTGTATATTTATGTATTTTAATGTTGTCATTCCATTACATGCCCCCTTAAGTCTCATAAAATAATATTTATTGCTGCTTTTACTCTTTATTTTTTATGGTACTAACTAATATCATTTATTGATTATTTTTCTATATCTAAGTCCAGCTAATATCTTAACACATCTAACATATTGTTTTCATCTGGCGTATGTTTTCTTCTATTGACATTCTGTCGTTGTTTGTTCAATATAAACATCGAACCGTCAACTTCATAATAATATAATGAATACAGGCTCGAGCAAAGTTGAACAGTTATTGCACATTAAAAGCAATAATGAAAAATCATGTGAGGCGATAACACGCCTCTATTAACAAATCAAAATTATCATTATTTTATTACTCTCAAGAGGACCAAAAAAAAAAAAAAAAAAAAAAAAAAAGAGAGAAAGAAAAGAAAAACAACATCAACATCAACAAAGTATGGTAAAAATAGCAAAAAAGGAAAGCGCTTACCTTAATTATTGATATGCTTTTATATTTAATGACAAATATCCAGCCATGTGTGTAAATGAAAGCATTTAATAAAAACCATAATTTCAGCGGTACGCACAAACATTAGTGCGTCACTTGAAAGGGATTTTCATATTTACATATGAATATATTTTCCATTGCAGAACATTGGAAAGCAGAACACTGTTCAGACATGTGCTATCATATGCATACGTATGTACGAGTATCATACACGTACAATAAGTCGTACGTATCTAAGCGATTACACAATGTACAAGGTCAGTGATTATTCTGTTTTAGTTCGGTTTCACTTTCTCAAAATTGAGGGAGAGAGAGAAAATAAATTGAGTCAAGTACGAGGCTGGCTCGCACTCTTAAGGTTCCGTACGTATGTATGTGTAATGTATGTATGGAATGACGTATGTAAATACATATGTATATTTTATAAATTTCATCTCTCTGTTTTCAAAACTACTTTATGTTGTATGGGGACACCTGGTAGTTTTCGACTTGTTGTTGTTTTTAGCAATTGTTATTGTAAGCCATATGCGAGTAAATATATTGTGCACATTTCATCTCTTTATCTCTTACAGTTTGAAAGTTACGGCTAATGTTTTTTACGTTGCATAGGGACACCTGGTAGTTTTCGACATGTTGTTGTTTTAAGCATTTGTTGTTGACAAGCATCTATAAATACATACACTATGCAAATTTCAGCTCTCTATCTTTTACGGTTCGAGAGTTATGGCTAATTGTAACTTTTCGTTGTATGGGGACACCTGGTAGTTTTCGACTTGTTGTTGGTTTTAGTATTTGTTGTTGTAGCGGCAAGGTACAACAACATTCTGTGAAAATTTCAGCTCTCTAGCTCTTACCGTTTCGGAGAATGGACGCTGTGACGGACGGACGGACGGACGGACGGACGTACTTGTCTCCGTAATAGGGTTCCGTTTCACTCTGATGAGTACGGAACCCTAAAAAGGTGATAAAATTAAAACTAGATCAATAATATTTAATAATATTTGTTGTGTAATGAAATGATTACTTCAAGGGATGTGTAGATGCTGCTGCTGCTGCTTAATTGCAGTGTACAATTTAGTTATGACCACAATTCTAAGTACTGATGATCGGTGTGGCAGCCATTCTGTGTTCTGCAGCTAAAAAACCTTTAAATTTTCATTTCTTGTCTACTTTAAAAACGCTGGTCAGTGTACAATATGGTTATTACCCCAGTTCGAAGCAATTTGGTTGCAGATGATTATTGTGGTGGATGTGGAATAGCTATTCTGTGTTCTCCAGCTGCTAAGCCTTTAAATTTACTTTTCTTCTCTCCACTTCAAGATTGTCACTTCAATTTCAACACAAAAAACAATCTTTCTCGTTTTTGAGGCAGTAAAGCTAACTTCAAATCCAATAAGTAATGAGCAACTGCCAGAAAAGTCACGAATGACAAACAACTTGAGCATGTGTCCATTTAAAACAAAAAATTAAAGTTTATTCTTTTGAATTTTCTATAGTTTCTTAGTGAAAATCGTAATTATTATGTTTCATATATTACTGATGATAACTTACAGACCTTTATTTCTAAAGGTAAATTTCGTCATTTTATAATTTAGGTCAGGCGCTACTGTTTTAACGGGTTTAAGGGAATGGGTAGGAGTAGCAGAATTTCTTCCAATAAATAAAAATCCTGGATTGTCGAACACGTTATAAAAGTTATATTTTTATTATAAAAAGGGTTTTGATAAGCGGGCAATAATTCAATATTTGTAAATAATTCATATACATATATACAATAATTATTTCATAACTATACAATTATAATTTGAAATTAATAATTGATTTCACAGTTAAATTTTTGAATTGGTAATAACTTCTTCATCTGTTGCATTCACTTTCTATTTTTGTTTTATACTCAAGCAGGATTACTAAAATGTCAAAGGATTACTAAAATAAGTGAAATAACACAGGGATGGAAAATGCATTACATTGTTACTCAGGTGAACAGCTACTTTTTGTTTTTTCAAAAGTACTAGTCGCCTTATAGCAACAAAACAAAAAAAAAAAATAGTTACCCTGATAAAGTTGCTTAATAAGGTATAGAAATATTGCATATAATGACAAGCATTTAAAAAAGAATATCCTGTATATACACAGAGCGAAAAATTCCTAATAGATTCAATAAGATTTTCTCTTTGATACGTTTTTAGGCTGAGGGGTATCCCAGCAGAGAGAAAAGAAGATTTTTCTATGGGTATTTCTTATTATTTCCATGTTGCAAATCTTATTAATTGTCTCAACAAGAAAAACACATAAAACCAAGAAGAAAACTTGTTACTCACGTTTGTTTTTACTCAGTTTCTATTAGGTTTTCTTGTAAATTGTATACAATAAGGATTTCTGATTGATTTTATTAGGTTATCCTATTAATTTTTCCCTATTGGTTTTATTAGTTTCCTATATAAACACACGTAAATCATCTTTTTAATTTCATTAATTGTTGTTTTTTCAATAAGGTTTTCCCATTTAAAATAATAAGGAATCCTTCTTGAAAAAAAACCATAGAGATATCTTATTGATTTTGTTCTACTTTATTAGGTGCTCTTTTCTCTGTGTTTGTATGTCAAGGTTGTCAGATTTCCAATAAAGAAAAAAATCTCTGAAGATGTTGGCCAACGCCAACGAAACGTCGGTTTATTGATGAAATAATAAGGCTTTTAGTTGCATTAAATAATTCAAAATAACTTGACCTCAAAAGGCCGAATATAGATTTTTTCTTATTAAAATATAAAAAGTTTATTTTTATATTATTTGTTGTTGAAATTATTAAATAAGCAATTTGCTCTCATGAAAATCCAAACTGGTGCTGAATATTTATTTATTAAAAAAAGGTACGAACGACAAAAAAAATTGCAGAAAAACATTCCTCTATTCGAATCCTTTCGTCGTGCTGTTGATTCTGCCTTCCTATGACCTGTTCAGACTATTATGAGAAATGCTATAAATAGTTGAACTATAACGTTCCATCGTGTTAGAGTTGTCAATGTCTTGAAAATGCTACTTTTCATAAGTCTGACAAGATTAGCGAGCTTGCTAAAGGGGTTGGTAGAGCTGGGCTGGCTTTTGGAATTTCCTCTTCTTCAGAGCAATGATAATCAAAATATTGCATTTTAAAAAGACAACAGAGTCACGAACGACAAAAAGCTTGCAGATGATCTTTAGAAAAAATAAGCAATTTCTTATGAGTTGCCTCCCGGGAAGAGCACGAAATTCTAATCAGACATAATACCTAATTATAAGTATTGAAAAGTCACGAATGACAAATATGCTGCGGCAATGAGTTGAAAACAAACAACAAAATATTTTCTTTTAAACTAACTACTCTTTAAGGAAAAAAGAAAATCAACAATGGCAAAAAGCTTCATTTTGTATCAATTTATTTTGCCATTTCTACTCGGCCATCGCCAGAATCTGAACAAATTCAACAACAATCAGTTTAAGTAAAGAGTATGTATGCTACATATGTACATATGTATGTAGAAACGAAATTATAAATGTGTATGTATACATATTAACAGCTTGGTTCTTTCATGTACGTATGTGTAACATAAGTTACTGCTGTCATTATTAACTGTGACCGAAAATCCCTATTTACCTGTAATTATCTTTTTAAGCAATTGCACAAATCAGCTAAAATTTAAATTTCATTCTTTTTTTTAACGTTTTGTCATTTAAAAATAACTGCACTGATTGCTTCTAGAATAAACTACGGCCAGTTACTGCAAAAAATATTCTGAGTGTAGCAATCAGTTCACCACTTCACAAGTTTTATTAAAGTAATTTTTTGAAAAAAAAAAAAAAAACCAATAAAAACCATTTTCATTATTATTGTCCTGAAGAAGCTATCCAAAGGAGAGCGAAATATCGACAAAAATAATTAAATATGTTTAACAACAAAAAACCTTTAGCTCAAGAAAATAAATATATAAAATAATTTTCGTACAATTATACAAAAAAAAAAAAAAAAAAAAAAAAAAAACAACTTATTTAACAATGCAAAAATTTACGGACAGTAAACAAAATTTTTTTTTATCATTATTCATTTTATTTTTATATTCTACTTTGTTTGACAGCTTAAAGCGACGACGACTTTATCAGCAGAAATTCTGCAGACACAGTTTTTCTGTAAATACGCCAATGTTTTCTTACATGACAGCCATTTGGCGCAAAAAAATAAATATACAGACATACATGCATACATACATACATTCAAATATATGTATGTAGATACGGTGTAGTGGTGAAGACAGCTGTTTGTTTTCCATTTATGACATTTTATATGTACGAATCGAAAAGCACCACCACAAAAAGTTTTTTAAGGGCCAAATTTACAATTATTAGTTAACTAATTGCAAACTAAAAAGATAACTATTTGTTAACTTATGCTTCATATTCACAGTGTATTGTTTAACTAAAGATCTCAATATGAGCAAAAAAAATGGTAACCATAGCAATTTTTCAAACTTAGATGTTTTCATCTCTGTTACAGCATTTGTGTTTTGTTTACATTTGCTGCAATAGTTTTAAAAAATGGAAAAAATTGTCCAAGTTGTCCTGCTTTGAATTTTAGAGCGTATGCATTCTAGTACTTGCCACGCCACCTCCTTGCTCAGGCGGAATCTATCTCTAAAATCTTTAGCATCAAACATTTGAAAAAAGTTTGGACGGCTCCTTAAACAGCGTTGGCGACGTTCAGCAACCATATTCCAAATGATCTCTTTATCAGCATCACTTTCAATATCGGAATCGATGTTTTCATTTTCATAATCCATTATGAGAATATTTTACACTTCAAATATGTACAAAGTTGTTTCCAACGAATCAGCTGTTGTCTAACTATTTGTTAACCAACGACATTTGGTAGTTTAACTAATAGTAAACAAAAGTCTGTGAATCAAATTCTATTGGCTAAACTATTGTTATTAGCTAACTAATGACTGTAAATTTAGCACTAAGTGCACCTTTAGGGCTAACTTCTTGAAGAATCACCTTGCATTATATCTCGGCCATGTGCAGACCAATATAGAGAATTTTGTTTTTCCTTGACCAAGGCAAATAATTTTATCAGCTTTCCAGGAAAAGAAATTCTTGAAAAATTTTAGCAACAACTGCCCAATTTTTCGACCTAAAAACTCTTTTTGTTAAATAAAAGTTTTAAAATGTTTTAATAGGTTGTTGCTGGAAAAATTTAAACAATTTTTTTTTTTTTTTTTTGCTAAGCTGACCTTGATAAATGAAAAATTATATTAATCTCTTTATGCTTTGTCTTCTTTATTTGGTAAACATTTTTGGCAAAACATGCCGCCTTAAATAAAATAAATTGTATGACATAACGTTTCAAGCGTTACAAAATATGTAATTGAATTGTTTTTGAATCTACCAAAAAAAAAAAAAAAAAAAAAAATCAAAAAATTATAACAAATTTCATCCCACGTCATGGCAAATTAATAGCAATTTCCTACGATGCTAAATTATTAAACGATGAGCGCTTATTTTCAAAATACCACACACCAATATACATACATACACATGTAAATATGCATACGATATGTTTATATAAGTTATTGTCTCTTGTAATGAAGGCCGCTCGCTCCCCGGCATGAAAGCAAAATATCAACCACAAAAACTAATAAATAAATTTATTAGGCTTTCATCGACTTTAATAGACTTTAATAAAATTGATACATGACAGTTGTTGTTTTCAACTAAATACTCGCAAACTGAGTGTTAAAGGGAGGAAGAATGCGTTTTTGTTTTAACTGTGTTTGTTGTAAAGAGAAAGTGGTTTTAGTATGAGCACTGAAAGTGAAATGAGGTCAAAATCATTACAAAGCGAACAAACAAAAGCTGATAATAATGAACGAGGTCAGAGCATAATGTTACAAGCATGTGTATGTATAAGGATGATTCTTAATTTAAAAGGGGTTTTTCATGTCTGCTAAAAGTGGGGTCAAACATTTGATGACACGGGTAACTCGCGGTAATGTGAACTTACACAATAGTGAACATTCATTTTCTTATCTGAACTCTCTAAATTGTGAGCAAAATTTTATGGCTTTAACAACAGTGAACAACAGTTTTTTTTTTTTTGTTGCAGAAAAATAACTTCCCACAATAAAATAAGCTCATTTAAAACCGAATATTTGTGTTGCTATGTGTTACTCTCAAATGTTTTATAAACTCTTCACCTTATTTTCTCATCGTTTTTTTATGATCTCTGGTTGTTATGTCACATGTTAACACTTACAATGGCATTCATGCGTATTTATGAACATATATGTATGTATGTATGCATAATTGATTTCTTGAGATTAGAGCAAACATACATATCTACAAAATGTTTTAAATGTTATTTCAAATTAAGAAGAAACGCAAGAGCAGTCTACTTTTGGCGCCAGTCTATAAGGGAGGCGCCTTAGTATTTCTTTGCTAACTTTTCAGAAGTGGGAATTCATTTCAAGATTCGGCTAAAAATTTCACTTAAATTTGTTAGATTTTATAAATGAGCTTAAGGTCACTCAATTCTCAATAAATATTTTTTCTATTTATTGATAAATTTTTTCGAAAAAATATTTATTGAGAATATTTTCTATTTATTGATAAATTTTTTCGAAAAAATATTTATTGAGAATTGAGTGACCTTAAACTCATTTATAAAATCTAACAAAGTTAAATAAAAAGGTCGAAGAACGAGTATCCAGAAAATTTCACTTAAATTTTATTGTTTGAACGTGTTTTGATACAAAGACGGCTGGGCTGGGCTGGGCTGGTCTTTCTTTTTTCGTTTATTAATATGCAAAATTAGAAAATTTAACAAAAACTACAATTAACAATAGTTAATATTTACAAATATTGAGCTCTTTCAGAGCTCTCAAGTATAATATAGAACAATATTAAGTTTTCAATTATATTAACTCAGGTCCAAAAATGAACCTTTTCAAAAAATGTTTGTTGTATTTTTCAGCTGTCTATATGCCGACGACATTTCGTTGCTGCTAATCAACTCATCTGTAGACTTGAAAAATTCTTAAAAGTTTGTTTGAAACTTAACTACTTATTCCATAATTGCCATGAACAGAATGAGAATCAGAAATGTTCAAACAAACCTTTAACACAGCGAACATTTCTATTTTCGTTTTGCAACACTTCTACTTTTCTTTGCACCCTTCTATACAACGAGTCACCATTGGTTACTACGATTTGTATTATTGAAAGTAAAAGTGTTTGAATATTCTTTTAGGAATTTTTCAAGTCTACTGATCAGTTGATTAGCACCAACGAAATGTCGTCGGCCTTGTAGACAGCTGAAAAATACAACAAACATTTTTTGAAAAGGTTCATTTTTGGACCTGAATTAATACATTTCAATTGGCTCTTAAAGCAAATAAATCATTAAGTTCATATATGAGTTTTCAATAATAATTTTCTTTTTTTTTTATTTTATACTTCAAATGAAGAATATGTTTATTTTTCTGTAATGCAAACATTTGGTTAAAAACATCACTTTAATATTTTGATTAAAAAAAGTCAATTAGAGGTGAAAACAAAATATTGAAAGCAAGAAAACAGTGCACTTAGCCACCAAAATTTGTTGATATTTTGTCTTTGAAAAAGATATCTATCATTTTTAGAAGCACTTTTTTCCTACCTTGAATTAGTTTGTTCTATACTGCAATCTACAGCTTTAATATTTGTCTATCTTTCTTTCTTTCTTCGTGAGTTGTTCTAATAAACAAATAAGCTAGTAAAGAGGTAAGAAAATGCTGCAATCGAAAATGTGAACAAATTCAATAATGTGAACAACGTTGGTTTTTCTAAGTTCACATTACCGCGAGTTCACTGTATTTCCAAAAGAAGAAAAAATGTTGGAAATCAATCAACACTTTTTCCAAAAAAAAAAACAAACATAGGCCCATAAAAGAATAGTGCTCCAGGCAAAGGAATAGTGATAAAGTGGCCATACCTTAAGCACAGCATTAAAGACCTTTTCTCACCTGCAGCCGATGTCGTTCGTTGGCATAAAAACAACAACAACAATAAATTTTGTTTTTGCTTTCAATGTAATTGTGCGAACGCACAACAATGTTCGCAGATGGGTAATAGCATTCACATTGCTTGAAAGATTGATCCGTGGTAAATAAATAAAAATTTAATTTCATTAAACAATATAGAGAACAACGAAAAATTAAAAAAAAAAAATTTTTTTGTTTTTTTTTTTTTTTGGTGGCTTAAAGTTCATAAAACAACTTCATAAGTAATAGATTTAAAACTTAAGATAAATAAATTTTTGCTGCTAAATTTTATTCCCACACAATTGTTTTCTAATTTGTATGCCTCGAATTTTTCCCCTAAAGCTGCCATGCAAATATGTAGGAAATTTAGCACTGATATTTTCTGGATTTCATACATTCTTTCAATATTCATTCACATTCTTAAACATTCATTTTACTCTCACGCTGCTGCAGAGTTTCATTTAAACACTTTGAACAAAAGACCACAGAATACGTGCTCAAGTGGCAGCAGAGCAAAATAAAAATAAAATGAAATTGTCTGAATGTTAAATAAACGTGGTTTTATTAAATAAAATCTCAAACAGCAGCTACAACGCAACAAACATTGTCAACATCAAGAGCAAAAAATAAAAAGAAAAAACAAAACAGCAGCAGGCAGGCGGCATCAATCATCAGCATTCCTTCCAACAGACTGACAACAACTTTCTTTGAGTTTAAAAATTTTATTTAAATTCCTTGAGCAAGGAAGAGTAAATTTATTAAATTACTGCTACCGGAGGCAGACTCCTTTGTTTTGTTAGCGACAACATCAGTAAATGAAAGTAAATTTTACAAAGTGAATATTTAAAGCTAAATTCAGGTTAAATTGTCAAAATTCTGGAGATGTGCTTTTAATGAAGTTGAAAGAAATGTTTATTTACTTTAATATGGCTATACCTGAGACTGTTACTTATGGCTCTTGCCATAATAAGCATTTACAAGAATATAAATTCTTTTGATGTTCTATGATGAGCCAATGGAAATCTTTTATTTACTTGGGCTCTTCTCTATCATGAAAGATAATTTTTTTTCTTTTGTAGACATTTTTAAAAAAGAAATCAGATGATTTTTGAAAACATCTAAAAATATAATTAAATATTACATTTTGTAGAGCCCACCAATGGAAAGGAAAGTTTTATATTCACATGGTAAATAGCTATTATGGCGTAAAAGCCGTAACATTCGAGATGGTGAAAATGGAGACTTTGTTTTCTGAGGTTGACAAAAATAAATAAAAAAAAGTGAAAAAAAGCGAGCTTTACTCTCTTTTTGCTTTTGGCTGAGGCCATGTTCATGTATACAAATGTTCTCTTTTTTCTCTCTTGTCGGCGGCATATAGGCGGCTGAAAAATACCGAAAACATTGATAAGATCACTCAAAATAATATTTTAAAGGGTGTATACATACATAATTTTGGCTACAACAACAAACACCACCAAAAAAAGAGAGAAAAAAAAAACACAGGGAGAAAAGCATAGAACATAAAATTTTACAAAGGTGCATTTTTTAGGTTATATTTGCTCCAAGAGCAAATACAAAAACTACCGCAAACAATTAGTTCATCTCAATGTAAACGTTGTAAGAGTAAATACAAGCTTGCTCTTTGTAGAGTATTGTTCATGTAGCGCTCTAATATGAATTATAGTTAATTTCTATATGTCAATCTCAATTTGCTCTTTATTGTTACATCGTATAAACTCTTTTAAACAGTATTTACATGTTTACTAATGCATCACTTTAAAACCAATTCTTATAATAAACTTAAGTCAGTTGTCATTTGAATTCCAAAGAACACACTTGTCTTTTAATCGCTTTGCGCTCAGTACATTACACTCTTAATTGTGTATCTCCTTGTTGAGCAAACATAACCCTAAAATATGGTCTAATGAAGTATTAGGTTTTTACGTTTTTTTTCCCTCCAACTGCTTTCTTTACGTTATTGTTTGTTGTTGTAACCATGTTAATATACATACATATACATATGTATATACAGTTAGCAGGGTCGTTTGGTATGAAAAAAAAATCTGTCGATATTGTGTAATCGATTTTTCGAAATTCAAAAAAAAGTTCTCTTAAAACATGTCAAGGAAATAATTTTCGAGACGTTTGATGTCCAACTTTTCTTGTAGTTTTGCATGGGAGCCCCCTGGAAGAGGCGTGGTACGGGATCTTTGTGAGCGAAAGAGATATCAGGGAGAAAAATTGCAGGCGATTGGTCATACATTTCACTCCTCTCTTGGAGCAAATTAGTGTAAGGGGTTGAAAAGTCGACACAGCCATCCCACCAACTGAGCTCTTCTTTACTTTATTGTCTAGATTTAACCTTAACGGCCAACAGTCATGTTTCGAAAAAGTTGCAGCCGTTGTTAACATTGATACAATAGCAAAACAAATACAAAACTCAATTGGATGTTGGTAGGAGAATAAAAAAATATATTCCAATCAACAGGAAAACACAGTGATAAAGTGGAAAGTTGATCAGTAGGATTAAACATATACAGTCAGTAATGAAAAGCACTGCAGCTTAAAAACAGTAAACAATTAGTCATGAGCTGGGGTAGTGAAACTGCCATGTTATGTACCCCAGCCAGTAAGTCTTTAACTTTGCGTTTCTTGTCTTCTTTGCAAATGTTAATTACTTCCATTTTAAGCAGTTTTTCTTGATGTTGCGGAAGTAAAATCCAGCACAAGGCTGATAAAATTATTAGCAATTGAAAATTATAAATCATACGTGACCGTTTTATTTAATTTTTTTCGAAATGAGTTCTCTCTGTTAAAAGCAAATTAAAAGAAAATTCTTGTACCCTTTTTTTTGCAAGTATTTCTTCCTCCTTAAAATGAAATATTATTAACTCAAAGGTCTTAGCACTATTTATGTATTTAAATTTCTTAAATTTAGTTTGCTTTTAGTTGACATCATTTCTCGGCAAATTATTCATTGTCTGCTGTTTCATTCTGTTTTTTTTTTTTTTTTTTTTTTGGTTCTTTGTCATATTTCTTTCAATTGTTATTTTATATTACAAGTCATAGCCTTTTGTTGCTGAATTACCTTTTAATACAAAATTTCCACAAGTTCAAAAGATATCCTTAGAACTGAAACAATATATGGATTAGTAGCTGAATACATACAGTTATATGTTTTGTGATACTGTAAGGGCTTAAGTGTCTATGGTTGAAAAATATAAAACAAAAGCCACTTAAAACTGATTTCATTACAACACACTAGAAAAGTCATTCAACTTTGTTGCATTAAATTAGTTTGTGCCAAAGAGCTTTGGGTTTCAATTCATTCATGCATGAGCTTGAATGAACATGCCTTTTATCTATATTTGTTTTTGTTCTTTTGTTTCCAAAGGAAAACAATGTTGACATTAAAAAATTTCCAAAAATTTGTGCAAAAAAAAACCCAATAAATTGAATTAGATATTTGATACTAATGATTATATTAGTAAATAAATTTGAACTGGTGTTGATATAAGTATGTATATATGTGGTTACCTTGAAGGTAATGTCATGGAAAAGTCTTAGTAATTTACTGTTGCCGTGGCCACCAGTACCATTTGTATATTATGTTCATATGGTCCGAATTGTAAGACATGGATAAGGACGATAAGTGGTTTCAATATGGCCACACGCAACTGACGAAACCATGACTCTTTTGAGCAACAAATTTCATGATCATGTGATTTAAAATTGTTGGACTTCCATCTTTCCAGTTATTTAAAAGAAAAGGTCTACGCCGATACGTCGGCAACAATTCAAGAGCTAAAGAATAAAATGATTCGACACATTAACGGTACAGAACCTCAAGTATGCCTCAGAGTCATCGAATATTTTGGACCATCGGATGGATGAGGTCGCGGTGGCCATTTGGCCAATATTTTATTTCATACATATTTGAACTATATCAATATTATCGTGATAAAAAGCAATGATAGAATTTCTTTAATAATTTGTAGTTTACATATTATTTTATCTATAATTTTTGAAAATTTGAAAAAATAAAAACAATCAAAGATCCCTGACGATGCTAACAAATTGTTAGCGAAATATCGGAAAAAATTAATAAAGATAAATAAAAGACCTTAAGCTTTAAAAAATAGTTTTATTAATTTGTAGTTTATTTAAAGTCAACATCGGCCCTTAAAATTTAACCACCCTTTCCATGGAAAGGAAAGCCTTTTTATGCTTTCGATTGTTTTAGTGGCAATTGAATATTCGATTAACCCATTAAGTGCACCTAATATTTTAGTTCTATGCGTAAGTGGAACTCCCTCTATTCTTTGAACATTAACGGTGTTATTTATCAAAAGTATTTTAGGTTTCTTTCACACTTATTTCACAAATATGCTATAGAAACCATAATAATCATAAAATATTTTTTAAAAGCGAAGCTGTAGCAAAATACACAGGTGCATAAATATGCTGTACTTAATTCCTAAAAATTCCACACGTGCCATTTAAGGGAGACACTGTTTACAAATACAATTTCCTTTATAGGATAAACAAGTTTAATTTGAAAACAATTTCTTGGCATTTGAGAGAATAAAGAAATTTAATGCCTGGCAAAAGGCAAAGCCAAACTTTGACACTGATTCTGAGACTTCTTGAACAATATACATACATATTTTTTTTTAAATATTTATTTATAAACATAATAGCAGACAAAAAAAAATATACAAAACATGTTATGCAAAATTTCAGCACCAGTAAAGTCTTCCTAAATCTCTTTGCCCCCAACAATCCAGACAAGCACACACTTTCAGTCATAAAGTTGTATGTCTATGGCACCTACGGAATAAGTATGTATGTAAAATAAGAAGCTGCATACATTATTTGCGCATAAATGTTTACAATGTGATACTTTAAAATATTAAATATTTGCATTTTAAGAGATTTTGAGATTCTGATGTTCTGAAAATGTTTTCCAATACATTCCGCCACGATTGCTTTCGGTCTTTAATGATGTATGCAAATTATAACCCTGTTTGTACATTCTATTTTCTTCTCTCTCGTACACATGCACATACATACTATGTAAAAGAAGACCCCTACTGTTGTCTCTTCTTGAAGAGTATTGCCTTCTTTTATGGCGCAGAAAGTGTCAATAACAGTTTGCTTAAAAAAATATTTTATGCAAATTCAAAATATAATAAAATAAGCATCTGTGTTTGTTTACGCATATCATTTGCATATTTCAGCAAATTATTTTCTTTTCTTTTATTTTAAATTGTTCAACAATTTGAGTAAATCACAAAAAAAAAAAAAATATCACAAAAGAAAAACGCTGGAAATTCTTTGATATAAAGCAAGTTTCCATTAATGGTTTGTAAGATGATCTCTTGCCCTGTCATGGCGTACGGCATTTGAACATCAGTCATGTCAAAACAAGTTAAAGCATGACTGGGCATGTTTGCACTGCCATTCTATCAATCGGCAGGACTACATGTATGGCTTTATGCAGTATTTGGTGGGAAAAGGAATGCGAACTTGATAACCTGTTGATACAAATAATTGCCATTTCTTTCATCAAAGATAATTTGTAATTAGTTTTATGGTTTTCTTTTGTATTAGCAAAACTTCAAGAGCAACAATAGGGAGGGCCAGGCACCATAAACATTATTGCCTTCATTTGTTTTGTGGGTGTACCTAGTGTTAGGAAGATTTCCTGTTTTTACATTTTAAATTTACTTGCCTGCTTGAAAATCTGAGTTGAGGTACTTTCGAACTGGGTGTGGGATGTGCACATTAATTAGGCCGTATTGATTTGTATTGACAAAAATTTGACTACATTGCGTCATCGATTTTTCGATAGCTTTTGGCATGAGGATAAGAAGTTCCACTAGAGCGCATATAAAAAAAAAAATCATTTTCAAGGCTTCCACTTTAAATTTTTTGCGTGTGTGGTTTTGCATGGAAGCGACGCTTAGACACGTCGTACACTGTTGTTGTGTTGAAAGTGGATATTGGAGAATATATTACTGAGGGTTGGTCATGCATTTGACTCTTCTGTGGGCAACCTGAGCCAAATTTGTGTGATAAGGGAAAGATATCATTTTTGAGGCGCTTTAACGCGGGACTGATCAGTGGTTGCCGTAGAGTATTCAAAAATATGCCTTAGTCCCATAAATTTTTTTCTTTCTAATACTTTTTTTCAAGTAGAGAGCTCCCATACTACGTCTTCTTAGGGGGGCCTCCCATGCAAAAATATAAAATAAAAATTGAAGATGGGATGACTCGAAAATTATATTCTGTTTCCTCAAGCTAAATACATACATACATATGGACTTAGCAATAAATACGGTCATACTTTCGTAGGCCATACACATATCTCAAAACATTATTGTATAAAAGATTTAGTTTACGATTACACTGCAGTGCCGCAATTCGAAAAGATTTTATATATAAAAGTATTTCATATTTGGATTAATTCGATCGCTGGTTTTTTTTTACGATAGTATTTTCTTGAAAATGTTGTAAGTACGTGAAAATCAATTCTAAATTGAAGTAGATTTTAGTGAAATAATATAAAATATTATTTCTGTTAATAGTAACAGAAAAATGCAGTGCTAAAATAGAAAGCTGATCAATAAATTTAAATATAGACAGCCAATAATGAAGAGCTCAGGCAGTGCGTTAAACAGCATACAATTTTAGTCATGGCCTGGTTTGGAAGCAATTTGGGGTGCTGATGCAACGCTTGGTGAACGCGAAAGAGCCATGGCATATGCCTTAGTCAATAATTATCCAACTTTACTTTTCTTGTTTTCCTTAATCGGGTTGATCACTACACTGAGGAAGTAAAATCGAACTCAAGCCCGGTGCAATAATTAACAATTGTCCTTTATTATATACTATTCGTATTTCTTCGCATAATTTTGCCGATATTTCGCTCTCCTTCGGATAGATTCTTCTGATGATACCGAGCGAAATATCAGTACAGCTAAACGAAGAAGTATAATAAATACTTAATAAAGAATTTATTGATCAAGAAAATACTAATGTTATATGGAAGCACTTATATTTTTTTTTTTGTTAGCAATTCTGTCTGGTTCTATTGAAAACTAGTAAGAAACAGTTGAACTGTGTTTGTTGTGGAAAAAAAATACAATAATTTTCTAATGATTTCCGAGTGAAGGGGAAGAGTTCTGATAAAAAAAAAAAAAAAAAATACCATACATTGTAAATATAAAATTAAAGCAACAATTGACTCTCTCTCTCTCTCTCTCTCTCTCTCTCTCTCGCCAGTAAACTTACAATCTTCTATGTAGCACAGAAACAACTTGTTGCCGCTCTTAAAGTTATGTAACTATTTTCTAAGTAATCACGTAGCTTAACAACTCGTGTGCCCCAATAATCACCTGTTTTGATTTTTTCTCATTCATTTCACTGAAATTGATAATGATAACAGTTACGTTGCGACCTATCCAGATATCTCTCCTTGAAAGTATCCTTAACTTTTCTGTGGAACAATAAATTTTATTTAATAAAAATTTATTGTTACAAATTCCAGTTAAAATTCTTACACAATTTATTCCCTACGCCGCGGCGCTGTGAATTGGTGTTTAATTTTTTCGGTTCTCATTAATAGATACAAACGTACATACCAGTGAAAACAGTCAATGTGATTACAATAACTGCTCAAACACATGAGCTGATAAAAGAATTCCATTTATTCGGCAGAAAAAAGGTCAATACAATTTCATTTATAGATTTTATTATTTAGTAGATTAAGACGTGATTAGATAATAATAAATAACAATTTTGCGAACTAGTAAAGTATTTTCTCATTGATTTGATTTGGGGGGGATAGAGGGTTTACTACATACTCAGCTTAATTGAATTTCCAATATGTGTAAAGGAAATTCTCCGATCAACTGTAACTAATGTTAGCATGCTAATATTGTACAAGCATTAGTAAACAACCAGGCAGGAGATTTCCTTGGGGTCTGTCAATCAAAGTGGCTTAAGACAGTAATTCACTTGTATGTCTTTGTGAAATTCAAGAAACACAAATCCTTTTCCCATATAATAGTAACCCATAAAAAAAGGACCTAACAAAGAAAATTACAAAACACACTTTCTCAAACAAAATCTAAAAAAGAAATTTTCCTCAAAAATTTTTCATTTTAAAACATATTCTATAAATTGGGACTTTTTGAAAAATGTAGGAATTTTATTTGTAACAAAACTGAATTAAACAATGCATAACAATTTTACTATCAAAAGATAGTAAAAGGAAAGTAGAGCCGTTGTGACAATCTAATTTCTGCGGTTGCTTCAACTATCTTAAAATTCTACAATAGTTGGTACAAACAATTTTTATATAGTAGCGGCATAGTTTTGGTTGCTATCATCATCATGATGATATTGCTAGAAAAGTCCCATACAATGAAGATTCTCTTCAACCTGTTATATCGCCTCTTCATGGCCGTAAAGTAATACTAGCTGTCATAAATAGTAAAAAAGTAATGAACACCGAAAAATTCGAAAAAATATGCAAAAGAAATACTGACCTTAATTAATAATCTGTATTCGTGGAGACCATTAACACCAACCCTACACAAAGCTCTAGCACATACAACAGAAATAATGGCGAACAATATTCTTCCCTAGGAAGGAATTAACAGAGGAAGCTCAGGAAGCTAGTAGAAACAGAGATATTATGCAGTATAGAATTTTTAATACACGAAAGTGTTGAAAATCTGCTCAAAATAATGACCTTATAAATCATTTACTGTTGTCTTCAGACCCAGTCTTATATGCTATAATGGTTACCAAAAATAACATGGAAATATAAAAGCATGATCCCGAAGGAATTGAAATTAAAACTCTTGAAATTAAAACTCGCTTCCGATTATTTTAAAGAAAATTTGTATATTAAGTAGCAAACACTGTTAGTATATTTTATGCTTTAATCAATAAATGAAAAATAATTTGTTTAAAGCTCAAACCATACTTAATTAAAATAAAGTGGGTAAATCCTTTAAGTTTGTATTTTATATTTCTTCTATATTTATAAAGTTTTTTTTTTGCGATGTGTTCGCTGGTTTAATTGAGATCCTTTTGAATATATATGCTTTATGCGGTCCTGTATTCGGGCAACCTGCTTCTGCGACTGATCCTTTATTTGCTTGTTTTCTCTCTGCTCTGCCACGCTGTATGCAGTTTAAAAGCTTTTGCGCCTAATCAACTGCTTTTCATTGTCTTATCGAACAGTTGAATAAACAGGTATGCATATGCTTATATTGTTGTGGACAAAGAAATCTGTTATTTTTATGACCACTTTTCCTTTCGATTTTGGAACCTTTTTTGAAAGTAGAATTTCAGGTATTTAAATGCATTATCAGGTATTTTTTGCCCTTTTGATTATAACCGAACTAAGTGCATTTAATTCGTATGTCTGGCTGTCTTTCAAAACGCCAAACTTGTTTGGCGTTTACTTTGTATTGATTGCGCAGTATTCTAGTGGTTCCCGAATGTGCAAATATTTAAAAAAGATATACATGTTATATATCGTTGGAAAGGAATTTGTGTCTTCTTTTCAAATTTATGCAAAAATTTATACTTTATTTATCTTTTTAAATCACATTCGTGAAAACAATGGAAAAATAATAAAAGGATAGTTTTTCGCACATAAAAATCCAAGTAAAACTTGAATATCTGGAAGACGCTAAAAGATACACGCATAATTTTTCCAAGCATATTAAAATACTAAATTTTCAAATAAAAGCATAAATTTCAGAAAGAAATATAAATCATAAATCCAATTTTTTTTTTGCAATTCAAAATTGTCCCTTCCAAAAATTGACTTTTTTTTAATAATCTCAGTCTGGCAACGCTAATTATATCTAGGATGTCTCGAGCTTCTGCAGCAATAATACCAACTTATTTTGTAATAAAACGTCGTTCACGGAATTTCATTTCACTTTTGGCAAAACTTTTCAGAGTTGTAATTTGACAAATATTCAAAACCAAAAAACTGCATAGAAAACCCCTCCCCAGGGAGGCACAACTTGTTTCTACTGTATTTTCTAAAATACTTCTTCCTCACAAAATTTGAAAACGGAAATATTTTGAGAAGAAGACCACAAAACGACCTGCATTTGCAGATTCTTTCAACTTTACTTTTTTTTGTCATCTTTAAAAATAATGATCACTTCAAATTTATCACAAAAACTCAATTTTCTCAATTTTGCGGAAGCAAAAATCGAACTCAAGTCCAATCCCATTGTTCAACTTTAAAGTTCAAATTAATGCTTAATTATTCTAATCGATAAAATTTCTTTAAAAACGTTGGCTTTCTATTAATATTTTTTTAATAAAAAATTTGTGTTAACGAAAAATGTTGTGGTGTCGATAATGTTTTTGTATGAAAATATGTTATTGATAAATTTTCAGTGGGGCAAGTTGTTGTTATCGATAAATTTTGTTATCGAAAACAATTTTGTTATAGCTAAACAGTTTTTTACGAAAATATATTTTTTTGCAACAAATTTGTGTTGATAATAGATTTTGTGCCAAAAATTTGTTATATGGAAAAATGTCTTGCTATCGATACTTTGTTTTGTATGAAATTGTGGTTAGCGTTAAATTTTCTGTAGAGTGATTTGATAAGTTCTTGTGAATGCTAGTGAATTCTTGTTGTATAAATAGCTATTACCGATACATTTCCTGCGCAAACTTTTAATATCAATAAGTTTTTGCAGAAATCTTGTGTTATCGATAACTTGATTTTTAGAATATTTTTGAAATTGCTTAAATTTTAACAAATTACAAGTTTTCTATTAAATATGTGTTTGATGGAAAACTGTTTATGTTCTGTTATCGATAAATTTACTGCACTCAAATTTTATTTTCGATAAAATTAAATAAAAAAAATAATTTCTCTTTCTTTTCCAGCTCCATAATTCCTTTGCAGAAGTGCTCGATATCGGTGAGTCCCGAAAATATTGAAAATATTTTATATCAAATACATTTTCATTTGAAATTGCTTGTTTTAACACTAAAATTTTTGTTGCCCCCTAAAGAAAAATTTTCTTCTTTTTTATTTATATGTATGTATATTGAAACGAATTTTTTTTTAACCACCCCAATTTTTTAAGAAAATTCCTTTTGTTTTTAAACTTCTTATGGAATGTTATAGAGGTCGGTAACTTAGTACAGAAATTTATAGTTTAGTCCCCTAAAGAAAGCTTTTCTTTTTTATTGATATATTGAAACGAAATTTTCATTACCACCAAAATTTTTACAGAACGTTGTCTTTATGTGCAAACTTTTTATAGAATTTTTTTGATATCGATAAGTTATTCAGCGAAAAAAATTATTGATGATAAACATTTCCTGCCACACCTCTCAACAAAACCAAATTTTCTTAAAACTAGTTTGTTGATAATGAAAATTTATGGCAAAAAATCAAGCGCTCATTTTTTTGCCATCAATTTTCACCAAAACGAAACTTTTTGAAGAAAATTTGATTTTTTGAGAGCTGTTACAGGAAATGTTTATCATCGATAACTTTATTATGGAAACTTTTTGTTATCGATAAAAGTTTTGCATTGAAAATTCTCTAGCTCTTATATTTTAATAAGTCTTCACTTCTAATATTTCTTATAATTTTTTTTTTTTTACCTTAAACGGATCAATGAGATAAAGTCCGGAGAGCTGTTTTGTATACAGGCAACAAACTGGTATAATTTTTTTTAAGATCTCACAAGCAATGACTTTTAACCAGAAATTGATCTGGTTGGCCCTCTGTGTGCTGCAAGTCTTATAGAATATGATTTATCTTAACGGTGAAAGCGAAATATATTTCCCATTCGCTGTCTAAATGAATTCTACTTGATTAGTGAGTTTTACAAATCACTTTCAATATTCCTTATTCTCTCATCTGATAAAAATGATCAGCAAGATGATTTTATTTTTAGTTTTATTTAACTTTATTTTTTACTTTTTTCTCATTTACTTGGAAATTTTTCAACACTTGTTTTTTTATACGTATGTATGTAAGTATGTATATTTTTTTGTGTTTGTTTAATAAACAACTGCAATTTACTTCAAATCTTTCCAATTAAATTTATTGTGAATAGTACTTTTTTCTTCTACACTAATTTTGTTGCATGATTTAGAATAGAAAACTAGTGGTTTTTGTTGTACAACAAACTCAGAAGCAACTGCATAATCCCACACAGTTCTACAATTTGATATTAAAATGTTATCCGCTGTAAACGACCGTTTGCTTTAGAGTCTCGCTATCAACTGTCTGTTTTTCCTCAAAATTGATGCAAAAATCAAGCATTGAAAATCAAGCATTTTATGGCTGTATACACGTGTATTAGTGTGTCTGGCTGTGTGAGTGAGTGCTTCCTTCTGTATGCAGCTGGTGTTGTTGTAGAAAACTCAATGTTATTTCGGAGCCACACAGACAGCGATGGCGTTTCGTTTGTTGTCTTTGTAGCGTATGAGTGTTTGTTGCGAAAACCGTTATTTTCCACAACCTGTTGTAGTAGTCAAAGCAATTATAAGGCGAATTCGAATGGAAGAGAGTAAAGTAATAAGTAATTTCTCTCCTTTAAGCTCTAAACACATAGACGACAGCAGACTGCAAATGCTGCCTACTTTAAGTGCAGCCAACTTCAAATGTTGCTCTGAAGTCGGCTTCATAATTATTTTGAAGACAGCAACAACATAATAATCAGCTGGTGAAAAATCAAGGAAAAAGATGAAGAACACTTTTTCAAAGCAACCAGGATGAAAATTAAATAAAGTATCACAAAAAATTAGCTCAAACGAAAAAAATTGTTTTGATATTGAAAATGAACAGCTGTGTATTTTAGCAATGCTAATTTCAGGGATGCCGTATTTCTTATTTCATAATGAATAAAATTGAAAATATTGATGAAAAATGTAATAATATCACGTAATAAAACTATAAAAACACATACATTTATTTATTTATTGTATTTTTGCAATGTTCTTTTGTGTGTAATATCAAAAAAAAAGTTTTTGTTCTAATTTGTCCAATTTATATACATATATAATGGCAACACTATATTTGCTTATTTGCTGCCCGTCAAAATAGAAAATAGCCTAAGTTGGCAGCAGCAGCAAATGCTGTTGTGCAGTCGTGTTGCCCTGCTGCCGTCAAAATAATCGATTTCATTTAAACACATGCATTTTATTTTTGACATATTGCTGCTTGCTGTCTGCTGTCGTCTATGTGTTTAGAGCTTTATTTTGCCTTTTGTATTTTAATAACATTGATAACATTGAGAGAGTCAATTTCTCTTTAAAGCAAATATTATGTTAACAAAAGATGGAAGGCAGAGTTTGAAAGAATAATTTCTTTAATAACATATGGAACTTTATTTGTGAAGCTGACTGAAGAAAAAGGAAAAAACATTTTTTTTTCGGAATAACTTGATATTTTGCTTAAATTTACTTTTTGAGTGTTGGACAGTTGTGATAAGAAAGCGGTAACAAAAAATTATTTTTTAAGTAAAAACCATAAAGAAAATTTAAATTAATGATTCACATAGAAAATTGGCAAATCTTGAAAAAAATAAAATCAAAAACTAATTTTCATGTATCTTTAAAAATAGAAACATTTTTAAATTAAAGCCAGTGTTATTAGATTCGAAGTCTTATTTTTGAAATTGGGGATACAAAATTTGCATTGGGAATTGGGGAAATTAAATAATTTTTTTTTTTGGGAATTTTCATTTAATATTACACTTGCTTTATCTGTTTGGGATTGTTTTACTTTCAACATGTCAGTTTATTTAATATGCATATAAATTTATTATATGCAAATGCATATAAAATTTATATTTATATGCATTTACATACGCAAGTACAAGTGCAAGTATCTCAATACATTTTCTTTTTTTTTTTTTACTAATACAGTCCTTACAAATTGACCCAATTTATTGGTTACTGCACTGATTACTAATATGATATGCATAATTGTGGCTCGAAAAATTTTTAGCCGCTCATACATTAAGATTTGTTTATTTTATTAAATAGTAAGCTGCACAACTTTTTATATTCTAAGTAAACAAATATTGCACAGAAATGGCTCTGCCTTTTATCTTAAATATTAATAGGTTTAAAAATAGAAAAAAAAGGTAAATGCATTTATAAATAACTATAATTTTGAAGGAAAACTATTAGCAAAAACCTTCAATGCAAACATTAAGATTAACAATTCATTGAAGGCGGTTTCAAAAAAAAAAAAAAAAAAAAGAAATTATAAATTTTGCTACGGCCCTTCACATCTCCTTCTAAGTTTTTTGCACACTGTGTGTTTTCAATTTTTTTAAAGTAACATTTTAAGCAGCCTCAAAAATGGCTGAACGAAAGCAAAGCGAAATATAATATTATAGTACCAGTCCGGCAATGTCACTCGACATCGTTCACTTACGAAAAAAATTTCGAATTTTGATATGCTGTTTCTTTTTTCTACAACAAATTTTGTATGACAACCAATATTCTGAAGGCCATTGTTTTATTATTAATGGTAATGGTGACATTTTTTTTTTGGTCTTCATTTTACTAAAATCCTTAAAATGACATTTTAACAAAAAAGTAATTTTATGTGGAAGCAAAAACTAGCAGTTAATGTAAAATCAAAAAATACAGATTAAACATTGAAAAAGAAATGATTCATTCACGAATGTTACCAGCCTGCGTTGCAGCATGTGAAAAAAGTTCAGAATTTTTGACTGCCTTCTCTTAAATTGGTCCACTGTGGAGCTTAATGTCACAATTTCAATCGATTCCCATTTTTAATAAGTTCAAAATTAGTATCTCATAATGGATTTGATTTCCTACATGACAATCGACAATTTTCCAAAATGACCTTCCACTTTGTTAAGAGAAAGGAAGAAATAATTATATGGCCGTAAAATGAAAGTACTGCACTACATTTTCTGTTTCATTTAATTGTAAAATAATTGAAATTTTATGCAAATTTCATAATTATCATAATCATTAAAAAAATTTAAAAAAATATCACAAAATGAAAATATCATTAACTTTTTTATGAAGAAGAATGACTCCTATATGCTATTAAACACAAATGTGTTTAACACAAGAATGAGTAAATAAAATTAAAAAAGTACACTTCAAATATTGCTATTGTTGTTAATAAAGGAATTATTTACTTTTGTAAGTACGCTTTCATAAACATGTCTGTTGATAGGGAACATGTTCAAACATGTTTACATGCATGCTCAGACATGCACACTCTAAACACATACAGTGTTTATGGCAAAGAGGAGGAGCTAAAAAGGCCTTCGAAAGGCATGTTCCAATAGACAAACATTTATGCCAAAATCATGATTTTTTTTTTTTTTTGTTAGTGCCAGCTTATTGATATTGAATCTAATCAGTCGTGCGCATACATACTTTTAAAACAAACAAAAATCAAAATGGTTTTTTTTAACGAAATTATCAATTAGCAGCTGTTTTTTATTTAGTCTAATTATTTATTTAGACCTGAGATGATACATTTCAATGGGCTCTTATAGCTAATAAATAATGAAATTATCTTTTAAATATTAAAAAGGGAAAAACGTTTTCATTTTGATAATTTCAGGAGTACAAATCGTGTTAACCAACGGTAACTCCGTATATGAAGGTTGTTTCGAAAAGTAAGTGTTGTAAGATGATTTGCTCGAATGCTTAGTGTTCTCATTGTGTTCAAAGAACTAGTAAAATAAATACTAAAGTTTCAAATGTTTTTCAAAAGTATTTTCGAGGCTTTTGATGAGCTGAGCAACATCAACGAAATACCAGCCAAGTTTAGAGGGAGCGCTAAAATAATAGGTTCTATTTAGACCTAAAATAATAATGCTTCATTGCCTGTATATATTTATTTCAGTAAATTTTATACTCCAGGCAATATCTTCTATAGGGATTAATAGACAAACAAGTGTGGAAGACTGCCGGATACATACATACATAACAAATGTACATATATAAATGTATCTGCTGATCATATGAAAACCAAGTGATTTTCCTTTCAGTATGTTATCATGGCAAATTTAAAACTGCCGTTGTAAAAAGGCCTGCAAGTAGACTTTTTTTTCGAAACTTTACCGCTGCACACTTATGTACATGCTGACAAAGTTATATTGTATTTTAAGTATGATTAAATGAAGTAACCACCACATGTGGAAAGAGGCATTTAGAATTATACTTTTATATATAAAGGGTACTTGAGAGATTAAGATCAAATATTGCCATGGAGCGTTGTTGTGAGCTGGGACAAAATGTTCGTTAAATTGAAATAAAAACCATTTATATTTTATGTTTAGGAGTTCTATAAATTTGGCAACATCTGCAGAGGGGGGCTTGTACAGCTTACGCTATAGTCTGAATAGAATAGAATAGAATAGAATATAATAGAATAGAATAGAATAGAATAGAATAGAATAGAATAGAATAGAATAGAATAGAATATAATAGAAAAAGTAATTATTTAAATTTTACGAATTTAAAACTGAGGCGTAGAATTTCATTGAGAGTTTTCTCAGTTTCAAATAACAATTATTTATTTGGCATAAATTAAAATTGAAACATTCCATTTAAATTTAAAATTTATCGATTTCAACAGAAAAATGTTTTAGTCACCGAAAAAACTGCATTACAAAATTAACATAATCCAGCCTGAATTTCTACACACAAAACACAGCTAACTCAAAATTATTTCTCCAATAAAAGTGTAGATTTTTCGACCATTCATTTCATTTAAAATTAAAATTCCAAATATTTCATCAAGCTCAAGCTGCAATTTTATTTTTATTTTAAAATCTCCAATATTTCTCTTACCACTGGGTAGCATCATCATCAGGGATGGAGATATTGCTTTTATGAAAAGCTTTCAAGAAAACGGCAAACAACTCTTTTTACATCAAATTAACCGAAATACCATAATAAACAAGAAGAAGGGTATAGAAAGACAAATATTCAAAAATTTTGTTACTATTTGCTATAACAGCCAATTGAAATGTATTATTCTAGATCTAAATGGAAAGACCTTATTAGTTATTTTCTGTCGTTTTCAGCGGACGATATATCGCCAACATTTCGTTGAACAGTATCACTGAAATGTCTACGGAATATACAGGGCTGAAAAAAAAAAACAGCAAACAATTAATAAGCAACACAAGGTGGACCAAAATAAATCACCCTATTGGAAGTTGGTCTGCTGGCTGGCAAATTTCGGCCAGTGTCAAATCTGATTTTACATTTGTGAACTAGGTAACTGTAGAATGCAACTGTGCAAGCCATGGAGCGATACACTCTCCAAGAACGCGGAATAATCGTGTCCATGACGAAGTGGATAATTGATTATTCTACCAAAAAATCATAGTGAGCGATGAGGCGGGTACGTAAATAAGCAAAACTATTGCTTCTGGAGCACCGAAAATCCATGACTGATGCACGAAGTGCCATTACACCCGCTCATAGTGACTGCATGGTGGGCTGCTTAGGTTTTTTTTTTTTTTTTTTTTTTTTTGAGGCTGCCGCTAATCAAACGACAAGGTGCTTAGGAGCCGCCAACAGGATGTAGCAATGCCGCACACTGCTAGAGCCATAACCGATATTCTGAAAGCCAAACAATATCGTATGACTTTTTTTGGCCCACCTGTTATTTAGACCTCGACTTAAAAACGACAAATAATATAATAATTTTTAGGTATTGAGAAATTATATCAGCCGGAATCAAAGTCGCTTGTTTTCCAGTAAATGCAAAATCAGATTTAATTAGCTTGATAATCCAGTAAAATAAAATAAGCACAAAATACATTTGTAAATGCTAAAACAAAAGCTTCAATAAGAGTTTATAAGCAAAAAAAAAACAGTGTTTTTTTTTTTTTTTTTGCTTTAAAAAAATCGAAAAGATGAAACGTAATATTATGCTATTAGAACTGATAGCATTTACTTCATTATAACTAAGCATTAGCTGTGTGCTTGGAAAATGCCAACAAAGTTTTCACATAAATAAGATACAAAAATAAACCAAAAACAAACAAAAAACGTGCTTTGTTTTGCACTGAAGAGTCAGTCATTATATTATCAAAGGTTTCCATACCAACATCTGATTGGTTTTATTTGATACGTCATCGAATTAAATTAAAAGAATCAAACAAAAATAGCCAAAAAAAAAAATAACAAATTGAGCAGAAAAAGCGCTAAATCTCATTTTTGAGTGAAGGGATGGGGGCATATCATTGCATAAAATTGTCGAATGTGGCACGATTTCAGTCCACTGACCCATTAATAATTTTCTGTGTCTTGGTTATTTGTGCCTAAATAAAGAAAAAAAAATTTTCCCCCAATTGGGAATACAGAGTTCCCAAGAAACCTCAGGGAATTTTTTTAAAAGTATATTGGTGTTTTTTTGCCTGGAGACTTCCCGGCTGATTATATTTTGATAGTCGTGGGTACATATTTAGGTTTTGTTTGATTTATTTACGTTTGACCAAATTTATATATTGGCGACAGAAATGCTCAGTGACGTTCAAAAAATTGTACTAATTCAAAAAAAAGTTAAATTAATTATTCAAGCTTATGATCTTTGGTTTTTTTTTTTATAAAAAATAATTTTAAGCAATTATTTATTTATTTTCAATATTTCGCCAACAAATTGTTGGCATCTTCAGGAAAATAATTAGCGGTTCTCACTCTTGACAGTAAACTCGGTTGCACATTTGGTTAAAGTAGTAGATTTGATTAAAGTACTAGAGTTTTTACATCACTGCAGCAACAAAATGTACTGAACTTTTATTTTCTGCGCTTTGATTAAAAAATCAAACAAAAAGCTTTAGTAAACATTGTAAAAAAATTACTGGGAATCACCGATATTCTGTGCTGTGAATCGTTTTGCCGGCAAAACTTAATTTTGTGTTGAGAAAATAAAAAATATGGAAAAAACAAATAAAAATATACTGGTGAAGAGAAAACGTGACAAAATTCACAACAAAAGGTGGACAGATAAAGAAATTCAGCAAGTTTTAGAATATTTGCAAGAACATGCAGACTTTGAGGTAAGAAAGTCACTCGAGCTTTGTGGTAAAAATCGTAGTGAATACAGCAGAGTGATAAAATTAGTATGAAGAGTGAGAACCGTTATTATAAAATTCAAAAACAAATTATTGAAAAAATTTGATTAACAAACATTCAAAAAATATTTAAAAATATTTTTCTAGCCTCTATATATACAAAAAACAAAAATGCAAATTAACATACAAGTTCGACGACGACCAACATTTTCTATGTTAAGGTTCACAACATGTTCAATACTAAAAAATAATAAGTTTCAAATGTGAATATTTGAATATTTTTTGAATGTTTAATAATCAAATGTTTTCAATAATTTGTTTTTTGTTTTTGAATTTTATAATTATTTTCCTGAAAATGCCAACAAATTGTTGGCGAAATATCGAAAATAAATAAATAATTGCAAAAGACCTTAAGCTCAAATAAATATATAAAATATAAGGGAAAAAAGGGGTCAAAATAACGAAATATTAAATCAATAAATAATTGCTTAAAATTATTTTTTAGAAAAAAAACCAAAGATCATACATACATAAGCTTGAATAATTAATTTAACAATCTAAAGATGAAATACTATCACCGGTATTCATAAAAAATAAAACGTTGCTCAAATATAGTATTTTAGAAAATATTTTTTATGAAAAATTTGTTGTAAAATGTGTTTTAACAACGTTTTATTTTTTATGAATACCGGTGTATAAATGTAAACCAACAAAAAAAAAGTATAAATTTTTCAGACCGATTGTACTTTTTTATTTTTTATTTTTTTTTTTAATGTTAAAACCTACTTATAACGTACACATAAATACATTTGTACATATATAAACCCAAAAAAAAAAAAAAAATATTAATAATAAAAAGCCCCTTCAGGCTACCACTAACGCTGATGGACACGAAACAGCCATGGTATGTGCCCCAGCCAGTAAGCTTTCAACTTTACTTTTCTTGTCTTCTTTAAACATATTCAACACTCCAATTTTATCACAAAACTATGCTTCTCAGTTTTTAGTTTCGTCTTTGAAACTAAAGCTATAACTCATATCCAAAATTGTGTTTCTTTCCTCTTTAAATATCATTTGCAGGGCAGGGCCTTGATTAATTCTATGTGTAGCCATTAGTATTTTTATTACCACAAACTCTCAAATAAGCTTTTCTGTATTTTATTGTTGAAATAATGTTTTTCAGCAATTTTCCTTATGCATCGTTACTCACAAATTGTTGTGCAGTTGTAGAAAAACATGAAAGAGGAATAGCAAAGCAAAATGCAAAATATGCATTTTTAAGAAAGTAATAAATAAAATTAAAGAAATTGCACAATAAAAGTGTTTATGCGCCATTAAATTCGACAAGCGAATTTACATGCTTGGCATAAAGGAATTGTGATTTCATGTTGGCGGCGAAGGAGGGATGACAAGAGAGTAACAGGGAATGAGAGAGAATAAAGGAGCGGCGAAACAATTAAAATAAGCTTGCAACTCAAAATAAGATAACTTTGGTATGGACTCTAGAACACGAAGGGCATCGTTCGTAACGAGCTGGCGAACATTTATGCCCGGAGAAGCGAGGAGAGGATTTTTATTGGACCCACTGGAGCTGGTTGGAGCTGCCATTTTACTAAACTTTGAAGCGGGCTGTATGAAAATGTATTACAAATTTAATGTGACACCCTTTCAAAACACTCTCAAAACCATCTTTAATTTTTACTATAATTGAGAAGAATTTTTTTTTATAATTTATTAAGATTTAGAATTTATTAAAACATTTACACCGGTATTCATAAAAAATAAAACATTGTTGAAACACATTTTGCAACAAATTTTTCATATAAAATTTGTTCTAAAATGTATTTGAGCAACGTTTTATTTTGTATGAATGCCGGTATTAAAATTTAGGTTGTTTCAAAAAAGAAGTCCTTTAGACTATTGTTAAGGTGCCATATTTTAAATTATAAAATTGTTATGCAAATTAAAAATTTTATTTACCTCCTCTACTGGCCAAAAAGTCAGTTTGAAGTTAAAGCTCTAGTTTAACAACACATTTCTGTAATTTAATTGCAGCTTAAGCTTGACTATAGTAATTGATTTTAGAAATAGAAATTTGGCAACGTTGCAAAAAATTGTCAAACAGCTGATGAAGCAAAAAAAAAATCTCTTACGAGTTAAAAGTCTAGTTTAACAAAACTTTTACGTAATTTGATTAAGAGCTTAAGTTTGACGGCAGCAAATCGGCGAACTATTTATTTTCTGACTAGAAATTCGGCAACGTTGCAAAAAATATTAAACAGCTGATGTTTCTCATCATCTTTGATTAGTGTAATTGAAAAGCTCATTTTTCTTTGTTTAAAAATCAGTATTTCATTATTCACTAATTTAAAGATTTACTAGCTTAGCCTTAAATCGAATTCGAAAATGAATTTGCTGTAACTTTTCGGACATAAATGGAATGGTAATCAATGTAATGTGAAAACCTTAGTTTTCACCGCATAAACGAGCGCCTTGTCAAGAAATTCATTAAATTTTTCAAGTGGTTTCTATAGAAGTTTTTGATGGTTTCGTGGAAACTATACTTACATTTTTAATAACTCCTTAGTTAAAATCAAGCTTAAGGCTCAGAAAGTTTGTATGACTTTGCATGTTTCTCAGGCGACCAATCATTTAAGATCAGCTCATTTGGGTTCTAAATGGTTCCGTTATTATTTCGCATGATTTCATTTAAATTCAACATGATTTTATAATGACATGAGAAATAGTTTTGATGCCTATTCATTTGGTATGTTATAATAATATGTTATAGTATTTTTTTTTTTTTTTTACATTATTTCAGTGTATTTCATTTTATTTTTCTTATTGCCCTTTTGACTTTTTTAATTTTTATTCAAGATTTTATGAAGTTAATTTTGCGTTGCAAATTTGTATTTAAGTTTTTTTATTTTCTCTTTTGTAAACCCCATTTTACAATTCTTGTAAAAGTCACCTTTATGCGATAGTTTTTTTTTCTTCCTATTGTCAAGTATTCCTTTATTTATAATCCCAATACAGCTTCATGGTAAAAGTTTCTAAACTGTACAGGTCAATTTCGCTTTAGTTTAGATTTTATTATTTCCTTATTTTTTGCTTTTCTTTGCAAGTCAACCGAAAGCCTTTTATTTTTATACTGTTGCTTGGCTGCCTTAAGTCCATTTATCTCCATCAAGTGTCAAAACACATGTGGTCTGAAAACCGGGGATCATCTGTTATACAATAGAATTACACAAAACCAAACTGCCAACTGAAAACAATATTAATTTTCCAACTGTTCGTTTAGCTTTAAATTTATTCAAAGTAACAATATTTGAGTCAAAACGAAATGTAACTAAATAAAAGTTTAATGAAATTTAATTAAAATTTCGCTCAACACGACGAATACGCCGATTAAAATTCGCTGTGTACATTCGTCGTATGAAGCACAATAACGATGAAAAACAAAAACATTTGTTATAATTGATAAAGTTGTTTATTGTTTGTTCAAAGATAAAAAAAATTAAATAAATCAAAAAATTTCAAATTTTGTAAAAATAATTAAAATAATGAACATCATGTTCATTATGGTAAAAGGCTTTTTGCTTGTACGTCAACATTATAATTTCACTTGTATCCATTTTTTCAGTTTCTTAATTTTATCTTATTATAGTTGAACAGCTGATGGGGTGACCATATTAAAAAAATATTGCTTGCTAAAAAATTTAGCATTACCAAAAACAAAAAATCAAACACTACAAACATGTTTTATAATCTAATATGTATGTTGGCTTTTTATTTTAAATTCAAAAAGTCAAAAGCAAAAAGCTTAGCACTTAAAATAAAAACTATTAAAGTAAAAATTAACCGTTTTTACTAAAACACTTGAAAACTAAAACCAAAATGGCCGCATGGTATTGATTTGTTCGTCGTTCGCCGGCGTACGAAATAGAAATAAATTAATTCAGGTCCAAAAATGAACCTTTTCAAAAAATGTTTGTTGTATTTTTCAGCTGTCTATCTGCGGACGTAAAAGTTTGTATGAAACTTAACTACTTATTCCATAATTGCCATGAACAGAATGAGAATTATGGAATAAGTAGTTAAGTTTCATACAAACTTTTAAGAATTTTTCAAGTCTACTGATGAGTTGATTAGCACCAACGAAATGTCGTCGGCATATAGACAGCTGAAAAATACAATAAACATTTTTTGAAAAGGTTCATTTTTGGAGCTGAATTAAAACATTTCAATTGGCTCTTAAAGCAAATAAATAATTATGTTCATATTTAAATAAAAATAAATCTATTTCAAGTTCGCCGCGTACAACGAATTTCGGCCAACACTGTGGCTGTGTGCATTTTCATATACACCAATGTGTTTTATTTATGATGGCGAATATTCGCGGCGAAAAATTCGTCGTTCGTCCCAGTTGTGTTCCTAGCATTATACGGAAGTTTCTCTTTTGCAACTTTCTAATGACAGTTGCACGCGTTTAGGAAAAAATAATGCCAAAATGTGCATCCAAAATAAAATCAAAGTCATGCCATCAAATTTCTGTAAATCGCTTTAAAAATTACGAATAAAATTTATTTTTTTAGGTCCGAAAATAGATCCTACAAATGTTTTCTGTCTTTTTCAGCCGTCGATATGCCGCCGACATTTCGTTGGTGCTAATGAAGACTCAAAAAATCTTAAAGGAAGGTTTGAAACCCACCTGCCTTCCTTGAAGTACATTCCTTTAAGATTTTTCGAGTCTACCCAATGAAATGTTGCCGGCATATAGACGGCTGATATATGATCCAGGGAGTCTCAGCTTTAAGTTTATATTGTTCAATATTAAAATAAATATTTTGAAAATTTGCTTTCGTGTTTCTTGTTGCATTAGTATTTTTTGTAGTGATTTCTATTGGTGGTTGCTCTGACTGTAGGTGTTTATTTTTTATCTTTGGTTTCGTTTAGTATTTTAATTTTTCGAGCCTTAAGGCTTTTATAACACTTTTGTAAGTGTTTATTGAATTCGATATTTCGATATCACAATGGATATCGTCTTCAGGAATGTTTTGGTTTCGTTTGCCATTTATTTCGAATGAAGATGTGTGCTTGTCGTTTAGCTCTAAGAATTTTCTAAAAATAATGTAAAAGAAAATGTTTCCACTTCGCCACAACTCGTTTATGAAATTAAATGTGTACCTGACAGCCACCCGAAGATTGTTCACTTCACGCCACATGATTTCCTGTTCTTATACTTATTAAGCCCACATATCTTCGCTTGTGTTTCTTAGCAATTAATTCTTAATAAATTATTTACTTTTTTTTTCTACCTGCTTTATGTGTTGCTCCCTTAAATATGAAAATTATGGGATAATTGCTGGCGTCACGTCACCATCGTTTCAAGTGTCATCACACGTGTGTAATAATTTGACTTAATTTTATTACCACGTCACAATAATGCGAACATTTATAAGGCCAACCCAAAGCACATGTAGGCAATTTATTTAAGCAGTGTCTCTAAGGACATTTGGCATCAATGAAAATTATTAAGAAACTGAAATTACTGGGCTGCAATAATTATTTTCGTGCTGAGCACAGGCACAAGAAGTACAGCAATAAGGAAATATAAATTATACACAAGCAAAGATTTAATTTAGTAATTATAAATATAATTATAATTAGTCAGCACTAAAAGCTTTACTACTACTAAAAATAGCCCAAAGAAAAATATAAATAAAAAGGACATTTTCATGGTGCGTAGATGCCCGAAATCGAAAGATTATTAAGGCTGTGTGTGCGGCACAACTTTTAATGAAATTTTGGGTCACAACATGGAACCATACTTAAAATGAAGTAGGCGAAAGCTTGTAGCTCTTTAAGCTTCGTTTGTGTGTTTATATAGACGATTATAGAGGAAAAAAATTTAGTGCGATATTGCCAAAATACTTAAAATACTTCAAAAATCATTTGGACCAACACTCAGGGGACGAACATTACATATGCAATGCATTGTACGGGAGCTGAAAGCAATGGATTCAACACTTGTGCAGACTTTTAGTGGAGGATGCATGCAAACATATCGGAACTAGGAAAAAAGTTTTGGCAAGGAGCAGAGTAGGAGTAGTGTTTGTGTACATTTGCCTGGAGTCTTCTTACATTGTGAATGAAAGGAATTACCTCTGCAGGAAATGTGTGCCGCAGCCGAATCGTATGGGGCTGAAGAACGAATAGCACCGTTTTTGGAACGAAGTTCCTTAATAGGCTTTTTACACTTACTCACATCTTACATCTTTCATCATTTTGGCAAGATGTTAACATCTTCCTATACAAATTCTATATGAAAAAAAACTCAACATCTCTCAACATCTTTACAAGATGTTCATTTCTCATTACGCCGTATTCAACATCTTTCGATTATTTTAATGTCATCACTAAAAATAAGTTAAAAAAAATGATAAAAATTCATATCATCACTAGAAAATATACAAGTGTCAAACATTTTTACAATGAGCGTGAACAAATAATGTAATTAAATTTTAATTAAATAAAACATAATATATTACTTCAGGTCCAAAAATGAACCTTTTCAAAAAATGTTTGTTGTATTTTTCAGCTGTCTATCTGCGGACGACATTTCGTTGGTGCTAATCAACTCATCAGTAGACTTGAAAAATTCTAAAAAGTTTGTTTGAAACTTAACTACTTATTCCATAATTCCCATGAACAGAATGAGAATCAGAAATGTTCAAACAAACCTTTAACACAGCAAACATTTCTTTTTTACTATACTTTTATTTTTAGTAAAAAAGACTAAAATAATGTTTTTTATTTTGTGTGTGTAATGTTTTTTAGTTGGCTCAAACACGTGAAATAATATTTCACAGATGTTGAAAATGTAATGTAAACAGCTTTTTGCAATTTTCAACATCTTCAACACACATCTCAAAGATGTGTGTAAATGTAAATCCGCTATTATAGCGGCTTGCTGGTAGTGCAAATCAGTAGAAATCGTCGCGAAAGCGTGTGAGCTGTTTATATGTATTGGTGTATCTGTCGAAAAACAATTGTGCTGCTGTCAGCGGAGACACCTACCAATACATATTAATTAGTTGTGAAAACGAACACTATCAGTTGATAGATGTCGCTAAAGAACGTATGTCACAACAAAAAACAGCAATATTGAAAAATATTCTTCGTTTTGTAGCAGATTGACAAAAAAACAAAAAATACTGCATGTGTCAAAAGTAAAATAAATAAAACGTTCCAAAAATTTTAGCCAGCATATAAAATTGAAAAATTTCAAAAACAACACAAAATAAAACATACAGACTTCACCTTGTATTACATTCGAAGATGAAGAAGAAACGTAAGGAACTTCGTTCCTAATACCTTGTTCATACATGCATTTCTAATTGAGATAATATTCAGTTTATTGACACAATATTTTGACATAATATTTTTTGCGTTCATACATACAAATATTGCGCTAATTCAATATTCAATAGTATTTGACAGCTGGAAAAAAGTTGTTGTTTTTGTGTTGGCAGTGAGAAAGAAAAAGTGAAAAATATTTTCAAATAAGAAAAATGGAAGAAAAACTGCCTTTTATTAAAAAGATTTTAGTGTTGTACAATAAAAATATGGAACTTGTAAAAGTAGTGCGTTCATGTTATGACTCCAAGGCGGCAATAATAAAAAGAAAGAGAAATAAAAATTTGGAAATGCTGCAATGTTTAAAAATTTTTATATTTTTATTGTATTTATTTTTATTTTTTATTATTTTGTTTTGTTTGCTTTTGTTGACATTTATCCCGTCATTCATCGCGCATTGTATACTTTTGCTTATTAAACACATCTTTTACAGTCTTGTGTTTCATCTTTTTCTCAATATTCAAAGCAATTTTGAGTTTATTAAGCAATAACTTTCTTGACTTTTTGTATGGAATATTGAGCTCAATAATGGACTTTATTGCGATTATCTCAATAAAGGCGCATGTATGAACATGGTATTATGGTGCCCCCCCTACCGCATTTTTTTTTTTTTTTTTTATAGAGATATGCCAGGAGATCACCCGTAGTCCATATACGAGGTCCATGTACGAAGTCCCTCTACGAAAATCACATTGAGGGCCACTAAGTGAATTGTGTGCTCTAGTAAAATCGATTTTTTAACGAAATTTTATATCCTAACTATTTTTAATTTCTTAGCAGTTAAATTTTTCTCATCTATCTCATCACGCATTTGTCTCACCACTAAACAAAATCAAGCGCAGAGCAGAGCGTCGCAGCTCTCATTAAGAATATTAGAATATAACAATTTTATATAAATATTTTTTGCTTTAAATTTCGCTCGCTTTTCATATGTTCGTATTAATTGCATCTTTAATGCCACAAAAAATTTACTGTATCCTTGAAATCATGTCCTGGTTAATTTAAACTCTCAACAACCGCCATTTCTACGTGAAATTACGTGACTTGGTTAATGAAGAGTTTTGGTTTATTTATTTTTCTGTCTTTGTTATTTTTCAATCAACTATCAATTGTGGTCGTGACTGATGAGTTATTGAACAACATAAACAAACATAAATATTTTGAAATACGTATCACGGCAAAGGACCAGAATATTGAAATTGATTTTGGTTACGATGAAATTTAATGTGTCACAAACACAAGTGACATTCCTTGATATTGTGGAATTTTGCGTACTGAACTTTAACGAAAAGTGTTTAAATGGTAATAATTTATGTGTGTGACAAATCAGCAGGAAAATATTGGGAAATTTGAAAATAAGAGTCAGAGTTGTATGACAGATTTTGTTTAAGTTAACACATTTACTAAACGTAGACCAAAACAAATAATGAAAAATAAAATATAAAACATTTGTTTTAAAAGGCACGCAATACTGTGTGCAATAGAGTGTCAAATTGAAGAGTTTGACTAGAAAGTGCAAGCCCATTAAAAATGTATTTCCTGCTGAATCTCATCTGCTTATATTTTTAAAATAAATGGTTAAAATTTAAGTAATTACAAAGTGTACACTAAACATGACAATATCTTATGACACTGATTTGTAAAAGGAGTTTGCATTATGCAAACTCAAAGTGCTGTTTGCAGTGCCCCACTTTACACCACATGTACTCGTTTGTAGTTATGTTTGCCCCAACGCTTGAGATGCGTGGCAACTTTGTGGCACAATTTTCTTGTTAAATTTCACTTAATTTGTTGCCAGCCAAAGTGTAACTGCTCGTTTAAATAGTAAATCTACTTCGTTAAAATAGTCTTCTGTTGCACAATATCGACACAATGCTACCATTATAAGATTTTATATCATGCATTAGATGCAGCAATTGTGTTTTATTGCATCCACTTAAGATGCACTTTTTAAGAGCACCCAGCAAAATAAGCAAACAATCTGGCGTCTTGAAGTCTTTAAAATATTACTAGAGTTTCTTTTTTTCTCCTCACATTTCTTCTTCTAATAAAAAAAAAAAAACAACGTAATGCCAACACTATGTTACAAAAATTTACATACAATAACAATTTAAAGGCATTTAATAAAAATGTATAGCAAACATAACCTTAAAATTAAATTTTGTGAAATTTAATGTTTTCAAGATTTTTTTTCCTGGTTTTGCTTCTATGCAGCGTTTGTGCATTTTTAGGTGTTGATATGCCTGTATTGGGGCAAAATAAAAGGAAGCAAAAAAATAGTGGTCACGTGTTTTTTTTTGCAAAAACGGATTAGTAATTGTTCAATTGTTCATGCCGAAATATATCTTTAGTTACATTGTAATAGAAAACTTCAAATTATTTATAACAAATTATAAAATCGATAGAAATCGTGTGCTGACTTTTGCAACATACTGTACTTGTTATTTGATCATGCATAGAACATTGTTGCAGGCGTTATTTAGAGCTATATACTTAATAAATTTTGCATGTAAACAATTTATTAGTTACTTAGTATTCAAGATGCAGAACAAAAACAAAAACTGTTGTAGGGAAATGAACTCTTTTACTGAATGATAAAATCTAGGCAGAAGTAGAGATTTCGTTTATATCAAGAATATTTCTTCACCGTACTTCTTCAAATGAAAAATAAGTACAATGGGTTTTGAATGGAACTTTATTCAGTTTTAGAAAAAAAAAATTTTTTTTTAGTTAATTTTGCGGGAAAAGTTTTTTGAGTGTACAATGGTCTAGTACATAATAAAAAAAATGTTCTAGCTAAATGTTTGTTAAGATTATAGAATATTCAATTAATACCAAAATAATCCAGAATTAAATTTTTCTTATATTTATACCGTCAGGAGCTTATTAAATATTTTGTAGTGCTGCCTGATAGAAAAAACATGAGTCTTTACAAATATGAACTTAATTATTTATTTGCTTTAAGAGCCAATTGAAATGTATGTATATGAGTCATTACTTGCACAAAACTAGAAATAAAATTTTGGTTTTGGGTCACTGCTAAGATCTAAATTTTACAGTCAATTGATGGTATGGTAAACATAAGACAGAGACACATCAATACGTTTTCTAGACTTATGAGCAGGAAAAGAAAACGCATGCAGCTGCATGTTTGTTTTAAGTGGAGTATTTGAAGTTTTCTTAATTCGAGAGTTTGAGTATTAATATTTCCTGTCACGGGCGATGAACCCTTTTATCTATAATTCTAAAAAATATAAATAACTCTTAGTTATAGTATTTATGATGAAATCATTTATGAATAAAAAATATTTATATGTATGTATGTATGTATGTATGTATGTATATAAAGAGAGCAAAACATGCTGGTTTAATTTGCACTAAAAATCAAAAACGCAAACAAATTTAACTCTATGTATATTGTGTGGCAAATTTTGTTGATTTGTAAATGCCACTGTGTGAATAAGTGCGATAATATACGCTAGATTAAGGATTTATGAATATACATTTCAACTTTTATATTAAAATGTTAAAATGTTAAACTTTTCTCTCATAAATTAATATTCAAACAACAATAGAAATGGCACAAGGTTTTCAAGGTTTTTTTTTTTATAAATGACATTTACAAAAAAGTCCATACCAATTTAGTTTTAAATCGAAATTATAAATGGAGGAGAGTATGCAAGTGATGGCGAACAGAAGAGAATTTTGTATGAATTACCCAGCAAAAATAATATAAGACCAAAAAGACAATAAGCAACAAATATACAGTATTCGATCACGAATGCCGTAATTCAGCCCCAGCAGGCATGTGAATTGCTCGGTTTTTTTTTTTGCAAAAGTTTGTTTTCTCCTCAATAAAGCCATTTTATAGCAATACATTTTATATGATAGCTCCATGCGAGTTTGCCTTATACTTTTAAGAGATCTGTTGTGCTTCCTCTTAGTTTTTAGCCAATTGTTGTTGAAGGTACCGAGAAACTTTAAGCAAAATATTTTAAAAGCCATATCCATTAATAAAATTTAACTAAATGTCAGTTTTTATGGTTTTATAAATAAACACAATTTTTGATTTCTTGTTTTGACATATTGAAGGCAGACTAACTGTTGTGTTCATTTTATATAAATATTTTAAGTTTTTTTTTTTCTGAGAAAACTGTAAAATAAAAGTTAAGAGCCACGTCCTTGAACTAACACTACATGCTCAGATAAGTTTAAACAGAACAGTAAAGATAAAAGAAAAAAAATTAATGCAAACTATATATAACAAAAAACAAAAACTGGCGTTGTTATTTTTTTTTTGTGTGCCCTAAAATTTCAGCAGAAAAATTTTAAGTAAATTTAATGGTGTGCAAGTGACGTGCTTGAGGCATTGAAGAGAACACAAAAAACAAAAGAATCTAACAACATGCATAAGATGTAACTTGTCAAGTTCTTTTAAGTGCGGTAAAATGTAATAAGATAACAAAATGTTGCTACATACATTCTAATCTTTGCTGGCAAAATATTGAAAGCATAAAAAAAGTGTGCCTAAAAAATTTTTTATATGCTTACAATTCTTTAAGCATTTTCGAAAAAAAAAATTATGATACCTTCGAAAACAAAATATCTGGAATACACATAAAGGGTGTTTTTTTTCGATGTATAGAACTTTAAGTTGCAATAAAACAACGATGCAGTATTCGATTGACATGAATTTTATTTATCCGAAAGATAATCTTATGCCATAATATTTTAAATATGATTTCTGGCATATGACTGCCACGGCTGGCGCGGATGTAATCGAATCTGGACGTCCAATTTTCGATGAGTTCTTCCAACATTTGTGGCCGTATATCGGTCAAGCGTTTGTGGCTTATCCGCATAGAACAATGACTTTATATAGGCCCATACAAAATTGTCTAGTGGTCGAAATAAAATTGCACTATTTGCAAGCTTTGTTCAGGCGTGAGTCTATTCATGATAAATTGCCAAACCAAACTGAGAATAAATCACTTAACAGCTGTTAAATCGGTCGCCATCTTGATGAACAATAATGCCAACTTGAAGTTCTATAGAACGAAAAAAGACACCCTTTATAAACAAGGAGGTTTGCTACTTTCGGCAGGGCTGATCATATGTGTAGATCAGCTGTTATTCTAAAAGTTTAAGTCAAGACCACCAGATTTAACACCACAGTCATTAGAAACAATTTTTTTAAATTTTTTGTAAAGTTTTTGCTTGCTTTTCTTTTGCATGTTTGTTCGCGATTCTATCCTGGAGTGTTGATAATCATTTCAATTAAAGCCTGTTGGTATCTTTTAATTTATTGAACTTTTTTTTTTATTATTAGCCAAGACTAGAGTGATTGACACTTAATTAAACCAAATGTTTAAAATAGTGTCTATTTATAGCCCGTGTATTTTACAGTGCACCCTAAATCACAGCGTAAGACGCAACGTAATTTAGCGCCTTGCTTTTACACTTTATTCAGTAACCTAAACAACGACGTCAACGTTGTCTTATTGCCATAGATTTTGCCCAGATAAAAACTCAGCGAGATGCAAATTTCATGGCGTTGAGTTGAAAGCTACGGGCCATGGCCCACATAAAACTTTGACCAGTTTCCAACATCTTTATTAATATAATTTTTTTTTTTTTTTTTTCAATTTTCTGACCACATTAAATTTTAAACTCGAGTGAACGATAAACCTGTGTGTATCTCAAATTTCTACAAATAAATCTTACCCTTACAGCAACAACAACAACAACACAAAGCAAACACACATTAATAATTTCCCACATGGAAATGAAAAATAAATAAAAGTTAAGACAAAAAAGGAAAAAAAAAAGAATTAAGAGAAATGTACGAGGGAATGAAAGAGAAGAACTGAAGTAGTGACAACGTCTCTGATACGGTGGCACGTACTATGGTATGTTGTATCTTGTGTTTTTGTGCGACATTTTGTGTAACATTTGTAAATGACACGAATGTACACAGACAATGATATTCGATTTCTTTACATGACACACAACAGGTATTTCAATAGAGACTGAAGAAAATATATGAAATATTTGTAAAGAATGCGAACTAAACTATCGCCGGAACAAAAAGAAGGTGCTTTATTCCTTGTTGGCTTGCAAAAAAAAAAATATGTTTTTTTACATTATTTTTTTACCTTTTTCATAGAATTTCATTGAATTTAAAGTCCCAAATAATTGTGCAATTTGGTACATGGAATATCTTTAACATTAGTATTTGGTAACACGGGACCTTCTAATTCGGAATCCTCATATGCGAGATATTAATTTGTGACAATGCGGTGAATAATTGTATAGTTGTGATAATAAAAACTGCAAAATATTTCATCTCAGAATATTCAAATTATTATTATTATTATTATTATCTTCTTTATTCTCAACTGGATTAGTTGGGTATGAGTCATCTTAAAATTTATCTTAAAGAAAATTTCAAGTTCTAACTTTAAATTGCACAGACTAGCATATAACTATATTACAGCGCAACTCTTAATATAAGAATGTATATATGTATATATATATATGCATAGGTTTTTCTTCTTCTCCCTCTCACATCCCCATAAACTTTCGTACGATTCGTGTAGTAGCTATAATCACTGCCTTCTGCATTTTCTGCCACAGGTGTTCCGGTATCTCAAGTTCTTTAAGGCTCTCGTGCAAAGTTTTTGGTATTAGTCCCGTACTTGAAATTATAATCGGGACTATTCTCACGCTATTGATATTCCACTGACTTTTAATGGGATGGATTAGCACATTGTATTTGCCGCTCTTTTCTTGGTGCTTCGTTTGCAGGCTGTTATTGTTTGGTATTGCAATATCGACAAGCCAAACCTTCCGTCGCTTCTTATCCGTTAGCATTAATATCAATGATAATATTATTATTATTATTATTATTATTATTATTATTATTATTATTATTATTATTATTATTATTATTATTATTATTATTATTATTATTATTATTATTATTATTATTATTATTATTATTATTATTATTATTATTATTATTATTATTATTATTATAGAGTTTCCTTAATTTCTCAATCTCTATGAGATTGGAAAATACCTATCCCAGGCTTTACCAAGGGATTAGGCTCTGATGTGCACAGATTATTTATAATCACAGCGCCAATCATAATTTTGCCATTGTTATTTTTTTTTTATATTATTATTATGTTATTTTTGTTATGTTCCCATAAACTTCCTGACGATGCGTGTAGTTGCAATCACCACTGCCTTCTGCATTATTTGCCACAGATGTTCTGGCATTTCTAGCTCTCTCAGCCCATCGTGTAGTACTTTCGGAATCAACCCGGTGCTTGAGATCACTATTGGGATTGTTCTCACGATGTCTATGTTCCACTGTCTTTTAATAGGATCTATGAGAGTGCTATATTTTGTTATTTTCTCATGGTGTTATTATTATTATTATTATTATTATTATTATTATTATTATTATTATTATTATTATTATTATTATTATTATTATTATTATTATTATTATTATTATTATTATTATTATTATTATTATTATTATTTATTTGTTTTAATTCATCTCAGAATTTTCTAATTCGGCATCATAAACAAAGAGATATAAATTTTCGAAATTATGCACAGTTTTGGTATAACAAGTTGCAAAATATTCAAGTTTATAACTTTGCAATTTGATATTGTGTGATTAGCGGTCGTGAAATGTGAGAGTTTTATTTGTGGCATTAAAAACTGCGAAATTTTTTATTTCAAAATTTTATAATACGGGATTTTGTAATTTGCAATCATAAGCTAAAAGTTCTAAATGTTCGAAAATATTTTGAATAATTGTAGAGTTTTTAATATAAAAGGCTGCAGAAGTTTCAGCTACATAATTTTGCAATTTAAGATTTTGTAATTTGGGATCGTTAAATGTGAGGTTTTAATTTTCGAAAATATAACTTTAAAATTTACAAGAATTTCAGTTTAAAAAAATTTTATAATTCGGGCTCTCACTATGACAGATTTTAATTTTCAAGAATGTGACAGCAAATGTTTTATTAATAACTGCAAAAATGTAAATGAAAAAAATCCAAAAAATAGCGTAAATATTAAGACCTGTTGGCTGGGGGACAACCAACCGTTTCGTTTCATTTGTTCCCAAATAATTTCAACTTGAAACTTGTGGGTCTCTCAGCTGCTCAAAACTTTTTGTAATTATTTTACATTTGCTAGGGCGATATCAGCTTTCATATCCATGACACGCAGAACAAATTTAGTGCTGCAGAAAACAGTTTACTTGCTTGTATATTTTTTTTATTTAGTACATAGAAAATGTAGAAAAACCCCCGGAATGCATAAACTTTTCAAATGCTGCTCCATCACCTTGAAGAAAATTGTAAAGAAATGAACTTTTATCAACATTTGATATTTTTATGTGATTCAGCAAAACATTTCAGGTGCAACCCCTTGCAAGTATTGACTCAGTTCGCACTGCAAGATGTTCAGTAACTTTAGTTTGTAACTGTTAGAATTTTTTTTTTTTTTTTTTTGAGATTGTCTGGGGTATAAATAATTTTTGAAATGCAACAAATATCAACAGCTCTTGAAATTTTCTAGTCTATAGCAGGAAATGAAATTGTGACAAACATTGCAAAAATCTCATTTAAAAACATTTTTTTTTCTGACTTGATAAAGATTGTTGATTTTAATGTGAATATAAATGACTTTAAGTTGTTGGGGTGTGATAAATCAGGGCTGGAGGCATTGAGATGGAGTCATAAAAATTTCATATAACTGTTTATTTTGTGTAGTCCTGGCTTGAAAAGGCTGCTTACATATTTGTTTTTTTTTTGCATAATAAAAAGAAAACAATGTTTAAATTATTAAATTTCAAATAAAACAATGTTCTTTTTTACTTTTTTTTTATATCATTGAGTTTCTACGTATTATGGTCTGTTTACATGTCTGGTCGTTTTTAAATCAATTAATGGCATTTAATTATATCCCTTTTGTGTGTCTCTGGGTCAAAAAGTCTTTTTAATATGTATTTATAAATAAAGCAGTTTGATGATCACAAGTTTTCTTTTTTTAATTAAACATGCGCCCGCATAATTGCAATATTTTAAACATTTTTTTAAATTTTTTCATCAGCAAAATATATGTATATTTGAAAATGTATAAAAAAAAAAGAATTCAAATGTATATTAAGTATGATGCTCTAAAAAAAGATTTCATAAAATGAAAACATAAATTAATTTGGCACGATTTAATAAACAATATTTACAAAAACGCAGTTAAAATAACAATTGAACCAGAAAGCAGTGGTCACGTTGTTTTTTTTTTTTTTGGTAAAGTATTCTTAAATGTGAACATACTTTAAGAAACTGGTATCTTATTTGTTTTAGTTGACAGTAGTGGTCACGTTTTTTTTTTACTTAATTTTACTAAATGTGAACGTACTTTAAAAATTTGCTATTTTATTTATTTTAAATTGCAGAAACTTATTTGGAGTTGGAGGAAAAATAAGCAAAACATTTTATTAAATTTTTTCATCAGCAAAATATATGTATATTTGAAAATGTGTAAAAAAAATAGAATTTCAAATGTATATTAAGTATGCTCTAAAAATAGATTTCATAAAATGAAAATATAAATTAATTTAGCACGATTTAATAAACAATATTTACAAAAACGCAGTTAAAGAAACAATTCAACCACAAAGCAGTGGTCACGTTGTTTTTTTCTTTTTTTTTTTTTTGGTAAAATATTCTTAAATGTGAACATACTTTAAGAAATTGGTATCTTATTTGTTTTAGTTGTCAGTAGTGGTCACGTTTTTTTTTTTTTACTAAATTTTATTAAATGTGAACATACTTTAAAAATTTGCTTTTTTATTTATTTTAAATTGCAGAAACTTATTTGGAGTTGGAGGAAAAATAAGCAAAACATCTAAAGCATTTAGAGATGAATCTATTCTTCATGATTTTCTATTATTTCCAGCACAACACCTTTTCAGATTTTGAACATGTCATAATGTCAAACTGTTTATGCATTAACTTTTTCCTTGTCTTCTACGTATCCCAAATTTTATATAAAATATCTAAAGCAATTTGATATTTTTATAAACTTTAGGTTGTTGTTTTCCTGCACCACACAATCGTTTCACTTTCCTTGCCCGCTTTCCGAGTCCCAAATTTTATTATCTCTTCGCTTTCTTTTGCCAAGTGCTCGCAAGAATTCCAAAAAAGGTTACCAAATTTATAATTTTGTAAAGGTGTTTGGCCAATATAAATGCTAATTTTGTGTAAATATGTTGAAAATAAATGTTTAACTCAAAAATAATTAAATTATTTTTGAGTTTAGCAAACAGAAATGATATTGTTTGAGTGTGCGTGTGAGTGTGAGTGAAAGCAGTTAAAGCTGCAACAAAGTCCCTGTCTGTATAATAAATTGTTACCTTTACAAGTGGTGTTGTTCATTTTTGTGGTGTTTGTTGAAATTAATTATGTGGCTGTTAACAGAGTAATTATTATGGTTTTTCTAACAACCACTGAAAGAGATAAAAGCTTTGTACATATAAAAACATTTTGCTTAATATGTATGTACATTTAAAAGAATTTGCTGAGAGAAAAAAAAATCTAGACAATTGTGTTGCTTAAACTGGTTTGGCGAGATGTGGGAAAATAATTTCAAAATTAACTGCGACATAATGACAAACACGGTCACTAAATTGAGACTGGTTAGAAGAGTATTTGTTTTCTAGATGCCTTGAATGTAAATTTATAAAAAGTTTATTCTATAATTTTCTCCCTCTCTGTATGAGATTCACCCTTTTCAATTTCTATGCCACTTAATTTAATTATAATAAACATTTTATACTCAAATAAAATTTATTTTATTACATCATAATAAAATTATTTTGAAATATTTATAATTAATAGGGCAAAAAGATTTAATTTAAGCAGACTATAAATTACAAGTTTGTTCTGTACGTTTACGAAAATTAGTTACTGTAAATATGTAAATGCTGCGACAGACATACATATGTTTCTACATAACCGGTTGCCGAGAAGAAGTCATGCGAGGTTGTTTGACTTTCAGAATATCGGTTGTGCCTCGCTCAGCGTGTGGCGTTGCTTCGTCCTGTTGGAACCGCATGTCCTCCACATCTAATTCGCTCAATTGCGGCAGCAAAAACTTGGTTAACATGGCCCTATAGTGCTTTGTCGTCTGACCCGATGACTGCTCCAGCTCGAGCAGCTCACCATGCAGTCACTTTGACCAGGTGCAATGGCTCCTCGTGCATCACTTATGAGTTTTCGCTGACCCAGAAACGATAGTTTTGCTTAAGCACGTACCCGCCTGGCCTCAGCGCCCATTATAATTTTGGTAGAATAATCATGCATTTCGTCATGGACACGGTTATTCCATGTTCTTGAGGTAGTGTATCACTCCCTTGTATTCTACAGCTGTCTAGTTCACATATATAAAAACAAATTTGGCATTGGCCGAAATTTGAAAAAAAAAAAAAAATAAGAGCAACTTCCAATAGGGGGAATTTTTGTTTTGGCCCACCTTGTACTTGACATGATAACTGTCAGGTAATTAACAGCTACAGTCACATGATTTTTGTCACCAACAAAATTATTGTTATCTTATGTTTTATTTGGTTTAATTTTTTTGTATATTACCTTAATGCAAATTATTTTCATTCTAAACATTTGTAAATATAAATTTTTCTCTCTGCTTTTCGTGATGTAAAAAAAGGGCTAAATAAATAAATAATTAGCGGAAATCACCCTTGGTTGCACATCTGCAATTTTAGCAGATATAGCATGATTTTTTGCTACAAAGCGTGAGTGTCTTTTTCAAGTGTTTAGCAAAATAATTGTAGCAGCTGATTTTAGAGTAACGGAAAATAAAAATATTTTTGTTTTGCAAATTGAGAAGGAAGTTTAGAAAACAAATTGCAAAAATTTCATTATTCATCTTTCCGTTGACGGTTTTTATTGTTCACTTTTTGTTTAATTGCCTTAATTTTATTTTTACTTTCTTCATTTCCTTCCCTGTTTTATTTATTTGTTTACAAAATTTAATAAAGCGAGTTTGCCGCATGAGATAAGCTAAGCCGCAGCCAATATTTGAAAAGCAACGCCGTCGATAAAATTTGCACGTGAAGCAACCGCCCGATTTTTTGCTTATTTTATAAAATTTAATAAAAATTATGCTTAATATTAGGTATAATATTCATCTTTTACTACTTTGTAAATAATTCTTTGAGCAACGTTAGCATTAATTTAATTCCAGCACAGGCATATTTTGTGGCGGCCTTGCCGTCATACAGTTTTTTGAGCGCAGGAGTTTACGTGTTGAAATGTAGAAAAACAAGCAGCTGTTTTAGCATTTAGCAACATTTGCAAACACGGATCTGCAATGGTTTTTAGTTTTGCATATTTGCTTAAGTGATGCAAACCTCGGTTTCATACATTTTGTTTTTGTAGTGTTGCAGACTATGGCACATATGCTACGGTTGCAATATCTGCAAGGGTAATTTGCAATGAAGAGTGAGTTCCGCTATTGTGTAAAATTATTTTTTATATTAAAGCAAAGATCAAAAGCTTGAACAACTAATTTAACAATCTAAAGATCAAATAATATAAAAATAAAATAAATGCCAAAGTTTTTTCATTACAAATTAATAAACTTTAAGCTCAACATATCACAAGCAAAATTTCGTATTTCCCTTTTTAAAGCAATAACTTTTTCACACTTAGCTAAAGAAAAGAATAACTGCTGGCCAGTTGTTAAATATTCAATTATTATAATCAAGATGTTTGTTCCCTTTTTTTTTCTTTGAGTTGAGAAAAAAAACCAAAAAAAGAGTGCTGCAATTGGCCAGGCCGAATATTAGGCACCCTGCACATGTGGTCTGCGTCAGGTCACATTCATATGCTATTATATCGCTTGTAAATAAATGCAAAAAAAAGGAAAAAAGTTTTCACGGATTTTTCCTATAGGTTCCAAACCAGCTTATGTACATACATATATGTATAATTAATGTAGAGGGAGAAACAAGCGGCGAAAATTACAAACATCATCACCAACTTAATGCTTGTGGTGTAGAGTAGAAATGTTTGTTCTTTATTAGTGTAAAATAAAACAAAGAAACGGCTGCTGGAAACTTTTTATAAAAAAACGGTTTGCCGTTTTTTTTTTCTTTCGTTATTATCTCAAATCTAAATAAAAAAGTAATTGAGTCTTCATAGAAAGTAATTAATTTTCCATTAAAAAAATTCAAGTGCCAATTATTTTTTTTTTTACCTTTATTATCCTTTTCTTTTGTGCTTCTCACTTTTTCTTTTCTGCTGGAAATTTTTTAATCACTAAAATCAAGTGTTGTTAATATTTTCTCTTTATGTAAATTTTTTTTTTTTTTTGCATTCAATAAAATGCCGTTGAGAGTACGAGTACTGCGAGGGGTCGTAATTGACAAAGATTTTGCTTATCTTTTAGGTTTTCTTATTCAATTTGCCCTACGTCAGATGATGTATCGAGGTTTTTGAACTTGAAACGATTTTTGTCATTTATAATTCTTTTCCTTTCGTTTCAATTTCTTATTGATTTTGCTTTTAAATGCCCCTGAAAAGGGTATATAATTAAGTTGGGGTTTTTTTCTCGCGCTGTTCACATTGACAAGTTTCTTTCATTTGTTTGCAATTTCGAAAATGCTAAAAATTTCAAGAGTCTCTTGTTGCTTTGGTAATAAAATTCAAAAGAAAATCACAGCGTTTAGTCTCAGTGCTGGCAGCACTAAAAATAGAAAGGATAAAAATACGAGGTTGCCTTTCAGTCTAAGTGACCTTTTTGGTTTTGCAAATGAATGCTTTTAGTATTGAGCAGCTTTGCTTAAGCCTTGTGCAACACAACACACAACAGAAAACAAAACGAGCTATTGATAAGATTACAGGCGATAATTTCATACACATAGCTGCAGTTCTGCCATCAATAGCAAGCATAAAGTGTGAAGTTGATTAGCTGTATTGAATATTAAATACCCTGCAATGAAAATATTTTTATATAAATTCTGTTTGTTCAGTGTAAAATATTTACATTGTTTGGTTTTCTACCATCAAATATGGCTCACAAGATAAACTTCTTGAAAAATCAGTTCTCGATGGTCCGATGTCGACAAAAAAATATATATACAGTATTTATCGGATATAAGAACATCTCATATAAGAACAAAACGCTTATAAGAAACATTTGCAAAAATACCATATCTTTTCAGTGTTTTTTCTAACAAACAAAGTTTCATATAAGAAAAACGCTTATAAGAAAAAAAACTGATAAAAGAACATTTTTCTTGAACACCAAAACCGCAAAATGTATAGAAAAAGAATTTATATAAGAAACTTTCGAGGGCAACACTGAATTTATGTAGTTTGCATGGACAATTCTGTTTTCTGACAGTTTTACAACAACAACAACGTTTTTTTTTACTTTTAGTGCTCATGAGAAGTTTTTGTTTCTTGCCTCGTAAATAAATAAATAGTGCAAAATGAATTATATATGTACATGTATTTACTACATATAATTTTTTTTTTTTTCAAATTGAAGTTGTCTAGTTTTTTTTTATATCTATTTACTAAAGGGGTTAATAAAATAAAATTTGATTTGTTTTATTTTTCTATTTACATACATACATCTACGTATATACATAAAAAGGTAAAAAAGCTCGTATATTCATATAAGAAACAAATGCCTTATGGCCGTAGCTACTTATATAAGAAATAAGTTTCTTATATAAAATAATTGTATATAAAAAAGAAACGCTTATAAGAAACTTTTTTCGTGGATTTTTCAAGTTTCTTATATCCGATAAATACTGTACATATATTTTTTGTGCACTAATTAATACGTTTTCTGTCTTTCTTTGAAAAAGGTCTATTTTTTTGGACCTGAATTGATACATTTCAATTGGCTCTTAAAGCAAATAATTAATTGAGTTAATGTTTGTAAATTTTTTTGTGCTTTTAAATTGTCTGTCTCAACTACCCACACTATTTTTTTTTTTAGTAACACAAACAGCTTTATCTCGCTTACAGGTGAAATTTCTTAATTAAGATATCGTTTTTCGCTATGTATCGGTGATGTACATACATATAGAGCGATGTTGGAAAACAAAATTATTGTATTTTAATAATTTCATACACTTTTTGTCATTTTAGTGCGACATTTGTTTGAGCAGAGCTGTTGCTAAATAAGTTAAAGGCAACTTCTACTGGTTGTAAATTTAGAGCAAACTTTTGCCAGTAAAGTCGGCTTTTTTTCCTCTATAGTAGACAAAAAGATTACTTTTATATAGCAGTGACTTAAAATTGCTTTCGATGTCTATAGTTATGAGGCAATGGCTTGAGCAAATCTTTTAAAGGTTTAGCTTTAAAACAAACTGCTTGCAGGTATCAGTTTTCTATTTTTTTTTTTGTTTTGTTCTGTTTTGCTGCTTACCAGACAATTAAGTATTTGTGTTTGAGTTCTTCATTACTTTGGCAACTTGTTTTTTATCTAACTGCATTTCTACAACTTACTTTGGCATAAATATTTGTGTTTGTCTGAACAAGTATTTTGCTTGTGATTTGTGTCATTATTGTTAAACGTCAAAAATGTGCAGGCAGGAAAAAAGAAATAAATGAAAACTTTTTGCTCGCCAGAAATCACTTATTCTTTTTAATGGCAAAACAAGGAGTGTTCGTGTCTTCCTTATGCTTACAAACATAGACTTGTAAGCACATACATATGTATCTAAACAGTGAATTCCATTTGCTTTATTTTTTCCTGCCAGTTGCAAATGTTCGTCATTCTCTTTCCGGCTCTCAAACTTACATTATGATTCTTGTTTCGTCTTTTTATTTCTTGTTAGGACAATTGCCACACAGACATCTTCATTTATTGTACTGAAAATATGGTTGTATTTGGTTTTTTTTTTTTTTGCTTGTGCTAAAAAGGACTAACAAATTTGTTGACCAGCTTTTTGCTGCTTAAAGGACTTAAGAGGTTTGGTTTATTTTTTTTTTTTTTGAGGCACGAGGCGGAAAAGAATACTTGACAACTACAGGAAGATTAAAAATTCAATGACAAAAGTTTAGTTTTCTTTTTTGCTTAAGCAAAAATTTAAGGAATATTTTAAGCAAATTGAGTTTTTTCAAAATGAAAAGTTTGCCAATTTGTTGTAGGCACTGAACATAAAATAGTCCCAGTAATTAATTTATATGCTTAAGCTTTCTTTTTTTTCCATAACAATAAATAGTTTAAAGTCTTTTACTTCTACTTGCACAATATATTGTGCAACTTGGCTTTTCTTTGATTATATTTTTCATCTGTTTTACATTTAAAAGTACGAAATGTACTTTTAAAATTTTATCTTAGAAAACTAGGAATTAACTATTATTTATATGCACAATAAATTGGAATTACCTCAGACAATTAAGAAATTTGTTTGTATCGAGAAAAATTAAAAGCTTTAGATGGCAATAAAATTTTGTATTTAAAAGCAAAATATCTTACACAGGAGAATTAAATTATTTTTATTAATTTTTTTTTTATACAATCAGATTTTAAAGAAATTTTTAACTGTTTTTTTTGAAACATTTTTTTGCGTTAAAATATTATAGATATTTTTATTGAATTATGTTTTGAGGAAACATTTAACTAAATATTTCCTTGAAGGATTGTTTTGTTGTAAACTTTTCCAAAAGCAGTTAAAACTGTAATTGAATAGTTAGGCGAATAATTTTTATATATAAATTTGCTTGGTTAATTTTGAAAAGAAAATTAGTAAAATAGGGGACTAGATTTTAACAAATTTACAATATGAAAAATTTAATCGACTACATATTCGAATAATTTTCGAATAAAATTTTACTCGCCTATCTTTTAACGTAATTCTTAATAGAAAGTTTTTCAAGAATTTCGGTAAGAAAAAAACTATTTAATTATTTTTGCTTAGCAGAGCATAGCTCCTTCAGGACAATTATTGTCCTGAAGAAGCCAATTGTGGTCCTGAAGAAGCAAAACAATTATTTTCCTAAGGAGAGCAAAATATCGACAAAAATAATTAAATAATTTTAATAAAAGACCTTTAGCTCAAGAAAATAAATATATAAAGTAAGAAAAAAAAAAAACTATTCATTTAGGTCCAAAAAGTCAGCTGTCAGCTGTCTATATGTCATTTTTGGACCTGAATTAATACATTTCAATTGGTTCTTAAAGCAAATAAATAATTAAGTTCATGTAAGAAAAAAACTTGTATCTAAATTGTTTAGATTGTAAAAAAAAGTTGTATCTAATTCAAAAATCAGAAAATTTAAAAAAAAAATTATTCGTAGAAATTTTATTATGCATTTTAATCGAATATTTTAAAAATAGATTTTGAAAATGCAATTGCCAGCGCAATGAAATAAAAATATAAAGTGTTTTCTTATGAGTGCAACAGGTTTTTCTTTAAAAAAAGGAGTTTAAGCATGCAATTGTTTGAATAACTTTCATATAAAGCTTTGGTTATAATTAATTTTTTTTCTTATGATTCGAGATCATCAATATTTGTTTTCCTAATAATTGGTTTCAAAAAAAAAAAACATACCTAAATATAAACGAATATAGCAATACTGTTTTATTTGCTTTATTAAACTTTTTATGAAACAAAACAGGGTTTTATTGAAAACAATTTTTATATGGTCTTGGCCCTGCAAAGACAAAATAACTAAAAAATTTATTGCAAAATAATTAAAAATTTTATTGCAATAGTTATTATACGAATAATTATAATACGAACAATTATTGTTCGAATAATTATTGTTCGAATAATTATTATTCGAATAATTATTATTCGAATAACTCTTCGAGTTATTATACAAACAATGTTATTTTTTTTCGAAAATTTTTCAGAACCTTATTTACTGAAATAGCTCACTAGATTCTTCCAAATAAGTATTTTGATTTTGATGCAATTTCCTAATAAAATTATAATCGATAAATTTTGTGTAAACATTTTAATCGAACATGTAAGCCACATTCTGTATATTTAAGAGAATCTAATTAACCGGAAATCCAAAGGTAGATCTTTCAATGAATCCCAAACTAAGTAATTATTCAAATTTAATTTAATACAGCATCTTGAAAAAACCAAGTTAAATATTTATTTCGATTTTTCTAGATTTGCTTTACGGTAACTTCAATCGAGTAAAAAATAATTATTCGATAAGATATTAATTAAACCTCAAAATTATTTTACTCAAAATTAATTTACACAATTAACTAGTTAAGAATGTAATCGAATAAGTATTCGAATAACTATTAAATAAAAGTTTATTTGCTTATTAATTCCTGGCTTAATTTGTGCTCATAACAAAAAAAAATTTAATCGAATAAACAAAAACTATTCGCATAAATTTATATAGGGAGGGCGAAATATCGACAAAAAAATAATTAAATAATTTTAATAAAAGACCTTTAGCTCACGAAAATAAATATATAATATATGGACTTAGTCTAGCGTTAAAAAATGTTGCCGGAATATTTAATTAACATATAATAATTAATCGATAATTTTCAAAAGAAAATGAGTTAAATAGCAGACTAGATTTAATTAAATTGACAATATAACAAGTTTAATTATTTTAAAGTAAATTTTGATCGAATATCTATTAAGGATTAATTTAAATTTGTTTAGAGAATTTGCGAAAAAGCTTTGAAAATTCCATCAGTTTTATTATACAATAAGAGAGTTAGATGAATAAATATTCCAAGAATATTTAGTATTTAAATGAATTTCTTTTTGCTAACAACTATTTTATTTAAATAAGATATTTTTTCTTTATGTTTCCTGCTAACATTGCAATGATGTACTCATACAAGCTTAAAACTGTACTGCTTTTATTTAGAATTTTATTTTTTAATTTAAGAATTAAAAACAGTGAGGAACAAACAATAAACGGTAACTCTTCACAGGGGTTTTCTAACGAAATTCGAATTACTTGCTTTAATCAAAACCAGTTTTGTTCATTATAATTCATAAAAATTAATACGAACTAGATGCAAGTTTTAATTCAAAGTTGCCGTACAACATTTTCCTAAAACTCAGTTCAACTAAATTAAATTTTTCTATAAACAAACATACCTCTTAAATAATAGAAGCACCAAAATTGTTTTATTAGAAGATGTATTAAACTTAAGTTAAAAAAAAAAAACGAATTATATAACTGCGAAAAGTTCTAATTATTATTGAAATCTCTGGATGACACAAATAACCTTTTTGCAAAGTTTTCAAGCGCGTATACTCAATATTAATTAAAATGTTACTTATACTTCTTTGCTTATTGTTGCTCACGTTATTGTTAATTAATACCACTGCCACCGCATGCCGTGTCGGGGTGCGCATGGCCTTCATATTTGATCTCTACATCTAGCTTGTTTGCAATTCTTTCAATCATTAGTTGCTCAAACGAGATTTCGTTTTTTCTAACCCGTAACCAGAAACCTGAACAATTTAAGTGACAATTGAAATATTCTGCAAATAGTTTTTGGCGCAAACTAAGCGAAAGCAGTAAACAGCAGTTTGAGAAAGTGAAAGAACTGCCTGCCAGGAGAGAGGAAAGGAAAGGAAATGAATTAGTATTTTGTTGTGAGATGACAGCAGTGATATTTGTTTTTTTTTTCGTATTTGAAGGAAAAACAATTTTTTTTTTGAGTTTTTGCCTTTTAAATTTATTGATATTTGCAAAATAATTGTATGCAGAAATTTAGTTTTATTTATTTTCTTAAACGGACTTTCATCCTTTCTTGTGCAAAAAAAAATATATATAAAAATATATATGACCTTAGCCGCCATTTGCAAAAGGGTGATTTCCTTTCGCCCACCTGTTGCATATACATATAAATATTTATATCTGTAGAATTAAAGTTTCAAAATATTTATTTAATACTAGAATGGGAATTAGTATTGAATTCAATAAAAAGAGTAACATAAAAGGTACAGTGAATTTATTATTTGTTTGGTTGATGCGCGCACGTCTTAGCGTTGTGTCTTCGTTGTTGATTCGTAAATGACTGACTAATTTTTACTCTGGCACATATCTTAGTACCTTTTCTGTGTTTCATCGACAACGTTGACTTAGCAATTAATGACAATGTAGCATTCATTATCAGCTACACAGTCACCAAGGACAATACAAGCGGAAATGTCACCAACAACTTTGGCAAAATTGTCCTGACTGCATTTGCTTACGAGTAAATATCTGGTATTGTACGCTGTGCAATCATTATTTGATTGAATGATAAGCTAAGCAACAATGTCTTTTTTTGGGGCATGCACACTTGTTTAGAAATGGTTGCAACGATTTGCCTTAGTTAGGCTTCAGGTGTCGTGCAGGCACCATCAGTGATTCGTGCACGACATGGCCAGCTGGGATATTTTTTTTAATTTAATTTTTTTTTTTTTTTTTTTTGACTTGGACCAGTACTCAGCGGAGGAATGCGGTGTAGTTGAACTAAGAAAATAGCTTTTGTGGAGGGGAAAAGGGGGCAGTAGTATTTTGGTATGTTTGATTTGAAGATGTTTAAATTGTATCTGATGGGGCATAGATGTGCAAGTAATTTGTTTTGTTCCACAGGTGAACCGTACGGTCGAAAATCGTATTCTCTCTGTTATGCTTTGTGCGATTCACTAACCCACCGGCTGCAAACGGATGTGCTCTTGAGGATGCACGTGTATTGGGCAAAAATATGCGGGTTGCGGGAACCAGATCCCTGATCTCGTCTCACTGTTATAAAATCGAGCACTACGATATTGTATTTTAATCAATTTGTTAATTATGTTATTCGGATAATCGAATTCACTTGCTTAATTTTAATACTTTTATGTAGAAGATATATTGTTTTAGAAAATCATATTTTAAATAAAATGAAAATTTAACTTATATCAAAGAAATACTCACTCATTGCAGTTCTCTGATGAGTACATGCATATGCATGTCCAATGTGGCAAATTGGCAAGTTTAGCCTTGAACGGTAGATTTTCTACATAATATACATACATAGTAATAAAGAAATTTTGTATATTTGTATGTTTAGTACAAAGCGTTTCAATCATTTCCAAGAGATTTTTTAATTGCTTCTATAAATTGCAAAACTTAAATGCAAAACTGCCAATAAATCTGAATTATATCCTTAGAAATAAACTTGTTTCACTTTTTGCTAAATAAATATATTTTTTTAGTATTTCTGTATCAATTGTGGTATTCGGAATGCTTTAAATTATCTCTTAATTCATTTTAAAGTTTGTAACCATGAAACTTTCTTTGAGACTTAATTTCACCCGGCTGGCGCAACTTTCATTGTAGACCAATAAGCTGATGTTAATACTGTTTGCTAAACAGAAACACCAGCAGCAAGAAATGCGAGACAAAATATCCACATAGCAAATGTTTTTCAAGAAATTTTTGTTTTTATTTTGTATCGTTTTTTTTTTTTTGCACGCAAAACTTTATTACTGCTGTAAGCTGCGTTGCAGCGCCAGCCCTCAGAGATGCAGAGTTGAAGATAAAATTTTCACACAGACGTTATACGTATTATTTCTTTTTTTCGCTGTAGAAGCTGCTTAAGCTTGTCTAGTTTAATGTGGCAATATGTAAGAAAAGCAATATGCAGTTGGTTTTACCAGTGCGACACACAATCATTGACGTTTGAGATTTAAATTATTAGAAAGCAAAATTAATTGGAATGCAGTAGTGTCATTGAGCAGAATTTCATTGAAACAGTGATACTTTGTAATGCTGCAGTAAAAGACATATTTTAATTTTTAGAAAAATGGACGATTTAAATAATATGTTGGCTACATTGCCTCACATATCAACTGCGAAATAGATTCCATTCCTCTTGGGCCCATATGGCTTCCGCAAAAGTTTCACTATTTAATATGGGGCTACATTTCTTCACTTCACCAACTGCGAAACAGATTCCCCTGCTCTTGGGCCCATATGGCTTCCTTAAAAGCTTCACTCTTTAGAACGACTTGTTGCAGTCTGCTACTTCCAATTTCGTTGCATCTAAAGCAATAACTTCTTCGTTATGTTTTTTTCTAAATTTTCTGTCTGGGCAGGTTTATAATTATGCATCACCACTATCTGCGATTTGTGGTCCTCTGCTACACTGTGACCTGCTTCGACCAGCTTGTAGCTGGTAGCTTTTCATATTTTTTGGGGCCAGCCACTTCTTTAGCAACTCTCGTTTTGTATTTTCTTACAGGTTTCTCTACTCACTTTTTTTTTTTTTTTGGAGGGGAGCTTATGACTTTCTTCTTTGTCGAAATTTGCGCATTTGCCTTGCAAAGTGAGTGGCATCATGTTAGAGGGGCAATATTGTTCTGTCAATTCAATTTCTTTTTCAATTCGAATTTTTTTTTTTTTTTTTTTTGGAAAATAACAAACAACTTTCCCCAAGAGAATACAATACACCGAGTACCGAAAGCATGTTCAACAAATCAAATAAGAAGCATTAGTGGTGCACAAAAAATAGCCTGGGGTCTAATAATGCAAATAGAAATCAATCATCAAAAACTTTGAAAAGTAATTTGTGTCAACAGTTTTCTTTGAGAAACTTTTTCAACTTCAATCTTTATTGTCATCATTTAATTAAGTCTACGAATAAACTCTGCTTCTAAAATTAATATATTTCTTTTTGAAAAACTTGTTTCTCTAATGTTTTCCAAAAGAATATTAACTCTAATATTTGTCCCATTCACAAACGCGCTTTGTAACTTTGTAACTTAGAAGGCTTATTGAAATACACTTTTGTTCAACATTTTGCAAAAAGGGATAGTTCGGCAAATTAGGCAACTAAGTTTTGGAGGCCTAAAGATTTTGAAGGTGACAAAAAAACTGATTTGTAGCTTGAAATATTGAGTAACGTTAAAAAGTGAGAATTCGCTTAAAGCTTCCAAAAGTCGAAAAATGGCGCTTTTTAGCTTCGCGTATTTTCAGAAATGTGCTCCATTGCTGAAAAAAAATTTTGTTGGAAAAATCGCCGTCCACCGCCTGTTGTTCAAGCACCCATTCCACGTGTCTGCGGCGTTGTGAATGGTCAGCTGGCTTCAGTTGCTGTGTGAGCTGGATTTGGTATGCAGGTAGGTGTAGATCTAAATGCAAAATATGAGGAATCGACATATTCTCGTCTTCGGCAACACTTTCACTTTCACACAGTGATATTTTCAGCGGAACGAGCGTAACGATAATGCACAGGCCTTACAATATATGCCAACCCTCCAGTCTCTTCAAATTTCTTCACAATTTTGCCAATTGCTGGCGTAGTAATCTCCTCTTAAGGCTCCTCTTTCATAATTTTTATGCGCTAAGTGATAGTTAAGCAATCGATCAATTTTCGTCAATGTCAAACTTTCAACTGAGAAGAAAAAAAAACTGCTTTAACAACTTTGTTTGACAGATGTCAAATTCCAGTTCTATACTTTTGAAACCACGAAATAGATGATATGTTATATTTCTTAAATCATTCCTTTGATCATCACAATATTCGTTTTAAACTTCAATTATAATCTTGTAAATTATTATTTCCACTCTTCTCACATTGGCTGCTTTAAAATGTTACAAAACTAATTTATGTTTAGTCATAAAACTGTCTTTGTTTCTTGTAAATAAATTATTGTTCTTTTTTCCACTAAAAAATGTTCTTCATCACCCTCGTAACATAATGTCGTTGTTGTTGCTGTTGTTGTTGTTGTTGTTGCAAAAGAAAAGAATTGATTCAATCTGGGTCAAACCATTAAGGAGAACTCAATTCTGCACATGAGTTATAAACAACAATAAAGGAACACTTTCCATATCACTGCAAATCATAAATGCTTTTATGAAGTTTTTTTTTTTTTTTTTTTTTAAAGAAACAAAAGCAAAACCAAGCATAATATATAGAGAAATAATTTATATAATAATTTAATGAAGGATATTCTTAACTGAATCTGAATTTTTTTTTTTTTCGATCAAGATTAATAGATATAAATTAATTAATTAAATATTTATATATTAATAGATATGTATTAATCCTACCCAGTATAGTACTCAAAATCTTTTTTTGCATCAGAAGTATAAATGTATTTATTATTTTTTATTTAATAGATTTATATAGATTACACAGTTCTGTTTAAATATAAATTAATTATCTATAACATTTACCCCCAATTTTTGACTTGGATCTTAAATGCCATTTCAATTTAAGTTTGTTTTAAATACAAAATTGAGTCAAACAGTTGCTATTTAAATCAAACTTAAACGGCCTGCCGTGCCCATTTAAAATCGATTTAGGTTTTTCGTACTGCCATATGATTTTGACAGTTTGGTTTTTTTCTGCAAATTAAGAAAATTACACATGTTTTTTGTTTGTTTCATAATTTGATTTTTTGGTATTGCCAGAAGGTAATCAACTTCTGTGGCAGTGAAATTGGCAGTCCTTTTATCACTTTTGCTACTCATTTTAATAATTTTTTGCAAAAAAATTTCTAATTTTCTAAACTTTTCACAATTTCACTTGCTTCCAAATTTGTTTAAACAGCTGTTTTTTATTGAGTTATCGATAATTTTTTGACACTTATGTACATTGTGCTGCCGTACTTTTCGTTACAATTAATTACCAAAAATAATTTTAGACTGTAAAACGGAAAGCTATTTTAAATCCAACTTAAATTTTAAGGAAAATTTACTAATTTTGTATTTAAATCCAAAGTCAAAAATCGGGGGTAAGTGTAACATTAAGTTGTAAGTCAGATTGGCAAAATTAGTGCTGTACAAAAATGCTTTACTAATAATATTTATGCACAAGCGTAAGACGTACATATGTATTGCGGCACTATCAAAAGAAAACCGAAGGGATAAAACCCTAAAGAAATATTATTTCACTGCAATAAGAAACTCTGTAATAAAAGAATTTAATTTTATGCACATAAATTAAGCAATTTGTTGCTAACACTTTTCTAGTTTTTATAGAACCTTAAAAATAAATGCTGCTGTTCTCAGGAAAAAAAAGCCTGGTCCAACCATAAGGCACGATAGTAATTATGAGTGAGTCTCTCATGTCAAGGATTTTGCCCCTCTAAATTCGACGTTTTTATAATCAAGTGTATGGCAGATTCAAATATCAAAAGTTGCACCATTGATTGAGCAGAGCATTTCTACAAAAATATGCATTCAAATCAAAATGTGTGACTCTACCAAGAAAAAAATCATTTTCAGCGACGAGACACACAACGTAAAGAAACCAAAATCTTGCCACTCGGTAAGGACATGAAACGTTAGACGCTGCTTCTAATCTCAAGTGAGCTCTACAGTCCTTAAGTCTTAAGTGACTGATATGATGGCAAACAATATGCGACAACATGTTTTAAAATGCTTGTGGCATGTGTAGTTTGAGGAAGGCAGCTTCGTAATTTTTATACCCTTCACCAAAATGTGTAAGGGTATATACATACATATATATATATATATGTTTGTGATGCCGTGTGTAACGCATTGAAATAATCATCTAAGATGCCATAAAGTATATATGTATATTCTGGATCAAAATCAACGATTAAGAGATGCCCGTCTGTCCGTCTGTAGTCGTTGAAATACCGTTTCTGAGAAAACGGTTTGAGATACTTCATTCTTTCGCTAAAATGTGTTAAATCCCGGTTGTGGGTCTGCTATTGAAATTCAGCAAGATCGGTCTACGGATAGATACATATATCCAAAAAACCAGGTTTTGAGGGGTATTTTTGGCCATTTTTTTGGTCAGATTTTTGCAAAAAAATTGTTTCATAAAAAGTTAGCCATATCATTTTTAATGCCCATTAGATCCCAAAACTCGAAGAATTTTTGAAATCTGCCCATATATACCCGAAATATAGCGTCTCCCGATTTTGCAAGAAATCGGCTCTATAAGCCAAATAAAACAACTTTTGGCACCAAAAATCAATCAGAATGGTACAGCCTATATGTACCATTTAGAGGCAAAACTGGAAATTTTTTTTGACATCGGCCCATATACACTCGAGATATAGCGCCACCCGATATCTCAAGAAGTCGGCCCTAAAAGCCAAACGAAACAATTTTCTGCACTAAAAATTTGTCAGAATGTTGAGAGGCAAAATTAGAACATTTTTGTACATCGGCCCATACGCACCCGAGATAACACTCTCCCGATTTCTCAAGAAGTTGCCATTAAAAGCCAAATAAAACAAGTTTTGGTACCAAAAATCTATCAGAATGATACATATAAGATGTTTAAAGGCAAAATTCGAAAATTTTTGAAATCGGTCCATTTATACCCGAGATATAGCGTCTCCCGATTTTGCAAGAAATCGGCTCTATAAGCCAAATAAAACATATATCATTGTGAAGGGTATTTAAGATTCGGCACAGCCGAATATAGCACTCTTATTTGTTTTTTTTTTTTTTTGTTATTTAAAATGCTGCCCAGCCTTCAGTTTGCAGAACATCGCACACTCACTGACTTGGATGAGCAAAGTCTGTACTTTGTCACAAGTTATTCTATGGTCTTTCAATTGACTTGAACTAAAACTCCTAATTTCATTATTCAATTTCCCAATACACTTTAGCAACTTTCATTGTAAACAGAGCCAAATCTCATTAGCATTACCATCAAGTTGTTAAGCAATCTAATGATTACGAAAATGTGTCTACAATCATCAATAATGATTACCCCGTCGAACATCAAAAGTCAAAGTATGCCGTAAAGAAGTGGCACAAATTTTCATGTACTTGTTAATTTGTTGTACACTCGTTTTGTTACATTTTCATTGCTGGCTGCTTTTCATTAAATTTTTACAACATTTGTTATCTTGATGGAAACACTGAATTCCATACTCCACAGTTTCTTTGCTGACTGTGCATCACAATTGTCCAAAAAGGGGTCAAAGCAGGCGCCGCAAGTGGGAAAGTAAAAATTTGTTTTCAATAACTACACACAGAGAAAACAATTTAGTAAATTAAAAATATAGATAAAGATTTTCTATTAAGCAACAGAAAAAATACTCAGAAAAAAATTGTTTTTATATAAAAATAAAATGTTCTTTAGCGAGGCTATATAAAAAAATTATAAAAATGTTCTAAAATAAACTTAATGCTTTGCTTTGTTTGCTTTAAAAGCCAAATGAAATTTATTATTTTAGGTATACAAATAGACCTTATTAATGCTTTCTGTCATTTTCCGGCGTCTAAAAGCCGCCGACATTTCGTTGATGCTCATCAACTCATTAGTTGATAAATATTTAAATTATTGTTAACCTTTTGGTATGCAATTGCTGACTATTTTCAGCCATATTTGTTTATTTATTGTGCATGTCGTACAGACAGATTCAATTATAAAAATAATAGTTTAAAAAAAAACCCAAAATTTATATTAATTTCATGTCTGAAGTTTTTTTTTTTTTTTGGAAAAAATTTAATTTACTTCTTCCTGTGTTTATAAAAAAATTTCTTGCGCTTTTAGTTTCAAGACAAGAATTTAATGTTTTAAATTACTTAAGTTTTCAATTGTTTTGCCTTAAATAGGAACTTCCTGTCTATTTTTTTCTGATTAAAAATTTAAAAGAAAAAAATGTGTTTTTAAAGATATTTTTGCTCTTCACAGAAAGAAAGCGAAAAAAAAAAAATTTTTTTTTCTATAAAGCAAAACTGAATAATACAGCAAAATTAATGAAATTGCACATATTATTTGCCACCTGCTGTTAAGCAACTCAAAATTAGTTAAGTATGCCTTCAATTTATGTATGTTGCAAGTTGATTCTAAACTTGTTGAGACACAAAGCTCTCAATCAGACAGTTTTGGAAAAAAAAAGAAGCAAAAGAAACAAAAAAGAGAAAAAAAAAAAATACAGCCACTTGAATTTAACTCAAATAAGCACTTGTTAAAAGTGAATTTATTTCATTTTTGTATTGCATGCGAAAATGTTAAATGTTTGAAGTTGATGTTTAGCAACTTGAACAAATTTGTGTCTGCTTTTTGGTAAACAATAAAAAATTCAATTTTGTATGAAACACATTTGTAGCGTTAGAGCCGGGGGGCGGCTGCCAAGCTGCAGCTGCTGCTGATGCTGTCGACGTGTCGCGACGGCCGTAATGAGCTCAGTTTTGCTGTGAATATTTATTTAATAAACCACATTTCTTTAAGATGCAGACAATTCAATTTGTAACGCCACTCCAGCACGTATTTTGTGGCCTTGCTTCTTTAAATATTTGAAAAAGTCTGAAGAATGCGATCTTAATGAATGAAAGAAGTGAATCAAAAATAAAATGGTTTAGTATTATGAAATTAATGAAATTATAGGTAAGAAAAAGGAAATCATAGAGCATTTTAATGCGCACATATCCAGCTCAAATTATGAACAAAAAAAATCAATCAATTAAATAATTTAGAAAAAAAAACATTTTATAATTTTTAAAAGATTGTGCAGCAAATATTGTTGAAATATGTATATGGTATACAAATAATATATACCTAGAAACTATATAAAACCTCATCGTAAGAGAAACATATTATTGTTGATGTATGTTTATGGTTGAAGACATTATAGTAGCAGACAACCATAATATGGCTGTAAGGAATCGTGTTATATGGCTGCGATCGCTTTGCAGATATGCATTAATCAAACTATTTTTGTGTAAAATACCTTTATACCGAACAACATTGTGGAGGCAACCATATTTAAGTAGGTTTTTTCTTTGCCTGTATAGTTGAATACTTGAACTCTGAATTTGATCATTCTTAATTATTGTCATAAATGTTGTCTTGAGCTCAAATTAAGAAAGATAAGAAGACAAAGCCAACTAAATATTGTTAATATTCTTAGGCTGGGGTACAGCCAGCAGTAACATGTCTGCACTCGCATTGACCTCGAACTCAGCTAATGACAAAGCAGCATTAGTGGTTGTTTAGTAAATATAAAAAGTGTTCAATTTGCTTCGATCTGTTTTCTTAACAATTAAATGAGTTCTTCAATTTTGAGCTGGAGGTCGGTCCTTCTTTAGTATTTTTGTTTAGCATACTTCGTTATCCTCTTTACAAACATTATGTTAACAAAATCCATGTTTGAAAAAAAAAACCATTTAGAAAACATTGTTTCGACGAAATATTGTTATAACGAAATATCGAAAATAAAAATACTAAACAAGGACCCTTAAGGCTCGAATTTAAGGAAACCATATGATTATTATGAAAAAAAAAAATTCTTGCCTAAATGCAAACTGCTCAGGTCAGGACTCTTGTACGTTTCAGTTGATTTAACTTATTTGCAGCTGTGTCCTTTAACATGCCGCTACCAACTGAATTGCAATTTTTTCTTTCTTCGTATTATTGAAATTTTTTAGCTGCTCACTCATTGTAAGAGTACGAATACATGTAAATAATAATATAAATTTTTTTATTTATTTTTTTTTTATTGGCTCTCAAATGAAGAATCCGACAAATCTTGAAGCAAATGTTAAATTTGTGAGTGTTACATATAATGAGAATTGTAATGTTTGGCATAGCGGCAGTTGAGCGAGAGAGCGAGAGAGCAGGAGAAAGAGAGATGCTCACTGTAACACACATAACAACAGGTTGTAGCAAAACAACTGCGAAGCGAATTGGTCGTCTTTAAGAAGCAAATTCAATTTGCAAAAGTTTTTAAAATGTAGCATGATATTAAATAAATTAAATATTTAAAAATATTTAACATATTCACAAACTATAGACATAACAACAGAAACAGTGATATGTAATTTAATGGTTTTACTGCTGCCAGCAAGCCAATCGACTCAACCTCAACGTAGTGACAAACAGTCAAAATTCAATGCAATCAATAGTAAACTATTACGTAACTTAAACTTTTTTTTCTAGCAAATCTTTTAATAAACAAATAAATCACTTACAGACCCTTGTTATGCCTACCCTAGCAGTAAATTATTTGTACCATTAATAATCTTAGCTACCAAACTTTATTATCATGTGCACAGAAGCGTTAAATATTTGCGCAAAAAAAAATCGTTTAAAATTAATTAAGCAAATAGAAGAAATTTAGTGAAATCAAATGCCTATAGGCACTCAACAAAACAAAATTTGTTTCAATCACAATTTAACCATGGCGAACATAAAAAGCCTTTTCAATTCTATAATCATGTTTTTAGTTGTTTTACATTCGGCCACTTTAACTCCGGCCATTAATGTCAAAGTAACCAAAATTGTTTGCCAAGAACACGATAAAACATTTATACGTTTCGACAAGTGTTCATTAAAGGCCATATCACGCACGAAATCAAGTGTAAACATATACGCTAGTCTTTTGAAAACACCAGTGACAAATGTGACAGTAAGTTTGCTTTAGGAATTAAAAAAAAAAAAAAAAGATCGAACCAACAAGAAAGTTGTTTTGTTTTTTAGATTAATGCTGCATTGTTGAAGCAGGGTTATAATCAAGAATATAGAAGTTTCATGTACAATTCCACCATTGATGTTTGTAAATTTTTAAAATCTTCTAATCAGTATGCTTTTTGGAAAATTGTTCATTCCATAATCAAAGAGTTTTCGAATGTCAATCATACCTGTCCTTTCAATGTAAGTTATGAAATTATTTTCTATTTTTTTTTTTTTCTTTGATAAAAAATGTTTAATTTCTATTCTTGGTGAAAAGCATGATATAATAATTAAGGACCTCAGCTTGGATGGCAACATGATGAAGTTGATACCATTTGCGGCGGGCGACTATATGGTGCGTATCAAAGTTATGCTCTACAATAGGCTGAGAAGCGAAGTACGAAGTTACATTCAGTTCTTTTGAATGAATTTCATGCTTTGCTTTATACACTATATAATTGGCACAATTCCCAAGTCTTAACGCGTGTAAAATACTTGCGTTCAAAAATAATTAAAAAAGCCAAGGCGAGCCAGGAAAACAAAAATAAAAATATTCTGCATACTCGTTCATCGACCTTTTTTTGGATTTAACTTTATTTGGTTTAATAATTGGGCTCAAGGTCACTTTATTTTCAATAAATATACTTTCTATTTATTGTGAAATTATTCAATATTTCGATAGGCGTATCGTGTGACCTTGTGCTCAATTATTAAACCAAATAAAAATGAAAATAAAAATAAAAATATATAATTAAAATGTCTTTTATTTTATGGATATTGAAAATAGATTTGTGTGAAAAATTTAAGTTGAAATATATTTTAAATTAAAAAAAAAATTTTTTTGAATACTGCTCTCGAGTTTTTATTTTTTCTGTTAACTCAGGTCCAAAAGTGGGCCTTACACAGGTTTTCTGTCTTTTTCAAACGCCTACATTTCGTTCTTCTTCACAACACTAAAGCGAGCTTTGCGACATCGCCTGAAATTGCAAACATCGTTTTGATGAGTCAAACTGAGAGGTGAACATTTTTCGACAGCTGAAGAAGCGAATGCTGCATTCAGAATGCATATTTTGGAGATCAGAGCTTTGGCAAAAGTAGTTGGCAAATTGGTTCAAACGCAGGCGTGGAGAATATTTTGAAAAACAATAAAGTAATTTTCGAGGACTACCCTCGATATCGAATGAATCGAAAATTCTTTCGATATCGAAAACAGTAGTCTGCTGGTCTTTATATCAAGCCAATTACAACGATTTCTTGTGCCAAAACCTGTGTTTAACGTTAAAAGTTTGGTGCCTAGGACCAGTTGTGCCCCCTTAACACATTTCTGTACTTAAAATATAAGTGTAATCTTGTTGTACAGGAAATGGAAAAAAATTAATAAAAATATTTTTGTATTAAGTTTATTAGGTTCAAGTTCTTTCTATATTATCCTTGTGATTGATATTAATTAAATTAGACAAAGAAACCATCAAAGACATTTAGCAGGGTGCACAACTAGTTGTTTCGAAGCCACCACACTTTCTCGTCAGCACCCGTCTTTGAATACCATTAATAAAAATAAATAAGTAAAATAAAGCACTTTAAAGCAAAAAGCTAAAATTGACATCCATTAGCATATATGTATATTATAAACCGATATTTTAAGCCAAATAGCAAAGAACGAAATGATGGGAAATCGGCAATCGAAAAAACCTCTTCAACACATACATGAGCCCATGAACTTGAAGGCATTTCAGATGCGCCTCTACCGCCAAATAGAGCACAATTTAAAAACTAAATTTTTCTTCGTCAGTGCACTGAACTGTAAAAAAAACGTTTAATAACCATTAGCCTATATTTATTTTAAATTCATTAACAGATTCCAAATCAATTTAATTTTAGGTTTATTGAAAACACCTGAAAATTATGTCTAAATGCCATGAACTAATTTACAAATACAAATAATTTTAATTTAATTCGCTTCAAGAAAAACCATTATCATTATTTAATAATTTAGCTACAAATTCGTATTCATTATGAGCATCCACATTTCTGCCATAAACATGTGCAACATGAAACAGTTTACATCATTTCAACCGCAAATTATTTTGGTATTTTTGTTTTTATGTCAAACTCGAAGAAAAACATTAACACAAGCAGTTGTGTTAAAATTTACAAAAGTTACATGTGTAGAACTTGATAAAACATTTATTACCTTCGAAGGTTGCAAACTGAAAGTTTTGGGACGCAATCAAATCGGTTTGAGTATAAAGGGGAAGCTATTAAAACCACCAGCTAATAATATAATGGTAAATGGAAAAAAAATTGATAATTACGGAAAAGCAATTTAAATTTATTGTTTTATTTCAAAGATTAATGCAGCTGTTTATGTTAAAGGCAATTCTTTAAAGTTTAGACCATATTTCTTTAATGCCTCCCTAGATTTTTGTGAATTTCTCAAACATCCGCAGCGTCATCTGTTGTGGAACTCAATTTTTAATAGTGCCCAAGTTTATACAAACATCAATCATTCCTGTCCCTACGATGTAAGTTTATGAATATCATTAAAAATTATGCTGGCCAGAACTGGTATGTAAATATGTAAAGTATCTAATTCCTCAAAATCCTCTTACGACCGTTAAGGTCTAAGTGCCATTACTAATGTCTAACATAACAAAGTGTGGAGTTTGTGTTATTCTATATTTTCTTTATTTCATTTTCAGCATGACTTAATCATAGACAATTTAGTACTCAAATCAAATATTAACACGGATCCCTTGCCACTGCCTACTGGCGATTATTTCCTAAAGGTGCGGACTGCTGTTAACAAAGTGTATAAAAGTGAAATTTCTTTTTATTTTAGCACTGTATAATGAGGAGAAAGAAATGCTTACAATAATATATAAATCAGTGTTCGAAAATAAACTGTACATTATTTTTTGTAAACAGATTTAAAAAATAATAATAAAATAATATTCTTTGGCGTATTAAATTGAGCTTAAGGTCACTTTACATTCAATAAATATATATTTTTTATTTATTGTTAAATTATTCAATATTTTGATACGCTTTTGCATATCTGCTTCAGAAAGGCGTATCGAAATATCGAACAATTTAACAGTAAATAATATTTTTTAAAAAGGTTCATTTTTGGACCTAAATTAATAAATAAGAAATAAATATTTATTGAATGTAAAGTGACCTTAAACTCAATTTAATAAACCAAAGAAAATTAAATAAAAAAGGGTCGAAAAATTTAAAAAAAAATAAATAACGCAAAATCTGTAAAGCTTAGATAAGATACAAGCTGAATCACAGCACATAAGACACCATTGAAAACTCTTTCTTTCAATAAAAAGCGCATATTATGGCTCTCATCGCATATGATGTGAAAATTTCATTCATTGCATTCAAAGGCACGTTAAAATATACATACGTATACATAATTTGATTCTCTCCCAATCATATGGTTGACATATTAATCATACGTATGAATTCTATGCTTATTTCTCAGCTTACGAATATTTTTATACCGCCATACCTGTACAAATGCAAAATTACAAGAAACCGAAATTATTAATACACATTAAAAAAACAATTGCAATATAAGCACATACTACATACATAGTTAAAAATGCTTTTAGTCAAAATCGCTCAATTTCACCTTTAAAGCCACCACCCGTTCCATCATCAGCTTAAGGAAAAAAATGCAAGCATATTTTGTGCATCGAATGGCTTTTGTCGCCTCATAAGCAAGCAGTTCCATATTAATATACACATGCATATGTATATCATGGATTCATTTAGTTGTGCCCCAGCAAGAAATTTTACTTTGTTAAAGTATTGGCCTATTAAAAAATCTGAAAGTGGAAATCAATATATTTAGGCATCATCAATATAATAAAACATTATAAAATAATCACAAAGACTCTAAACATAGTTTTAGTCGGTTTTTGCAAAATCAACTAAATAAAAAAAATCGCCAAACAAATTTTTTATGCAAAAGCCATGTCGAAAATACAGGATAAGATTAACTAAAAAATATTTTTAGGCGATTTTTTTAAAAATCGCCAAACTAAAAGTTGCCAAAAAGAACTAACAAATTTGCACCCAAACTAAATGGAAAGATAAAGTAGATGCAAAATTATATGAAAATATTAAAAGCCATTAAGCTATAGAAAATCGCCCATTTCCATTACAAAAAACAACAAACAATTTTTTTTAAAACAAAGTCTAGCGAAAAAAATGATAAACTAAGGTCTGCTTTGAAAAATCGCCACAACAAATCGCCTACAAAAGTCGCAGAATTTTTAACTAGTTAGTTTAAATAGTTACAGCAATATCATAAAGGACCAACCTATAAAACATCGCTTAGCCCAGAAATTTCGTAAAAGAAAAACCCAAAAAAAAAAAATTAAAAGTAAAAAGAAAAGTTTTTTCTAGAGCAAAAGCCATGAAAAAAAATAATTACTTGACTCATGAAACCCAGGCAGGGTTTTGAAACATTGCCATTAAAAATCGCCTACAAAAATCGCTAAATGTTAAATTTAAAAAAAAAAATGTGAAAACTGTTTCAAATTAAATTTAAAAAATAGACTCAAAATCCCATCAATATTATAAAAAAAATCGCCAAGCTATAAAAAAAAAATCGCCAAGCCTAGAAATGTCAAAAAAAAAATTAACAAAATTAAAATAAAAAAAAAATTGTATAGCAAAAGTCATGAAAAAACCATAATCAAATAAGTTAAATCCTAGTTATAGGCAAGGCTATGAAAAATCGCCAAGAAAAATCGCTAAATTTTAAACTCTAAAAAAGTGAAATTTATTTAAAAACAAATTTAAAAAAGTAGACTTAAAACCGTAGCAAAACAATATAGGAGTTTAAGCTATGAAAAAATCACAATCTCGCCAAAGCTATTAATTTTTTTTTTTTTTTTTTCAAACATTATAAATGAAATTTCAAAACCTGTCATGTCCACAAGGTAGCTGATATAAAAATGTATGGTCCAAATGATATTTTTAAAAAATCGGCGAAAATAAAAATTGGGTAAATTGCACAAGTAATAAAAAAAATTGGCTAACACAATTTGTCTCGATCTAAAAAGTTCAACGCCAAACAAACCCCCAGTATAACTTTTCAAGTTACAGACGTCCAAAACTAACAATTTTCCAAATCTTCAAGGTGCTCTTGGAGGCATCAAATAATATGACCGCGTCCCTTTACAAGTTATTAAACAAAAAGAGAAGAAAAACTGTTGGGTTTTCCCAATCTCTAGAGAGCTTGGCGCAAGCTCGACATAAAAGTTTTTCAAAAAAGTTCACCAATCTGGGAGGTTAGAAAAAAATTCCCTATATCTCGTGTATACGAGTGGAATGTTTTCCTTCAGTACATTTTTCTTAGAAAAGATTGTCCTGAGCGCAGTCAAAATACGCTATTAGTTTAACAGCATTTGTGCTTAAATTGTACTATTATTGGCCTTAAGAAAACATTCGCATACATTATTGACATCCTCCCTTATAAAAAGTATTGCAAACAAACGTCCTTGCTGTGGAAATAATGCATGTGCTAAACTAATTTTACACAAAGCTCTATCTCAATTTACATTGAGCACACAAGCACTGTAACAGCATTTGGCACTTATGAACGGACTACATTTTCGGCAAGAAAAACTGGTTCAAACAGAAAACGTATGGGTTAGTTGGTGTCAACAAACTATAAGGGTACTAAGACTCTGCGCAAGTAGTAGTTTAGGCAGTAAAGATTCTTAACTTTATTTGAAAACCAAGCACCGGTATTTATGAAAGCTCAAAGTACTCCAGTTACTTGCATATTTTGATAAATGAAAGGACCTTGCATTGACATATGCAAACATTTTGAGATTGAAAAAAATTCGAAACCAACGGTATATTAAATTTATATTTTCTTGTGTAGGCCTTTAGTAAACTCCATTACAAAGCATAAACTATCTTATCAAATCCACTTAGTGAAGAACAGAGTATTGATACAAAACTGCCATTAAAAGATTTAAAGGCAACCAGAAGAAGCCATAAAATAACAAAACTAGAGTGCTTATTTCTTTTCTTTTTTTTTGTTTTTTTTTTTTTTTTGATCTACGAAAACTACACCAGCCATTAAGCAAATATCTTTGATTTTTTCTTCTTTATATATTTGTGTTTGAAGGAAATTTGCTCATCTCAAATGTTTATCTTTTAGACAAAAACAAACATATTTTCTGGTTAAAGTTTAATGCAGAGAATGAAAACGATTTGAGACACTTTGTTCCATCAAATGTTAGGAATAATGTGCAAATATATTTATTTTTCTAAAACCTTTTTAACAGGATATTCTAGTGATCTAATGATTCAAGTCTTTTTAAAGCAAAAACTTTAGATTTAAGACACACGACTTATACTCTTGCCTACAAGTGGTCTAATATCAAAAGTTGTGCAGGCAGAGTCAATAACTCAATTTTCGACAGAGGTCAAAAGCTGGCATTCCTTTGGGGGCTTCCTAGAGAACAGAGAAAATGCATAAAACTCCTGCTCCTTGCATTGCGAGAGTCGTTGCGCTGGTTCGATAATTAAATGTGAATAAACGGTATTCCATGATGCGATGTTTTATTTTTTATTCCCATTCAAAGGAAAAGAAATAAAAAAAATGTCTATAAATAGCACTCCTTGTTAGATTTCAACCACTTTTATATTTCTGCTACGGCCAAACAGCAGCATTTTCTAAAATTATTTGAATTTTTTTTCATGTTCTTTTCACAAACAACAGTTCTCAAAAAGTTTTGTATTTTTTTCTGCCGACCAGCAACCTGCTTAGAACTTATAGTGTCTTGATAATAAAGTTTTTCCAGATTATGTATGTTTATTCATTCCCATGACAAACAATCTTAGCAAACTAAATTTCTTCAAACCACCACCACTTACTGCTTAGAAAACATTAACTCATCCTTTTTGGGTTGGCATTTGCTAAACAAATTTGTTAACAAGTTACAAGTGAAAACAGACCACAAAAATTGTTTGCCATGGTTTTGTATAAATGGATTCAAGAATATTTGAAACAAAAAATAATATACACACTTAAATAAATTTGAATAATAAAAAAAAAAAAAAAGAATTTAAGTCGATTTCTTGTCTACGTAAAAACACTGTTATGTAATGGCATGCTTTAACCCTTAAATGCCCATGATCTGGGGCCAAATCGTCGCTTTCGATATCGAATGAACTATCGAGCAAAAATGATGTAAAACAAAAATAAAATAAACAACAAACACACAGCATAAGTGAGGGAATTCCTTCGATATCGAATGCGACGATTTGGCCCCTGGCTGACAATACAAACAAAGTTTTTAATGTTGGTATCTTTAAAGATACAATGAGCATTTAAGGGACCAAATCGAACCAAACTTGCTGACTTGACTGTACACCTGAAATATACATATTTTTCAAAGTTTTAATATATTACAACACTTCTTTTTCTGACTTTTCTTTAGTCATGTGAAACTCCGATTAGAGACTATATAATTCGAAAGAGTCATTCATTTTAATGCTGTCGCATTAATTCTATTTCCTCTCACTACACAGTTTTCTTTTTAGGTGTGTGACAATAAATCATTCTAAATAAACAAATTTAAGCTCTTAAGGCTCCCCGGGGGTAGATGTTACTTTGACTTTTTCACATTTTCGCAATAGTTGCAACCTGAAAATCAATAAACCCGTATATATGTATGTTCATGTAAGGAAATTCCTTTCTCAAGGCAGAAATCTCTGAATGTTACATGTCGAAGTGAAAACTTTATTTAAACTAAATCTGAAGTTCCTTATTTTAATGTGACACATTACAAGTGGTGGCAGAAAGTTTTAACAAAGTTGGTTTATCTAAAAAAAAAAAAACAATACAAGTATCTGTGAAATTGACAGCAGAAGAAACTTAAATAATGAAAAAGTTACAGAGCTAAATGCTTCAGCAAAAGCAGATTATAAAGAAAATCTAATCATGAAAGCAGTTTCAAAATGTGCATTGTAGAATTTTTTTTTACGAAGTTCCTTAACGCGGCTTGCTGCCAGTGCAAATTAGTAGAAATCGTCACGAAAGCGTGTGAGCTGTTTATATGTATTGGTGTATCTGTGGAAAAACAGACCTGACAGCAGCGGAGACACATACACCTACCAAATAAATATTAATTAGTTTTGAAAACGGACACTATCAGTTGATAGATGTCGCTAAAGTAAAGTATGACACAACAAAAGCAGCAGCAATATTGAAAAATTTTCTTCGTTTTGTAGCAGATTGACAAAAAAAAAAAAAATACTGCATGTGTCAAAAGTAAAAAAATAAAACGTTCCAAAAATTTTAAGAAGTATATAAAATTTAAAAATTTAAAAAACAACACAAAATAAAATATACAGATTTCACCTTGCATTACATTCGAAGATGAAGAAAAAACGTAAGGAACTTCGCTCCTAACGGGGCTCCCGTTAGGAGCGAACTTGGAACCGTACTCGAGGGACGACCCATATTTATGCATGCGCATTGTACCAGAACTAGGAAAATAGGTTTTTGGGGAGGAGGAAAGAGGGAGTAGTGTTTCATTTGAAAACCTTTGCATTGTAGCTGGTGGGGCATATGGCTGCAGGTAATTTGTTCTTTTAATTTAGGATTATTATTATTTTTGTTTATGTTGTACAAGTTTAGGTGTTTATACAGTAATAATTGCTGGTTGATCTTCTCATTCTAATTATGCATTTTTAGGGGGCTTACAAGCTGTAGCTCAGACAATTTCTTATGAAGTTAGAATAGCTTTAATTTTATTAAGTTTTATTTTTTTAATTGGTAGTTATAATATATTAATATTTTATAAATATCAAATCAATTATTTGATTTTTATTTATTTTATTTCCCATAGCAGTAGTTTGATTAAGAATTTCTTTAGCTGAAACTAATCGAACTCCTTTTGATTTTTCGGAAGAAAGCATCTGAATTAGTTTCTGGGTTTAATGTAGAACATAGAAGAGGAGGTTTGGCTTTAATCTTTTTAGCAGAATATGCAAGAATTTTATTTATAAGTATATTATATTGTGTAATATTTTTGGCAGCTGATATTTATTCTTTTATATTCTATTTTAAGTTGATATTAATTTCTTTTATATTTATTTGAGTTCGAAAAGAATTTTATTTTATAGTCTTGATTGCGATCGTTTTCTTTGCAGAAAATAATCAGTTTTTTCACTTTTTATACATTTTTCAAATATGAACTTAATTATTTATTTGCTTTAAGAGCCAATTGAAATGTATTAATTCAGGTCCAAAAATGAACCTTTTCAAAAAATATTTGCTGCATTTTTCAGCTGTCTATATGCCGACGACATTTCGTTGGTGCTAATCAACTCATCAGTAGACTTAATTATTCCATAATTCCCATGAACAGAATGAGAATCAGCAATGTTCAAACAAACCTTTAACACAGCAAACATTTCTTTTTTCGTTTTGCAACACTTCTACTTTTCTGTGTTAAAGGTTTGTTTGAACATTTCTGATTCTCATTCTGTTCATGGGAATTATGGAATAAGTAGTTAAGTTTCAAACAATCTTTTAAGAATTTTTCAAGTCTACAGATGAGTTGATTAGTACCAACGAAATGTCGTCGGCATATAGACAGCTGAAAATTGCAGCAAATATTTTTTGAAAAGGTTCATTTTTGGACCTGAATTTATAGATTTTTCTAATGTATTTTCCACAATATTTCTTATGCACCAAATTTGAAAACGAAAATATTTAGAGATAAACACTATTTTATCTCTAAATATTTTAGAACAAAAAACAAATCCTTTCCCTTTATATTTGCTCTCTCCCTCTCTCTCTCTCTCTCTCTCTCTCTCTCTCTCTCTCTCTCTCTCTGTTTTAAACAGTACAGAGGAACATTTTAAAAAGTTTATATTAATACTTTCTTTCTCGCAAGAGAAATATATAATTACATTAATAAAATATAATTAGATTCTTTCAGATTAAATAGCTTCTAGATCTCACGGATGCAAAGCAGAACATGTGACTAAAACAAGACCAACTAACAAACAGTCTTCTGTGATGACAAAAAATCGTCCATAAAATAGTCTACAAAAAAAGATCATTGTTTTGGTTCTTGTTAACTAAATAAAATGTTAATAATTAGATTCAGTTTTGGATGTTCAAAAGCACTTTTGCTTTTTGATACTTTCTAAATTACAAATCGTAGTAACCGGCTGTTGAAGGTGAAGAAAAGTGCAAATGTTGCAAGACGATAAAAAATTTTTCTGCATTAAAGATTCCTTTTGAACTTTTGTGATTCTCATTTTGGTCATGGCAATAACAGGATATGTAGTGAACATTCAAACGTTCTTTTAAGTTGAATTGACTGGCATCAACGAAATGTTGGCGTCATATAAACGGCTCAAAAAGACAGAAAATAATTAATAAGGTCTACTTTCAGAGTTTCAGATAAAACTACATTTCAATTGGTTCTTATAGCAAATAAATATAACTGGAATAATTTTGAATAAGGGTTTAATGTTTGCCAGAGGTTGTTGTTGAAATTCATACATACATATTAAAAGCTGATGGCGAAAAACATTAAATGGTTTTCAATGCAAACCCATATGAGTTGTGTGTATTTACTGTGCATATTTATTTTTATTAAGCATCAAATTCAAATCAATTATGGTATCAATTTTTTTCCAGTTTTTATGACCAGCAATTTTTCCATCTCAGCTACTTAATTTAGAACTTAGTTTTATTTTCATCAAGTCATAACAATAAAGTGTAATGTTAGCAATTTGAGTTTACATTTTGCCAAACTACTATATTTTCTAATACTTTTATCGAAAAATTTAAGATTAACGAAGACATCAGCAAATTTTTATGTCATTTTTGACACAATAAAAATTTAGCAAAGTTTTTAGTACAATAATTTATTTTCTTTTTTTTTTTTTTTTTTTTGTCTAGGCGTGTTTGTCTGATTTTTATTTATTTTTTTTTTTTTACTTTTTTATTTATTACAAGAGTGTTAATGTGAATTTTCTTGGCTGAGTAGAGAGTGAGTAAAGGAAAAGAGATATAAAGAGAGTGAGAGAGAGAGAGAGAGAGAAAAGAATGAGCAGATGTGGTTAAGGCTGTGGCTAATAAAAAGCGATGATACAGAAAAGAAAAAAGGATTGTAGTTTTTGCCATCAGAATAAATAAATTTAGCTTAGCGTTTTCAGCACGAGTAAGTGATTATCTTTTATATTTGTTCTATTTTATTTATTTTCGTTTTCTCATTTTCATGTTTTTTAAATGGCTTGTTGATAATGGCATAACGAAGAAAATTAAATTAATTAATTAGCTTAGCTACTATGTAGATGTGGCAAGGCAGGTTAAATGAGAATAACCAGCAGAGAACATTGAATAAAATTTTTAGTTTTATTGTTAGCGCCACTAATAACATTGACAAACAGAAAACAAATATAGCTCCTCCTGTACAAAACTCGATGAGGAAGCTTACCCAGTGCAAAGCTAGTGCCCCACAGGCTTAGGTTAGTGTCCTCATCTCATACTTATCTAGAGCACTTGTACTTGGTTCTCAAAGCACCATATGGACTCTAGGGAGAGCCGAGAGTTTTTTCTTCCCTCTTTTCGCTGAACGAGGCCACAAAATCCTCTATATAAAGCACATGATCCCTGCTAGCCATCTTTTCTAGCTTTATTTATCCTCCTTTATTTCACCTCCCTGGAAAAAAATGAAATAAAAATGTTCTCTTTTTATAATACTACATTTTATTATTTGAAATAACAAGCAGTGCGTAATTCTTTTTTTTTTCTATTAGATATTCTTGCTCTAAACAAAAACATTAAAAAAAAGAATTATTTCAACTTTGTGTGTAGATGAGCATTTGTAGTATGTTTCTGCTTGAGAGCATTTTATTTGAAAGCTAAACGTATGAACTGAAAAGGACTTAACTTTTGCATATTGTCAAGGGTAACCAGTATGCTAAACCTGCATTTGTGTGCATTTAAAATAATTAAAAATGAATTTTGCATGCTTTCAGCGTATTCGAGACGAACAGATTGTAACAAAAGTTTTATTTTTTAACCATAATCTCTTGCGTCAATTTCCCCAGGTGTTTTTTTTGGTGAGAATTTTTTTTTTCTATTTATTTAATTTTGTCATTTGCCCAGAAAAAGTTTGTGTGGCAATAAAAAGTATTAGATTTAACAAGACATAAAAATTAGGACAATCTTAATGAGAAAATCATGAAAGACAAAAGCACAACAACTGTGCATTTTTCGACAAAATTTTTGAAAATTATTTTCTTTGCTTTAAGGTTGCAAATAAAAAATTTTCAATACCAGCCGATGTCTGGGCGAGGTCTAGTAAAATTTGTGAGAATTTTTGCTGCTTATAGGTAATAATAGCAACTTAATGCTAGGAACTGGGACGAACGACGAATTTTTCGCCGCGAACATACGCCGTCAAAAATAAAACACATCAGTGTATATGAAAATGCACACAGTTACTGCGTCATTCGAAATTCGTTGTACGCGGCGAACTTGAAATAGAGTTATTTTTATTTCGTAAGCCGGCGAACGACGAACAAATCAATACCATGTGGCCATTTTGATTTTAGTTTTCAAGTGTTTTAGTAAAAACAGTTAGTTTTTACTTTAATAGTTTTTATTTTAAGTTAATTTAATTTAATATTTAGTTATTTTGACCCCTTTTTTTTCTTATATTTTATATATTTATTTGAGCTTTAGGTCTTTAAGAATTTGAGTAATTATTTTTGTCAATATTTCGCTCTCCTTCGGCTAGCTTCTTCAGGACAATAATAATGAAAAATGTTTTTGCATTTAAAATAAAAATCGAACATATTGGATTATAAAACATGTTTGTAGTGTTTTAATTTTTTGTTTTTGGTAATGCTAAATTGTTTAGCAAGCAATTTTTTTTTAATATGGTCACCCCATCAGCTGTTCAACTATAATAAGATAAAATTAAGAAACTGAGAAAATGGATACAAGTGAAATTATGATTGAAAATGTTAAACTTCATGAATGTTTACATAATCTGGGATCATGCAACATTTTAATTATTTTTACAAAATTTGAAATTACTCATAAAGTACACAATATAGTGCAACAGCCCATGTGACGTTTTCATACACAGAGCGAAAACTTCCTAATAGATTCAATAAGATTTTCTCTTTGAAACGTTTTTAGGCTGAGGGGTATCCCAGCAGAGAGAAACGAAGATTTTTCTATGAGTATTTCTTATTATTTCCTTCAACATGGAAATCTTATTAATTGTCTCTATTAATTGTCTCAAGAAAAACACATAAAACCAAGAAGAAAACTTGTTACTCACGTTTGTTTTTACTCAGTTTCCGATTTGCATGGTACCAAAAAAAAATTCCATAGAGAAGAACTTATTGATTCTATTAGGTTTTCTTGTAAATTGTATACAATAAGGATTTCTTATTGATTTTATTAGGTTATCCTATTAATTTTTCCCTATTGGTTTTATTAGTTTCCTATATAAACACATGTAAATCATCTTTTTATTTTCATTAATTGTTGTTTTTTCAATAAGGTTTTCCCATTTAAAATAATAAGGAATCCTTCTTGAAAAAAAACCATAGAGATATCTTATTGATTTTGTTCTACTTTATTAGGTGCTTTTTTCTCTGAGATGTCATTAAATGTTGCTATCATATTATTATTTAATATATAGAGGAGCTTCAGGCTTCCTTAAAATTGTTAATCAATACAATTTAATCACACAAAAAAATTCTTTCTCAATTTCGAATAAAATATTTAACAATTATTAATTTGTAAGCAATAAAAATTAATACCATTTTCCGTGTTTTTCCCATTTCTGGTTTAATATCTTTTATAATTAAAACAAAGTTTTAATTACTGTTATACCCAACGTTTCGTCGATTTTTTGTCGACTTTTTCAAGGGTTTGTATCTATTGATTGAAACATAGAATTAGTGATTTTTTTAAATTTTCGTTTGTACACAAACTTAGCCATCTCTTGTGCACATTTTTTCCTAAAATGCCACCTGAAATGTATTAATTCAGTTCCAAAAATGAAACCTTTTTAAAAAATATTTGCTGTCTTTTTCAGCTGGTCTATATGCCGACAACATTTCGTTTGAGCTAATCCACGCATCAGTAGACTTGAAAAATGCTTAAAAGTTTGCTTAATACTTAACTACTTATTCCATAATTGCCATGAACACAATTGAGAATCAGAAATGTTCAAACAAACAAATATTTTGTAAAAAAGTTTCATTTTTGGACCGGAATTAATACATTTCAATTGGCTCTTGGCAAAGGCAAATAAATAATTAAGTTCGTAAATAATTAAGTTCATATCTAAAATGCCACTTTTAAGGTTTTAGTAAAACTAAGCCCAAAAGAAAATGTCATATAAATAAATTAGAAGAAAAAAATTAATAAAACAATTCCCTTCAGAATTTACATAGGTGGCCACACAAAATTGAACATGTTGCCCCTTGTTGTGGCAGCGAAAACGGCATAACTAAAATTTTTCCAAAAATGCTGGTCAGAGAACGAATGACTAACATATTAAGTGTTTCGATATGCAATATCTTCTTAATTATTTGCTTAACGATTCTACTGACTAACACTGCCAAGGACATCAAGCGATGTATGAAGAGATGGGCGTGAGAAAAAAGAATTATAAAGACAAGTAATTTTTTGGCAATGCTGTTTAGTTCCTCAGCCCACCTTTCAATTCAAAAGTACACCTTTACAAACTCTTCTTTTATGTATGAAGCATTATTGAAAAGAACTTGATGGGTTCAAAGTTCATTTAACTGTGGAGAATTTCCAATCAGAATTTTGGCTAAAATTAAACAAAGTGTGTTCCAGGCAACAACATGTATTCCATAAACAACTTCAGCAGTATCGTGTGTCATATTAGAGGGAAACAAAGTATTGGGGGTACTATTCATTTTATTGTACAATTTATTGTTGAAAAAAAAAAAAAGAAGAAATTACTCAATTCAAAATATAATTTTTGATGACAATTTCCATGAATGAAATCTGAGAAAACAAAATTTGGAATAATAAATACAAAATTGTATAATATAATAATAAAATATCAAATGCCTCTGATTCGCTTACAATTATTCAATTCGCAAGCTTTAGTGATCCAATTAGGCAAAAGTGTTGTCTTACCATGGATTATTTTTACAAAAAAAAAAAAAAAATGTGTTCATCTACGTTGTGTATTTTAAAATAAAATATTTTGAAAATGTTACCGAGAGAAATTAAATCAAAAACAATATAACTATATCACAACTGAGTATATTTCCCTAAGTTCCATTAATATTTTTTTTCTTTATCTTGGACCAGTACTTAGGGTATGACCCCTACATATGCATTACATTGTCCAGGAACTAGGATAATAGCAAGGAGGAAAGAGTAGAAGTGCTGGCAGAAAATGTAGTTTTCACAAGTTTTTGTTTGTTTTTTTTTCTTTTGTTTTTTTTTGTTTCAAAATCATTTCTATAAATTTTTAGTTTCAGCATTTTAGTTCTACCTTCTCAAGGCAGCTTGATACCAGGTAATCGCATAACTACAACAAACACAACAACAACAAACACCGCATGTATTTTGTTGGTAGAAAAACTGTTTATCTGTCATCCGTTTGTTCGCGTATGTGTGTTAGTGTTGTGTATTTTGACAGATAAACAGACCAAAAGCAGTAGTCAGCTGGGCTTGTAAGGCTACCTGATATTAAGCTGCCTTGTACCTTCTATTAAAACTCCGTCAGAGACTGACATTTCCGTTGCTGGAAAACATTTTTGATGTACAACTTTGTTTAACTTTTAAATAGTACAAGGACTATTTGCGTCACGATTGCAAGGTGAGTAAAATGTTGGAGAACTATTGCAAACTCTATGCATATGCCAATGTTACATGTTCATTTGAAACTACAGGCATCTTCATTCATGTTTATGTGTCCACTAAATAAAATACCTGTTCCATATTAGTGTACTGGCTTTAATTTAAAATGTTTTTTTATTTTTTTTTTATTTTAGATTGTTTTAGACAGTTTAAATGTTAAATGTTTTTAACCACATGTTAAGAGAGCAAAATAAAAAATGTATTATTAATTCTTCTCTTGTATGGCCATCATTTATATTGTTTATTACTGATATCTTTTTCCGTTTGTTTGGCCTCTTTTTTGATGTTTTTTTTTTTTTTTTTGATCTACATATTTCGAGCCTCTCGGTTCATCTTCAGGATCTCAATATATAGATGAAACAAAAAAAAAAAAACAAAACGTAGTTTTATTTCAAGAAACATCAAAAAAGAGGCAAAACGAAAGTAAAAGCCTGAATTAATACATTTCAATTGGCTCTTAAAGCAAATAAATAATTAAGTTCATATTCAAAAGTAAAAGCTATAGGTAATAAAATGTATTGTTGCATTATATCATTGGGATATAAAAAAACCTGTACATTTCTCTTTGTTTATAAGATATGATGAATTCAACAGCTAATGGACCGATTTCCAAAATTCTGTCAAACTGATAAATATTTTTCCTTAGTATCATACACCAAAACCAGTTTCATTTCTCGTTTTTATAAAATAGAGCAAATTTTAAAAACACTTTTCAATTCTTTTATTGTTTGGCAAAATCATGTCTATCATGTTTAGTTCTTTGTCATGCGTGACTTTTGCTTTTTCAGTATTTAATTTCCATTTTTTATTTTCAAAATCATATTTATTAGTTTTTTGTCCTTCGAGACTTTTACTTTTTTAAAACGGTTTATTACACGTATATTTGACAAATATTCCGTAGAAATACTTAAAATAAGACCTCAATAAACTTGCAATAATTATTATGAATATGACCTTTAGTACTTAAATTTCATTTTTTTCAAAATCATATTTATTAGTTTTTTGTCCTTGGAGACTTTTGCTTTTTCGGTATTGAAATTCCATTTTTTTTTTTTTTTTCAAAATCTTTGTCATTCGTGACTTTTAATTTTTCAGTATTGAAATTTATTATTAATTACACCAGGCTAAGCGTTCTTATGAAAACACTTTAAGCAATTATTCAGACTCTTGCAGCTCTATCCGTCAAGAATGTGAGGACCTGTCGCCGGAAGTTTTGGCCAATGTGATGGAAAATGCTATAAAAAGGGCTCAAATGACAATCAACTGTGGCGGCGGCCATTTATATGACATCATATTCTCGACTTGATGTAAAAAAAAAAAAAAAATTAAAAGACCTAATAAAAATAATCCTTAAGAAGAATCAAAGTTTTTCTCTTTTTTTTTTTAATTACAGCCAAAAAACATCGGAAGGTTATTTTTGTGCCACCCTGTATATTGAACAAATCTATTCCCATTTTCTTTCTTAAAAAAACAAATTTTAAACCAAACGCTCCATATATGTATATTCTTTCCATTCATCATGAAACTTAGACGCCTCGAAAGTGGTGTTCTCGATTATGATGCAGTGAAGTTTTTATTTCATTTTAACAAAAGCAATCGAAAAATCATTGCCACAATATATACAATTCGTTGTCCATACAAATCGACCCAGCCTACTGCAAACAAAACTTTCCCAAAAAAGATTTCCCATAAACTGCAATTGTGCAGTCAACACGAAAGATCAACCGTTTGCGAAAAGTTCATTGCCACACAACACTTTCCTTCAAGGTGATTTAAAGTATGAAATGTTGTTTGCAGTGCTGTTCTAGCAAAATAAAAATCAGTTCTAAAGCTTTACAAACTGACTTTAGTTTTATGTCAGCACAAAAGTTTTGCCCAAGCAAATGAACAAAGAACGTGTTCACTCAGCTTAATGTTTATTTTGTGCATTTTCCTTGCAAATACAAGTTTGCAAGGAAAAAAGAAAATCTTTTTATTTTCAAATACCTGTCGCTAAGTGTTTGTGCTGCTGTAGTTTTGTTTGTAATGCATAAATTTGCCCATAAATTTTAATGCCTTGCAAGATTTCATTAAGTGTAGATTTTGGGGTCATTCTGTTTGCGAGTGCATAGTTTGTCAAACATGCATTTAATTTTCAAAATATTAAAATCAGAGCAGTAAAATTTATTCATTTTGAGTTTTGTTTAAACACAATCTCTTTTCATGGTCATTGATTTCCCATCACCTGAGTAGCAGAATCAATTCTGCTTTCCATTTTCATTTCTATGCCATGTCGAAAGCGCAGCAAAAATAATAAAAACCAGCTGCATCAAAACCCTGCTCTAATGTTTTTGTTCTCCTGCATTAAATGTGCCAAACGAAGTTTTTTGTGTCACGTCTTTTTTTTCGTTCCTTCATGTGTTAAAAAATAAATGTAAATTTCACAAAACGTTTTAATAACAAGAAAAGTAATGTTCGCTGCCAGACGTGACAGAATTGCGCAAACACTTGCCATATCTTTGAATGTAGTTTATGAAATGAGGTCAAACGTGTGAAAGGAAAAAGTATTTAAAAGAATTTACAAATTGTGTAATATATCCACATAGTGTATAAGTTATCAATAGGCCGGTTTTTTATGCCAGAACATCAACATGGGCAACAAACATTACTTTGTTATCAAGAGACAGCACTACAGAAAATTTTCAATGAATGTAAACAAAATAATATATTTAAATCTCTTTTCATACAGCAGTTTTTATCAAAATAAAAAACGTTTTATGAAACGGTAAATCTCAGGAAATGATATTTTATTTATTAAACTTTGTAAATATTTGTTGTAATATTTATTATTTGTTTTATTTCAACCACTTTTTTTATATTTTATATATTATTTATTTTCTTGAGCTAAAGGTATTTTTTGGTTAAAAATATTGTTACGAATTTAGTCGTGAACAGACCAATTGTAATTGTTCTAGAACGTACTGAATCGTTATTTTATATGTGCTTATATTGTCTTGTTATTATTTGTAAATGAACACACATGCATACATAGAACCTTGTTGACAAACAAAGCGGCAGCACAGCGAGTGTGCACGTACTGACACACATGTGTAGATAAATAAGCACGACAGCGAAATAAAAGAAACCACCACCGTACGATACAATATTCGTGTGTGCATGTATGTGCGCGGCTCATATGCTTAAGGCCCCGATTATGGTTCACAACATTTGTTCATTTATGTATGTACTTTTTGAAAAGTGATTATGGTTTACAACTATTGTGTTAAGTGTTGTCAAAATCTTACAACACATAATCAGATGTTGTCAAAAACTTACGACACCTACTGAAGTGTTGTCTTGTTGATGTCACCAGTTAAATTACGAAAAAATTATAAAATTTGTAAGTGTGCATACAAAATGTTTTGCAAAAATATAAAAAAACAATTAATTGTTAAAAATTATTAACAAAATATAAATAAAAATACATCTATACACATAATTATTACCCATTTTTCGATTACAAAACAGTTTTATTTTGTATTTTGTAGTTGCAATGGATTTAAACTGCAATCTATAATTTTTTGGTCCTTTCATTGTTACAACCAAATTAAACATCAACATTAACATAAATTTTTATGGCTTTGTTTGTACTTTTCTAGCAAAAACGTTTTTCATTCTTTTCATTTTTACCAATGCATTTCTACGCGGTAGTTGCGGTGTTACATGAAATCCAACACTCCATGTCTTTTTGTTGTAAAACTTGACAATGAAACGTCAAAATTTATTGTTTTTCGCTTGTGTATGTGTAATGAAAGCAACATACGCGTGCATCTTTCTAGAAGTGTGGCTTTACTTGGTAGTTTTTTGTGTGCAGGCATGTATTTTTGCGGAAAGATGCTCTACAAATGAAAAACAACTCTGTGACATACACAACACCTAGATGTTGTGAACCATAATCACAAAAAGAGTTGTAAGTTGTGTTGTAAATCTTACAACACAACACTTAGATGTTGTGAACCATAATCGGGGGGTAAGTTTCACTGCCGCGTGTATGTATGTCGGTGTGTGTGTGTATATATCTTTTGTTCATTATTAGTTTTAGTGCGAGGTGGCGTGATCAGCTTCTGTAAACGTCTAGAGTCTAGACCAGGGATGCCCACGGCCTATACGCTTGGTACGCTTTTGTTTTTGTAAAACCGCGCAGCATTGGCTGAGCATTCTAATATGTATACACAGCTCTTTGTATGAAATACACACACACACACATATCCCAAGTTCAAAGAAACAACACTTTCATATGCACAGCAATAAGAACGCAGGCTTTGTTGATACACATTAGGGCCAAGCGTAAATTTTGTTGTTTTTTTTTTTTTTGTTTTCATGATTTTGTTGTTTTTTTTAATGATTTCGTGAGTATGAAACACTTGAAGAAATCATTTTTTGTTATGAGTTTATTTCTGTTTTTCTTTGTGTGCGTCAATAAAATGTATACGTACTGGTGTTTGCGCTTCCATAAGAAGATTTTGGGCACCCCTGGTCTAGACTCTAGAGTCTAGACTGTTCGAGTAATGATCATTGAGAGGTATAAAAGCAGCTGAACTTAAAGCTGAAGTTACACAGTACGTACGCTTTCTACGCGTCGACGCTTTTCACGCGGTTGTCAAAAAAGTAGGATTAGTGCATTTGTATGTGACAAGTTACAGAGCACAAAGCATAGAACGCGAAGACGCGTAGAACGCATAAAGTAGACCTACTTTCTACTTTTATATGCGTCGCAAGCGTCATGAGAAAATGTCAGCTGTTTATAATAACCAATGATGTGGCTACTCTCAACGTTATCGATAAATACCTTTTATATCGTAAAATAATTTGTTTATTTATTTTGTTTATTTATTTATTTATTTAATATCAATACAATACAATTTATAACATCTTTTGCAAAAAAAACATTTTTAATAAAAAAGAAAAGTTTTGTTACAAATTTTATAAAAATTTTTACGAATAAAACAAATTGTAATTGTTATTTACAACACTTTTTTCATTAACGAAATTTGGATTCGATTTATCGATTGCGTTTGCGTACTGAGTATCATCACTGTTATGTTTACAAATATTTTCAATATATTAAAACAAGCGATATGGAAGAGAAGCTAATAAATGCAGTTAAAAACCACGAACTTTTATATAATAAAACCTTGCTGCTCTATCGGAACAAAAATAAAAGAGCAGCTGCATGAGCAGTTCCATTTTGTTAATATTTGTTTTGTATGTTAAAAATATTTGCACAACAGCTTATCAAAACAAAGAAATATGGCGCATACGAAGCGTTGTATGTAACTTGTAGTATGAAACGCATAGAACGCATAAAACGTATAAAAAGCATGAAAAGCGTGGACGCGTCTAAAGCAGGCCATGTAACTTCACCTTAAACGTCTAGACTGTTCGAGTAATGATCATTGAGAGGTATAAAAGCAGCTGAACTTAACGCTGAGGAGTTCAGTCGATTCCTAAGGCCGTGTTAGATAAAACTTTTGCTTCGCCTTGCGTTACATACATGCTTTGACAATTAATATAAGTGTACATATTTATATGGCACTTGTCACATAAATTTTATTTGACGCAAAGCAAAGCAAAAAGTTGGGCATCTTTCATCTTTTTGCACGCTTTGACAATTAGCTGCTTTCATTTTCTTTTCTTTTTTCTTGGCGTCAACAGAAATCAAAAAAAAATTCCAAATAAATAAATAAATTTAATGAATAAATTCATTTGAAAAATATAATAAACAAAACTACAAATAAGTACGTACATATGTATATAAAATATTTTATATATTCAATATTTTATTGATAAACAAACAATGCGCGGGTCTTGTCACAATAAATTATTATATACACACATATTATTGTTGTAATACATAATTGTATTCCTTATGATTGTAGCCACCCATAATATGTTTGTCAACAAGTGGCTGCAACTTTATGATATGGTAGCCCTAACCATATACCTATATGCTTGCAAACATAATATAGCTATGCAGCATATTATAACATTGTTGCTGCAACCGTAGTTAAACATGTTTTTTCTTAGAGTGCAGGAAACGAGTGAGGGAGTGAATGATTTTTTCTTATCAATTTTTATATGGTATCTTCAGAAAAATAGCTATAGAAAATTAAAAGTGATAGAGTTCAACAATTTTAAAGAATACAAAAAAAAAATAATAATTCTGTTGTTCTTTCTCTTCTGCTGTATACTTTTAAAATTATTTTAATATTTTCTTTTGTGTGGCCTCCCCAACACAACACATGTCATGACAGTTTCACATCCGCCACGACGCTCATCAGCCCCCAAACTACTTCCAATAAACAGCCAGCGCTCAGTCCTCCCACCTACAAGAGCCTGACTGTCTATATTTAATCTTTTGATCACCTTTCAATTTTATTACTGCGTTTTTCTTTTGATTGGCATATTCTATATAAAATATTCGCATATTTCATATTCTCTCACCAGTATTCAATTGATTTCCAATTTTGTTGGTTCAGTGGTGATAAGGTTTTCAAAGTTTATGCCGAAAGCAGCATTTTTTTAAATATTAACTTATTTGTTAACATTAATTTAAATTTAATTTTATACCAGCTGAACGCAGCACTCGTTTCTATTTACTCTAAAATCCATCACTGCTGCCAGAGCGAGCATTGTTTTTCTTTAATTAAAAAGCAACAAAGTTTTTTATTTTCTTATTTTAATTTAAATTTTTCTCTTTAGCCCACTTTGAAATCTTCCATTTTACGCACATTATGTTCATGAGTCTTTTTTCATGTTTAATGTAGCTTGCAAATTTTTAAATTCATATCGACCATACAATAGTTTTCTTGATCATTAAACTCAAAGTATGTTAAAAGAAAAATATTCAAGGATGTACTTACTATATGCATAAATACGAGTTCGCTAAATAAACATTAGCAAGACTCATAAAAAAAAAAAAAAAATATATAAAGTGTAAAGTACATTTGTAGACAGGCTGCAGATCAAATGATTGATACTAATAATAATCAGCAAAAATTACCAATAAATAACGGAAAGTAAAAAGCAAAATTATGACTTTAGTTAAACCCCCACTAGCTGCTTCGATACCGCTACCCTTTTCATCACTTTTTATTCATAAATATGTATATTACAAGTAGCTGCTTTCAAGCCGCTATGCTTCTCATCAGCTTTTAGCCATAAATTTAGTTTTTTTTTTTGTGTCTTTTATTACATCTCATAAGTACGCAATTGCAACTGATTGCTGTTTTGGTTATCGTCACACCGTCACAACCATTAAAACTACATGAAAAACATTTCAAACTTAAATCACAATTGAAAATCGGTTTAAAAACCCCAACACACTCACACACATGCACTAAAAGTAAAGCATACCCTTGTGCGTTGCCCTAAAATATTTTCTTTGTCAACCAAACAGCAACATATTATTTCTTATAAAACATTTATTTTCAAACAGGCCTGGGATATTTGTTAACGGTCTATGTCATGCAAAGATAAATAACTTGCACAATTTCGTTTGCCTTCTGAAGGCTGAAGAGTAGCTCCTGTTTTCTTTGTCAATATTTTTTTTTTTTTTTTTTTAATATACTTACTTTTAAGGATACAGGCATACTACCATTAATCTCCTTCTTGTTGTTTTTTTTTCGGTTCCATTATTTACCAAAACTGTTGTTATGTTAACAATGCTTTGTTGTTTTCTAGTGGAAATATTCACCACATTTGGAATGGATGGCTTCTTCAAGTTGTTGTTTAGTTATGACAAGTATTTTCTTGAGTGTGTGTTTCTTTGCCAAAAAAAAAATATATAAAAAAAAATACAGTGATGACAACCCTTCTCAACACTCATCGATTTGAAAAATGGGACCATTTATTACAAGACTCATTAGTTGAATACTAGTTAAGTAACCACAATTTTGAAGATCATTTATTTTCTCAGTTTCTTGGTTTGCCTAAACTATTTACTCTCTGCTACAAAATTACAGCTCTATGAGTGAGTGGGTGTACAATAGAATTTCCATAAATTAAGCTTCGTAAGATTTATTTCATTATTCGATGTTTTATATTGATAATACATTTTCTCAACTTCTTAATAAGGCTCATGAAGACAGCAGAGGGAGCGTTGGGAGGGGGGGTCATTAAATTATATAAAGCTGCAGTATTTCATTATGCTGCCCTTGACCTGCACAGAAATCATACGAAATTGTGTGCTTTTGATATAAAACTAGTTTTTTCCCATTCAAACGCAATATTAACTGAATCAAATGAATTTTTGTTCAATTTAAGTCCTACAACATACATATGGGTATTTCCATGAAATGGTCCACCGTTAGTTAAAAGGTCAAAACGCTCGCACAATTTTTTTAGGCACAGAAAATTGAAAAAAAAAACTATTGACATTTTATTATGTAAAAAAAAAATTTTAACTTATACTAATTTTAAATGATGGTAAAAACTTCTGAAAATATATGTTAAATTACAAAAATATGTATGAAGGTAAAAAGTGTCACGTGCGTTATGTAACGTGCGTAATCAAAAATTTTTTGGAACGAAGTTCCTTAACGCGGCTTGCTGGTAGTGGAAATTAGTAGAAATCGTCACGAAAGCGTGTGAGCTGTTTATATGTATTGGTGTACTGTCGAAAAGCAATTGTGTATGATTGGCGGTGTCTCCACTGACAGCAGCGGAGACACCTACCAATAAATATTAATTAATTGAAAACGTTCCAAAAATTTAAAGAATCATAAAATTACAAAATTTCAAAAACAACACAAAATAAAACATACAGATTTCACCCCGTAAGGAACTTCGTTCCTAACGGGGGTCCCCCGACCGCATTTATTTTTTTTTTTTCTTAGCCAACCCATGCACACTTGTTTTTGAACAAACCATGATTATAAAGGTCCATTAATAACCTTTATAAAAACATTTTTTCCGAAACAATAATCTTCTACAATTCGCCTACTTTTGCAATATTTCATGCTGCTTTAAAAGGCACTTACGTTTTTTGTCACGTGCGTAAGTCAACTTTGATCGCATGGAACATGGGTACCCAGTGCTCAATTTTCCAATATACATATATACTTTTTGGAAGGAACTCATCACATTAAATGTAACAATGGCAAAATTCCATTCAAAAATTCCAACCCATTTATATTTTTATAATATTCAAAACAATTAAACGTGTACAAATGTCACGTGCGTAACCATGGAAACACCCATATGTATTTCATAAATTCAGTTGACAAATTTTGCAACTATTTATTGAAAAATAAATTCATGGTTGTAACATTAAACAATAATTTAATAGACACAATAAAAATTTTTGTTGCAGAGAAAAATATTTTCCAGCAAGTGATTGATTGAATATATTTCGACCATAATTTTTTCTGGGCCATTCTAGGCAGAGCTTGCGATGGGCTAGTAAACTAAATACTCTGTCATATAACAATTATTTCTCACGAAATAATCTTGCTAAAGTTGCACTCTCTGCATATCGCTGAAACTTAAGAAATGTTTCCAGCAACATGTTTCTCAGCAGAAAATTTTTCTGGCAACATTTTCTCTCACTACATAATAATGTGAGCAGCACTGGACACAGCAGACAAGCTCTTGAAATATGTAAGAAAGTAATATGGCGAAAGTTTTTTATTTCAAAAATGAAATTAATTATTTATTTGCTTTAACAACCAACTGAAATTATTTTGGGTTTAAAAATAGACTTTATTAAGGTTTTCTGTATTTTTCAGCGGTGTATAACTTTAGTTTATAGTCAACGTTTTCGCTCTCTGAAACTGCTTAATTTCTTTTTTCCTCATCTTAACCCAAGTAGTATACATTTCCACATTTCAAATGAAATGCTGTAAAAATCCAATTAAAAATTTTAGGCGCAATAAGGATACAATAATTTTTTTTGCAGTAATCCTTTGTTTTTATTCAGCATCGATCAGAAAAACTAAACCATAATTCATGAATTAAAAATTTAGGGAATTAAAGAGAAAAACTTTGTGCAGATTAAGAGAAAAACAATGCAGAAATCAAAATAAAATTGTGTTACGGTATGATCAAAATGATCTTTGGCTAAGATTTTTTTAAAGGTGCGGCTTATGGCAAGATAAGGTTGGCAAAGTCGAGTGGATTTTGGGTTGCAAAACATAAACTATTTTCAAGGACCAAAATTTGCAACATGGTCGGGTGGGCAAATCGGGGACAAAAACATATGTCTCCCGTAAAAATGAGGACTGGTGGCGGCGGGACAAGAAGAATAGAGAAATATTAGTGTTTAGTGTTCCGATTAGTGTTCAGTTTTTTTTTTGTGTTTCTGTATGAAGTCTACTGAGTGTACTGTTTTTTTTATGTGTAGCGCACCCAGGGAGAAGGGAGGAACCATCTTGGGTGAGTCATATGCGAATAGAGCAAGTCGGCAAACTACCTGGTCTCTGCGGCTGCAACATAAATCGCACCTTTGACCATTGAGCTTCGTTATATGGGCTTAAAACTTCCCATATGTTTGTAGCAACATGCTGCTGTGCAGAAATATTTTCGGGCAGCAATTATTTCATGCTAAATTTTTCTTATTAATGGAGTTCAGAGAAGTGTTAATACACAGAATAATAAATAGTCAGAAATGCTCTTAAGTGAAATAAGTACAAAATAATAACGTTGTAGTACAACTTTGCTTGTATCGTTAAAATTTACAAAATTTTTCTGGTAACATGTTTATTCCACACTAAACAATTCTGGCATTTTTTTTTTTTTTTTTTTTCATCCAAGAACTCACCACGAGATGATGGCCTTTGCAGCTAGCTCTGTAGTTTTTTCTTTCTTAAATTATTAATAGATCATTATTTTTGAGTGACTTAGTTAATAAAAATTAAGAAATGAATACAAAATAAAGTTGCTGTGGTACAACTCTGTTCATATCATTAAAATTTGCAATATGTTTCTGACAACATTTTTGCTCAACAGCAAAGATTTCCTTCAACTCTTCTCAACCAATAACTCGCCAACTAATGAGTCCCCAAATTAGAATTTTTAGCCTCTTCAAAAAAAAACCTTTTTTTATTAATTACGAATTAATCACAAAACATCTTTTGCAATTTCAAGGAAACCAAACTCACAACCTCTTTATATATAAATAAATAAAAACTTCAATAAGTGAAAAATTAATGTTTATGAAGCAATTTTTCGTTGGCTTTTTGCTGTCTCAGTTACTGAAATCTTTTATGTTGATTTTTCCGCCCTAACTTATTAATAATTTTTCCAATTTAATGGAAAACTTGCTCATTTCTTATTCAAAGCAAGCAGTGCACGAGCTGCCAAAAATAAGAAAATAATAACATTCATGAGCATGCACATATGTATGTATCTAACAAATCACAAGCTGTCGTAGGCGTTTTAATTTAAATAAATATTGCTGCTAATGAACGTGTAAACATGTTGCCAAACAAATATTTTTATTAAAACTCACGAGAGGTGATGGGTGAATTGTGCATTTCCGCCTCCCACTAATGATTAATGAGCGCCAAAGGTTGTTAAACCATATTTTTGCTCATCTCAGGCTCTATCGAATGTGGAGTAAGTGGAACACGTTTTTGTGCCTGATACGCCTTAGAGCAAAAAAAATAATGGAACAAAATTTTCTATTGCTGCCATAACAGAAAAATGATTAATTATTTTTATTATTTACTTGTGAGATGTTGCTGCTCGTATATGTATATCGAGGAGATAAACATAAACAGCAACTTGAGGAAAATTGTTGGCAATCAACACTTTACAGCCTTTGGGGAAAAAAAGTATGTAACTAGTAAACTAAAGCAAACTTCAAGTCACATTAAATAAAGTTTGGGGGAAAAAAGCGTGACCGCTTTATTCGAGCAGGATTTTATTTTAGGAAAGCATATCCATTCCAGCAAGCACAAATACAAATGACGACTTACAAAAGTCATTTGTTGGTTTGGTTCTTAACTATTTTTATTTAGGTGAAAAGCGGTATTTTTTTTTTTTTTTTTTTTTTGCTTACACAGTCGGCAGCCAAACTCAGTTTTAGATAAGCATATCGCACACCCAACACAAAGGTGGCTCATCGAAAAAACTTTAACATTTTGGCTTATATGCACAATATACTTGATGAATTTTTTCAAGTCTACTGATGAGTGGATTAGCATCAATGAAATATCGGCGGCATAAAGACGGCTGAAAGTCATGGAAAATATTCGTCTGATTCGGCCGAATTTTAGACTTAAAATAATATATTTTTTTAGATCATAACCTGTGTAGATTTTCAAGCAACTGACCTGTTTTTGTTCTTAACTATTTTTGTTTGGGTGAAAAGGCGTTTTTTTTGCTTTCTGAAAAATTAAATTTTTTTTAGTTGAGTCACTTTTGAGCTGAGTGTGCGATATTTTAAAATTCTATTTAAGCAGGCACATTTTGCAACAAATCTTAATTTTTTCTTGCTGATTTTAAAACGTTCTCATTTTGATCCAAACACAAATTTATCGACTTAAAACAAACAATTGATACAATAAATTGTGTTGTCAAATTTCAAGGGCCGATGTTGATTTTGAATAAAACTCAAATTATTTAGGAAATTTTGTAATTTCTTCGTCAAATATGAATTTAATTACTTATTTGCTTTAAGACTCAATTGAAATGTATAACAGATCTTACAAATGTAAGGCCCACTTTTGGACCGGAAAATAGTAATTTCTTCTTATTATAATAATATTGGTATGGTTCAATTATCTATGGCACAAAATATCGGCCAAATGGCCGCCGTGACTTTCAGCGGCGCACCTCCAAATTTTCGCTGACATTGAGGCATAATTGATGCCCAGTTATCTTATTCTTTAGCTCTTGATTTGTTGCTGGCTTATCTATGCACGCCTTTTCTTTTAAATAACTCCAAAAAATAAAGTCCAACGCTGTTCAATTATATGATGTAGACGGCCAATCGATATCGTCACCACCAGAGACAACACGGCCATTTAATTTGTCTCGCAAATGAGACATTGTTACTTTACATGCGTGTCAAGTGGCACCATCCTGTTCCAATTCGGGCCATAAAGTATTTCTTATCATCTCGCGATAGCGGACATGCAGTTACTGCCTGACTGGCCTCATTTTGGAAAAAGTACGGTCCGATGATACCACCGCATCAAACAGTCACGCTTTGTGGGTGCATTCGTTTTTCGACAATCACTCGTGACTTATCATTCACCCAAAATGCAGTGATGCTGCTTATTGACAAATCCCTTGATTCGACCATTGACAAAATTACTGAAGACATTTTTTGCCATCATTCAGACCATTGACGACGCTTAGAATGGTCAAGAGGCTTTAGTTGTTGAGTCAGTTGCAAGCCTTCATGCATACTGTTCAGCAATGACGAGCGTGGCAACTATTGGCCACGAGGATGGCTTTTCAGTCACACTATCGCAAACAGAAGCAATATTCGCAGTACGAGCTGTACGAGCATGAACTGATGTTTAGATACGCATCTCTTACAGACCCGGTTTGCTCAAATTTTGCTCAGATTTTTCCGATTGTATGCACATCTGGACGATTAAATTGCTCGATATGCATTTTGATTTGAACACAATAAACCTGAAGAACTTTAACGCCTTGTGTATCTTTGCATCATTCAAATTGAATTGGTCTGAAAGTGAAAAATGTCGAATGAAATGCAGAAAAAAATCTTGACATTTAGGTGTGGGTCACATTCAATATCGGTCCTTAAAATTTAACGAACCTTTCGCATACGCAGCACAAAATTAAAATGTTATATTTATTCGTTTTGCAATTAGAACTTCAAATCAGGCTCTTTTCTAATCTAATATTAAAATGTATTTGTTGATGATGATAATTTGTTCATTGTTTTGTTTTGAGCAAAACAACCGCACAAGAAAGTAGTGGTCACACTTTTTTCGGCAAATACTTAGTCAGTGTGAACGTGCCTGAATTTTCTCTTAGCCTTTGAACTTTTTATGAAACTCAGATACAAGTGTTTATAAGGTAGAGTTCATACAAACATATGTATGTATGTATGTATGTATGTATATGCCAATACGCTCTACGCCATACAAACTAGAGCTTGTGAATTGTGCAATTCATTTGTTTTTGTAAAATTATAATTTTATTGCTTTGTTGTTAATAAGTTTTCTTTTTTTTTTGGTTTATCTGGTTGTATTGCTTTAAAAATTGTTTAAAGCAAATGTTTTCTTATATTTTTTATTTTTTATTGTTTGTCTTATCAATCTTCATTTCTTTCTGTTGCTCTCACCGGGCTGAAGTGCTTTGCAGATTTTTTTCTGTAAAGGCTTAAGTAGTATTTTTCTTAGAAAATCCATTAGATTTTCTTTAACGAAACACTTTGTTTTCTTTCAAAATCTTTTGAGAATTTAAATCCTCCACCCTTGACCCATCAGGTTTTGATTAATAAAAACACATGCCATTAGTTTTATTCCTAATATCTTTTGGTTTTTATATTTGTTGTTGACTTTGGTCCTGGGGTTGCCTGGGGCAGGACTAAAGCTGTCGCAGACTTTCGTTATCGTTATGGTTACAGTTTCTGTTCTTTTTGTTTTCTTTTGATTCTGTGCCTGAAATCTTATAGTAAATTTTATATGGAAATTTTGTAGAAACTCCTTTGCTTATATTTCCGGTGTAATTTCTTTGATTGAATTATTTATTTAACCTGGCATCTGGCGCATTTGTGCACCAGGATGTTGCAATGTTTTCGTTGGTAATATATCACGTTCACCAAAAAAAAAATTAAATAAAACAAAATTTAAGGTTTCTTCAAAGTGACTCAATTATTTTTCTAATTTATGGAATCTCACAAAAAGCAAAAATCTAAATACCTGTTTACAAAGTTTTCCAACAATTGTAATAGGAATAATTTTGTGTTGTTTATTTCAACGAAACTGCCATGATGGTCAAGTACAAAAAAGAACGTCACCAAGTTTCCTGGCCATTGCATGGCACTGTACTTTTGCTCACTTCTACTTACCATAAAATTATTATACGTCGCATAAAAATGCTGCACAGGAAATAAGAAAATATTGAGGAATCACCTACAAACAACAGTGCTATAGTCCTTATAACAAGTGCTAAATAAGCTCTAAGAAGGCATAATATTATAAATGTATTTTACCAGAAAACAGCACGGCTTTTGAAAATCTTCATTACAACTATCCTGTTTACAACCCTGCAGGTGTCCTTGGCTTGAAAACGGCAATGTTCATGGTGCGAGCCAGCAATACCTATTTACTATGCAATATGAATTATTTGACTTCGTACAAAAAGATTCCAGCGAAAAATATTTTCTAGTAACGTCCCATTAAATGTATTCAAGCTCCCTCAAATCAAAATCAAACAATTTTCTCCAGTATGAATGAGCAGGGTTTCAATTAAAAATTATTTCTCTGAGAAGTAGTTTATACATATAAATTTTTATTTTATTGAAAAGGAAAAAAAAACATGTATCTATTTCCAGCAAAAAATTTTTCTTTTATGCAATTGTAGCAAAACCAGATGTCTCCCAGGCAAAATAGCAACCAAATGAAAAGGCTAAAATGTTAACATAAAAAAGTAAATAAAAAAAATGTATTGAAAATAAATTAAGTCAAGTACGAGGCTGGCTCGCGCACTTAGAGTTCCGTACGTATGTATGTATGTATGTGTAATGTATGTATGGAATGGCGTATGTGAATACATATGTATGTATATTTTATAAATTTCATCTCTCTGTTTTTATAGCTACTTTATGTTGTATGTGGACACCTAGTAATTTTCGACTTGTTTTTGTTGTTGTAATTTGCTGTTGTAAGGCATCTGGGAATACATACACTGTCCATGTCCATATGATGGATATAAAAGTTTATGGAACTTCATGGGGAACATTTGGAAAAACAATAAAGTGATTTTCGATAGTTAATGCTTGTTTTTGTTCTCTAATAGCGAAATATATAGAAGGCAAAACTCGTATTTAAATAAAATAATGCAAAAGCTGCATTTTAAATTAACTTCAACACAAACAAATGTCCGCACTGCAGGCGAAAAAAGAGATCCTTAATTCAAGAATGGTTCGTCATTTAACTTGAACACTTCACAGTTGTATGAAGACATAAATCAATCGTTGTTACAATTTGCTTTTTATTCCCATAAATATATCGAATATTTGAAGCAGATGTATAATTAATTCGAACATGTATTTGCGGTACAGGAATTTGATTGTTAAATATTTATGCCTTCATTTTCCCACTTGACTGATTTCGTGATGCGAATGTGTGAAGCCACATGGAAAATAAATGTTGATTTTCATCAAACAAAAAAAGTAAAACCATTAATTTGCTCTTTCGTTGCTTCTATTGTGGCGTTATTAACCTTTCAATTGATGCATAAAAATATATACATATGTACAATAATTTGTTTTGCTGCACAATGGAACATTTTATTAAGGGCCTATTTCCCACCTGCAAACATTATTTCCTGCGTTCATACGAAAATCAGGCTAAGAAAACCAAAATTTGGAAGGTTATAGGGCGCAGTTAAGATAACTTTAGCAGATAATAAACAGTACGTTGGTGTTTTTTTTTTTTTTTTTTTTTTTTTTTTGAAGATCTAAAAAAAACAATTAAAAACTGGGGAAATGTTTTTTGAGAGCTCTTGGCTTGTTATAATTTGTTTGACTAATTTTGCATTAGAGCAACTTAAAAGAGTTGGAGTCTTTTTTGCCGTTAAGAATCTCAAAGAAAAATATACCCTGGCATGGGTTAATTGGTGCCTCTCAACTTACCAAAACATTTTTCAAATCTCTTAATACATTTCCCAAACAGTACAAAAATGTGAAAGTTTCAAATACATATCAATAAAATGTTTTCATTTCCTGACACTAAAACTAAATAATTTAAGTGCTCAACATTTACAATAATAACTTTTACTGTTCGGATACCTATGTACATACATATATATGAAATAAAAAGCACGTTTGCTTAACACCCCAAATATTGTTCTGTTAATTGCCACTTCAGCACGTACTTTGTGGTTTTTAATCAAAATGTAAATAAAAATAAAGAAACTTTCGCAGGAAACCTTAAAAAAATAGTAATCCCTTATGAAAAAACAACAACAATGGCAGAAAACTAGATTTGAATTTTACTGGCACATGTTAATATTCTCGTTCTGTAGGGAATTACGATACTACAGGCAAACGATGCCAGCAACAAAAAAAAATGAGAAAACAAACATGGGGGAGAAATTAATTTGATTTTTGGTAAACAACAAGAAAATACACATGTAATTTAAAGGATTAATCGATGTTAATTATATTTGCTTTTCAGCCAATAGCTCAGAAAATATTTTGGTAATTCTTCAAAACACTTCGATTCGATTAATTAATCGGAAAATATTCGAATAATTAATCGATTAAATAATATAAAATACATTAAATAAATATTATAATTTTATTTTATAAATCAGCTTTTTATGTAGACAAATATTTTAAAAATTGTCTTAACAGATATTCGAATAATCAAGCGAATAAAAGCTATGCCAATATTAATCTTTTTTTTTTTTTTTGTACACTTCATAATTTCTAAATTAGTATAAAATTAATGAATCCGATAAATTTTCGAATAACTAATCGACTAAATTAAATTATATAAAGCAAACAAATACTTAAATGGTATTTAAATAAGTAGAATATTTAAATAAATATTATATATTTAAAAATTTATGGGTATTTAGTCGAAAAAAAAACTACATATATGTATTAACTGAATGTTTGCGCTAAAGCGAGAAAACACTAATTCGCCGCAGGTTTCCCTTAATATTTCTTTCGAACACATTGACGCCGTACCACGCCTGCTTGAAAATATAGGACGCCTCGAAAATAGTTTTTTTTTTTAATGCGTCATGGCGAAACTTTTTTTTTCGCATGCCAAACGCTATGGAAAAATCGAAAAGGCACAATATCGCAAAATATTTATCCATACAAATTAATCCAGCCTAATGTATGTATAGACAGTCGAGTTTGAGACACTGTAAAGCTGACTTTATATTTTTGTCCTTTCACTACACTTAAAGCCAAGATCCTTCTCTACACAAAACAAGTCTTAGGTACTTTTGAAATGTTTAATTAATGTTTTGTTTTCATTTCATTAAAAAATTCACAGGTTTTAGAAATAGTAATTTCGTAATAGTTTCAATTAAAAATAATATTTGCATATACATACATAACTAAAACAATCAAATCAAAGTTTTATCATATCAATGAATTTTTTACTTAAACAGAATATTTATCTTTAATAGGATCTTCAAAAATGATTTCAAATTATTTATTGGCTCGTCTAAAAACAGACCTAAATGTTTGCTGGGTTTTTTAGCCGTCTATATGCCGCCGACATTTCGTTGATGCTAATCAACTCATCAGTATACTCGAAAAATATAAAAAGAATGTTTGAAGCCCCATCTCGTAATGAAGGGCTAAGAAACGTAAAAGTGCTGCAAGACGTAAAATGTTCTCCACTGTATAAAAAGTTTGTTTGAACATTACTGATTCTCATTTTGTTCAGGAGAATTTTGGAATAAGTAGTTGGGTTTCAAACATTCTTTTAAGAATATTTCAAGTTTACTGATGAGTTGATTATCATCAACGAAATGTCGGCGGCTTATAGACGGCTGAAAAAGATAGAAGACATTTAGATCTCTTTTTAGACCTGAAATAATACTTTAATAGGATCTACATTTTTTTTCAGTGTATGACATTTTAATAGGAACACAATTTTTAAAAGTACAACTGCCTTGCTCTTCCCGCCAATTAGCCTCAAGAGGTTTGCAGTGGGCCAAAAACAACCGCCTCTTTTTTTTTTCTGTTTTTTTTTTCTTGAGGACTTCCCTACTAAATAAAACCTTAACCGATATACAGATATAAACATAGGTTTTTTTTTTTGAAACCAAATATGCAGTATCGTCTTTTTTATAAGCAAAAGCACAATAATAAATGACCATAATTAACTACTTAATTTAAGATAATTTATACTTTTTACTGGTATATTGTTGAGCTTCAGCTCTACTCGTTTTTCAGCTGTTCTTATCTGTACACTTTACAATAAGTAATATAAATTTGTTATACCATTTGTAGTTTACACAATAAAATTTTTTCGTTTCGTTTGTAATTTACACAATTTTATGTTACGACCCTTCAAAAAAAAAAAAGTCGATTATGCAGCTGTCTTTCCGTTTGTGGGACAATCACTTGAACAATCACATTGATGCTAAAAAGTCCTTTTTGTAACAAAGGAGGATATTTAAGGTTCCAAAATAAAAACTGTCATGTTGGTCCTCATGATTGGTCTATTTCTTAAAAAATAAATGCAATACTCTTATTTGTCTTTGGTGACCTTTTCAAGGCTGAAGATTATTAAAGACTCAAAGGATAAAAAAGCTTACAAAAACCTGATTATTATGAAGGGTACTTCAGATGCAAGCCAACCCTACACAGCACTTTTGCCTGTTTTTTCCTTTCTCTCCTTTGCTTATATAATAATAGCAATTTGTGTGTGTGTGTGTTTTTTTTTTTTTTCTAAACTTAAGATAAGAGCTCACCGCATGCGGCATGAAATATTAGTTATGAAAGTAAAGAATTTCACATTTTTATATTACACTCAGCAACACATACGCACGCACATGCATTTCAGGAATTTTTCATCTAGCAAAGCAGCAAAATGTTTATGATCACATAATCAAATGCAAAACTAAGACTTGAGTTTTACTCCATTATATAAAATAAAATGAAATGAGACAACAATTTACTTGTCATTAATTTTCGTTCTGTGTTTTTCAAAATTTTTATAACTTTCCAGACAAAAAGTAAAAAAAAACTAATGAAAGTTGCGTTGAGAAAAAAAAACTATGTTAAGTTGTCAAGTACAAAACTAATGATACCTGGAAAAGCAAAACAACGTTGAAAGGAAAACAAAGTTGTTGATTTTTATTATCATTTATTAGATATGAACAACATACCAGCTGCTGCTCAACTGAAAGAAGAATAATGAGGTTATGCATAAAAATAGTCAGAGGAAAATTATACAAGTATGCATTTGCACATACTCGCACTTATACATGCACACAACGTGACTGAATGGAACACAGATAATGATATAAAAATGAAGCCACCCAGCTATAAGCATAATGTTTAAATGTGTGACTAATGGGATATGTAGTTTAGTTCTTCGTTAAGAAACGATATGTATTTTTGCGAGCGCTGCTTTCGGGATGAGAATCCTTTTATTCAACAGGATTCTTGTCAAAGAATATTCGAGTAAATAAAAAAATATATACGCTTATAATAAAATAGACCTTCAGCTTAATAAAATAATTGAAAAAACTAATTTATATCATATCTTAATATAAAATTTATTAACAATATTATTCAATATTTCGCCAACAGTTTGTTATCATCTTCAGGATAATATTTGTAATTAAATTGAATTATAAATATTATCCTGAAGATGCCAACAAACTGTTAGCGAAATATTGAATAATATTGTTAATAAATTTTATATTAAGATATTATATAAATTAGTTTTTCCAATATAAATATTGAATAATATTGTTAATAAATTTTATATTTAAAAAAAAACGTTCTGAAGCTGCATAAATTAGTTTTTTCAAGAATTAAAAAGCTCAAATAAAAATTATTTTTCCAATAAAATAATAATATTAAATATAAAAAAAGGGGATCGATGATAATCAAATATTAGTTCTTTGCTTTTTGCAAAAGACAATATTTATATTACTCCGCCTGCAAAATCTCACTTTCGTTACATAAAAAACGTGTTTGTCTCATCTTTAATAGCAAGCCAATTCATCGATAAACACTTTAATTTTCATTGTAATGATAAATTAATAAAGGGTCCGCCAAATAATTTTTTTTCGAAAAAAAAACGGCGCAAAACATCTAGAGTAGCTTTGGCTGTCTGACACGTAGCGCCGTATTGTTGCAACCAAATGTAGCCAATATCCTGCTCTTCAATTTCGTTCAACATGGCCACTCCCTGCTGATTTGCGAAGAATTTGCCTCTGCACCAAAATCCGCACCAAACGTTTTAGGTGCGTCGTGTGCTCCAAATGCGACAATTTTGCTTGGTGACATGCCCGTCACGATCAAAATTTGCTTCATCTGAAAAGATTATTTTTTTTTCTCGCAAAATCGGCATCTTCTGTAAGACCATGTTCAAGCGCAATTCATACAGCGGAAGTATAAAACTAATTATTTATCAAATCAGACATGAGCCAAGTGTTACCATTCACGAAATAAGCACTAGTTGGGAAAAAAAAAACGTTAGATAGCGGACCCTTTATTTAATTATATTGATCTATTTGAAGTTGAAGACGGAATATTGAAAAATATTCAAAAACATCAAGGCAGGTGGTATAAATTCATTAAACTCATTCATTGAGTATAAAGAAGTTATGCAGCATAATTTTTCAATACTTTTGCAGCCTTCGTTTTAACAATTTGCCCACAATTCATTAGTCCTAAAATATTATACATACATAGCTGCAGCTTGTATAAGTTTCTTTAAAATATAAAATTGTTTCTTTAAAATATAAAATTAATTTTTTTTTGGAACGAAGTTCCTTAACGCGGCTTGCTGGTAGTGCGAATTATTTAAAATCGTCACGAAAGCGTGTGAGCTGTTTATATGTATTGGTGATGTATCTGTCTCCGCTGACAGCAGCGGAGACACCTACCAAATAAATATTAATTGGTTGTGAAAACGGACACTACCAGTTGATAGGTGTCGCTAAAGTAAAGTATGACACACCAAAAGCAACAGCAATATTGAAAAATTTTCTTCGTTTTGTAGCAGATTGCCAAAAAAAATACTACATGTGTCAAAAGTAAAAAAAATAAAACGTTCCAAAAATTTTAAGAAGCATATAAAATTTCAAAAACAACACAAAATAAAACATACAGATTTCAACTTGTATTACATTCCAAGATGAAGAAAAAACGTAAGGAACTTCGTTCCCCCGACCGCATTTCTTTTTTTTTTTTTTTTAATGAATTTGTGACTTTTTGTCATAAGCAAAAACGAACTGAAAAAAATTTAGCAGAAAAAAAAAAAAGAAAAATTACTTATGTACATGTGCATAGATAATATGAAATATTCATTTATTATTTAAACTTAGAAAGAGAAAATCCTCCATCTCGCAAATACATAAATTTATAACCCCACTGCAATGCCAAGCGTACCCCTTCCTCTGACCAATAATTGTAATAAAATGTGAATTTATGAATAAATAAATTTTATTTCATTTCCCAAAAACATACAACAAATACGCTGTTGTTGCCATCCGGCATATTCATTTTATTTATGTAAATGTTATTTGACTATTTTTTTGAAGGTAAAAGAAGACAACTGCAAGCGCTGGCTGCCTCTAACAGGATATCGTCGCACACTTAGAACAGAAACCACATTCAGATACCAGTGCTCCATTCTGTGGTAGTTAATGTTCAAAGCACTTAACATAAACATTTAGTCACATCCTGTCACTCCCTGCATTTGTGTTGTTTTTATTGCAAACTACTTTCCACTCACCAGTGGTTGGAGACATGTAAAAAGAGAGAACTAACTCTTTATGCGACAAGTAAATGCTTTAATTAACATTCTTGTGTACGAAATTTAATGTTTCTGTCATGCGGTCGATGTCTTCCTGCTTATGCAAAACGTAATATGGCTATAATTAATATTCCAAGTATTAAATAATGAATGTTTCTCGTAATTGTCGGTCACATTATTTATGGGACTTTTATGCATGTAATTAGGACTGCTGGGAAATTTGTGTTAATATTTGTGAGGAAGTGAGGAGTTGGGTGTGGTGGGCTCTTCTCACATTTGTTAAGTTTTTATTAGCAGAGCAAGCAATTAAGCCAGGTATCACAGAGCGTTCGTTATTTTATTTATTTTATTTTATTTATTGTGGCTCTTCAAATCACTTCCGCTTATTTGGTTCCATGACTGAGCCTTAGTTTCTTCAAGGTATACATACATATGTTTCTAAATCAACTCTATTACAATTTTCTAATATTCAATAGAAAAGCAATACTAAAAGTTGAGTTTTGTTTCATATCCTTAATTACTATTCCTGGTTAATTACAAATCAAAAAATTATTAACGTCCATAGTTCCATTCCAAGTATCATTACATGTGTTGAAATTATATAGAAATTTTATATGTACATACATACATGTCATTTTATATTCTCGGGCTGTTTAACCCTTTGGTGACCAAGAAATTTCCAATGGAAATTTGTCAAACCTAATCTATAGCTACTCACTCAGAAATGCAATCATTTTTGTACTCAAGGTGGTGTTAAGTTTTAGACTTTTTTTATTCTTGCTGCAAGAAACATATATAGGACCTCAATAAAAGATAAGATTGCTATAGTACAGAAAGAAACCTTTCTCTGCCTGTGGAAAACTCACGACTAATACTTAACTGGCAAAAAATGCTTAAAAACCATCAAGAAGCCACTGTATTACAGTACAGTTTTAATGGAAAAAAGTACCATATAAAATTAAACTTTGCCAGCCCATGCCAATAAATGTATACTTCCCACTCGTTTATTTATAGGGATTATTTAATTATATACATATATTCCCAAAGCAAAATACTACAGTATTTTTCGGTTAATTGCACATCAAAATTTGCACAATTTTTTGTTCATTTAACCGGGGAACCAATTAGCCGATACCCGTTTAATTGAACAATTCGTTCAATTACAAGAACCCTATACAATTGAACAGTTTGTTCAATTACAGAAATCACGCATAATTGAAACTGTGTACTAATGAATTAAAAGAAATCGCATATGTGCACTTTAAGTTTTTCAAAATAATTTTTTTTTTTTACCTTAAACGAAAAAAAAAAAAAAATTCAAGTAACAGCAAAAAATGTACATATATGTATGTGTATAGTAGAGATGTCACCCAGTGTTTTTTACAAATGATGTCAAATATGTATGTGCAAAAATGCCAGATTATTTTCCAATGCAATTAACCGGGTAAAAGTAAGAGGAAATTTATTTTTGATGGCATGAATTTTGAACGAATTAAGCGGGAAAATCAATTAACCGGGTTCAATTATCCGAGGAAATTCACATGGTGTTCGTATGCAATATTTTTTTTGCCCGATCATGTGGTTCAATTAAGCGTGGAAACCAATTAACCGTAGGGTCAATTAACCGAAAAATACTGTATTTTCAATAGAGCAAAAAAAAAATGAAAATATTCATTAACAGAAAATGTGTTCTGCTTAAGTAGATTTTGATGAATATGACAATAATAATAAAGTCAAAAGGTTGAATTAATTCTAACAAAAATAATGAGCATATTAATTGAATTGTATGAAGACAATCAAATACAAGCACATGGCTGTCCATGTACTCAAATAGTAACGGGTTATCCATTTTGCTGTTTCAAAAGTAAACGTACATCATAAGACACATATAAAATATTTTTTTTTCCATTTTATTTATATTTTATTGTAAAGTTTGAACGTTGACATTATGTGTAAAACACTACATCATTTAAATGGCCACCAAAGCGAAGTGTTGCAAGCATTGATTGTTTTGAGTTAATTTGGACCACTTTTTGACACATGTATATTGTGCGGTATCTCAGCCATAACTGGACGAATGTTGGTTTTGAAGTGCTCAAGAGTTAAAGGTTTATCTGCATAAACACGGTCTTTCGCGTAGCCCCACAAAAAAAAAGAAGGTCTAATGGTGTCAGGTCGCATGATCGCCACGTCTCTTGCAATAAAGCCAAATTCGCTCGAGTTGTGTGGCACCGTCTTGTTGAGACCACATGTTCTCCCAGTCGTATTCTTCAATAGCAGGCAAAAAAAAGTCGCTTATGATGATAGTCGTGCCATCATCGTTTTCGAAAAAGTAAGGTCAAATCACACCTTCGCAACAAAGAGCGCAACCAACCGTGACTTTTTCTGGATGTAATGGCCTCTCTTCAATTACTTGAGGATTTTCAGAACCCCAAATACGACCAATTTTGTTTACTCACACACCCACCGAGTGAGAGTGAGTGCTGCTTCATCGCTGAAGAAAATTTTGTTTGACAAATCGCCGTCCACCGCTTGTTGTTCAAGCACCCATTCCACGTTTGTATGGATGTTGGTGTAGATCTAAATGCAAAATATGCCATAATAAGCCGTAAAGCAGTCCTAATTCCTGAGAACAACGTGGAATCGACAGATTAGGGTCTTCGGCAACACTTTCACTTACAGCAGCGATATTATCAGCGGCACCAGCGAAACGATGATGCACTGGCTTTACACTATTTGTAATCGCTTCAGTCTCTTCAAATTTCTTCACAAGTTTGTCAATTGCTGGCGTAGTTGGACGGTTATGTAAACTATATTCTCTTCTCAAGGCTCCTCTTTCATAATTTTTATGCGCTAAGTGATAGTTAAGCAATCGATCCATTTTCGTCAATGTCAGACTTTCAACTGAGAAGAAAAAAAAAACTGGTTTAATAATTGAGTTTGACAGATGTCGAATTCCGGTGCTATATTTTTGACACCACGAAATGGATAACCCGTTATAAGAAGTTTCACAGGACAGCGAAAGCTTGTGTTCAAATACGCAGATAATTTTTTTATTTTTAGCCCACTTTATTTCCATTTGAAAAGGAACAGTTTTTGTTGCCGTATAAAAACTATTTGCATTTTTTGGTACTTTTATATGATTTCTTGAATCTTAAGCTTGAGATCCTGGTTTATTATTTTTATTGTAAATATTTCGTTTTCTCTGGCATATTTTCTCCATTATTATTTTCTGAAAAAGCTTTCCGTAGCTAAGCAGAGTAGTGAAAATAAAGATAATAATAAAAAAGGAAGCCAAACTCAAAATTAAAATAAACATACAGTTTTTATGAAAAACGTTCGAGGCAATTGGTATAAAGAAAAAACTGTTGGTAATGTTTTCTATTTCTTCTATATGTATGTATGTTGCTGCTACATTTTTCATAAAAATGTTTCCAATTATTATTGATTTGTTGCTGTTTTTGTATTTTTATTATTTGAAAGCAAAATTTGTCATTCGTGACTTTTCTTCATTGCAATCCATTAATATGAAATAATTTTTAGCAACTTCAATATTAATTTCTTTTATGTAGTTTATCCATGATTTTGAGTAAGTTGTTATGGGACATACAGTCGAACTTCCCTAACTCAAATCACCATTATCCCCAAAAAAAAAAAAAACTTCGACTTACGGAGACTTCGAGTTACAGAATTTTTCGTCAAAATAGAATAAAAGGTTTTTGTATCACGTATTTTTATTTAAAATAGCCTCTAATGGAAAACTACATACTTAAGAATATAAAAGAATAAGCACATGTACTCATATACATATGTATTTAAAAATTTACAGTTAAGTAAAATATTCTGAAATAATTGACTGAGCAAAAATAGCATGTAAAGTATACAAACCAGCTCAAGCTACCAGAGAGAGAGAGAGAGAGAGAGAGTAAAACAAACAAACCAAAACAAAAACAAAAAACCAATTTAACAAGCAAAATTCTTCGATTTATAGAGTTCATGTGTATGTTTTCTGTTCGAGTTATGGAGAACTTCGACTTATGGCAGTTCGAGTTACGGAAGGAAAATTGTATGTGATTTGTTCTTTTAACACTACTGCCATCAAAATTAGTTCGAGTTAGAGAAAATTCGAGTTAGAGAAGTTCGAGTTATCGAAGTTCGACTGTAGTTCTATTGGAAAATGATTGTATTGATTTGGTCTTGTTTTTATTCAGCTCCTTTCATGCACAACTCATTATTACTGCCTACAATATTTTTATGGCAAAAAGAACTGCTCTTAATATGATTTTGTGTAGAGATGAAAAACAAATATGTATCCGTTTATTCATTTTCGGAAAATAATAATGCTTAGAATGGATTTCACATACTGAGACAACTTGAACTGGCTTAAGAACATGTGCAACATTTCAGAGCAAATTATCTGTGGGGTTATTGGACTAAGCAAAATGCCAATAGTGTTGCAAACAAGTTACGTAAAGTGTAGAGTTTTTGGGAAATTCTCCATGATTTGTTTTTTTTTTTTTTTTTGCCCAAATTAAAAGTCAAATAAATATCTTGAGTAGGAACATATGTATGTACATATTTTCAAAATTTAAATAAATTCAAATTTGGCGGAAAAAAATTAACCTTAGAGCAGATTATTTATAAGCAAAACAGAATATCATTTATTTGCAAAGACATCCATCTTCCACGCATTTAGTGATCTTGTGTATGCATTGCTCTTCCTTCTCATATAATACATAAATGAGATTGGGTAAAGATGTACGCACATAAGGTAGGGTAAATTTAGCATTACACTGTACACTGTACACTGAAAAAACAATTCAATCCATTTGTACTTAAATCAATCTCAAGCGTTGTCAGAAGTTCGGTAAGTACGGATTTCCCTAAATCAAGTACGTTGAGCTTGTTTTAAGGATTGTATTTATTTTGAGTGTGAGGATTGTGATGCAATGTTTCTGAAGTCTATATAATCCCAAATTTGTACCTGAAATATTCCGCTCTACTTCCTTAATTTAATAATAATTTATAAATAATTTTGTCTCTTTGCCGAATTGAACCTGGAATCTAACTACTGCCAGTGCAGCCACTCTACCAATTCAGCCATCGTAGCAATTAAAAAAATTAAATGAAATTCAGTACTTATACAAACTCACACACACACACAAGTGCTGAGTTCCAATACTCTCGAGAATTTGGTATTCATTTTAAACCTTACCAGGATTGATTCCTTTTAATAATCCCGATTGATTTTGTTTTAATAACACTTTTCAAGACTACTTCGTTCTAAAATAAAGTAGGAAAAACTTGAATTTAGCACGCGATTTTTCTTTCTGTGTATAGTGCCTTCGATAGCCTTAGGGATGAGAAAAAAAAATAACAATTTTAAAAAAGTTTTCTTTCGTTGTACTTTTGTATGGGAGCCCACAGAAAAGGCCTGGTTACGGGCTAAAAGTGTTTGAAAAAAATATTGGCGAGAAAAAATTATTGGGGGCGACTCATACATTTCTGGACCCTCTATAGGGTCAACTACTATATGAACTTAATTATTTATTTGCTTTAACAACCAATTGATAAGTTGATAAGCATCAACGAAATGTCGGCGGCATATAGACGACGGCTGAAAAAGACAGAAAATAATTGAAAGGTCTATGTTTGGACCTGAATTAATGTTTTTTTTTTTTTTTTTTGCAAATAATACAATTTTCAAAATCAGTTTCCCCTTTTAGTTCTATATGTTGGAATTTATATAGGGTGCTTTTCAACTAGAAAACCAATACAAAAAAAGATACAAATATTATTCGATTACATTCATTGTGATTGGGAAATTTTAAATATAGAGTTTCCTTGAGATATTCAAGATCAAAGTTTACTATGGCGACAATGAAATTTTTTCCAAATTACTAGTTTTCGATTGGTAAATTGTGCGAAAACTCTTTCAGCTATCGATTTGATTAATGAAACTCATTGCTGGAGTTGAGCACGTTTCTAAGTAAGTAAAATCAATTTAATTATTTTATGCAATATGCTTCATTGGATACTTATTAATTCCATTTTACATGCTTAATTTGTTCAAGCTGCTTGATTACGAGCTCAACTTTTATTTTCCTTAAAGCCTTTAAGGCATTTCACAGATTTAATGACAACTTGTCAATCTGAGCTGCCGGTTTGTGGTACAACGTGACCTGGTTCTCTAATAGGAAATTAATTTTTGTTTCTTGTTTTCGCTTTCGCATTCGCATTCGCTTCACCATCAATTAAAGTGTTGTTTTGGTTATGTGGTATTTTATTGTTACAACTTAAGGGCCAAAACAAAACGGAAACAATTCAGGACAAAGCGTTTAAAGCTGTTTGTTAGTATCAAACAAAAAATAACTTTAATTTAGAAAATCTTAGATGTTTAAGAGATAATTTTGTTAAGAATTGCGCAAGACCTGGTCAAATGAAACCGCCTGTCGCTGAAGCTGCTCTCTGGGATTTTCCGCTACAACGATAGCACCCCTAGCGGCTGATCTCACAACACGCTGTCACATGGAAATACATGTGAAAAGACCAAATCTTTGCTATTATGACTTCTGCACAGGCTGCAGAGATGAAGAGGTGTAGGTAGAGAGTTTCTTCCAACAAGGCCGCAAACCGGCGCTGCATGGATTGGCGGATAAGTCGAAATGCGTGTTTTCCTTTTATCTGACTGAGTCGAGGTAGAGTCAGTGGATGATGTGTAGAGCTGTTGCCCCTTCCACCTTCTCAGGTGGCACAACGGGAACTCGTAGGGCCTAAGAGGGCTGATCCCGCAACTGGCAATCCGTGAAGCACAACTTAACATTAATCCCCTGTTAACTTTTGCCTCACGCTGTATTCAGAACTTATTTGAATATACAATATTTTTTTCTCTTAGGACCGAAGTGGGCTGGCCGCACTACACTGGCAGCCCGTGAAACAGTTGATAACTTAACATTAAGCCCCTGTTAACTTTTTGCCTCACCCTGTATTCAGAACTTATTTGAATACATATTTTTTACTTATCAAATCCTTTTGTTACAATCAAGTCTGTTCGCTGTTCCATTTTACAGTCTACTTTATATTCAGACACATGTATTTTATGGTTAAATTATAAACAAATATACCAATTTGTTGCACCCTTGTGGCAAATATATTTGTGCGAAATAAATTAAGACATGTCAACATAAACTTGGAATTGTGTAAACTTGAGAATTTATGTCATCTTCAGAATAATTCTTGTATTTCATTGCGATTTCTTTTTATGGCTTGTAATTCCTTCCGAAGGATGAGTAATAAATAAAAAACCAAAAAAAAAAAAAAAGAATGGCCGGATGGGGAAGAAGGGGGTTTCAATAACTTGTTGGCTGGCATAAAATATTTGTTTTGAAATGTTCAAATTTGAAATAAATTTAAATTGTTTACCATTAAATTCTATGTCCTGCAATTTGTTTTCAACATATAATAAAAAAAAATAATGTTTATTAGTACTTTAAATTTACAAAAATATGACAATGAAACTAAAATAATAAAAATTTAGTTCGATAAATTTGAGCTGATTTTCAATCAAGCACACAGGCATATTTACTTTTTATGTAAATGTGAAATCCAATGGAATCTTACATTCAGCAGGCAAGAAACTTGTGGTTGAAAGGACCATTTTCGAAGAGCTGTTGCTAGATTATATTTTTCCTAGAAATCAAAGACCTTAATCACCATAATTTTATATAAAAGGTATTGCTAGAAATAGCTCTTGCAGCTCATTAATAATATAACCACAATAATAATTAAAGTTACCAGAAATATGTATATGACTGATTGTAATATAGTAGAGTTAACTACAAAGCTGGTTGTCATGACCATATATGTATAGCATACAGTGGTAGAACCGAGAGCTCTACAGTTAATTTTTAGCATTATTAATTTGCTAATATTACTGATTTTTAGCACCCTTAAACTGTGATCACGCAATATTTCTTAAGTTTCATAAAAACAAAGAGCTTGCACGATCATGCACAAAATTGTAGTTGGCAGTGAATCACAAAAAATAAGTCTTAAATTTTTGTTTGGGAATTTACCTTCTGATTTTTAACATCTTTAAACGGTAAGCACATGTTTATAGCTTTATAAAAAAATTAACCCTGCTCGAGCATGCACGATCATGCCCAAGACCATAATTTCAAGTCACGTGCACAATTTTAAGCATAAATCAATCATAACTTAACTTTTTATCTTACCAAAGTAGTATTTTTTGCATTCTTAAGCCACGAGCACCTGAAGTTTTTTAAGTTTTATAGAAATGAAAGCATGCACGATCCTGCACAAAATTATAGTTTTAAGTGAATCACAAAAAATTAGTCCTAATTTTTTTTTTTTTTTTTTTAATTTACCTTCTTACATTACCAGAACTGATTTTTAACATCTTTGAAGGGTAAGCACGAAAAAAAAGTTTTATAAAAAGTTAACCCTGCTCGAGCACGCACACATTATGTTCACATGCTTATGCGCTCATGATTTTTGGCTCATTTCTCATAGTAATAGTTTTGCCTAGAACAAACTATGTAACCGAACTGGCCATAGCTTCCCCAGAAATTGGCCTAGAAATGCGCTGTGAAATATGGCCGTAAGATAGAATCCTTGTTATTTCAACGCAGATTTTTTTTTATGAATTTTGCTGCCATAATTTTATCTAAACTCATATACATATGTATTTGATAGTCCAACAAAAATCAGAACTTCGAAAAAACGAATAATGGTTGTGAAAATTTCAAGGCACTATCGACACAGTTGTTTTGTTGTTGCAGCTCTGTTCGATCTTTGAGAGTAGAGCGGCAAAATGTTAACAAAACTTTTAGAATTTGTTTAAGGGAATTGTTTCAGTAACACCTGGGTTCACTATAATCACACACTAAACGCCCTGTTGTGATTAGTTTTTCATACCTGTTGCATATGCTGAGCACACTTTTGTATCACCATAGTGAAGCTGACTTTTTAGGCTTTAAGTAGAAATTCGTTTTAGTTGTTTTTCCACATTTAGTTAATTTAAAATTTAATTTCGTGCTTGCAAAACTTCAAAGTAAATTAATTTTTTTTTTTTTTCTTGTAACACCAAAAAATCAAGCCAACAAGTTTTAACATCAAGAACACTTTATTTCTACATCAACTTGACTCTGATTACAAGCAAGTTTAGTTTTGCTTCAAAATTTGTTTATCTTCTATGGCACAATAGAAGTAGTTTTCTTAGCCACAATCTTCTTAAAAAAAAATTTTTTTTTTCATACAACTTTGGACTGGAGAACTTTCTTAAAGATTGCAAAAGTTATAGAGAATTTAAAACTTCCAAATTGATATCGCCTCAATGGGAAAAAGTTTTCGTTTTAGCAAATAAATTTGTCAACACGTGTTGACAATAGAAAATAGTTCATGTTGTTAAATATTTAACAAAAATTTTTATTAACAAAGTAAAAGAGAAATCTCCCACACTGTAAAAAATCTTTGTTCCACACTGAAAAAGTTGTAATAAGAAAAAGATGCATGAACATGTCTCCCAAAGCAGGGGGGGTATTGAAGTGAGATAAGGATTTTCAAATGAAAGTGTGTTGTAGTATGACTTCGATTTCCCAGGTTCCTGCTAATATATGGACCTGAAGTTTTCGCTAGTAGTGACAATACTGTGGAGAGTGTAGGAACAAACTCTGCGGTACATTTTCCTTCTTTAAAGCCAGTTTACAGGGTAATATTTTGTAAAACATGTCAAAAAAATAATTAAATAAAATGGAGTGATGAAAAGAGAAGAGTTGAGTTGAGTTAAGAAGAGAAAATAACCGAGGAGAAGACATGGAAAGAGAAGAGAAGAAAATGGATGAGCAAACACAAAAAAGGAGGTAATAGGGGAGAAAAGATGTGGAGATAAAAAAAGGAAGAGTTGAGAGGAGAATAGAAAAGAGGAGAGGAAAGAAAGGAAAAAAAGAGAAGAATAGAAAAAAGAAGAGTAGAAAAGAAAAGAGGAGAGGAGAGAAGAAAGGTCAAGAGAAGGGCAGAAGAGAGGAGAGAAGAGAAGAAAGGTAAAGAGACGGGGTGAGGAGAAATTAGAATAGAAGAAAAGAGAAGAGAAGAGAACAGAACAGAACAGAAGAGAAGAAAATAAAAGAAAAGCAAAGAGAACAGCACAGAAGAGAAGAGATATGAAGAGAAGAAAAGAAAAGAAAAGAAAAGAAAAGAAAAGAAAAGAAAAGAAAAGAAAAGAGAGAAGAAAAGAGAAAAGAGAAGAGAAGAGAAGAGAAGAGAAGAGAAGAGAAGAGAAGAGAAGAGAAGAGAAGAGAAGAGAAGAGAAGAGAAGAGAAGAGAAGAGAAGAGAAGAGAAGAGAAGAGAAGAGAAGAGAAGAGAAGAGAAGAGAAGAGAAGAGAAGAGAAGAGAAGAGAAGAGAAGAGAAGAGAAGAGAAGAGAAGAGAAGAGAAGAGAAGAGAAGGGAAGGGAAGGGAAGGGAAGAGAAGAGAAGAGAAGAGAAGAGAAGAGAAGAGAAGAGAAGAGAAGAGAAGAGAAGAGAAGAGAAGAGAAGAGAAGAGAAGAGAGAGAAGAGACGAAACTGTTTTCGATTTGTGAGAATCTTTTTGCTATTATTATCACAAGATACTACACGATGAGGCGAATGTTCAATCGAGGATTTAGGTATTCCCGTTCTTTTATACAACAGTAGCTTTTGGAGCTGCGATAAAGGTAATTGAGTATCGCATTTCATCTGCTAATGCAAATTTCAACAGAAATGATATTGTATAGCTTTTACCCTTTAATAAAAACGGTTTTGCGGATTCTTTAGTTGAAAATGAAAATTAAATACACTCAGCTATTTTATTTGCAGCACTTTCAGTTCAGTTCAGACTTTACTTATTATTCAACTCCTTCAACAAGACTGTCCCAAAAGCAAATGCTCGCCTCTATTTATAGTCCCTTAATTTCCACAACTTTCTTAGCGGAGAACCATCTTCAATACCTAATACCTGCCAGTACTAATGGCGTGTACGCTACCAATAAACAAATTAATCTCGAAAGTTCTAAGACAACAACCTTTGTGCTAAAGCTTAAGAAAAATCTGACTCACTTTATGGACTTCTTGTTGATTGTAGCACAGACAAGACAATACTGATCCCAAAATCGAATGCGTGTTTCCAGAAGTTTCTTCAATGTCTAATGCATGTGCCAATGATTTGTAAGTCGTGGGTATTGACTGCTATCAATAGACTAATTAATCTCGAAAGTTCTTAGACAAGAGTCTTTGTGCTAAAGCTTAAGACGTATCCGAGTTTTTGAGATCCTTTGAGTTTTTTGGTTTCCTTCGCTTACACATATGTCGCTTATAGCAATACCAGTCAATCAGTTTTATTGTATTAACCCTTGGCACACCACTACCTAAAATTTGTAACAATATTTTTAAAAAGTTTACCTCCCTCAGAGATGCATTCTTGATAAACAGCTTTAATAGTAATGAAGACAATGGCAGGTTCTACGGAACGGTAGGAACTATGAGCTCCCTTACTGCTTGGATCTCTCATAAAGCAATCAGGCTATCTTATCTCTGCTACTGCACAAGTATGATTCACAGCTTGTCTTTTGTTCTTTTTTTTTTCTTAGTGTATGTTATAGTGGTTTTCTAATATTTGTCAACTTTGTTTGCTTCAAACTTTTTTTTTTTGTTTTTGGTCAATATTTCTGGTTGGAATATTTCTGTTTTTCTAACACAAAAGCAAATACACAGGACACAGAAAATAAATAAAAACACATTTATGCCATTTCTTTGCGATATTATTAATGTTGTCATAACAATTCTATTACATTTAATGAGCCTTCTAAAAACAAATTAATGATTAAAAATTAACACGAAAAGTGCTTCTTATTTACACAGCAAATCATTTATTGATACGAAAAGTTCATCAATTTTTGTTCAAGGATAATTTTTTACACATTTTCGTTTTGATGAGCTGACTTTAGGGAAAATAAAAATAATTTTTTATAGAAGTTAATTATTTGTGTTATTTAAGCAGTAGTTATATTGAACAGTTGTTAATAAAGTGTGCTGCCGCCTGCAAAGAAATAATAAATGGTTTTCCATTTTTTACATTCACTAGTGTTTCATAAAATTTTTCAGGTTCCAAAAAAAAAAAAAAAAAAAAAAAAACAATAATGCATACGAGCAAGCGGCTTAACGAAAATTTCGTATTAAAAGCACTCAAGCTTTTGAGTGATTTCTATAAAAATTTTTTAGACAGGTCATTTTCTAAGCTAAACATTCATTTTATATGGGCCAAATGTTTATTCGCAAGAAAAGTCATAAATGATACCATTTACCCCTGCTTTATATCATTTGAAGTATTATTTATCCCGCACTTTTCATAACAAAGCTTTTGTGCAAACATTTTTGCAAGACTTGCCGAAAACAAAATTAAGTACTCATCTCAAACTTTTCTCACTGCCACCGCCAGTATTTGAAACATTTTTCTTGCCACGTAAACCTTTTCTTTAGCAAATTAAATTAACTAAAATACATTTTAAGCCATTAATTAGTTCGTAAGTTGTTTAAGTAGTGCATGCTCTATTTGTGAACTTTTAATTAAAACAAATTTGCCACTTTTCGCATAAAAGTAACACGTACTACAACATACAACATGTAGAAAACTTCGGACCAACAAAGTAATTTGCTCTCACAAGTTGACAATAAACTTTTGTTGAAAACAAATTAATAATAATTTCTAAAAGAAAACTTTTGCTGCTTTCAAAACCGAAACTTGTTGTTTTTTCTTTTCTTCAATAATTCACAAGAACAAGGAAGAATTATTAGGACAACAATATTGATTAAGACAAAAAAAAAAAAACGCTCGACCCCACATTTAATGGTAACCAAAGAAAACCCATTAGAATTTATAAACGACTTTTGTAAAGAGTTTTTTTTTTTTTTAAAGCTCTAGTACACAAAATTTTTTTCAATGGCCATTTGGTAAAAGCATTACATCTCAAACAAATGTTTTATAGGCGTATCAGGGAACTGCACCAGTTACTTGGGCAACCAATTTCACAGTCGAACATTTTTGAGCTCTCCTAAAAACTATTCAGTGTTTTCTTACTGAAACACCATTTACTTTGTCGGTATATATGTATTTTGCAAAATACAACGACTATGTAAAGGTTGGTTCAAGCAAAACGCACGTTGCTAATTGTACATAAAGGGAAAATTCTTCAAAGAATTACCTTAATAATTTTTATTATGACAGTACATGATAGTGGCGGCCAATTAACATCACCGGGACGTAAGAGCTGCCACAGTCATTGAAGTTCTCATCCCAAAGAGGAGACATTGGCAACAATCTGTCCAGCACCATATACTTAATATCTGGTTTGAAGTAGTCTGTTGTGGGATTGCCATAGTGAACTCCATTCAGAGCCTCATTTTCGCAGAAGTACGGGCCGCAGAAGTATTGGCCGCAGCCAATACCCACCACGTGTGAATGCATTGGCTTTGGAACACTCGCTCGTGGATTTTCATTTGCCCAAAATGTGCTAATTCTGCTTGTTACCGAATTCGCTGAAGTGAAAACGTAACTCTTCGATGATTCAATAAAATCGCAAACGACGAGTCGTTTGTGAACGCTTTGTTCAAAACGTTTTGTTTTTTGTTTTTTTTTTTTTTTTGTAATGTGTAGGTCGTAATAGGTGAATGCGTGCTTGAGTTTTAATTGGCTTATTCAAAAAAAAAAAAAAATTTCCCTTAATATTAAACTTTTATTTGGCAAAATATTTAAAGATATTTGTCAAATAAAATTTGTCTTAATAAACATGATATATTTTTGAAAATACGACCCTCAAAGTATACATGCGTAATAGGTCTTATTGTGGCTGTTGTGTCGTCTTTTTATGCTGTGTCGTCAACGTTTGGCAATACTGAAGAGCTTTCGTTAAATGGTGTTAGCTGGATAGTGGCAAAGGTATATACACTGGACACCAAACAGACAAATTAGTAACAGTTAATCGCAAAGCAAACCATTTTAAACTTGAATCAGCAAAACAAGTACTTGTTGCAGTTCTCTGATGCCTACTAAAAAAATAAATGAGTTATTAGCACCATTATACTGCTTGAGTTAAATTTGTAGTAAACTTCTACTGACACATATACATATGTGACATGTATATGTATGACAATTTATTGCATTATAACTTTATGGTTTATGGCAGTCGGTCGGTGACACCCATCGAGATAAAAACTGAAATAAATGCCAAAACCAGACATTGCTAAATTTAAGCTGGCAGACTATTTTAAACAAGCAAACGAATTTCATTGTGTAAGAAAACATATTTGTTGGAATTGTTCAGCATTAAGCATGTGTGGAAATAAGTTTCTGTTTGCTTTAGCAAATATTTGCTTAAAATAATTAATTGTTAGTTATTTTATTTATTTATTTATTTATTTATTTATTAATTTAGTCTATGGAAATTAATTCCCTACAGACAATTTACAATACATAATATACAATTTTGTTACATTTAAAGACAGCGTTTAAAAAAATTAAAATATTAAAAATTTTTTATGAATTTAAAAAATGAATAACTGAGTTTTTTACTGCAGCGGGATTTAAAGAAAAGTCAAAAAATCTATAAAATTGATCAAAAGTATAACACATTCTCCTGAGAGGATCAGCATCAGCATAATTTTCTCTATAAACTTTTACCAACAAAGGAATAAAATTACGTGATGTACGTTGAGGAACGTTAAATAAGATTTCGTTGATCAAAAATCCAGAGCAGACATCGCCATTAATAATATTTAGAATAAATGATACATTCAGCATAACTCTACGGCTTTTGAGAGCAGGCAGCTTGATAAGTGCAAGTCTATTTGTGTAAGGGGGCATATTAAGAGGATCAAAATGTAAACTTCTAAGACAGAACAAAAGGAATTGTTTCTGCACGGATTCAATGGCATCAGAGTAACATTGATAAATTGGATCCCATATTACTGAACCATATTCCAGAATGGGTCGTACCATTGCTATGTATAGTGCTTTTCCAATGTATGGGTCATTAAACTCTTTTGCCCATCGTTTTATAAATCCAAGTGTACCTCTAGCTTTGTTTATTGTTAGAGTAATATGGGAAGTAAAAGTCAGCTTGGGGTCGAATAATATACCTAAATCGAGGAAACTATCGACCAAATCCAATTGATGATCGCCAAGAACATAGTTTGCTGTAATTTGGTTAGATCTTGCAAACCGCATTAATTTACATTTATTCCAATGAAGTTCCATCCATTGGGCTCTTAGTTCAAGTTTAGATACTTCTTTACAATTACGAAAGCTTGTTTTGCGTTAAAATTGTGGTGATGAACATTTTTAAAGAAGATGAGCAAAGTAGAGTTGAAAACTAATGGGCATGGGGGAACATGCCTCAGCACGCACCCAAAAGGCTTTGAATCCAGGTCATAACTAATTACATATTGTTGTTTGAGCAGCAGCTCCTAATATGAATATAATAAAAGTATAAAATCTAGCACATTCAAGGCTTTATTACGATACTGCCGAAAGGTGTGGCCACCTCGAAATAGCTAGCTCTTAGCGTGCAAGGGTCCTTGACGGACCCCCCCCCCCCCCCCCAGTAAAGGAGTTTTGTTCTTACTCTTATGAGTAGGGAACCCTTAAAATGTATTACAACATTTATAGGTCAATATAAATCGAATGTTAAATTTGCTTTTTTAGCTCTCGATATGACTGCAGTCCATCCGCTAATAAAGCAAATGGATGCCAGTAATTTTTAAAAAAATTACTGCACGCAATTCATCCAAGTACTAACTTGTTAGCCCATTTTATATGAGCCGGTCTTAGGCAACGCCGTGTAATTTCGTATTAGACGGCTACGCCTTTAAAAAGCTTTCAGTGTACCCGAGGCATTACCAGATCAAACAAAATGCTGCTAATACTCTTTCATTAACTTGTGTTCATTATTCCTGCATTAAAGTTTGGAGTTGTCTTAGAAGCGACTTATTTGACATAATATGTACTTGACTTGCTCGTTTTGGTACTTTTAAATTATAAATCGTAGCAACAAATGCTGACAAAAGTTGCTAAGGAAAGTAGAGCATAAACAGGAGATTAAGATGTTTTCGTATTTTTTTTTTTTTTTTTAAGTATTTGTTACAACACTGATGGTGTACTTAACGATACTCAAAAATAAAGTTGATTGATGGCAAGAACTTTTCATTGGCTTTAAAGTTTGCCGAAGAGCAGCAGAGTGGCAAGTATGAAACGTGCCCAAATGCTCATACTGTACATAGATGGCTGGAACCACCCCCCAGAAAACAAAAAAAATTTTTTTTTTTTTTTGCCAATTCAAATGGCTTGAACTTTGTTTAACAAGTGGTTGAAGCGGCAGCGTGGAATTTGTGAAATTAAACACGTCCAAAGCTCTCAAAAAGCAGGTGAACAGCCAGTTGTACGCTTAGCTATATAAGTTTGCATGGCATGTACCCCAGCCAGTAAGTCTTCAGCTTTACTTTTCTTGTCTTCAAATTGGCTATAAGAGCCAATTGAAATTTATTACTTTAGGTCTAAAAAAATAGATCTTAAATAAAAAGTAAAAGGTGTTGCAAGACGTAAAATGCTTTCTGTATAAAAAGTTTGTTTTAGCATTTCTGATTCTCATTTTGTTCATGAGAATTTTGGAATAAGTAGTTGGGCTTCAAACATTCTTTTTAGATTTTTCCAGTCTACTGATGAGTTGTTTAGCAGCAACGAAATGTCGGCGGCATATAGACGGCTGAAAAAAGACAGAAAACATTAAGGTCTATTTTTTTTTTTAGACCTAAAGTAATAAATTTTCTTGTCTTCTCTAAAAATGTTAATCTCTCCAATTTTATCACAAAACAAAAATCTTGCTCGATTTTGAGGAAGTAAAAATCGAATCGAATTCAAGCTCGACAAAACTATTCACAATTGCAGGTCATAAAGTTGAACTATAAAGTCAATTGATATTGATGGATTAGGGAACAGCCAAGAGCTGAACTTGAACTTCGGTCAAGAACCATGAAATATCAGGGAAATGCAAAGCTTTTTGCTAGTCTACAGCAACACCCAGAGTCTTTCGCAGGAATTGAAGCTGCGGCTTCCGAAACTCTTACCGCCTAATTTATAAAAATTATTACAGGCTTATAATACTGTTATTTGACATATTCGTATGGAAAATCTGTCAAATAAGAGCTTTATAAGATCGTTATAATTTTTATGAGTAAGACGTACCAATTCAAAAAGTAACGATGGATAAATCAGTCTCATGATTAATTTTTCCATCATACAAAATTGCAAAGAAGGAAAATCAACATTTAGCTGGGGGTACATTGATATGTTTGGAAGTCGCCAAGCTTCTGTTCAGCCAGCATTCACTGGAATAGCTTCGGTAGCGGTGTTAAAATTATGAAATCTAGCACCAGCAAGGCTCAAATTTGAGCTGATGAAAGGCGTAGTGAATCAATAGCAGTTTGCAGTGTCCCAGCTAAAATTTAATTTCTTTCTTTTTGTTTTTCAATTAGTTAATATTATTAACCGTAAGCAATAATATACAAATTTTTGCTACAGTCTGATTAAAATTGTTCTCAAATTGCGTTTGTGTTCGTCAACTTCGTCTTATGAGCTTAACTAAAGCAATAATTGAATTAATATCTTCGACGTTTGGTGATGATGCATACGTAACTCGCACAGTGTGTGGCATTGCTCCGTCCTGTTGGAACCATATGTCCTCCAGACCTACACCATTCAATTGCGGCAGGAAAAAACTCGGTTAACATGGCTCTATAGAGCGTTGTCGTTTCAAGAGCGGCTTCCTCGGAAAGAAATTATCCGATGACCCCTCCATGCAGTCACTTTGAACGGGTGTGTAATGGCTCCTTGTGCAATTTCGGTGCCCAAAAAGTGATAGTTTTTCTAGTTCACATACGCACTGATGTCAAAGAATGAGCGAGTGGGACACAGCTTACCACAACGTTTCTATTCAAGTTCCTAATCAAGGCACAAACTCAAATACTTTATTACAATTGAAAAGTTTATTTATAATGAATTCAGAGCATTTATCTGAGATGGGTGTGTTGTCTCTGTTACGGTGGCGAAAGAACTAAAACATCGTAAAAAATGTCATATTGACATGTGATGACAATGATTGCCATCTCGCTTATAAAATCCAAAATTGTTGGATTTCACTGAGGTGAAAATACGCCTCATCGCTCATTATGATTTTGGTCGAAAAATCGTCCACTTCGTCATAGACATGATTATTGCGCGAGTTAACAAAAAAAATGTTAACATTAATTGTCCAAATGTATAAACTGCAATATTTAGATTTCCATATAATTTTGCATGTTGATTTCCGTTCCCATTAAAACTGCTGACACTATGTCTACAATAAAAATAACTAAACAGGTGATTTCTCAGAAATTAGGTAAACATAACAAAATAACATTTTATTAAATAATGTACTTTTAGTTTTAAGTTCAGTTCTTAATAATGAATCAATAAAGACGGAGGGTTACTCCCGAATAAAAAATTATTTTTTTTATTAAAATAAATAATAGATTCATTAAGTCGCGTTCTAGGGGAGTGTATCCCCTCCATGGCTTGTTCACTTATATTCCACAGCTGTTTAGTTCACATTTGACATTAGCCGCCCTTTGCGAAAATAAGAGCAAACTTCAAATGAGGTGATTTATTTTGGGTCACCTTGTGGAAACTTGAAATTTGCGTCGCGCGTGTAATTAATTGCATGCCCGCTACAACAGCAAGTGTGAAAAACAGCAGAAAAAGGGTGTCCCCATACAAGAAACTGTGAGAGGTATTTTGTAACTCTTGAGCCGTAAGCGAAAGAGATCTGAAAATTGTATAGATGGCACTGGTCTTTTTGATTAAATGAAAACCAAAGCGTAATAGATATGACAGATATTCTATATTTCGTTTGAGACTGCATATGAAATCTTTAATGACGATGTTGGACTTTGATAGTGCTATTTCGCTCACCGCAACTGTTACCAATTAACTGCATTACCTGCTTTATAGTTTTTATCATCCTTTTTTTGTTTTATAAGTGTATGGGAAATTCTAAAGCTACAAATTCATTGTCATTTTTGCCTCATATGGGTGTTTACTTTTAGCTTGTAATTCTACCAAATATTTTACGTTTTCAACATCTTTTCTTTAGTTTTTCTTACTTGTAAAACAGCCATAGCCAAGCCGCCAGAGCTTGTAGTATTTATATACTTTATTTATATACATACATTTTTCTTAAGCCCTTAAAATCAACGGCATAAACATTTTATGTTTTACGACGCCTTATGTCATTTGACTAGAGATACCAAGACGAGACATAAATCACATAAATCAACAACTAAATTTATTTTTATTTCATCATAATATTTATAGTAAGTTTTTATTTGCGTCAAGCCACTTAATAACACCACACAGAACGAGCAGGAAAATAATGTTGTATCCTGCCGAACGGCTGGTGGTAGAAAGTGTAATATTTTCTCTAACTTTTTTTTCAAGTTTTCAGCTGGCTGCGTGTTTTTATTGAACGACATTCATTTTTACATTTTTACTCTCATGGAATAAATTTTATTCCACATTTTTTATATTTAACAATGTTTTTAAGCTCTGCATAAATATGTTTATATGCAAAAAACAAGAATCGGAATAAAAATTATCACTGCATAGTCAAATAATTTAACGAGCAGGAAGTTAGAGGCTTAGGAAATTAACTGAATAAAACTCTAGTTTTCCATGTACTTTTGTATTAATAAAGAACCTATATGTGGGTATTTCCATGAAATGGTCCACCGTTAGTTAAAAAATCAAAACGCTCGCACAATATTTTTAAGCACAGAAAATTGAAAAAAAAAAACTATTGACATTTTATTATGTAAAAAAAAATTTTAACTTATAATAATTTTAAATGATGGTAAAAACTTCCGAAAATATATGCTAAATTACAAAAATATGTATGAAGGTAAAAAGTGTCACGTGCGTAATCAAAAAAATTTTTTTTTCTTAGCCAACCCATGCACACTTGTTTTTGAAGAAACCATGATTATAAAGGTCCATTAATAACCTTTATAAAAACATTTTTTCCGTAATAAAAATCTTCTACAATTCGCCTACTTTTGCAATATTTCATGCTGCTTTAAAAGGCACTTACGTTTTTTGTCACGAGCGTAAGTCAACTTTGATCGCATGGAACTTGGGTACCCAGTGCTCAATTTTCCAATATATATATACTTTTTGGAAGGAACTCATCACATTAAATGTAACAATGGCCAAATTCTATTCAAAAATTCCAACCCATTTATATTTTTATAATATTCAAAACAATTAAACGTGCACAAATGTCACGTGCGTAACCATGGAAACACCCATATATTTCATCCCACTCTTCAGCTCACAAGCAAAAACTTTCAAAAGCCAGTTCTTGTAATTGTTGATGCTATTTTTAGGGCTTTTTTTTTTTGCAAACCACTACATTCAATAAAATTTGTTTTTGGAATCGAATTTATCAAAAAAAAAATTTGCTTTGGAATTTTTTCGATTGGAATGGGAATTAATCGCACATGAAATAGACTGAGTAACCACTAATCAAGTCCATGAAAAAATTACCAAAATAAAATGGCAAAAAATTTACTTGAACATAAAATTTTTTTTATATTTTTTCTCATACATTTTTTTTAATTCTCCTACACACTTTTTTGGTATTTTTATTGTTTTATCTCTTCCCCATTTTAATATTTTTCTGTCTCACAACTGGAAATTATTATTAAAAAACATGAATAACCAAAAATTTTATAGTGTTTTCAACATAAATTTAACTTGAAAAATTCAATCACAGGACTTTTTTCGATTCTTTTGCATAAAATAGTTCAGCAAAATTAAACAGTTTTCAAAACTTTTTTAATAACTATAAATTAGACATCATTACCCAATCACTGATATATAACTTGGTTATTTTGCCTTTCTTTGCATGCAAATTTAATAGATTGCAATGTAGCAACTCGAGTGGTTTTCGGCAAGAAAAAGTAGAATTTTTTTTTAATTGCTGAAAAAAAAATTTTTTTATTTACTTCAAAGCTTACAATATTGTTTGTCAGTGTTATTAGAATCGAAAAACATACAAATGTTCGTTATCGCTTCATATATACCGGAGATATAGCGTCAAACTGCTTCTTAGGAAATTTACTAATTCTCATTTGGTTCATGGGAATTATGTAATAAGTAGTTAAGTTTCAAAACATGAGTTGATTCGCATCAACGAAATGTCGGCGGCATATGGACGGCTGAAAAACATTTGTAAGGTCTATTTTTGGGCCTGAATTCATGTAAGCAAATAGTTCAAGACAATAATAAAATCACAACTCATTTTACTTGCCTTATGAAAACTGTAAAATATTTACGCAAACTTTCAAGATTTTAATCCAAACATGTTAAAAAATACAGCTGCTTATCACCGTTAAAATTATGTTACGTAATCGTTAATGTAAGCGATGAAAAATGTGGACAAAAATTACGGTCATGGGATCGTTTAATGTCATTGAATTGCACCGCTGATGACGATAGAAGGCTACTAAGAAATAACAGATATTTTTCCCCAATATCAGTCCACACATACCCCATAAGAAATTTCACCTGAAAGCGTTGAAAAACAATTTTTCATGGCAAAAAGTGAATTTAATAAAAAAAAAAAACGAAGGTAACTAAAAGTTGAAAAGTTTTTTTTTCCCCAATTCCAGTGCAAATAAATGCGATATATAGCGCAAACTGGTATTTAAAGAAATTTCAGCTGTAGCGGGATGAGTGTGTAACATGAGAAGTTTTGATATCGGTATTATAAATATTTTTTATATAATTATTTTTTGCGTAGAGTATGTCATTCTTTTTGGCTTCTATTTTTGTTTATTGCTGGCGTATAAATATTTTTATTCATATTTTTTTTTCGCTGAAAATGTCATGCCCCCAAATTACTGAAAGTGCTGGGCATCATTTTGTATTCAAAAAAAAAAAAAAATGTGTCTGCCTGCCACTGATTGCCGCCACAATGGCAATTGAAAACTTTAACCACAGCTAAAAAAAACTCAATGTTTTCGATAACCATTGATTGTTGTCATTAAAATGCATACGCCCCCAAATTGACTTGCTCGGCCCCACAAAATCAGCGATCAGTCTTTAAGTGTAACTGGTAGTGTCAAGTGGTTTTAAAAATAAATATTTGCAAAAAAAAAAAACAAAATCTAAAATGTTTTGCTTTTTGAAATAATTAAAAGGAGACTTTAAAAATATTGCCACTATCCTGGAAAATAAAAACTAAATAAAAAAGATGTTTAAATATAAACAAATTGAAGTGATTTCAATTTCAATAATTATCACAGTTATTCTAATAACCAAAAGCGCTGCTTTAGTGAATTCGTAAGTATATAGAGATGAAATTTGCCGAAATTATAAATTGACTTTGCAACCAAATTGCAGCCCCAAAATAATTGCCAAGGATGGTCATTTGATTTTCGAGTCCGGCTTGGATCGTAACATCACCTTTGTGCTTAAGGGCAAATCTCGTTTAAATGTGAACAATGAATTCGATATCATTGATTTGTTGTTGCAAACAAATAAGGGGCGTATCTCCTCTTCACTAACGGCACAAAGTGAATGGTCGGAAGAGGAGGATGCCATACTAAAGCAACTTATGGCTGATGTGGGCTCATTGAATACTCGAGTTTTTGGTCCCAATGGCTTGGAGTTTCGCTATCATATGCTACAAAATCGTACCCGTAGCGCCAATCAACTTTTGAGACGCTATAAAATACGCATGTTGCGAGTGGAGAATAGAGTTCAATCACTGTACGATATCCTGGAAACGGACAATTGTAAAAGTAATCCCTGTCAAAATGGCGGTTCTTGTTTAAACATTTTCGGCAGCTTTTCCTGCAAATGTCCCAAGAATTTTGAGGTAAGAACTACATACATATGTATATCGTTTTCAATATAATATAAACAATTGCTGTGTGGCCAAACGCGACACACACATATTAAACAGACTTGATTTTGCCAAATAAGAGCGATAGAAGAAAATATTGCTATAGGGCTTTTCTTCAATGGGTTCTATATAAGCAATAAGTAAGGTGAAGTCGCCAGCTCGGGTGATAACAATTTTTCCAACTGCTTTTTCTATGTTGAAATTTTTTTCTCTATTTTCACTCACCCTCAACAGAGTAGCTGGCATTTCTCTGCTGTGTGTGAGAGAGAGAGAGAGAGAGAGAGAGCGAGCAAAACTATCAGGGCGAATTCAATTTTGACATAACAAGAAGTATTATACACTAACAGAATGTAAGAAATTTTTGCTTGCTACCACCTTTATTTCATTCGCTGAATTGAATTTCCACAACCATTCAATATGGTCCGTAGGCAAGCGCAGTGTTTAATTCACTTTTTACCCTGTATTTCGAAACTGGCTTTAAAGTTTTTGCCTGACTTATGTGCCTCATCTTATTTCTTAGCTCACGTACTTCTGATATATCGGGTATTTCCCCCAAAAAATAGTTTTGTTAAGAGAGACAAGAACCCTTCTCTGAAAACGTTCCAAAGAAGAATACAAAACGGCGTGGACTTACAGATGTCTCCAAATTTTAGCGTATAACTAGTAATTTGACAAATATTCCATACCAGAGAACTGCATAGAAAACCAATCTAGATGCGCAACTTTTTTCTGCTGTATTTTCTAAAATGTTTTTGTGTACTAAATTTGAAAACGGAAATATTCATAGAAGAAGACTACAAAACGACCTGCACTTGTAGATTTGTCCAAATTTTAGCGTATAACTTGTAATTTGACAAATATTCCATACCAGATAACTGCATAGAAACCGCCTTTATAATTTTAATCTTTTAAACATTTAGGGTACCACCTGCGAAAAGGATGTTAATGAGTGTGCTTTTTATGCGGGCACCGATTTGGGCTGTCAAAATGGTGCTCAGTGCATCAATCAGTTCGGCTCGTTTAGTTGCATTTGCCAGCCTGGTTGGTTTGGCATCCATTGTACTCAGCGCAAAGGCGATTGTATGCAATCCTCTGTTTGGGAGCTGTGCGGTCATGGCACTTGTGTCGCCAGTAATGACACCTTTGGCTACAAATGTATTTGCGATCAGGGCTGGAAAACAAACGGCTTAACTCCAGCCTGTACTGTAGATGTGGATGAGTGTGCGGAAAGTCAAACGGTGTGTGTAACCAAATGCATAAATTTGCCAGGCTCGTTTACATGTGCACCCTGTGCGGCCGGTCTGACGGGCAATGGTGTCAACTGTCGTGACATTGATGAATGTGCTACACAAAATGGTGGCTGTAGCTTAAGACCCAAAGTGACCTGCCTGAATTCATATGTAAGTACAGTACAGTAAGAAAAAAAATTGAAGGGACTAGAAAGTGGTCTATAATTATGAATCATATAAAATTTCCAGGGATCCTATCATTGTGGCGAATGTCCTTTGGGCTGGACGGGCGATGGTCGCTTGTGTGAGCGCAGCTCTAGTACCGACACCAACATGGGGGAATCGGTTAAGGGTGCAATAACAACTTGTGCCACCAACAATATTTGCCATCCGCAAGCTCGGTGTCATGAGATTTCTAATACAATTGTGTGCAGCTGTCCTCCGGGTATGGTGGGCAGTGGTATTGGTATAAATGGTTGCTTATTAGGTACCGCCAAAAATTGCCTAAGTCAACCTTGTTTGGTAAGCAAGAGAAAATTTTATCTTTTAAGCCTTAGTATGATTTCAATAATTTTTATACCCTTCACATAAATGTGTAAGGGTATATATAAGTTTGTGATTCCGTTTGTAACGCATTGAAATATCCATCTAAGACCCCATAAAGTATATATATTCTGGATCAGCATCAATAGCGATTACGATTGAGCGATGTCCGTCTGTCCGTCTGTCCGTCTGTCCGTCTGTCCGTCTGTCCGTCTGTCCGTCTGTCCGTCTGTCCGTCTGTAGTCGTTGAAATACCGTTTCTGAGAAAACGGTTTGAGATAGAAACCTCATTCTTTCGCTAAAACGTGTGAAACCTCGGTAGTGGGTCTGCTATTGAAATTCAGTAAGATAGGTCCACGCATAGCCGAGATATATTCAAAAAACCGGGTTTTGAGGGATATTTTGTGTAATTTTTGTATTCAGATTTTTGAAAAAAATTTTTTCTTAAAAACTAAACCATATCATTTTTAGTGCTCATTAAATCCTAGAAATGAAGGAATTTTTTAAATCGGCCCATATATATCCGAGATATAGCGTCTCCCGATTTTTAAAGAAATCGGCTTTATTAGCCAAATAAGACAACTTTTGGCACCGAAGATCAATCAAGATGGTATATATAGGCTATTTAGAGGCAAAAGTGGAAAATTTTTCCACATCGGCCCATATACACTCGAGATATAGCGCCTCCCGTTTTCTCAAGAAGTCGGCTCTAAAAGCCAAATAAAACAACTTTTGGTATCAAAAATCGATTAGAATGGAACATATAAGGTGTTTAAAAGCAAAATTGGAAAATTTTTGAAATCGGTCCATATATATCTGAGATATAGCGACTCCTGATTTTTCAAGAAATCCGCTCTTTAAGCCAAATAAAGCAATTTTTGGCACTAAAAATCAATCAGAATGGTACATATAGACTATTTAGAGGCAAACGTGGAAAATTTTGGACATCGGCCCATATACACTCGAGATATAGCGCCTCAAGTTTTCTCAAGAAGTCGGCTCTAAAAGCCAAATAAAACAACTTTTGGTACCAAAAATTGATCAGAATGGTACATATAAGGTGTTTAAAAGCAAAATTTGAAAATGTCTACAATCGGTCTATATATACCTGAGATATAGCGTCTCCCGATTTTTCAAGAAATCGGCTCTATAAGCTAAATAAAACAACTTTTGGCACCAAAAATCAATCAGAATGATACATATAGGTTAGTCAGAAGCAAAACTGGAAATCTTTTTGTCATCGGCCCATATATGTTCGAGATATAGCGCCTCCCGATATCTCAAGAAGTCGGGCCTGGAAGCTAAACGAAACAGTTTTTTGCACTAAATATTTGTCGAAATGGTACATACAGGCTGTTTAGGGGCAAAATTAGAAAATTTTTGGACATCGGCCCATATGCACCCAACTTTTGGTACCAAAAATCAATCATAATGGTACATACATATGTATATAATATTATATACATATGTATATAATATTTGCGATCATGTATGAATGTATGTATGTATGTATGTATGTATGTATGTATGTATGTATGTATGTATGTATGTATGTATGTATGTATGTATGTATGTATGTAGATACGTTTGTATGTATGTAGGTATGTATGTATCTACATATGTATGTATGCATGCAAGTATGTTAGCATAAACAATTTTTTTGCTTTGGTGTAAAAATGTGTATGTATGTACATACATATGTATACACGAGCTTGAAAATGAAAGTGATATAAAGAATTGTTGAAAAAAGGGTACGCAATGAAATTCTTTTAAACAATTGCGTCTTCAAATTCATTCACACAAAAAATCATTTTGGGTTTCCCTACGTACTTACATATGTACATACACACACACATGTGTATGATGATACGCAATAGATCATCAACAACGTGCACAAGAAAAAAATAATTTTGTAAAAGCAAGCAATGTAAATATGTATGTATGTATGTATATATGTATGTATATAATCATTGTTTTATGGAACACACTGAAAATATTCAATAATAAAGAATTTATTTTAGAGTTTTCTATTATAGATACATACATACATACGTATGCATGTACCCACATACGTAAGTAAATTGAAAAGAAAATCACACTTAATGGCAATGTTTAGCATTATAATTCAAAAATAATGCAATTATATGCAATTTTTTGTTAAATAAATTTTACTATAAAGTTAACTGATAAATATGTAATTAAGAAATACATTTTGCTTTTCTTTATTTCATTGATATTAAAAAGAATTGGTGTCACCCAGTGGTTGAACTTGAGCATATTAGGAATTATTTAAATAAAAGTTTTGCAGCCTGTGTTAAATCCCGGTAGTGGATCTGATATTGAAATTCAGAAAAAATCGGCCCATTTAAAAGCCAAATAAAACAACTTTTCGCACCAAAAATCAATCGGAATGTATGTACCATTGTGAAGGGTATTTAAGATTCGGCCCAGCCGAATATAGCACTCTTACTTGTTTCTTCTATTATTTATTTAGAATGGCGGTACTTGTGTGGACAGTGGTGAGAGCTATAATTGCATATGTCCCCTGGGCTTTGCGGGCCCCACTTGTACACCGGCTCCTAGTCTCTGCTCGCCTAATCCCTGCCACAATGGCGGACGTTGCACCGTTATCAAAACTGCCACCATTATTAAATATGTGTGCGAATGTCGTCCCGGTTTTCGGGGCGAAAAATGTGAAAAATCTGCCAATGATTGTGGTGGCATATTGAGGGGAGAATCTGGGCGCTTGACTTATCCCCCGGCTGGACAATCCAAATACGAACACAACTCCCAATGTGCCTGGATTATCAGAACCAATGAAAGTTTGGTGTTAAATGTCACCTTCAACGATTTCGAGCTGGAAGATGCCACTGAGTGCCGTTTTGATTGGCTGCAGATAAATGATGGTCACAGTGCCGGCTCTCAGATAATCGGACGCTTTTGTGGCACCCATAAACCATTGGGTGGCAATATTATATCATCTACTCATCAGCTGTACTTGTGGTTCCGTTCAGATAATTCGTCTGCTAGAGAAGGTTTCGATTTGGAATGGAATTCTATACCACCACAGTGTGGAGGCCTGGTAAATGTTTCTACGCATGGCACAATTTCCAGTCCGGGCTCACCCGGCAATTATCCCAAAAACCGAGACTGTCACTGGTCATTGAGAGCACCAACTGACAAACGTTTAAAATTGACTTTCTTTAGTTTACAAATTGAAAAACATTACAGCTGTAATTATGATTACTTGGAGGTATGTGCAATGAAAATACTTTCAAATTGGATATTAAATATTATCTCCTCCTTTTTTGCGACAAGATAACTGATGCCATTTCGGGAGAAACGTTGCAGAAATTTTGCAACTCTTCACATCCCCAGCCACTGCTATTGCCCACTAATGAAGCCACTATACACTTTCATTCGGACAATATTGGCAGCGATGCTGGCTTTCAGATCTTCTATTCCACCGAGGAGCGTATTCACAACTGTGGTGGCGTCTATACTGCCAAAGAGGGCAGTATACAATCGCCCCATATACAGGATGAAAGCATTTCCTGTGAATACGAAATACGCATGGCTGCCAGCCAATCCATATCCGTACGCTTTCAGGTTTTTAAAATGGGACAAGAGGACTGTGTAGAGGTGAAAATGAAGAGGATTTAATTTGTTCCAGCAATTTTAATTTGGTTAATTTTTTCTCTCTGCAAGATCTATGACGTTAAACCCACTTCTAGTGAAAATATATTGCAAGCAAAATACTGTGGAGAATATGAAGTGATACCGCCCCTGATACATTCTCAATTCAATAAAATGGTTATAAAATTCTATGGCAAGCCAGGTGCCGAATTCAAATTGAACTATTACACAGGTAAGAGCCTAATCGATTAATCGAGGACCGGCATAATGATCCTGGACCAAAGAGGCGAAGGTTTTGTTAGCAATAGCTAAGATTTATACATACATATATGAGCTTTCTTCGTTCTACAAAATGCTTATGATCCTTTCACTGGACATTCTTTTATAGTTTTAATTTGGCCCAGTATAGATTAGGGAGTCAGGGACGGATTTTCATTGCCCAGCTACCCGCAAGAGTGAAAGATAATCAATGCGTTCGAGGGTTGTATGGCAGTGCTTTGTAATCACCAGCTATAGTTCAGTAAACCTAAAATTGGTTAACGTCAGCACCTGATATGTTGGCCTTATCTAATGCAGAACATATATGTATAGTAAGGGTGAAAAGAGATGCCTAATTAGCTCCCCCCGAATAACTGTTCCATCATCGCGGTAGCAATTATAAATCATCTATTGTTTAGAGAGATTTTGGGCTTATGCTTACTGCAATATCCAAGAAAGCAAAAGAATATTAAACAACTAACCTGACACGCCCATTATTTTTGATAGTCAAATTCCCTGCATGACCAGTTGGCAGATTTTAGCAGCTGCTCTCTTAAAAGCTAGGTTGAATATTTAATAATAGAGCAAAAATTCCATTATTGAAAGAAGCTTTGACTTAAAGTGACGGAAGTATAAACCCCGTTATAGAAATTAACTTTGAACTAAAGCTTTATAGTCGTCGATTTGAGGCTTAGGTTTTCTCCTTCAAATGCCACATTTCAGTCCAGGCAGGAACTCTCGCTGGTCATAGACGGAAGACCTATAGCCAGAGAAAGTTCCTGCATACATTCATCAGCAGGCGCTGATCTTCGTAGTACCAATCTAACATTTAGAGCGAGAGCTTAGCATAAACCACTACTTTACGATGAACCCTAGAGATTTGCTCACCAGGTCCCAGAGTTTCCGGCTGATGTTTATTACTCTAACTTATCATTTCAATTATCTGTATCTAAAATTTCTCCGCACAGATTGCTCATATCACTTTGAGGCACCTGAGGGTGTCATACAGACACCCAACTATCCCCAGCTAAGCAAAAAGGAACGTCTTTGCACCTATAAAATTCTAACGGAGCCCAATACTGTCATTTCCGTACATGTAGATGATTTCGATTTAAGAGATTCCAGCATTGATCAAACCGATTGTGTTTACACTCAATTAACGGTGAGTCTATTTCTTTGGGGGCTAAAAATTTAGTAATAATTAAATTTCTACCTCGCGGCTGCCAGCTAAATGATGATGTGAATAAAAATTTAATGGGCCCTTATTGTGGGGAAAAAACACCTCCAGCTGATTTTGTTTCAAAAACCAATATGCTTATATTCTTATTAAAAACGGGTCTAACTACCATGGGACGAGGCTTCAAGTTGTCCTATAAAGCAATTCCTATGGGTGCAGGTGCATGTGGTGGTGTTTATACCAAGCCGGGTTATAACATCAAATTGCCCACCGATGCGGAAGGACTTTATATGCACGACTTGACTTGCTATTGGATGATATTTGCACCTAAAGATAAATTTATAGTCATTGATTGGATCTCATTTCATTTGGAAGAATCAACAGATTGTAGCTATGATTATGTAGAGCTGTATGATAATTTAGCCAATGAAGAAAGTCAAGCTTTAGAGAGGTAAGTCTGAATTTTAGTTTTCTTAATAAGTTTCCTATAAATACAACAAATTATTACTTCCATTAAAATGAAATATGTTCTGTCACAGCACCGTTTTTTGAGTAGATATCTAGCCTCATGTTCTGGCTTCCAAAGCAGAATAAAACAAACGGTTCGTGTGTTTTCCTGCATTATTCCAGATACTGCGATGCTCTCTCTCTCTCTCTCTCTCTTTCTCTCTCCTTGTTTTGTCTCGCTGTTTTTTGTCTGACACGTTGCAAGTGTACTCTAAATCCAATTTTTCCTTCATTATTACAGACACTGCTAGCACTCTCTTCCTCTCTCTCTCTCTCTCTCTCTCTCTCCGTTTTTTTATTTTGTCTCTTTGTTTTTTGTGTGATACTTTCCAATTGTACTCCAAATCAAATTTTTCCTTCATTATTACAGATACTGCGATGCTCATCGGCCCCAGTCCTTCTTTACACACTCGCGCATGATAACTGTCAAATTTGTATCCGATTCAACAGATACTGCCAAAGGTTTTGAGTTCACTTACAGATTTGTAGATGCTGCCAATCAATGTGGTGGCAAAATATACTCTTCTTCCACCGGTAAGATACATACACCATTGTGGCCTTTAAATTATCCCAGTGATCTGGATTGTATTTGGACTATTAATACACCTCCCGCTACTCAAATGGAGCTACAAGTCAATGTATTTGATGTGGAAAGGTCACAGAATTGCTCTAGTGATTGGTTGGAAATAAGGTAGTTGTGCTTGTTTTGAGCTCCACCAGAAAATAGTATTATTCAATTTTTTGTTTTTAAGAAATGGTGGCTCCAATCAATCAACTTTATTGGGACGCTTTTGTGGCAATATCACAAATATTCCTCATACTATACCCTCGTTTACAAATCAAATGTATTTGCATTTTCATTCGAATGGCTACAGTAACAAAAGAGGTTTTCAAATACACTGGTCGGCATTCTCCAATGGCTGTGGCGGTAACTTGGAAGGAGCACAAGGCATTATTACTTCACCCTACTATCCGGAACCCTATCCCAATAAAGCCGAATGCGATTGGAGAATACATGTTCATCCGGGCTCCGCCATACATTTAACAGTTGAGGATCTGGCTTTGGAAAGTTATTCGAATTGTCGCTATGATACCTTGTCCATATATGAAGGAACGACAGACAATAAAATTCACTTGGCCTCCATATGCCAAATGAATGAGGACCGTAAACCTATAGAATATTTTATTGATAACCATGAGGCTTTGATACAACTTACAACAGATGAGACTAATCGCGAAAGAGGTTTTCTATTATCCTACAAAGCCAATTGCTCGGCTACATTGACCAAAAACTATGGGGTCATAGAAAGTCCTAATTATGGCGCTGGATTTAGTGACTACAGTGATGAAGTGAATTGTACTTGGACACTCAAGGCTCCCAAAGGCAATCGCGTACAGGTTGAGTTAAACTATTATGATGCCATTGACAAAAAGGCGGTTTTGGATATAAAAGATGGTAATAATGTGACTTACCAGTTGCAAGCGCAGGGTCAGACCATAAACTCTTCGAGTGATAGCTTAATCATACGACAGACCTCCAACAAGTTGAATTTCCAGCTGGAATATGCCATGGTGGGCTGCATTCAAGCATTTCATACAAACGAAGGCAAGTTTGACTCACCCAACTATCCAAAACCTTATCCCAATGACATCGAATGTCTTTGGGAAATACGCACTCAGCCGGGTATGGGTATTGAAATAAAAATTGAAAATATGGATATAGAAGAATCAGTAAATTGCACAAAGGATGCTTTAATAATAACACCGCATTATCACAGCCACAATGTGAAGGAACGACACTGCGGCAAACAAGAAGAGCTAGTGATAAGTTCTGCCAGTCATAAAATGTTTGTGCGATTCGTCAGCAATAGCCAGGTTAATGCCAAAGGCTTCCAAGTGCAGTATAAAACTAAAACGAGTGGTAAGTTGATAATTAATATTTGCCTCTTTTTGCGTTTTCTATTTATTATTATTCCTTTAAAGCTTGTGGCGGCTTGTTTAAAAGCAAAAATGGCATCATTACATCGCCCAAATATCCTAATAATTATCCGGAAAATTCGGATTGCGAATGGACTATAACGGTGGCAGAACATCATTCTATTATTTTGACAATGGAAGAGTTGGACCTGGAAGATTTTTACGACTGCGAAATGGATTATGTAGAGGCCTATGAGGAAAGAACTGACAGAGATACTGAACCTCTGCAACTGTTTAAGCAGTGCGGTAGCATGAGCACGGAAACCAATAATACCTGGAGAAGTTTAAGTAACACAGTTACTGTGCATTTTCAATCGGATGACTCTGTGTCAGCCAAAGGTTTTAAATTGAGTTATATTGAGGTGAGTTGGCGAATGGAGCAGCATGGAACTAAAGAAACGGAATGCAGTCATTATTGGTACCTCTTATATTTGAAATCTGATGAAACAGGATTAATTTCTTTCATGGCAGCATGTAACCAGTACTTTTCTAGCAATTTATGGGAAAGTAGTATGCCATGTTATGTCACAGAAGCTGGAGATATACGTTTTATAGAAACTCGGCGTTTTTTTAGATGTGCTGGCCTTAGACTTCAAGTGTGAGATTCGCCCTTGCAGCCTCACTCTTGAATTTTCTTAATTTTCAAACCGCTATAATCGCTTACTTGGTTTTCTACAGTGACTCTTGTCCATTTGCTTGCTCTTAAGTGATCCTCTTCTGAAACCTAAGGGTGCAGTAGGTGAAATTAAATCCACCTCAGCTCCGATTTTATTGGCACATGAACAAGCAAAACTATGGCTTCTAAGGCAGGGAAAATCAACGCGTGATGCAAGTGGAGTCCTTACATACGCTCAAAGTGACTGCTTGGTGTGCCGTTGAAGCTAGAGGATTCATCGGGCCATTGTTTTGTTCGTTCTATAGGGCCATATTCACCGATTTTTTTCTGGCGCAGTTGAACGAATTAGCTCTGGAGGACATGTAGATCGAACAAGAAGGAGCAACGGCACACACTGCGTGAGCCACAACTGATAATTTGAAAGCCAAACAATATCGTGTAACTTCTTTTGGCCCACCTGTTGTTGCAACTGTTGTCCTTGTTTTGGCCTTTAAAGGATCCCCTGTTGAAACCAAAGGGTAGAACGATAAAAACATCTTAAACACTGATCCTCGATGGAGCTTTATCATCAAAAATTTTATTAAATTTACCCACCCAGCAACATTTTTGCCCTAAAATGATTCTTTTTAGTTACTATAAACAGGACAAGTAGCGCTTGTATGCCAAAACGTTCTGAGCACTTATAACCTCAAATATATCCAACTTTTCGACAGAGCTGTCAGTTGCTAGGTTGCCGTACTAGAATTATTATTCAGCTCAGCCCTGGCAGCGTTTCTTCAGCAATGGCCTTAAGATCTCAGAAATGAAAGTAGGAAGGATGTAATTATCCTTCACTTAGCACATCCATTCTAGCGCAGTTGGATCAGCTTGTATGAGTAGTATAAGACGGTTTTCCCAGAGAGAGGAAAGATCGTAACTAATTAATCGCAAAACAGTCCTAGAGCTCCAGATGATTTGCCACTTCCAAAAAAAAAAAAAAACAAATTCCGTTTCTTTTTCATAACTTTTATACATCAAATACTATCATTTATTCTATTAATTTCAATCAATATGAAACACTTATCTTCCAATTATTCCAATTTAGGACTGTGGCGAACAGATTACAATTGAAGAAACCACATATGCCATGATACAGTTTTACAAACATGAGCTGGTCAATAAAACCTGTGAATGGCAATTCATATCGAAAGATCCCACCAAACATGTTGCGCTCACCTTCCGCCATCTTCTCATAAATCCAGCTTTAGCCAGTTTATACCCCACTGAGACGGACTGCATGGACAGGGGTGTAGTGGTGTACGATGGTGCCTCTGATACTGCACCAGTGCGTTCAAAATTCTGTAGATCTCATCCACCGGAAATCTATTCAAATGGCCATGCCTTAACAATGAAAGTGCCCCTAAATCTGATATCGGAAATTTATGCGTTCGCCTACCAAGTAGACAATTATTGTGGCAATGTTTATCAATCGTTGACAGGAAGATTTGCTTCACCTTATTATCCTGCTTCATATCCTGTTAATATACAATGTTCTTGGTACATAGAGGCCAGCAAGGGAAATAGCATAGGCTTGACATTTGAAACTATGGACCTGGAAGAGTCCGATGAGTGTAATAATGATTATGTGGAAATAAGAGAAGGTGAAACTCTGGGTAAATTGTTAGCAGTTTATTGTGGCAAGCAACTGCCACCTGTGGTAAAGGGGTCGGAACAGTTGGTAATACATTTTAATAGTAACGACGATATAGTGGGTCAAGGTTTTATTGCATCATATTATTATGGTAAGTGTAGGAGGAGCAAGGCAAGTTCTTTGGGTTTTTAGTAGATTGTTATAATTTTTTTTGCAGTAAAACACAATGAGTTGAATGGTACCCAAGGAACTATAGAATCTCCTGCTTATCCAGCCAAATTTCACAGTGATGAGTTGTACAGTTGGCGTATAACAGTGGATAAAAATTATGTCGTTTTACTCTCTATCAAACATATTGTGGACGCGGATATTCCCTTCATCAAGGTAAGTGTTGAATTAGCGCTCTGCACGTTTAAGCCAGGGATACGGTTTAGCATGAAAAGGTAAAATTGCGCTTTAAAGAATGGATTGGTGCAGGTAGTTTCTTCTCACGGTTGCTATGAATTTTCCAAATGGGCTCAAGTTTATTTCCGATGTAGCACAAGGCTGCATTCATTCTGCTAATCATTTTCTTTATATTTAGTCTTAAGGGCAATACTTTCTTCCATTCACTGCTTAGACTGACAAGTACTTGCCATTCATATCCATTTGGTGTTAGGACTTGTTTTGCGGAGATTTCAGCCGAAAGGTAGATTATGAACGCGACGCCTAGAGATGAGCGGCTGATAGCTTGTGAATGAAATCATAAGAACAGGGTTGTTTGCAGCATTTAGAAATAAAATACCCCGAAATGTTTATTAACGCTTAGATACCTGACTTCAGGTAATACCTAATTTGCTTTAGGTGGCGGTATAATCATTAGGGATTCGAAAGCTCATTTTGGAGAATATAAACTCAGCATGATGTTCCCTGGACTGAACTCATCTTTCCTATTGCAAAAGAAGCAATTTTGAGCTGCATCCAATCAAACGCTAAATAACCCTCTTATGTACTATAAGGAGTGTTAATTAAGACCCCCTCCCCCCCCCAGGTGGAGACCCCTTGTTGTGGATAAAACGTACGCCAGCAATAAAAGCTGTACTTCAGTCAGCCGCTGAGCGGACATCCATTATTGAAACAACTGCAAATGAACTCTTAATTTACAACTGCTAGTATTTTTTGCTTTATTTTCTCTCTCTCTCTCTTTTAGTTTTATGACGGCTATTCCGATATAGGAGCCACTATTGACTATACCACCTCATATATTGTACGCTCCAATACCAACATTTTGTACTTCACTGCCACACGGGGCCCCTTCCAGTTTGAATGGCAACAGCTGTCTAAGCAGGTGGTACGCAGCAATCAGACAGCAGAAAAAATGTCTGAACTTTGTGGCAAGCAAAATTTACGCATAAATAATACCATTTTCTTCAATTCACCCGGCTTCCCTGAAGGTTATGGGGAAAACTTGCAATGCTCTTGGATTTTTATAGCCAATAATGTCGCCATGCATACTGAAATATCGTTTCTAAAAATCGATATGGAAGAGTTCGATGAATGTTTTGCCGATTATATAAAAATTTCGAAAAGTAGAGATCTACAAAATTGGCAAGAGATGGCAAAAATATGCAAAGAGTCTGCCGCTAAACTTATGAAGTATGAGGGAGGTCCATATTTGAAGGTGGAGTTTGTAACAGATTCTGCCGTCAACAAGACGGGATTCTCATCGCTTGTATCGATCCGTTGCGGCTCGGAACTAACTGAGAAAAGAGGTTTTGTTAATATAACCGAACTGAAGGGTAACGGAGCTGGCAGGTATACAGAGGAATGTGTGTGGACCATTAAAGTAAGACAGGGCAGACGTATACGCTTAACATTTCCGGACTTTTGGTTGCGCACCCCGAATCCTGAGAGCACTTGTTATACGTACTTTCTGGTACGCAATGGCATGGCTGAGGACTCACCGTTTTTGGGCAAAGGCAAATACTGTGAGAATGATATCAGTGATGTTTTGGAAACCTCATCCAACAGGGCTTACATTAAATTTGTACGTTCCAATTATGTGGTCTATAGAGCCTCCTTCCATTACGAAGAAATCTCCCATGAATGCTCCAAGGAGATAGTTTTGAGCGAGAACTTCAAATGGGACCGCATGCAAACTATAAGCACCCCCAATTACCCCAATATACCTGATCCTCATTCTGAGTGCATCTGGAAGATAACAGCTCCCTTGCATAAAACTATAACTCTAGACTTTTTCGGTGATTATGATTTGATACCAGTGAATAGCGACTCCAAGCAGTGTGAATTGGAATATATACAAGTTAGTGATGGTGGCACGGAAATGGCTCCCGTAATAGGCAAATACTGTGGTAAAACCAAACCCAATACCATACATTCTTCAGGTAATATATTGAGAGTATTGTATTTCACTGATGTGTCGGAGCCTCATAAGGGATTCCAGGCGAATGTCAGCATAAGTCTGTGCGGCGGCTCCTACTATGACTCAGAAGGTACCATAACGGCTCCCTTGCTGCAACTCAAACCCAATCAAAAAGAGTTGGAATGTATTTATAACTTAGAAATGCCTTTGGGTTCCACCATTAACATTAGTATAGATAAAATCGATTTGCCCGAGCCTCTAAGCGAAAGCAATGATGATTGCAAGATGGAAACCCATTTAGAACTACAAGAAATAGATGCCTTCTCCACGGACAGCGAAAATATAACTGACACCTTGTTTCTGTGCGGCTCTGAAAGCAATCGTTATATTGTGGAAACCAACAAGTTGAGAATAATTTTGCGCATTAAAAACAGCCATTACAGTCCGAATAGCTTCCAAATTAGCTACTCAGCCATAGGAAGCAGATGTTCCCAGACCATAGAGAGTGTTCGCGGTATTTTGCAAACACCAAACTATCCCGTGGGTACAGGAGCACCCATACACTGTACTTGGCACCTGAAAGCGCCCAAAGGCTTACGTTTTAAAGTTGAATTCTTAGACTATGATGCGGGCAGTGAACATGCCTCAGAGCGGGTGTATAGACGTGTGTCTTTTGCCAATGACAAAAAATTGACTTCGATTATAGAACGTCTTACGGACACGCCACCTCCTGTGATCTATTCCACCGACAACACCATGACCATTGATGCCTTAATATTGTCTTTCTATAAAAATCGTGGTTTCAAATTGAAATACTCCGCCGATGAGTATTCAACTCATTGTCAAAGCTTTTTGTGGTTCTACGATGATGAGCTCATGGAACGGCCCCAAACTGTGCAACTGAAAAGAGAAAACAGCAACAAGTCGGTGTACTGTTCGTATGACTTAAAGCCCAGTTTTAATCACACCTTGTCCTTGCAAGTCAGCAAAGTGATCAATTACAACATAAGCCAGCCGTGGTATATGATTTCCTGTCCCTATTTCTCACCCGTGCAAATACAGGCAGGCGATGTGCGCATCTTGCCTTCGTTTATGTGCCGCAATGAGAGCCAGCCTGCTATGAGATTGCCGTTTGCCAGCAAACTTGTTTTGACCGCCAACAAGCGCAATTCCTTGCAGGAGCTGGAACTTCAGCTGACATCTTACAAGTGTGGCGGTGTTTGGCCCTTGCAATACTATGATAATTTCGTTATAACCCAACCGGATATGAAGAATCATAGCGGTCGCTTAGAATGCGCCTGGGCAGTATGGGCATCCACGGCCGATGATACCAGTGAGCCACCAGCATTTGCTGATATTTTGGAAACTGTACAAGTAGATGTCGCTCTTGCCACCGACTTCAAAGGCAAGTGCGACGAAGAGTATTTAGTGCTGTACAATGGACCCAACCAAAATTCACCGCACTTGGGTCGTTACTGTGAACAGTCTTCAATCACAAATGTCGTGGCCACGGGTGGCGTCTTTGTGGAGTTCATAACCCAAAACTACAATCCTTTATCTGTATTCAATTTGAGCGTACATGAGGGCAGCGGCTGCGGCGGTGTTTTACAATATCCCTATCGTGAAATAATGTTTGATTACCAGTATAAAAATAATGTGGAATGTGTTTGGGACTTGAGTACTCAGTCCGGTTTCCATTTGGCTGCTATTTTTGTCAATCGCTTTTTCATAGAATCATCACCCAACTGCACCAAAGATTATCTTAAAATACAGCAGAAATCTTTAACAGGCGAATGGCAAGATATTGCTAGACTATGCGGTCGCTCACCACCGGCCTGGGTGAACACCACCACCACTGCGATGCGCATTATTTTCCGTTCAGACGATGCGGTGACAGGCAGCGGCTTTACCATTAACTTTGAGCGCAATTGTGGCGGCATTTTGTATGCCACCGACAAAACACAACAAATAGCTTCGCCCAACTATCCCGCCGATTATCCTTCAGATGTGGTGTGTAACTACACCGTTGTAGCCCCTTCTGCACTCATCAAATCAGCAGACGATAGCTTATTTGTGCGTTTTAAAGATTTTATGCTGGAAGAGTCACCACTAGAGAAGTGTATATACGACAGTGTTACCATTAACCTGCTGAATCGTCATGATCAAAAGGAATCGATTGTGCTGTGTGGCCGTAAACAGGACTACGAAGTTAGATCCAAGAAATCCATATCAGTTATATTCAAAACCGATGGCAGCTATAGTCGCAAAGGTTTTCTGATGGAATATGGCCGCAATAAATGTGGAGCCGTTATAACAAGCTCGGCCATTATAGTGTCTCCCAGAGATTCTGCTACGCAAACGTTTCCCCACAGCAGTGTCTGCTCGTGGCAACTGCAGGCTCCCGATAATCATAAAATTCTAATTAAATTTGAATATATAGACTTTGAGGCACAGGGTCTGTGCACTTTTGATGCTGTCGAAGTATACAGAGGCCTCAACACGGTGGAAGATCAGCGACTGGTCAAGTTCTGTGGCAATCTGACTGGACAGCCGGAAACTGTCAATATTAATCAAAACACTGGTCTAATACGTGCCTTCACCGATGACTATGATTCTTCGAAGGGCTTCAAGGCCTTGGTCAAATTTATGCCCAATTGCGACAAACACATACATCTAACCACTTATAATTCTTCCTATGAATTTAATCAGTACTCTGGCCAATATGCCAACAATTTGGACTGTTCCTGGCTTTTCACCACCACAGCAGATCGTCAGCTTAAATTGGAATTCTCCAGCTTTCACATTGAAAACTCCACCAACTGTTTGAATGATTTCCTAGATATACGTGATGGCACCAGCTCATTTGCTGATCAAATTGGCCAGTTTTGTGGTCACGATTTGCCCAGTCCTCTATTCTCTTCCAAATCAGCTTTAATGCTTAGATTTGTAACGGACGCTCAACAGACCAGCAGTGGTTTTGTGGCCAACATTAAGTTAGTGTTGAAAGTATGTGGCCAACATAGCTTTGATTTAACCAAGGAAACCAAGGTAGTACTACGAATACATTTTTAGACAATATTTTGTGAAATAAACATTTAATTTCCTACAGACAGTTACCATTACATCGCCCGATGATGGTTTCGGAAAGTACCAGCACAACACGAATTGCATATGGAAGATTAAGGCAGAGAATAATATACATTTGCATTTCGAGAAGCTTGACATCGATGGGTCAGATGAAAAGGGCTTATGCTCTCGGGACTATATAAAAATCATAAACAGTGATGTAAGTGTTGTGTTAGAGATTATTTATTATGTTTTAGAGAGACAAGCTGACATTCATGAGGAAATATTCATCATGGCATAGAACAAACCTTCTGAGTTGTAACAAATAATATCACAGCTTGGTTGGTGCCTGGTCGAATCGGTAAACACAGGACAAACTCTCATCGTAATTCGGTAACTTTGTTCAGTAGTATGAAAGCTTTTCAATGAAGCTTTGCTTTTTTTTTGTAATAAATAACAACAACAAACCCCGCTCACAAACACAACGAACCAAAGAAGACATTTCCCAGTTTTGCTTAGAACAGGACTTCTAAAAGACACCACCCAGGGTTACTCTATATTGCGATGTGAAAGAAAGATGCTCACTGCTAATGTCTAGCTCCCCCTATTTGTATTATTATTAGTAGGTTGGTCCAGGATGGCCCTTTGCACTGCGACCAAAAATGATCTATTGTACAACCCTTTTCCCTCACGAGTTTAATACATCAAGAAACAGTACTAGCTCCCTCTAATATTTCATACGTTGAAATATGACTTCGAGAGTTTCGAAGTCCTAATATTTGTCTCTTTCCAAGTCTTTTTATCGAAAAGTTTTGTTGTTTGGCTCAGTGAGAAGCTTTAAGATCATTCCAATTACCGCATTTCATATTGCGAGTAGTGCTGAGCTAATCACTCACAAATGCAATGAACCCAGCAAGACATTCTCCAGTTTTGCATAGAACAGGCCTTCTAAAAGACAAACACAAATAAGAACCAAACCAGGCATTTCACAACTCCCACCTGAACAAACCCTCTAGAACGCCCGGGAAGTTTGCTGTATATTTGCGATGTGAATTAAAGGTTCGTTTGAACCGCTCTAATTTTCATTTTTTCATGGCAATTCCAGAATAAGTAGTTGCGTTTTAAACATTCTTTTAAGATTTTTCGAGTCTACGGATAGCATCAGAGAAATGTCGGCGGCTGAAAGAGGCAGAAAACTTTAAGAAGGTCTATTTTTAGACAGTTGGCTCTTAAAGCAAGTTAAGTAAACATACTTTGAAGAATTGTAAAGATAATGTTTAAGGGCCTGTTTACAAATGACGTAACGCAATTTTTGCAGATTTGTCACCCCACCCTACGTAACAAATTAAAATTTGTTTCATCAATGTTCTCATCATCAATCCATTCAACATCTTCACAGCCTTCTTCCAGAGAAATGATGGCCATTAGCTCATTTTGTTTCTGAGCTGCAGTTTTTTTTTCAATAGATAATATTTTTTTGTTACGTAACAAACGTAGTTCTTGCATAACTACATAACACAGGGTGTTTCAATAAGAGCGCTACAAAAGTTTTTTTAAATAAAACAAAACCCGTTTTGGATATCAATGAAATTTTATATACCTGTAAAAGCACCACGTTTCATGCCATTATGTATGGAACTCGATTTCTTTTGCATAGCCACCAGGGGCACGCTTGCAGAAGTCCAGCCGCTGAACCCAATTTTCGACAGTTTTTAAGCATAAATTGCCCAATACTTCTGCAATTTCACGTTCGATATTCGTACAAAGTTCATCAGTCGTCGCTGGCTTGTTGGCATAGACCATAGACTTGATGTAGCCTCACAGGAAATACTCTAATGGCGGCTAATTGACTGGACCATTTCGTGAGATAACACGTTCTCCAAACTTGGTTTTCAATAAATTGATTGTGACTTTCGCCGTCCTGTTGCAACCACATGTCCACCAAGTCCATATCATCCAATTGGGGCCAAAAATAAAATGCTAGTGATTTCCATTCACAGTAACGTGCCCATCATGATCATCACGAAAGAAGTACGGCCCAATGAGGCCGCCGTCTTCCCATAAACCGCATCAACCCGTAATTTTTTCGGGATGCAATGATGACTCATGGAGTATGTGTCGTGGTGGCTGCCTGACCAATAACGCATATTATGTTTATTGAGGAAGTTATTCAGGCAGAAATGCGCTCCTAACGTTGAGGCCACTGACTCCGCGTTTCGACTCGTTGTTGGCTCGTATATTTTTCCATCATGAAACGGCATACCTTACTGAAGAGAAATGTCAAAAGAGCAGCAAGACATACGGCGTCGTCTGCTGTCCCTATCGTGGTACCAAGTATATTAATTTACCCATTAATATACTTCGGCGAAGCAACAGAAAAACTTAGAATATTGTGCATCATTAAATAAAAGATAAAATGCAAAAACCGAAAACTTACTTTGTCGTTTCGACGAATCTCTACCAATCTTGAGTTGAATGTGGTGTTAAATATGAAAATATATTAATAGAGATGGTACAGGAAATCCGATGGGAACTGTGGCCAAAGATACAAGACTACCTCTAAGTTATTTGCGAAACTAAAACGTCATTCGTCTGTGAAAAATTGGTCTCAAAATCACGGAGAGATTTTTCCCCGAAATTCTCACATAAACTGTCATAAGTCCAATGGCAAGCTAATGGAAAAAATTTTGCATGTTTCACGAACCGCATCGTACGCCCTTGCAGCCTTGATTCCAGCACATTTTTGTCATGTTCTGTTCTGTTCTGTTTTTTTCTTTTTTTTTTTTTTGGTGGCCATTAATAACTCTCTACTTCTAGGATGCCGAGGCGATTGAAAAAGGTTATGGCAGCAAATTGGTATTCAATGGACGTTCATCTTCGTATGTGGGTAGCTATAGCTTCGCCGCAGAGCACATTTACTGTGGCAATCGGACACCCGATGATTACTTCTCTTCGTCCAAGGCGGTATTTATTAAATTTAAATCTGATAACGATATTGCCAGGAGTGGTTTTAAAATAAAAGCCACTGCAGCTGAGGGTAAGTTAATTGACACCGACCACATACATATAACAAAGCGAAATTGTGAAATGTAATGTATGTGTATTTTGCAGGCTGCTTCCGCAATTTTACCGGAATCCAGGGTCGCATTAAGCTCGAAGAATCCTCCGAGCATTGTGATATTTATGTCAAAGCTCCCGCCAACTACTCATTGAGCTTGTACTACAGTGACCTTATGTTCTCGGAATACGATTGCGACAGGGAAAATATAGAGGTGTTCGATGCCCGCACCAACACATCATTGCAGAAATTATGTGAATTTGTGGATACGGGCAAATCGCTGTTTTCGCACAGCAATGAGTTGCGCCTGCGCATCAAATTGAGTGGTTATTATACACAAATAGATATCACCTATTTGGCCAGCAACAATGGACCTGGTTGTGGCGGTGATTTCTATAATACGCAAGGCATTTTTACCAACCCATTTTATCCGGAACATGTACGCAATAATTCCGACTGTGTATGGAATATACGTGTGCCATACAATTTAAAAGTGCTCTTGAAGTTCCCGGTATTCAATTTGGGCGCCAAGAGCACTTGCCGCACGGACTACTTGCAGGTAATAGAACATGATAGTGTAAATAATACTGATGTGGGCAGGGTAATGCGTCAGTTTTGCGGCGAGGTGAGTACAAAAAATTAGTCCAACTTATTGCAAAAGTTGGCAACTGTGGTCACTGCAGCTCAATCTCAACAAACGAGCACTTCTTTATTCTTTTCAACCCTTGTTTTTGAATGGGTTTAGATAATATGGTGTATACTTATTTTAAGCTGATGGCGATGTCAACTTTTGTAATAAGGAGGAATATTTTCTTTCCAAAAATTTTCTTAAAAATTTATTTTTTAGGATGAACCAAAATATTATGAGAGTTCAAAAAATTTTGTCAGTGTACGTTTCCAGAAATCAGTGAACTATGATGGTACGGGCTGGGTCATTACCTTCAGAGGAGTTCATGCTGGCGATACAAATAATTATTTTTAACATAAAACTTATTTAAATATATACACTTATTCCAATATGAAGTTAATTATTTATTTGCTTTAAGAGCCCCTTGAAATGTATTAATTCAGGTCCAAAAATAGACTTTTTCAAATGTTTTCTAAGCAAGACAGAAAACATTTGAAAAGGCCTATTTTTGGAGCTGAATTAATTTATACAATTATAGGAAATTCCAATAAAAAATTAAGAATTTTATATTTTAAAACTTTAATCAGGCTCAGTTTTAATTTTATAAACTATTGCTTATGATTTGCTCCTAACGAAAAAAAAGGAGAATAAAATTGTTCTCGTCAGCTTCCATTCTCGAATTTTGTACGTGCTGAATTGAAAACAATTCGAGCCACCCACCAGTTGGTTTTTTTTCGTAAGAAAAGCTATTTTAATACGGAAATAATATCAGCGATGTATAAAAAAAATGTCTAGTGCTACAGTCCAAACTCAATTAGCACCTCAAGCGTTAGCTATTGCGGTCTAGGCCACCCATTTTATATTATTTAAAAGTGTGTGGTAGGCAGCGAAAATACGGTACGGCGAAAATTGGCCTATTAGTTAGATAGGTACTAGGGTACTTTTCGTCACACAAATAATTTTACATATCACTTTGAAAAAATGTTGGTTAACAGCAAGTTTTTTCACTTTTTTTTTATTTAAAAAAAAAATTTTTTTTCAAAGAAGAAGAAACAACCTCTGAGGCAGAGTTTTTAGGAACTCAGTTAAACTTGGTTTAGCTAAACTGCAAATACAAATAAAATAATATCATTTTGTCGCCGTTATGGCGAAATTGTATAATATTATTTTTATTATTTCAATGCAGCAGAACATTTGAAGCAAAAACAAATTGTTCCGCCAAGACACACTAATGTCTTATAAGGACAGAGTGGTACAAAAGTGGTATGACCAAGTCGGTCATACAAAACACTCCTCTCTGGGAAATTTCATTTTAGAGACATCCAAATACTAATCTTTAGTACTAATCATTGCCCAGCTCATATTTTGTTCAATCTTGAGTTTTGCCCCATCACACCAATCAGGGCCTGTTTACACGAGTATAAACCTCCAATATATTTATGTACATACAGTGGTGGCCACAAATTTAAAACAATCGGGGGTAATTAACGCTAAACATCAAAATTAAAATAGCCATATCTTTTAATCGAAATAGAGTCTTGCCAAAAACTAAATAGCGTTATGCAGATAATTTATCAGTCTTTTATTTTGATCCAACTATTCCAACATTGTTATGTAAGTAACAAAGGAGTTACAGGGTAGAACTTAAAAGTCATATTATTTTAATACATTTTTTACATATTGGCTTATAAATATTTATATCTCGATTTTTATCGAGCTCCTAGTTTTGTGTTTTTAGTATTCATCTAAGTTATCACTTTCAGCTGTAACATAATTTTTTTAATGACGAACAAAAAAATTATAGCGCAGCATTATGTTGCTAGATAACCAATATTTTCAGGTTCTTTGATTATGGACCTTCAACAATTTTCTCAACCAATAAAATATTTCATTTCCCATTTTTTTTTTTTTTTTTTTTGTTAATGCATGCAAATATATAATAAAATAATACATAATAAAATATTTCTGCTAAACAAAAAATTTTGCGGTCAAAAATTAAAAGGTCTTATTAAGCGGGTTGTTCTAGCAACAAAATTCTGCTCTGTAAATTTTTTTGTTCGCCAGTATAAAAATTATTTTATAACTAAATGTAATGTCCGAGATTAGTACTAAAAATACAAAATTAAGAGCTCGATTAAAATCGAGACATAAATATTGATGAACCACTATATAAAAAATGTATTAAAATGATAAAATTTTCCAGCTCTACCCTCGTAACTGATTTATTATTTGCATAACTTGGTCTTGGTTGGATGAGAATAAAAGATATATAAATTGTCAGCAAAACACTTCTTAGCTTTCGGCAATATTCTATTTCGATCAAAAGACATGGCTATTTTAATTTTGATGTTTAGCATTATTTACTCCCGATTGTTTTAAATTTGTGGCCACCACGTATATTTTTTTTTTGTTTGTTCTAAACAATGATTTTTGTCCAAAATATGAAAACTGAAATTCTTTGATAATATTTTGGCAAACATGGCACAATATCGATTGCCAAATCGATTCACCCTAATATAAATGCATATGTGTGTTCATTGTTATGTGTTTTTTTTTTTCTTCTTCTTCTTCTTCTTTTTGTGGTCGTTGCAAGAGGTGTTGACACTTTTGTAAAATAATTTGTGGCCTGCCACGACAAATATTTATTAATACCAAAAACAAAGAACGAACAGTACAGTAACTGTGGTATATTTAAATAATAAAACGTACATATGCACATGAACAAACAATCATAAATATCCCATATGCTTACGAGTACTTTAGTTTAGGTTAGGTTGACTCTTAAGCCAGTATAGGCTTGTTGTGCGCTTTTCGTATTTAACCACATTTAACCTCCGTGTCCTGAATTTCCTGCTGTATACGCATCGTAATTGGGTTATATGCGGTAAGGGGTCCCTCGCAAGATATCGGGACCGTATTTGTGAGAAGGCGGGGCACCTTCATAAATAGTTCTCTAATATCTCACTCATCTCCCCTTATGATCTGCATTCATCTCCTTTCGCTATTTCTATGCGGTTGAGATGTGCCAGTAGTTGAGAGAGACCTGCCATAACTTCCATTATTCTACGCGTCACTTATTTCATATTGTGTATGTGACGTAAAACAGAAGCTAAAAATCGGCAATATTTTGAATAAACTCATTAGTTTGTTCTGAAGAAGCTATCCGAAGGAGAGCGAAATATTGACAAAAATAATTAAATATTTAAAAAAAAGGCCTTTAGCTCAAGAAAATAAATATATACACCCGTATTCATAAAAACTATTGAAGGTTTATTACACGCTTATTTGACAAATATTCCGTAGAAATACGTCAAATAAGAGCTCAATGAACTTACAATGATTATTATGAATATGGCCTATAAAATATAAAAACAGGGGCCGGAAAAAAAACCAAATACCATTAGTTTGTTTTAAAGAAATTTCTTAATGCACTATTCAAAATAGAGTATTTTTTAATAACTCTATTCTACCAAAATCTATTCTAATTTAGGGTTACAAAAATGTCACGTACACACCATGATGGTGTGAAATAGTCATGTGCAAAGATGTGTGTTATGCCTAACGGCATTTTTCATGTCTTTTATATGTATGTGTCTTCATAAAAATATGTCAAAAATATTTTAAAAATATCTCTGCCCTACTTAAAAGTTAGTTTATTTTTAGCAAACTTAATTTAACTTCCCAGTACTTTGCTAGAAGCTATTTAGACCCAGAATATTAACGAGAAAAAAAATCAAACAATTTATTTTCATATGCTAATAAAATATTTTGCATACAATATTTCAGCCTTCAAAATTTTGTAAACAAACTGTTAAGAATAATATATGAAAAGGATTTTAAGCATATGTGTATGAACTCTTTGAGTAAAAAAAACTTTTTAGGTCAATCAAACACTTGCGGGGGCTGAAAGTAAACAAAATAGGTATTGATTTTTATTTGCTGTATGATTGCTGGAAGCAAAAACTTTTTCAATCGAAATTCATTTCTGAGCCTTGTGTAAACTTCACTTTTTCAATAACAACACCCCCTAAACTATACACTTTATTATGAGAATGGATGGACTTTGATGTACGTGTGTTATTGTAGTGAAATATAACAATATCTTGGAATATGGCTTTAGAGTTTTTGTTCTTTGTAGCAAAACTATTTTTTCTGCTTCAAATATATTTTATCTATTTTTTTCCTACCTTCAATAGGGCTTTCTGAATTTTAAGGGACAAAATTCATTATTTTTACTTGCACTATTCAATTGTATAAAAAGGAGTAAAAAAAAACTCAATAAATCCTAAAGCCAAACATGTTTATCCTTTTTTCCTTCTGCTCTCAATTACAAAAGCAATTGTTATCGGAAAATTTTATCTCAGTTATCATATTTTTTAATTTTTTTTTTTTTATTAAAATTCTGTGGTCTATTAACAGTTTTGTTAGAATAAGTTCTTTACCCTGATTTTTTGTGATTTACGAGATTAAACTTTTATCAACACATTATGAATTTATATAAAATTTTTAGGTTACAGCTAAAAATATAATTATGTTTTCATTATATTTGAGGATAGTTTATTACAAACTCAATTAGAAAAAAATTTTGGCATATAGTAGTGCTGCTGCTAAAATACCTAAAGTGTTGCCTATTTTTAGGGGTGTTGGCAAAGCGGCTGTTTTTAATTGTTTCGCAAACTGCCTTGTTTGCCTATTATGACCGTGGATCAAGTGTCCAGATAAAATAAATGAATATTTTAAATTATAACTAATTTTAAAAAAATCTCTCTTTGTTTTATATTTCTTTAATAATTTTCCATATTTTTGTCATTCCATATTTTTGTCATTTCTTACCTGTCTTTTAACCTCTTTGGTGTGCCAGTTAATCCTGTTTAACTTTCAACAAAGTAAAGCAAAAAAAGAAAAAGAATTAATTAACCTGCCTTCCAAGCAGACACTTTAAAAATCACCCAAGAAAACAAATCCCCACAAACAGTCTCCAGAAGATGAAGATAAAAGAAAAATCGTTTGATATTAAACATAATATTAAAAAATGTTTCACTTATTTAAGCACATTAGCACAAAATTAACATTTAAAGTGGCGCCTCAACGTGAAACACCTTAAAGAAATAACTTTTCCTCTTATCAAAATTATACCCCAAACAATTTGATTTATTTTTTATGCTTCAAAGACAGTCACACTTAAAATTTCTGCAATTTCTCAAAGAACTTAATTTTACAAATGCAAATTGAAAGAAATTTATTCAATTTAATTTTCGGATAACAAATTGTTGACAAGGTACAAAAGAAAAATTGTGGTTTGCTTATCTTCTTTTATTTTTCTTGGTGTCTCGGTAATAAGGCTCTTTAATTAAAGTGCACAGTGTTACGAAATGGATTGAGTTTTATATACCCTGGAAGGGTATATATTCGACTGAAAGAATAGCGAAAAACAAACTATCTCCTCTTTGAATTTTGACAGCTTATTTTATAATGTTTTATTAGCTTTTTTTAACAAGAGAGAATACTGATGTATTCATTAGCATCAACGAAATGTCGGCGGCAGATAGACGGCTGAAAAAGAAAAAAAAAAAAAAAACATTAATAAGGTCTATTTTTAGACCTAAAATAATAAATAAATTGTATGCTCATAGTGTTACACTGCCTGAATAACTTATTAGGCAAATGTTGAAAAATCTATAAATCTTTATGGGTCCATAACTTTTTTTCTAATCATTCTTTGTTAGTGTTTAATTTCCTTAAACTTCCCTGAGATAACTTTAACTCCTAAGATGAATATTATTACTTCGTTATACGCAGCTGAAAAGCTTTCACAGACAAACAAGTTGAAAAGCTTATTGAAAAGTACCTCTGTTTAGTTGTTGTCAAAACCAAACTTTAAGCAAATTAAACTTAAGCGAACTACAAAAAGCTTTCAAGGCTCCATAGGCAAAATGGTTTGAAGATTAATGTGGCCAGACTCAACAACACGAGCATAACCGTAACAACGTGAATGAAAAGTGCTGCGAAAACGATTAACAATACCATTAAAAAGTTTTATACCACACGACTTCATCGTGTTTTTTCTTCTACAACTATTACTATTCCTCAGCAGTGTTTTTTAAAAAATCAAATATTAACTAAATTCACTAGACAACGGCTAAAAGCTTGAGTACGGTAATAGTACAAAAACATTTTTCGCTCACTCAGCCATTCCAAATTTCAGCCATACATTAACTACTCTTTTCTATTTTATGTCCAGCCAAAAACACTTGATTTCTTTAACGATTTTCTCTTCCAAACTTTTCTTCTTACGAACACTCTCAAAAGCAAATAGACTTCAGTCAATTGCAATCGCTCCTGAGTGCGCGGCAGCGCTGAGCCGATTTAACGTCTGCCTCTGTAGAAATCTAATAGTAATTAAGAAGCTTCAGAAAAATGGTATGTATAAAAACAGTTATAGAAATACTCATTCTTTTTGTAAATGAGATGCCAAGTATACCAACACAATAAAACCATTTGAATCAAAAACTCTTCAAAGTAACCGAAATCAATGTCCAATTAAACACACACACACATTCATCCATAAACACACGTGCTTGCAACAAAAACATCAAACAACACCTTACTCTCTTTAGTAATTGCACTCACCCACTCTACTTGAGAAATGCGAGTAAATACTAACTAACGGTGAGCTAATAGCCGAAGTTATGTATGTATGTATGTACATGCTTATGTTGATTGCATTAAATTCCTTCAGTTCGTTAATTGTGCAGTGGAAAACGGTCGGGTTTGTGTAATTAGTCATTAATAATAAGAATTAAAATATATAATTAATTAGAAATAAATTGAAAGTGTGAAAAAAGTAAAGATAAGAAAGTGTTTTATAGGAAATAAATAAAAGTGCTTCAAGAACTTGTAATGTTAAGCGTTAAATAGAAAAAAATAAATAAAGTGGAAAATGTGTGTGACGCGAAAGACGCTGTTGTCAAAGATGGCGGCGCATCATGTTTCAATGTTTAGGTTGGGAACATGTATCAAACGAAAATGTGTGTCTTCTCTGTTGTGCTAGTAAATCAACAAGTATCAAATTACTTATGCATGCATTTAGTTGTGGCTTTTTTTTTTGACAAATGTGCCTAAAGTTTTATGCAAAATATTTGATTTGTAATACACATGTGTACATACATAGGTATGTACGTATGTATGTAGTCTAAGGGCAGAAAAAATTTTAAGATTCTTGTTGCTTTCATATATCTGTTTAGTAGTCAATAATTTAGTTCCGTCGGTGTAGTGCTGCAGCGCAGTCAGCAGCGTTTGCCATCGACTGAATTCCTGTTGCTTTTGAGAGTGTTTGCAAGAAGAAGTGAGCGAGTAAGTGATTTAGTATAAGGTAGGAAATAAAAGTTTCAGAGAGAAACCCATTAACGAAAATAAGTTTTTGTATTGGAAATAAAATAGAAATAGTAGTAGTAAAGAAGGAAATGTTCAAATTTCAAAGTACCTAGTAAATAAATGATAATTCGAAAAGATGGCTTTATATTGTAGTATTTGCAAAGGAGAGTAATTCCATGAAAATAGGAATACATTTTTCACTAGCCCATTCATATTTTCCTTACTTATGAAATTCGTAGATTTCGTTGACATTTTTCAAAAATGAACTTAATTATGTATTCGCTATAAGAGCCAATTGAAATTTATTATTTCAAGTCTAAAAATAGACGTTAACCGGCGCGCCGCAACATTTCGTTGATGCTAATCAACTCATCAGTAGACTCGAAAAATCCCAAAAGAATGTTTGAAGCCCAACTATTTTTTTAGACCTAAAATAATAAATTTCAATTGACTCTTATAGCGAATAAATAATTAAGTTCATTTCAAATTGCCGAAAAAGCAATTTTATATTAAATGTATGTAAATCTTATAGTTCCAATTTCAGTAAAATGTTAACAAACAACGCATGGCATGGCGTAAATGTTCAAGTTGTATCAATAAATGAGCATCGAGATCTCAATGATGCAAACCAGAACATGTATGAAAAAGCTCTAATATAAAGAGCAAATAACAGTCTTCTGAGATGACAAAAAATCATCCATAAAACAGACTTGCAAAAAGAACACTGTTTCGGTTAATGTTAGTTAAGTATATTAAAAAATTGCGTGAGCTTTGCTTGCCGAGTGGTTAAAGCAGCTGTGCCAAAATTCATAGGGTACTGATCAAGGGTGGTTTGCCACCCAGAAACAGTCAGCTATAAAAATTTGACTCTTCTTTAATTAATTAATATTGATTTAAAAGTGACAAACCAAGGGTTGAACTTGAGCCTGAAAAAGCAATTTAATATAAATGTATATAAATATCACAGTTCCAATTTCAGTAAAATTTTAACTGGATGCTGGTGAGAGAGTATAAAGTATATTCCAATCAACAGAACAACACAGTGATATAATGGAAAGTTCATCAATAGGATTAAAACAGTATATAATTAGTCATGGCCTGGGTTCGAAGCAAATTGGGGTGCTGATGAGCAATGTGGTGGTCGTGAAACGGCCATGGTATGCACCCCAGCTAGTAAGTCTTCACTTTTACTATTCTTGTCTTCTTTAAAAATATATTGATTACTCCAGTTTTAGCACAAAGAAACCTTTCTCAATTTTGAGGAAGTAAAATTCGAACTCATTTCGGATAAAATTATTAAAAAGTAGGACAAAATTGTTTCTCTTTGCACAAAAAGGAGACACTTAGTTTTTGGTAATAACGTGAACTGGGCTGTCAAACTTGGGACTATAGAGGATTTCCTAGTTTTTTCGACCTTAATCAAGCACAATAAAACAATTACTTTTCAACATTTTTGCATAATATATGTATGTATATTTTTTATTTGTGTTTCTTTTCATACAAGTTTTTTTGTTTAGTTTTTAACATGTTTTTTTATATAATACAATATTACAACTGATTATTACGAGTATTATTTAGTTTTGTCAATTATTAACTTTTATATGCAGATGGCCTAAAATCTAAATTTATGTAAAATTATAAGTTTGTATGAATATGTGTCTCAATGCATTTACATACATATGTAAGTATGATATATAGATTTTGCAATTCATAACAGAGAAACGAAACTCGTCTAAAATCTCTAGTGTATAGTTTCTGGTTAATTTAAGGTAAGATGTCGCCAGCATGACGTTAACTGCTGAAATTTTGCCTTTTTGTTGCTACGAAAGTAAAAACGAAAAGACTACGACAATTTCATCTGTTATGAATTCGTCTTAGGTGCACAAACAAAAAAATATATGTATATATATATATATTTAACACTGGTAATTTTACATATTTAGAAAATGAATTAATTTGTTTAATTTTGCCTTGGTTTCATAACACAACTATGTGCTTCCTGATTTGAAGCCAAATTGCTGGCTCTAAAGGTCAAACTGATCGATTTTATATTTTTTCTGGTTGAAAGAAATACGAGAATGTTAAATTTTGCTTACGAAATAAACTAAATAAAATTGTTATTACATTATAAAAAGAATACGGGTACGATTGTTGAGTTTTTCATTTGTATTAATTTTAAATTTTTTTAATTTATACTTGAAAAAAGTTTACAATGCAAAAATAAACCAAATTCAAAAGGCATACGAGTTCAATTCCCAGCACATCCCCAACTGGAGGCTTGTTAATTTTTTCAGTTGTATTAATTTTATAATATTGTTTATACATAATATAGAGAAAAGTTTACAATACAAAAATAAGCAAAACTCAAGAAAACCACCAAAACCTGTATGGAACTTTTATCATATCAAATAACAAGGATGAACTGGCCTGGTTTCGAATCCCTCAACTGCCATGTAAAAAAGTTTTTTATTACTTTTTTTTATTAAGTTTTCATATCATATGTATAACAAGAATGACCTGACCTGCATTCGAATCCCACTGCCGCCACATAAAAAAGTTTTTTTTTTTTAATTTTGGAACGAAGTTCCTTAACGCGGCTTGCGCTGGTAGTGGAAATTAGTAGAAATCGTCACGAAAGCGTGTGAGCTGTTTATATGTATTGGTGTACTGTCGACAAGCAGGCGGTGTCTCCGCTGACAGCAGCGGATACACCTACCAATTAGTTGTTAATTAGTTGTGAAAACGAACACTATCAGCTGCCAGATGTCGCTAAAGTAAAGTATGTCACAACAAAAAACAGCAATATTAAAAAATTGGACAACAGTTGCTATTCTTCGTTTTGTAGCAGATTGACAAAAAAATACTGCATGTGTCAAAAGTAAAAAATAAAAAGTTCCAAAAATTTAAAGAATCATAAAATTTAAAAATTTCAAAAACAACACAAAATAAAACATACAGATTTCACCTTGTATTAAATTCGAAGATGAAGAAAAAACGTGAGGAACTTTGTTCCTAACGGGGGTCCCCCGACCGCATTTCTTTTTTTTTATACATAAAGTTTTTGCAAAATTTTGCTGCATAAGATTTGGCATGATAAATTGCAGCAGTTTGTCTTGTTTCAAATAGAATTTGATAACATTTAATTTACATTCTTTGTCGCAGACCCAGTAGTTTAATTAATTTTAACATGAAATCATGTTAAATTGAAATAAACTTCTAAATAATGCTAGAACTACATATATTAATGGTTTGACTATTTAATGCAGCCAAATCATTAATATAGTTTAAAGGCGGCATAATAATATAAAAATTACACAGCATGCTATAGAATCGAGAGCATTATTTCGAAAAGAAACTGTTTTGGAAAAAACAAAAAATAGTTCAAAAATGCTGGTATTTATTGAATTATATGAAACGCTGGCAAAATTTATGATATAAATTTTTTTCAAAAATGTAAATTTATCATTGTTGGTTTTTTTTTTTTTTTTTTTGTCTTGTGTATGTAAATGTAGTTGCTGTTTCTTATTGTAGTAAACTTATTTATGTATTATATATATATACTTGGCTTTATAGTTATTGCATAAATTAAGTCTCATATATTTATATTATGTATAGAAATGTTCTTATATTTTGATGTTTTTTTTTTTTCTTCTTCTCATATATAATTTGAGTTTATCTTTGGTTTTATTTAAATATATAACAGTTTTATAATATTATGCAATTTTAAAAATTTTCATAAGTATGCAAGTTTATTAGTTACTTAAATTAAGTTAAAATATTGCTAAATTTTGTATAAAATTCCATTTCTTTCTTAATGCAAATTAAAAAGCATAATTTTTTAGTTTTTTGAATTAAATATTAAAAAACGAAAGAGTTTTGGAGTTTTGTCTTAAAGCAGGTTGAAAAACTAATTTGCCTCACGTAAATAATTAATTTTGTGTGTAAAACGAAAGTTATATCTAAGAAAATTAATAAATTTCGTTTTCAAATGAAATTTATGTTGCCATTGGTTTTCGGAATTCCGCTACTTACTGATTCAATTACCACAGGTCCAATAAGGGTTTTAAGTTAATGGCATAGTGGGGGTGAATTGGAAATAAAGATAATCTTAAAACAATATATTTGCGCTGGCTTTCGATAAATCAATTTGCTGGTATTTGAAACGGCAGCTTAGAACTATTAAATAAATTTTTTTTTTTCACCAAAAACAAACGATCTTCAAGGCCTAAAGTTATAGTTAACTAATTAATGAATTAATTATCAGCCAGGCGCTGAGAAATGCAAATCGCAAAAATTTTGCATTTACAACTTGAGGTCACAAAATTAAGGTATTGCCACTCTATTAAGTGGATATGATTAAATAGATATGATTATGCCGCTAGCATACAATTGTATTTCAATTAAAGAATGCAGTGGTAAGCTCGTATATACTGCTAAAACTGAGTGTCAAACTGAGGAAATATAAGCTCCTCAATTAAATTTAATGGGTTTTTTTTTCTATAGGCTTAAAAACGTTTAATGTATGTAAGGTTTGTTTGAACATTTCTTGTTGATTCATTTCGGGAAGCATAAATTAAGCAGTCAACTTTCAAAGATTATTTTAAGAATTTTTTGGGTCTACTGATGAGTTGATGAGTTGCCTTCGTAATTGGGTTTCAAACATTCTTTTTAGATTTTCGCGTCTACTGATGAGTTGATTAGCATCAACGAAATGTCGGCGGCATATAGACGGCTGAAAAATACAGAAAGCACTAATAAGGTATATTTTGAGGCCTAAAATAATACATTTAAGAAACTACACTATTTTAATGGAAACTTTGAAATTGAAAAAAGTGCTGCTTTTGTTTGGTACGTGTAATACTTTTGTTTAGCATAAAACTAGCAATCTCAAGGCAGACAGCTGTATCGCACCATATAAAAAAAGGTGTTACCAGACTTTACGTTAAACAAAACGTGACATCCTCAGCACTTGAAAAAGTGAGATTTGTCACTCTGAGGAAATTTTGCGTTTCTCAGCACATGTCTGTATTATAATCAGAAATTATAATTAAAATTTCGATTAACCATTTTAGTAATGAATTGAACAATAGTTTTATCTTTATGCCCTCTATGAATAATTTATACGAGTATGCCTTTCAAAGCGGGTTTGTAATTATTTACTTGTTCATCAGATTTAATACAAAATTAAAAATATTCTATCTCTTTAACATTTAACTACAAATTTTGTTTAATAAAATTTTGGTTTTTTTTTTTTTTAAATCAAAATTTGATTTCTAGCGGCCTTTGAAGGGCTTGATATAAATTTCTACACATTTTTGTTTGCTTAATTTATTTAGTTTGTTTCTTTGAGTTGGCTTAATTACGGGGTTTAGCATTTAATTTTGCTGCTAAGGATGATATTTTATTACACATTTCTCATTTTAGTAATTAAAGCTTTATATAATAATTGTTTACTACCTGCGCTTCTTAAGTTTTATATAAATATTTTTTATATTAATGGTATTTACAAGCAATAATTGATTAGAAGAGAATGCTCAAAAAAAACTAAACTAAAAATAAATATCGCGCCACAGTTGCAATTATTTTTAATTGTATTCTATTTTTCCTTGGTAGACAAAGTTTTATTTCGTTCTCTCAGCCAGTGTTGTGAGGGCAGGAAATTGATGATGCCGCACACAATTACATTCAAATTATTACACTGCTCATTTTGAAACACTACTGGAGTTTTAAAAAATTATATTAATTCGAATAGTTTACATTTAAATACGTTTTTGAAATGACATAAATTCGAAACTTATGATTTCGCATACAAGTCTCAACATGCCTCAAATCACATGCTATGATATGAAACCTCTTGTAATATGCTTTCAAATCAGATGATATGATTTCAAATCACATAATTTGAAGAACAATTACAAATTAGCAAAAATTATGTGATTTCAAGTCAGATTATTAAAAAGCATGTACTTTTAGCAATTAAGTTCAAATGGCATGATTTTGTGTCACATAAAATGATATTGTTTCAAATCACATGATCCCAAATTATTTAATTTTGAATTAGATAAATTAAAGTCTGGAGCTTTGAAAGCGGATGATACTAAATCGTTTAATTTCTGACTGCATAACGTCAACCCACATGCTTTCCAATCACATAATTTTGAACAACGTTATCTCAAATCACGTGAATTAAAATCACATGATTTTTATAAAAACGGATTTTTACATATTAGCTTACGTGTAGCTTTCAAATCGCATTATTTTAAGCTTCATTAATTCAAATCACAAAACTCATCACATAAAATATCATGATTTGAAATTCCACGATTTGATGTGAAATGAGTTTAAATTACATGGTTTTAAATAACATAATTCCAAATAATTGAACATAATTTTAGATTAGAAGATCACAAGTCACAAAATCACAGGAATACAAAATGCAAAGTACTATGAGTGGCGCAAACTCCAAGCCCATGATTTTAAGCAAATTAAGTTCCAATTATACAACTTCAAGTCATATAATGACTTCAAATAAGCCATATCCGATGACTTCAAATAAGATGAAGTCTCCCAATTTGTAATTACATTATTTAAAATGATATGTTTTTAAATCACATAACGTAAGTGTTTATGTAACCAAGTCACATAAACAAATCGAAAAGATTTTATCAGATTTTCGAAAACAAAAAAACTACAGCGCGATTACAAGCAATATAAAATATTTAAATTAAAATGAATTGAAATATTATTTATTTTAGATTCATCACTGTTCTAAAACAAATTTCCCCATTTCATTTGTTTGCATTTCAATAACGTTCAGCCGAATTGTTTATAAACAAATTTCCTCTTTTTGCAATTTAAAAATATCAGCAAAAAGTTCTTAGAAATGATAATGGGATTGCTATTAATAATATATATATATTTTGTGTTTTTTTACAAAGATTGCTTCATAAATTAAGTAAAATTAAATCTTCTCAGTTTTCGACTTAAAATTATAATACCCTTTCGCTTAATGTACATTTTAAATATTATTCTCATATTTTTTTCTGTTTTAGAGAGTATAAATATTTTGAGTAAATTATAGTTGACTTTTCGTTTAGTTTTGTTTTCTTCAAAAGTATCGCTTTTAATTATTTGTCATTTGGTAACGTGTTAAATCTAATAAATGTTCGTAGAGCAAGTCTTCATGGGGTGTTAAGCCAATCATTATCCAGCCACAAATGGCTCCAATACTGCGCGTCACCGATAAACTATTCCAAACAGAAAGAATACTATTGCTCAGCTGGGAAGAAGAAAGTAAATATGTATGAAAACGATAAATTTGCATTACTTAGCTAAAATCTGTTGCCTACTTGTAGGCTTCGTTTAATACTATTTTTAATAGCATATACACATTCAAAAATTTCTTACCATTTCTTCTTGGGTTAGTGTTAAATTTCCATTACTATTAAAAGAAAATTTATCTTCTATATTATCGGCACAGATTGTTAAGATTATTGTCGCTATATAAATCATTGCTATAATTAACCAACGAAATGAGATGAGTTCCGAAGCATTTGATAAATTCCAACGACAAATGTCCATGCTGCAATGAAATCAAAAATATTTTTATCATTACAAATTTTATAAAACCAAAATGAATTACAATATTTTACAAAAGTTTTTCATTCGATCCTGTGACTAAGTAAAATTTCGAGATAAAACATAAGACTAAAACTTTGCAATTTTAAGTAGCGTTATTTTGAACCCTGCATTTACAAATAATAATAATTCAAGCCACGTTGCTTAAAATTTAAAAAAAAATTGAAATACAATTTTAAATAAAATGGCTTTACGTCGCATAAATGGAATTCCGATTTCCTTGTTCGTTGAAACCATGCGGTTTCAAATAATAATAATTCAAGTCGCATTGCTTAGAATCGAGGGATTTGAAATAACATGATTTTAAGTTTAATAATTTGAGTTCCGATTGCCTTGTTTGTTGATTGTTTGTTACCAATGCAATTTGTAGACAATAAATTTTCGTAGTTGAGTCTAAATTGTTCTTTACTTCTTATTTAATATCAAATTTCTTGAACTGAAATCCATTTTTGTTTATAAAAGATGATCACAACATGTGATTGTAAATCATATAGTGAAATGATCTAGTGATTTGAAATTGCAAGAGAAACTATATGATTCAAAACCATGTGATTTTAGTGACGTGAATTAAAACCATGTGCTTTGAAATCATAAGATGAGATAATATGATTTTAGAAATCATGTGATTTGCATTCACAAGAGTAGAATTTATGTGACTTAAAACCATGTGATTGTGAACAATAATTTGATTTCAAGTGGTGTGAATTAAAACCATGTGAATTGATATCGTCTGATGAGATAATATGATCTAAAATCATGTGCTTTAAATACACAAGAGTAGATATTGTGTGATTCAAAGCCATATAGTTTGGAACAATTATTTGATTTAAAGTGATGTGAATTAAAATCATGTGATTTCAAATTATATGATGGCATGATATGATTTCATGTGATTTTAAATCAGCAAATTTGAAATTGTATGGTCTTGGCTGAGGGCCTCAAAATCATGTGGTTTTAACAGTCAGTTGATTTAGAATTGTATGACATAAAATTGTCTGCTTTCAAACCCAGCAACTTGATGTTTCTATTTGAGACTATATAATTTGAAGCCAGGTTTTTTGAATTCATGTGATTTTGAATTATATAATTTAATACCATGTGAATTAAAATCATGTGATTTGAAAATGCCTGATACGAGATCATGTAATTTTTGGCAATAATGTATGCTGTGTAAAGTTCTGGACTCTTTAAATTCGTTCTGAAGTTAATTAATTTAAGATCATGTGATTTCAAAGCAAAGAACTTAAGACTTTAAATTGTATGATTTCAGCTCTTGTTATTTGCAAGATAGATTGAAGTTAAGCGATTTGAAATTATGTAGTCATAAACCTTTTAAATTTTGATTTGAGGTTATGTGATTTCAGGACATATGATTCTAAAGTTTTACACTAAAAAATCTTGAGACTTAACATCGCAATTCCATGATTTAAAATCATGAAATCTAAATCGTTTGTTTTAAAGACAGGTGTATGCAAGATTTTAGTGAAGAAAATGTTGAAATGAATACAACATTTTAAGCTGTGCTTAAATCACACGACTTGACACCATGCTATCGAATATCATGGGATATTAAACCACGCGATATGAAGTCACGCTGCTTAGAATTATGTGATTTAAATTCGTGAGATTAAAGCCAATTAAATTGAAAACGTTAAATTCCACTGATGCTAAAACTAGTCAATTTCGGCAGCATTTCTTTTTCTTTGGCATCTTAACAGCTTTCATTTTGTAAACCATTGAAAATGTTTTAAAATCCCACATAAATTTGATGGTTTGACCTTTTCCTTTGTATCGGTAAGCAAAATATTCGCAATTAAGTTTTGATGCTATCTTTGACATTTCAAGCAGTTTTTGTGAACTGAAATCTACGGGCATTCTTCATAAATGAAATTGTAAATGTCATTTTAATAATCGAAAGCTTCTAAAGTATAAATAAGAGAAATATGATAAATTTATGCATAAAATATTTGCAAACCTACACGCTTTTGCCCTTTTCAAAGTTTTAAGGGTACGTACTTACTGTTATTATGTTTTATAAAACCCACGAAGGGTTCAAGAGTGGCACATATTTACTGCAAACATTAGCATATACTTTTTTTTCAACGTCCTCAAAAAATGTTATGAAATTTATTTTATACTAAATATAATCATACGTATAGTATATGTACATGATTTTCTGGTTAATATAAATGGCAAGGTGTTTGCTTGATGTTTATTAAATTTGCACGCTAAGCCTTAAAATATACTCCACAACTTTGTTGTGTTGTTTTGTCATTGCGTTTGTAGTCAATGGGTTCTTTTTTGTTTTTTTTTTTTTTTTTTTGTTTGCAATTCTTTTCAAAACAACATTTTCTGCAACGTCATGGCTGATGACTTTTGAGACTTTTTAATAGGATGCCAATGTCAATTAATGGGGGTAGCGCACATGTGCTCTTATCGCAAGGAAGCATTCATGTGTTCAAGAGATCTTAAAAGTTTTTATTTTATTTTTCAACTAAACTCAAAATATACTCAAGCAAATTTTATGGCTAGAAAAATAAATTACATACATTTTGAATACTTTTTAGCGTTCACAGTTCAAGGGTCTTACAAATTTTTAAATGTTGAAATTCCTTAAATACGAGGTTAGAAAATGTAAGCTTTGGAAATGAAAGAGCAAACTCACTTGCTTCAACAGCAAGACAGTTAAGTAACATAATCTTGGTATGCGCGAAATCTCTGGATGCAGTTAAATCTGAGCTAAAGAACTGGGCTCATAGAGCTCATTTAACTCTCTGGAATAACGAAACAGTGGAAAGCAATCCAAGAATCCTATGGGGGGATCCAGATGAGGAAAAAACTTAGCAAGCCCGAATTAAGTGGATTAATGGGAGTTCTGACAGGCCACTCTCAACTGCTGACACATCTTAACGGCATAGGAATAGCGGAAGGAGATGAATGTAGAGCTTATGGGGAAGAAAGCGAAACATTGGAGCACTATTTATGCCAGTGCCCCGCCTTCTCACAAATACGATCCCGACATTTTGGGAGAGACACCTTACCAGACATAACCCCATTAAGGGGCGTATGCTGGAGGAAACTAAGGAACTTTGTGAATGACACGGACCTATAAGTTCCTATAGACCTATAAGTCAAACTGGTTCACGGTTAAACCCACGGAGTGCACAACAAGGCTATATTGGCTTAGGTGTATGTTGTAAGACATGGCCAGACGAACCCCTCCATTCAACCTAACCCAAAATATAAGCTTGCTGAGGGAAAATAGATGATAGAATTTATTTAGCTTAGTAAATTTTGTAGATTAAATAATTTCAAATATCTCTGCCAATAACTCTTTCGAAAACTCTGAATTCGACACACTGTGATCAAACACTTCTCATTAATTTTAATTAAGTTTTTAATTGTCAGTAATCTGTAAGAAATCAATGCTGTAGATGAATAAACTAAACTAAACTAAGTGTTACACTTATGGCACAGATATTTATCTAGATGCCATGAAAAGCTCATGCAAATTTCTACTGAAATCTTCAGAAAAGTGAATATTTTGTTGCTCGTGCGTTACGCTACATTTTATATTATTAATAAAACTACTTTTTAAAGCTTTAGGTCTCTTATTTCTCTTTATTAATTTTTCGATATTTCGCTAACAATTTGTTCGCATCGTCAGGAATCTTTAATTGTTTTTATTTTCTATTATAAATAATCAGACAATTTAAATTAAAGATTCCTGACGATGCTAACAAATTGTTAGCGAAAGATTGAAAAATTAATAAAGAAAAATAGGAGACCTAAAGCTTTAAAAAGTAGTTTTATTAATTTTAACAATAATGGTCAAAAATTATAGATAAAATAACATTTTATATTATATTAACGAGCCATATATTTATATAAAATTAATTACTCTTTTAATTAGTCTTTTAAAAAGTTATATAACTTCATAACAAAGTGTCTAAGGGCTGTATTTCAGTGATATAAAACAAGAAAGCTCTGTACATCGCATACTTTATGAATTATTACATAGTGAATGTTTGATGCAATGCATCTCAAAGGCTCAAAAGCACAACAAAGTAGCTGTTGAAAATATTTCCCGGCAAGATGAAGTTACCGTGCAAAGTTCTGCTGTTGAAAACAGAGCTTTTTGATTCGAATAGGTGGGCCAAGAGCCGATGGATGATCCGAAGTTGTTTGGCTGCCAGAATATCGATAGTAGTGGCTTCAGACCTCAGAATTCGTTCCATTGCGGCCGAAAAAAACTCAAAAAAATGATATGATAGCAAATAAACGATGCTTTTAATGCCGCTTTATACCAGTGCAGTTCCCTGATATACATATGTATATGAAATAACTTTCATTAAGTATACCCAACGATGTTGATGAAACTTTTAAAATTATTTTTTTATTGACGGGGCACACATACCCCGTGCCCCGAAAACCTGTTGTTATTGTTGTTGTTGGAGCTGTACATTCCATTCTGTAGTTATAAAATGTATCTGTCTAAAAATAAACTGCCATTAACATATTTAACTCTCATTTCATTGCGTTGGTGGCCTTTTTTAATTTTGTTTAATTTTATAATATAATTTTTTTATTTTATAACATTAAATTGTGCAGTTTGTATATGACCATAAATAGAAAAGAAATGTATGTACATATATGTATGTATGTATGTGCTCGTAACAGATCATCAAAAAAATTTTATATGATGCAACAAACCACCAACGTCCTCAACAATTTATATTCTACAATTTTCATACTTGCAATATTATTTTATTTCTCGCCCAGTTATAAAATAATATAATAGTACAACAGCAACAGCAGCTTATTTTGAAATGTAAGCAACTTTAATGTGGTAACATTTGACATTTAAAAAAAACTGCTTTGTTCCCTCTCATATTGTAGTACATAAAATGTATTCTGTATTAGTGGTGCTGCCACACACACCACCACCACCACCAGGTGGTGTAACCCCCTCCCCCCTCAATTCAGTCATAAACAATTTTTTACATAATGTGCATTTCATTTATTCTCTTTGAAATATTTTTTTTTTCTTTCTTGATAATATATAAAAGTGTGACATTTCCAGTGGAATATTAAAAAAAGTGCACACACATAAAATACGTGCATTGTTTTTGTTGCAGAATGTTCATTAATCTGTTTATTGTGAAAATCACAAAATTGAAAAATCACAAAAATCATACAACATACAACAAAGTAATGAAATTGATGTAAATGAGCGGCAGCGTTTGCATACAATTAAAATTGACTTTGAAAAGGCCAAAAGTTGGAGATAGTAATTTTTGTAATCTGTTACAGATTCTGGAAGTGTAGTTTCAAATTTATATATAATTTTTTTTTGTGAAGTTATAATTTGTAATGGTTAAGTTAAGCCAACTAAATTTAGTTAATTAAATTTAGTAAATTAATGAGGTCTTAGATAGTAGAAAGAAGAGGACAGCGGTCGTTGTGCTCAGAAACAATGCTGGGGAGCAAAAATTAATGGGAATTGCAGATACACATGACTCTTCCAGAGGCAGTGTGGTACCATTTTGAATGATGGAAGAATAGTTATAAAAGCATTTCTGTCTCCTGCCTGAGTAGAGTTGGCAGCAGATGGGCATAATCTAGAACAATTTTGGCCGAAAACAATGATAGTTTTTGTGACTTTGTATGCTTTTATTGCCCACTTTGACGTCGACTAGACTTGAACATTATCCCTCATTGGTTTACATGGAATCCAAATAATGTCCAATAATTTTTATTTTTTTTTCAATAATTTTATATTAAATTACTTTTTCAGGCTTAAGTTCAACCCTTGGGTTTTCACTACTTTTTTAATCAATATCAATTAAGTAAAGAAAATATTTTTTCATTCATCCAGAGGACTAAAGTTCCTTTCAAAATTTGTTTTTATTCCCGTCTTTATTTGAAGCATTTACGGCTTCATTCTTGAAAAACTACATTCTTACAAAACTACATTGTCTTTGGGGTTGAGATTTATTAAACAAGGCAAAGAAACCATCACAGACCTTTAGCTAGAGGACAACTTCTCTTCAGGTTCCTGTCTTGGATTAGACTTTTCATTTGCTTTGCAGCCACCTACAAAAACAAGACATTAAACGGCTTTCAGTTCTTGAAAAAAAAAAACTGAACTTTTTCTATATATCTGCTTTAGCACATTTTTAAAAAATTAATTTTTAGGCTCTTCAAAATATTTGCTGTATTGTTCAGCTGTCTATATGCCGACAACATTTCGTTGGTGCTAATCAACTCATCAGTTGACTTGAAAAATTCTTAAAAGTTTGTTTGAATTTTTCAAAATATTCTCAGTTATTAGATTATTAGATTTTTTCACAAAAGAAAGCTCGCTCAAGAAACCTCTCTCAAGTTTTTCTCTTTTTTTCATAACTCAATTGTGAAATATGTTACTTTTAAACAAAAGCTTACATTTAAGTAAGGGTCATGTTTTTTGGGAAAATTTTTATTAAATATGAACATGTCTTAAGAATTCTATATTGATACCGAATTCAATATACCATTTTCCATTCCTGATATAGCTGCTACATATATTACAAGATGTTGTTGTATTTTCAATACATTATTCGATTATTTTTTTTCACAAAGGAAAGCTCGCTCAAGAAACCTCTCTCCTTTTCCATCCCTGATATACCTAGTATATGACAATTTTTTCACAAAAGAAAGCTTTCTCTTTCAAGTTTCCCGCTTCTTTTTATAACTCAATGGTAAAATATCTTATTTTCAATAGAAATATTTCTTAACTTTCTTTTATTTTATATTTAGTTTTTTTTTTTTTTTTCTTTGACAATTAACCCAATTAAATTTTTTTACCCTTAAGCCTTAAATAACCCCATAATTAGCCTTGTTTTCACAGCAATGATTACAAATCAATGCAATAAGTTCATAAACAACATTTTGAGGTCAATGTGTTCTTAAGCCTACAAAACCTTTGTGTTTAAGAAATTTAGAAAAAAGTAACAATTTTCCTTTTTCCTCCATGCGAAAGATAAATACATTTAGGCACGCTAAGGTCAGACAAAAGAACTGAAATAAATTTATAGAAACAAATTGTAACATAATGAAAGTTACAATAATGAGAGGTCAGAGAAAAAACGTAATAAGAACAAAAGGCTTAGAAGGAAAAAAATAAATAAATAAATGTTTTGTATGCCCCAGGCAGGTTAACAAGTTTTTTTTCTTGTTTTGCCCTGAGTAGAAAGAAAAAAATCTCAAAGTCACACTACACACACACACACACACACAAGAACAAGATTGCAAAATGCACTTACCGATCTAATACAGACACCATACAAATAATGGCCAAACAATAGAAGGTATTTATGTAATAGTTGGCAAACGAAGCATATTCCGCTCTGACCCCTGGTGCTGCCACTGCCACTGCCACTGCAGCAGCAGCATTATCATCATCGATTTGGGTTTTTAGGTTGGCAATTGTGGGTGCAGTTGTTGCAAGTTTTTCGTCTAGGAAATTTGTCTCGCCAGCAAGACTACTTAATGCTTTGGACCATTCCAGGGGATGAGTACTTAAAACAAATAGTAAATGAGCCAATGCTAGACCAGCTAGTAAACCATGGCATATATTGGAAACTAATAACCAAATTCGTTGAGTTAAACAGGCCAGCTGAATGTTGGTGGTGATTTCTTGTCTAGAAAAAAAAAATATTAAAAAAACGTTAATATTAAAAGTAAAGCATAAGAACAGAAAATATTAATTTATGTAGAAATATTTGATGCTAAAACACGCGCTGAATCTGATATCGTTTTCTTTGCTACAAAAAATCAAGCATTTACTTTGCCCTTTTTTCCTGAAATGCCATTTTAAATATTTGAGTGAAACTAAGAACCAAAGAAAGTGTCACCATGGCCGTAAATACAATTTAATAATTTTACAAAAAATCTATGCCCTTTAAGGCATTCGATTCATTCACTGAAAATTGCTAGCTAAATCTGATAGAATTCTGTCCTACTTTAAAAAATCGCATCAAAACGGCCACACTATTATACTTTTGTAAACAACTTCAAAAAAGGCAACTCTGATTGCATAGAAAAAGATAGTTTTTGAAAATTTTCAAAAGATTAACAAAACGGACAGACTTGTCAAAAAGACTTTCACACACATACACTTTTGGTCCACACTATCATACTTTTGGGACACACATGTCATTTTTAACAGATCGTACGATTCATAGTAGGATAGTAGTGAATCACGGCCTTTAGAATTTTGTTTGCACTCAAATGTAAAAAAATTGAAATGGAATAATACGCAACAACTTGAGATGCACCGATATTTAGGCTTTTCTCTTTTCACCTTACAATAAATAACCTGCTTGGTTCATAGAACGACTTTTTTCACATCAAAAATTGTTTTGCTATCGATAAATTTTGCTCATCAAAATTGTGGTTATCGTTGAACTGTCTGTACAATCATTTTTTATCGATAATTTCTCATGATTGTCAACAATTTCTAGCTGTAAGAATTGTTGCTATCGATAAATTTTCTTACGAAAATTTTTAATATCAACAATGCTGGGAACTCAACTGGGACGAACCATGAATATCGCTCAACACGACGAATACGCTGGTTAAAATTCGCTGTGTAAATTCGTCGTATGAATGAAGCACAATAACGACGAAAACCAAAAACATCTGTTATAATTGATAAACTTGTTTATTGTTTGTTCAAAGATAAAAAAAATAAATGAATCAAAGGATTTCAAGTTTTGTAAAAATAATTAAAATAATGAACATCATGTTCATTATGGTAAAAGCCTTGAAGTTTAACATTTTCAATTATAATTTCACTTGTATCCATTTTCTCAGTTTCTTAATAGCGGTACTCAGCGTTTGGTGCGTTTTTGGTTGCGACTATTATATTGCAACTAACATTGAGCACCCTTTTAAACTACTTTGCAAATTTTATTGCACTCCAAATAACAGCTGATAAATTAATACACAATTTTTAATTTTTCACGTTTTATTTTTTTTTTTTTTTTTTTTGGTAATTGCTGTTGGCTCCATCTCTACAATTTTTTGTTTGCTTTGTTTTAAAATGTCAGCTGTTCGAGTGTCAGTGTTGCAAACGCAATACTCATGCGAAAAAAGCAACACGTAATTAGCGGTGCGTAAATGCAAAAATATTGCGAGTGCAACCTTTTCTTGTGCAACGATTTCTTGCATTCGCACTTACGCAAGACATTTGTACCAAATAATGAACTGCGCTAATTTTATCTTATTATAGTTGAACAGCTAATGGGGTGACCATATTTAAAAAAATTGGTTGCTAAAAAATTTAGCATTACCAAAAACAAAAAATCAAACACTACAAACATGTTTTATAATCTAATATATTGGCTTTTTTTTGTAAATGCAAAAAGTCAAAGCTTAGCTTTTAAAATAAAAACTATTAAAGTAAAAATTAATTGTTTTTACTAAAACACTTGAAAACTAAAATCAAAATGGCCACATGGTACTGATTTGTTCGTCGTTCGCCGGCGTAAAAATAGAAATAAATCTATTTCAAGTTCGCCGCGTACAACGAATTTCGACCGACGCTGTGATTGTAAGCATTTTCATATACACCAATGTGTATAAAAATTCGTCATTCGTCCCAGTTGTGCTCCTAGCATAACTTTTTACAGAAATCTTGTCTTATCGATAACTTAACTTTTAGAAAATTTTGGGTATCGTTTAATTTTTCTATTGAAAAATTTACTGCAATTAAAATTTGTTTTCAATAAAATTAAAAAAAAAAAAAGAATAATAATTTCTCTTTCTTTTTCAGCTCCACAATTTCGGAGAAGTGTTCGATGTCGGTGAGTCCTGCATTGAAAATATTTTATATCAAATACATTTTCATTTGAAATTGTTTGTTCTAAGACTAAAGTTTTTGGGGGAATACCCAAAGAAAACTTTTATTATTTTTTTTGTTAATATATTGCAACAAATTTTTGTTCACACGAAATTCGCTCTATATGCAAACTTTTTATAGAATATTATAGACATCGTTAACTTACTCAGAGAAATTTCTTGTTATGGATTGATTTGTCGCAGCAACACTGATGGAGTTTTTTGTAGTGAGGAGACCAAAATGCATCAAAAATATGGTGGTAATTTTTTTACATAATTTTTTTTTTGTTCTTTGTGCAAGTCGAATTTTTCTATGGCTTTGGAATGCCATAAAACTACTAGAAAAATTAATTTCTCTTACCAGAATCACCCTGCTAAAATTGATAATTCATAAATTGCTTAATTAAATTGCTGGTATCCACAATATATGCGTCCTTTTTCCTGCTACACGATTTGTATTTAGTGATTTTATACAAATATTTCAATTTTTATTAAAAAAGCATGAGGCTTTTCATGAACTTTTTTTAGGCTTTATATATTGTACATTGGCCCTTCTAACTTTATGTTGCACTCAAGACACAACTAATAAGGTAACCTTTTGCCTACAATAAGAACAACTTCAATACACATAACATGCACTTTGTTTTTGTATAACTTCTGGAAACTGTCAAAATTCTACATTTACAGAAGAGAGATGAGCAGAGCTATTTGCTATCTCGCTTTGGCTGTTTTTCATCTCTGTATTCTCGTGGCATTTTTAAGTACCCTGCAAGAAATAGGTGATGGAAACTAACACATTAACAACTTAATTACTAACACATGCAAAGCCATTTTATAGCTTTCAGCGTTGCCATTACAATGATTTTTTTTTAATATTTTCATTTTCATAGTAATTTCATTTGAAACTACGTTTAAGCATCAATGTTTTTATAGGTTTTTATATAAATACATATGCTATGATAAATATAGAAATAAAAAATAGAATTGGTGTGTTTGATATAATTAAAAAATTTAGACGAAAAATATACAACAACTTGGATGGCTGAGAGGCATGTGTGTGGCTTTAGAAACATGAGTCCTTGAGTTCAAGGACAGGTGCTGACGAGAAAGTGTGGCGGCTTCGAAACAACTGCTAAATGTCTTTGAGGTCTTCTTGGTCTTATTTAATTTACATCAATTACAAAAATAATATAGAAAGCTTTTCTTTTAATTTTAGGCTTAAATGTATCTCTAAAATAGTTTATTCTGTTTTGTTGATAAAAAAAAAACTCCTGTTTTTATTTAATGATAAGGAAATTAATAGCACTGTAGGTAATATTGTGGGCATTTTGAAAAAGAGATTTCGAATAATCACTTTGCCGAGGTGGTAACGCTGGTTTAAAATGGATATCACACGTACACCAACGTTTACATCAGTTTTTTTTTTCATTTTGCCCTTACGAAAATGATAGAAACCCTGATGTATGTACCCATCAGCAGTGTCGGTCATATGATGCATCAAATCGTCGTGCAGGTGCAGTGTAATTAGATGATTAACGACTCAGCTGATGAGGCTACCTTATTAGTTGTATCATTTGTTGCACTAGTAACTACGAATGTCTGCCAAAATTGATATTTTCAGACGCTTTATAATTTTTGCTTGCACACATTGGCCTTTGGTTTTATCTGAAAATTGAGCCAGTTTTAACTGCACCACAAAAAGGAAATTGTGCCAACTTTATCATCCCTGTTTGGCGAAATTCTTGAGAATTGACAACTCGAATGTAGAGTTCACAAGAGAATATTGAAAATTATAATTGACTATCAAAATCTTGTGCAGGATACTCTTACGTAAGTGTATCCTGAACTATAATTGTTAACAACAAGCGCACAAATACTTATGTGCTTAAATAATAAATGCATTTAAATTATAGAGCAATATATTTTTCATCTCATTCTTTAGTTTTAATAATAATGTTTGTGTGCGTTTCCAATAACTTCACAAATAAATTGAGCTAAATATATTTCTAACCGATCACAAATGCTGGACTTGTAAAGCGGCTGACGTCAGGCGTTTTTACCATTGCAAATTGAGCACGCTGTAGTTGAAAACGTTTACGCTTCAAAAGCCTCTATAGACATACGAAGCAAATTTATTTACACGTGGCGTGTAAATGAAAAAAAAAATACATAAAATCTAAAACAGTCTGTAGTAACGAAAGTAAATGGAAAAAACATGTTATGGCCATTAACAATTTTAATATGAATTAAAAAAAAAAAAAAAAAAACAGATTTCATATTGTGCCACTCAACAATTTCTGCCATTTGTTACACTTTTTCATGCCATTATGCCAGCCATACTGAACCATTCCTCATGCCATTTTCAACTTGTCCTGTTTATTTAGTAATTAATACAAAAAACTCTATCATTTTTAACCTTGAAGAAGTCCCATAACAATTTTTATCTTTGAAATGCAACAAGTTTGAGGAAAGCAATAAGAAAAAACAACAACAAAAATCAAATAAAAACCATCATTTCTCATGACACTTTGAATAAACTTGAAACTATTTTAAGTTGTTATAAAAATTATTAGAAAGTTTCTTTACTCATTTTTAATTTATTTCTTTGAAATGATTTTCTTCTGCTCTTGATTATCATCATTGCATTGCATTTCATTAACAGACAACCATTTCAAAAACATTAATATAATTTAAGCCAACAATTTTGCCTTTTTTTTACGGCTGTGCTTTACTTTTCTCGAAACTACAAAAAAGAATTACAACAATACTTTGCTCTGGCATCATTTTAGAATTTTTATAAAATATATGTATGTACATGTAGAAACATTAGCATTTTCCTGCAATGTTTAAAATAAATTTATTCTTGCACAAGAAAATAAGTCATCCTCACAAAAGGATGATATGTATGTATGTATGTATGTATGTATATAAAAACTTGCACAATTACAAAAGCGATAACAACAGCAACAAGAACAGAAGAAACCCCCCTGCAACAAATTGAAATATCATTTTGCGCAAACCCACGCTTCAATTACTCTGCCAGTTAATGGAAAATTTTTCAATAAGAAATAAAACACGAAAATAAGTGAAGCAAAAAAGGAGTCGCCGGCGAATGTTGAGCAAAAGTTTTTTGCTTAATGTCATCATGACATTTTAAGAGCAGAAATACCAAAGAGCTTGTCCAACAGGATGCCCCAGTGGCAGTGCTTTAACATTGACATTTTTATAGAGCTTCATCACAGTATGATGAGTAGAATTTTGTTTTAAATAAAATTTAGACATGAACATAAATGGATTTTCGGAGTTTTCGATAAATGAGTTAGAGGTGTATTTATGTGGATAATTAACTGTCAAGCACTCTGTTTTGTTTAGCTTTAAATGGTCAACGACACCAGTAAATGATGAAAAAATACTCTTTTTTAAAATGTGTGGTCTGCCTGCATGGCAACCGCCAATTCCCCAAATACCGTGATTTGAAATAAAGATCACCACCACCAATAAATGATACGAAATACTCGCTTTAGATTGATTGCTCGGCATGGAAAAATATTTCACAATCTTCGGCCGTACCAGGCTCATTCAAACCATTCTAACGAGAAACATGAGTCCATGCCTTTACCATACCCTTGAAACTTGTGAAATGTATAACGAACGACAAATCAAAATTTCCAACTCATGGAATGGTCTCTTGAGCACCGTTTAACAGTTGGGTTAATTTTAATATAAAAGACATTATTTTATGAATTTAATTCATTTTTGAATTGATACTACTTTTTGATACTTTCAAAAATACAAAATCGCAGTAACCGTTGGTAGCTCGTTGTATAAAAGTTGTTCACAAGAGTAAAAGTGTTTTAAGACGAAAAAATGCTTTCTGTATGAAAAATTTGTTTGAATATTTACAATTCTCATTGTGCTCATGGGAATTTTGGAATAAATAGTTAGTTGATGTTCAAACATTCCTTTAAGAATTTTTCGAGTCTACTGATGAGTTGATTAGCATCAACGAAATGTGGGCGGGCTAGAGACGGAAGGTCTATTTTTAGATCTAAAATAATATAATTGTTAATCATTTTATCGGGCTTGAGTTGAGATTTTTACTTCCTCAAAACTGAGTAAGATTTTTGTGTCAAAATTGGAGTTATCAACATCAACAGACAAAAAAAACTAAAGTCGAAGACTTATTGGTTGGGATACATACCGTGGCTGTTTCACGACCACCACGTCGCTCTTCAGCACCCAAATTGATCCGAACCGAGACCATGACTAATAGTATGTTGTTTCCTGTCGAGTCATCCGCCGTATGTGCAGAACTCAGAGCGAAAATTTCCTAATAGATTCAATAAGATTTTCTCTTTGAAACGTTTTTAGGCTGAGGGGTATCCCAGCAGAGAGAAAAGAATATTTTTCTATAGGTATTTCTTATTATTTCCATGTTACAAATCTTATTAATTGTCTCAACAAGAAAAACACATAAAACCAAGAAGAAAACTTGTTACTCACGTTTGTTTTTACTCAGTTTCCGATTTGCATGGTACCAAAAAAAATTCTATAGAGAAGAACTTATTGATTCTATTAGGTTTTCTTGTAAATTGTATACAATAAGGATTTCTTATTGATTTTATTAGGTTATCCTATTAATTTTTCCCTATTGGTTTTATTAGTTTTCTATATAAACACACGTAAATCATCTCTTTAATTTCATTAATTGTTGTTTTTTCAATAAGGTTTTCCCATTTAAAATAATAAGGAATCTTTCTTGAAAAAAAACCATAGAGATATCTTATTGATTTTGTTCTACTTTATTAGGTGCTTTTTTCTCTGTGTGACTTGGCACTTAATGACTTCTTTCAATTCCCATAGGCAAAAAATAAACTGAGAGGTCACTTCGACACCTAAAGAAGCGGTTGCAGCATTCAGAATGCATGTTTTGGAGATACAACAATCAGAGCCTCGACAAAAGTGCTTCGACACTTGGTTCAAACATATGCAAAATTGTAAAGATCTTCATGGGGAATATTTTGAAAAACAATCAAGTGATTTTTGATGATTAATATTTATTTTTGTTCTGTAATCCCGAAATATAATAATGATAATTTTTTTTAAAAGTTTCTTTTTCATTATTTTAGGCCTAAAAATAGACCTTAATGTTTTCTGTCTTTTCAGCCGTCTTTAGGCCGCCGACATTTCGTTGGCGCTAATCAACTCATCATAGTAGACTCGAAAAATTTAAAAAGAATGTTTGAAACCCAACTACTTATTCCAAACATTTCAAATATACTTTTTTAGATTTTTCGAGTCTACTGATGAGTTGATTAGCATCAACGAAATGTGGGCGGCCTAGAGACGGCTGAAATGGACAGAAAACATTAAGGTCTATTTTTAGACTTAAAATAATACATTTCAATTGGCTCTTATAGCGAATAAATAATTAAATTCATTTTTCGTTTTCCGATTTCCGATTTCCGATTCCGTTGTAGAGCGGAAACCGGTTTTAGGAAGTTTTCCCTATAAGTTAGATAAAACAATTGTTTATAGCAGCAACTGATATATTGCGCAAACGTGAGCTTTTAAGAAGTTTCACCTACAAGCGAGCTAACTCCATATTCAATGTCAAAATGTGAATCTGGTGAAAAAGGTAAATTATTGACAGTCCAAAAAATGGTCCCGACATCGGCCTGATGCATAGAACCAACTGGTCTTTCCAAAAGTTTGCTGGGCAAGCAAAGCTTAGACTATTTTGGTTGCAAGAAGTGCACCTGGTGAGAAAAGAGTGAGTGAGAGCGGCAAAAAGTTTTTTCGATATCGGTCCAGACATGCGCGAGCCCATGTTTTTAATTTCAACTATACTCAGACCAAGCTCTGTTTATGCCAAAAAGTAAATCTGTATTATTAAGATAAAAAAAAAAATATTTTCAATATCAGTTAATGCCCGATATAGAGGTTAAATCGATTATTCAGAAAGTTTGCCATTTAAAAGCATCAACACAATTTACGCTGATAGAAAAAATAGTTCTGTCAAAGTCTCTGTTAACTGTGGCTGTCATGCATAACAAACTCTGCTCCACACATTTATGCAATAACAAATCTATTGACAATTGTACTATTTACTGGACTTATGTGAGTGAGCCCTTGAGCTTAAGAATTGTTTTGTTCTGGAATAAATTACGAAATGCTCTTGACGAAAAATTCAGAAACATATATTAACTCACCTATAATAATCACCATCCAGTAGACAACGAGTATCACCATAACTACCACTTGTGCGCATACCAAAGCCGGCGCTACCAACCCCATCATGTAACACCCCACTCCCAGCACCACTGACACTACCACTAACGCCAACGCCAGCTCGACTTCCGCCAGCACAACCATTGTTTGCATCACCATCATTCGCGGCCGCATGACCACCAATGCGGCCACTCATGCCACCCGGCCGCATAAACGAATGTTTGCCATAATAGCTGTAGTGTTCGACTGGTCGATATCCGGATGACGTTTGCATGAACATTTTATCAATGTGCGCTGGCGTATCATCTGTGGGCGAGACAACTGGTGTGAATGGATTGTAAATTTCTTCTCCTTCAGCAGGTACAATGTCATCTGAAAGCTCTTTTAGTATCGATGTTAAGCCACTGGCTGTATAAAATTTACCTGCAGAAGAAAAAAAAAATATTGCATTTAAAATGTATGGGAAGTTGTGTAATAATTAATTTGTTTAACTTAATCTGAAAAAAAAAATTACTAATCGAGCATTTTAATCAAAAACTACTGTTTTTGAAAATTTAATTTCGAGAGCAAGACAAAAAAAAGAGAGCGAGAGAGAGAGAGTCTCTCTCTCTCTCTTGACATGAAGATGTGATTGCATCTATAGATTTAATACCGTCAAAAAGCTGTGCAAAAAATAAAATTTCCTTTAAGTATGCACCGCGCATCAGCTATTCGCCTAATATCACACGAAATGAGTGCTGTTCGAGGCTACCGCTCAAATCGATCAAAATCAAAAATTGATCATTTTTGGCAGTCTGTGGCTGCCTGTGAGACTTCTCGATACTCCAGTAATTTTGAGACCTCCCACATCCAGAGCTTTGTATATAACTCCATGCCCAAAACAATCCTTCAAAGATACATGGCCGGTCCTGTGTGTTTCATCATCGTGCAAGTGTTGATGAACGTGACTCCAGCCATTTAAATGACACCCCCCGTAGCTTTTGTAATTTCCTATTAATGCCCTGATGATTTAACAAAATTCAATGAATAAATTACATTAAAAATTTGACAAATAAAGCTTCAATAATACCGCTGCTAAGAAACCAATTAACTTCCCTTGATACCATAAAAAAAAAAACAACTTAATTAAGTTGCTAAATATAACAATTTTATTGTGCAAAATTATATACACCTTAAAAATAAACAAAAATAAACTAATATAAAAAACCCACGCACAAATATTTCAAATTCTTGGAAGCGCATGTTAAAACTAAAATCCATCTGGATAGAAGAAAAGCTTTTATTTTCTATTGGCTTAACTGCTACGATGCCACTGCATGTGTGTTGTGCTTTTGTATTGCCACAACAATTTTTATGGTGTCGTGTCTGTTGTCGAAAATAGAACCTCACATTCTGCATCAAATAGTTTATTTTTGCAAAGTCTGTCTGTGTGGGTTTTTATATTTTTTATTTTGTCAAAGAGGATGAATGCAGAGAGCACAAGAAAATTTGTAACATTTCTGGCACTTCTTTTGTGGGTTTTCCGAAACTTTAGCGCCCACCAGGGCTGGGCGGCATTTGAAATACATGTATTTGAAATACGTATTTAAAATACAAATACGTATTTTGTATTTGTATTTTAAATACGTCTCACGAATGTATTTGTATTTTGTATTTTAAATATTCAGCGCTTGAGTATTTTGTATTTTATATTTCAAATACTTGTGCTCTCAAAACACATTTTTAATTTATATAGAAAATATGCTCAAAAAATTATTCCATTCATACATCAACTAAAAGCGCAAGACTTTGTTACTGTTTTATTTCCAAAAAAAAAAAAAAATGGCAGTAGTACAATTTAATTACCACACGCAAAGTACCTGTGTAAAGTAAACGCAACTGAATGCTTACACATTGAGAAAGTCGTCAAGCTGTCAGAAAGTTAAACAATGAACAATAAATATTTTATATAAGGAAAAAACAACTTTTGACATTTTGATCTAAAACAAGATGAAAAAATATCAATCAGATGTAGACTTGAATAGACTTTTTTAATTGTCACTTATTTCTCAATTTTCTTGTTTCACTTTCAATAAAATATCGTTTTTTAATAAGAAATCAGTGAGAATTGAATTCATTCGCCATCATCACGAGAGTTTTTTGTCTGATGACACATTTTCCAAGCTGTTGTTTATGAATGGAAACAAAAACTCTTTTGATAAAAAGTATTTTGTATTTTATATTTTTAATACATATTTTTGTTACACTGTATTTTGTAATTCAAATACTTGGCTTTTAGAATGCACTATTTTTTGTATTTTAAATACATCAAAGCATGTATTTTGCCCAGCACTGGCGCCCACACACACTGTTACAGATGTTTTCCATTTTTGTTTTGTTTTGCAATACATTTATTTAAACGACGTTGACTGACTGATCATTAGCATGAGTTTGTGTCACATCCCTGCCGGCTCAGTTAAAGTTAGTAATGAATTATAAGCTAACTTTTTTACAGCTGGTGGTGGTTGACACTTAGATTATTTTTGATGGAGATGACTGACTATTTTAACATTACGATGTCCTAGGAGGTAGTTAATTCGACTGTGCATTACTTTTCAACTAACTTAAAGTTAGCTACTTCAAAGTCAGTACGAACAGAAAAACATGTACAAATCAAGGCTGATTTTACATTTTTCGGTGGTAATATTATATTTTATTAAATTAAATTTCATCCTACTTCCTTTTTTTTTTGTTTTTTTTTTTTTTTTTGTTAGCCTCGAACCACTAAGCCTCAAGATTGGTGAGCAGCCAACATACTCACTCAGCCATCGCAACATTTAAAATGAATGCGACATTAGGCAATTTAATTAAAGAGTTATTTACCGTGTATGTGTGTATGTTATTATTTGAATTTTGGATTAACTCTGCACTATGTTTCAGCTAGCTTATAGCCAGTATACAAAAAGTGAATTGCAAATCGATTGTATTGTAGCCAATTTGAAGCTAGTCCTTAAAAGTTAACTCAAAGTCAACTATTTTAGTAGTTGACTACTCAATGTCCGACAGGGATGAACTATAAGTCGATTTTATTTGTAGTCGACTAGCAATTTGCTGGCAGGGATGTTCTTTTGCATTTGGTTTGTGAGTGTGAGCTTGAGTTTCTTGATTTTTATGTTTAGGAAATTACTTTAATTTGAGTTGTTGCGTGTGCTAATTTTAGCCACCATAACACAGTACAACATTTTTCAGGTGATTGATTCGGGACTCAATTCTGATAATTGTTTATGAAAGTAGCCCTAAAAAGACGAACTTCTGCATCATTCGTTTGGTCTTGGTACCTCAAATAATAATAATATAAAAATTAATTTGAAGTTAGTAAGTATCGTGTAGGGGAGTTTGTCACGTTTTAGGCTCTTTTGTTAGTCATAACTCGAGAACCACCAGTCCGAATAAGCTGAAATGTATTTTAAAAAATTAAGAACTACAATTGCTTTAATCTGTTCATACAACGTTTCGCTACATAAGCAAAATTTTCGCAGTTATAAATAAATGTATTTTTTAATTCACAAAAAAATCCAACACGGTAAAAAAGTGTCAAGTCCTATTACTTTCGCGTAAAGTCGCATAACCTATGAACAAAATGAGACATAAATCATAAAAATCGATGAACGCGTTTCGCTTTTATTCACAATTAAGTAAAGGTATGATAAACAAAAGAGCCTAAAACGTGACAAACTCCCCTACACAATACTTACTAACTTTAGATTAATTTTTAAATTATTATATGAGGTACCAAGACCAAACGAATGATGCAGAAGTTTTTCTTTTTGGGGCTACTTTCATAAACAATTATCAGAATTGAGTCTCGAAATCATGTGTTGTACAGTGTAATGTAAGCGCTAAGAAAGCTTATGATTTATTGCTCGTATTTTGTTGCGATCTGCAAAAATTGCGTTACGTAATTTGTGAACAGCCCCTAAGTAGTGGAATTTTTTTTCCATGTGTATTGCATATAAATTATTTACAGACAATGAATATTTCGCCAGTCATAAGAAGGATTAACACCTGTGCAAACTGCCAGCCAGCCAGCCAACAGTAAGACGTCAAAGATATTCAAACAGAAATGTAGAAAACTTCAAGCGATTTCATATAGAGTTTAACTATAGAAGAGAGTTTACTGCCCGTCCATGCTAATGGCTAGCTATAGAAATAGTTTTGGACTATCAAATGTCCATTGAATTTATTGTTTGCTGGGTTAATGTAATATTTTGAAATTTGTTTGCGTAAGCTTTTCTCAAGTGGCTAGTATATTTGCAATAGTTTTAAACATTATAGTTATATGTATGTATTACTTTACAATATAAAAGTATAATTTAGTCAGATTGAAAATTACACCATCTTAGAGTGTTTTTAGTTGTTTTTTATACTGTATTTTTTTCTACAGCTGCACAACTGCACACAATGCGATTTTTTTTTTTAAATCACACTTGACCTTTAACGTCGCATGCTGAGCATTTGATATTTTAAATCAGGCCAAATATATAAGTTTTGTATGTTGGTAAAACTATTTTAAAGGTTATGAATAAAACACAAGTGTCATGAATGATGTTTTGCACTTCAAAATCCTTTAAGATGCTCGAAAAAGGCAATGTAGTAGTAATAACTAAACAAAAAAAAAAAAAAAATGTGTGAGAATCAATTTAGGGGCTTATTTAAAAAACCGAATGCGAACTTTATATGAAAATTAATGGAAAGTTTTCATACAAAATTCTCTTAATTCACACCAAAATAAAGAAAAACACACACATAGTTTTAAGGGTTCCGTACTCATGGAGTAAAAGCGGAACCCTATTACTAAAACCGTCCGCCCGTCCATCACAGGCCCCATTCTCCCAAACGGGGTTAGAGCTAGAGAGTTGAAATTTTCACAGTACATGTGGTTACCCGCCCGCTACAACAACAAAAAAATACTCAAAACACCAAAAAGTTAAAAAGTGAAGGGGGTCCCCATACAATAAACTGTGAAAATTAGCTGTAACTTCTGCACTGTAAGGTGAAATTTTCCCCGGATATGTGGTCACATAAGTTCTATAGTAACAAGCACCTAGAACTAAAGGGTGCTCCCATACAGGGAACTGTAAAAGCTAGCTAAAATTAGCTATAGCTTTTGGCCCATAAGAGCTAGAGAGCTAAAAATTTCCACAAGTTGTGTTGTTACATATGCACGTTGCTGTGCATAATAAACCTGGGCCTGAACTATGGCATTCGTGATCAAATGAACTATCGAGTAGAAATAAGGCGAAACAAAATAAGCAACAAAGACACAAGCATACGTTAACGAATTCATTCGATTACGACTGTCGTAATTCGGTGCCTGGTTTGTGTTTCTTTTTCTACTTTGGTTAAAATTCTAATATGAGGTGGATGCTATTTTGCAAATGCCTCTTTTTGGGCTATTGCATACTTATGTGCCAGAGTTACCACCTCTCAACTCAACTACCTTATTTATTTTTTGGGATACCACAATTTTCTTCTTGGACTTTAGTTTAGAAATCGCAAGATATTTGTTTTTTTTTTCGAAAGTCTTAAACCACTTTGGAGCCAATCTTACTTTATCTTCTTCAACACAAATAAAATTTAGGAACGAAAGCTTCTGCATTCAGATATTTCGCTACCTTTCTAAAAAGGCGAATATTTTTGCAAGATATTTTTATCTTCAAGAGCTTCAAACCACTTTGGGGCCAATTTTAGTTTCAACAAAATAAAATTTAAAAAACGAAAGTTGTTTCTCTACCCCTATACAAATGGCAAATTGGTTTGCTCTTAAATACATAAACCCTGTTTTACACTCACTTATTATGTGACCTCTTTTATCGCGCTGCGATTTCGTCTTTCGATGTACTCTCCGCTCTTCCAGACTCTGATCGATTTCCAGCTCGCCCGACAACGAGGCATCATTCATTTCGGAGCATTGCTTCAAGTAGCGCATTAACGTTTCGTTCGCTTGTCTCACTTCCATTTCGCCGGCCGCTATTAATTTCCGTTCACGCCTGCGCCGTGACTCTGATTTGCTGCGCTTACGTCGTGGACTCTTTTCCAAAGAACTGCGTGAGCGTATGGATCTTTGTGCCGGACTTGCTGTGGGATCTGACAGCGACTGATGTTTGCGTCCCAGACCACCCACACCGCTGCCAGCACTTAGAGCGGAGGGTGTGGGCGAAGATTGTTTCAGTTCGCGATCCATGAAACCTAAAATACCGCGAGCAAATGAAGCATCTGCTGCAGTTTCGTGTACACGTCGTGACGGTGAATGTGGTGACAGAGTACGTCTGTGACGATGTGTTGTTATGGTGGGAGGTAATTGTTGTAAAGTTTCACGTAAACTCATGGCATCACCGGATGAGTTTCGACTGCTGCTGGGACCATCTGGTGGTCCCACAGCCGCCAGTTCACTAGCATCTGCTTCTGAGGGTTTGGTAAGATCGTTGTTTTCATTGGTTTCCGTGTGATTGTGATTGTAATGGATGTGATGAGTGGTTGAGCTTGTAGCGCTCTCTTGTGGCGCATGGCCATTCACCAGCAACACCGTTTGTTGCGACTGAGAGGTTTGACTAGAGGTAGCAGCGCCCATAGTTTCCGTAGTACTTTCATTTGAGGTCTGGCGTTCGTGCTCTTGCAGCAGACGTGTTGCTACAGCCGCTATTAAAGCATCTGATCGCCCCACATTTGAGGCCGAGCAAGCACCCTCTTCGGCATGCAGTATATTGTTGTCAGGGTTGGTACGTGCTGGCGATTTACAATCCGAAGTACTGCTTGTGGTTGTTGTTTGTCGTTCGGTCCGTCTATGACGTGATTCGGTACGTCTTTGACGATGACGGTGTACTTTTGGTGTTGCATCCATAATGTTTTTGGTGTAATGGTGTTTTTTGTTTGTTTTCTCTGTTCTCGTTGAATTACACCTGCTGCTCAGGCATGAATGTGTGATGGTTTTTTACTTATGTTTATAGAAATGTATACACTGCTACGTAGTGCAGTACGAAGAAGCTTATAGAACAGCTGTTTTAAAGGTTAAATGTTTGTCAGGCAATAACTGAATATTTTTCTATGTAATTGTTATTGCAATTTTTTATGCTGTTTCATTTACTTGTTGTTGGTTTTTATATTTACAACACGTAAGTTTTTGCCATTGTGCAATTTTGTTGTCCCGGGCCAATTACATTTTCTTTCTTGCAGGCAAACTACATATTCATTTAATAATGGGAGTGAGATATGAGCTTGTTATGTATGTACACATGTGAGTTGCATTCTGTTTTAAATTTAAACAAAATAAAAAATGCATGTTTCTTGAGCTTTTGCAAAATCTTTTCCTATTTTTATTCGTATTGATTTTTCAAAAGGATTCTAATAAAATTAAAAGGTATACGAAAATCAATTTCAGCATGTTAAAAGATATTTTCCAATTGTTTGCAGTCTAGCAGTAGGAATAGACTTTGATGTAGCAATTGTTTGAACAGTTTGTCAAGTTTAATGAGGAGTTTAGTCGAAATGTGGGCGATATGTAAAGGTAAATTTTTCGGAACGACAGCAACGGAATCAACAGCAATAGTAATGGAATCTTTGATATGACTGGTTGTTTAATTAACATTAATTAACATTAATGGTAACAAAAGGCGCCAAAACGTATGCAATAAAATTATGAAAATCGGTTATCGGTTTCTTTGTTTTTAGCTCAGATAATACACAATTCTGCCATGCTAGATACGCCATCAAACTTAGTCTAACACATAGATGCCCATGGTAGTAGTATTGGTGAGAGTGGCGAAATAACACTGGAAGAAAACAATTTGCTATTCATTTTATTCATGTCTTTGTGAACATCTTCAAAATGTTTTTTTTTTAACTATATTTCTTAGTTTTTTTAAATGTCTTATGACAAATAAGACATTGCATGTCATCAAAAGCATTTTGTAACATAGAATACTTTTCGGCTGACATCATTAATATATCGCAATAATAAGACACAGAATTTCTGCAAGTGTAGTTTGTCTCTCCCACTCAACATGGTGATTTCCTATTGGTTGATTGACGATCAAACAAAAGAGCGTAATAATACACGAGTGAGTTTAATTTGCTGATATCAGCCACTACTGGGCACTATAATACGGCCGGTTGTTTATTTAATATTAGGATAAGGTAATGGAACGCTCCTAGAAGTATGCAATGAAATAATGAAATTTTACCGCCTTATATTTTCCTATAATAAACTTTTTGATTTTCGTTTTTTGTTACTTATTTCATTTTCATTACATTGACAATACATTCAATAAGAATAAAACAAAATATCTAAAGCCGGAACACTGATATTCATAGAAAATAAAATGTTTTCGAAATATTCAAATATGAACTTAATTATGTATTTGCTTTAAGAGCCAATCGAAATGTATTAATTCAGGTTCAAAAATAAACAGCAAATATTTTTTGAAAAGGTTCATTTTTGAACCTGAATTAATATGTTTTCGAAATACATTTTAGAATAAATTTTATATGAAAATTTGTTTTCAAATAAACAATTTTAGTGCTTAGGAAACCCGGTGGAAATAATTCAAATAGCAATCATGAATTTTATTATGTTAAAATTTGCAATGAATGAACAATTGTTGGAAAAAATACATTTTTATGCGCCTTCTTTGTTTTTCTTTAGCCATACACTAAAGATTTGCTCTTACGTTAACTCTCTTGAAATTTCAGACCTTCAAGATTTTGACGGGATAAATTATCTATTTGTTTTCCATGCGATGTGTTTATACTACAACTACAAATTATAAAATAGATTACTGTGAAGAGCAATAGAGGCAGGCATATAGTGCTTCAGCTTTTAGCAAATGTTTATATTTTAAGCAATATTTCTAAGTTTGAAGAAAAACAAATTTTTTTAAACAGTGTATAAAAAACAAGCCCATTTTCGGCCCTTCAAAAACCAGATTTTCAAACATACACAACTAAGCTATAGGTGAATCGCTACTGGTAAATTGAAATGGCAAATACTAGCCGCAATACAGGGTTCAATTAATCAAAAAGGAAAGTTTCTTAGTCAAGTGGATTACCCAAAAATGGCGGTAAAACAAATAGATTTTTGCTTCAATTCTCTTCTAGAATATACATTACGCCGTATCGATTTACATGAACAAAAACTTGTCGGCACTGTGGCATCGATGTTTCGACAGCTTTTGAAATGAGGAAAAAATTCCGATATTCAATTTTTTTTTTTTTAGTTTTATATGGGAGCCCTATTGAGTAGGCATAGCACGGGGTCGATGTGTGCAAAAAAAAAATAAATAAATATTGGGGTGTCCCTATGACTGCTCCAGTGTGAACAGCGCACCCTGCAGTCACTTTGAGCGGGTATAATGGCTCCTCGTGCATCCCTCATGAATTTTCGGTGCCCCAGAAGCGATAGTTTTGATTGGTCACACACCCGCTGGGGTGGAAGGAAATGAGCCTCATCGCTCATTACCATTTGGGTCGAAAAATCGTCCGCTTTGTCATAGACACGATTATTCCGCGTTCTTGGGCAGTGTATCGCTCTATAGCTTGTGCACTGCTGTTCTACAGCGGTCTAGTTTACAAAACTAAAAACAGATTTGACATTGGCCGCCATTTGCAAAAATAAGAGCAACTTACAATGGGGTGATTTCTTTTGGCCCAACTTGTGTAAGTACTGCAATATCAAATAATGAGAACACATTTAAGTTAAAACATAAAGGGTGTCCGCATACATTAAATCGTATATCACATAAATTTAAAAACGTTTTCAACTGATTTTTATGAAATTGTAGTCAGGAACAAACAGGGTATCGTCTCTCAAATTTATTTGCACTACAAGTAAAATATGCACTTAAAAAATGGATTAGAAAAACAAAAAGCGTTATAGTAGATTTCTGTGAATATATATTTCTCAAAATTGTCATACACATTTGTAAGTTTTGAGAAACAGGACCCAGTTCTTTGACTACTAAGTGAAATAGGTTCAGCCTTTTTTACTGTACTATGGAACCCTTGCTGTGCCAGTTATTTTCATACTTTGCTGAGTGTTTTACTACTTGAATACATATGTAAATATTAGAATTGGATTTGATGCCGTAGTTGTCATTCCAAAAGAATGAATGTGAGCACCTACTTCGAACAACGTTGCATACTTTAAGGGATCCTAAGATTGCTGTTTTATACTACTTTGTATGCTGCCATCATGGAAATCTTGATCAATTGTGCAGAAAAAGTCGATACAGTAATGTTAAAAAAATAAATTCGAATAAACTCGAATTATTTTGATTTCGACCTTTTTTTCTTTTCTTTTTTCATTTTTCATTTGTCATCAACGTTTGCGAACGTAATCGGCATGGCGAATTGTGTTGATTGGTATAATTAATTTGTACTTTAACCATGAGTAAAAAATGTTTTCAGATCTACTAACCTAAAAAAAAAAACAATCAACTACTTGAAGAACATGGAGTCGAAAAAAAGAGCCAAATTATTCGCCAGAACTTTCTCATTATACATAATAAGAATTTTATTATTTTAAATCTAGCAACAAGATCACTTTTAATAGTTTTCTGTTTAACTTATCAACCTTCTATATGTCCCCGATATTTCATTGGTAACCCACAACACGTCAATAGACTCAAAAACCATTTTAAAACTATTCAAACTGTTGCTACTTGTGCTTAGAAAAATAATGAAAATTCCCTTTTCGTTTTGCAAAGCCAGTCTATTCTCCAGAACTTTCTCAGTATACACAATAAGAAATTTCTTATTTTAAATCTAGCCACAAGACTGCTTTTTAAAATGTCTCCGATATTTCATTGATAACCCACAACACGTCACTAGACTCAAAATCCATTTTAAAATTGTGGAAAACTCTACTAAAGAAAATTGTCTACAGAAAACCATCTAATCCTTTTGGCCACACATTTTATGTTTCTTAACAACGAACAACCCCGTTAGTTGGTTACCACAATTTATATTTTTGTGTGAAAAAAAAATCAATTGTTTTTAATAACAAACATTGAATTAATTGTTGTATCGGAAAATATGTAATTAATTATTATATATTTTGTATAGAACAGCTTTTATTCCGCCAAAACTTGTCCCAATGAAGTTTCAAAACACTTTGCCTACTTTCAGGCGTTCACTAATTTATTTTCATTGACATTTGCTTGATGGAAAAGGAAATGTAGCACAAGCTTTTGAAAGTTCTCCAATAACTTGGATAAATATTGAAGCAAAACAAACTCAACGAAATTGAATTGAAATGCAATTCTAATACAAATAACTGCTACAAAAGAAAGAAATCTATTTTTAGCAAAAATACATGAATACGGTCGAAGCATATTTCTAATAGAAGCGCAAGTGAAGAAATTAAATATTTGCTTTGTGCTGTCAAGATTTTATCTTCACATATGTATGTATAATATAAAATCTTAAGGTTAATGTTTATTGACTGTTATTTTCTTCTTCTTCTTTTTTCCGTTTTCTTTTTTAATACTATTTTATTGTATTTGTTTAGTATTTGGGGTTTTAGGAACATGTATTTAGCTTTTAAACAAGTTTTTTATAAATTTTGTTTTTATACATTTAAAAAAAAAACTTTGTTTATTGATAGATTTTCCATTTAAAATTTTTGACCTAAATTTAAATTTTTACTGTGTTAGTCCAAAAACATACACACACACACACACACACAAGCTCATACAAATACACACTTTTGTTTGGCAACCATCATACTTTTTAAGCTTTATTTATAAAAATAGCACAAACTATTTATATACTAGATTTATTTTTCATTAATTAATTTCATTATTTTCTTCAAACTTTATTCCTTTTATATTAAAAAAAAAGTGTTAAAAAACTTTGTCTAACGTTTCTGCTTCTTCCAATTTCTTGGGTTTCTTTTTTTCTCCAGTATTAAGCAATTTGATTTCAACTTTGGATTGTAGAAATTTTGTTTAGTTAATATTTTACACGTTTTTCACAGCATTTCTAGTTGTAATAGACACGTTCACGGCTGCCGAGCAACTGAATTGTTGTTCATTGCTTTCGCAGCTCAAAATGGCTGACTTGAGTTTTATGGCGTGTGTGTTTGTGTTTTTGTTCCTTTTTGTTATTGTTTTTGGAATGCTGTTAAAAGAAAATGACAACTTTGCTAGAAAAGCAGCATCAACAAAAAGCAACAAAAAACGAAAAAGCTTTTCCGTGACGTCAGTAAAATATTTGTAATCTTAAATTTATTGCTGTTTTCGAAACAAGTGTTTTTTTATTTTTTTTTTTTTTTTTTTTTTTGGTACAAGACAGATTTTCTTTCTATTCTTTTCTGTCTCTCACATGTTTGCAGGCTCACAGCAGTTTTATATCGGCTTGTTATGGGAGGAAGGGGCTTTTTTATTTTGGGTAAGAGAGTTTTTTTTTTTGTTTTCTTGCAGCAGAGCAATTATTTTGCCCACTCATTTATTAGCAATAGACACAAAGTTGATTTCAAAATTAATTTAATTTCGATAAATAAAAATACTTTTACTGGGAAAATTACTCGCCTTACAAAGTTTACTTTAAATTTGCATAATCTGCTGTGGCTGTGCGATTTTCAACACAAGACAGTGCACAGTGGCCCGTTTGGAATATTTACTATTACAAACATTTTATGTCAGAAACAAAAATGTTTCGAAGGACGAACTTTTGTCGGCGAATAGTTGTTGTTAAACATAAAACATACACTCGGGATCACTTATCTAAAGGCACTAAGAATTTCTTATTCAGAAACCTATTAAGTGTTTGCAGAATTCCAAAATAGATATGGTAGTTGGACATCTTGAGTCTTAAAACAAAAAATCATGACAATAGTGGTTTCTTAACTAAAGAATTTTTTTTTTTTTAAACAATTTATAAATAAAATTCAAAAAAGTGCTGTTTTTTTGCTGCTCCCTTGAACCTTAAAGAGCATGAAGTCGAAGGAAAAAACTCGAATGATTCTCAAGAACTTGCCCAAAATACATAATAAATAATTCATTATTTTAAGTTTAGCAACAAGAGCACACGACACAATGGTGTCCAAAAAAGTTCGTCATGCGCAGCGAACTTTAAATGGATTTTATAATTAGATAGTTAAAAACGAAAAAATTTGCAAATGGCAGTAATAGACTTAAAATAGTTTGCAAATGAAACGTTAAACAGTTGCTAAAAGCACAACATTGTTAAAGTAAGCAAAATCAGACAAAACATTAAAAAGAAAATGCTGGAATAAAATTACCAAACTTTAAGAAAACAGGTTACAAAATCGCGAAAATATAATTATGTATGTATGTGAAAATGTGCTCTCAGCACTTTTGAACAAAGTTAAGCAGTCTTAAAGACAACATGAGAGGCAAACACGAGAAAATGGGCAAAACTATTGCAATTGCGAAAATATAGTCCAAGTATGCCCTAAAAAGATCGTTCGAAAAAAACCTGCGAATATTTCGCACGACAGTAGCTCTCAAAAGGGCTAAGTGGTTGCAAGAATCTCAAGACAAAAACGAGAAAAGTTTGCGAAAACTTTGTAAAATGTGAAAGAAATTCTAAAAAATTCTTTCCAACATAAAGTAATGCCACTGAAATTTTTTTGGAACAAAAAAATTTCATGTTTTATTTTAGGTCTAAAAATACACCTTACTGATGGTTTCTGTCTTTCTCAGCCATCTGAATGCCGCCGACATTTCGTTGATGCTAATCAACTCATCAGTAGACTAGAGAAATCTTAAAGGAATGTTTGAAACCAATGTTTGGAACCCAACTACTTATTCCGAAATTCCCATAAACAAACTGAGAATTAGAAATGTTCAAACAAACCTTTAATACAGAAAACATTTTCACCGGTATTCATAAAAAATAAAACATTGTTGAAATACATTCTAGAACAAATTTTTCATATCGAATTTGTTCTAAAATGTATTTGAGCATCATTTTATTTTTTATGAATATCGGTGTTTTTCTTCTTGCAACACTTACTTTTTTTTATGTGAAACCCAACTACTTATTCCAAAATGCCCATAAACAAACTGAGAATTAGAAATGTTCAAACAAACCTTTAATACAGAGCACATTTTTTCGTCTTGCAACACTTACTTTTCTTAACAACAACTACTATAGAACGAGTTACCTTCGGTTACCATGAGTACTAAAAAGTGAAAGTTATTTCAATATTCAAAATTGAACTTACTTATGTAATGTCGGCGGCATATAGACTGCTGAAAAGGACAGAAAAAATTAACAAGGTCTATTTTTAGACCTAAAATAATTAAGTTCATTTATAAAATGTTCATGGGTAATAATAACATGGATAACAAGAGCCTTGCAAGTTGTTTTTTTTCCAGCAGTTCAATTGATTTGTAAAATATTTCACGGATTTTCGTGCTTTGTGGACGGTGTTTAATATTTATTTTCTCTTTATAATTTCGTTTATTTTACTCTTGTACTGCAAAGTATTTCGCTAACTCTTACGGGACTCGAACCACCAACCTTGTGGTTGTTGAGCAGTGATCATGCCCTTTCAGTCATCTCAGCATTAAGAACGAATGCCACAACAAAAGAATTTAGGTAGAGAGTAAGCCATGTATGTGCGTGTGCGTGCGTGTGTGTGCGTGTGTGTGTATGTGTTATTATTTAGATTTTGGATCAGCTCTGCCTTACTTTGCAGTTATAGTCAGTACATACAAAAAATGATAAACAAAACGCTTTTTCTTGTAATCGGTTACCTAATTATCGGCAGAACGTCTTGTTGTTCATTTCTGAAATCCAGCAAGCATTTGGTCGATAGCTGTACTAATTCATTTATCAGGCATGAGCTGTGATCTATTAACACTGCAATAAATATCCAAGTATACTCCAGTCAGTCATAATGAGCAGTAGTTTCTGCTAATTTAAGCCCTCACTGAAAGCTTTATGGCTGGAAAATGGAGCTAATAGATTTATTACTTTTTTCAATAGAATAATACAATTTTGATCTTTGCGTATGCACTTAAAGGCTGGCCACCAAGAGCTGGGCAGAGATTTTCATATCTGGATGAATATGTGTTGTTCTGCTCCAAGGGGTCTATATCCTGGCTTTGCCATCTATAAATGACATATAAAATCAACCTTTTTCTAAAAGAAATATTTTTAACAAAAAAAAAAAAAAAGGAAAAATCCTGCTCCTACTCATTTAAAAATAAAAATAAAATCTCTTACTTCCACTCTTACCACACAAAAAAGCTAAAAAGTTCAACAATTTATCCAACTTGAACTGGAAGTGGAAACAAAAGCGAAGAAAATAAAAACAAAACCTGAACTCTTGCACAGCGCAAGTCCACAATAGACTTCCAAGAATGACGTCAATCGAAAGTTAGAGCTTTGACATTTTTTTTTTTTTTTGTAATTGCATGAATGTGTTCACCAAAAAAAAAAAAAAATTCAAAGCCACTTTATACATATCAAAAGGTTGTAACAACAAAAACATGAATTTATACCAACACACACATACACACACACACACACACACACACTGCCTGGCATATGAAATCAAAAACAAACTAAAGAAAACCTTTTAGACAGCATATGTATGTATAACTGTTTCAGTATAAAAATTTTACTATACATAATCAAATGCTGTTGAACACACACACCCACATACACACACACACAAGCAAACATGTGTTTTGCATGCAGCCGTGTCTATATTAAAGCTGCACAAACATATTATACAAGAAATATAAAAAGCCGGCTAAAAACTGTTTATTTGTATGCACAAACTACGCTGTAGATGTGTTTTATCCAACAAATTGAGCCAAAGATATCGAAGTTAACATACATACGCACGGACACTCGTACCTACAAATTTACAAATGTACATTGTAGTACGTTTTGTACATGGCATTGACTAATCGTGTGCCAGCAACAATAACAAATAGAATGCCGCTTAAAATGTTAAAAATACAATTGCCAACAAATTTATTTAATACGTATCTATGTATATACTACATACATACATACATACATACATACGTGCTTGTACATTAGGGGTGGGATAAAACCCTAACCGTCTAATTCATAAAAATTATAAAAGGCTTATAAGACTGCTATTTGGCATATTTGTATGGAAAATCTGTCAAATAAGAGCCTTATAAACTATTTATAATTTATAAGGCTTTATAAGGCGGTAAGTTTTTATCATCATGTGATGGAAATTTATTTTTATTCCTTGGAGAAGAGCGGCTCAGTGCCTTGCGAGGAGTCTACGAGGTTGCCGATTCGATTCCTGCCAAAGGCTCTGGATATTTCTTCAGACAAGCGAAACGGGGTTTGCAGTGTAGTGTTTGTTACAAAACAAAAAAACCATACATACACATGCACATTGTATATTGTATATTTATATGTTAGGTCAGAAATTTGATTTGTATGGCTCCCATCAAGGTACCTCGATATCAGGTACTCGCATAACTACAACAAACACTTCATGTATTTTTTGTAGGTTTGTGGTGTGTATTTTGACAGTTCCTCCGGCTAAAAGCAGTAGTCAGCTGGGCTTGTAAGGCTACCTGGTATGGAGGTACATTGGCTCCCATACTATTGTTTTTTTTTTTATTAAAGGAAATTAACGTTTTCTCCCAAAATTGCTCAAAATTGAATCATAATCAGAGAAAGATAGAGGCCCAGCGAAAAAAAATAATGTTATAAAAGAAAAAATCAAGGTAACTCGATACCAACTAGACGCATAACTACAACACCAGCAAACACTACATGTATTTTGTTGGTAGAAATCTTTAATATCTGTCTCCCATTTGTTGGCGTTTGTGTGTTTCTGTTGTGTATTTTGACAGTTCTTCAGGCTAAAAGCGGTAGTCAGTTGGGCTTGTAAGGCTACCTGGTATCGAGGTACTTTGGCTCCCATACTTCTGATTTTTTTTTTTTTTAATGGGGGAAATTAACGTTTTCCCCCAGTTTATCAAAATTTGCTCAAAAGATACCCAGGCTCACAGCCACAATCTGACCAATTGAATCATAATCAGAGAAAGAGAGACTCCTAGCGAGTTGGAAAAAAAAAAGTTTGTAAAAGAAGAAAATGGTCGTCAATTCTAGCAATGACTTTTCCAGAGGCATCCTGATTAAAAATTTATAGATATGTTTTCGCACGGCAGCTGCTGTAAGATGGGGTCTAGTTCTCCATTGCAGAAAAGTGTACCGGAAGACAATTTAATGGAGGCCGGTCATACATATGATTCCTCTAGATAAATCTATTGTGGGAAATTTATAAAGAAATTTTTCATGGAATAAGCTGACGTAACAGATGCTTTGTATGTGGTAAAAAATTTCAGGAAGAAAAAAATCATACATTTGACCATTTTATTCTTCAGAAGCAATCTACTCCTAGTTAAAGTTATGAGAAAAAAAATGTTTGTAAAAATTTTATGTATGGCAGACTCTCTAAGAAGGAGATACAGAGTAAAACTGTTTAAGATTTATGGCCGTTTTGATGATCTATTATTCTCGAACCAAAAAAATCAATTACTTAACTTTATAGACGAAAAAATAAGTCGATAAAATTTTTGAAGAAGAGGTATCGAAATATTTAATTAAAGCAGCATTTAAAAAAACAAGTGACCTCAAGCTCTAATTATTAATTTAAAATTTTTTTATATATTTATTTTTCTATTGGCCTTATAATTAAAATTAAAAGCCAACATTTTTTTAGGCAATGGCAGCTTAGGCCTTCAGCAAAATATTTATGGTCTTTACTTTACGATTTACAATTGTTAATTACTTTTTTTTAACGTTTATTTACAACAATTTTCTTATAGTAATACTAAAAATAAACAACTAGTGGCTTCATTCAATTTAACATACTCTGTCCCTTATCCGAGCTCTCCAGTACATGTATATTTCATAAACTATAAAATCTTATCGCGCTTTATTTCGATTTTATTTTCTCAGAATTAAGAAAGATTTTTTGTGGTAAAATTAAAGTGATCGACGTTTTTAAAGAAGACAAGAAAAGTAAATTGGGGGACCAATTCCAACTCTCTATCTCTTACGGTTTGAAAATATTTTTTGGGGCCAAGGTTAGTGGGGAGCAGTATTACAGCTGACTCTATTAGAAGTGTATCAGCAGCGGTTAAAAAGTTTTTCATTAATTTCCAACCCCTTATAGCCAACGTTGACCACTATGAGGAGCCATCTGCTGTCGCCCTAATGCACTTATATTTTGCTTCTTGTTCCAAATTAGCAGCTTGAGTACTTTGAAAGCTACCTAGTCCATCCGCTAGTCTCCTCCCTAATGTACAAATAACAGTAAATAGTGGTTGCCACAACAAACACATGACCACAAAACCATTGGTACAATTACACTTTTCTTCTCTAAATAATTGAATAACATTTATCTCTTGTTACAAAAAAAATAAATAAATAAAAAAATAAAAAACACACAAATAAATTAGATTAAAAAATACTCTTATAAATGCACAAATATGTACCATTATAAAATTTAATTTGATATAAAACAACTGTACTTTATGTAATATGTAATGAATTGCAATTTATTTATATAAACAGAGCTGAAGCCCACATAATTTTAACTGCATTTACCAAACTCTTTGATTTCACAGCGCATACGCCATATTTTTTGTTTTTTTTTTTTTTTGTTCTTAAGTTGCTGCTACGCAAAGCACACACACACCAACACTCATTCATGGAACGACCTACGAAATATAGAAATGTTGCGACTTTTAACATTGTCATCACCAACAAAGAAACAGCAACTTCTTCTTCAACAAAACAAACTAAAAACCAAAAGCCAAAACTGCTGCGTTTCAAATTTAAGCAATTCCAATTTCGTCAGACATTTTCTTTGTGCAGCAATAAATGCTGCCCACGTGCTTGGCGAAGCAGTGCTTTAAGGTTCTTGTTTTGGGCAAAACTTTGTGTTCTGTTTGCCAAAAAAAAAAAAATGTTTGCGTACATACGCAAGTGAAGAAATATAGCAGACTTCAGTACACACATCACACATTTAAATTGGTGGTGGCGATTTGTAACTTAAACTTATTCAGAAACAGCGAATACATTATTTTAGTGTTTAATAAAAAATATTTTCAATAATTTGAAAATAAGAAAAAGCATTGTATGCACAAGAACATTGCTGGAAAATACTGGGAGGTCTACAAAATTCTTCAAATATTTATAAGCAAAACTTTTACTTGGTCCTTTTGCCAAGTAACTACATATGTACATATATGATAGCCAGTTAAGCTAAAGCTAGGTATAGACGATTGTAAGTTCTTACAATATTGTCAGAAAATGTATAGAATATTTTTAACCAATCGTGAAAACTTACAATTTCTTCCTGACAATATTGTAAGCAAAGTAAGCATTGACAGACCACCGTCCTAACAATTAATTGTCAGTTGACTGTCAATCGTCTGAACACTTTGACCATCATCATTGTTAGTACATTGTCAGGCATTGGCATATTGTAAGATGCATAAATTCTCAACATCTTACAATGGCGTCATTGTCAGAGTAATGACAAAGAATATTAAAGAAAAATGTGTGTGTACGAAAGGGAGAGAAAAAGCAAGAGAATAGTAAAAATGTGAGTACGAGAGGTAAAAAGTTGCAGAAAAGAGAATAAAAAACTTTACAACATGGTTATTGAGCGAGAAAAATAAATAATGAATAATGGCAAGTGTGTGTGTGTGTGTGTATATATTTTGATAATGGCAATTGGCTGACAATTTTTGATACGTAGGAAATCTTACATCCGTGTAAGCTGACAATTTTCGTTGGTAGCTAAATTTATTGTCAGACAATTGTCTAGCAATGAGATTGTAAGATTTTCTGGCAATTTCTGGTCTGAACTGATAATTTTCTTAATGCTGACAAGTTTGTATTTCTAGTAGATTGCCAGCACGTTGTTAGGTCTTACAATATTGTAAGATATAACAACCGTCTATTAACAGAGGGAGGTAGTAGGAATGCCTTCATAAGCATGGGCAATCAGTCTCCACTAGAGATGTGCGGTTGTCGTTAAAATGTCGTATATAAATATCTAATATATATATATATTTTTTTTATTGCGAAAGACTACACTTTCTTGGCTAGAAGTATTTTCGATATCATGCTCAGTTGCTGGTGATGGTTCAGGGACGATTAGTAAAGGTCACAAACCCCATTATTAATCGTTGACTTCCATTTTTTTTTTTTCTTTTATAAAACTTTAATGTAATTCAGTACCCATTAATAATTTCAGATTATTGCAAACGCTTTAAACCAAATACGCCTAAAAACAGAATTCGGTGCACTTATTCCTTAAACTTATTTTGTATTACGTTTATCGAGCTTGAGTTCATTCTATATTATTGCTGTGATTGAAATTAATTAAACGGGATAAAGACAATATCGTAGATCTTAAGCTGAGGAACAACAACCCAGCAAGAACATTGTCGGTCATTTGATGAATCATATGACCGACATTGCCTGACCGACATCAGGGTTTCTATCATTTTCTTAAGGGCAAAATGAAAAAAATCTGATGCAAACATTCGTGTACGTATGATTTATTTTTTTCAACCAGTGCTACCACCTCAGTAAAGTGATCATTCGACATCTCTTTTTCAAAATGCCCACAAAATTACATATAATGCTATTAATTTTTTTATTATTAAATAAACAAAAGAGTTCTTCAAAAAATAAATTCAAAGAGAATAAAATAAATTAATTTAGAGACACCCTAAATGGTTAAATTAAAAGAAAAACAGTAGCCAATAGCAGTTTTTACAATAGAAAACTCAATCATATAGAAAAAACTTCAACAGTACCATTTCTTCAAAATGTCTTCAAAAAAAAAAGAGGACAAATGAACCTTTAAAAACATTAACACGGGAAAATCAAAATACTAACTGCCTGTTCCTCAATGTCGCAAGAAAATGTAAGCGATCGAAATGTAGTTGCTCGATTTCGAATTAATTTGGATTCCTCTGTGTCGCCGACTTGCATTCGCATAGTCTTACGTCATGAAATTTTTTGCATTTACTTCACAGAGATGCCAGATCGGTAAATTAAAGTTTTAGTTGATTTTTTATTGCAGTATTGAAAAAAACTACCAAATTGTTCTGGTGTAAATACAACCCTTCATAAAACTGGTCAGCTGCATTTGACAAGCCAAAGCAAATACATACATAATTAACAGAGAGTACCACAGAGTATTCTGTGCAGAGTACTCTGTGATAAAAAAAAGCAACCATTTTGAAAGTGCCGAAATAGTTTTTGTGGTGTTTTAAAAGTATTTTTTTGCATAGACATTTAATAAGTATTTTGACGCGATGAGCACTGGTATTCCTCTGGCAAACTCAGGATTTTCTTCCATCCAGCAAACAAGTGGAATGTTTAAGAAAACTACATGCATACATGTAATAATTGTTGAATATATTTACTAAATAAAATAAAAATTAAAAATATTTGGGGTTTGTAGTTTTATTTCCCAGTTTTTTAACAAAAAAAAACAAAAATTTTTTCTATAAAAACTCTCACTCGATAGCAAAACAGCAAGTGCTTGATTTTGAGATTTGTGTTCGCAGTGCTGACGACATGATCGATATTGAGGAATCGGATTTTGTATGAAAACACTTACGTTTTTTCGGTTTGTCGATCGAGTCATCGTTCGAATGAAAGAACTTCATAGAGGAACCCAAAACAATTTTGTTTCGCTTAGAAAGCGAACAATCGCACGACTGCGACATTGAGGAACAGACAGTAAAAAAATCATTGTAATGGCAACATTGAAGGCTATAAAATTGCTTTGCATGTGTTAGTTGTTAATGTGTTAGTTTCCATCAGCTATTTCTTGCAGGGTAGTTTCTTCGCAGACGCCACACTTCTCATCAGCAGTCCTCCTTCATTCGGCTTTCAGGTCGAACTTTTATTTAATACCTAATTACTAACTTGTGCTATTAACTAACTGCCATACGATACCATTTCTATGATTTTTGGTAAATGAGCTTAAGTTCAAATCAAGAAAGATTTTTTTTAACGAATTGTAGAGTTTAACAGCTCTTAGCGTAGACACGGAATGTAAATGTTAAAGACTTGCACACTTATTCACAAAAAATATTTCAGGCTTATAAAGGCTTTTATTTGACATATTTGTATGGAAAATTTGTCAAATAAGTGTTTAATAAACCTAAAATATTTATTACGAATAAGACCCTTATTAGCTGACGAACCACTAGCAGCTTGGTTTCAGCCGCGCTACTCGTCAGCGTACTTGTTAGCGCTTGTGAGCATAAAAATGTCAATTCATCAAATTCATTTCTGTAAAAAAACGCTTGTAAAATTTGTCTATAATAAAGTTTATATGCAAACTATTCCCCCATTTTGATGCAATAGCAAAAAAATATGATCTACCTACATGCAAACTAATTTCAAAAATTCCAATATTTTATTAAAGATTTATTTGAAAAATCTTTTAGTTTTACTCATAGACTGGACATGTCAATCGCTCCTTAATGAGCATAGAAATTTTGCCTATTTTTATGACTAAGGCCGTATGACTATCGTGTGCATCATAACTGTGTTTTAATAGCCTGTTTACATGCTCTACATGCTTCGCTTCCAGCAGCAAATCAATAGCTTTGCCAACAACACATGCCACAATTGTGACGTCATTAAATTTGCTGACGTACTTAAACTTTGTAATTGTAATATAAATAAATATATATGTATGCCTAAATGTATGTAATATAGCAATATATATGTGTGTGTGTGTGTGTGTGAGTGTTATGAAGAAAAGGAGATAGAAAGAGAGAAACCAAATTCCTTTGAGCGTGAGCGTGTGCGTGTGCGATTGTGTGTTTTTGTAAACAGTTGTCAATGTTTAAGTACTCACATATTTAACTGCAAAAAGAAAAGAGCAATCAAATATTGTTACCAAAAAATAACAAGAAAACAATGTATAAAAATAACTATAAGCCTACAACAACCTGCAAAATGTCAAAAGATGCTGCATCCTAAATTTTTTTCAAGTAAACGAAAAACCGGCAACGTTGCCATCTTTAAATTTTCAATAAGACACGGAACATGAAAAACCAAACTCTAAATAAAAACCATTTATCTGTGTAGTTTTTCTTAAAAACTCTCTTGAGTTCGCTGAGCTCCAAAATACAACTACTTCTTTTTAATTTTAGAAGTTTAGAAAAAAGGTAGGACATCTTTTCAACACAAACAAGACAAATTTTGTAGAATTTATAACAAAAAGTCATAAATTTTAACTTTGTAATCGAACTACATATATCACAAAAAAAAAAAATCATTCTGAATTTTGAAGAAATAAAAATCGAACTCAAGCCCGATAAAATTATTAACAATGGCAAATCATATAGTTCTATGTACTATATGGGCCCGGTGAAAAGTTTGAAGCCGTTCTTATCACTGATACAATAGCAGCAAATACAAAAATAAATTGGAAAGCAATTGGATGCTGGTGAGAGAACATAAAATGTGTTCCAATCAACAGAAAAACACAGTGACAAAACGGAAAGTTAATCAATATGTATGATTAAATATAGCCAGTAATAAAGAGCTCATGTGGTAGCATGCATGGCTATGCGCTGCTGCTTCAAAACACTACACAATTAGTCAAGGCCTTCGTTCGAAGTAAATTTGGGCGCTGATAAGGGAAAAAGCCATGGTAAGTCTTTAACTCTACTTTTCTTGGCTTCTTTAAAAATGTTGGTCGCTCCAATTTTATCACCAAAAAAAATCTTTCTCAATTTTGAGAAAGTAAAAATCGAACTCAAAGCCCTTAAAACCACTCAAACCCGTAAAAGCATGCCCAAAGCTATCGAAAAATCGATGGCTCAATATCGAAAATTTTTTTTACATGAAAATCAACCCGGCAAAACGTATTAAGATGCTCTAAGGAGGGCATTGAAAATAATAAAAAAATAAAATTACACAGCATCGAATATTCATAATCAAAGTTTTGGTAGTCAAAAATTTCCAAAAGTGGCAACACTGGCGTAAAGGTTGAATTTAACTCTCCCTGACACATACTCACAGGCACGCCAACACACATTGCCACAAGAACTAACATTTTTTTTTTTTTCATATTATAATTGCGAACATAGTATGTACCAGGGAACTGCACGGATACACCGCAAGCATAAGTATACCTAGTCATCTTGTGTAGTTATAAAATTAGTTACTATTAAATTGTTGACATACTAGCCAGCTAATAGCTAGTTTCCCATTCAAGCAGCCAATGCATTTTTAAGAAAAGCACTCTTAAAGAATATCTTCAAAAAAGGTGCTTGTTGCAGCTCTCTGGTAGGCAAGTTCATATGTTTGCCACAATCCTAAATCTAAAAAGAAAATAGAACAATTTAATATAACACACTGCCGTGGGGTACAGCTTTATTGTATTTTATATGAATGACATCTTTATTAAATTTCATCAATCAAATGAAAAAAACATTTCTTTTTTAATTTATGAAAATAAGACTACAAATCCAATATACATATGTATTTATTTATACTCTACAAAGCAAATTTCAAAATAAATCTGCAAAATATGAGCGAGCGGAGCGTATAAATAAAATGGTATTAACAGAGACTATGGACCTATGCCTTCATTTACTTGGGGGTTACACGATCAAGTTTTGCCTTTCAAGTTTTAATACATTCACACGTTTTTACTAATACACTCACAGTTTTGAAAATTGATGCAAACTTGATGACAATTTTTGCTTTCCATAGAGAACATCAAGTCACAATCAAGAGAACAGCTGACAACAATTTTTTTTTCGTTCTGTCTGCAAATATTTTTTTTTGTTTTGTTTGAAAGTTGCATTTAAAAGTGATAAAAATTAAACAGATTCAAGCTTAAAAATAGAAATAAAAATGTTTACGTGCTAAACCAACAAATATAATGATGAGCTGCGATTTATAGAGCATATCTACATTCATTATAATTTTTAAATATTTACCAACCTTCTTACTAATAAGGGCTTCAGCCAGTATTTGCTTTCTGCCCTCTGGTTTTTTTTTCTTCTTCTTTTATTTTCTTTATTTCTGATAGTACTTTTAATCAAGCAGCTATTTTTAATTTTCTTCTTGACAGCATCTTGAAAACGAATTGTTATGAAATTGCGTGCAGCCCACGTCACAGCTATCAATTTTATTGAATTTTGACAAGCAGTATGTGAAAAAAACTTGATAGCAAAACTTGATCGTGTAACTGCAGTGTTAGATACTGACACTATGGCTTACAAATAATGTCGTCAAGAGAGCACCTGCTAACAGTGTTTTTCATTTATGTATATTTATAAAAAAAAATAATTAACCATAACACTTGTATTCGTTTTTTTTTTTTTTTTGTAATTCGTTACCTAGAGAAGTTATGAAAACTTATGAAAACAGTCTCTGTACTATTGAATGTTCTTTTTTGCAAAAGCGCAGGTATCTAATAAAATGTAAAAAAACTGCAATTTGGAATCAAAAATATTTTATTTACTTAATTTTTAGTTGCTAGTCGGAATGAGCTTAAGAGCGTTTTCACGTGCTCAAAGTTAAGAAAAACATTTTGTGCTAAATTGTAGTGACAAAATTTTAAAACCTATTAGCTGGGGTACAACCTTGGCATCAGCATCCAATAGCCCCGAACGCAGATCGTAATGAGCTTAAAGCCGTAAGAATGAAAATTTTTTTTCCTTTTCACTACACTTTTTGCACCAAATTTCTGCGAATACCAGCCTGTACTAGAAGTTGTTTCATTTACTGTTCCAGGAATGATACAAGTTTCTTTCGTTTATTATGCAATTTAGTTTTCTTGTGCGACTTTTTGTGGGCTTAAAAGTCTTGAAACATTTTTATGTCTTAGTAGCTGACATGCAATCATAACTATCACTTGAGGAAATCGAAGAAGGCGGACGTGTTGAGTGATTAGAAGAGGGCGTCGAATATGACGAACTGTCCGAAGAAGCCCAGGCATGACGTTTGCTACGTTGTTTTCTTGGACGTGCCAAAGTAACCACATTGCCCGTCACAGGGGAGCCAGACGACAAAGAATTACAACGACTGTTAAGAGCAACTGAAATATGAGTTAGAATTCTAACAGTGAACTGCGAGACATCATTAAGAAAGTAATCAACCAACCTGAATGCGGTAGTATAGGAAATGGGGAAGCATTTGAGTTAGAAATTTCACCGTTCAGAACGGGTACTGTAACTGATCGCTGATTCATTTTATGCTCAGCTGATTTGTTGGCACCTGAAGCTGAGGATAATGAGGACAACTCATCACTGTCTAGGGAGGACAAAGTGTCTGCAACTAAACTATCAGTTTGCAAAGCTTCACCATCTAAAATTTGTAAGCTTGGTATACTGCGTTGCAATGTCTGCCGATAGAAGTTTTGATGGCATACCGGATTGCCTTGCAACTGTAATTCCATCAAATTGCCACATAAAGCCAAAAATGTTAAAATATTTAATTCACTTATGCGATTATTGCGTGCACTCAATTGCTGTAACAGAGGCAAATCTGTCAAGGGGCTGATGCGTTGTATCATGTTATCATCGGCTATTAGGACACGTAATGCGGGAAACCCAGTGGTGCCATCGAAACTATTCAGGCCGCAATTGCTGACATTAAGATGATTTAGATTTATCAAACCGAATCCCAGATCCCGTAAAGTGCACAATACCGAGCCGCTCAAATCCAAATGCTGTAGCCGAGGCAAGAACATGGGCAAATGGGATAGGCTTAGAGTATAGGAAATGACACGCAATCTAACAGTTTCCACATTGTGCAAGTCGTTGCGAGCAGTAACACGTCTCTGCAAAAAACCAAGACGCTGAATTTTCAACTAAATATTATATTCAAGAAAACTAAATATACCAATAATTCATCTAAAGTGGGCTCTGGAGTTTGTGGTGGCAAAACAACCGGCAATAAATGTACATAGGCGGGAAAGTAATTTTCTTCTTCAGCTTCTATCAAATCTCGATCATATGAGCCCGGAAAACGCAAATTCCCTGCACGATTTCTATTGTTTTGTTGTAAAAGCTCTGCTCTAATTTGTATGGAAGGTTCGGGTGCGGGCAAACGTACTTGTGCCGCTGCCACAGGTAAAATGGGTATTTGTACTTGTTCTAGCTGTGGTGCTTGTTCCTGGTTAAGAGATGCTTCTGGTGAGGACTCATTCAGTTCAGCAGGAGCCTCAAGTATAGGCATTTCAATATTTTGCTTTTTAAAAATCCTCTTTGTTTCGCTTATCGATTAAATTTTTGGTTTTCTTTTTTTTCCCCCTACTAGTAACCAAGAACAAGGTCTCTTAGCAACCACCCAGCAAAACATTATTTTAATTTCCCAGGGTTGAATTTACAACTTTAGGGCAAAAGAATTGTTTATGCACTTGAAAAAAAAATTATTTTGTTGAAGGAATACGTTTTTCGTATCTGAATGAATGAACAAATTTCGACCATAATAATTTTGGAATATTTTGAAAATTATAAAAATTCTTATAATATTAAGTAGTTTGGCCGAAAAGCTTTCACATATAAAAAAATATGTTAAAAGATACAATAATAGAAGGGTTAACGAACGTTTAGGGTTAGGCAAATATTTACCAAATAAAACGTGACCACTACTTTCTTCTTGGGTTTTACTTTGGTACATGCATGCAAAAAACATATGATCGCCCCAGAAAAAGCAGAGAAAAAAAGTTGTGTTAAGAAAAACATGTTTTAAAGTTTCGTCTCAGGCAAATATAGTAAACACAGCATTTTTACAGAAATTTTTATTGTCATTGCCTATTTTTAGAACAATAATTATTTATAAAATCAAATCAAGCAGCTGATCTAGCAAAAATGTTTAAGGTGCACAAACAATAACAAAATAATATATGTATAATAAATAAAAATAAAATGAAAAGAGAAAAGAATACTATCTTTGTAAATATTGTATTTACTATTGATGCAAACAAAACTTTAAAATATGCAAACACAACTAAAAATGTAATGCTCAGTGGCAAATAGTGGTCACACTATTTTCGTAAAATATTTGCTTAATGTGACCACGCTTTCAAACTCATAACAGAGGTGGACCACCCACCTCTATGCTAATAAATATTTCACGATTCGACTTTTGCTCATAATTTTATTTCCAAAATTATTTCAGAAACTACACTAACTGTGCACTTTAGTGGACCTCTTGGAGCACCTTCTCCATATAATGGCATGTTCGTACCATTCCATATTTTTCCAAAAAATCCACTTTTCCTCTCAAGAAATTTCGAAAAAAAAATTATTTTGCTCAAAACTTTTTTTCCAAAATTATTTCAGAAATGCCACTAAGTGTGGACTCCTTGGAGCACCTTTTGTATATGGTGGGATGTGTGTACCATCTCCCAATTTTCCAGTACGACCGCTTGTCTTTCCTAGAAAATAACATTATTCAAATAGTGTTTTTTGTCCTTGGGAAAAGTTTTTAATATACTTTATAGTCAAAACTACAAAATACATATTCCAGAGAACAGTTTCCACTTCATATCGTCCCAAGATGTTACTCAGATTGGTAGATATCCCTCCAAGAAAATAATCCATCTATTTGGCAGTGTCTGTTAAGCAGTTAACAGAGCTCTGTTAACCATAAAATTTGTAAAGTGGTGTATGTCTCCGCTAGTTAAAGTTAACTTTATCTTCACACACATGAAAATAAGACCAGAAAAAAAGGTGTACTGTTGTTAGTGGCTTCAATACAGCTTAAGCTTTATCTCTTTTAAGCGCCTGCTTATTAAGATCGGACAATCTGAGAAGTTAGAAGTCGTATCTAAAATATGAAAAACCCAGATGGACATTCCACTGTGAGGTCAAACGGAATTAGTATGTTCCTAACCGCATTCTATCTGCAGGATTTCAGCTGTTGAATGAAAACAACAATCAATGCCATCCAGTCCAATTAAACAAAACCATTTATTTGCTGTTAGCATTTGCCAACCCCCCTAAAATTTTTACAACACCATACAACCGCTAATTAACACATTTTTCCAAGAAATTGTGTTACATTTCAATGTGTATTGTAATTAATTGGTTGTGTGACAACAAAATGGGAGTGCGTGAGTACTGAAGGAGGACAACATTTAAAGTGAAGTAGTTTATAAATACATGCGTACATACATACATGTGTATGTGTGTTTTGATATGAAAGCAATAATATTTGTTTGGTTCTACTGATTAAAATCAAAAGAAAAACATTTGTTATGAAATAAAGGCAGGAACATATTGTGAATAAATTAGACCATTAAAATTAAATCTTGTCTGGAATAATTTTATTTTTTGGATAATAGCTTTGCTTTATTTGCCATAATTTTCATTTTCTTGTCCAGTAAGAATAAATTAACACTTGCAAAGATATTTCCCCAGCCACAGTTGGTGATGTTTAACAACTCTACCTCAAAACACACATTTTCTTATTCTTTTAATATTTTAACTTTATTTTATTGCGTTGTATTATCAAATACACTTTGATTTTTTTATGTTACAAATCTCAATTCAACAAACCAGTTACATACTAAACAAAGTAGGTAACAATTATTCAGCCATTAAAATACAAAGAAAAAAGTATTTGCTTTAACGTGGTGCGCAGCATGTCATTATTATCATTAGTTTTTGTACGAATACCAAATGTGAATTACACATGTGACCGTACTATTGAGAAAATAATTAATTTATTGTAAAGAGCTGAGGGCTAGAACAAACTTCTCCATTACTCTGTATAAGTGTATTGAAAAAGTGCTGCCGATGGTACTCGGACCGGCACCAGTTGATTTTGGCCGTCCGGCGTGCGATACACCATATATTCTCTGCCATTTATAAATTTTCGCAAACCAGTTGATGTGATGCCCATGCCGCCATATTGTGCATCCGCAATGGCCGGCTTAAGGGCACCAAAACCGCGACTGGCACCACTAAAGCTGAACGCGTGTGGCCATCTCTGTATGCCTGCCTCATTTTCGACGCTCTTTCTACTGCTGTAGATGCTCTGATAAGGTGGCGGCGGTGTTATATTACTACTACTACTCTTTGAACCATTCAACAGTCCGTGAGTGCTGTCCGTACTATTTTTACGCCAAAGCCATTTGACTGGCTTAAAGTGATGACCATTCGGTGTACGACCCACACCATGACCGGCCCATGGATGATGCCTTTCGTGGCGACCGTTAATGCAGCGAAATAGCATTTCTGTTGAAAATACCGCCACAGCTGTCACAAAGCCCGACAACATTATGTAATATGTCATCAATAGATCACCATTACGCAGCTGTCTCTCTGTGCCGCCCAAGTCTTGTGGGCATATTTCTGCATTGGGCAGACCTCTGGACGAAAGATGTTTTATAATGCCAGATTCGACGAGATTTAATAGTCTGTAAAACCAAATACCCAATTAACGACAAAAATAAATCGGACATATTTGTTTAGATACATTTAAGAAAAGCTTAATAAATAATCTGATGAAAAATTACTTGAGCATATAGACTTATAGACTGTCTAGACTTTTCTAGACAGATAAATAGATAGATAGATACATATGTATATAGACAGATACGTAGGCAGATGGAAAAATAGATGCATGGAATATGCATAAGTAGAAAAATAGATAGAGGGATAGAAATAAATAGACAGATCTCTTAAAAAATATTTGTAATAAAAATATAAAATTAATCTTTAAATTTATTGTTGAAACTAATCTTTTAGAAAGTATATAAGTTTTTATAAAGATCTCGGAGTCGATAGCCATGGCAGCTCGTACCCCTATTTTTTTCCTATTAATAACTATAATTTTATTATGTAATTAATGCTAAATAAATAAATAAATAATAAAGACACATACATAGATACCTAGATACAAAGATAAGCAGGTAGGTAGATAATAGAAAGAAAGGTAGATATACATATAAACAAACAGATACATAGATAGGCACATAAATAGAAATAGAAAGATATACAATAGGTAGATGGATAGATAGAAAGATAAATAAAACGAAAGAGATGGGTAGAGAGAAAGTTAGATGAATAGAAAAATAGATGGTGAGTTACATACATGAATAGATAGACGAATACACGGATATATCTAGAGCAGGGGTGCCCAAAATCTTCTTATGGAAGCGTAAACACCAATACGTATACGCTTTATTGACGCACACAAAGAAAAACAGAAATAAACTCATAACAAAAAATAACTTCTTCAAGTGTTTCATATTCACGAAATCATTAAAAAAACAACAAAATCAGATATATACATAGATAGATAGGCATATAGATAGATATATAGATAGATAGACAGAAAAAGAGACAGATAGATAGTGTGATACATTTTCTCAATCAGTAGAGACTCTGGCGTCTGACAGGAAGCTGCTGCAAAACAACAACACTAACACCTCTCAATTTAAAGTTTCATCTCCTTCACTTCATTTGGAGCTTTGTTTTCAATTGTATGCCAAAACTTCTGAATTTTATTTAGAATTCCCTCAATTTTTTATTAAAATTCTGCCATTGCATATAAACGGGAATCGAAAATCATACCTCCTCAATTTCATTTGCAATTTAAGCTTACAATTTCTATCGAAAATCTCGGAGATATGGCTGGAATTTTGTGAACTCGCAATTTTGTTTGGAACTTTCTCAACTGGACACTGAAACAGGCGATTGCATTTGGAACAAACTTTCGAAACTTTGTATTAGAAATTTTTTTCAATTTTTTTATTTTCAGTTTTATTTGCGGTATTCAAAATTTAAACTCTCGATTGCATTTAAAATTGTTTCATTTGAAAAATGAAAATGAAAAATTTTATCATTTTCAGTTTGAAATTGAAGCTGTCGATTGCATTTAAAATTGTTCGATTTGAAAAATTTTAATTCTCAATTTTATTAGGAATTTTTTCTAAATGAAATTCTCAGTTTAGTTTGAAATTTTCTCAATTTACAACTATAATATCCCAAATTCACTTGAAGTTTTCTAGATTTAAAATTAAAATGTTTAGTTCAATTTGAAAAGTTGCCCTTGGCGAAATCTCAACTTGCAAGCTCGATTACATTTGAAACTGTTTTATTTTAAGATTGAAATTCTCAAACTTTAAATTTTACAAAACTGAATTTTGAACTAAAATGTTTCAATTTTGTTTAAATATACATACATATGTATGTATATTGGAAATTTTCCGTTTTATTTGAAAGTTTTTCAATTTCAAATAGAAATTCTCAATTTTATTTGCCATATTTTCCATATCAAATTAAAATTCATGACTGTATTGGAAATGTGTCTCATTTAAAAATGGAAACTTTCAATTTTCTTAGGATTTTTTTTTTAACTTCAAATTAAATTCCATTTGAAATTATCTCAATTTTTTTTTAATTTTTTTTTCTTTTTGTCAATTCCATTTCAAGTTTTCTCAAACTAAATTAAGAACCAAACTAAATTAAGAGGAGGGTCTACCCTTTTTACTACTAGCACCAAAGCTAGACATGCTTTTGTTATAGACTGTATATTAAAACATATGAGTATGTCTGAAAGATTACAAAACAATTTTAATCTAATGCTGAACAACTCAAACACACTTACTCCCGATCAAATAATTCGCTCAAATTACTGCCTATGGGATAAGCAAATGAGCGCTTCTTCTTCAGGAATGGTTCCTTGGCTTTGGCGAAGGGGCAATGAATTTTCTCATTATTCAAACTAATAGTTTTGCGATAACGATAATCCAGATAAAGTGCATGTGTTATGGCGGGGCGATCACGCACAAACACATAACCATCCTTCTCGACATACGTGTGCAAATTAAACGTGTCATTGGTGGCATCCGAAAACACCGCATAATTTTGTTGGGCCATACGGCTCAGCATCGATAAACTTTCGTTGGTCTGCAATTTTCAAAATTATGTTGTATACCAAAAAAAAAAAATAAAAAACAGGGCAGTACAATCTTACCGTTTTGATGGCATATTCCACACCACTGCCACGTTGCGAAACAAAATGTTTATTTTTTGCCAATATATCGTTGACCGTATTGAAGGGCAAAGTAAATTTTGATAGCGTGAGAAAAGCCGTTAAGTTCGCTGTGTAAAACGAAGTCAATATTGTGATGAATATCCACCAGGTAGCAAATAATAAACGTGTTGAATCTACAAGATAGAAATGAAAGGGAAATAAAGTTTATAGTTTTCAAGGTGGCCAGCTCAAAAGGGTATGGAAATTCAGAACAAAAAAAAAATGCACAGCCTGACATAAAATGTTGTTCTGATATGCGTATAAGGGCCAGTATTACGACTTGCAGCAAGGTTAGCTTTAGCTAAAGGTACCTTTAATAGAAGTGAACGATAAACTGGCCGGTAAGCAATTTGAATTATTACAATTTACCGTTGTTTTTTGCTAAACTGTGGCAACACTTTTGAAACGTTCAAATCTAGAGGCAGAGTAAATGTTTCTTAAGTTTATCATCAGGCTCAAGTTCTTTCTATATTATTTTTGTGATTGATATTAATTAAATAAGACAAAGAACTTGAGCCCCTGAGTTCAAGGACGGGTGCTGACGAGAAAGTGTGGCGGCTTCGAAACAACTACTTGTCCACCCTGCTAAATGTCTTTGATGTCTTCTTTGTCGAATTTAATTAATATCAATCACAAAGATAATATAGAAAGAATTTGAGCCTCATGATAAACTTAATGCAGAAATAATTAGATAAGAAAAAGTTGGAAGAGTAAATGTATGGAAAATGATTTTATTTTCAGGGAAATTTTTCCAATTCATTAACCATTTCAGTTTGATAAAGTAAACCCAACACCAAATATGATAAATTCAAAACCTAAACCTCCCGTTAATTTACCGGTTGGATTATTGGTGCGTTAATTTGACACTCACTTTCTGTTAATAATGAAATTGTAATAATGAAAAATGATTTATCTGCCCTATAAAATTCTGCTTCTAACTAACGGCAAGTTGTAATAATGGCTCTTGGTCTTAGGCTTAGAAAAATCTCAAAAAGTCTGAAATTAATTCAAAATATATTCGTTCATTCCCCCGTCTACTGATTTCTACACTGAATGTTATTTGAAGCTACGGGTATCAGTGGTACCAGGGTGAAGCCAATGGATTCATTTTGACTAGTTACATTTCAGCCATTTTCAGGTTGGACCACATTGAAAGGCATCGACATATGAATCAAAACTCTGGGTCTTAATTTAAGCCCAAAAAGTATTATTTCTAAGCATAGAAAAAAGCAAACAAATTAAAGAGTAGTAATTAAGGTTGGTTTTAGGGTTTTCGTTGGTGATTTTGCTTGGTAGAACTTAAATTCTAATTCAACCTGGTTGTTGTGCATTCAAGAATCAAAATAAAAACCTATAGTTTTTTCATTTCCAGAATTAAGAGAAAAAAATTGTTGTGGCGAAATTGTAAAAGTAAATTGTAAAAACTTGTTGACTACTTAAAAACAATATAAATAAGATCAAGTCCAGACAGCCAGCAATGAAGAGCTTAGGTAGTATGTATGTATGTATGTATGTATGTATGTATGTATGTATGTATGTATGTATGTATGTATGTGTGTGTCACGGGCTGCCATTCGTGCGGCCGGTCCAGCTCGGGTAATAGAATGGCTATTCGCTGCTGCTTAAGAATTATATACAATTAGCTATGACCTGGATTTGAAGCAATTTGTGTGCTGATGGGCGTCTTCAAGCTAATAAGTCTTCGATTTTACTTTTCTTGTCTTCTCTAAAAACATTTATTGCCACAAAAAAATCTTTCCCAATAGTGGGGATGTACAATAGAACTAAAAGTAATTCACAATTGTAAATCATGAATTTGAATTAGTGTTTAAATAGTTTTTTTCAGTTTTTTGTTCTATTTCTTCAATTGTTTTTCTGTCTTACTTCCTATTTATATTTCGTTTATTTTATGTACGTACTACAAATCCCTTGACAGGATTCGAATCGCAACCCCACGACCATTAGTTGAGCAGCCACCATCCCCATTCTGATATTGCAACAATTAGAATGAATGGAACAACAAGCAGTTTATATAGAGTGTTGATTGTAAATTAGGTCGTTATTTTGGTACAAATTTAACATGATTTTTATTCAAGTTCTTCTCATGTTAATTTGACATTGAAGTTTTTCTGGTCATGTTCAATATTTAAAATAAATGTTTTCAAAATTACTAAGTACACATTTACTGATTTTCCATATTAAATCGATATAATTCTGATTGATTGTAAGCTATTTTTTCTTTCCATATCGGTTGCACTACAAAGTCACATAATCCTCGAATTACCCTGCAAATTTTATTGCTCATATCTTTGTATTTTCCATTTGTGCTCAATATATACACATGTATGTGTATGAGTGCATATTTATTTTTCATTTTAAAGTAAATTAGAAGTTAAATGTATAATTTGTTCAGAAACTATTTGTTAATAATCTTGTGCATCTAACAATTATAATTCATAAACGTTTTGTACACATAAAAAACACCCCCTAAAGATCAATTATCTATTGGCGTAACAAACGTTTATTCCATTAAAATAATTTCATTAAATAATCAAATCTAAACGTTATACATTTGTACATACATACATATTTATATTTATATTTTTTAATTAAATTAATACTATTATTTTTTGTATTTAAATAACAAAATCGATATGTATAGGGGGAATTGTAAAAAGTCAAACAATATTTAATAGCTCTGTAATGGAAATGCAAACATCTAATTAGCTCCAATTTACATTGACAGTAGTGCACCATACAGACTTACACTTTCGTAACAAGAAGTATGGCGAACGGAGCCACAATATGGCATCACGTACATACTACTATTTGTACAAAAGCAAAAATGAGTTCAAATGGTAAAAATAAAAAAAATAAACTTAAAAAAACGTGACCACTACTTTCTTATTTACTTTTATTTTGGTCAAGCAGCAGCATATAAAAAGCGAGAAACGCCTACATATTGACACTGATACAACAGCAATTAGCCACAAAGAGAAAAACTAAGAAGAATCCTAAAAAAAACATCAAATTTCACACGAGTACAGTTTTAGGTTATGTTTGCTGAAAATATCAAAATACAAAGTTTATAGCGCGAAATTATTTGATTTGCCGAGAACTTTGCAAAAGTAAATACAAATTTGCTACGAATGCTGTAATTGCTCGTTGAGCGAGCATAACCTTAAAATATGATCTTGAGAAATTTAAAGTTTGTGCGGTTTTCTCTACTCCCTTTTGTCTTTTTGTTGTTGTTTGTTTTATCAGCCATGTAAATGTTGATATATTTTCATATTTTCCCAAAATCAAAATCAACAAGAAAGTAGTGGTCACGTTTTTTAGGCAAAAATGCTCAAGTATTTGTGCATACGTGAATGTACCTTAACTTTTCACTTTCTAGTGGCTTTTCGCCTGAACCAAAGTAATATTTACAAGCATATTCTCTCTTTACCTATTTACACTACATCCACTTAAGGAATTAAACTATGTGGCAGCAAAAACAGGGGTTTATAGTCGCTATAGTTTTCAATGCACTGACTACAAAAATCATCAGTATTTCAGATTCTACGAGTATATTTACATAAATATTTATTTTAGAATTTTTTGTTTTTTTTTTCAAAATATCAGACTCTTTAAGTGGCTGCTGCAGACATTTTCAGCCCAATCATGAATGATAATTCCGTGAGAGTTTTTTCTCTTTTCCCATTCCTCTTATTATGTTAATAAATTCCTTAGGAAATTTTTTTTAACCTTCCCTGTTTTAGCCACATCGAAGGGGAAAAATAGTCGGCGGAGGCAAAAATAGGTATTTTAAAAACATGTTTTTTGTTTTTTCCTATAAAAAATTTCCATATTACCAACTTTTATTTTTTTTTTCTCAGGTAATTTATGATTGGAGGAATTTTTTCTCGAGAAACGTATTTTCCTTAGGAATAAAATTCCTTGAGAATATTCATGATTGGGCTGTTTATTTTAACTTTGAAATGGCGTACTCGATTTTATTACACGTTATGTCCAAAAATTCTAAATTATGCTCACTTCAAGCTGTTTTCACATAATTTTTAACATAACTATTATTTCTAGACTCATGATGAATAATAAAAACTTGCTTTTTGACTTTTGAGTTTTAAAAATTGACAAAAAGTAGACACTAGACATTTCCCAGTTTTGTTGTTTACTCATAGAGCTGCATAAAATATAAAGAAAATTACCTCTCGTTTATGAAAATCGCATGGTAAACAGTGACTTTATGCCCGATAAAGCAAAATTACTTGAATATACACTTCGCATAAGTGTGCTTGTGCGAAAAGTATGATCAAGAAATGCCATTGAAAGGGATTCAGTCAATTATTTTTCTTTTTTTCTTTTTTTTCTCTATAAAAGAAAAACACCTGAGTAGCGTATTGAGGAAATTTTGTAAAGAAAATTATAATTTTATCTCATAATTTTATCTCATACTTATTGGTCAGATTTTGCACCCACCCAAGCACAAAAACATATTATTATTGCATGTATGTGTTTGGTATGCAACATGTTGAAGTTTTCTCTAAACAACATACTGAGTATATGCATGTTGCAGAAACTTTTGAGCGGAAACATGCTTATATACAAGTTGTTCGATATCAATGAGCAGCACATGCCAATTTTACTGCCTACTCACTCATGTCATTGTTGTAAACTTTGTTTTCATTTTCAATAAAAACTAAGGAGCGAAAATGTGTTTTTTAATACGCGAACTTGGCGTTATTACTCACCAGCAATGGGTGTTAAAACACTGCCCTGTTTCATTAAAGCACCGTAAACGAACCAGGCACAATGTCCCAAAGAATAGGGTTTTTGCTCCGTATCACCAGTCAGTTTGTTTCGCAATATGATGAATAAGTAAATGATGGGGCCAACCGTTAACAGAGAAACAAAAATTAACACCCAAACCCAGTAATCAAAGGGTGCTGTTAAACCAGAGCCCGAAGCCGATTCACTAGGACGTTGCATAACCATAATCCATTCGCCTTCATCCAATGTGGTGGTAGAGTAAAATACATAACCACGCTGATCAGATAGTAGAGGTAAAAAGGCCGCAGCGATATCAGCTCTCTATAAATAGAAAAAATATTATTTAATATAAAAGTCAATTTTGGTCGGAAAGGCAAATGCATCCTCAAATATTCTCGAATTATTTTCGTTCATTTGAGATTTGGCCAACAAGAGAACAATCAAAATGTGGTGAAGAAATGTATTTTAGTATATTGTTGACAACTTCAGTTGAATATTTGGATACATAAAGTGCTCATTGCTCTAAGCTATTCTACTACTACTACTACTACTACTACTACTACTACTACGGCTGTTACTACTACTGCTAACACTACTACTTCTACTTTTTTTATTTGTATCACTAAATTTATTTAACAATTAATTTCATTTTATTATCGAATTTTGTGAATTACAATTGCTGAGCACTTTATTGGGCTCTAGTGCGATTTTAATTCCCCACAATTGAGAAAGATTTTTGTTGTGGTAAAATGGTAGTATTCAAAATTTTTAATAAAAAAAATATTAAAAGCAAAGTTGAAGATACTGGCTGCCTGTCACGTTCACTACGGCGATCATCAGCACCCAAATCAATTTCTGTTTTTGACTGCTGTTTTTAACCAGCAACCCTTAACTAGCCTACATCTTAAATCTGTCTCAATTCTGAGGAAGTAAATACGAACTAAGAACTCAATAACATACTTAACAGTTTAACAATTTATTTAACAAAGAGGGTCTGGAAAATGTTTGAGCTTTTCACTTATAATCCTCAGCGTATCGAAGACTCCTCAAAAAGATTTTCAAACATTTCTTAGAATTTATTTCTAAAATTATTTCCTCAACATTACACAGCATCAATATTTCAGCCTTTTAAAAATTTATCGAAATCTAGAGCACCCAAAGTAAATTCGTACGGAATGGAAACAATGGAATCATATGTATTCTGATCAGAATATATGACGTGGTTCTTAAATGTTGTGTTTTTAGAAACTTTATTGATATAAACAGGCCTTATCAACTGTTTTCTCTGCTTTTGAGCCGTCTGCATACCGTTGACATTTCGTTGATGCTGCTCAACTTATCAGTAGAATCGAAAAAAAACTTAAACGAATGTTGGAAATCTTTCCACAAAATGTCGGCGTCAATAGACAACTGAATAAGACAGACAACAATTAATAAGCTGTGCTTAAAATAAAATAAAGAAACATTTATAAGGTCTATTTAGACCTCAAAGATTACATTTCACTTGGCTCTTATAGCAAATAGTAATTAAATTCATTTTTAGAAACTTTATTATTATTTCAAAATCTTGACCCTAAAAGTGTGCAATTTTTGTAGCAAAAATAAATATGCTTTAAAAAGCGGTAAAATTGAAAAATTGTTGTTTCACTTCAATACGGCTACCCGTACTCTTTGTATACATCTACACCCGTATTTATAAAAATTCTAACTGGTTTATAATGCTGTTATTCGACAAATTTGTATGGAAAACTTGTCAAATAAGAGTTTCATAAGCCTAAAATATTTATTTTGACTAAAGCCCCTAATATATGCAACGTAATGAGCCCTAACCTCAAAAATAAGGTAACCAACAAAATGGCGAATTCTATAGAAATAATTTTTTTTTACTAGTTTTCTGATTTCTTTCCAAGTTTTTGATAAAAACTTACATGTAATTTAAAATATCATATGCAAATTAAGTTTTAATTACCAAGGAAAATTTTATAGAAAAAAAACGAAGTACAAAAACTTCGATTTTAACCGTTGCTTTATTTTCGCCGTCAGGGCTGGACATATACAGTACGTGATACAAGAATGCAAGCTTACAATTTTTTAAGCCGTCGCTTTTTGTTTAACGTTTCTCAGATGATTAAAAATTTTACTTGCATACTTTTAGGCTCAGAAAATGTTTTATATCGACATTTCTTAAGCTGCCTTTAAGCATTAGAAAGTTACTAAAATAAAAACATTCTACTTACCGATGAATTTAACATTTCTATTAAGCTTTTAGAATAGTCCGTTGTCCCGCCTATAATATTGCCTTCAGGCACTAGAACTTCATATGTAAACTGGAATTTTTCCTTAAGAAAATCAATCAATTCAAAGGCCACACCCAAGCCCTCAACGGTGCCATTATCATAAGTTTTAGTATAGCTGAGCGGGTAGTCCTCCAGAGTAGCTATACGTAAATGTCGGCCATAAATCCAATCTCTTAATTGCTGTAACTTTTGAGCTTTGTGTCTGAAAGTTTCCACCGTTTCTACTGGCGCATCTTCCAGGAGAGTTTCTATGGTGCCCTCTGTTAGTGTCGTATTATCGTGTGTTATCAGTTGGCCTTCTTCGTTAATAGGCAGGAAACCCTCCGGACGACGTACGTTTTCTTTTGGACAAGATAAACATAAAGCTGCTGCTAATATAAGCTCAAACCCCGTGGCCATATCCTTATTATTGCCTTCGTTAACAGTGAAAATTTAAACAAAAAAAAGCTTTGATTGTTTTTTCTTCGTTTATGCGATGAGATATTTTAACAAAATTCGTGCAGAGCTTAATATTTGAAATTTAATAAAATGTTGCAACTTGTTCCTTTCTTTCGTCGTCGTTTGTTCATAATGTTTCTAATTTAGCATGCATCGTGTGGCACGCAATTAAAGTTCGTTTATAACTAGAATAAAAAAAAATCGTGTGTCAAATTAAATTAAAAAAAAAAAAATTTTGTGTTAACTGGCATATTTGTTTTCATGTACTAGATAATTTAGATTTGAACTAAGAACATGTTTGAAAACCAACACAAGCAATTAAACAAATTTTAATTTTATATTCTTAAATTACACTGTCCAACACTGTTTTATTTGTATAAAGCAAGCAGGCAGCAATATCGTTTTAATTATTTTTTTTTTTTTTTTTTTTTTTGGGGGGGGGGGGGGGGCACTAAATGTTACCATTATTTTGGGCCTCACTTATAACAGGTTGTACAAGGTAGGCCAAAAGAAATAAATCACACTATTAGAAGTTGCTCTTATTTTTGCAAATGGCGGCCAATATCAAATCTGTTTTTACATTTGTATACTAGACAGCTGTAGAATACAAGTGCACAAGCCGTGGAACTATACACTATACCCCAAGAACTTGGAATAATCGTGTCTATAACGAAGTGGACGATTTTTCGACCAAAATCATAATGAGCGATGATGAGGCTCGTTTCCTTCCACCTCAGCGGGTACATGAACAAGCAAAACTATCGCTTCTGGGACACCGAAAATCCAAGAGTGATGCACGAGCAGCCATTACACCCCCTCAAATTGGCTGCATGGTGCGAGAGCTGCTGGCAAGTAAAAGTTAATGGCTTAAGACATTAGAAACGATTCACTGGCAGTTATTAGACACGTTAAGACTTGTAGGAAATTTAATCAGAATCAAACCTTCTAAACTGCTAATACATTTGCTCTTTTTGTGCGAGGACACAGTGGGCAGTCGTGTCCGAAACTCGCTTTTATTATAAATCTGTTACAATAAATTCGTATTTTTAGAACTTCTCATTTTTAAATTGGGACTGGTTCTGTATTAGCAAGTTAAAACAGAATCCAAGTGACCAAGACTACTTGAAGTTAAATTTTAATCCTTGTAGTATTTTAAAGGCAATATTTACTTGTAGTATTTTATAAACAAAAAAAGCAAGTTGGCACCTGATAGCAAGCGAATTTTGGAGGCCTTAAAGTACTTGCCATAAAAAAATTAAAAAATTACTTAAACTATTATCGCTCAAGGCTAAAGAATCAGGTTGTGATATGTTTATTTTTATTACCAGGCCTTTATTTGCAAAATTCAATAGGTGACTCACACTGTAGGTTAGTTTTGCAATTAACTCTGTTATGGTCAGTCCGAGCAGCCTGTATATTCTACTTTACATTTTGTTTTCCTGAAACTTTTGCTTTTCCAATTCACTACATGCTACTGCTGTTACTGTTAGTATTTTAACCAGATCTATTATATAAACAAGGTGTACACAAGGCCATGAGTGAAGACCGCTAATATTTGTATTTAACTATTCAAAGTGATTTTTTTATTTTCTTCTCTTTCAAAAATATGTCTTGTTCGTTCGTTCTGGGTCGTTTCATTTGTTGTCATTCTTTTTTAGTATTTTACTTTTTAATTTGGAAGCATTTGATTAACACTTTCAGGCAGCGCTGTGCCATTTAATTTCTTTTGGAAAATTTTCAAGACAAGCAAGAAAATTGATTTGTTTTTTCCTTTCTTGCAACGTTTGCAAGCCCTTAAGGTCAATTGTATGAAATACATATGCATGTAGTTGAACGGAAATTTATGTAATCTCCAATTAGGACTTAATTAAGTTGAGCACATGTGAGTGAATGTATATAATATAAGTGGCCCCCCAGCCACTAATCTTATCACAGCTATTATTTATTAGGGTCAAACCAATTTTATAGCATTCTCTTGTAGGGAGCACAGGAACATGAAAATAGTAGAAGAAGAGGGAAAGACTACCCGGATAATAATAGTTAACCATGAAGAAAAGAGCGTTCAAAAAAGTCATTGTTGTATTCGTGAAATTTCAAGCAAAATATTTATTATCAATAGAGAAAAATTATAAATTAAGGCAATCGAGATGGATAGTTTTTGAAACATTTTAAAAGCAGATTAACAAATTACTTCTGTATTAAGTTTATCAGGCTCAAGTTCTTTCTATATTATCCCTGTGATTGATATTAATTAAATTAGACAAAGAAGACATCAAAGACATTTAGCAGGGTGGACAACTAGTTGTTTCGAAGCCGCCACTCTTTCTCGTCAGAACCCGTCTTTGAACTTGAGCCTGATAAATTTAATACAGAAATAATTATATAAGAAAAAGTTCGAATAATAGAAATTAATTAACTTTAGCAGATTAACAAATATATACCCAGTAGAATTAAATTTATGTGCCATAAAACAAGCAGCAAGAACTTGAAATAGTGGAGTACTATTTATGCCAGTGCCCCGCCTTCTCACAAATACGATCCCGTCTTTTTGGGAGTGACACCTTACCAGACATAACCCAATTACGGGGCATATGCTGGAGGAAATTAAGGAACTTTGTGAATGACACGGAGTTCCTATAGACCTATAAGTCAAACTGGTTCACGGTTAAACCCACGGAGCGCACAACAAGCCTATATAGACCTAACCTAACCTAAGAACTTGAAAATGTGACCTAAAAATTTTTAAAATACGCTTGAAAATGTAAATGCGAATTGCTGGCTCGGTAATAAAAAAACATAAGTTTATTTGCAAAATGGTTGCTGATGAGCAGCAAAGCGGCTTCGAAACAGCTACTTGTAACCTAGCTCAAGTTTAAAACGGAGTATTATTTTTAAGTTAGCAATTTGCCAGTTAAAAAAATAGATCTAAGCCTTAAATTGATTGCACCATTTGAAGGTTGCCATCAATTGATTGCAGTGAAAAAAATTGTCATAAATTGTGATTAAACTGGTTTTATTGAAAAAAAATTTTTTTGAAGTCCAGTTGGTTGCTGATTTCGCTGATTTCATATATAGCAATATATGAAATACAATTATACAATTATATTGGATTAACAATTGTCAAATATTGCAATACCCCCAACTACGCCATCCAGGCATCCGAGTTCATCTACAAAAATAAGCACTTTAAATCCGGTATGGAGGTCTTAAGGAAATTTATGCTCCCATAAGAACGGTGTATAAAGAAACTTTGTTGAACAAATTAAAACAAACATTATTAATTGATTAATTATTGGGCTTTGGATTTCGGTTTTACTTCCTTTAAATCGAGAAAGATTTTTTATGGTAAAACTAAAACTATTGAAGAGCAAAATAAAAGTAACGTGGCAGACTTTATTAGCTGGGGACGTGAAACGACATACATATCTGTGTCACGTCCACCACAACTATCTTCAGTTCCCAAATTGCTTCAAACTGTTTTTAAAAGCAACAGCTTATAGACATCTTACTACCTGATCTCTCCATTGCTGACTGTCTATACTGAATCAATAAAACCAAAATAGCTTAAAAATCTAACGGCTGATATTTTTATAAAAAAAAAAGACACAAACGATGCCAACAATTTTTGTTTTTCATTTAGAAAAACTCGTTTTGTTAATTATAATTATTGAGGTAGCCGATATTGTGCACAGAGCCAAAACTGCCTATATTAAAAAAAAAAAAAAAAAAACTTTCATTGTTCGGAAGATATTGAGAACTCAAAGACATACATAATTAGCTTAAAAATATTTGTAAACTAATTTATCGTGGTTCGAAAATCCTCATTTTAAATTTGTTCGCACAAAAGTTTGGTTTTGTTTGATCGATTAGTTCAATTACCGAAAATTGAATGTCGTCTAGGTCTTAGTATTTAGGGTCTAGGGATTTAGTATTGCATCCTCTTCAAGCGGAACTTATACGGAAGATTAGTTCACAAAAACTTAAGACAGGAAGGAGTATTTGTGGGATTTGGTTTTACGTTTTAACTTTGTAAAAGACTACTTTATCTCCTGCCATTTTATCACAAGAAAATCTCTCTCAATTCTGAGAAAGTAAAATCGAATCAAATAATTAACAATTGTAACTCTATTGAGATTATTTTTTTCTTTTTTCCTCGTTTTTCATTTAAACGTTTCATTGTTAGACCCAATTTTTGACTTGGATTTTAAATGCCATTTCAATTTAAATTTGATTTAAATACAAAATTGAGTCAAACAGTTGCTATTTAAATCAAACTCAAACGGCCTGCCGTGCCCATATAAAATCGATTTAAGTTTTTCGTACTGCCATATGATTTTGATAGTTTTGGTTTTGTTCTGCAAATTAAGAAAATTGCACATGTTTTTTTTTTTTGTTTCATAATTTGATTTTTTATTATTTCCAGAAGGTAATCAACTTCTGTGGCAGTGAAATTGGGAGTCCTTTTATCACTTTTGCTACTTAATTTAATAATTGTTACAAAACAATTTATTAGTTTCTAAACTTTTCACAATTTCACTTGCTTCCAAATTGGTTTAAACCGCTGTTTTTTATTGAGTTATCGATAAATTTTTGACACTTACATTGTGCTATTGTACCAAAAACAATTTTAGACTGTAAAACAGAAAGCTATTTTAAATCCAACTTAAATTTTAAGGAAAATTTACTAATTTTGTATTTAAATCCCAAGTCAAAAATCGGGGGTTAGTCTCTTATTTATGCCACCAATTGGCCCAACAAATATTAATTAAATTTTTTTATGTCAAAAAGTTTGCTTAAATAAATTAATTAGTTTTTATAATTTTGTTGATGAACATTTTTTTTTGTTAAATTTATTAATTTTGTTTAATTATTAATTTTGTTTTTAATTATTATTTTTATTATTTTTTTTTTAATTTATTAATGATGTTCAGGTGCAGTAATTGTGCTTTTAAACAAGTTCGTGCATTAAACAAATAATAAACTAAGGCATATCAAAAAAAAAAAAAAACAAAACAAAATCTATTGTCTCTAAATGACTAAATTCAAATATAAATCATGCCTCTGGAAGCTCTTACAAAAATGCTTGCTGGGCTTTGCAGCGTTTATATGGCTTCAAAGCCCAGTGTGTAAATACTTTTTCTTGTAAATGAGTTAATTTATTTCATACCTACACATTTGCTTTTAGATTATAAGCCCTGATGATGCTACTCGAAATATTGGTAAAATAAAGATTAGATTACTTGTATGTACTACACTTCGATCTCAAGAAAAGCTAAATATTGCATTTTTAATTGTTGATACTTTTTCTTATATTTAATTTAATTTTTTTGCCTAAGAACGGATATCTTCTACAAATCATGCTCATTTTCTTCTCCCTAGATGAAATTTTACTTCAAATAACATTTTACAACAGTAAAATGCTCATTTTCTGCAATATGCAGCAAACATATTGATGTATAAATACTTTTGTCTAGCACTATACATAACTTAAATAAGCAGTAATTAAAGGTCTAAGTAATTTTGTCTAATTTGTTTTAATTTCTGATTGACCTTGTGTGAAGACAGACGACGACAATAGTCATATAAATATAAACATATGTATAAGTACTCGTAATGAGCATGGAAACTAAATATAAGCCATTAGCCGCTTTTTTTTAGTGCAACGCCTGGGCAAAAGAAGGGAAACTATTTTCATAAATTTTGACTTCGAGTTGCAAGTTTGCATATTGTACTTATCAAAGAATTTCTTTACATATTTTTAATTGTTAATCACTTTATGGGGCTTTCGTTCGATTTCACTTCCTCGGAATTGAGAAAGTGATCAACGTTTTTGAGGAAGGCAAGAAAAGTTCATCACAACAATTCTTCCTCAATTCTGAACAAGTAAAATCAAACTAAAACCCGACAAAGTAATTAAGAACTGTAAATTATACAGTATTTTTCGGTTAATTGCACATCAAAATTTGCACAATTTTTTGTTCAATTAACCGGGGAACCAATTAGCCGATACCCGTTTAATTGAACAATTCGTTCAATTACAAGAACCCTATTTAATTGAACAGTTTGTTTAATTACAGAAATCACGCATAATTGAAACTGTGTACTAATGAATTAAAAGAAATCGCATATGTGCACTTTAAGTTTTTCAAAATAATTTTTTTTTACCTTAAACGAAAAAAAATGCAAGTAACAGCAAAAAATGTACATATATGTGTATAGTAGAGATGCCGCCCAGTGTTTTTCACAAATGATGTCAAATATGTATGTGCAAAAATGCCAGATTATTTTTCAATGGAATTAACCGGGTAAAAGTAAGAGGAAATTTATTTTTGATGAAATGAATTTTGAACGAATTAAGCGGGAAAATCAATTAACCGGGTCCAATTATCCGAGGAAATTCACATGGTGTTCGTATGCAATATTTTTTTTGCACGATCATGTGGTTCAATTAAGCGTGGAAACCAATTAACGGTAGGGTCAATTAACCGAAAAATACTGTATAGTCCAACGGTAAAGGCAAATTAATGCTTAAAAATAATGTTTACATAAGAAAAAAATCGAATAATAAAAATTTTAATAATTAATTCATTTCATTTCATTCATTTAATTTTAATAATTAATAATTGTTTCATTTCATATTACATAATACTCGTGTTATATATATATGTATGTACGTCTGTGTAATCAATTCTTCTCAACTATGGCATGATCCCTTATAAAACCGTATGGCGGCAAATCGTTTGTTGCCTTTCAAAAAGGCGCATGAAATTTAGTAATTTTTGTAAATGCAAAAAAAAGCAAATTATATGTCAACGTTTTGATATTTTAAAATAATTGTGGTGAAGGTTGTTAGAAAAAATTGTCTGGTTGTAAGGCAAAAAAAAAAAAAAAAAAAAAAACAAATGGCATAGCAACAGGCCATTTAAAACAACTAAACAGTTGCAGGCCAATTTTTATCTGAACACAAAATTTAAACATTTACAATTATATCTTACAAATCTTTTAAAGGTAATTAAGGAATTAATGAGAGAACAGAATTGAGGAAAACTAAAAAGGTCAGTTTTGTGTAGCAGTGATTTATTGCAGTTACACTAAAGCTTCGTTGTTCAGGATTTGGGTTTTCAAAAAAAAAAAAAAAAAAACAATTTAACAAAAATGGTATGCATTTGCTTTGTCTGCAGCACTGTGTTATCATTTTCAGTGAATATCAATTTAGGGGCAGCTACCGCATAAAAATGCTTCGCGATAGACACGATTATTCCGTGTTCTGGGGGAGTGTATCGCACAAATGTAAAAACAGATTTCACATTGGCCACCATTTGCAAAAATAAGAGGGTGATTTCTTTTGACACAAATAATACAAGATTATTGGTTACAAGCTCAAGTCGCCTCGCTGCTCCTCAGCATACAACTTGAAATTTGCTTCGCATATGTAATTGCATGCACGCTACAACAGCAAGTGTGGAAATCAGCAAAAATTTGCAAACTTAAGAGTGTCCTGATGCAAGAAGCTGTGAGAATTAATTGTAACTCTTGGGGCGTGAGCGAAAGAGATCTGAAAATTGCACAGAAACAAATCACAATCAAATAATAGTGCAATATTCTTGAAAAAGCGGGCTTAAAATTTTATTTAAGCTGTTTTGCAAAGAAATTTAAATTAAAAATTTGCTTGTAAGACACTTGTAAATCTGTTGCTTCGATCGCAGCTTAAGCCTGTTGTAGCCTCATTTTTGTAGTTCACTTTTATGTTGCAAATATACATTCGAACAAATTTTGTTAATGATTCAAAAAATTATTTAACTGAAAATATTTAAGAAATTTAATTTTAGCCTGCGTTCTGAATTGCTTAATAATTGTAACTATAAAAATTATTATTGCTTTAAGGCAACAAATTCGTTAAATGCGCACCAGCCACTGGCAAATCCGCATGCAACAAAACGTGTGACTGAATTCACAAAAAAAAAAAATCACAAATTTTTTTAAAACGATTTACTGCTGCAGAGTTCTTGACAAAATATGTTTTAAACTTTTTTATTTAATTTTTTTTATTTTTTAAAATTTTAAAATTCTGAATGACTAAATTCACAACAAAAGAAACCAAAAAATTTTTAAAATGATTTACTCCTGCAGAGTTCTCTACCAAATATTTTTTAAACTTTTTTATTAACATTTTTTTTTTAATATGAAGTTAATTATTTATTTGCTTTAAGAGCCAATTGAAATGTATTAATTCAGGTCCAAAAATGAACCTTTTCAAAAAATATTTGCTGTATTTTTCAGCTGTCTATATGCCGACGACATTTCGTTGGTGCTAATCAATTCATCAACTTTTAAGAATTTTTCAAGTCTACTGATGAGTTGATTAGCACAAACGAAATGTCGTCGGCATATAGACAGCTGAAAAATACAGCAAATATTTTTTGAAGATTCATTTTTGGACCTGAATTAATAAAATTTTTTTTAATTTTTTTATTTTGAAATTTTTAATATTTTAAAATGTGTGACTAAATTCACAAAAAAAACAAAAAATTTTTAAAATGATTTACTGCTACAGAGTTCTGTACAAAATATTTTTTAAACATTTTTATTTAATTTTTTTTATTTTTTAAAATTTTTAAAATTCACAACAAAAAAACCCAAAAAATTTTAAAATGATTTACTCCTGCAGAGTTCTGTACAAAATATTTTTTAAACTTTTTTATTTAAATTTTTTTTATATTTAAATTTTTAATATTTTAAAATGTGTGACTGAATTCACAAAAAAGAACAACAAATTTTTAAAATGCTTTGCTGCTGCAGAGTTCTTTACAAAATATTTTTTAAACCTTTTTATTTAAATTTTTTTTTTAATTTTTTTTATTTTTAATATTTTAAAATGTGTGACTGGCTGAATTCACAAAAAAAAAATCAAAAAATTTTTTAAATGATTTACTGCTACAGAGCTCTTTACAAAATAGGTTTTAAACTTTTTTGCTACAATTTTTTAAACTTTTTTTTAAATTTGTTTTTTGTGGCCCAACAATTTATTCTTTATTATTTTTTCTCAAATCCTTTTATTGTTTTTTATTCATTATTTCGTCACTAATACGTTTTTGCAATTATCAGTAAATCCGAATATTATAATTAGTTCACTACGTCTTCATTTTTGTAATTACATATATTTTTTAAGGCCCTAAAGACAAAATTTTATGATAAAAAGCCGTCTGCGGCTTACATTTTGTACCGTTACCATTTAATGTTATTAACCAACTAATAAAAATGTTGGTTCTTTATGAAAATGTCCAAAGTCAAAGTCATGTCTTTTATTATTAATATTACAACATGTTAAACAAATGAAAACAGTATAATCATAAACTTGCATGTATGAACATATGAGTCTTTCCATAAATACGTCGACCACGATTAAAAAATGAAGGGTTTTGAATCTTATTGCACATTAAATCATGAGGCAATAATTTCTCTCGGGCTGGATATTGAATAAGGCCATGATTCACTATCCTACACAGACTCACGATCTGTCAAAAAATGCTAGTAGCGGACTAAAGGACATGATTCACTATCCTACTCAATTCACTTGATAGAGTGCGATAAGACTTGGCAGATGACTGCCTTGTTAGCTGGGGAACCACTATGGTGTAGTTTTCCAATGGCTCGATTTCGGAGTGAAGCTTAGCAAATGTGTCACGGTGCAAGGATACACCAGGATTCAGTTTTAACTTCTTAAACTTCTATAACAAAACCCAAATGCCGTTCAGTTTTATGTCACATACATCGTGTATCGTTATATCGTTCGATTGTTTGGTCAACAATATTTTGCATGAAACTACTGTTTTTTTTTTTTCAATATAAATAAAACATCAAGAATAATTCATATTTCAGTTAGTTGTATTTCAATAAATTAATTACTCTTTATTATTCCAATTTTTTCTTTTATAATTATTTTGTTTTACGTTTAACGGGCTTAAGTTCTATATTCTATATTAGAGTTGTGATTCACATTAAGCCAAAGAAAACATCAAATACCTTTAGCTTCGAAAGCTGTTTTGAAGCCGCCACACTTCAACACCCGTCCTTGTAATCAAAAGACTCATGTTTCTAAAGCGGCACTCATGTCACTCTGCCACTCAAGTTGCTGTTTCGCAGCCGCCACACTTCACGTCAGCATCCGTTCTTGTACTAAAGCGATACGAGTTTCTATCTAAAATTTTATTTTATTTAAAATTTTTTATAACATTCGTTTTAATGTCACGTATCATGACATTGAATGGAAATATCCATATGTATGTATATTAACCTAAGCAGAGTTCGGTTGTAAGTGAAGAGGGAAAAAACAAACAATTCAATAGTTTACAAAAAATGGGAAGGTATTTTAATCTTTAGCAAATGATCCCTTATTTCTTACTTCCTCAAAGCACCAAAAAAAATGGACTCTTATAGGCATGTTCTGAGATATTGTATTGAGATATTTAAAATGTTATGCACGATCTCACTTGCAACAGTCCAACCTAAATTAGCACGTCATACGCATTATTGTTGTCTAAAGCACCCATTTCTGGGAGCCAACTGAGGGCTTAGGTAGCAAAATTACGCTTGACGCGCTAGTACTGAATTAATGGTCGGTTTGATTTTAGAAATCGAGTGACTTAAATACACATGATTTGCAGAAGAGGCGCGTGTTCAATCCATTTTAAATTTTTCCCAGGTGGGTTTTCGCTACACACATTCGCTACATACCATTAATATTAAACAGTTTTGAGGTCAAAGACTACATGATCATTTCAAAAAGCATAAAATAGTTCATTTAAAATTTTCACAAAATCGGCAAATTGTTTAGTGTGGATGCCAAAACCAAAATTTTAATATCCCATATCTAAATATTTAAAAGGAAATAAAGCTGCTTTTCACTTAATCGGTTAACAAGAGGCTTGAATGAAAATTAAAATCGGATGGGGCTTGTAAAAGTTAGAGGCCAATAAGCCACAGGCAGGCCTATTTTATACATATTTCAATAGTCTTGAGCCAAATTTTAACATTCTTAAAGCTTAGGTCCTCCTCCATGATTTTTACATACAATGTGCTATAGTTTCTAAAATATAGATTTTAAAATTTGTAAAATCTTGCTTTCACAGATTCATTAAAGAGATTTCGAACGAAATTAAATTCTTTATAACAACATACAAAATGTTCTGCTATTCGTTTGTTAACAATTTGGATAAATGTCATAACTGTCAGTTTATGTCAGACTGATTTCTAATAAAGTTCTTGTTGGAAACCTGCCCGTTCCATTTTTGTTTGTTTTCCTCAAAATCACGTCATTTTCGCTTTCCCCATATTTACATACCTGAAATGTAAATAATGTTAATAACTGCATAAATTTACTAATATAAAGTTAATAACGGCAATCAAAAATACACACGTTTTTATACTCACCCACGTGGCCATGTCATCAAGTCGTCTTTTTTTCGCATTGATGTTTTTCAGCGAAAATTGTTTTCTTTTTTGGGTTTTTAACGTTCCAATAGTGTTGTTGTGCATTTTCGTTTTTCTCATTTTAACCAATTTTGCCCAAAAGGTACCGGATCATTACAATTAGGTTTTTATATTTAACATACTTCCCTCAGTTTTGTTTTCTTTGTAATTTTTTTCAAAAAATCAGCCTGATCACGGTTGGCGTATTCGAGTAGAAAATGAGCAACTTTTCAAAAATAGTGCTGCCATCGGCAAAAACAACTATTACAATTTTCGGTGTCGCGCAAGACGAATTCGTCTTGCAAATAGTATACATTCTGTTGGTATAAATTTTGTTCACACCATTTTAAAAATACATACATGTGTATGTACATATGTATATGGATATCTTCCTGAAGAAGATATCCATTGTGATATCGAAATATTGAATTTAATAAATATTTTGTAAAAAACAAGTGACCTAAGGCTCGAACAATTAGAATACTGAAGAACGAAGGTCGAAGGTCGAAGAATTAACATCAAGAACATATAAAAAAATAAAGAAATAAATTAAAATGATTGCAATGATTTGTGGTAAATTATATGTAAGAAAATAAAATTCAGAATAAAAATTACAACTCCAAAATAATTTGACAGCATGATAGAGTTGATGGAAATAATTCACAGTTGGGTAGAGGGCTTTGCAACAGTTCTCAGCAAGTAGATTTAAAAAACGAGTAGTGGAGAAAAATTGAGGAAGAGCTAAATGCATTGGGTCCACCGATACGCAATGCTGAAGGTTGGATACGGGTATGGATCGGTTATAACTGCAAATTGTGATTTTGTAATGAGTACACGTCAGATTCTAGTCGAAATTTGCTTTTCGTGGTACCGAAAAATTCCTTAAACGCCTGCGATTTCAACAGCTGCCGTACTACAACTTCGCCAACCGTGATTAGGCTGAATATTTAAATAAAGTGAAATATTTTGCGTTTGTAAAAAAATGTACTACATTTTTGGTGTTATGCTCCTTCTTTAATGGTTGATGTGGTCTTTTTACGTTTCCAGAAACTGGCAAGCTGGAAGTTTCCAGTGCATTGTAAAAAAAAAATGCAGCTAGAACTTAGTTGTAGACCAAAAGAATGTTTGGGAGGCATATCTTTTGGGAGGCTAGCTTAGGATGTTTGGAGGCGTACGTTAGCCCTTGTCGTACGACATTCACTTAAGCCAGTGTAAGCTTGTTGTGCGCTCCACAAATGTCTTTTAGTGTCAGTGTAGAAAATTTCACCCATTTCTGCGTTAACTTCTCTATGTAGTTTTGCTAACTCACTATAGATACGCACGAGAAGAAAACACTGTGCGTCTGCTTGGCCAACTGGGTATAAATAAACTCAAAATGTATGTAAGCATATAACACACGTGTCAATTCGTTTCATATGTATGTATGTATGTGTAGTATGGATATGTACATACATATGTGTATATTTCTGAATATTATCTAACGTTGTCAGTTCTCTATTGTTCCTTTTTTACGATGACTTTATAAATTAACAGTTAGTTACAGGTTAAATAATTATTCCTGTTATAAGTAGTCGATAAAAGGCATAAGCAATTCATAACGATAACAGTTTTTCTTAACATATGTACATATATGTATATGTATGTACATCCCTGCCGGCAATTAGGTAGTCGACTGCAAGAAAAATCGATTTTTACTTCACATTTTTACGCACTGACTTCAAGATAATTGTAAAGTAATGCAGAGTTGATCCAAATTCCAAATGACAACTAATAATGTAGCCAGAATTATTTGAACCGTTAATCATCTGACTGCGTACAACTACCAAGAGAATACAAAGATGAAAGGCAGCCAAAACGAGATAGCAAGTCAGTGTAAACTCTGTTTATCTCTCTTCTGTAAATGCGATAAAGTTTGTAGCAGTGTTGTCTTTTCGATAGCATTCTCAAGTTGTACGAACAAATTATAGGAAAGCAGTTACTTTATAGCATTATACAACTAATAAGGTAACCTGTTCACGACAATAATAACAACTTCAATAACAATAACGTGCATTTTGTTTTTGTACAACTTCTGCCAGATGTCAAAAAGACGCCACTTCTGCATTTACAGGAGACAGTAGATGAACAGAGCTTACGCTGATGTGATATCTCGTTCTTGCTGCCTTTCATCTCTGTAGTCTCTTGACAGTTTGCAGTAGTCAGATGATTAACAGTTCAGCTGACGAGGCGACCTTATTAGTTGTATCATGATTTATAGTATGTTTCCATTACGAGTTAAATCACCCGCTTCGCTTTCTCAATTATATTTATGAATCACACTGTTTACACGACTCGTGTATGTGCTTCGATTTGACTTTAGTTTTTAATAAGCCAACATAAATTTTGTATTAATTTCGTGAAGCAAGTTTTCTAAATGAACAAAAAAAAGTATGTGAAAGTGTTGTCGCAAAAAACCCCACATTTTCTTTGTTTTTTATTTTTGCTTACAGCATATGATTTTGACAGATAATACAGATAAACTTGCAATATAAATTAGAGAAGGTAGGAATTTTACATGCTTCGCATGTAGCTTCAATATGAAGCAACTTCATTCGCTTTCAAAATTTTGTATGACGAAGCACGTTGCTTCGCTCCTGATTAGGGTGTTAAGCACAAATAGAGAGCGAAGTGCATGTCGTGGAAACATGCTATTATGATTCATAGTTATAGTTAATTTAAATTCGTTTATTGCTGCATTCTTTCTGCAGTGGCTATGGCTGAGTGGGTATGGTGACTGATCACCAGTCGCACGCAACCCAGCTACCAATTGGAGGATTTTTGATGATTATTGATTATTTTGATGATTATTGATTATTGCTGCATTCTTTCTGCAGTGGCTATGGCTGAGTGGGTATGGTGACTGATCACCAGTCGCACGCAACCCAGCTACCAATTGGAGGATTTTTGATGATAATACCAGCAAAATTGGTTTTTTTTTAATACACCCTTATATGACCAAACACTGATTAACTAGTTGGACGATGAAAAAAATATTATAATAAAAAGGTTAGGAGTACATAAAAAACGATAATACATAAATAAAAAAAAATACAAGTTATATTAACTGGGCGAAATCAGAATATAGTAGCGCAGATGTTTATAAGATGACTGTTTTTATAAGTTTTCATTTTAATGGGATAATACGAATAATATCATATCTGACTGGAAAAAGATTCATAAATGACTGTCAGGTGATTGTGGGACTGATCGCAATTGACTCGTAATAGTTCTGAGTCATAAAATACTGTTCCAGAAGAGATCCGCCGTAGGGTACCGTTTTCTCACACTAAAGCCTCATTTTCGTCTCAAAAGCGAGCTCATAAGTATTTATTTTAATCACTCTGAGCAATTGAAGAAGGCTGAAATTCGATTTTAAATTACCGCAGGTGTAAGCGGGGAGGAGTTGTGGTTCGAATCCCGCCAAAAGCAACGAAAGGGTTTTGGAGTACAAAAATAAACTAATTGAAATTATAAAAAGAAAAGAAGATAAAATTTAAGTACATACAATGTAGTTAAATAAAATCAAACAAATAATGAAAATCAAGCATATTTTTTCTGCGCCAACTCTTAAGTCTAGTTACTTAAAAATTGGCTAGTTAAAAAGTAAAGCAATTTCAGACAATTGTCTATCGCCTAAGACATCGCCATGTTAAAATAGCCAGTTAGTTCCGTTGAAATTGCAAACAAAAATCAATTTGAATGCATTGAAAGTTAACGCAGTTGCCGACAGGGATAATTGTGGGATGTACATACACATACATACATATATAGATATTCATATGTGCGTGTGTGTCCACATCAATCCTTTTTTAGCTTGCCGTTCAATATATTAGAGAAATAATTTTACGAGTAAAACAATTCGAAATACATATGTATGTATGTAGTTCGATTTCACAACTTATTCCTGATTATCTACGTACATAATCAGGCCGGGTTTTGACATAAGGAAAAAAATTGGAGAATGACATACATACTAAAAAAAAAAGTATTTTTTTAGTGTTTTCAATGTACATATGTACGTATGTATGTATGTATGTATGTATTACGTACCCTTATAATTTCAAATCTTTTTTGAATGAAAGTTTCTAAGGATTTATTACAATGTACATATCCATTGTAATAAATCCTTAGAAACATACATACATACAGGACAAATAAAAGTTTAATTATTCGAAAGTCTCTGAGGACTTTAAGCAAATGAATTAATGCAATTAAGCCAAACCTATTTATTAATATTTGAAAAATGGCTGTTTGGTAAACAATAAATAACCTTGTATAATATTTCCGAGGCCATCAATTTGGGGCAGAGAAATTTCAAGCCAAAATTTGTGCGAGCAAGTATAAATTTCGGCGAGTCTGAGGTGATTACAATTTCAAATTATATTGCATGAAGAAGATGCAACTTAATATCTGCTATAGACACTGAGAAATTATGCCACATTATCAAAAATTGCCACATGCAAAAGCAAAACGTTTGGTTGCAAAGGGACCCCAACACGTTACAACTTGTTGTACAATTTTATAAGTTTTATAACACTAGCGATCTGACCAACCGTTGAATAAAGAAATCAAATACAGCTTGACCCTGAATATTCTCACACAATTTCTGGCACAAGGAAAATTGTTTTCTCGGAAAAAAATTCTTGCCAACAAGACATGAAAATATGGCATCTCCTCGTTTCGAAGTCAGCTACTTTGCTGGCTGATGTTCGCTTGTTTACTCTTTGGGGCCGTTTTCATAACTCTCCGATTACCAAAAGTAGGATTTTATCGGTCAGATTTCGTAATAAGATTTCTCAAATGGTAGTCAAACACTAGTTAAATTGGAAATGATAATGCAGTCGAATGAAGTGATAATGCAGGTAAAAATATGTTCATTCAAAATCAACTGCCGTTGTTGCTTTACCATCACTCTGGCTACCAAAAATTTATGTTTAACAGCTCTTCAGCCAAACAGAGTATTGCTTATTTTTCATAATATCACCCTTAATGGCTGCAGAATATTCACAATATTTTATTTTTTTTTTTTTGTTGTGAACCCATTTTAATTACACCTGTCAGCAAAGTGACAATAAGTAATTGGATGTGGATTAGGAGGGGTGTTAATTATCTTAAATCATTACTTAAGATAGCTTATATCGTTTGCTAATAAAATGGAATATAAATATATAAATATTTTTTTTTTACACAGCAACTTCCAGTAACGGTTTACTGGTACTAATGGTGTATATCGCTTAAATCTTCTGGTTGCCAGGGTTACTAATGACTTCTTTCACTGCTTTGACATTTACATCTCCATGTATGTCCTCATCTCTAATATACCATTCCGAGTGGACAATAGTTCATAATATTTTTGACAGGATTTGTTGGATAATTTTTATGTTCGTCGTGCAATTAGTGCAATTTATTTTCCTGTATAACATGCATGACAGTTCTAAAAGCTCCCTTCAATATTAAAGTGATCATCACAATACACATTTTTCAGCATCGATTTACTCACATTCATATTTCCTTTATTTTGCAATTTTGATAAATACTTCGTATTTAATTTAAGTCTGAGTTTTATAATATTTTTACTTAAAATATATATTTTTGAAAAAGTCCATAAATTAAAGTCTAAACAGGGGGCATTGTTGTGCAAAAATAAAAATATAATATGAATAGGAAATACATATAAATAAATGATTAAAAAACTATTAAAGCATATGTATATATGTAGATTGCTTGCTTGTTTTTCGAAAACGTACAAAAATCTTCTTTTTTTAATTTGAACTGGACTCACTCACACGCTCCGACGAATAATATTTTTTCAAAAAATCATTATATCACACCCAGCCAAAATTATTTAACAACTCAACTTTTTGTTACCATTAAAATTAATAATTCAATCAATTGGGGGGTTTCCTACGGACGGTGATGGTCAAAACTTTTTTTTTTTTCAAATAAAAATAATTTCATAAATTTTTCCCCAATCTTTCGTTCGCTTTTTTCGTTTTCTTCCCCAGTTTCATACCTTTATGCCTGCAGCTCAATTTAATCATAAAATTACAAATACGGCCCATATTCGGAAATCGTCACCAAAAGTACGGTCAAATTGGTAAACGGTAAATGTTGTTTGTAGGTTGATATAACCTACAAACAACACGACCACTACTCTTTTGTTGACCTTTAGCCAAGGACATGGGTACAAACACCAAAGAAAAATAAACGGGAGAGAAACATTAAATTTCACTAGAATTTATTTTAAGGTTATCTTGGGCCAAATAGCAAATACAAAATTAAGAGCCAACACTTATTTGGTTCGGCTTAAGGGACAGAGCACCCAGTGCTGGACATGTAATCATGTGCTAAAAAATCGCCTTTATTTTGTTTTTTCCATTTTATTTTGTTTTCAAATATGTATTGATTTTATGTACAATACGAAAGACTGTCCAGTTTTTTTACGTCCCAAGTATCCAGTCAATGAGTAGGATTGCCATCTATGGAGATATGCCTGCCGAGTTAAGCGGAAGTCTCCACATTTGTAACATAAATAAGGTGGGAGAAATCAAGTGGATCAGAATAATCGTTGGCGCGGTGGGATGGGAGGGCATCCTACAAGGCCACCATCTGGTCCTTGCAGCTGTTACAAACACTTTGAGAGAACAAATATAAATTTGTTTAACGTTTTTTACTTGCTCATTGAGCAAATCATAACCTTAAAATATGCTTTTGTGAAATTTTATATTTTTATGTTGTTTTTTCCCTATAAATTCCTTTTGTTGTTATTTGTTTTTGTTGTATCCATGTGAATGTGCACTTTTAGTGGCTTATATGCAAAATGAAAGTAAATAATAAAATAGTGGTCACGTTTTTTTGCCACACTTCAAATGCTAACTCCTTGCTAACATGGAATCCTGGAATCCGCTTTGGTGCTTGCAGCTGTTACAAAAACTTTGAGAGAGCAAATTGAAATTTTATTTGCTCATTGAGCAAATCATAACCTTAAAATATGCTTTTGTGAAATTGTACATTTTTATGATCTTTTCATCCTGTTCATTTCTTTTGTTGTTGTTGTATCCATGTGAATATGCACTTTTAGTTGTTTATATGCAAAATTATGGTAAACAATAAAGTAGTGGTCACGTTTTTTTTTTTTTTTTGCCACACTTCAAATGTTAACTCTTTGTTAGATGTGAAGCTTGAACGAATTTCAATGAATTCGTCGTGGTAAAAGTTCGCTGTTAATTTCATCGCACAAACGTCATTAGCAACGAAAAACGTTTTGTACTTTTAGAGCAAACAATGGGCAGTAGTGTAACTGTATTGCAAAAAAAAAAATACTTAAGAACTAATAAAATATTATTCCCTGAAAAAATTAATTCAAATACAAACATATGTATAAGCACAAATAGAACAAATTCAGCAACTACACGTAAAAATTGTCTTCAAAGCTTACATACATATGTATATGTATTTATGATAGTCAAATTAAAGTATTTGAATATAATATTTTTTTTTTTTTCAAATATAAAGTTTTACACCCATTTTATATTTAGTTATTTGACCCCTTTTTTTTCTTATATTTTATATATTTATTTGAGCTTAAGGTCTTTTTGAAATTTGAGTATTTATTTTTGTCAATATTTCGCTCTCCTTCGGATAGCTCCTTCGGATAGCTTCTTCAGGACAATAATAATTATTATTGTCCTGAAGAAGCTATCCGAAGGAGAGCGAAATATTGACAAAAATAAATACTCAAATTTCAAAAAGACCTTAAGTTTTACACCCATATTCATAAAAACTATTGAAGGTTTATTACACATTTATTTGACAAATACTCTGTAGAAATACGTCAAATACGAGCTTAATAAACTTACAATAATTATTACGAATATGGCCTTTACATTTTATGCGAACTTTGATTTTATTTTTCATCCAGACAAATGTGAACACACTTGCGACTATACACGTTTGCATTGAGTTACCAGATCTTATATTATTTGCAAAAGAGCACTTTCCGGCATGTACTTATGTATATAGCGAGTGATATTTCATATCTCAGCATTGATTTACCCGATAAATTTTTTGGAAATAATTTTGCGTGGATGAAAATTTTATTCGCCTCCAATGAGTGAATCTTGTATTGTACATTGTTGGTAAAAACAAATGTTCTTACTTTTTTGCCACACAAAAAATTTAGAGGGAGAAAAAGCGTGCATGATTTCGAAAAACAGGGAATAATTTACACAAAAAATTATATGTATTTCATACATACATAAATGGTTCAAAAATGTTTACAAAACTAGTTAGTACATTTCATTGGCAGCCGTTGCAGATAGTGACAGCTTTTCCAGCTTCAGTATTAGGGCGGTAATAATGCAAGCGCCCGCTTCTTTTGTGAACCAGGTTTGATCTTTGATCACAGGAGCAGATGAAAGGGAAGTGGAGGGCCCTGCATAAGAATCCACAGTGGTATTAGCATTGTGACCGCCAGCCGATGTTGTTGCTGATGAGCATGCTAAATCCACATCCGAGGTAGAGGAACGCCTTTCTACATCATGTAATTTAGTTACATCGGTAACAGTTGACTTGGAAGAAGCACATATACTTTGACGTCTAACATACACCTCAAAAGCGGTATTGATTTTATAGGTTTGACCGTTATGGTGATATTTATGCTGTTGATTTATGGGTATAATGGCAGTAGAATTGGGTGTAAAGTGCAATTCAAGTCTTGTGCCCGGTTCATCTTTTTGATTACCCGCACCATGATTGTGAGTTTCACCATTTGTGTCTATGGGCAGCGGTTGGCCATGATCTAATATTGCTCGTATTTTATCAACCCGGGTCATGTAAAACAAAGGCAACCAATCACCATGTAGATCAGAGTCTAAAGCATGTTGAGTGGAGGAATTACAGTTGACGGTTTGTTGATTCAGTTTGAAATAGACCCAACCGCTTAACTTTTCTGATGCCTGCGCATTGCAGTGAGTGCAAAAACAGATGGGCTCTACCGTGGCTTGGAAAAAGGTATCTGGCAGTACAAGCGAGCTACGGAATTGTTGAACCAATTTCAAATATTCACAATCTTTACGTTCTATAGAGGCTATAGACTGCATACTATCAAATTGAGTCGAAGAAGATGAAGAATTATTTTCAATATTCATGTGCTGCTGCATGCGTTGCTGCTCTTGGCGTCGCTGCAAGTGCAATTGTCTTAAAAACAACAAACGATCATTGTAAAATTCTAGATTAGTCTCCTGTTCATCATTTGCATCTGGCGGATTTTCTCTATACTCATTGTCATCTGTGACTGCTACATTACTGAGATTGTTATCCAACTCTATGATATTAACGGCATTGCCATCCTGTTCTAAAACATTGGCATTTTCCAAATTTGTGTCCTCATTGCGCTGTTGTTGCTGCAAAGCCAAATTGGCCTCCTCATTTAATTCATGAAGATTCTCTTTTGATTCACAGCTACCACCATCCTCATGGGGCAAAGAGCCCCCAACAGCTCCCAGTTCTTCAATATTTTCAATCTCTTTATTGGTATCATAATTCTGTTGATTAGAAGCTAACGTTGTAGTGATGGATGTAGCACACGATGTTGAAGGACCATCGACCACCACCAACTGGTTGTCTGTCGGTGGCGTATAGGCGTATGCTATTAAAGCGTTATGCAATAAAAACCTTTGAGTACTTTGACTACGTTGTATATTGAGATTAGTGGTGTGTTGGAGCTGTAGAGATTCACGCAAACAGCTGGAATTAAAAAGAAATACATATGTATTTCTTTTAAATTTATATTTTAATGAGAGTCTACACTCAGGGAATGAAACCTAATCACATGGCCGAAATTAGAAGAAAGTATAGGGAAAGGAGTTTTTCCGGCCTGTCCAATTGACCACATCAAATAATTTAAAAAAGAAAAAAAGAAAAAAAAAATAACAATTAAAAAAATTATTTAGAAAAAGCAGGCAAACTTGTTTATGCATATGTATTTTATTTTGCAATTAACTGGACAAACAACCACTAAATACAAAGAATGATAGGCACAAGGAACTATCAATAGAGATTTTGGCTTTCGAATTGAAGAGGAGTTTCCCCGCACAATCTGAATCTTAATATACATCAATGGGTCCTCCTACAGTCATACCTGGGGCATATCAGCCCCGAAAACCTACAATAATAATCTAGCTGGGTCATGTGGCGTGTGCTGTTCCCAATATTTGGATCTGTTCCAAGCTCCAAAGTCGAATGATTTACTATCTCCTTAAGGGACACCACCCGTCATTCACAGTTGCAACAACAGGTAGAGGAAATGATTTTCTATTTGCTCTGAAAATGCCCTACCTTAGATGTCAAGAGGAACATATTTTTGGGCAGTAATATAACTTGGTTAATTACCATATACCTCTAGATTCGATTGAGGTACCCATTGAGAAATCGCCCAACTAGATTAGGACAATTACATTCAATAAGTGGTGTGGTTTTGCCAAGCGGCAAAACCATCATCTCTACTTGATTGTTTGCGCGCGCTACCAACCAAGAACCGTAACTAACAGTGGTACATAAATAAATAAACCTGAAGTATCATTTCCAAGTACATGCAATTAATGAAATTTCAATTAAATGAGCGCGTAAAAAGTTTCAGAAGATAAAAGGCAACAATATATTAGTTATTCAATTAATTGTTGTCAAAAAAGAGTATTTAAGCGACTTCATGTGATGAAAATTAGAGAAATTCGAAATTCTCTGGAGATGATCAAAAAATGGTACCGAGTGGTACTCTCCCTAAAACATAGACATATCTATTAGAAAGTGATATTATTACCAAAGGCCGTTCAATCCAAATTGACAAAATTTTTCATTTTTAACCTATTCCCTGCATTCTATAAATTAACTTACCATGAGGATGATGAAGAGGTGGCGGCATCTCCACGATTTTGATCAACAGAACGATTTTTTATAGACATATTTAATAATAAATTTTCCGAAACACTTTCCATAACGGAGCGACTCCTGTATGAATGAAATACAAGGCTTAAGATTGTAATACATGTATGGAATATAGAAAGCGTTTGCCAATTATATTTACATAGCAGTTGACGATTGACCATTTGTATTTACAGTTAATGACTGTTCGGTTTCTTTCTCATGAACTTCTAAGTCCGCTTTTTCGCATTGGGGCACATTTGAGTCTTGATCATTTAATGAATCATGTTCCAAAGCTGAAGATTCTTCTATAATTGGAGTGCCATTGCGGGCAGCATCACTACCGGTTATAATTGTTATGCGTTCGCATTTACCATACAGATCGAAGACGGGATAAACATGATTTGAAAGACCAGCTGTCAAATCTTCCAAATTAACCGAGCCCACCATTATGACTAGAAGTGAAGAAAATAAACTTAATGCTATATTAAGTTGAATATTTAAGTGTCTGGATATCGTACTTAACATGCCAGCATGTGTTAAAGTCATGGTTATAACAGTGCCTGGTTGTATATGTTCCAAAGCTTCACCATATTTGGAGGCTATATTCTGACCATTTATATTTATATAATCATGGGTGGCTAACCAACAAGGACGTTTACATTGTATAATGGACGGTGGCAAAGTTGAAGAGGAGTTTGTTAAATTGGGGCATTGTCCCACCACACCTAAACCAATCGTACCCTTCCATTTGCTATTAATGGCATCGATTTTGATCTGCATCAAAGTAATAAAGACATAAGTTGTCCATTTTTAAATTATGCTTAAAATACTTACACTTATACTTTCGCCTTTACACAGAGGTTTTGTAACATAAACTAAAGCATTATTATAAGATTGGGTACGCATGGCCGATCTGCGATCTTCTAACAAATGCACATTTTTGCCGCAATATTCTGAAAATTCATACACTAAGGCTTCCGAATCAATTGATTCCAGCATAGAGTCTTGTTTATTTAAGGGGTCCACACCAAATTCCAAAGAGTCTTGTAAGCGTAAACTAAATGGCCTAAGCGGGGATGTGGGTCCTTGGGATGATATGACTTGCACGGCCATGGTCGAACCTTGCAGTTCTACAACTACATAAACGTCCTAGAATTTTATGACATATTTATAGCAATTATTTAGTTTTTTTTTTTTTTGTTTTCGTAATTAGTGGCGTTCATTTTCTTCTTTGTTTTATTTTTGCCGATATTTCGCTCTACTTCGAACAGCTTCTTCAGGGCAACAATATTTGTAGAATATTATTTATAATATTATAGAACAATCTGTAATATAATATTTATAAAATATGCCGTTTATTTAGCACAAGTACATGATTTATATGCAACTGAAAAGAAAATACAACAAAAAACCTAAACACATTCAATTTTGTGAGAGCATATTTTGAGGTTATTTTTTTGCTCAACCAGCAAATACACAATTAAGAGCAAATTTTTATTTACTCTTCAAAGTAAATTTTGTAAATTCAAATAACTGTTCAGTGCAACTTTTGTATTTGCTCGGTGAGCAAACATAACCTTAAAATATGCTCTAGTGAAATTTAATGTTTTTATGTTTTTCCCTGTATTTTCTATTCGTTGCCAATTTTTGCTGTCTCCTTGTGAATGTATAAGCATTTTCAGCAACTTATTATGCATGTAGAAAACTTAAAAAGAGAGTAGTGGCTGTTTTGTCAAAATCTTCGTTTAAAGGGGGGTAATTTCACGAATACAGCATACCGTAGAGCTGCATAGAAAACCCCTCGAAATGTACAACTTGTGCCTACTGTATTTTCTAAAATATTTCTTGTGTATAAAATTTGAATACGGAAATATTTAGAGAAGAAGAGTACGAAACGATCTGCATTTGCTGTTTTGTCAAAATGTGACCGTATCGTTACACAAACGTAATGTAAAAAAAGTCGCATAACTACACTTATTTTTATACTTAAGCCACAAAAAATATTACAAAATCGGTATTAATAACACATACTTCGCAATTCTTTTTCCAAAATGACCTTGAACCATACCTTAAAAACTCAAACAATATTTTTTGTAGTTACGTCTGTTTGCATTTAGAGTGACGCTACATACGCATAGGCTTTTTTCACTTACATTTGGTACGTTTTGGAATTGTATGTTCATGTCTTCGGAATTTAAAAGTATTCTTAAAGTTCTAGTTGGTGTCAATTCCAAAGCAATGCGATCTCCCACACGTAACCATTCCAATGATGTCATTGATCTTTGCAAAAGTGTAGAATTATAACGTACTTCGTTGCCCGACACATACCATACATTAGCTGGTATACGCTTTATGCTAAGCGGTATATTTTTACGCACATTATCATCAGATAAATTGAGATCAGTAATACCCACATTAAGACAACCTACATAGATTGAAAATGAAAAAAAATATATCAAACATACAAATACATATGTATACTTTTTTCAATCACTTACCTGCAAACAGGGGATTATGTGATGTGAGTCGTATTTCGAATGGTGAACCGACACTCAATGGATGCTCTGAGAATACTACGCATCTCGATAAAGCAGCCGACGTGCCCGTTACACGTGAAGCTATTGTCCAATTTTGTGTTAAAGTAACATTACCCGATATACAAGTCCAGCGATGTTTGGTTTCCAGTGTAGCCGGTTGTATAACAGAAGTTGCTTGACAACTTTGAGAATTTTCGCTGGTAGCGTATGGGGCGCGCATATCGGCAGCCGGTGTTTGCGTTAAAGACACTTGAGCACATTGTCCATACAAATTGACTACTGCCCATATATTAGGCGAATGACATTCACAGGCAGGACCCTGATCTACGCCATCAATGAAGAAATGTATGAAATCACCATTACGCATAACACCCACTCTCGCTCCCACGCCCAAAGTTAGCTGATCAGCTAAAACATTTGAACGAAGTTTCTTGCGGTTATGAAAAAGAACAGGGCCACACAGAATGATGGTATCATTAGCATCTATTTCGGTGGCATAGGGTGCAGGTTGCATGTCTTCGGGCCGGGTGCTGGTCACACCTATTTCGATATTGCCCGACCAATGGCGTACCATGGTCTCGAGCACAACTTCGAACAACTCCCTCTGTCTTAGCGGACGATTACTACATACAATGGCCTCAGTGAATTCGGCCAAAGAGTTGGGCCGTGAAGCAGTCAAACCACTATTCGAAATGCTAGCGTTTTTGCCATGAATCGTATGAAATCTTAAAGGCGTTTCACTATACAAAGTGGTGTTTGAAATGGTACTGTTGCCCGTATCAGGACTATTACACTCGGAAGTATCTACAATGGAAGCTTGAGCAGCCTGGCCATACAAGTCGATAACACCATAAACACGTTCGGGAACTTTTGTGGCTGCTGGACCTTGATCGACGCCGTTAACAAAAAAATGCAAAGTGCCATCATCTTTGCGCACTACACCCACACGATCACCCACCTGCAGACGATCTAAATTTTCACCATATTTCTCAATAACAGTTATACCGTTATGCATAACGCCATTGCCAGTCATCATCCAAGTGCCATCTCTAAAAGTTAATTAATAAAAATACATTCCAAGCTGTCTATATACACATGTATGCAGGTAAAAATCACGTATCACGATATTTATTCTCGCTAATCTGCGAAACTACTGCACAGATATGTAACTATTTTCAACTTAAAATATACGTTCCCGTCACAGAAATTATGTGGAATGGTTTTGGTTGCGAATTTTTAATTCGATCAATTTTGTTTTGCCTTCTTCACACTTTGATCGATTTAGTTCATTCTGACATATTTTAAATATTATTTTTACGTTGTGCAATTCAACACACAACACATGGTATTATTAATGAAAGGAATAATATAAAGTAAAAAGTCACCATGAAAATGTTTTAAATTCGATTTTGAATCATAACATACAGAAACTACAAAATCGATCACAAAAATAGGTGATTTCATTTCGAGGAAATTTATTGATTTTAATCTTTGGGCGAAATTAGAGCGAAATAGACTTCTGTGACAGACCTAATAGTCTGTGTGTTTTTTTCCATTTTTTCGAATTTGAAATCGAAAAAAAAATTAATTTGGAATAACTTGGTCATTTGTTGGTTATAAACCGATTTTCAAAGATCTTTTTTGCTTTTTAAAAATGTTTCTCAATGCATTCCATTCCAGCAAATAAATTGGAAATCTAATAAAATTGCTTTTGAATAACTTGATATTTTATACCCCAAATTTTTAAATTTATTTTGCTTTTTGAAAGTGTTTGTCCATAAAATGAGCGTAGAAATTTGTTTTCCAAAACAGAGTTCGAAAAATATTAACAACTACTTGATCGTACGAAAACTTTACCGCAGCAAATACAAATTTGTTCTAAATGTTGCATTTGTTTGTAGAGCAAACATAACCTTAAAATATACTTTCGCGCAATTTAATGGTTTTCAATTTGTTTTATTGTTGTTGTACAGACATACATATGTGAATATATATACATATATGCATATAGGTAAGGAAGAGAATAGTGGTCACGTTGCTTGTGGGATAACATTTTCGAATAAGACCGCACTTATATGATTTGGACTAAGAAATTGTCATCAACAGCAAAAACAAAGAAAAACTAATTTGCTTAAAATTCAAATATTAATGAAATTACTCAGACATTACCTGACATTGGTCATGGTAAACGGAAAGTCCAATTCCTCGGCGCTATGGGTGGTAACACCCATTTCAACTGAGCCTGCCCATTTGGTTACTACGCGCTCCAAACGTACTTGAAACAGTTCATTAGGTCTTAATGGCCTTCTGGTCAACACTACGCCATTATTAAAGTCATCGGAAGCACTAAATAAAATCGTAATTATACATTTAATTTAGTGTGAATTGATGTGAGCAGAGAATTACTTGGGTCTTAGAGCTGTTCTTCCCGAATGGGTAACACAGGCATGTGAACCACACAAGGGATGAAATGTTAACCGATCATCATTGCGTTGATTGCCAGCGGGAGCAGTAAGAGCTGAATCAGCCATGGCAGCCACTTCACTTTCTGGACTTAATAAACTCAATACCGGTGTGGGAGTAGCCGAATTGCCCACACCGTTGCCATTAACAAGAACATTTCCTAAGCCGCCTATGGCACCCACAGCATTGGAAGAAATTAAGTTGTTACGCCTGGTTACCAAATTCTGTTGTTCTCTTTCATCACGATCCACAATTGTCACTTTTATTGTCATGCCATACAAATCGATAACACCCCACAGAGTTGAAGCCACTCTGGTAGCGGCCACACCCTGGTCTTGGCCATTGATATAGTAATGCAAATTACCATTCGATTTACGCATCATGCCAACACGGTCACCTTCTCGCAATTCATCCAAATTAAATTCTCCATACTGACGGCGCGTTCCCTTGCCATTAGTTAAAATACCACAGCCAGACATCATAATGGTACCCGAACGCATATTGGTCATGGTAGCCGGAAAATGCAACACGTTCGGATTGTGTGTTGTAACACCGACTTCTATGGAACCAGACCATTTGTCTACCAATTTATCAATGCGTATCTCAAAGAGTTCATTGTCTTTGAGCGGTCGATGCGTCATAACTACACCATTATTAAACTCATCCAAGGGACGACGCCTTTCAGCTGAACGACAATTTGGTGATAACTTTACCAACGAGCCACAACGTGTATGAAATCTTAAGCGATCATTCATGTCATAGTAATCGCCCACCGAAGATGATATTGAAGATGTTGTAGTACCACCATTTGTCAGCGGTAGACTACAAAATCCTGCAGACGGTAGGGTAGACAGAACAGCTGCTGCTGCAAGTGAACCCGTCGATTCGGAATGAGTGTTTGTGGTATGAGGATTAAATGAGCTGGTTACAGTGACATCAACACTCATGGGAACATCAATATTTTGTACTAATTGTTGGGAATGTTGTAATGATGACTCGAAATAGTCCTGAAAAAATAATACTTTTTTTTTGAGGATACATGTAAAGAAAATAATAAGAGTCTGCAGAAGCATTTAAAAAAAAAAGACGTGAACGATTTATTTTACAGGACAATGCCTATTCGAATGATAAATAAACAAATAAAAGAAAAAGGAAATTTATTTACAATATCTAATAAAATAATATTACAAAACAAATTTTTTTTTTTGTTTTTAGAGTTTTCGTGTGCTTGTTGTCAACAAAAGCAAATTGTTTCTTTCTTCCACTCTCCTAGTGGGAGAAGGCTGAGATCAATAGCTTTATTATTTATAAATAAAATAAAAATGTTTTATTTAATCTTGAAAAATCTCTAATTTAATCTTAATTTAATTTTCATTTTTTCTCCAATTTAATTTAAAAATTTGTTGTTCATAACTGTTGTATGCTTTACGTTATTGGAGTAGAATATGAATCATATTTGGCCTTTTGTATGCTTGATTCTTAATTTGAATTAATTTTTTTATTTTAAAAAATTTTATAAACATAATTAATTATGTAGATAAAAAAGGTAAAAGTTAGGAAGCTCTAACAACGAAGGTTTTCGTCCTATACTGGCTATTATATATATTTTTATATATATTTTTATATATATTTTTATATATATTTTTATATAGACGGCTGAAAAAGACAAAAAACATTAAGATCTATTTTTAGACCTAAAATAATAAATTTCAATTGGCTCTTGTAGCGAATAAATAATAAGTTAATTTTCGAATATTCTTTTTTTATTTTATTTAGTTTTAAGCAAAAAAAAATATTTTTTATTCTTTCGTTTATTGGTTTCTTTATTTTTTTCTAAGTATTCGCGTTTTTTATTTATTTACTTATTTGATTTATATACTTATGTACTTCCTTTGTTTAAAAAAGTTTTACATATTTATTTATTTTTTTATAAATTTTTTTTATTTAGTTTATTTTACTTAATCTTTCAATTTAATTTTTTATTTATTATTTTGTTTATTTATTACATTATATTCATTATTTTTTCATTTATTATTTTTTTATTTATTATTTTTTTATTTATTAATTTTGTATTTTATTCTTTTTTTTTGTTTCATTCATTTTATTAATTTATTTAATTACTTTCTTATTTGATTTATGTATGTATTTCATTATTTATTTGCCTTTGTTTAAAAAAAAGTTTTACGTATTTATTTGTTCTTCTTATACATTTTTTTTATTTAATTTTTTTATTTAGTTTATTTTACTTAATCTTTCAATTTAATTTTTTTATTTATTATATTTTTATTTATTATTTGTTTATTTATTATTTTTTGATTTATTATATTTTTATTTATTATTTTTTTATTTATTATTTTTTTATTTATTAATTTTTTATTTTTATATTTTTTTATTTCATTCATTTTAATAATTTATTTATTCATTTAATTACTTTCTTATTTGATTTATTTATGTATTTCCTTCTTTATTTACATACATAATCATTCGCTTATTTGTTATTTTGTTTATTTTTTATTAATTTTTAATTATTTTCCAAGATTATTTAAATAGTTTTTATATATTTATTTTTTATATATTTCTTTTTTGCATATTTATTTTTTATTTCAAATGCTTTTTTTTAATTTTTTACTAAATTTTTTTATTTATTTTTTTTATTTATTTTTTTTATTTTATTTTATTTTATTTAGTTTAGTTTTTATTTTATTCTATTTTCATTTTATTTTTTTTTTTTACTTTCGTTTATTGGTTTTCTTTTATTTTTTTTATAAGTATTTGCGTTTTCTTTTTTTTTTTAATTTGTCTGTCAAACGTTTATAAAAATAAATTATGTTTAAACATAAATTTTTCTATAATTTAGTTTGATTAATTTATTTTGATTAAATTAAAAATTTTGTTAGATTTTATAAATGAGCTTAAGGTCACTCAATTCTCAATAAATATATTTTCTATTTATTGATAAATTTTTTCGATATTTCGATACGCATTTGTGTATCTTTTTTGAAGAAGATACACAATGGCGTATCGAAATATCGAAAAAATTTATCAATAAATAGAAAATATATTTATTGAGAATGGAGTGACCTTAAGCTCATTTATAAAATCTAACAAAGTTAAATAAAAAGGTCGAAGAACGAGTATCCAGAACATTTAAATTAAAAATTGTTAACTCAAATTACTAATTGCGTTTGAAATTTTCTAATTCGCAATTGCTTCTGGAATTGGAGTTTAGTTAATATTAATGAAACTTTATGTGGTACCTATAGCATATTTGTTAAATGAAATGTTGATATTATGTTGATAGGTATATTATTATTAAATGTGAATTTTTAAATTTAATTTGAATACATATTTTTTTTAATTTGAAAAAATAAATTTTAATTAAAGTTTTCGAATTTATTAATTCAGGTCCAAAAATTAACCTTTTCATTTTTGGACCTGAATTAATACATTTCAATTGGCTCTTAAAGCAAATAAATAATTAAGTTCATATTTGGGTTTTCCAATTTATTTGAAATTTCTTAATTAAAGGAATTTTCAATCTCTTGGAATTTTCTTCTTTTTCTCATTTTTAAAACGAAATTCCCAAATGTTTCTTTCCACTAGTCAGCTTATAAACATGCGTAGGCATGAATTTACATCAGGTATGAGATAAATTTGATCCCTAACTAGTGTTTGGCTTTATCAACTTACCCCAGAGCTAGTTCCATCAACTGGGCATATAGAAACTTGAATGCATCTGCCATAAAGATCGACTAGGGCCCACAAAGGGTTGGGCATGTTACGAGCTGCCACACCTTGCGATTCACCATTCACATAGAAAATCAATTCATTGTTGGAAGTACGCATAACTCCAACACGATCATTTTCATTCAAAGTTTCCAAATCGGTGCCATAAAGTCCGGTCAAACACACACCATCTTTTCGCACATCAAGACCAGACATTACCCAAGTGCCGTTGCGCATAACTGTCGCACACGACTGAAGCTCTAATTTTTCGGGCGATTCAGACGTGACACCAATTTCTATACTACCACCCCAACAATGATTCTGAAATGAGAAAATGAAAAAAATCAATGAACCCCATTATAAGTACTCTTTGTTTTGAAAACAAGCTCATTTTATACGTCCATACCTTTTTCTCTATAACTACTTCAAACAAGACATCATCCAGCAGTGGCTCTGCACTGAATACCAAGGCATGACTAAAGTCTCTGGCGGAACGGGTGGCAGTGCGATTCCCATTAGACAAAGTAATACGACGACCACAACGTTGATGGAACGCTTGTAGCAACTGCAAATTCAGATTCATAGCATTTATGCCTCCGCCTCCACTACCATTACCACCTATATTCGTTGTTCCACCAGTAGCCATAGATTCTGTTGAAAAATATGCAAATCTTTTTCTATCCTATAGGAAGTAAAATGCAATTTTTGAGCACTTGTTTGTTTCTTTTATTAGCGTTTATTGTTTTCTTCAGTGTCTTTTGTGTCTGAACTTTGACGTGTGTGAAAAAGACACTCTACGCAAAATTACTTTGTATCATCTGTTAGCATACTTTTGTTTGTGGTGAATTTTCAATTTAAAGAGAAACTCACACCTCCAAATGAAGGACTGGGTAACAAAAAACTAGGATGTTTCTTCCACCGTTACTAGAGCTCTGCACTTGTAACAAGCTCTATCAAATTCTAATGCCAAAACTGTAAACACACATTTACGCTGCATAAATTGTTCAAAATTATTTAAAAAAAATAAATTATGTTGTGTAAGAAGTGTTGAAAGGTGTGTTTTTATAAAATGATGTTGTAATTCTGGTCGCAACAAATTTGAAAATACTTTGCAAAATTTTTGTTGGCTCGCTCAAAAATTTAAATTTCAGACATTCATGAACGCCTCATTGTTTGTGACATTAAGAATTTAAAAACCTTGTGTACACAAAAAAAATTTTAACGAATTTTAAATTCATGTTTCTTTTTTTAAGTTTGACTTTGGACTTTGAAACACAGAAGTTTTTGAAAACACAAGCTAATACATTAAAGATAGCGATACAATAAATTTTAATAAATATCCAACACGCAATACATGATCTATGTCAAGAAACATGAGCTTGATCATGATCTAGCGCCGTTGTTGTTTTCGATCGGGCACAATTATTGGTCTTGAAGTAGTGCAATTGCTTATTATTACACCGATATTCATAAAAAACAAATTATTCAAGCTTTTGATCTTTAATAATTAATTATTTTCCTGAAGATGCCAACAAATTGTTGGCGTAACATTGAAAATAAATAAATATATTTGTTTTGTTACAAACATTTTTATAAAAAGATCTTAAGCCTTAAAATTAAATTTATCATTAAATAATTTATTATTTGGTTTTTTTCGACCCCTATTTTTATATTTTATATATATTTATTTTCTTGAGCTAAAGGTCTTTTTTTTGTTAAAAATATTTAATTATTTTTGTCGATATTTCGCTCTCCTTCGGGGATAGCTTCTTCAGGACAATAATAATGAAAAAAACCAATAAAAACTAGTTTCATTATCTGAAGAAGCTATCCGAAGAAGAGCGAAATATCGACAAAAATAATTAAATATTTTTAACAAAAAAAGACCTTTAGCTCAAGAAAATAAAAATATAAAATATAAAAAAATAATTGTTTAAAATTATTCTCTACAAAAAACCAAAGATCAAAAGCTTGAATAATCACTTAATATAAAAATAAACATAAATAATAAATGTATGCTAAAATACTTATGTATGAATACCGGCACATGTGTATGTGAGCTATCCTTCCTACAAATACAACCCTATTTGGCTTATTTACATTTTGTGAGATCCCATTTTTTTTTTTTTTCAAAATACAAATAAAAACAAAGTGGAAATGGAAGGTATTTTTCTTATTTTGAATACAACTTTTAAAGTTTTTTGCTTTTGTTTAAAATAATTTTATTACACGATTCTAGAAGAGATGGTAGAAGAGCATTTGGATGAGGAATACCAAAATCGTCAAATCGCTGCACAGTTTGCTGCAGTTGAGACTCAAATTAGGAAGCTGGAAGAACATAGGCTATTAGCATATCGTAATAAACAAACGCAAAATAAGCTCGAAAAGGCTATTGCATTACTTCGTCTTCATGTGCAAAATTATCAACGTATTATGATATTTAACCGGCGTAGAGCGAGGCAGCGTTTACGCAAAAGACAGTGTGCATTAAGAAATTCTTTTCTGCACTCTTTAATGGAGATGGAAATTCGGTTCATTGAGATGTTACCCTTCACGGTTGAACCGTCAATGCTGCCCAATAATAGCAATATCGAGCCTGAAGAAAATTGCGAGAAAACCCCAACAGAAGATGATGAAATCGAAGAGTGTAATGGAATTGGAGACGCTGCAAGCGTATCAAACTTTTACAATGACATTGTGTCAAAATTCACCGATGACCAATGGCTCAATACATTCCACATGTCGAAAGCTATTTTTGACCTAATCTGTGATAGACTGAAAACCTCATTAGATAACATAGATATGAACTTGGAGAACTGGATAGCAATGTGTATATATATTTTTGCTTCTGGCAGCGAATTATCTGCTGTTGCCCAGCGTTTTAATGTGGAAAAAAAGTTTGTGCGTCAATCCATATTTAGATTTGCTGAATGTTTACTGAATGAGTTCACAGAAAAGCTTTCTATGCCAAATACTACACAAGAGTTGGAAAATATATCCAGCGGCTTCTATAAAGCAACAAATATGTTGCCATGTGTAGCTGGCGTATTAGGACTATTCAAGGTGCCAAATATTTGTGTTTGCACTCCTTTTGATAACTGCAGCTCGGAGCTCATTAAAGTACAAGTTTGTATTGATAGCAATTTATTGTTTCGCAAAGTCGAAACGACTAGTCATAAACCAACTATGTTTTTAAGGTCGCCCAATGAAATTAGTATCTATACGAAAAAATTCACAAAACCGAACTGTGAAATTCCGTATTTTATTGTTGCTCCCGATAATTATCCATTGAGGAATTGGCTTATGCAAACATACAATAACCCTCAAAAGCCTTGGGAATATAAATTCAATAAATCCTGTGGCAACTTAAACGCTTACAGACAGGAAGCACTGAAACGTTTATTTGGCCGTTGGCATATACTTAATTTAACGGAATGCATTTTGCCCGAGTCGAAGAGCTTTATCATTAGAGCCTGTTGTCTTTTGCACAATATTTTGGAGGAAAATAAGGAGTATTTTCCATTGAGGTGGGGCAAAAACTTTAACCCTGCTAAGTACGAGTATAGATTAACGCCAGGTATTACACAGTATTACAACGATTCAAAAACAGCTATAGAGCAGCGAGATGTCATAGCAAAATTCATGACTACATTCAACTAACTAAACTGAACACCCTGCATAAATATTTAAAATTATTAAATAAATAAAATTTAAAAATTGCAGTGTTTTCTGTGTTGAGGGTATAATTTTAGAATTTGATGTTGTACTGAAGTGGGGGGGGGGAGGTCGGAATCTTTAAGGACAATCATGTAATAATGATTTTGGTAGTACTTTTATCGTGCTTAAATTTACTCTATATTATTGTTGTGATCACTATTAATTAAACAAAACAACGAAAGCATCAAAGACCTTTCGCTGGGGGACGACTAGCTGACTCGTCAGCAACTGTCCTTGAACTTAGAGGTATTTTTAATGGCCATATTTTAGCTTAAATATATTTTCTGAGTCAAATCATAACCACTGGGTTGCTGGAGATCTTTTGTTTGTTGAGCAACCAAATTATGGAACACTAGAGTACTCTTTTACTTATTTCAGTAAAGTACTATACGCAGCCCTTTAGGCCAATAAAAATATATATTACCAGTTTTCATTCAGAATGATTTCGCTAACATACTAACTAAACAAAGTAATCAATAAGTTCGTAAATATTTGGCTTCTCAGCCTCTAAATTAAACACTAATCTAGATATCCCGTTTACATATGTAGTAGCATTTTAATTTATGTTGCCAGTTTCAATGTGAACTTTACGTAGTGGTTTAACTTGTACTCAAATAATTTCTTAACCAATTTAATTCACCCAACCTTCATATAGAGTGAAAATGTGTGCATTATCAAAATTGCATCTAAGAAAAAACAATTGCAACAAAAAATGTTTTTTTTATGTTATTTATTTAACATAATCAAATGTGTTTGTAAGAAATAGCATCTTTAAACAAATTAGTACAAACGTTGAGCTGGGCCCATGGATGACTTGATGTGCAATGAACGAACGTTTTGCCAGTTCTTCTTCAGCAAAGACACCAAGAAATTGATTGACAAATGGATGTTTTGAACTAATTCATCTTGTTTCATGTCAACATGGCCGACAGCAACAGACAAGCACAAAACTTTCTTCATTTGGAACTTGATGGTTGATTTGACTTCTTCAATTTTGGCCATCATAGATTCTTGGTGAGACAAAAGACCAGGGAATTTACCAGCCTTGTTCAAACCGGGACCCAAGAGACGGGGAATTTGTTTAATCAAAGATTCCGAGGCCAAGAAAGCATCGTACGATTTTGCCAATTTCTTGACCAACTTTTTGTTCTTGTTCAACTTCTTCAAAGCCTCAGCATCCATGCATTCAACGCCATTAGCTTTGGCTTCATCGCAATGCTGTTGATCACCCAAGATGCAAACCTTCATTTTTGGGCGGGGAATGTGCTTCAACCTTAAAAAAATAAAATAGAACATGTTACAAGAGCTCCATCAGAACTATTCGTTTTTAAACTAACTAAATATGTTGATGTTTTAATCAAATCATTTTTATCCACATGAAAACGAAAAGGCTCTTAAGGTTTTCAGGTAATACATGACATCATTTAAAACATCATCTAAAAACCTATCAAGTACCTAGAATAATAATGAAGTGTTTGATGAAAAAACAACTCCGTTAAAACTCTAGAAATCCCGATTTTCTGCAAACTTACACATTGTCCTTCTTTGGCTATTTGAAGGGAGTAAGTAGCAAGCAAATTACAAAATATTTTAAGGGGCAGCTTTTCTTATGCAGTTAAAAACTGAACAGAATTAAGCTTACTCAATTTGATTTTAAGACCCTGAGTAAAGGTCCGTCAAGTGCCAACACACACTTGACTGCCTGTGAAAAGTCCAAACCAAGATGTATGAAAAGTACATCTAGTTTTTCATTTCACACAGGTTATCATTCAACATACTTGACAGTGCCTGAGAAACGCTTGTCCTTTTGGGGATCGTAGTTCTTCAAACCGATTTGTAATTCAACGGTTTCCAAGAAGCCACGCTTCTTTTTTGTGGAGAAATCCAGAACGGAATTAACGCTCTCATATAGAGTATCACGTGAAACTTTCGAACTGCAATAATATAAAAGAAACACATTACAAACATTTCACATACCAAATAAAATCAAATACATATATGCATTTAAATAAATTGTAAAAGATTTTTGATTTAATTAAAAACCTGGGCAATTAGTTAATAATTTATTAAGACAAAAATATTTACTTTTATTTAGCAATTATTTCCAAACTTAAAATAGACATTAACAATTCCATAAAGCTGGTTTATAATTGCCTCACTTAAACGAAAATATTATTACAAGCCACTACACGTTCCATAAAGCTATTATAAAATGGTAAAAATTTATCTTCCATTTAAAAGATGGCACTAATAAATTAAGATATAATTTCCAAACTAGAAAAACACTTACGCCATGACCGCTTTTGTCAAAAGTTAAAACAGAAAAGAATGGCGTGAAAGCGTTGCCAACGCAAGTCAAGTTGTTGTCATCATTAACACGTAGTTGTATAAAATAGTACTAACGTATATCTACTACATAGTTGTTTTACAAGCTATTGAAATTTTAGAACTAAATACCAGGGATATAAACCCAAACGGGTGAAAAGCCGTTGAGTTCTGCTGTTGTTAAAAAGTTTTTTCTTCTTTAATTTATAAAAACGATTTCAAATCCTTTCAACAATGTGTTATTTTGTTTAATTTGTGAAAACAAAAACAATTGTAACCAATTTCCCTTAATGCAACTTGTCTATAACTACTGCTAAGATTTTATGGTCCTTTTTTTGCAATAAGTTTGCATGATTAGAATTTTAGATCCTAAGTTGTTGTTCAAGAACCGCGCTCATGTCTAAAGTTTCCAATTGATATTTTTGCTATGCGTAAATTGTAATAATGAGTCTTCATGTATTACTTTACTGAAATAAATAAATAAATAAATAAGTGATGAAATGAGTTTATATTTGCTATTAAAGTTCAAAAAATTGTACTTTCTTTTATTTATTTACCCCATAAATATATGATAACTAAAATATTGTTTTTTTATTTGTTTTTAATTAACTAATCCTGAGGACACTTACGTTTTCGAAAATTTTAATGTTTTTTCAATATTTTGGTATTACTCTCGGAGTAACATGGCGCAGGCCAACTGGAGTAAAGAAATTTTTAACTTTTTGAATTTGGAGTGCCATCTCAAAATCGATAGCTATTGGATTTTTATGCTTTTTTGACAAACAAAATTGTATATACTCTTGATGCTAATTTTTCGACATTTGTTGTTTAATATTTTAATAGTTCGAGCTATAAGGTCATTGTTTTTTTTTTTCAAATGTGTATTAAATTCAAGGTATCGAAAACGTCAGTGGGTACTTTCCTGAAAAAGATACCCATTCAGGTATCGAAATATTGAGTTTAATAAACATTAAAAAAAAAAACAAGTGACCTAAAAGGTTGAACTATTAAAATATTAACAAAAATTTTTTTTGCTATGTGAAAACTAAAAAAAAATAATACATTTGCCCTGAAGAAGCAATATTTCACTAGAGAGCGAAATATCAGTAAATAAATAAATAGAAAGCCTTATAGCTCAAAAAAATAAAATAATATTAAACTGAAAAAAGGGCAGAAAAAACTTAATAATTAATAATAAAAAAAAAAATATATCTAAATTTTTGTTTAATTAATCAAGCTTGTTGCTTCTGCATACCCGAAAATGTATTTTTTTTAATATTTCGATATATGCATCGTTTTCAGAAATGTTATTTTTCATTTTGGCAAATCTTAGCCATTTGTATGCTGCCGATATTTCACGCATGCTACTCAACTTGTCAGTATACTTAAAAATTAAGAGAAACTTTACTCACGAGACTAACAAAATTACTCCATAGTCCATGACACAAGCCAGGGCCTAGATTCCGCAACATTTTTTTTTTTACCAGGGGACACAGAAAGTAAAACTCATCGAGAGAAGCAGTGATCACTTTTCATTAAAGATCGCTTCCGCAAGATGCAATAAATTTCATTGTACTGAAATGTTGAATCTTGTTTTATTTTATTTTTTCTTGCTGTATTTAATAATAAAAAAATTTACCAAAAAAAAAAATACTTTCTGAAAATATTTTGAAAAACTCTAGTAAAAACCTAAAACTGATCACATACTCCAGTTAAAGTAAGTTTGTTGCGTTGTTCACTAAAATGGTTAAAATAATTAATTTTGTCTATTGTGGATGTAGATTGAAAAGTGAGCATGTAGACTTGGGCGCTCTGTGGTATATTGTTAAATAAATAAAATAGCGCAGTACTTACCATCTCTGGCTTAAAGATGTTTTTAGTACGAGCCGTTTCTTCTTTCGCTTAAAGGGTGGCAACAGTGTTATTTTGTTGAATGTGTTGTGATTCTATGTGATTTTTTGTATATTTTTTCTGTGGAATAAAAGATGAAAATTGTAAGAATATTGAAGAGAATTAAAGTTAATTATTGTGTCTACGTTTGCATGTAATATAAATATAATTTTTGTTTTGCTAAATTTTTCCCATCCATGAAAGCCGGCTTTGATCTGAATTTGCAAAAGGTCAAGGTATGCAAGATGTTCGTGGTCACATACATACATGCATATGTATGTACATATGTAGCTTATTATTTTTCTTTTATATTAAAATTGTGCATATTTTAGTTTTTTGATTATTTTTTGTTAATTCAAACATAAAATACCATCTCAATATTTCAAATTATAGGGTCCCACAGTGAAATTCGCTCAACTTTATTGCAGAACATTAGTCTATGACTTACATAAATAACGGTAAGATTCTTCTTTGTCGGCTATTTTCTTTAAATTTATACATATGTACATACATATGTGTTTAGTAGGTAAATAAAGGAACAAAATGACGTCAATCAAAAAGGTTATGTATGTACATATGTATGTATATGTGCTTGCATAGCGAAAAATATGCTTTTTCTTATTATTTACTTATTAGCTAACTTAAAGCTCTGACTAGATTAGTATTTGTAATCGATTTATAACCATATTCATAAAAACTATTGAAGGTTTATTACACGTTTATTTGACAAATATTCCGTAGAAATACATCAAATAAGAACTTAATAAACTTACTTTAGTATAAACTAACTTTAGTATATGAACCTGGAATATTTTCACCAAATTACACTAATTTGTTATTTTTATAGCTCGGGAAAACTTATTAATTGGCCATGGAGGCTTAAATTGAATTCATATTAAATAAATAAAAATAAATAAATTAAATAAATAAAAACTTATCAAAACAAGAGCCAGCATTTGAAAGAAATGAGTTTTATAGGTTTGTAGAGGGGGTCATCCTCTACATCCCAATTGACTGACTGTTGTTGTTCTGCTTTTTAGAAGTGTTTTTGTCAGAAAAATGCGCATTTAATTTTTTTCGAAATCGAAAAAAATTGCACTTTGAATAACTCGGTAATTTTTAATTTAATTTCTCAGTAAAATAAACAAATTAATTTTTTCGAAGTCGAATCCAATGTTCACAAATTTTCAAAATGGCTCAAATTACCATTTTAGTAATTCGGTCATTTATAAATCGATTTTCGGAATTCCTTTTGATTTTTGAAATACGATTTTTTTCTCAAATTATATTTAAATTAAAAAATATTTTCTGATAACACAACCATTTGCAAAAAGATTTTTAAATCTATTTTTACCTAGTGAAATGGTTTATCAATAACAGGTCATATGCTTTTGTTCAAAAATTATGCTAATTTTTCGACCTCTGTTGTTTAATATTTTAATAGTTGAGCTTTAAGGTCACTTCCTTTTTTAATGTTTATTAAATTCAATATTTTGATACCTCAATGAGTATCTTCTCCAGGAATGTTTTTAGGTTTGATGTTTTTTTCAAAAAAAAAAAAAAAAAAATTTTTTTTTTAACAATTTCAAAAAAATTGGTTTTTGTTTTTGAAATTGTTAAAAAAACATCAAACCTAAAATCATTCCTGAGAAGATACCCATTGAGGTATCGAAATATTGAATTTAATAAACCTTTTTCAAATGTTTTCTGTTTTTTCAGCTGTCTATTTTTGGACGTGAATTAATACATTGCAATTGGCTCTTAAAGCAAAACAAGTGACAAGCTCAAACTATTAAAATATAAAAAAAATATATTTAAAGCTATTTTAATAGCCGTAGCAACGTGTGGCCGGGTCAATTAGTGTAAATGTATTTTCGTTTTTTTTACTCCTCAAGATATGAAAAATTCATCGATTTAAAAATAGTATATATAATTAACATCATCACATCATTAAGAAGTATATGCATTTTTTGTGGTAATCATAGCAAAAAATGTGAGAACTTAATTTTTATATGCATATTTCATTTTATTTATTTATTTGATATCTGTTATATCGAATTTATGTACAAGTTTTATTAAAAAATTTCTATATAGTTTTTAGCCAAAAACAAAATATAAAATCCCACCTGGCACACAATAACAACAGCGCAACCACTTTTTCAAATACATGTACGTACTCTCCGAGAAAAATAATATTTTCAATAAGAGAAACAAATTTTGATTACAAAGTATTTGTCTTAATAATTTTAATGTATTTCTCTCTCTCTCTCTCTCTCTCTCTCTCTCTCTCTGTCCATAGATAAATAAATTTTTCTTTAATAACGTCACTGGGCCCAATGAGTAAAAGCCGAAATGTGGTGGAAAAGATTGAATGAAATTTTTTAAAACTATTTGTGGTTGTTCACATAAAGCAGAAAACATAGAGAATTAACATCATACAACGCCAGTCTCACGCAACAACTGATTGTGTTACTTTGGAATATTTTAAAGTAAAGAGAATAACACTTTACGGCCACTACCATAAAAAGAATATTTATACATATTAAAAAAGTTCCTAATTTGCAAAAGAAAAAGAAAAACAAATTATATAGTTTCTTGAACTCTTGTTAATCACGTATGAGTTTACATAAATGTGCCTTAACGATGAATAAAATTAAAAAATAGTGAAAAGCAGAAGTAATTCATCCGGTGGGCAAGTGAAATAAATCCATACTACAGCGGCCTGTTTCAAATTACATAACAATTCCATAACTTTGTTGAAACGTAAAACGTATCGGAAAATATAAAAAACCGTCAATAATTATCAGTTTTATTTACAAACTATTCTCAATTTGATTCGATCCTATTTTGCTGTTAATTGGAACTTTGTGCCGACCATAACCTTACTCAATGGCCAGACCAATTAGTGATAATCATGTAAGTTTTCTAAAATATATAATATTTAAGCATATGCATATTTTAAAAATGCATTGCTTCAATTTTTTTTTTGTTGATTATTTATGTTTATAAATACGTTCATCAAGAATGAATCATTTTCATTGCTTAAAATATTTTTTATTTGTTTTTAAATTAATTCCGATTCTGCTGTAATGTTTATTTAAAATGTTTTTTTTTTTCTGTTTTGTTCAATTTACATACATATGTTAATTGTTAACAGACTGTTTGTTAAAGTGCTTTCATTCTTGTTTTGGCTGAAATACTGTTTTAATAATAAACTATTGAGTGATACAATTAGTGTGCAAATTGTATGCAGACAAAATCAAAAAAAAAAAAAAAAAAAAAAAAATATTTTTAATATTTGCATTTTAATTGTGACACATATTTTCACTACAGATTATGACATAATACGTTATTAAACAGAAAATATTTTTGTTGCTTTTGATTTATAAATATTTAACTGTTGGCTGGGGGTGGGCGATGATTAATAACTAAGCAAAACAATAAGAATATTTTTCTAACAGGTGCTTCATAATAAATTTCAATTAATTTATCTAAATATCTATTAATTTATTTATTATTTTAGGTCTAAAGCAAATAAACAACTAAGTTCATTTTTGAATATTATTTTTTTTTTATATTTCTACCGACATGAAAAAACGATGTTTTTTCAAGACCGAACATTTTTTATTTGTAGTTTAAAGTATTCGCAATATGTTAGTAGTCAGTCTCAAGAATATTTAATATCAACTTTACTAGATTAAATAAAAAAAGCTAGTAAAGAGCGAGGACGCTTCTTTTCAGCGGGTTCCGTATTTAACACAAGCCTGATTTCCAGATCATGTGAGTGATGACGAGAAGGGTTCCTTAAATAAGCAACCTAAACTAAAATTGAGCATTTGAATCTTTAAGTGAATGCTCAGCCCTGTAGTTGTTCCATAGAACATAAAACTAATTTTTTCTTAAACTTTACACCGGCATTTATAAAAAATAAAATCAGTTTGAAATACATTTTAGAACAATTTCTTCATTGAGAAGTCGCAGGTTCCATTCCTGCCGAAGTCTCTGGATGTTTCTGCAAAAAAGCAGAAAGTTTGGCAGTTTCGTGTTTGGTTTCTCTAAAAAAAAAAAAAAAAAATTTATATAAAATTTGTTCTAAAGTGTATTTCTCACTGATTTTATTATAAATGAATACTGGCGTTAATATTGAAACATATATTGTATTGAAAATTGTTTCTTGATTGCATAAAGGTGGTAGTTGTACTTCAATGTACTTAGCTCAATGAGTAGGTCTCGGACTAGGCAATATGTTTATTAAACATCTACAAAAACTAACAACTGAATATTTTAGTTAGTTATAAAACATATACTTGAACTATGTACACAACAAAACAAGCGGCCAAATCATCACATTCGATATCGAATGAGCTATCGTGTAAAAATAATGTAAAACAAAGTTTACATTATTTTCGTCGATTACGAATGCGACGAATTGCCCGTTAACCATTGCAAGACAAATTTAAACCTAAAGTTATTAGGGCCATACAAAATTTAAATTTACATATAATTAAAAGGGTATGTAGATGTATGTATCTGTATTAATATACATTTATTTTGAGCTTAAAATCATCTGTATGCAAAAGTGAAAACTTTTTAAATTTAATCAGTTTAGTTATGCTCTGGGTAACCTTGAAATTTTATACCTTTTCTCTTTTGTCAAAACCTAAGAGTAAATTGTAAACGTAATTATTAAACTCTTCGAATTAGTTATCAAATTGTAAAATATGTGCTTACATACATATGTATATGTACATATGTATATGTACTTAGTATATGCATATAGTTTATATTGCATTATCTAATCTGCAGCAATTTTAGTACTTTGTTTAGTATTTCTTACATTAAAATTTATATAATTTGAATGAAAACACACACGCATGAAATAATTTAAAATGCCTTTTGATTTAAGCATCTGACAGTTCTTTATTTTAACAGAATCCTATTTGGTAGGAAAATGTTTGTTTTTGCAGCAGCTCCCATTGTGAAATAAACACGAAGAGAATAAGAAAATACCCAAAAAACTTCGTAACCTGGGTGAATCGTTGCCTGAAAATGCTCTAGACCCATTTTTAAATACATAGCTCTACATACTTCATTTTTTGTATTGTAATGTGAAATTAGTCTGAAATACTCACAAAAGCAGAAATAAAAAAATCTCATTGTATTCATAGGAATAATAGAATAAGTACTCGTAGCAAAGTTTCAAACATTTTTTTAAATTTTATCGAATCTATCGTCGAGTTTTAGCATCAACTGTCGACGAAATGTCGTCGACGGCACATAGACGGTTGAAAAAAAAAAACAGAAAACGTTTAAAAAAGGTCTATTTAGACCTAGAATAATAATTAAATAAAATATATTATATTTCTCACTTCAATTGCTCGCGGCAACGAAAATAAAATAATATTTTTTTGTAATATAAAAAATCAGTTATTTTCAATCCCTGCATACAAGTAATAACTGCCTTATGAGTATGATGATATAATGGTATTTAAAAATAGTATGCTGACGCTCTTCTTTTGAAATAAATATAAACCAAGTTCTCTTACTTTTATAAAAGAGCTGTTTAGTAAATGTGAAGTAAGAGTTTTTATTCTAATAACACGGACAAACATGTGCTATGTATGTATGTATGCAAGTATATACATATGTATGTATGTATTCGTACAAACCCTAACTACAGTAGGATCTCGAGAAAGTTAACTAGCGGAACAACTAATCGCTTTGTAAGTATTTCAGCGTGAGCTGCCCTAAAAAAAAGGTTTAAAAAAGATATTTCGCATCATAAAAATATAAGTTTGGCCACTTTTAATTCTTCATGATGAGTGTCCTTAAACTCAAACTCAATCTCCCGTTAACTTTTTTGAGACTCTACTGTACTTACTTTAGTCGAGTGCCGAATATTTGTTGTTGTTGTTATATTTATTTAATCTCATGAGTTTTGAAATTAAGTTATAATTGTTGTAGTTATTATTGTTGTATTGAAATATGTATAAGTCGGCAATGTGTATAGCAGTGTACAAAACGCTGCTGCATCAGTCTCCAGCGGGAGTAGCTTACGTTCAGTTTCTTTAGTTGGGGTGTTTATATTTTTTTGTGTTGAAAGATAAAATCGATATAAATATATATTTTTTTATACAAGAATTTTAGTGATAAACAAAATGCCTTTTCAAGCTGACGAAACAGATGTAAGTTTTTCTTTTTCATTTCAAGTAACGTGTTTCCTCAAGGTGTTGTTCATGTCCAATTAATTAATTCACCCTTGTTTTGCGTTTCAATTTTTTTTTATCAAATAACTATGTACATACATATGTAAATATGTATATACAAAAATTAATTTAATATTTGCTATAAGAGCATTAAATATGTACATACATGCATATGTATGTGCAAAATGAAGCTGTTTTTAACAATGCATACATATGTTTTAAGTTTCCCTCTCCTCTAATGAAAATAAAATTGATTGAAATTGACAATTTTATTAATTATGTGTATGTGTATGTTTGTTGTATGTAGTGTGATGTATTATTTTTGCACTTGAAATGAAACAAAGGTCAGGGTTTTTATGCCATACTGTGGTTCCATGCTTGTAATGTTTAAGGTTATAATAAAATTTACATACATCTACATATGTATGTAGTTAGATAAATAATTGTTTTCTATTAAAAAACTAAATAAATAAGCACTTCTAAATAGCAATAAAATAAACTGCATACTACCTACTTACATACATATGTACATACTTATGAAAGTATTTGTACTTTTCTCCCTTGATCCAAAGTGTTTTTACCTTAAAAACTAAATGCTAAAGTTATGTATAAGCTGTCGTGTGTTATAAAAATATTGTTGGTTTGGTGGACATGTGATTAAAAGAAATTTAAAATAAATATGTACCTATAAATAAAATTAAACATACATACATATCAGTTGCAATTCTGGTTCCTACAAAATGATGAATTTCGGGTCAATTTTAGTATAACGGTACCAATTGCTGTAAAATGAAAAAAAGTGTGCTGCCAGATGGTTGCAGATTTTGTACGCGAAGTCGGTGTTGGTTATGTCGCAGAAAGTTTGATCCCAGACTTTTTGGGCAAAGTTCGGCAAAAATGAGACCATTACAGGTCATGAATCTCAATAAATAAAAAAAAAAAAAAAATAAAATAAAAAAATGCACAAAACAAGGCGAATCAACTACAGGTGGTCGTAATTCAATTCGCTTCAACATTCATCATATTTTCAAATACTTGATACATACAATAAATATTTAAACAAGTTGTATGTAAGTTAAACATTTTCTGCCAATATTTGTCAAGTCTGCTTTTATTTTCGTTAGATTAATAAACTTGTTTATATTTATTCGTGTGTATGTACCTACATATGTAGGTATGCATGCTCGTATTATTGATGACTTGCATAAATAACTTGATCTCACACCGGGATTTTTAATTGACGTGTGTGTTTGTTTAAATATGTACATAAGTGATAAGAACATTTTTAGGTGCTTATTAATAATTTTAATAAAAATTGCGTTTTCTCTTTTGCAGATTCTTCCCATCGCTGTGGGCATAGTAGCTGTAGTAGCTGGCGCTGTAATTATTCATTATTTTATAAATAAGAAATCCACAAAAAAACCCCGTCCCGAACCAAATAGAACTGTACGTTTACGCACTTTAGTCGATGCCAATGACAAATATCAATTACCTCTAATTGAAAAGGAAGTTTTAAGTCATGATACGCGACGTTTTCGTTTCGGTTTGCCATCACATCAACACATATTGGGTCTTCCCGTGGGCCAACATATTCATCTCATTGCCACCATTGAAAATGAACTGGTGATACGTCCTTATACGCCCATATCCTCAGACGATGATGTGGGCTATGTTGACCTAGTTATTAAAGTGTATTTCAAAGATGTCCATCCCAAATTTCCAGCCGGTGGCAAAATGTCTCAACATTTAGATCAAATGAAAATTGGTGATAAAATTTCATTTCGCGGACCTTCCGGTCGTCTACAATATTTGGGAAACGGCACATTCTCTATCAAAAAGTTGCGTAAAGATCCACCGAAAAATGTTGTAGCTAAACGCGTTAATATGATCGCTGGCGGCACTGGCATTACACCCATGTTGCAGTTGGTACGCGATGTCTTGAAGCACAATGATAAGGATAAAACAGAATTGGCTTTATTGTTCGCAAATCAGGTTAGTTTATTTGTATTTAACTTGCCAGTTTTAATTTTAATGACACTTGTATTTTTTGTCTCTCTCCCAATTTTTTTTTTTTTTTTTCGTCTTAGAGTGAAAAAGACATATTGCTACGCTATGAACTAGATGATTTGGCCAAGAAATATCCAGATCAATTTAAAGTTTGGTATACTGTTGATAAAGCTGGTGAAGGTGAGTTTAGTTTTTGTTTTCATGAAAAGTTTTTCACATCTTACATACCTACATAGTTTGAGATTTTATTATTTGCATAAACCACATTGTTTTTTGCACAAAATATTTAAGTATTATATTTTTGTTTATTTATTTATTTTTTTTTTATTATTATTGTTTACAAATGAGGGGCAAGATAGATAACATTCCAAACACTTTCAAATCTTGATTTCAAACCTTGTGTGGGTTGTAGAGTTAATTTTTCATAAATTCGATTACAGCTCCAAAATCGAAAGTTACCGCTAAAACACATTTTTTTGAGTCTTTATTAACTAACAAAAAATTTCATGGCAAAAATTTTGTTCTATCATGGATTCAAGTACATACGATCCGGTTCAACTTAGGTGAAAAATGCATGCATTTTATATTAGCCTGTCATTGGACGTCATGTGTTTGTGTGAGAGTTCAGGGATAAATCGCTCAGTTAAAATGAGTGAATTGAACCTAATTTTTCATAAGCGGGTGACATTATGGTTTTTGTTTCAAAAATAATTAAATTAACAGTAATAAATATATGTATGTATATATGAAGTACAAGTTATTTTCAATCACTTCAATACTTATTTATTTATTTTTTTTGGATAAAGAAATTTATTTTTAATGTCATCCTTTCATGCAATGATTTAGCAGTCATGAAATTGAAAAACTTTTGGAACTACTTCAAAATATTTTTGCTGGGTATATAACCGTTTTTTGACATTTTAAACGATGCTATAAACTATAGAACTCTGTTTGCTTTGTAACATTTAAAATGCCTTTAAATAAAAAATATTTCAAAAAATATTTAAGAAGACAAGAAAAGTAAAGTTGAAGACTTGGCTCAAAAACTACGGTATCAAAGTTATTGTGTAATAAAATCGCATACGTTATTCCAAAGCTATGATCAGAAATCTGCAGCTGCCTCTTCAAAAATCTCGTATTGAAGAAAGTCATTATATGGAAGATTTAGTCCTCTCGTCAGTACATCCGCCACTGCATTGCCGGACACACCGTTATGTCCAGGTACCCAGAGAAGCTCCAGGTTTAAATGTCTCGCTATCTCATTCAGAGATATCCGGCATTCACGAACCCACCTAGATGTTGTGTAATCATCTGCATGCGTTTTAATGGCGGCCTTGCTGTCAGTATTCAGTACGTGCTCCCCGTATATCCTTCAGTAGCTCATCCAGTTTATCGCTCTCTTTATGTAGCCTACATAATGATGCTAATGATATAAATAAATAAAATATATGATGGCAAGGAAAACAGCTTTTACTTTAAATAAAATGCCAGTGGCAGGCAATCTTTTCATAACATTTTGCCCCGTTATTACAACTTGCGGATAGTTATATGTAGGTGGATTTTTATGAGTCACAATTCGCAATAAGTTTTCATAATTTAGAACTTTAGATTTCTAAAAATTAAAAAAGTTTTGTTTATTCAAGAATCACCCTTTTAAGTTTTTAATTATAAAACATTGTTGGGAATTGTGGTCAACAAAATCCTTTCTTTCAGCTATCAGTTTGTTGTGTAATAATGAACTTTAGTGAATGATAGTTGCCTGACAAATGTGATTCTTGTGTTATTTAATTTTAATTTGCAATTTTATAAAATTTTTTTGTGCCCCATTAAATAAGATTTTTTAATTTTGCTTCTTTGTTGAACACATACACCTCCTCCTTTGCCGCAATTCGAAATATGCACATTTTATTTTTCACAAAGAAATAAAACTATTCCTCAAAATTTTTAACTCTATTTTAAAAACATACTTTTGAATATGCTGCCCTAAAAATGTCGACGCCGCGACGCAAATTTAAAGGCTGGTCTTATAACACCGGCTACATTAACGATGACATGATGAAGGATCACCTGCATCCGCCATCAGATGACACACTCTGTTTGCTCTGCGGACCACCACCCATGGTCAACTATACTTGTATACCGGGCCTAGATAGATTAGGCCATAAAAGCGAAATGCGCTTTAGTTATTAATAGAGTAGAAATGACTCCTTGGCGAAGGAAAATTACTCCTGTAAAGTAGAAAACTTCTAACTGGAATTTGTAGCTAATACAACACTTGCAATTGCAATGGTCTACACCTAAACACAAATAACATTCCAAGTACTTTTTATTTTATGTATGTATATACATATTTATTTAACGTATTAAATGCTGCCTTAGAATTAGTTTAAAAAGGTACTAATAAATTGTTTCCATAGAGTTTTTTGTTTGTTTTTTTAAGCTTAATTATATACAATTGTGTATGTTTGTTTTTAGGCTGGACCTATAGTGTTGGTTTTATCAACGAAATGATGATAAAAGTTAACTTATTCCCTGCCGATGACTCCACCATAACTTTGATGTGCGGCCCGCCACCCATGATTAATTTTGCCTGCAACCCCGCCTTGGATCAATTGGGCTATCATCCAGACAGTAGATTTGCTTATTAAATCAGACACTAATTGTAACCATTACATCTGTACGTTTTGGTTAAATTTTGCATTTTGAAGTCATTGTGTGCGTTAATAAATTTTTGTAAGTGCTACGAATGGTAATGCATACATAGAAACATATTTGCAAATACTATCAGCGCCTCGTTTCTCAAAGCCTGCAACTGTTGTGGAAGAAGTAAATGTTTTTTATTTTAATTTTTTTTTTCGAAACCAACCAATTAGAGCATATTTTATCTAAAAAAATTTGTTATAAAATGTGTTTCAACAATTATTCAGGCTCGTTATATAATATTACTTTTGTGACTGATATTAATTAAACAAGATAAAAGCAAAACATCAAGGACCTTTAGCTTGGTGAACAACTAGCTGTTTCGAAGCCGCCACACTTCTCATCAGCATCCGTATCATCCGTTCAACAATATTTTATTCATCGGTGAAAATATCAAAATTATACATTTTTGTGACTGCGTTTTTTTACTTGTAACACACATTTGTATGCTTCGAGAAACACGGCCCGGTTCGATACTTAAACTTATCTGTTCTGTTTTTTTCTTTTTATAGGAAGAATACTTTATTTTTTGTTGTAAATAAACGGCAAGTTTTATTTTTGAAAAAAGCAAATACTTACAGACATGTTTTCCTGCTTAATTTTACACAATTGTTTAGTGTGTGTTTCATCAGCCAGTAACCGCCAGGTGTTTACGTAACACATATGATTACACGAATGAAACGCCAACTCATGTAAGTCTCAAAAGAATTATAACTTTTGCATAGAATTTAATCTTCTCCCTAATGCCAAGAATCGTAATCGCGATCAAGAAAAATTGCTTTCCATTCCGAAGAATTTCTGTGACAGGCCTGACTCTCTCTCTCTCTCTCTCTCTCTCTTGGTCATGTCACTTGTTGTTGATGCTTAAACCAATTTTCCACGACGATTTTCATTTAAGCAGCACATCAAAAAAGTAGTGACAAGACCATGAGAATCAGGCCTGTCAAAGGAATTCTTCGGAATGGAATTTGATTGAAATGAATTTTCAACCTAGGGGGCAGCTCATCTCATGGTGGCCTCACTGATGAATTCTCATTGAAGAATTCTCACTGAAGAATTTCTGTGAAATGCATATTAACTCTCCAGAATTTGATTGAGTTACTTCGTTCACAAATATTTTAGATTTGTTATTATTAAATTAAATGTGGTGTGAAACAGATTGTTGTTAATGAGCGAAACAAAATACTTAAAAGAGTAAAAAGTGACAATAAAAATACAGGCCTGTCAATCCTGTCACAGCAAACAGTTTCAAAAGGCAGATATTGCAATTCCCAAAAAATCACCTTAAGAAGATTAAAATCGTTCATCTATTTTATGGGGCCCCCTGTCACAGAAATCTATTTCGATCGAAATTTATTTCAAATCCAAAATCTAAAAAATCATCTTTAGAAAATTAAAATGGATCAGTTTTAAAGATAGATATTAAAGTTTGTAACGTGACCGCACCATATACAGCATGTCCGCCGGGAAGGTATAGTACTTTGTTTGCTTGCAATTTCTGATGAAATGTAAGCAAATGGATCGTATATTGATACATGTTTTATTTAATGTCGGCAATTATGTATGGAATACAATATCAGATAAATATCCCCCTCTGTTAGCCTCCCGAATGCGAGCCCTTTTAAGCACAATTTTCATTACATTCTGCCACGCGGTATTTCATCAATTTCATCGCGAATATTTTGTTTGAGTTGCTCTAGCTTGTTTGCAGATATCCCCACAAAAAGAAGTCCAGAGCAATCAAATCAAGCGACCGTGGAGCCCAATCAACACCCTGTACGTGAAGAACAACCAAAGCTTTGATTTCAGCGTACTGTATTTTTAGTTTTACCAATTTGCCGTAGTTAGTCGACCGACATGCGAAACAATTATCTCGTCCCATTTCAATTGTACCCAAGTGTCATAGTTAAGCCTTAAGTTAATATTATTATTGCAAATCCTTTATTTGGCGTGAGCCGAACTCTTTAATAGTTCGGTTAACAAATACCCTTTGGGTAGTGCGGCTCAAAGTAGCAGAATCTCGTGCCAAAACAAAGGAAAAATATATTGTCGCATCAATCGACTCGTTTTTAATAAACCGACTGGAGTGGTGGTTAAAATCTGTCATATCTCAAATGAAAAAGTAAACGGCTTTACTAGTGTCTGTCTGCATGTGCTGGTGCAAATACAAATGTAAAACATTTTTATTTTGAATTTCTATTTTCTTTTATTCTTTTCATTAACAACAGCAATACCGGCTGTAAGGTACAATTGAAATCGTTTTTTTTTTTTTGCTTAATATAATTCTAATTTGGATTTTTATTTCCTCAAAATTGAGGAAGATTTTTTGGGATAAAATTGGAGTGATCAACATTTTTTAAAGAAGACCAGAAAAGTAAAGTTGAAGACCCCAAGCCATTAAGTCTTCACTCCAATTTTATCACAAAATATACATATTTCTCAATTTTGAGGAAGTAAAAAAATCGAGCTGATGACCGATAAAATGATTAACAATTCTAAATCATATAGTTCGACTTTAAATTTAAAATTAATGTTTAGTTATTTATTTATTTATTTATTTTTTTTTTCATTAATAAAATTATGTTGGGTATTGATTTGCACACTGCTAATGCATATTTAACTTTAAAAAAAAATAACAAATTTTAAATATCACGGATTGTGGTATCGAACATCAAAACCATTCCGAATAATTTCTATGGAAAAGACTGATATTTTAAATTTGTTTTTGTGCCATCACCTACAGAGACTTCTAAATCGGTCGTGAAATTGGGTGATTTCATTCCGAGAAAATTTATCGATTTTAATCCTTTAAAGAAGCTGTTTCGGAATTGCAATAACTTTTGAGCGAAATTAATATTCGTGACATATGTATATAGAGGGTTTTCACGATGGTTAGTGCAAACGAAGCAAATGTGAGCAAAAATGCTCTCTTTTTTCATACATCGCGTTTTAATTTTAATTTCCAAAAAAACAAAATAAGATCGGCAGTGGCTCCAACATGCCAAATTGAGGGCGATGAACTTCGCCATCTGTCACATTTCGTGCCTTATTAGTTACATATTACAGTAGCGTTATTTAGAATTTTGAAATACATCAAAGAATTTAACCAAAAACGCAACAATTGTGTTCTTGAAAAAAAAAAAAAAATAATAATAATTAAGGCGCTGATGCTTAAAGCCAGTGTACAATTAGTTATGGCCTGGGTTCGAAAGAATTTGGGTGCTGATGTTGGTCGTGGTGAGCCATAGTATGTACCCCAGCCAGTTAGTCTTCAACTTAACTTTTCTTGGCTTCTTTAAAAATATTGATTACTCTAATTTTTTTTTGTTATCACAAAAAATATTTCTCAATTTTGAGGAAGTAAAAAATCGAACTCAGGCCTGATAAAATTATTAACTATTATTATAAATAAATAAATAAATTTGATCTTTAGATTGTTAAATTAATTATTCAAGCTTTTGATCTTTGGTTTTTTATAAAAAAATAATTTTAAACAATTTATTTATTTTCAATATTTCGCCAACAACTTGTTGGCATCTTCAGGATTTTTATTTTCCTAATATTGAAAATAAATAATTGTTTAAAATAATTTTTTTTTTATAGAAAACCAAATATCAAAAGCTTGAGTAATTAATTTAATAAAGCAATGAATTTTCAAACCTTCAACAAGCAAAGATTGCAAAAAAGACCCAGGGAGAAATCAACCAGAAAAAAACGATGCGCTCACGATCAACCATAAAATGCACTGCAAATTAGCACAGCAGCTATCGTGAACACCCTTAATATTTTTTGTGCAAGTAACAACGCGGGCGGTATCAATTGTGATTCTCAGCAACGTGTTTTTTTAGACTAAAAAAACACTTTTCTAATAACTTACCAAAAAGCTAAATACCAATTTTATATATTTATTTTTTCAACATAAATAATGTGCAATTAATTGGTATTCAAATTAATTGTCGATGACCTGTTGTATCGCTTCCAATTTGTATGCATTTATAAATGTTTAATTTGTAGAGTTGTAAAAAAAAATTGAAAGTACAATCGCTGGTGGCCGGCCTCACCAGTCAAATGTAATAAATAATTTATTAAGGGGTGTGTTGTAGGTTGTCTAGCGGCACATATAGAGTGTTCGCTTCATTTGCAAAACAAATTGTCTAAAAACAAAAATAAATTGAAAATGTTTCTTGTTTTTAATTTTCTTTTGTCCCAATTTTCACACAGCGCAGGTTAATGGCAGCAGTTCTTGAGTTTATAGAGCAAGAGATACAAATAGAGAAGGGAACGAAAGCTGGTACACTCCCTCATAACAATTGGAAGTGTTATAGAATCCGATATTTTCGGAATCGAATTTTAAACCGACAAAAAAATCCAATATGGGGATTTTTTTTTTATTCGAAACAGACACCGATCCAGGGGCCAAATCGTCGCATTCGATATCGAATGAACTATCGAGCAAAAATAATGTAAAACAAAAACAAAATAATTCGGGGACATTTTATTTCCGTTAGTAATTATTTACGCTCAATCAAGTTCAGTTTCAGAATTATTGTTGTGATTGATCGTATTTAAGGGAAGAAACAACATTAAAGGTGTTCAATGTTGTGTTTTCTTTTCTCAAGCAACGTTAATCACAACAATAATATTAAAATTGAGCTTGAGTCCGTCCGTTTCTCGTAAATTAACATTCACACTTGTGAAAAATTTAATAAAAAATTTCTTTTCTGTTGGCTAAAATTCCAAATTAACATGAAAAAACATCTAAGCTAAACAATAAATAAATTTTCCAAAAACTAGTAGAATTTGTTTTCAGTGGAAAACTGCAAAAATGCCTTTGAGACCGGCCATGATTTGGAAGATACAGCGCAGTTTCTTTTCAGTCGGCTAAAATTCAAGTATTTTATTTAAAAAATTAATTTTCTTAAAACTAGTCGAATTTGTTTTCAGTGCAAACGATTTTTGCTACTCGTTAGAAAACTGCAAAAATGTCTTTGATGCCTGCCACGGTTTGGAAGATACAGCAATTTCTTTTCAGACGGCTAAAATTCAAAATTAACTCGGAAAATTTTATCAAAAAAATTATTCTTTTTATAACTAACGAAATTTAGTTTCAGTGGAAAGGATTTTTGCTTCTCGTTAGAAAACTGCAAAAATCTCATTCGTTATCTATTGTGGTTTAGAAGATATAACCATTTCTTTTGAGTCGCCTGAAAATCATTATTAAAGATGTGTGCTTTTGTGTAAATTTAATAAAAAGAGTTAATTTTTTAAAACTAATGGAAGATTGTTTTTTTCTAATGTATTTTCTTTTGTACTTGTATGTGGTGAAAATGTAAGTATTTGCGATGCGCTCGTGCAGTTCGCTGGTATGTGCACACAGGCACACACACGTACATATATGTATAAACATTGGTGTTATGGTTGTCCTTTTCTCTCCTGCGGGTGAAACGGCAGAGGCAACTATGGTTGTCTTTTTTTTTTTTTTTTTTTTTTTTTTTACATTTCTGTTGTGTAGACACGGCCGACAGCTGACATTTTTTCGCCCGAAAAATCATGCCTGTCATGATTTCTGTTGGCCTGGTATTTTCTTAAAGGAAATTGAACACAGCTACTACTACTACAACAACAACAACAAAAATTAAAGAAAAAATTTTGAGTGGTTTTTCAGCTGAAGAAGAATTTGATTTAAAAATAAAACAATGCCGGGAGCAAGCATTTTTTTTCATATGGCAATATTGTATGAGACGTCCAGTCTCATACAATTATTTAATTTTTTTTTAGCAAGTAGCTAATTTCATTTAACGTGTATTAGAACAAGACATATGTATATAGTTCCAAGTTTTTATTGGTTATACTCTCGATTTTGTATATCAATTTTATGTAAGAAACAAGAAAAGAAAGACTCAATAAAATAATTACAATTACAAAATAAAACAATTTGGATGGCTTTGTTTGAGCAATTTTATTTGTCAATTGATTGTTTTATGGCATTAGTTAGTAATTATAAAAATAAAAAAAAATGTAATTTCATTGAATTAATTTAAAGTTAAAAAAAGTGTACGTGTGTGGAAAATATAAAATTTTATTTATTTAAAATATAATAAGCGTCTTTTTGTAGCTTTTTATTTTAATAAAAAAAAAATCTTAAAAAACTATGTGCGAAAATTAGGTTCCGATTTCGAGCTCTTCTTTTAATAAGCTTTTAGAGAGATTTATTTAGATATCACAGAATTCACGGCAAAATTGACATATTGTAGCGCATGCGTAACGACTCATTTTGCTCTATATCAACGAATTTAAGAAAGCCTTGTGGCCCTAGTCTGTGTAACTCGGTAAAATTGGAGCTATTGATAAAAATCTGTAAGAATGAAGAAGTGGTTTTTAGCCACGAATGGATTTTGTATTGATGGTTTTGGTGAAAATTGAATTTTAGTGATGTCGCCAAAATTTTGCAGCGAGCGGTATTCATAAAAATTGAAGTGTTAAAATGTATTTTAGAACAAATTGTATATGCAATTTTTTTTTTTTTTTTTTTTTTTTTTTGCTGAAATGTTAAAATATATTTTAGAACAAATTTTATATGAAAAATTTTGTGCTGAAATGTATTTGAACAACATTTTATTTTTTATGAATAGCGGTGTTAATTTTTTGTTAAAAAATTCTGATTTTTAGCTTTGAAGGATGTTTGTTGTTAAAAAGTGGACTACTTTTTTGAACAAAAATTTAGCACAGATATTCATAAAAAATAAAAATGTTGTTGGAATACATTTTAGCACAAATTTTTGTTAATTTTTCGTTAAAAAAAACTGCGATTTTTAGCTTCAAAAAATTTGTGGGGCTAAAAAAAACTTCATTTTTGAATTAAAAATGAATGTTGTTGGTATTTATGAAAAATAAAATGTATTTATTTATATAATTTTTTTATGAATGCCTGCCTAAAATTTAATTTTAATTAGCATAGTTTACACAAATTCATCCGATGTTAAAAATTTCTGGGATGGATGGATTCAGAGATTTTTAACAATATCTTTTAATTTTGCGAGTTACAGAACAGGGCCTCATTATTCAATTTTACACACTTTTTATATGGGGTGGCGTCTTAAAATCGAATCTTATTGTATGAATTCGATTTGAAACCGACCAAAAAATTACTTTGGTGTTGTCATGCATGATATTTAATATTATCGGTGTTTTATTCGAACTAGACACTTCACTTAACTAATTCGTACCAAAAACGGATGCCATTGGTATTTTCAGTAGTATTTTTCTTTTTGTTGGTTTCATATTCGATTCCGATAACATTGAATTTTATGACGCCTCCCCGAATAATTGATTATCAATTTTGTTGATATTGAACTACAAAATGTTGATATTGAGCTACAAAATGTCAACTTTTCCTTGAATTTCGTGTTATAAATATTATCTAAGGGGTCAAAGTGCAAAAATTATTATTAAGGAGTGGGGCATGGGTGGGGGGTGTTGGTTGTTAGGTTTTATCTTAAGCTAAATGTCTTTTTTAATAAAACTAATTCTGTTTTGTTGAAAATTCTATGAAATAATTAAAAAAAAGTTATAATAAGTTCCTTAATATTATTATTTTGTTTAATCTTAATACTATTTTGAATTTTGTTTGTTTGTTTGTTCCTAGGGGTGCTTTTCTTATAATATTTATTTAATGCAATTTGTATGTTAATAACACCGGTATTCATAAAATGTAAAATGTTGTTGAAATACATTTTAGACCAAATTTTATATGAAAAAAATTTTCTAAAACATATTTAAACTACATTTTATTTTTTATGATACCGTCTTAATAAATTATTTCGAGGAGGAGAGAAAAAGCAAAGTTTTATCCCTACATATTCCAATTGTCGTCATCGCCGCCAACACATCAAGTCAACATAGAAAACCTCGCCATTTTCCACTTTTTTTTTTGTAGACATTTGCCATCTTCTGGACCAGATATTAATCACATTCAATTGTTGTGGTTAGTGTTTTTACTTCATGTTGATGATATGACGACGACGACGATGATGATGATATTTGGCATATGGGGGAATATTTTAGTTATGACAGATTTTTAATAGTTTTTTTTTTTATATAAGAAAAAGGGGTTTCTTTTTAAATGAAGACTGTTGAAGCGTTAAACGCATTACTGCATGCAATTTTTATATTATTTAAAAAACTTTTTTGTACCCGATCGAATGAGCCAATCATCAAAATTAAACTGAATTTTTTTTTTTAAGGAAAAATAAGTTTTATTATTAAGTCAAAAACCATCAGGGGGCTCCGTTTCTCGAAACTTACAACTGTGGCATTATAATTAAATTGGGCTTGATAACTGCGTTTTTTGAATCACGAGATTTCTAGAATCGAGGCGAAAACTTCTTTTGATCTTAATATCACAAAAACTATTTAAATTCTTCACATCTTCAGAAACAAGTGCAAAATTAATATATATTTTTTTTGTTTATTTGAGAAACGGAAACGCCACAAGTTTTGAGCAACCGGACCGCCGTCTTCGACTGCGCGTTATTTTGAGCGATGTCACTCGACATCGATTGCTGGCTTAGTTGACTACAGGCAAAACGATAACAAATTTTCAGTGCTTTTGTTCAAGCGAACGATATCGAGCAGTGAGCTAGCTCATGGGCCTGGTGGCACTTAGTTTTGGCTTCAATGGCTTTCGATATTGAGCAAAAACCAAGATAAATTTTAACTAAAATTCAAAGCAAAAAAGAAAATGTAAAATTTTGTGATTTTTTTCTTCCATTTTAAGGAAATCGGTTCGGTTTCAATTTTCTGCCAAGGTTAAGTTTTTACATCAAGGGAATTACTTTTCAGGAGAAATGGATTTCTCTGGCTGGTCTGTAGATTTTCTTTAACAAATTTCGTACTGCAACTCCACTTAAAATGTCCTTTTGCAATTTCCTAAATTTGTTTTAATTGCTAAAATATTAAAGCTAAATATATGAGTTAAAAAAATATTATGCTTTTTGGGGCAACTGTTTTCTTTCTTTCTTAAACTATAAAGGAGGCCGGCCATGTTCATAATAATTATTGTAAGTTTATTAAGCTCTTATTTGGCGTATTTCTATGGAATATTTGTCAAATAAACGTGTAATAAACCTTCAATAGTTTTTATGAATACGGGTATAAAACTGTATTCACTCATTTGTTGCGACAACAAACAATGTTTTTGTCCGTTGAAATCTATTTCTTGTTCTTTCTTCAAATGAAAAATATTTCGTGTGAGCAAAATTTTCGTTGGCAACAACTGCTTGCATTCAGCTTAACAATAGAAAATACTTAAAAACAAAAGTTTATACTCTATTTGAAAAAAAAAAAATCCTTCACAATATTAAGAAATGTATTTTCAAATATTATGTAAGCGCAAGAGAAATCATTAATTTATATTATTTATAAATAAAGTGTTTACAGAAAAAAAAAAAAAATTTAATGTTCCGAGAGTCAAGACATTTTAAATATAAAAATGTTATAAACTAGAACTGCTTATTTAAACGCTTACATTTAATAAAATATTATGATAGTTTTCGTTTTTTTTTCTTCCTTTTTTTTATAATGGCAAATAAATACAGCAAATTGGAATAAAATTCTAACACCGGTATACATACATAAAAAATAAAACATTGTTGAAATACATTTTAGAAAAAATTTTTCGTATCAAATTTCTTCTAAAATGTATTTGAGCAACATTTTATTTTTTATGAATACGGGTGTAACACTCTACTTTAAAAAACAAAACTCGTTTTTGTTTTTTTTTTGTGGCAAAACAATTTGTAGTTTGAAGCACAAGAAGTCATTTTCGGTTTAATTGAATATTCTTTAGAAGAAATTTGTTCTTTTTCAACTGATTTGAGGTCTTTTAAAAAGTTTCAATATTTTATTTGCCATTTTACATAAATTATTTACTAATAAATACATACATATAGAAACATTTAAAAACGACACAAGACATAAAAGAGGACAAGTATTTGTGGCGACAAGTATTAAAAAAATGATTGGTATACTTAAAATTTTGTGGTGTTGTTTTAAAATAAATTGTTAAAAAAAAAAATAAATGAAGATGCATAAGTAACTATTACTACGGCTACAAATAATTTTTTTTTAAATTTTTTTATACATTTCCTAATAAAGGTATCATTTCAGCTTTTTTCTTTGTTGAAAAAAATTATTTTTTTTTTGACAAACAAAAATTTTTTTAATTTTTTTTTTTTTTTTTTTTTTGTAAAAAATATGTTGAAATGAATACATTTTTATACATTTCTTAATAAAGGTATTCATTTCAGCTTTTTATCCTGTTGGAAAAAAAAGAATTAATTTTTTCAAAATTTTTTTCTCCATTTTTCCCCTCAGAGAAAAAAGTTGTAATGAATACCTTTAATGTTTGTTTTTATGTTACGGCTTTTAATTTAATTAATTATAAAAAAACAAAAAAAACGAAAAATTACGTAAAACAAAATAATGTTTAAATTTAAATATAATCAAAACTTAAAAAACATATTTACTTTTGCTGAACTGGACGTTGTGGTGCTGGACCCCGTAGCAGCAGCTGCTGCAGCTGAATTAATTTGTTCTCGATTCTTTTCGATTGATTTATTATAATCCTTGACAATTACATCGAATTGCTCTTCAGAGATTTTTTGTGGTGTTATAAGCGAGACTTTGCGGTATCTAAAAAAAAAGAGGGGGAAAAAACATTTACATTCATACCGGAAAATTTGAGCTCATAAAGTGATAATAAAGGTTATAGTCTAAAGGCAGCACATACACGACAGCAGCATGCACGCGCCATCACCTGGGCGCCAAATCGTCGCATTCGACATCGAACGAATTCCGTCACTTATGCTGTGTGTTTGTTGTTTATTTTGTTTTTGTTTTACATTATTTTTGCTCGATAGTTCATTCGATATCGAATGCGACGATTTGGCCCCTGATTGATGGTGCCAGCATTTTAATTTGGCCTGAGCATTTTGCAAATGTTAAAAGATAGATTTTGCTAGTTAGTGTCACCAGCATGCTGGTATTATGTGTCAAAGAAAAATTATCAAATAGTACGAGGGTGGCCCTTTATGCTTCGGGATTTGGCGACCCTCAGTAGTGTTGGATATTTTTCAGGTTGTACGTTTTAACATACGAACGCTATTTGTGTTGTTTACCAGTAACTTAAAAGATTCATTTCGGCCCAAAACATGGAATTCAATCGTAAACATTTTAGAGCGATTATTTTTTTACAACTTTCGACAGCAACAGTGCTTGAATCAATTCGATTCAATTTCTGGTGATGAAGCTCCCCCTCAAGGACCAGAGCTTATGGGATGTTGTGGGGAATTCAATCGTGGTCGTACTTCACTCCCAGACCAATTTCGTCCAAAATCAGTTGTTGTTCCAAAAACCATTAATGCCGTGCGCGAACTGATATTGCAAGATCGCCAATCATGAGATTGAGACAACCATGGGCGTTAGTGGAACCAGCATACATTCAATATGGCATAAACAATTTGACTTGACCAAAAAAAAAAAAAAGAAATTTGTCAATCGCCCAAAAAAAATGCTTGTGACGTTCGGTCGAAAATACGATGGCGGTGCTTCGAACCATATCTATGACAGGCGATGTATTGTGGATTTATGCGAGCCCCCGAAAGTAAACAATCTGGGGCCAAATCGTTGAATTCGATGTCGAATGAACCATCGAGTGAAAATAATATAAAACAAAAACAAAATGAACGAACGACAACCACAACGCCCAGGCAACAAAATTCGTTCGATCACGTACGCGACGATTTGGCCCCTGTATGGGCATTTCAAGAAGAGCAGTAATAAGAACCATTTAATATAGAAACAGAAAAAGTAATCGTGCTCATTCTGGTCCTCGAAACGTACGAGAGTTTGTCATAGACTAAATTTACAAATTTAGACAAATTTACTTTAGCAAACTCTTGAACGCTTCGAGAACCGTAATAAACACCAGTATAGAGGCGTTAAGTCGACCAAACGAGGGTGCCCGTAAATATCGCCGGTTCTGAAATGAAACTTATCACTAAATTGATTTTGCAATACATGAAAGTGTTAAAAGTTGCTCTATATGCTGTCTTGCTGGAACCAAATGTCGCGATTGAAATTTATGCTATAAATTGAGTCAATTGTTGAAAATTATTAAAAATAAGAAGTCCACAAGTACGAATACGTACATATAAAGTAATTAAAGTTCTTCAAATACTTACTTTTCTGCTTTGTATTTCTCCTGCACAGCCTGCTGAGACAATGCCACAGCAGCATTATGAGTTTTGCACAAACAAAGGAACACTTCACTTAAATCCTCCAAACGATAAGTAGTAATCTCTTCCAATTCTGGCGACCAAATGGGTAAACAACATAAATAACGCGACAAAGCTAAAGCAGCAGATGAAATAATTGAGGGATAAAAACGCAAATAGGGGTCAGCTTCGAGTAGAGCCAATTCACTAATGTACTGGGGAAGAAAAATAAAAAGAAATGTATTTGCAGTACATGTATGTATGTATGTATATTGAAATTTTAAATCGAATTGTTTCGAGTGTTTGAAAAATAGACCAAAAAGGAAATTCGACACTTTTACAAATTCTCGAACACCTTTAGAGCCGTAATAAGCACTACTAAATGGCCTTAAGTTCGTTTGTTACTTTCTTAAAACTGAGAAAAATTCATTTATTTATTTTACTTTGCAAAACTTGTAGTGATTAACGTTTTTAAGCACAACGCGACCCAAACGGGCCAGACTCACCACTGACAGCCCGTGAAACATAATGTTTTTAGAGTAGACAAGCAAAATAAATTGAAGCCACTAAAGCACACTCTCGTGCTTATTGCGTGTATCGAATTGTTCGAGAGTTTGGAATAGACTAAAGGAAATTCGGCTACTTTAGCTATAGATTTTTTACAAACTCTCAGCAGAACCGGCATAAGCATGAGTGTTTTAGGTCTAATAAAAATAAAAACATTTTTTAATTAAAGAATCGAAACAAGCACGCATATTTTACAAACTCTCGAACATTTCGAGAGCCCGAATAGGCAATACTGCGTGCGTTTTAGCGTTTTTAGACCTGCGTTTAAAGCGAATTGAGTGCTGATGATGAATGATGTAGTGAACACGAGAGCCCTGGTCACAAACCCAGCAAATAAGTTTTCAAATTTTCTTTTCTTCTTTTCTTTCATCAAAAATGTCAATCACAACAATTTTATAAAAAAAAAAATTCCTCAATTTTTTTTTTTTTTTAAAATGTAATGAATGGTGTTTGAGAATTATTTTCAGTTTTTAAGTGAATAATTTTCTATCTGTGTGAAGAAAAATTTTAAAATTTAATTTTTTAACCACAGACATAAACCTTCAAAATTAACAGACCTCTGTTAATGTGATAACATGGCTCTGTTAAGTATAAAAATTCAAATTTTTATAAAAAAATACATTTAAAAACAAAAATTTAGAAAAAATGTATTGTTCATTAACACTAACTAATATTGGTTTTTTTTCGACCCCTGTTTTTATATTTTATCCGTCTAATTCATAAAAATTATAACAGGCTTGTAAAGCTCTTATTTGACAAATTTTCCATACAAATATGTCAAATAACAGTCTTATAAGCCTGTTATAATTTTTATGAATTAGGTGGTATATATTTATTTTCTTGAACTCAAGGTATTTTTTTGTTAAAAATATTTAATTATTTTTGTCGATATTTCGCTCTCCTTCGGGGATAGCTTCTTCAGGACAATAATAATGAAAATTGTTTTTATTGTTTTTTTTTTTTTTTTCAAAAATAGTAGAAAACCCCCCGCGATGCACGACTTGTTTCTACTGAATTTTCTAAAATATTAAGTGAGCACAAAATTTGAAAACGGAAATATTTAGAGAAGAAAACTACAAACCGACCTATCGTTTTCAAGAAAAGGACCAAAGTCCTTTTTGAAATTTCAGGGGTGGAATTTTTTAAAAATGCTTATATTTTTCACAAAAACGCACTTTCAAGCATTTTGACTATTGCACATTATATTAGATGGGCTCTAAAACGATGTCCAATAATTTTTTTTCGCCCATATCCTACCGTTTTCGACGAAAGTCCTTTTTGTAAAATTTCTTCATTTGCGACTTCGTTTGACACTTTTGTTATTCTGTTAGTTAGTGTTAATGAACAATAATTTTTTTCAAAATTTTTCTTTTTAAATGAATTTTTTTTATAACAATTTGAATTTTTGGGCTTAACAGAGCCATATTATCACATTAACAGAGGTCTGTTAACTTTCAAGGTTTGTGTCTGTGGTTAAACAAATTTTAAAATTAATCTTCACACACATTAATTTTCTCCGGAATTTGGCGGTCTCTAAATTCCGTGCGGAGTTTATGGGAGTCAATCACATGCATTGCTTGATATTTTTTTTAAATAGCACCATCATCTGTAGATCATATAGTTTTCATTGAAGTTAGAAATCAATATTTTTTTATTTTTGTCCGGGTCAAAGCGCCGTAAGCGATAAAAGTTCTTGATGATGCATTCGAGCGTACGCGAGTTAATAAAAATAATGTTTAGTTTTAATAGACTGAAAAGCCTTGTGGCGTTTCAGTGGTATCAGGAGGGAGGGTGATTGCACTTACCAAAGTAAGATATTTGACTTTATCTGGTATATCAATAAGCACAGCATATGTATTTATAAAGACATACGCAGTGGGTGTGCACAAGTCAAAGGCCAAAATTTTCAAAATAATCTGTTCCATGCGCAAGACTTGAGACTTGTTGTAGGTGTCATCGGTGATGAACACAAATTCAGTCACATCTGGTGGATAGATTTCTTCATATTTCCTGCAAAAAAGGGGGAAAAAATCTGTTAGTCAATTTAGTTTTTTTTATGAGTTCATCACCTATAAAAAAAATGCCATATAAAATGGGGGTCAAAAACAGTTTTATACATTTTTTGTTTTTAAGTAAAAAAAAGTTATAATAGAAAATTGAAGTGAAATAAAATATAAATCAGCATTGTTATTTGGAAACTTGTTACTGTTTGTCTTAAATAAATCTGCAAATAAATAAATATATATATATATATATATATATATATATATATATATATATATATATATATATATATACATATATATATATATATATATATATATATATATATATATATATACATATATATATATATATATATATATATATATATATATATATATATATATATATATATATATATATATATATATATATATATATATATATATATATATATATATACATATGTGTGTGTGTGTGTGAGGAAGCAAAGAAAACCAACACGAACGAAAAACTTATTTCTCAATGTAAATACGTATGTATGTATGTATGTACATATATAGTTGATTATCAATAATGCAGGCATCTAAAACTGACTGTAGCAATGCAGTAAACAAGAGAACAATTTAACTTGTTCACATCTAGCGGGAACCACAGAAAAAAGGTTATAAAAAATTAACAACATTTCTTTAGCCAGCCATCTCCTCTTTAGCGAAGGGTTGGTTGGATGATGGTTTGGCTTTAGTTTATTTTTCTTCTTTTACCACTGCAAATACAAAAAATAAACAAATCTTATTGCTACAGAGTTGTGCAAATAGCTCGAGAGAAAACATAAAAAGTATTGAAGATATAAATCTTATAAAGAAAGAAATATCTTTAAAACGTTTGAAAAATTGCTTCTCAAATTATAACTATTATCGCAGTTGCAGCACAGATAAAGCGAGTGATATTAAAAATTGAAGCGAAAAAAAAACATCATTTATTTACTACTTTATTTGCAATAGCAGCTATTTCTTGTTTTAATACAAAATAAACACAAGGATAGAGAAATCATTGGATGTACATTAGGGTGTATAAGTTCTGCATGAAATGCCCACCAACTAAACTGATGCTTCATCAGATATAAAAACAATATCAATTAATTATTTGCCATAAATGGCCGCTTTTAACTTCAATTCAGCGCTGTAGCTGGCAGAGAAGCTTAGATCGTGAGAGCTTGAGTTCGATAGTAATTGGGTGTTGATGAAGTGAAAGCTAGTTGTCCCCCAGCTAATATGTGTTGGCCAAATTTAGACCATAAGCGCAAAAGTAATGTGATACTGATTAATATTGTGATGAATATGCAACAGCTAGTTGTCCCCCAGCTAATAAGCCCTCAAATTTATTTCTCTTGTCTTATTTAAATAATAATCACTGCAGTTTTTTTTACAAAATTAGAAAAAATACTTTTTGAAAAAAGTTTTTTTAAATAAAGTTTTTTTAAATTATAAAAAGAACCTATTAAAAAAATTACTTTTTTAAAAATGGAGCACCTTTTAAAATTTTTTTTTTGTCACCAAATTGCAGCTTTTAAATAGTATTGTAGAGAGGTGAATCTGGGATTGCCAGCTGTCTGGCTCACGATGACGCTTCTTTAACGTTCGCCAGCAACTTGCCCAAGTTCAATCAGAAAACTCATTAAGAATAAACAAAGTGATGAACTTCAGCCCACAAAATACTCTTTTGACCTCACATCAACGAAACAACAGCGTGAGCCAGGCAACAAGAATTAAGCCACTTTATTTGAATTTGACAAAAATCGAGTGTGATGTTTTATCAGAACATCTTAAGTTGAATTTTAAAACAACACATATATTTTTTAGGTAACGATCTTGTGTGCAGTTGAATCAACGCCGTTTCGAAAAATTCGCCAAATTTTTTCCGTTTTTTTAAATATTTTTTTTGGCATTAATTGAGATACGCCACCGACTTGGCTTCATATTCCTCCTTATAGTGATGGGTATATTTGACACGAACTTTTTTTTTTTTTTTTTTTAATTTTGCTGATTGTTACAAATCTTATTAATTGCCTTGTTGAAAAGAGAAACGTCACGCCTATAACTTTGCCATACATTTCTCCAGGGAGTAATTAATTACTAATAATAAGCAAAACATGTATACATACATACATATGTATGTATTTACTTACATATGTATATGAATGTATGTATGTTTAGCTTTACATCAGTTTAATTCATTTGTAAGCGTTTTTTTTTTGAAGCGTTAAGGGAAAAGGAAAAACTCGTTTGTGTTAAATTACATTTTGTTTTGGCAAATAATTTTGCTTATACGCACACACACACGAACTCGACATTTTAATCTTATAAAACTTTTATTCTGAACTTCTGTTCTCAAAAAGTTTATTTATGATATTTTTGCAAAAGGTTGAGAAATATGAAATTTGCAGAAAAGTTATCAACAATTCAGCATCAGCCACAGTAAATTGTTGTCAATCTTAAGACATTAAAAAAAAAAATAAAAATAAAAAGATAAATAAGCACAAACAACATTAGATTTTAACACAGTTAAATGAGAAAGAAATTTTGCCAACTTAAGCAATGATAAAACAATGTATAAATGTGCAAGATTTATTTTTCTTGCAACCATCAGAGACACTAGAAAAACTAACAAGAATAATAAGAATAATATGCTGCTGTTGTCCTGAACAAATGCAGCAGACATTTATTTACATTTTAAGGGTGGTGCAAAAACATAACAAATGTATTGTTCTCTTGTTTTTCTTTTTTTCTTTTGCAAATTCAACTAGAAAAGGATAAATACGAGTACAGAGTAACAAAATCATTGGTAATGCAATTGAAAAATTGCAAGCAACAAAGAAAATTATCTCAAAATAATTGAAGTACAATTGCGATAGAGATTTTGTGTTTATTAAGTTTACAACTTTTTGGGGAATCCACTTGGAGAAAGTGGCCCTAATTTTGTAAATCGCAACGCAACGCCAGAATTTAAACGGGAAATAATAATAATTGAGAATAATAATATTAATACTTACGATGCAATATACATTGCAGCAGTGCCAACCAATTGCAGTTTGTTGCGCACTACCGACATTTGGCTGAGGAATCGATCAATATAAGATACTGATAAATACAAAGTTTCGGTATCTAAATTATATTCCTCGGAAACTTCCACTAACCAGTCCACCAGAATGGTGCGCATCGAGTAGTTGATATCTGTTTGGCGGCGCATGTAATTCGGCTTGGGGCGATGCTTTTTCTGAAATAAATAAGCAGAAAGGGTTTTGCTTTTATTATTGAGATCAAAGAAATAAATATGTTTCTTAATAGACGAATTTTTATAATTAAATATTGATAATTCTTTATTTTTACCAATTACTTAACAAAAAGTTCACAAACAAATCCATTCTCTATTTGTTGAAGGAAGAAACTCCGAACTTAAAATCCCACTAACGGCCCTTTTCACAATGTATGATTAAAAGTTAATGTAAACTTTAACGGCAAGTTTGGCATACAAAAGTTGCTGTTAAAGTAAACGTTAAGTTTTAATCATACATTGTGAAAATAACTAGCAAGTATAAATTATAAAAAAAAGTTTGACCATAAATTAAACTAAAGTTTAAAAATCGTTGGGCCCGGCGGGAAGTTTGAAAGCGTTCTTTTTACTGTGAGGCAATAGCAAAAAACAAAAAAAAAATTAATTAGATGTTGATGAGAGAAACACAGTGTTAAAATTGAAATTTGATCAATAGGATTAAATATAGATAAGATCAGTAAGGAAGAGCTCTGCTGGCAGGATAATCGTTGCTGTTTAAAAAACAGCATGCAATTAATTATTACCTGAGTACGTAGCAATTTTAGTGCTGATGATCGTTGTGGCGGACGTGAAACACATATGCTCGGATCCCCATTTAACAAGTCTTCAACTTTACTTTTCTTGTCTTCTTTAAAAATGTTGATCACTACAATTTTATGACAAAAGAAAAATCTGTCTCAACTCTCAAGTAAAAGTAAAAAATCGAACTAAAGCCCGATAAAAATAATCAAAAATAGTATGCAAAACAGTTATGACCGGGGTTCGAAACCATTTGGGTGCTGGTGATTATTGTAGCGAATCCCCAGCCTAATAAGTCTTCAACTATACTTTTCTTATATCCCTTAAAAATATTGATTTATTACAAAAATCTTTCCTAATTTGAAAGAAGTATAAGCGAGCTTAAAAAAGTCCAAAAAGTAATTGGCAATTTTAAATTATAGAAATTCGATAACAAAGTTAAATTGACGCATACATATTATTTTGTCTGTAGGGTACGCTTAGATACATGTATATATTTTTGTGTATGTAGATTTTATTCAAACGAAAAATACGACACATTTAGACAAACATGTAATAAAAAATCATTCGTTCTTCATTCATAAACTGGAAATGTTTATATTTATAAAAATGTATTTACACACATCAGTAAAGGAGTATCAATAATCAAGAAATAAATATGAATGGAGCGAACAAGTTTTTCTTCGTTGTTTTTGCGCAAATAAAATTTCGAGATACGTTATCTACATTATTGTAATAAAAGTTTGCGATCCCTCATACTACTTTACTACTACTTAATTCTGCGAGAGGTAAAATATTTGTTTTTTTTTCTTTTTACAAACTACTTAAATTAATGCGCTCATCCATATACAATGATTATTTAAATAAACAACATCTTAGTAATGTGTTTGTTTGTTTGTTTGTTAGGGTGGCGCTCTTTTACTTGGTGCAAACAATATGTATCGAAATGTATGCAAATTAAGCAGAAATACTAAACGAGAAGTTTTTAATTTTTTTTTGTCTTGGAGCAGTGCTTGGAGGATGACCTCTGCACATGCATTACATATTACTGGAAGTAAGAAAGAGGGAGGCATGTGCGGAAAGGCGAAAAATAGAGAAAAACCGAGGTCACATTCAAAAAGTCGGCATAAGAAAATCAAAGGCAGGAAAAAGGATTAAAAAAGGTAATGAGAGACCAAATAACCCCCGATTAAATAAAATTTAATCTGGCTGCGGGAACGGAAATAATGAGTATGATTTATGTGTGGCGGGCAGGGAAATGTCACCTAATACGAAAAAGATATGCAGTCAACGCATTCTCCCCAATACTACGAATAAATAAATAAAGTGAAAACAAAGAATTATTATAAATTTAGTTTCTACGACTTTAACGGTCTTGTATACAAAAAAATATTTCATATTTACTAACTTATTATTTCACAAATATCTATACAATATTTGTTAGACAAACGTTTAATAGTGCCAGGCCTTTGATGTCATTCGACAGCGTTCGCTTGAACAAAAATACTGAAAACAACAACAAAATTTTAAAATTTGTTATTGTATTACATATAACTAAACGCACGAACGATCGATCGCCAGTGAACAAACATTACGATTCCACACTTTATACAGGGAATCTCAAAAAACACATCCGTACTCATCAAACAATCCAACTCGACTTTATTCGCAACCTGACATTTGGACAATTTTTTGTATATTCCGGAAATCTCGTGATTTTAAAACCACGTGATTTCAAATCATAGGTGATTTTAAAACCACATGAGCGATTTTCCTTGTTTATAGATCAAATTAATTTTTATGGTTTTTTTTTTGTACGATTTTGATTTGTAGAAAAACCATTTTCTTTAGTTTGATATTTTTATAAAAAGTGAAAATTTGATTACAAAACCAAAATGTTCAGATATGTGAAGAAATATGGTTTAGACACAAAACCAATTTCTAAATTTCGTCATATCAGTTTCAAATTCCAATTTGTTTTTAAATCAAGTTTATCATTTTTTATGTGATATACATAATATATGTACATATTTTTGTATGCGAGCGCCCCCAAGGAAATAAATGTATGACCAACACCCCAATATTTTTTTCTCGAACACATCGACCCCATACTACGCCTCTTTAGGGGTGGACGCATGCAAAAATTAAAAAAAAAATAAGTAAAAAAATAAATGCGGTCGGGGTACCCCCGTTAGGAACGAAGTTCCTTACGTTTTTTCTTCATCTTCGAATGTAATACAGGGTGAAATCTGTATGTTTTATTTTGTATTGTTTTTGAAATTTTGAAATTTTATATGTTTCTTAAAATTTTTGGAACGTTTTACTTTTTTACTTTTGACACAGGCAGTATTTTTTTGTCAATCTGCTACAAAACGAAGAAATTTTTCAATATTGTCATAGTGGAGCTTTTTTTCGTCCTGCCAAAAGCTATTGAAAAATTTATGGCGCAATATTGATTGCTAAATCGACAGAGTACTGCAGATAAAAAAAAAACAATTTTGAAGAACATTCATTCGTTTTACAGAAAATCAAGATTCTGTGTTGGGGCCAACCTAATGAAACATGAATTTTGTAAAAAAAATCCCTCTTGGTTTTTTGTTTCTTTGCTTGGTTCGCACGAATTTGAAGTATTTGGGTTTGTTAATAACAAATTTAAATAATTTAAAACAAAAATATAATGAATATTTCTATTATAAACTGCTTCAATCATTGCCAAAATGAGCATGAATATCTTTTTACGGACGATTGGGGTTTTTCACTGATTGGGATAAAGAATTACTTTCATTTTAACACTTTTATTATTTGTTTTCTTAAATAATTTACTTTTTCACTAAAGGCACCTACAGTAAAGTGTTTCATCCGCCTCTGATGTGATTCGAACCGCAATCTCACAACTGTGTAAACGGCCACCATACCCATTCAGTCATCACAACAAGACAAGAAATTCATTTATTCACTTAATAATTTAAGAAAAGGATGATCCAGCCAGCAGGCATAATATTAAAAAGGATTGACCTTTTAGCGTTTTAAATTTGTAGCCAGAAAATGAGTATATGGACTTGGGCGATATGTTATTCCACTAGGATGGCGCCACTTGCCACACAGCCAACAAAACAATAGGCCAGAAATTCAATGCCCATGTTATCTCACGTTGTGGCGATGTTAATTGTCCGCCACAATCACATGATTTGACATGATTGAACTTATGTATGTCTTTAGAAATATTTAAAATGCGCGTCCAAGCCAAAAGTCAAAGGCTGAAATAATTCGGCATATTAAAGACCTCATTTCACCTCAATTATGAGCATGGGATAGAGAGGAGCAGGTCATGGCCACCGAAGCCGTGGCGAGCATTTGGTTGACATTATTATATTTCATTTATGCCCAAAAAAACCAGTTAGAGTTAAATTGCAGTTTAATTGTAATTTAATTGCAGTTTCAATTTGACTGTAGTAAATTAGTGCATCATTTATCATTGATTGTTTTTTTTTTTTGAAATGGAGATTTGGCAATGTCAAACAGCTGATGCTTTGCATTGTTTGATGACTGAAGTTTAAACAATAAATTTTCTTCGTTTGAATGAGGTCTAAGTATTCACTGATTTAATAGTTTAAACATAAATTAAACCAAACTCGCACATGAGCTTGCACTCATTTTTTGGCCATTATAAATGTCGAAAATAAAAACTTCTATCCTAATAAAAAATATTTTGTTTTATATACAATCAAAATCGTGCATTTTGATGAGATGGTGATCGATCTTTAGAAAATAATTTTATATAATATAATTATTTTTTGTACAAATTTCAACGTCATGTTGATTTTGTATTGTAGTTTTTTTTTGTGTGTGTAATAGAAACTTCTAAAAGCTTCCAAAAGTGTAGGCTAGATTTTGAAATGCAATTTCTAGGGTTTCTGTAAGTCATAAAAAAAGAGTGAAAACGGAACCCTATTACTGAGACTTCGCTGTCAGTCACAGCGGTCATTCTCCGAAACGGTGTACGCTAGAGATTTAGCTACCCAACAGCAAATACTAAAAGCAACAATAAGATGAAAACTAAAGGCTACCCTCATACAAGAGTGTTAAAAATAACTGTAACTTTCGAAGCAAAAGATATAGACCTGGGGCCGGATTCTGGCATTCGTGATCGAATATACTCGATAATAAAAACAATGTAGAGCATAAACAAAATGAGCAACAAACACACAGCATTCTATAACGAAATCGTTCAATCACGAGTGCCAGAATTTGGCCTCTGAAATTTGCACAGGATATGAGGTTACAGTGGGCTCTACGTTCTGTAGAGCAAAAAAAAAAACAAAAAAAAAATTTAAAACTAAAGGATGTCTCCATACAAGAAGCAGAGGAAAATAGCTGTAATTTAAGATGTATAAGATATATGTATGTAGGTCTTAAATTTGCATGAGGTTACATGGAATGCCAAAAACAACAAAGTTAAGAACTAATGCCAATTTCTTTTCTACAAAAAGTGTAACATTTTCAATACTGTTTCCACAAAAATTTAGAGAAGCATGGATTTTATTAAATTCTTTACTTATTTATAGTCAACCCTTTCTTCTGCTCTTAATCACGCTAAACTATTAAAACTAGCATTTTAAGAAAAAAAAAGTGAAAATTAAATGAAGACTTTTTTTTTTGAGAAATCGTCATAAAGGGTGCCCCCCTACAAGTAGTTTAAAAACTATAAGTAACTTTTGAGCCGCAAGAGATACAGACTTAAAATTTTCACAGAATATGGACAGACATAAGTACAAAATTATCAAATGATAAAAACAAAAAAGGTAAATTAAAGCCTAAAGGGTGGCCCCATACAAGAAACCGCACATCACATATGTACATATGTTTGGAAAACATTTTCAACTGATTTTTATGAAACTGTATATACGAACTGTTCTTCATCAGCCAGTTTAAATAGGTTAAGTTTCTGGCACAGTGCAGTACGAAATCCTTGACGTGCGAGTCAGTCTGGTATTTGGTTGCATGTGTTGGCAAAATTTTCTACAAGTTCAAGAGGGAAAGATTTATTAATAAAATAAAATTAAGATGTTTCTTAGTCTCTTAGCCAGAGTCAATTTTTGCAAAAAGGAAATTTAAAATTCCTACTTTTGAAGTACAAATAGTTTCCAGTGTGTGTGTGTGTGTGTGTGTAATGTCAATTCTAATAAATTTATGTTTATGTCCAAGGGACACAAACAAGTGACTCAATAATAAATTCCCTTGAATAAAAACAAAATATGTAATGTATGTATGTACATATATACACAAATATAGAAATAATCATTTCTAATGGCTTGTTAACATAACGCTGTCAATTCTGCTGGCTTGTTTGAGAATTTCTACAATTTTTTTTTCTTCTCTTCAATGCTTCAAAACCTGAAAAAGACTTTATTGTAAAAAATAATAATAAATAAATAAATTTCAAATTCTTTACACATCACAAACATGGGCTGGTGGTAGATAGGAAACTTTGATGTGATTTCTGCTACGATTGCTTGTTGAAATGTTGTAAAATTAACATTCACAACTGATAGTTGTTTGTGAATTAAAACAACAATGACCCACCAATACAAAAGTGTAAATAAAATATATTAAAAAAAAAAAAAAAAATTATCAGATACACGCGTACACGCAAGCGGTCAGTCTTCAAGAGCAGCTATTTAAAAAATGTGAGAAATATGTGTATAAAAATGGTCATTAATATTACAAACTAAGACTTCCTTTTATATACATACATTAGGCCGGGTCAATTTTACGATAGCTTTTTGCATGAGGGAAAAAATGTTCCGGTACGAAATATCAACAGAATCACTTTCGAGGTGAGAAATTTTTAATTTTTTGTATGAGAGCTACGAATTCGGTGTGCAAGCAGGGCATCATACAAACATATGTACATAATATAAAGAAATTAGTTCATGTTTTTTTTAGAAATAAGTAGAATAATCTGGCGAATACACACAATAATCATAATCGTATGTAACAGGTGAGCCAAAAGAAATCATCCTATTGGAAGTTGCTCTTATTTTTGCAAATGACAGTCAATGTCAAATCCAAGTGAACAAGCCAGGGAGCGATACACTGTCCTAAAACTCACTTGTGTATATGACGAAGTGGACGATTTTTCGACCAAAATCATAATGAGCGATGAGGCTCATTCCCACCTCAGCGGATACATGAACAAGCAAAACTATCGCTTCTGGGGCACCGAAAATCCAAGGCAGCCATTACACCCGCTCAAAGTGACTGCAGGGCGCGTTGCTCACACTGGAGTAGTCATCGGGCCTGATTAGTTTCCGTAGACTAGTCAAATGTATGATCAATCCCAAATAAATTTTATTCCCCAATATCTTTTCTAACATACCCTAAGGGAGAAAAAAAAAAATGGAAAATCGGACGCCTCGAAAATGATTTATTTGATATGTCGTAGTGGAGCTTTTTTCCTCATGCTCAAAGCTATCGAAAAATCTATGGCAAAATATCAATTGCTAAATCGACCCACCCTAATAGGCAAAGGGTTTCGGCTAAGCGGGTTTATTCTAATTATATATTTATGTATACGTTCTCGCCATATTATTACACTTTATTTATAAAAACATGAGCGAATTTATAGTTTTGTACATATTATGTATGTTTGCACGGTGGTATGAAACTCCTGCTGCGGCGCAAACCAGCCTCCTACTTGGATGAAGTTATCATAATTATTATAACATTTTCCTAACGGTGCTAAAAAATTGCTAGGAAAATAAATTTATAAAACTTTCATTTAAAAAAAATTCATTAAATAATGAAACTGGCACGCGGCGGCCGTGCCAAGGAAAAGTCACATAAATACATACATACATATATACGTACCTGCCGCTTACAATATGCATTAGGCAACTTTAAAGTACACACAATTTTTGTACATTTTGTAGCACTGTGTGATAGATGGTTTTAGTAAATAAGCATAATAAATTGGATTCCACTTATTATTTTTATTCAACAATAATTGTATATTGTACTGACAAGCACCCAATTGTAAATATATAAAATGTGTTTTTTTTTCGAAATTTTCATCATTAGAAAATTGATCCCAAAGTAGTTTCAATTCGAATCGAAAACACTCACAGACAAAAAAAGTCATGTTAAATGTGTATAACAATATTGATCTAACCTCATGGCTTATCGACAATCGTGGGGCTGTGGTTCGAGTCCGGTCAGAGGGCAATGAAAGAGTTCGCAGTACAAAAATCGAATAAACAAAATATAAATATAATAAAAATAAGAAATGCATTTAAATGAGATAAAACAAATATACATGCATATTCATTTTGATTCTTGACTGTATTGAGATATTAAATCAACAGGAATCAAAGTTCTTTTTTAGTAGCCAAAACTTTTGTTGAATTTAATATAAAATCAGCTTGAATTGACATTCCGTCCCGTTTTATATTCTTTTAACCCGATTTTTTCTGGTTTTGCAAAACAGACCACCTTAAATTGAATTCAAAAAGATCATAGTTGATTTGCTTTACAGCAGTTGCCCTAAATTGTCATTTGTTGTAGTTGAATGTATGTGTATAGTATAAGTGTACAAAAGTTACATGAAATTAAGTATGCACGTATGTATGTGTTTATTTCTTTCGATTTACATTATTTATGTTCAGGTCTCTGGTGAAATTTAAGGTTTATGTCAGTTACGAAATAAATTTGAAGTTCATTGAATTGAAATTTGTTCTACATCTAATAAATATGTATGAAATCAAAATATGTATTCGGTTACAGAGATCTTAAGGTTCCAGTTCATAAATATTACACTTGTATACATACATAGGCACAGCTGCGGCGAGAATAATAGCACCAATATCGGCTAAGAGCGCTTAACAACGAAATTAATAAAGGTATGTCTTCTAAACGAAATGGAGTATTGTTCAAATAACTGGTGGGCCCAGAAGAAGTTATCCGATATGGTTTGGCTTTCAGAATATCGGTTGTGGCTCGCGCTGTGTGTGCCGTTGCTTCGTCCTATTGGAACCACCTGTCCTCCAGACCTAATTCGTTCAATTGCGGCAGAAAAACTCGGTTAACATGGCGCTATAACGCGTTGTCGTTTGACCAGCGGCGTCCTCGAAAAAAAAAATGGCCCAATGGCTACTCCAGCGTGAACAGGCGCACCCTGCAATCACTTTGAGACGGTGTAATGGCTCCTCGTGTATCACTCGTGGATTTTTGGTGCCCCAAAAGTGAGTTTTATTGTAATTTTAATATATTTTTAATACTGGCTGTTCATTATTTATATTTTTATTTGATATTTTTCGAGATTTAAATTTTTAGTATTACGCTAGTTGATTATTTCCAGTTACTGCTTAATTTTATTACTGAACAAGTTACAGGGCAGGATTTGGTTGCTAGAGAAACCCCTGTTAAAGAGACCTGTTAATGTTTTGCCTTAACATTTTTAGTCAATACTGAAATATTTTACTGAATATTTATTAATTTATCATACATTTGTTTACACTAATAAAACCGGGGGCAGAAGAAATGAAAAGTTTAATTATACTGCCCCAGAATTGATTTTTTTTTTTAAATTAATTTCTATTATTCCAACTTTTCTTCTATAATTTTTATAGATTACGTATATCGGGCTTAAATTCATTCTACTATATTACTGTTGTGATTGATATTAATCAAGCAACACAAAGAAAGCATCACAAGATCTTTAGCTGGGTGGCAGCTAGCTATTTCGAAGCCGCCACACTTCTCATCAGCAGCCGTTCGAACTCAGAGGATCATGTTTTTAAAGCGACACTCAAACCATTCAATCACCCAATTTGTATATTTTCTGTCTCCATTTTAATTTTATCAAATATACCAAATATTATTTATACATACATATGTATATATTTTGCACTGCATGTGTAAAATATGCGGCAAAATCTTAGTGATAAACATTTTTAAAGAAGCCCAGAAAAGTAAAGTTGAGGATCTATTGGCTGGGGAGCATAGTGGGGAAATCTTTTAGTAGTTAATGCTAAAAATTATAGAGCTTAACAAACAGGGTTCTCTGGTAATACAATACTGGCCTGCAACTTTAATACTAAGAATACAAAATTAAGAACTGGCAAAAAATTCAATATCAAAATTATATAATTTTCTACATTTTCTACAATTCTACACTGAGAACAACTCATTTATTACTTAAATAATCTGGTCTAGATTATATGAAAACAAAATCTTCATAAACTACCTGCAAAGCACTTCTTATGTTTTGACAATACTCCATTTCGCTTGGAAGATATGTCTTTATTTAATTTCGAAGTTAAGCGTTCTTAGTCTTTGACGGTGCTATTATTTTTACAGCAGCTGTCTGTATTTACGAATGACTGTTTCTAAAGTAACGAATAAAAACCTGAATAATTCTCTGGAGAAAAATTTCAGGATTCTGTGGAAAATAGAAAAGAACACTTTTCTAAGGGAAGAGAAGTTTATATTTAAAGTAAATCAAACAAATACATTATTTAATAGAAGAAAATTTGGTTATAAAGACCTTATTTTGAGCTATTACATACATACATAATATGTATTTTACTAGTCTAAGCTCTAATTACCACTTGCGATATCAAATAAATCAAAAAATAATAACAAACAAATAAATGAATTCAATCCCCATTGATGGTATTATTTCGTTACCGTATCGTGTTTTTATTGAATTTGTAAGTCGCAATCAAAAACTTGAGAGACATCATATTTTAATTTTATACGATAGGCGCATGTGATATCAAAATTGGGATTCATACTCTGTTAATTTTTGCTACAACATAAAAAAATTAGCAAACCCATTTAACTCTTGTGCATATGAAGAGCAGTTGAATTAATCATTTCAATAAATTTAATATGATTTAATTAAATTCTTTAAATATTAGAAGGAAACAAAATAAACCGTTTTATTTTTTCTAAATAAAACAGTCATGGATACAAAGAAAATGTATTAAAGATTTTTTTTTTGCAGGAATAAAGTGAGTTAAACCTAAATATTTCCCGGCCCTTACATATAAAATATATTAAACACAAAAATTACTCTGCAGCACACGTACGAAATGCATCCGCCATAATGGGCTATAGCTGCGTGGGCGAAGTTACGGGTACGGTGGACGTGTTCTGACGGGGATGAGTTTTACTGGGCTTCTTCTCATCAGCACCCGTTCTGGTCATAAACTTATTTTTATAGATTTGTTTCGTGAACACACAATTTATGCACCTTAATTTTGAACTAATTGGTTTTTAACTATCTCTTCCTACGTCTTAATGAAAACGAGCGAAATCGGTTTCAAAATTACTGAGATATGGACAAAAAAATTTTTTTGTGTGAGAATTCACCCGTTTTTATTACAAGTTTGTTGCGCATGTTCAGGTGCGTAAAAGTTGGCACAATCGATCTTAAAACAATTTGGAAGTAGAGTTGGAAAAAATTCTTTTAACGAATACGATTTTTAAAAATCAACTTTTGTTGGTGTTTTCTTTTGTAAGCGGACAAAAACACTTTTGGAATGAGATATAACGTTTTTTTTTTTTTTGTTTAACATTCAACTTGTTTTATTTAGGTGTATGCTTGAGGAGAAGAGTCGTATATTTTTTTTCCCCCAATATTTTTTGAAACACACCAACCCTGTACTACGCCTCTTTACGAGTGCTCTTATACAAGAATAAAATAAAAAAAAATTAAATCGCTCAACATATTTTCAATCAATATTATGCACAAAAAATATAGATGAGCATGTTTGCTATTAAGTTTTTTTTTTACTGATGTGTAGTTTTGGCAACCTTTTCTTTTCATCTTTATCTCGCTAAACTATTAAAACTATTGTTATAAGAAAAAATGCAAACTTTTTTCCTGAAAAGAAAACGGCATTAAATACTTGCAACTCACTGTGGACCAAAAAAATTACTTTCCATAGTTACCGATTTTAAAAATAGATTATTCACTTGAAAATAAATACCAGGGGCCAAATCGCACAAATCGTTGCATTCAATATCGAACGAATTCCGTCGGCTATGCGGTTGTGTTTGTTGTTCATTTTGTTTTTGTATTCGATAGTTCATTAGATATCGAATCCGTCGATTTGGCCTCAGGAGCTGAATTAGGGGATTCCTGACCGACTGAATTCTGTATATGTACATATATTGTGTGCTGGTTGTTTATTTTACTTTTGTTTTACATTATTTATATTCGATAGCTCATTCGATCGCGAATACTTTAATTCAAAACCAGAATTTTAACTGCATATGTAAATCACCTTCCAGAAAGAAGTTTTAAAAATTTTGTTAAAATTAAAATTGTATTAGAAAAAAAATTTTTTTTTTCTGATATTATATGAGGACTGCTGATATTATATGAAAAAATATGATTTATTTGATGAAACGTAATCTTAAAAAAAAGTCACGAATGACAAACATTTTTCACACATGTTAAAAAAACACCCTCTTTTCTGTCGAATTTGCACTATTTTATAGCAACAAAAATAGAAACTGATACTAGTACGTATGTATGTATGCATTTCCTTTTTTACAATTACATATACATATATGTATATATTTTTCCCACTTGATTACCGTTTTTGTTAAATAATATTTAAGGAGAAAAACTACACCTTAAGGCGGAGACAAAAACTCATGCGAAATGATTTTTGTACACCGAAAAATAAAACAAACATTTTCTCTCATACAAGACAATGTGCTTATTGCAGAATAAGCTGGCGACTTCAATGATTAATTATTTAGCTTAGTCGTCGCTTTTTGGTTAATCTCATATAATAAAAAAAAAAATACATAATATCTATGGTTTTAATGATCTCCGTCCAATGTTGTTGACGGAATATTGCTAATAAGTGATGAGATGAAACTATCAACTTGTTTAGAATTTAACCGATGTGTTAAATGTATGTATGTATGTACATAGATTAAATACTAGGGCTAACAACCGCAGCTAAAATATGTAAGTTAAAAATATATAAAACATTTATTACATTTCTACATACGTACATACAGATGTATTTAGATGCTGAGGCATTGAGCTTTGATCTTTTTTTTAGCACTCAATGATCTGTTTCCAGTTTTATTTTTCGAGTTTTTGGGTTGAGGTTCGTAAGTACGTATATGTATACATACATCTATCTATCTATCTATCTATCTATCTATCTATCTATGTGCATATGGCTTGAACCATTAAAAAATAATGAATAGTTACAAATTTATTTATTGAAATGTTTACACAGAAGAGAAAAACATGTATGTATGTATGTATGTATGTATGTATGTATCTATGGCAACATATTTCTGTTAAGCTTTGTATGTCTGCATGTAAAAGCGTTCTGTATTAAGTTTGAGGCAACCCAGCAAACGTAAGTGTCGATTCAAAACCTAAATTAGTAATTTGCAATGAAACTCTGTTTCATCTGTTGGAATTTAATTTCGAAACAAATTGAAGGGAAAAAAGGAGAGACTAAATTCAAAATAAAAAAATTAATTTATTTGCTATTTTAATTGTTCGAGCCTTAAGGTCACTTGTTTTTTTTTATAAGTGTTTATTAAGTTTGATATTTCGATATCACAATGGATATCTTCCTCAGGAATGTTTTGATGTTTTTTTCAAATTTTTTTTTACAATTTCAAAAACAAAAACAAATTATTTGTTTTTGAAATTGTTAAAAAAAATTTTTTTTAAAAAACATCAAAACATTCCTGAAGAAGATATCCATTGTGGTATCAAAATATCGAATTTAATAAACACTTATAAAAAAAAAAAAAACAAGTGACCTTAAGGCTCGAACAATTAAAATACTAAACAACAAAGGTCGACAAATTAGCATCAAAAATTTATTTATTTGCCACAACTACGGCAGCTCTCAAACAGGCAATTCTCAAAGGTTATAGAATGTGAATTCAGTTATGTATTTGTCATGTCCTTAGATTTTTATATACACTGAAGTGATCGTGCAAGACAGGGTTCCCAACTCTGGTTTGCAGATGCCTCCATCTGCACCTTTTCTAGATGGAAGTTCAAGCCATAGAGCTTTGTGTGAGGCAATGCTTACGTGGGAATATAGCTAGAGCCGACATGTGCATTTTCTGTGATAGTCAAGCAGCTCTAAAATTATTTTTTAAGCAACCAAGCGTGCTGGACATTTTTTTTCAGCTATTACACTGGCGAACCGGCTCAACGAACACAATCGTGCTTGTTCCGTTTCTCTAAGTGTTAGAGAGTTTGTTAAGGACCAAAGAAAAAGTAGTTGAATTTTCTTTAGTCATATATCAAACTTACGAGCAATTCGAGAACCGTAATGAACACCAATGTTCGGCGAACTTGCTTGGAATGTCATAGCCGCTTTAGACAGCATCCCAGGTTTGACTTTGTTGGTCTGCTGGGAAATTGAAAAGAAGAAACGAAAAATATCTAGAATAACCTTTGCGAGACAAATTATAATCTAAACAAATTCATTGATATTTTTCAATTAAAATTAAGAAGAAAAAAAGCCACTGATGTACATACATATACATATGTATGTACATAATCATACAAACAAGATTATGTATGCATGTATGGCAGGCAGTTGATTGTGGTTTTCAGTTTCGTCGTTGCCATGAAATCCAAAAACAAAGTTAAAATTCGAAATTTTGTAACGTTTTACTGGTGCTAAAATTTTGTCTACCTTTCACAACAAATAAACAAAACTTGGGTAAATAGTGTACGAGTATATAAATATAAGTACGAGTAGATACATATATAGTAAGTTGAAATGGCAATCAAGCGTTTCCAGAGCATACATATGTACACATGTTTGCGTGTATGGATGTACGTGTGCAAAGTTAATAATGGCAACAAAACGTTGTTGTATCCGAAGAAACACAAAAATAATAAACATCGGTATTTGCTGCGTGACAACAAAAACCCCTGCAAAATAGCAACAATGGAAACTTGACAGCCAGCAGTAAAGATGAAAGAGGTTCGAATGCAACACCAAATAAAAAAAAAAATTACTTTACTCACTCTTTTTTTTTAAGTTGCGTACTTCTTTTTAAACACAATTTTTTTTAAATTCATTTTCAAATACATCACTTTTTGATGGCAAATTTTGACAAGCATTTTATTTCTATAACAAAATCATTTTCAACTAATTATTTGTTATCCGTTTTAAGCTGTGCCAAACAACTGGACAGGGTCTAAATTGAATAATGGCTTTGAATACGAGTATCATGACTCAGGCCGATTTGAATGAAGCGGCAAAATTGCAGAAACGCCAGCAATATGAGGAGGAACGTAAGAAACGGATCTTCAATGCCAGACAGCGTTTATTTGGGGTAAGATAAAATAAACTCAAAGATGGTCTGGCGCTTTATAACTTTCCATATTTTGTGTACTTTAGCTTGATGTCGCTGCTTTAGAGCGTCAAAAGGCCGAAAAATCGAAATTGAAGCAAATGGAGGACGAACTTAATCTTCGCTACGAACAGCAAGCGGAAGTGATACAAAAAGTGGTGCTCAATAAAGAACTGGAACTGGAGAAGCGCAAACGTATGCTGGAGAGCGACATAAACTACTATCGCCGCCGTTTCCAACGCCCTGATCAACGTCGTGAGTTTGATCTCAACGATCCCGAATGCATAAAAAAGTCCCAACCGTTACGTATAGCAGACGATGATATTTCTTTGGGTATTTCATCGGCGCAAATATTTAATGGTGAAGATTTGGGTCACCGGGAGCGCAAACAGAGGCAGCGTACACAACAACGGGCCTGGTTGGATCAACAGATATTGGAAAGAGAAAAAACTAACGCTGCTCTGCTACAGGCCGACAAAGCTTTTCAAGAGTCCATAGCATGTCGCGAAAAACGTTTAGCAGACACCGCAAATTCGGAACGTCAGCTGCGCCATCGCATAGAAGATTCTATACAGCAGTATAACTGCCAATTGGCCAAGCAAAAGCGCGACAATGACATGCGCAAGCAGCAAGAGAAGCATGAAGACGACCTGGCCGAAATATACAATATGTTGACCAGTGATATGTTAACGGAAAATCCTGATGTGGCGCAATCGAAGACACATCCCAATAAGAAAATTGCTTTTATGTATCGTGGCATGACCCCCGAAGAATTGCAGAAATTACGTCAAGATCAAAAGCAGCAAATGCTGGATAATAAACAAATGAAAACGGCCCAAGAACGAACAGATAAACAGTGGGACTTGTATGCCATTAATATGGATCGTGAATTAAAGTTAAAGGAATTGGAAATGCATCGTAAGAAGCGAAAAGAGTTTGAAAAGATTTTGGCAGCAAACAATGATTTGGCGAAGGAGCAACAAGTTCAAAGAGATTTAAACAACAAAATATTGAATAGAAACGAAATTTCCAAAGAATTTTTTGCACAATTTAATAAAACTACGCGTTAGTTTATTAATTAAATAAAATGCATGTTTTTCTAAATACATAATTAAAGGAAACAAAAATACGAACGTAAGAATTTTAAAAAATTAAAAATTTACGATCTCCAAGAATAAATAGCTTACAAAAATGTTGAGGGACGCGTGGCGACTCAAAAGTATATACATATGTATATAAGTTGCCAAGAATACGTCCAGTGAAAAATCGCGAAAAATTACTTAGAAGTTAAAAATAGAATTGAATGAGTTTGCAAACTTTTTAGGGAACGTAACTCGAGAAAAATCGTAAAGAATTTACAATTCTTTATGAAAACTTTGAACAGTTGCAGAGCACCTACATATGTATGTATGTATCTAGCCAAAAATCGCAAAACATTACCACAATTCAAAAATACACATAAAATAGTTTTTAAGGATTTTAGGCAAGAAAAAAATGCTGGTTAAAATTTAAACGAAAATATAGGGGTGTGTTCTAGGTTTCGACTCGGATTGACTTAGCAAACTTTTTTGAATCCCCTGAAACCGAACTTTTTCGGTGTAGTGCAGAGATGATTCTCTCTGTATGAGAAGTTTCTGCATTTTGTTTATTATTGTAACTTCCCAAATGTGTGCAACACCAAAATTGAATTAAATAATATCTGCCTTTCAATATCCCAGTTGTGAAAGTAATCTAATGACGCCAAGTTTTTGTTAGAAACTAATACTAAATTTTCGTATAAAGTATGGTAATTTCACCCACTGGGTGAATCAAATGTAGTTTACAATAAATAAAAGTTTAAGTAAATGATAAACAAACTACGTTTTATCTTTATCCCAAAAACTCGCTCTAAGCAGTGAAGGTTTAAACAGTTTTCAAGGTTTTTCGAGCCTACCAACGAGTTGAGTTGCATCGACGATATGTCAGCAGTGTATAGACGGCAGAAAAGCGAAAACAATTAATAATATGTTTTAGAACGAAAATAATAAATTTGAATAATTTTTTAAATGGCATCATGATTTTGGATATGAAACAATTTTCAATGGAAAATAGTTTTGGTAAGAAAAATTAATAATTAAATTAAACTTAAAATTTTCTAATGTTTTGCATAACTGCTGTCAGTATTAAAAAAAAAATCAACAAAAATGACAGCCCTGTCTTGAAAAATTGTGTTCTGAATTATGGATTTATAACATTATTCACAGCTGTGTTTTGTTTGTTTTTGACGAACGTAAATCTGTGTGGAATTAATGAAAGAAGTCCTCCGAATACAGTTGGTCTTATTACAAGAAAAAATCTGAAGTTTTTGGAGGTGTCATCAGTCTATTTTTTTCATGATGAAATTTCAAAACCCAGCAAAAAATGAAACAAGCAACAGTTTTCATCACAACACACGGCTGCCAAATGTTTTCATTTTTCGAACTTATTCTTATTTTTCGAATAAGTTCGAAAAATTAAAACATTTAGTGAAAAACAATTTCAAACACAAACTTATTGGAAATACCCACCTATAAAAACCTTTGTCTTTCTCGGACATGGTTTTTCCATGCTGCGGAAACCAAAAGGATAATAATCTCTATAGTTTTCACTAACAAAACATTTTTATTTTGCTCAAGTTTTTCTTATATTTATGCACGCAATATCACAGACCACCACTACCACTGCATACACACACACACACACACACACATATGTACATACATAACAATCTTCAATTAAAATTTAACACGTAAAACACGATGAAGAGAAAAACAAAACATTCCAGGAGAAAACGCACAACACAGGAAGATACTCGTATTAAGAAAATTGTAATCGAGTTAAAAAAAAAGCAGCAGCTGTCAGTGATGGCATTCAAAGAAGGACACATGAATAAAAAGAGGAAAATGAAAAAGCAAATGAAACAGAGTTGAAAGAAAAAACCTTCTACAGCAACATGGAAAAAGAAGAGGGAAAGAAAAACAACCCCCTGAAAAATAAATAAACTATCCAAATAGTAAATAAGAAAACAAAAACATACAATAACTAATCGGGGAAAATAAAACATGTTAAAGATATGAAAGGTTGTAGTAAAAATGAATGATTTAACCCAGCAAACAACAAACCGATAGTTTGAAATAAATAACGCACAGTGGTATGGCTTTCTACATTCAACTTGTGAATCTCAACAAAGCCATACATATGTAAGTGGCATCGACAGCACAGTTATGGCCAATACTGGTATTGACAATAGTTGGACTACTATTGACAACTTTGTAGCCAATAATGTCAAACAGGGTGTCCGGCGGAAATAACACCCTGTTGTTTTGCTGCCATCGGTCTTCACAGTTCATATTTGGCAGTGGTGAAGTAGAGACCTGGCAAATTTATTATGACGATGCCACTCGCATACAACCAAGATTACAATGGAATTACTGCGAGTCCTCTTTCCGCAACAACCTATTTCAAGATTTATTCTCTATATTCATTTATACCTTCCTAGGCGGACACCCTGAATGTTTTTAGTCGTCCTAGCCTCCCAAATTGACTGCATTTTTCGAACAACTTTTTAATGGCTTCAAATAGTTAGCTGTCTTCGAGCCTGACTTAAATAGCCAACTAGTTGCAAAATTAAAAATAACATAAATCTACTCCACTATAATTTTTCTCTTTTACTACAAATTTAAGAAATATTTTTGTTATTTTTCATTACCCTTCAACTTTGGCTTTTGCAACGTTATAAAAATAAATGGAATTCAAGAAAATAATTTTCATTTTGAAATCAAGCCTTTGTGTTTGCTGGGAAAGGGGTACTTAAGTAAATGAAAATTAAGAAAACAAATTCAACAAAAGTCAACCTTTGAGAAACACTAAAACAATCAATTCTTATTTCGATTTTCTTTGGATTTGAATTAAGAAATTAAAATCGAAGCGAGTTTCATATTTTACACCAACAAACAACAAATGTTTAATGTAATGTAAACATTACGAATTTAACTTTTATCAAAAGGTAATTGGCTGAAAATATTTAATATGTAAGTGGTGTGTGTGTGATGGGGATGAAAATATATACATATGTACACACACACACACACACACACGGTATTTCAATTGATTATAGTTATTTATTAGGTATAAGAACTCTTTAAATATTAATATTTTGGGATGAACACTTTCTAACTCGATTTCAAATAGTCGTGGAGCACGAAATGAACAACAAGATTTTGTTTCAGGACAACTTCAAACGCAATCGAAAAGTACAACAACAACACTTTACAAATAAACTACCCGTGAGTTAAATGACTTCTCGTAAGCATATCGGTGCAGATCATACTGAACTTATTTCAGTTGGTAAACTTTTTAATAGATTTTGTTGCTCGTTATTTAAAAAAATATTACGTTCGTTTTAAGAACAAAGTTAATGTCTGAATTCAGGTAATAGACCTTACAAAAACCGACCAGAACCGACTATTATGTTTATCCTGATGAATAATTTGAGGGTTTTCCACTCTCCAGAACCGAATATTCTGTTTATTCTTCTCATATCCATTTAAATGCTTTTGTTTTTTTTTTATTTTTCATGAAAATCGGAGTTGACATGGGCGAGCTATAACATCCTATTGGTGTGTGTACGGCGGCGGCGTAAATGTCCTTCTGGACGAAGCTCTTGTATAAACGGAATCTTAAGTGGAAACAAATGCAAATCTTTGTGCAAAATTGTGGCCAAAGTTGTTCTTTGAAGAGCAAGCTCCTAAGCACAGTGTCGAATTGAGGTTGATGGATTGTTCGTTGAGCAGCAGTATTGATTTCAGCCGATCTTGCAGTAAGTTGTGGTCCATGTTTGGGCCTATCAGCTACAGTCCCCATTTCTTCGAAATCATTCTGTTTTGATGGCACGTTGTTTATGTTTTTTAGTTTTTTTTTTACATTTTCGTATGTCAGACCCGCTCAGGAGTGATGGCAGTGGATCGGTTTGTTCGAAAAAAATTATTGGGGTTTGTTGCCCTACGGGTACCCTGGGACTGATTAGTTTAATGGGGCGAAATTTTTTTTCAGGGGGACGAATATAAAAAAATACAAAAAATTAAAATTTGGTCGACTCGATAATAATTTTTTCGATATGTTGTAGTAGGACTTCGATTGCTAAATCGACCCTCCCCTAATGTGTATGCATGTATTTAACAAAATGCCACGAATCCTTTTCTCGTGCACTCTCCAAGCAGGATAACAAATGAATGGTAAAGAATCAGAAGAGAGCAAAGGAAGAACAAATTAGAAAAATAATATTTAAACAGCACTCGACAAAAAAAAAGCAACATCTGTTTTAAATGAAAATAAACATAAACTAACCAAATGTGGCTTTCTGTTGCTTTCACATAAATTTATATCCTTTCTAAAACAACAAAACTATTTATAAAACAGTGGAAAATCTTAAGTGCAATAGATATGCAATAAGAAAATAGTACGCACATGATATAAAAAAGCTGTAGAAAAGAAAATACCTTACGAGAACTATTATTAAGTTAGAAAAAGACTTATTACAATTGCATTCACAAAACGGCAAACATATGTACACACCGGCATATCGATACAATTTAACATTAAAAGAGTCATAAGTCGAAAAATTGAAAAACAAATTTTATAATCGCACAATTTTCCAACATTAAAAGACCAACACTCTTGAGTTGGAGAAAACAAAATGGTTTTACCAACTACCGCTTTTTAGAATCAATTTTGAATTAATTTTTTTTTGCGAGTGGAGATACAGTCGACATTCGCATCATGTTGTTTAAATACATTCTGAATCAATGGACCTTTGCTTGACATCATGTGATTTCCAAAAACAAATTGTATCAAAAACCTGACTTAATGCTGATTTTTGTGTTTTTTCTTCTCTAGAATTAAGTCGTTTGTTGTTATATTATTCCCTACTTCAATTATAATGGCGGGTGCTGACGAGAAAGTGTGGCGGCTTCGAAACAACTACTTGTCCACCCTGCTACATGTGTTTGATGTCTTCTCTGTCTAATTTAATTAATATCAATCACAAGGATAATATAGAAAGAACTTGAGCCTGATAAACTTAAAACTTACAGTAAAATTTTATCTCTAATCGTGCTCATTCCGGTTCCAGAAAAAAATTCGACTACTTTCTCTTTAGTCTCTTTCAGTTTAAAGCTTCCAAAACTCGTCGACTAATTGATATTTTTTTTTTTTTAGATCTGTAAAAGCCAAATTATTGCTAAAGAAATAGCAATAGCTAGCAATAATTTGGCACTATGATTTCAAAAACCGGCAGTTGGTAAAATCGTTTTCTAATCGACCTTCCATCTTCGCAGTCAAATGACGATTTTCAGCATATTGTTTATATGGTTTTCTGGCTATAACTCGTCGACTAATTGATATTTTTTAAATCTGTAAAAGCCAAATTATTGCTAGAGACCAATAGCAATAGCTAGCAATAATTTGGCTTTAACAGATTTAAGAAATATCAATTAGTCGACGAGTTATAGCCAGAAAACCATATAAACAATATGCTGAAAATCGGCATTTGACTGCGAAGATGGAAGGTCGATTAAAAAAAATTCAAACTAACATAAACAAACACCACGATATGGGCGGTGCGCGTCTATTTCCATTCTTCACTCTCAGAATCGACCTAACTTTTGCTAACTTGAATTTATTCCACAGTCTTATTCATCCTTATTGTGTTTGGCGTTTTTGCCAAACACAATATATAAAATACGATACTTTCCAATATCTATTACAGTAACGCCGTTAAAGTTGGCGTGTTTGAATTCCAAAAGTACAAAATATACATATGTAAGATGATTGTTTTTATTTTTTATTTTTACTAAGAACTTTATTGGCACAAACATGCGAAAATTGGCGGTATAATTACAAAGTACATAAAAAGCGCCAAAAGTTGGAAAAAATATGTATATTAAAAATGTTTATACAAAAATTCATTTAAACAATCTGAGCTGTTGAAAGAGCATTTTCCGAAAAAAAAAATTATTTCTTAAAGGAGAATATGCAACATAATTATACTATAAGTGTTGTTTTTCGCCAACATTTTGCCTCGAACAATCACATTTTTCTCGAGTTATGATTGTGTATGAGGCAACGGTTTGATAACATGCATTACACTTCTTCTAACGTATACTTGAGCAATTAAAAATGTTTAAGAAAAAAATTACAATTAACAAAGAGAGATAATGTGTTGCAAAGCGATGAACAAAGTGGATACATAAAAGCATCTTAAGATAATGTTGAAAAAAAAAGAAAAACTAAAATAGAAAAGATGACATGCATTTTATTTTAAAATGACAACAAATAAAAGAGCTCACAAAGAACAATAAGTTGAATGTAATAACAGGATAAAAGGAAAGAAAATTCAAAAAGAAAATATTATATGTCTACATAAAAATTTAAATAGTCAGATAGATTTGTTTGAAGCAAAAAAAAAAAAAAATAAGACATTAGAATTTTGCAGTTTGCAAGGTTATTATAGAAAAATAGATTGAATGCAAAAGAGCATTTTCGATATTGCATAGATATTGTACATTTGTATATTTTTTATGCAGGTGTCATACCCAGGAAGAAGATTGATTGCTTAATTCTGTGTAAAAGTCGGTGCAACTATTAAACTTCGACTGACGTTAAATTTAGTTGTTAGAACGAATCTATTTTCTCTATACAGGCACTAGAAACATGATGATGGGATAAAGCTGTTCTAGTGGTGGGTGGCAATCTCTTTCTGTATTAAACTTTGTCTTTCGAACTATGATAGTTGAGACAACGGTCCAATTGTTGAAGCTACAACTTTGAGTTGCATTTGTTTTTGGTTTAGGGTGCGATATAGTATTAGCGATGTCTGTGATTATGTTCAAGCCAATGTTTATCTGTCATATTTTTGTGTATACAATTTTTGTTCAAAAGAGGACTTATCTATAACTAAATATGTGTGCATGTTTATTCAAACATAAATTACAAAAAAGTGTGTGTGCGTATGTAGAAAGAAAGCAGGAAAGAAAGAAAGCAAAGAAAAAAAAAAAGAAAAGGTCAGTGGCCGGCCGGATAGATCAAAACTCTTAGATAAAGTTTGTGCTTAAATATTTATATAATTTTCAAAACAATTTTAATTAAAATTGTATATTAGGCCGGGGCAAAACTGTGTTGATTTCTCAATAGCTTTTAACATGAGAAAAACAAAGTTCCAAAACGATACATCAAAAAAATAATTTTTGAAGCGTCTGATTTACAATTTTTTTAATTCTATTTTTGTATGGGAGATTTTTTTGTTTTTGGATTTCTGTATACAGGAGAGGCTTGGTATTGGGTGAATGTGTTTGAAAAAAAAAAAAATATTAGACGTTGGTCATACATTTGACTCTTCTACGGAATTTTTGTTCTTTTCACAAGTTTGCGTAGAAATTGTGATCAAAGCAAGTATTCAACTTGATCCAGCCATTATCAAGTTTTAAGAATAAACCACAATTCACTTTGATGATTATATATAGAAAATAATATGTGGATATTGTGTAGATTAAACTGGATTAAAATTAATAAAAAAAAATTTGATTTTTAAATGATTTATTATAAATCGACTACAAACAGGTCGAAACGTGAGTAATTAGTGGTCAGTTAAAAAGTCATGCAGACATGGACAATTGACTAATCACAATATAGCAAAGAAAACGATCAGTTAGTACACCAGATGTGGTTATTAAGAAGCCAGTTTGAAGTTAATTGGAAATGTGCTGGACTTGGTACAGGAAATTGACAAAGTTTCTTCAATAAAAGTGGTGATAGCGCAGTCGATGAAACTGAAAAAACGGTTGGTATCAAAATGGTAATGCCGTAAGCAACTGTAATTCTTACTTTACCGCCTCTCCAACAAACAAAACCTTCATGTAGCCGAACTGAATTTCGTCTGTTTCCCATAAATTTATTATGTTTAACCACTTTAAAGAAGAGAGTAGAGGTGTACGCGGAATTAATTTTTATTTTTGCCTTTAAGAAAATCCTTTGAGAAAATCCTTTGCAATATAACGCTTTTATACCCTTTTACTACATTTTGCCAAACAACTTTTTCCTGGTATATTATTCTCTTTTTTTTCATTGTCTCTTCAATGAATTGAATTTTTAATTAAAAATCATGTTGTTTTATAATTTTGTCTGTATATATTTTGAGAAGCTGTTGAGTTTCTTTTCGGTTCTTTTAAAAGTTATTTTATTTATGGATATTTTCGTTGGCTTCTAGTTTTATTATTTATTCATTTTCTCTTGCAAACTTTGATGCTGTTGTTTTTGTTATTGTTTTCATTTTCTGCGCAAGTGTAAGTGTATGTTGCTGGTTATTTTCTTTTGTTTTCTAAGGTTTTATGATAAACAAATATAGAGTTTGTGTGAGTGAACTTTGGCAAACAATTTCGTTGATACGTACGCACATACATACATACAAAAGGTTGCCTGCCTTGGGGACAATAGCAACCCTGTTTTCCAAATTATGTGGTGAGCAAATATTAAAATTGTAAGAAACTTCTGCTAAAAATGTATTTCAAATCAATTCTAATGGAATAAAGCAGACATGAGGTGAAACAAAGCAACAATTTTATAATTAGTGTAAACGTTTTAATTCGTTCAATGTGTTTTGTTGTTGTTGTTGTTGTTGTACAAGTTGTAGGAATAAATTGTAGATATAGGCTAAATTAAACATAATTTTTCTTTACATTTGATACATTTTTTTTTTTTTGGCAAGCACTTGTCTGCCGGTAAAGTCAAACGATACGCGTACAATAGTGTTAATGTTCTGTAACTCCCATGACGTGAAACTTTTTTCAAAAATAATCAAGTAGGTGTCTTTATACATAGATATAAGAAATTTCGGTCACGTAAAAGTATTCCTCGTTATGTACATACATATAAGAGAAAGTGTGTCCAATGTGTACAATTTTCTATCGACCATTTTTAACTTGAAGTGCAAAAAATATTCAAAAACTAAAAAATGGTGGTAAGATGAAATATTAAATAAAATATTTTGCAATAAAATGTGTAATGAAAACACAAATACATAATTAATGTTTATGCACAGTTTATTTTATGCATGTTTTTTTCCTGCAAATGTATTCCATTTACCACGACTTTTAATCACAAATCACGAGTGGCTTTTATGTTTTGAAAATCAAAAAAATTTTTTATTTAAACTGCAAAATGAAATTACTGCACAGTAGTTAAAAAAAAAAAAAAAAAATTGAGCCAAGCACGAGACTAACTCGCACAGCAAAGGTTCCGTACTACCGTGCAAGTTCTGGACAAAGGCTAACCCTGGAGCCCTTTCGTTTTAAACTAGAGGCCGGACAACTACATACACGGTGTGAATTTCAAGGCTCTCTATCTTACAAACGAAAGGGTGTCCCCGTGTATAAACAGCAACTTTTGGTATACATATGTTATTGTGGAGGCCTGCGAACTACATACAGTGTGAAAATTTCAAGTTTCTATCTCTTACGGTTTAGAAAGTCAAGTCCATTTTTAAATTCAAGGGTGTCCCCATATGTGGGGCAACATTTTAATTTTCACTTTTTGCTATTTTTGTCATTTGTTGTTGCGTATGTAGGTCTGCTATCTATATATCTTGCACAAATTCCAGCTCCCTAGCTCTTCAAAAGGTTCAAAAGTTACAGCTAATTTTATCTTATTTTCACAGTTACTTGTATGGGGACTGCCTTTAGTTTTTAACTTTTTGCTGTTTTTAATATTTTAGTTATAGCGGCCGGTGAAAGTTTCAGCTCTCTAGCTCTTACCGTATGGGAGAATGGGGCCTGTGATGGACCAAGGACGGACGGACGGACGTAGAAGCCTCAGTAATAAGTTTCCGTTTTCACTCTATAGTGAGTAGGGAACCCTAAAAAGACAGTTGTAAACGAAAGGCACAGTGCTTAACTTTCTTTTTGTTTTTGGGCTACTGCAATTTTTTCGTTGAAAACGATGGACATTGTGAAATTAGATTTTCTTACGGAACAGATTGATTTCTTACTTAAAAACTATTCTTTCGTTTTTAAGCAACAGCAACTGAAGTTTTTCATGCCGTGCCCTAAATATGTATAGAACTTAGTGCCTGTTTCACAATTTCGTATGTATTCGCGCATTCTCATAAATACATTGGAAACAAAAACAAATTTCAATATTTCGTTTTTGTCTTGCAAGCAATTATGCGAACGCTTGAATAGGTTCGTAGTCGTGAAACTGTTGGCTAATTTTCTTTTGGCCTATTTTTTTTTTCAATTTCCAACTTACCTCGCTTTCACGAAAATATTCAAGTATTGAACGTTGATATTCCACTACTTCGTAGAAACGTTGACGATCATTTCGTAACAATGTTTCTTTTTCATCAGTTTCTCCAGCAATTTCTTTCGAACTGCTATCGTCAAATAACTGAGAACGATCTACAGACATGGGCGATAAAACATCGGATACTGACATGGGTGTGGTATCCAAAACATATTGATTTTCATCATATTTTGAAAGTTCACTAAAAATTCAAAGAAAGCAAACATATAAATATGTATGTATATTCGGGTGTGTGTCGCAGAAGACAAATTTGCACGAAAGTGAAAACGTAAATGGAGTAAAAATTTCCGTAATTCAATTCACTTCCAAATATTAAAGTGTAATTGATAATTTTGGAGAGCTTACATCAGAATAACGTTTAAGTATTATGCCACATAGTCATTAATATTGTTGTTGTCTCTTTGAAAAATAGGCAAAACCAGGTCGGATTGCAAATTTTATGTATTTCTAGAAAAAATATGAAAATAAAGAAAAGCAAATGTTTGTACAATTACAGAATTATTTATTTATTTCCATTTTCAAATAAACGTTGATTTAAAAGAAATAAGACAAATTCGAAATGAATTATTTGTCCAAAGAAAATTAGATGTGACATCTTCTTGCTTAGAGCGTGTACGTGCAAGCAATCCAATAAAACAATAATGAATGTCTCTCCGGTTAAGTTCAAAAAGCACAGAGTTGAAAGAGAAACATGCATGGTTGTATCTTTAAGTTTTGTCTATCTATTTAGCGATTGACACAAATTTTTATGAGCCTGTACATATTTTTGAAGCAATCTGCACAAAAACGTAAGCTTATTGCGTTTTGTGTGTAATTTTTCTTGTTTACAACAAGATAGTGTGTAGAACAGAAGCATCCATATTTAGAAACAAACCAGGTATCTGTGTCTTGATATTTTTTGAATTTATGACAAACTAAAGAAGCCAAACAAAAACGTTAGGAATGGAAAAAAAGCGGAAATTTTCGCTTTCGTACAAATTCTGTGGCACAACTGAATATATAATATTATCAATACAAAAAATAAATATTTTTGGTTTTCATCATTGAAATGAATTTCTGTTGTTAATTGCATCAAGAACACAATTCTTATTTGTTTTTTTTTGTTTTTCTTGAAAATTACCTTCTATCTGTTAAAATGTGTTGCTGTTGGAAATGTTGCTGCTTCTGTTGATATTGTTGTTGTCGCTGTTTTTCATAAGAAATATTTTCTTTATCAACAACAACATCATGACTAATTGTTGTAGCTGCAATTGTTTCATTTTGTTTCTTTGCCGCCACTACCGTCGACGACTGCTGTTCAACTTTTTCCACTTCATTGTAATCCTCATAAACTGAAAATGTTTTAAATTGTTCCACTGGTACAACTGTTGCTTTCTTCCCCACCAACGTTGCATCATCTTTGCCATTGTTGTTGTTATTATTGCCCTTAACATTGCCAACATCACGAAGTGTCTGCCAGGAAAATATAGATAAATAAAAAACAAATTAAAAAATGAGGAGAAGTGTAAGACACCATAAACAAGTAAAAATAACACAAATAATAATCTCGATTAAACAAATAAAGAAAAGCAAGCAGTAAAGGCAAAAAAAGAAAAGTGGAAAAGCGACCAGTAAAGGAAACCAACAAAAATTGAGACAAAAAGAACAATACATATTACAAAAACGAAACAAGTTGCTTTTTATCATATTGTCACATTGTAATCTCTTGAACAGATGTTAGGATCCTTTAAAGTTTAATTTATAAATACTGATTTTTGTACTCGCAAAAAGGCAGTTGGATGGCGATGCAAAGAGTTTAGGACATCAAAAGCTAAGTAACAAATTTTTATTTGCTAAGAAAAAAATTATTTTTATTTTGTTAATTTTGAAGACAGACTGACACACGCAAGAGGCCACTCTCAGTTCGCTGCTGTGGTCTTAAACCCTTCCAAAGCCTATTTATTAGATCAGTGGTGTGTGTAATAATAGTGGTGAGACTCTCAAAACATACAACAACCACATACGCCCAACAACGATCCGCCGACAAAAAAAAACTGGTCCACAATAATTTTGTATAAAAACTAAACAAAAGAGAGGAAATACACAATAAATATGCGCAAGATTTCAGCTAAAACTGGGAAAATATTTCCCAGATTATTACTAGATACAATATGAAATACCAGATATAACACAAAAATCCTAAATGAATATTGTTATGAAGATTTCCCTCAAGAAAACGAGAAAAAAGGTAAACAAGCATGTCGATAATTGACAAAATGAAGCCTGTTGTATAGTGGCTTTCCAATCGTTTTATAAAACGATCATGGACATATGGTTAGATAAGATTATAATGGCTATAAAATATGTCTAACTCTTAAGTAATGATTAATAATCAAATTCATTACTAGACTTTTTTTCTCTTTGAAGATAAAGTAATTGATTAAAAATCACACGATTACTTTCAATTTTTTACAATTAGAAATTTACTACGATTGGGCACATTTTTGGAATGTACCCAAATTTGATCACATGTAAATGGAAGCCAAGAATGAGATCTATTTACGTGTATAAAGGCCATTTTTCATTTGTATTTGAGATCTTTTTAAATTTTTTTTTTTAAATACTGAATTAGTGAAATATCGGTGATCTCGGAAAGAATTTGGACATACATATGTATATGGGAACATTTTTGAAGTGTAACCACATCAAAGAGAAATTCAAGAGTGTGTTCAATTTAGTGGTATAAGTGCCATTTCTCAATTGTAGTTGAGATTTTTTTTTAATTTTTCAAAGTTTGCCTAAGTCGTGAAAAATTGGGACCTCTGAAAGAACTTGGACAGATATGTACACATTTTTGGAGTGTAACTCGATTGAACCGCATAGAAAAGAAAGTGGTCTCTTTAGTGGTATAAGTGCCATTTCTCAATGGTATTTCAGATTTTTTTTTAATTTTTAAAATTTTGACTACGTGAAAAATCGGTGATCTCTGCAAGAATTAGAACATATATGGATAAATTTTTGGAGTGCAACTCAACTGAACTATGGAGAAAGAACTCAAGAATGTAGACCATGTAGTGGTATAAGTCCATATCTTAACTGTATTTGAGATTTTTTTTTTTTTTTTTTTTTTTAATTTTGACTAAGTAAAAAATCGAAGATCTTCGAAAGAATTTGGACATACGTATACATATGTACGTATATGCGCACATTTTTGGAGTATAACTCAATTGGACCACATAGAAAAGGAAGCCTCTTGGCTTCAAATAATGATCTATTTACGAGTATAAAAGCCATTTCTCATTTGTATTTGAATTTTAAAAATAAATTTTTTTTAAATTTTGATTTAGTGAAAAATTGGTGATCTCTAAAAGAATTTGGGCATATATGGGCACGTTTTTGGAGTGTAACTCGATGGGACCACCTGGAGAAGGATGCCAAAAATGTCGTCTATTTAGTGATATAAAAACCATTTCTCAATTGTATTTGGTTTAAAATAAAAAAAAATTTTAAATTTTGACTAAGCGAAAAATCGGTGATCTGTTGATTTATTTCTTTTAAAATGTGAGTTTTTACAATTTGATTGTTTAGCGATTTTGAGTATTGTTTCCTGCTTACTTCTATAGCCGTTACCACGGTAGCACCAGGCAAATTCATATTTAATTTGTATAAGGATTCAAATTTGCACATTTTCAAACTATTTTATTAATTTAAAAATTTTTCTACAAATTATTTCGCCTCTACAAAAAAAAAAAAATCGAACGATTTTGAAAACAGTATTATATTTATGTATATATAATATTTATTCTGAATAAGGCCCCATACATAGCCTAAGCTGAGTTAAAGTGAAATTGTGCATTTCGCTAACTTTAAAGGCATACATACATATGTACATATCTATGTATGTATATGTTAATATACAAAATTTATGTGATTGAAAATAATTAAGTTTCTTGTGCTAAAATATTTTTTATGTTTCTTAATTAGCATAACTTAACACGCATTAAATAGATGAAGTATACAATAACAAAAATATATAGGGCTTCATAACAAAAAAAAAACGAAACAACAATAACTAGGCTATACCTAGATTTTGTGTGTAAATCTATGTGAACGATGACAGGAAATTAATTAGCACAATTTTTTTTTTGCTATAAATAATACCGCAAATACGTAAAAATTAGTCTTGGTCATTATTATTCATACGACAGATTCAAATTTGATTGATTTTTCGTAGCATGTTTCAGCTTAACTCGGTATATCGTATTAGTATTTTTAACTCCTATTTTTGTTTTGCCTTGAGAGAGTTAAAAATACTAAGAAATGATCCAGAAAAACAAAAGTAAATATATATGTATACTCTCATTCTATTTTACAATTTTGCAATATTTTTTTTCGCGGATTTTTCCGCTTTTATACTTTGCTGTATATTGTGCTACTGCTTAATTTTTTCAGATACTGCCGGTCTATTTTGAAATCTTTTTTTTTCGCATATATTCGGGTTTCGCTACTACCTAAGTTTTTTTACGTGGTGTAGAAAGTCTATTTTTGCATAATACAAGTTTTTTGCGTTATTGCTCCGTGTGTTTTATGCAAATGCTTAACTTTCTGACAAAGTCTTCAAAATCTATTTTCGCATATTGCAAATTTTTGCACTATTGCACCTGATTTGTCTTTTCGATGCATCCGTTTTTAAAGTTTAGCAACTATCGTATTTCTGTTTTTGAATTTTTCCATATTTTCGCAGCTTTTCGCGCTATGCTGTTCGCTACTACTTAACTTTTTTTTATAAACACTGCTGGTTTATTTACGGATTTTGGCTTTATTGCACTCCATGTCTTTTGTGCAATTGCCTCAATTTTCTTACAAACAGTTTGATGTATTTTTTTAAGATTTTGCTAAATCCTTAGCGATTTTCGCACTTTGCACATTACTAGGGTTTCCTCAACTGTTTTAATTTTTCAAAACTGCGATATTTCTATTTATATAAATGCAATACCTGGTTTTACAACTAAAATTTTCTCTTTTGAAGGTAACGAATGACCTATTCAGTAAAAATAATGTAAAACATAATAAACAACAAACACATAGCATCAGCGCTAGAGTTCGTTCGATCGCAAGTGGAACGAATTGACTATGGTTTTTTTTCGTTTTTTAGAAAAATTAAAAATTTTGATTATACTACTTTGGAAATGGGTGTGCGACCATATTTAAGTATATAAAAACTTGTGTGTATGCATGTTTTAAATGTAAACGTGCCCTTCGTTGTTGTTGTCTACGACGATTTTTTTCGTTTTAATTTTCTTTTTATATAAAAATGGCTTAAGGGCTGTTTTCTTGATTGCATACTTTTGTTATCTTCCCTTTAGTTTTTTTTTTCTTTCTCTTGGTCAATGAACATTTTGTTGCCTTAGTTTAAGTTTTTAGTTTGGGCTAGCAACCCAACACATTTAGAAGACAGTGTCTTCCATGCAGTAAATAACGTGAACATCCACATGCTACGCATGCACTACTTCTTGTGTAGCTATGAATTTAAGTGACACTGCTATTATTAAGTTTTGTATGCGTTTTCCTTCTACTTGTATACATTTGTATACATACATATTTATTTTTCTCATGAAAATATACAAACATTGACGTTACACACCAATGACTGGTTTCTTCTCAGACATATTTGGCTTGCCGCAAATGTGAATTGGTGTAAGCATTTCTTTGTGTATGTGTGAATACTGATACACTGTTCCTTTTTTTTCTGTCTATCATAATAAATGCATTTTGTATTTTGTTGTCATTGGTATTGCTGTTTAGTTGCAGCCACTAAATAGAAAATTTTATTATATTTTTGTTTTGTGTCCTTCTGAATGACAGCGAAGAAGCAACACAAAAAGTAAAGTATCAAATAAGCGGGAATTATTTCATGAAATGGAAGTAGTAGTAAACAAAAGATGTCACAAAGAAAAAAAAGCAGGTATTGAAAATTCTAATTAAAAATACATATACATATAAGTAGAAGAGAAAACAGGGTTACTTTAAAGTCTATATTAATTTAATTGCTTTAAAAGCTAATAACATCATGCAAATAAGAACGATTGGAAAATGATTAGAATTTGAAAATGATATGCATTTAAAGCATCAGGAAAATTTGAAAATGATACGGATTTTTTTTTATTAATTCAATTTAAAAATCAAGCCTACAAGGCCAAATATGATTCACATTGTACTCCAATAACGTATAGTATACAAGAGGTATGAACAACAAATTTTTAAATTAAATTGCAGAAAAAATAAAAGTAAAGCTAAATTAAATTTTTTTAAAGATTATAGGTATAAAATATTTTTTTTTTAGATAGGAAGGAAGAAGGAAGGAAGGAAGGAAGGAAGGAAGGAGGAAAAAGCACACGAAAAATAAAAAAATGTATTTATTTTTTTAACCGATTTTGGGGCTTGTTGTTTGTTTTGCAAAATTCTCGTGGGGTGGTGTAGGACCACTGTAACTGTTTAAAACTTTTTAAAAATTTTGTCTTCGCAAACCCTGAAATTGTACAATTTTGCAACCAGTTGGAATGAATTCATACCGAAGTCGGCACATAAAATCGCGAATTCATAAACGGCTTCAAGCATTCACTATCGTATTTTTTTACATTTAATTCAATAAATTTTTTCATAGATTCTTGACAACCGGGCTATGCAATTTTCTCCTCCATGGCATACCCAACACATTTGGCGAGATTTTGCCAAAATCTACTTGAATAGATTTTTGTTTTGGAATAGGAAATCCCATGAAAACTTAAGGCCGTGTCAGATAAAACTTTGTTGCTTCGCGTGACGTTTATAACTTTGAAAGAAAAGCGTAAAACAAAAAGTGTATGTCACAATAAAAACTTTGACAAGACCCGCGCATTGTTTGTTTATCAATAAAATATTGAAGTTGTATATTTGATATACATATGTATGTACTTATTTGTAGTTTTGTTTAATATATTTTTCAGATGAATTTATTCATGAAATTTATTTATTTATTTGGAATTTTTTGTGATTTCTGTTGACGCCAAGAAAAAATAAAAGAAAATGAAAGCAGCTAATTGTCAAAGCGCGTAAAAAGATGAAAGATGCCCAACTTTTTGCTTTGCGTCAAATAAAATTTATGTGACAAGTGCAATATAAACATGTACATTTACCTTAAATGTCAAAGCGTGTATGTAACGCAACGCAAAGCAAAAGTTTTATCTGACACGGCCTTTAGATTTTCATCGAAATCGCGAAAATCTAGATTTCACTTTGGCGTGAATAGTCTATTAAAGTAAGAATTACAAAAAATACCAGCAAGGAAATCATCCGCATTAATATTGAGCAGCCGCGAAATTAAAAAAAAGGCAACTTGCTTTAATGCGCAATAAGCATTATATGTAGGTACCTAGCTTGGCAATAAATTACACATAATCTTTTTTATCAAATGCTTTAAACATTGTAAGCCGATGGTTGGACGTTGAATTAAAGTCATATATAATGAATTTTTTATCATTTTATAATTTAATGTTCCCTTTTATCGATTAAAAACAGCTGGCCAATATTTAAAAAAAAGTGTGTAAACATCACAGACGCGTCTTTTACCCATCACTAATTTGCAAAAAAGAGGGATAAGAGGAACAGCAAAAAAAAAAAAATTAAATGTGAAGTAGCAAAAATGTGCAAGAGGATGATGAAAAAAATGACATCACACAAATTATTATGGTCACATTTTCACTTCTATATACATACATACCTACCTACATACATATTTATATGCATGCATACTTACATAAAAAAATACGTACATATGTATACATAATTATTAAGTGCCTATCACCAACCACCTTTTTGTGCAAAGTTCATGTGCATTAAAATGTTAATATGTATTGAAAATTGCCACTATCAGGAACTTACATTATGATTGCTATTGTTGACTGCCATCACACGGGTATTAGATTTAAGTACGGCAAAATTGGCGCGTCCCTGTTTCAAAGAGACGCCACCAACACTGGCACCCAGTGGCTGTAAAACATGAGATTTTCCTCCAGCCACAATTTTATCCTTTAAGTGCATATTGCGAGGATTCTCCTTTTCACAATCTTGGGCAATTTGAAAAGCACTTTGGGTAGCCGCCATTGTTATTTAATAAATATATATGTAGAATGTATTAAAACAAATATGTGTGTATGTATGTTGCTACCACCAAATGCACAATTATTTTTTATCACTATGGTTGTATGTATTTCTTTACACTAGTTTTTCAAAATTGCCTCAAATTATGATGTTGTACGAACAGGATTATTTCTTTAAAAATAAACAAATTTCTCTCTTATTCCATTGAATAATTTAGTCAAACTTTGATTTAAAAATCTACGTTTGTAAATTAAACAATTGTATTTTTAACAAAAAATAAAAATATATCTTACAAAAACACTTTTCGAATATATTCTTTATTTTAAATAATCCCGTTTATTTTTTGCTTTCATAAATAAAATGGTGGTTTTTATAACTTTATTCTACGCTGTAATTCGCTCTACATATTTTTTTTTTGTTTTACAAATAATTCCCGTTTTGCTGAACAAAAACCTTTGCCAGCATTTTGTTTTTTCCGATGTTGATAATTTGCTTTTGTTTTCTTTTTATCCTCGCACACATATACGCACCCCAGATCGATCAATAAAAAGCCGAACACAAACGCTTACTAATCCACATACACGTACACTTTAATTGAACAACCATTTAAATTAATTCAATTTTATACATATTTATTTTCACTAGTGCCGTTTTTATTGTTAAATGAATAACAACATTTTTATTTAATGTATAATCTTTTATTTAAACACTTTTCCTGCACTAAAATACAATTTTGCGCACTTCGTTGCTCACGTTTGTGATGTTCTCTTGTTGCCGTCATAAAACTAATTGCGAGCCCGACTTTGTGATCTTTAGTGATTCTCGTTTTTTTTGAATTTGTGCGCTTGAATTCAGTGCTGCCACACTGCTGCCAACTGAAGTGGTAGAAATGTCTGAATTCGCCTCACATCTGCTAAAGCTTTATTAAAATGACTGTTAAGTTTTTGAATTAAATGGCATGTGGGTGATTTGCGTCATGTATGTCAGGCAAGATATGAAAAAAATATCAATACAAAATTTTATATAATCTCTAAAAGAATAGTTGATAATAAGAACTGGAGTACATTTATTTAGTTGTATCCACGGCAGATTAAGATCAGGTAGCTGCATTACGATACACCGCACAACACACACAAACTAACACACGCTTTTGCTTGTGTTAAGGGATTTTTCTTAAACACTTATATTTGTGCTTTGAACGCTGTGAAGATAAAAAATGAGAGTCAATAAACTTTTCTGCCAACAAAAATTCTTAGAATAAAATGGCAACAGCTTTTTAGAAAGCAAAGAAACAACAAATTTTGAATTCAATTCGCTTGAACATTTTCTCTCGACTTGTCATACGTTTTGTTGTCGTTTGCTATCATCTTTGACAACTCAGAAAATAAAATCGTGGAAAAATGTTAAAGTGAATTGGGATGTGGGCAAGGCCGCCAAAAATTTTTAGAATAAAATAGCGCCAACTGTTTTGTAAACAAGAGAAAAAAATTTGACATCTGAAAGTTCTTTGATGCAAGAAGCATAAAATGTGCTACCAAGTTCACCTTGAATGAATTCGCCTTGGGGATTCAGAAGCCTAATGGCCAATTTTAGAGTTGATACTCGAATGCCATTTAACTTTAATTTGCATTTAAGCATAGAATTTATTTTTTCAGCACTTATTTGATTTCAACTTAAATGAACAACTCTGGCCATTTAAGGCTCATTTGAGTTTTATAGATTAACCATATGGTTTTTAGTTGTGCTTAAAAAGTAAACAAAGCACACAATATCTACTCAAAATAAACATACTAAAATAAATATCTTTGAAAAAACTTTTTTCAACTACAGAATGCAGATATGAGCGAGAGAGAAAAAATATGTATCCTACATATTAGCAAAATATATTCGAACTTGTTTTATATTGAACTGTAAAAACGCCTGACATCAGCTGTTTTGCAAGTCACTTACGGCATGTTCATGTTCAGGTGTATGAACAATATTTTGTGCATACTTCTCTGATACACAATTGCATTAAGATAATTTCTGTTATTCCCTAATCGCGCAATAAAGAGGATTTAAATGTCACGGCTGCTTGACCTTTCTCTAGGAGATTTTTTGCTCCATTTAAGTTTTTTAAGAACATTTTAATTCTTGTCTTTCCTTTTATATCCTGTTCTTTAATTGCATTTTTTATGACAACGTGAGCGTACCATGAAAGAGGAAGTAGTTTTATATTTGAAATGGCTCGAAAAGAACATGCACTACATGGTAAATTCAAATAAATGGCAAAGATGTGCGTAATTCGGCCACGACCTTTAAATGAATTAAATAAACAAATATGTATGTGCATAAGTAAGTTTATACATATACAGATCCAATTAAAATACTTTAAGTAATACTTTTTTTTTGGGAATTAAAAGCCGACAAAGAAATTTTATATATGTACGTAAATGTTTTGTCCTTACGATATACTTATGTACTTCTCTTTGTTGATGAAGTCATTTAATTTCTTTTTTTTTTTTTTTCATTTTTAACTGCAACATTTTTATTCTACGTATTCATTTCAGTATTTTTGCAATTCCTGCCATAAAGTTTCATAAATTTTCATCAGCCTGTCAGCTTAATCCTTTTTGCTCTTGATTCGTGTAAAGGAAATTAAATTATCAGTTTTTTCGTATTGTTTTCATGTACATGCTATTCGTTGATTTTTGCATAAAAAAGAAGCAACAATTTGAACAATTTAACGATGACATTAAATGGAGGATTGCAGTGTTACTCAGAAATTTACAGATCATTGAGAATATACATAATAGGTCAAATTAATATACATAATAGGTTAAATTAAATGAAAAAAAAACAATATTTTCGCTTGCGACCAAGAAGTTTCTTTGAAAATATATGTTATTCTATATGAAATCAATTTTTGTTAACACTTACGTTTGAAAATCACAAAATTATACTTCTCACTAAAACACAAGTTGCACCTGCTCAAAGCGAATCCATTACAGGTGCCCGCATCCCAATTCGCTTCTACCATGATACAATTAACAAGGTAGCCTCGTCACCTAAACCGTTAATCAACTGACTACTTCAGGTTGTCAAGAGATTGCAGAGATGAAAGGCAGCCAAAACGAGATAGCTAATCGGCATAAGCTTAGTGCATCTCTCTTCTGTAAATGTAGAAGTGGCGTCTTTTTGACAGTTTGCATAAGTTGTACAAAAACAAAATGCATGTTATTTTTATTGAAGTTGTTCTTATTGTAGCGAAAAGGCTACCTTGTTAGTTGTATCATGGCTTCTACATTTTTTCCGCGATTCTCTGAGTTGTCAAAGCTGATGGCAAACGACAACAAAACTTATGACATCTCGAGAGAAAATGTTGAAGCGAATTGAATTGCGACCACCTATACTCGATTCGCCTTGCACCTGCTAGAAGAATTTTAATACCGTTACTTTGTCCAATCAAAAAAAAAAGTTTTAAAAACATAAAAAAGTGCTGCCAAGCCATAAACTACATCCAGTACAACTCTTTTAATATACAACGATGTGTAGTGAGCGAATTAATACCATTTTGAGATGAGTTTAATGGTGAGAATTTCGAGGTGAGTACTACAACAACATGCATTCAAGGGTTAAGTCCGCACTCACGAAAGCTGTATGCTTGAAATTCATGTATTTTTTCCTTTTGTTTAGCTTAGATTCAATTTCTTTCAGCACTTACAAGGATGTGTCCTTTATTTGTAAGACAATTTGACTTGTGTACACATATGTACTTACATATGTATGTACGTATGTATGTACATCAATGCAATCTTACAAGCACAGCTTATGAATTTCAAACAAAGCATTCTTGAAGACATTTTTTAAGAAAGAAAAAAAAAGTCATTGTTATTTTAAATTAAAATCATCTACACAACAAACGAAAAAACTTAAAGCTTGGTGAGTGTAAACGCCAAGCAAATTGCATATAGAAAAAAGTATCTACATTGTGCATACATACATATGTACATATGTATGTAAGTTATATGTATCCAGCATACGTACAAACATCAAAAGAAAAAATTTCGTATATTGTCATATAACCTTAAGGTTTTATGGCACAAGGCATAGTATTTGCTTTTTCTTTGGCATGTGAAGAATTATTTTGTGGGTATCTATGTATGTACATATGTATGCTGCCAGAAAAAGAACCCAAGTCCTTTGCTTTCAGCAAAACAAGTAGCAGGCAGGCACACAAGTACCTATTTCCATTTTTCTGAGTTTAAACATTTTGGCTTAGAACCAGTTTAGTTGCATCCTTTGACACAACTCAAAAGGATATGTAAATATTATTTACTTTAGTTATTAAAACATGCCGATGGCACGATATTCAGGCAAATAATTTTGTTTCTCGAGAAAAGGCAAAATTCTTGGAATTATCTGAAGTTAATTTTATGGAATTTCGAACCCACATACATTCGTTTCTTTCAAATATACCTTTTATATTCTACTTACATACTCATTACATACTTAATCAGGAATAAAATAAATATGTACATACATATGTATTTACCCATCGATTTTCATAAATGAGAGTTCATTTTATTACTATTACAGGTATGAAACTTTTTGAATACATTAGCCAAAACGGATTTAAATTTACTATATCTCGAAACGCGAAAAGCTGCTCTTTGACTATGTATGTATATAAATAAAGTTCTTGGCATGCCTCACAACAGATTACCTCGCATCGAGAGGTAATCTGAGGCATGATACAACTAACAAGGTAACCTTTTCGCTACAATAAGAACAACTTCAATAGCGGTACTCAGCGTTTGGTGCGTTTTTGGTTGCGACTATTTGCATTTGCGATTATATTGCAACAAATATTGAGCACCCTTTTTAACTACTTTGCAAATTTTATTGCACTCCAAATAACAGCTGATAAATTAATACACAATTTTTAATTTTTCACGTTTTATTTTTTTTTTTTTTTTGGTAATTGCTGTTGGCTCCATCTCTACAATTTTTTGTTTGCTTTGTTTTAAAATGTCAGCTGTTCGAGTGTCAGTGTTTCAAACGCAATACTCATGCGAAAAAAGCAACACGTAATTAGCGGTGCGTAAATGCAAAAATATTGCGAGTGCAACCTTGTATATTTTGTTGTTGGGTTGCAAAGAAAAAGCAACGATTTCCTGCATTCGCACTTACGCAAGACGTTTGCACCAAATAATGAACTACGCTAATAAAAATAACATGCATTTTGTTTTTGTACAACTTATGCAAACTGTCAAAAAGAGGCCACTTCTACATTTACAGAAGAGAGATGCACTAAGCTTACGCGGATTAGCTATCTCGTTTTGGCTGCCTTTCATCTGACGAGGCTACCTTGTTAATTGTATCATGATCTAAGGTAATGAAAGCTTTTTTTCTTCTACATGTTCTGTTTTTGCATCATTGAGATCTAGATGCTCTTTTGTTGATACAATTTGAACATTAACGCCGCGCCCTGCGTTAAGGCGGCTGTGAAATTTGACACATCCAAAGTTCATAGGGTGCTGATGAAATTATATTACGATGAAATTATAATATTAAATTTTCTTTACTTAATTGATATTAAATAAAATAGTGACAAACCAAGGGTTGAACTTAAGCCTGAAAAAGTCATTTAATATAAATGATTTACAATACAGAAGTTCGATGATATTAAAAAGAAAAAATTCAGTAAAAATATTCATTTTTAAAGCAATTTATTTTGCTTTCTTGTAAACATTTTCCCCCCAAAAGTATAGAAATTGAGCTTGTGTTCACACAAGCGCTAATCTGGCGTTCATTTACCTACTGCCATACGCTTATTTATTCTTGCAACTTAACAATAAATTTGTTCTGAAAAGCAATACGAATTACAACATGAAATTTTCTTCGAATTTCTTCGCCAACTTTTTTGCACAACCATGTCCACCACCGCCAGCACCCACCCACCACATGTCAATTTTATTTTGCGTCAAATAATTGCTATAAACAGTCATTATGTTTTTTTCATGCTGCATGAGTTTATTTGTGACAATGTTTCATGAAATATAATGTGCTGGAAGCTTAAAGTATGCAACTGTTTGTATGAAAAAAAAGCAAAAATAAAAGTTTGGAATTTTGTTCTTGTTTTTTTTTTTGCTGGCTTAGCCAAGTAGGAACTTGTGAAAACTTTTAAAATAAGTTTTCTTGTTATGGGACTTTGAGCCACCTTCACACCGAAACAAACACATGCCCCTTCAAACACACTCACACATACATACATGCAAACACTCAATCAACATAATGTGTGCGTGTGTGTGTGTGTATGCTTTTTTTTTTTGGCAATCTTCCTGTTAAATAGAGAAATATAAAACTAATCTATTTATTTTCCAGCATTCAGTCAATAGTTGAATGTTTTCTTAGTTGGCTGGTGGCCGGTTTCTTACATGGGTTTCAAAAGTTTGAAGGCGCTCTAAGCTACAGTGTATCACATCCTGTAGGGATTTGAGTTAGCTCAAAAAATAATTCATGGTTTGTCAGAAGCTGGTCACCTCTGACTCAAAAGCTAACTCATTTACCCCCTCTTTACACAGGCAAGTAACTTGTTGCAAGTTGTGTGTACATATTAACTACCCATACACTGACAGAGACAATAAAAGCTGTTGCTACTTGCTTGATTGTTTACACAGGCAAGTGCCAGCTCGTTTTTGAAAAGTCGTCAAAGAAAATGGTCTTAAAGAATATTGCTTTACTTTACAAAATAAAAGAATTAAATGAGAACAATAATAAGAAAATAATTATGTTGAAAGAAACTACAAAATCACTGTTCCATTTTTTTTGTTCGTCTCCAGTTTTTGTTCGTCTCCACGACCTTTTAATGTCTGGGTTGCCAAAGTATTGTGAAATGAACTACTATGTGGAAGCAAATTATTCGAATAGCTTTTTAATAATATAAATAGTAAATTTATATTACAAATCGATAAAGACCACATTTTAATTAATTTTTTTTATAATACATTAAAAATCGTTTCTTTGAAAGTTATCTATTAAAATTAATGTACATATAATCTTTATACGGTAACACTGTTTTTGCTTTTTCTCATTTTACTGACATGCAAGTAAAAAAAAAAAATTACTGGCAATCAAAATCTCTTGCAAGTTTGTGTAATTTGACAGTTCTACAATCTAAAAGCAATAGTCAGCTGGGCTTGTAAAGCTACCTGGTATCGAGCTGCCTTGTTTGAAGATGTTTACTGTTTTATTTTGTAATTATTTATGTATGTGTGCAACTATTTGCTTTAGCTTGTCAGATACAGCTGACCAGTGTGAAGAAGTGTTGTATTTACACTAGAACAATTTAGTAGCTTTTGTCAATAATTTAATAAAAAATCAACCAAAACTTTAATTTACCAATCTGGCACCTCTATGAAGCAAATAAAAAAGAAGAGTCGAAATAGAGTAATCGACATAATTCGAAATCAAGCGACTACATTTGGATCGCTGGTATTTTCGGGCGACATTGAGAAACAGGCAGTTAAAACTTTGTTATTGTGTGAGCAAACGGTGTCGAGTGATATTGCGGGCCTGGCACTAAAATAGCCATAGAGCAAATAAAAATTTGCTGAAAATTTTGTATACATCTTTTCCCAAATCTATTCCACTGTACTTTATTCTTTAGCGCTTAACTTTTCAAATCTAGCCAAAAATATGGCTAAAAACAAACTTTGCCAGCAAAAAGAAAAATATAATTTTTTGTGTCTCTCAAAACAAACAAAAAAAAAAAAAGAAAAGAAAAACAGTGGAAAACACATAAAAAGTTTCTTTTATTATGCTGTTTGCATGTGTGTGTGTGTGTGTGCAACTAAAATGAAAGAGCATCTAAAGTTTGTGTAACAACTTTGTGTAACGTTTCCGGTCGAAAACAGGAAAGCAAAAATAATAAAAAAAAGTGGACTTGCAGTTTTTTTTTCAATTTTTTTTTTTTTTTGGCAGGTATCGATGTTGATTTAAGTCTTTTCCTGTGAACAAAAAAAAAAAAAAGAGTGAGGTTATGATATTTTGAAGGTAGATTTAAGTGCCATAGAAACGGCACACGCACACACATTTATGGATAAGAGAAAAACATTTTTTTTCTTAGAAATGTTTTCTTTTTTGAGGCTTTAACAAATTAATTTGCCATAATTTAGTTGTTGTGATAAAGTTTTAGATTTCTTTCTTGATTTATATGGGTGTTTTGAGAATATATATTTATTTTTTCTGATTTTTTCTAATTTATTTTCATTTGTTTTTTTTTCTCATACAATCAATTTACGTCTCAGCGCCTCTGAGGCTTAAATTTTATTTAGGATTTTATGGTCTCTTCTTTAAGGTCTGTTTTTTTTCGTTGCATATTTTTATTGCGTTTGGCTGCAAAATCTAGGATTAATATTAATGATTTCTTTTTTTTTTATTATTATTATTATTGTACAAAAAGGGTCAAAGTTTAAAAGCCACAAAAAAGTATGAAAACTACAAATGAATCAACACCCTGAAAAAAGGGGTTGCAAAAAGTTATTAATCACCAGTTTTTTTTTTTTTTTTTTCTTTAACAAATTCTAATGCAACTCTACAGCAAGGAGAGGTCGACTCGTTAAGAGTAAATGAAGTACTTTAAAAGAGTTTTGTTCATAAATCCAATGAATTCCGACATTAATTTAATGGAAATATTTCTTAGTTTTCAAGCCACGTTGGGGTTCGTTGCATCAATGAATTCTGATTCATTAAATTTATATTAATGATGGTTGCATTAAATATATGAATTTTAGTCCTTAAGCCAATGAAGTATTTCATTGGTTTAATGACAAAACAATTATTAACTAAATGAAACGTTTCATTAAACATAGAGATTTTTTCATTGATCTAATGAAAATAGAACATAATTAATTTTCATGATTCGAACTTTTTCTTGTATAATTATTATTGTATTAAGTTTATCTCAGGCTCAAGTTCTTTCTACATTATTTTTTTTTTGTGATTGATATTAATTAAATAAGACAAAGAAGACATCAAAGACATTTAGCAGGGTGGACAAGTAGTTGTTTCGAAGCCGCCACACTTTCTAAATGTCTTTGATATCTTCTTTGTCTTATTTAATTAATATCAATCACAAAAATAATGTAGAAAGAACTTGAGCCTGAGATAAACTTAATACAATAATAATTATATAAGAAAAAGTTCGAATATTGGAAATTGATTGAGAAGTTTCAACACAATATTTTGGTATGCGAGCCTCCCTGAGGAGGTGAGCTAGAGCGCTAATATGTTTCACAAAAATGTTTGACAAAAAAAAAAAATAAATAAACAATGAGGTTGAGTGACACACTACACTACTCCAGCGGTAACTTGAAACTTAAGTTATGATGATGAGGGGGGCAAAATTTAAGAGAAAAAAAAATGCTTGTTTGGGATGCCCTAAATCAGTAGCGTTAGGAGAAATAGTATGAATAATAAATATTTATTTATTTATTTAAAGCATTAGAGAATAATTACAAATTATAAACTAATGTATATATGTATATATATATATATATATATATATATATCAGGCCATGGCTTCGAGGCCTTAGGCTCATGAATAATAAATAAAAATAGACTTTGTTAACTGTTTTCCCTTTTTCAGCCGTCTATGCCGCCGACATTTCGTTGATGCTACTCATTATACATACTCAACTGGTCAGTAGACTCGAAAAAAAAACTTAAAAGCATGTTTAGAACTTGACTACATATTGTCTTATTCGCATGAAGGCAACAAGAATCACAAACGTTCAAAACAAACTTTTAATACAGAAAATTGCAAGACGATAAAATTATTTTCTTTTTTCTTGTTGTCTTCATGAGAATAAGACAATATGTAGTCAAGTTCTAAACAGGCTTTTAAGTTTTTTTTTTTTTTGAGTCTACTGACCAATTGAGTAGCATCAACGCAATGTCGGCGGCATATAGACGGCTGAAAAAGACAAAAAAAAATTACTGTTAGATCTAAAGCTAAATTCATACTTTTGTTTTGTTTTTATTAATTATTAACAATGTCTAGCATAGCAATTAAGTCAATTATACAAATACCAAATCAGTACTTACAATAATTTCCCTGAATAAGTGTTCTTGTGTGTGCACTGTTTCCCCCTGCACACTTCTTTATAAAGGATGTTTGAAAGTCGGCTTATTTACTTGTACGTTCATTAATCGAGATTACTGGTTGAAGTAACAATTTTATTTATGAAAAGTATTTTTTTTTTCGTTATTTCTAAATTATTTTCTTTTCTTTTTGTGCGGTTTTTCATAAGTTAAACGAACAAAAGAATGAATTAAATACGAAAGGGAGAATGAATGTGAAAATGATTATTTCTATGAATGAAACTTGCCCTGAAAATGGTTGGCTGATTTCAATTTGAGTATTCAGGCAAGTTTAAGTTTAACAGTTTTGTGCTTTACTACTAAAAATTGAAAAAAAAGTAATATAAAACAACATGAACCAAAATTTCAGTTTGCTCATTGATTTAAATAAGTTTGTTTGTGATATTTGTGTGCACATAACATTATTAACTTATTTTAAATTACGATTTATTTTTTGCAGCAAAAAAGTATTATAATGATAATTTTATATCAAGTACTTTTAAGGCCTAATTGTTATAAATATTTTCTTTTTTATTTTATTTTATTTTATTTTATTTAATTTTATTTTATTTTATTTTATTTTATTTTATTTTATTTAATTTTATTTTATTTTATTTTATTTTATTTTATTTTATTTTATTTTATTTTATTTTATTTTATTTTATTTAATTTTATTTTATTTTATTTTATTTTATTTTATTTTATTTTATTTTATTTTATTTTAAATTTAATGCAGTTTAATACTAAGATTGCGATTTTCCGCATTCCTTTCTGTTGAAATAACAAGTAAAAAAAAAAAAAATAAAAATGTACGTAATCATACAATATAAAACCTTTCTATTAATGAGAAAAAAAAGGCCGGTTTATTCTAGCCGGTTTGTAAAAAAGTCCGCATCTTAAACCGTTTCTTGGAAAGTGCCAAAAAGTTTACAACTCTATTTCAACTCTATTTCCTTTAAGTCTCTTTCCTGGGATTAGTGAATTAATACCAGAAATGAAAGTGCAGCATCCACTATATGTATATCTGAAATGATACCAGTACAATTTTTTCATATTACTTTTATCCCCCTTGAGTCAAATCGGGCAAACATAACCTCAAAATGTGCTCTGGTGAAATTTTATCTCTTTGCTTTTGATTGTTTGAAGCATCCACTATATATCTGAAATGATACCAGTAACACTTTTTTCACATTACTTTCATCCTCCTTTTGTGCCATCAGGCTCAAGCTCTTTGAGCACACATAACCTCAAAAGGTGCTTTTGGGAAATTTTATCTTTTTGCTTTTCATTGTTGTCCTCTTGCGAATTTTTATGTATTTTGAGTTCCTCATATGCAAGTAAGTTGAGCTAGAAAGTAGTGGTCACGTTTTTTTTGGCAAATATTTTTCTTAAAATTCAATAACTATAAACAAATGATTTTTTGGCTGTTGCGAATTTTTCAGTCAGCTGAATTTTTCTTTCCCTTCATCAGTTTATTGATAAAAATAATCAGCCTTTAAAATTAATTTCATACTTGGAAAAATAAAATTAAAATTATAGCTCTGAGAAAAATTAAATTGAACTTTCCTGCTTTTTAGTACTTTAATGCTCTGTTGCGTTGCTCGCTGATAAAGTTTTTGCTGCCAATTATTTCTTTTCTTGAGAAAAACTTTTAATGTGAAATGAGTTGTATTTTTATAGACCGACTGTAAGCGAAAATATTTTTCTTTCTTTATTTCATTCCAGCTGAGTTCTTTGTTTCTGTTGAAACAACAACTTTTGCAACGACACGTTTTACAATAATTTACACATGTCTTTGCAAAAGAACTCAAGTTAAATGAAACATTTAAAGACGGAAAAAGGAAATTAGTGAAGTGTAAGGCTGTTGTTTTTTTTTTTTTTTTGCTTTTTCTATAAACGTACAGTCGAAGTCTGCAAGTTTTATCGTTACCATTTGATTAAAAACAAACAACATGTTAGCAAATATTTTGAATTTTATTCCAAGGAAGAAAGCAGATACATATGTTTGCGAGATGGCAACATGAAAATTTATTGGTTAGTCGGTTGGCTGTTATCAGGGAAACCAAACAAATTAAATTTTTTTTTAGATATATCAGATTTCAGGTGGGCCTTACAATTTCTCAGACATTTTTTCGTCATACAGACAGCTAGAAACTGTGCAAGATCTTGTTTGTTAATTTTTTTTCGTTTCCTAATCGAATTTTTTTTATTTTATTTAATATAGTTTTTTATTTAAATATTTTGTTTTAAATACTTAAAATATTTAAATATTTTAATTTTTCCATTTATATTTTAGTATTTCAGTTTTGTGCCACTGTGAATCGAAATCTTTTTGCACTTAAATGTGGTAGCAATGAGTTTTGCTTTCTAGCAACAGGTATGTTTACATTTAACAAATATTTGCTGGAAAAAGCGCGACCACTACTGTTGTGACCGCTGGGCCAAAAGAAGTCATCCAATGTTGTTTGGCTTTCAGAACATCGGTGGTGGCTTGCGCAGTGTGTGCCACATGTTCTCCAGACCGAATTCGTTCAATTGCGGCAGATAAAACTCGCTTAACATGACCCTATAGCGCATTGTCGCTTGACCAGCGGCATCCTCCAAAAAAAAAAAAAAAAAAAAAATGACCTGATTACTCCTGCAGCGTGAACTGCGCACCATGCAGTCGCTTTGAGTAGGTTTAATGGCTCCTCGTGCATCACTCGTGGATAACTTTGCTTGTTCACGTATCCGCTGAGGTGGAAACGCTGATTATGATTTTGGTCGAAAAATCGTCTACTTCATCATAGACACGAACGATTATTTCGCGTTCTTGGGAAGTGTATTGCTTCATGGCTTGCTCACTTGTCTTCTACAGCTGTCTAGTTCACAAATGTAAAAATGGATTTTACACTGGCTGCCATTTTCAAAAATAAGAGCAACTTCCAATAGGGTGACTTGTGTAAGGATTTTGACAATAAAGAAAAAACACGTTCACGCTCGTGAAACGTTCACAAACAACAGATGTCGCATCACGTTTTCTTTGCAAGTTTTTACGAATTTGGTTTAAGACAAATTTAAAATTTGCTTCAGCTTATTACTTAATATAAAAAATCAAGAGTTTTCTTTAATGTTTGTGTAATTCGAAAGAAATTACGTGAAGTGATCAGCAACTGGTCGCTTTGGCCGAGTGGCCAGACGTAGGATTAATATATTAAATAGCCATTCCAACTGATTTTTATATCTTTGTACTGAAATTTTGTGCATATTTTATTATTTTTATATGCGTAACAATGAAAGGTGATTTCTTTAGGCCCACCTTGTACATACATATGTATGTGCTTCTGTAAACGATTGATTTTATGAGACAATAGAAACTTTCAAAAATGGCACAATTTTGAAGAGATAAGTTTTTTGCCAGCTCTTTTTTAAAATATATTGCAGGGCGTTTAAAACTATGTATTAGTAAAAGAATACATTAACCCTTTTGTTAAGCTTAGTTCGTTCAACAAATGACTCCCATCACGTTGTGCTTCATGCCGGAGGTCTCCCAAAAGTACCGTTCCTTTTGAAATTTAAGTACAATCTATTTCAATTGTATAAATTATTTAATGGCTAAGTTATAACATCTATTATTTCTACATGGTTACGTGAAAATAATATAAAAGTGTGTGTGTAAGTGTGTGTGTGATGTTTGCAAACAAATTTTTATGTACGATTTAAAAAAGAATGCTTCTGCTTTGTGCCATTTAATATGAAACAAGCACTTTTAATTCCACAACATGACATTTTCTTGTATGGTATTTATTCTCCTCGTTCCGCCATTCACACACAGACACATACACATGTCTGGCTACTTATACACACACGCATACAAACACATTGATACATGCCCAAATAAGTATAGTTGTGTACGTGTTAGTTTGAGCATTTGTAAATTTGGAATGTGTTTATTCTAGCGTACATTAAAATTTTATCCTTCCATTAATGTAAAACCTTTTTGTTTTGTCTCCCTCAAAAAATATGCAGATACAAAATAAAAAATAAAAAAACAGAAAACAAAAATGGAAAACATACATATTTCACTTTTCATTTGCTTAATACCGCGTTTTGTTGTCAAAGAATGGCAAAAACAGGTTTTGTGAAATGTGTTTTTATGTGCCATGATTAGGTTTGAGAGCGCACATAAACGTATGATCATAAATGTTAGTTAGGAATACTTACATTTCCTTACACCTACTCGGGTTATTTGCGAGGGTGGTTAGAAAAAATATTAAAGGCAAACTTTTTTAATTTAAAGAAAACCGATGAGCATTGCGCTGCTTAGGATGATGGAACTCAATTAATTTCACAGTACGGCCCAGTGTATATACAAATGGATACGACAATAAACACCAACGAAAATAAAGAAAACAGGCGAAGAAAAACATAAAATTTTACAAGAGCATATTTTAAGGTTAGGTTTGCTCAATGAGCACATGCAAAATTTACAGCAAACAGTTACATGGTCTCGTAAAACTTTTGCTAAAACAAATAGAAATTTGCTGTAAATTTTGTATTTGCTCGTTGAGCAAACATAACCTTAAAATTTGCTCTCATGAATTTTTACATTCTATCCCCATGTTTTTTCTGTTGCTGCTTGTTGTTGTATACACGTGAATGTATATGAATTTTTGACTGCTTATATGTATATATTTGCTTTAAATAGAAGTCAATAGAAAAATAGTGGTGACATTTTATTTTTGCAAAAATGAGTAAATAGTTGTCTATATGTGGCAGTATATATACTCCAGTATATACTCCTTTGCTTACAAAATTATATGTTACCCTCATTTCACAAAACATTTTTTGGTTTTTTACTATTATTGCCCTAGAAAAACAGAATAATTGGAAAAATAAATAAAAGTAAACATTCTCAAATCTATAGAATAGAGCCAATGGTGATACCTTTGCATGAAAATAAAAGTTAAAATAAACATGTAAATAAACTTTTACACCCATATTCATAAAAAGTATTGAAGGTTTATTACACGTTTATTTGCCAAATATACCGTAGAAATACGTCAAATAAGAGCTTAATAAACTTACAATAATTATTATGAATATGGCCTTTATTATTTATTTATTTTATTTAAGTTAAAATAAACTTTTATTTTCTGCCCACAACATCTAATTTTTTTACTTGTATAAAAAGTTTTCGGTTTTATAGAAAGCAGACAACAATTGAAACATTTTCCCCTCAATAGAGCAGATTCAGGGGAAAAATTTCGAGTTTTGTTTTAAAAGTATGTTTGTTTGAATTGGTAGAGTTCCCTACCAATAGTTTCCGAGATCGCAGGTTCGATTCCTGCCGCAGGCTCGGGGCGTTCTTGCACACAAGCAAAAAGCTGCGCAGTTTTGTGCTTATAAAAAAATGTGTTTGTCATTCGTGACATTGATTTGTAATATTAAATATTATTACGAAATAAATCTGAGAGCTTATAAATGGTATAAATTAGTGAGCAACCCTATGAGTAATAACTGCAATTTAATTACAAGCACTAAAACATTTCCACAATTTTTCAGAGCACATACTTATAAAGCAATAAAAATTGCGAAGATTCGAGTGTTGCACTCTTACTTATTTTCGTTTTACAGCATTTATAATAAAACTCTTCAAAAAATCTTGAATGGAATATTTTTTCTCTAAAAAATTGCAATCTTTTGAGTTGCCCTCGTTTTCAACTCTTTATTACACGAAAATGCCCTTGATTAGTTGGAGTTCATGTGTGATAATTTCTTTGCTCCGCTTATTATTAATGAGTTTTTCAAATAAATGTACATTCCTTGGGGAAATAATGATGTCTGTTCTGTTGTTGTTTTGGTTACAGGTAAGTGTGCGTACTTTATTTAAGAAAACACAATCTTGCATGCTTTTCATGACAATTTAATGTCAAAAAATGTTAAGGTAAATTAAAGTAAAAAAAAATAGCATAAATATTACAAGACTTTTATGAACCCAAGTGTCCTTAAGAAAAATAACCTTATGTTTTTTTTATACTCAATAAATGTACATACTCTGGTAAACCAGTTTATACTCACAGGTGAGGATGTATGTGTGTGTATCATGTACAAATACAATGCCACACAAAACACGTGTTTATATTTATGGCCAACTTCTGGGTAAGTACTTTCCTTCCTTCCGTTCATTAAAATACATATTTACTTAATATCACAGCAGTCTCTTGATGCTCTCAACAACAAAACGTTCAATGCATGTTGAGGGAGAATATTACTCTGTAACAAATAAACATACTCTGTGACTTACTACATTTGTAGGCACTGTAAATGCTCAAAACATTGGAGTATGAATATGAGCAGAACTTTATGTTATGAACACAGCACAATTTTGTTGGGGAATTAGTTCTGCTAAGTTCCATAAGATGTTAACAGCATACCTGTAACATGAGGTCCTCATGTTCTCTTGCAGAGAAAACAATTGTTCCGCTATGCTGTTAGTGTTAGCACTCGTAACAGAGCTAACGTATAAATTCAGAGGGGAAACTTGCTGTTAAGTTGTTTTGTTTTAGTAGTGTAACTGTAACATAAGGCATTGTTCTTCTGCAGAGAAATTAGTTGTTCTACTAAACTGTTCATGTTGGAATTGTTAACAGACCGCTTAAGAATTGCTGTATAATACCATTAGGGAAACTTGCTGTTAATTTATATTGTTGTGGTATTTATGTTATTACAAAGCAAGAAAAAAATGTTACAGTTTTAATTATTATGTACATATGTATGTATATGACATTAAATAAAGTTAATGAATGTTAAATATTTCAAGGTTTGGGTTGTTAGTTATTTTACTTGAAGATTTTTGTTTTAAGAAAAGTTGATACAGCAAACTTGTGTTTTGTGGAGTTTTCATAAAGGTTATTAATGTTTATGATGTTTTCTTTACAGCTTTTTAAGGCCTTTCAAGGAGTTTTCCAAGTAGTACTGTGTAGGATTAATGAGTCATAGTCGTAGGGAATGAGTTTTTAATGAAGAGATTCTAAGACGGCGAAGGTAATTATGAAAATTATTAACAAAGTAAAAAAATTGTTCTTTAGAAATATAGTTATATACAGTAGCTTTGAGTTAATAAAATTAAATTTTTAAATGAATGAATATAAACAAGATATGTTGAAAGAAAAATAATTTCCTCTGATAAAGCAAAAGTATATGGACTAAAAAGGCAATTTTTGAAGAAGAAAAAAAAAATATGTAAGTGTGCACAAAATATGGCTAAGAAATGCCATAAAATAAAAAATAGGCATCAATAACATAGAATAAGCCGGATAAAAATCATTATAAAAGACAAATTATAACAAAGAAAATTAATTAATTGAGTATTATTTTATCGGGCTTTAAATTGAAGTGATAAAATTGGAGAGATATCAATACTTTTAAAGAATATAAGAAAATTAACATTGAAGGCTTATTGGCTGGGGTACATGCCATGGCCGTTTCAAGTCCGCCACGATGCTCATCAGCACCCCGATTGCTTCAAATCCAGGTCATAACTGAGCACAGAATGTTTTTAAGCAGCATTACTTTATCCATTGTGCTAGCTGAGCTTTTTATAACTGATTGTCCGAGTTTAATCTATTGATAGACTATCCATTTTGTCATTGTGTTTTTCTGTTGATGGGAATGTATTTTATATTCTCTCACCAACATCCAATTGAATTTTGTGTTTGTTGCTATTGTATCAGTGTTTCAATCTTTGTGCCGTGCCCTGCAACTTTTAAGCATTAATTTAACTTTATAGTGGAACTTTATGATTCATAATTGTTAATTATTTTAACGCGCTCGAGCTCAATTTTTATTTCCTCAGAACTGGGAAAGATTTGTTTTGTGATTGTGATTGTAGTGTTCAACATTTCTAAAGGAGACAAGAAAAGTGAAGTTGTTTATTGTCAAAGTGCCACAAAATACGGATGGTATAAAGGCGGTTAGAAGATTAAACTAAACACAATTAAAGAGGTATTTTTATGAATAAATTTCAGTTAGCCTTAATAACAAGTATTAAATAAATTAAGATATTCATGAAAACTAAAATTCAAAACTGACTCTTAACTTGAAACTTCCATGAAAAATTTTCTAAATTTTTGTTTCTCTATGAATTTCGAAAGTTACTTATTGCACTTATGGTTCATATTCCTTTTAAACCTTTTAAGTTTATTAAATTCTTATTTAATAAATTTTTCAATTTATAAGCCTGAAATAATTTTCATGATTAAGGTTGTGGGTTGTCAATTTTTTTAATCAGTAATTTTATTTAATACAATTTTCAGACCAACGTTAAATTTAATAAATAATAATTATTGACATAAATGTGTTTTAAATTCAAACCACGAAAGATATTTGTAGGTAATTAAAGCGATCATGACAATATTTAAGGAAGATAAGCAATGTAAATTTTGAAAAGTTCTTAGCTGGGGCACAGCAGGAGATAATGTTTTTTATGAAAATAGAATTGAACTGTATAATAGCAGTGATTAATATTTGAAAAACCTTAAAAAGTACAATTTGAAGATTTATTCGCTGGGGGACAACTAGCTGCTTCGTGAACACACTCTCTCCACAGACCATAGTACATAGTTTTATCATGCTAAGAAGCCTTCTAATTCATCTAAATTTGGTTTAGTTTACTTCTATAGATCTGCGTTTGCTGACAACCGCAAAAAGGGCAAAGAACCTCCAGTTTCTTGCAACAATTTTATCCTTTGCAGATGTTGTTCATGAACGGCTCTATACGTCCATTGTCGCATGCCAGAATATACTAACTAAAGGACATATTGAGTTAAATTTTATGGCTTTTACAATATGACCGCCATCAATTATCGAAATTCCTTTTAAATTGACCCTGCAAACACGCTCCTTCAACCATAATGGCTGCTATGCAGGGAGAAGCAAGTAAAAACACACATTTAGCTGAAATTTAATGCTTTCTAATTAAAGTTAAGCTCCAGCAACAAGTACGCTGCATACCGGTTACTGTGTAAAACATTGAAAGGAAAATATGAAAGTCATTTGCAGAGAGAGAGAGAGAGAGTGGGGGAGTGGGGCAGCAAACAAACAAACAAACAGACACTCATTAAGAGTGAACAAACAAAAAAGCATTATTAATATGTTTTTTTTCTTTCTTATGATTAAATGATATTTAATGAGAATATAATGAACATTGGTAAGCTTACTAATTGAAGATTAAGATTCTATCTTAATTGGCGTCAAAAGAAATCATGTTTGAAGAGCGTTTATTTTCGTAAAACATTTATATTACGTTGCTGCCACACAGCACAAGTTCTAAATAAAACAAGTATAAAAAAGCATGAAATAATGTATAAAATTAAACATTTCGATATCACCAAGATGAATATAAAAGGTGGGAAAAAACAGTACTCAGATTACATTTTTATAAAAATAAAGAAGCTCCATGGCCACAGGCCCAGCAACCAGCCAACCAACCACCCACCAATCCGCTGCAATGGCTTAATTTACAAGTCGTTAAATGCACATGTGATAAGCATTTTAAAATTCTCTCACGAAATATTGTAAATTAACGAACAAAATTGCAAAAATAGCAAAAACCTTACATACATCACAAGCACAACAAGACAAAACCAACCGTTTACAAAAAACAAGCACGTTGAAAGAGCAGCGCATTTACACCACATCACTATACGAGAAGCCAAACACCAGGTGCAAAAATACAATGCAATACCAAAAAAAAGGAGAGAAAAAAAATGGTGAAACAAAAACACCGAGAAACTATTTAACGATTTTTTAAATACTAAAGCTTGGTTATTTCAAGAACAAAAATACAGCAGAAAATCTAAAAAAAAAAAAATATACTGATTTTTTTCCTTTTTTTTTGAGAATCAAAAGGTGTATTTGGAAAGTGCATCTTTTTAGGGTTGTATGGAACGTAAGGAAAAAATATATGGTTGAGCCAACCATATTCGAAGAGAAACATAGTTTTGTTTAAATATATGGTTATCGTCTAACTATAGTAATTGTTAAATATATACATGAACGGGAACCATATTATTGTGTTTGGTCATGTCCAGTGCTGGGCAAAATTTAAAATACAAAATACAAAACACAAATACTTTTTCTCCACGTATTTAAAATACAAAATACTGCATTCTAAAAGCAGGTATTTGAAATACAAAATACAAAATACTTTTAATCAAAAAAGTTTTTATTTCCATTCATAAACACCAGCTTTTCAAATGTGGTATCAGACAAACAACCTCTTGATGGCAAATGAAAAAACCTAATGATTTCTTATTACGAAACGATATTTTATTGAAAAAGAATTAAGAATGAAGTGACAGTGAAAAAACATTTGACCAATGACTATATAAAGTCTATACCAGTCAACATCTGATTGTTATATTTTCTTTTCTTGTTTTAGATTGAAATGTCAAACGCTGTTTTTTCCTTGTAATTTATTTTTTCCTTGTTTAACTTTCTGACAGCTTGGCGACTTTCCCGTTGTGCGAGCATTCAGTTGCGTTTACTTTACACTGGTACTTTGCGTTTAGTAATTAAATTGTAGTATTGCCATTTTTTTTTTTTTTTTTTTTTTGGAAATAAAACAGTAACAAAGTTTTGCGCTTTTAGTTGATGTATGAATGGAATAATTTTTAGTGCATATTTTCTAAGAAAAATTAAAAATGTTTTTTGAGATTAATTAAATTTGTATTTTAAATACATAGTTCAAATACATGTACTTCAAATACTGCCCAGCCCTGGTCATGTCCAATCTTATTATTTTCAAATTGAGGCTTTCAATAATCATTTTACTCTGAAGTACAATCTATTCATTCTTGCATTCTTTTATTCAAACGTATTATATTTGAAAAAGGATTTAGCGCTGTTATATTGCAGTTGAAATCAAACATATAATTTTTATGAGTAATCATTTTTTTTAGTGTTTTGTTTATTTATTATTCAATTCAATAACATATTCAACTACATATAAACAAATAGCTTAATATTAAAAAAAACAAGTAAGAGTGCTATATTCGGCTGGGCCGAATCTTAAATACCCTTCACAATGGTACATACATTCCGATTGATTTTTGGTGCGAAAAGTTGTTTTATTTGGCTTTTAAATGGGCCGATTTTTTCTGAATTTCAATATCAGATCCACTACCGGGATTTAACACAGGCTGCAAAACTTTTATTTAAATAATTCTTAATATGCTCAAGTTCAACCACTGGGTGACACCAATTCTTTTTAATATCAATGAAATAAAGAAAAGCAAAATGTATTTCTTAATTATTTATCAGTTAACTTTATAGTAAAATTTATTTAATAAAAAATTGCATATAATCGCATTATTTTTGAATTATAATGCTAAACATTGCCATTAAGTGTGATTTGCTTTTCAATTTACTTACGTATGTGGGTACATGCATACGTATGTATGTATCTATAATAGAAAACTCTAAAATAAATTCTTTATTATTGAATATTTTCAGTGTGTTCCATAAAACAATGATTATATACATACATATATACATACATACATATTTACATTGCTTGCTTTTACAAAATTATTTTTTTTCTTGTGCACGTTGTTGATGATCTATTGCGTATCATCATACACATGTGTGTGTGTATGTACATATGTAAGTACGTAGGGAAACCCAAAATGATTTTTTGTGTGAATGAATTTGAAGACGCAATTGTTTAAAAGAATTTCATTGCGTACCCTTTTTTAAACAATTCTTTATATCACTTTCATTTTCAAGCTCGTGTATATATACATACACATTTTTACACCAAAGCAAAAAAATTGTTTATGCTAACATACTTGCATGCATACATACATATGTAGATACATCCATACCTACATACATACAAACGTATCTACATACATACATACATACATACATACATACATACATACATACATACATACATACATACATACATTCATACATGATCGCAAATATTATATACATATGTATATAATATTATATACATATGTATGTACCATTATGATTGATTTTTGGTACCAAAAGTTGGGTGCATATGGGCCGATGTCCAAAAATTTTCTAATTTTGCCCCTAAACAGCCTGTATGTACCATTCCGACAAATATTTAGTGCAAAAAACTGTTTCGTTTAGCTTCCAGGCCCGACTTCTTGAGATATCGGGAGGCGCTATATCTCGAACATATATGGGCCGATGACAAAAAGATTTCCAGTTTTGCTTCTGACTAACCTATATGTATCATTCTGATTGATTTTTGGTGCCAAAAGTTGTTTTATTTAGCTTATAGAGCCGATTTCTTGAAAAATCGGGAGACGCTATATCTGACGTATATATAGACCGATTGCAGACATTTTCAAATTTTGCTTTTAAACACCTTATATGTACCATTCTGATCGATTTTTGGTACCAAAAGTTGTTTTATTTGGCTTTTAGAGCCGACTTCTTGAGAAAACTTGAGGCGCTATATCTCGAGTGTATATGGGCCGATGTCCAAAATTTTCCACGTTTGCCTCTAAATAGTCTATATGTACCATTCTGATTGATTTTTAGTGCCAAAAATTGCTTTATTTGGCTTAAAGAGCGGATTTCTTGAAAAATCAGGAGTCGCTATATCTCAGATATATATGGACCGATTTCAAAAATTTTCCAATTTTGCTTTTAAACACCTTATATGTTCCATTCTAATCGATTTTTGATACCAAAAGTTGTTTTATTTGGCTTTTAGAGCCGACTTCTTGAGAAAACGGGAGGCGCTATATCTCGAGTGTATATGGGCCGATGTGGAAAAATTTTCCACTTTTGCCTCTAAATAGCCTATATATACCATCTTGATTGCTCTTCGGTGCCAAAAGTTGTCTTATTTGGCTAATAAAGCCGATTTCTTTAAAAATCGGGAGACGCTATATCTCGGATATATATGGGCCGATTTCAAAAATTCCTTCATTTCTAGGATTTAATGAGCACTAAAAATGATATGGTTTAGTTTTTAAGAAAAAAATTTATTTCAAAAATCTGAATACAAAAATTACACAAAATATCCCTCAAAACCCGGTTTTTTGAATATATCTCGGCTATCCGCGGACCTATCTTACTGAATTTCAATAGCAGACCCACTACCGGGGTTTCACACGTTTTAGCGAAAGAATGAGGTTTCTATCTCAAACCGTTTTCTCAGAAACGGTATTTCAACGACTACAGACGGACAGACGGACAGACGGACCGACGGACAGACGGACAGACGGACAGACGGACAGACGGACAGACGGACATCGCTCAATCGTAATCGCTATTGATGCTGATCCAGAATATATATACTTTATGGGGTCTTAGATGGATATTTCAATGCGTTACAAACGGAATCACAAACTTATATATACCCTTACACATTTATGTGAAGGGTATAAAAAACAACAAAATCATGAAAACAAAAAAACAAAAAACAACAAAATTTACGCTTGGCACCAATGTGTACCAACAAAGCCTGCGTTCTTATTGCTGTGCATATGAAAGTGTTGTTGCTTTGAACTTGGGATATGTGTGTATGTGTGTATTTCATACAAAGAGTTGTGTATACATATTAGAATGCTTAGCCAATGCTTCGCGCTTTTACAAAAACAAAAGCGTACCAAGCGTATAGGCCGTGGGCATCCCTGATATATACAAATATATGTAGGTTTAGTATTGATTGTGATTATTGTAGGTATTCAGTTTTTTAAAAATGGTTAATAGAAGTAAAAGAAAGAAAAGGGTCATATCCTTCTCCTTACTGTCTAAGTTAGGAATGGAAGTATCAAATCTGAATTCCTGATTAGGAACTGCATTAATGTTAAATGTTTTATCATTTGCTCTTCTATATACAGATATGATAGGAGATTGGCACTCCAAAAGAATTTTGTATAAATCATTTTATTATTGTGTTCAACCATGTTTATATTATTTTTAAAAACTATTAAACATATTAATATATTTCAGTCTCTCAGTAATAATAAGCCTCAAAGGCCTACATTTTTTATTTTTTATTTCAAATATATATTCAAACAGCTTTTACTTTTTGATACAAATCGTAGTAACCGATGGTAACTCGTTGTATAGATGGTTGCAAACAAAAGTAAAAGAGTTGCAAAACGAAAAAAAAATGTTTGCTGCGTTAACAGCTTGTTTGAACATTTCTGATTCTCATTTTGTTCATGGGAATTATGGAATAAGTAGTTAAGTTTCAAACATACTTTTAAGAATTTTTCAAGTCTACTGATGAGTTGACGATTAGCATCAACGAAATGTCGTCGGCATACAGACAGTTGAAAAATGCAACCAACTTTTTTTGAAAAGGTTCATTTTTGGACCTGAATTAATACATTTCAATTGGCTCTTAAAGCAAATATATAATTAAGTTCATACTTGAATATAAACATATGTTTTTTTTTTTTAAAGTTTGCTGTAACCATTATCATAATACCGTGATTCCAAAGCATACTATTTTAAGAAGTTTCCATGTTATCGTTAAATTCAGTAAAAATTGCATTATATCACACGCTTGTATTTCAGATAAGAAATAATAAAGATGAAGAAGATAAGATGGTGGTAAATGGTTCCAAATGGATGGCGAAAAAAAAATATTGCGAGCGACTACTACGACAGGCAAGAAGACGTTATATCAATGCAGAGCTCAGAAGATTAATTCCATCCCCACAGCTACACTGGGAATCGGCCTGAAGTAATACACACCAGTTCCGTGGTGAGTATATTTCCCATAGGCGAGAAGAGGGCACTTTAGTCGATATACATACCATAGTTTGTAATATATTGAATAAGCCCCATTCCAACTGATTTTCATATTTTTGTACTCAAATTTTTTTTTTCCATATTTTTTTTATTACTTCTATACCCATAACAATGAAAGCAAGATATGAATGTCCTCACTGCCATCGAAACAATATGTTGCACATAGTTTAATAATAAAAAATTTTTCTAAATGAATTTTGCAAAAATGTGTCCATGCAATGAATGATATCAAAACTGACTGAATATTGCACCAAATAATATCATTTATCGTTGTAGTGTTCTTCTGTTGCCTTAAAAAACAACTTCTTTCGCTTCACGCTTGCCTTTTAATGTTTTTTGTTTTCTGATTTCATGAGCTTCAAATACATCATCGCTCTTAGAAGGCGTGCACAAGTACTTTGCTACACAGTGCACTTTCCTTTAAATTAACGTCTACCAAAATGCACGACAGACTTTGCAGCAGCAGCAGCAGCAGCAGCAACACAAAATAAAGAGATAAATTTTAACTCCCATCTACCATCACAAAAACCATGACGCGCAGAAGAAGAAACAAAAAAAAAACATCTTACTGGCGAATGCAAAGCATTTAAATTGCATCCAATTTGTTCAGGGAAAGTGTAAAAACAAACAAAAAATGCATCTTATTTTAGCAATAAAAAACGAAAAATTCATGAAAACTGACACTATGTTTGCAGCTTGTTTTACAATTTGACACTTAGATTAGAATTTATTAGAGGAAAAAAATTTAGCTTTGGATGTAAATTTTTTTTAGCTAGAACATTTTTATTCAGTGGAAAATCAACATCATTTTTGCTGTTGATGATGATGGTGGTGTTGCTGTTCGTATGGATTTCGTTGCAAAACAGAAATGCCAAATGTGGATATCAACATCGACGTAACCAATCACCAGCAACAAAGTGCCACAACAAATCAACAGTATGATTTTTTTAATTGTTTTTTCTTAGATTCTTTAGCAAGATTTCACATTTCAATACAGAGAATATCGGGCGCATTTCTTTGCAGTTGGTAAATAAATTAACGTGAATTAATGTATGGTGAAGACGATTGGTAAAACTGCATGAGTGTAGGGAACGATTTTAGAGATCATGACATTTGTTTTAATTTTTTTGCTCAATTCTTATTATTTCTGTTTATCAGGCTCAAGTTCTTTCTATATTATCCTTGTGATTGATATAAATTAAATTAGTTAAAGAAGACATCAAAGGCATTTAGCAGGGTGGACAACTAGTTGTTTCGAAGCCGCCACACTTTTTCGTCAGCATCCGTCTTTGAACTCAGGGGCTCATATTTCTAAAGCCTGATAAACTTAATATAGAAATAATTATATAAGAAAAATTTCGAATAATAGAAATTAATTAACTCAATTCTTATTATTAAAATCTTTGATATTTCGATACTCCTTCGCAATCTTTTGCTGCAGAAGAGTATCGAAATATCGACGATTTTAATAATAAAAAAATATATTCATTAAAACAAGTGACCTCAAGCTCAGTATATTCAATCGAAGAAAAATTAATAACTTATTTTCTTGAGCTAAAGGTCTTTTATTAAAATTATTTAATTATTTTTGTAGATATTTCGCTCTCCTTCGGATAGCTTCTTCAGGACATTTCTTCAGGATATTTCGCTATCCGAAGGAGAGCGAAATATCGACAAAAATAATTAAATAATTTTAATAATAGACCTTCAGCTCAAGAAAATAAATATATAAAATAAAAAAAAGGGCTCGGAAAAAACCAAATAACAAAAATTAATAGCAACAGGTCAAAAAACTGGTCTCACAAGCATTTCGAAAGATTAGAGGACTTATATGACTATGTTGCCATTTGAATTATGCTTATCCTGTGGTTCATCAAAGTTGATTATCTCAGCCAAAAAAGACCTTCTTGATCTCATGACTTCTATAAATATTTTTATTGTCTAACTTATAAAAAAGTATTTCATATTAATCTCATACTGCAGCTATTTTCTGTGCTATATTGTACATGGCACAAAATTGACGTTATTTTAAAAATTTTAAAGTTTCCAAGTTAATAGGAAATATACTTGTTTTGACTATTTAAAAGCTTTAAACTTGTCAAATTCCATTGGTTTTATTTATACAAAATATTTAATAATTTTTAATTTTTTTTTCGGTCTTGAGTTGGAGTCTACTTTGCCCAGAATTGAAAAAAAAAATTGAAGTGATAAACATTTTTAAAGCAGCCAAGAAAAGTGAGTACTGATGAGGGCGTGAAACAGCCAGGGTATGTACCCCAGCCAATAGGTCCGATATGGGTCCTTATCACCATGGTTACTTATCACCAGCTGATGTAGCACAAAAACAACGACTAAAATCAAAAGCAAAACAGCAGATATATTGTGAGGGGCACTCAAGTCTCAACCCGGCTGAACAGAGCACTTGTTTCCCTGTTTTGTAACTTGAACCATTTCGAAACACTTGACAAGCTTTCAATTATTTCTTTTTTATAGTTTATGCTTTCAAAAACTAAATAACCTATAGATAAAACATTGTTTACACAACAAATATTTTGTATGAAAAATTCATTATTTTTTTTTGGTAAATGCTGTGCACATGCAGATCATATGAGTGACGTGTTGATGCATTTGTACATTTTCAGTTTCCATTAGAAATCACTTTGCTTGTTGCTCACAAACAACAAACATTCATTTTTAGCCCCTTTGACCAGTTGCTATAGAAATTCAAATTTGTTGTCTGTCCCATTGCCAAATACAAAAAACCAAAAGACCCTTTCGAATGTCACCAAATAATAGAGTTGTTGGAAAAAAAACATTTTGTTGTTTTTAAAAAAAACTGAAAAAAAAAACGAGATGTTATAGCAAGTATGTTGCCATTAAAACCAAAATGTGCACTTTGCTAAAAAAAAAAAAATACATATCGCTGCCTAAACTGTGAAACAAACCTGCTTCAATTGCAGGATTGTGTAGATAAGTTGCAAGAATGAAGATTTTAGTTTCTAAACATTTATTTGACCTTATGAATTTAAAATGTTTGCTTTTCTCTATTTCTAGAGACCTAGAGCCTAGAAATAAAGAAAAGCAAAGCTTTTAGTTTCTGTTAAAAACTGTTTTTTTAACGGAATAACTGTTCATTCAGATTTTGGGGTCATAACTGTATAATAAACAAAGATTTTCATTTACCTCGTTGGCTGTAAACAAAATTGCACTTTCGGATAATTGAGCACCTAATTAAGTCCCCAAAACACAAATGTCCCCATATGTAATTCTAAATTGCTTAAATTGTTAATAATTTTCTAGGGCTTGAGTTCGAGTTTTACTTTCTCCACATTAAGAAAAGTTTTTTTTCTGAGAAAATGGAAGTGATCAACATTTTTAAAGAAGAGACAAGAAAAGTAAAGTTGAAGATTTACTGGTTTCGAACCCAGGCCATGACTAATTGTATACTGCTCGTAAAAGCAGCAACACAAAGCCATTCTGCCATATGTTATGCTTGTGATATTAAAAACTTCAGAATGTAATAAAGATTGGCGAAATAAAGTTTTAACAATAAAGTACACATTGTTATTTCTTAATTGTATAAAGGGTATATTCAGCATTTCATTCGCTTTAATCCACCCCTCCTGCACTTAAAAAAGACTAGCCCAAACACTAAAGTTATGCTGAGCGGAACAATAGAAATACAGCATAAAACTTGCTAACTTTCTACTTTCCCAAAAGGGTAGTTAAATACACTATCATAAGAGACTCAGTGATTGCTTAAATGATTTCCCGGCTGGGCGATTTTTGTATTCCATAAAATAAAGATTTAACATTATTCTACTTTTAAATAGATCTTTCTGTTGTTTTCTATTTTTTCCAGTTGTTTATATGTATGCCGTCGGCATTTTGTTGATGCTGCTCAACTCGCCAGTAGACTCAAAAAGACTTTAACATTTTTTTTTTAATTTACTACTTATTCCATTATTCCCATGAACAGAAAAAGAATTACAAATGCTCAAACAAATATTTAATATGGCAAATAATTTAATTGGTTTGCAACTCTTTTACTTTTTCTAACAACCTTCGAGCAGATTAGTATTAATGAAATGTCGACGGCTGAAAAAGGCAGAAAACAATTAATAAGATCTGTTTTGATCTAGAAAAATACATACCGATTGGCTTTTATAGCAAATAATAATTAAATTAATTTTTGTTTAAAGATTTGACAAAATATGCTTAAGTATCTTTGTATTTTTTTTTTGCTTAAAACTCTGGTCATGGCGGCTTCGAAACAGCTGGTCTCCCGTTGCAGGGTAAATTTAACTTTTCTGCCTTGTTTCATTCAGTTTTAATGTCACTTCAAGTGCTATTTGATATTTCAGCTGACGTCATTTATCCTAAAAAGACAATACAAAACCAAACTTATGCATTTAATGGCATTCGCTTGAAATGTGTATGAAATACATATGCATGTAGCAGGCCCATGCCAAGCATGACCAGGATATAACAGACCCACAACAAGTGAACTTCATTACGTACTGACAGTGAATTTTGACACATTTTCAAGTGCACTTGACCAGAAAGGCTGGTTGTTATACATATTGGAGGCCTATTGAATAAAAAATAACAAAAATACCAGCAAATAAGTATGTGTGTGTATGTTTGCTGTGCTTGGCAAATTTTAGGTTTATGCCAGAAGAGCATTTCTCCAAAAGTTGGCCACAAAAAATTAAAATAGTAAACACAACACTTAAAGCACTTGAGAAGAGGAATCGTTCAATACAAACCAAAAATACTGAACAAAAATATTATTGCTTTCATTATTTAAAAAAAAGGAAAAAACAGGTGCTGTGAAAGTGGTGAAGGCGTTCCCTTCAATGTGTAGCATGTTCTTTTAATATCCTTGTTAAAAGAGCTATTTGAAGGCATACTTTCAACATTTTCGGGCAAATAAATATATTATACATACGAAGTACGTAACATTTAAAGTACAGCTTTACGGGTTTTAAAACAAACCTGTTTAATGGCTATAAAATTCGAACTCTTTGAGGCTAAGCCACCATTTATGTTGTGCAGAAATTTACTTAAAGTTGTTTTTCTTTACATTTTACTTAAAAAATTCCAGTTTTGGTTGACATAAATTAAACTAGAAACAATAAAAAAGGAAAATTATTAACTGAGCTGGGGCACAACTAGCTGTTTCAAAGCTGTAATACTTCTTATTACTTTCTACAGTTCTTGCTATTATTTAAATTCTTAAAAAAGGTAAATTAAGCGAAATTCTGATATGAGCTGGGGTACAACTATTCGTTTTAAGGACTTTACGCTTCACTTTAGTTTTTGAAGTGATAGTACTAGCGAATATTGCATAAATGAGACAAAGAACGAAGCAATATTATGAACTGGACTGGGGTACAACTAGGTGTTTTGCAGCTTTAACGCTTGCCATTGCTTTCATTCATAGCTAATAAAAAAATTAAAAAATAAAATTGTGAATTGAGACGCCACGCTGCTCGTCAGTTTTTGAAATGATTACACTTACGGATATTACATAAAGGAGACAACAAACAAAGCAAAATTATGAATTGAGCTGTGGCTCAATTCGAGCTGTTTCGAAGCTGTAATGCTTCTCATTAGTTTCTGAAGTTCTTGCTATGAATGAAGCTCATAAAAAAAGTAAAATTATGAATTGAGCTGGGTTACCACTAGCTGTTTTCAAGATGTCCTGCTTCTCATCAATTTCAGAAGTGATTTCCATGAGTGAAATTAATTAACAGAGACCAACAATGTAGTATTATGCCCGAAGCTGGGGTATAACTAGTTGTTTCTTAGCTGATAGCTAAGAATGACGTTAAATGAAAGATGTAAAAAATAAAGCAAAATTATGACTTGAGCTGGGGCACAGCCAGCTTAAACAAGCTATCACATTTCGCATTAGTTTTTGAAAAGAGTGCTCTGAGTGACATCAACTACAACAGACAACAAATGACGAAAAGTTAAGAATTGAACTGGGGTACAACTATCTGCTGCGAGTCCGCTACGTTTCTCATCAGTTTCTCAAATGATTACCATGACTGACGTTAGTTGAATGAGACATATCAGGCAAGAGGAAGGTAGTTTTCTTATTTCTTATATCTTTTTCACAAAAATTATTGGCTGTACTATGATGAAAGTATTGTTCTTCATTTTGTTTAGCTTTTTTTTTAATTTAATTTATTTTCCATTTTCTATAAATATGAAAATATACTTTCATTTTTGCTCTACAAAGTCTTTCATTTACCTCTGGTAATGGGACTCTAACCGGAATCTGACGAGCAATCAGAGCGAATGGAACAATAAGAAATTTCAGTGAATCAAATCCAAGCTTAAACTAGTTTTTCGTTTACCTCTGAAGGGACTCGAACCGGAATCTGACGAATAGTCGGAACGAATGGAACAAGAAGCAATTTCATTGGAGCAAAATTCAAGCTTGAACTAGTTTTTCATTTATCTCTGATGGGACTCGAACCGGAATCTGACGAATAGTCGGAACGAATGGAACAACAAGTGATTTTAATGGATTACATTTTCAAACTTGAGCTTCGTTATTTGTTCATTTAACACTGATCAATGTTAATACAATTTGATTTAATCTGAATCTGATACTGTAGGGAAAAATATTATACCAAATGTTTGTAAGATAATATTGAATTTATTTTTCTAAATCAGCAGGCATCAGTTTTATTTTTACCTCAGGTCACTCACAATTTAACACGGTTTGTATCAGTATTTTAAACAAAAAAAAAAAATTATACAAATTTGCAAATTCTTAAGAATTTTGTAACACAAAACTTGAATAATTTACTGGGACATCCTTCCCTCCCACCCCATTTTGTCATTGTCAGGCAATTCTTATTGCAAACGAAAGAAGGTAAATAAGAAAAGTTAATATTATTTGTCTGTTTTCTGTACTCTCGCCAAGAAATTTGTTGTCTTACTATTATCATTTACTTTTGGAGGGTTTCTTCTTAGTATTTCCTTATCTTGTGCGTGTACTTATTTTTTCTACTTAAAGTGGCAATTTGCTGCGGCGCAGTTAATGGCAACAGCGGCTAGAGGTAAAATTTCTTCAACAATTCTTTTATTTTTTGTTTAGATATCATTACACTTGTCATCTAGGAAAACTTTAATATGTTCTGTATCTTTCTGTTGTTGTTGTTGTTGTTGGTAGCTATTTATTGTTCTTGGTGCTGGGATATTTGGAAGTTGGTGACTCTGCTAATGGTGGTGTGACAATGACGAATGATAATTGTTTGCCAGCGGAGGAGCATCCACACACACTTTTTTTTTCCTCCCTTCTATTATTCTGTATTGTTATAAATAGTTACGAAGGCATCTTGAACTTCTTAAGTGTGTTTTCCTTTTAAGTGTAATGATTGAATTTAAGACCAGTGACAATGTAAGTTTCGAGTTCATAAACTTTTATTGATATTTTTGCACCACAAAAAAAAATGGAACATTAAGAAGAAAACAAAAAGAAAGCATTGGGCTGAGTTATAAAGAAATTTAGAAGACACATATTAGAGAAGGGGACTGTTAAATCTGATAAGAACTATTTTACTTTCTTTGCTTGATACCCCATTTTTATGTTAATTGTGAGTCAAACTTTAATGTCAGGCTTTTTGTGCAACCTGATGGGACTTGCAAAATTCAACCCTGTAGAGGTTCATTAATTTTTCTTGCGCTTTGAAAAATCTAGATTATACTGTTTTTTAATGCTAAATCGCAACCGCATATTTCGCCTTAGAGTGTTTAATATGCGATTGATTTTGATAAAAATCATATAAATTTCGTTTTAGTTATTCAGTGAGGGCTTTTGATAAAAAAACTCATATACAAATATAAACCCCAGACAAAATGATTACAGCTCTTCAAAAGTGTATTTTTTTTTAATATTCCAGGGTGCTGATTTTTCCATCCCTGTTTACTAGATTGTGTTAGCAGCAATTTATTTATATTGTTTTGTCTAGCACAGCGTGTAAGTTTTTGGAAATATGTATGTATTTTCCATATGACAAGCTAATGAATAATGTCGACCTTTGGCCAAACATTACACACACATACGCTCATATACATGCATACTTTTGCCACCATTTTTGTGGTGTTTGTTTTAGAAAGGTTAATATTTTCCTTTTGGCTGGTGTATTGCAATGTTTTCCATTCTAAAGTTTTATTTATACAACATAACTACAACTTGCTTGTCTTTTAGTTGCTTGTGGCTGTTGGTATTATTTGCAAATGAATGAATAGTTTTCATAAAACAACACCTTTGCATGGCATATACAGAGCGGAAGTTTTGTTCAAGGGCAGGAAAACATATTATGGCAGAGGAATCCCTTTAAAACATTTGATAAATATTAATGTCGGTAATAAAGTATACAATTTTCTACATTTTATGCGGAATGGCAAAATGATTTATCATTTTTATTAAAGACCGGAAATAAATCACTTTAAATGACGATACTGTCAAAAACTCATGTCAGTTCAGTGAACATAATTTTGAAATTTCTGATGAAATGATATATGTATATAGATAATTCTTTTCTTTAAAATACTTCACTGTGATGGGGTTATTGGAAGCAAAACTTCATCATAACTAAAATCATTTTAGTGGCTTGTTATGAAGCCATTTGCTTTGAATGAAGAAAATAAATAAATGAGTTTATTATTTATTTGCCATTAACGACAATTTATCATTACAGTTGTTTGGCAACGTTTCACGAAAGCGGACGTGATTTTTGATACCTTTTGAACGAACTAAAGAAACGTAATATGATATTATACACTTACAAAGTATTTAGTTGAATTGTTTGCTTAACTACAAGGTTTATGGCGCAATACATAAAGACTAAAATAGCCTGAAGTAACAAGAGTAACTTAACAAATCATATTTTTGTACTATACAATCAACTTTAAAAAAAAATATTAAAAATTCCAAAATTATATGATATTTCTATGGTTTGTGTTAAGAAGGAAGTCTCATAATTTTAATGAGAAAAAAATTACTGAAAATTTCAAAACAGAAATTTATAATTTTTATGTGGTATTCCCGTTAAATTGTTAAAATAGTTTTTCTTGATTTCAGTCGAACGCCCAACCAGCTCAGCCATCAAGGCACCAAAAAAAATAAAATAATAAAGCAAACGCAGCACATGATCATTGGGAACTCAATGAAAACAATAAGGGATATATCCCTTTGATCAGACATCCTTATTGTACACAATTTACAAGAAAACGTAATATAATCAATAATGGAGATTTATTTTCTGGAAAAGTATAAGCATTTCTTTTGCACTTATTCCTTAAAATGGCTAATTTTAATAGTTTAGCGTGATTAAGATGAAAAGAAAAGGCGTCCAAACTAAGAATAAGCTAAAAAAAAAAAATATATAATAAAAATCTATCTGATTCAGTATAGTTTTTTTTTCTCCTTCAGACCAATAATGGTAGAAGGGCTATTCACTGCTGCTTAAAAACAGTACACAGTTAGTCATGGCCTGGGTTCGAGACAAACATGAAACAGCCACGGTATGTACCCCAGCCAGTAAGTCTGCAACTTTACTATTCTTGTCTTCTTTCAAAATGTTGATCACTCCAATTTTATCACAACAAAAAAATCTTTCTCAATTTTGAGGAAGTAAATTACAATTTACTTGAGCTCGATTAAGTTTCATAAAATTATTAACAATTGTAAATCATATAGTTCGATTATAAAGTTAAAATACTTGTTACATATATTGAATTTATAGAATTCGCAATTGAGTCAAGTTCAACCCCTGAGTAATCACCCAGTGTCACAACAGTGATGCTTTGTCATTACAACCATCTAAGTGGTAAAAAAAAATCATCAGAAAGTGGTAAAAAATATTAGAAAAAATCTCTCTCTGAGTTTTGAAGAAATAAAAGTCGAACTCAAGCCCCATAAAATTATTAATAATGGAAAATTTTACAGAAAACTGTAGAGCAAAAAAGAGCATAAGTATTTCTCTATGGATTTTTTTTTTCGTTAGCAAAAACAATGGAAAATGAGAGCAAAAAATGTGAATGACAATTTTTCTCTTTAATTTTATGTATTTTCCTAATTGATAAATTTAATTACATTTAACACACGAAAATAATAAAGAATCTTGCTCATGTTCATGTTAGTATATAAATAGAATATAAATAGAATATAAATAGAATATAAATAGAATATAAATAGAATATAAATAGAATATAAATAGTATATAAATAGAAAGTAAAATTGCGCGAGTACTTAAAGCGGCTGTATCAAAATTGTGAAATTTGACACGTCCATAGGTTCATAGGGTGCTGATGAAGGATGTTTGTTATTCAGAAACAGCCGGTTGTCAATGTAGCTATACATTTTTTTCTTTTCTTTACTTAATTGATATTGATAAAAAAAAGTGACCAAACATTCAATGTAATGAAAATTTTCCCTTAAATAATCTCTACCTAAAAAATATTCACTCCTTTGACTGGGATACCACTCAGTCTAAAAACACTCTATGGAGCAAATCTTATTGATTGTAATGGAGAGTTTTGTCTCTGTGCTTTGTTATTAATATTTGTTTCATATTCACAAATTTATCTAATTATTTGATTTATTTGCTATTAGAGCCTACTAAAATGTTTTATTTTAGGTTTCAAAATATACCTTATTAATTATTTTTTTTTTTTTTTTTTTCAGTCATCTCTAGGCCGCCCGCTACTCAACTCGTCAGTAGACTTGAAAAATCTTAAAAGCATGTTTGGAGCTCGACTACATATTCAATTTTGGGCATGAACATAATGGGAATCAGGAATGTTCAAACAAACCCTTTTTTGTGTTGCAACACTTTTACGTTTTTTTTCACAACCTTCATACAACGAGTTACCGTCGGTTGCTACAATTTGTAATAAAGATACATTTGTTAATTGTATTAAAGGTTTGCTTTGAACATTTGTGATTCTTATTGTGTTCATGGCAATAATGGAGTGTCTGGTCAATTTCCAAACTGTCTTTCAAGGTTTTTCAAGTCTATTGATGAGTTGAAAAAGAGAGGAGGCGCTTGAAAAGGACTTTTAGACTTAAAATCATATATATTCGTTTCATAGGAAAATTCATATTTTTGTGAGTATTTTCATTTCTACAAGCTCTTTTTCTCACCTAAAATCAATTTTCAATTGCGTGAAAATCCTAGTCCTAAGAATAAAACAGTAATTCATATCACTAATTTCTTAGTTTCATAGATAATTTTGCTGTGGAACTTAAATGTTATCAGACACTTTTGTCCATTATTTTGCATTGTGCATGTTACAGTTTCCTTTTTAGAGATGTTCTTGTTGTTGTTACTGCTGCTGCAGAATAAGCAATTTTGTCTTGCCTTTTTATCGTATGCTCTTTTCGATGACTTCCTGTAACGTTGAAACTCATTTGCATTTTTAACTTTGAACTGTAGGAAATTTCCCCCCACACACACAAACACACCCACATGCAAATGTTTTAACATAAATTGGTGCATAAATGTACAGCTGTCTGTGTGTGTGTAAGCGCGTGTTTGCTTATAGTTTGTGTATTCATGTTATGTAAACTAAAGCTTTCAATTACTTTTTGGCATGGTTATTAACCTTATGTCATAACATGTTAGTAGTTACTCGACAACACCGTGGAGCATAACAACAAAAACATTTTTTTTCTTTCCCCTCTAATTTTGCGGTCATTAACCAAACACTGACTAATTTTATGTTAAAAGTTTATGTTCATGCAAAGAGTAGTACATGGAAATGCTTGTAGTGGCTTTTCGATGCAAGGAAATCTGTTGAAACAGATCTCAACAGTTTCGCAAATATTTACGTGCATAAGAAAGTTAAACAATCTCCAGTTCAGATTATTGGAAAAATGGAAAAGGAACAAACGAAATTGTGAAATACAGTTCAGCGAATATCATATTGAATTTTCATGCCAAGAACATTAAAAGTTTCCGATCATTTAATATTTACGCAATCCATGTGTATAGATGGAGCAGCATTCCTGGTCGTTAGTGTGTGTGTGTGTGTGTTAGTAAACCACATTGGGTTTTGCGTGTATTGAAATCGACCCAGTTTTTACGATTCCATTCGGAGATTATACGCAGATGATCTTTACTGAGAATAATGTTTAGATTCTGCCTTTTTGCATCCATCTCTGATTGGCTGGTTCGATTTTTTTTTATTTTATATTTAATTCAATTAAATGAAAATCTTTTAAAAGTGAGCATTTCTCTGCTTAAAATCTTTAGATTATGAGCGAACAATTTTTCTAATAAAAAATACAAAAAGTTAAATTAATTCTAACAATCATGAGTGAAAAACAAGCACCTGTGCTGCCAAGTTCACTTTAGGAATTAGTGATGTGCGGTTAGAGATGTCCGGTTCACGGGTGATTAAGTTTTAGAAAAATCCTGGGTGTGTGCATCAGCATGACTTAAAATTAAAATTTCGTACATGTTTTTTCGGAACTGTTTTATTTTATTTTTTCATTTAGACAAAATACTATAAACATATAAGGCCATATTCATAATAATTATTGTAAATTTATTAAGCTCTTATTTGACGTATTTCTACGGAATATTTGACAAATAAACGTGTAATAAACATTCAATAGTTTTTATGAATATGGGTGATATAGTTTTTATAATTTATTAATTTTTGCATACATAGAAAGTATTTTTGCACGTGATAGAGCGTGATTAACATTTTGAGGCAGTTCACAAAGTTTCAAGAAATTTCACGAAAAAGTCAAAACTTTAGCTTTTTTTGGTTTACAAAACAACTTTTATGCATTAAACTATTTTATCAAGGCAGATTATTTTAGCTGAATTTCTACTACACGTGTAGAGTACATTAGCCTCAGTCGATTTGTATGGAAGGAACGCATGTAAAAATCTGTTGGGAAAATAATTCCATGGGAAATTGTAGAGCAAAACCAAAAATTTAGCCTATGAAGAGCCATGTAATTTTTTTTGTTTATGAATACAAATTAACACCCTGAAAGCATACGTTCAAACTGTGAGGTGGGTATATGATGTATATGAGGAGATTTCTCCAGCTCCTCATAATCAAACGTTGAAAGACTTCTTAATAATTATTACATTTCAAAAGAAAGTAGTTGGGAAAAAAAGTAAAAATTAGTACCAGCAATAACATTTTGAAATGCTGGTGATCTGAGGGTGAAAATCCAATTTTGAAGCAATGAACAGATATTGCGTAACTTAACGATGTCACCAGCGATAATCACATATGTGAAATTAAGGCGAGCCATATGAGTTACAATATTCTACTAACAGAACTTTATGTTGATGTGAAATTTGAGCGCCTCGATGGATGAATTGGTAGAGTGTCCTGCTAAGAGTCCCCGAGGTCGCAGGTTCAATTCCTGCCAAAGGCTTTGGGTGTTTCTGCAGACAAGCCAAAAGCTTCGCAGTTTTGTGTTTGTTAAAAAAATATACAAACAAAACAGTAATTTAATATAAATGTATTAAAACAGTATTTAAATAATCCTTAACGAAAGCCTTATACAATTCGCAATAAGCCCCAAAATGTAATAGAAGACATGTTTTCAATAAATCTTTAATACATCAAAAGATTCATCTAAATGGCCTATTTTTATTAAATTAATTAATCAAGCTTTATATCTTTGTTTTTAATAAAAAAATAATTGGAAACGATTATATTTATTTATTTTCAATATTTCGCCAATAATTTGTTAACAACTTTAGAAAAGTAAAATGATAAAATTCAAAAAACAAATTATTGAAATTATTGAAATTATTGCTTATGAACTTAATTATTTATTTGCTTTATAAGAGCGCTAGTGAAGTGTATTAATTCAGGTCCAAAAATAAACCTATCAAATGTTTTAACCTGAATTAATTATTGCCTATTTTTTGATTTTTTCAAAGAATTTGTTCTACATTGAAAATACAGCTTTCTCGAAAATATATTCTAAAACTAAGGCTGTTATCGCTTCCGACTACAGTTTCTATTTTGTTTCAATACAAACGTGACTGAACGTAAGAACTTTTTTCGTGCTTACAATCGCCTGATGAAAAAAGCTTCGTGCGTAAAAATAAGTGATTGAAAAAATTTTTGAGCGTGAGCGTGTGTGACATGAGGCCCCGTGAGTGGGGAAAATTATTTTGATCGTAAGCGTGCATGAGCCCAAAAACACTCACACGCACGTCTCTAGTAGGGATTAACCTGTACAAAATAAACCTTCGAACGTTTGCGCTGGTTTGATTAAATTTTTATAGCTTCGATATTTGGTGGTTTTTCCGACCCCTTTTTTAACATTCAATATAATTATTTTCTTGAGCTGAAGGCCTTTTTTATTACAAGTGTATTGTCCTGAAGATGCTATACGAAGGCGAGTGAAATATGGACAAGAATAATTCCCATAAAAATTAAAAAAGTTAAGAAAACATGTATACACTATAAAAAGACCTTCACAATAAAAAAGACCTTCAGCTCAAAAAAAAAAAAAAACTAAATTTTTATTATAGCTTTTGTTTGCCCGTCCCACTGTAAGTGATTATGCCTTGAGTGCAATTTTCAAAAAAAAAAAAGCAAATAATATTTTTTTCTTAAGCTGTAGACACTATTTTTCCCAGGTTTTTTGCTCACGTGTTTAATACAAAAAAGATGTATAGAAATACAAAAACAAAGAGACAGCTTAGAATAAACGAAAAAAGTATATATTTTGCAGTCAAGATAGAACTTTAACCTGTTTTTTTTTCTCCCGATAAGGAAAAATGTTTGGGTGAATGATCTTAAATAAAAATAAAAAAGCTCAGCAATTGAGGGCATTGACTCAAACTGTGTTTTTGTACATTTATAATTTGATGGAACCTTTTTGTATGGGACAACATAAACCCAAATATGGATGTCAATATGGGTTTGGCTGAACTGCATATTTTCTAAGACATTTGAAATAGTTTTGTTAAGTTCCTGAATTTCTTCAGAATTCATAAGCAAAGAGCACATTTTAAACGCAGAATTTTTTTTATTTAAGTATTAAAACCAGACGGTCTCCAGCAGTGATTTACTTTTGGGTTTCTGAGAGAAACCAAAGAAAATAACTGCCATAAATTCTTCTATCACAACAGAAAATATTGGGGCATACATATTTGAGTAAAGCTTTTTGTTTTATTTACAATTATTCAATTTTCAATGCTTTAACAAATTTTTCTTATTAGAATTGTTTTCATAATTTTTTTCTGTGAACATGATTATTGAGATTTGCCGCAGCCGTATGTAGCATTCTTTCGTTTTGTAACTTTAACTAACAACTTGATAAAATGAAAGTTACTTCAATATTTTAATGAGTTCTTAAATTATATTAAAAATATTTGAGCTGTAATTTACAGCATATGGTTACTTTTCTCTCTCATTTCTCGCAAGGACTACACAAATAAAGTAATAAAATTTGAGCAACTTTTAATAACCCGCAGTCATTAAAATAAACACATACATACATATGTATACCTCAAGTCATTATTTTCTATTAAAATATTCACAACTTTGGACACCAATTCCCAGTTAGAAGAGGGAAAATTTTATATTTAAAATACCAAAAATAAATAATGAAGGTCTTTTGCAACACATACACTTTCTGCTCATTTTGGGGAATGTGTACTTCATTCAGAATGTACACGTACTTACATATGTATGTATGTATGTATGTATGTATGTATGTATGTATGTATGTATGTATGTATGTATGTATGTATGTATGTATGTATGTATGTATGTATGTATGTATGTATGTATGTATGTATGTATGTATGTATGTATGTATGTATGTATGTATGTATGTATGTATGTATGTATGTATGTATGTATGTATGTATGTATGTATGTATGTATGTATGTATGTATGTATGTATGTATGTATGTATGTATGTATGTATGTATGTATGTATGTATGTATGTATGTATGTATGTATGTATGTATGTATGTATGTATGTATGTATGTATGTATGTATGTATGTATGTATGTATGTATGTATGTATGTATGTATGTATGTATGTATGTATGTATGTATGTATGTATGTATGTATGTATGTATGTATGTATGTATGTATGTATGTATGTATGTATGTATGTATGTATGTATGTATGTATGTATGTATGTATGTATGTATGTATGTATGTATGTATGTATGTATGTATGTATGTATGTATGTATGTATGTATGTATGTATGTATGTATGTATGTATGTATGTATGTATGTATGTATGTATGTATGTATGTATGTATGTATGTATGTATGTATGTATGTATGTATGTATGTATGTATGTATGTATGTATGTATGTATGTATGTATGTATGTATGTATGTATGTATGTATGTATGTATGTATGTATGTATGGATGTAAGAACAACATTTATGGTTACTCGTAAAAGCATTACTTTTGCCAGTAGAATAGAAAATTAGAAAAATTTATTTATGTGCGAGTTGAGACATTACAAATAAAAAAATACACAAATTTTAATATAGCAGGTGGACCAAAATAAGTTACCCTATTGCAAATTACTATTTGTTTCGCAAATGGCGGCCAATAACAAATCTGCTTTTGCATTTGTGAACTAGACAGCTGTAGAATACAAGTGAATAAGCCATGGAGCGAGTCTAACTCCCCAAGAAAGCGGAATAATCGTGTCTACAAACAAGTGGGCGATTTTTTGATCAAAATCATAATGAGCGGCGAGGCTCATTTCCACCACAGCGGGTACATGAACAAGTAAAACTATTACTTCTAGGCCACGACTATTACTTCGAAAATCTACGAGGAGAATGTAATGAAAAAAAAGGCTAACAGAGCAGTCAGTGGACGTAAGCAGGATTTCTATTCCTTTGACTCTCCCTGTCTACTAATTATTTAGTTGTGCTCAATAGTCTTGTAGAGTTGGTTTTCTCCCAAAAAGAGAGTGAGCGTGAGAGATCCACTATCTTGCACTGTTCCCATTTGCAGTCCACACAAATGCAAAATACAAACAAAAAAATTTTAAAAATGCATTTGTTAATTTGTTTTCTTTGTGTATACATACATACATGTGCTTTTTTGTTTTGTTCAATTTTCTGTTATAGTAATAAAAGTTTTTGCTCAGGGGCATTTTATTTACAGTGCTTTTTTGTTTGTTTGTTTCTGTGTTTTGTTGCTGTTCCGTTGCCTTCGGCCACAATTATGATAAATGCTGAAACACGCACACACACACACACACACACACACTCACTCGTATGACTACCACTAAGGCGTAACGTTTAATACTCATTTGGTTTACTAAAGAAGAATTACATTTATTTTAATAAAACAAATATTGTTTAGAAATAGAAAAGCAAAAAAAAAAAAAAAATAATAATAATAATAACAAACAAACAACGGACCACAGCAATTTGGAGAATAAAGAGCCAACATTAGAAAACTAAATAAAATGCACAACAGCAGCACAGCCATAGATAATGAATTATGGAAAATGTTGGGGCAGTTGTTTCTTTTATTTGAACAAGAAGTTGTGTGAATACTCATGCAGTTGAAATTAATGTAATGGTTTTCAATAAATTACTATTATATCAAATAAAATGGTAAAATATAGACCAAAATAAAATTATCTTAAAGTGAAAATAAAATATGATCAAATGAGCGAAATGTTTGCTTATGTGCAAAAAACATGCACACGGAACAAAAAACATGTATTCGAAGAGGAGCACAAGATTGTTGAAGTTGTCAATAATTTTGTCAATTTTTATTGAGCTTGACAATAATTTATTGTCAATAATTTTATTGAGCTTGACTCCAAATTTTACTTCCTTAAAACTGAGAAAGGTGTATTGTGCTAAAATGTTGATCACTCCAATTATATCACATTTATTTCAAGAACTAAAAATCGAACTCAAGCCCGATAAAATTATTAACAATAGCTTGACTATAAAGTTAGGGATAATGCTTGAATATACTATGGTTGTAGAGAGCCATAATATGGTAATAAGAAATTGATTTATGTGATTATAATCAACCGTATCATACGATTGCAATCATAATATAGTTATGCAGAATATAGCTTTGTTGCCGCAACCATATATAAAAGTGTTTTTCCATAATTTTAGACGGGCCAATGTCAAAGCAGTTACTTGCAATTTATTAAATTAATCAAGTAGATACGACAAAAGTATATCTAATAAAGAAATCCGCATGTTGCGATACAAAAACACCAAAAAATTTTGGTGGCTACAGATATAATGAAATATAAAACTCTTTTCCTTATTTAATCCTCGACATAAGTTATTTTTTATCCTCGCCTTATATACATGTAATGTTTTCATACAAATTTTCATTGCAAAAAATTAAAAAATTCCGTTCTTATGGAATACCTAATATCAAATTACAGCTTTGGATATTGTAAAAGCTGTCGAAGAGAAATAAAATTCAGTGCCTAATCACGTGAGCACTTCTATTAAATTTGCAGCAATTCCGATTGCTCCTGCTTGAAGTGGCTATCCTCCAAACTAGGACCACCAGGGACCAAGAGATGTGGGCCTTCCACACAGGTATTACGGATTTTTTCACGTGCGAATGTGAAGTCTGGTAACTGACTGAATTTATATCAAACTATTAGAGGAAAATATTTATAAAATATTTATAACTACTTATTTAAATAACTTCTACTTGTTCTATCAATTATGGGGAAGAGATAGAGGTAAAAATACACATGTATTTTATACCTTTAAAGTTAATTTGCTGAAAGCTTAAACTGTTTCATATACTGAGTCTTATATAATGAGCCAAATTCAGCCAGCTTCAACGAAGTTTTGTGCAATTGAAGTAAATTATCATTACTTGCCTTTTGTATAACATTTCTGTTTTTTTCTTCTTGTTAATAAGATTGCAGCAGAATTTATTCCAAAGTATTTTATTCTCAACGCTTTCTCATTGTTTTTAATTTGTATCTACAGGCAATTGTAATTTATTGCAACCTTCATGAATTACATGTGAGTTAAACAGCGTTAAAGCTTTTAATGAATTTACAGGCTCACATCTTTAACTCTGTTGTTTTCTGCAAAACCATAAATTATTGAGGTAATGAAAAGCAATTAAATCGATAAGGATATAAAGAATTAACCAACTGATTCAATCAAATATTTGGCCAACTCACAAGTTCCCTTGGTATTGTGTAGGGCATATTGAAATATAACAGGTGATTTAAACGAAATTATACGATATTGTTTGGCTTTCAGAATATCGGTTGTGGCTCCATCTCCATGTCCTCCAGATCTAATTCGTTCAATTAAGGCCAAAAAAAAAAAAAAAAAAAAAAAAATTTTGGCGCATTGCCGTTTGATAAGTGGCGTGCTCGAAAAAAATGATCAGATGACTCCACCAGCGTGAACAGCGCACCAAACTCGTTGTATAGAAGTGGCGAAGAAAAGTAAAAGAGTTGCAAGACGGAAAAATATTTTCGCTAATAAATACTCCTTGAAGGTTCAAGCAAAATTCAGGTAGCAAAAGGGTGCGATGATACGAAGTCTACTTGTTATCCTTGCTTATAGCAAACATAATGATTCACTGAGATATACACAGGTGCTTATTGCATGCCACTAAGACAAGCTATTGTTAAAAATTTGTGGCAATAATAGCAAGAAGAGGGTTTGTTTTTGGTGAAAGTATCTACTTTCGCAGGAGTATGCAGGTAGCATAGGAAGGGTGCGAAAATACGAAGCCTACTTGTTATTGTAGCTTATAACCATTTGATTATTTTTTTTTTGATATGTATCATGTTGCATGCTACTGAGATGAGCAATTGCTTCAATTTTGGGCAACGACAGCAAAAAAGTGTTATTTTTTTTTTTTTGCCAAAATGGGTATTTTTGCTTTTTCGGGAATAACATAAACATTAACACAATTAACACACAGATTTTAATAAATGAGAACGCATTTTATTGCCATATGAATAAATAAAAACAAGTGAAAAATATTTGCTAAATTCTATTTTTTTTAAATTTTTCAAAATCAAAAATTTTTCAATTAAAAAAAAAAATATTTTTGGAACGAAGTTCCTTAATGCGGCTTGCTGGTTGTAAAAATTAGTAGAAATCGTCACGAAAGCGTGTGAGCTGTTTATATGTATTAGTGTATCTGTCGACAAATAATTGTGTAGGTGCCTCCACTGCTGTCAGCAGAGACACCTAACAATAAATATTAATTAGTTGTGAAAACGGACACTATCAGTTGGCAGATGTCGCTAAAGTAAAGTATGTCACAACAAAACACAGCAATATTGAAAATTTTTCTTCGTTTTGTAGCAGATTGACAAAAAAAAAAAAATACTGCATGTGTCAAAAGTGAAAAAAAATTAAACGTTCTAAAAAATTTCAAGAAGCATACAAAATTTCAAAAACAACACAAAATAAAACATACAGATTTCACCTTGTATTACATTCGAAGATGAAGAAAAAACGTAAGGAACTTCGTTCCTAACGGGGGCCCCCCGACCGCATTTTTTTTTTCGAATAACTCCAAAGTTATTAACGACAACAAAAAATGATTTTAGCAAAACTTAAGCCTGGCATAATTTTTAATTTTTTGTCAAAAATTACATGATAAAATTGGACTCGCCGTTTCTAAGTTATGACTAGAGAACTGGATAAACCTTTATGAAAATCTCACATTTTACAAGAAAAAACCTCCAAAAAAAAGCTGATACATAGAATTTGAAATTTTTATGGTGTTTGTACTTACATATGCATAACACATCAAAATAAATATATAGTGGTCATCCATGGTTTTTTTTTTGGCTGTTTGGTAGTGTTATTTTTAGTTCATTCGATAGCGCATGCGATGATTTGACTTCAGTTTTCGTACTAGTAAAATCTTAGTTTCATATTAGTTCAATTTCCTGCAGGGTTGTGAATTGAGCTATTTTATATATGGCATACAATTACAAGGAAATCATTAGAAAGTGTGATACAATTTTATTTGTGGGAGTTTTAAGTCCATTTCAGACATGCATCTGCATGTATAAGGGAATGAAAAGCATGGCCAATTTTTCTTCAAATGCTCACTTGATATCAACAGTAAATATTACATACTTGTGAGTAAGAAATCAATTATTATGCAATTTATACAATTGAGAGGAATTTTAATTCGAAGGACCAGTTGTACATACATATAATTAAAATTCAATTAAATTTATTTTTGGAAAAAAGTATTCAGTAAAACAGTTTTCTCTTTATTGCTTTCAACTCCTCCATTAACCAAGAATTCATTCAAGATGTTCTATACTTAATTTTGCTTTTAGTACCTTATTTTGTAGAGGTACCGAAGGAAAAATGGAGTTGCTCGCAGCTATAAGAGGTGAAATTTAATTAAAAAATTTTTTTTTTTTTGAGGAAACTGTTCAGTAAAATATTTTTGTCTCTATTCCTTTAAACATCTTGATTAACCACGAATTCGTTGAAGACATGCTTCGCTAAAGTTTGTAAAGGTATACACGGAAAAAGGCATAAATTATAGGCTATGGGAAGCGATTATCCTGATTGGTAATGTCAACCAGTCTGAGGCAATTGTGCAGGCCTCGCACCTCCCGTCCATTTTTGGCCATTTGGTCCTTCTTGCATTGTGTTGAATGAATGAATTACAAAGATTTACTGTAATGAAATTCTTCGAACTGAACATGATTTAAACAATTCTTAGAAATAAATTCTAATAAAAAATAATTTTTTTTTTGCTTAAAATTCATTAAATTTTTGCTTGCAGGAAACTCATTTACTTGAGTAAATGCAACTTGAAATGTATGTCTGTTTGTATGTGTGACTGGTATTTTATTCAGTTTTAATTAAAATTTTGTACATGAAGAATTTTTATGTTTTCTCATAAAATTAATCTATTTGCAATAAAATAATTTACTTTGTCAATTAAAAAAGTTGTGCAGAAGTTTCAGTTTATTTAGAGTTTTATAGTATTTCTTTTTGGGCACACCTCTACAAACAAATAAAATGTGGGATATTGTATTTGCATAATATTTAAACAAATTTTAATATTTAGTTTTCTTAAGAAAATAATTTCTTTGGAAATTTGTTCTTTTTCCACAATATTTCCCAAAATAAAATTTCAAACAAAAACTTAAGATTTTTAAATTCTTTTTGTTTGTTGTTCGTGTTGTTCTGAAGTACTTAGAGAAGTGTTTTGCTTGCTCAGGGTCTAAACTACATTGATGTAGTCGTACAAGCAAATAAAAAGAGGAAAGAAAATGAAATGAAAAATAGAAACAAAATTCTCAAGTTTAAACATTTGTAGCAGAAAGAATTGCATCAATGTGAACATACGTATTCATATGCAAATTTCAAGAACAATGGCTGTATGGTCGAGCAAGCGAAGCAAAGACGTTGTAAGTCTTGAATTAATTTTTGTTTTTTTTTTTTTATAAACAATTGCTTTTTTTCTTCTTTTGAAAATTGTATATGAAAGCATATTTTAGGTCAGTTAATGTTAGGTTTTATGCTTTGTAGCCTCGGAGAATGACGAGCTTGGTGTTTGATCTAAGAATACCGAGTTCTGCTGGCCTTGGAATAAAATATACGGCAGTATTTGATGCTTCGAAATCGATATGGGTTGTCCCCCAACGGACCCAGGGATATGAATAAACTGAAAATCTTAGTTAGTTTTGTATATTAATAATGATGTTTGAGAAAATGTCTGACCGTGGCAGATATCCGCTGTGATTTACCTGTCTTTCTTCTTAATCATCTGCCTAGAGCTTCCCTTCCCAACAAATAATACAGTGGTTTTAAAAAGTTTTTAATCATTAAGCCACTTAAAACATCTCACAAACTCGGTAATAGCGAAAAAAATTGCTAAATGTTAAAGAAATTGGAGGCGTTTTTTTATTAATTAAGTTTCGAGATCGGATAAAAAAATCACAGGAATATTCAGACGTTTTCAATATCGCTGTCCTTCATTTGTTATGAAAGCTTGTGAGCAAAAGTGAAAAGAAAAATTAAAAAATCCCCTTAAAAGCTTTAAACATTTTCATAGACTCTCGTTAAAACTTGTATGTTTTTTTTTTTTGTGTAGCCCAACAAGTGTTTGTTTTATCATGTTCATCATACACCGACATCATTATTGCTGTGGCAAACCAAACAGGGTCGTCGTTTAACAAGTTTAATATACATTTTTTTTATTTATTTATTTATTCATACACATTCACTTCAAGTATGTAAGAAAGTATATAATAAAAGTTTTTTTTTTTTTTTTTTACAAAATGCAAACAACAAGTGCATTTGAAAGAATGGAACACATGACCGAGAAACACATTTACACAATTGTATAAATGAATATGGGTTCATCCATGGTGAGTGAATGCTGACGACTGACTGCTGTGTGGTGGCAGAGGCACATAAATTATGCCCTTAAGTAATTGCTTAACATAAACCAAGATTTTATAGCGTGCGAGTGTACGCATACGACAATGTATTTTTATGACTATTGAGACTGTTGCTGCAACGCAAAAAAAAAAAAATAAAATAAAAAAGAAAATAGTGAAAGTCATTTGCCAGAAAACTCATTTCGAATTGCTTTTAAAAGTGCTGTTGCTATAAAACAGCTGTTAGCCATGACTCAATTTGTGGCAACAACTGAATGATAAGTATCGTAATGACCTAAAGGTTTGCCTGTTAATTAGTTCAAGGATTTATGAATACACACACACACACACACACACACACACACACACATGTATACCATGATTAGCAATTTGCAATATTAATTTGATAGTCAAGAGTCTTTCAACGAAACTTTCATTATGCAGTGAAAGAGTTTTTTTTTTCATGTAGATGGTTAGTATCAATTACCAGAATGTTTGCACCAGGCAACTGCACGGTTAGACTAGTGATATGGTAACGAATTCAAGCAATCATGTTTTTATAACTAATGAGATAGAATAATAATTTTTTAATTTATTCGAACCCTTTCTTATATTGCTGTTTTGTAACACGTATATCAGACTTAAGTTCGTTCTATATTACTTTTGTGATTGATGTTAATTAAACCAGACAAAGAAAACAATATAAGAAATTAGAATCAAGAATAAGTTGTAATACAACTTGGTTACCTTTGTGTGGTGGGAAACTTTCATCCGGTACATGTGCCATGATACACATGAATAAAAAAGTAATAATGCTTGTGTTGGACAGAAAACATACAACAACTTGGGTAGCTGAGTGGCTGAAAGTTGCTTTAGAACACAGATGCCCAGTAGTGGCTGATATCAGCAAATTAAACTCACACGTATTATTACGCTCTTTTGTTTGATCGTCAATCAACCAATAGGAATTCACCATGTTGAGTGGGAGAGACAAACTACACTTGCAGAAATTCTGTGTCTTATTTTACATTTTGATCGTCATCGAGACTGCTGTCAGTGAACACATAAATTCAAATTATTGCGGTATATTAATGATATCAGCCGAAAAGTATTTTATGTTACAAAATGACATGCAATGGCTTATTTGTCATAAGACATTTAAAAAAAAAAACTAAGAAATATAATTAAAAAAAAAAAAAACACTTTGAAGATGTTCACAAAGGCATGAATAAAACGAAAAGCACGTTATTTTTTTCCAATGTTATTTCGTCACTCTCACCAATACTCTCAGATGCCTTGGGCATCTATGCTTTAGAAACATTAGCCCCTGTGTTCAAGGACGGGTGCTGACCAGAAGTGTGGCGGCTTCGAACCAGCTAGTTGTCCACCTAGCCAAAGATTCTTGATGTTTTTCTTGTCATATTTAATTAGTAGCAATTACAAAAATAATATATAGAACGAACTTAAGCCTAATAAACGTGATACAACATAATAACTAATAGCTTAGTTTCGGCTTAAGATTGTATTCTTAAACTTCTGCTAAGAAATTAAATAAATATGGCTGTTTAAGCCAGTAGTGCTGTCACACCTAAAATAACAAAAAATTTAACAGACAACAAAAGCTTTCGAAGAATTTAAGCAACCTCCAGCGCTCACAAGCAGCATCCACAATAAACACCGAAGGTTCTCGTCTTAGAAACTTCCCAAAATTGCTATCAGTCGCTTGGCACAGATATAAATACTACAATAGATGTAGGTTTAAGGAGAATGTTGTATTCGAATAATGCAAGCAAGCATATCCAGCAGTCGTGTTCAAACTGTGTTACTTTCAACAGCTCGCATAACGAATGGAAGAGTTTAAGTAAAGTGTTTTATTACCAGTGCGTAATAGTAAATAAATAGTTTGAACTGTTTAGTGTGAGTTGAAGTGTAAGAGTTTTATTTTTATTTGCAATTAGAGAATCCACCGGCCGCTTTTATCAAACGGCAAAAATCTAACAATTTGTATTCGAAATTTCTTTAAACATTCTTAAAATTTAAGAGTTTGTTTTTATTTTCGCCCTTCATGAGCAGAAGCTTCACATACAAAAATTGTACATCACCAACATTGTTTGTTTGCAATGTACGTAAAACACATTTGCCATCTATTCGTCGCTATTTTTTGTTGTTAGAATGACTTTTAAGGGCAAACATTTATTTCGGTTTTCTTATAGGAAAATTTTCGTAGTCAATAGGTTCGGGCCTTCTTTTAGCATCAGCAAAATTTTTGGCAGCAAAAATTGCTTTAGTTCTCTTACAGAGGAACTCCGATTCCCTGTCTTCCAAAGGAAATGTTAGTAGAAAACTACACTGATGACAAGGTCACCAGTATAATGCATTTTGCTGTTGATAGTTAACACAGGCTTATTATTGAAAATCCACTATAAAGCTGAGAACTAGTTACTGAATGGTTCTGATTGGACCGTATATTGTCCCTGGTACTCTTTAGACATTTTCGTTATTATGGCTGATGTTGTAAAATCCATGCAATAGTTTTCCTGATGACATTTAACATGGGTCTGTCATTGAAAATGTACTCAGTGACTTGTGGACTAGCTGCTGGATGTCTGTAGTGGGACCATATAATAAATAAAGCTGGGACTTCATTGACAATGTGATGACAAATCAGGCATCGGTATGGCCGACAAAACTGGTGACTGAAAACACTTTTGTCGCTATGCTTCCTTTAGTTAAAAAATTAAAAATTTATTCCCGAAAAATCATTCAAGGTTATAACTCTAGTTTCATAAAACATTTTTCTAACTTAACTGGAGCTTAAACTTGACTATAGTAAATCAGTTAACCCATTTATTATTGATTTTTTTTTTTTTGAGATGGAAATTCGATTTACTGTAGTGATATTTAAGCTGCAGCTAAATCAAAGAAAGGTTTTGTTAAACTAAAAATTTTATTTCAACTGATTTTCAGGGTGTTATTTGTTTACAACATGACAGTTTAAGCACGACTTATTAATATTATTATATGTGAGTCTCAAACTAGTCGCATGGCTTATACCTCAACTTAGCTAAACTAGTTACTTCTAGACGATCGTTAAATTTTTGTTGTTGTTCGCAGCGTTATCGATTCTGCCACTATGACGGCATTACTAAATAGGTATAGCATATTTTTTAGCAAGAAGTCACTTACTATGTAATAGCAAAAACATGATTGCCAAAATTCACAATAGTATGATAAGTATTTTGAAAAAGAAACAGATTCATATAAACCACTATTAGCTATAAAACTAGGGTCGTTGCATTTCTCTGGCTCTACAACATCAAGTTGGCAATAAAATTCGAAATGAGTTTGCATTTAAACTTAAGAGGAGTTCTTTTTTTCTTGAAAAACTATAAAACAGTATAATTATGCTGTTTTTCTGGTCCATAAAATCAAATTGAGAGCCATAGTGTGTAAGCGAAAATACAAACTTTTGGAAATGTTAAAGATCAATAGAAATTATATTTTTAATAATATAAAAATTCCTTCATTTTTTTCATTAAATAAAAATAAAACAGAAAAATTTTCATTTGCTTAAAAGTGCCAAAATTCATGAAACTGGTGTTCAAAAAGAACCTTTCACTATTTTGTCTTCTTAAATTTATATTTTATATATTTTTTTAAAGTACTTTATTATGTTGCTTTTTATGTATGGAAAACCCCTCAGTTTCAAAAAAAAAAACTTTATCATTGTTCAAATTATCGCTCAAGGCTTTAAAAGTAAGTGTTTACAGTAAAACATTGAATATTTTGTTGTGAAAGTATTTAAAAAAGGAACAAAAAAATTTATGCTTATTCGTTTTGTGTTTGAAAATTAACTTAGCATATAGAATGCTTTTATTCGTTTTGTACAGTAAATAATAAGACTTACTTTTTAAAACTGTTTTGCTTTAAGCGGAAATTTGAATGAACTGGAAATGTTTTACAGAAAAACAAAAACAAAAGCTGAGTGTTAATAACATAAGAAAGCAGAATAAATAAGTAGAAGATATATACTACATTATTTGTGGATTTTAAAATATATCATTTATGCGTTTTGATTACAGAAAAGTTAAATTAATTTAAAAGTCGTTATTATCACTGACAACAAACACAAAAATCAATTGGATGTTGGCGAGACAGTATAAAATATATTTTAATCAGTAGAAAATCGCATAGATAAAAATCGGAAGTTGATAAATAAGATTAAATATACACACTTAATAATGAAGAGATCATGGTAGTAGTAAGTGTGCTGCTTAAAAACAGCAACTTGGGTGCTGATATTTATCAGTAAAGGAAGTAAAACCACCACGGTATGTACCCCAGCCAGCAAATCTTTAACTTTCTTTTCATGTCTTCTTCAAAAAAATTTTCATCACTCCAATTTTATCAGCAAAAAATCTTTCAATTTTGTCCAAATAAAATCGAGCTCCAGTCTGATGAATTTATAAAAACTTGTAAGCCCTATAGCTTGACTGTAAGGTTAAAATAGTGTAAAATAACTTTATCAATTCTGTGCAAGTAAAACTTGAACGCAAGCGCAATAAAACAATTGACAGCAGAAAACTTTTGTTTTTAAATTTTTGTTAAACAAAAAATAAAATATTTTATACAAATAAATGAACTGTCTTTGAAACGAGTCTCATGAAAAGTGTATGCATTTTTTAAAATTTAATTTTGTAATTAAATTTTATTTCAAAATAAATTAAAATTTAAAAATTTTGTTTTTTACAAACTTAAAATTTCTTTTACTTGTTTTCAAAATTCTCTATAATTTATAATTTAAAAATATACGTCCCTTCTCATCGGTTTTGATCGGCAAGATCTCGGTGCAAACGTTGCGTGCCTTAAGCAAGAATCCCTCTTGCTCTACTAAAGCTTCGTCATTGTTAGCCAACTCTGTTGGCTTAAGATTATCCAGTCTCGAATCCACCGACTGTGAACGTGAGTGTTTGTTATTGGCCGCTGTATGGCAGTTTTTCTTTTTGTTACGCAAGCAGAAAGGATCACGGTCACTGGCTTTGACGTACTGCATAATGGGTCTGTTGACTCCCCATTTGGGACGTTCATCGATCTTGTGACTGTCTTTGGTGTTACGTTTTTTATCTTTGTCCTTAGACTTGGCCTTAAATGTAGTTGTTGTGGTGGTGGTAGTAGTAGTGGTGGTCTCATGATCTTTGTCGGCTTCTTTGGTCGGTTTGGTTTTTGTCTTGGCTGTGTGGGTGGTGGTGGTAGTGGATACTTCCCTTTTTAGCAGAACTTTATAGAAATTATCATGAAATTTTAAAGCATTTAAATAATTGTATATTTCTGATAAAAACTCATAGAAATAAAATATGTATTATTGAAATGCATTTTAGAACAAAATTTTTAAATAAAAAAACTTATTATTCATTTAATTATTGTGTTTGTTACTAAGCATTCTATACTGAAATAAATAAATAAATAAGTAAATAAATAAAAAAAAAATAAATAAATAAATAAATAAATAAATAAATAAATAAATAAATGAATAAATAAATAAATGAGTAAATAAATAAATAAATAAATAAATAAATAAATAAATAAATAAATAAATAAATAAATAAATAAATAAATAAATAAATAAATAAATAAATAAATAAATAAATAAATAAATAAATAAATAAATAAATAAATAAATAAATAAATAAATAAATAAATAAATAAATAAATAAATAAATAAATAAATAAATAAATAAATAAATAAATAAATAAATAAATAAATAAATAAATAAATAAATAAATAAATAAATAAATAAATAAATAAACAAATAAATAAATTAATAAATAATTAAATAAATAAATAAAATAAAGAAATTCGTTCTAAAATGTATTAAAAAAACCTCCCACTGTTCTTACGAATACCGGTGTTAACTTTTAAAAATAGAGATTTATTTTCATAAACTATTTTATAGAACATCTACTTTTGTATTCCTTGGGTCTTATTCATAATAAATATTTTAGGTTTATTAAACTCTTATTTGACAGATTTTCCATACAAATATGTCGAATATGAGTCTTATAAGCCTGAAATAGATTTTATGAATTAGGGGGTTAAACTTTAAATTAAATTTAAAACAGTTTTGCTGGAATGTTTGTATATATCAAATAAAAATATATTAATTGTTTACTTTGCTTTTGTAAACAAAAAACATCTATTCTTTGGCACGGTTTTTTACAACTCATTTATAACAAAATGCTTTTCCTTTGCAATCAAGTTTCTCTCACGTCTACTTAATATTTAACAAAATTAATATTGTTCATACGCTACAGGTATACAGAGTTTCTCTCATGAGCTCAGCTAAGAGTATGCAGCAATATCTGTTCACTTATTAGACATCAGCAACGAGTAACTTTTTTGTGTATATATGAAAGTTTCTGTCGAATGAGGTACGTATTTGCTCTCTCGCTCAGAACACAAGCAGAGAAGAGTAGAGGTTGTTTGTTGGAGAAGCACCAATATGTAAGTAAACTATACGGCAAAACTTGTGCATATAAAAATGAGCTAGTTGAAGATTTATGTTCTGTTCACATGGTGGCTAATGCAAGTCTTTTTCTCTCTCTTTTTTTTGAAATAGTGACTTTGAACATAACATTTTAGCATTGTTATTGTTTCCTTATAAGTATAATTACTTTAAATATGAATATTTCTTTAAACAAACAACTTTTTTTTTCCAATAAACCAATTTAGATTTTAATAAAAACAATTCCGTTTAAAACAAATAAAAATATAAATAATTCGAATAAAACAGCAGAATAATTATTTCCATGTACTTGGAGCTGAAACATGTTTAATATGATTTTTGTGTGTATGTACATATGTGTATTTATTTAGCAATTTTCACCTAGTGCTGCAAGTGCCAGGAGAAGTTTTGCTGTCGCATGATACTCGACGTATTAGAATTAGTTAAAAATCTAGTAGTTTAAAATTATGTAAGTTCAATAAATTGTCTAATGGCTTAAAAAACGGCATTTAAGAAATAAATGTATATGTAGCCTTTTAGTAAAGAGTTATTTTTCATTGTATTATTTTTCATTTTAGTTATTGACTGTACACTTGTATAAAATGAACAGAAGTTAAAGTTGTTTTAAATGCAACATGTTTTGTTCAGAGATTACTACAAAATCTGATTGAAGCAAGATGAAAGTCTTACGAAAATCAGCTTTGTTTTTATGTTTTTAGTTTTTTTTTTCTGAGGTTATATAATCTCTTACTAGTCATGAGTAAAAGTATAGACTGGAGCCTATTATTGTGATAATTATGTTTAATAGCCAAAACGAATGTTTGTTAGATCATTAAAACAACGATAACATATCTAAATGGCTGTAGAACTTTTTCATGTAACTTTAATGCAGAGTTCCTCTGAGCTTATGTTTATAGAAAATAATGCTTGAAAGTTTGTTTGACAACTATTGATTTTAAGGATGCTTTCAGCCATTAAATTCATGTAACAATGTTGGTTTTTTAAGCTAAAGACGACTTAAATTACTTTGCTATATTACATATACTATGTATTGGATTTTTTACCCCAGTTTGCTTAAATCTTAATGTTTCTTAAAAAAGACAAAAACACAAAGCTGCTTAGGAAAAATATTTAGACCAAGTCATTTTTTAAGCTTTTATCTGTAGTCACCACTCCTGTACATTAAATATCCAAAATGGTTTTCTTTTCTTTAAGTCTTGTATAACTTTATAATATTAAGCTGCTTAATAGCTGGCCAGCCACTACTTGATTTAACAAAATTTGTCTTACAAATCTGTATATGTTTGGAAAGAAAATTTGTTTAGATATAAATTTGCAAGTTTTAAGCAAACACCACATCTGAGCAATTTTTCTTGTCTTGAGTCTAAATAGTCTGCGAAAGAAGGAGAAGAAAAAAAAAGGATAAAACTGTTAATACATTTTTATAAGAACTCATCTGTACATATGTATGTGGGTTTGTGCTATTTGTTTGTATCAATACACAAAGACATTGTGCCAGCCTCAACAACAACCAATAACAATAACAATAAAAACAGCAACAAAAAGAGAATCTGTACAATTTGTCTTTACAACCACTAAAGGAATTTCTGTGTTAAACAGCAAACCAAACTTATCAAGTCCTGCATCCACACAACGGCAAATAGAGTGTTTACGGCAGTTCCAAATAAAACAAAACATCAAAAAAAAAAAAAACAAATATAAAATCAGTAGCAAAATAAGAGATTCGTAAAGCGGGGTAATAAAATAAGCATTTGAACGAACAAGTCAAATACAAATTTGCTCTACCCTTTTGAAAAGCGGTAAAAAAGTAAAAGAAAACAATAGGGAAAATGAATTTTTTTTTCTGCTGCGACAAAGAACAAGTAGAGGTTTATTTCTGCTAAATTGAATTGCTAACAGAACGAAAAGAATTTGCATGCAAATTAAGAAAAGAAAAAAAAAAAGAAAGGAAGAAAAGGAAAGACCCAATTATTGTGCCAAGTATTGTCTTCAATTCAAATGATTAGAAAAGGTAATACTTTAGAGGTCTTTTGTTTGGAGAGTGTTTTCAGTTTTATTTTTTAGGAAAATTTTTGTTTATATTACATACTAATTGCTGAGCCCTCCATGCGTCACTGTGATTCTTATAATATTCTTAAATAATCAACCGCGTCTCAGATTTCGTTTTAACGCCAAAGCTAAGCGAAAGAGACCCTTCTACTTTCCGTTCTGGGTTCGAGTTTTTGCCTACTGCTTCTTTCATTTTTGCATTACATTGTTTTTACAATAGAGTATATTCGATCACCAATACCGTAGTTCGACCCCTGGTGTGAGTGTTTTCTTTATCAATTTATCTAGCATATTTTTAGACATTTTGCTAGAAAGCTGAAGTTAACTAAAGTGCCCAAGACATGTACAATGAAGTCGTCCCTCACGTTTGATTGTGTGCGTGTCGTTTATTTTAATAATTTCCGGCAGGCATCATAACTTTTGTGACTTTATAGCGTTCGTTTCTATTATGCCGCTGCAGTCAGTGGTGAGTTATTTTTGCCTTCTGCTATTATGTCTTGTACAAAACAGCACTTTTTGATCTATTCACCATGAAATTTCCAAACAAATGTGGATTTTCCTGTCGCGCAATAGTGCATGTCTGAGAAAAAAATTGATTCAATCGAAAAATCAAAAAGTTTGGATTTTTCATTCCTTGGCAGAGTCAATTGCACGTGCTTGTAGCCGCACAAGCACGACCGCATGTACGAAATCCAGCGAGTGTGTAGTTTATTGCACATGATCTAACCGGTTTGCAAGATCTAACCAAATTACAGCAAACTATGCTCTTGGCGAGCATCAATTGGATTTGGTCGATAGATAGTTTCCTCGATTTATTTATTTGACCCCAAGCTGACTTTTACTTCCCATATTACTCTAACAATAAACAAAGCTAGAGGTACACTTGGATTTATAAAACGATGGGCAAAAGAGTTTAATGACCCATACATTGGAAAAGCACTATACATAGCAATGGTACGACCCATTCTGGAATATGGTTCAGTAATATGGGATCCAATTTATCAATGTCACTCTGATGCAATTGAATCCGTGCAGAAACAATTTCTTTTGTTCTGTCTTAGAAGTTTACATTTTGATCCTCTTAATATGCCCCCTTACACAAATAGACTTGCACTTATCAAGCTGCCTGCTCTCAAAAGCCGCAGAGTTATGCTGAATGTATCATTTATTCTATATATTATTAATGGCGATGTCTGCTCTGGATTTTTGATCAACGAAATCTTGTTTAACGTTCCTCAACGAACATCACGTAATTTTATTCCTTTGTTGGTAAAAGTTTATAGAGAAAATTATGCTGATGCTGATCCTCTCAGGAGAATGTGTTATACTTTTAATCAATTTTATAGATTTTTTGACTTTTCTTTAAATCCCGCTGCAGTAAAAAACTCAGTTATTCATTTTTTAAATTCATAAAAAATTTTTAATATTTTTTATTTTTTTTAAACGCTGTCTTTAAATGTAATAAAATTGTATATTATGTATTGTAAATTGTATGTAGGGAATTAATTTCCATATACTAAATTAATAAATAAAAATAAAAATGTCTTGGGCACTTAAGTGGTTATAAAAACATTACTGCTAGAATTTGCAACAACGTGTCTATGAGAGTAATTAATAACAAGTAATAGATTAAAAATAGTAAATTATCAAAGAAAATCGATTGGACTCCATTTTGCCAGGAGAATAATAATGTTTTTTTTTTTATTAGATAGACTTTATAAAACTCTAAGCTGCTTAACAACTTTCTCATATCTTTAATACTATAAGCTAATAAACTTATATGGAGTCTTTTCTTAAATTATCTTTAATTATTTCTCTTTTTAACAAGTTTTTATTATTTTTGTTGAGCAATTTGTTAATTAAAATCAATTTTATGTATTCATTATTTGTGTTAAAGGTTGCCAATACAAGTGTTTGTAGTTGTTTTAGTTTTTATATTTTTATTTTCATTTCTTTTGAGTGGCTTTAATTTAATGTAGCGTTCATTCTTTTTGTGCCCTTCTTTTTAGCTGTAAATATTTTTCCCCCATAACTTTTGTTGGCAACTTTTTTTTTTCACAAAACTCATTTATTTAGATTTGAATAAGTTTGTTCGTTGGCTGCTTTTTAACATTTTTAATTGCAAGAGGCAAAAAGAAAAACTTTCGCAAACTGGAAAAAGATGAAATGATGTCTAAGAATCAGCGACCATTAAACAAACTCTCTTTCACATGCAAATATACATGAACCATTCATAAACTTAATTTAACTAAAAAAAAAAAAAAAAGGAAATGATTTTACGATTGCAAAATTGTCGGTAGTAATGTTCTGTCAAGCGTTTTATGCATAAATTAAATAAAAATATATTTCAGAATTTAAAAAAGTTGTTAAGGTTTCATTAAAAATGAAACGGGCAAGATTTTTGGTTAAAATTTTATATGCATATTTTGATTTGAAAAGGATATCAAATAACAAATTAAATGAAAGGATTATATGGAAAGTTAGAGGCTGTGAGTGTTTATATAGCCCACAGCTCTTCATTGGTTCTGGGTAGTTCTCGTATTCACAGATACACAGAGAAAAAGCAAATTAAAAACATAGAAAGCGAAGATGATTTTATTTCACAGCATTTTTATTTTAATGAACCTGATTTCGCATTAAGGAATTAAAACGAAAATTAGTAGTTTTCGTTTTGTGTTGTTTTGTTTTCTAATACAATTGTAATTTTATTGTATTTCCATTTAATATTCGTTTCATTTTAATCTGGTTTTGCAAAGTATTTCATTTACTTCTGGAGGGAATCCAGCTGCAATTTCCAGACAAATGAGCAGCCACCACACGCACTCAGCCTTAAGGCAACAGTTGGAACGATCGGAACGACAAGCGATGTAAGTAGAGAATAGATTTTAAACTAGGTCATTATTTTTATACGACGTAATATTTAATGAAGATTTTGTTACATTAATTTCAATCTACGGTAAATTACTGTGTGAGCAAATGCACGAGTACGGCTGGGCGGCTTAATTACAATATTCCTAATTCGTTCTAAGAATTTGCCAGGCATTATTTTGTTTATGCTTTGAAAATTATTCAACGAATGTTTCATTGTTTTATAAGCACCAAGCATTTTCTGTTGTAAAGGTATTCGAATAATGTTTGTTCGAATAATATTTATTCGAATAATTTTATTTGAAAATTTTTATATTGGAACAGTAGTTTTTGAATTTTTAAATTTGTAACTAAAATAAATTGTTTTGTACAATTTTTATTGGAATACCAGGAAAATTGTTTTTTAAATACTCAAATACTTTGAAGCCTGTTATCCGAATAGTTTTTAATCGACAACATTTTTTTTGATAATTTTTCGAAATATGTGCTTCAATATTGTTAATATAATTAGGCAAAGGGCGCAAGGGAAGAGTAAGCATATAGATATTCGATATCATTATACATATGAGAAAAATACCAAGAAAAAGAAATTGATGTGACGTTTGGTGAAAATGCGGCTGGCATTCTCACAAAAGTTTTGAACAAACGAAAACACATGCTACTAAATATGAAAAATGTAGCTATTGTATTTGTATTTCTATTTTATATTGAGGGGGATTTGAGGGGGAGACTGTTGTGAAATATGAGCAACCTTGATTTTATTTTCTTTTGTTTTTTGTTTTTGCCAAATTATGGTGCAAAGCTTTTTTATACATGCATATATTATCTGGTCTAATTTAATATTAGTACTTTTTTGAGTTAAAAACAAAAACCGATCAACAGTTTTTTAGCTATCCGCAGGAAAGAGATATTTCTATATAATTATTTCTGTATTAGTTATCAGGCTCAAGTTCTTTCTATATTATCTTTGTGATTGATATTAATTAAATTAGACAAAGAAAACATCAAAGACATTTAGCAGGGTGGACAACTAGTTGTTTCGAAGCCGCCACACTTTTTCGTCAGCACCCGTCTCTGAACTCAGGGGCTCATGTTTCTAAAGCGACAACCAGGCCACTCAGGCCTGGTTGATTTTTGTTGATATTTATATATATAAAAAAATATATTTAATAAAATCTTTGGCTGAGGAATATATTAATATTGAATTCATGAATTGAAATACTAAGTTAAAGGCACACAACAAGAGTTTTTTAAATAATTTTGCCTCGAATAATTTTTTATTCGTAAAATTTATCTTCGAATATATCTTTTTTAAACAAGTTTTTTTGACATCATTTTTAGATCGCAAAACTAGAAATTTTCGTATAATTTTTTATTCGAATATATCTTTTTCAAATCATTTTTTTTTATAATTTTTAATGCGCATATACATATACAAATTAATTATTTCCAAATATCACAAAAAAAAAAAAAAAAAAAATCTGAGATTATATCAAAATCTTGAAGAAATTTTTGTTCGAGTTTTTAAATATTTTAGTTGATTGTTAATATACACTAGAGCCCCGACTTGCGTCTCTAATGGGGACCGGAGAAACGCGACGCAAATCGAATAATTTTTTTCTATATAAATGCACTGGAATTTAATTTTTTGGGGAAAATATTTAGAACAAAGCAAAAAATTTTGTATTTTTGATAAAAAATACTGGTATGAGTACATTTTTATTTATTTAATTTACTTCAACAAATGTTTATATATGTATATTATAAAGAAATAACAAAACTATAAATTAAGAAAAAAACATAAAAGTGACTCATGTTTTACGTCCTTAAGGCATATTCTGGTGAATCACACACTAAATTGTCACCATAACCAGACAGCTGCTCTTAGCACCACTTATATAAAAAAACAAAAGGGGATTCCCCTTTTTTCACGCAATCTGAAAATTTCTTAACGTACACGTGACGATCTTCTGGCAATAGAAGTTGTAAAAACTAATGAATTCAAGATGCTAAATACACTACAAATGCTAACAATGGTAATCTACAATGATGCAGTAAATTATGTAACCATGCTTAGCGACACAAATCCAAATCAAAACGATGCAAATCGAATCGACGCAAATCGGGGTCAAAACGACGCAACTCAAACCGACGCAACTTGAAATCGCAACGACGCAAATTGAGTTTTTCCAGTTTTAAAAAGCGACGCAAATCGAAAGGACGCAAATCGGAACGACGCAAGTCGGGGCTTTAGTGTATGGCATTAAGATTTTTTGATAACACTTATAATCAAAGCAGTTTTTTAATATACATTGTTCTTTTGCTACTGAACAATTGAAAGAAAAAATATTTTAATATGAATTTCATTGCATGAAAATTAATACTTGTATACAAGTACATAAATTGGTTATTATAAATAAAAAAGCACCACTCTCAATTTGGCGCTTCTATGGGGGTGTAAACAAATTTTTGTTCTCATTAAATATTATAAAGTCAATGTTGTGCATTTCGTATAATTTACAAAAAACATGTATACACATGTGTGTGTATGAGCTTAAAAGTAATGCAATTTAGTTTTTTTTTCAGGCTGCAAAGTTTGACTACAGAGTCATTGACGACTGAAATGCCATTAAAGCGGAAACGGATGTGAACAACAAGCAGCATAAATAGTTGACAAAAATTGTTTTTCATCTGTTTGCTTGCTCTTGTTTTTGAAGTAAAACACAAGAAAAACGCCATTTAATTTTGTAGAAATACCACGTATGTAGTAGTTATTTTGTGCAATAACACCATAACTCCAAATAAACAATTATGAACAATAACTTATTTAAAAGTTTTTTTCTAGTAATAGTTTGTATAAAATAATTTTCCTTCGAGCTATAATAATTCAGTCTTATGATATTTTTTCTGCAAACAGCCAGCGTCAAGTACATAAATGTTAAAAAAAATAAAGTGTACAATAATAAACAGAAATACAGCAAAATAGTATGCATGCGGAACATTTTTAACTTGCAATTGAAATTGTTTCGATATGCTGCCATTTTTTATTTCTTTGTAATTGTATTTACATATACATAAAAAAGTAAATATTATATAATAAAAAAAAAAAAAACTGTTTTTGCCGACTTTTATGTCACAAACAGCAAGTCACTCCAAAACAGAATTGCTATTGAACAAAATGAAATTGAATTGAAATTAAATGAAATGTAATGAATGTTTCTTTCAGTCGTTGAATGTTTTAAATGAAGTTGTAGTTGGTGGATCAGGCTGCCGAGAGTATTAAATGACTATTGAGTACATGCTAAATAGTTTTTTTTTCCTGGTGAAATGGAATTGTTGAAAGTACTCAAATTATTTAAATTTAAAATCAGCTAGTTGCTGTTTTGTGCTTAGCGCATGCTACAAAAAAAAAAAAAAATTGTTGAAGTGTATCATTTATTGAACATGGTACAAATATGGGGAACATTTAAACATGAGGTTTTCATATTTAAGAATTTTGAATTCCACATCTTGTGCAAATATAAGAATATTTGAGAAAGCCTGCACTTTGTGTTTATTTTTGCCATTCGTTACTTGACTTTAAGTTTTCAGCGCACGTTGTTATTGCTCCTTTTGACAAAGTCTGCCTTTTATATTTTGTCATTCGTTACCTCCCTTTAGAATTTCAGCACTTGTGAAGACATTTTACCGCCTTTTTGTCATTCATCACCTCAGTTTGGTATTTAAACATGCTAAAGAACTTTTTAACTCGTTTTATTGCTCTCCTCTTCGAGAACGCCTGTGTTTTATATTGTTACAAATTTTAGCCACACAAGTATTTGAGTAGCACTGTTATAAGCGACATCTATGAAAGAGTAGGAAAACATTACCATGCAATTTAAATAAACTGTCGTCTATCGATTGTTCTAAAAGGATCTATCTCGAAAAGGAACTGCCACAGCTTAAGCTTTGGCACAAAGGTTGTTATCTTACAACTTTCGAGATCAATGTGTCCGTTGATGGCGTATAAGCAACAGTAAAGCAACTGTTGTTGCTTTTTGTCATGTTACCGACATGTAAGTAAAAAAAATTACTGGCAGTCAAAATCTCTTGCAAGTGAGCTCACAACTTGCAGAAGTGTGATGGTAGATATTAGCAAAACAAAAAAAACAAAATTTCAATGTATTGAGTTACTTGCACTTGTACTTGCGTGTGTAAATGGGAGGTAAGTGTGCCCCCATCAACATTAGAGGGCGCTTCAGACTATTATACAAGTATAAATACTTTTATCGAGTTTTGTGAGATGAAAGTATAATTAGATTTGTTGCGACTGTCAAAAGTCTAACGTCTAATTACATTTTACATTCACACCATCACACTTCAAATATAATAAAAAATTTGAGTGGAAAAGAGAACAGCTGTTGCATATGTATGTACATACGTTAATCATACATACGTTTAATCATAGAATAAAGGTGCCAACATAAAACTTTACACGGCGGCAGAAGAACAATTTCATGTTGGCGGTGGACGTGCCGGCGCTAAAAATTATTCAGCAGCTAAAATAATAGTTATGTAAAACAGAACCAAATTGAGTAACACAAAAATATTTTATCTTCTAAATACAGCTAGAGCAAAACACATTTGTCTACGGTAACCAAATTCCAAATTTCCAACCATTGTATAACGAAATCAAATACCATCAGTGACGGCACGCCATCGGCTGTAAAACTACTGGCTAGTAAATTTTTCAACAGCTGGGGCCGGATTCCGGCATTCGTGATCGAATATACTCGATAATAAAAACAATGTAGAGCAAAAACAAAATAAGCAACAAACACACAGCATTCTATAACGAAATCGCTCAATCACGAGTGCCAGAATTCGGCCCCTGCTTGTGTTAAAAAAACAACCCTGATCGAATAACATGTATTACTACGTTTAGAAAATTAAAAAAAAAAGAAACGGTGAAGTCTTATGGGATGTCAATTTTTTACCGTATTATTTGTCGTTTTCATAAGACATTGCATTCACATTATCACACTTGCACGTATTATTTGTATTTTTGGCAGGTATTAATGCACAGTATAATAGTCTGAATTGCCCGTAAGAACCGTTTTTATTAAAGCGTAAAAACGCAACAATATGTATTTTTGTCTGATATGTTTACCTCAACTTAAGGTTGCAGAATTCGTTAGGAGGTTTTATCTTGTTTTTGTCATGAGTTACTTCTGTTAAAACAACATTCGAAAGCCCATTTTGCGCTTTCTCACTCTAGAACTTAAGCATTCGTAAGGACCAATTCATTTAAGCGAAATATCTTCTGCAATTACCTTGGCTTGCGTCACAGGTAGCAACACAAATAGTTTTCTTATCATAACTGTCTAGTCTAGTGGGAACAGGAATCGAAACTAATATGTTTACTTCTACTTACGGTGACGGTTGATGATAATAGCCAATATTAACAGAAAAATTCACGAATCATAAAAACATTTTTCTTTGCAATTTAATGAATAATAAATAACAACTTCCAATACTACGAAAATGTAAATGTATTGGGCATTTATTTCTATACTATTTTTAAGTTCATACAGAAATCAATTTAAAAGGCCTATTGAATGTTATTATACAATTTTTGTCCGCAAACTTTCGCTGCGCCACTTTTAAATTACATGTATTGTCAATAAACAAATAAAAATGTTGCCACAGGAGTTGTACTTACACACACACACACAAACACACACTCCCATATGTATAACCAAACAAGTGAAATGGTAAAAGTCGTTTATTGTTAAAACGGAAGTTTGTTAAATGGTCCAAAAATTATGCTTTCAGGCATCAGCAACATGAATAACAATTCAAGCATTCTTGTTGGGTTTTTAATTTTTTTTGCTGTTCTTGTTGCTGTTGTTGTTGGTAAATCACTGCTTTATTGTTAAAACTTTAAGTCTGACTGCTGGTTGACTGTTATTTTGGCAAAATAAAAAGTAACAGCACAAAAAAAAACAGACCCAGGCAGACCACCATGTAAAATGAGACTGTGCGTGAATTTCATTGTGTTGCAATAACTTTCAATAATATGAAAATATAAATTTATTGTGCATTTATGTGCTTTATTTTAAGTACAGTTGATTATTAAGGATCAGGGAGTTATTGTATGCAACATAATTTCAAAACCCTCAACTGCGGAACATGTAGGCGAATTTTTTAAATATTTTTGTGGCAAATATAGTGCAATGGCAAATCTTAGTAAATGGATGGACTGAACAAAAAAAAATATTTTCTATGAAATACAAGCATTTTAAGAGTTAAGGTTTACAAAAATTCCTTGAACATATAATATTATATTATTAATTGTAAATATAATTAATTTTTGCTTGTGACACTGTATACTTTTATTTGCAGCTCTGATACTTTTCTCCAGAATTTTCATTAATATTTTGCATGCCTTAAGAAGAAAAAAATCTTCGTTATTTTTATGGAAAATCTGCCAGCATGTTAAAACGATAAATTGTTATTTTTTATGGTCTACGCATTCAAGTCTGTATGAGTTCAAAGACAAAGAAAGCATTCTTTATACAATTTATGGCAGCATGTTCTTGAAAGTGACTTTCTGGGTGAAATTTTACTGGCAACTAAGAAAATGCAAGCATGTGTGTGAGTGTGCCGGTGTGTTCAATGCTTTTATTACGGTTTTAATAAGAAAATGGTGCAAAAGTGATTTCATTATATTCCACTATTTAATTTAATAATGTTTTTTTCACATTAAATTTAATCAAGATGTGAATGCAATAATTTCTTATGCGTCATACAATTTTCACTAGCACAGACTTCAATTCATCATGCGTTAAATTTCGAACATGACACAACATGTTCGATATGAAATACAGATTTTTTATGCTCAGAATAACACACACACACACACGTACCTTTATGGTAGATGGCTGTGTCTGCATAAGCTCTTGCAAGCAGGTGGAATTGTGCAACTTTGTTTTATAAAAAGTTGAATATTTTTCGTTTCCAACCTGCACATATGCATGTGTATGTTAAAAAAAAAGATTTTATATTTTACCTGCACGTATTTATAAAATAAAAAAAGAAAAAAAAACAGATTTTGTTATGCATGTTAAGAATAATGTTTATGTTGACGGGAAAGGGTGCTCTTTAGATGTTTTTTTTTTACAAAATTATAAATTGATACAAAAATACCTTCATGAAAAAACCTTATTAATGTTTTTTGTCTTTTTCAGCCGTCTGTATGCGGCCGACATTTCGTTTTCGCTTCATGATGTTCTTTTGCCAATTATCCTGCCGTTTAAATTTCTATGTATTTCATTCTGGAAAAAGATGTTTTAAAAGTTGAATATGTTTTTTGAATGTTTTGAAGAAATACGGTTTTGAGGAATATTTTGCTTTAAAATTTTTTTTAAACGGGAGTCCCTAAAAATATGTGCAACAAATTGTTAAGAGTTGAACGCCAAAGTTTTTCGTTTATTGTATAAACTATTGAATGCAAAAATATTTTAAAGTTAAAAACTTCATAAATTTTTTGTCATGGTTTTCAATTTAATTGTGAACATAAATAATATTCGAAAATGTTTTTTTTTTATTAGCAACAACTGTAATATGGAAAGGACTCAATACTGGTATTGATAAACTTACAGGCAGTTTATCAATATTGATGCTGCTCAAAGTAGCCTTATACCAGGTAGCCGTAAGGTAAGAAAAACGCATAAAATATTGTTTTTTTTTTAACTTTAATTATCTTTGGTTTTTATAAATAATCGAATATTTTAATCGGATAAAAATGTTCGAATATATTAATCGAACCAATTTTTTTTAGTGCTTCTAGCTTCTAGAACTGTCAAAATACACAACACAAGCTTAAGAACGCAAACAAATGGCTGACATAATATAAATTATTTCTAACAACAAAATACGTGAAGTCGTTGTTGTAATTATGCAACTACATGACAGTAAGATACCTTGACCCTGTTCGAGCATTCGCAAAATTTTGAAAATGGTTTTTGTTGTTCTCTTAAATTGTTTTAAATATATTTATGCAAACATTCGAACCGCTTCGATATCGATAAACTGGCAGGCAGCTACTCTCTAAATACTGGACCTTCGAACGATCTGACTATTTCTGCGAGCGCTCGAGGGCCTTCAAAACTAAATAACTACACACTTGTGTTACTGTGCTTTAAAAAAATTGTTAAAAAAGAAATATCCTGAAAATTTGTAGCTCTCATTGGGCTCATGTGAACAAAAGGATGTGTAGTAGAGTTTCAAACATTGCTCTAAGTTTTTTCAAGTCTACTGACAAGTTAAAAAGTATCAACGAAATGTCAGCGATATATAGACTAAAATAACATATAAAATAATATATTTCAATTGGCTGTTATACCAAACAAATAATTAAATTCATTTTTGAATATTACATTAATATCGTAAAAAAGTGTTTACATTTCTTAAGTGTTGCAGTGACATGTCCAATCATGTAAAATCATGCTTTGGCATTGTTTGCATGCTTTTTAGAAGGCAGCCATTCTCCTGCTTTGAGATACCTATTTAAAAAAAAATGCATATAATTTTCTTATAGTTCTGTTGAACCATGTTCTGGTCTAGTTTTATGTTATTCTTATTTGCTCGTGGTTGTATGTAATTTCAGTTTAAACATTAACTGCCATAGCAAATTACTCTGCCTCAACACCTTTCATATTTGGAAATATTTTCACTTCAGTGACGTTTAAAATGCATTAATAGATTTTTGAAATTTTACATGAAATTTTGTTACAACGCATATTGTTATTTATGAGCAGCAGCTCATTTATGTTGTCAGCTGAAATATGCCAGAGCTCAAAATAATTTTTAGGCAAATAAAATGAGACTAAAAACACACAGAAACGAAACTGCAATGTTAAATTAATGTGATATATTGTTGATTAAAAATCAAGTGAAATTTATGCAAAAGTATCAGTACTTAAATATTATTTAAAATAAAAAAATGATTACACATTTTTCCGGCAATATAACATTATTGCACAATTTTCAATTATCCGTATTTAATTCGAATTTACTTCCTCAGAATTGAGAAAGAATTTTCTATAATTTTCTGTAATAAAAATATAATGAACAAAATTTTTAAAGAATACAAGCAAAGTAAAGTTGAAGACTAATTGACTGGGGAACATCCTGCGGCTGTTTCACATTCACCACGACGATCATCAGCCGCCAAATGGCTTCAATCCCAGCTCATAATTAAAACCAAAATTTTTTTTTGCCTGAGCTTTTCACTACTGACTGTCTATATTTAATCTTATTGATCAGCTTTGCATTTTATAACTGTGTTTTTCTATTGATTTGAATAAATTTTTTATTCTCTCAAAAATATCCAATTGATGTCCAATAGAATAGTAGAAATAAAATCAAGTGCATATTTTTTAACTCTCAAGAAAAATAATCGAATATCTTACGCATAAGATAATATTTTTTTTTTTAATTTTTAATGTTTTCTTTTAATAAGTATTCCCATATTTTAATCGAATATAAATATTTGAATATATTAATCGATTTTTTTTTTTATATTTCAATAGAATAAATGTATTTAAAAAATAACAAATTTTATTTTAAACGATTAAAGCACTTAAGGAAAGTCTTAAAATTAGAAACAAAATTTGTATACAGCAATACCTCGACAGTCTGGTTGCAAGCCTCAAAAGCTGTTTTGGAACAATTGAAATCCCCCTATAATTTCTCTAGTGGTGATGCCTACACAAAAATAATATTTTCAAGAATAATTGTAGATTTTTCGACCTTTTTAATTTTAAAATGAAAATGCTAAATGCTATTTTCAAGCTTGAGGTACATTCATATTTTACAAACCTTGCCTTCATCATTTTGCTTTATGATGCATGCTGAGGACTCACATGTAAAAAGTGGCCCAACCATATTGTACGATGTTAGTTTTAATAAATAAATAAAATAAATTGAAAATTTCATTACACTTAATGCAGTTGTATTTACACATTAATTCAACAGGAATCATAGTTGTTTTAATGGTGAGCAATTTTATTTTCTCGATAAAACTCGATATAAATCAGTTTCAGCCGAAATGAAATAATGCTCAATATAAGATGAAAGCAAAATCATTGTAGGAAAATGTTGAAACAATCTTTTGTTTAGACAGTTTTAAATTGGTTTTTGTGTTCTCCTCTTCTGAGACTTGACTCAGCAACATTCGTAAATATTCTAAATATTCCTGCTATAAATTTAGTTAGTTTTTTTTTTGTATTTAATGGGGCTTTCCCATTCAGCAAGCGATATGGCAAGGTAATGAGAACGCTTTCCTTTCTGAGAGCTGCTCACCGAAGTTTACACAGGCAAATACAAATATGAGAGCTTTATGTTTAAGTAAATGTAAATATTTTTGTTGTTTCATGCGTGTTGCAGTATGTTTTTCCTGGCAAAATGTAAGTAATAAATTGCAGGGTATTAAAATTACTTCAGTGTTTTTGTTTCTTCTTTGTATTTTGCAGATAAATTGTAGTTAAGCATAGATTCAATGCTTTGTGTGATAATTTTGCATAATTTCAAAATGAATTGGAGTATGTAAGCAATTTATTGCTGGCCACTCAATGAAATTCTGATAAATTTTGCATTGGGGTTTTTGCTTAAAGAGCAATTGTTGATACCTGATATCTTAACACTTGCGGAATTTTGCGGAGAATTTGATTGACCAGTTCAAGAGGACATTGTTTGGTGTCACAGTATAGTACTTGAAGGGGCACTCAGTTGGAGATTAGATGTTAAATATTTAGGATTTCGAAAGTAGTTTTCAAGTATTATTTAAATGAGTTTGAAGAGTTTTAATTACTAAAAAAAGCTTTACATTCCAGAGATTTTAGTTTCACTAATCAAGAAATCATTTTTCTTTTGTTTTTCTTTACATTACCTCTTTCATATCACTTTTTCTTTTTTAATACAAAGATTTTTTTTCATTTGAGCTTAATTGCCAACCTTTTGCTTTGAACGAGTTTAATCCTATTACTTTCTAAGTTTCATTTAAATGATTTTTTAATCATCTTAGACTCTTTTTCAATGGAAGTACTTTAGTATTTAAATAGTTTAAGATTTTGCTGTTTTATGTTCTCTAGTTCTTAATGACCAGAAGATGAGTAAAAGCAATTTGCTTGATGAAATTTACCAGGTTATTTGTATGTTCTTTGTAAAGAGGCCTTATAGTCTTGCAAAATGTGTGCACATATAGAAAATACAGTGGGTTTTATTTCTCCTCCGGCTCCCTTCTAGCTCAAACTTATCTTTCGAAAAATGCTAGAAAATATTATCCTATATGGGACCGGTCTTAAGAAGAGTAATGAAAAATAGTATTATGCATACATGTAAGTGAGTCCTCTGAATGCACCTTGGAGTCGAACAATGAAGGCAAAATTTTAAGCAATAATTCTATAAACTTTGCCTTCAGATTTAAGGACTTTGCTAAAACGCCTTAAATTTTCTTGTTCTTTTATAGAATATTTTTATGCGATTCAAATATTCGGATATTTTTATTCGAATACAAGATTAAAAAATTTCTATGGAAATTAAGCAGTTTCGGAATATTTGATGAAATAAAAAATTCCTTTATATATTTTTATATTCCCTAATTTTTCTCTTTCCAAATTTTTATTCGATTAAAATATTTGCACATATTTATATGAATCAAGCAATCAAATATTTTTCTTACATTTAAAAATATGTTTAATTTTCCTACGAATTTAAGTGTTTTCAGATAATTTTATTTGTGCTAACTTTTTCAAAAATTTTAATTCGAATAAAAAATTAGAATATTTTCATTTAAACCAACCAGTTATTGGGATAAACATAGGAAAAAAATTAATAAAAAAATCTTTGCTTCTTTCGAGAACTTATAATTTTTTATATGATTTTATTTTTGCTAATTTTTTTAATTTTTGTTTTTTTTCGAGAACCTAAACTTTTTTATATGATTTTTTTTTGCAAATTTTTTATTCGATTAAAGTTTTCCAATTTTTTTTTTATATATTGAACCCGATATTTTTCTTTACAATAACGAAAAGAAAACCCTCGATTATTCTTCTAGAAAATGTAAATACTTTATTTTTTTTATTTTCACAAAATTTTTCGAATATTTTTGTTCGATTAATATATTGAAGTATTTTTAATTATAATATAATATAATAGTCTAGTAATAAAAAATTTAAAACTTGATAGCTTTCCTGATAATATAAAAATTTATATATGATTTTACTTTAGCAAAATAGTTTCGAATATTTTATTATTATTTATTCGAATAAGATATTGGAATATTTTTGTTTAAGTCAAACTGTCTAATCATTTTTGCAAAAATAAAAATTTCGAGAATTTTTCTTGGGAACAAAACTATTTATGCATGATTTTCGATTGCGAAGTTTTTCTAATATTTTTGTTCGATTAAAATATTCGAATATTTATATTTTACTAACACAGTCTAATGTTTTTCTCTAAAGTAGTAGGTCTCAGAAAAAAATATATTTACCTAATCTATATAATATAAAATACTTTTATATGATTTTTTGCAAATTTTTTCGAATATATTTATTCGATTAAAATCTTCGAATGTTTTGTAATCATATAGTAAAATATTTTGGTTGAAACAATAATAAGAAATGCGAGTATTTTACTGGAGAATAAAAATATTTTTGAATGATTTTATTTTCACTACTTTTTTCGAGTATTTTTGTTTGATTAAAATGTTTGAATATTATTATTGTTTAAATCAAGCAGTCTAATATTTTTGTTGAAAACCTAAATAAAAATGCAAAAACCAATTATTTTTCTTGAGAGAATAAATATTTCTGTATGATTTTATTTTTTTAATTTATTTTTAAGATGAAAAATCTGCTTTAATGATACATTTCTTTTAAATTTTAATGAAAACTAATGCCTACGTCGAATCAACCTTTTTAAGCCTTAATGAGATTTTCAGCTACGCATCTTTTTCCTAATGTAAAGTCATAAACCACAAACTTTAAATGTGCTTCAACAAAATCATCAAACATGACTTTTGTCTCCCATACTTAATTGAAATTAATAACGTGAAAATGCCCTGTCTACACACAAACTCACAAAACTCAAGCCCATAATGATATAAACAGCTATAAACAAAATATCTTGAAGTGTACTTGTGGTGGTGCCCACTGCGTTGAAGGAATTGATGCTTAAAATGCGAACAGCCATCAAAAGGTAGAGAGCAGAATAATTGCGATATATCATAACAACCACACGACTAAACAGCCACCACGTAGCAACGAGCGCAGCTCACGTTGCAAAGTTGGTTGGCTGGCGATACTGATTATAATGTTAGATAATATTGCTTTGCCAACATTGTTTTTGCAACCATTTTAAACGGCGAACAACAGCAGCTGCTACCCTTGCTTAAGTGCTGAAGTGTTTTAAACAATATTTATGCGCACGTTATAGAAAGTGAAAAGATTCGCAGGGGCGCGGACACGGGATGACCACCATCAGGACAAGTACTCAGCAAACGAATGATAGTTTTAAGTGCACATTTGTGTACAAAAATGTACCACACCGCCAACCACATGCTCAAATACACTTCAATTTTCAACTGTACAATTGAGCGAAAGTGTAAACGATATTTTTATGAGCCTTTTAAAGTTGAGATTTTCCTACACAAATAATATTTAGTTTAGTTTTGAAAGCAAAAAGGAGATGTTTAAACATATTTTACAATGTCTTAACTGTGGAGTGCGCAATAATTTTATGCACACATTCGTGGCAACTGGTTTTAATGCTTTAAAAATGCAAGAGAATTAAGGAAGGTGGAACGTTAAAAAAAATATTCCTTAAAAGAACAAATAAAGAAGAATTGATTTTCTAGGATTTCTAAAATGTATTTGAGCAAAAATTTTATTACTCATATTGGTATCATATTGTTTTAGAGATAAAATTTTTGTAAATAAAGAAGATGAAGTTTATAAAAATATATATTTGAACTGTATAGTTCCTGTATCAGGATGTTTAAATGCTGCTGCTTAAAAACAATATGAAATCAGTATTGAGCTGGACTTGAAGCCACTTGGTGGTGGTGCACACGAAACAGCTCTGAGATGTTCCTGGTCTTTTTTAACTTTACTTTTCTTGTCTTCTTTAAAAATGTTGATTGATCACTACAATTTCACCACAAAAATCCTTTTTCTGAGCCCTGATTACTTCCTCAGTATTCAGACAAATTAAAATTTTATAAATATTTTTATTCGGCGAAATATTCGAATATTTTTAACTGAAAAAATTAATTATGTATCACACGATATCACATTATATTTACACTTTATGTTTTACTGCAGTGAGCAAGTTGTTTTTAAATTAAACTTTTAAATATTTCTATTCGGATAAAATAATCGAATGTTTTATTCGAATAATATCATAAATGAATTAATACGAATAATAAAATAAACAATTTACTTAAATATTTGCATCTCTTTATCCGTATGAAGTAATCGAAAATTTTTACTTAAATGCAAATTTCATATACTTTTATTTCACTTATGCCATCTGATATTTTAAAATCTGATAACATAAAAAGTTATTATACACTTTGTAAGATTTTTTTTGGACATTTTTGTTCGAATAAAATATTTTATTAAGCCCAATTAAATATGAAAATTAATTTTTAAGCGCTATTTCTTATGCTTTTTTCATTTTCGTTAACAACTTTTTAATGCCGCATTCGAATATGTTCAGTCGAATAAAATATTCGGTAAAGGTTTTTTTTATCATTGGAAGAATGCTTATGCTAACTTCAGTCATTAGCAATTATGATCCGTGCACTATGGTTATTCACGCAACTCATGGCTGATTTTGTGATTTTCCAAGCACTTTGTCGGATCCTGCATAGACTATACACCATACACTCTTTAAGTGCAGCGTAACAATAATGTGTAAAAAATATGCTAAGCCTAAATTCTCAAAACTTACGAGCATGTATTACTAGTAAAACGAGCATTAAAAGTTTTCCAAATCCAAAAAAAACTGGTATATCTTTATAAGAGCATATTTTACTTGCAATACAACGATTGTAGGTTTTGAGAAGCGGGATTCTGAACTGAAATGAATATCGACGGCTGTAAATAAAGGCAGTGCAATTCAGACTGTATCCGTTGACTATGCGGTAAACTTGGAGCATTGAAGCTGCTGCTGAATTACAGAAATCAAAGCCAATCTTTCCTCAAATATATTGTTCTTTCGTCGGGGAAAGAAGTTGGTAACTAAGGCCATGTTTCATAGCAAAATTCTGTACATGGTTGGCTCTTATTTTTAGTTTAATATAATTTTCAATGAAAGAAATTGACTCATGGAGAAATGCACCACGCGATATACGAAGCTGGTGACATCATTGCACCTTTTTTTTTTTTTTTTTTTTGCTATGCCGTTCTATTGAATTTAAAGAAAAGTTTTCTTCAAGAAACAGCCCTTAATTTGTGTATACTCAATGTTCATCTCAAAGATATTATTCATACGCCCCGATGCCCTTTTAAAACGTATTGCGTACTCTCATCACGTTCATAAATTCTCCTAAATTTAGCCGAAGAACAAATCAATTTTTTTTTTCTTAAAAATTTCAAAACATTCTTTTTTTAATGGTTGGTTTTGATATGAAATCGTTGACCTTGTCGCTTGAAACTGAATTTCTGACACATACTGTTTGTATGCGAACATACGCCTGACTGACTGTACATGCAGACAAATATGATTAATACTTTTTATTTGCAGACAGATTTCCTTTTCTTTTTGTATATCCAAAATGAAAAAAAAAATCTTTATTGTTAGTGTTTCGGGTTTTTTTTTCTTTATTACTGGCATGAAAAGACAAGTTTAAGCAACACAAATTGAATTTTATTCTCGTGCTGTGACACTGACAAAGCACGAACAAAAAGATTTTTAAACACTAAACCATTTTGTTTGCAAAGAGTTTGGTTTAGTTAATAAAAGCACAAAAAGTGAAAATTGGTTTATATGCCTCTCAGCAGTGATAAAGGCAGGGTGTCATAAAAAAGCCAAACTATTTTAATGGCGGGAGAGCAATTGCATGTAAACGGGAGTCATTGGATTTTGGTGGGTAACTTGTTAAGTGCCAGTAAAATAAGGCAAGATTTTATTCAAAAGTATAAGGATATCAAAAGATTTTTTTATATCCCCAACGAAAAGAACAAAAACGAATCAACCAAAAAAAAAAGGTTATTTAAAAGCTGTTAACAAAGAAATTTAATGAATATTAAAATTTCTTATTACTATTTTCACAAAGAAAAATACTTTCATGAAGTTCTTATAAATGCATTATATATGTATTTAAATATGTATGTATATAAACAAATTCAACACCTGACAAAAGCTGGTTAAAACAAATGTCAGACTCTGTCTGAAAAAATTATAAAATCAAAGTTAAAAATAATTTTATATAGAGCCTGATATATGTATGTTTAAACAAAATTTTGTCAAGTGTACGCGTAAAGTAAAGTAAAGTAAAGTAAAGTAAAGTAAAGTAAAGTAAAGTAAAGTAAAGTAAAGTAAAGTAAAGTAAAGTAAAGTAAAGTAAAGTAAAGTAAAGTAAAGTAAAGTAAAGTAAAGTAAAGTAAAGTAAAGTAAAGTAAAGTAAAGTAAAGTAAAGTAAAGTAAAGTAAAGTAAAGTAAAGTAAAGTAAAGTAAAGTAAAGTAAAGTAAAGTAAAGTAAAGTAAAGTAAAGTAAAGTAAAGTAAAGTAAAGTAAAGTAAAGTAAAGTAAAGTAAAGTAAAGTAAAGTAAAGTAAAGTAAAGTAAAGTAAAGTAAAGTAAAGTAAAGTAAAGTAAAGTAAAGTAAAGTAAAGTAAAGTAAAGTAAAGTAAAGTAAAGTAAAGTAAAGTAAAGTAAAGTAAAGTAAAGTAAAGTAAAGTAAAGTAAAGTAAAGTAAAGTAAAGTAAAGTAAAGTAAAGTAAAGTAAAGTAAAGTAAAGTAAAGTAAAGTAAAGTAAAGTAAAGTAAAGTAAAGTAAAGTAAAGTAAAGTAAAGTAAAGTAAAGTAAAGTAAAGTAAAGTAAAGTAAAGTAAAGTAAAGTAAAGTAAAGTAAAGTAAAGTAAAGTAAAGTAAAGTAAAGTAAAGTAAAGTAAAGTAAAGTAAAGTAAAGTAAAGTAAAGTAAAGTAAAGTAAAGTAAAGTAAAGTAAAGTAAAGTAAAGTAAAGTAAAGTAAAGTAAAGTAAAGTAAAGTAAAGTAAAGTAAAGTAAAGTAAAGTAAAGTAAAGTAAAGTAAAGTAAAGTAAAGTAAAGTAAAGTAAAGTAAAGTAAAGTAAAGTAAAGTAAAGTAAAGTAAAGTAAAGTAAAGTAAAGTAAAGTAAAGTAAAGTAAAGTAAAGTAAAGTAAAGTAAAGTAAAGTAAAGTAAAGTAAAGTAAAGTAAAGTAAAGTAAAGTAAAGTAAAGTAAAGTAAAGTAAAGTAAAGTAAAGTAAAGTAAAGTAAAGTAAAGTAAAGTAAAGTAAGGTAAAGTAAAGTAAAGTAAAGTAAAGTAAAGTAAAGTAAAGTAAAGTAAAGTAAAGTAAAGTAAAGTAAAGTAAAGTAAAGTAAAGTAAAGTAAAGTAAAGCAAAGAAAATATGAATGTGCTACTGAAACGGTTAGAATATTTTGCAACTTTCATGAAATTATTTTTCTTTGTACAGACTTTGTAAGGCTCTGCTTAGTAAAACATGGTGGAGGCAATCTAATACTGTTTCCTACCCTCGTTGCAGGACATCCTCAAAAAAAAAAAAAAAAAATCATCCAACCAAATAGACACGCATTTGAGTTCAAAGTTTGATCTGAAACGCTCAGCGTGAATTTTTCGTGCGTGATAGATTTTCCATTTTGTACAACGGAATGTAGAAGCATGGAAATTATTGACTGAAAATATGCTGGCTCTTTATTTGAGGGCAGCAAGAAAAACAGCGGAAACCCAGACAAAAGAATGAAAAAGCATTCAAATTGAATAGACAGTTCAACATTGCCGCTTCAGCGGAAATTGCCTTGGAAAATGAACACAAAAAAGTTGTTATAGTATTGACTTGAGATTTTCAAACCAATAACGCAAATATTAAAATTTATCGTCGTTTTATTCGCAAACACTAACACAATGTGTTTTTTTATTTGTGTGCCAGTGGTGTGGTGTTGCCATGAACATGTCTTGTCTTTATTAAAGATAAAATCTAAAAGAAGTAAATCATGAGGTTTGTTTGAAGCGCATACATACAAGTACAAACATATTCAGATTGTATGTATGTATATGTTTATATGTATGTGCTATAAATTATTGAAATTTATTTGTGCAATGGTATGTTCCTTTATCCTGTTTATCGGCTAAAATTTCATTTCAATAATAATATGCTGTCAAGTTTTATGAGGAAGGAAATTTTAAACTTTTGACATGCCTTAATCGATATAGTATAATTCCAAAGTGTTTTTTATTTTACAAATATATGAAAACACCAGAGCGTTCTCTATGCAACCTTTTTTTGGGGAGTTCATAGATTACACTATTTAACCAGGGCTATAATTTATTATTTTTGGTCTAACTAAACCTTTTAAGTTGTAAGAAAACTCAATTCATATTTTTATGTATTAAAGAGATGCTTAGGAGTTTTTTTTTTGGAATATTAGATTAAGTAGTAGTTAAGCAGGGAATAGTAGATTAAGTGGCGAAGTTTCAAACATTAATAAATAACAAATATTATCCTGAAAGCTGTTAGCAAATTTTGTATAAAAAAGGATATGAAGCTGCAGAAATTAGTTTTTTTTTTCAAGAATTAAGGGGATCAAATAAAAATTATAATTAATTAATTCAGGTCCACAAAAGAACCTATTCAAAATGTTTGCTGTCTTTTTCAGCTGTCTAATAAACAACGAAATGTCGTCGGCATATAGACAGCTGAAAAAGACAGCAAACATTTTGAAAAGGTTCATTTTTGGACCGGAATTAATACATTTCAATTGGCTCTTAAAGCAAATAAATAATTAAGTTCATGGTATTTAATTTCTATTATTGAGACAGAAAATATACAACAACTTAGGTGGCTGAGTGTGGCGGCTTCGAAACAACTAGTTGTCCACCCTGCTAAATGTCTTTGATGTTTTCTTTGTCTAATTTAATTAATATCAATCACAAAGATAATATAGAAAGAACTTGAGCCTAATAAACTTAATACAGAAAAAATAATTAATTAAGTTCATATTTGTATATAATTAATTCCATATAGAAAATTAAAAGGAAAATGAAAGCAAAAACAAAATCAAAATATTTTTTCTGTGTGTGTCTATATATTTTCGTGTTGTTCAAATTTTGTTTACTGAATTTATTTTGTGAAAAATTTGTGCCTAAAATTCCTACAAATTTCGTTTTTTGTTTTCCATTATGAATGTCATTGATATGGATCAGCAAATCGCTTATCGTCAGCACCGCTACCGTGTGAAACATGCCAAAGCGATTATCGATGATGCAGCACCGCTGCTGCATGTTGGAAATTTTGCACGTTTTACAAAAATGAAAGAAGATGTGGCAACTTTAATGGCGCGTCATCGAGCAAATGCCCGACTTCTTGTCGCTATGAACCGGGTTGTGCGCACCAGGGGCGTAGTGGACAGTTTTCGCACTGCAGAAAATTCTTATACACCACCTTACAGCAAACTACAACAAAAACAAGAATGGTTGCAAGTAGTGGATAGAGAAAATTTGAAAATTGGCAGAATGATTATGAATGCCAAGCCCGAAATCGACACCTGGCTGGAGGAAAAATTCAAAAGGAGGAGTGTACAAAGAAGTCCGCGGGCGTTTCAATATCCTTCTCTGGTAATGCAGAAATATTCTAAAATAGAATTATCCAGCGATATGATGCAAATAAAGAAGTTCCTGAGACCTAAAATTTGGTTTGATCTCGAAATAAAGGATGTGCGGCCTTTGGGCCGGATCTTCATAGAACTTCATACGGAAGCTGCTCCTCAAGTGGTGTTGGAATTTGTGCGTTTTTGTTTTGCTAAGCAGCCAGAACGCTTACAATTCGTACGCTTATTTCCACGTCTCTGGCTGGAAGGTAGTTTGACATTGGATGAGAAAACCGTAATGAATCACAATATCGAATTTGATAAACGTTCTGTGGATCATGCGGAACATATGGGCATACTGTCATTTAATGTGAAACATGTTTTGTATCTGCCAAAATCGATCATTAGTTTCTCTATAAGTTTTAAGCCACTGACGGTGTGTAATGGGCGACGTGTTGGCTTCGGGCGTGTTTGTGAAGGATTAAGGATTTTGAAGAGCATTGAAGATTATGGAAATAAAAATGGTAAACTTTATAAAGAAATTGTACTCACCAATTGTGGCGTTGTTAACTGAGTTGTGGTGAAAGTATCTTTGGTAACGATGTATTTTTTCTGCAATAAAACAAATAAGAATAACATTTATTTAACACTGATATAATGCTGGATAAAAAACAAGAGTTAAAATTTCTTAATCTAAAGATTATAATACATTATAGATAATTTTTAAAGCTGGTTTTGGTACCATCACCAATACTCTGTAACTCGCCAAGATTAGAGCTCTCGCTTAAAGTCTCTAAGCTCAATAAAGGGACTTTTAGGTACGAATGAACCTGTATGGAGTTTTATTGCTGTTGCTAAAATTTTAATTTTTTTTTTATTTAAAAAATTAAAAAACTAACCCCCTAATTCATAAAAATTATTTCAGGCTAATAAGACTCCTATTTGACATATTTGTATGGAAAGTTTGTCAAATAGGAGTTTAATAAACCTAAAATATTTATTATGAATAAGACCCTAAGTTTTCAACACAGTATAGAACTCCTAGTACAAATAATGGTATTGCTCTTACTAGGCATTTTTAATATTGCATTTCTTAATGTCTCGTCGTTGATAGAAAAATACAAAATCATGCTTGCGTTTTTAAAACCGCATGTTTGACTTTAATCACTTTTAATACATATATTATCAGGTCTGCTCTGAAAATTATGCCCTGTCAAATCACGTGTGCTTTGATTTTAGAATCAATTCTAGGTTTTAAATAGCTTCTGGAATTATAAAGTAATTTATGAAAAGAAATGAACGCATTAATTTGGGCCCTAATTAATTTCACTTGGCTCTTAAAGTAAATAAATGATTAAGTTCATATTAGAATTATTTCTATAATTTTGAAATTGTTTCTATAATTTTGAAGTTATTTCTATAAATTTGAAACTATTTCTATAGTTTTGAAATTATTGCTGTAACTTTGAAATCATTATTCTGGTATTGATATCACTTTTGTGATTTTGAAATTTCCCTTGTGCGTTTGAAATCACTTTTGTTATTTTGAAACTAACTCCGAGTTTTTAAATAACTTCTGTGAATTTGATTTTAAAATCACTTTTGTGGTATTAAAATCAGTTCTTTGATTTTTAAAGCACTTGTGTGATTTTGAAGGCACTTCTGTGGTATTGAAATCAATTACTAGTATGGAATTAGTTTTGTGATTTTGAAATCACCTATGTGATTTTGAAATCATAACGTGCTTACAAAATCACCTCTATAATTTTGAAGTCATCATCGTTAAAAATTTGAAATCACCTTTGTGATTTTGAAATCACATTTGCGTTTTTGAAATTCATTCTGTGTTTTCAAATAGTTTCTATGATTATGCAATCACTTTTGTGACTTTGCAATTAGCTTTTTTGATATTGAAATCTCTTCTGTAATATTGAAATTACTTTTGCGATAATTAAATCGGTTTTTGGGGATTTTGAAATTGTTGTATGATTTGGAAAACATCTTTGTGATTTTGATATAACTCATGTGGTTTTGAAGTCACATATTATTTTGAAAAATTCAGAATAATTTTTTGAAATTAATTGTCATTCGTATTATTTAATATTGTCATCACTTCAGTTTCGTTTTCAAGTTGTTTGTGTTTAATTTTCTTGCTCTTTTTATAGCTCTTTCTCATTGAAACTCTTCTCTGGGGCATAACTTAATATAATTATATTGGCTGTTATGTATAGATATGTAAGTATGTGAGTGTGTAATCAATATAGTTGTATGTTTAGCAGTAATTGGTACTTTGCGCCATTGATACCTCTTTTGTTAAATATTTTTATAAACGATACTTTTGTATACAGTTATAGGCATGCGTTTATTTATGTATATAATGAGGGAAAAAGTAGCACACAAAAGTGTTGTGAATTGAAACCTTATTACCTCTATACAGTCTTCAAAGTTGCTGCCAAATTTTCCTTCATCATGCCATTAGTGTCAAATTTAAGATTTATTATTAGATTATGACATAATCTGTGTTGTGTGAGTAAAATTTTGTGTATACATATGTGTTAATAACATAATCAGCTGCCTGATATCTGCACATCAAAACATTTGCAAAATTTAAAACGAAATGCTTTCCGCCACAGCTGCTGAAATATAAATACGCAAATACGTATGTATGTGAAGGATAAATAAACATGACGAATACATAACGCAGGTGTCAGCTAGAAAGGCATTAGCCGGTTTGTTATGAAAGAGAATCTTGAATTGATAGATAGTTACAAAAATAACAACTTTGTGGAATAAGAGAGAGCTTAAGAAAGAAAAGAAAAACTTAAGGACTTTTCGCCAAACACCAGCGATATGCAAGTTCAAATGAACGAGAATAAAAAATATGACACATCAGCTTGCGGTTAAAGTTAAATAAAGACATGAACAGTAATTGGGTAAAAAGTCACGTTCGTTATTCGAAAGCATTAAATTTGTACTTAATTCATAATTTATGCCAGTTTTGCATATTAACGATGTCATAAAGGCAGAGCATTTGTTTTACAGCTAAATATGTTCATTTTTCTTATGATTTATTTGAGGCGGCTGAAGTTTGTTTTTCGGCTTCCTAATTAAGAACTTTAAAATGAAATATTATATGTAAATTAGATTAAAAGAAGACAAAAACTAAGCAAGAAAGCAGTAAAGTAATTGCTAAAATCAGAAAGAATGACACATTATAAGAGCCGCTACGATGGTAGAGAACATCATTTATGTTTTCTGTATATCATCTTTGAGCAGCTACTGGCGATTATTTGTTGTTTTCTTTTACAATGAATGCTGCCCTGCTATGCACTTTGTCAAATCCCAACTACATTGAAACAGCTGTAAAGATTAAAAGATCTGTGCACACATGTCCAGCTGGCAAACAAAAACTGGTGCATTTTTCTTTTTTTACCGCTTTTTAGTCGTGATTCTTAATCCGCTTACCGGCCAATGAAAAACGTTTGGTACAGCGCGAAACAAGTGTAAAATGTGAACAAGAGTGTGATGAGGTCTATTTATGCATGGTTTGTTTGCTGTTCAATAAATAAAACTTGTAATCTGAAAGGATAAAAGTAACAAAGTAGTAACAGCCCCCTTAAGCACTGTTTTTTGATTAAAAAATATAGTGGAGATTTATTTTTACCATGCAATATGTATGTGATAAAATAAAAGGGGTGACCTAAAAAGTCTCAGACCTTTTGAAGGATTATAACGGTGGCTTGATACAAAAAGCTGTGTTTCAGATTGAAGTGTGAAGATGAAGAAAAATTAAAGAAAATTTTAGTTCGTTATTTCCCAGTAGCTAAAATTCCGAGTAATGAGAATTGTAAGCCAAATAATAATACAGAGCTTGATTTGGCTTACTTCAAAATTTCTCCACTGCCGTTTTTGATTTATAATTTTTACACTTTTGTTATTGTTTTTTGCTTCCAAATAGAAACAGCTATTGGAAAATCTAATGTTATTGTCATGCGTTACTTTTACATTTGTATGCATTTTGTTGCAACAATTTTGTGTTGGTCAATTTTTTGGTTGGTGTTGTTGCTGCTGTTGGGACTGTTGAGAAATATCACAGCGTAAAATGGTTTACGGGATATAAGCAAAAACTGAATACTTGCTAAGCAAGTATTTTAATTATTTATTTATTAGTTTTAAGAAACAACCAATAAAACAAAAAGAGTTGAAATTAAATTTCACATCAAATTACATAAATCCCTTAAAGCTCTTGCTAATCCTTGCTAATGTAGTACTTTTAAGCCCGCTTCCTCTTTATAATAAAGCAGCCAATTTTTAATTTAATATCTTTGCCCTGAAGCGTTTCTATGAACTTTGTGTTTAAGTTTTTAATTACATTTTATGTTGTCTCGTTTCCATAGTTTATGTGTGCTTGCACTTGCTTGATGGTGCATGTTTAAATTTGTCCACACACACACACACACACACACATCCACGTACATATGTATATTTTAAGTGCTTTAAATCAAAGCAGCATTCTTCTTTTTGCAATTGTTAGCAAGTACTGGTTTTAAGCAATTTCTTTTCTTTACTTTAGCCAACAGCTTGTCTTCACTAATTTTTGCTCTACTTTTGAATGAATGATTTATTGTGTTTCTGTTCGCTTTTGAAATGAGAAGAAAAACAAAAAAAAAAAAAAAAGAGAGAAAAAGAGAGAAAATGTTTTTTTTTTTGGTATTATAATTAAAATTTATTATTTGCTGTTTTAGTTTTTTAAACACAGCAGTTTATTAGTGTATGCGTGTGTGTGTATGTTGAAGTTTCTTTGTGTTGGTAGCGAAAACTAAACAATTAAATTAGAAATAAAAACCATGGTATCTCTGTGATGCTGAAAAAAGGGTTTATGTTGACATGGTGAAATATGCATGTGGCTGTGTACAGTTAACGCTCTAAATTGTAATTGACTTAAATCAACTTTCTACTTGTAGCATTGTACAGCTCTTATTTAATTAGAAAGAAAAAGCAGCACACATTTAAGTTTGACAAAGAAGGATGTTATTTTTTTTACACAATTTAAATTGAAAGTTTTGTTAAATTTTTTTTATCAGATGTGTTTAATATATGATATTAAGTAGAGTTAAAAAAAAACAGTCCAGTTGTCCTACAACCCGTACTAAGGCATTTCAAAAGCATATAGCATCCCAGCTGGAATTAGACTGTTTGTAAAACGACTACGCATACAACTCTAAGGAGACTCGTCTTTACTTTTATTAAGAAAAACTTTACTTCTATTAATAATAATAATTTTTTACACATTTCTGGTGCGCTCGTCTTTTAGTCTTAAAATAACAGGTTATCCATTTCATGGTTTCAAAAGTATAGCACCGGAATTCGACATCTGCTCAACTAAGTTCTTAAACCAATTTTTTGTGCAGTTTTTTTGGTATGGAATACTTGTAAATTACAACTTATACGCTAAAATTCTGACAAATCTGCAAATGCACGGCGTTTCGTAGTCTTCTTCTTTAAATGTTTCCGTTTTCAAATTTAGTACACAAAAAATATAAATAAAGTTACTTTCACTAATGAGTTTTTTTGCCCTCTCCTGCACACGGTGGAGTAACCTCAAAGTGGAATTCGAGGTACTGGCTCAGCAGCAGCAATATATGTATATTTTTTAAGTATTTGAAAATTTTCCTTAATTTAAATTTTGCTGCATGTGGCAGGAGTCCCCCTGCCTCTGTTAAACTGTATAATCTGTTTATTATCAGCGAATAAACAAACACTTTCTGAATATGAATAAATTTTACAACTTAATTGCTTAACAATGTTAAATTCATTACAAACTAAAACCACAAAAACCTCTTCTGAAGGGCAGCTATCAAAAACAAAAAACCCCAACAACAAACCGCATCATACAAAGCATCAGTGCACCACATATCAGTCAGTTGGCAGACATGCTGCTATTGCTGCTGCAAACATGTTTCTTTGATTACCCATCCCTATGACTGGAATGGCTCCAGTTATATAATTGTTGTTCATAATGAAAGACATTAGTCTTGCTCGTGAGCACAATGGACATGCATGTGCATGTCTTGCGGTATATTGTTACATATTTTCGCAACAATATTTGAATACTGTGTTCCTTATAAAGGGTCGATATAGCAATAGATGTTTTGATAGATTTTGGTATGAGAACACATGCCAAGAAAACGATTTGTCAAAAAATTAATATTCGATTTCTGCAAGGGAGTGTTCGAAATGAATATTGGAAAGCAAAAATTCTAGAGGACTGATTATACATTCAGTTGCTCTATACTTGATTCCTCTATTTGAAAAATAAAATTAATCCGTTGCCGGGGTCAAAACTATGCCTCAATATATTTTTAGGTAACAAATTTTCAGCACACAGCTGTAGCGCGCCCACCCTGGCTCTACAAAATATGCCTCTTCCATAGACTTCTGCAGTATTTTTCCGTTTATTTTCTCCACTGCTTAAGAGACAGATTTATTATGTACATATGTATATATGTATATTTTGCGTGAGCTGTTCTAAATAATATCGTAAAAAAAATTACTTCATAAAGGTTTAAACTATTTTCTCAAAGTCATGTTTGTCTGTAAGACAATCTATTGTGCAATCTCTTAATTTTATTTATTTCTTTCATTTGTTTTCTTTGTCAAAATGCCATTTGAAATTAGTTAAATTGATGAAATACATCGTTGCTAACAAGCTTTCACATTTTTCAAATATAAGAATATTTTGTTTCTAATAAGCAGTTTGAAATAAAAGACCCTTCGCGAAAGTTACAAAATATCTAAAACAATTTATTTCACATAATGAGAAGGGAACCGCACACAGCAAAAAAAAAAAAGAAGGATACGAAATAAATAGATCAACACTTTTTTTCTTGGATTTTTGCAACTCATTCAGTTGAAGCGATGAAATATTTGAAAGGAGAAGATAAAAGCAGGGAGCGAAAGATAACGTGAATTGAGAATGACTAAAACGTTAGCAGTCTCCAGGAATTTCAAAGTGGTCAGTAGTGAATGCTCAGCCTGGAGAAATGATAACGTGGTTATAAAATCGATTTCAAAACTCTGGCTTACAGATGTTTCCAAATCGCAGTAGGGCAGTGAAGGCGCTGGAATAGTTGGCTTCAGCTTTCTGAAGGTGATGGGAATGAAGAAAACAGCCACAGTTTTCTAGGTGGGTGACCACGCCTTAGAGCTTTGTGCGAGAGAATGCTTGCACAGGAATACATGTATCTAGAGCCAACAAATGCAGCTTCTCTGATAGTCAAGCAGCTCTAAAGGCGCCCACATCTTACTGAATCCAATGAAAACTTGCTTGAGAATGTTACAAATTCTCTTTTAGAGGAACAGATTAACTCTCGTAAGGATATCGGGCCACGAAGGCCCGATGAGGGCATCGAAAGGTGGGAATACTTGGCAAAAAGGTATGCATTAGGGTCCGAACTTCTGTATGGGGTTGCACAATTGGCTCCAAACGATTATAATAAATGAACTGAATTCAAATAATTGTGTTATATGAAAAATTTTGCTTGTAAACTATACCACTTACAATTGTTAATGTCTTTATAAGGTCTTATAGTCTATTTGCAGCTACGATAAGTCCGGTACGAGCTGAATATGGTCAAGCTAAATTTCACGTTTTTGTTTTGTGAAAAATTTAAATTATTTATATCAAACAAGAACCAGGCGTTACAAACCAATAATAGGCAATTTAAACCTATAAACGCAAAATGTATGAGACATTTAAATGTACAACAATTACGTACCCTGACTGGGGAGCTTTTTTGTTCTTTTTATTTTTTGCTTCTAAAATAAACTGTTATCAAAAAAGGAAGACCACCGCAACATGAAGTGTAACAATAATTCAATTTCTTATGTGAATTTAAACCTTTAAGCAACAAGCCGTTTATATATGGCAGGGGCTTAAGACAAAAAAAAGCCTCATTTTTTCTTATAATACGAGAAATAAAAGCCAAAAGTTATCTACAAGCAAAAATCATCAAATAGTCATGAATAATTCAAATCTTACATACACACACTACTTGCCGTGAGGGTTAAACACCAGCATGAGAGAACAAAGTAAGTAGATGAAAAATTCAAAGAAAACAGTAACCGAAAGCCAAAGAACATTTTGCTCAGTCTCCCGGCTGCTGCCCCCCCCACACTCGGGCAGATATTTCATTTCATGAAGGTATCATTTTTGAGAATTTGTGTTTGTAGTGGTTTTTGAATGAAAGTTATAAGTTTGTGCAACACACTACAATAACTTAACTTGATTTACGATAATTTGAACTTCAAGTGGTGGATTTTATAAAATATAAAAACTTGTTTTTATTAAAATACAAAAAGAAAAAAACAAACAGAAAATATTCAAGCACTAAAGGGAAAAAAGACCATAAAATCAAAGGCAACGTCGAAAAGCGAAATAAAGAAAACGTACTAGTACTACATTTTTAGCAGCAAGGATGGTGGCGCATAGAAGAATATGCAAACATACCGGCAAAGATTGTTAAAATTAAACCCCAAGGTCTGCTGTTAAAAATGAAAAAGGATTTCGAATGTTTATGGAGGGAATTGTTGAAAATTGCACACGTGGCGGTCACATACATAAATACATAAGATATTTATAAGGCAGGATATAAAGTATCTGATCTTTTGTATATAAAAACTATAACTTTGTTGTGGGCAAATCGGTAACAGCAATCTTGACAACAAGTTGGTACATCGTTATTTACATACATATGTATATGCTTATGAAAATGAGAACTGGTTTCTGGTATGTAGTTCTTAATGAAAAGATTTATTTCACAAACTAAAAGAATTGTGGAGAAGAAGAATTTTTTTCTGATTGGTTGAAGAACCATTTCCTGTTTATGTAAAACTCTTTTAACACTGAAAAATAGGGAAAAAGTTTTCATATCTAACTATGACTGAAGAAGTGATCCCAAGGAGGGCAAATAAAAAATAAATAGAAGGGCCTTTAGCTTGAATAATATTGTAGAAAATTGTATATTTAAAGTAGAATTGTCTGCAAATTGGAGAAACACATGCCATATCTCTTTACATCTTTACAATTAATATTTTCATTCGTTACCTGACTTATTAACTTTTGTATTTCTGAGGTAATTTCACCTAAAACTGTTATTGCTTAGATCTTTTTCAAGTCCAAGTTTTTTTAAACTAATTCCCTGTAGGAGGAGATGAATGTAGAGCTTGTGGGGAGGAAAGCGAAACATTGGAGCACTATTTATGTCAGTGCCCCGCTTTCTCACAAATACGATCCCGACATTTTGGGAGAGACACCTTACCAGACATAACCCAATTACGGGGCGCATGCTGGAGGAAACTAAGGAACTTTGTGAATGACACGGAGTTCCTATAGACCTATGAGTCAAACTGGTTCACGGTTAAACCCACGGAGCGCACAACAAGCCTATATTGGCTTAGGTGTATGTCGTAAGACATGGGCAGTAGAACCCCTCCATTCAACCTAACCTAACCTAATTCCCTGTAGTATTTAATATTCAGCCCAATCATGAATGATGATAATTCCGTGAGACTTTTTTTTCTTTTCCCATTCCTCTTATTATATTGTGAAATACCTTAGGAAATTTTTTTTAACCTTCCCTGTTTTAGCCACATCGAAGGGGAAAAATAGTCGGAGGAGGCAAAAATAGGTATTTTAAAAACATATGTTTTTTGTTTTTTCCTATAAAAAATTTCGATATTACCAACTTTTATTTTTTTGTTTCTCAGCTCGGAGGAATTTTTTCTCGAGAAACGTATTTTCCTTAGGAATAAAATTCCTTGAGAATATTTATGATTGGGCTGGTTGTTACAAATTTTAGCTAGTGGTGCATCATGGGTTAATGTGCAACACTAGTGCTTGAGTGGCACTGCTATAGGCGACATCTACAGTAAATGAAGGAAAACAGCAACATGTAATTTATACAACGGCCCCGTCTATCGATTGGTCTAAAAGGATTTCGAAAATGCTGTCACATCTTCAGCTTTTTCACTCAGCTTCTTGCCTCAGAACTTGCGAGAGATGATTTGTCTATTGATGGCGTACAAGTCATTAGTACGGACATTAGGTATTGAGGATGGGTCTTGAAAGTTTTCGAAGTTAAGTGACTATAAACAGTGGCACGCATTTGTTTTTGGAACAGTCTTGTTTTGACTGTGTTACCGTTAAGAATAAGCAGCGAAAAGCAGTATGAAAAGTGTTTTAACATAATTAGCCCTCCGATGAGTGACAGTTCTGAACTTCACGACCGTGTGAAAAGGTCCCTACGGACCTTTTTTTGTAAATCATGTTTTTTTTAGATACAAATTTTTTCTTGATTTTTTGTTTGTTTTTATTGTTTATAACTAAATTCTACATATAAAAATAATTTTTAAAAAATTTTTTTCTGTTGTTTCAACACATAATTTACTTGTTCTGAACACAAAGATCTAAACTCAAAGACATTAGGGAAGATGATAAAAATAAAAAATTTTAAGAAAAAATTCTAAGAACAAAAATACTAAGAACAAAAAATTCTAAGAACTGGTTTATTGCTAGTAGTGTAAAATTAGAATTTGAATTATCTATGTGTTGAAACAATAAAAAAATTATAATGATGCCCAAAAACATGCATTTATTAGTGAAATTCAGTACAAGGTCCATACGGACCTATTCGCACGTCCGCGTACTATTCTCACTAAAACCACAATAATTCCTAAAATAATGATTCGATCGGCTTGATTTTTTTTTTCAAAAGATGTGCAACAAAATATTCTTGGAAGGAACAGGGTAACTTTGGGAGGGGGTTGTAGTGGCCGAAGTAGGAGTAATTTCAGTTTCCAAAGGCAAAAAGGTCCGTAGGGACCTTCTCACTCATCGAAGGGTTAAGTAATTTACAAAGATTGAACTGAACTGAAAAAGCTGTAAATAAAATAGCTGAGTGAGTTTTATTTCCCTTGCAATTAAAGAATCCGCAAAAAACGGTTTTTATTAAAGCGTTAAAACGTAACAATATATTAGGACTAAATAGACCTTAATAATTGTTTACTGCCTTTTTCATTAGTCTGTATGCCAACGATATTTCGTTGTTGCTACTCAACTCGTCAGTGGACTTGAAGAAACTTAAGGGAGTGTTTGAGGTTGTACTACTCATACCAATATTCCCCTGAACCCAATGAGAATCACAAGTTTTAAAATAAACCTTTAGTATGAAAAGCAGCTGAATCGTTTGGCAATGCTTTTATTTTTCTGAGATCTAGTGCTAAAATAATACATAATTATTCTTAATTAGCTCTAATAGCAACTAAATATGTTTAAAAAAAAAGTATTTATTTAAGAATAAGTGTGAAGATAAATTTGAATTCAAGTCCCCGTGCCAGGCGTGGATCCAGCAAAAACTTTGTATGGCATAAAATAAAGTCTTATTATTGGTAAATCGCACATTAGCGAAATAAATATAATTATCATTAAGGGGATATTTCCTGGATACGCGCCTGCTCCGGACACAAACCACAACTTTAAGAAGAGACAAATTTTGAAGCTTACAAGTTAACAGTTCTATTTTTTGTTTGGGTTTCATGGATAAATGTGGACCTCTGCGAAGCAGTGATCATATGGAAATGCTGATCTAGAGAACGATCTATGATGCCTTGTAGGAAAATGTGGATAAACCTGGAGACCATTAGTTTTCCACACAGTCGCTACTTCGCAGAGGTACACATTTTGCCATAAAAACCCACTCATCTTCCCCACAAATGTCATCTGTTACATGATATAACTAATAAGGTAGCCTTGTCTGCTAAGCCGTTAATCATCTGACTACTTTAGGTTGTCAAGACATGATACAACTAACAAGGTAGCCTCGTCAGCTAAACCGTTAATCAACTGACTATTTTAGGTTTCTCAAGAGATGAAAGGCAGCCAAAACGAGATAGCTAATCCGCGTAAGCTTAGTGCATCTCTCTTCTGTAAATGTAGAAGTGGCGTCTTTTTGACAGTTTGCATAAGTTGTACAAAAACAAAATGCATGTTATTTTTATTGAAGTTGTTCTTATTGTAGCGAAAAGGCTACCCTGTTAATTGTATCATGATGAAAGAGATGAAAGGCAGCCAAAACGAGACAGCACATCAATATAATCTCTGCTCATCTCTCTTCTATAAATGTAGAAGCGGCATCTTTTTGACACTTTACAGAAGTTGTACAAAAACAAAATGCAGGTTAATTTTATTGAAGTTGTTCTTATTGTAGGGAAGAGGTTGCCTTATTAATTGTATCATGATGTGTTACAAAATTCGAACTGGTAACTTGTAAACTTCAAAATTTGTCTCTGATTAAAGTTGTGGTTTAAGTCCGGGGACTTACTTAAACTCGAATCTATCTTCACACACATTATTTATGATTATTTATGATTACAAATTTTTTCTTTTAACTATAATATTGAATGAAGATTACGAAAACAATTGGTTAGAAAAGCATGCTGTTTATTTTTCTGTATCTGTTTTACCATCCTATTTCCTGACACTTTTGTCATTCGTTACCAAAATGATCGATTTCATTCGTTATCGTTATCGATGTCATTCGTTACCAAAAATTATCGAGTGCAGTATTTGTAAAGGAATTTTCTTTGGCTTTTATTAAATAGATCTCCTTAAATGTTTATTTTAAGCGAAAAAAAAAACTAAAATTGATTATTTTGAAATTATAGTGTAAAAAGCGAAAAATTGTAATTCGAGTCACAAATCCCTCTTAACAAGGATTTGAATGTTGGGAATTTTTTATAGATATATATTTTTTGTTTTTATACTGTTTTGTTATTAAAAAAAAAAAATGAGAAAATTGTCATTCCTGACCTTTTGAATATTAATATCGCGTAAATCTTTATTATGGCGAAATATACAGTTTCAATAAAATTGCTTGAGGAATTAGTAAAAGCAAGTGTTTTATAATATCTATTAAAATATGTTCTTTGGTATTATTTTACCAGCTTTTGTGATCGATTGTTAGGTTTTATTCTGGTGTCAAATTTCGCTTTTAAAATAATGTCTTTTTTCGCTTCCCGCTTACGGCCTGGGGAGAAATCACTGTGTGGTGGAAAGTCACCTTTTCCTTTTTATAATTTTCGATTCAAGAAAAAATTGTAACAGTCTGTTAAATTTATTTGACTTTGATATGCACTTGAATTTGAAATCCAATCAATAGTATTTTGTTTCAAATCGTTGGCACGACTACTGAAGCTGGAGGTGTTCTTTTTTTTTTTTGCGTCAGCAATAATATATTCTGGTGAATGGAGTTGACAAACATACAAATGCCACAGATTGTTCGTCCTTTCAGTGTGTGCTTATGGCACGAGTATGCGAATTGTTGAGCCCTGAAGATGGCTTTAATTTTGTTTTTGGCAATTTTATTTTTTACTTCTTCACACTTAATTTACGTTTTTCTTTTATATTTAAATATTTTCTATTGTTATAATTCCATTTACATAAAAATTGTCTATTGTTTAGCCTTATTTGAATGCAAAATGTTTTTAAGCTCTGGGCTTTTGAGCACAAATTTATGAAAATATTTCAATGTAGTTGTTGTTTAGCTGAAAACAAAAATACTTGGACTAAACAAGCCATGCTGCAAGTACAAGATATGAAAAATTTACCAAAATAATTGGATACAAAATTGTTAATTTGTAGCAAAAAAAAAAAAAAATCAAGTGCTTGGAGGCAGAAGGAAATCTCTTTGTTAAATATGCACCGGGTGCAAATCAACAAGAGATTTTGAAATTGGCACATACTTTTTTTTAATAGTTCTTTTTCTACCTCTTTCTATGTCTCTTAAAAGTGGTCTCGTTCGTTTGTTGAATACTTTCTTAGAATATTGCTTGTTTCTTTCATCTCATTGAAGCAAGTTTTTCTATTGTTTTTTTTTTCCTAAAAATTTTTGTTTGCCAGCACAAAATTTAAGAGAAAGAACTATAAAAAAAAAAGTTTCACTTTCATTAGCAAACACATGTTTCCCAAATTGGTTTTTCATTGTAAGAAGTAAAACATGCTGAAACTAAATTAAAAGAAAGCTTTCTTTTTTCGATTTGTTTCAAACAAAGTTTTATAGCAATTTAAATCTTTAAGCGCCGCAAACGGAAGCAATTACCAGCAATAAACTAAGAAAATATTTATCATTAAAGCGATAAAACAAAATTTTAAAACACATCTGTGTTTTAAGTGGTGTTTTACAAAACAAAAATAATGTAACACGAACACTGGCAAGGCAACGCGCCAAACAACCCGTATAGAAGTGGTCTCTAAAATGTTGGCTTTGAAACTGTAATTCGTGACTTGTATTTGTATGTTGCGATGGTTCTTATGATTAACTCAATGTAGCAGTGGTATTAATTTGAATTGAATATGACTAACTTGCATTTGACTAACTTATATCTGTTTTTATTATACTTTCTGCGGCTTAAAATGAAGGATGGGTGTTTATCATTCCTGAATTTTTTTTTTTTTCAATATAGGAAATTAGTAACGGATTTTTCAATAGGGACGCTGCTACAAAAGTACAGCGACAGGAACAGCAGGCGATGCCATATTTCTTGCTGCTCTTTTGAAATTTCTCTTCAGTAAAGTTTGCCATTTCATGATGGAAAGATATACGAGCCAACAATGAGTCGAAATTATTAAACTTTACAACCGATATTCGGAAAGAGAGCTGAAATTTGCACAATTCTTTAAGAGCGCTACGTCCAATTTACGATGAGGCTGATTGTTGCCTGAATGGCTTCTTCGATAAACATAATATGCATTATTGGTCAGGCAGCAATCCACACGTGCTCCATGAGTCATCATTGCATCCCGAAAAAATTACGGTTTGCTGCGGTTTATGGGACGGCGGCGTCATTGGGCCGTAGCTCTTTCGTGATGATCATGACCGGCAGGTTACTGTGAATGGCAATCGCTACCGTTTTATTTTTGATATGGACTTGGAGGACAGGTGATTCCAATAGGACAGCGAATGTCACAATCAATCTATTGAAAACCAAGTTTAGAGAACGTGTTATCTTACGAAATGGTTCAGTCGATTGGCCGCCTCGGTCGTGCGATTTGAGACCGTTAGACTGTTTCCTGTGAGGCTACGTCCACTCTATGGTCTATGCCAATAAGCCAGCGACGACTGATGAACTTCCGTATGACTATCGAACTTGAAATTGTAGCAGTATCGGCCAATTTATGCTTGAAAATCGTCGAAAATTGGGTTCAGCATCTGGACTTTTGCAAGCGTGCCCATGGTGGCCATGCAAAAGAAATCGAGTTCCATGCATAATGGCATCAAACGTGCTTTTACAGGAATAAAGAATTTCATTAATGTCCAAAACCGTTTTTGTTTTATTTGTAGCGCTCTCATTGAAAAACCCAATTTTATATATGTACATAAATCAAATAAAAGAAAAGATAAAGCAATCCGTTGAGAAGTTTGTCATTCGTTCCCTTTTCTTGGTATTATATATTTATTACTATCGAATAAATTGTTAAAATGCGGAGTTGAAAAAGTATTAGTAATAATCGTAACGTAGCTGATAAATTCTTAAAAGTAGATGTTAGTACGTTTTCGTACTAACGTTCGTTTCGAATTCAGACAGTAGGTATTAAAACGTTCTCTTCAGTGTTAGGTGGGCTAAAACATTAACCGAGTTGATGTATTTCGAAAGGCTGGGACTTTGAGAATGCAGATCAATAGTCTTTAGCAAACAAGAACATACTTTCCAATATTTCTCTAGTTCTAAAATAAAAAATGTAAAACAATTTGCTGCTGGCTTATTTAGTTCTTTTATAGATTTACTTCTCTTCAACCAATTTTATACTACTTTAATAATATTGCAGTAAAAATTAAGAAAAACTGCTGTGAACTTAAATTTAACTTGTGTTTTATAAAAACCATGCAACTGTTTTTTTTTTAGCTGTTGCCCACTTGAAAAAATCCCTTTTAGTTTCTTTTAAAAAAAAAATTGCACACAGTTTACCGAGTTGAATAAATAAAAATGTTATATTAAACAAAAAACATTGAAGCAAAATATTCAGACATTAAAACAAATGCTGCTTGAAGCACTTATCATTCTTTTTTTTGTTTTGTGAAGCATCCTTTCAACTGCATACACATTTAGAAAGAAATAAAACTCAATATTTTTCTCCCTTAAGGTGTTCAAATATTGTTATGAAAGCAATTGAGCTGGAAATGCAGTGAATACAAAAGCATCACGCTGAAGCAGCATGGATGAGACGATCGAGACATTTTAGCGCAAGTAAAAGTTAAAAAAAAAGTTACAAAAACAAGTTGGGAAAAATGTTTGTATGACGGTTTACAAAACTACACAAAAAAATTTCTTCCCCAGACCTCTTTGTTTTTTTTTTTTAATAATTACGCTGCCGTTTGAAGTCCGACCATAACATTATAACTAGTGGCCAAAGTGCTGCACATGAAGAGGAGCTATTACACCCGCTCGAAGTGACAGCATGGTGAGCAGTTCACGCTGGAGACGTCATTGGGCTATTTTTTTCGAGGAAGCCGCTGGTCAAACGACAACGCGCTATGGGGCCATGTTATCCCATTGATGTAGCCATTCGTGTAAGTTTGATTTTCTTTTGTTTTTAACCAGCGTTACCATCTCAGCAAAGTGATCATTCGAAATCTTTTTTTCCAAATGGCCACAAAATTACATTTAATGCTATTAATTTCTTTATTATTAAATAAAACAAAGAGTTTTTTTTTTAATTCAAAAAACATTTCAAAGAGCATAGAATAAACTATTTAAGAGATACATTTAGATAAAATTACCAATTTTAGCAATAGAAAACTGAATCCTATGGAAAAACTTGCGAAAAAATTTGCGAAATCAGACCATACTCGCAAAAAAAAAACATTTTACTACATGGTAACCAACAAAAATGTAATGTAATTATTTTTTTCAGATAGAAACGGCAAAAAACGGCAACTGAAAGTGAAAACGAATGAGGTCCTCACTGGATATAATTTGATTTGATTTTATTTTGTTTGATTTCATTTTATATTATACTAGAGTATTCCGGCCCACGTTGCTGGACAGTGTAATAATTTTCTTAAATTTAATCATGTTTCACGCATTTTTCTCAACCTTTTCTTTCATATCATTCTTTTCCATATCATGCTTTTCCAAATACATAAAAAAAAAGAAATGCGGTCGGGGGACCCCCGTTAGGAACGAAGTTTCTTACGTTTCTTCTTCATCTTCGAATGTAATACAAGGTGAAATCTGTATGTTTTATTTTGTGTTGTTTTTAAAATTTTCAAATTTCATATGCTTCTTAAAATTTTTGGAACGTGTTATTTTTTTACTTTTGCACATGCAGTATTTTTATGTCAATCTGCTACAAAACGAAGAAAAATTTTCAATATTGCTGTTTTTTGTTGTGACATACTTTACTTTAGCGACATCTAGCAACTGATAGTGTGCGTTTTCACAACTAATTGATATTTATTGGTAGGTGTCTCCGCTGACAGCAGCGGAGACACCTACACAATTGTTTGTCGACAGATACACCAATAAATATGAACAGCTCACACGCTTTCGTGACGATTTCTACCACTTTGCACGACCAGCAAGCCGCGTTAAGGAACTTCGTTCCAAAAACGAATGGGCGAAATCGGTCCAGCCACGCACTTGCGATGCCTCTGCCAGAGGAAGTAGGTACTCTTTTTATACTTGTATGTACATAGATTATTTTAATTTCTTTTACTCTTATTAAAATTTACTAATTTTACAGGTTTTTCAATAATTGTGTTGTGTTTTGTTTTCAGTGCATGTTGACATGCTGGCTATAACTTAGTTAATTATATAAAAGGATTTACAATTTAGTATAACTTGCCAGTTGAAATTTTTTAAGCTTTTTCTAATAATTTTATCTTTCTATATTTTATTTTTTTCTTCAATCAATATCAAGCACTTTTTGGGGTAAATAACACACAATAGGAAACACAACAGCACGTATGCATTTCCTCTGCTACTTTTGCGAAATAAAACGGTTCGAATGCTTTTGGTGATTATGATGTTGTTAATGGTCTGAAGCTGAACACAAGCAACCCAGCTAACAATTTTGTTGAAGGTACTTGCTTATAGGCAGAGAGTGAGTGACCAGATGTCAAAATGCTAAGAAGCTAAAGTACGTCTGAAAAAAAGCTAAAGAGGTTAAACATTTCGATTTTTGGGGCTTTACACAATATTCAAGCATTTCTATATATTCTGTATGTTCCACATTAAGTATGTATATGTATATATTTGTTATTTTAAGTAAAAACAAGTAAAAGTGCTATTAAATACCGCTGATAAAGGCCACATCCTTAAATTATATTTGCTATTTTTTCCGCCCGAATCACACATCATTGCAACTGTCTTAAAGAGGTTATTAAATATATTCCTCAAAAAATTGGTTTAGCCAATATTGCTGATATGTATTTATACCGATATTGCAAGCTTAAATTTTTTTGCTAACAAAATTGCTGCAATTCGCTCAAAGGGCATAATCGCTAAAGATTGTTTTGTGCTATACCACAGCCTACCTATGAACCAATATCGGGTGAATGGTAAAAAAAATATTGTACCAGTACCAAATTTAAATTGTTTATTTACAAAGATTATTTATATGATATATGCAGAATGTGCCTATAAAAAATGATATTTACATCAAAATTATTTAAATTACTTGAAGAAAACAAACAATAAACTACTAATTCAGGTCCAAAAATGAACCTTTTCAAAATATTTGCTGCATTTTTCAGCTGTCTATATGCCGTCGACATTTCGTTGGTGTTAATCATCAACTCATCAGTAGACTTGAAAAATTCTTAAAAGTTTGTTTGAAACTTAACTACTTATTCCATAATTCCCATGAACAAAATGAGAATCAGAAATGTTCAAACAAACTGTTAACACAACAAACATTTCTTTTCGTTTTGCAACTCTTCTACTTTTCTTTGCAACTTTCTATACAACGAGTCACCATTGGTTACTGCGATTTGGAACTTTTTAAGTATTAAAAAGTAAAAGGTTTTTGAAAATTCAAATATTAACTTAATTATTTATTTTCTTTAAGAGCCAATTGTATTTTTGAAAAATACAGCAAATATTTTGAAAAGGTTCATTTTTGGACCTGCATTAATACATTTCAATTGGCTCTTAAAGCAAATAAATAATTAAGTTCATATTTGAATAATAAATTACTTAAAAAAAAAACAAAATAGCATTTTCTATACAATTGGATGTATACAAATAAAAATAGCCAGTTCATTAATTATCACATGTAGTAGTCTCAAGAACATCTTATTACTATGACACAAAAAATTAAAGTTTTTGCTTATTATAATATAATATATGTATGGTGGCTTTTCTTTGCAGCACAGCTTTTTCTTGCTTGGTTTTTATACAATGGCTAACCGCCCAGGGCTCGAACTCCGGCATTCGTGATTGAATGAGATCCATAGTAAAAATAATGTAAAGCAAAAACAAAGTAAGCAACAAACACACAGCATTCGATCCCGAATGCCAGAATTTGGCCCCAGTTGTTTTACACTTGGGGTTTTACGAGACACACTGTTATTAGAATTTCTGCAATGCAAAATTAGTAAGAGAGAACATAGATTATTTCTTTCTGGGCAGCTTTAAGAGCCCTTTTACAACATGGAAACAGCTGAAACCAAAGTGGGCTAAATGAATTCTTAACAGAAGCTAGAATACGAGCGAAGAACCAATAAACAAGAAGCTTAATCTAGCTCCTAAGGAGCTAAAGTGGTCAGGCTGCTTATAGGGTTATTAAAAAAAAAAACTAAAAATAAAAAAAATAAAAATAAAAATAAGAACTAGTAGAATGCATTTATAAATATTAGTTCGTTAGATAATGTCTAATAATTAATGCGATCGCAAATTAAATTTTTGCAAGGTACAAACGAAATCGCATGATTGTTTTTAATTTTTAGAGCTGTTGCAGTGGCCAGGGTTGCCCCTGGTTCACTAACCTCTAAATTTCACCCTTTTTAAGGTGACTTTTTTTTGCCCCTTTTCTTCCTTGTTGTATAAATCTGCTAAAAGTTTTTGCCAGCGCACTAAAAAATTTCTTAATGTAATTTTTTTTTTACCAAAAGTTCTTAAAATTAATGCATTCTAGTATTGTTGTTGTAACACCAAGCTTTCGTCGCCATATTTTAAACATGTTTTAAAGAATGAGCAGTGGCTTACAAAAGCTTACAAAAAGTTTATGCTATTGACTTAGTGACATAAAGATATCGAAGACTAGTTCTATATCGTGACCTTATGAAATATAGAAATGAAGTTTCCCGAAAGTAAATTAAAGAAATGAGTTCGCTACTACTAGAGTCCATATTCAAGAAATGAGTTTGCCAATCGCTCTAAACGCCAATGGATTCATACAAATCGAAAACTTAAACCGGTTCTTTAAACGTTTGCTACATTTCGTTGGTGGCAATCAGCCTGTTAGTAGGCATCTTTTGGAAATGTATTCAAATACTCAATATCAGTCCTAATGTCTGAAGAAGGTCAATGAGAATTGAAAGAAAATTGTTTCAACAATGATTTCCAGCAATAAAAACGAAAACAGAAAATTACTCTGGTTTGGCCATAAAGATAAATTTCTTTGTCTGGCGTTCTCCTTACAAATAAAAATAATTTTTTATCCCTTTTTTTATTACAACACCTGTCCACAAAGTGACAATAAGTAAGTGCATGTACTTAATTGGGGTGTTAAAATATTTAAAATAAGTTGAGATACTTATGGTTCCCTAAACTAGTTTTTTTTGCGGCTTTATTTTCCTGAAATGACATTTTACCCGGGCGCCGGATAAAATAAAAAATTATCGCAATGCGTTTTGAAGTTTTTTGGTCTTCAACAGAATTTGTTCGCTGGGACACTGCAATGTTCTGCTCTTAAATTATAAACAAGTTCTTGTTGTGTTGTCTTTTCCGCTGCTGTGCATGTGCATGTGTACGTGTATGTGTGCTCGTGTTCTTGTGTATGTTAAATATAGTTTTATATGTATAAAATTGTTAAAATAATGACAAAAGTTGTACTTGAAGCTGCTGTAAAGTGCAGCAGCATTTTTTTCTTTTCTTTTTTTTATTTAATGATTACCAGGAGAGTAGAGGTAAAGCAAAAACGAGACAAACAGAAAAAAAAACAAAATATTAACTACACTGTTATCTCCATCATAATCGTCGTTGTAGCAGTTGTTTGTAATGAGAAGAAAAAAAAAAAAAACGAAGGAATAAACGACAGTGATACTACAATGCACAGCAAATGTTCAAAATCAAGTGAAATACAAGCCAACAAATGCTGATAAAAGTAGAGAAAAAAGGAAAAGTTAAAAAGAAAATTTAAATGACATCAGGTGTACTTGTAGGTATTTTAGATTTTAAAAGCAATTCGATGATAAAGCAACAAAGGGGAATTCACAGCAGAAAAATGAGGAAAAGAGGAAGAAAAAATCTAGATGCTACAACAGGGAAAAACGTTGTTAGTTTCACAACTCTTGAAAATTCACTTTTCATTTTAGAGCATGCGAGCGATATGCAACAAGAACGAGTTGGAAAATGAAAAATAAAATGATTTTAAATATTCTTACTCTAAAGCAGTTTTAAATATGCATGACAAAAGCTTAAATATGGCATAAAAGATTGTGTCAGTAAAGAAACTTGTTAGAAAAAGTAGAAATTATGGTTGAATAACAGTTTGCAGTGAAATTTATTGAGGATATTTAAGTTTAATAAGAAAACGGTAGTTATGGATTGTATTACATGGAAAATCTAGTTAGAATTGTTAACATTCAATTTCAAACTGTTCAACTTCGTAATGAAATTTATAAGAGGTATTTGGAATTTTAGGTAAATGATATTCAGCATTAAAATATTATTTTATTATTTATTTCGCAATACAATTCAATTTGTTAGGCTCTCTTTTCATTTCATTTGCATCTCCCTGTTCACTGTAGTACAGTGAAAGGAATTCGAGTTGCAATTTTTTGGCTGCCAATTTTCATGGGTACTTATTAACTTTCAAATGAACTAAAATATTCAAGGAAAATTCGGCCTAATAGAAGACTGATTGGTACAGCAAGGGCTCCCTGCTACCGTGCAAGTGGTTTAGATCGTTCCACTTTTGATCAGAAATCAGTGCGGCTTTAATTTATTTGTAAACTTATAGAGCAATAGCGTTTCATTAACAAAGTACAAAACATAAGCTAATGGACGTTCGCCCTCATTGTGTTTGGCAATATTTAACACGACAGTTTTGTTTGTTTGACAGTAATGCCACCATTACAAAGGTCTTAATCTTTACAATAAGCTTCCCTTGGAAATAAAAAACAAACAAAATAAGAATAATTAAAAAATTTTTTTTTTTCAATTTGTAAAAAATTTTGACTATATATTTTTTTTATTTCTTTTGCTAAATGATAAGATATATGGTAATAGAAACTAAAAAGTATAATCAATACTAATTTAATTAAATTCTTGTAATTTTTTATATGTATTTTTAGTCTTCATTCTTGAGAATGATATCCGATGGATATCGAAATTTTGTAAAAAAAACAAATAAATCAAATATAAAAAACTAGAATAAGATCATATCGATGATTTAATTGACTAATTAACTTCAATGAAAAAAAAGTATATTTTGAAAAGTTTGATATTTTTTGCAAAAACGGTTGGCTTTCGTCCCGAAAAAGCAACGTTGCCAAATTTTTGTTTCTTAAAGTAATCAACAATAAATGGTTCACTGAATTACTACAGTCAAATTTAAGCAGAAATTAAATAACGGAAAAGTTTTTCTACACCATATTTTTAACTTTAACTGATTTTTCAAGGCTTAGCAGAAGAGAGTTGCTGGGGCACACTCTAGTTTGTAAGTTTGTATTGTTGTTGTAGCAGCCAGTGAAAATTTAGCATCCTTTTAATTTTAGCTTTTTGGTATTTTTAGTATTTATTGTTGCAGAGATCAGACTGTGGAAGTTGCAAGTCTATCTCGTACAGCTCAAAATTAGCAGCGAATTTCGAAATTAAAGGGTACTCCCCTATATAGGGCGTTTTTAAAATTTAAATTCTTTGGTATTTGTCGTTGTAGAAGCCAGTAAAATATATATATCGAGCAAATTTTAAGTTTTTATATTTTACAGCTGAAAAGTTATATAGACTATAGAGTTCCCCCTTATATTGGACACCATTGACAATTTTTGCCTTCTGTTACCTTCGGAATTCGTTGTTCTAGATGCCAGGTAACTCGATATAGAGCAAATATTACAGCTAATACTCAATTTGTTGTATGGGAGCACCCTTTACTTGTTAAAGTTTAGTTGCTTTTGGTAATTGTTGCACACATCCTTTGCAAATTTCAGATCCCAATCTCTTATAACTCGAAAGTTAGAGATGATTTTTACAGTTTCTTGTATGAGGACACCCTTCAGTTATCAACTAATTGTTGCTTTTATCATTTGTTATTGTAGCGGCAGGCTAACTACATACCCCTAGCAAATTTGAGCTGCCTAGCTCTTACCTCTTCCGAAAATGGATGCTGTGACGGAGGAACGGGCAGTTGGATGGGGAAGTCTCAGTAATAAGGCTTCATTTTCACTCTATGTATACGGAGCCCTATATTGTTTCGCGCTGTCCTAGAAAGATCCCGCTGTGCTCATACCAAATCCTAATAACCGATAATTACAAAAAAAAAATTTACTAAAATTAAAATTTTATTAAATTTTCAGTAAAATGTTAAATTAAAAATTACTGTTGACCACCAATTTGTAATTTGCATTACTGTGTGTAGTCATTGGAAAGTATGTTTAGCTTATTGCTTTCAAGTTCTCTAGCTTATAGTGCGAAACAAAAGTGGTAATTTTCTTTTGATATAAACTACTTACGAATACAATTTGCACGAATTTCCTTTCACAAATTCTCTCCTCTGTGAATACTCTGCTCTAGAATTTTATGGTAAGATTTTGTTTTAAGGTTAAGCATGTTAAATGTTTTCGGTTAATCAATAATTTGTAATAAATTGTTTGTAAATTATTGCTTTAGATTTGCTTAAGGCATGTTAAATAATAAATTTATATATTTAAAATTTCCCACAAATTTTCACATGCAAACAATAGCTTTTACTTGCAGTCCTACACACAAACGCACAAACGTACAAACATACATACGCACTTACATACATGTTAAACATTTACAGTAGAGTGCTCCCCAGTTTTACAAATGCGAAACTATAGTGTGGCTGTCCCCGAACATCTTCTCCCTATGCGGGAGCTAGACTACGTAGAATTTTCGGCAAATTGCCCAATGGCACTCTGGTTCTAGGGAAGACAGTGGAGGAAAGATTGCTATAACTATTTTTGTATGAGATCCCCCAAGGGAGAGCAGATAAGGCGTTGCTTTATTCCGCTTAAATATCAAGAAAGGAAAAGTAATGGGGATTCGTTGACTCTTGCAGTACCACCATTTTGTATGGAAGCACCCATAAAGAAAAGCGAAATAAGGTAGAAATGTTCGAAAAAAAAAATGCTGTGAACAAAACATTAATGGAGATCGTTTTCATATTTTATTCCAGTAGAGCTGCAGTTTTGATATATCTTGTGGATTTTTGTATATTTTCCTATAATAAAAGGGCAGAGTTAGGGTTGCCAGACGGGCTTGATTTGGCTTGATTGTCAAGCTTTTTCAACGTATGTCAAGAATCAAGAAAAAATATAACTTGTCAAGCTAAAACCGAATTTTTAAGTTTTTCCATTAACTTGTCAAGAAAAATCGAGAAAAGAAAAACAGATAGCACAACAAACTGTTTAAACGTACGATGGCAAATTTGTACCCTTCTCAACTCAACTCAACACTGTTACATGTTTTAGCCCAACACTAACAAAGCTGTTAAAAACAAAACGCCAGCGTATTAGTTTGATTTTATTTTCATACGTACAATAGCTATCCAGTGCACAAGGCCGATGGTAAACGACTGGCGGCGTTTAAATAAAATTGTTAAATTGTGAAAACGAAAACAGTGTACTATTTATTGGCTTCTCCCACTGCAGTTAAACCTCGATTAACCGGCTCGCGCGAGTCCGGGACTAGCACGGATAATCGAAATACACGGTTAATAGAGGTTTTATTAAAACGTATAAAATTTCATTTTTATACAATTGTGTCCACACATTAAAAAGGGGAATCACCGGATTCAAATGAACATAATAAAAAATCATATGAATGCTGCACGGATAATAGAGGTAAAGCACGGATAGTAGAGGTAAGAAATCAAAAAGATCTTCATGCCGGTTAATAGATGTAGCCGGTTAATAGAGGCCCGGTTAATAGAGGTTTAACTGTATATGTTTTACTTGAAGTACCCTTTATATATTTCTCTAATATTATGTAATATTCAAAAATCTAGCAGAATTATTTCAATTTAAATATTTTTTTCGTTAGTTTAACTAAATTTTTTATTGTTAAGAAACATCAAGCTTTTTTTTAATGTCAAGCTTTTTGCCGATTATGATCTGGTAAGCCTAGGCAGAATGCAATCTGCCTAAAATCTTCGACAATGTAGTTTTTTACTATGGAGATCTTTTTTGGAGCGCATTGCAAACTTTGCGAAACGTAAAAATAAAGCGCACTCTAGTGTATATATGTATGGATGTGTGTCTGCATGTGTGTGTGTGTGTGTGAGCTCTGCATTATAAAAACCAACTGTATGCTTGCCATTTGAAAATAAATTGAAAAATTTGGAAAGTATTTAAAATGTACTATTACTGCTTGCTACTACTGACTGATGAACATTTTGTTCAATTTAGTGGCATTGTGGTATTTGCAATAAAAATACACATACTTATTTGCATTGGGACACACACGCACACATACATGGACAAACATTTAAATACAAATAGCTTTTACAAATGAATATTGTGTCAACAAGACATTTTCATAATTTACGGTTTGTCGTCACACAAACATCTTCATTTAACTAATGTTGTGTGCAACGCAGGAGTTTGCTTTGGAGAAGGGCGATGCGTGGAGGGAGGGAGGGAACAGGGCGATAGTACTGTTGCGAAGGTGAACTGAAAATTTGTTTAGGCCAAGAGTGCTGCAAAAATGCGTTTGAAATGCAAAACCCTTACGACTTTGTGAGCAGGTATTATAGAATTATTGAAAATTTAGTTTTAGTACATTGTCGGTCAGCGCATCACCCAGGTTAGGAAGTTTTTCGGGTATTTTCGTGTTCTCTGGGTATTTATTTCATAACTAGAACGGCCATGAAAACCAACATTTTTCTAAATGTTCTAACATGTTCTTTAAAAAAACTGGAAATATTCCTGTAGCAGCAATTCGCTCACCCTGAATTTTAAATTATACATACTGATTGTTTACAAACTTGTTTGTACCATAATAAGTTTTTCATTTTTCAATTCATCATTGACACTTCATAATTAAAGAACGTTATTTTAAATTTAAAGCTGTTGAGATTGCATACATTGAATAAAAACATTTTACACACTTATTTGAACGGTAACAACGGCAGCCCTAAATAAAATAATGAAATATAACAGCCTTATTATGAATTCCAAGTGAACATCATGTCATGAATTCCGACGGACTCGAAGTTAGTGTTGCCATACTCTTGACCTACGTTCGTATTAGTGCAACAAACTTTTTAAATGAAAAACAGATGTGTTTTGTTTACATTCTAAGGATTGTTAAAAATTTTTTTCAAAAAATATAGAGGAAATACAATCAATTTAATTGCTGCAGCCGTTTCAGTGATGGAAGAGAAACAAAAGCTGTAAGCGAATAGAGCGCTAGAGTCTTGAGGAATGGTCAGAATTCCCTTGGTTTGGATTACAAGGCGGAAGTTGTTAAGACCAATCACAAATTATGAAAATATGTACATACATACATATGTATGTATGTATGTGTTTTCCAATTTTTCGTTTAGTTTTATTAAAAACTTCCGGCTGAACAAATCTGCACAATTCGTATTTCTAATTGAATCTGCCTGGTGTTGGAAAAGATGTGGATGTTGCAATGGCTTTTTCGTACCACTTTTTGTACTTTTATTTTATTTTTCTACATAAAAGGCAGTATTTTTTATTAGTTTTTTTTTTTTTTTTGTTTGTTTACATGGTTAATTATTTTTCAAGCAATCTATCAGATGTTGCAATGGTGTATATGAAGCGATTTTTTCAACACATAAAATCAGCAGTTAGTTTGTGTTACTTTTTTGTTTCAAATCAGGGCAAAACCAATAAGTATTTTAGAATATACCAATTAATTATTAAAGAAATATAATTTTATAACTCAATTCAAAAACTTATTTTCAGTTTGTTCTTATTTTTTGAACTACTTTTTGTACTCTCCCGACAGTAAGAAGTGTTCGTATAAATTTTTGATAAAAAAAAAAAAAAAACGCTAAAAGTACGTTTCATTCGGAATTCATAATACCAATCTCCCGAATTTCGAAATTTTCGTAATTTCGAAATTCATTTTCATTTTCATGATATCAAGATATTGCGACGGAATTCCGTCGGACCCTCCGACGTAAATAAGCTTGAATAAGCGTGTAAATAAATTAGACCAAGTACGGGACTGACACGCATAGCAAGGGTTCCGCAGTACCGTGCAAGTTGTAGACAACGGCTACCACTGATATGAGATGCTATATGTTCTTAGTGGTTACTGTTGTAGAAGTCAGACAACTACATACACCTTGTGAATCTTACGTTTAAAAAGTTATGGCTGATCTCTAGCCCAAAAGGGTCTCCCTGTGTATGAACATCAATTAAATTAAAATTTTGTTTGTTCTATTTTTGGTATCTTTTATTGTAGAGGTCTGCCAACAGCATACACTGTGAAAAATTAAAGTTTCCATCTTTTGCGGTTCGAAAACTAAAGCCAGCTTTCAATTTAAAGGGTGTCCTCATATGAAGAGCAATATTTAGATATTCACTTTTTGCTGTTAGTGTTATTTGCTGTAGTAGAGTCCGTGCCAACACTTATCATATGCAAGTTTCAAGTCTGTATGTCTCATGATTCAAAAGTTACAGCTAAGTTTAAGTAATTTTCATAGTTTTTTGCATGGGTACCACCTTTAGTTTTTTACGTTTTGCTACTTTTAGTATATGTTAGTGTCGCACATGCGTAATCGCATATCCTGCAAAAAAATGTTACCTCTTATGGTTCAAAAGTTACAGCTAATTTTAGCTAGTTTTTGCAGTTTGTTGTATGGCAGCAGCCCTTAGCGCTTAACTATTGATCACAATTGAGTGATAAATAAGAATTTATCAATGATTTTTGAAGCTTAACACTTTTCGATCCAACTTGATGTCAAAACAGATATGAATGTCTAAACTAATGTATTTCACATTCACTCCATCATGTTACACAAATAAATGCAAACACACACAACAAATACATCCTTACACACGCACACACATGCGTGTTTGAGGTTGTAGTCAAAGATTTATGTAACAACTGTCAGTAAAATGTATAATTTATAAATTGCAATGGGTTGTTGACTCAGTATAGTATCATTAGGAGAGAAAACAATGTCAACTTTAAATGGAAAGAGGTATTCTTCGAAGTTTGCCAGCGAAAAGTGTGTGTGTGTGTGTGTGTGTGTGTGTGTGTGTGTGTGCAAGAATTTGTATAAGCGATAACATTTTCATTAATATTTTAAGAAAAGCAAAAAGAAGAAATTTATAAATATCTTTTAATAAAGCGTTTGTTATATTATCATCATATTTAAATGAAATTACAACTTAAATTTCAAAATGCATGAGTGTCATTTAATTGCAAAACAAATTTGTTAATAATATAAGGCAAAAATTTAAATTGCAAAATTATGCTTTTCTTATTAAATATGAATTTATGAAATACATAATTAACAATAGATAAATAAGTAAATAAAATTGGCAATTTTCATTATGCTATACAAGGGAAGCTATTTAGAGGAAGAAGAGAGATAGAGAGTCAAGAGAGAGACGGAGAGAGAGAGAGAGAGAACTTGTGGAGTACTTGTTTTCTATCAAAGCAAATCCATTACCAAGTAGGCGCATTAGAATTCACCGTTCAACACACACAAACTAATACTTGCTTTGGTTGGTGTAAACCATAGATGCCCAATGTAGTAGTATTGGTGAGAGTGACAAAATAACACTGGAAGAAAACAATTTGCTATTCATTTTATTTAGTCGTCAACGAGATTGTGACACATGTGTGGCGGGTGTTGTACATATTTTAGTAATACTCTTGGTAGTTTGAAATATTTGGAAACAAAAAGATTTTTCGAAGTGTTTATAAATTTTCCCTCAATTAATCATTGTTGATCTTGCAATTAAAAAGTAATGAAATCTTCTATGGATACTCTTATTGCAGTTACGCAATAAAAGTATATTTCTCAAACTAGAAGAATTCAGCTTATTGCGTTTTTTTAGGCAACTGTAATTCATATCTGAAAATATTTGTTCGCAAATATACGTTGAGGGGAATGAGGATAAATATTTCAATGAAATCTTCTTTATTTCGGGATATATTGTACCATCCAGATTTTTCCAGAGTTCTATATTGATAAAATTATCAGGGAAATCTAATTCACTTCGAAGAATAATAAGTTCTGTTTGGATTGGAAATTCGTACTTTAATATATAGCATTTAATGGGTTTTGAAAAATATCCAGTAAATGCTTAATATTATCAAAATCCTTGTCGTAAATAACAGAAGTTTGCGGAAAGTCCAAAAAGTCTGCAGAATCAATTTGAGCTGCAAGTAAAAATAGCTCAGTTTTAAAATCCGAAAGAATTTTCAACATAATCATATACATGTTCATGAATCATAAACATGTTCACTGACAGCAGTCTCGATGACGATTAAAATGTAAAATAACACACAGAAGTTCTTCAAGTGTAGTTTGTCTCTCGCACTTAACATGGTGATTTCCTATTGGTTGATTGACGATCGAACAAAAGAGCGTAAGTATACGTGTGAGTTTAATTTGCTGATATCAGCCACTACTGGGCATCTATGGTGTAAACTGATTTCTGCTTTCAAGGTCTGAATACTTGCTTAACAGTTTATTAAGAGTGCTTTAAAAACTATGAAAATATAATAAAGTATTATCACAATAGTTATCTACCACCAAATATCTTTGGCATAAAATGGCACAAAAAAAATTGCAAAAAAAGAAATTTGACATGTAAGAGATATTTGATGCAAGAAGCAAAAAATAACCACCTGTGCCATAAAGTTCACCTTGCAGGAATTCGCCTTTGTTTATTGTTTAATTTTATTTTTTCATGAAGCCAGTTCAGGATTTAAAAATCGCGTATATCAAACAAAATAAAATTTCAACAGATTAGCTCTGCTTGGCGCACTACGTTGGATCCAGCCATTCGCTGATCCCAACAGAGACAAGAATGGACGTCATAAGTTTCGTTGAAGTTTTCAAAAGGCTACTCAAAATTGTTCTGCCTAAAAATCTTTGATGGAGGCAAAAATCGAAGCCATGTGTTTCGTTGAAATTTTTCGAAACGCAACTGAAGCTTTTGGACCTGAATTAATACATTTCAATTGGCTCTTCAAGCAAATAAATAATTAAGTTCGTTTTATTTGCTTTAAATAGTGGAATGAGTAATGAAACTAATGTGCTTTCTTTTTTCTTTAATAACTTTTTTTTTAAACAAACACAAAACTGCGAAGCCTGTTGCTTGTCTGCAGCAACGCCCAGAGCCTTCGGCAGGAGTCGAACCTACGACCTCGGCGATTTTTAGTAGAGTACTCTACCAATTCATCCAACGAGGCGCTGGCTTTTGTTTAGTTCTCCTTTTTTTATTTTGTACAATAAAAACCATCATTTTAATTTTATTTTGGGAAAAAAAAATTTAGAAGAGAAATTTTCAGTCAACTCTGTTTTTTTTTTTTTTTTTTTGAACAGGAAACAGAAATGTCCAATGAATTCCTGCTAATTTTTTTTTGCTTTAAACTTTTTTAAGCTGTTGAGTGGTAATATTATTTATAATTATTTTTTTCTATAATTATTTTTATTTATAATTATTTTTTTCTGCTTAATGGCATCAATTATATTTGTATGCATTTTTAAATCAACATGTTGTTCCATAATTATCCTTGACCGACATAAATTACTTCATGGGAAATGCAAGCAGAAATATGTTTTCGTATATTTTTCTACGAAAAACTAACACAGTATTAAAGAGTTATTGCAAAAAATGTTGGCATAAAATTTATTGCTGTCGAAAAAATATTATAAATTTCCCTGTTCCATTGTTCGTACAACCATTGCCATGTACTTTAATGCAATGCACAACAAATTCATTAAGATTATTTTTTTTTTTCTGTTTATAAAATATTTTGATTTATTAATTTTATGTTTTTAATATTTGCAACTGTTGACAATAAATTTGCAATAACTTTTAATGAAAATTTTGATGTGAAAATGGCATTTAATAATTTAATAAAATTTATGGCTTGGGACGAAACTGATGAGGTTCAGCAAGTCATTTTTTTTTTTTTTTTTGTAACAAATTTTACTTATTAAAACTGACATTGTTGTTATCGTGTGCTTAATTTTCCCATGAAAAGTGTGTCTGTGTCAGGTAATAAATAAATTTGATATGGCTGTAATAAGAACAACATCAATCAACAACACTAAAGCCGTGCATAATTATATATTTTCATATGAAAGAAAAAAAAAACAACAGGAAAATAAAATTATAGTAATAATGCAGCAACAGGGTCGTTATTTGCTTTAAGATTGAATTTCTTAATATTTGTGCAATGACAATTGTTTAGGAGTAACGTTACACAGCAAATGGTGATGATCGTGTATTTTGTTAGAGCCTTAAAGCAAACATCACTGAATAATACGCTTCGCACAACCACCATCTGCTGCCACATGCTCAAGAAAAATTTACATCTCTGGCATAATTAATAATGCAACAAAATTTATTTTCTTTGCGAACACCCTGTTTGTTGTACAAGACAAATACTCCGACAGCAGAAACCCATGAAATTGCTTTTATTGCTGTAACTGCCGTTGCTGCCACCCCGATGCTGTTAAAAATGTCTCTTACGATAATAATGAAGTGAGTTCCAATGAATGGCAATCAACAACAGCAGTCTTTTAGCCAGCAGTCACTGTTTTATGGCACGGTTGCATACAATGCTGGCTGATATTAAAAATGTGTTAGGTTGAAAATAATTAATTTACATCATTTAAAATGACAACACAATTTTAATTATAATTTATATGAACAAGAAGGTGAAACGAATAAAATTGCTGGCTGTAGATAAACAATATTTTAAATATGACAGTAAAATTTACAGCTTCAGAAAAAGAAATTAATTATTAACTGCACAGTGTGACAGTGGGCATGTAATTTTGAAAGCAGCAAGTACGGGTTATAGACCGCCAACACGGCTGCCAGTCCGTGAAAATTCACAAAGGATTAAGATACACACAGCAGTAACGTAATATTGAAGACTTAATAAGACAGCATTTGTAACGGGTTTTTCAATAGGAACGCTACCAAGGCAGCTTAATACTAAGTAATCGCATAACTACAACAAACACAACAACAACAACAACAAACACTGCATGTATTTTGTTGGTAGAAAAACTGTATTGCTGTCATCCGTTTGTTCGCGTATGTGTGTTTGTGTAGTGTATTTTGACAGTTGTACAAGCTAAAAGCAGTAGTCAGCTGGGCTTGTAAGGCTATCAGGGGCCGGATTCTGGCATTCGTGATCGAATATACTCGATAATAAAAACAATGTAGAGCAAAAACAAAACGAGCAACAAACACACAGCATTCTATAATGAAATCGTTCAATCACGAGTGCCAGAATTTGGCCCCTGGTATCAAGCTGCCTTGGAACGCTACAAAAGTACAATGGCAGGCAGCCATATTTCTTGCTGCTCTTTTGAAATTTCTCTTCAGTAAAGTTTGCCATTTCATGATGGAAAGATATACGAGCCAACAATGAGTCGAAATTATTAAACTTTACAACCGATATTCGGACAGAGAGCTGAAATTCGCACAATTCGTTAAGAGCGCTACGTCCAGTTTATGATGAGGCTGATTGCTGCCTGAATGGCTTCTTCGATAAACATAATGTGCGTTATTGGTCAGGCAGCAATCCACACGTACTCCATGAGTCATCTTTGCATCCCGAAAAAATTACGGTTTTGTGCGGTTTATGGGACGGCGGCGTCATTGGGCCGTAGCTCTTTCGTGATGATCATGACCGGCAGGTTACTGTGAATGATAATCGCTACCGTTTTATTTTTGATATGGACTTGGAGGACAGGTGATTCCAATAGGATGGCGCCACAAGCCACACAGCGAATGTCACAATCAATTTATTAAAACCAAGTTTGTAGAACGTGTTATCTCACGAAATGGTCCAGTCGATTGGCCGCCTTGGTATTGCGATTTATTATATACCCCTTTTCCTCCTTCATCAATTCCAAATACTTAAGAAAAATATCACCCTTTTACCAGCAGCCCATATGTAGTCTCTGCATGTGTAAATTTCCTACCGGGCATTTCTTTATGTTATTGCATCTTTTTATTTACTCTCTTATTTACTTTTTAGGGAATTTTCAGCTGCCGACGACAAAGTCGTCGGGACATATTTTTCTTTTGAAGTATCTGCCACCAAATTTTGTGCGGTCTTAAACTGGTACGAGTATGTACATACAAATCTATGTTTTCACATCCATATGTACATACATCAAATAAGAAACAGAAAGGCCCGGTAGGAAATTTACACATCAGGGATTTTTTTCTTAAGTATTTGGAATTGATGAAGGAGGAAAAGGGGTATATTATAAATATGAGCTTAGTTGGTTGTTCCTTCACTCGGAAAAAAAACAAAAACAAAATAAGGTAAGACTAGACGGAAGACTAGATTTGTATACACAACATTAGTCAGCCGCAACATCTTTTGTATAAAATTTGTATTTTTTATATGTATATTATAAACATGAGTTACTAATAAAAAATTGTTCTTTTAAGTAATTTTTTTTTTAAATTAATCAACAAAAAAAATTTATTTTTAATCTTCCAATTTCTAATTTGCCGATATTTTTTCCCCCAAAAATTATGTTTTTGAGCAAAGTTAACTGGTATCACTGTTTACAACACATGCACACATGGGACTCATAGTCGCACTTTCTTCGCCTGGCAAATAATTTATGCGATTTTTATGATTTGATTGCTATTACTTAATAACATAAAGAAAAGTCACGAATGAAAAATAACTTGCTGAGCTGCATAAAAGATAGTTCATTATTTTTTTGTCTGGTGAAAAACGTATTTATTGCTTTGCAGCTTAAGGTTTTAATAGGTTTTAATCGAATTTCAGGGTAGAAATCTTATTAGAAACTGATGAGCGCAGCAACCACAAGTTTTCTTGAATTTAATCTACAATTTTTTCTTCCTCACAAAAATTTCCTTAAGCACAAGTAATGAAGAGAGATAGAGTTAAATTGGAAATTTATTGTAAATGGAAAAGTCTTACTATTTATGCATTCATTATTCCATTTCTTGAATCTTTTCAATTTTTTTTTTCTTTGAAAAATTTTATGTGGAATGGTCTTACTATTTATTCATTCATTATTCCATTTCTTCTAAATTTTTTTTTTCTTTGAAAAATTTTATATATTTCACCCTAAGAACTGCGCCTCAAGTGAACCAGCATTTAATTGCTCACATATGTATAAGTCCTTTGAAAAACATTTGCACAATTGCAGCGCTTTGGCTTCGATGCTCTAAGATTGCTTTTCATCTCGATGTTAAAGCATGAGCTTAGTTGCAAACATAAGACTGATACACAAATTTCAGGCAATTAAATGCCCTGAACTTTTTTCTTTTTTGCTCTTTTGCACGCCAGCCTACCTCTTCACATGGAATGTATGAAGTCTTTAGATTGCCTGGCCACAACAACTTGACCGTAATGTAAATTACGCAATTTGAGTTTAACTACACTTTATTGTGCAAAGACATGAAACAAGAATTACACCAATTCAGTTGCAATTGTGTTTCCAAATATTTTGTGCAAGTACAGTTGCTCTTAGAAAAATGTAGTTTTGTGTACGAGTGAGTGTGAGTGAAATCAATGCATACAACATGCCAGCTACATATGTATGTATGTAAAGAAGAGAAGCCAGCAGAGCAGGCCTTCTAGAGAGCCTTATTTGCAGACACAAGGTCTTATGATCCCTTTCAATAGGGACACGCAACGTTAAATACCGGGCTTTCTTAAGCCATCTGTATAAAGAGAACAAAGTAGTTTTCTACACATGTCCACTGCGTTAAAAATTTTGCATACAGCTGAGTAAGCTGCTAAAGTTGATCGACATACGTCTTGCTCCCTTTTAATGGTTTGTCTGCACTCTAGTAGGTCTGTGTCTGAAAGAAGGCATAGGCATAAGCCTTCAAGAAGGTCTGATTTTGGAAGACCTACAAAAGCCCATCACTGGCATATTGTACTGCTAACCGGTGTGAAAAATTGGTTTGCAAAATGTTTGTGATCTACGTAAACTACAGCTGTGTATTTTTGTTTTTATTCAGCATTTTCATTGCTTTATACATACATCAATGCCACTATAATTTGTATTTATGGTTTCTGTTCTTCGTTAATACATTTTTAAGCACAAAAACTAAGAAACGTATGTACGAGTACATGAGGATTTTGATAACCACAGGTTGGAGATACATATACATATATTGGAATAGGTGGCCAGTCTATGCATTGTCTTAAAAATAAAGAAGCATAGCATGTAATTAAAAATATGTCAGCATCTCGTAGCGGACTAGATTACACTGCGATACAAATCAAATAATATTTTTTTTTCTATTTATGCCATTTTGTTTTAGGTTTTTTTTGATGCTTTATGGTCTCTTCAAATGAAACATCATCTGTACTTGAGGCTCAACTTATGAGTTGTATATCAGAATTTTTTTCTAAAATATGACTGCTGATGCTCATTGCCTTAGACAGTATTGGTATGTTCCCCAGCCAATAAGTCTTCAACTTTATGTTCATTGTGCTCTTTGAAAATGTTGAAGAATACAATTTTACTACAAAAAAAAAATCGTTTTCAATTCTGAGGAAGTAAAAAGTCGAACTAAATATAAAATAATTAACAATTGAACTTAATTATTTATTCTTTATAAGAGCCAATTGAAATTTATTACTTTAGGTCTAAAAAATAGACCTTAATGCTTTCAGTCTTTTTTTAACCCTCTATATGCTGCCGACATTTCGTTGCTGCTAAACAACTAATACTTTTTAGATTTTTCAAGTCTACTGATGAGTTGCCTAGCAGCAACGAATTGTCGGCGGCATATAGACGGCTGCAAAAAGACAGAAAGCATTAAAGGTCTATTTTTGAGATCTAAAGTAATAATTAACAATTATAAAATAAAAATGGTAATTTTCTCTTCGAATGTATGTTTCATTATTTTTTCTTTCTTCACCGTCTACTTGAACTATTTTTTAGGGTTCTCTAATTTCAAAAAAATTTCTTCTTCTCATACTGACTTTTTCCAATCATTTTGATACCGGCTACGTACTCAAATAATAACATTTAATTATTGAAAAATATAGGCTCCTGATGTGAGCGTGTGTGTGTGTGTGTGTGGTCTGTAATTGCAAACTCTGGGGAAAAAAAAAAAAAACGGCTGTGATGCATGTGTGACACTGGTTGTTTGTCGCTCAAATTATTCGTATACAAATTGTTTGAGTCAACACAAAACATAATAAAAATGTCAATTACAGTTTCTGTTCAAGTTTTGCACTTTCACCGCAAACATAAAATACTTTGCTTCGCAAGTGTAAAAATTTATTACAATTGTGGGTGTTTGTGTGCCCCAGTGTTGATGTATTTTTACAAATGAGTGCTGTCCTCTACTCCAAACACTTAAACAAGTTAAACAAATGAGCCATTGTAATTGATGTTGGTCATGTTGTCTTTGGTGATGTTGTTTATATTCTGGTTATTTCTGGCATTTTTCTCTCTCTCTCTCTCTTTCTCTCTCGCTCTCTCGCTTTCACAAAATGATAATGACCAATTTGTCATTTATTCCATTAATAAAGAAAATTACTTTCTTTTTGCAATTTTGCTGTTTCATTTGCTACATATCATTTGTGACTTTTTTTTTTGTTTTGCACGAAAAATGAAATATTGCAATATTGTTAAAGGATTTTTTTTCTAAGTGAAGAAAAACAAATTTTGAAAAAATATGAAATGCTGACTGATGGTTTTCTGTTTAGATGTTTTGTTTGCTTTAGATTAAAAATGTAGGGATAATAATGAGGGTCTTACGTCGCCACAAACTTCTGGCTGAATACCATAAGGTGGCAGAGAAACTGAAAGAGCTGGGGGTCCCCCCGCCTAATAGGTCTTCACAGTTAGCTATTCTGGTTTTTTATTTTTACATATACATATAAATGATTGCAGTCATTCTAAAAACTCTTTCCAAGTTTGATCATAAAGCTTACTTATAATGCAAATTAATGGCTCATTTGTTTCGTTTATTGTTTTACCTGGAGCGAAAATTTTAAGCATAAATGTTAAACTTGTAAGTAAATCATTTTACAATTAAATAAACCATAAATAAATATTAAATAGATTATACAACAACAAAATAAAAGCAAAAGAAATAAATTTCTGGCTAAAATTTGTGCTGGTGAGAACTGTGGCGGCTTCGAAACAGCTAAAGTCACAATTTTATTTTATTAGCATCTACTATTTAATGTTAACTATTCCTTATAATTTATTATTGAAGTCAATCAAAGCAATGATTTGAACTAAAACCTCATTTACAAATACAGTAAAAACGAAACAGTTTGAATATTGTTTTTATTATGAAATCTATAAACGTTACGACTGTTCCCGTGAATTCATTTTATATTCACTTTTTATTTTTTTAGACTAACAAAAACTGCTGCTTAAGCACCAAATAAAAAAGCCATAAATTATATTGTTTCTTTTGCAAAACTATTTCATAAAACTTCTACCCATTTTCCTTGAAATTTCTTGGTCTTGAAATATGGTATTAATTTTCATATTGTACATTGTTGCTCACACGTTTAATGGTTACTAGTTACAAAAAGACTCCATTAGAAAATGCCGCAAGGCAAAGTTTTCCAATAAAAAACTTTTCAGTTTCAAAGTAGTTCAACTCTACAGGTATAATAGTGTCATATAAACATGAAATGACTGTTTTTCTTCATCAATTAAAAAGTTTTATTAAGCAAATTTGATAGAACGAACAACGAAGAGATGTGAGAAAATATTTGGAACAATTTCCTACATGATATTTATAATAAAAAATATTTAATATTAAATTACTTCAAGTCAGAAAGAACACAACAGTTTATAATGATGAAAAAAAAAAAACAAGCAGCTTAAACGGAAATCTAACTGGCACATCTAATCCGCTTAGGAATAGCGGACGGAGAAGAGTGTAGAGCATGTTAGCATTAGAACACTACTTACGCAATGCCACGCCTTCTCACAAATGCGGTCCCATCACCCTGCCCCTTATGGAGTATATACTGGCAGAGACTAACCCCCAATTTTTGACTTGGATTTTAAATGCCATTTCAATTTAAATTTGATTTAAATACAAAATTTAGTCAAACAGTTGCTAGTTAAATCAAACTTAAACGGCCTGCCGTGCCCATTTAAAATCGATTTAAGTTTTTCGTACTGCCGTATGATTTTGACAGTTTGGTTTTGTTCTGCAAACTAAGGAAATTGCACATGTTTTTTTTTGTTTCATAATTTGATTTTTTATTATTTCCAGAAGGTAATCAACTTCTGTGGCAGTGAAATGGGAGTCCTTTTATCACTTTTGCTACTCATTTTAATAATTTTTACAACACAATTTATTGTTTTCTAAACTTTTCACAATGTCATTTGCTTCCAAATTTGTTTAAACAGCTGTTTTTTATTGAGTTATCGATAATTTTTTGACACTTACATTGTGCTGCCCTACTTTTATTACAATTAATTACCAAAAATAATTTTCGACTGTAAAACAGAAAGCTATTTTAAATCCAACTTAAATTTTAAGGAAAATTTACAAATTTTGTATTTAAGTCCCAACTCAAAAATCGGGGGTAAGGAAGTTTGTGTATGACACTGAATTACTTTAGCACAAAACAAGCCTACTCTGGCTTAAAACTATGTCGGAAGACATGGGCTATCATATCATAGCCCTCCTATCAACCTAACCTTTAAACAAAACTGCAAAATCTTTTAGGAAAGCAGGTGTTTCTATCAAACATCAGTTTTCAAAGTACGGGTATCTTAACACGAGACAGCTTGACTAGTGAACCTGAGGACCAGGCACTAATTTAAGCCATTCCTAGGGTTTCTTACAAAATAATAAATTTTTTAGCTCCTCAATTCTTTCTTCAACATCTCTTAAATTGTTTCTACGTTAAAAAAAATATATGTATACATATGTATATATTTTTCCTATTAGAATTAAATCAATTATGAAATATGTATTATTTAGCAATTTGTTAAATTGATAAATTGCAACTCATTGAAAAGAGTTTCTTTTTTTTTTCATTCATTTTCACTTTCGGCACTCAGCAGCTGTGATTGATGATGGACTAAAGTTAATTTTTTTTTCATCCAGCTAAAAATCAGTTTGATAAATCAATTTTATATTCACTTAATTTGAGAAATATTTATTTTCGTAACACGATACAACAACAAAAAACACCCGTATGGTTGTTGAAAATAAATGTCAATGAAGTGCTTTCAATAACTTTTTTATAACTTTGCTAAAATAAAATATTCATACAAGAAGAAAAGTCATTTTCGATACACTTGTGGTAATGAAAACTTTTAGATGTTTGGAAATGTGTTTTTGCTGCATAATGCTAAAAAAAAAATGGAACAAAACTATTAGGAAACAATTTTTATATGAATTTAAGTAGTTTTTCAAATGAATTTAAAATATAAATTGATAAAGGAACCAAATATTTTCTTTAACTTTATCAATTACTAAAAAGAGATTATTGAGCTGGTTTTTAGTTCTAATTAAAGTTGCTCTTAATAATTTTTAAGCACAGACTATCTTACCGAAAACTGAATATTAATGTAATAGTATGAAAAACATTGGAAAAGTTGGTTCCTAAAAATTTTAGTGCCCAAAAACTCTACGGTTTAGCAATATATTTGTGTAACTTAATTGCAATTTAAACGTGACTCTTGTAAATCAGTGAACCACTTATTATTGATTGTTCTTAGAAATGGAAAATTTGGCAACGTTGCAAAAAATGTTAAACAGCTGATGTTTGGCACTGTTTGAAGATTGAAGCTTAAACTGAACACAAACATGCATTTTGGCGACAAGCCTTCTGCTCTGCTATTAAATACAAGGCAGCTCGATACCAGGTAGCCTTACAGACGCCACCTTAAACGAGATCGCATTTTCTTCGATTTTTTTTTTGTCAAATTGTAAAAGTTACGCCCTATATGCATATTTATTTTAGATTCAAGGAAAATCGAGTAAAACCAAAAATTTTAAAATCATAATAATATATAAAATTCATCCAAAAAAATTTTGAAAACTTTTAAAAATAGTTTTTTTGTGACTTTTTAGTTTCAATAAAATTTAGAATCTTAAATTGAAAATCGTAAATTTTAACTAAATTTTCACCTCGAGCCTATTTTCCTACTGATGAGCATCGTGGTGTATGTGAAACAGCCATGTTCTCTACCCCAGCCAATAAGTCTTCAACTTTGCTTTTTTTATTTTCTTTAAAAATGTTGATCACTACAATTTTATCACAAAAAAAAAACTTTCTCAACAGTGAGGAAGTCAAGAAGTCGAACTCAATTCTGATAAAATAATTGACAGTTACAAAAAAAATTTGTGCTAAAATGTATATCAACAACATTTTGATTTTTATGAATACCAGCATTAATAAATAAAACTCCTTGACAAAATTTTTAATATGAAATTGATTTTTTGAAAACGATTTCTTATGTAAATTTTGCCAAAAAATTTCCAAAACTTATAAATGAAGAATCCTCCAAATATAAAACAAAATAGAGTTCGAACGTCGTTAAAAAACGTGAATAAAAAAATCTAAATTGAGACAATTGTACATTAAATCGAGTTGCTTACAATTTAATCTTTACACATACTCCACAATTTTACTCATTTAAAACGCTTTTCGTCAGGGACTCAATCATAATTTTATATTGCCAAACGATTTGGCAGCCGTCAAAAATTACAATCAAATAAAATTCACAGCAGTAATATTGTAGAAGTGTTTTACAACAGAAATCAAGTAAATATGTTGCAAATACGTATGTGTATGTGATGCTGTCAAACTACTGAAAAGGAAAGTTGTATACCTATACATACATATACACTCCCCTTCATGTACATTCAAAGAAAATGTTTGTTTTTTTATAAATGTTTGTTTCTTTTATTATTTGTACAAGAGCAGAATTTGTTTTTAAATAATTTCTCCGGGGACGCTGTGCTGCTGCGCTGTCTGCTATTATCGTCTTTACAACAGCAGTTTGTTTCACTCAATATTTTCCGTCTTATAAAAAACATTTATCTTGGCAATAAAAGATCCGTTTGATTTCTTTTTGTTTCTAAATGTCACAAAAAGCAGTTTTAAACAAAATCCCTAAGAAATCAAGACAGATGAAATAGTAAATGTGCACATAAAAATCTCATACGAGTAGTATGCAGAGACGTTGTTGTTGCTTGGCTTATGTTTGTGTTTGTGCCATGCAAATATAGAAAAATAAAAGAATAAATAAGGAAAACATTTTAAGACGAAAGATAAACATGGAAATGTTTATATATATATGTATATGTTTACTAAAGCTTTCGATTAAACACAAACATACGTTTTGGCGACAAGCCTTCTGCTCTACTATATTAAATATTTAATAAATACTGGGTGTTCTTTTTCAAGCTATATAAATGCTGCGATAGGGTTTACAGAGCCGAGAGGTTTGTGACACCTGCATGACATTTGATGATCCATCAGGACCCCAATCGCTATAAAAATTCTCATAAAAAAATACAAAGTGGCAACTTGCATACAAATAAGTGCTACAAAGTTATTGTTAAAAAAGGTACTACCATGTCTGGCATTCAGAGTTACTTTTAATGTAAATGAGAGTTTTTTTTAATATCATTGTCGTCCCATCTTGTGATTGATTCTATTAAAGACTTTCGCAAAATCGATTCATTAATTTAAAAAAAATGGTATTAATCTCTAAAAAGCTTTAATTTTTCATGTTCGTCAACATTTCCCAAGCTCACTCCTTGCTTAACGAGGTGAATATATAATGATCAAACAGAACCAAAGTGAAATTTTTTAGATTTCTCTTTAAATCTAGTTTGAAATCTGTATCGCTTACATCGATGTTTTCTGACATTTACGAAGCTAATTGCGAAGTAGATTTCATTTTGTAAGGGATGTTTCATCAAAATTTACCAGATTTTGATCGAAGCCTCGAAAAACTAGATGTCACTTTGATGTAAATGGGCTGTTATTGATTGAGGTAAAATTAAGCTCCTGGCAGCACTCTTTCATTTAAACCAGTGTAACCAAGTTGTTGGTAAAAAAATGCTACCGTCTCTGGCATTAAGCTTTATTCTACTTATAATATGAAACTTTTCATTATTGTTGTCCTCTCTCTTGCCTAAAATCTGTCATTTAAGACCATATGGGTTAAAATGGATTAAGTGATCATAAATTAAACAAAAATTATTAATTAATCTGTCAAAAGCTAAAATTTATTATGTTTGCTAACACTAAAATTAACAAATTAATAACAATTGCCAATTGAGATTAGATTAAAAATTTGGCAGCACTCTATTATACAAATAGGTGATACCAAGTTGGCAGTGTTACTCTTAATATGAGTGAGACTTTTTCAACACTTTTATTTTAATCCCAATAGATTAATACGGATTACAGAGCTTCACCCTTTAAAACTCTGAAGCAGAATTCATTAAATTTACATAAATTACAAAAAAAAAAAAAAATAATCTCTCAAAAGCTTGGATACAATATATAGTTGTTAATACAGCTCAAGGCAACTCCTTTTATAATGAGTGTAATCGTACCGCACAAATGTGTCCTAAAAAGTGAATGTATTAAAAATTTTGAGCCGCATTAAATGAATTTTATTGCTTTCATTATTAAATCATCGCTGCTGATAAAAAACACAATTACACATACACATTTTATTAAATCCCTATATTATTAAATCAACACAGTTGATAAAAAATTGACACGTAGTATGTTGGTATTTTTTAATAACGCATAATTTTATGCATATTGATTGTTATGAGCCACGTGCAAGCTGTTCGCATGATAAAAAAGAACGTCAATTTCAAATTAAACCATCAATCATTTTTTGCCATACTCAATGGCAGCAGCACCAGCAACACCAACAGCTTGTGTGCTTTAAGATTATTCGAATAGAAAATTTATTCCTGCTTAAAACAGTTGATACCGTAAACATTTTGAAACTGTTTAAGAGCTTAAAAAAAGGGCTCTTGTTCTAAGAAAATATCTTAGAACAAGAGCTAAGATATTTTCTTTTCAATAAAGATACTTTAAATTCAGCTTTTTTTCAATTCTTTAAAAATCACAAAAAATGCATATAAATGACAGGGTAAGGACCCCAGCCAAAAAAAGTCTTCACCTTTACTTTTCTTGTCTTCTTTAAAAATGATGATGACTAAAATTTTATCAGAAAAAAAAAATCTTTCTCCTTTCTTGGGAAGTAAAATCTAACTAAAAGCCCGATAAATCGATAGTAAAATTAAATTGAAATAATGGTGTTGAAAATAACGTTTTCTATATTATGTATATTATTAATATGGTAACATGAATTTATAGATTTTGACATTATCTGAAGTTTGTTAATGTCATTTTTTTATTGTTTTGAATTGACTTTTGCATTTCCGTTTTTGGACTTCCCTCTCTCGTATTGTGATCGTCTTAAAAGAAGCACACGCTTTCATATTACAGCGTGTCTTAAATAAATATTTTCTAGATTTAATTATTAAAATCTTGAGTTTTTTCTTTTGGGCATCTGGGAAAATTACAACAACAAATGGTCTTCAACCTGTTTAGGTAAAAGTCGTAAGCTTGTCTAGAAAGAAAAATCTAAATCAAAACAGTAGTGCAGATATTCACAAAAAACTGAAATACTGCCGTAATACATTTTAGAAACAAATTTTCGTATCATTCAGTATCAGTACGGTTTTAATGTTAAACTTTCAATGCAATTTAACAAAACTATTTTTAATTTAGGTCGAAAAACACATAAAATAATAAATTTCCATGGGTTCATAAAGCAAATAATAAATTCATTTTTGAATATTAAAATATGAACAATAAAACATTTTATACGTACACAGTTAAATACGTGTTGCAGTTAAAGCCACCTTTTCAAGGTGAAAAGCTTTGTACATATGAATATGCTCTTTCTTACTAACACCGCTCTTGATGTTTGCTTGGAAACACATAAAGTTAATTCTCTTTAAGTGTTAATTTCCTACCAAGTGCTCATGCACTCACTCACTTCTCTTGATAAACATTCACTCACTAGCGCAACTGCAGTTGAGCAGATTACTCGGGCTGCTTTCAATACAAGCGCACTACACTACATCGACTGCGCACACGGAAACTAAATTATATTACACCACTTTTTGTTTGAGACGGAAAACTAAATACATGAGTAAACTCAACACAGGGCTTGTTTATTTTGTGCTGGTTTCATTTTTGAAACATTTCCAACACTTCTCATAAACAATTTATAACGAACACAAAGCGAAGCCAACCACGCACCACACAAGTTCTGAAAGACTGAAAAACGACATTCCTAAAATCATTTTCAATATTTTATGTTTTTTGTATTGGAGCCCTTTAAGTAGGCGTGACATGAGGTCAATATGTTGGACAAAATATTAGAGAGAAAAAGTTTTACTCCTCTTCTGAAAATCGATACCATCTGCCCAAGTCAGCACTACCAGATTGGTGCGTCTTATTTTTTGTAAGAAAAAATCTTGAGCTTATTTTGCTGTCATTATTTTATTTTGTTAAATCATTTATTATGTAAGGGCTGCAAATTGCGAAGTTTTTGGGAAAGTTGTTTTATTTCCGGTAATATGGGTATTAATTGCGTATGAAACATAAACACATTTCCTAAGAAATCGAATGTTTATGAATCTGCTTTAAATTGCTTAACTTACCTTTAACAAAATTATTACCATAGAAATCAATCATAGAAATTTTCATTAAAAATTTTCACACAATTCTTATTTGTTTTTTTATTCACTTTTTAATTTTGTTTTTTCTTTTTGTAATAATAATAAAGTTTTCATTTCACAAATACCATTAAATAGTGTATGAGTAAGTGTGTTGTTATAACTACTAAATAAGTTTAAATGAACCACTATAATAGAATGTAATTTGCTATAAAATTATTTTGAAATTTCAGCTTAAAAACAAAAGCAGAATAAAACTATAATTTGTTGAGTGAAAATCATTTAAAATGATAATAAAGTGGAAATAATTTGTGAACATTTAAATATGTGGTAATTTCAATGAATCAGTAAATGAAATTATTTCCGTATTTTTTTTTTCTTGCACTAATTTACTGGTTTGGAAAAAGAGAATATGAAATTTGTAAGTAAAAACTAAACATTAGGTTGAAGCGGGAAAGTAGAATAACCGGCCCTTAAAAGCCGGACATGCTCATTCTTGTTCTGACAAGACTAAACAAGAGCCGCAATTTTGTACATGGTATTGTTTCTTTGTATCAGCATTACAAAATTCAACATTCTTTGATGTCTTGAAATTTTCTATTTGTTATTTAAAGTTGCAGCAATGAATTTTCATTTTCGGCAAGAAATATTTCCATCAAAATTTAATTCAATTATTTTTAGACTTGGTTTTAGATGAAACTTTTTAATAGAAAATAAAAACAGTAACAATAATTAAAAAATAATAAATGCTAATGGTCATTAGTTGTAAAAGTAAATAGAAGATTTGAAAATATAAAAAAATTAAATATTAATAAAAGGTTTTTTTTTTTGTATAAAATAACTGCCAGTCCATCAATATCAAATCTCTGCCTCCATTCGCATGACTGTATTGGAAACACAAACAAATTTTAAAATATTATTTTTGTATTTTGCTGATGAACCAATAAATTCGTATCGACGAACTGGTAGTGAAAAGTGTATGCGCAGTAAATCATAAATATAAGATCACAGTTGAAGAAAAAATTTTTTTTTTGAAGAACTAAGAAAACAATAACATTTGAAGGATTTTGAAATACTAGGAGTAGGAGTTGTTTAGCTCTATCAAAATTTGTCCAAAATCAAAAATGAAGGCAACTCTTAAGTATCTTCTGCATAAGCTTTTATAACAGACTTAAACAGGTGGCAATTTTTAGCACCCCTAACTGAAGAAATCGATCTATTTAATCCCTTGTCTGCAGAAGACCTCCCCAGACTACTCAAAAGCTAAAGCATCGAAGCTGTTAACAAGAATTCTATGACAAACATCAGGCCTTTAATCAACCTGCGATGTTACTCGTTATTTTTAAAGTCTTATAAAACTGGCGTCTGTTGCAAGATCTCTCTCTCTCTCTCTCTCTCTCTCTCTCTTCCGTGTTCCCAATCAATAATAATGGCAATATCTCTATTGCAACACTTCTTTTGGCAATATTTTTCTACGAATTCATTGAGAAAAAATATTAGTGCCATTGATTTTAGAAATGTGATTGGTATTGTTAACTTGTGTTGAGATTGGTTGAAAAAATGTTGCATTCAAACCAAAAGATTGTGGATTTCTAAGTTGCAATCATTGAACTTTTAAGCAGCTTTCAATATCATACAACAGCAACTCAAGCGATAACAGCATACTATTCATTTTGTAGAAACGAAGTTAGCTGAATCTTAAACTAAAGTAATTGCTGTACTAGTTTAGTGCTTATTTTCTTAGAGAAAAATGGTAAAGAAGAAGCAAATTAACATCACGACAGATTCGCACCTGTCCGAGTGTTCACATACATAAATACATTACTATGAAAACAAAATCAGCAATCGACATGGCATCGAACGATTAGCTTGCGCTGGAGTATTTAGGACAGTCTTTAGTACGAATTGGCAAAAACAGAACATCGTGATGGATGGTTTGGTAGAGTGCCGTCTCAACCGTCTCAGGTTGCTGCGCTGATTTTTGCCTCCAAACTCACAGTATTGCTGTAGACAAGAAAAAACCTTTCTAGTTTTATGTTTAGCAATGACTCTTCATTGAAGATTTGAATAACCTCTTTCCCAAGGAAGAGCTAAGAACTGCAGCTTCTCCCGATTTCAATCTACTCTCCGAAGAAGTTCTCACAAGCAATAGAGCATCGATAAAATTTAGTCCAATTTATGACTCTAAGCAACCAACCCATAGTAAGACATTTCGGCTGTAATCAACTCAGCCAAGTACTATGGTCGATGTTATAAAGTGACACTGTCAGACTTTTCAAAGAGATGGAAAGTCTTGGTTATGACTACTACAAACATTTGCTTAATATATTAATGTACCAGACTGTCTTGCAAATCACGTGCGTTCAAATCTCCTGATTTCCACAAAATAAAAATCTTTATTGTAAATAAGTATTGCAGTAACATTTTAAACGACATAACACTGTTCCGAATATCACTTTGCTTGAAATCACGTAATTTCCAAAAACAAATTGTATCAAGAAACTGCTTGCTGCTTATCTTTAATTATTTTTCCTAGTGTTTAGAGTCGCTTAAAATATTACTTCAGCATTCAGTTTAGCTTATTTAGAGCTTAGAAACCACCTGATTTGTATCGGGTATTCAGAAATAACGTGACCTGTGAAAAAAAGTAATTATCTGAGCAGACCTGATAATGCGTTAAATAAAACATGTGCTAAATAAAATTTTTGGCTTTTTCCTGCACCAATTTTTGAGCTTTCCGCCTTTGAGATTCAAATTTGTATTGAAAACTTTGATGATGGCCACACTTTTTTTTGCAAAACTATACATAAATTCCCTAAAAAAAAGAAGTCAAGCAAACTACATGATGGCATTTACGTAGTATAATTAGATTGAAAAATATTTTATGAACGAAGCGTAGCGGCTTCGAAGTAATTAGTTGTACCCCAGCTGTTGTACTAATTTCGCCTTAGAGCCCAAACAACTAGAATATTTCGTAAATTTAATAAATAATGGGCAAGATGTTGTGTTTTGTATTTTGAACAACTTTTCAGAGAGCCACAATGTTGTATAACTGCTATAATATTTTCTTCTGTTGGATGCCACTTGCTTATACAATTACACTCGTTATCATATTTTATATTTACCTTTTGTATCAAACTAAAACCAACACTTACAAACATATACACGCCCACCTATATAATAGTCAACTATGCTAGAGAGTGTATATGCGTTTCGTTTGTGGGTGTGTGGGTGTGTGTGTGTAGGTGTATATATTCTGTGTATAAATGTGTCTAACTATTCAGTTACTTGGTTAAGCACAAAGTACCATCAAATATTGCCCCCCATTACAGGATGTGAAGGTAACTAACTAGAAATTAAATTTCATTAATTCTATTTGCTGACCAACTGCTGCACCTCCTTCTCCGCTGCCGCTCTCATCGCCAGCTGTTGTTCCTGTTCCCCTCAATAGCGATGATTTGTTTGTTCGATTATTGATTTCAGTAACCAGTCCTACAAAAGTCTCTGCTGCTTGCATCATTTGGTTTTGTGTTTCATTGTACTGCCAGGTGGTGGTAGTGGTGCTGGTGGTGCTGCTGGTGGCAGACACTTGGCGTGCCTTGCGTACAATGGCCTGTGCTTGTGGTCACGATGCCATGTAAGTGCATTGTGTTTTTGGTTGTGGTTCAGTCTGTTCGATGGGTGTGATGGCAGCACGTTTCCAAAATTCCCTGACATTTTCCACCGTTTCCATAATGCGTAGAAAATTTTTGCCCGCCAACATGGCAATATCTTCTTCGCTCCAATTGGCATCCTCCAAAAGCGTGGCCAAGAGGTCGGGGTATTTGGAAACATCTTCCAAGCCCAAAGGTGGCAACTCTATGCCATCGTAACCCGCACCCAAGCCAATATGCTGTATACCCGCAATGGCTCTTATGTATTTTATATGTTCGACCACATCTTTGAGTCTGGCCTGACGGCCACAAGTAACATCTTCGGAATCGAAAGAAATCATAATGAGGCCACCATTTTCGGCCACTAATCTGAGAATGTCGTCTGGCACATTACGTGTTGAATTGCACAGCTGACGTGCGCCCGAATGGGAAAATATTACTGGAGCTCGTGTGGCTTGTAGAACATCTCGTGCTGTGTTATCCGAACTGTAAGATAAATCAATCATCATGCCCAAACGATTCATTTCCCGCACCACCGCCTTGCCAAATTGTGTCAAGCCAGTGTCAATCAGAGCAGAACTGGAGCTGGCCCACGACACATCACATCTGTGTGTCAAACTCAAGTAACGGGCGCCCAAGGAATAAAATGATCTCAACACCCCCAATGAAGAGCCAATTGCATGGCCACCTTCTATGCCAATCAAAGAGGCCATTAAACCATGACGTTGTGCTGTTTGTATGTCGGACGATGATTGCACTAAGACAGTGTCTTGCTGATACATGTCGGTTAGGCGCCTGATTATGTCGATTTGTTCCAATGCCAATTGGACAGCATCCAAACCTTGGGCTTCGCATGGCACATAGGCTGACCTGCAATCAGATGTTGAAAAACAAAACCACAAAGAAATGTTAAGTAAACCAGCAGAAACTTTAAAGCACTAACATTTTTTTGTTTGTTTTTTGACAAGCAATTTTTATGACTTGCCGTAAGGAAATGCCAATTGAGCAAAAAAAAAAAAAATTCTTTATAAATAAATTAAATTTTTTTAAGCAGTGGGTAGCAAGTAGAATGAAGCTTTAGAAGAAAAAAGTGAAAATAAGATAAAGGAAAATGTGTAGTAAATCAGCAGTTTTAAAACGAGTTATTTGCTTTAAAACATTGGGTACAAATTTATTAGTTTCTACTTTAAAATTTTAAAATAAGCAGGTGATAGAGCAGCAATTATCCTTTATTCTTTATGGCAAATGAACAGCTTCCTTACAAAAGGTATTTTATGTCTCCTAATTGCCATTTCATTGCCCAATATAATTTGTCATTCGTTACCTTACTTTCGAATTTCTATAAAGCACCTCGTTTTCAGTGCTTACAACAAGTTGAAATCAAAGTAAAAATTTAATAAAAACTACATATATTAATTGAAAAGGGATTCCTATGGCTTTGCCTTAACTTTTATATCCTGTTCATACATGCAGCAATATTCAAATTATAACAATTAAAGCTATTATTGAGACAAAATTTTCATATAAAAATTACAATTAGCTTATTGGCAATTAAGAGATAATTGTTTCAATAATGAGTAAAATTTATAATGCAACACTGTTAGATTTGTATTAACAGTACCAAATGAACAAGCTTTTACAATAACAGTACATATTGAACACTCCTTGTGAAATTTTTACTAATCAAATGTCAACAAAATAAATAAACAAAAAACAAATTTTTTTTTTTAATTTTTAATGATAAGTGGTGTTTTTTTTCGATGTATACAACTTTAAGTTGCAATAAAACAACGATGGATTATTTGATTGGCATGAATTTTACTTATCCGAAAGATAATCTTGTGGCATTACATTTTAAATATGTATGACTTCTGGCATATGACCGCCACGGCTGGCGCGGATGTAGTCCAATCTGGCCTTCGAATTTTCGATGACTTTTTCCAACATTTCTGACCGTATATCGGCAATAACACAGCGAATGTTGTCTTCCAAATGGTCAAGCGTTTGTGGCACAAACATGTTGCGCAGTCTTGTTGAAATCACATCTCCTGGACATCATGGTTATTCAATTCAGGAACGAAAAAGTAAGTAATCATGGCTCTATATCGATCACCATTGACTGTAACTTACTGGCCATCATCGTTTTTGAAGAAGTACGGACCAATGATTCCACCAGCCCATAAAGCTCACCAAACAGTCAGTTTTTGTGGATGCAACGGTGTTTCGACATGCACTTGAGGATTAGCTTCACTCCAAATGCGCCAGTTTTGTTTGTTGACGTTGCCATTCAACCAGAAGTATGCTTCATCGCTCAACAAAATTGTGCGCGATACGTATTCTGCACAGCACCATTATTTTCGAAATAAAATTGCACTATTTGCAAGCCCTGTTCACGCGTGAGTTTATTCATGATGTACATATTGCCAAACCAAACTGAGAATAGATCACTTGACACCTGTTAAATTGGTCGCCATCTTGAACAGTAATGCCAACTTATAGTTCTATACATCGAAAAAACACCCTTTACAAAATAACCGAATATAAACAATAACTTTTTCACCTGCCAAATGCTAATTGTCGTAGCAATATTAAGTATGTATGAACACCAAAACGATATTGCCAATTAACTGGATATTGTTTCAATTAAAAAGGCATATGTGAACAGCATATTACTTATGTTCTATACATAATTTAAATTTAAAGTGTATCTCACTCCCTAGACATTTTCTATATGTTTGAACAGTTTGTCTTTCTTACAAACCGAATTACAGTATTTATCGGATATAAGAAACTTGAAAAATCCTCGAAAAAAGTTTCTTATAAGCGTTTCTTTCTTATATACAATTATTTTATATAAGAAACTTATTTCTTATATAAGTAGCTATGGCCATAAGGCATTTGTTTCTTATATGAATATACGAGCTTTTTTACCTTTTTATGTATATACGTAGATGTATGTATGTAAACAGAAAAATAAAGCAAATCAAATTTTATTTTATTAACCCCTTTAGTAAATAGATATAAAAAACTAGACAACTTCAATTTGAAAAAAAAATATATATGTAGTAAATACATGTACATACATACATAATTCATTTTGTACTATTTATTTATTTATTTACGAGGCAAGAAACAAAAACTTCTCATGAGCACTAAAAGTAAAAAAAAAACTTGTTGTTGTTGTAAAACTGCCAGAAAACAGAGTTGTCCATGCAAACTACATAAATTCAGTGTTGCCCTTGAAAGTTTCTTATATAAATTCTTTTTCTATACATTTTGTGGTTTTGGTGTTCAAGAAAAATGTTCTTTTATCAGTTTTTTTTCTTATAAGCGTTTTTCTTATAGAAAAAACACTAAAAAGACATGGTGTTTTTGCAAATGTTTCTTATAAGCGTTTTGTTCTTATATGAGATGTTCTTATATCCGATAAATACTGTATTACAAAGCTTGCATAACATTTTGGTGGCCTATTACTTTGGTGACACAGAACAGCCATAAAACCAGTTGTAATGCTGAATACAACAAAAAAAAATTATATTTTTAATTTGAAAAACATAAAGTTGTTTCAGATTGTATTGAATATCCCGAACATTATGTTATGGAAGATACCCCAAAATGGGAATCACCCATAATGTTTGACTTATTTGAGTTACATAAATGAGCATGTGAGGGTTAACCAACCAAAATATAACTTTCATACAGAAAGCGCAAACAAAATAACTATAATTCTAACTATAATCTGTACATGCTTCACTTATCTCTATAGTTATTTTTTTTTTTTTTGTTAAAGAAAAAAACCAAAAATTAACTACTACTTTGTTCTACTTTGGCAGTTTTGGCAACAGTTCAGTGTCGTAAATATTTATGGAGTGACTGAAAAATCACATACATATTTAACTCTCGAATCTAAATTTGGCAAGAAAAGTGAAAACAGCAATAAAAAAGAAATTTGCATGCCATGTAACACTTTAGTTTATGTGAAGAAAAAATAATTGCAATACAGTACATTTTCCTCAGCTGGCATTTTAAATTTTAAATGAGGAAAAATATGTATGAAAACTTGAGTTCTGAGTTTTAATTTTATTTTTTCTTGTCTGTTGAACAAATCTATTCGTAACGTGTCTTATCTTTGTAAGTTAAAAACTATCAATTTGAAACCAGTTTTACTGCAGGTTTTACTAAAAGGTACACAAATTTGACTTCTTCAATTTATATTCAAAACCATAATAAAATGTGATGATTAGTTTGGGTTTCAGCACAAATACCGGAATCAAAATTTTCGAGTAGTTTTTATGAAAATCAGCAATTGAGTGAACCATTTGTAATTGATTGTTTTTAGAAATGGAAATTTGGCAACGTTGCAAACAATGCCAAACAGCTGATGTTTTGCTGTGTTTGATGACTGAAGTTTGCAAGCTAAATTTTCTTTGTTTAAACAGGGCTTAAGTATTCACTGATTTAAAGACTTACTAGCCTAAGTAAAAATTAAACTAGGAGAAAATTAAACCAGAGAAAATTCATTCAGTTGGGTAATGGAAGGGATTTCTTAAATATTCTTCGTTGCACGAATGAACAATGAAAAAATCCAATCATGGAATGAAATTTTGTTTCGTTCATTGTATTCACATTACGTTTATATTATGAAATTTCATATTTCGCAAATTTTGTGACATATAAACCTTAATTGTGAAGTGGAAAGTGGCAAATTTATTATGGAAAACATGTTTCAGTTGTTAAAATATTTCATCGAAATCAATCACCGATTACTGTGACTGTAAGAAAGTTACGTGAAATTTTCGGGAGAAACAATGTGCCAACAATTTCGAAATTCGAAAAAACAGGGATCACAACGTACCGCAGGATTGGCTGAAAACATTACTACTGCTCAAGAAAGTATTGCAAACAATCTATGTATAATCCTCCTGAGCATGACGAGCTTTATTTTTTTTTTTTTTTATTTAATTCATATTAACATGAGGAATCATGTAGGGGTTGAACTTGGTTGGCCTGATTCAGAGTATTATAATACATGAATTATTTTTTTTGGTATCACAGAAACTCTTAAAACCTTTTTTTAGAAATTTATTACTTTCAGTTTTTGTTTTATTATATCAAGTATATGCAATCGTAGTTTTTTTTTTTATCTAGTTGTATTTTGAATACCATATATTCAAGCTTTTATGATTTCCCTTAAAAATGGTTTACTTTGTAATAAAAGAAATTTTATTGCGAAATTTTTATCATCAAAAATTAATCTAATATTCAGCACTTAACAAATGAAAATTTTATTTATTACAATATTTCCTTAAAAATATCAATTTATTTATTACTTGCAATTTATTTATTCTGTACTTAAAATTCAACTTCTATTTGTTTTCAAGGTAAAAGCTTTTAATTTCTGAAAATCATTTTATATTAAAATAAACATTCAACTGAATTTGATTTCGAAATACATAAATGAAATTAAAAGAACAAAAAAAAAAAAAATAAAAATAATTAGAACATGGTTTTGGTGGGTGGGTTACAATTTACGTTTCTTTTTTCCTGCATTGTTACAGCGCTTGGATTTTCTAGTATTTTGAAATTTCAAACGACACAACTGTTAATCCATGCATTCAGCTGAATTCGAACGCGAATTGTTCTTCCATGTACAATATAAAAAAAAAAAAAAAAATATGCAAATGAGTTGGTAAAAATTTCTGCTCAAAACGTATTTAAATGGTAAATTGTTTACAGTTTATATTGATTTATATGCATTGAAAATTCGGCATAATTTTCCAGTAATTTAACGCTAAATGCGATTATTTGAGTTATAAATGAGAAAACAGGAATTGTCCATAGAAATTTAAATTATTCCAAAAAACAAAAACTCTGTGCAAAATAAATGCGAAAAAGCATTTCGGAAATTGATTTTTCTAACCAAAACATATTATCAACTTTTTGCTGTCTACAGCAGCAGAAAACATTTTTTTTTTTTTTGTTAATACAAAAAACAAAGAGGTGCAGTAATAAATTTTATAAAAAATAATTTATTTGCGACATAAAATTTTAAAGTCATGTTTATGTGATATGCAATCATGTTATTTAAATGTGTTACGAGTAATCGTAATTTTTTAAAATATGTTAGCAATTTTATAATTTTGAAATTGTGTGATTTGAGATCATGCGATTTAAAATCATAAGATTTGAGCTCATGTGATTTGAAATCATGTGATTTGAAATCATGTGATTAGAAACCATAAGGTTTGAGCTCATGTGATTTCAATTGATAAGATTAGAAACCAGAAAAGTTAATAATATGTATTTCATTGAAGTCGAAAAGGTCGAAACTCGTTTAATACACACATAAGTTGAAGCTGTGTGATTTTAAGACAACATGATGCCAAAACATGAGATTGAAATTCATATTTATTTCTTTAATAAAAGAGAGATATCCCGTCTTAGCCGCACTACCGTATATTGAGGTCATCCATTTGGCCCACTGTATTTCTTAATTCGACATAGTGATGAAGATTTCTATCATAGAAAAGATAATGAGCTTAAAAGACCTGAGTTTGGGTAAAACGCTTTAAGTTTTATTTCAGAAAAAGTTTATTTAGACACACTTGGGAAGAAACAAACGGTGAACAGTAACAAAAAAAAAATGTTCACTGGAAACTTTTTCCTCCGCCTGTGTCCAATACACAACAAATTTCAATATTAAGATCATTCTGGCCACCTTGACTTCCTAAAGCCTTAAATTAAACACAAAAAATGCAATAATGTTCATTGCTCTTACTATATACATATGTATATATATTTTTTTGTGTTCAAGTTTTTATTAACAAGTGAACTGTTGCAAAACCAATTTGTTTCATAAAACCACAAAAATTTTACTCCAACTGATTGCTTTACTATTATTTCTATTGTCTCGTTTTTATTGCAGGATTTTCACAAGAAAAGAAAAAGCTTTATTTTTTTATCACTCAGTAGGTACTCACCACACTTGCACTCCCACATGGCCCTGCTTCAAGCGTTCCATATCCGTTTGCGCCCATGCCGGTCGTACCCACATCGATTTATGATTTATGTCGTTGCTTACGTGAACCAGTTCCAAACTGCTGTGTGCATATTTGCGTACATTCCAAGCAAAATTATTATGCCCATCCACCAGCGGCACTTCACGCAATATGCGTGTAACGATTTTCAGTCTTTGTGTGTGTGAGTTGCGGCTGGGTGCCATAACAAAATGCTGATACAAGAGTGTAGCTGCCACGGCCAAAAGACCCAGTGCCACCATCAGAGTCAATGCAATAACACATGAACTGCGACCGAGTTTGTGCTGTATATTGTCACTACCAACACCATGACGATGGCGGCTGTGATGCAGGTGATGATGATGACTGTTGTTGTGATGATGTTGTTGTAGCTGGGAGCCCTTCGCTTTACGTTTCGCTTTTGTTGCTGCATCCACGGTGGTTGTTTCGGCAGCAGCTGAAGGTGATTTAGTGTCATTGAAATTAACTTTTGATTTTTGTATACTTGATATTTCGCCACCAGAGTCACTATTCGAAGTGGAGTTTTGGCGGGATATAGTGCGACGTATATTTGAATGCTCGGTAACATCAGGTAAACCACCAAAGCCAGTGGTCTGTAAGAGAGAAGAAAAAAAAAAAAAGAAAAGTAATAAAATTAATATGCTTTTTCGAGGTTGTGAGCAAAAAAAAAAATTAATTATATTGATAAAAAAGGGAAGAAATAAAAGGACAGTGGCATTTTATTTTCTTTATTATTTGCTGATAGGCTACATATTCCTTTTACTTAGCACATGCACATACACGTTCATCTCTATATATATAAAAAACAGTTCCAAAACAGTTCCAGTGTTGGAAAGCTGTTTATGGTTTTGTTGATTTAATTTAAAACTTAAGTTTGTTTGTGAACGTTGAGATGAGAGCGGATGTGTTTTTCGTAATCACTTGCAGATGGCGTGAAGCCGTAATAGGTGAAGGCACGTTTTTAGAAACCACACCACCCGATCAAAACTCTGAAACGTCTTAGTGCTACATATGTAAGACTTCACTTATAGTATAGAATTTTATGTTGTTGAAATCATTTATATGAAATTGTGCGAACTTAAATTATTAATTTAAGACGATGTGAATTGAAATCGTGTGATTTAAAATAACTTGATTGGGAGTTATGTGATATAAAACCATACGGTTTGAAATCGCGTTATTTTAAAACAAATTAAGTAAAATTTTATGATCTAAATAATGCAACCTTAACTCATCTGATCTTAATTCTTGTAGTTTAGTGTCACATAATATTTAAATTATATGATTTTAAATCGTAGGATTTTAAATAGTTCGATTTAATGTTCTGTGATATTTTCACACAATTTTAGATCGAATGATATGTGGCTTAAAGTCGTGCGATTTAAAATCATGTCCTTTGAGACTATGGGATTTTAATTCCTATGATAAAAAAAGTATGTGATTGGAAATCATGTGAGTGGAAACTATGTGTCTTAAAGTTATACGATTTGAAAAAATCATACGTTTCAATTTATAACATTTCATCATCATTTTATGTCATGTGAGCTCAAACTTTCGACTGGCAATCATGCTCAATTATATCTAATCGTCCATAAAACCATGCGATTTACAGTCGTATGGCTTTAAGCCATGTAATTTAAAATCTTGCAATAGAGAATCGCATGGCTTAAGATCATGTGCGTTTAAGCCACGTGCTGCAAAATCGCTTGATTTTAAACTACATAATTTAAAATAATGTGACTTAGAACCATGTGATTTAAGAACATGTGATTTAAAATCACGTGATTTAAGACCATGTGATTTGAAACCATACAATTTTGTATCATGTAATTTAATAGGAAAATAGTCTATAGGCATTGAATAGGAAAACAAGCGTCAATCAAACTTTAGTATGTGGAGTTATTTAAAGATGACTATAAAGTTTCGTGAAGTGCCGGAATACTTGGACATCAACTTGGATTTTTATTACAATTTATTAGATTTATGAGTTGAAGATATGGGTGGAATCATATATCTTCAAAAAAGCGTTTCATTCTAGACGTTCTTGTTTTCATCGCCACTGTTTAAGTTACTTATTTGTTTTTTTTTACAGCTCAAGGGCACTTTTGTATTTCTTAAAAAAGATTTTCGGTGCTTATTTGGATACTCTTTTGTGTATCTTTTCTCAGAATTTACCAAAAATGGGGCCAAGTTATTTGCCTTTATTTTTGGCAAGTCCGGTTTGTTCTTTAGGCAAACAAATGCCACATGAGATAACATGGAAATACTCGTAGTCATGTGTAACATTTGGTAATTTTGTTTTCAAAATTAAGCAAAAATATACTGTTATGTCATGTCATAGATATTAAAGGTTTTTTTCTTCTTTAATGTCTCGCACTAAGAAAAAAACAAATACTGTGTTCTATAAAACAGCATAAAACACATCGCTCCCATTTAATGCTGAAATTATTCTGGAACGCGTCAATCCGTTTTAATGAAGTTCATTTTCTTTTTCTGCCTGCACCACTCAGCACTGTCCTAATTACAAAATCAGCAGAGAAAACTTAAAAAACTATGAAAACAACATTAAAAAAACTGTATCATTTTCCTTTTTGTCTTGTTTATTTTTTTTTTTTTTTTTGAAAAGCAAGAAATTTTCTTTGCAACAGAAACAGAGAACTTCAAGTACATTTGCTGTGTTAAACAAAAACAACGAACAACAACTTTTTGCATGTTAATGTGTCTGTACTGCACCGCACTGAAAAAAAGAAGAAGAAAAAACAAAATGAATGTAAAACAAGAATGCACTGCTTTTTATTTGGTTCATCAAGGGGGAAAAATGAATACAAGTCTGAAACTTAAAGTTTTGGGAATGATATTTGGTACTTGCAGTAGAGATATTTTAACTTTTTGTACATATGTACGTCATAAATTTAAGCAAACCGCAATACATGATAAGGGCTATAGGCAGCGGAGTAGCAGAGTAATTTCGCTGAGAGTGACGTAGCAAACATAAAGAACAAAATAATGTAGTATAGCCAACAGGGTGATACAAAATTAAGTCTATCATAATTATGACCGTGCTGGTACATTTGCGCACCACTTAAAGTTTACACTTTCCAGCAAAATTATGACACATGGGAGTAATATTTGGCTTAAAACTTTCTGAAAAGTATAAACTTTAAGCGCTGCACGAATGTAGCATTCGAGCCACAATGATGATAGACTTAATTTTGTATCAGCCTGTTTGCTATACTATGCTTAGTTTAAATAACTCTATAGTTTTTGGTCAGCCAAGATTGGCTGGTAGTTATTTTTAAATTAATAAAACATCTTTAATATCGGTATGAAGATTTTTGACTACCTTCTCGTAAAGTGGCCCACAGTGCAATCAGTTTTTTAAAATAGCTTGTAATGTTTAATGTTATTCGCCTTCCATTTCCTTGAGTAACAGGGTAACACCCATATTCATAAAAACTATTGAAGGTTTATTACACGTTTATGTGACAATTATTCCGTAGAAATACATCAAATAAAAGCTTAATAAGCTTTTAATAATTATTATGAATATGACCCTTAGTGTTTATTAAATAAAAAAACAGGCAGAAATTCTTCTTGTAATACCAGTTTTTTTGCAACAAAATTTTACTTAATATCTTGTATTTAGAATTCAAAAAGGTCTTAACGGATCAGCCAATGGATTTGGGCTTTGAAAAGACTTTTAACTGCTTTTCACTTTCGTTATGATATTTTTAAAATACAAATACTTTTTTGTGTCGCAACAGCACTCACAGATTGGCCACAATATATCCTGGAACTGGAACTAGTCAAAAAAAAAAAAAGGGGAGGAGAACAGAATGGGAAAAAAGTTAGTGTTTGCAGACTTTTGATTAAATAGAAACAAAAAAAGAAAAAGAAAATATTAACTTCTATTTTTTAGTGACCAATATATGCATAAATGCTATTTTAAATTGAGGGGATTTTTTGATTATACGTATGTATATTCCCACACGGGCTATTTTTGTGTGGGAATATACATACGTATAATCAAAAAATCCCCTCAATGAAAAAGAAAATATTTTTGTTTTCTTCAAAGCTGAATAAGTCACAATGGTTGGTTTGTCTTTTTGGTAATCTGTGTATATATATCTCCGACACTATCCAGTCAAGTTAGTTCTTCAACATTTTTTGATTTTGACTATACAAACGGCAAACGGGCACGACGCAATATGCCTGACGATACCTTGTACGACATCACTTATGACTTTAGATTTTAATAATCTTATTTATGGAAAATCTATTAATCATTTAATAAGCAGGAAATATTTTTCGCACAATTAACCCAGTGAAAACGCGACACATCTTCTACAAATGAGGACAGAAAACACAATTGCTCTCATCAAAGGTTTACACGAACAACTCCACAAGCATAAAATAATAACCGTCTAAGTCATAAAAATTATAACAGGTTTATAAAGCTCTTATTTGGCAGATTTTCCATACAAATATGTCAAATAGCAGTCTTATAAGCCTCTTATAATTTTTATGAATTACGGGGTAAGTAGATTTCCTTAGATTAAATAGAAAAATTATATACGCAACATTAGAAAAAGTTCAAACTTCCATGCCTGGCACTACACATTTTTGACAAATTATAATAAAATAAATTATCACAGTAAACTTTTTGAAAAGGTTAATTTTTGGACCTGAATTAATACATTTCAATTGGCTCTTAAAGCAAATAAATAATTTCATATTTCAAAATAAATTATCTATTCACAAGTCCTTAAAGTTGCAGTTTTTGAATAAAACTATTTAAAAAGAAATCTCTAAGGACCCCACCATCGAATTTCTCCAAATGGGGATAGGTAACGATGTATATCAAATCCATATGATCTCATATTAAAAATATCATCATCATATATCAGATCTGTAACCAACGTATTGCTTTTTAGTAAGACAAGAATCTACCAAATTTAACTGTCTTTCTATTTTATTGCAGATCGAAAACATTTTTATTCATGTTACACGATTTTAAAAGTCATGCGATTTTAAAATCACTTGAGTTATTTTCACTTCTGTTCCATAATTGAAATGCCTACGTAAAACATGTTCTGATCCCATTAGCCTTACAAATAAGCAAAAAATAATCTCTAAAATTTGTTCTTTTATACGGTAGACAGTCTTGTTTCTGGCAAAAGAAGTTGAAATCTGTAAGCAGAACGTGGGAAAATTAATGTACTTATTTCACAACTAAAACACTGTCAGCTATATTTAACAAAAAGAGCAGCTTACAATTTCCTCTGCTGTTCGTTTTTCTATTATAAAATTTATTTACTTTTATTTTAAACAGAATGCCTCTCAACAATCAAACTGCCAACAGGAAACACTAACACAGTTTCAATTTAATTTGTTAACATACACTGACACAGTTCCGGGTTCGTAAGTTGAGGGGTAAAGTTTCTAAACAGTTGGCAAACAAGTACTTGGAATACATCATTTAAAGTTGTTTATGTGAAGGAGAAGTTTACTTAATAAAAAAAAAAAAAAAAAAAAAAATCGGTAGCAAAAAAAAAGCTTGAAGTACATTACAAAATATTAATTTAAAAGGGATTGTTTGTATTGCGGTATACAATTTTTTTTCAACTGATCAGATATTTATGTCTTAGACATGAAGCATAACAGCTTTAATAGTAGTTATTTTCTTTGCCATATCAATTATATACATAATTTTGAATCTCATTAATAAATTAAAAATCCTTTTCAGTTATGGAACAGAAATCAAAATAACTCAAGTGATTTTAAAATCACATGGTATGTTAAATCTGGCAATATAAAACTAATGTTCCACAAAAAGGATATCGATATGTTGTTGCTTATTTATGTTGAAAAAAAAAACTTATTTACAGAGCTTGAAGGTTTGTTGAAAAACAATATTTTGCTTACAGCTTTAATCTGTGTCTGATCTGAAATCAATAATTTTAATAGATGTGGATTTGATATACATACATACATACATCATTATGTATGGTGGATTCTTTACAGGTTTCGTTTTAAGTGCTTAATTCGAAAACTCAGACATTTATGCACTTGTGAATGGATCATTTGTTGTATTGCTATATGGTCTTATACCAGATTCACACTAAAATGTGTAGGCCAGGAATGGGAGTTTGCAGTGTCAACCGAGCTTCAAAAAAAAAAAAAAAAAAAAAAAAAATCTAAACAGCATTAAAACTAAACTGAAATCAATTAAGAATATATATATATATGTAGACATTAAAACAGCTGAATTGCTGAAGTTATTAAACACTTTATTAAAAGTTTTTGTTTTGAAATCTAGCAAAGAAAGTAAACATTTCTAGACCTGGTCTAAGGACAACATTTTACGTAGTTCGTGGCATGCACTTATACGAGTGAAATATAAAAAATTATTAACAACAATATAATAAATACTATATAAAATGATCGTTCTCACAAAAAAAAAAAACCAAAACAGTAAATTCAAATGAAAGTCCTATAACTACAAATTTTTGTTCTTCATTCCTGACTTTTCTTTGTAATATTTATATTGTAATCAATCAAATCCAGGGGCCAAATGCTGGCACTTGTGATTGAACGATTTCGTTATAGAATGCTCTGTGTTTGTTGTTCATTTTGTTTTTGCTCTACACTGTTTTTATTATCGAGTATATTCGATCACAAATGCCAGAATCCGGCCCCAGATTAGTATAAATTATTTAGACTTTTCCGACAGCCAATGATAGAGCAGAAAAAAGGCAACATGTGACAGTCTATCAGCTGTTTGCTATTAGTGATTTTTCCTATTAACTTTGTATATTATTATATATGTAAATAAGTCATAAACCTTGGGGGCTTAAGACTACAAATTGCAACGTAATTGAGTTTTTATACTCTTTAGTATTAAAAATGATTGAAAACAGTGCAATATTTAAGAATATTCTCATCTCACAGAAAGAGCACAAAAAAAAATTCTATATCTATAGTTGTATTTTCTTTTTAATGTTGTATATTTTTGTCAATAAAATCAATGTCAATTCAAAAATTTCATTTCGTTTTTCTTATTGTACGATGTTAAAAGAATTTAAACCATTTTTTTCTTTTTAGTGCTTAAGGTATTTATGAGATATTATTTAGCAAAATGGTTGACAGCTCACATGTGGAGATTCACACAAGGCTGTATTCTAAATTAAGCCACTTGAGATAACATTTAGATAAACAAACGATTATTTATATTTAATCGTTTTAAGACAAACAAAAATGTTTATAAGACATTCGAGCAAAAGTATTGTTTTCCGTGCTTCTTTGTATACAAGCCACAAAAACACGAGTATGAGTGTTTGTAGTCAGACTACTTTTCTACTGGAGGAGGTTTCCTTTTTTTTTTTTTTTTTTTGGTATTTTTATAATGAGTCACGTTTGTTATGGAGTCGGATTGCTGTCGGAATCGCAATAGAAATCAATAATAAATTGATGTTGTCATTAAAGAAATCGTTATTATCGTTTTCATGTTCGAATTAGAAGTGTTGTTAGAATTATACTCAATGTCATCATTATTATTATCTTTCCTTGAAATGTTTTCGCCAGCTGCCAGTAGTAAAATATTATTTTATGTTGTGTAGTTATGTTTTTGGTTTTAGTGATAAATAATAATAAAAAAATCCAAAAATAGACAAGTGATTTGAAAACGAAAAATATTTTTTAATATAGCAGAAAACCTTCAAGCTAAATTTTATAAACACCAAAAAAAATGAAACACGAAAAATTTTAGCTGGGGAACGACTAGCTGTTTTTTAATACAAACAAAAAATAGAAAAAATATTATTTTTTTATAAAATTTTAAATTGTTATTGTTCTCAATAACAATGGTTGTTATTCAAAAACAAGGAAATGTTATTTCTTTAACATGAAAATTTAATTTAATTGCTTTACCAACCATGCAAGTGAAAAAAAAGAAAATTAAAATATACCCAACATTTTGCGAAATAAAATTAAAATGCCTTTTGCTTTTGATTTATGGAGCAAAAATTTTGCATTTGCGAAACAAACAAAATGTAAAAACTGGAATACTACATTTAATTGGGTCATAAATACCATTGTAGTCGTTAAAAATATTTAAAAAGGATTTAGAATTTTATGCGACGCAGTGAAAAGAATAAAAGAAATGGCACAAAACATCTCATAAATTTAATATGTGAATGTTTTAAAAGCGGCAACGCCATGAAATATTTCTTTTTATTTTACAAAAATGTTATTTAAACCTTTATGTATATTCTAGGCCTTAACAAAAACCAACCGAGAGTGTTTCAGTTTTGTAAGATCAGTAGGGATTTTCCCTTTTTAAATGAGGCCAAAAAAAGGCATCATTTTTAAAGGGTAAAAGACTTATCGAAGTCTTTTTGCAGTTGTTGAGCAAAAATTAATTTCTTTATAAATAAAAAAGGTACTGTTTTCAATTTGAACAGCAGGTACAAACCAAAATACACGTATCTTCCTCAAGACTTATGAATGTTAGGAAACTGCAAAAGATTTCGTTCAGGGATTGCTAAAAAAATGGTTTTAAGTTTCAAAAAATTAGTTAAGTGAAACTGAAAAAACTAAAACGTCCCCTAAAAACCCGCAACGGGAAGTAAAAAAACTTATAATTTTGGCATCATGGCAAAACAGAGCAGGTACTCCATGAACCTGAGATTATGGCAGGTGGTTGCTGATGGGTGTTATAGCAACCAGAAGGCAACTAGTTGTAGTTAAATTAATTTTTATGATAAATATATTGAAGTCTCTTATTCACTTTAGTAAATACTTTTATGTTTATAAGAGAATATAAATCAATACTCTACAAAGAAAATTTGTCACATTTTACTTCAAAGGATAATACATTTTTTACAAACAATATTTGAAACAACACTGACCTAGAGTCTAAAAATAAAGAAAAACAAACTTTTTACAAAAACTTAAACTGGCATAAAAAGCGCTATAAGGATATTTAATGCATGTATTTTAAGTCGACAAATTCACATCATATATAAAATGAGCAGAAATGCCAAAAATCATACATGTGGTTTTGATACCACGTGTATGAAAAAACACATGTAATCTTGTAATCACATATGTGATCTTAAAATTACATATGTGATTTCGAAACTCCAAAAAAAAAAATTCTCAAATTACACACATGATTTTGAAATCACATTTATTTCCAACTTAATAATCACATGTGGTTTTGAAACCACAACTATGAAAACATGCAATCTTATGTGATTTTAAAATCTTACATGTAATTCTGAAGTCATAGAAGTAGTATTTAAATCAAATTTATCTACAACCTGTTTCATAATGTGTGAATTTTAAATCATATTTGCGAATTTATAATCATACATATAGAGCTAGCTAATCGCTGTCATGATGATGCGTAAGACTAAGTTTTATTTATATATGTGCATATAAGTTATAAGTGTGCAAATTAAGAGTCATAAAAGCGGTTCTAAAGTCAACTATGTGATCTTAAGGTCGCATTTAGTTGTAATTTATTAATTAGTCTCATTTATTTACAACTTATTAATTGCGTGTGTTTTTGAAATCACATTTATTTTGCTATTATACATGTAGTTCTACAAATGTGATTTTAAAAGCACATACATAAATTCAAACTCACACATACGATTTGGGCATCATGCAAGCAGTTCTGAAGTAGCACATGTGATTTCAAAATCACATCTACTTGAAATTTATTAAGTGGTGCATTTGCTACGAAGCAGCTATGAAAATTTTGGTTCATTTTTAAAGCATTGAAATCAATTGTGTGATTTTGACAATCATATATAATTTTTTAGGGCACTTTTTTGTTGCTGGTATTGCAAAATTAATTGCTTGTCACACAAAAGTGCAAACAAAAACTTATTTTAACAAAACTAAATCAAGTTCTATGTTAATCTCTAGCTGTTTTGCTTTTATGAAAAACATATTCGATTCACTTTTCGTTTTCGTCTGGGGTAAACTTCTTAAAAAATTTAAGAAAATGAAAAAGCAATTTATATAATTTGATCTGAGACTTTTTCAATGCGAGCACAGTATGATATAAATATTAGTTATTTATAAAAAGAAATGCGGTCGGGGGACCCCCCGCTAGGAACGAAGTTCCTTACGTTTTTGTTTTTCATCTTTGAATGTAATACAAGGTGAAATCTGTGTGTTTTATTTTGTGTTGTTTTTGAAATTTTTAAATTTTATGTTTCTTTAAAGTTTTGGAACGTTTACCAACTAATTATTATTTATTGGTAGTTGTCTCCGCTGCTGTCAGCGGAGACACCGCCCATCATACACAATTGCTTGTCGACAGTACACCAATCCATATAAACAGCTCACACGCTTTCGTGACGATTTCTACTAATTTCCACTACCAGCAAGCCGCGTTAAGGAACTTCGTTCCAAAAAACAAGAAACACGCAAAACCTCTTGATTATTTATCGTAAATCAATATTTAATAAAAAACTCAAAAGAATTTATTATCACTCTATTTTAATAATAAAAGTTTCAAATGAAAACTAGAAACATTATTACGCTTAAATTTATGTTTTTTTCTTATTCATTTTTACACCAAAATTACTTTACAATTTCACTTTAATATTCATGTTTTTTCATTTTAACTCTTTTAAGCAAAAATTTTTTTATGTTTTTTACAAAACGAAAACAATTTTGTATGTTTGCAATTGAAAAGAACTTTTTTACTCTACGCTTCTAGGAAAAACACAACATTTTTTTACTCTCACGTACATGGCATAGTATTAAAAAAAACTATGTTCGCTTAAGCATAAAGTGGTCACAAGTTTCCTTTCAACTCTTGTTGAAACAATATATTTAATTTAAATTTTTCAAAAGCACATTTGCTTCCGATTCGTTTTAAGTCATAGTTATTTCTCTCATATTATTTTCAAAGCTTAAATTCTCTGAAAATGCTTCAGTACTTTAAGTAGCAGCATGCTTTAGCTAATACAGACTCGTTTTGCTTATTAACTAATACGCCAGAAATATACATTCCTTTTAAAGTACATAACGTAAAAATATTTAGAGAACATAACATTTTCGTTTGAACAAATCTTCACCCGAATGTTAAATTTGTGCTTTTCCCAATAACAAAATCATTTGTAATAAGAAGTGATTTTAAAATTCCATGTGCGGCCTTAAAATCGATAATTTCAAAGCGCATACATTCGTTTAATGTTTACGTCATTTTAAAATCACAAGGTGCAAAATCCACTAGTGTGACTGAAAAATTATATGTGTGATTTCTATAGCGCATGTATAGTCACTTTTGTGACATCAAGACTATATTTGATTTTTTAGCCATGTGCTTGATTTCAAGATTATATGTTTGATTTGAAAACGACTTGTGTGGTTTTAAAACCACTGGTGCAACCTCAAAACTAAAAGTGCGTATTCATGTGTGATTTAGCAGGTGCAATTGTTTTTTAATATCAAGCTTATGTAATTTAAAAAATTGTTTCTATCCTTTCAAAACCACCTTTGTGATTTAGAAATCATCTGCGCAGATTTAAAAATCATATGGGATATCGAAGCCAACTTCAAAATCAATTGTGTGACTTAAAAATGACTTCGGTGATTTCAAAACCACTTATGTGATTTCAAAAGCGCACAAGTTTTGGTTTACTTTCTTGTATTTTTATAAAAAAAAAAGTTGTGGAATATAACGTAAAAGTGCAGGATAAATGAAAATTATCAAATGGTTTTGAAATCACATTTTTGGAAATGAAATCGCAAATTTTAGTATTAAAATTACAAATATGATTGTTACATTTTAGTTATGATCTTCAACTCAGCCATGTAGATTTTAAGCAAATCACGGAAGTGATTTGCGAAACACACAAGTGATTTTGACATCCCCTGTATTGAAATCTTATGTTAAATACGGCTCACTAATTAATAGAACAACACCTAGCAATTCACAAATATTCACTTGTAGCTTTAAAGTCACATGATTGGATTTGAAATCTCATATGAGGCTATGATATCTTTCTTTGAAATCATACAGGTGATTTTGAAAAAATACCATTCACTTCCGTAAAACTAAAATAATTTTGGAGTCACACAAGTAATTTTAAAATCAAGTCTACATACAAAGAGTAATTTCGAAGCCATATTAGTCGTTTTAAAATCATTTTGAAATTATACAAATTGTTTTGAAATTACGTAATCTATTTGGAAGTCAGATAAGTGATCTTAAAGCCAGGCAAACTTTCACATGTGGATTTGAACTGATACATGTAGTGACAACATCTATCTTGTAGCCTCCAAATCTAATTTCAAACTCAAATATAATTTTCAAATAATATAAATGATTTTAAATCACTCTAGTAAATTGGAAATCACATTACTTGAAATGCAACACAAAAAAATTTAAATTGCAAGAGTGATGTTGAAAGCATCTAAGTCCTTTTAAAATCATAGAAATGATTTAAAAATCGTACAAGTAATTTGGAAGTCACACAAGATTTGGAAATCACACAAGTTATTAAAAAACCACAAGTTATTTTGAAACCATAAAAATGATGCAGAAATCATACAAGTGGTTTCTAAGCTAGACAAGTTATCTTGAAACCTCACCTTTCGTTTTGAAATCACACAAGTTATTTTGAAATCACATAAGTGGTTTCAAAACCACTCATACGATTTTGACATCATGCTTATGGCTTTGAAAAGCTTTGTGATTTTCATTGCACTAACTGATCGAACAGTGCCAAAACTGAAACTATAACAAACAAAAACACACACACTTTCTTTACTTCCCCACCCTCCTTTATCTTTAATCAGCCAGACCTGTCAAGCACACGTTTCAGTGAGCGTTATGACACGCATGTATGAGATTTTACAAATGCAGGTTTATTGATGTCGGTGTGGCACTTAACTTACATGTATTTGTGTGAAAATGCAAAAAAAAAAGTACTAAGTAGAAATAGACATAATAGCTGAAGCCTAAATGAAAATGTCATTCAACTTTTAAGCTGATGCACAGCAGATAAAATGTTGAATGAAATGCTCGAACAATAACAGCAAATATAAATGTGGGTGCATGTTGAGTAGATGTGTGCACAAATGTGTGTAAATGGAAACGATGTTGAAAGCTTTTCCTTTACAATGAGAAAACTGTTTTGTTAGCAAATCAAAAGAAAAATGTTACATTTCTTTGAAAATTTGTTAATCCTACTGCAAATTTTGTTTAAATAAATGTACTGAAATGTGTTTAAAAAGCATCTAATAATTTAAAAAATTTGTATATAAAAATATAAATTGTTAAATTTTACATTCTCTAATTAACACCATCAACGTTGTTGACAGCAATTCTGTGTGCTGCATGAATCATGCATTTTCCTTGACATTTTTTATCTCTTTTAATTTCTTAATTTAGTTCAAAGTGTTGTGCATCCTGAGAAGTTTAAATTTGTTTAAATTTTTTCTTTGCAGAAAATCTAATTAAAGTTTGTCTTCAGTTTGTGTTGTTGATTCTTAACCATAATGTTGGCAACATATAAAACACCTCTTAAGCTCTTTATGGTTTCTTCTCTCTTATAAGCTTCTCTGAAGGAAGAAAAAATATCCTTAAACTGTGTCTGTTTACTTTTATTCCTGTTTATGTCATCACGTTGAAAGATAATCGCTTATTAGACACCAAGTTTTCATCAAATACAGGGTGAGGAAATTAGAGGAGGGGAAGTGAATTTGACAGGCCACAGAGATGCACACTTTTTCTATGCTATACTGGTTTCAATAAAAGTGCTTTATTAAAAACGAAAATGTGTTTTTTGACACTGTGTTTTCCATCCTCCGATTTGACCAACCCTTTACATATACGAGTGTGCATGCAAACAGCCGAGTAGTTTGTGTAGAAGTTATAAACATGCCATAGACAGGTTATTAAAAACTTTGGAACACAAGATATTATTATTGCAGGGGCTTGGAAAAATCTTGCGAGGGTGATGGCAAAAGTATGCGTCACTGCAAAAAAAAATTTTCGTTGTCATAAAGAAATATAATTTTATAAAGTATGAAGTGTAAAAAAATAAAATAAAAACACATAAATAGATAGACAACAAGGTAACTCTAACAAAATGTCAAGGCTGTGCTTTCATTTACTCTCCCATACCTCACCAGAGGTCGCTTAAGTCAGCTGAATATAAGAAAATCCTGATCAGTAAAATTGTCTTAATTTAAACCGCAATTTTTTAAGTAGATCGGCATTTTTTTTGAGTTTTTTTTTTTTTAATTAAGATTGTTATCAGTCAATCGTAATCTAAATGGGAATTTTCAAATCTAAATACCAGCTGGGCTAAAAGAAATCATTCGACGTTGTTTGGCTTTCAGAATAGCGGTTGTGGCTGGCGCAATGTGTGCCGTTGCTCTTCGACCGTTATTAAAACAAACTCAATGCTACAGGCAATCCAGAATCAGATACCGATGGTGGGGGTTCCTGGCCATGAGGGGCAAAGAGGAGGCACTTAAATTTGGCCCACTTCCCTTGACTTTAAGCAAAATCTTTTCAAAATGGACATAGAAAAATGAACAACATCGATTATAAAGAAACTGTGCAATAACACTAGTGATCTGCAGCATTCAAAAAAATGCATAAGCGTTGAGGCTAAGACTGCGGATTTCGCTATAAGACTGGGTACAAAAGAAACAGTATTACTATCAGGAGCATTCAAAATTTCATTTACTCATACTCAGTTAGAAACTTTCCTGTTTTAAAATTGAAATTATTGATTTAATGGGGATGAAAAATTAAATAGGATCTCAGCTTTGTTTGCCATTTTAAATCTAAGAGATATTTTTTTGATTTTATGTTCTCTTTTGCCTCAGTCTCCTTTGAAAAAAAAAAGAAATTTATAGTAATAAAGTTTTTAGAAGCCTTCGTACGTTCATATATTTAAGAAGAACATATCCGGTTGTGACATTTCCGCTTAAAGTTGTTTCCAACTGTTTTTTTTTTTTGAGTTCTGCACCATTTAAAAAGTTAAATTAAATTTTGCTGTTCTTTCTTTCTGCCAGAAAAAAAGAAACACAGCCAACAGGAAGAGAAGAAATAAAACATATTAAAAATAAAGTACTTGCATGAGTGTGGCTCACAAATTACTTTTTTACTTAAAGCCAATTAAAACTAAATTTTTCATTTAACGTGGTTTAATTAAGACTTTTAACGATTTTTAAAACAAATTGTTTAAACATATTAAATGTCTTGAGAATGCGAAAAAGAAATTTCTCAAATTCTTAAGTAACGTCGTTATTTTTTCTTAATGGTTTTTTATAAAAAATAAATAAATAAAATAAAAATCATTTAAACACATTAAAAAGTAGTAAACATATTTTATTGTTCATTTTGTACCTGACTTGGCTGTCTGTCTGTCTGTTTGCCTTTCTGGCTGCCATCGATTCCTGACACCATAAATCTCAACACAGAAATTGTACTTAATTGTTTGCCCTGGGGATTAGGAATCATGCTCAGTTAAACCCAGAGACAACAAATGACACTTTTTGCGTTTTATGTGTTTTAATACGCCAAATCAATTCAAAGCACGTTTCTGCTTAAGGTCTGGGTGAGAAGAAATCAAACATTTAATTATGGTTGTATCATTATTTGGAGGTCTGGGTGAGAAGAAATCAAACATTTAATTATGGTTGTATCATTATTTGGAGTCATGGATTTTACTTGCTCATTTTTGTTTTAGTTTAAAAAGGATATATAAATATAATGATATAACACAAAAAAAAGGAATTAGAACGACTCAGAAGGCTGGGCTGACTCGTAAAAATGAAATAGAATCAGTAAGTGGGGCTTGATTCAGCTGGGCTGACTGCTAAACATATCATGACAGTTTCTCTTATGCCACAAAGATCATCCGCAACCGAAGATTTACTGTATATGTCCTTTAATAACGCCTTTCTATTATCAGATTTACAAGGCATGAAATATTTAAAAGCTCCCATAAAAACGTGGTTTTATAATGTTTGCCATCATCGCACTCACAGGGCTGAGGGTGTCCCTGAAGGACACAGCTGCATGACAGACTGCCAATAATTCTTCTTTTCTTTGTTTTCTTGTAGCCATTAAGGAGTTCTTAAGCTATCACGGAATTCTACTAAATAAACCCCCGCCCCCTGATTAGACTTTATATTGAAAATAATTTTATTACAGCAACATCAGCTAAAGACTAATGAGGTTTTGATTTCAACTGGTCCTGCGAAACATCCCCTAAATAAAGTTTCCCCTTACGTTTGTCATTCATTTTAGACAACCTTTTGTTTAAGCAACAGTTTTACATAAAAAAAAATTGAATATAATACACATACATACTTGTTTCCCCTCAAGCAAAGATTTTTATTAAAGTGACAGTTACATAAAATCGTCCCTTTTATTATCAATAACTTTATTCAATGCTTTTCAGTTTGAATATATTTTGCTCTTGTCTTTTTTTTTGTCACAGTTTCCATTTTCATTTCAAAAACATTGTCCCTGCAAACTCCCTGTCCAAAAGTTGGTAATAAAAAAGATATCAACATAATTCAGTATAAAGTTTGAGAAAAGATATCAAATTAAATTGAAACGTGTCATTCAAAAACTTTAAATAATATCGTTAACTGAATATGTCATAATTTAAATTTTATTTTAAATCTAAAAGTTATAATTTTAGTGTCTATTTCATAAGAAATTTGTTTGCAATTGTTTTAGTTAAACAGTCATGGAAGCCTTATTTGTGCTTAACAAAAATCTGTATTCATAAACATACAATAGCAAATTATTAAAAACATTGGTTAATTTAGTTAGTGCTCTAGCAGCTTGTTATTTAAAAGCAGCGAATAGAATAGAAATTCATTCGTGTAGCCATAAAAATGAAAACTTCGACAAAAAGTCGACAAACAAATCGACGAAACGTCTGATACAACAGTAATTAAAACTTTGTTTTAATTATAGAAGATATTAGGCCTTATAAGCTAAACCAGAAATGGAACAAAAGACGTGAAAACATTTTGTTGATTGTACTCAATGTCATCGTCTGCGCAAAATACTTATGACTGCTTGTTTTCCTAAATGCGAACCAAGTGAATGAAAATTCGCATTCATCTATTGTAAATATAAATATATTGAGAGACAGCTATTTTTACGAATTTTGAATTTCCGTATAAGGCATAATAGATATTTTCAGTATAAAGGGGGGATATATGTATATAGACAGAGGAGTGGACTTCCAATGGGGTCGCCAGCTTCACCGGTAATAGCTGATATTGTAATGGAGAAGTTAATAAATAACTGTATAGAGAAGTTGGCTGTAAAGCCTAGACTTATGACCAAATATGTGGACGATTTATTTTGTGAATCGGCGGTTGATGAAATGTTGACAACCTTTAATAATTTTCATTCGGATATTAGATTTACAATAGAGAGAGAGAGAGAGAAGTTGATTCGAGACTTTCATATTTGGACACAGTTGTAATTAGAGAGAATAATAGTTTATTAGTAGATTGGTACCATATACTGACAGCGTGAGGTAGAATTATTAATTATTATTCAAAGACATATTATTTTAAATACTGCTAAGAATTTTATAGAGAGAGTACTTACGGTGAGTGATCGTAAGTTTCATAGGAAGAATGTAGTGAAAATTAGGAATGTCTTATGTGATAACAGTTTTCCAGAATATTTGATTGATAGATTAATGGATAAGTTTAAGAATAGTACAACACAGAGGGTATCGAATGACAGGGAACCAAAGATTTATAAATCAATGACATATATGCTGGGGTTAACGGAATATAAAGACCTAAAGCTTTAAAAAATAGTGCTGTCAATATTATTTTTTATATTTGATTGCAAAAGAACACTTCATTGGCATTTAGAAAAACTGGTAATTGGTTTTTAATTTTAACTTTTAACGCAAAAGGCAATAAAAAGGAACGTTTTTCATCCTTCTTAAAAACAAAACATAATTGCTTTTTCTGAGGAGAACAAATAATTCGATCGATTAGCGATTGCATTTTTCGTTTGGTTTTTAATTTTAACTTTTAACGCAAAAGGCAATAAAAAGGAACGTTTTTCATCCTTCTTAAAAACAAAACATAATTGCTTTTTCTGAGGAGAGCAAATAATTCGATCGATTAGCGATTGCATATTATTCGTTTGGTTTGCCTGCGACATCTCTAAAACAATTGATTCATTTATATTCCCTGTATTGTTGTACGGTCGCTGTCAAAGCCGTTGTCAAATTTTAGGTGCAGTCGAATTTTGTCGATCAACTTGACAATAAATCGGCATCAATTTAGGAGCGTATATTGATGCCGACTTGTGAGTGATATTTTTTTTAAACTATATATTATCTATTACTTTAGTTTTCCGATTTTTTCAGCCGTCAATATGCCGCCAACATTTCGTTGATGCCACTCAACTTATCAGAAAACTCGAAAACACTATGTTTGAAACTTTAGCATTTATTCTAATAAATACTTATATTATAATATAAGAGTGCCATGTTAGAATAATATTCATGTCTACTGACAAGTTGAGTAGCAGCAACATAATGCCAACGCCATATAGACGACTGACAAGGCCAGAGAACAGTTCACTGGGTCTATTTAAAATTGAAATAATGCGAATCCTTTTCATCAAAACTTAGTTGGCATTGATTTTATTCTTAAGAATTACTTTAAAAAAATTACACCTAAAATCTATTATTTTTGCCTCCACAAAATAATTGCTCTATTTTTAAGCAAATAAATTTTATACAAAATATTACGCTTTTATCTAATATAATTGATGTAAAAAAAAATGGAAGCATTCACTATTTAACCCTGTTTGGGAGCATAATTTTCATTCATTTTTTTTTGCCACTTGAACTCCTTCACTGGCCTAATGACTTGAGCAGCAAAAGACAAAGTCATGTGAACGAAAAACCTTAAAATTGAAAAATGTGCTTCCTTGAGTCCATTGCATGCCATTTTAATTTGCACCATTTGTTTAGCTGCTTTTCTTCTAGGCCAACATCATTTGTAACTTTTGTATTCTTCTTCTACATTTTAATTCCTTGCAAGTTCCACTTGTGCAAAGAAAAATACAAGAATCTTGGCATTTGAAGTTGATTTCTTTTTCATTTTATTTAGAGAGTAAAAGTTTTGTATGTTGCTACTGGAAAAACAAACAAAAAAAATGTTTGTTGTTTAAAATGTGTAAATTTTAGTGCTTGCAGCAGCACTTTTGTTCTGGGGCCAGAGAATAAGACAGAGAGACGGGGGGGAGAGCAGACCGACATGCCTGTTATCTTAGATGACCATTTAAGTGCATTTAGTCATTAAGTTCTTAAGAAGGAAAACAACATAATATTTCTTAAATTGTTCCTTTTAATGGACCAGTTGAGAGGATTTTAATGTTCTGCTTGTAGTTTATGGGAATGAGGAGGACCATTCAGTGTTTACGATTTGTTGGGAGAAAGATTAAACATTCTGAGCCCACAACACAAGAAGCATGTTAAAGCTATTTGTTATTTGGTTGTTGCAACAATTCCATGTAATTTATCATTGAAAGCAAACGAAAGTGTTGCATACGAGAGAGAGAGAGAGAGAGAGAGAGAGATGCGGACATGGAATTCTTAGTAAGATACAAATTTATGCAATTAGTGTTAGTAGTAGGTGCTCTATTCAATTGAGAGCTTTCAATGCCTGTTAACAGCGTTGTTCATAAAAATTTACTGAAGGCTTATTCACCATTATTAAACGAAGTACTCTGTTCGCCATATTGAAATCGTATGAAATGCTGTCAAAAGTCCTTATAAAAAAATTCGTATGAAATAACTATGAAATTTGATTGCTGAAGTAGTACTCTGTTTATGCTGTGAAAACTTGCGAAATGTTTATTCAATCACAACATTTTTCTGGCAACAATTGTTTCCAATAATTTTTAATTTTTTATTTTTTTTTTTTTTTTGGAACGAAGTTCCTTGACGCGGCTTGCTGGTAGTGGAAATTAGTAGAAATCGTTACGAAAACATGTGAGCTGTTTATATGTATTAGTATATCTGTCGACAAACAGATGTCGCTAAAGTAAAGTATGTCACAACAAAAAACAGCAATATTGAAAAATTTTCTTCGTTTTGTAGCAGATTGACAAAAAAAAATATACTGCATGTATCAAAAGTAAAAAAATAAAACGTTCCAAAAATTTTAAGAAGCATATAAAATTTCAGAATTTTAAAAACAACACCAAATAAGACATACAGATTTCACCTTGTATTATTTTCGAAGATAAAAAAAAATCGTAAGGAACTTTGTTCCTAACGGGGGTCTCCCGACCGCATTTTTTCTTTTTTTTTATATACGAAATAAAAGAACATCATTTACTTTTTGATAATTTTTGTGGGAGCTGTCACCGCTTCACCTATCATCCGTTTTCGTTTGGACATTATTTGACGGGGCACCCTGTAGAAGATTTGCAATTTTATCACAATGTTTTTTAGTGCTTTTCCTATTTTTTGGTGTTTCAGGTTTTCAAGTTTCTTCTGATTCTGGCAAATTTTTCACCCATAATGGCGGTTTTTACGTTACGTTTAACAGTTCTAGTCTCCTTTTATTTTCTAGTGTATTTTTCATGAACTTTTGCGATTTGTATTCCCTTGTACTTTAACTATCTGCTTCAGATTTCGTAAGTTTTTTTTATAAATTTTTGTTCGTAATTTTTTTACAACTTTTCGCCAGTTGTGTTCTCAGGTGTTAAAGGTTTTGTAGAGTTATTCAAGGTTTATTTTTGATTCTTGCGAAATTTTCGCCAATATTCGCGGTGCTTATTGTTTTATTGCCATATTTCTAGTCTCTGTTTTTTTTCTAACATATTTTTCTTCAACTTTGGCGTCTTACTCATTTTTGTGTTGTGCGTCTAAGCTTCAAGTGTCCTATCTGTTTTGTTTATTTTTTATGTAAAGCTTTTTCCCATGTTTTCGCGGGTTTTCGCCTGTTCAGTTCGTTTTAAATATTTCTGGATTTTAAAAACTATTTCAATATAGTTTTTTGATTTTTGCTGGGTTCGAAATTGCTTTTGCACCAGTTGTGATTTCACAGCTATAAATCTATGCTTTACTTTTGCAAACCTTTCGCGAATTTTCGCGATTTCATGACAGTTGTATTTTTTGAAAATATTTAAGATTGTTAGAAAATATTCCAAGTATATTATTATTTTTTTTTTTAATTTTTTCCTAAATCGTGCCAAAAAAGACAGCACATATTTATAAAATATATGCATTTTGTCTTGAGTTTTGAAAGCTTTGGGTTAATTAGTATGATAAGGGATTCGTGGCTGCCAGCACATTTGAGAAATTTTGTATGTTAAAGACATCTGCTTCATTAATCAATTCATTGACAAGGAGGGCACGTGGCAAAAAAAAATTATTTTGCCTTGCAGCTTAAGCTTAAAATAAAAAATTCTTGACATCAATAAGTTTCCAATTCTGATTTATTTGCATTCACTGATAACTTAATTCTTTTCTTTTTCACTCCACTTCAACGCCAATGTTTCAGCATTTCTTCCTTTTTGAAGTTAAACAGTGTCAATTTGTTTGAGACAAACCAAAAAAAAAAAAGGACTTGACCTTTTTAATGTTTATAGAAAATAGATGAAAGAGAAAACAATGAAAAAATACAACTCAATGATAGATAATAAATGGATTTGTTGTTTTCAGTGATTATTATCTGCTTGAGTGTTTTATCTCTCTTATTTATATATTTTTTTCTTATGTTTTTTTCATTTTTCTTTGTTGTGCTCTATAATAATTTGTAAGAATGGTCTGCATGTGGCTCCAGGGACTTTTCAACATCAGAAACAAAAAGTAAAATTTTTTCCTTTTTCGTTACGATGCCATAAATCCAAATTAAAATTATGCTCTTTTAATAATCTAAGTTCATATTTTATATATGTTATGCTGTAAATTTATTGTTGTTGCATTTTATATTCGAAATTATGTTGTTTCCTTGTTTTGGGGTTTCGTTATTGTTTTATGAAAACGGCAAACACATAATTATGTCGCCACGTCCTTTTTCGTCGTTCAAAGAGTGGCTGGCTGGCACATAATGTCGTGGTCGTGGTCGTGGTCGTGGTTATTAGTGCTAAAAACGTGCTGCTCGTGCTCTTTATTATTAAATTGTTTACAAATTCAAACAACTGCTCATATTATTTTATGGCATATTTTATTTTAATACATAAACACAAACTAAAGCTTTCGCTCCACTTCAAATGTACTCAATAAATGTTATTTGTGGCAGAAGCACGAAAACTAAAAAAAAACTGCCAATTGTCAGGTACAGATTTAAAATAGTTTACAAGAATCGAAAGAGCTATAAGGAATAAAACTGCTACAAAATCGTGAGAATTCGCGAACAAATTTGAGAAGTGAAAAATATTAAATATAAACCACTTTGATGCCAGTTGTATCCTTCGTAACTGCTTTAGGAGTCTATAAAGTAATGGAAGACTCGCTGACGCGCTGCTGGGGCTATTAAGTTTTAAGAATCGGTTTATAAATCTCTGAGTTCCTTGGCTTTGAAAAAATGTTGAGTTTGAATTGAAGTTTCGGAATTTTCTGAGTGGTATTTTTGCCGAGAAACAAAAAACAGCATAACTAATTTTCGCAATCAGTGTGTAAAACACCAAGTTATTTTATTCGATATCCACACAAATTTCGATTTCGAAAAATATGTGTATGACAATTGAGCTGACTAATTTTGAAAATTTATTTATTCATTTTCGAATTCGAATTAAAATTAAATTTCAAGTCAGACATGGTAAAACTATTTTGGGCAAAATTTCATTCAAATCGTTACAGAAGTTTCCGAGATTAGCGATAACAAACACCCTGACACATAGATTTAAGATCTCTTTTTTTACTTTGGCCAAATTTTCAGGAATTTTCCCCATTTTATAGCACTTGTATTCTTTACAACTATTCAACTTCTGACATAAAATATTTTATTCATATTATCAGTTTTTTTACAGCTCTTCGCATATTTTCGCGCTTTTATACCACTTGTATTCTGGATAAAGTTTTTAAGGCTTTGTAGATCTGTAAAAATTTTTGGCGGTTTTGCCACTTCAACACCAAGTTGTAGTTGCTTCAAATATCACAAATTATTTTGTGTCTGCCTTGGCGTTTTTTGTAGCAATCTAGAGCTTTTGTACATTCTTTTATATCCATTTTTAGGTCAATTTTTGTACATACATTCTCTAGGGATTTTATAAATTATTTTAATTCCATTCTAAAACCACTAACGAATTTTCGCTTTTGTATTCTTTTTAAGTGTTTAAGGTTCTAATGAACTATTTTTATATCATTCTGCTCCTCTACAAGTTCTTTAATACTCAATTTCGCCTTTGTGTTCGCTTTAGATGTCTTTAGTTTTAAAAATGTCTTGCCTCGACTTTGAATACTTGCAAGCCCTTTTAAATGTTCATGGTTATTTTTTTTTTTTTGACATGTAGCCCTTAAAATTTTAAATCACATCAGTAAATTATTTCAAGAGTAGTTTTCTAGCTTGTGAAATTTTTAGCGAATTTTCGCTGCTTTGCACATATTTTATATTGTTGTAAGGTTTTTTGTCAAATTTTTCGCCCTCGAGCCAACTTTTGGTGATAATTATGTATGAATTTTCTTTTCTACCTTTGCAAAGTTTTAGTAATATTTTTTTGTGGATTCGTATTTTTCTGAAACCTTTTTTGAGGTCATAGTTTGAGCTTTGAAGTCATGTAGTTTTAAAAGACTTGATTCGTAGAACCGGCGAGCAAGTGTGATATTTCTATTTAGTTATGTGAGCTCAAAATCACATATAAGATTTTGGAACTTTAGCAAAAAGTGAATATGCCTGTGATGCTAAAATATCATGTAGGATTTTGTGGAGGTTTGAAGTCATAAGTGAAGTTGCAAAATCACTAGTGGATTTTGAAATCACACAAGTGGTTTTGAAATCACCAGTAGATTTTGTCGCTTTGAGATATAGAAATCACATTAGTGATTTTGAAACCACCCGTTTGTTATTGCGATCACCCGTAGTTTTAAAATTTTGAAATCAGTAGTGGATTTTTCAGCCAAATGGCTAATTACGAAATTTGATGTAATTTACTTTAAATCTCATTTCTATTTTATAAATCACATGTCTATGTGCCTTTGAAATCAAAAATGTGTTTTTCTTTATCAGTCGTGGGATTGATTATTTTACGAATATGGAGGAAGAAGTTTGCTCAGTAAGCCATTACCAGCAGAAAAAACATAGTGGTTTACATTCTCCTATCAACACTGTGCATATTTTAAAATAATTAAAAAAAAAATTATTTTTTTCTTATGTTCACTAAATCATATCAACAGTCTTGGTTACCAATTGCCATTAAGAAAAGCCCGCAACCCTTAATTGGCAAACAAATTATTGCACAAATAAACAAAAACATTGTAGCAGACGAGCGCACTTGAGCAAAAAACAGCATTAAGAATGAAAACATAAAATATTGGAACAATATCAATAACTTGTATCTCTGCGAAATAAAACTAATAAATTAAATCATTGGCAAAAATGAAGAAATATTTATATGCAACAAGACGTGAGACATTATGAAAACACAAAAGCTAATAATGTTTGGTTTGGCAAAGAGAAAGCATGAAGCATGCAGGCACTGACAAGTGAAGGTGGCGTAGAGTGAAAGAAAGAGCAAAGGAATTCCAACCAAACAGACTTAAATAGCTGTGCACGACAAAGCAACATTCAGACGTGTTGTAATAAAACAAACTTTTACATGCGACTTAAAAATAAAGTTTTCAAATTCAACAAATTCCAGTGCAGCCGCAACAGACCTGTTAAACGTGAATAGTTGGAAGAAGACACATTTTTCAGTTTAAATACTAAATGGCAATAATAGAAGTTTTAGGATTTGTTCGACAACCGTGAATGCAGTCGTTTGCACAAACTTATAGTGAACTTATAGTTTCTTTATAAAACAGTTATGCTAATATCCAATTAATTTATTCCAACTCAAATTTGTATTTCATTTTAAACCTCAAGCAGGGAATTTATAATGTTATTTTATTCGACAGGCCAACACCACGAGTTGGTCTACCAAATCATGTTTTTAATATTCTTTTAAAACATTATTAGTTTAAAATAATGTGATATAGTATGTGCGTGGTAAACTATTGTTTAGAATATTGCCGTCATTTTATTTTTATGACACTTTAATACAAAGCAGCATAAGATAAACCACAAACAAACACACAGCTCGGTTTCATTGTGGTTGTCCAGACAACAAAACTAATTACAAAGAATAATAAGAGATATGCAAAATTTAAGAGAGGCAAATGAAATGGAATGGAAAATGATAATATGAATTACCAAAGAATTTAAGACATATCGAAAAGTAATAATTTTCGAGGCGACCGAGCTAAAAAAAATTTTTAATTTTCTTTTTGTTGTGCCGTGTGCGTGCGTGAACAAATTTTGAACGTAGAACATTTAACTCATCTACGAGCGCTCCGTGACAGATTATTGTGATGAGGGGAAATCAAGATTGAAGAAAATAGGGGCTAGAACCTTTAATACTAAACAGCCGCAGGTTGCAACCTGTAGAAGAGGCAACTTGAATGAGCGAACCTCAATAATTTTTTCTTTCCAATGCTTTTTGCGAACACGCTGATCCCACAAAAATTTAAAAAAATTTAAATTTAAAAAATTTTTTTTATATGCTTAGTCATAGATAGACAAGGAAAAATCGCTGTCACAATACTCAGATTTGAGCCAAGCCACTCTAATAACAGCTGGGGCTAAAGAGGTAATTCGATATTGTTTGGCATTCAGAATACCGGTTGTGACTCGCGCAGTGTGTGCCGTTGCTCCGACCTGTTGGAACCACATGTCCTCCAGACCTAATTCGTTCTATTGCGTCAGAAAAAACTTGATTAACATGACCCTATAGCGTGCTGTCATTTGACCAGTGGTCCCATGATTTCTCCAGCATCAACAGCACACCTTGCAGTCACTTTGAGCGGCTGTAATGGCTTCTCTTACATCACTCGTGGATTTTTGTTGCCCCAGAAGCGATAGTTTTGCTTGCTCACGTACCCGCTGAGCAGGAAATTAGACTCATCGCCCATTATGATTTTGGTCGAAAAATCGTTCACTTCGTCAGACACACGATTATATCGCATTCTTCGTGGTTTATTCACTTGTATTCTACAGCTGTCCAATTCACAAATGTGAAAACTAATTTGACGCCATTTGCAAAAATAAGATCAACTTCTAATAGGGTGATTTCATTTGGCCCACCTTATATACATACATACATATGTATATAGATTTATTTATATTTCTCTTTGTGTACTCAAAATATTACATTCTTTGCACAAGGATTATTTTTAGTTTGAATAATAAATTTATCGTTTTTATATTTTTAGGTAAATTTTATAGAATGCCATTATAAAACGAAAATTAAATTTGTCCCCATAGATTTTAATATCATAAAATAAAACCAGAGATAAAATTCTCATATTCAATATTATGAAAATTCAATACACTAAAATTTTTATATAGCAAATAAGAAAAAAAAAAATCATTATTAAAAATACATATTTGCTGCAGAAATTAAAAAACAAAAAAAAAACAAAAATATGTGGCACAAAAATGACAATTGATTGTGTAGTGGGCCGCTGGTAACTGCCAAAAGCAGCAAAATGATCAATAACCGCAAAACAATTAAAATTGTGGAAAGTTTTGTATATTCGACATTTAACAATAGTTCGGTAATCACAAATACCGTTAAACGGAAACGGATATAACACACACGGCTAGCTATATAAAATTATTCACACTTACTGCAGTGTGGCGTGTGTGCACGGGTGTGTATGTGTGTGTGTTTGCTGATGTAAATGCTCAGGAAAACAAACTCTGGTCGAGGCTTAAAATTTGTGTTTTAGCAAACACTTGTACATATGTATGTATTTGTGTACTTTGAGCACACAAATATGTTTGTGTACTTAACAACATGTTAAATAGTTGTTCAGACGTAATTTAATAAAGACAGTGAAAAACAGTTTTTTCTTGCCATTGTTGTAGCTGTTGTTGCTATTGTTTAGCTGTTTATTTAATATTAAACAGACTAACGAATTACACATCTATTCAATTTACAAGCAAAGTGTCAAGGTTCATTGAATGGATTGGCGATATCAAGTGAAAAAGAAATAATCGGGGGTGCCATAGAATCCGATCTTATCGGAGTTGGATTTGTGATCCACAAAACAATTACTTTGGTGCTGTGAAAACCAATGGTATCGGTTTCTTTTACGAACTAAAATTGCTGTCTGTTTCGAATAAAAACCCGACATCATTATATTTCATGAGACCAAGGTTAATTTTTAAGCGGTTTCAAATCCAATTCCGACAAGGCTGCATTCTATGACACCTTAGAATATGTCCTTTTTGGACATTTTCGAACGTTTTCAGAAAAACGTTTGCCGCTTTTGTGTCAGCATAGCTGTTATTCGATCGACTTAGAATCACCTGATTTCAAACAATATTGCTAATTTAATTGTTAAAAAAGACCGAAATAAAAACTAAAATACAAAATAAAATCACTGCCCAGTTAATAAAAAAAATTTCGCATACAAATTTCGTTGTTAAAAGAAGTCGCTATGCTTCAAAAAAAATTCTCTCCGATTTTGTTTAGGCGCAGCTGTTCTCCGATTGGCTTACAGTCACATGACTTTGTACAATGTTGTCAAATTAGTGGTTAAAAAAACGCTCAAAATAAAATTAAAATAGAGAATCAATTTGTATGCTTGTTATGCCTATAAATTGTGTGGAAAAAAACTATGTTTTGTTATTAAAAACACCTGACTTTTTTATGCGATCGATTTGAAACCACATGACTTCAAACAAATATGCTTACGAAGCGAACGACAGTTTTCCGTTTGTAATTCGCAGCCATGTTACTGATGAGCTGTGACTTTTCTTGCCAGTGCTTACCTGATAGTCCATAAAATTATTGAAATTCATGTAGGGAAAATTATTGAATGCATCCATGTTTGCAGCCTGCTGGGCAGCATCTAAAATCTGCATTTCTTCGGCGGAAGCTGGCGGTGGCAGATCAACACCCTTAAAAGACACTCTTTTGGGAGTGTGGGCGGCAATGCCATCGTGCTGCTGGTTACGTCGATTGCGTCCCAAGGTGCCAGCTAAATTGCGACTTCCTGTATGCATGGCATCACCAGCAGCCGATGCAAAAGAGCCCATCATGTGCGATAGTGAGGCACAGCCTATAGCTTGAGGCTCTGCAGGCTGCTGTTGTTGCTGTGTCGCTGGCTGCTGGTGGTGGTGATTGAAATTTTGTGTGGGCTGTAGTATGACACCGCAGCCGCCAAAACGAAAGTGTGGTATACAGGTGGTGGTGGTAACACTGGCACCACATTCGCTGCCCTCAAAATCGCTTTCATCTTGTGTGGCACTGGCACTGGCACTGGCAGCGGCATTAAGTGCTGTTGTTTGAAAATTACGCGTTAAAGTTGCACATTCTAAATTGGAGCGTGTTAAGGGAGATGCGGCATTCAAATGTTGTTGCTGTGGCTGTTGCTGTGGAGGCTGTGGTGCTTTGGTAAGCGTGCCTGTATACAAAATGTTGACAGTCTGCTGTGGAATCTGTTGCTGTAAAATTGATGGTGGTGCTGCATGTGGATTGTGTTCACCATTCGCTAGCTGGGCTGTGGGCTGCAGCAATAGAGTTGCTGTGGGCTGTGAGCTTAAAGTGAATTCTGTATTCGATGGCGTCGCTGTGGCCAGAATGTGTGTGGGCTGTAATTGATAAAAATGTGTAGGCTGTGCTGCACTAAACGTTAATTGCTGCTGCTGCTGCTGCTGCTGTTGTTGTAGTTGCTGTTGTTGTTGGTTGTGTTGTGTGTGGTGTGCATTAACCTCGTAGTCTCTGTCAGATGAGGGTGTATTGGCTGCTGCCGCTGCTGCTGCTATAATATGAGTACCTGGTGGCATCAGGGAAGTGGGTATCACCATAATTGGCAACATCGTGGCGGCAGAGGCATTTGAGTTTTGTGATGCAGTTGTTGGCGCCGCTGTCAAGCCTGTCTGGTTATTGGCAGACAAAGAGGCTGGGGTATTTGTGGATATACTCAATCCATCACCACCACCAATCACGCTCACACCACCCACCATGCCAGCACAGTTAGAGCCGGTCTGTATTAATTCCATTTGGCACATTTCCTCATAAGTCAAGGGCCTCAAATCCATGTTGTTGATGGTATTATATTTAATGGAATATTTATGAGGGGTTCTTTTATTAAATTATTTAAAATATAATTTCTTTATAAATTTTTATTTTCTAAAACACTGGTTATATTTAAAAGAACAACACGACACGCCTTGATTTACAATTTCTTATTTTTCTTTTTCTCCACAAAATCACAAAACGTTTACCTTATGGTTGCTTTCAATTTCTTTTAAATGCCTGTTTTTATTTTATATCATTTTTTTCGGCTCCTTTGACTTGCTTTAATAATTTCTTGAAAAGGGGATTTTGTCATGAAAATTTTTTATTTTATTTAACAAACAAAAAACTTTTTTCCGGACTGAAAAAAAAAATGTTTTTTTCTTCTTTACTGCTCTGTATTTAAAAACAACTTTAACTCTCCGCGTCTAAGAAACAACTGATTTAAAAACGTCCCTGCCAAGCAGCCTTTGGTAACAGTAGCAGCTCCTACAATCCACATTTTGCTGTTCCGATTCTGCGCAGTTTTCATTAGTTTATTGTCTAATGGCAGAACATTTTTTTCTTAATGTATTAAGTTTAAATTATTTTTTCAGTTGTTTTTATTTTGCAACAAATTCATAATGTTTTTTTTTTATTTCTAGGAAATTAAACAAGTTTAAGTTGTTTTTCACGTTTCCAGTTGGTGAACATTTTTGCATATTTTGCTCTTTGATTTTTTTTTTTCTTTTTGTGTGTATAAAAATGAAAAAGTCACCGGATTTCCTTTAGCAAATATGTATTTAGATGCCTCTTTGCCACAGTCTTAAAAAGTCTTTTCTCTGCTTTTTCCTCTCGGCTAAAGTTTTTTTTTTTTGTTTTTTTTTTGCTTTGTTTGAGTTCAGCTTTTAATGCGGAGATTAAATAACAACCAACTGTTGGCGTCTGATCTGGTTTTTTAGTGTCGTGGCTGTTTAAATGTTGCCCACATAAATATGCAGGAATAAAATTCACTTGACATGGTACAAAAATAAAAAGACTTTAATTTAAAAGTTTTAAGCTCATTATTACAATTTTGTTTAACGCTTTTCGCAACAATATTTTATAATTGCGAGAAACTTTTTTAAACATGATAGTAAATCCTAAAAACTTTCTATTTTTAGGAGTCTATGGGCTTAAATTATGAACACTTTGTGGTGGCCATGAAATCCTGCCTTTAGCTATCGGCAAGTTGTAGTGACAGGCCTTGAATGTTTAATGAATTCGTAGTTGTTTGTAGATTTGAAAGACATAGAGGTTTCCTTAAATTTCTTATTTTACCCTATCATTTCTAAAATCTTTTGTCAAGCGTCACCTACTTTGGCCTGTGTGGAAATTTAAGCATTTGTATTGCTCAGAAATTTATTGAATTAAAGCCAATTAACAAATCAATAAAAAAATATCTTTACATTTGTCTTCTGAGGAGTATAATCAGGATATGGTGTTTCATCTTGGGTTAATTTATTTTTATTTATTTATTTATATATTTATTTATTTATTTATTTATTTATATATATATATATATATATATATATATATATATATATATATATATATATATATATATATATATATATATATATATATATATATATATATATATATATATATATATTTATTTATTTATTTATTTATTTATTTATTTATTTATTTGTTTATTTATTTATTTATTTATTTATTTATTTATTTATTTATTTATTTATTTATTTATTTATTTATTTATTTATTTATTTATTTATTTTCTTATTTATTTATTTATTTATTTATTTATTTATTTATTTATTTATTTATTTATTTATTTATTTATTTATTTATTTATTTATTTATTTATTTATTTATTTATTTATTTATTTATTTATTTATTTATTTATTTATTTATTTATTTATTTATGTATTTGTTTATTTATTTATTTATTAACTTATCTATTAATTTATTTTCATTTCCTGTACAACCAGATTTCACTTATATTTAAAGTGCAGAAATGCGTTCAAAGGGCACAACTTGTTTTAGGCACCACATACATTTTTAGGCTTTCTGTTTATAGATTTAATAAAACTCACTCCTTTTAAAACCCACAACAAAAAAAAACTAACACAAAGATATTAATAGCTTAAACAGCAAAACTCTATACGAAGCTATAAGTCACGAATGATAATTTGTACCGGATTTTTATTTACGCAATCAAGTTTACAGCAACTAATACAATGTATAGTTTAAAGGCCATATTCATAATAATTATTGTAAGTTTATTAAGCTCTTATTTGACTTATTACTACGGAATATTTTTCAAATAAACGTATAATAAACCTTCAATAGTTTTTGTGAATATGGGTGTAAATATTTATGTTATCAGTAGGAAATAATAACTAGTCGGTTTCTAATTTTTGTATATATATAGCAGTAACGAATGATAAATAAATTATTGTCAAACAGATATTTTAAATGACTTAATTTTAAGCAATTAATACAATATACATAAGTGAAAAATAGTCTATTTTCTTAATTTGACTTTTGTTCAAGTAACGAATGACAATAAAGTATTTGGCCAAGCAATGAAACTCACAACACTATCTAGATATGTATTTAACGAAATTCGAGTGATAATTAAGAAAATTGCACAAAATACTTTACACCAACTAAACTTTCGAAATTGATTGTTATATATTTTTTATCATGCAGCGGCATGCTTAATTATTGCTAATGTCGGGTTATACTGAATTTTTGAGAACTTTGCTTTTTTAATTTTTTTACCTACATATATTCACTAGATACGGAAGAATAAACAACTGTGTGATTTTGACACGATAGACCGCCTTATTTTATGAGGTTTGCAGAAAAAAATGCAGCATCCAAAAACTACTTGGCTGATTTGGGGGGGCAAATATTGAAAAATCACGAAAAGTTTCACAATTGCCCTTGACCTTGTGGTTATCAGAACAGTAAAGTGTGACTCTTAATTTTTCCAACTTTTACCCATTAACATTTTTTCCGAACAAATTAGAAGCACTGCCATACAAATTTAATATTTTTAAAAACTTTTCGCTCATTCTCCTAACTACTCTTAGGATGGCTGCCGAGGAGTCAAATGTATGAACAGCCTCCATTAGATTTTCCTCTTCGACATTTTTCTGGAACATACTAAACTGATGATTTTCAAAATTTCCGCCATGGCTCTGACCAGCCCCGGTTTGATTCTGGAGCACTCAAGTATATGAATGAGCAATTTTGAATTGGTTTGCTTTATGTTTTTGTGAAACATACACACCCTCTGTCACCTCTTTTCAAGGGGGTCAAATGTGTGAGCAATTCCCATTCATTTTTTTTTTTTTTTTAATTTTAGTGAAATACACCAAACCTCTGTCTTCTCTTTTTGAGGAGGCTCCCATTCAATTCTGTTTATCTAAATTTTCCCCGATAGTACACACTAACTCTAGGGTTAGTATCTGGAAGGCTCAAATGTGTGAATCACCCTTATTAAGTTCTTCTTCTTCTTCTTCCTCATATTTTTTTGGTCAAACACAACCACTCTCTATCACTTTATGAGGCCTCCCTTAGATTAATATTTTATTAAATACATTTATATTAAATTACATTTATATTAAATTACTATTAAATGTGTTATTAACATCGACCTTTTTAAATTAGATAAATTGATTCCTTTTATGGTGTCCAACCAAAATGGGCTTTCAAGGTCCTTAGTTTATCTTTTCATTTAAAAGATTGCACGAAATAAAAATTTACCCCTGAAGAAGTTGGAAATAAACCAACGAAACGTCGGGAACAATTTAAATGAAAAAATGTAATTTTCCTTTTAAATGAAAAGATAAACTGAGGACCTTGAAAGCCCATTTTGGTTGGACACCATAAGAGGAATCAATTTTAAATTACTATTATTTAATTATTTTATTAAGTTTTAATGACCTTGTCCAGCTTATAACTAAATAAAGGCAATTCCTTTACTACTTGTAATTTATTTGCAAGTGATAAAAAGTAAACATATCAGTTTTAATTCCATTTTTCAAAAGCAGTCAAATTTCGTTAGAAAAGTGCTTGTGTTTTGTCTGCAAATTGTTTTTAATGCGGGATTTTTCTATTTGAAATTGTTTGAACTATTATTAACTCCACCTTTTGAGTAGCAGCTTTTAGATGGTAGAAAACTGATGCCAATCTTTAGGTGGATGAATAATTATTGTCACTCGGAAGCGATAATAATTATTTAGGGGTTAAGGGAACCAAAAGAAAAAAGGGGTTAATTTCTTTGGTTTTAGAATGGATTATGAGCTCACCTTTTATATTATATATTCCTTCAGGAAAACGGACAGGTAATTCTACCAACGTTATAATAATTTTATTTGATTAAAAAAATGGGACAGGGATTACAATACGTCCCTTTCAAAAAATGTTTTTTCATTCTGGTTTTTCTTTCCAATAAATTCAACTGTTATACTACTTACAATCTGCTTTACTCTTTCATTTTGGCGCACAAATTCAAACATTGCCAACATATTGCTAAGGTTAATTGGTATTAAAAGGAATTAATTCGTATGCTGATTCAGACAGCTTTCAAGAAAAACAAAAAATATATATACAGAGGATTTAAGCTATTGGCCTTGAAATTATAAGTGTCCAGAACGATTTTGGACACTATTTTTAGACCTAAAATAATAAAATAATGTATCTTTAGACACAAAGAAATAAAAAAAAAAAAACTGCCATCAATAATTTTTGCACCACTTCTTGTCTCTCAGTGAGGATTTATGGCAGAGAGTATTTTAGAGGAAAGGTTGGTAGATGCCAAAACACTAGACATTGTCCAGCCTACTGTCATCTCTACGCTGGACAAATGACATTAATTTAATGATATACATTTGTTTCTTAAATTTATTGGTTTCGATTTAAATCTTTCTCAAGGACATGCAAACTGCGAACACTGGAGTTGGAAATAACTCAGACGAGACGACCTTTCAGTGAAAGTTATAAACTTTAACTTTTAATAAATTATTTACCTTTGCCAGCTAAAAATATTTAAAGTATTTTTACTTTTCAGCAAATATCGAAATAAAATGTTTCCTTTCGTTATTGCATCTGGTTTAGTTGAAAAATTTCTGACATGTGTCACTTTCGTAACGGCAGTACAGCAGAGTTAAATGTTATTTATATATTCTTTTGCTGGTCTATATGTACATATGTATGTATTTCTGCTTTTGCTGTTACTGCTGCGGCTTGAAGGCTGTCAGTGGTTCCATTTTCTGTTTTTTGTTTATTATATTTGAGTTTTTGCTTCGTTTTTGTTTGAAGCCATAATATTTTACCATAAAATTTATCAATTCCCTGTACACCATTTTTATTGGTTTTGCGAAATTTGTATATATTTATTTGACGATATTATTTAAATTTAAAGCTGAAAACAACAAGGAAATCGCACTAATGGCTCTGTTTTATCTGGTTCAATATTTGAAATGGTTGTTTTTTATTCGCGCATACAACTGAAGTAAAAATATTTGTATCTTCTTGTTTTTGTTTTTTTTTTTTGTCATCTGAAAAATATTAAATAATTTATGGAGCAATTTTTCTAACTGGAGGAGCAAAAGCATAGAATTGTTTTGTAGTGGCAAATGTGATCTGTTCTTAAATTTTCCAGTGTTTCGTACTAAAATCAAGCAGAGCAAACATAAATTTAGAACGAGCTTTTTCTCTCTGTGTAAACATATATATTTTCCATCTTATTCATAAAAAAGTTGAATTCAATTAATTATCAATCAACTGGAAGTCTATCAATTGTTAAGCAAGATTTTGTATTCATAATCGTTGATGCAAAAAAAAATTGATTTGGGATTATTTTTTTTTTTTTTTTTTTAGTTTTGGTTATGAAAACTGTGTGGGCAGTTTTTAACTTGTTATTTAAAAAAAAGTTCCACATGTCTGCGAAAGGTGAAATAATAGATTTCTAATGCATATTATGCGAGTTGAAACCTTTTTGATGAAAATAACAGGTGGTCTAAGTGACATCGCCCCATTGGAAGTTGCTCTTATTTCACAAAATATAGTTTTTGAAATTTCTCAATATTGAGAACATAATTTTTCCACTTCAACCATTCATTCTCCTAATCATAAAATCATTAATCTTCAGCTATAAAATTCAAGTATAAGACTCTTAATATAATATCTAACACCTCAATTATATATTTCTTTATGCGCGTGCAGCATTTTGCTAAGCTCTACTGCAAATATCTTTTATTCTTTTATCCCCACTTTGCACACATCAGTTTTTTCTACTTATCCCTAAAAACTTTAAACTTGTCTCTTCATGTGTGCGTGAGTTTTATGTATCTATCTATTTTGATGTCCTTGTAGTTTAATGTGCTTCTATTTTGTTGCGTTAAACAATGTTCGTATTAGTCAAATACTACAAATGCACAAACCCAACATATATTTTATTTAAAATAAAACAAATGGTTTTAAATTTTCATGATGTGATTTTTCTGTACGTGATGATGAAAAATTGTTGCCAGCCCCAAGTGTGTGTTGATATTGTGCTTTGAAAATTGCTTGTTGTAGGCTCCAAAAAGGATGATGCTTGACACGTTGATAGCTTGGGGCTTAACTCATTTATGCAGCTTGCTGTTGTCTATAACATAACATTGGTCTAATGAAAAAAGCCCCAAATCGTTTTTTTTTCCACAAAATTAATTTTGCATATTTCAACACCGTCAAAAACAATGTAAATTAGGTCCTTTCCACATGAGGCCAATGATGTTTTGTTCTTCATTGCTGTATTGTTGCTGAAGAGATAATTGCTCTACATTTCTTGCTCAGCAAAGCACATATGTATGCATATCGCCACTTAGAAACTTAGGTGCTTAAATAATGCCAACACCATTTATATGGCAAGAGCATCGAGCTGTTTCTAAGAAATGGAAAAAGTATAGTCATACATACATGTTTAAGAAGAACTGCTGCAGCTGAGATTAACTGCCTGTTCCTCAATGTCGCAGTCGTGCGATCTAAGCAAAAGAAAATTGTTTTGGGTTCCTCTATGAAGTTCTTTTATTCGAACGATGACTCGATCGACAAGTCGAAAAAACGTAAGTGTTTTCATACAAAATCCGATTCCTCAATATCGATCATGTCGTCAGCACTGCGAACATAAATGTCAAAATCAAGCACTTGCTGTTTTGCTGTCGAGTGGAAGTTTTTATAGAAAAAATTTTTGTTTTTTTGTTAAAAAACTTTAAAATAAAACTACAAACCCCACATATTTTTAATTTTTATTTTATTTAGTTTTCCTAAAAAGTCCACTTGTTTGCTGGATGGAAGAAAATCCTGAGATTGCCAGAGGAATGCCAGTGCTCATCGCTTCAAAATACTTATTAAATGTCTATGCAAAAAAAAAATACTTTTAAATTTTAAAACACTAAAAAAACTATTTCTGCACTTTCAAAATGTTTGCTTTTTGCAGAGAACTCTGTGATAAATTCTATGCAAAGAATACTCTGTGGTACTCTGTGTTATTTATGTATGTATGTATTTGCTTTGGCTTGTCAAATGCAGCTGCCCAGTTTTATGAAGGGTTGTATTTACACCAGAACAATTTAGTAGTTTTTTTCAATACTGCAATAAAAAATCAACTAAAACTTTAATTTACCAATCTGGCATCTCTGTAAAGTATATGCTAAAAATTTCATGACGTAAGACTATGCGAACGCAAGCTGGCGACATAGAGGAATCCAAATTGAGTCGAAATCGAGCGACTACATTTCGATCGCTTAGATTTTCTTGCGACATTGAGGAACAGGCAGTAAAAATGTTTTCAATAATTTGTTTTTGTTTTTTTTTTTAATTTTATAATTATTTTCCCGAAGATGCCAACAAATTGTTAGCGTAATATTGAAAGTAAATAAATAATTGCTTAAAATTATTTTTTATAAAAAAAAACACAGATCAAAAGCTTGAATAATTAATTTAATAATCAATCATCACACTTGAAATAAATTCAATACTTCCCCATTTAAATCAATCCCAAAGGGTGTGAAAAGTATGGCAAGTATCAAAATGTTCTTAAATCAAGAATGGCGTTGTTGTTTTTAAGCACGGCTTAGACCTACAAGCAGGCCGCGTTTGAAAATCCGTACTTAAAACAAGCGCAAAGTACTTGATTTATGGAAATCCGTATTTAACGAACTTCTGACGCCCCTTGGAATTGATTTGAGTATAAATGGTTTGAATTATTTGGCTTATTGTACTACCGATGAAAGAAAATGCCTGTTCACAAGCTGTAAGTCAAATGCGTATCCTTCTTTCTAAGTTATTATGTGTTTTAAAATGCCCTACACCACATGAAAGGAGCTTGTGAATTAAGCAATTGTGTTTTTTTTCTCTTCTTCTTCCTTTGATAATGTCTAGCCAATAACTGGCAAATTATTCACCGCCTAAATGCTGTTTATTGCAGGCCTGCCTTTCAATATGTTTTTATATTTGTATCTCTATCCGCACACGTATTGAGGTCTCTGTTATTTAAGTCCTCATTTGAAAATATGTACATTAGCCCGGGTCAGTTTGTATGGCTGCTCCCCGAAGAAGGCATGCTACGGATTGCGTAGAAATAAAATATTTTTTGAAATCCTTTTGAATCCGTCTTCGGGTGACTTGAAAATACAATTTTCCTCACCTCAAACTATTTTGCCCTAGGACACCCGTAAAGGAGTCAGATGTATGACGAACCCAAAATAATTTTCCCTCCCTTACATTGTCATCGTACATACCCACCCAGTAACACGCCTCCTTACTGGGCTTCCCCATGCAGAAATACAAAAATTATATCAGACGCCTCCAAAATGATTCCTTTTCGATATGTCGTGTTAGATACCACAATACCGACTGCTAAATCTACCCGCCCTAATGTACATATCTACATAGCAATATGCTTTCATGCGAATGAGTGATGCTGTATTTTTACACCACATTGCCACACTGCATATAAAATTATCTCTCTGTGTGCGACTTAAATCATGGAATATCGTTCCATGCGGGCTGCAAAATATGAGCTTATTATAAAGTTAATTAGTGTCATTTTGTATGTCTGTAGCCATTTCGAGACCCAAAATTCGTATGTTTATTTGCCACATGCTTTTCATTTGAACGAATACATGCATGTGTATGTTATGTTGTATTTGTGGTTACTTATTTGATACAATATGTTTGCCAAATTTGTGAGTAACTGGAATAATGCTTGAAAACCAAATTATGAAATTTTAATTAAATACACACATAAAATATATTTTATGCTGAAACGTGCGTCTCTACTGGAATCAGGAATCAGTTGAGAGGAAAATGTTTAGTTTGACATAAAAATAAATAAGCAAGATGGATGGAGGTCCCTAAACTGACAGGAAGTTTTAATGGTTTACGTAATTTTGCCTACGCAATTCAAAAAAAAAAAAAAAAAAACGTTAATAAGAAATGCTTAAAGAATATCTGTATGTGTATTTGTAAATTGTAAATAAAGGCTGGTTAAGTTTTGAGTGCTCATAATGATTTTGAATAGATCACAAATCATTTAAGAAATTTTGTCATTTCTTTTCACAGGGCCACCATCTACCCCTGGCGTGGCGGTGTCATGCAGACGTGAGGAAAATGCGGTAATGGCAATAAAGAATTTTGTCCCTATTTTATGTTCTTGTATATAAATGTTTTATGTCCGTTGTACCCAGAGGGAGGGTTGGGACCCACTGAGTGGTCTGATGCTCGGTGATGAACTAGTCGAAAGTCTTTGACCCCTCTGGCCCATACGGCCGCAACATAAATGGCCGCAACATAAATGATTATGATAATATTGGCATGGTTCAATTGTGTGCACTCAGAAAAATTTGTCGGTAAAATTATCTGAAAACACTCTTTAAAATAAAATAAAAAATATTTTTCTATTTACTTATTATTTCAGTTGAATTTAAATGTTAAAAAATCCACGGAACCCAATCGGTAAAAATAATCATTTTTTTCCCTTATTCTAACTGTCAAAGAATACATGCGTAATCAACTTGTGAATTTGTTTTTATTTTTTTCTTGGGTGGCATTTTATTTAATTATGGTTTTTTATCTGTATTATCTCCTTTTTCAATTCCCTAATTTAATTTTCATACTGCAAAGCCTCTGCTAAGATTCGAACATGCAGCATGTCGACTTGAAAGCTGCTTTGCCATACCTACTCAGCCATCGCAACAATCAGAACAAATTCAACAACAATCAATATAAGTAAAGAGTATGTATGCTACATATGCATTTGGTTTCATAAATATGTATGTATATCTGTATTAACAGCTTGGTTGCTTCATGTATGTACATATGTATGTGTAACATAAGTTACAACTGTCATTATTAATTGTGAACGAAAATCCGTATTTATCTGTAGTTAGTTTTTTAAGCAACTGTACAAAAATCAGTTAAAATTAAGATTTCATTTTTTTTTAAACGTTTAGTCATTTAAAAATAACTGCACTGATTACTTTTGGAATAAACTATGCACAGAGAAAAAAGCACCTAATAAAGTAGAACAAACTCAATAAGATATCTCTATGGTTTTTTTTCAAGAGGGATTCCTTATTATTTTAAATGGGAAAACCTTATTGAAAAAACAACAATTAATGAAATTAAAAAGATGATTTACGTGTGTTTATATAGGAAACTAATAAAACCAATAGGGAAAAATTAATAGGATAACCTAATAAAATCAATAAGAAATCCTTATTGTATACAATTTACAAGAAAACCTAATAGAATCAATAAGTTCTTCTCTATAGAATTTTTTTTTTTGGTACCATGCAAATCGGAAACAGAGTAAAAACAAACGTGAGTAATAAGTTTTCTTCTTGGTTTTATGTGTTTTCTTGTTGAGACAATTAATAAGATTTGCAACATGGAAATAATAAGAAATACCCATAGAAAAATCTTCTTTTCTCTCTACTGGGATACCCCTCAGCCTAAAAACGTTTCAAAGAGAAAATCTTATTGAATCTATTAGGAAGTTTTCGCTCTGTGTGGTTAGTTACTGCAAAAATATCCTGAGTGTATAGAATAAAATATCAGCCAAATGGTCACTGCGACATCGTCGGCACACCTCCATCCAATTATCCTAATTTTCGATGGCGTTGAGGCATAACTAAAGTTATATACCATTGATGTGCTGAATTGTGTCATCCTTTATCTCTTGAATTATTGCTGACTTATTAATATGTCTTTTAAACATTTGCAAAAAAAAAAGTCCAACTGTGGTAAATGACTTGATGTTGGCGGCTAATTAGATAACATGACCATTGCATTTGTCGCTCAAAAGAGCCATTGTTTCGTTAACTGTATGACAAGTAGTACTGTCCTGTTGAAACCACATATCGTCCAAGTTTATATATGCCGATTCCGGGCATAAGAAGTTTGTTACCATGTGTAATTGCTCCTCGTGCATCACTCGTGGATTTTCTTTAATCCAGACATGATCGTTTTTCTTGTTCACGTACCCGCTGAGGTGGAAATTATTATTATAATTTTGTTCGAAAAAAAAACGTCCACTTCGTCATAGACATGATTATTCCGCATTCCTGTGAAGTGTATCGCTCCCTGCCTGGTTCACTTGTATTCTACAGCTGTCTAGTTCACAAATGTAAAAGCAGATTTGACATTGGCCGCCATTTGCGAAAATAAGAGCAACTTCCAATAGAATGATTTCTTGCATTATAATTTCTGCTAATCCATCCTTAATTTAAAAAAAAAAAAACACCAGTTTTCTAATGAACAAAAAATTGATCAAAAATATTTTCTATTTATTTTCCTTTCGGAACTTGAAACCTGTAGTTTTCAATTTTACCATTTTTTCCAACAATTTGCTTTTCTCATGTTTTTTCGCCCCCTCCCCCAATATATTTATATGCAAATTGCCAATAAAATATTACACACCATTTATCTTTCATAGGCAAAAGTGGATTTCTGTTAAGTTTTATGCTTTAACATTATTTGCACATTTACAAAAACAAAAAAAAAAAAAACAAACATCTAAAAATTCATAAACATTTTGCAATCTAAATGTGTTTTATTGCAACAATAAATTTTAAATTTTACAAGTGAACAAAAAACAATAAAATTTTGTTTACAGCACAAAAAAAATATAATTGAAGGAAAAATTGCAGAAAAGTTCAAAATTTATTAATAAAATCTAATAATAATAAAATAAATGTGCTGCACGAACATTAACGCTGATACATGGCTAAGAATTCCTGCCAAAGCTTGGAAAGCAATAATTAATAAGCTTTTAATTGAAAGCAATAAAAATTGTAAATAATTTAATCACAAACAATTGCGAAAACGATATTAACAGCTGTACGACTCACGGTGAACTGCTTATCATATGGGGGCCAGGGCTTCAAGAGCACTTGAGTTAGGCCTGGTAAGAGTCCTGGTTTCAACTACGGGGTATATGCTGGAGAAAATTAAGGAACTTTGTAAATGACACGAAGGTCCTAGACATCCAGGCGTGAACGTTTTTTGTGATGACACGGAGTGCATAACAAGCCTACACTGGCTTAATTTTATCATGTCAATACTACAAAAAACCTGGCTTAATTCTGAAGGAATAAAATCGTTGTAATGCCCGCTAAAGTAATTAACAATTGTAAATCCTAAAGTTAAATTAATGTTTTCGAAATCACAGGGCCCGGCGCAATCAAAGACAATAATCAATTGGACATCAATTGGGTGTTGTTTCACATCAGCAGAAAAACAGTGATGGAATTGAAGGCTGCTCAATAGAACTCAATAAAGACAGTCAGTAATGAAGAGCACAGGCAAATACCAAGCTTTTCCTCCCAGCATACCAGCTTTGCGAGACATCTACACAAAGCCAATGTTTTAAATTTTCCATTAGCCGTTAGCCACTGTTGCTAGTGATTTAGCCTTAAGATTTAGTGTAGTTTTAATTATAATAAGTATGTATATAATAAAAATAAAATAATATAAATAAATTTTCCTCCTGGATAAGGTGAACATGTACATTTTTGCACTTTTAATATTTATTGTCCCCACTTATTGTGCTGCTTAAAAACAGCGTCCAATTAAATATGACCTGGGTGGAAATTCTGGCATTTGTGATCGAACGAATTTAGAAATGAATGCTGTGTGTTTAGTGCTTATTTTGATTTTGCTTTACATTTTACTATCCAGAATTCTGTTGCTGGTGGCAAAGCAATTTGGATGCTGATGATCGTTGTGGCGAACCTGCAACAGCCCTGGCATGTTCCCCAGCCAATAAGTCTTCTTTTTTTGCTCTTCTTATCTTCTTTAAAAATGTTGACTTTGTTGATTTTGCCACAAAGAATCTTTCTCAATTCTGAGGAAGTGAAATCGATTTAAGACCCAATAAAATAATCAACAATTCTTTAAGTCTCAAATTTACTTTAATATGTTTTTGTGCTAATTTTTTTTCCTGGCATTAATATCTTTAAATCAGCACTTTTGCCACTTTAAATATTTTCGTTTATCGTTTAAAATTCCTCTTATTTTTTTTTTTTTTTTTGTTCTTTTCTTTTGTAAGTGTTACAAGTGCAGCAGAGTGCTTTTCTAGAGCATAACGAATGCATATGAGCACAGCATGAGAAAAACGCAAAAAATGCCAAGTTAATCTCAATTTAAATTCATATATTAAGACCTAAATTGTTTTTTGAACATTTCAAATTAACAAAAAAAAAAAAAACCAAGACAAAAGAAGAAAAACAGAAATGAGTGCAATGACAATATTGTTAAAGGAGGTTACAAGTTGCAATTTTATATGACTTTGGTGTGCAAGTGAGTGACTGACTGAGTCACTGGTTGCTGTGCCGTGCGGTGCCTGCATGTAGATTTCATTTGTTTGCATTTTATGAATCATTGTTTCAGTTGTTGTTGTTGTTCTTTTTGTTTTACGCTTCACACACTTTCATGATTGTTTCCTTTTTTAGCAGGATTTGAAGGAAGCCGAGCCATCACACATATACGTACGCATGAAAATTAAACTAACATGTCATGTTGAAGATATTTTTTTTTTTGTGAATGCAAACAACAACCAAAAGCAAACACCTTCTTAAACTAATGCCTGCTTTCAAGCAATAACCTAACAGCTTACATGTACACAACCTCCAGAACTTTGTTTTTTTTTTTTTTTTGAACACATACTTTTGTAATGTAGTGTCATTGTTTTTCTTCAGCTTTTTTCTCGTTTTTGTTTTTTTTCTGTTTTTTTCTTTCTTTTTTTTTTTTTTATTTTTATACGCACTCACGTGCTGTCTTAAAGTTATCCCTGTTCATTCATTTGAATTCCATTTGAAGAGCACAAAAGACGTATAAACGTATGAAGCTTTGTGCAACAGTTGGCAACATCATCGCAATGATTGAAAATATATTTTACTATCTGTTATCTAAATTTTACTCAGAGGCATGGCTCAATTCTGTGCATAAGGAGCTGCTGTTCTTGAATCAAGAAACTGTATTAGTTTAACTAATTTAGTTATATCATATGTGTACATACATATGGGTCCTGTACCATAGAAGCAAACAAAAGTCCGCTCATTAGTTATTGCAATAACTGCGTTTTAGGTTGAAACTAAGAAATATTTATGTGACTGATTGCAGCAAGAAAAGTAAATATTCTAGGTTAATGGGCGGGGGGGGGGGGGGGGGGACATCTTCAACTTTGGACCTGTTGTGCGATTCAGTAACTGTTAAGGACAATCCAATCGTTAAACTAAACACCCGCATTTGGTGTTTGCACTAACGATTCAGTGATTCATAAACTATCATATTCACCATATCATAAAATTCAGAATCAAGTGGCGTCCTTACTTAAAAGAATGACAAACCAAACTCACCACTAATAATTTTGAATTAAGTAGTCGACCCAAACTCAAGTCACATTAATTGGCTTATGACTCGACTAAGCTATAGAACATTGGCTTGTAACTATACTAGAATACTTTAACATTTTGTGATTAAAATAAATCGCAATCAATTTCTAGTTGTTAAGTAACTGTGGTCAAATATCACTAATGAATTAGAAAGCCAAATGCTTTGCAGTTAAATATTTTTAACGCTAAAATAAGTTAGTGAATTGCATTACTGGTCACTTTGTAGGTACAAAAGTTTGCCAATATTGTGTCATCGATTTGTTTTTGCAGCTTTTGGTAGGAGGAATGAAAAATTGCACTATGACTTATTAAATAAATCATTTTCTAGACGTGCGATTCTCAATTTTTTTTTAACAGTTATTCATAATTTTATCGAGTTTGAGTTTGAATATACATCCACAAAATTATGAAAGACTTTTTTTTGTGAAGAAAAAAAAAATGGAGTGATCAACATTTTTACTGAAGTAAAGTTGTAGACTCATTGGCTGGGGAACATACCAAGGCTGTTGCACTTCCACCGCGATGCTTATTAGCATCCAAATTGCTTCGAAACCACAGGCCAAATTCTAGCAGTCATGACCGATTATACTGAATAAATTGCGAATTGATTCTATCACGAATGATAGCATCTGGGTCCTGGCAACTAATTGCACACTATTTTTAAGCAGCGGTGCTTAGGCCTCCCACTACCTGAGCTCTGGGTTACTAACTGTCCATTCAACCTAACCTAACCTAAAAAAAAAAAAATAAAAAAAACCATTCCATTCCATTCAACTGTCTATATTTACTCTTATTGATCAACTTTCCATTTTATCACTGCGTTTTCCTGTCTCATCAACGTCCAATTGATTTCCAGTTGACTTTTGTGCTTGTTGCTATTGTAGCAGTAATAATAATGGTTGCAAACTTTTTGCCGGCCCCAGCCGTTTTTAAGCATTAATTTTAACTTTATAGTCGAACTAAATGATGCACAATTATTAATAATTTTATGGGGCTTTCGATTTTTTTTTTATATTTTTGTATGTGGTCTCCCTTGAGGCATAATTTTTTCCATTTTTTGGACAGTTGCTGAAATTTAATCACATTAGAAAATCAATTTACACAGCTGCATTTTAAAAAATGCTTATTACTGGGAAATATCCACAGACTGTTTTTTTATTAGTTTATTTTTTCTTATTTTATATTTATTATAATTAGAATCACAACAAATCTTAAGGCTAAAGCACTAGCAACAGTGGCTATCGGCTTGCTTTGGTCCCTAGACCACTAAAAACAAACTTAAGTATTCCAACTAAGGAATTTAAGCCAGTTTTAAATGCTCTAAATATGGTGTGGTGAAAACTCAGCGTTGGTACAGAATAGATGAAGTTACAGGTGGGACTGCTTTGGCAATAACTTATCGCTCATTAGTACAATTCTTGCAAGTGTTTACTTGTAATCGCCTTTAATCGCACATCTGTTTCTTTCCCTTCCTTTCTAACATTGAAAAGAAATTCTCCTAAAAACAAAACTCTTCAGTCTTGTTGAAAAGTTAATAAAACCTGTCACGTACGTGTTTGGCGCCAGTTTTTTTTTTCTTTTTTTTTCTTTAAGTATCTATCACTTAGTATTCTTTTTGTATTTAAATTTTAAATCGCTTATGTGAAGAAATATGCCCACTTTTTTGTTTGTTCGTTAATCTTTCCTTTTCTCTGTTTTTGCTCTTCATTTGCATCTTCTTCAATGCATGATGTTTTATAGAGATTCAGTTACATATAGTAGATTTCTTCTTCTTCTTATTCTTCTACCAATTTGACTTAAAGTGTTCTTAACCCACTTTGATGTTCTTGTTGTTGTTGTCGTTCAAACAAGTTGATGCCGTTACTTGTGTATGTTTTCTTGTTGCTTTCTGTGCTGGGAAGTCTGTCAGTTGGGCTGTTGTTGGTAAACGGGTGTATGTGTTTCTGTGTGTTGAGACACTTGTACTGGTTCTTATTTTTCACATTTATGATTTTCACAAGATGTTAGGTTTGTGTGTGTGTGTGCGTGTGTGTTTACGATTGTAGTTATGTTTTATGGGATATTTTCTACTGTGGCCTTTTTTTAAACTCCTTGAGCCTTAGAATACACTTTTCTGTGTCATGTCAAGAGTAGTATTCTTATGCATTTAGATTTATAAAAAGGGTAAAATTTTGCCTTAAATTTATCTTTAAAGTTTTACCATGCCCTTCAGTTAAGTTCTTTATTAAACATTAATTTTTAATCACAACTGTTAATTACATGTTTAAGGGACCAAGTTGTAGTGATTGCTAACTTTGAAATAGACATAAAATAAATAATGATAATTTTGAGAAAGTATTATAGATTTTAAAACCATTAAATATGTAAATTTTTACAATTTCGTTCACCGCTAGAAAAGTAAAAATATGACAGAAGCTGGGGAACAGTTGTTTCGAACAGTTGTAACGAATTGAATTGTGATTTATTGAACTATTTTTTTCCAGTTTATATTCAAATAGCATACAAAAGCAGTATTTATACTGAGACTGGGGGACAGCTGTTTCCGAACCCCTACAACCTGATCTTCCATTATAAAATTTTTATTTTCAATTGATATTCATAACAAAGATGGAAAAATAAAATTAAGTTTTAAACTGGGGAACAGTAATTTCTACGTTGTTATTAGCTTGTACTCTTTTTTGTAGAGCCTTAATAATACCTATTGCAGAAGATAAAAAGGTAAAACTAGGACAGAAGCTGGGGGACAGCTCTTTCAATTAATGAAACTGATTTTTGCTACTAATATTCAAATTTAATATAAAATTGGAGTTTATGCCGAAGCAGGGTGACATCTTTTACAAAACCTTCATGGGCTGAAGTTTCATTTACTAAATTAAGGATACATTACATTAAACAATATGGAAAAATAAAATTAATTCTGTTTATCAAACAAGGTGGAAAAATAAAATAATTCTAAAGCTGGGGGACAGCTCTTTCGAAGCCACAGCATAATCTTGATACATTTGCTACATGTTTTCCATGACCATTAAATAAGATAGAACAGTGAAATTAAGAGTTGAGATGGGGGACAGTTTTTTTTTATTTTTGAAAGAAAAAACGTTCTTTATTACCACCCATATGGCTTAGTAAGATTTTTAGTTTTATATAAATAGCTTAGAACACTTTTTAGAAAAGAATTTCTTCTAAAGTATTTTCTCTTGTTTATCTTTTTATATAAGATTTGAAATTAGAAAGAGAAACAATAATAAATGGCAGCTGTTTTGGGTTACACACTGTTTTTGGGTTTTCTTGTATAATAACCATAACAAGCCAAATATGTATCAATTTTAAATGCTAGAAAATTTAAAAATGTTATGGTATAATTCACTTTTATTTCATAACTTCACTCTATTGCAATTTATAACTCAATAATCTCTCGAAGAAGAAACTTATCTCAAGTTTTATTTTTTACTCTTTTATCTTTTAATAGTTCTTTCAATAAAAGTTGGAATTTTTTCTGAATTTGCATTTTTTCTTTCCTTCTTGGTTTAGCAACAATATTTAGCTTTTTCGTTTAAACAAAATGAAACTGTTCTGTTTTTGTTGCTTTTCCTATAAGTGGTCTTGAGCACTTTGTTTCGAAGCACCAGACACAAGTAAATATTAAAGGCCATATTCATAATAATTATTGTAAATTTATTAAGCTCTTATTTGACGTATTTCTACGGAGTATTTGTCAAATAAATGTGTCATAAACCTTCAATAGTTTTTATGAATCAACTATGCTTTTATAAAAATGTATTTTTCACTGCACATTTAATATTGATTGCCAACCACATTCCTTATCATTTATGCCAAAAGAAAATCGTTGGCTTTTTAATTTTTTTTTTTTTTTTTTTTTGAATTTCAACTTACTTTTATAAAACATATACCTAAGGAATTCACCTGTATTTAAATTTGCCATCTGAAAAATAATTTAACTACAAAAGAATAAATTTTCCATATTATTGCCAGCAAGAACAAGGAAGAAAACTAAATTTCCTTTTTTCATATTTTATTCAATTTGTTTTTTATTATTATGCAAAATACAATTTGACTTATTTTTATATTCTTTTGTCATTGAAAAGCTCTTAAAGAATACTTAATGGAAATAAATAAAAATGGCAAAAATATCAATAAAATGCAAATATGAGTGAAATTGACAATTGTGTGGTGGAAATAATCAAACCGATGAATATTTCATGAACTTGTCTGTTTTTGACACATTTTTGTCCATTACTTGGGAAAAATTAAATTGAATAGAACAAAAAAATATTTTCTTTTTCAAATGAAAATAACAGTTGTTCAATTCAGCAGGTCAGTCACTAAAATTAAATTATAAAAACACGTTTTTCTTTTGTCTGAAAGTATTTTAGACAAATGGCAGAAATTTAAGACGACTGGTGTTGATGATGCGAAAGGTTAATTAATTTTTGCTGATAACCCATTTCCGATGAATTAGTTAAAAAGATCTTTTAAGCTGCACCAAACAAACATTTTGGCTCAATTCGCACAACGTAAGGCAAATCAAAACTCCTGTAGATGTTTTTAGAACCATTGTGGCTCGCTACCACACAAGTGTGAGACCAAAATCTGACATACATACTGCAAGCAGTAACCCAAAACTTATGCAATCTCTTGTATTTCAAATTAGTTTAATGTAAGCAAAAGCTTTCTAAATATTTGAGAATTTTTCTTATTTTAAAGATTGCTGAAACCCCTGCTCTCTTTGCTAAATTAAAAATTTGCTTTTTGAATATCCACATATGCATAATTTACAATTTAATGACTTAACAATGTTAAATATATTACAAATTAATATAAATCTGACCGAACAAACCGCACCATACAAATCTTCAGTACTACACTTACTTACCGACATATCAGTCAGTTGGGAGACATGCTGCTGCTGCAGACATATTCCTTTGATTACACATCCCTGTTACTGAAAGACTTCCATTCGTAAATGTAACTGTGTTTCATACTGAAGTACATTAGTTTTGTTCATGAAAATGTTGGACATGCATGTGCATGTTTTGTTACGCTGGTTTTTCTCTTCTCGCACTAATAAATACATTTTATGATCATTCTTACGCTCAATTATGATATGTGTGCGAGCTGCATACATATCGTTAGTGTAAAGCATGTAAAGGGAGCAAAAAAGAAACTAAAACTAAAAATGAAATTCCTTGATAATATTTTTTTCACGCACACCCACAAACACCTATTATTTTCCTTCATATGTTCAGGTACTTTTTGCTTTATCTGGATTAAAATACTATCACCGGTATTCATAAAAAATAAAACGTTGCTCAAATACATTTTAGAAAAAATTTTATATGAAAAATTTGTTATAAAATGTGTTTCAACAATGTTTTATTTTTTATGAATACCGGTGTATATATTTACCTATTGATTTTCATATTTTTATTACATACAACTTTATAAATAAATAATAGGCTTGGAAAGTATTTAAGGGGTTTCCATTTTTTATTACATTTTAGAAATTTAAAATTTAAAATTTTTAAAATGAAGAAAAGTTTTGCTATACCTGGATTAAAATAAATATATACCTATTGATTTTCATAAATGAAATCTCATTTTATTTTTATTATATACAACTCTATAAAAAAATAATAGGCTTGAAAAGTATTTAAGGGGTTTCCATTTCTTTATAACGTTTTAGAAATGAAAAGTTTCCAATTTTTAGAGAAATAATAAATATACCAAATAACTTGACTGGTTTTGATTTAAATAAACACCTGTACAAACTTTGTATGAATTAATATAATAACCAAAAATACAAATTCGCCCCGCCTCCAATTCTTATGTAAAATCATCACTTTAATCGAACGAAAAAATCAAATTTTTTGCTTAACTGCATGTTTGTTTACAAACATGTTTGCGTACAAACATCTTCATTTGTTTTAGCTTCAAAATTCAATGAGATTTAAAAGAAATGTGTAGCAGCGAAACCATAGAAAAGTTGAGATTGTGTAGCGCGTGCATAACGTTACATTTTTCACATTTCTATTCACATGCCAATTGATATTCGGAAAAGAACATAAAATAAAAGAGTAAATGTAAAAAGATCTTGTTAATAGGCTTTTTAATTTCGTTGATATAGAGCAAAATATATCGTTATGCACGCGCTACAAAATGTCAACTTTTCCACGGATTTCATTTATTATTCAATTCTTTTCAAAATGTTTGCAGCTTTTAACAATTGACATTTGAATTAGAATGGGCAAAATGTATCGTTACGCACGCGCTACAAAATGCCAACCTTTTTCTGGATTTCATTCAGTATTAATTCACTATTCAATTTCATGCTCCATTCAGAATATACATGAAAAGATGATTTTGTTCAAATACAAAAAGTAAAATGAAATGAAAATTTTCAGTAAAATTGTAAAACAAACATTATCTTTTAGCTTTTAGTTCAAATACTGTATTTTGATTTATTTCACTTTTTTTTAATGAAAAAAATATGTAAGTTTAAGGATTTATATTTTTTCGTTTTAATGTTTGATAACGTGAAAGAATTTCAGTTTATTTTATTTTAAATTCAATTGTTCAAAGAAACGAAATGTTTTAATTAAAAAGATTTAATAATTAATAGAGGGCAACTGACAAATTCGACTTTTAACATTCAACTTTTCAACTTTACTTTTCCACTTTACAACTTCAACTACTGAAAAAATGCAAGTTACAATTCTCTTTTTGATTTGACTTTCGATCTCCAGAGTTACCATCTTACTATTTTCCGTGACAAGCGCCACTATCTTACATACAAATAAATTTTACTTTTCTTTACTTAATTGATATTGATTAAAAAGTAGTGAAAACCCAAGGGTTGAACTTAAGCCTGAAAAAGTAATTTAATATAAATGTATTACAATACAGAAGTTCGATAAAATTACAAATTTACAGTAAAACATATAAAGCTTGATATTTAAATTGAAATGAGCAAAATGCATCGTTACGCACGCGCTACAAAATGCCAACCTCTCTGTGGATCATCTTTTTTTGCAAACTTCGTTGAGTCGCCTTTTTTCGATAACCTCTTTAGGTTATCGATAACCTCTTTAGGTTATCGAAAACCATAATGTTGCAGTCATCAGTCCATTCTCCGCTCTACTCTTTCTTATGCCACAAAGTTTTCCTGTCTAAATGCGGCTGATTTATGCAGCAAACTTTTAAGCCAAACATATTTTTTTTTTACCACCAAGTCGCAAACTTTATTCAAGTTAATACGTGTGTGTGTGTGTGTGTGTGTGTGTGTACGTTTGTAAGAAAGTTTATTGTGCAAAAAGAAATTTTTTATATTGAAAGAGCGTTAAGCTGTGAAATTTATTATTTATGACAGCATTACATTTAAAGAAGTAAAATGAAAAATTTTTCATTTTTCTTGTTCTCAAATAATTTCGTTTGATATGTGAATGTTTGTTTATCTTCTGATTTTTTCTTTCATATGTTTCCCTTTTCAGCAGTTAGAACAAAAAAAAAAAATAAATAGAATACATTCCTTTGCCTAGAAACAGGCAAAGACATCAAACCATAAACTAAAACAGCTTTTTTTTTTTTTTTTTTGTTAAAAGTCTTAGACAGACTTAAAATATGTTTGTTTGTAATAGCAACAAAAAAAAATAAGAAGGAAGACAAAGTATAAAATCACTGTCTTCAAAGTTATTAGTTTAAAAAAGACAACAAAAATTTATGGCAAAAACTTTGGTGTTTAAATAAATATCAAGGTACACGTACACAGCTTAACGCAGGACCAAATTCAATTTGAAAGTTTTGTTACTTTGCCTGAGGTCTTTACAGCAAGTCTCCCCAGATAGTTGGCTTAAATGGATATCACAGTGCGCCTGCCATACGGCTAGTGGTTTTTTTTTTAATGTGTAAAAATTTGTAAATAACAATTGGCCATAATGGATGGTGATATAAATATGTATGTAATACAAGGCGACCATACAAAAAAAAAAAAACTCTGAAAATTACTCTAAGTGGGTGGTAGGCCGGCCGACTTATGCAGCCTCAACTTCATAATTTATCGATAAGATGCAATTTCGATTCGAAACTTCAAGATTATTTTTTTGTTGTTTTTTTTTTTGTTTAATAAATTGCAGCGATCAACATTCTTAGAGCAGACAAGAAGAGTAAAATTGAAAACTTATTGGCCGGACAACATAACCTGGATGATTCACGTTCACTATGACGCTCATCATCAGCACCCAAATTGCTTTGAACCCAGCTAATAACTAATTTTGCACTGCCTTTAAACAGCAGCACTTAGACATCCTATAGCCTGCTCTTTACTACTAACTGTCTTTATTTACTCTTAATGATCAACTTTTAGTTTTAATTTAAAATCGAACTAAAATGTAAATCAGAAAAGTTCGACTATAAGGTTGTATTAATGTATAAAAAGCCCCCAGAATCACCCGATGTGGGTGAAAAAATGACTTATGCAGCTCATTTTGCCATCCTCATAAAATCGATTACAGTGCCAAAATTACAATTATTCGATACAGCGCGATTTCAGTTGGGACCTTACAGACAATAAAAATCGAACTTTGTATTTGGTTCATAAAATTTAAGGACTCAGGTTGTCCCAAAATGTTAAAAAAACAACCACGATGAAAAAAAATGTGTACCACGAAATCCTGCTAAAACTCTGCATTTGGTAGCGAGTGCATAATGCTACATTTGGCTATAAAGCAACAAAATCCAAACCTTAATTAATTACACTGTGCTAGTTGAAAAAACCGACAAACGGGGCACCCAGTGACTAAACCTAATTCGGGTACGCTGAATTCAGTGGTGCTATCCGTTTTTCTAGGTTAGCTCGCGTTTTCGAGATTTACCGTTATTTTAAAAATGGATGAGGTTGCACTACATGTATTGAACTAACTAAAAAAAATGTTCATTTATTGAACTTTAGTAAAAAACCGAAATTCCGCAATAAAACACCCTTTAATCTAGTCTAGTATATAACTCATTTAAAAAAAATTTCAGTTTTTAGAAAAAAAAATTTTTTTTTTTGAAAAAAAAAATTTTTTTTGCAAATTCTTGAAATTTTGTGATCTTTAAAACTGCATAAAAAATTGAAAAATTAAGCTATGCCAACAAATTTTCCCGTGTATATAAAAAATTATGTTTGAAACAAAACGAGCTTTAAATGACCAAAATCTGTGGGCAACTTTTGATTTTATTCACAAAAGATGAAAAATTGCAGTTTCAACCTGTTACCAGACGAAGCCTCAAAAATTGAAAAAAATATTTTCTTGTTAATTAAAGTACATTTCAGCATGTTCATATAAAAAGTTTTTTGTAATTATCTAACATTAAGATGTGTTAAAAAAGTGTTATGAAACCCTTTTGCATAATTTGTACTATTATGCAAAATTATGCAAAAAGGTTTCATAACTTTTTTTTCTAAAAACTGAAATTTTTTTTAAATCAATTATATATTAGATTAAAGGTTATTTTATTGCGGAATTTCGGTTTTTTACTAAAGCTCAATAAATGAAAATTTTTTTTAGTTAGTTCAATACATGTAGTGCAACCTCCTCCATTTTTAAAATAACGGTAAATCTCGAAAACGCGAGCTAACCTAGAAAAACGGATAGCACCACTGAATTCAGCGTACCCGAATTAGGTTTGGTCACTGGGTGCCCCGTTTATTGGCAAAAAAAAGTTCCAAATTCAAGCGCAGTGTTATTATTCGATTTTATTCTCTTTCCAATTACTGCTGTTTTAGTTTCATTACGATAGAGCAAAACGCGCTTCAAAATTCCATTTTTTCCATAGATTTTTCTATAGATCAGCGAAATCGAGACCTCTATTATTTATTATTCATTTTCGTCTACTGCTGTTTTAGTCGTCGCGTTAAGTTAAAGCAAAATGTTATTTTTTCTGTAGATTTTACTTTAAATCAGCGAAAGCCAGACCTCTATTATTTCATATTCAGTTTTATACTCTTTTCGTCTACTGGTGTTTTATTTCCGTTACGTTAGAGCAAAATATATCGTTACGCACGCGTTACAAAATGTCCTTTTTTCCATTGATTTCAATTTAAATTATAGTTTTTTAAGCATTAATTTACTATTGCAGTCGAACTTTATGGTTTACAATTGCTTATTATTTTATAGGGCTGCAGTACAATCTAGTCAAAAATTCAAGAAAAATTCAGATTTTGAGAAAAAGGAGAGATGGCAGGTAACAGTCTGCTCACATGAAATTACCTCAAACTTACAGCAAAGCACAAATTTCAATATTAAGTAAGTTATAAATAAAATTTTAGTGCCTTCTAATTGAAAAAGCAGCGAAAATTTAATTTTTCAAAAAAAAATGATATATGGCACGCAGGAAAATCCTTGCAACAAATGAATGGAAAATCAAGCGCAGCTGTAGTCCCTTATTAAGGAACTTTTCTGTGAACTATCAATACATTCTAATCAAAAATACAGCGAAAATTTAGTTTTTGAGAAAAAGGATACAAGTAAAGCAACAGTCTCCTGACATGAAATTGGCCTTAAGTTTACAGCAAAGCACAAATTCTCATTTTTCATAAATTATATATAAAGTTTTAGAGCTTTGTAAGGGAAACCACAAAGAAAGTTTCATTTTTCAAAAAAAGGATATATAAGACGCAAGCGAGTCATTGGGCCAAATGAAATCAATTTTTCAAGTTAAGCTAAAGTAGCTTATTTGCGAACTTTTTATGAGTTTTCAGTATATGCTAAAGGAAAATGCGGCGAAATTTCGATTTTTGGGAAAAAGGATATATGAGTGGTATCCTTTTTCTCGCAAGAAATGAGCAACAAAGCACAAATTCTTATTTCTAATAAGCTATATAGAAAGTTTCAGTGCTTTATTATTAAAAAGGTAGAGAAAATTTTATTTTTCAGAAAAAGGATATTTGGGACCTACGACAGTCCGTAAGCCAAATGAAACCAAATTTCTAGTCGAGATAAATTCTCTTATTTGGGAACTTTTTATGCATTTTCAGTACATTTTAATCACAAATGCAGGAAAAATTTAGTTTTTCATTAAAAAAAGGATACATGGGAGTTAACTCAGTTAACAAATTTCATAAAGTAATCAAAAGTTGAATTTTTTTCTTTTGCCTATTTTTCTTATTAAGTTGCTCTCCAGAATTCGATACCAAGGCTGCTTTTTTCCAGGCTTTCAGTTATTAAAGTCAAAATAGTGTAATAAAATATTTGTTTGGCCTAATTTGAAGTAAATCCTAATTAAAAAGCTGCCATCACAAGAGATGCGCCATAAAAAGAAAAACTATTTTTCTCACCCTCACGACATGAGTTGTGCCTTCTTTTCTAGTTACCTGCTAAAAAGGAAATAAAATTGCATGCACAAAAAACTTATGTATATGCCACATGCCAAAGTCAATGAACTCTGTGCACTTTTTTTTAAGACAAGTTGAATAACTTGAGGGGTTTAATTTAATGCATGTTAAAGTTTGTAGCTTCCTGTGTTTACACGAAAGCAAAGCCTAACAGTAAGAATAACCAAACCATGGTTAATTAAAAAATTATGAAAGAGGAAAGGCTAACATTTGGGTTGAGTTTACTTAAAACAAAAAAAGAAATGCGGTCGGGGGACCCCCGTTAGGAACGAAGTTCCTTACGTTTTTGTTTTTCATCTTTGAATGTAATACAAGGTGAAATCTGTATGTTTTATTTTGTGTTGTTTTTGAAATTTTTAAATTTTATGTTTCTTTAAATTTTTGGAACGATTTACAACTAATTAATATTTATTGGTAGGTGTCTCCGCTGCTTTCAGTGGAGACACCGCCAATCATACACAATTGCTTTTCGACAGTACACCAATACATATAAACAGCTCACACGCTTTCGTGACGATTTCTACTAATTTCCACTACCAGCAAGCCGCGTTAAGGAACTTCGTTCCAAAAAAAAAAAAATAAAAAGCTTTAGGAAAGTAATTATAGAAGCATATATGGTGATGGAAATAATTAAAAAATGGTCTTAAAATCAAACTAAAACAGTCAGAGCATCAAATGCGGACAGCAGCAAGTTTATTGCTTTCTTAACGTCTGTACCTCGCCATCTTTCGTCCAGACCAACATTAGACTCTATAAGAAAGTTTTTGTTTTTATCTTTGGGTTTCTTATATTTTCATACAGAGTCTGAAGCAGGTCTCAGCAAAATTTTGTCAAGTGTAGACGTTAAGTTTAAGTTAAAAATGTTTCATATTACACTATGCTACTTTAGCTAAAACTAAATTATTATACTTTTATCACTTTTCTTTACTTAATTGATATTAATGAAAATAGTGACAAACCAATTTGCATATAAATGTATTACAATAGAGAAGTTTAAATGAAATTAAAATTTTCAGTAAAAATATTTATAACCATGAAATTTTTTGTTCATATACTATGGTCATCTTAATACAAAAATCATCACTATTTCCGATCGTAGGAATAAGATATACATATGTATATAAAAATTCTGAAATATGAGCAAGAAGACACTGGAGATCAACTGTTTTCTTATAAAAATTTTAAATGTGGTCTATACTTAAAAATTTAAAAAATAAATTTAAAACACCAAGTTTTGTGCAGCGGCTCTATTCTGTAGCTCCCTGAAATACAAGCTATCGCTAAAAAAAATCTCTAAACTCAACTGAACGATGTTTAGTGATGAGTGTACCGGCATACACTGCACTGCTGAAAATTGATTTTTGGCGCCATGGCTTAAATTTTAATTTTTCGTTTCCTTAAAGAAGTAAAAAAGTAAAAAGCTTCAAAAAATATAATTCAACAATAGTATGTTTATAGTAACCATTTCACTCGATCGATTCGTTAATAATTTGTCATATTGAGCCCCACCATTTTGGAATAGAAGTTAAAAGTAGCAGAGCTAGAGGGTCTAGTTTTCGATCCGCTAACCATTTTTACTGAACTAATACTACGTCTTAATAAATTTTCTACTCCCGTTTCAACCATCCTCATAGTGGCACTGCATTCTTGCACAACTTCCAATATGTATATTATTTTCATTAATCTTTCCCTTCATTCTCACCATTCGTGAGACAACACATTTTCAGCGCATTTTTAAATAAAATTCTAGTGCACCCAAATGTTTGTAAATGTTCGTTGAACTCTGGTGTGGCTTCCTGTTTGGTTTTTGTTCCTTTTTTATTTTTACTGTGACATGTTTTGTGATTATGAAATATGACATGTAATCAGAAACATGTTTTTGGTTTTCAAATGATAAAAATAGAAGATTCGTTTTAATTAGTATCATGACACATGAGTGATTGCGGTCAAAAGTAAAGAAAAGGCAAAAAATTGGATTATATTTTTGTTTGACAAAAAAAAAAAAACAAATCAAACAAATCAACAAAATGGGAAGAACATGTTGTGGAAATCGGGTCCTTATCAAAATAAGTGTAGTCTTATGGTTATTTAAACGTTTTTGTTTCACTTAATTTCACTCCATGTCTTTTACGTGTAAATTTATCAAATTATAAACACATTTTTGAAGCTTTTGATATCAAGCTCCTCGCTGGTAGAGTCCCTGGGGTCGCAGGTTCAATCCCTGCCGAAGCTTCTGGTTGTGGATGTAGACAAGCAAAAAAAAATTTTGTGTGTGTTTTATTAGAAAAATCACATAAGAAATAAACTAATCGAAATATTAACCATGAAAAATTAGTGCTATAAATTCTTGTCAACCCTTTAAAAACTAAACAAACTTGAATATTTCTACTTTAACAAGCTTCTGTTCATAAAATTTTTTAACTTTCCCTTAATTTGTTTTGAAATCAATCTTTAAAGAAAAAGGTTGAAACAAAGTCAAGCAACAACTGGTCACTGAAACCAAAACTTGCACACTTGTGTCTGTCTCTCAAAGTCTTTATTGTGCTAAATCTTCTTTCACGTTTCATTGTTAAGCCTTTATTCTTTTATTTCTTGCTGGGGTTTCTTACTGCCGGCAGCCTTTGCATGAAATGTCCACCTTGCCCAGAGTTGTTATTGGCAGGCATTAGATTTATAGTATTTTTGCAGGACAATTGAAGAGCAAAAAAATATATGCTGTTTTGAAAAAGAAGTAATCAAATCTCTGAGATGTGAAAGAAAATACAAGAAACCCTTCTATTGGTTTTAAAAATGAAAGCCATAAAAAAATTGTTGCATAAATGGATTAAATTATGTTGCTTATGTTGGAACCGCATAGGAAAACAAAATTTAAAGTTAAATCTACAAGGCAAAAAATACCTTAAATTTAGTTTAAAAAATACAATTAAATTTCCCAGGTATTTCGTTTTTTTTTTTTTTTCAATAAAACTTTTTACAACTTTTCTTCAAGTTTACGCTTTGCCGTTTAAGTGACATTACCAACCATAAAACAAAATGTTATCAGCTTTGTTTTCTGTTTTAAACTGCTGATAAGGATATGTATGTATATTATTTTTTCCATTCATTTTTAAGCATCAGCAGATAAATGCTCACACACAAACACAAAAGTATCTGCCAGAACCCCATATAGGCATTTTAAAAACAAAATAAAATCCTGTTTGTTTTTAGTTTAACTTCAAACTGTTTTGTGCTGTGTTTCCTTATCAGATTAAAGCTTCAACAGCAGCAATAGTTGTAGTTTGCGCATAACACATATGTATGTAAATGTTCAATTCACAAAATTTAATAGCAACTTAAAAAAAAGGAGTATGGGACGCTATAGCAAAGCTAAAATGCATTATTTAAGGAAAACAGCAGAAATTAAATTTTTTTTAGAAAAAGGATATATGGGGAGTAGACATATCCTTGCAGCGAATGAAGAAAAATTTTCTGTGGTATCAAAAGCCTAAAATTGGGAACCATTTATGAATTTGCACTAAACTTGCAATAAAAATGCTGAGAAAATGCTGTTTTTGAGAAAAAGGATATATGAGAGGCAGCTATGTCCTTTCGCCAAATGAAGCGAAATTTTAAGGGAAGATAAAACCTTTTAATCGCTAACTATTTCTGCATTTTCAAAGAAGTCTAATTTAAAATGTAGTAAAAATTTAGCTTTTAAGAAAAAGGATATATGGAAGGTAGTTCATTTATTGCAGCGACTACGCAAACTACGCATTTCTAATAAATCATATATGAAATTAAAGTCATTTTCATTAAAAAATCAGAAGAAGCTCATTTTTGAAAAAAAAAAGTATAAACGGAGTTCCTTACGCCGAATTAAAGGATATTTTCGGAAGAGCAACAATAACATATTTAAATAGTTTTTTTTAGGTTTTCTGCAAATACTAAAAAAAAATTAAAATAATAAAAGTTAAAACCAAAATTAAATTTTTTAGCAAAAGCATGGCTGGAAGTCCTCTCACCGAATAACACAAAATTGATAGCAAAGATAAAATACACCGTTTGAGTGCATGATATATGTATGCAGCACTAAGCTTTCTAATTGCCAAATTTGTGAAAATTTAATTTTTCACAAAAAGGATATATGGGATGCAGGAAAATCCTTGCAACAAATAAAACCCAATTTCAACTACAGCTAAAGTCCCTTATTTGGGAACTCTTGGTGAACTATCAATGCATTCTAAACAAACATACAGCGAAAATTTAGTTTTTGAAAAAAAGGATATGAATGAAAGTAACACGAAATCACCTTAAATTTACAGCAAAGCACAAATTCTCATTCTTAAAAAGTTTTATATGAAGTTTTAGTGCTTTCTAATTGAAACGGCAAAGAAAATTTCAACCTTCAGAAAAAGGATATATATGACATAAGCGAATCCTTGGGCCATATTAAACCAATTATTCAAGTACAGCTAAAGCTGCTTATTTAGGAATTTTTTTTGGTAAATTTTCAGTGCATTCTCATCGAAAAATTTTTTTTTTTTATTAATTTTTAAGAAAAAGGATATATAGGAGATAAGGTGTCCTTATGCAAAATAATTTAAAATTTAGAGCAAACCATAAATTTGAAGTTTTAGTAAGTTATTTATAAAGTTTAAGCGATTTTTAATTGAACCCAAAAATAAAATTTGAATTTTCGGAAAAAGGATATATGAAACATAAGCGAGTCCGTAAGCCAAATGAATTCAAATTTTAAGTAGAGCTAAAGCATCTTATTTAGAAACTTTTTATGAATTTGTACTACACTCTAATCGAAAAGACAGAGAAATTTTGGTTTTTGAGAAAAAGGATATGGGGAAAGTAACAGTCTGCTGATACCAAAGGAGAGAAAATTAACAGCAAAGCACAAATTCTCTTTTTTAATAAGTTATATAAGTGCTTTCTAATTGAAACGACAGCGAAAATTCATTTTTTCAGAAAAAGGATACATGCGACGCAAGCCAAATGAAACCAAATTTCGAGTAGAGCTAAAGTCTCTTATTTAGGAACTTTTTATGCAGTTTCAGTACACTGCAATCAGAAATGCAGCAAAAATCTAGTTTTTGAGGAAATAGATACATGGGAGGCAACAGTCTGCTTTTACGAAATGACAGCCAGGCACAAATTTCAATTTTTAGTAAGTGATATATGAAGTTTTACACCGGGATTCATAAAAAATAAAACGTTGTTCAAATACATTTTAGAAAAAATTTTATATGAAAAATTTGTTGTAAAATGTGTTTCAACAATGTTTTATTGTTTATGAATACCGGTGTTAGTGTTTTAAAGTTTTAAAAAATAAATAATAAAAATATATAATAAAAATTTAATAAAAATTCATTTTTCAGAAAAAGTATATATTGGAAGTAGGCTAGTGTGCTTATAACAAATGGCACCAAATTGCGAGCAAAGCTATAGTTGCTTATTTAGAAAGTTTTTCTGAGCTCAGATCATTCTAAATTTTCAAAATGCGCCAGGGAACTCCTTACTGCATCAATGAGCGCATACCATTTTTATTTCACTAATTCCAAATTAGATATTAATTTTCATCAGTTTCTAGGCATCTCATCTTAAAACCCTTGCCACTTCAATATGAATATCGTGTATAAAAATAATGGCCAATATCATGTGAATACATTCTTTTTACAAACATTTAAGATAAGTACCTGTCAGCAGCATATTTCCTAAATAACCGTTTATTTGTAAAGTTTGCTATATTTTTATTTTGCAAAACTTCGCTTTTCCTTAGATATATCCTTAAACGTGCTGTGTAGTTTGCTTTAAAAGTATTCCTTGAAAAAAAAAAAAAAAAAACTCAGCAAAATGCTTGAAAACGTGCTTATGATGTTTGTAAGATATCAAGTATTTCAATTATTATGAAAATAAAATTAAAAAATAAACTTGAATATTATGAGCTTGTTAAGTAAAAAAGCAAAAAATAAAAAAACAGTATCGCAGTAAAACTCCAGAAATTTAAAATGTCAAAACGTTAGAGCAAAACAAAAACGGCCAGGACCTGGTATACAATAAATGCCAAGTGGTCATTTTTGTTCTTGCTACCAGTTTAAGAGTTAAGCTTGAATCTGTTAGGCTGGTATTTTAATTAAGCAACAATGACGCGAATTTTGTTTTTGTGTTTTACATTTCATAATGATGATTTACATAAATAAAAAGTACACACATTTTTGAGTGCACCTTTAATGCCTCTGAATATTGATGTAAATTGTCAGCGCCAAACTCGTTTATTTTTGCCAGTTTATGCATTAATATTATATAAAATATTAGCGTTCATATTTTACTACCGACTTATGTATGAGTATATCGCGATCATTGTAATTTTTTCAAAGCTTTAACTTTTACAAACGCAATGCACATGTTTGCATATTTTATAACGTAGAAAACCGAAAAAACGTTAGGAAAGCAATTTTATTTTTAAATATTTTTCATTTATACATAAATGTAAATTGCTGGGCATCAAACTTAATAAGGATTTTACGAGTTTTTCAATTGAATTTAGAATTAAGTAAAATGTTAAAAAAAAACATTTTATTTCTGTGAAAGAAAAAAACTAAATATATGTATATTAAATAAATTTGTATTAAAGTTTGATGTAAAAGCTCGGCAACTTCAGCTGCTGGAAAAAAGGCCAACTTTATTCTGAAAAGCATACATCGTCGAAGTGATTATAAACCTCAAATTTGGTAATAGTTTATTAGACCATCTACTTTTGAAACATTTAATGCGATTTTAGAGATAACTAAATTTAAATGTGATTTTAAGCTGTGGATGTGGATTTAAATTCACATCAAAAATGTTAAAATCACGTCGTATTTAAATTCGACATATGATATTACTTCATATGTGATTTCAAATCCACATGTGATTTTGAATTCGCATGTGATTTCAATTACACATGTAATTTTGCATTCATATGTGATTTTAAATTTATGTGCTATTTGATATTTACATATCGTTTTAAATGTAGTTATTGTTCGAACTTCATTTGTGATTTTAATTCGCATGTGTTTTTAAGTTCACATGTGACTTAAAATTTACACTAGGTCTTAGGCTCTGACATAAGTATTTATAAAGTCACATATAATTCAAAACTCAGTTGTGGCTCTTAATTGACATACAACTCCAGATTTAAAAAAGAAATCAATTCGCATGCCGTTTTAAATTCAGTTGTCATCCTTAACCCATTAATGAGTCTAAATTAACATCTGTTTTCAAATTGCATGTGATAAAATCGCATGAGTCTTTTAATTTACATGCCAAAATAACAGGGCGTAATTTTTCTTGAGCAATTCCAAAACATCTATTCTAAATCACACCTTAAATGGATATGTGATTTTCAATCGCATGTAATTTAAAATTTTTAAAAGACTTTTAATTGCAATTTATTAAATCCACAAGTAAATTGCAAATCGCTAGCGCACTTAAAATCATATTTTATGTTAATATTACAGGCGAATTTTAACTCATAAGCTAACTCTAACTAACCTGTGAATTTAAAATCACATCTGAATTTAAAACCACATTTTCAAAAAATATATTTCAAAATCATATACGACCCCAAAATCACTCTAACTAACACATGAACTTAAAACCACATACGGTTTCAAAACCATATACGACCCCAAAATCACTCAGAACAGCAAGAAATTGTGCACGATGTGTCATATTTTTTTTTTTGTGGTTTGAAATCCTTTTTGTCATTGATAATTTTTTATTAGGCTTTTAACGTCGGTTTTACTTCCACTTCATAAGTTAACTCTAACTAACAGGTGAATTTAAAATCAAATCTGAATTTAAAACCACTTACGTTTTCAAAATCATATACCACCCCTTTTCTTTTTTTTTGTGGTTTGAAATACTTTTGTCATTTATAATTATTTATTAGGCTCTTAACATCGGTTTTACTTCCACCAATTTGAGCAAGATTTTTTTCTTGTAATAATTTTGTATACAATGCAATTTAGTTATAACCTGAGTTTGAGGCAGGGTGGGTGCTGATAATCATGACTTTAAACTAGGAAGTGATTTCAAGATTACTCACATGAAATTGAAAGTTTTTTAAAATCTTGTTTAAATTAAAAATCACAAATTTTTGTTCTGTTTGACAAGTTTAACGTAAGTTTTTGTCTTGTAAACTAAGAATCTCTAGTAAATTTCAATAGTCAATAAACTAAAACCACACGCAAATTGAAAACCACGTGTGTGTTTAAAGTCTTAAGTTATTTTTATTAATACAGACGACTGTATTAGTGTAAACTCACAATTGAAATTTAATATTACATGCAAATTTCAAATCACAAGAGAATGCAAAACGACATGTGGATTTAAATACACTAGCAGCTTTACGCCCACATATGAATTTAAAATCACTTACACAATTTATTATTGTTTTAAATGATTTTAAGGCCGTGCATGATTTTAAAATTCACATGCGATTTTTAATTCACACATGATTATAAAATCACTTGTAAATTTAAATTCCAAAAAAAATTATTAAAATAACCTATAATTTTAGGGGATTTTCAGATTTTATGTTTTTGAATTTACTCACTACTGGTATTAAATTTTCACAAAATTTTAAAATCACATGTGCTTCAAAATCATGTGATTTTCTGCTTACATCTATTACTTGGACTAAACATTATTTGTATAACACATAAAGTTTTGAATTTCTGTACCCATAAAAACCATTGAAAGTTTATTCAACTTTTTTAACAACAAAAAATTATTTGCTCATAAATATTTATAAATTTGCAATGATTGTTTTATTCCATTGTGTGAATTTTGAAATGTTTAAAATAGAAGCACTTCATAAAACTAAAATCCTCTGGGTGTCTTTTGCTTACAATTTTTATTTTGTAATTATAGAAAATTCAAACCAATGCGTTTAAACTTTGTATTATTTAGTTTATTATTCTATGCATATTTATATGATCCTCCATAACTGCGAGGTGTTCTGGCTTTAATGTGTGTGGCTGGATTTTCCAGCTTAATATCTGGTTTTTCATCATCATTTTCATTTAAATATTTGCTTTATAATGTTGATTGTACTTCAGACCACTATTTTGTTTATTATTTAGAGCAAATTATTTGAAGCCTGATTTTAAATGTATTCATGGACATCAACAAATTTTAAGCACTAGATTGAAGCTTTTTTTCAAATAAAGAAAATGTCATGGTTTTTTTGCAATCCGTCCCGAAGCCTTGCCACAAAAGTGGGATGTGGTGATGGGAGATTTGACGAAAAAAGAACTGCGTATAAAATTGGGCTGACATTGTTTTACACAACCAGCTCTTTGAAATTAATGCAGCTCCCTTGATTTTGCTTTATATCACTCGTTTTGTCACGTAAAAATTAAATCTCTTAGTGGATGCCTACAATACCAATTTAAAATTAAAGCTTTTAACATCTTGTCTATTTTGCTTTGCTTATCTTGCTGCAAAAACTTTGCCAATTTAATTGTTGTAGCTATGTGGATTACATAATTGCAAAAAATAAAATGCTTAAGTTCTTTGTAAAAAAAAAAAATTTTTGTTGATTTTTCTATTATTACTTTTTCTATTGCAGCAATCAAGTCTAGTAGAAAACACAAAAAAGTAACAAGCATCACTTGATGTTTTGAAAAGTCATCTCGGAACTTCATTTTGAGGGGGCAGTATACATATCATTATATAAAGCAATATGTGCCTAAATTGGCGTAATTAAAACTCATATGCCAATTCAAATGTACTTGTGATTTTAAAAGTACATGTGTCCTTAAATTCAAATATCATTCTAAGCTCGTGAATACTATTTCACAATTTGATTTTTACATGTGATTTTCAACTCACTTTCGATTTAAAATTTACACATGCTTCAAGAAACAAACGTAATATTAATCAAATCAAATCAGTGATTATAGAATCTTATGCTAAATAGAAATCGGCACTAAATTTGAGATCTCAAGTGAATTTCGAATCACACGTAAATCTAAGATCTCATGAAAAATCAAAACCACATGTGAATTTAAAATCACATATGACTATAAAATAATATGTGAATTTAAGCTATTGTAGAAATTCAAAATTACAATTAGAAATCACAAGTGAACTTAAAGTCTCAAGCGAATTTGAAAACACAAGTGAATTTAAGAACACGTTGGAGCAAAACAACCGATTTCAAAACTACAAGTGAATTTAGAATCACAAACAAATTTTAAACCACACACAAATTAAAATAAATTTGAAGCCACAAGCAAAATTAAATTTGAAAAGCAAATTTCAAATCGTAGGTGAATTTAAGACCACAAACAAATTTAAAATCGCCAGCGAATTTAAAACTGCAATTGAAATTAAGTTCACAAACGAGTTTAAAAGCACAAGGGAATTTAAAATCACAGGTGACCTTTCAATTACATGGAAATTTAAAGTCACGTAAAAAAGTTTAACTACACCTCAATCAGAAATCACTTTTGGATATATATGAATTTGGAATCACATAACACTTTAATATTTGACCTGAACACATGCATATAAAATTACTAACGAATTTGATATCATAGGAGAATTCCAAATCACAAGAGTGTTAAAATCGAATGGAAATTTAAGACCGCACACATCTGTGTATTTATAAATACATCTAAATTAAAACTCATATCTGGACATACTAATTAATTTCTCATGTGAATTTCAAATCACAAATGAATTTAAAATCTCTTATTACTTTAAAATCATATTTGAATTTATAGTCATCTATAAATTTATAGCCAGCTAAACCCGAAAACTACAGTTACTTGTTGTTTTGAAGTTGAGTTAAAGATTTGAAATATTTTGTGATTTGAAATCTATCGTGATTTTTAAAGTATATATAGTCTTACAAGTAGATTTGGGCTCTCATTAGTTTTTTTTTTTTTTTAATTTATACGTAATTTTCAAATCATTTGTTATGGTAATACCACATGTGATATCAATATCACATGCGATTTTAAAAACACATATGTGTAAATTTAATACCATTAGTGATTGTAAGGTCATGTGTATTTGTAAAAACACATACATTTTTGAATTCCCATGTTATTCTGAATTAACATATAATGCTAGTGAAAAACGTGCGGTCTTAAATACACTTCTAGTTACATTTTTGGGGATTTCCAATCCGCATGTGCTATTGATATTACAAGTGACTTTTATCTGGCATGTGATTCTGAGTGCACACGGGAATTGAAGCTCTTAAGCTAATTCAAATCCACATGTTTTCAGTCAGAATTACGTTTTTATTCACTTTTGTGAGCTTTTAGCTCAAATTAATTCTATGGTCTATCATTATTATGCTTGTCTGGTTTCACTATTTCTGTTTGAGCATTTACAAAGCAACTACAAACATTAGCAAATTAGTTGCATAACAATTGTGAATCAACTGTTTGTTTTAGTTCGCCCAAAATTCTTTTGCTGTTTGGCAAACTCAAGATTTACTATTCAATTCCTGGGCGTGAGTGCTTGGTCGTGAACGACCCTAATTTATAAAGGGTTGCAGTTATTTCAGCATTTTATTTAATTATTTATTAGATTGCTTTGCTTTCTAATTTATGTGATTTCAAAGCTTAAATATTTTATTCAATTATATATTTACTACTTACTAACGACAACAACAACAACTAAATGAATTTGGAGTCACATGAGAGCCCAACAAGTATTTATGGGTTAAAGAAAACTTGAAACTTGCAGTTTTTATGACACTCACCTGATAATCCATTGAATTTCCATAACCCATGTGATTACAGGAGCATGAACACTGTTTGATATGTGCTTCAAGTTCATCATCGTCTGCAATTAGCGATGACGAGGTAGTGCTCTTCAAGCCATCCAACAAATGCGGCAGATGTTGTTGTTGGGTCTGTAAATGCTGTGCACGATATGCTCGATTCAGTAAATGTTGTTGTATCTGTTGCTGTTGCTGAAGATAATGATGTAAATCACTGGAACACATTTGATTACAATGTTGTGGCGGCTGTTGCTCTTGAGTTAAATCACCAGTTGTGCTGCTGTTGTCACCATAAGGCATCGTTAGACCACACGCATCAGCACTTGAAGATGTGTTTTTGCCCGGCTTAACAGTTCTCAGGGAGGATTTGTTGGGGTTGGTGGAACTTATGTTATTATAATCTAAATATGTTGTGAAGGGGGCATCAAAGGAGGAAGACTTTAACAGCAGTCTGTTATTAACATAACGCAACTGTGAGTTGTGTTGATTTTCTAGTTGTTGTTGTTGTTGTTGTTGTTGTTGTTGTTTTGTTTCCAGTGTATCCTGTTGTAAACTTGAATTTCGTTTTAGGGTTTGTGCTCTGAGAAGTTTTTCGCCCGAAAAGCTTTTGCGTCGTGAGAGCATGTTGTGAAAAGCTTCATAAGCAACAGTTTCTTCGTTGGCATTTTCTGTGGCTGCAGTTAAACCGCTTAAATTGTAATGATTTAAAGTAAAGTACTTGGGAAAATCAGATGAGCCACTGCCACTACTAATACCGACGACACTAGTTGCTGCTATATCGGGAGGAGGATGAGAGTAGTGAAGCGGCTTGTCATGTATTGTGTGCTCCTGTAAAGAAGGTGGCTGTGCTTTAACGGCGCTAGAAGCAGCATTTAACATTAAACTCATCATTTCCATTGAATCCATAGCCAAAGGCACCGAGCAAGAGCCAGTTTCGGTGTTTGCATCTTCCAAATCTGTTGCTTCAGCAGGTTTTGGCTGCAGATTTTGTGTGTCTTCACGTTCTCCTTCAATTTGCTGAATGCAACCCATCGGCTGTGTTTCTTCGGAGCCCAGCTCATCTGAAGTGTTGGACTCCAGCTCTGTATTCAAAAGTTTTCTTTGCTTCATATTCTGTTGATGCTGTTGCGTTATGGAGTTGGCTGTTGAGTGTATGCCATACTTCCAGTAGGTTTTATTTGTGCCTGCTATGCGTTGCAAAGTACGGCTTCTGTTTAGAGCCTCCTGTTTGCGTTCTTGCTTTTGTTTTTCCATTTGCTGTAAAGTCTTAAAGGCTTTCCTAACTTGTGGCTGGGAATGGTGCAAAGTGTTGCAACGTCTTGTGGGGGGCGGTGTGTACATGGGTGATGGTGAGCCATGGCGACTGGGGGAATTTGTGGCACTGCCTTTCTTTGTTGTCTTCTTAAAGCTGCCAGTGCCGCTGCCGCCACTCAAGCGGTTTGTCAGTGAGTGTGCTGATAATGATAAAACTTTAGTAAATTTAAGTCTTCCTCCGCCACTATCTTGGCTTGACTTGGCTTTGCTTTTGTGCAAGTGCTGCTGGTTGTGATGCTCGTTGATAGTGGGTAATTTGAGTAATTGCTGTGCCTGTAATTGTATATAATTTGTTGCATTGCCTGCTGTTGCATTCACTGTTGACTGTTGGCTTCTTTCGCGCTCTGTTAGAGCCGAGTGAATTAAGTGCTGAGCATTAATTTGTTTCACTTGAATGGGTGGGGAGGGCGGCTCAAAGAGTGATTTTTGTGATAAGGCTAAGAACTCTTTTTGTTCTTCCTCCTCAAGTGCTTTAAGGGCACGTAAATCCCATTCGCCGGATGTCATTAAAGAAAAGTTTGTTGTTATTTTATGATTTTTCTTTTGTCTCTACTAATTATAACAATGAATTTTATTTAGCTGTAATTTTATGCTTTCTTTGCTTTAACGTGTTCATTTAACTTTAGTATTCTTATTTCGTTGAAAAATGTATCTTTTCTCTTAAAGTTGTATCGAAGAAACAGTTCTTTGAAATTTTAAATAATTTTTTTCTATGCTTCACATAAACACAGTTTTTAAGAATTATAAGCTGTGGAAAGAAGCAAAAAAAAATCATTATATATCCTGGCTGTTAGAATAAATATATATATGTATTATATTTATTAAAAATTTAAGCATTTTTTTTAACAAACATGACAAACAATACAATCTTTAGAAAAAAAAAATGTTTTTTTTTAATTTTTTAATGAAATTCGATTAATTATTCGAATGATTATTTCAAAAAATAGTCGAACAAATATTATAATAATTATGTTCAATAAACATAACACAAAACAATATCAAATTAAAAGGAGAAAATTGATTTTTTAAAGTTTTTTCTAGAAACTTTGTTAAATAATTGAATAATTATTCGTTAGATATTCGAATAAAAATTCTAATATTTAAATTTTAAGAGCCAAATTTGGAGGAGAACTTTTTCTAGTGCTATCAAATATGTAGACTTATTCACTACTCACATAAAATTTTAACAAAAATATACGAGTATATACTCGAATGTTTGCACTACAAATAATAGCAGCAACGTTGGAGCAAAACAACTTTCAAAAATCTAACTATGGCAGAGAAGAACTGTCTTAAGTTTATAAAATGTATGCTCGATTACGTATAATCGAATGATGCAACAATACTATTTGACCAAGTATTCAATTATTAATTTTTAATATTTACGTAATAAAAAAAAATGGGCAAGAATATTTTAAAAAGATAAAATACATATAAAAATATCGAATAATTACTCGTAAAGTCGCTGGAATAGCTTATCAAGAAATTAATAAATATAAATCATTAAATATTTAAAGGAAAGGCGAAATTAACTATTCAAAGAAACTAAAAATAAAATAAAAATTCAAATACAAAAAATATTCGAATAACTACTCGATTAAAAGTTATTACGATCATTTAACACAAAAAGAAACTGGCAAATAAAATATTTTTAGTGGTAAAAAATAACAATAAAAGCGATTAACTGATCGATTAGTTATTCGATTAATTATTCGAACATTTATCTACATTACTAAATATTGTTTTATAAGGCTTCTGTTGTTTCTTCGCACTCACTACCACTACTTGGCTTGGATTAGCTTATTTCACTTGAAATGTCGTCGCACGTTTTATTTCTATTTCTTTAAAAGAAAATGGCAACTCAAAAATATCAGCCAGTTTTTCATCGAATAGCCTTCACTCATCAAACAAAACCCAAAAGTTTATTTGTGAACTCCCTTCTTATCACTCATCCAAGTTTGATCTTACGCAAAGCCAATAATAAAACAAAATGTATTCCCTTTCGTGAAAATAAGTAAATCGTAGCAATGAGTTCCAAAACATTGTTGCATTAGTTTAATTATGTAATTTGCAGAAACATTTATTTTATCTCACAACAAACTTTGTCTCGCTTAAAAGCAAAGAAAGTTTATCTTTCCTTGGGAGCTGTAAAAGTAACCTTTAATGTGACCTAAAACAGAAATTTATATTACCAAAACTATTTAGCAAAAGAGAAAACCCTCGTATTTTATGCATAAAATTGCAGCAAAACTTTTGTTTCATTGGAGGCAAAAACAAAAAAAGTAAATAAACTGAACAACGAGAATACCAGAAATAAGTTCCAAAAACATACTTGTACTGCACCAAAATGACAAAGCAAAAGTAGTTTGCTATTTTACTGCTTTTATTTAATTTATTACTTTTACTTTTTTATTTTACGAGCTGCGGTTTGTGCTTTTAAAGTACACTCAAAAAAAAAAGTTACTTCATAGGGCAGAAATATGTATCTCTATTACCAACCGTGTGTCATTCTAAACACTAATCAAGTATAAAACTTTAATTGTTGTTTTTTTTTTTTTTTGGTCTCATTAAGAAACAAAGAATTAACTTATGTTCTTGGAAAAGTAGGAAATATTCTTGGCGCCATTTCTTAAAATTGTAGTCAACTTAATTTTGTGTATTGAAGCAGAAAAGTTTGGGTTTGGTCTGCAAAAACAACAACAACAACAACAACAAAAACAAGCTGACTGAAAGGTACAGTTTCAAGCAAAAAGAACAACTAAAGACAATGAATAAAATGTCGAAGTTTCTCAGAAGTCGTAAACACAAAATCAGCTGAAAGGAAAATAAAAAACAGACTGGAAATGAAAATAAATGGTTAAATAAGAGTTTAATACACCCATGAATTTGTGTGACAAATAAACTTTGTTCTTGACTCGCTTAAATTTAAAAAGAAATTCAGAAGGTTTAAGGGCCTGACAAGTAGTTTAAATGACTGAAAAGAAAGAATATATTTGCTTCTTGCAAAGTCATTAACTAAATCACAAATTTTGCTCCATCTCAGAATTAAAATTATAGGAATTATAAAAAAATTTATTGAACTCAAGTTCGTAATCGCAACATTTTTATTTTAACAGCTTTTCTTCCACATTTAGGGCAATAAATATGATTGCAATTGCTCTAAATACATTGATTGGTATCGCTTGCTATAGTTGCAGTAATAACTGAAATAAAGATTGATTGAAAAAATGTTGCACTCATTCAACGATTGCAAAATTGATTGCAAACTGAATTTCTGTAAATTTGAGGCAGTATTTATTATATTGCAATAAAACGTGCGATAGACACATATTGTTAGCTAAAATGCAAAATTATGTAACGAAAATCAGTTATTACTATATATGTATATGCTCCTATTTGCTTTCAGAGTAATCAAAGACGCTCCTCAAAGACGCAAATCAATAATAGAATTGGCAATAGGAAATAAAATCTGAAAATTCTTCTATTTTGTTTGATATTAATAGCAGTTAGCGGTGGGCCCATGCAAATCTGTATTTATAAATTTGAAATTCAAGCAGTTTATGTATTAACTTTGGCTGGGGGACAACCAGCTGTTTCTGCTATTTTTCTTTGCACTCGCAGAAAAACAGATACAACAACATTTTTGAAATTTTTTGAATAGTTTTTTTTTTAAGTACAGAAAATGCAAAAATGTTTGTAAAGTGCGCCTTATGAACAAAATTTTTTTCAACTTAGAAAAACCTCTACAAAAAATATGCAAATTCCAAAAAATGAGTCACTAAGGCCCAACGAGATACACAAGAAACTAAATTACAACAGCAAAAGCGACGTGGTGGCTGTAAAGCGGCAATAATATGTACCCCAGCCAATGAGTCTTCAATTTTACATTTCTAGTCATCTTGAAAAATGTTGATCACACCAATTTCACCACAAAAAAAATCATTCTCAATTTTGAGGAAGTTAAAACTGAACTACAAGCCCTGATCAAACTATAAACAATAGTGACTTACACAATTGGGCTTTTTAAATTGATTTTACTCACACAGAATTGATAAAGATTTTTCGTGGGGAAAAAAAATATTGATCACTAAATTTGTAGCAAAAAATCTTTAACAATTCAGAGCAACTAAAATTGAACTAGAAAGCCCGATAAATTAATTTAATGTTTAAGTTACAACTTTTTTCAAAATAATATCAGAGCGGAGAAGCGAAAGTCCAAAAAAAATTTGATAATTGCAAAAAATTGTTTGCTAACTTCAAACAAAAACCAGCACAGCATGGTAAAAAACAAATCGCTAACAGTAAACTGCAGTATATTTTTCACACTACTAAGCAGTATTATACAAGGTAGCTTTTAGGAAGTGCGAAAACCTGCGAAAAATTAAAAATAAAACCTGCAAAAATTACTGAAAACAACGACATGTTGAAAATTTTAAGCAAATAAAAGCTGACAATAGTATGAAAAACAAATCACATAAATTAGACAGCAATATTTTTTCGACATTTTAAAACCGTATCAAAGTAGGTTACGTTTGAAGAAGAGCGAAAGCCCGCGAAATATGCTTGTTGTAAAAAATTTTATGTTTTCTTTGTCTTATTCAGTTAACATTAATCACCAACAATGTATATAATGAACTTAAGCCTGATAAGTGTAATGCAAAAGACTGCCCAAGGAAAAGTTTTTGCGAGTTCAAGTAATTTGGTGCACTAATAGAAATGTTTGCAATTATCTAGCGTTTGTCCATGTTTTGTCCATGTCATCCTCAGCGTTTTGAAGAACTTTCTCAAGTTTATTCTCGCACTTCTTATTTGTTATTTGAAAAAAAAAAAAACCAAAATTAAATATTGTTTTTTAAAAAAATTCATTACGATAATTAGCACTTGCTGCACAGAATAATATTTTCCAATTTCAATCAAATAATATTGACTTTTAAGTTGCTGCATGAAAACTAAGAAATATTTCAATTCTTGTTGTACTCTTTCAACTATTTAACATTTCAACTAAACACTATTGTAAATCAATTTTTTTAAATTTTCATATTTTTTGCTCTTTTTATTTTTGTTGTGAAAAAATTCTTAGTTTTTTTTTTTTAATTTGGTTAGCAGTTGTTGTTGCTCAACAGGAACTTGATACACTATTTCAGTCAGTTCAATTCTTTTGAATATTACTTTGGAAACAATTTTTCGATTTGGCTTTAAAAACGTATTTTTTTTTAATTTTGTATCGGAAAATTCATATTTAAAAAATTAATTTAAAAAAAAATTGTGTACACAAAAATTTGTTTTCGGTTTTTTTTCTCACGAGCTTGAAGGATATCAGCAAATTGATGGCCATTCAATCCACAAGCAAATCAAATAGAAGAAAGTAAATGCTTTACATTTCAGGAACCATGCAGAAGAATTTCTTAAAGTTGATTTTGGTGGCCTTTTTTAATTGAACCCCACTGCTAAATAATTTGTATTAAATAATTGGTTGACAAAACAAACAAAACATACGCAGCTGGCGATATGCATATTAGAGCACTCAGCTGATCGCTAGTGTACCATATATTAGTTTTTAATGTCACTTTTTATTATTTTTTCTTTTGTCATTTTTTTTCCTTATAATTTAATTTTCATTTTATTTCATTTATTATATTCGATATTTTAACTAGAATATAAACAAAACTTTTTTAATTAATTGCTAATTATTGTTATATTTTTTTTTCTTGGGCATTTTCATTGTATACTTATTAAAATTATTAATTGGACCTTAGGCTCTTTATTTTTTTTTTCATTTATATAAAAACAATAAATTAAAACTTTGAAAAGTTTCTCATGGAATAAGCCGATTAACAAATATGCCCAAATAAAATAACCCAGGGAACACAAAAGGTTTATTCACATTTTTTTCTTTTGCGAAAGGAATGCACAGCTCAGTTATCAGCTTGAAATTTTATTTGCAAGTAATTTTGTCACTTATACAAATCTAAAAAATACGCTTTTCTTGCCTCCTTTAAAAATGTTGATTACTAAAATTTACCACACCAAAAAAAAAAAAACTCATTCTCCATTGTGAGGAAGTAAAACCGAACTTGAGAACTTCAAAAACGTGTGCAAAACTATAAAACAAATATTATTAGCTACTGTTCAGTTATTTTTTTTTTTTAATATTATGTACATACGCCTAATGTCATTTGCTTTCATATTTCATATTTGTGCACCAGAATTTCTTATGTAGCATATATCGCAAGAAATCATAAAACAAGTCTCTATTAAAAAAAAAAAATATTCAGTTCACTTCTATTCTCCAAACAGAAACACATCACGTGCTTAACTGTTGCATATAAAACATAAACACGCACTATGAATGAAACATAAGCTTCATAGTTTGCTAACAAAATGTTTATATAAAACTTATATGGATATTGGAAGTAAATGGAAATAAAAACCTCTTTGCACACATTTTACCAATTTTTTTTGCTGCTATTTTTGCTTTAGAAATATTACAAAAAGCAACAATTGTGTAAATTTACGCACAAACTAATACATATGTATGTATGTATATTGCTAAGTATCTCAGAGAAAGAAAAAAAAACACAATACTAAGCCAACGGATTTAACAAGCACCAAACAAACGCACCTCTCATACGTATACATGACTTTACATATGTAACGAATATTCCACATACGCACCCGCACACATTCTCACAAAGTTCAGCATGTCACGTTATATAGCAACAACAACAATGCATCGCTTGTACATTATTGAGTAGGTTAGTAGTAAATATCGAACAGTCGCTTTTGATGTTGTAGTTCTTATTGTTGTTCATAAAGCAACAACTAAGCACATTCTCTTTAAAGCACGCACACACACACACACGTACACACTTAAGTTGATGAGTTTTTCTCGTAAAACAACAACTTTCATTATTGTGCTGTTCTTATTCGTTTTTTGTTTGTTTATTTTTTTTTTCTTTTTAATTTTATTAACATTTACACCGTATTGTTGCTGTTCATGACCGTTTGGCAGCATAAAAATTGTTTAACTGAATTGTAACTCATACAAACAAAAGTTTTTATACCTTTATCTTGTTCTTCTTATTGTTTGGCTTTTACAGTTACTACTTCAAGCTGACTCATACCTCAACAGAGCAACAGACATAATTAACAACAGCGTGAGTATATGTATGTATGTGTAACAGCAACGTTGCTCACTAACAGGGCAATGTTAGACAACAGCAGTTGCTTAAAGAACAGAACTGTTTTGCATTTAATATAAATGTTAAGCTGTGTATTATTTACATTTCAGCTTTGAAGTGTGTTTATAGTGTTTAGTTTAAAGGTTTCTTATTGCAGCAGGAGAAAACTAAAGGCTGCTGTATTGCAAACTTTTGAAGGCCACTGTCTCATGAGTACCAGCACAAATCTGTAAAAAGAACAGAAAAATGTTTAAAGGAAAAGAGAGCTGCTAGAAGAACAGTCACATTCTTGGCGCCTATTTTTTTAGCGCGAACAAAAACATTTTTTTTTGTGTTACAATTAATATTCAAATATGAACTTAATTATTTATTTGCTTTAAGAGCCAATTGAAATGTATTAATGAAGGTCCAAAAATGAACCTTTTCAAAATATTTACTGCATTTTTCAGCTGTCTATATGCCGACGACTTGTCGTTGGTGCTTATCAACTCATCAGTAGACTTCTTAAAAATACTGTAAATATTTTGAAAAGGTTCATTTTTGGACCTGAATTAATACGTTATAATTAAAAGTTACTTTATCGGGCTGGAGTCCGGTTTTTACTTCCCTAAAATTGAGAAAGATTTTATTCTGAAAAAATGGCCATGAGCAAATTTTTTTTTAAAGAAAACAAGAAAAGTAAAGTGGAAAACTTCTTGGCTGGGGTACATATCATGGCTGTTACGTGAGCAGCACGACACTCATCAGCACTCAATTTGCTTTGGACCTTCGAAATGAAGAAGTCGTGTTACGCGCCAAGAACAGTGGCCAACAACTTGACCGGCTGGGGGCGTTAGTGTAACATCAGAATTATACCACTTGATTTGGTCCACCGTCGGCTTATGGCTTCATGCCAAATACCGACATTAACCGTTCCACATGTGTATGGTAGCACAGATGCTGTACAAGTCAGTTTCATATTTGCCTGAATTTATTTAGTAAAAGCATTCTTGCTGGAGCTATTTAGAAAAAATAAAAAATAACTAAAATTTTTGATTTCAAAAAACTTACAAAGAACGGGAAACCCCAAATACTAATCAGTTAAGTTACTTATTCGTAAAGTTGTAATATAAAACCAAGAAAATGGCCTGCCATTCATAAAAGTTGAAGCGTTAATACTTATTTTAGTACAGGTAGGCCAAAAGTACCTGAATAGTTATATGAAGCAACATAAAAGGTGCTTATCAGGGTGTATATGTGTGTGTGTGTGTGTGTTAAGAATATGACCGAGAACTGCCATAAGCATTTAGATCGAGCAACAGTTATGAAAATACAAAGTTTTCTTTGACATAAGCCCCTGTACACTGCCAGAAAAGGTATCTTTTCTATCAAATTTAACTTTTTATTATCCCCCCTTTCACGTATGAAAAAATGTGCTCTATTTACAGTTTATTTTCTTTTCTATACACATATAATTCGGTGAAAATAACAACATAAGTTAGAGCAAGCAAAAAGTCTATTCTCTCTCACAACATTTTCGGGATTTGCCAGAAACTGGTGAAAAAAAAAATTAACACTAAAATGTTTTTGCTGTTCAATTTATAAAGAACTTTTAGAAGAAAATCAAAAAGAGAACCTCTTAGAGTTGTGACAATGATAAATCATAGTTGAAGAAGGTTTCTTGTAAATAATTTAAAGGTAGATAAGTGCAAAACTTGTAGGAACTACTGATTATGCGGTCAGTATTTTGAGACTTTTGCAATAACACTCAAGACGAATTTCTTATGAAACAGACAGTATTTCTAGCTCTGTAATAACAAAGAAAAGATTTATGTTGTCCCAGCTGGAAAGCAAAACATTATGATTGATAATGTCTGCTTGCGGAAAACATCAACAATACAATGCCACACATGGAAAGAGAACTTTTTCATTACCGTTTATTACCATCATATTTTTGAAGATGTTATGACGGCCTTACCTTAAAAACCATCATTATTTCGGATTTCAGAAATAGCATTTCTTTTGAATTTTATTATTTCAAAACATTAGATTTTCTAGAGGCTGCAATATGTGTGCGCCTCATTAATAGAATCTATTCGATTTTGTTATACAATATGTTCAAAAATGTTAAATCATTCCAATTTTAATTTATATATATATATGATATATTTAACTGTTTTTAGTATAAACATTGTTTCTTGAGCTATTGAGAAAAAATATTTAAGAAAAAAAAATTTTTTTTTCAAAAAAAAATTCAAATTAATAATATTTAAAAATTTAAAAAAAAAAGAAAATCCACTATATACTTTCACCGGCATTCATAAAAAATAAAACATTATTGAAACAGATTTTACAACAAATTTTTTATATAAAATGTGTTCTAAAATGTATTTGAGCAACGTTTTATTTTTTATGAATACCGGTGTTTATGTTTTATTGCTTATTTATAAAGCTGCGTACAAGAGAAATCAAATAAATTCTCATTACTTGTTTAAAAACAATACCTAGATAAAGATAAATGTAGGAAAATATTTTTAAAAATAATTTAGAATGTTGTAAACATCTTAAAATTATAGTTTCTGAATTTCTGCAAATTGCTTTAGTGTACTTTGCATTTTACCCGCAGAACACTATACAGTTCTTGTTTTTTTTTTTCTCAAACTAATTTAAATAGATTAACATATTTTAACAATGGCTAACACCTGTATGCAGGTAACTGTGCTTAATTACGCTTGTAGGTAAATTGAACAATCCATGACGTGTTTATTTTTAAGGTTTTAATTTACATGCCATCAGTCGTTTTATGTTGTATTTAACGCCCTCCCGTACTTTGCTTTGTACGATTATCAATCCTAAATTTGTTTGCCGCAAGCTTTCATTTACATTCAAGCACTTGTTGTGGACATTTGCATAATCAAACATTTCAAATATGACATGTCATATAAACGAAGGCAGTCCGTTAATTACATTAAATATTTAGATTTCAGCAAAGTGACCATTGGCACCATTAACCAAGTATTATCAGTTATCAGGTAATTTGCTGTCAATATCCATTCAAAGTACACAATTTGCTTTAATAAAAATTAATTTTGTATGCTTATCAAACATAACGACTGACAGAAGACTGACTTGCATGGACAAAGATTCGCTGGTAGTATTTTATGGATTTTTCGATCGTTTTTGGCATGAGGAAGAGAACACTAATACTACAAGATTTAAAAAAAAATCATTTTCAAGGCGTTCAAATATCAACTTCAAGCTTTTTCCTTTTGTGGAGCCTTTTAAGGAGGCGTGTTAGGGTATGCGCTCAAAACAATATGGGGGGACGACAAAAAAAGGAAGTGAAATAGGGAGGGGGGGGGGGCGTCCAAATGTGCACCTCTGGGACTAATCAGTGCCTACAACGTAGTCCAATGTTTAACCAACAATATACACAAGGCCAAAACGGCTCAGTTTTGCCGTAAAATGAAAAAGTTTTCTCCCAGATTCTTACAGACTTTGCACCCGAAACAGTTGACTATATCAATGTGAGGAAAAAATCACTTCAGTCCAGCCGATGGCCGTTTTCCAAAAACAAATTTTGCGTATCCATCAAAAAACGTATGAACTATTACTTATTGATTTCATTAGGTTCCTAATGACCATGTGTAAATCACAAACTGTATTTCTTTAAACTTCTTTGAATGCCTTGGTGGCCGGCTAACAAGCAATCGCAAAGTTGTGGTTTCGAATCAATCAAATACTTAACAACAAGTACAAATTTCCTTTTTGATTTTTCTATAAATTTTTCCGTATTAAAATAAAAAAAAACTTCCTTCTTATAAAAAAAAACCTTTTCTAGGCATTGTTTCCTCGTTGAGAACAAATATGCTTTAATCGTTTTACGTACAGATGTCATTCGACTACTTAAGAATATTATGCGTCAGTCCCATGATGTCACTCGACATCGATCGCTCGCTTAGTTACATGCCAAACAACAACAGTATACCCAGTTTCACGATGCCACTCAACATCTCTTACTTGAACAAAACCACTACAAAAAATATATGGAAATTTGCTATAGTCGATGTAGGATGATATGCTGAAACTGGCAGTCTAAGTGAGGCTGGCTTTTAGCCATTGGCAAACAATGTGGCCATATCGGTTTTCTTTGAAAAATTAATTTACATCAATTGATACCTTTTAAGGTGTTCAACCAAATTGGCCTTTCAAGGTCATTAGTTTATATTTTCATTTAAAAGAAAAATTACATTTTTTTCATCGTTTCATCGTTTTTTATTTTTTTAATTTTTTTTTTTTTTTTTTTTTTTTTTTTGAAATAGTTAAGTTTAAAAAAACTCGAATTAGAACGCTCCGCTTGTCACCCAAAAAATTATTATTTTAGTTTAATTGCTGCAAATACTTTTTTTCGCAGTCTTGAAGAAATGTATTTGTTTGCACATTTTTTTTTTATATTATATGATTTTTAATTGATTCAAGTTCAACTCTTGGTTGATCATTTTATCACCTTTTTTTTTTTTTGTTAATATCAATTAAGTAAAGAAAAATTAATTAATTTTTATTATTCAAGCTCTTCCTCTTGTTATCATTTGGTACTTCGTTTATCAGGCTTAAGTTCGTTCTATATTATTTTTGTGATTGATATTTGTTAAATAAGCAAAAAATAATGATGAAGGTGGGTGGGGTGGCTGACAAGAAATGTGGCGGCTTCGAAACATTTAGTTGTCCACCTAGCTAAAGGTCCTTGATGTTTTCTTCGCCTTGTTTAATTAGTCCCAGTCACAAAAATAATATAGAACGAACTTAAGCCTAATAAACGTAGTACAAAATATTAAGTAAAGAAAAAAAAAGAGAGAGTAGAATTTAAGAGCAAGGTGGCTGTTTCTTCTTCTTAAGAATTTTAGACGTGTCTTACTTTCTTTTTAAGTACTTTACTAATATTAGCCAAAGTAGTGATCCCTTGGTAGTCTACTTAATGGATGATTTTTTGTCATAGCGGAGGACTGAGAGGACAAAAGATTGTTAAAGAATTGCCAATCTGCCCTCGTAAAATGAAGGAAGAGTAGTTTGGTTTATGGTTTGCCACAACAATTATGCGGCTTATATGATACCCACAAAATCATCAACGTTAACAGCAAAAAATTGTTGCTAAAAATAAATAAAGAATATTCAAGACATGCAGATTTATAAACATTTTTATAAAAGGTAGTTTATGAAATATAAATAAATACTGTGCAGGTGGTTCCCATACAAAAGGGACAAGTAAAGTCCCATCTTTGGTCACTGAATGTCAAGTTTTGTAATTTGAGAGGTAGGTGGCTTAACACAGAGAAAAGAAGAACATGAGTCTTTAGAAAAATTGGATGATCTCTCTGATGTTGCACAGCAATATTTACAATTATTAATTTAATTATTTATTTGCTTTAAGAGCCAATTGAAATGTATTAATTCAGGCCGTATATAGACAGCTGACAAAAGACAGAAAACATTTGAAAGGTCTATTTTTAGACCTGAGTTAATAAATTTACAATTATGTTAAAATGTATACACATAAAAATATGTATTCTAGCAGGAATATATTATAATTGAAATATATGGTTGTAGACAACCATAATGTGGTTGAAAGTAAATGCAACTACATTATATATATTTGTACATTTAAAGGTATATATTTCAAAAAATATTTTTCAATTTAATTTCAACCGCGCCCAAACTGTTTGGCCAACTAATCGCTTTGGCGTAAAAATATGCAAATGACATTTGAATAATTACATACAGGCATCAGCAAAATGTAGATGAACATGTGTTAATTAGATTTGATGTTGGCCTACAATAGAGTTTGGCAATGAATGTAATAATCGAAGTTTTCCTAAAATCCAAAAATTAATTGCAAATCACACATTTTGCCACATTTCACTGTCAAAGCTTTTGTTTATATTTTAATCTCAGAACAATTACATATACATACATATGTATGCATATTTTTTTTATATCAAAAACAACTTCATGCCCAAATTAAATTTCTTTTTTTGTTAAGCCGAAACGAAACACTTAAATTAAAAAGAAAAAAAAACTTATTACAAAATATATAAACAAAATGAACAATTTTTAACGTGCCTTTGTCTACTAAAAATACAATAGATCAGAAAGAATTGTAAAATCAAAAAAAAAAAAAAAACATGCATGAAAAGCAGCCACCAATAAAGCTGTTTGAAGTGCTCAGGTTTTTGTGAGGTTGAAAAAGAACTAAAATCAAAACCCACAGAAGGCAGCAACAGAAAAATACACAAAAACTTGTTTACAAGAAACCAGACAAAGCAGCATAAAAAACTATTAAATACGAGACTCATGAAGGAATATTTCTGCTTGACTACATACTTATGTGTGGTTCCAATAACCTTTTCCCTTTCTGTAGGTCATAAGAATGGAGTTCATGAATGAAGGAAAACGTAAACGTAGAGTTTGAGAAAACTAAACTTCCCAGGCAAACACTTAAATTAATTGCTTGGTAAGAGAGCATTTATGGGGAACAAAATTCATAAAGGATGAAGTGGTATAGAGAAGCAATATGTTACGTTGCTGGTGTTTGCAGGCATTAAGCTAGAAAATTGCTCTATACTCAAGCAGTGAGTTTAAGCTTTGCATCTCTCAGGTGTTTTCAATTCCCTTAAATTCTTTCATTATATACAAAATTTTATTCTTGGTTGTTTCACTTCCACCACAACACTCATCAGCACCCAAATTGCTGCGAAGCCAGGTCATAACTAATTGCATATTGTTTTCAAGCTGACCCAAACGTGCTGTTGCAACAAAACCTACCAAGAAGAGCGATCATATTTCTCAAATTTTCTATATGGCTTATTTTGAGAAGCAAAATAAAATAAAATGTTATGAAATCCCGGAAATTTCAAGCAACGAACAGTTCTAAAATCACGGAGATAGTTGTTTGGTGTTCTGCAATTCTCAAGATTTTAAACTTTTTGCAGTGCATTCTTTTATGTGAATCTGGTAACCACATGTGTATTTGCGAACAAAATAAAACAGCTGTTCGATAAACAGCAAAAAATAAGTCAGAAAAATAACACAAAAAATAATAATTTCTTACTTTAAAAACAAGTGATCTCCGTTATAATTTCATAATTTTGAAGATTCTTTTGTCCTAAATATATTAAATTATTGCATAAATACATAAAAATTAAATTGTTTAAAAACCTCAATAAAGTTTTTATTGGGGGCATAGAAAAATAAATACAAAATCAGCACTTGTTCAGCTTACTGACTTCAAATCACGAAAATACTAAAACTGATTTCAGTGATTTGAAATCACTTTTGTTGCAAGTGATTTTCACAGCACACCTTACAAAAAAAAACCCCCCAATTGCACAACATTTATCATGCCTGGCTCTCTGTCTCTCACTCAGTCAACTAACAGAGTGTTTACTCATTTGCAATTGGGTGATTGATGGCTGTTGCTCAGCATGCATGTGTATATGTAAAATAAAAACATGAACAGACGTGTCTGTTTAAGCTTAAATAAAAATATATTTTTGAATTTTTGTGCTCATGCACAGATACATAAATTGAATGATTGCAGTAGTTTTATTTACCTTGTTATGCTTGTTTAAACAAAACTGAGTAGTTTTTGTGTATTATTAAAATTGAGCTGTTGATTTTTGCCTTAAATAAAGATCATAAAGATGATTTATTGCCATTGCAAAAGAAGGAACAAAGCTGAAACGCATTAGATATGGCAGCATATCAATATTGAGTTTTAAGTGGAAATTGTTTAAATTATTATTTAATGCATTATGATAAGAGCTAATATGTTGTAGTTCAAGGTATTTTTTAAATAAATTCGGGATTTTTTTTCTATCGTAAACAGAAATGGGTGGACATATTTCTTGCTCGAAATTCTAAAGTTTCTGGTAAAAACCTTTTTTTTAGGTTTTTATCAACTCATTAATTTAACTTTATAGTCGAAATGTTTAAATTAGAAGTATTAGTTATCTTATTGGGCTTGAGCTCGATTTTAGTTCTGCAGAATTGAAAAAAGGGTTTTTGAGAAAAAAAATTGTAGTGATCAATATTTTTTTTATATTTCAATTAACAGAAATACTAATAATTTGTACTTCTCAGTAGACAAATTAATCTTAAAAGTTCTCCGACAACAAACTTTGTGCTAAAGTTTAAGATGTGACATGTTTTCCTTCGTTTACTGCAGATATCGCTTATAGCAGTACATACTACTCAATCACTTGTATTGGATTAACCCATGACGCACCACCAGCTAAAATTTGTAGCAATGTATTGATTAAGGAATTGATTATTGCTTGACAAACTTGTCAATTGATGGTTTGGTTGAATTGATTGGTTGAATGATTAGTTGATTGCTTGTAAAGTACGGAATTAATTGATTGATTAATTAGCAGAGATAATTTATCATTCCCCAGTGAATCATTTTAGTAGATGGCGCTCGAAAAGCTGCAAATTTTGTTAGGTGTACTGCAAGTGCTGGCCAGACTCATGGCCGGCAGCCCAACCTAGGTGTGCTTGTAGAGGAGGTACGTTAAGAACAAAAACCATCATTCCGAAAAACTGTTCCAGAAAGACAACATCTGCTATAACTCGACTAAGAATTGCACACTGCAAATTTTCCCACAAGTACTTACTAGAAAAAAATCCTCCTCTGCAATGTCCGACCTGTAACAAAGAAAGCAACGTAATTCACACCCTGGATGACAAACATACAAAGTGAAAGTATCTTTGGATCCCAGCTATCCACAGATCTCTTTAAAAAATATTTGTGATAAAAATATAAAATTACACCCATATTCATAAAAACTATTGAAGGTTTATTACACGTTTATTTGACAAATATTCCGTAGAAATACATCAAATAAGAGCTTAATAAACTTACAATAATTATTATGAATATGGCCTTTAATCTTTAAATTTATTGTTGAAACTAATCTTTTAGAAAGTATATAAGTTTTTATAAATATCTCGGAGTCGATAGCCATAGCAGCTCGTACTCTTATTTTTTTTTTTTTTATTAATTACTATAATTTTATTATGTAATTAATGCTAAATAAGTAAATAAAATATTTTTGAGACCCTCAAAAATTTTTCTTCCTCAATATTTTTTTCGAGCCCACCAACGCTTTACCAAGGCTCTGTAGGGACGGCCCCCAAACAAAAACATAAGAAAGTAAACAATCGGACTCCTTGAAAACTCTTTTTTTTTATATGTCATAGAGGAGCGTTTTGCCTCATGCCAAGAGGTAGCGAAAAATCAATGGCACAATATCGACAAAATGTTGTCCATTTAAAGAAACAATGCGGTTTGAAGACTGTAACACAACTGATCTTTATTTCATAGTTTCTCTAAGAGTTCTTATAGCCAAGGTTGCTAATTATAGTAGTAGGGTTTGGTTTCACTACATCCATACAAAACGAGGCAACACAATGCATGTGTTTTTTTTATGAGGACACTCAGTGAAAAGATGTAAAAAAGGACAGTGTCTACGGCTCACTTAATGCTCAGACAGAGCATTAAGTTTAAATTAATTTTATATGCTTATGCTGGCAAATATCTTAAATTTAAATTCATAAAAGTTGAAACTTGTGGTACTGCTTACCACTATCCCCCTGTTCAGTATTGGGTTAAAAGTAATCTTTTAACCTTTAATGGTACCTATTTTTCCATAATAAACTGTTCGAAATAAATTTTGTGTTTCTGCACGTATTGCTTTTCAAGGTTGCTTTCTATTCTTTCTCTTTTTCTTTTTTTTCGCCGCGTCATTGAGCACAGCAATAATATGTGCTACAATTTTATTGAATGCGAAAAATTTAAGCGGGGTAATGACATAAAATTGACAAGAGGAGGATGAGAGAAAAGCAGTATTTAATTCGCCAGTTTGTGACTAAAATCATGCGAAAAATACCCAAAAACGTTTCATTGAAATTTCCACGATTTTAATGTAATATCTTCAATTTTTTCTTTTTTTTGTCAATAATAATGTTAATAGGATGCTATTAACAATTTTTGTTTGCGTTTTTAGTTTATTTAACTTCACAGCAGCTTTGAGTAAATTGTGAGCGTATTACACATAAAGCTGAAACCCCTTTAAAGGCAACATTAAATAAGTGACCACAAACATTCTGCTCAATTCGTTTAAGTAAGTGGGAGTGCGATTTATTCAAAGATTTCATGTAATAACAGTGTACAAATTCGAATACAAATATAAATTTAAAATTCCACAAAATAAACTGAAACATGCATATAAATGTTTTGTTGTCCCGGTTTGAAAAAATTCCACAATTTTCAACACGTTCAAATGGTTTCCTACACATATTATCACTTCTCTAGTTAGAGTAACGATTTTGTTTAAAATATATAAATGTTTAAAATAGAGGCAAGTGCCTCCAAGTCACCAGTTTTGTTGACCGTATCGAGTTGTCTGATACTTTTTGCTTTTCATATTAATATAGTGAATCCAAACCCTGGCTACATTTACGATCCCTGATAGTTTGCCAAAATGATCAACCATGTAATTCAAGTAATGTACTAGAATAAGAAGCCATAAGAAGAATGAAAATAAATTTGACGAGGAGTCGAGTATGAACAACGAAACTAGAAAGACGTGCATTTTTATTTTAGATGGCGACCGTCAGGTATTGGATTGTTAAACAATCCACACAAAAAAAAACCTGTACATTGATAAAAATGAAAATATAAAATAATTGGGAAAAGTGAAGTTAATTCTATAAATTACATTTTCCACAAATTAAATCAAAATTTAATGCAAAACTAATATTAAAATATTGATTGTGGTAAAGAAAAAAAAAAAGATTGAATAAGAAAAAACTATTCCAGTGTACCTACAATCACTTAAAAGAAAAAAAAAGAACCATACGACAAGCATAGCCAAATTTATGATGGACCATACATAGTTAAGCAAATCAACGATGTAAACGTAAATATGTATAATGATAAAACAAAAAAAAACAAAGACTGTTCATAAAAATAGAATTCAAAAAATTTAAGAAAACAAAATCAGGAACATATGTACACACAAAATAATATAAACACAAAATCTAAAAAAAATTTATTGATTTTTATTGCTCGAACTTTTTCTTATGTAATTGTTTTCTATTACAATTATCGGACTTAATTTATTTAGATATTATTTTTGTGATTGATTGTAATTAAATAATAATTAGCAGGGTGGACAACTAGTTGTTTGGAAGATGCCACACTTCTCGTCAGCACCTGTTCTCCTACGCTGGGGCTCCTGTTTCTAAAGAGACACTCAGGCCACCCAAGTTGTGTTATATTTTCCCTCTAATCACAAAAATAATATAGAAAGAACTTGAGCCGGGTAAACGTGAAACAAAATAATTTTTATATTAACTGCCGGAAAATAAAATATGTATGGTGTGCTCCTTTAGAACTGCCTTAGTCACCAGTTTACCAATCGCTAGTGGAATTTCAATGCTAATTCTACGTTAAATGACAATAGAAAAAAGGGGCTGTATGGAATTTAATGTGTCTATAATACTGCTGACAAGGTCTGGAGACAAACTCTAGTGTCATGGTTGCTAATGTGGTCCCATTAGCACCATCTAGTCTCTAGTTCTGAGGTCAATAGTTAATTCTCAATGACAAGCCCATACTATGTGCCAAAAAAAAAAAACCCAAGCATTGTATGGTATACAATATGTCAGTAGTACTGGTGACCATGTCAATAGTGAATCACTAGTGGCCTTATAACAGGTGGGCAAAAGAAATCATCCTATTGGAAGTTGCTCTTATTTTTTGCAAACGGCGGCCAATGTCAAATCTGTTTCACTTGAATACAAGTGAACAAGCCAAAGAGCGATACACTTCCCAGGAACGCGGAATAATCATGTCTATGACAAAGTGAACGATTTTTAGACCAAAATCATAATGAGCAATGAAGCTCATTTCCACCTCAGCGGCTACGTGAACAAACTTCTGGGCCACTGAAAATCCACGAGCGATGCACAAGAAGCCATTACAATCGCTTAAAAGGACTGCCTGGTGCGCTGTTCATGCCGGAGGAGTATTGGGCATTTTTTTTTTTTTTTTTGTGGATGCCCTTGGCCAACCGACAACGTGCTATAGGGCTTTGTTAATCGAGTTTTTTCTGCCGTAATTAAACGAATTTGAACTGAAGGATAAAAAAAAGAAGTACTTTAAAAATATAATAAATTTCCATAAAACTAGAATCAGTCATATAAAGTTTGTCTTTTAAAGACATGCATACAATGTATTTGTAATCCAGAAAAAAACATCTCCAAAGAATGCTGGAGCTTAAAACTATTATTGTTGCTGTTATGTTTGTTTTCAGTCACAAAATAATATACAGACTTCTATGCGGCTTTTAAATCATGGCAACAGATTTACGTAATGGATATTTGTTTAAGTTTAACAAAAAACAAGCTGGCTTTGTTGCCTCATTGTGCAAATACGTGCTGCCATATTACATTGAATTCCTAAACACATTTTAAAAGACAAAGAACACACACGAACATGTTTCATTTTCTTGGTAAAAAAAAAAAATTTTCCTACTTCCATGTTTGTCTCAAATATTCGTATAGAAAAGCATACATATGTATATAAAATTTTAATGCTCTAAAATTGTTGTCCTGCCCAAATCTTTGCATTTGTTGAGACATTTTCTGCAGCCATAGAGTTTAAGAGTTTATTTAAAAATTATATATAAAATAGTGAAAATTGCATCTGAACAAGTTTTTCTTGAGTGAATTAAAAACCGAACTCAAAACTTGATTTAAATATGCATATAATTTTATTGCAAAATTTTATTACAAAATTTTGTGAAGGACACAATTATGAAGGACATATTAACAATTGTTAATAATTCTATCGGGCTTGTGTTCGATTCTTACTTCCTGAAAATTGAGAAAAAAAATTTTGTAATAAAATTGAATATTTTTAAAGAAGACCAGAAGAGTCAAGATGAAGACGTACTGGCTGATAAGCAACGTGGTGGTATGTAACCCAGCCAATAAGTCTTCAATTTTACTTTTCTTGTTGTTGATCGCGCCTTTTTTTATCTCAAAAAATTTATTTTGTAAAATACTTTCAATAAATAAATAAATAAATTTTTCTCAATTTTGAGGAACTAAAAAGTCGAACCCAAGACCGATAAAATTATTAACAATTGTAAATCGCATAGTTCGACTATAAAATTAAAAATAATACGCAAAAATATGCTAATCGATCTATAGGTCACTGTACGTCTGTTAATTGACTAGTTGAAAAGATGGCAATGTTCTATTTGTAGATTTTGAAAAGTGTTTGCGATTTTTTTAGGAGAAAGATTGAAAATTTTGCGCCCAAAACGCAAGAAGCATGTTAAAGTTATTTGTAGCGGTTGTTATAATAATTCCATGTAATTCATCATAGAATGCAAACGAAAGTGTTGCATGAGAGAGAGAGACAGAGAGGACATGGAATTCTAAATACTGCAATTAGTGATGGTAGTAGTTGCTAAGAAAGTGTTACATACCAGAGAGAGAGAGAGAGAGAACATGGAATTCTAAATAAGATACAAATTTGTGCAATTAGTGATGACAGTAGTTGCTAAGAAAGTATTATATACGAGAGAGAGAGAGAGAGAGAGAGAGAGTGAGAGAGAGAACATGGAATTGCAAATAAGATACAAATTTGTGCAATTAGCGATAGTAGTACTTGCTAAGAAAGTGTTACATGCCAGAGAGAGAGAGAGAGACAGAGAGAGAGAAAAAGAGAGAGAGAGAGAGAACATGCAATTCTAAATAAAATACAAATTTATGCAGTTGGTGATAGTAGCAGTTGCTACGAAAACCTGGATGTTCCTCCATTTGATCTAATGCTTTCGATGTCTGTTAACAGTGTTATTCATAAAAATTTACTATAAGCTTAATAACCATTATTGAGCTAAGTACTTTGTTCGACTTTTCGTACGAAATGCTGTCAAAAGTGCGCATAAAAAATTGCATACGAAATAACTATGAAATAATGTTGCTGTAGCAATACTCTGTTTATGTGATGAAAAGTTGTGAAATGTTTCTGGCCGCATGACTTATTCAACAGCAGCATTATTTCTGGCAAAAATTGTTTATAGCACCTTTTTTTTTTTTTGGACACGTAATAATATTATAAAATATGTATTTCGTATTAAAACGAAATATTTTTTGTTTGTTTTTCGGTACTTAGAAGTATCAAAAACCAATCGAATCATTTGCTTTTACACTCATTCAAATATTCAGTACTTAAACAAAACTCAATACACAAACATATTGAAACTGCGTTTTAAACCCGATTATAATGAATGCATCATTTACATTCAATCGTACGCTTCCCTTCTTCATTCAATTTGATTGGTGAATGCCTTTTTGGCTGTGAGTGGCAGGAGTTACATCAAAAGTCAATGAAATAACAAGTAACTATCAGTAAATCTGTAAATTGGAATTCATTTGGCAACGTTTTGTTTGTTATAATCAAAGAAAAAATTAACATTTATTAACTTCCTTCCTTATTCCAAATTTCATTAAACTAAACGTGATATCATTAAAAGTCATGAATTTCAACGTTTCAACAGCACATCCGTGCTGAACTATTTATGCTGTGGGGCAGGTAAAATTTCGCAAGAAATTGTGCACACGAAAGTTATAATTAATTGTTAGATGATAAGATATAGTAGATAGCTAAAGTGTTGACATAATAAATTACTTATGCTATTATTACTCATAATTATAATTGCCTTTAACTCTTGTAACAAAACTGTTGCAACTGCAAATTTATCATTTTTCAGAGAACAGGATAAATTATTTTAAATATGAATAACAAATACAGGCTAATTTTTTCAAAAAGGACACAATGAAACTTAAGTTTCACAGCAATTTTGCCAAACAAAACACTTGCAATAAAATTAAAATTAACGCACTAACTTTAATTTTTTGACTAATAGCCAGATTGGTTTTTTACAATTAACAACAGCTTAACCAGAAAAAAAAATGCACATGTGCATAAGAGCTGCCATAAAAAAATTTGTATTTGTGTCACTTTTAAAAAGAACGATTGCTGATTAAAAATATTAAAACGCCTCTAATGCTTCAATTACAGCACATTTTAACCATAATATTTTTTTCTCTTTGCAGAATCCTTCATCAAATATTGTTGCAGTCCAAGCCATTGGTAAGTCAAATTTAATTTATTTATTTCTTTTTTTGTACCAGAAAAAGTTACTCTTGAAGTTTTTTTTTTTTTATTAAAATGTTGCTTCTAATTTTTTTAAACAAATTTTACACTTTACCTGATCAAAATTTTTCACTGTTGTATAATTTGTGAAATTTCAAAACATTTTTATTCATTTCATTTATGATTTATGTATATGAAAATCTTCGGAAATTTAAAGTCATGCAAAAAGTTTATTGCATATTTTGCCATTTTCAAACTTTATTTTAACGTGTTCCTGTTTCTGCATTTCCAAATTAACATTACAATACGCAAACTAACGTCGTTATTGTGGTAATGGAATTTTTGGTGCAAAAACTTTGCTAACAGATGCCAGCTTAGGTAAAACTTTTAATCGCAGACACTGCACAGTGGGTATTTAGCAAAAAAAAAAAAAAAAAAACTCAACTGAAATAATAACAAAAAGGCTGTGTGATAAAATTGAAAGCCGATCAATAAATTAAATATATTGATCACTTTACAACTTTATTCACAAAAAATATTTCAGGCTTATAAGACTCTTATTTGACTTATTTGTATGGAAAATTTATCAAATAAGAATTTAATAAACCTAAAATATTTATTATGTATATGGGCAGCCATTGCATGAGAGCTTTTAAAAAGCATAAAAAGATATTGTAGGAGTAAAAAATCTATTAGAATACTTGTTGAAAAATATGTTTTCAATCACTTCTCTCAGTAGTTTGCTAGTGAGAGTTCAACATCACTTGCGTTATGGAAATTGTGTAAAATACGAAAAAAAATTATTTTCTTTTTGTTAAATATATTTTTATATACTTTTTAATTCTGAAAAATTTATTAATTCGTTTTTTAACCTATCGAAAGAATATTTAAGAAAATGTTTTAAAATACAAATGTTTCCAAATATTTCTCTTAAGCCCAAAAAATCAGTTTGATTTTCATCAAACGTTTCAAATAGTAACTGCTCAAATCAGCGAATACTTCAGCCACATTGAAATGCTGAAAATGCAGCATTTAATCTTTAGCCAGTCAACAGTACTAATTTTCTGCAGTTTGACATTTTTTTGCAACGTTGCCGAATTTCCAGTTCTTAAAACAATCAATAATAAATAGCTTCCATATTTACTAAACTCAAGTATAAATTGGAATTACCTGACAGAAAAGTAGTTAGTTAGTGGGTATTAAGGACCCAAACAAACTCCATTCTGCATGAAAAACTGTTTTCTTTTTAGTTTTAATATCCCAGTTTTATTACACCTGTCACAAAATGACAATAAGTAATTGAATTTACATTATGGGGTGCTAATTATCTTAAATCATTAAATAAGATAACTAATGTAGAATGACAAATATTACATATACACAAATGAATCCTAGTTTTGAGCACTTCTTCCAGGACCCTCTTAGAAATGGTAAGTTAGATCTGAAGGGTGCCTATCATTTGAGACTTCTGGATGCCTGGGTTTCTTTTGCCGGCAACTGAGTCTCAGTTCCACCTTGGAATGTTATGTTTAACGAGTTGTATGTTTAAGGGCTGCTATCACGGATGACTCATTCTACTATTTTAACATTTAAATCTCGATGTGTGTCTAATGTACCATTCAGTGTTGAATATAGTTCGCAGTATTTTAGAGTGAATTCTTTAAATAATTTTCAAAATTAGTTGTGCTTGCAATGTCCCAGATTTCTACGCCATACTTCTAGATTGTTGCTATAGTTGTGTTGTAGATAAAAGTTAACAGCTTGGATTCTCACCCTGGCAGCCAAAATAGATGTCTGAACCTGTTAATTAATTTTCTTTTTCTTCTACAAGATGTGGTCTTTCCATATGAGTTTGAAGTCACTTATTATGCCACGATATTTCGCTTTTGTATTCGACAGAATGGGATTGATGGCATTTATTTGAATGGGTAAAATATTTGGTATCTTCGGGACTGTGTAGACTACTTGAACTGGTTTGCCACTGTTTACTTGCATTCCCCATAATTCCAAAAACTAAAATTATTTTATAAGTGTTTTTAAGTTTCTTCTTTAGCTGGTGAGGCCTAACTTCTTTCTATGTCAATAAAAATGCATTTGATTTTTATTACATATTTTATCCCGACGTTTCGTGAATTTTATATTCACTTCTTCAGGGGATGTGTCTATTTATTAATACCAAAAAAGAGAAAAAAACCTAAAAAAAATTATTTTATTTTTTCATCTACGAAGAAAACACACAATCTAAAATACTTCATACGTGATATCTGTGGCCGAATTGCTGCATTCATGATCGATTAAAAATAATGTGAAACAAAAACAAAATAAGCAGGAAACACACTGCCATAATTCGGCCCCTGATATTAACAAGAAGAAAGATACTGAATTGAAATCAGACGAACCTTTTTTGAAACAAACTTTGACATTGTTCGTTCATTCCCATATTTATTTTAAACGTTGCTGCTTGCATGTTGATTTTGTCTCAACTTGTGCCATAGTGCAACATGTGGTTTAATATTTTACAAAACTTTGTCAAGTTGTATTTGCTTAAGTAAATACATACTTTTAGCATCATTTGAATGAAAAGCAAATAAGAATGAATAAATTTTGCATCACGATAAAACAACAAAGTATTTTTCACCTTCCAGACAGCTAAAAGTTGCTTGCGAAGTATTTTTGAACATTCTATTTCATGTTTTGTAATTCAACTGAAAATTGTTGTCTTATCTGTTTAATAAAATTTTTATGAAATATGACATAAATTCCATTCTGGTTTTATGCAAATGAAAAGCCAAAAGTGCATTTGTATTCCTATGTTTTACTTTTGCAACATGTTGGTGGCTCTTCTCTTTTGGCATCCAGAAATTTCAACTTCTTGCCAATTCATATGACAGTGGGGGATGGGATGCGAAAGCATGCAAAGAAAAATAAAAATTTTAAATATACTCATGTATGCATGTAATGAAGTTCTTTAAGGGAATGTATGAATTGTATGTATTACGAAAAAGTTTTAAATAGTTCTTTTTTTGTGCTCAAACTGAATAAGTAGAATTTAGTAGCACATAACAATAAGTACAGTTTAAAACAAGTTAGATCTTAATCTCTAATTGGACAGACTCTAACATGCTTTGCAGAGACCAATTTTTTCTTATTCTCAAAGCATCAAAATTTTCAAGTTTCTAGTTAAGTGTCTGGTAAATGCTAATTTTGCTCGCGGCTGCTCAATAAAGTTAGTTTTTTTTATAAGGGCTATACAGAAGGTACCTACAGCCCTGCTGCCACCTCAATAAAAGATTTTTCATAAGCTGATACGTGATATTGTGCAAAACTTGGGAGCCTTTTATGTATTTTTAGAGCTGAAATCATGATTTTTGTAAAAAGGATATAAGCGATGTGCTCGTATCCTTAAGGAAACTTTTACCAAAAAAAAAAAAGAAATAAAAAATTGTGCACAAACTTATAGCTACAATTTAGGGTTTTTTCAAAAACTTTGTTGCTTGTAAAGATTTTCTTTGGCTAAAAGGACACTTAAAAGATATACCTCTCTTCGCTGTGCCTAAAAAAATATCTATGCCAAACACAACATAACTTCTAGCATCTTTAGTAAAATTTCCTTACCTTCAAACTTTTACTTTCTTTTATGAGCTGAACTCATGATTCTTAGAAAAAGGATATATGGGAGGCATCCATATCCTTGCTGCAACCTTAACGAAAATTCGTGTCCAACTTAAGAGATAACATTTGCAACTTCTTGTAAGGTTTTGCTGTTTTTGTGTGATTTTTTTTTTTTATGAAATCATAATTTTTTTCGAAAAGGACCTTTACAAAATTAAGAGATACTTTCTGTGACTTTGACAAAAATTTGTAGGCATATTAACTAACCAAATGTAAGAATTTTAAATAGAGTTCCATTGATTTAGTTTGTCTTGCTTTTGTCGAAATTATACTTTTTATAAAAAGGACATGTGGGAGGTACCCGTATATTTGCTGGGATATCAGCAAAAATATATGCATAAGCTATAAGATAAAACTAAAAAGTCTTGGCAAAGTTTCGCTACTTTTAGAGTCTTCTTTTGGCTAAAATGCAACGGGACCTTTTCTAGGACCCAAGTGAGTCGGTCTCAGGACCGGCGGCCCTCGTAACATAACATTTTGGTTAAAATCATAATTTTTATAAAAAGGACATGGGGAAGGTGACCGCATTCTTGCTGCGATTCTGGACAAAATGTATTACACAGACTATAACATAAAACTAAGTACTTTTTGGTAAGGTTTGCTGAATTTTGCAGGTTTATTTTTATAAAAAGGACATGTGGGAGGTAGCCTTATCCTTGCTGTAATATCAACGAAAATATGTGCCCAATTTAACTGATAAAATTAACGATATCTGATAAAATATGGTTTTCTGCAAAAGACTTTTTAGGATGAAATCATAACTTTTTTGTTAAAGGACATGAAGGACCTTAACAAAATATCATTTTTACAAAAAGGATATATGCGAGATATCCTTATTCTGGCTGTGTTTTCTCCAAAAATTTTTACATAGATAAATAGATGAAATTTACGATCTATAGTGAAGTTCCATTGCTTTTGGATGTTTACTTTGACTAAAATAATAACTTTTATAAAAAGGATATATGAGAGGTATCCGTATGCTTGCTGCCACTTCGACAAAAACTGGTACTTTAGTTAAGAGATGCATTTTAGGGATTTAGATAAAATTTGGTTACTTTTGAATGCTTATCTATGGCTGAAATCATAATTTTTTTTAAAAAAGGATATATTGAAGGTACCCGTATTGTTGCTGCAACTTGGAAAAAAAAACTTGTATGCAAAATTAGAGAAAAAATCTGGCATTGTTTGGCAAAGTTTTGTTTGTTTTAAGCACTTATTTTGACTCAAATGATGATTTTCATAAAAAGGATATTAGGGAGGTGAGCCTTTGTGTGAGCCCAACAAAAATTGGTAAACAAAGTATAAGACACAATTTGGAGGCTCTTAGGGAGTTAAAGTTACTTTTTAAGGCTTACTTTAATAGGAATCATAATTTTTGTAAAAAGGATATATGGAGAGTAATTGTAGCCTTGCTGTGGTTTTAATAAAACTGTTGACATAGATCAAAAATAAAGTCTAGTAATTTTGATGAAGTTTCGTTGCCTTCAGAGTCTTGCTTTTGTTCTGAAACCATAATAACTAATGTCCATTATCCTTTAAAGCGTATTTGCAGGAAATTTTATTTAAACATTAAATTCAACTAAAATGTTTTGCCATCAATTGTTCACCATTTCACCAGGCAACATTTCTAATTTGTGTGCAAATAAAATATTTTGTTTTATTTAAAGCTTCATGGTTGAGCAGATGAAAGTAAATATTAACAGAAGTTTTATCAAATCTCATGTGCAAATATAGTATGTATTAAACAAAAGAAAGTTTTTTTCGCCGCTGAAAATTGGTTTCTAGTGTCGCAAAAAAGTTGTTCATTGGTAATAGTAAAAGCAAGAACTAAACATTTGTATTTAGTCAAAAAAAAAAAAAAAATATTTGTGCTGTGTGATTTTTATTTTATGTGCAGTTAAATTATTTATTTTGTTGCTTATTTTTAAATTCAGAAGTAGTGTTTTAAATAGTTTAATTCGTCATAGAATTCAAAAGCGTTAAGCCCAATTATTTGACAATGATTATTTTTATGTTGCTTACTTGCCATAGGGGTAGTGGTTTTCAATTAAACAGTCTTATTAGAAATTACAAACAATTTTAAATTTTTCATTACTATGACAATGACTCCATGAATTAGAGAAAATTTATATTTTCCCAGCTTGTCCCAGTAAAAGTTCTTTGTGCACGCAGCAACTTTCCCATGAAAGTCCTCGAAGTAACTGAAAACTAAAACATATATAATGCCCTTTCGCAAAATCTCATACTCGTGGCAAATGTGTGGCCACAAAATAAGAGTAAGGAAACAATTGCGGCTTGGGAAAAAAACATATTTGCAACCAAATCAAGCAGCCAATGCAAACAAGCTTTAGTGTGTGTGTGTGTGTGTGTGTGTGTGCTATAAGTTTAGGTGTACTGAAGTAAAATTTTAATATGATACGTATTTAGACCCAAAAAAGTATTTTAAAATACTATTTACCTATAGCTCATCAAAATAGACACTCGTTGCAGCTCTCTGCTACGCTCCTATAATATTAATCATGGCTACTGCATGCTCCCTAGCTAAAGAGATTATAAACTACAATTTATATGAATCATTGAAATGCATGCAAAATATTTCTTAGTTAAATTTTTTACTGCATCGTGCAACATTAAGATATGAACTATTTACCCTTTCATTTCGCCGCCTGGCTTCAATGTGTTGCCAGAAAAAAGAATTACGCTGATGTTGGCAAAGTTTTCGGGTGAATATCTGCTCAAGTACATTTGAGCAGGTACACATATACTTTGATACATGAAAGAAAATAATTAAAAGTAAAAGAGCGTTAAACTGTAAAATTCAGCATTTATGATGGGAAAAGTGCAAACTAAAAAAAGTCCTTTACATATTTTCTTTCTTTTTTTTCCTATTTTGACTTATGCTTTTTAATGTGATGGCATATTTGAAGCAAAAAAAAAAATTGTAAGTATTTTTGTTATGAACAGCAGTAAGAAAAAGGTATGCTTAAAAGAAATATGTTTTTTTTGCTCTTAATGAAAATACTTTACTGAGAGACAAACGTGAAAATATGTAATAAGAAACCATTAAAATTTACGCTGGCAAGACATTTCAATTTTAAAACTGATAAACAAATTTAAGAAGGATGAATAAGTTTGTCTTTAATTTGTATTCAATTGCTGCAAATGAACTTGGTTCTTAATTTTTCATAACTTAGTAAGAATACTTACTTACCATTAAAAGTATCACTCCGTCTATTGCAAATGCCTAAGAGTATGCACCACTTTCTACTTAAATTAGAATTTGAAAAATGATCTACTGAAAATGGCCTAGAACCAACAACATTAGATTACTCATTTCAAAAGTACTTTTCCACTGTCACAGTGTCCCATTGTCCCCCCCCTCTCGTTGTCATTGTTTTGAACAATTCAGTGTGTCAGTGCGTCACAGCATAAATGTTAGTATGTCATCTCCTACAATTTGCTTACCTGACTAAATAAAACTAAACATCAACCTCGTTACCTTTTCTATTTATGATTACAGCTTGTCAGCAGCCAGTAAGTAGTAGAAATTTGTTTTTAATGGTTCTTTTTAGTTTTCTTGGAAAACTGAGTTCATAAACATTTAGCAGAACTTCAGCATGACTTACCGTATATAAACATAGATATATTTGAGTGTTCATGAGGCAAATCAGCAAGATAGATACTTCAAAACATGTTTATGATGCTCAGATAATAATAAATTCATGCTCAAAGAAAAAGAAAAATAAAAATTTGTTTACAAGTTTCAAATGAAATTTAAGCCAAGAGCGATTCAATAAGTGGTGGAATTTCCACTAGGTCCTGTTTATAAAGGTACGGTCGCTTTAGCAAATATTAGGTAATAAGCAACGTAACCACTGCTTTCTTTTTTGTTTAGGGAGTCAATGCCCAATACAGTGAACAATAAATTGATTTGCCACAAACTCTGTAAATATCACATATGAACAGATATTAGACCATTTTTGCAACAAAAAAAAAAAAACGAGACCACTTATATATTGTTAATCTTTATTTTGGGCAAATGCAGGCCTATAAACAACTTAAAATGCCTAAGCATTGACTTTAATATAATAACAAGTAAAAGCAGGAAGAAAAACGCCAAAACAGAGTTGAATTTCTCTGGCATACATTTTTTTAAGGTTATATTTTGCTCTACCCCAGCAAATAAAAAATTTATAGCAGTAAAACAATTATTTTATTTTTTTTTTATTTTATTTGCTCATTGAGCAAATATAACCTTAAAACATGGTTTTGCTCCAATCTTCTCTTCTCTGTAGCCTTTTGTTGTATCTAGTGCAAGTATATGTATTTTTAGTTGTTTATATGCAAGTATTTGCCTAAAATAAAGGTTAACAAACAAATAGTGGTCACATTTCTTGGGCATGAAGTTGCAAATACCAGCTTACAGCCGACTTGTGGGGCAAATTTTGAATTTGCTCTTACAAACGTTTATTACAATCCAATACTTATTCGCTGCGATTTGGTATTTGTTTGTTGAGCAAACATAACCTTAAAATGTATACTTGTACAATTTTAATGTTTTATTTTTTTTTTCTTCAGGTTGTTTCATTTTATTTTTCACTATTGTATTAATAACAATGAATATTAATTTTTAGTTTTTTATTTACAAAAACACAAAAGGTCAAAACGGAAATAGTGGTCACGCTTTTGGGCTAAGTCGGGCAAATATCTGTTTATATGTGACATTTAGATTAAATCAATGTCTGCTCCTGTAACATTATTTTAAAATCAAATAATTAATTGCTGTAAATTTGATATTTGTTTGTTGACGCCAACATAACCTAAAAATATAAAGTTTTAAAATTTAAAGTTTTTAAATTTTTTCTTGCTTTTATTTTATTGTTATATTAATGTAAATGAATGTCACTTTTACTTGTTTGGATGCGAGTATTCACCCAAAATCCTGGTCACTAAAAAAATAGTGGTCGCGTTTTCTTGGCCACAGCGGGTAAATATCTATTCATATGTGGCATTTAGAGCAAAATATTATCTGCTGTTGCATTGTATGTGTAAAATCAAATAAATTTTCACCGAAAATTTGGTATTTGGTATAAACTCTTGTGACATTTATTATTTTCTTTTCTTTCTGTTTCCATTTGTTGTTTTTTATTGTACCCTTGTTATTGTGTTTGCATTTTTGCTGGTTTATATGCATGTATTTGCCCAAAATAAAGTTCAATAAAAAAATAGTGGTCACGTTTTGGGCAAATACGTTATGTATTTAGATACGATACAAAGTATTATTTGCTTTTATTTGGAAAGCTTTTGTAAACTCAAATACATGTTGGCTGTAAATTTTATATTTATTCGTTGAGCAAACTTAACCTCAAAATATTGTATGGAGAAGTTTTATGTTTTCAAATGTTTTTTCTGTTTTTTTGGGGGGTTTTTGTTTATTGTTTTGTTTCTATGTGAATAATTAAACATTTTTCCATTTTTCGTTGTTTATATGCAGGTGTTTCTTAAAAATAAAGCCTAGGAAGAAAGTATTGGTTACGTTTTTTTTTTAACGGCCAAAAGATAAATCGTAATCGAGTCCTATTTACAACTACCTCATCTAAGCTTGACTATTTGGTAGTTTATTTAAGCTACGTAACAGCCCTCGTAACCATTTTTCTTTTTTGTGGGATTTACTCATAAATATTCATAAATTCCTGTCTGTTTGTCTTCATTATGCTGAAGAATGCTGATTTCATTTTCTACTTCAATACCAAAATAAAAACCACTTCATAATTTTTAGACTCCTTGGAGGTCTCTTTTACTCGAATTTTGTTGTATTTTAAATACTTTAAAAGACCACTTTATTTACAGATTCAGTTGGTTGCTCTTCTGTGCATCCACATCCACATCCACTTTATTATAATCAATATTCAACGACAACTGTGCTGGTTTAATTGTTGTTGGCTTTTATTTTGTCTAACACAATTTCCATAACAACATTTGTTAAGTATTGTTAGGAGTCCTTTCGTCCTTAGCACAGCATGAAGAGTTATTTTTAAATGGAAAATTTTCAATTGGCTTTGAAAAAAGGTTTTTTTTTGTATTTGCATACAAAATTCGCTTATTAAATGTGCAGTATACACAAAAATATCATTGGTATGCATAAAAATTAAATATATGTACATAAATAGAAATTCATTTTATTACAAATTCTTCGGACTGGCTGTCAGATATACAAAGAAATATTTTTCTTTGTTAATAATTTAAAGAAAGTAATCAGAATACTTTGGAACACCCGCACACGCTTTATTTTTTTCCATTTATACTCAGATACTCCTGCTTTCGTTTGCTTACGGGGCAAAGTTCTTTGAAAATTTTGCGGCAGGACAGTTTTTATTTTCAATCATTTTAAATAAATATTAATACTAGTAAATATGATTATTTACTTTACATTTATACAAAAACAAGATACTGCAAACTGTTAAACACTTATAAATGCAATTAAATTTCATAAATCGTGCTGTGTTTCATATTAAGCTTAGGATTAATAAGTTTTCAATAGCGCAAAATGTAGTACATAGTTATGCAAACAAGCTGGTATTAACCGCAAATAAGTGGAATAAAGTTTCACAAAAAAAAAATAAACTATTTGTAGAAAAACATTATGCATAATACTCAAACTGTATCATCGAATAAGTAAAAGCATGCCACAGCAGTTGCTACGCCACAATCCGGCGGGTGCGGGCGCCCAGCTATAGATGCTAAAAAGTTATAAGCCACGAAAATGCCAGTGAAGGTGAATTTGCACTTGAGCAAAGGCAAACGAAATTCAGGTGTGCGAAGTTATCCCAAAGTTTCAAAACTGAGCGCAAAAACCACAAGTTTAAGCAAAGTCGATGAGTGGTAATGAGTTTTTGCGAGCCACAAAGACAGGATGTTCTCAAACATCTAATGCAAACTAAAGAATGGAGCTCACTTTGTGCTACCAGATTAAAATAATACCAAAACAAATAAATCAAAGAATGTTAAATTTCAATATAACTTTATATACCAACTTTTTATGATTACCAATTGTTAATTACTGTACCAGGCCTGCAGTTCGATTTTACTTCCTCAGATATAGAGAACGATTTCTTTTGTGATCAACACCTTTTTAAGGACAACACGAAAAGCAAAGTTGAAGAGTTATTAGCTGGGGAACATGCCATTGACGCCCATCCCGAATACAAGTCATAACTAATTAAATGCTCTTTTTGAACAACACCATTCAGCCCCAAGCATCGTTTGAAAGCATTGTCATCACTGATACAGTAGCAATAATCAAAAAAGTCAACTGGAATAGGATGTTGATAAAAGAATATAAAATATGGAATATATCAACAGCAACACACAACTGTGAACTTGAATATTGATCAATGCACTAAAATGTAGACTGTCACAAATGAAAAGCTCAAATTGTAGAGTAACTGAGCGCTGCTGCCTACAAACAGTATGCAATTGGTTATGACCTGGGTTCGGTCCTGTTGATCCGTGTGGTTGGCATGAAACAGCCCAGCCAATAAGTCTTCATTTTTAATTTCTTGTCTCCTTTAAAACCTGTTGATCACTACAATTGTACCACACAAGAAAAAATAGTTCTCAATTCTGAGAAAGTAAAATTGAACCCAAATGCGATAAAGTAATTAACAAATATTAACTATGGTTTAGTTCGAACTCGACTCAAATTGTTGCCTGCAACTGATGTTTATTATTTAAAATATGAAAACAATATTAAGCCCCGCTGGGGAACAACTATCTTGGCAAAGCCCCACAGGCTCGTGTTTTTTACATTTCTGCTGAGGCAATCAAACCAAATAAAAATTAATTCAGATATTCTTTCCCCTTTCTGTTATCTCTCTTCTATATTCCTTGAAGAATTACTGGTTTAAGCAGTGGCCCTTGAGAGTAGTAGTTGTATTATTCCAGCTTTAGTATTATTATCATCATATTTCTTTTCCAAAAAATTAAATTGTTTTTCACATGAAATTTTCGATCTTCTGTTTAAATATTAATAATGTTTTCTTGAGCTTGAGGTCACTGTTTTCAGCTTTATTTTATTTGGCTTAATTTTGCATATTTCGGTAACACTTTGTGTACCTTTGTCGATGAAATTGTTTTCGTTTTATAAATTTGATGTGTTTTTTTTTTTTTTCAAATTTTTAAAACGAAAACAATTTTCCCAACGAAGGTACACAAAGATTACGCCAAATAACAGTGACCTCAAGCTCAAGAAATCATTGTTAATATGTATAAAATAAATTTCTATGAAAGCTAAGAAAATTCCATTCAACAACGTTACCTCAGAAAGCTACAATCAAACTTGCATTCTAAAGAGTCCAAGTTGAAGTTAAGGCTGCTTAAAAACGGCTAGCTGTCCCCCAGTTTATCCTGATTTCACCTTTTTTTCGAATTGTTAATAATTCAAAAGGAGCTTGAAATCCATTTTTAACCACCGCAATCAACATTCGAATTTTAATCACAAATAATTATGTATTTGAAATTATATTAATGCTAAACTATACTTTCATCGAAATCAATAATGGCCTCAAACAAAAACCAATCCCTATTCATATGCAAATAATTTAAAAAACAGCCCCCTTATGCCATAAGCCAGCCAAAGAGTTCTTAATTAAAAATAACACTATTTTATTTGCTTAAGCAATAAAGCAAATTTAAGCTTATTAAATATAATGACATGAAAAAATGAAAAAAATGGATAATAATTGGATTTTCAAAAGAGATACCTGCCTACAATTGGATTATTTATGAAAAAATAACATTTAAACGCTTAAAAAGATTTGCTCTTTTTATGTTCGAATACATGTGTGTTCAATTATTTAAAATTCAATTGAATACACCATTGTTAACTTATCGTACGTACGTATTCGGCCTTGTTTCTTTAAATGCTTAAAATGAATACAAGTTAACGCATGTTAATGCATGTTAATGCATGTTTATGCATGCTTCAGCTTTAGCATATTAAATATTTTTAAATAAATAAATTAAAAAATTTATTTGCAACTTGAGCTGAGTAATAACTGACATATGGTCAATTAAATTCTTTTGTAAAGGTTCAGTCACATTGACAAATATTAGCCCAAACATAACATGACCACTACTTTCCTAATACGTGAATACCAACAGCCAAATATTATCATACAATTGACTATATTCACAAAAAGCACAAACGGGAAAAAAAGTACCAACAACATTAAAGTCCTATTTCGGTAATTCACAATACCGTACCAGATTTATATGGAAAACAATGACAAATTTTAAACTATTTCAAAACATTATTGTTAATTTTTACACAATTTACACAAAGCCAAAAAACTTATGCGTTTAAATTTAGGTGTTTAAATTTTCTTTCTGTGTACAAACCAACAACAGATTTGGAAAATAATTACAAATTTGTTTTTATTTTTCATAAAAATACTGGCGTTGCCTTAGGGACTAATTTTCCCTAATTAGAGTTAGAGTTTGCTCCACGAGAAGAAATTAAAAGTTTTTGATGAACGTTCTAGATACTCGTCCTTCGACCTTTTTTATTTAACTTTATTTGGTTTACTAAATGAGCTCAAGTTCACTTTATTCTCAATAAATATATTTTCTATTTATTGATAAATTATTCGATATTTCGATACTCCTTTGTGTATCTTCTTCAGGAAAATGTAGTATCGAAAAGGAGTATCGAAATATCGAATAATTTATCAATAAATAGAAAATATATTTATTGACAATAAAGTGACCTTGAGCTCATTTATTAAACCAACTAAAGTTTTTGATGAACACTTAATTCATCTCACAAGAGCATTTATAAAATTTGCTGTAACTACTGTATTCGCTCACATTAAGCAATTATAAGCATAAAATATACTGCTGTGAGTTTTCTAGTTTTTACATTTTTTCCTGTTTTCTTTTTCTCTTTCTCTTTATTCTATTCGCTGTTATTTGTTGTTGAATTCATTTTTTTATTTGCTAAGATGCCTGTATTTAGGCAAAATAAATATTATCAAAAAAATAGTGGTCACGTATTTTAAGTAAGTTTCTGTTCACAATACCTAGCATAGAAAAAAAAATCGGAAACCTAAATTTAACATGACAAAATGTGTTCTCGAAATCGTGTTAAATTTTGTATTCTAACAGCTGGGCGAAACAAAATTTGGCTTTCAGAATATCGGCTGTGGCTCGCGCAGTGTGTGCCGTTGCTCCCTCTTGATGGAACCACCCAATTTGCTCGATTATTGCAGAAAAACTTGGTTGATATGGCTCTATAGTATGTTGTCGTTTGACCAGCGGTGTCCTCGAAAAAAAGATGGCCCACTAACTCCCTCAGTGTGAACCGTGCAGTCACTTTGAGCGCAGGTGTAATGGCTTCTCGTGCATCACTCATGGATGTTCGGTGCCCCAGAAGCAATAGTTGTGCTTGTTCAAGTGCCCACTGAAGTGGAAACGAGGCTCGCCGCTCTATATGATTTTGGTCGAAAAATCGTGCACTTTGTCCACGATTATTACCCATTCTTGAAGAGTGTATTGCTCCTGGGCTTGTTCTCTTGTATTCTGCAGCTGTTTAGTTCACAGCTGTAAAAACAGTTTTTGACATTGGCCGCCATGACATAAGAGCAATTTTTAAAAGGGTGATATATTTTGGCCCACCCTGTATAAAATTCTCATCAGCAGTTTCTATATCTAAATGAATGACTGAGTACCAAGCAAGAGTAGTGAATAAATGTTAAATAAATCATTTGATTTTGAAGCAAGATTAGATTGAGATGCTTTTGAAGCATCTCGAAGAAGTAATTAATTCGAAATCATTAAAAACTCATAACTCTTGATTTGCTTAAAACTTTGATATGCAGCTATCGTACACTAATCTCAAAACTGAATTTATAAAATTTGTGCATATTTTATTTCTGATTTTAATTTTTCCAAGGTTTTTTTTTTTTTTTGTTTTTTATGCTTAAACAAAATTGCTTCGAGTTTTTCTTTTGCCATAATATTTTCGCTGCCATTTTTTCTCTTGCAAAATTAAAACTCGTTAATTAGTTTCTTATTTATAAGTAATTTTGCAATTATTTCGAAAACTCTTAATAGCTGATTTCTGGCTTTTAATTACTCCCATTAAAGCTTATAATTCCAATCTAATTTGTTTGGCAGCTGTGGCTGTGGAGAGTTCAAGCAAATCACCGTACTGTGGAAAAGAAAGTCACAATTAAGTTGTTGTTGCAACCCTCCGTTTATTAAGCAACATTTAATAAATAACTTTGCAATCCCTGGGTATGGTAACGCTGCTACAGCTGCTGTATTTTGGGAATGTTGTTTTTATTTTTCTAAATACTTTTGTTTATGACATTTGCTTTTAATAAATTATTGAAAAAGAAACCAAAAAACAAAAGTCTAAATTTCTCCATGAAATGTAATGCGTTTGAAGATATTAATTGTTACAGTAATTATGGCTTAAAATAAATTATTTTCAAATAATTTGGCATGAGAAAGTGTTGTTACGTTTCGCCATGAGGGGTTTCATGGCGCAGTAAAACTAATTTAAAGTAAAATGGCAAAGTATTATAAAATAAAGACAGATTTTATATACTTTTAAGGAAACAGATTTGAGACAGTGTCTTAGAAAAAGTAGCTCAGAAAATAAAATTATATATAAAAATATAATTATATTTGAAAAATGTAATACAAAAAAATATAATATAAAAAATCTAATAAAAATATAAAAAAATATAATAAAAATATAAAAAATATTTTAATTGTTCGAGCCTTAAGGTCATTTGTTTTTTTTTTATAAGTGTTTATTCAATTCGATATTTCGATATCACAATGGATATCTACTTCAGGAATGTTTTGATACTTTTTAAAACAATTCTTTTTTTTTTTTTTGAAAAAACATCAAAACATTCCTGAAAAAGATATCCATTGTGATATCGAAATATCAAATTCAATAAACACTTATAAAAAAAAAATTAAGTGGCCTTAATAATTATTAATACAACAAAGGTCGAAAAATTAGCATCAAAAATTTTATTTATTTAAAAAATAAATAAAACTATATAAAAAAAAATAAATTTTTTATTATTCAATTGTTAATAATTTTATCGGGCTAGAGTTCGATTTTAACTTCCTCAAAATTAAGAAAGATTTGTTGTGAAAATAAACTTAATTATTTATTCGCCATAAGAGCCAATTGAAATGTATTATTTTAGGTCCATAATGTTTTCTGTCTTTTTCAGCCGTCTCAGTAGACTCGAAAAATCTAAAAAGAATATTTGAAACCGAACTACTGCCTCCAAAACTCTCATGAACAAAATGAGAATCAGAAATGTTCAAACAAACTTTTTATGCAGTAAACATTTTACATCTTGCAACACTTTTACCCTTCTTAGCACGACTTGTTTCTTGAAAGTATGAAATATTTTTGTTGTGATAAAATTGGTGTGATTAATATTTTTGAAAGAAGACAAGAAATGTAAAGTTGAAGACTTACGTCGCTTATCGGCACCCAAATTTGCTTCGAAACCAGGCTATGGTTAATTGTATACTGGTTTTTAAGCGGAAGTGGTGGTCATGAAACAGCCATGGTATGTACCCCAGCCAATAAGTCTTCAACTTTACTGTTCTTGCCTTCTTTAAAGCTTGCTGATCACTCCGATTTTATCACAAAAAAAAATCTTTCCCAATTTCCAGCAAGCAAAAATTATAAATAAATCATAAAGTTTGACTATAATCAAAAAAATTATTTTAATTATTTATTTGCTTTGAGAGCCAATTGAAATGTATTAATTCGGGACCAAAAATAGACCTTACAAATATTTTTCTGTGTTTTTACACAGCTGAAAAAGACAGAAAACAATTGTGAGGTATATTTTTGGATCTGAATTAATTCGACTATAATGTTACTCGATTCTCGGTTTCTGTAATTATTTTATTTTATGTTTCTACATTCGTTCTATATTATGTTCGTGATTGATATTATAAAGATAAGGTAAAAAATCAATCACCTTTAAGCTGGGGGACAACTAGCTGTTTCGAAGCCGCTACACTTCTCATTGAACTTGGTTTATTTATCTCCAGGCCTGTTCTGCAAATTGTTTCAAACTGAGCATTGCCTTAACCAAATAAAGTTCTAAGTCGGGTGGCCCAATCATAATGCGAGCTGTTAGTTTTTAGTTACTAGGCTTTTTGTCAAACTTAGTTTAGTTAGAGTCTGACAAATCTAAGCATGGAGAATTAAAATTTAATTACGAACAATTTTAGTATGGTTACAACCTGTGGTGTGGGCTTTCCTTGCTTTAGGCACTGACAATCGAAGTAACGTTTGAATGGCATACCTTGAACATCAAACGCTAAAGTTAAATTTAATAACTTTTTTTAATGCATTTAAATTTTTTTAAACTTCAATTACGTCTGCCATGCATGGCCATTTTATTTTGCGCTGTAATTAATTTTTATTATTGTTATCTGAAATAATTCTAAATGTTTAAATATTTTTAATTTGTGCGGTCGGGACTAAAAGTGAACAGCCAGCAAATAATTCTAGTGTCACATAATTATGTCAATTAAAAATGTTTTATGTATGAACATAAACATGTTATTACATATGTCAGCCAATAAATATTTGATATCAGGCAGTATAAATTAATTAATAATTATAATGATATAAATATTTTCAGTTAATGCTGGCATAAATTTTTTAAACAAACACAAGAGAATAAGCTTTGTTAAAGAAATGAAATAATAATTACGACTTTTATCCAGTGAGTTCTTCTACTAAATTTTGAATGATATGAAATTTTCATGCACGTAGTAAAACACAAAAAGTTACAAACGTGCCAAGTAAGGGGGATTTTATGCGTTTCCGTGGTGATTTTGCTTAAAGGAACTTTCATTTTAAACCTGATATTGTACGCAATTGTAAAGCAACATTTTTGCCCCAAACACAACTTTAACGGTGGACGTGAAGGAGTACTGGTATGTACCCCAGCCAATACGTCTTCAACCTTACTTTCCTCGTCTTTCTTTAAAATGTTGATCTTGTACGAAACTGAAAAGCAACACTTTTGCCCCAAAACCAACTTTGTGGTGGACGTCAAAGAGCCATGCTGTGTACCCCCAGCCAATTAGTGTTCAGCTTTACTTTCCTCTTCTGTCCCCTAAAAATGTTGGCCACCACAAAAACAAAATCTTTCTCAATTCTGATGCAGTAGAAACGATCTAAAGCCCGACAAAAGTAATTAAGAATTGTACATCATAAAGCTAAATTAATGTTTAAAAAGCCCATGGGCCAGACGCAAAGCTTGTTGTGGTTTAGGCCGTGCCCAGCTTGTTTGCACATGTGCTTAGCTGCTTCTGAACTACATATATGCATTCACAAATCTAATAATCAACTACATAATCAACAAAATCGCAATTCATAGTGGCCTCTAGCATGCACGTGCATGTCTAGTTTTATCATACATTAACTTATGGCATATATCTTTACAAATATATTTCAAATTATTTCTTTACCAGACCTTAGGCTGGTCCCAGCGATTTCTAAGCAATAATTTAGCTTTGTAGTCGAACTTTATAACTTACTTATCGTAATTACTTATCGGGCTTCAGCTCAATTTTACTTCCTCAGAATTGAGAAAAAAAATTTTTTGAATTTTTATTGATCTGCATTTTTAAAACAGAATAAAAATATTATTATTTTTATTTGTATTACGTTTATCAGGTTTCAGTTTTTTTTTTTGTGTGATTGTTATTAATTAAACACAAGTCAAAGAAAACATCCAGGAACTTTAGCTAGTTGGACAACTGGCTGTTTCGAAGCCGCCACACTTCTCATCAGCGATCCGCCTTTCCGCCTCAGGGGCCCATGTTTCTAAAGCGACTCTCTAGCCACTCTGAATAATAATGTTAGGTTTCTATCATTTAATAAAAATGGTTTTTGCGGATTCTTTAATGGCAAATGAAAATGCAACACACATGTATTTATTTACAGCTTTTTCAATTCAGTTCAATCTATATTAATTATTCAATAATAATAATAATAATAATAATAATAATAATAATAATAATAATAATAATCCAACTCTGTTTACACCACTGCTGTAAAAACCCAGACTCACTGCTTATTGTTGACGGTAAGACAGTTGAAACACGATTGTCCCAAAAGCAAATACGTGCCACTATTTATAGTCACTTAAATTCCAGAACTATCTAAGCCGAGAACCATCACTTTCAATACCTAATGCCCATACTAATGACTTGTACGTAGACTTGTGTCGAATTTGTTCTTTGTTCGAACCAATGATTGAACCCAGTAATATAGCATGGGTTTGATCGTTGGTTCGTGGCAAAAACGAACAAAAGAATGAGTTCGATACAAGTTTACTTACATGACACCAATAGACAAATTAATGTCGGTCGCAAAATTCTAAGACAACAACCTTTGTGCTAAGGCCTAAGATGTGGCAACATTTTCTTCATTCTTTTAGGCCAATCGACAGACAACCGTTATTTCAATTGCACGATGGCAATTTCCTTCATTTAGTACAGATGTCGCTTATAGCAGTGCTACTCAATAACTTGTATTGGATTAACCCATGACGCACCACTAGCTAAAATTTGTAACAATAATGCTAAAAATAATTTGTTTGATAACATTTTATGTTTTTAAAATTTCAATTAATTTAAATTTAGGAAAGTAAAACAAAATGTTTGTATTAAGAGCTCGTTTTAATATTTTTGTGATTCTCACTGTGTTTATGGCAATAATGGAATAAGTTTTCAACATTCATTTATTTTTTTTTTTTTTTTTTTTTTTTTGGTCTACTGACCAATTGAGTAGCATCAACAAAATGTCAGCAGCATATAGAACACTGAAAAAGACCGAAAAAATATTAATAAGGTTTATTTCTAGACCCAATCTAATATATTTCAATTGGCTCCTGGAGCAAATAAATTAAATTAAATAAATTTTTAAATTATTTGCAAAACATATTTTAAATGTATTTAATTTTCCTATCTTTTTTGTAGTTTTTAAAATATAGTATCCTTTTTTTCATTTTACTTTAATATTGTAAAAAAAAGACTATTTCATTACACAGCAAAACTTTTTGTTCATCAGACTTTATTTCTACAACTTTATTTTTTAGAATATTTAATAAGCAAAACTGAATATCAAGTCATTCATTTGTTTTTTCCACTTTAACTATTTACGGCAGACATAAACAATTTTTTTCAGTTATAGTTTCAGTCTTCTTTTTTTTCATTATACCTATTTAATTAAAATATTATGAGCGTTTTTGCTTGAAATTCTTTTTATAGTAAAATACAAAAATGTTTTTTGCCTTGCCATTGGCAATAAATTACAGTGGAACAGGGTGAACTATTAAACGAAGTCAGTGAAGAGGGTTGAAGCTAAAAAACGTTAAGAAAGTCTTATCTATTAGGTGGCAACAAAAAAAATTACTTGGTGAGCATGCCTGAGCATGACTGATTCGTTTTAGTCGTTAATATTTATTTGAAATTGAGTTTATTTCAATAAAGTTATTCTGAATCCAGAATAGCTCTCGTACAGCTGTAGGATACAAGTGAACAAGCCATAGAGCAATACACTCCCCAAGAATGTAGAATAAACGTATCCATGACAAAGTGAACGATCTATTGTCCAAAATCATAATGAGCATTAAGGTTCATATCCAACTCAGCAGGTACGTGAACAATCAAACCTATCGTTTCTGGGGCACCAAAAGTCCACGTGTGATGCACGGGAACCCATTATACCGAAAAAAGGATTGAACCTGAAAAACTAATTTAATATAAATGTAGAAAAAAATTTTTGTGCATAACTCTAAACAATTTATTTCATTAATAATTTTTCATTAATGAAAAGTGAAAAGTTTCATTGCAGCAATGAATCTTCATAGATCTAATGAATTAGTTTCACTAGTTTTCATAATTTCTTTTAAAGGTATCACTTGATTTAGGAAAAAATTTCATTAAATCAATAGACAATTTCATTAAGCCAGTGCAGCCATGCATTGACTTTTCAATCCTCATTTGATTTCTAAAGAAAATTGGATAAATAATAAAGGAGTAGACTTCAATACCTGCCAGCAACACCTGAAATATTTTTTTCACATATAAAACGACATTTTATTTTTTAATTGGTTTTTGGAATGAAAATATATTTTTTTAAAAAAGATTATTCGTAATCCTAATTATATACGTCAGAATAGTAATTTTCTCTTTTCATTGCCTCAATGAAAATATTCATGTATTCAATGAATTGTTTCATTTGGTTAATGATTTTTGGCCATTAAACAAATTAAATAATTCATTAGCTTAATGACAAAAATTCACATATTTAATGAAACGATCATTAATATAAATTTAATGAATCAGGGTTCATTGTTGCCATGAATCCCAATGTTGGTTGAAAATTAACGAATTTGTTCATTATACTGATGTCAAAATTCATTGGACTTGTAAACAAAATTCTTTCAGTGTGTAAATTCCAACAACTTAATTAAAATAACGAATAATAATACTAGTATTTTTGTTTTAACTTTATTATATATATTTTATTTTTCTTGTATATTGTTGCCAAGATTTCATTCTCCTTTCTTCCAATGGGATTTTCAGGACAATAATATTATTGGCAGTTTAATATTTTGGCTCAAAAATTTGTAACTATCGAAAGGGAGGCAAAATATCAGCTTAAATATACAAATAAATATAAAAAGTACTTGTATAATAAAGAAAATTTAGCTCAAGGTCTAAAAATATACCTAAAATACTACATTTTAATTGGCTCTTAAAGCAAATAAATAATTAAGTTCACTTTTAAATATTCAATAAATACATTAATATTAAATAAAATATACAAAGCTTAATAATATTTATGTATATTTTTCCATTAATCGAGTAGCATAAAATATAATATCTAGCAGCCAGTTCGCAAAACGTTCACTAACACCTGACAACGCAGGGTAAAATTTAATAAGAGGTAATGAAATACTTTATTTCCATAACAATTAAAAAAAACAAAGTCACCTGTATGGCAGCAAAAGAGTCATTAACAAATTTCCATTTGGTAGAATTAAATATAATTGAATTAATTCCTGCGCAAATTATTACCTCTCATTATGTTGCTTGGTTGGTTGTTGTGTTTATTAAGACTTTGTGTGACCCTCAAATAATTCTTGCTTCTTAATATCTTTTTTTCTTTTTGTTTCCTCCAACTTTCCCAAAGTTAAATTAAGAGAACAAAACAAAAAAATAAAAGAAACAACAAAAAATTATATGCGTTGTACATTTTGTAACCTTTGAGGAATTATGAAATAACAGCAGCTGTACAAATTTACTCACATCGCAGGTTTCTATGTCGAAGTGGAGATAAAGAAATCACTTTAGGCTAGTTTATTTAAAATACCAACACACACACACACACATACGCATACAGCCAAAGCAAATAATGTCATGTCATAACGAAGTGAACATCCTGATGTGCCTCGCATTGATGCTGCTTTCAGAAATTTAATTTTCTTAATACTGCAAAAATTATAATCAACATATTAAATTGCTTAAACAAACGTTTAGTGAGTGAGAGTTTTCGTAGACATTCAACCAAACCACAACAGCAATGTCTGCAAAGACGCCTTTTTACATGTACATACATATATTTTTCATGAATATTTATTTACCTCTACTCTGTTTGTTACTTCTTATCACCAGTTGATCGCATGTTTGGACTGAAGTAAAACTTTTGCCAAAAAAAAAAACATTTCTATAAGCACATTTTTTTACTTAACAGCAGTCTGCTACTGTTACTCAAACGGAAGTTCGCATTGGAGAATACATTATGTTATGAACAATAACAGAACAAATGTTACACAAGTCTTTGATTCTCCTCTCTCTCTCTCTCTAACTCTCCCTCAGTGTCTTAATATGTGAGTAAATTTATACGCGTGTTGCCACAATCAAACTATTTTTGCAAGCAAAAATTTGGAGAAAAAAACTAAGATTTTCTTGAACTAAAAAATTATTAATTAAAAAATTTCGTAAATAACAAAAAATAATTCTGTGGCCGGAGAAAATACATTGTAATACATTTTTATAGCTCTATTTTAGAAATTCTGATAAAACACCACAGAATTATTTACTACAATGGTTACTTAAATATATAAGGAACTTTAAATTATTATAATTTTTTTTTTAGTTTTTTTGGGTTAAAACTGTATGGCTTAAAATACTTTTAAAGAAAATCTATTAGCTAGGAAACAGTCTTCAAATTTAGAAAAATCTGTAAGTATTATTTGAGGCCACTTTTAAGACATTTCTTGCTCATATTTTTGCCACACACATCCCTACAATTACTTAATATTTTTTTCCTATATTCAGATCCTTTTGCTTTATCTAAAATAAAATAAGTGCTTACCTATCGATTTGTAAGAGCAACGCTTCGATTTGTTGCTGTAGTAAGTAGTTTTAAGATTAGGCCAGAAGACTGGGACGTAGTTGGGGTCTGATATACTACATATGTTTTTAAATTTTTTCAAGAACAAAAACTTCAGATTTTTCTAAGAAAAAACGTTTTTATTTTCTCACTTGCTTCTCGGTGACCCCCAAAATAGCAGCTATATTTATGCTCGTTAACATATTGCCTATAGCTAAGGGTAGAATTTTATCGCCCTCATTTTGGAATGAGTTTATAATCTGAAAGCTTTTTAACCCCTTACCACGAAAGCATCATTATTTTATATTCTACCGGAAGATTTTTTAGCTTTTATTCTAAAATATAATTTTGTTTAGGTCTAAAAGTAGACCTTATTAGTGTGTTCTGTTGCCTTTTTCAGCCGCCTATATGCCGCCGACATTTCGTTGATGCTCATCACCTCATCAGCTTATGCTCGAAAAATGTTAAAAGAATGTTTCAAATCCAACTACTTATTAAAAAAAATTTCCATGAACAAGACAGAAAATATTAACAAGGCCTAAAAGAAATTTGCTTGAATGTTAAAAAATTTAATAACAGCATATTAAGTTTTTTAGCATACAAGCAATTATCTTTAAAAAAAAAAATCTAAAAATCTTAAAGAAATCTTCCAGTAGAATCTAAAATAATAAAGACTTTCGTGGTAAGGAGTCCATTTTGCCTTAAAAAAATTTTATTGGTTATCGATGTTTTTTTTTTTTGCTATTGCAGAGTATAATTTTAAAAATTTATTTCATAATATTGTGAAATTATAGTAAATATTTAAGTTTGTAAAGAAACTCAATATCACATAATAGAATCAAACATTTCTTCGCTATTACTTTTTGTATTAAATTTAAGTAGAGCACTCTACTTTTTTTTAAATTAAGCATTTCAAAAGCAGTTGTTTTTTTTTAATTAAAAATAATTTAATTACCTTTAAACTTTAGTTTTTCTTTGGCTTGATAAAAAAAACAATAGATCAGATATAAAAGGGTAGTAGGTATGTGTAAACCGCGCATGAAAACTACAATTAACTACATTTTCTGAAATGTGCACTTTTATAAAGAAAAAAAAAAAAACAATAAAAGCCAAGCAGCGCACACAAATCCACAGAAACGCACTACATCAGAGAAAAAACACACGGTTGCTAAATCAATATAAAGCAAAAATTGCCACAAAAAAAATTGAAGAGTGGCTGGTCAAGGAACTTTGTTGCTTAAATACCTACAATGCCAATAATATTAAACGAATAATGATTTTAAGTTTGTACAGCTTTAAAATGAAGAGATATGCTAGAACAAAAGCGATATTGATTCAGTTGAGGAGGTTGCCATAGCATATTTCAATTGTTGGTAACTTTATCAAGCTATAGTTCGATTTTACTTTCTTTTTAGAATTGAGAAACATTTTTTTTGTGATAAAATAAAGGAGCAGTAAAAATGCTCCTGTTTAAAACTTAAAAAAAAACTCAGTTGAAAAATCCTCTTTGAAACAATTTTAAATAAATTCTATAAACTTTTACACCGGTATTCATAAAAAATAAAACATTGTTGAAACACATTTTTCATATAAAATTTTTTCTAAAATGTATTTGAGCAACGTTTTATTTTTTATGAATACCGGTGTTAGAAATTAAGTGTAGAAAATGCAGCTCTGATTTTATGTAATAGTTTTTAGAATTTAAATAAAAAAAAATACACCTCTGATTTTATATAGTTATACCAAAAGGAGTCATCCGATGTGGCCAAAGAAATCATTCGATGTTGTTTGGCATTCAGAATATCGGTTGTCCTCTAAACCTAAATTTTTCTATTGCGGCAGAAAAAACTCGGTCAACAAGGCGCTATAGCGCGTTGTTTTTTGACCAGACGCATCCTCGTAAACCCGAATGGCCTGATGACTCCTTCAGCGTGAGCAGCGCACCATACAGTCACTTTGAGTGGGTGTAATGGCTCTTTGTGCATCACCCTTTGGATTTATAGTGCCCCAGAAGCGGTAGTTTTGATGGATCACGTTCCCGCTGAGCTGGAAATGAGCCTCATTGCTCATTACAATTTTGGTCGAAAATCGCCCTCTCCGTCATAGACACGATTATTCCACGTTCTTGGGCACTGTATGGTTTCATGGCTTGTTCACTTCTATTCTACGGATATCTAGTTCATAATGTAAAAACATATTTGACATTGGCTGCCATTTGCAAAAATAATCGGTTGATTTCTTTCGGCCCACCTTGTAAAAGCTCAACTGTACAACTTTTTTTTAACAATAAATTAAGAATATTAAAAATCTGGGAGATGGCAATCGAATATTTCATCATATCATGATTTGATTTAAGGCCAGAAGTAACTACTAAGGTACGATTGCACTGGCATATACCAGGCAAAAAGCACACAAAAACGTGACCACTATTTTTGTTGGCCTTTATTTTGGACAAATACATGCATTCGTAATGGAATAACAACAAACACCAATGAAGCTAAAAAAAAAGCCATGAAAAAAATATAAAACTTTAAATTCCATCAAAGCATATTTTAAGGTTATGTCTGCTCAACGAATGCAAATTCAAAATTTACAGCAAACAATTTTTGCATGCTACAAAACTTCACAGAAACATATATAAAGACAAATTTGCTTTAAAATTTGTGTTTGCTCTCGTTGAACAACTATAACCTTAATTTTTGCTGATATGAAATTTAGTGGTTTCGGCTGAGTTTTCTGTTCTTACTTTTTGTTGTTGTGTGAAGACGAATGTATCTAAATTTTAGTTATTTATGTGCATATATTTGCTCAAAACAGAGTTTAGCAAACAAATTTGTGTTAAATTTTGTTGGATCGTCAAAAAAACACAACCCTAAAATATGCTCCTATTTGGTTTTGTTTTCTGTTGTTATATGAATATGAAGGTATATGCAGACATTAGTCCCAAATAAATGACAGTAAAAAATAGTGGTTGCGTTTATTTGGTTCTTGCTAAACGTGTGCTTCTTAGCAAAACATGTGCTAAAATGGGAGCCACGTGGACTATATCTGCAAATCAAGGCACAATTAAGCTAAAGTCTTTCCTTAAACTTTCTGTAAAATTGCTAAATTTTGGTTATCAAAAAAAAGTTACTTCTCATGCTTAACATTTGTTTTAGAATTGTGGCTTTCATCTTTTACACTTTACCAGAATCTGCAACAAAGCAAAAAACATTAGCAATGTCCATCACTTCATATTTAGCCTCAAGATACAGACTGCGTCCGATTATCTTTTACAAAATGTAACTTTCAAATCCTTGGCCAAAGAATCTGCAGGCAAAACAAAAATATAATTAACAAAATTACTCTTTTTTCATGCGGTTTTTGCTTTGTGTGATTAATTTGCACGTTCTTGTATTTGATGCAATAATTTTTTTCAGCACTTTAATGGCAAAAACTCTACAAAATACCTAAAATGGTTGAAATGCTGGAAATATGCTGCAATGTAGATGGCAAAAACAACTAATTTACATGGTGTTTAACACATACTTATTTATGGATGACGGCATGTCGTTGCCGGTAAGCACATGTTAGTGTAAATGTGCCACTGTATCCGCTTCCGTTGCAAGGCGTTCATTATTAAAGAGCCATTGTCTCGTTTGCATGACAGAGAAAAAGCTTAAATTGTTTTGCGGTCAATTACCATTAAGGCACCAGCTATTGCAGGTTGCCTGAACTTTATTAATGTGAAAACAGTAAATAAATAGATAAATCGTAAATATCGTAAAACAAATATGGTGGCGATTTATGTAACAAAAAATTTTATTTCGACGATTAAAATTCTTAGGCGTATTTTGTTGAACCTTCACACGAGCTCAATCTGGCTCTTATGTGAATATGTTAAATTATCTTCTGTTAAACTTATTTGCGTAAGAGCCTGATTGATGGGTTAAGTTCCCGGCTTTCGTTTTCTTTTTTATTTATGTCAGTAGGCCTGCGCTATTCATGCAAATTTGAGCACCACATTTTTATTTTAACAGTTATGGGATTCGAGCATTAGCTGGGCAGTAAATGAAAATAAGAATGAGCATATCAGTTTTGGTTTTTGTTTTGTCTGCAGGTTGTTTGTCATTCGTAACTTTCCTTACTCTAAATCCACTAAATATAACTAAAGATATTCGTTATAGTTTTTGTTGCTACAACACAAAAAGTAAGCAGTTTAAAACACCGCGCTTTTTTTGACATTCGAGACTTTTTCTTTTAATGCTGAATAAAATTAGACTTGTCTATTCCAATTTAAGCTCCTACAAAATAAAATAATTAAAAATATGATTTTGCCTGCAAGTTCCTTATTCGTTCATGACTTTTCTTTCTAATAGTAAATAAATCTAAATATATACACATAATTTGATTCTGGCTCCTAAAAAAATTAGGCAGTTAAACAAATGCATGGTTTAGTCGGCAAGTTAATTGTCATACGTGGCTTTTCTTTTCAATGTTGTGTAAAAGTATATAGATGCATGGATCAGTTTCTAAGCTCGCGCCTAGATAATAGAGTGAAACTTATTATAGGATATACTAAAAATAAATACCATAGATTTTTTTGAGTTTCAATGGTGAACTGCTCTTAAGCTGCAGGGTATTTGCTCATAATAGAACTATTAACATAAATTTCAATTGCTTTGCAAACTTTCGCTTTTGTATTTTGTTAATGTGATCTAATTCTATCTTGCAATAGGCTTATGTCTCGCATTTAAATTCAAGCATATGCACTTTACTTTAGTTCTTATTTTGTGAACCACAAAAATAAATTTCTAACTCTTTATATGAAGCCAAAACTATTAACAACAATTTAAACTTTCACAAATACTATTTATACTAAAGCAGCACAACTTAAACTTCTTCTGCTATTTGATTTATCAGAAAAACTATGTAAACAACACGAAATTATATATCTAGTTAAGATGAAAACAAATATATTTACTTCTTTGTGTTTGTGAATACAACGCTCTTTAAATAAAAGAGATATGCGGGTGTTGTTAGAATATTGTGGCACAAGTGATAAAAATTTTCAAAATACATACGTACCTGTGTAAGCATGATTTAAAATTTTGTGAGTGATTATATTTACTTTAACTCACTTTTGACCCATTGTTCTTCAGATGAAATTTCTATGAATTCTCAGCAGAATTATTTACATCACAACAAGCGAGAGAGAGAGAGAGAATTTTTTATCTGGATACTAGAAAACGCACATTTACATGAGGAGCTCACCAATTTGAACTCCCACTCACTTCATGTGTAAAAGTAAAATTACCTCAAAAGGGCATACAGCCCTTCTTTTTCAAAAAATTAGTACAAATTTATTTCAGTATGAAGTTAATGGTTAAAAATTTTTTTCGAAAAAACTTTAAACCAAAAAAATTCCTGAAGAAAATACCCAGCATTTTAAAATAAAAAAAAAGAAGTGACCTCAAGCTCTAATTATTAATTGAAAATATTAAGCTAATTGATCATGAGAATTTTTTATAGGAAAATTCATGATTTAAAAAATTTTGCAAATGAACGTGCGAGGTCGCATGTCTTAGAGTGTATGAGCAATAGTATCTCTATTACAACAGAATCTTAAGTGAATCAATAAACTACTCACGCTCGCTTCTCTAATTTATAAATTTAGAGGAAACTAAACAAAGAGACGAATGAACGAAAAGCTATCAATCACTCAATTTCAATTGCGTATACGCCCCATTAGCCAACTCAGTAAAACACTGCTGCCGACTGTCACTCACTAGAATATCTGTTTTTTGTAAGACTACGTTCCAAGCAGTGGCTTTGTTGAGTTGTAAATGTTAGTAATTTAACACACAAAAAAAAATTAGGAACTTAAAGAGCAGCAAAACAAAACGAAATACTAAAGAGTTCACATAACTTGCTGTTTATATTGCAGTTTCATTTGTTAAGTACCATATGCTCATCAAAAACGCTTAAGAAATGGCATTTGAAGCTATTCCTCTGAGTAAAACCTTAAGCAACAGAATTTCAATTGATAAAAACATGACTTTTCTAGCTAGTCAATTCTAACGCAGCTCTTTTTTATTTTCTTTCTCTTAAAAAAAACACGCCTCAAAAACTCATTAAAATGTTCTCAGAGAAACCTAATATTTTTCTACAAGTGAATCGATTATTCCCCATACGCCTAGAGGGCTTAAATTTTACCTCTCACATCTACATACATTTACATACATATAAATACATATGACAACAATTCTTAAATATGAATTTATTATCACTCATACGTCCTGTGGGCTTCGTTAATTTTAGCTGTTGTTTCCACTCCAAAATACATATATTACATAAGAATTAATTATTTCTCATACGTCTGTCTAGTGGGTTTTTGATTGAGAGTTGGAGAACGTGAATCAGCAATGCAAAAATTGATTAATTATGGTTGGCTTACTAATATTTAATTCAGCACTGTTACAAACAACACCATCGCTCTATTCACGCCACAGTTGTCACATTTTCAATTGGTATATATTTGATAAGAATTTGCGCTTTAATTTGGCGTACTAAAATAATACATATTCCTACTGAATATTTAATTCTATTTTTTGATATAATCCATTACAATTTATGTTTAGACTTGAATGAGAGTTGCACGAGTAATGCATACCTTAACAATATTATTCTTATTTTTCTTTGGTTTATTAAATTGAGCTCAAGGTCACTTTACTTGCAATAAATATGTATTCTTTTATTTATTTTTAAAATTATTCGATATTTCGATACTCCTTTGTGTATCTTTTTCAGATATTATTATATATAAATTAAATAAAAAAGGTCGAAAAATTGTCCAGAACAATATTATTCTTAAAAATATTTCATAGTTATTAAGTTTTCATTTGACAAATATCTTCACGTAGCTTGTCAAACAAGCGTTTTAAAAACATAAATCATGTTCTTAAAAAAAACAAGTGGACACGCACGCGTTCACCTATTGCAATTCCACGTCTTATACAAAAGATCCCATAAAAATCACGTAAACTCTCATCAAACTTTCGTTAGCAAGAAAAGAAATAATTATTATATGTAGTTCTGCAAAATATAAATTTTACATGACATTAAAAACCATTATATTATTAAATTGAAATTATGATTATTTACAAAAAGTTCAAAACCTATAAATAATTTCATTACAGCTGTAAAACAATTTAGGATTTTTTCCATATGAAAACACTTTTAATTTTGAGGTTGCAATCTTATTAAAAAGAACGCTAAAATGAGCTTATAACTCCGGTTAAAATACCCCCTAAGACATTTTGAAATTATAACATCAAGTTACAACAACTTTGTACCAGCACCCAATGACCTCAACACTTTCTGAAACCAAAAAATAATTTTCCCAAGTTATTTTCCTCCAAACGATGTGATTGATAAAGGTCAGGTTTTGTAAAGAAAACCAAAATGTGAACATTATTGCATTCCTGGCCCTTTTTTATTTTATGGCTGTTTGGTTTTCCCTTTTTTGCCAAAACATTAATCAGTTATTTGTTTAGGCAAAAAAAAGTTATTTTATTCCGTTGATTTTGGAAATTCAAGAATTTTAACATTAACAACAAAACAAACAGGTAAACGAATTATATTACTGAACAGTTTGTATATAATGTTGCTACAACACAAACATTTGCTGCGAATGTTTATATAGCCGTTGTTTTTTCTGCTTGCTAATAATAAAATACAAAAGAATTTGTAACGAAATTATTGAAATATGTATCAAAGAAAATATGAAATATTGTGCAGAAAAATATTTAATCGTCCGTGAAATATTTTGTTGATATTTTTCGTTCGTTGTTGTTTTGGTATATCTTGCATGAAAAATTATAAAGAAAAAACAGATATCGATAATGAGTGAAATATAAAAAATGTTATGTATCAATATTGTGCAGAAAAATAGTTAATCGTTCATAAAATATTTTGTTCATATTTTTCTTTCCTTAATGTGCTGGCCAATCTTGCACAAAAACTATAGAGTAATTACTAAAATATACAAAATAAATCCCACAGCTTATATATTTGATGCAGTTTAAAACATAAAAATTGATTTGATACTTGTTGTTTAAGCTGATTAAAATTTTATGCTTTAAATCCCAAACTCCTCAGTTTTTTTCTGTCTAGCTTTCCAGCTGCCCATATGATGCCGATATGTCTTTGCTGCTACTCAACTCCTTCTTAACCCAGTTTTTAAATTTTCGTGATTTTCAAAAAAATAATAGAATGTGCACAGCATGTTTGAACGGGTTTTCAAGGGCTTTATAATATACATACATATTACTCATACGCTCTGTTATGCTGCGACGGAGTACCAAAAGTATGCTTCAAAAAATATTATTGAAGTAGTCATGTGCTCAGTGACGTATGAGTGATTACGAACTAATTATTGAACCAACACCACCACACGCACCAAGCAGCACTGTTTAAAAACAGTGAATTATTTTCAATTATTGTGTTCCAAATATGTACAGTGAACTCGCAGAAACGTGAATTAATTATTTTCCAAGAGTGCTCCCATTTTCAAATTTGCACATACATATTTTCAATATGTACACATTTATATATTTTTCGAAAATAATCAGAGTAAACACAAAAATATGTTCTGCAATTTCCGAAATTCCAAACTACTAGCAGTAAATTCTAAAAGTAAAATAAAAAACTAGTGAACGTTTGTTCAATCTTTAGAGAACTCAATGTAAATATTAAAGTGCTCACATTTACGAGAGTTTGCTGTATCATAACTTTTGCGTTAATGAAGATATTTTCAATATTTAAAAGGATATATGCAAAATATAAATTTCACATACTATGACATTCAATTTAAGTTCTTAAATTTTGCCATCATATATTTTATATTTAAATTTTTTACACTGGCTTAAGTTAAATTTCCTACAATATTGTTATAGATTAATAATGAAGCAGGAAAAGTAAAATATTTCAATTAACTGACTTGAAGGCTAAATATTATGTTTCCCTTCATTAAAACAAAAGCCAATATATTTATATATAAGTTTTGCCAAAGCTTATATGTATATTGAACAAATATAAAACTTTTTGTTTACGGCAAAACACTTCATTAGAATTCCATCTACACACGCAAACTAATCTCTGCCAAGACTTTGGTGGCGAAAATTTACATACATATGCTGTTACTTCAGCCTGCACTCCTTAACTTAATAGAGAAAAACTTGTCCGGGAAAAGTTTTCATATAATATACTATAAAGCGTTAAAAAAAATTTTCTTACTTTTCAAACAATTTTTAATTCGACTTTTAAGTTGTTGAACTTCAACAAGTACATACATACAAATACTTATCTAATTCACTGTGCGAGTTAGGAAAATGAATATAGAAAAAAATTAGAAGAAAATATACTCCCAAAGATATTGTTCACTTGCCTAAACAGGGCACGTACGCAAAATATTGTTTTACTATTAGATTTCATATCATATTGCGGTAAATTTAAAACATAATAAATACAACATCTTCCTGACAAATTTATCGATTTTACCAACTAATGCCAGCATTATTGGTAAGCAACAATCAGCCACAAACAAAAATTTGAATTAATTCAGAAACAACAACACTACTCTAATTTCACAACGCTTGGCAATAACAATATAAAGCATTGAAGCATTCTCATATATTTTGTATACAAGTTCAATAAATCGTAGCAGCATAAAAGTTAAAATAGTAAATTTAAAATACCCTCAGGTTATTCTGTAGCCATATAATACTGACACTTACACAGAAGGAACCTAACAGAAGGTGTGGTTGTCTTTTTTATCTACTGAAATAGAAAAAAATAAGCCGAGTAAGCCAATCGATGCACGCTACAATATACCAGATGGACCAGAAGAAATCACCGCTTTGGCAGTTGCTTTTAGTTTTGCAAATGGCAGCCAAATTCGAATTTATTTTTTATATTTGTGAACTAGACAACTGTAGAATACAAGCGAACAAGCCATGAGGCCATACAATGCCCAAGAACGCAAATTAGTAGTGTCTATGATGAAGTGGAAGATTTTTCGAACAAAATCAGAATGAGCGATAAGGCTCATTTCCTTCCACCTCAAAGGGTACGTGAAGAAGCAAAATTATCGCTTCTGGGGCACCAAACATCCACAAGTGATGTACAAAGGGCTATGACACCCACTCAAGAAGACAGCATGGTGCGCGGTTCATGCTGGACGCTTTTCATCGGGCCATCTTTTTTTCGAAAACTTCACTGGTCAAAAGACAACGCGCTAGCCTAGTCTTTTCCGTTGCAATTGCACGAATCGATTCTAAAGGACATGTGGTCCCAACAGGATGTTTCGAGGCCACCACACTTCTCGTCAGTGCCCGTTCTGGAGCTCAGGGGCTCTTATTTCTAAAGTGATACTCAAGCTACTCAGCCACTGAAGATTAATTGAAAAGTCTATGAATTGTAAAAGACATAGTAAATATTTCGATATTTATTAACATTCTTAGCTATATTCTACAGTATAATATTTGGTTTATTCAACCTCTTTTGTGTTTAATATTATCTTTGTTATATTATCAAATATTAACCCCCTAATTCATAAAAATTATAATAGGCTTATAAGACTGTTATTTGACATATTTGTATGGAAAATCTGTCAAATAAAAGCTTAATAAACCTGTTATAATTTTCATGAATTAGACGGTAATAATTTAAAACTAAAACTATAGAAATGTACTCGCATACAGTACTCGCAAAAATATTAATATACATATCTACCTGCTTTTTCTTATTTTTTGAAAGTGAAATCGCGTGGTCTAATCGACATTTGAACATATTTATAAGAATAGTTAAAACCATGGGGATTTCTACACCAATATATTCCAGATGTCACAAAAGGCTTGCTACTGTACTCGCCATTAAGGTTGCTGAAAAAAAAAAACAAAACAATAACAAAAATAGTTTATTGAAAAAATTTATAAAATAGAATATAACGAAAAAAAAACGACATTAAATTAATTTTCCTTATCAGGGTTTTAGTTATATTTTACTCTCCCAAAAAGAGATTTTTTTGTCGTCAAATTTTAGTGATCAAAACTTTTTCAACGTATTATCGGGCTTAAAATCGATTTTACTTTCTCCGAATTAAGAAAAATTTTTCGTGCTCAAATTGTAGTGATCAAAATTGTTTCAAAGAAAACAAGAAAAGTTTAGTTCAAGACTTACTGGCTGGGAAACATACCAGGTTTCACCTGCACCACAACTGTCATCAGCACACAAATTGCTTGCAATCCAGGTCATAACCAATTGCTCGGAAGATAGCACTGCTATTATTTGACCGGTTTTACTGGTTTTTGTTTCTTCTTTAATTAACTGGTTTTTCCTATCGGTTTTCTTATTATGTATACCCCTCTACGTTTTTTCGCTTTTAAGTGCAATTATAAAATATAAAAGCATCGATCGTAAAGCAGCGATCGTTACATTTGAAAATGTTAAAGGTTTTTTTGTGTTCATGAATTTATATTTGAATTATTCACAAAAAATTCACAATGCAAGGCCAGTGTTTATATGAAAAACAATAACAAATTCAAAAGTTACTAATTTCAACTCTATACAGTTCGTCTATAAAGTTAAAATTAATGCTTAAGAATCGCTGAAACCGTTGTTGTCACAAAACACAAAAATCAATTGGAAATCACTTGGATGTTGGTGAGAGAATATAAAATATATTCCCTTCAAGAGAAAAAAGACAGAGATGAAATGGAAAGTTGATCAATAAAATTAAATATACACAGTCAGTAATGAAGAGCTCAGGTGGTAGGATGGCTACAGCCTGCTGCTTCAAATTAGTATACAATTGGTCATCGCCTGGGTTCGAAGCAAATTTGGCTGCTGATGAGCGACCTGGTGGTCGTGAAATAGACATGTACCCCAGTAAGTTTTTTCAACTTTACTTTTCTTGTCTTCCTTACAAATGTTGGTCAATGCAGTTTAATCACAAAACAATCTCTCTCAATTTTGAAGAACTACAAATCGAACTCAAGCCAGACAAAATTATTAAAAATTTGCAAATTGTTGCTGGTTTGCACATAAACACAAACTTCATGAACCTCATTTACGGAGGCCTCCTTTTTTGAAATTTTGTGCCACAAAGCAACAAAAATTTTTCGAAAAAATTTAAAATTTTTTTCTGCAGGCCTCATTTTATGCGGCACCCTTTTAAATAATATAAAATACACATAACCACAATTACCTCCATCCACAATTATCGTACCACCATGCTCCTTTTCTTGTCACCGGGCAATGAAGAGTAGTGTTCCTATCATTATCTCGATCTTTTGTAGAAAACTTAAAGCTCTCGTGCTGACTGAAACAGTCCCCAGCGTTTCCAGAATAGCGACCCACTTTACTCAGTTTGTAAAATTCCTCTTCACTGCCCACTTCAAATTCATTGTATCTGGCAACTACCATAGTATAATTGAAATCTTGCAACTGTATCATAAGTTCAACGGGTTTCAAAGTTGTTGTGAGGGCATGTAATTTATCCAAACCGATGAAAAATTCACCATTAATATCACCAAATCCCATTTTGTATTCAGACCAATTGCGATAGAAATCAACAGCACCATTTATGCGTCTCTGGATGACGGTCCAGCCGCCCCCTTCCGATTTACCGTCACATGAAACTAAAAATGGTGTCGGTCCAAAATGATAATTGTAAATGTGGCAAGTACTTTTTGTGCAAAATTTAGCATTGAAATCAGCACAGTCGGTGGGATAAACATCAGAAGTACTGGCAAGTAATCAGTAAAGAAATAAACAAACAATAAAAAATGGTTTTATAAATTATAAAATAAATATTCAGTTTAAATCGAATTTTTGACGGGGTCTAAGGCTTAATTTTATTTCTATTATATGCAGCTTTATAAATACGCTAAAAAACTGGAAAGTATTTATTTGGAAATTTCAACTTTGTTGTAATCACATTACAGAAATGTTTAGATATAAAAAATAAGAGAAAAGAATTCCTCTGCTGGAATTTTTTCAGTTTATAATTCAACTTACCAAGCCGATGTCTGTTTGTTCTCGATACAAGTTTTCATCTTTTCTATAGCACGCACAAAAGAAATTCGTTTTAACTAGATTTTAATGCAAACACAAATCAGTTTCTTCTTACCATTTTGATCGTAATATTTTTGTAAATTTTTGCTCATGTTCACTTGGGTTATACCGCTCGCTGACACATTCCGCTCAATGCTGCTTATGTGATCATCAATATTTTGCAATACATGGAAGTTCTTTGAAATTCCATCACCAAGCCATTGATTGCTATTTTTTATATCTTTCAATTTGCTATCAAAATGTGCCAAATGTTTATCATGAGATTTTAATATTTCTTTAATATCAACCAGCACATCCCATTTGTCATCTCCAGCGGGTGCTGGAAGTCTGGGCAAAATCACTTGGTTTTGTTGATTTAACATCTTGTTTATTTCAGTCAAGTGCTCTTTATTGTTGTTTAATATTTTATCCTGCATTACTTGAAAGCTTAGATAAATATCATCGACTCTGGTATCCAAATTTCGCAACAGCTCCTTTTGTTTATCCAGCTGAAGTTGTAGCATGCTGAATCGGGGTCTCAGATACTCAATAATATCCGCTCCTAAGTCCGTTATTTTGCTTTCAACATCAGCGTTTTCACTACTTGGGAACTCTGCTGAAGTCCTTAGGCTTTTTATCTACTCGTAAAGAAGTTTAAAAATTACTTTATAAAAAACAAATTGCTCAACTTCAACTATAACTTGCTTTAAAATCAGCTTGCACAAAGTTCTGGAAAATTCCCAGACTGCAGAATATTGGCAAATAAAATAAAAATATTTTCATATTTCTTTTTTTTTTTTGGTTTTTGCCTTTTATTATTTACACTTGTTCACTTTCAGAAAGGTTTATTGAAAATAAAATTTGTGAAACCTTAAAACCAGTTTATATAAATCTAAATCTATTTAACAATAAGGGATTTGTAATTTAATCTCATTTAATCATTAATATAGTTCAGACGAGGTTAATCAATTCGTATATAAATAGCACTAGAAAGACAGAGAGAGAGAGAGAGAGAGGGACAGAGAATGAGGGCGATTGAGCAAGTGAAGAGAGATGGGGGGGGAGAATGGTTTTCTTTCGTCTTATTAAAAGCAATTGCATGTAAGATCAAATGTTTAAGTATTTTGTTCAGGGCTTTCCAGTAAAATGGCACCAGAGATCTGCAGCAAGTGTACTGACCCATGCACTTGAATTCTATACAATACCCGTTTTGTTCACACAAAGAAAAATTCTTCTAACTACTGTTGCAACAACATTATTATTGTTACCAAAAATACATTATCATTTAAGTATAGTTTAGGGTAAGCTTTAGAATAAGAAGCTGGTCTTTGAAAGAAATGAGGGAGAGGGTAAGTCAAAGTCTGCCGGGGAAGCTTTTAGTTTCTTAATAATTTGATGTTGAAGTTGCGAAATCTACTGAGGAAAAATATGAAAATGTTGGTGATGCTGCCAGAGAAAAGTTTTTGTGCAGAACGTAATATCGTGAATTCGTAAACGTATTTGAAGCATCCAAAATCCTAGTTTCATTCTCATTTCATAAATTTGTTCATAGGCATGCAAAATTTGCTGTTAATAATATTCACGCCTCCAGTACAAAATCTGTAGGCGTCTGGCAGCATACTTTATCATTTTATGATAATGGCATACCATTGTACTAAAGCCAACCCATAGTTCATTTCAGCCACCATTTTAACAAGTCAGCGGGCTCGAAAAAACACCTTAAAAAATTCTTGTGTTCGGAATTTTTGAGTTTATATGAGTGATTTTTTATCGTTGCGAATCTCTGGTAGGCAGTTGAACCGGCCAGAAAACACACACTAAACCACCTATAGTTTTTATGCCACAATCTATTGCCTGTAACAGCTGCTAAGCATCAATCTTGACTCAAGAAAATTTTGGGAAAATCCCAATAGGAACAACCGGTAGTAATATCCCAATTGGCCATACACGACAGCATCAACTCCTGCACGACACATTACGCATGCAAATATCTAGTTGCAAGTTGTGTGTTCATATTAACAACTAATATATTTTAGTGGTCATTTTTGCTTTTGCTCTAATATTTGCCAATGTGTTGGCAAATATTAATATAAATTTTCTGAAATTTCTTATCAAATAAACTTTACAAAAAAAAAACCCCAATTGCTGATAAGCAATATTTTCATTTAATGCAATTGAGAAAAAGTGGGATTCCAAGAAATAATTGCCTGATCTTAAACTGATAATGAACAGTTTAACTTTTTCAAGCGGACAAAAAAAATAAAAAACTGATAGTATTAAATTCTGTGAACAACTAACTGTAGAGTTTCTACTGCCGCTATACTTTGCTACAACGAACCCCCCAGCACAACGATTATGTTGCTGTGCCATGGCAAAGTTTTTTTCATGCAAAACTGCATAACAAAGAAATTCTGAGCAAATAATAGAGGCTCTATTACTACATGCATCGCAAAATGTTCATTAGAAAGTATTTAGGTAAAGAAAAAATATGGCTGAGGTAATCATTTTCGACGAGAACAACACTATTGTTGAAATATGTGGTTACAGGCTAACAATATTAATTTGTAAATAAAACATGCACATTGTTACTAATTCCATTTTCAATGATTAAACTATTGTGGCCACTAACCAGGTTGTTGCTATATTCAATCATAATCTTCCAGAAAATTAAATAATTTCAGTTTTCCATAATTAAGGTTGAACAAAAAATTTGTGGGACATAAATTTTGCGCCAAAATAATTTGGATTAGATTTAGGACTCTAACCAAATTATTAATATAATTTACTCGGTGTGAATAAATTATATTCGTAGTTTAGGGAAGGAAATGACTCAGGTAAGTATTGATATGAACGTCTCTTTAAGGTAAGTAGAGCTTGATTCGATTGATGTAATTCAACAATTTTATTTCCAAATTAGATTTAAATCAAACATAGGTTAGGTTGATAGACTTAACTATTATAATTATACGCAGCCAATACGATGTTGAAGTTGCGGTGATACAAAATGGAATGCTCAAAATGGCTTAAGCTCGGTCTGCAAGAAAACTTCAGTTTTAATTATTCTGATCCTTTCCCATGGGAATTTCCACTTGTCATATTAAGCAACATCTTGGACAACAAAAGCATCTTCAACATTGTAAAGCTTTTGAACAGATAATTAAAGGAATAAAAAGATAAACAAATTCAGGCGCAATAATTGCGAATAATTTACAAATTTTGAATTCAAATGAAATATACTATTCAAAACAAATGGATGATAATTGTCCAAGTGAACTTGGACAAAGGTTTTTATTTAGATTCGCCGTGGCCTGATTGACATTTGTACAGATTTTAAGGAAAATCTATCACCATGAAATAGGCACCAAAATATACCATACGTCTTGAACTCCAGTTTTGTATTGTAGTACATTCCATTTAAATTGCTAGAAAAGGAAATAGAACAAGAAAATATTATATTATATATATAATAAAAGTAATAAAATGATGCTTATTAAACAAAACACTTTAACAATTTCAGCTGAACTTAATAAGCATGCATGTGCATGCACCAAAAATGCAAAACTTGTCTCCCTTAAGTCTTTCTACATAAATTAAATGCCCCTAGTACCTACCATCCGCTAGAGGTGGGAAGAAAAAATCAATTAAGGTCGATCTTAGCTTTGACCTCTCCTGAGATTGGCTGGCGCAAGATGGGGTAATGAGGGAGAATTTCAGAAAACAATTTTGTATGAAAGCTCCTGCTAATGAGCAGAAGGGATAGGGGAAGAAGAAAAAAATTAGTGGGTGAAAGTTCTGCGTTTCACCACGCCATTGGTTGGATTAGTTGGGACAAAAGGGGGAACAGCTATAAAACTTATACAACTACTAATTTGATAGGGCAACTTCCACAATGAAGTACAGCGAAGTGAAATGATATTAGTGTTTTCAGTTACTGTTATTTGGTGTTGCACCTCTAACTTTAAGCCCTTTATTCGCAACTTTAACCATAACAAACAGTGGTTATCATGCATCTCACGCCACTAGTTATTTGAGCCTTGCATTTGTTCTTTCCAATTTGCTAATTAATTGAAAACAGTTTCGAATTCTATACTGTAAAAGTATAGAAAAACAGCGAAAAAAGAGCTGCTGATGAGAAGAGCAGTGGCTAGTTAAAAAGCCCCCAGCGCAAGTTACACCTTTGCTTTGCTTATGTACTTTTAATAATAATACTCAATCATTGCAATTAAGGTCCATCTAGAATAAACTGTAAGAAAAGTTTTTGCTAAAAAAATATTTGAGAAAAATCTCAATCTCCATTTTCGTCAAAATTTAGGCATCTGAGAAACTTGATTTCCACTTGTTTTCACAACAGCATGAATTGAGATAAGTCAAAAATTTCTTCTATGTTTACGATCAGGAAGGTGTGTCCACATTGACGTACATATATTAGACCACAAACAACGTGACCACTACTACCTTCTTGAACTTTGTTTTAGTCAAGTACATGAATATTAAAAATCATTAAATATCAATAGAGTATATTTAAGGTTATGTTTGCTCAATGCCAGCAAATGCAAAATTTAAGGTGAAAATTTTTTTGGTCTTACAAAAGCTTTGCAGGAGCGAATACAAAATTTTCAAAAACAAATTTACAAATTGTTGCATTTACTCGATGGGCAAACATAACCTCAAAATATACTTAAGTGAAATTTTATGTTTTTTTCGGTTTCGGTTTTGTTTTTTTTTTTTTGTTTCATGGTGTATGTACATGTATTTGGCCAAAACGAAAATTCAAGAAATAATTAGTGGTCATGTTTTTTTTCTAAAGCCATATATTTTAAATGTTTGCTATCAAGTTACTGCAAGTTTTAACTTAATCGTAAACTAACGTGAGCCCGGGAATCAATTTTTTTTTGAAAGGTGAATAAGCTCCAAATATATCAGAACAAAGTAAATTCATTGAAACTTTGATAATATTTGTAAGATTAATGAAAATTTTATGCTCAAGCCTCACACATTCTGTAGCTCATCCTGCTTTTTAGCCGGGTGGTCCAAACATCAATATACTACAAGCTTGATTCTTCTTGTTTTTGATTAAAAAAAAATGTTTATAGTACTCAAATACTACTTTAATTATCGTTTGCTATAAGAGCCAATTGAAAAGTATTGTTATAGTTCTAAATGGACCTCATCAATTGTTTTCTGTCTTTTTCAGCCATCTATAAGACGTCAACATTTCGTTGATGCTACTCAATTTGTCAGTAGACTTGAAAAAAACTTAACAGAATGTTCAACACTTTGCCACTCACTCTAATATGGAAATATTATTTTTTAATGTATAAGTGTAAGTAGTAGTGTTTCAAGCATTATTTCGAGTCTACTGACGAGTTGAGTAGCATCAACAAAATTGCGGTGACATTTAAACAACTTAAAATAATTATTTTACAACACTTAAACAAGTTTCAAGTGTAGAGATTTATTAGCATAAAATGCCATTGGCCCCACTGTACTATACTCAATGTATTTTATTTACGCATGCATTTAATGATTTGGGCTTCTTTAAAATTTTTTATGATTTATAAAAAAATATCAAATTAAATAATTACCAGTATGAACAATTTCTATACCACCAGGCACCTTTCATGAGCGAAGCGCAGTTTTCATCTTTTCTTCCATCATTATCACGGTCTTTTGTGGAAAAACTATAACCCGTATGTTGGCTAAAACAATCGCCGGCATTACCAGCATAATTACCCACTTTTATTAATTTATAATTTTCCGTTTCATTTCCCACATCGAATTCATCATATTTGGCATATTTCATGGTATTGTTGAAGTCTTCTAATTGAATTAAGATCTCGACCGGCTTTAGAGCGGTTGTCAGAGCATTTAGTTTGTCCAAGCCAATGAAAAATTCTCCATTAATATCACCGAAGCCATTTTTGTATTCCAACCAATCACGATAAAAGTCCATAGAACCATCAAAGCGCCTCTGAATGATAGTCCAGCCACCGCCTTCTGTTTCATCATCACACGGAACTAGAAATGGGTCTGGTCCAAAGTGTGTGTTAATAATGCGACATTTGTTATTGAAGCAGTACTTATCATTAAAATTTGCACAGCTCGTGGGATAGGATTCAGATGTGCTGGAAAAGACGATGCACATACATACATACATATAAGGTTGTAACCAAAATTTATAAAATTCTTTAAAAAAATGTTATGACTTAAAAGAATATTTGCTTAGTTCCTTCCTCTCAAGCTGTCTCCCCTAAGGTAGTAAGCGCATGGTCACACATCAAGCCCAAAAAACGTGACCACTATTTTCTAGTTGACCTTTATTTTAGGGAAATATATTTACATAAAAAACTGAAAATGCCTATACACTCACAAGCACCAACGAAAAGAAAAATCATGTAAAAACATTAAATTGCACAAGAGCATATTTTGAGGTTATGTTTGCTCAACGAGCAAATACAAAATTTAAAGTAAATTTTATATTTGCTCTTGCAAAATTTTCATCGGCTCCAACAATTGTCCACTGTGGATGTTATATTTTTAGCTCGTTGAGCAAACATAACCTTAAAATGTGCTCTGGGTAAATTTAAAGTTTTTATGTTTTTTTCCCCTCCCTGTTTTTTCTTCTAGTCTTGTTCTATGTTCTTGTTTAGTTGTTGACATGCATGGATTTACCCAAACTAAAAATAAACTGAAAAGTAGTGGTCACGTTTTTTTTTTTTTTTTTTTTTTTTGAAATATGTATTCAAATGCGATTGAACCTGAAAAAATACAACAAATTCCAAAACTTACCAAATTAGTTTTTCATTGTCACCTTTTAAGCAAATTTTCGTCACTTCTAAAGCAAAATTTTTGAGAATTATTGGTAAAAACATTTATACCCATATTTATAAAAACTATTGAAGGCTTATTACACGTTTATTTGACAAATATTCCGCAGAAATACGTCAAATAAGAGCTTAATAAACTTACAATAGTTATTATGAATATGGCCTTTAATTTATATGTATTGTGTGTGTGTGTGTGTGTTTGTACCCAGCAGCAGAAAGAAGAAGCAGGCAGGCCTTGTGGCAGCCGTTATTTCACGGACACAAGGACGGTACTCACATATTTTTTACAAGCGGTGTCCCAGACTGCCCAATACCTGGCTTTCTAGAAGGCTTGTTCAAGCAGTTCGAGTGGAAGTTCTTACTGCGGGTGTAAGCATTGTTTGTTGTTGTTATTTATAAAAGAAACAAAGCATGTTGCGGCACGCCTCCACTTCGCGGAAAATCTTTCATGCAACTGTCCAAATTACTGAAGCCAATCAACGTTCATCTCGTTTTTAATGGATTGACCGTGCAAAGAAGGTGTAAGAAAGTCTGCACGGAAGCGTGATTTTGGAACACCTATCCGCCGCTGGGTACTTGTTTACATACATCTTTCTTACCTTTTCTATTCAAATAATTTTGCAAATTTCTATTCAACACCATCTGCTGCTCTTTTGTTGCTGCCGCTGTTTCAAGGTGCATTATTATTTTCTCAATATTTTGTAAAAGTGGAAAATTATCTGATATGTTTTCATTCAGCTCTTGTGTTTGCATCCGCCATTTGCCTATACTCAAAATGTTTTCAATATTTTTCAGTTTTTCTTCAACATTTTCCACACTATTAACATGAATTTTTAGGGTCTCCTTGATGTCAGTCAAAATTTCCCATTTACCATCAACAGCTGGAGCTAAAAATTTTGAGTTTAGCAATTGATTCTGAGTATTCATCGCATCGTTTAGCTGACTTGTATACTCTTCATTTTCCTCAGATATTTTGCTCTGCAGATTTTGTAAACTGAGTGTTATTTTATCGAGTTTCGTATTCGTGGCGTGCCACAGTTCCTTTTGTTTATCCAACTGATATTGCAGTATGTCAAACCGCAGTTTTATGGACTCCAATTGACTGTTGAGATTTACATAATCCAGATTTAAATATTCATCGGAAGATGAAGCCTTTTTCAGCTACACACATGCGTTTGTGTTTGAGGAAATAAAAAAAAAACATTGATAATTTACAACAAATTTTCCAAAAAAAAAATAAATAAATAAATTAAGTACTTAAAACTCACATTGATTTCGAATTGCGCGGACTTTTGGAAAATCCCAATACCACACAGTAGCAGGAAATACAATAAAAGTTTGTCACTCATATTGAACTTAACACTCTGAATTGTTTAAGATGATTAAATTGAAATTCGCATTTAATTTGCTTGCACTAAATAAATCTTAAAACGAAATTAACGATAAGAGAATTAATTTATATGAGAAAAATTTATATGAGATGTGACCGTGAGTCACAGATCTTAAAATGCTCTCAAATATTGATAAAAGCTTTCATTGCCACAAACATGCGTACATATAAGAAAATTTCGTTTTTTGCAGGGGAAATTTTTTCACCGTGTAGGGAAAATTTTTTTTAGCATGTGTAGGAGTTTTTTCGAGAAATCGATTGGCAACACTGCACATGCCATTCTTGATAAATTGTGTGATTGTGTAGGACAGTGAATCATTGCTTTAAACGCCAGGTATCTTATTTGCAGTTATCTTGTTTAAAACTCCAAAATATGTTCTTGCATTAATATAAAAGCAAGTACAAATATGTACTTTGCCACCTCTGCTGTCGCTTTGATAGGCTGGTGGGTTTCTTCTTCCTCAGATAGTGTTTATTGAAAAAATCATTTGCAAAAAGTTTTTTACTTCTTTGGCTAAGATTTCAAATTTTTTTCCAAATTTTTTTTGCTAAGATTTCAAACGTGGCGAGATCATCACCCGAAAAAGATAAAAAAAAAATTCTCACTTTTAATTGTGAATTTAAAAAGTTTTCTTGGCCTGACTAAAATTCTAGTAATTTTTTTTTTTTTTTTATTTTAATTACTTTAAATATCTTAGGCCAAATTTTGTTTAGATTTCATAATTTATTACCAAGTTTTCGTTTATCAATATCAAGTTGAAATTTTTGTAGATCACTTTTAAGGCTTCTTTCTCACTGTGTGCGTGTGTTAATGACATTTGAATTTCTGATGCGTTTTTTTTTTTTACTTTAAAGCTGAGTTTTTTTTTTTTTTCTTCTCTTTCACAGGAAGCCATAACAAATTAAAATTCATTAATAAATTTAGTATTGATCGTATTGCAGTATATTATATATTATTAAACACTGTTTTTATAAACTAAAACATGTTGATTATTTTCAATTAAAAGCACTGATTTCGAATGGTGCTAGAAATTTCAAAGTATTTGGAAATGAAAAAACGGAACAAAGAAACAGCAAAGAGTTTTATTATTTATTTTTATTTCCAAACAATTGTTTTAAGCTCATCTATGCACCAACCGATCTCAGTTCTTTAAAATTGATTTTTGATTTTTCTATAATACACTTGTTTGCACTCTTTTTGCTTTATAATCCTGTACACAATTAATATCCTGGCTTAGTATCCTCAGGTGTACAGCGGAGTTGCTGGAAGGCTTGGCAATAATTTAATGACATGTTTAAAGCTCTGGCATTTGTCAACTAAATGTTATGAATTTAAAACCTCAGCTTAAATGTTGAAAACCTGTTACAGCTGAGAAAACTTTTACAAAAGGTTTACATTCTACTTTTATAGTTTCCTTCAAAACTCAATGAGATCGCAAGCAAAGAAAAGAAAGAAACACAACGTTGTCTTGCTGCAGGTAATACTATATGTATTCAGTTAAAATAAATTTCATAAAGAAAATACCTGAAGCATTGGTAACCAAATGCATTGTTTAATGATGATCGTAATCATCATCGTCGTTGTCGTCGTCATCGTCGTCAACTGTAAAATTTGACATCTGTTTGTAACTGTTTTTTTTTTTTACTTGTCTACATCTTTATAAGCAATTCTTGCATTACATGTCTACATTTTTATGAACCCTTCAATCCTTGATTGTTTTTGTTATAACGGTTGTGCTGCAAAATGAAAACCGATCTTTATGGCAACACTAATTTTGTGTTTATGGCCCGAGGTTCAACTTTTTGATTCACTTTTTGTTTTAATATTGATTTGGTAACATTTTATGCAATTTATTTTTGACGCTCATTTCAATGCTTCGATACCCCTTTATTTATTTGCTTCAAGAAAAAGTACATGCGTTTATGTTTCACAAATGTGAAAAAAGCAACTCGAAATAAAAATAATTTACCAAAATAGTTCTAAAAGAAATGTCAATAGAAAAACTCCAAATTTTCACTGTTGACCTAGTCACCAGTACTACTGACCTACTATACCCCGTAGGCTGTTTTTTTTTTTCTATTGACCCTTCATGTATGTATGCTCGTCATTGAAAAGCATCTAGTGGTGTAAGAATTAGTAACTAGGTGGCTCTAATGGGGCCTTATGTCTACAGAAAAACATTAGGACCATATTATTTCTCTGTAGACCTTGTCACTAGTATTGTTGACATATTAAACTCCCCAAGGTACTTTTTTCGTTTGGTATTTGACATCGGCTTGACATAAAAATTCCCTTAGTAAGCTAAGAACTAGTGACCAGATAGTTCTAGTGGGACCTTAAGACGAATTTGGTACTAGCATTTCTCTGTAGATCTTGTCGCTAGTATTGTTGACATATTAGACTCCCCAAGATACTTTTTTCATTTGATATTGATTTTTTTGATTGATGTCGTAGGAGTTCTATGCTTTCTCATGCTAAAAGCTATACCAAATTAAATGATGCAATATCGTTTTTTTAAGGTTATGGTTGCTCAAAGAGCACAAACCAAATTTAGAACATTAATTTAACTTTATAGTTAATGTTAATGTCTTTATCGGGTTTGAATTCGATTTTAGTTCCTCAGAATTGAGAAAGATTAAGACTTATTGGCTGGGTACCATGACTGCTTCACGTTCACCACCACCAGTCGCTCATCAGCACCCAAATCGCTTCGAAGCCAGCTCATAACTAATAGGCTTATAGTTTTGTAAGCAGCAGCGCTTAGCCATCCATACACTACCTGACCTCTTTATTACCGGATGTAGACATATTTAATCTATTGATCAACTTTCAATTTCATTACTATTTTTTTATTTCGTTTTTAGAAAAAACAAACTTTTTTTAAATAATTTTAATTAAAATTTGCAGATCTTCAAAATATTCACACTCGTTGCAGTTCTCTGGTATAATATGTTCTAATAGGATTTACTGCCGATTTTTGTAAAACATGCACAAACTTTCATTCTAGAGTTCAAAACAATTACAAAATATGAAAATTTGTTTTTGCTTTCATTACAAATATATGAAAGAAAAATGCATATACTTATATTATATACATATATATTATATATATTATAAAAACTGGCAGTTAATTCTTTAAAACTGGTAACTAGTAACTGGGTACTAAGAACTTTAATAAGCAAAACTTTCAAAATGTAAAAAAAAAACTTTTTATTCAAAAGATTCCGTTTGCAATAAATTTGCACACTGAAGACATTTTTAACCAAAGATTCAACCAGTTCTTTGGCCCCCGATCTTGTACAGGTGAAAACGGAAATCTATTACTGAGATTTCGCTACCAAATGCAGCGCCCATTCTGCCAAACGCTAAGAGCTATAGAGCTGAAATTGTGACATGTCATGTGGTTACCGGGCACTACAATAACAAATATTAAAAGCAACTAAAGGGTACTCCATACCAGAGACTATATCTTGCGATCCAGAATAGATAGAGAGCTGAAATTTTCACGGGATATATAAATCTGTAGGTTTTACAACATGAGAAACTAAAACACAATAGCAAATCAAAAACTAAAGGGAGCCCCCGTACAAGAAACTAAAAATTAGCAGAAACTTTCAAACCATAAGAGATATAGAGCTGAAATTTTTACAGTAAATGTAATTTTATACGCTCTACAATATGAGATAACAGAAACTAAAAAACTAAAGGGTGCCTCCATACAAGAAACAGAAAATTTAGCTTTAACGTTTGAAACGTAAGAGATAGAAACTTGAAATCTGTATACAGCCACGAAAAACAAAAAATTAAAACTTAAATAATACTCAATACATGGAGGCACCCTTTAGTTTAAAAATTAGCTACAACTTTCGAACCGCCAGAGATGGCGGACTAAAACTTACACCGCTACAGCAAAAAATACTAAAATCTAAAGGGATCCCCATACATGTGATGCGAGAAATGGACTAAAACGGTAGGGCCAAGCCCTTGATGTACGAATCAGTCTCGTACTTGCCTGAATTTATTTGCCTTTTCTTTTTTAATTTCCATATTCAACTCTGTGTTTGGGTATATTCTTGAAAATTACAATGAGTTTCAATTCGAAACTTTTATAAATAATTTGCATAAAACTTATTTTGAAATAGACATACTATTTTAAGTTTGGGTAAATGCATGAATATTAAAATGAGTTCGCCATGAGTTTTAAATCGAAAATTTTCAAAACTTATTTTAAATATGATGTGCGTACATTTTATTTTAACACTTACATAGTACATACATATTTCAATATTCTTATCTTAAGTTTGGTCTTTTGTACAGTTTCTCTTCCTTTCTTGCGCAAATGTGTCGCTCTTCTAGTCTATTTAATTGAATATATTCGTTGTTGTTTTAACAGGCTTTTAGTAACACAATTCTTTTGTTTAATTCTTAAGATTTGCATTTTATTTAACACTATAAAATTTCATCTAATAAAGATACTCTGTCTGTGAAGGCAAGTTTATGGATGCTTATTTTAAATGCTGCTGCTGCTGATGTTGGACTTTTTCTTAGAGTCTCTGCTCTGAACAGTGCTGCCAGACTATTTTTATTTTAACACAAAAAATCATAAGTCATCGAAAAGAAAACGTATTTATATAAAAAAAAAATTAAGAAACAGCTAAAAAAAATTTAGTCAGTCATTAAATTAACTTTTATAAGAGCCATTTAAAATGTATTATTTTAGGTCTAAAAATAGACCTTAACCATCATTTAGACGGGAAAGTGCTTTCGTTAAATGAATAAAATACGTAATATGAATTAAAAATTTCAATGAAATCTGTAAATTTCATGAAAATTTCTTGCTCAATTTCAGAGGAACGTGAAAGTTCATTTTAAAAATGTCGTCAAAGCGAAGAGTTGCAAGTATTACAGTTTTGTTTATTACTGAAATAGAGTTGCCAATACTACTACAAACATAAATTTATAGGGCAACATTCGAAAATAATTTTTATTGCTAAACTTTTATTAATTAAATTAATAATTATCACTATAAATATATTTCATTTGCAATGGGGCTTTCATTGGACCCACTCCATCCTTTGGCTTCAACAAGCTCCTTCTCAAGGGGGAGATCAGAAAATGGACAACGTGCAGCACAGGAAAACTGTGGAACGACACTAGGGGTCTGGAACACTCGAAGAAATTTCTTAGCTTTGATGCTAAGAGAGCGGACCTCGCTCTAAAACTAAATAGAAAGAATCTAAGGACACTGTGTGGGGCGCTAACAGGCCGCTATACCTACAAGAAGCATCTACACAGAATGGGACTATCCAGTAGGCAACCTGCAGATTTTGCGGAGAGGAAGAGGAGACAATGGAACACTTGATTATTGAATGTATATTAAATTCTTGATGTATTAAACTAGAGAGGGAAAAGGGTTGTACAATAGATCATCTTTGGTCGCAGTGCAAAGGGCCATCCTGGACCAACCTAGTAATAATACAATACAATACAATATTTCATTTGTGTTCTTTATTCAAATTTGCTGTAAAAATGTTTTAAAATATTTTCTAATTTACAAAATAATTTAAAATTCACAATTATCAATCTACTCCAATCCTGAAATACCTCTTTAACTGAAACTTTTTCGATTAACTATCACTAGTTAATTATTTAATCAAAAAAGGCACATAGTTAAATAAATAATACTGTTAATTGAACTTACTTTTTCCAACTAAAGAAGCACAATGCAAAATAATATATGTATGTACCACGAAATTGATCACTTTTTACAGTAATAGAGACAGAACTCAAAATAAAACTCTTTCACCGGTATTCATAAAAAATAAAACATTGTTGAAATACGTTTTAGAACAAATTTTTCATATCAAATTTGTTCTAAAATGTATTTGAGCAACATTTTATTTTTTATGAATATCGATCGGTGTTTATGTGTAATAAAAGTAATCAGTTGTTCTTGAGCACATTAGCACAACTAAAAATAATTCTCTTTAGTTCATCGTGCGGAAACAACACACTCAACATAAAAATAGACATAACTGTATTTGTGTTCCAGTGAAGAAGAAGATAGTGATGTGAAAGAAAGTTTTGCAGCAGTTAGAGATGTGTATTCTGAATTAATTTATGGAAAAAAGTCAGTTTTGGAAAATTTTGAGTTGTGCCCCTTTTGTATTTAGGGTGCGATATATCATTGTGAAGGGTATTTAAGATTCGGCCCAGCCGAATATAGCACTCTTACTTGTTTAGATGTTAATTATTTTGGGCAATTATCAGCACCTTAAATTTTATTCAATGCTAATTAAATAAGTTACCAAAATACAGACTTTTATTTTGCTAGAAGTAACTAAAAATTGTTTTAAATTTATGTTATTTGATCTTTTTAGATTGTTAAACTTGTAATTATTCAAGCTTTTGATCTTTGGTTTTTTATAAAAAATAATTTTAACAAACAAATTGTTGGCGAAATATTGAAAATAAATTAATAATTGTTTAAAATGATTTTTTGTAAAAAGCCAAAGATCAAAAACTTGAATAATTAATAATTTAACAATTAACTCAAAATCGTATTCTTGGAAATTAAGGTAACATCTCACTTCTGGCATCGCTGGTTCTGACATATACTCTAAGATAGATAATAGCAATATGTGGATGGATGGACGGCTGGATATACAGACATCTGACTGTTGTCAGGTAATATAATTCAAGCGTTTTCTTTGCCATCCTATAAGCCGTTACACGTACAGACAAACATACATACATATGTATGTATATAAAAGTTCCCACTTGGCACTCTTTTCTTTGGCCTGACCATAATACGCAAACATTGACAGATATACATACGTACATATGTACTGAATAGCTTTTGAGCTCTGCTAACACTATGCAACAAATGAACAAATTTTGCCCTACGATTTATAATCGCCATATTTTCTTGATGCGTAAAAATTGTACTGATATTTTTTTGCAGATTTTGAAACTACATTTATTTAAATTTTTTTTTTTTTTTTGTTGATAATGTTGTGCGTAAAAGAAATAAAATGAGCTCTCATAAAGTTTTCCCGGTATTTTTTTTTTTTAGACCAATATAGCCAAAATAGCTTTTTCGCTTGTCCCCAAAAATACCCACCCACATTCGTAAAAAATAAAATATTCTTTTAATATTTTACTGTAAATTTGCGTGAGCTTTGGTTGCCGAGTGGTTAAAGCGGCTGTGCCAAAATTGTGAAATTTGACACGTCCAAAGTTCATAGGGTGCTGATGAAGGGTGTTTGCTACCCAGAAACAGCCGGTTGTCCACCTAGCAAATAAATTTTACTTTTCTTTACTTAATTGATATTGATTAAAAAGTAGTGAAAACCCAAGGGTTGAACTTAAGCCTGAAAAAGTAATTTAATATAAATATTCTTTTAATAAAAATTGTGTTTTTTGTATATATGTATTGGCCACCAATTCCTTGTTCTACGTGTTTTGTTCCATTTCTGGTTTAGCTTATAAGGCCTAATATCTTTCATAATTAAAACAAAGTTTCATAATTAAAACCACTCACCACGTGGTTTGACCACCGTCAGGTTGGGTCGAAAGGCAGGTACTGACGTAAATCATTCCACATCTGTACGCATATTTGGACGATTAAATGGAAATAATCACAAAGTGCTCGATATGCATTTTGCTTGTTGCACAGTGTAATTAAATTTTGTATACAGATCTATCTGCTCATACGGCACATCTAATATTACACATTCTCTGTAAATTATTCGTTGTCTATGCATTTTATTTTTATTTGTAGTTTCTTAGCGTTTTATTTCTTTGTCTTAAGAAGGAAGCCCTTCACCAGCCTTCAAACAGGCACACACAAGAATAGTTTGATACGTTGTTTTATTTCCAGTTACACACAAATGTACGCAAAAAGATTAAAACTTTATAGTTAGATGAGTTTGCAGACAGACCTTTCGGTATAACGGTTGTGTGATATTTCTTTACACTGTGTGGTTTTCTAAATATGCATCTTCATATTTGGCTTTGTCACTTTTTAAATCTATTTGTAATGGATAAAATGTACATACATATGTATTTATAATACAATATAAATGTATATTAGGCCGGGGACGATTTGTGTAGACGAAAATTTGTTGATATTGTGCCGTCTATTGTGCCTTTGGCATGAGGGAAAAAAGTTCCTCTACGGCATATCAAAAAGATCATGTTCAAAGAGTCCAATTTTAATTTTTTTCCTGTTTTTTTTTTTGTATGGGGAGGTTATCAATTTTGCGGTTTCAAAAGTAAACGTAAATAAAACACAGCTGCTGTAAGAGTCTTTTTATAATCTGTATTTGATCGTCCAAATGATTAAGCAGTGTTTGGTCGTAAAATAGCATATTTCCACGACATGTGATTCGCTCTCTATTTGTGCTTAAAACCCTAATCAGCAGCGAAGAAACGTGCTTCGCCATAAAAAAATGTGAGAGCGAATGAAGTTGTTCCGTATTGAAGCTACATGGGAAGTATGAAAAATTCCTGTCTTCTCTAATTTTTATCGCAAGTTTATCTGCACTATCTGTTAAAATCATACATTGTAAACAAAAAATAAATATATTAATTCAGGTCCAAAAATGAACCTTTTCAAAAAATGTTTGTTGTATTTTTCAGCTGTCTATATGACGACGACAACGTAATTGTCACATAAAAAGTTAAGTTCTGGGTTGTATTTAATGCCGTGCAATGCCAACACCAAAGACATTTCCTTATGTATGGGGCGTTTTTTGCGACAACTGGAAAATTCATGTTGGCTTATTAAAAACAAATGTCAAATCGAAGCACATAGACGAGTAAACAGTGTAAACAGTGTAATTCCTTAATATAATTGAGAGAGCGAAGCGGGTGATTCAACTTGTAATGGAAACATACCTTAACAGAGTCTTAAAAGATTCATTTTGCTGATAACGGGGTATCCATTTTACGGTTTCGAAAGTAAACATAAATAAAACACATACATATAAAATATTTTTTTTTTCATGATATTTCTTTTTTATTATAAAATTTGAACTTTGACATCATTTAAATGACCACCAAGCGAAATGTTGCAAGCATTGATTCTTTTGAGGTAATTTTCGACCACTTTTCGGCACATATTGGGCGGTATCTCAGCCATAACTTGACGAATGTTGGCTTTTAAGTGCTCAATAGTTAAAGGTTTGTCTGCATAAACAAAGTCTTTCGCGTAGCCCCACAAAACAAAAGTCGAATGGTGTCAAATCGCACGATCTTGGTGGTCAGTTGATATCGCCAAGACGAGAAATTACGCGGCCAGAAAATTTCTCTTGCAATAAAGCCATATATTCGCTCGAGCTGTGTGGCATGTGGCAGCGTCTTGTTGAAACCACATGTTCTCCAAAACGTATTCTTCAATAGTAAGCAAAAAATAAGGCGGTTAGATATCATATGACCGAATTGATGGTGACAGTCATTCCATTGTCGTTTTTGAAGAAGTAAGGCCCAATCACAGCTTGGGACCAAACAGTGACTTTTGCTGGATGTAATGGCCTCTCTTCAATTACTTGAGGCTTCTCCGAACCCCAAAAACGACAACTTTGTTTATTCACACAACCAGCGAGTGAGAAATGTGCTGCTTCATCGCTGAAGAAAATGTTGTTCGAAAAATCGCTGCCCACCCATCCTGTTGTTCAAGCACCCATTCCACGTATCTACGACGTTGTGAATGCTCAGCTGGCTGTGTGAGCTAGACTTTATATGGATGCAGTTGTAGATCGAAATGCAAAATACGCCATAATGTGTCGTAAGACAGTGCCAATTCCTGAAAAAGACAAGGAATCAACACATGCGGGTCTTCGGCAACACTTTCACTTACAGCAGCGATATTTTCAGCGCAACCAGCGAAACGATGATGCACTCAGGTCTTACAATATTTATAACCGCTCCAGTCTCTGCAAATTTCTTCACAATATTGCCAATTTCTTGCTTAGTTGGACGATTATGTAAACCATAATCTCCTCTTAAGGCGCGATATGTGGCTGTGGCAGAATCATAATTTTTGTGGTATGATTTGATAATTTTTATGCGTTGTGTGATAGTTCTGCGATCGATCCCATTTCGTCAATGTCAGACTTTCAACTGATAAGAAAACAAAAATTGATTTAACAACTTAGTTTGACAGATGTCGAATTCCAGTCCAATACTTTTACAACCTTAAAATGGATAACCCGTTACATTTGACTCATCTACGGAGGACATCCTGAGGATAGCTAGTATTTCATTTTCGTAAAGCCCAAATACGGGCAAATGTATGATCAACCCCCAATGGATTTTTCCAACACACCGTCCTCATGCCGCGCCTCCTTAGAGAGCTGCCCTTTAAAAATACATAAATACAAAAAATCGGACGCTTTTTTTGTGCTATCGAAAAATCGATGGCACAATATCGATTGCTAAATCGACCCAACCTAATGTGTGTATTTGCTATATGACTGAAAGTTTCATCTGCTTGTTTGTTTGAATTTTTTATAATAATCAGTAACTAAATTAATTGATTAAAATATCTTACAACTAAAATGTTAACGACACAAGTGTTTAAACATCTTTACTCCAACCACGATTGAAATTCAATGGCTTTCTTGTAATAGATTTTGAAAAGTATTGTATTTTTTTTTTTTTTTTTTGCAAATTATGGCATAATTTTTGAAAAACGCTGGACTTTGGCCGCAAAAAAGCCAACCACACTAAATGGTGTTTAAGTTGGTTTGCAAAAGCTAAACAACTATTTCAAGACACAATAAAACGATCTAAGGCTCAACTCTTAAATCAACAAATTGCTTTGTGTAAATACATATGCATTTATTAGTATGTTGTTATGAAAATAGCAAAATATACATACATATGTATATGTATATATATTTATTTGTTTTACATTTACATTTGAAAAATTATGCGCATACAAAATAATTGGTTGCAAGCAACAGGTATTACGGTTATTGAAGAACACTGGCCAGGTATTTAATATTCATCATTTTCAAATGGATGATGAGGATGACCAGAAGCGCTGGAAGTAAACAAATTAAATTAAATTAGTACAAATATAAAACTAAGAGCTTGTATTAAATTTTTTTTATGTAGTTTTATTCAATTTTACCACCGGTATTCATAAAAAATAAAATGTTGCTCAAATACATTTTGGAACAACAAATTTGACATGAAAAATTTGTTCTAAAATGTATTTCAATTATGTTTTATTTTTTGTGAATACCAATGTAAAGGTTTAAATTATCTAAACTATACATAAAAAGAAAATGTGGTGGGAAAATTTTAATATTTTTAAATAATTAACCACACACAACCAGGGACCAAAACGTGGCATTCGATATGGAATGAGCTATCTGGTAAAAATAATGTAAAACAAAAATAAAATAAACAACGAACTATTTTTGTATTAAGTTTATCAGGCTCAAGTTCTTTCTATATTATTTTTGTGATTAAAATTAATTAAAAGAAGACATCAAAGACATTTTAGCAGGGTAGTTGTCCAGCTAAAATGCCTTTGATTTTTATTTATGTATATATTAATGCAGGTACAAAAATATAGACGACATTTCAGCTGAAAAAGACAGAAAACATTTGAAAACGGTCTATATTTTTGGACCTGAATTAATGCATTTCAATTGGCTCTTAAAGCAAATAAATAATTAAGTTCATATTCGAAATTTATATAGTTTTTAGAAAAAACCAGCAGTTAATATAAAATCAATAACGAAAATTCGTGTACGTGCGGTGGTAGTCAAGCAGGAATTGCATTCATTTATTTCAGAGTGAATTGTATTAATCAACTCTTGATTTCTTTTATAATGATTGAGCAATGAAAATATTTATTCGTTTTCGAAACAGGCAGAAATTAGTGGGAATATAATGAATATAACAAGGCCCGCCATGTCACTCGACATCGTTCGCTTACCCAAAAGCACGGAAAACAACAAAAACGTTTTGAGCTTTGTTTTTGTTTTGCATATACATACATAATTAACACAGTAAAAACCAAAAATGATAAAATACATTTTATTTTTTTATCATTCTTGGTAAAAACTTCCTAACCGATACACCAATACATTGAGTTAGAAAGAAACAGCCTTTTTGATTGAAGAGTTGTGCTATACTTTACTCTTTTCATCATTTTAGATGGCAGCACTAATAAGTATGAACGGCAAAGAACTGTCATAAAAAACATAAATTCAAGACGCGCGTGAAAACAAAGAAAAATTTTTTAAGAAAATATGCATAAAAATGTAAAAAATTTAAACAAAATGCTTTAAGCATTGAAAAAAAAGAATTTAAAAGAAGCGTGGAAATATACAAAAATATAAATAAATTTGCAATTATTGATAGAGCGGAAAGTGTAGAGAGTTGTCCGTCCGCTAGTGAAAATTCACAAAATATTGGATTTTTTTTAATACATTTTTAAATAGTTTGAATTAATTGCTTTTATTGTATTTAATATAAGTATACATTTTTTTTAAGATATTGTTTTTTTTTTCTTAAAATAAAATGAATTAAAAACATTAAAACGAGCTTTTCTTAATACGGTAGCAATATCTAATTTTTAGGAATACAATAACTGGTAGTATTCAGTAGCACTAACCTTTTTCTTTTTTCTTTTTTTTTTTAATTTATCAATATTAGTAATGGTTAACTAACAAGTTAGTTATAGTAATAATACTACCGGTTATCTCTACCGTTAACTAACCGGTTATATACACGTTAGCACTGATGTGTGCGAGCGAAAGCACTATAATGTTCTCTGTTTTAAACAATAATGTAAAAGAAAGAGATATCAGTTCACACGTACGGCAGAGAATAGGTTAATTTTTTCCTAAAGGCCTGTACAAAATAACTGAAAGTTTTAGAATTTCTAACCTCTACTTTGGTTATGAGTACTTGTTATTTAACGCGTTATTTGACCGGTACTGTTCTTACGGGGAAGCGATCGAGCGCTGTCGACTGTTATCGTGGGCCTGGCAGTTAGTTGTTTTACTTGGAAATTGTAATTTTCTTACAATTTTTATGTTTTTTTTTTATTTTTTTATTTTGCAAGAGGCCACTTGTTATTCACCAGGGAGTTTTACACATTTTAAAATTTAAAATGTTGTTGAAATACATTTTAGAACAAATTTTATATGAAAATTTTTCTCTAAAACATATTTAAAATACATTTTGTTTTTTATGAATAATGTTGAACATTAGTAACAATTGGGGGGGGAGAAGAAAAAGTGATAAAAAAAAAAAAAATTTTGTTACCGATTTCAATTTTTTTCTTTGTAAAACTTAGGCATTAAAACTCATCGTGGAAAGGATAATGCGGATGAGCTCCAGCTTCACTGTTTGTAGAAACAAAATATAGTGATAATATAAATTTGTTTTTTTTTTCTTTTTTCTTTTTACGTTTAACAAAATTGGTATGACAACAACAACTTACGAGGAAATGGGTACAAAACGACCATTGCAATCAAAACTATCAATGGTTTTAATATCCTCCTCAGACAACTCGAAACCGAAAACATCAAAGTTGGATGCAATGCGGCCCTTGTTAACCGACTTGGGGATTACAATATTGCCCAGTTGGATTTGATAACGTATCAAAATTTGGGCGGCGGTCTTTTTATATTTATTAGCAATGGCCACAATCTGCAAGAATATCAATAGAATAACGTTTAAGAAAAACAAAAACAAAAACTCTTACCTTAGGATCTTCCATTAAAACGGGATCGCCAGGCTGTGCCCAGGGACGATTGGGCGAACCCAAAGGGCTGTAAGCAGTTATAGCAATATTCTTGGATTTACAAAATGCCATAAGTTTCTTTTGGGTCAAATAAGGGTGACATTCGATTTGATTGTTGGCCGGTGGTATTTTTGCCATAGACAGCACACGTTCAATTTGCCTCTTATTGAAGTTGGAGATGCCAATCGATTTTACCAAACCCTCCTCCACCAATTTTTCCATTTCCTTCCAGGTATCAATGTAATCGACATCAGAGTACAAAGTCTTGCCGTTATCATCTACCGGAAATAAAGATTCGCCCTCCTTATAACCCATAGGCCAATGAATTAAATACATGTCGATGTAATTCAAACGTAAATTTTTCAAAGTGTTGACACAAGCACCACGCACCAGTTCGGGGCGATGAAAGGTATTCCATAATTTGCTGGTCACAAACATATCCTCGCTGCAAAAATCAATTAAATTTGCTGCTAAGATAAGAAATCTTGCCATTGATAAAATGTTGGTAAACTACTAACCGCTTCACAACGCCCTCGTTAATTTTCGCCTCAATGCCTTCGCCCACTTCATCTTCATTTTGATAAACGTGAGCACAATCAATATGACGATAGCCAATATCAATGGCATCTTTAACAGCCTGTGCTACTTCGCCTTTAGGGCTCTGCAATAATAAAAAAAAATTAATATATTAATTTTTTTTTGTATTAAGTTTATCAGGCTCAAGTTCTTTCTATATTATTTTTGTGATTGGTATTACTTAAATCAGACAAAGAAGATATCAAAGTGGACAACTAGTTGTTTCGAAGCCGCCACACTTTCTCGTCAGCACCCGTCTTTGTCTTCTAAGTTGTTGTATATTTTCCCTCTAAATGTTTAATTATATCAAACACATCATTTCTGTTTTTATTTTTATATTTATCATAGCGGGTATCACCACACAAAGGCAACCAAGTTGTATTACAACTTACTTTATACACATACATATTTTTCTTATATTGTTAATTCAAATTTCATTTCTTAACTTTTTCAACTGTTTCGCTGTGCCCAGCCAGCGACTGTGAAGTTAATAAATTTTTATTATTCGAACTTTTTTTATATAATTTTTTTTTTTTTTTTTTTTTGTATTAAGAGTATCAGGCTCAAAACAAAATAATTATATAAGAAAAAGTTAGAATAATAAAAATTAATTAATTATGTATATATTAATTTTATATCTACATATGTATGTACTAGAGATGTGCGCGTGAGTGTTTTTGGCTCACGTCACGCACGCTCACGACCAAAATTTTTCCAATCACGCATTTTCACGCACGCACGAAAAACGAAAAAATGCTCACGATCAATCACGTTTGTATTGAAGAAACATAAATGCCGTGTTTTCAATGTAGAACGATTTCTTTGAAAATATCAAAATGGGCAATTACAAAGAATTATATCACAAATTAGGTATTATAATGTTGAAGAATTCATACAAGAGTTTTAATAAAATCATATCTTCTAGGACAATTGTGTGGAACTTTTATTAAGGATTATTTCATTTCTGTTTTGTTGGTATCTTTTTAAAAAACTTCGTTAGAGACATAAAGATTTCACTTAAATAGAATCAAGTTTCTTGCCACTATACCAGCGCTCGAGTCTGGCTGTTAGTTTTGGTGGAATCTCTCGCCGTCTTCATCAGACTCGGCTGGCGATAGCTCAGTGTATTTTCTAAACTACTGGACCGATTAAAAATATTTTTACAGTTATTGAAAGGCAATTTCGGTTTTTTTATTTTTTTCCAATATTTTAAACCGTTTTTGAGTTAAGGGAATATATGTATGTATGTATGTTGTCCTACCTCCTCCATTTTTAAAATAACGGTATATCTCAAAAACAAGAACTAACCTAAAAAAACGTTTAGCACCACTGCATTCATACTTCATTTGTGTTCTTTATTCATATTTGCTGTAAAAATGTTTTATATATTTTCTAATGTATAAAATAATTTAAACTTCACAATTATTAATGCACTGCAATCCTGAAAATCGGCATGTGCCGTGGAGTAGGCAACCGCGTTTAATAGCTTGTGACTTTACTTTCAGTAAATTTCAAAAAAAAAAAAAAATACTTTCAGGAACATTTTGCTGAAATCTGAGTTGAAAGTTAGAAAATTGTGAGTGTGTTAATAAAAAAAAGTGTGAGTGTATTGCAACTTTCAGCCATTTACTTTCCCGTCTAAATGTCAACAAAATCTACGACTTTCAAAAAGTAAGGAAAATATGAATGCATATGTGAAAAAGTGTGAGTGTATGTATGTGTGCATATGATTTTTTTTTTTTTTCTTTTAACATTAATACTTGTTAACTGGTACATTTTAACAACTCATTATTGAGGTCAACTGATAGCTACAAGATAATAATAATAATAATAAATTTCTGTGTGAAATTTCATTACAGCTAAAATGGCAAATATAACACTCTACAAAATTTGTGAAATAAACTTTTAATAAACGCAAACAATATTTCTTTTCTTCTTAAAGACAGTGCTCAGACAAATAAATAATAAAAAAAAAAAGAAATGCGGTCGGGGGACCCCCGTTAGGAACGAAGTTCCTTACGTTTTTTCTTCATCTTCGAATGTAATACAAGGTGAAATCTGTATGTTTTATTTTGTGTTGTTTTTAAAATTTTTAAATTTTATATGCTTCTTAAAATTTTTGGAACGTTTTATTTTTTTACTTTTGACATATGCAGCATTTTTTTGGTCAATCTGTTACAAAGCGAGGAAAATTTTTCAATATTGCTGTTTTTTGTTGTGACATACTTTACTTTAGCGACATCTATCAACTGATAGTGTCCGTTTTCACAACTCATTAATATTTATTGGTAGGTGTCTCCGCTGCTGTCACAATTGTTTGTCGACAGATACACCAATACATATAAACAGCTCACACGCTTTCGTGACGATTTCTACTAATTTGCACTACCAGCAAGCCGCGTTAAGGAACTTCGTTCCAAAACGTATAATTTATTTTTTCAATATTTGTTTTATATTTGTTTACTTTATCAAATTATGTTTAATAATTTATTTTTTAACATCCAGTAGATGATGAAAATTTCATAATATATAATTTGAAATTGCATAAATTTTGGCTATAAATTGTGTTTCCCCCCCTAAGCGCCTTAAATAAAAATTTGATAGTATTTTAATTGTTGTAATACGTTATCTCTAACAATAACATGATTGTTTTAAAACACAACTAATTAAGCCAGTAATTTATGTATATTATCAAGGGCCACCCTTCGTATTTTGATTTATGTACATATATATATTTAGTTAATATTTAGAAGCCAGAAATAAATAATCAAATATGGAAATGAGTTGGGATAGTAAAATGTACGTGCGCTTTTTGTTTCAATAATGATTATTTATTTTCTATTACCTAAATAACCATTAATGAAAAAACAGAAAACAAACAATTTCTATTCGAAATGCATGAATAAAAAAAAAAAAAATTTATATTATTTATTGATAAGAAAAACATGTTATCAGGGTATTTGGAAAATTACTATGGATTATTTATTGTCGACATCTCATTAAAGTAGTTGTTTAGTTATGTATGCAGCAGTGTTTCCAGGTCAATGTATTTCTTCCCCCCAGAAAAATTTTAAAACCTCCTAAAATTCAGTGTTTTTCTGCAAAATCCCCCTAAATATTGTTGGTGAACACTCTGCTTTAGTTTGCGAATCACCAATATTAATGCATTGGCAATGTGGAAAATGCATAAAATTGTTAAACTTTCCTCAATTAAAAAGGAGTAAAAATTAACTGATTATATGTATTTTTCAGGCTTAGGTATGTATATTTATTAAAAATGTTCGATTTATTTGTATTCACATATTCTGAGTTCTAAGTACATATTTATAGGCAGCTGGAAATCGTTATCTGCGTATAGAGAAAAAATTAAATTTCTCCAAAAATATTAAGAGTTTCTAAGTCTTCTTCGCTCTTCACGTTCTTTTGAGATTTTCATAAAATTTTTTCAAAGGTTCTCAGATATTTTAATTTTTCCAATTCTTAAGAAACGGAAAAATGCAAAGAAATTATCCATAAGGAAAAAATTCATTCAGCTCTACAAAAAAAGTACTTAAAATTACCAGTTGCAAAATTCTGCACTTGAAAAATACAGTAGCAACAGTATTCAGTATTTGATCGATCTTTTGTGATAAGAGTTCATCGTATTTGGAGTCAACTTCCTAATACTCTCAAATTATTTTGTTATACTTATCATACTTATAGTAAAATGCTCTTCGAGTATTTTAACAATATGCATCGTTAAATTTTTAAATCTTTCGAAGTATCCTTGGTTTTTAGGAAAAGCGATTGTAATTCTCAATATCGAAACTAGTTTTATATTTTTGGCAGTATTTGGATGGTTGGGGAGGGGAGCCTTCTAACTAACAATTAGGTTTTAATTTTAGAATTAGTCAAATTAATTTACATAGACATTTCACTAACAATACATGTATTATTGGCCATGAGGCTTTCTTTGTATTGAAATCAAATAAATAAATAATTACGAGGTATTAAAACTTGAAACAGCAGAAACAAGTTGTGCATCTCGGGGGGTTTTCTATGCATTTCTACCAGATGAACATGAGATATCTCATTTAATTTTATATATTTATTTTCTTTAGCCCAAGAAAATAAATATATAAAATATAAAAACAGGGGCCGAAAAAAAAACCAAATAATATATCTCATTTAATTTTACTTTAAAAATCGTTAAAGTCTTCAAATTATTCTGTTGAAAAATCTTCTAACTCCTGCCATTTTACCGTTCAATCAAACACAGAAATCCCTTGAAAATACCCTGAAAATAAATTGTTTCCCCCTAAATTTCCCCCGAAGGAATTTAACACTAAAAGAAAAGAAACCCTTAAATCTAGGGGGAAACTCCAAAGCTGGCAACACTGGTATGCAAACAGAGGGTCGGCTTTAGTCAAGGCGAATCCATTACAGGTGCCCGCACCCCAATTCGCTTCAACATTTTTCCACGATTTTATCTTCTGGGTTATCAAAGCTGATAGAAAATTAATTTTTTTATTATTTAAATTTTTTTTTCACTAAAGTTTATTGAAATCAAATACTCTTTTAACTCGAAACTATTTTTTCATAAAACATCGAACACCCTAACTTCCACCCACAATCTCTGCAAATCTTTCGCCAGTCTGGCAGCACATTAAATATTCATTGCGCTATTAAATTGCTTTTGTTCCCTTCCCGATGACCTTGATTCAATTTATGCATTCTACCGAACACTTGTTTTCTTCCATTAAACTGCATTTAATATTACACACACACATATTTTGTATGTGCATATGTATATCTGTACATTTTAACACATCGTGCATATTAAATTAGAAGCAAGCCTTTCAACAATACCTACACATATTTTTTATCAGCACAAAATAATTTCAAAATACTTTTCCAAGTTTTTCCTGATTTTTTCATAGTGAGTAAGCAAAATTTATTTCGAGAGTGTAATAAAATATTTACAAATGTATGTATGTAGCTAAATATGTACGGCTGTACTTACACCCCAAGTACCCAAGCCCAAAATAGGCATTAGATTTCCATTATTAAGCTTCACATTTGGTACATTCACCATTTTGTTAGACAATTTTAATTATTACTTGTTTTTTTTTAGAACTTTAATTTGTAATTTCTACAGATAAGATTCAAATAAGTATTTTTTTCTTTCTGATAATAAATGGAAGACCAACTTTCAGTAGCTAACGTGTACTATCTCTATCGATTCTGTGGCACCAGAGCAACCAACCGGCAAAAAATAAATACTGAATCTCCAATAACAGCTGTTTGCATTTTTATAGCACACAGAGAGAGCTTTTAGAGTAGTGCTGTCAACTATTTTAGTTTTCTTCTCTTTTCTTGCAACGAGGGGCTCATCATATATTGCGAAAATCACCCAAAACTCTGCAAATATATCGCTTTATTAGTTTAAAAAACAAGTTTTATTTCGTCGTTACAATTATTTTGATGCCTATAGACAATTCAGCCAAATTTTTTGTCAAGAAAACACATTTGCTTATAGCAGGGTACCTCGATACCAGGAAGCCTTACAAGCTCAACTGACTACTGCTTTGAGCCTGAGGAACTGTCAAAATACACACCACTAACACACAAACGCCAACAAATGGGTGACAGATATTAAAGATTTGTACCAACAAAATACATAAAGTGCTTGTTGGTGTTGTATTTGTTATTGTTATGCGACTACCTGATATCGAGGTACCTTGGTTTATAGTACACAAGAAAGGTGTCACATTGGCTTATTATAATAACCTCCGGTATTCCAATTGTCGTCAATTTTTTATGGCTTGATGTGACTACGATGACGACGACCATAGGAATATGGGGAATAGAGAACGGCAAGTCGATTTTGATTTTTATCGAAAATCATTTTTTTTTTAATAATCAAGCAACTTTGATGCAAAACAAATTATACCAACAGGTAGTACCTACTGGAAATCTTTTATTAAAGTACTTGTAAGTACATATGTATGTAGGTATAAATATTAATAACAGCAAACACAAAACTAAATACAGTATTTAAACTAATTAATGGCTTCTTAATTTCAAACTTAAAATTTCGCTTTAAAATATTTATCATCGATGAAAGCACAAAATTGCACCAAAGATCTAAATCGTTTAACAGTTTGCGCCAGAGCCATATTAGGCAGATCGATGGTGATAACGGAAAATAAATGGCCAAAGACAATAGCATCCAACTCGCAGGGTTCATTGCCGCAAAAATATGGTCCTTCGGTGGCCTGCAATTTCAATTCCAAGGACTCACAACATTTTGTTACTTTTTCGATGACATCTTCTATGGACATATCTAACCACTGATATACTTTTAAAAGTTTCAAAGCCTGACGTTTCTTCGAGAAGTTTTGAATTTTGTTTAGAGGCCAAGGGAACACAACTCCATTGCGTGGCGCTGTGATGTCTTCGTATACACGATCGTCAATAAAACTGACATATAATTCCGCCATGGTAAATATGTTTTCTGTTAAAGAGACATAAGTGCGCATCTCATCTCTTTCATCATCGTCCAGCCACTTTCCAATGGCTTCGCTTTTATGGCCAACGAAGTTTACAATTGGTTCAAATTCGGCCAGCACAAAAGCGCCCGCCTGTAAAACAGGTAGTTTGGTCATCCTGCCGCCTGGAGACATAAATTCGGCATTTGCACACGAACGTACATCAAAAGGAAGATTGCACATCTTCAGATAAGCTTTGACTGCCAGACAACTGGCATTTTCAGGCAATAGAATTTGTTCAGCCTCGTATGGCTGATAAAGTGTAGCATCTACGGGCCATGGTTCACTCATCCTTTCAGATGTATTATACTCTGCCAGCAGATGAGATTGTGGCATGTTTTTGTGTAAAAACAATTTATTTTAAATTATACCGTGCTTAAATTTAAATTAAATCACAGAAAAGATTTTGTTCTATAACAAAAAGGTACGTAAAATCCACAGACATAAATAGTATTCTGTGGTAAAATCTATAAATATTAGTGTCAGGGCTGCCAGACTCCAATTAAGGGTTAACCCTGCCACACGGAGAAATTAGCCAATTGAAGATATTCGTGACACATCGCTTCTCTTTTGATATGAACATTTAATTTTTCAATGAAATAATCAAAATTTGTGCAAAATTCTTTTTCATTCTGATTAAGAATTTGCATACCTGTGAAAAGAAAGCTTAAGCGGTAGTATGCCACACACACACACACACACCTAATAAAAAATATTGGAAATTTTTTTATTTTATTTCTTATTTATTTTGTTTGGTTGTAATACATTTGGCCCCATGGCCAATTCAAAATAATATTACAAGGATAAAATGCACTATGATAAAGCAAATATGTACTAATAACAATAATTCATAAATTTTATCGGTATTTTATAAAAAATTTCACGGTACGAGGAATTGTATGAGAATATGTATATTTAAAGAGAATAGCACAAAAAAAAACAAATTTACAAACTGTTTTCATATGCAAAAATTTCCCCTCCAAAAAGCATTAAGTTCAACTACCATCTGGCATCACCAAAAACTATAACAGCTGTTTGAATGAAGTGCGCTCTCTAAATAAACGCATAAATACAAACACGCTGTTCTACGTATTTTTGTTTATTATAAGTTTTTGTATAAAAATATACTTTGTGATTAAAATGAACGATTCACAAATAAAATTCGGAGTTTACAAACATCGAGAAAATCCACATGAATTGTTCGAAAGATTGAAAAAACCAAAGGAATTGTTGCTGGATCCGAGACCTACATGTAAGTGCATATGTACATACATGTGACTTATTGTTCACAATTTTAAATGTTTTCCAGTTTTGAAAATGGGAGCAGTATCGAATGTGAAAGGCTCAGCCTACATGGAATATGGTAATACGAAGGTAATGTCGCAAATTGAGCCTCCTAAAGAAATAACTAAAAACAATAGATGGTAAGAAAGATTTTCAGTTGACGAGTTGCTTTTGTTAATATTAATATTATCTGCTTTGTGAACTGATTTGTAGCAGCAGCAATCTTGGTGTTGTTATGTGTAGTGTAAAATATGCACCGTTTGCAAATATGGAGGGCGAAGTTCTGACCCGTAAAGAAAGTTTTATGAGCGTATCATTGAAAAAGGCTTTGGAGCCCGTAATTTGTCGTCATGAATTCGCAAACTTTCAGCTGGAAATAAAAGTGCTAATAATAGACGACGATGGTTGTGCCTTAAGTACGGCTATCAATTGCTGTGGTGCTGCCTTAATAGAAGCTGGCATACCCACATACGATCTGATAACATCCTCAACTGTGTGTTTGTTGCAGGGTCAAGAATTTGTCAATCCCACAGGTAAGGAAAACAATTATGTACCTACATGAAACGTCAGTGAATTAGCATGTTTTTTTTTTTTAGCTGATGTTGAAGAGTTGATTCTGAGCCTGGCAGCAGTTGGAGGTGATACAATAGAAGAACATGGCATAGTTGTAACAGCCAGCTTATCAGCTGTGAGTCAGGTATCAGAATGTTTTCAAAAGGGTTATGTTTTAGCTGAAACATTGGAACGTTTGTGTGACCATTCGCTGGTTATAAACCAAAAAATGATAGATACCATAAAATTTGTTCTGGTCGATAAAGTTAAGAAATATATCGCTGTGCAGCAGAAAACTGATGATAATGATATCGAGTTGAATGAAACTGGGGAAAAATAAAATCTAAAATTTTCCAAAAATTAACTGTTTTATTTGATTTGTTTTTCTAAAATTTAGACCTAAAAATAGTTCAAAAATTATGCAAATGTTTAGTCGTCAGTTGAAGCTTCCAAAACGGCACCAGAGTATGAAAGATCCCAGTACTGTTCTACCTGATGTTTCTGGAAGAACTCTCGAGCCATTTTTTCCATTGGAAAGATTTTAAATTTTATTTCGCCGAAATGTCTGCGCTGACTTGTTCCCTCCCATACCAGTACACACGAATTAGGAACTTCTTGGCCGTCAGGGCCTTTGACTAAATCTTCTTCCCATTTAATGCGGTGCATCATAAGACGTCTATACTTTTTCTGCTGTTTTGGTCCGCCTTCAACAACAACTACACAGCAATCGCGAAACAAAACGACCGTGCCGGTCATATGAAGCTGCTTGGCATTTGTTTCAACTTTGAACTTTTTGCTGGCGTTGTCCTGTAGATCTCGTATGCGGTAAACACTTACATGCACGCCACAAGACGTGTCTTCTTTAATCTTGCGTATCTTCTTTTCACTTTTCTGTTCGGCCGTCAACTTCCTGGCATTGTTCGCATCTTCGTGGGCTTTTTGCCTTTTGGCCATTTGTTCTCGCACATGGGCTTCAATTTTGGTTGGATCCTGTACAGCCTCAGTGCCCAAAACTCGCATTAAATTCGATATACGCAATTTAGGTTCTGGTGGTTGAACCAGACCTAATCGTATTTTTTCCTGTTCCTCCTTCCAAGCTTCACGTCTGTTTTGCCTGCGCAGCTTCTTACGTTCCTTTTTTGTCAGGAATACTGGTAAGTAAACTGGTTTCAAGGGTTCATCTGAAACAGAGTAATAAGATTATATGTATAATAAATAACAGGTTGCATATTAAACAAAATTTGTGGCTGAATAAGAAGAAAATACTTACTAGGTGGCTTCATCTGTGTTGGGTGTTCAATTAAATTTGTTATTGCAGATTGTCTAATGCTTATTTTACCATCTTCGTCTAAAGTATTCAGATCGTTTGTTAAGATCACCGAATCCCACCATTCCATCGACGGAACATCGTCGGGTGTATCTTGTTTAGGTGCAATAAGCGCCAGTTTGGTAGCTGAGCTAATGCCAGTTTTTCGAGCTATCTGCGAAATCTCATTTTGAAGCCGTTCTAATTGAGCCTTCATGCGCATTCTTTCGGCCATCTGTTGAAACTTGCCAGGTTCATGGAAGCGCAAGGCTCGTTTGTTGCGGTTTCCTGGTTTTTGAGCTATGCGATCGTCGAAGAATTTTACAGCCTCTTCCTGGCCCAACGATTTTTCAGCATACGTCTGTGATTTGCTAAAAACTTCGCGCTTTTGGGCACGTATATTTGCTTTCAGAGTAGGTGTTAAGGTTGGTATATTAACAGCTCTGCCACTTTTATCAATGGTACGCCCATCCTCATCCAGTATCAATGGTTTAGGCCGATCAACAACAGCATTTGTTGGCTGCTGAATGAGATTCGCTAAAGAGCCCGAAAGCTTAGCACGAATCTGCGCTTGCAATTCTGCAATTTTTTTGGCTTTATCAATATCTTCCGGCTGTGGTTGCTTGGATAAAGCTTGACTAGCCATGGCCACCGGTAAACCAATTTGAGGTACGGAAGCTAATATTGGGTCTTTGGCTTTCAACTGAGTTAGAGCTCTTTTACGCTCCTCAATTTCTCGTTGAGCATTCACCATCATTAACTTTATCTGATTGCTGCTTAGCGAGGAAGATGCTGTTGTCAGGGTGGGTGGAGCAACTGGCAATGAAAGGAGGGGAATAGAAGGCGCAGTCGGCATAACGGTTGCCTTCTCGCCGTTGGCATTTGGTATTACCACGTCAAAACGTGATTTTTTGGCCGGCTCTGGTGCCGAACAGTCAGATTTTGTGCTGTCCTCATGGCCACCATTTCGTTTGCGAGATTTTCTTCTGTACTCATCCAAACGGTCGTTCAGTTTTTCAACCAAGCGCATAGACTGCTTGGCGTCTAAATATTTTTCCAACTTTTCTGAAATACGACGATGATCATATCCGTTGTGCAGTGCATGTTCAATGGAAGATATTACTGAACGTTTACTATCCTCGTTCTCTGTAATTTTATCAGCCAGCGACGCAATGTCATCGTGCAATTCATCGATCTCCTTACGCGTATAATAGGACATAATTTCACAATTAATAAGCTCTGTTAATTAATCATAAACCTATTTACCAATTATTTTAATGAAGAATATTGAAAAAAAATACAAAAACTCAGCAGTAATCCGCCGAAATTCTTTTATTGCCAAAAACCAAAATGCTGCTGCAAACGTTTATGGATGCTAAAAGAAAATGTCAAATATAAAAACACTGGTTATCGATAAAATTTGAGCTCGATACTATTATTAGGCAACTGTGTAAATGTCATCTTCGTTTCTATTACACTTTTATTCGTTTGCCTACGCCATATTTGTTGAAGCCGCTTTAGTGAGAACAAGTAATATTTTGTGATTGCGTTGAAAACAAGTTTGTGCATAAAAATTTAGTGAATTCAGTGATATAAAGTTTTAAATAAACACTAAAAGAAATAATTATGGCTTCGGAAGATGAAAATGAAGAGAATTTTCCGGGTAAGTGGAAAGTAATGGACGTAAAAACAAGCCAAGTTTTATTGGCTCTGAATAGAACATTAGCAGCAGCACGTCGATGTGTTGGTCACATTACACGAAGAGCGAAATGGCATTTAGTTTTTATTATACGCTGAATATCAAAACAAAAGGCAAAAAGTTGTGCGCTCCATATAGTTTTTAAAGTTTTTTTTAGTGGCTCAAATTCATAAATCAAATACAATTAAATTACATACATGAATTCTAGTGTTACAATTCTATGTTAAAAGAAAATGTATAAAGGGAGATTTTTAGACGTTTTTCGCAATTTCTCATAATTTCCCGCATTCCTATTTTCTATCTCGTTTCTACACATGTTTTTTGCTGAGAGCTGCGAGAGGTATATAGGCGTTTTGCACTTTGTTTTGTTCTACATATGTATGAAAAAAAGTAAAAAAACACATGGACGTAAATTTGTGCACTAAATTTTTCATAGAAACTCGGTCGCCGTTCCAAGTATCCTGATGATATGTTGGTGTGTTCATACTCCCTGTCCAAATTGGTTATTTATTTCTTTGTGGGTACGGTTTTGAAATATATTTTTCCCAACATGATACCCAGCCATTGCAAAAAAGTACAATATCTCAGAGTCTTCAAGTGTTGATGACCAGTGTGGCCAGATATCTAACTCAGCTTTTGTAAAAAGTAGTAAAACATTTATGTGCACCGAAACTTCTAAAGACTGTTAAATCTTACAAGATCTCAAAACATGAAAAAAACAATATATTAATTATTTAAAGTACATTACTTTGTAATATACATATAATTATATATTTCGAATAGATTTTCATTGTAACGCACTTGACATATGCTTTAAAAATTTGAACTGATTTCTGGTGAGCTACCTCAGCATGTAATATGTCGTCGTATGTTTAGTGCGATATTCTATTATTTTTATTATAGAGAGTTAGCGATTTTTTTCATGCAAATGTTAGTAACAAAACTTCTAAATTAAAATATTTTGAGAAACACTAAACATTGACCTTTAAACTGGAAATTGTGTCACCTATGCACAGCAAAGGAAGGCTCACATTTTTTTTATTTTGTTTTTCTAATGATTAAAAAAACACATGTATTTTTTTATTTAAGTATTAAGCAATTTGAACTATAATTGCAAGCTAAACTTAAGTTTATTACATATTTTATATGTACAAAAAAGTCAAGGTAAGTATTTATAGTAATTGAAATATTTTTGAGCCAATGGAATAAATGAGTGACTAAATTTGCAAGGATTGTACTAGCATTGAGATTGATTTGATTATTTTATTTTTTTTTATTTTATGATAAGTAATATTTTTGAGCAACAGGGTCCAGGTGCATTTACAGTATTCACAGTCATTAATTATTTGTATGAATAGCGCAACGTCAAAACTAAAACAAATTAATAAAAATATGAACAGTCTTAAAACTGAGAATTAAGGAAACATTAAAGTTTTTCTTTCTGGTAAATTTTTTTTTACCTGTATTGATTAATATCTTGATTTCCTAATACATATACATAAGTTTGAGGTCACTTTTTCCTTCCCAAAAAAATGTTTGCCGTTTTGTTTGATATTTCTATACTTCCGGATATTTTTTTATGCTATAGCTTTAAAAAAAAAATTAAAATGTTAAAAAAATTGTGTAATATCGATCAAAAAATTATTGTGAAGTAGATACGCAGCTCAGTATCGAAATATGCAAAACAAAGACACGTATTAAAAAAAAAAAAACAAGAAAAGTGAATTCAAACTCAACTCAAGAAAACAAAATATTTGTTATAAGCAAGTAAATATTTTCAATTCTTGAGTTCAACCAATATCGTTCTGTATAAATCTATGCCAGTCAGCAGCTGGTTGATTTCTTTTCTCGTCTAGCTTTCCATCTAAATGTCAAACGCTGTTTTTCTTCCCTTGAAAGTATTTTGGTTTTATTATTTTATTCTGCAATTCTCTGACAGTTTGGTGAGTTTCGCAGTGTCTATGTATTGCGCATATTCTTAAAGAAAAGTAAAATGATGAAGAAAAATCAAAGAAATTGAAACAGTTTTGTGAATCATAGAAAGTTTCTTGTAAATAGTCTGCAAATGGAATTTTTGACAGACATGCGCAATTACATATGAAACATAAGGCCTGGTAAAGCAACTGCGAAATGTAAGAATTGGTTGAACCAAGTTTAATGTCAAAAGTGTTAAGCATTCGATTGACAGCAAAAACTTGGACGAAGCAAATTTTTGAATAATGCCTGTTTCTAATCTCTTAATATGTGATGTATGAAAAAGTTACCCTGTATATGCTGTGGTTTTGTAGAAATGTTTCTTTCCGAGAGATTGCTAAAATTTTGCAAATTTATAGCTAATTCCTTTGCTAATTCGTTTTATGTGAACTAAGAACTAAATTACTCGGAAGAAAAGCAAAATGAGAAAAATTATTTTTCTTTTTTTCTTTCCTTGTGCAGGTTGTCTATTTCACTCGCACACATGCCAGCTAAGGGTATAACGTTTGTACTTTATCGTAATTATATATGTTGTCTTTCTCTTACACTAGCTCCTTTCCCATATTGTTTCATTTAAATTTTCTTTGTATGGTTTTTTTTTTACAAAATTTGAGGAATGCAATGAGAAACAACGATTCATTGTTGCTTGGACGTGGCAGCCATGACGTGATTTTTAAACTAAATAATCGCAGAAAATGGAATTATAAAAAAGTTATTTAAATAAGAAAATATAAAAAATAAATTCCTACGATTTATTCGCTTAACTCGAAAACGTGTTGGTATACAATAGTAAAAACTTTATCCAGTTTACCTAAAGAGTAAAAGTGCCGGAGCAAGGTTGTTAAAGGTTTTATTAAAACAAAAAAAAAAAAAAAACAAGTGCGTAATTATTGGTGAATTTAAAAAGTGAAATTTCTTATTAAAATGTGTTATATTTTTTTTTTAAAATTTGTTTTCCCAATTTTCCTTGCAATAATACTCCATAATTAATGCAATTATGGTTGTTCAATAATTATTCTCTTAAATATATGTATTACATTTGTGCAACAAAAATGTTATACTTGTTACAAAATTCTCCCCAGCTTTAAAATGTCATGCAACAATTTTACTTTTTTCTTTGTACATTATTTTTCGAAAAAATTGTTTGGCTGTTGTTAAATCTGACTAAACTGTGTAAAAAAAAGAATTAAAAGTAAAAAAAATATTTTAATAAAAAAACACCTATAATGGAATGATAAAGAAAAATTTCATCAGTCACCAAATTTACCACCGACAAAAAAAACAACAACCTCAATTATCATCACCACCAAGACCACCGCTATCTCTCTCTTTCTATCTAACTAATAATACCAACAAATAAACCTTCCAACCTATCAACAAAAATAACAACCAGAATATGAATGTATCAAGCAACTTGTATTATACAGTCACAGTAAGCAAAAATGGCATAAAAATAAGCAGCAACCACTAATACCACCACCTTCGTGTGTTCAGAAAGTAAAAAATAAATCCAAAAAGGAAAAAATCAGCCAGCCATTGTGAAAACAAAATACATACTTGCATGAAGATGTAGATATATGCATGCATATTTTTTGGCCAAATATGTGTGCCCAACAACCTTGGTTTGAATAAGCTACTGATTTTCAAATATAAATTTTTCGATGAAATTTTCAATTAAAGTAAATTAAATATGTGTACAGGAAGAATTAGTATTTACATGCATTTAATTTCCACTACCATTTTATTGATCTTTGAATTCATTTATAATGTAGATTTTATTTTTTTTTTTTTATTTTCCTTCTCTCTAGATAGTTGGGTGTTTATTGTTGTCATTTATTTTTTGATTTGTGCAATTTACATTTTTCTCTTTCTTGCACGAGCTTAAGTTATTTACGAATGTCGGAAAATCCCAGAAACCAATAGAAAATTCCACACACATGTATATACACTCACATAGATACCACAATGTGCATTTGTATGTTTCTATGTACCCAGTAAAAATTTTGTATAAAAAAAAACGATCAGTCATATGCGAGTTTTTAGGGAAGAGAAACGAAACTCTTAGCTAGGATATTTTTTTTATTCAATACAGTATCGGTTAGTACATAACGATGGCCAGTCAACAAATTAAATACTTATACATATCTGTGTACTAGCTAATTCCATTTAGATACATACATATTCCATTTAGATACATATACATACGTAAAAGTAAAGCAACCCTCTATATTTTTTTCATCAAAATGTTAAATTCTGATACATATTCACATGTCTACATGTTTACATAAAAGGGTTAAACAATATATTATATGTATGTATGTGTATACATAGTACATATACATACATACATACATACATATGTCAAGCATTATGAAATCAAAAAAATTAATTTTTAAGATAGTAGGTACCTACTTTTTCTTCATGCTACTGCTAAAAAAACAATAGTTTTTCTGATAACCAATAGGTACTTTCATAGAGTTGATTCCCAACAATATTTTAATAGCTATTTTGGCTCCTTTTTTAAAATCATAATCTAATGTCTGAATTTATTATATGAAAACAAGGCTAAATTTCAAAATATTTTACCAATTTATGCTTGATTTGTCCAGAGACGAAGTGTTTTTCACATTGTATTTGTCAACTTTTACACGTGCAACCAGCAGTGTGTAATAAATAGGAGGAAAAGTCATGACATATTTTCAGAAAAGAGCGTGTTCTACATATTTTATTGTGTACAAACATATGTATGCCATCAAATTCTATGGCATGTGATAATATTCGTCGGCGGTTGATTAGGTGCACTATCGTTAGCCGGCTGAATGAAATATTTTGCAAGATTAAAAAAAATGTTTTTTTTTATATCGCAGTTTTAAATTATATTAAAAAAATTACCTATATGAAAAAAAATTATTAAAAGAATTTATATTAAAAAAATTATATTAAAAATTAATTAGAAAAGTTATATTAAAATATATATTTTTTTTTATTGCAACTAAAACGTCTTGTAGTTTAAAGCAAAAAATAAAAAACAGTTACATCGCCTGTACTTAATAATAATTTCGACGGCCACAAGCGATTTACAAATAAACCACTTGAATATTTACACAGTGAAAAAGAAAAAGCAAACAAATAAAAAATTGTGATTGACTTTTTCGGTAATTGTAGGTTATTATTAATAAAAATGTTTTAATAATGAAAAGATTTATTAAATGAAATGTAAAAAAGTACGATTTTGGATGCTTAAATCCGTTTATGAATGCGCGATTTTACGTTCTGTGCAAAAACTTTTGTCTGGCAGCACTGTTTTATTAACATTCTCAGATTTTTCTTAGTAAATTCCGCAATCTCAATATCGAATTATTAATAAACTGAAAGCCTGCGGCAGACTTTGACTTCAGTTTTGAATTCAAAAATAATTTCTTTCAAAGCCTGGTTCCTTATTCTAAAGTTTCCCCTTTGTTACTATTAAAATTGTTAGTAGTACAATTTTTTGTAACATTTTCTTTCGAAAACATTTTTATCGAGCAATAAAATTTTAATTTTTGAATATATCTATCGGCTGTTGCAAATAAACATGGCTAATGTCACTTGCAATTGTACACGCACTTTTGTGACCAAAAAGTGCGTAAATTGAAAATTTTTGATAGACAAAGAAAAACATGTGACTCGAAGACTTCAAAAAACACGTCGTGTGGGGGTTGGTACTTCAGCTGTTTCAATCAAGTATTCTTTCAAGTATTGTAATTGAAAGAAAGGTTTTTGTATACAAAATTAAATCAATCAGCAGTATTTAATATGTTGGCTACAATATAACATCATAAATATTTAGCATAGGTTCGCATTAACTTAAGTTGCACGACACGATCAAGTCGCGTCTCTTAAACCCATTTCATACGTATTCGCCTATGAATTGGCGTCTCGTCTCTAGTGAGCTTTGTCGTGTCCTATAAATTGGATGTAAAAAACCTCAATTCGATTGGAAATGACACTCTCAATCTAAGCCCATATACAATTTTGACTACTTTACAAATTTCAATTTCCTTACATTATGGTAATTGAATTCACAGATTACAATTTACCTGTAACGAACCATTTTAACAAAGCAAAATACTGTTATTACTTTCCTTTTTTTTTAGGGGTAGAAGGCAAGGGTTATCTTCGATCAAATCAATTTTAGTCTATATAAAAAAAATTGTACCTATAGAAAAATCAAAAAACGGCCATTTCATGCTGTGTATCTGCCGACATTTCTTATGTGCCTGCCACCCAACTTGTTTTAGTAGACATCCAATGACAAAAAAAAAACAACAAAAACTAATCAATTATCATAAAACGAATAATAATCCCTGACTTGCAGAAACATTTGATTTGTGTTTTTAATGTAAATGTTTTAATGATTATACAATATTCTCATTTTTTTGGAACAGTTCTGAATGATTTTTTGATTCAAAAGTTCCCTACAAAATTTTCTTAAAACTCATTTCCAAGCCATTTTTACTTTTTGGTGAATATGTACTTACATACATATGTATGTATATATGTATGTACATGTCTTGTAACAATTTATAGACTTATATGTATGTATGTATGTATATCCTAAAAATTTGAAAAATTTGCAAATAAATCCCTTTTAAAACTTCTATAATCCGAAAGCACTGTTGAGAGAAATTAACTAATTGGAAATTATTTGAAACTGATTTTTAAGAAAAATTATTTTAGGTGTAAAAAGAAAAGGCAAATTATAACATTTAAATCATCAAGAATTTGTGACAACTACAAGCAATGTAAATATGTTTGTATGTGCATTAGATTCCACACTAATTGATATTTTTTTTTTATATAAAAAAATATTTTTGTCTTATCAGTTATTAATAAAATTTCTTCCACAAATTCGGACAACAATTATGGAAACCTCTTTTTTTCACTAAGTATACACACATACATACATTATTAAGTACATAAATGTTTATTCCGTTTTTTTGTTTTAGTTCTGAAAAAAATGTAGTAGAGTTGTAGTGATCAACATTTTTCAAAGAAGAAGACAGGAAAACGTAAATTTTAATACTTGCACTGCTCTGCAAAATAACACTTTTTGGTTGGGTTTTGAATAAAAATATGTAGACTTTATGTATTTTAGTGCTCTAAACCCAAATCTGCTTTCAGTTTTTTTCTATCACGTAAGGATTTTTTTATAGGCTTGGCTAGTTTTGCCCCCTAAATTATAGAGTTACGCCCATATATTTCACCATAATTTGGAAGTCCATTCTCCAATTTAGGTGAATAGCTCATTAAAATTCGCATTATTTTTTATAATCAATAAAAAACTAAAAATGGGCAGCATTTTACATTTTTCTAAATTCAACATGTCGAAGAAATAAAATAAGCCATAAATCATAAAAATCCTTAAGCAAATGTTGATTTTATTCACAATTTAAGCAGGTAAATCTAATACTAATACCGGCATACCTTGACTTCAGTTTTGGGAGGTCCACGACCACGTCTACAAACCTATACTATAACTCGTTTCTTTCAAAGCTTACCCTAAAAAAGTGCCAGACACGTGTCAACTTATTTTTTATCAGGCTTTCAGTTGCTTTTTGAATTTTTGTGTTAGCTTGATAGAGTCCGGAAATATGGAACTACCTATTTTATCCTATTTTAGCCTGTTTTGACCTTTCCTCATTTAACCCCGGATCCCAGACCATGCTAGATCAGGTTTTTGTTTCTTTTTGTTTGTTAAAAAAAAACCTTATGAAGAAAAAAAAATTATTATTTTGAGATAAAATTTAAAATTAATTGTTCACATTTAATCTGTCAATCTGTGTATGTTCAGATAATTCACATCGAATATTATAAATACTGGTTAGTTTTGCAATTCTAGCCTTAAACGGTGGGTAGGAAAATGCCATGGAAGACAATTTTTAATCATTTTTAATAATTTGTTTTGACAGCTTTTTTTATGTGGCACTCAGCTACATAACTCCACACTGGGGCTTCGTAGTATAATACAGACATAAAACTTGACTACGAAGTATAATCTTGTTATCTTTACTAAGGCTTGACCTTCTATTAGACATACATGGTTATAGCAGCCTAGTAACGTTGTTTATTTTATGCTCTCCAAAATTTACTTTTTGGTCAAGAATAACCCATAAATAGTTTACTTTAGCTTCCCATTTAATATAAGTGTTATTAAAAAACAGGTTCCTTTAAGGATCAGTTTCTTTGATCCATTTTTTCGAATAGTAAATAAACTGTCAAAAACATACTGACGATCCAAAATGGTTGATATTGCCAACATACATATGTATATAATAGACATGTGTACCAACATAACAGAAAAAAAAAAAAAATGCGAAAATCGCACATATACATATATGTACGTAGCTCACGAAATTTGAAAATAACGGTTATTTTTTTATCAGACCTCGTATATCTAAAAGAATTGCTCGTTTAAAGATAGTAGATAAATTACTTTAGGTCTAAATATAGACCTTAATGCTTTCTGTCTTTTTTCAGCCGTCTATATGCCGCCGACATTTCGTTGTTGCTAAACAACTCATCAGTAGACTCGAAAAATCTAAAAAAAAAAATGTTTGAAGCCCAAAATTCTCATGAACAAAATGAGAATCAGAAATGCTCAAACTAATAGCGAATAAATAATTAAGTTCATTTTGGGTTAGTAGATAAATTTTATATACATATAGGGCCTATTTCTCACCTGCGAACGTTGTCGTTCGTTCGCACAATTACATTGAAAGCAAAAACAATATTCAATATTTTGTTTTTGCTTTCAATGTAATTGTGCGAACGAACGACAACGTTCGCAGGTGAGAAATAAGACCATAATTTTCTTTATTGTTTTTCGTACGATTCTAATGAATTTTACCCCATTTATATTTTATTAGCCACTGTATCGCATACAGTATGTGCAATAAATTTATAAAGTAGTCGATGATTTTTGAATTCATATCTGTCCGTTTATATTACTTAAAGATACATACATACATGCATACATTCATTCATACGTTTGTATGCATGTGCAAACATTACCACCGTAGTTGTGAGCAAAATTATTCGCTTAATTTAAAATAATAACAGACAAAATATGTATGCATATAGAAACAACAACAACAAAACTGTAAATGTTATCCACTGTCTGTATGACTGACTGACTAACTTAATAAAACAGTTTGAGAGAACGTTACTACATTCATACATGCAGACATACAGTTGTATGTCTAAGCAAAGCATAAACCTAAGAGAGAGAGAGAGAGAGAGAGAGAGAGGGGAGCAAAACCAGAGCAGAATCACAAATAAATACAACAAGTAGTATCCAAAATAAATTTTGAACCAGCTTCAACACAATACTTTCACTTCTTGAAATGTGTACGTTGTTAAAGTGCAACAGTGTATTTATTTACCACCCAATTCGCTACATGGCAGCGCTACTTATTATTTATTTAAATAAATGTTTTTTTTTGCAACTCTAATCGAAGAGAGTTCAAATACCCTCTCCACAAGTACAATTTATTTTTTGCTAACTTTAATCAAAATGAAAAAAAAAATACATTCACAATATTGTGCTGGTAATATACAGAGTCAATTCTGATTTAAATATTTTCTAAATTCATTTGTAAATTAAAAGAAATTTTCTAGTATAAAGCTAAATCAAATTGGTTTGATATATGCCTTAGGCATCGTAGAAACTAATATTACTTGTCTCTGTTGACGTATGAAATCATCAGGCATCAAAAGTTGTTTTATTAGCAAAACCATTTTATTTTCAGTTTAATATGTATACATACATATAATCGCTTTGAATTAAAATGAAAGTCCCATGAAGCAAAAATACCAACTTCTTTCCCCCTTTTTTCTATATTTTGTTCTTGGATTTCCGCGAGTCTGAAAGCGATTTTAAACCTAAAGTTTCGAATTCGTCAGCGACTCGTTCCCTTTCGTTTTTTTTTTGTGCTTAAAAATGCACAACGCATGTACATACATTTTCCGCGCCTATTTCTATGGCCAAAAATTGGTGATATTGTCAGGGCTGGGCAGTATTTGAAATACATGTATTTGAAATACTTATTTAAAATACAACTACTTATTTTGTATTTTAAATACTGAGTGCTTGAGTATTTTGTATTTGTAGTTCAAATAATTGTGCTCTCAAAATACATTTTTAATTTATGTTAGAAAATATGCGCTAAAATTTATTCCATTCATACATCAACTGAAAATGCAAAATTATGCTACTGTTTTATTTCCAAAAAATGTTAATACTACAATGTCATTATCAAACTCAAAGTACCTGTGCATACACATTCGGAAAGTCGCCAAGCTTTCAGAAAGTTAAACAATGAGAAAACAAAATACAAGGAAAAAACAGCCTTTGACATTTTAATCTAAAGCAAGAAGAGAAAAAATAGCAATCAAATGTTGACTTGGACATATAGTATACATATACTAAGTATGTATATAGCCTTTGCTTAAACATTTTTTAATTGTTACTTAATTCTTGATTGCGTTATTTCTCTTTCAATAAAATATCGTTTTCTAATAAGAAATCATTGAGATTTGGTCTTTAGACGGTTTTATTCATTCACTATCAAGAGATTGTTTGTCTGATATCACATTTGAATAGCTGCTGCTTATGAAAGGAAATAAAAACTTTTTTGATTACAAATATTTTGTATTTTAAATACTTATTTTTGAAAAAACTAATTTATACAGCTTCAGATCGTTTTTATATAAAATTTTTTATTAACAATATTATTCAATATTTCGCTAACAGTTTGTTAGCATCTTCAGGATAATATTTGTAATTAAATTGAAAAATGTTGTAAACAGGGCGATGGGCCTGAAAAAAAGGAAAAAATTGGGGAAGACCATTATTGCGGTTTGTCATACATTTGATTTCTATACGGGTACCATGAAGCAAATTCGTGTGCTAGGGTTTGCAAATTTCATTTTCGGGGCGCCCAAATACGGGCCTCCTATGTGACCAACCCCCAATACTTTCTTCGAACACACCGACCCCGTACAATGTCGCCTTAAAAAGCTCAAAAAAACAAAAATTCTGAAAAAAAATTTTTTTTTTGGCGTTGCGAAACTTGTGAGGACTCCGATATAAAACAAAAAAATATATATTGAAAATCGGACGCCTAAATCCACGACCGACCCTAATGTATATGTACATATGTATGTATGTAGTCATATTTAAAATTGTCTTTTTTTTTGTGCAATAGAAGAGAAGTAGAAAAACTGAGCTTAACTGCTGTTTGAGCGCATTTTTATTTTTTTTTTTCGCTCTCATGAAACAAATTAATTGCGGTACATAGATAATAATATTTATAACAACAACACGAATGGCAAGAAATAAATTAATCTTAAATATGTACCTACTAGATTTTAAACACACAAAATAAAAAAATAATAATGATCATTTGTTTTGATCGTAATGTTTAGACAGATTAAAGCCTGTAAGTTTTATTTGCATTTATAAACAAACCAAAAAAATCTGCAATATTTTGTGTGGACAAATGTTATATGTCAGATAAAATTATTCTTAATTTAAAAGCATTCCGTGGCGACGTTACGCAAAAATATTTACAAAGATAAAATGTTTATATGTATGTTTATATAATGGAATTTTTGTATTATGGAATAAGTAGTTAAGTTTCAAACATTCTTTTAAGAATTTTTCGAGTCTACTGATGAGTTGATTAGCATCAACGAAATTTCGGAGACATATAGACGGCTGAAAAAGACAGAAAACATTTGTAAGGTCTATTTTTGGACCTGAATTGATCCGTTTTTAAATTTTAATCATTTTGAAAGTTCACGATTTTCCATATTCTTTGCTTCGGTTTTTGCTCAGCCAGGCAGTATTCATTTTAATATATTTAATTATCACCATAAGCAAATTACTATAGGTAACTACCGTTTCCTTAAATACACCCCTCTTTCTTTTGTTTGGAATTCCAACGACGTTTGGCATTGATTAACGTAATACATTTCTCTCTGCCCCTCTGCGGAAATTATTATATATTAAATACATACATACATCCATTTGTACATATGTGCATATTTGTCTACTTTTTAAAAATTTGCATTGTTTAACTGGTTTTGAGGTTAAAATTTTATTGAGTGTACATTCATACCCATACGTGTGTATAATATGCATGTAAGTATGCGTATGTGTGATATTAAACGAGTCTGCTTTTTCAACAATAATACTCCTCTCTTTTTCTCAAAGCCGGTTATGAGGTCTACTACTTGTTTGCTTCTACCGTTTTTTTTCTCTTTGTATTTGCTTTGTTTGTTTTTTTTTTTATTTCTTTAAATAAAAGATGCCATACTTTATGTTTTACTCAAGAAACAATATAATATGCAAATATGTATTAGTTTTTAATATTTTATAAATTCTATTATCGTTTTGTAAATTGTAAATTACTTTTCTAATCATTGATGACCACAAGTGTTCTCATGTATGTATGTGTGTAGTTAACAAATGTTAGCAACGATGTGTGTACATTCATATGTACATACATGTGTATTACTACACAGTTGTTGTATTTTATGCTCGTATTGTTAGTATTTTCCACTTTTAACTCAATTATTATTATTATTTTTTTTTTGCCAAAAATGTGTTCTGTATGTACATACAAATGGTAATTTTTGTTTATGGGAAATAATTTAACATGAAACAATTGTTAATATAATTGTAAGTAAATAAATGTGGTTTTATTGATGTAATGTCAATAAAAACGTACATTCGAAATATGCAAAAATAAAAGCAACTTCCAATAGGGTGGTTTCTTTTAGCCCACCTGTTACAATATGTACATATATTTTATATAAAATAACAAATATAGACTTTTTGCTCATTTTTGTTGTTTGTCATTGTTAAATTTACTACTTAAGGAGCGGTCACTTATGCACAAATATTACCCGTTATTGCAAAAAAAAAACGTGACCACTACTTTCTCGTTGACCTTTATTTTGGGCACATATACATATGTACATTCACATGACTGCAAGAACAAACAAAAACGAAAAGAAAAACATTAAATTTCTCAGCACCATTTTCTAAGGTTATGTTTGCTCAACGAGCAATTACATAATTTACAGCAAATTGTGTTTGCTTTTGCAAAGTTTTTGTTAGATATAATAGTTGTTCGTTGAAAATTTCTTATTTGCTCCTTGTGCAAACACAACCTTAAAATAAACTTCTGAAAATTAATGTTTTGTACAGAATCTTTTCGATGGTGTTTGCTGATTGCTCCATATGTATGTATGTGTGTATAAACATTTTTTAGTATGTCTGTCTGTCCATGTACTTGGCCAAACCAATGTCAACAAGAATGTAGTGGTCACGCTTTATTCGAGAAATATATTTTTTTTAATGTGAACGTAGTTAAAAAAAAAACAATATTCTGCTCTTTTTTTTTAATTTCAATTCCATTGAATTTGTAGTTGAGTTATTTTCAAATTAATTTGTTAAAGATCAGTTCAACAGAGTTTGTAATTGAGTTGTTTTAAATTTAAGTTGTTAAATGTCATTTCAACTGAGTTGAGTAGTATTTTAAATACTTTCAAATCTACATTACATTAAATATGTTACCAATAATATTTTTTTTAATCAAACTTATTTTTCAACACATTTTCGGGGGTCTTTAAAATCGAAAGTTATAAATAATAAATTCATTAAATAGGACAATATAAAAAAGGAAGGTTTGAACATTTTGTCAAGAGTTTTCAACACTGCTCGCGCTTATCACCTACGACATATGTTCACGTACATATGTATATGTAGCTGGAAAATATAAAAAAACAGCTTCAATGTTTGATAAGTTTTAACGATTTTAATTGTTGTTAGAACGATATGCTTTATGTTCATAAACGGGTATTAAAATACATACAGTGAAATACAAAACTTTCGTAGCGTATTTTCCAATAATGTATTTAAGCGACATTTTTTTTTTTTTGTGACAAACTTTTAATTTTTGAATGTTGAGCTGCAAAATAATTGCAGCTAAATTATCGAAAAAGCGTATAAATATGTAAAAAAGTAATAAAAAAAATCAAAAGTAAAATTTTTCACTCATTCGGCCGTTATAATTTACGTGAATAAATTAGTTGCAACACCCCATAATCAAAAATATGTACATATGTATTTAAATACATACATGTATGTGCGTATGTATGTATATACTTGTATGTATTTCTCTAAGTGTAAAAACAAAAATAGTTTTTAAAAAAAAAAGCCAAGCATAACAACAAAAGAGCATGGCAACAAAAAGTGATTGGCACAGAACACACACACACCTCTTCTCTGGCAAATACGAAATAAATATTTGTATGTTTTTATGACGACAATGAAACGTGTTTTTTGTTTCTGATACATTTTATCAATTGTATATATCACACGAGTATTTTTTTTTATCTTATGCTTTATTTCGTTTTGAATATCCTGGGTAATTTTGAGAGCATTATGTTTTTTTTTTTGTGTAAACGACCGCCCTAACTGAAAAAACATTCCGCTGTTTAAATATTTTATTAGTTCCAATTATCTATCTGTGGTTCGTATTTGAAAACTTTGTTGTTGGAATTTTAAATGATTCTTACTTACGTTACAATTTGAAGGTTAAAATTCATTTGTTAATCAACTGATAAGAGTTTCGACGAAGCGTTTTTTTTAGTTAATAATTGCTTAACAGTTTTGAAGTGATTGTGATTTTTTTTTTTTTTTTTTTTTTTGAGAAGTTTTTGAGTATAGTAATCTATGCGTACGTACCGTCAATTCTTCTACTATTATTTCTAACCGTGTAGGAAAATTCAATTATTTAGTATTGGGGGCCAGAGCAGGCGGGAATAACTGGAAATGAGAGAGTAAACTCACTTGCTGCAAGAGCAAGAGAGTTGAGCAACATAAGCTTGGCTCACGATCAGAATTATTTTCCTCTTGCCCTTTTACGCACGAAAATTTTTTGAAGCTCACGTCACGCAGGCTCACGAGCAACATTTTTCTTGCACGAAAAACGAAAAGAATTCTCACCATCTATCACTAATGGGTTAATTTTTGGCTTTGAAAAACCTGAATCTTATTGGGTTAAAATTAATCAAGGAATTATTTCTTACATTTTATTTCTTCCATAAAATTCCACCGGGGTAAATATACTACATTGATTGTATGTAGTAGAAATTGAGGTAAAAGAAATTGCAGTGAAAAATAATTTAAGGCAAACTGTGTGGAAGTTTTTTTGCAAACGAAAAAAGTTAGGTGTCGGAACTTCTTCGTGAAATGTCGTGAAACTTTGTGAACTATCGTAAAATGGTGCTCACGCACTGTCACGCACGAACTTTTATTTTTAAATCACACACTCATGCGTGATTTTTTTAAATTTAATCACGATCACTCGTGAAATGATATTTTCACGACAACCGCACATCTCTAATATGTAGTAACCTTTCGATGCTGTTAAATCTGAGTTAAAGAATTGGGCACATAGAGCCTATTCAACTCTATATTGATTCACGCGAACTCGTGTGAATCAATGCAAGAATGCTATGGGGGCATCTAGACGAGGAAAAAAACGGGGCGACTGCTATGACTTAGCAACCCCGAATTAAGTAGAATAATGGCAGTTATGACAGGTCCAACACGAATGGAGGGAGCAGATGAATTTAGCGCAGCTGGGGGAGGAGAGCGAGACACTAGAGCATCTTGCCTTCTCACAAAAACGGTTCCGATATCTTTTTTTTATTAAAAATACTCAGTACTTTCGCGTTATTTTTTCTGCTTATTTTTTATTACTTTTTTATACTTTGCGCAAGTTTTGATATGGTAACAACATTTCCAATATCACAGCTTTATACCAGTAACAAACATTTTGTAACATTTAAACGTCAAACTCATATAGCTGCAATAATTCGTAGCCCGTTAAAGCTTTAAATTTGCCGGATAAACATTGATACAACAAATTTAAGATCCGGCTCTTAATGCCAAAGATGTAATGAAAAAGTTCATAAAGCGACCGTAACGTCATAAGAAAAAAATTTCAACAAACTGCCTTGTAAAATTAATGTATTGTAGAGAGTGTACGGGTCTAAGGTGCATACGTATGCCTGTATTATTGTTTGTGATAAAAATCCCTGCGGATTGTATTTTTTAGCAATAGATATTTTTAATTATTTTTTTAATGTCAAACATTGTATGCATCCACTTCAATTATCAATAACAAAAAAAAACCCAAACAAATATTTTAGATTAGCAGCCAATACATACATACATATGTATGTATGTATGAATTGATGTACATAAGCAAGAATGATGTTCAAGCACATCAATAAAAAACGTACATACTCATATGTATGTACATATGTATATGTAACTATGTATGTATGTAGTACGTGTACTACTTACACATTCAAAATGTTTGCAAAAGTAAATTTGTTGACCTTTATTTTCGTTTATTAAAGTCCTTTAACTTTTTTGTTATTGTTTCGCTTTAACAGTTGTTTCTTTGTTTCGGATTTTAAGTTCATACACATGCATGCACACATTCATACGTGCATTCATACATACATACATACATATGTATGGCGTCGTACCCATTTTTTGCACACGCCATTATTTTATTATTCTACTCGTGCATCACTGAACATGCAGTCTCGAAAAAAAAAAGAAAAAAAATGAGTCAGACAGAGGTTTAGGTTATAATTGTTTGATAAATTACTTGGGTTTTCTTCTTTGTTTCGTCCATCTTGGCTTTTGTTTGAAGTCTTTTAACACAGGTGCAGTTCACCACAATTGATAATTTAGAAATAGCTTGCAAAGTATCGTTTCCCAAATTGAGAAATGCATTTATTCTCAAATTGTTTACGGTTTTTTCTTTTCTTATGTACATACATATGTATATTCTTCATATAGTATCAAAAGCCAGCCAGAAGTTGGAAATTTTTCTGTTTTCAACAACGAGTCACATTTCCGGTTCATATACATATGTACATAATTTTGTCAGCTTGGCAACGAATGGGGGAAATAAACTTTATTGCAAGAAATTTTAAGGAAGAAAATATGCACTGACTACTATGCACTTCTCATAGTTTTGAATCTCATTTACTTGGGGGTTACACGATCAATTTTTGCCTTTCAAGCTTCACAATTTTGAAAATTGATGCAAACTTGATGACAATTTTTGGTTTCCATAGAGAGCATCAAGTCAAAATCAAGAAAACAGCTGACAACAATTTTTTTTCGTTCTATCTGGAAATATTTTTTTATTTTGTTTGAAGGTTGCAATTAAAAGTGATAAAAATTAAACAGATTCAAGCTTAAAAATAGAAATAAAAATGTTTACGTGCAAAACCAACAAATGTTTTACTTTTATTTTTACATTGATTTCCATTAATTTTCTTCTTGACGGCATCTTGAAAACGAATTGTTATGAAATTGCGTGCAGCCTACGTCACAGCTATCAATTTTATTGAATTTTGACAAGCAGTATTTGAAAAAAAACTTGATAGCAAAACTTGGTCGTGTAACTGCAGTGTTAAAACAAATTACTACAAGGTGGGCCAAAAGAAATCACTCCATTGGCAGTTGCTCTTATTTTTGCAAATGGCAGCCCATGTCAAATCTGTGAACTAGACAGCTGTAGAATACAAGTGAACAAGTCATGGAGCGATACACTCCCCCTCCAAGAAAGCGGCATAATTGTGTCTATGACGAAGTGGACGATTTTGCGAACAAAATCATAATTATGAGCGATGAGGCTGACGTACCAGCTCAGCGGGTACGTTAACAAGCAAAACTATCGCTTCTGGGGCACCGCAAATCCACGAGGAGCCTTTACAGCCGCTCAAAGTGACTGCTTGATGCGCTGTTCACGCTGGAAAAGTTATCGGGCCATTGGTCCAACGACAACGTGCTAAAAACATATGTTAACACATATGTTATGCAAATTGCATCCCTCTGTTTCTCACGGTTCGAGAGTAACGGCCAATTGTTACTTTACGTTGTATAGGGACACCTGGTAGTTTTCAACTTGCTGTTATTTTTAATATTTGTTGTTGTAGGGCATCTGTAAATACATACACTGTGCAAATTTCAGCTCTCTATCCCTTACGGCTTGAGAGTCATAGCTAATTGTTACTTTTCGTTGTATGGGGATACCTGGTAGTTTTCGCTTTGTTGTTATTTTTAGTATTTGTTGTTGTAGCGACAAGGTACAACAACATCTGGTGAAAATTTCGGAGAATGGACGCTGGGTCGGACGGACGTAGAAGTCTCGGTAATAGATAGGGCTCAGTTTCACTCTGATAAGTACGGAACCCTAAAAATTATTTATTTTATACCTACATGTACGAGTACGTACATACATACATATGTATGTATGTAGTTCACTTGTATTTTGTTAATTAATTTTCTGCAATCAAATTCCGTTTTCATTGGAAGTAATTTTTTTTTTACAAGTGTAATAATTTTTCCTAATCAATAGAAATTTAAAAAAAAAATACATTCTTTTGATTTTAATTTATGTAAGTGGGTATTTGGTATAAAACTTGTTTTGCAAAAACCACGTAATATAGTTATAACATCCTGGTTAAAAACAACAATAAACGAATTAAAAACCCAACAAACAACTTTTTTTTGGTATGCTTTTTAAGTGCTTTTAAGCCGTGTTTAAACTTTTTTTATATTTTATTTTATAAAACTCGTGGCGGACTTGAAATATGTACATTTGTTTTTGTTTGTTTTTTCTTCTTCTTTTGCAAAAGTCATTGTTTGATATTTTATGCGGAATTATTTATTGACTACATTAGAGATAATTAATTGCAAATTGTTATTTATTTTAAATCAAAAGCAATAATGTTTTCGAAGATTTAATTTCCTAGGCATTTCTATTTTATTTGTAATGAACATTTTTCTCTTAAAATAAGAAAAATTAACGTATCCAAAGTGTTTTTATTAAGTATCTAAAGAATATGCGAGAGATAATAAAACAAAGGAAAATACGAACCGAAACACTAAAAGAAGAAGTTTATACAAAATTGCAGTTGTGGTGGTGGTGGTGGTCCAAGTTTTGTTGTTTTTCTTTTTTGTGACAATTGTGCAAAGTGAATTTAATAAAAATATTAATACAAACATATGTGTGTATACATGCATATACATACATGTACATATGCTCACATATTATATGTATATAAATATCTATGTATATACTTACAAGCCTATTTATTAATGCAAAGAAAACCCCTAAAGAAAGCAAAAGGAAAAAATCGCATACAATCTTTTATAATATTAATGGAAAAAAAAGAAAAATTGTGAAGAAATAAATATTCCATAAATTGTTGAAAAATGTCAAAAGTGAACAACAGCAAATACCTACATAAAGTGAAACCTGTGTGTAGAAAAAATCAACGATAAGATTTTTTTTTGTGTGTGTGGCAGAACAAACGAACAAACAAACACCTTAGCGAATAAAAACGAACGATTTTTTCTCCTCTTCTTTTTTGTAAATAAAATCAGCTGAGTGCAAAATTACTTTGAAAAAAAAAAACAACAATAACAACCAACAACAAATTAAATCAGAGAGCAAAACAGTGAGTGATTGAATCCATGAGATACATACATATTGCTGAACAAGAAGAGAGTATGCAATAAAACAGCAATGGCACCTAAAGAAGTTGTTGCAGTTTCATTGAAAAGAAAAGTCTGATAAAAGAAAAAAAAAGTGCAAAATAATCTGTAATAAATTGGGAAAATAAATTAAAAAAAAAAAATATAATTCATTATAAAATCTGAAAAGTATAACAAATATTAATCAATAAATTTGTTTTTTCAATATAGTACTTGCACATTACAACTACTCGCGTCAGAGAAAAGCAGCATTTAAATAACGATCCATGGAATTATGCGAAGTCAACATTTTCAAAAATCCAACTCAATTAATTAAGAAATAAAATAATATTATTTTTTGTAAAGAAAAAGTTACTGCATAAAACACGTCCAAAACTTAACAACAACAACAACATCTTTAAAAGCAACAACAACTTAAGGCAGAGATTTTTTATAAAAAAAAAAATAAAATATCCCATAAAACATCTTCCTAATTCAACTGAACTACAGTTTGGATATTCACATAATAATAACAACAACAAAAGTAAGCTAAATGATATAAAACAGAATAGTAACAACAATAATTGTCTCTCGATTAAAAAGTTTTGCAAATTAGCCAAATTTTACACATTTACTTGAAAAAAAAAATTTTTTTTTTGTTTTTCGATATTATTTAACTTTACGCTAAAACGCCTGCGTGTCTATAAATTATGAAGTTTCATACTAAAACAGAGCTGTTAAATTTTGATTACGATTAATATAAAATATTTGCTTTAAGAGCCAATTTGAAATGTATTATTTTAGTTCTAAAAATATACCTTATTAATGTTTTCTGTCTTTTTCAGAAGTCTATATGCCACCGACATTTCGAGTCTACTGATGAGTTGATAAGCATCAACGAAATTTCGCCGGCATATAGACAGCTGGAAAAGATAGAAAACATAAAGTGTATTTTTCGACCTAAAATAATTACATATTATTTAATTACTTTATTTTCCAGCAAGAATAATAGTGATTACATTAGTCTGCTTTAGGCAATTTCAGATTATTAATAGTTTAGCTAAAAATAATTGGGATTACTTAAAAAAATCAGGAATATGAAAAAAATACTTTGAATATTATTTGCGATTCACCCACTTCAAACAATATTTTTTTTTTTTTTTTTTTTTGAAAAACAGAACTACCTAATAAAAAACTGTGTAAACGAGGCGCGTTAATTAGGCAGATGATTGCAATTTGCGGTGTTCCAGATGTCACTTATACACACATGTTCATGAATGTGTAATAAGCAAAATGTGGATGAAAAAGTTGAATAAAAACACTCTATATAATATTATACCTATATTTGCACGTTGCAGCACAGTTCAATTTTGCTTGACAAATTAAACTATTTGGCAGTTCACAGTTCATTTGGTTCGGAACGAAAATCAAAATTAAACCATTTCAAGCTAAAATTGTAGCGAAGTTAATCTTAGTTTCTCTCTCTCTCTCTCTCTCTCTCTCTCTCTCAAAAAGAAAAACATCCATCTAAAGGATGGTTAAATTTCATTTGGCTCGGAACAAAAATCAAAATTAAGCCAATTTGCACTAAAATTGTTCCGAAGTAAGTTTGATTTCTCTCTCTCTCTCTCTCAAAAAGAGAAAGGCCAAACTAAAGAGTAGTCAAGAGTTGAGTCAATTGCACCTTTTAAACGTGTAAATGCAAGTCTTGATGCATAATTTTTGTGAACGACAAGCGTGGGAAATGCAATTGTTGGCTACGACGATGAGTTGCGGTGGACGGTTCTTCAGCCAGACTATCGCGAACAGCAGCAATATTTTCTGGAGTACGTGCTGTCCGCATTTCCTTCAGACCCGGTTTGCTCTAATTTTTGCACGATTTTCTGATGGCTCGTACATTTGAACGATTAAATTGATATGCATTTTGATTTGAACTCCCAGTTTCATAGTAAGCCTGAACTTTAACGCGTTGCTCGATTGTGTATCTCTCCAGGGTTCAAATTGAAGTAGTCTAAAATTGAGAGATGTCAAATGAAATGCAGAAAAAAACTTGACATGTAGATGTCGGGCTCACATTCAATATCGGCCCTTAAAATTTAACCACCTGTTATTTATTAAAGGAAACTGAACAAAAGTGTTTGTTTCGAAACCATGTTTGAGTAAGAGAACACCTAAGTTAAATAACATGCAAAAATGCTTTGTTTCTTAGGAAAAATTATTTTCTTTTTCGGATTTTTTCCTTCACCGCGGTACCTCTTGATGGATAAGAAGTAAAAAAAACTTAATTTTAGTATTGAAATAAAGCAACAAAAGAGCATTAATTAGCACAACTTAAACTTCTAGGATTCAAGTGGGCCGATCACACCACTGGTGTGATCGTGACACATAACAAAATTTAATTTTTTCTATCGAAAATTCGATAGAAATTTCTTCTATAAAAGGAAAAAGATTTGAAAGGGTATTTACAAGTCACGAAGATTTTTTATTTTTCGTATGTAGCCACCTCAAACTCTAATATACATATATATGTATGTATGTATGCATGTAGGAAGTAATCTCCATTTGATATCATTATTATTTAAATTTGTTGAAGCTTTACATACATATGTATATATGTAGACATCTATGCGTTTGTGTTTGCCATTTTGTCCCCCATTCTCCTCCCACTGCAACAACAAATGTAACCTACAAAAATCGTAATTTCTTTATTAAATAGTCAATCAGAAACGAACATAAATTTCAATCAAAAATAGGTATAAGTGCTTTTGCACACATGCATGCTGAGGAACATATGCATACATACACACATACATATGTATAGACTTGTGCACATACATAAAGTACGTAAATTTGTAGGTATGTGTGAAAAATAAAAAATAAAGTGATAAACGTAAAATCGAAATGAAATCTCGCAATAAGAAGCGCACAAAAAAAGGTAAACTTAAAATTGAGAATCACAAAATACATTCATACATACTACATGCATATGTGCGTTCACAGTGCTGCCAGATAAATATTGGAATACTCGTAGTGTCAATTATAGTTAATTTAAAGGTCTAACAAACAGGTGGGCCAAAAGAAATCATTCGATATTGTTTGGTTATCAGAATACGGGTTATGGATCGCGCAATGTGTGCCATTGCTCCGTCCTGTTGGAAATACATGTCTTCCACACCCCTAATTCGTTCAATTGCGGCAGAAAAAACTCGGTTACCATGGCCCTATAGCGCCAAATGGCTAAAACAAATGGCCCAATGACTCCTCCAGCGTGAACAGCGAGCACCATGCAGTCACTTTGAGCAGGTGTAATGGCTCCTCGTGCATCACTTGTGGATTTTCGGTGCCGCAGAAGCGATAGTTTTACTTGTTCATGTACCCTGAAGTAATTTTGGTCACAAAATCGTCCACTTCGTCATAGACACAATTATTCCGCTTTCTTGAGGGGAGTGTATCGCTCCATGGCTTATTCACTTGTATTCTACAGCTGTCTGGTAAGTCTAGTACGACTTCTGAAAACTGTATCCAAAAGACGCCACTCCTACATTTCCAGAAAAGAGATGAATAGAGCTAACGCGTGATTTGCTGTCTCGTTTTGGCTGCCTGTCATCTCTGATTCTCTGGACAGTTTTAAGTAGTCAGATGATTAACAGTTCAGCTGATGAGGCAACTTTATTAGTTGTATCATGGTCTTAAGTCTTGGTTAGCCTGCTTAAGAATTTGATAGGCTTTTTCGTTCAATGTTTACTTAGCTTTAAGCCATCTTATGCATGCTATAATCAAGAACTAAATTACAGTTTGAACAAAATTAGAAACTGAGAGATTTGGTTTATAAACTCTCCTTAAGTTTAGTCGACCCTTCTACTTACTATTATTTCACTTAATTTTATTAGCCAATATCTCGTTCTCCTTCGAATAGTTTCTTTAGGCGACTTAATACCTATTTAAAATCTTTTCTCGCATAATTTTCCTGCAGAAGTCGGGACTACTTCTTACATGCGTGTAAAGTGACCATGACTAGTCCAAAAGTAATCCAAATATATGGGAAAAACATGCTCCATTTTACATTACATGTAATCACAGGTGGGAGAGGACCATGTAATCCAAAAAAAACATTACGTCAAAGTAATCCAGAAACTAGTACTACAGGTAACTACTCCGCACATTATTAACACAGGGTTATTCTTGAAATTACTTCATGACACTACTCCATGGATGGTAATCATGCATTGCGAGTATTTCCAAATAATTTTTTGTAGGAATTTACATTACATAGGACCATGTTGTAGCTACTCCTGTTTACTTAAAACGAATCATGTGTTCCAATAATTTCTGCAGCGTTAAATTCTCTATTAAAATAAAATACAAAAATTTTTCCATGGCTCTGGCGCTTATGTAATCTGGCAGCACTGTAATACTTGGCTGCATGTGTATGGATTATGAAAAAGAGAGTATAAATTCACACATATACAAATATAAATAAGTATTTAATTGCAAACTTGTTTTTTGCCTTTTGGGGTTTTTCCTTCTTTATGTTGTCTAAATAAAACGTATCTATCAGCTGAGTGAAACAAACGAGAAATAAATAAGCAAAAACAAACAAAAAATCAACCCATACTAAGAAAAAATTGGAGGAAAATCAAAAAGTAAAAAAAAAAATATGATTAGGTTGGCAAGTGATACAACTCACGTATTCTAAAAATGAATAGTTACTTTCATATATGGATATAACCATGTACAGTGGTTTATGTTGCTTCAAATAGAATATACATTTTCAATTTTCTTTTGCAAAAAAAAAAAAAAAAAAAACAAAGAACGAAATTGTAGGAGAGCATTGTTTCCTCAAATTTGTTTATTTATTTATGGCTATTACAACATTTCCTTTTGATCCTTATCTAACCAAACTATTAAAATTCGCATTTTATGACAAAAAAAAATAACGCAAAATAAATGCAAAAAATTGTGTTTAACTGAAACGTCATTATTATTATTATTAAACTCCATTCATGGAGTTGTTGAAATATACTATTTGTGCCATTGGACCTTATTGCGAGGATTTATTCCTGAAACCCCTTTTCGTACAGATACCTCTTGACTCTGGGTGATTCCAATATCCGATCGCAATTAGTTTTTCTCCATCTAACTAGACGAAAATAAAGAAAATTATTCTTTTCTCGTTTTCTGTAAAGCTAGGTAGATGCACACAGAAGAAAAAACCGCAATGTAAATTTAACTTGAAAAGAAAGCTTGATTTAAAATCATTTTAAATTTGTACAAAAATAAGGACCTAATTTGAAATCATCATCTCTTTAAGCTAAATTGCAAATTGTGTCATGCAATTTAACTTATACATATGTATGTAAACATATACATATGTATGTGCAAGGAGTCGAAAAATAAAGAACATGTAAGAACGAACCAGTCCCCTTATAAAACACAAACGTGATCGATCTAGTATGGTCACATTTTTTTTCGATCGCAAACAAGACGTGCAAAAGTCACTCAACGTGCCGTATTTGTTATTTTGCTCGTTTTTGCCACAAACCAACGATCAAACTCGTGTTATTTAAGTGGTTTCGAACATTGTTGGTTCGTGGCAAAAACGAACAAAAGAACAAGTTCGACACCAGTCTAAAACAAGACGCTTAGATTGTAAAGAAACCAACTCAAGCTTGTCCCCGCATTTACACACGCCAAGTCCAAGTAATTCAATACGTTGACATTTTATTACTAATACCATCATACTTCTGCAAGTTGCGCGCTCACTTGCCAGAGATTTTGATTGCCAGTAATTTTTTTTTACTTGCATGTCGGTAAAATAACAAAAAGCAAAAACAGTGTTACCTTATAAAGTTCATATTTTGAATTTAATGGAAAAATAAGATAAAATATAAAAAAAGTTGCAGTAAAATATGGCTTTTATGGATTCTTAATATAAATTTACTATTTATTTGATATAAAAAAAGCTATTCGTATAATTTGCTTCCCCATAACAGTTCGTATGACAATACCTTGTCTACCCAGCCATTAAAAAGTCATGTAGACGGCCAAAAACAGAATAAACAACGCACAAAAAAGGCAAAAAATTGTGATTTTGTAGTTTTTTTTCCACATAATTATTTTATTATTATTGCTTTCATTTAATTCTTTTATTTTGTGAATTAAAGCAATTTTCTTTAAGACCATTCTCTTTGACGACATTTTAAAAATGATCTTGCACTTGCCTGTATAAACAATCAAGCAAGTAGCAACAGGTTTTATTGCCTCTGTCAGTGTATTGATTGTTAATATCTACATACAACTTGCAACAAGTTACTTGCATGTGTAAATGAAGGGTAACTGACTTTGGCGATCTATGCATGTAGCAGCAGTTTTTTTCTTCTTCTTTTACATAAAAAATGCTGTAGACTTGATTTGATCTTATCGAAGTTGTGTATCCAATGCATAAAAGACGGCTCGATCATACTTGTTGCAGCTCACTGCTTCGCTTGTACATTCGCTTTCAAAATTTTGTATGACGAGGCACATTGTTGTTAAGAATAAATAGAGAGCGAAGCATCGCATATCGTGGAAACCTGCATGATACAACTAACCAGGTAGCCTCGTCAGCTAAACCATTAATCATCTGACTACTTTAGGTTGTCAAGAGAATGCAGAGATGAAAGGCAGCCAAAACGAGATAGCAAATCCGCGTAAGCTCAGTGCATCTTCTGTAAATGTAGAAGTGGCGTCTTTTTGTCAGTTTGCATAAGTTGTACAAAAACAAAATGCAAGTTATTTTTATTGAAGTTGTTCTTATTGTAGCGAAAAAGTTACCTTATTAGTTGGTATCATGGAAACCTGTAGATTTGTAGATGGATGAATCAACTAGAAACCAAAATTGAATTTAAACTTGAACATTGTTGGAGTTCAAACCAAAACACTGTGCACATATATACATACATACATACATACATATCACTAGCAACTTTAAACTATTGTGTTATTTGACTTTTAATATTTTATTTCAAAAACTCTCTCTTGTATTATGCATGTACATATGTATGTACATACATACATATATACTCGTATATAGATGTATGTATGTACATACATACATATATACTCGTATATACATGTAAGTCTGTAAATTGAACTACATCTTGTGTACGCAAGTATGTATGTATGTATATTTATATACATACATATGTACGTACGTACTTGCATGTATGTATGTATGTATATGTTCATATGAACGTGCAAAGTTATTTTGGTGTGTCAGGATTGAAGATAATTTAGAAAAAAAAAAGAAAAAAATATATATTTTTTAACAGAATATAAAACAACTACCATTTAAACAATATAATTCAAAGAAAAAAAAAGATTGGCAGTGATATACATATGTATATACATACATACATTGATACAAAAATTACTGATAGATAGAGAGCAATAAAAACACGAATTTAATAATGAGAAAATTGAATTTATCAAAGCACAGGCAAAAGATATCCATGTCTACTTACCTTAACCCAATTAATTTATTGAAATTATTATTTAACAAAAATTTTTAGTGAATACTTGCCAACAAAACGAAATACACGTCACTGTTTTAAATCGCTATATGCCAACAAAGACATATGTACATACATACATACATATAAAAAAAAAGAAGGCAAATTTGCAAAACAAGTAAATTGTGTAAAAATAAGATCGAGAGACAATTAAAAAAAAAAATTGTTGTTCTGTGAACAATTATTAAATCATCTCTCTTAAAGATAATGCTAAATAAATAACTACATACATATGTACCTATTACAGCTCTGCTTTAAATAACAACGCAACTTACACCACAATGAATACTTTGCTAAATTGAGCAAACAACTGGCCACCACTCACTACAACAACTATAAATTTGTGCAAGAAATACAAAACCCAGGATATTTTTCTGCATGTGGCTGCAAAAAAAAAAGCAAATAAATTATTGAAGAACTTAAAAAAACACACACATAAAAGTTGCCATCATTATTATTATCGACATCTAAAAGTGTTGGAGTTAAATCAGAACGTCCTATACACAAGAGCTTGCCAAAGTAAAACAATCAAAACTCTCCCGTCTAAGTAAAACTTCATTGCAACACCCCCTCCCCCCCACCCCCCGCACACACACATACATACGTATGTATGTATGTATGTATGAAAAAAAAAACTATTTTTGAGATCGATCGGTCCGCGCAGCATTTTGAATCACATCGACATTCAACCAATCCAAGGCTTCCAAGCTTCCAAATTACATACTCAATTGGCGATAGAGAGACAGTTGAGAGTTCTAAAGAACTTCCCCATGCTGAACTTTACTGAAGAATTACTACATTAAATAAAAGGATAAAATACATCGTGTCAAACACATAAATGGTGTAGATAAGTTAATGCAACTGAAACTGCGATTCTATAAGAAAAAAAGACGAAATTTAAATTATTTTTAGACGTTAAGAAAACAAATAACAAAAAGAAACAACTTCCAAAAGCAAAATACAAAAAAAAAAACTTCTATCTTTCCAAACAAATAAAAGTAACGAAAGAATCTTCCCCTATTTTGTCAAAAAAAAAACTTCAAATAGCAAAAAAAAAAAAATTATTGTTTTAATTGAAAGGAAAACAAAATAAAAAAGAAATTCGAAATCTTTCATCATTAAAAAAAAAAATAATATAAAAAAAACAACTGTCCAAACGCAGAAATTATTATTCTTAGTTGCAAAATCAAAATCCCAAAAGCGACAGAAGAGGAAGTGAAAAAAAACATATTTGGCAAGCAACGTGTGTCGTCGTCGTCGATCGGTCGGTCCTCTCTATTGCAGTTACGCTGAGAGGCGTTATGACAAATTCGATTGCGACTGCAAAATGCCCGTCTATCCTAACGTCCGGCAAATATGGTATGTCCCAGCGCCGCAGCATTATCGATGATTCCAAAGAATATATTTTTGTTAAACTTACTGACTCGGCCTTTCGTGCAATCGAGGAATATCAACGTAACGCTCAATCCAAACGTCTACAGAAAGGGCAGTGCGCCAAAATACAATTTATTGGCAACTCTGGCGTTATACAATTTCCTCCCACAGCTGATAATTCAACGTCAAATGGCGGCAGTTCATCCGATGGACGAAAGTTTGGCTTTGCTATTGATGATGTTGAGGGCTCTTTGGAGTGCGTTCAACAATCGGGCACAGAATTGGATGTATTGGGATCTCTTAATTATCGCATGCGCATTCATGCCAACGACGATGTCTACGATACGACAAGAACAAAAATGGCCATTGCCGAGGAGACGGAGAAGAGTAAATGTATACGAGAGATTAAACCCAATCAGACAGATATTGGACGTAAGGTGAAAAGACCTGTCTCTGCTGCTTCCATACAGGCGTATTCCAATGGTACAACGACGTCAGCAGCGTCGCTATTGAATGGCAACGGTTTAAGTAGCGGTGGAGGCAACAACATTAGCATTAATGGCAGCAGTAGTTATTTAAGTAATAGCAACAATAATAACCACATCAGCAGCAGTAGTAATAGTAATAGTCGTAATAAATTATCAGCAACTTCGCTCAATCAGCATTCTCCGCCCCTGAGTGGTGCTGGCGGCGGTGCAGGCAATGGTAGTGGAGGTGGCATGGCAGCAAACAACTCACGTTTGATGTCAAATGGCTCGGCCCTACGGTCTTCTCCTAATCCGTCTTTAATAGGTGGCAATGGCACTGTTGTAGGCGGTAGTAATCGTTATGGCAGTCCCTCAAATCTCTCTTCCTCTAACCCAGCCACGACATTGTCCGCAAATATGTTAAATGGAATTGGTGGTGGCATTTCTCCACCCGGTTCTGGCAACAATATTTTGAGCTCACACCAAAAGAAATCGAAGATTGGTAACGGCGGTGCCAACAGCAGAGGCAACGGAGTTGGTGGTGGTATTGGCAAAAGTTCTCTTGGAAATAATGGCAAAGTAAATGGCACTTTGAATGGCAAAACTCATGATGTCTCGAGAAGAAAAATTCGTGAACGACTCATTCATTTGCTGGCATTGAAACCCTTCAAGAAGCCCGAACTATACTCCAGACTTCAGAATGAAGGTTTGGCTCAACGTGAACGTCAACTGATCACTACGATACTCAAAGACATATCGACACTGTCGCGTGACAACACCTACAATTTAAGACGCAGCATGTGGAATGATGTTGATGAGAATTGGCCATTTTTCTCGGAGCAAGAAATCCAACAGCTAAAAAGACGAAAGCCTCAGAATCTTACACCGCCCACCAGCTCTGATGCCGGCAGTTCAATATCAGGCCAAAGCCCCACTTCATCCACACACACAGGGAGTCCACCACCTTCGGTAGCAACAACGAACATGAATGGTGTTGGCGGCGGCGGTGGCATAAAACGAACTAGTCTAGAGCCAGATATCTATGACGGAGGCCTCACATTGGGCCTGCAAACGAAAAAACAACGCATTAGCCATTACAAAAAAGATGGCGGTGCTAGTAACTTAGTAAATAGCAGCCAATTGAGTGCTGGCTCTCGAGTAGGTGGCTTGGGAGGAGTGGGAAATAATAGTACTACGTTTAATCAAAACCATAGGTCGTCCTCCTCTGTGTCTTATTCTCCCCATGCTGTCAATGCAGCCCCCCACAATAATGGCAACGATGAGAATTCTGGAAATGCTGATTTATCATTTAATGTGCTTAATAATATGGATGAGTTTATACAGAATACAGCTGCAGTTGGTGGTGATTTGGCTTATACCAGCCGTAGTAAAACTACGTCCGGCATAAACAAAAACTCTGGTAGTACAGCAACGGCTGGCAACAATAATTGCAATAGTAACAACAATAATGTTACGTCCCATAATTCTTTAAAAGATAAACGTAACTCGGGCGGAAGTAACAGCAGTTCTAGTGGTTATGGTAGCAATCGCGAACCATCTTCATCATCTGTCATGCGTCGTAAAAACTCACCAACGCCATATGGTAACAATTTTGTGCCTGAAACGAAAATCTCTTCTTCAAACTCTAATGGTAGCAGCACTTGTAATAATAATAATAATATTAGTAGTAGTAGCAGCAGCAGCAGTAGCAGGTTGAACAAACCCCAACAGCTGCAGAGACATCAAAAGCAGACATCTCCCAATTATAACCTTAATAATCATCTTACTCTAAAATCAACAAACAACAATAGTACCAGCAATAACAGTGTCATATCCTCCTCCAATATGCATGATGACTTTTCACCATCATTAGCAGCACCACCCCCACCACCACCTACAACTATGACGACGACGACGAATAGTGTTGGCAAAAACTTAGGCTCTAGCCGATCGCGTCATCAATCAGGCTCCTCGGCGGGGGCAACAAATGGTCGCAGTGGTGGCGAAAGATCTTTAACGCCTACACAAAAGAATTTCACTAAACATCATAACAATAGCAACAGCAGCAGCAGCAGTAAAACTCTTCTACCACAACAATTACAACAAAACTACAATTACAATAATCATCAACAGCAGCAGCAAGATGATCAGCAAGCGCTATTAAGTGATGACTGTGCACCACCCCAAACTGCCTCGCATTCTTCGCAACAAAACCAATCACAACTACAACAGGAACACTCATCGCCTACACAACAAATTGCCGCTGCTGCCTCGACCTTCTCGTTAACCAACCACCACTCCACATCATCGGGAGATGCACCTCGCTATGACTTTAGCAGTTATACGCCAATTACGAGTATTGAACAGAGGCGCAAATACAAGACTGAATTTGAGAGTGATTACGATGAGTATCGCAAACTTTTGGCACAAATCGAAAGTGTGGGACATCGGTTTCGCGAACTGGCAGATCGTTTAAGTCGCGTACAACAGGGTTGTATCGATTACTACAATATCAAGGATCAAATTGTTTCTGAATATAATCGCATACGCAAAGAGGAGGCCATAAATCGGGATAAGCAAAGGTTTGACTATTTGCACGAGAAATTGGCTCACATTAAGCAGTTGGTAATGGAATACGATAAGAAGTTAACCAGTGGTTTGGCAACACCTTCCATATCCACAAATCAACAACAACAGCAGCAGCAGCTGCACCAGCAGAAACAATTGTCTCCAAACCAACTGCAGCAGCAACAGCAGCAGGTAATAGTTACAAACAATCCTGCTCATTTATCACCAATGCTGCAAAGCAGTGGTGAAAGCAATCATTCACCACCACTGGTGTTAGTGAAACCAAGCAGTACCGTGAACAACATTACGACCAATTCTTTGCCCTCTTCTTCAACATCTTCGCATACAAGAAAGAGTTCAAAACATCATCACTCGAAAAGTCACCAGCATAAACATCATCAAGAACATTATAAACAGCATCATGAACCTGTAACGATACAAATGGTTGGTGATGGCGGTGGCGATGGCGATGATGGCAACCACAACCACAACGATTGTAATGAGGAAGAAACAGCAGCGATAGAGCAATATGATCAGCATCCCTATAACCGCTATGATAATGAAGCTGCTGATAATTACATAAATGAGCAACAACGAGTTACAACAACACCTCCTGCAAATTCAGTACATGCTGACAAGCAACAGCAACATCAACGTCATCGTCATCATCATCGTCATGAATCGCCTTTATTACAACATCTACAAAATCAAAATGTTAACGATTCGGACTCCGAAAGTGATTCAAGTTCATCGTCATCGTCAAATGACGACGATGACAACTCAGACGATGACAACTCTGAGGCATCGGACGACGACAACTCGGATGATGATTCTAACGATGATGATGATGATAATGACAACCAATGATCAAGACCATAGCAATGTACCCTTGTTTTACTGACGACGATGATGACGACCAACGCCAACAACAAACCACTCTTATTATTATTACTATTATTGTTCTTTGATACATCAACTACTAATTCTTCTTTGGTTTATATGTGTAAAATAATTTTTATTTAATTTTAAATAATGCAATCCAACAAAAATCGAAATCTAAAAACTATTTTCAAAAGTGAGCGCTTACACGTGTGTACTTGTGTGCACCGGCAGCAAATTTACCTAAAAACGTATTCGGAATTGGGGTTGTTTGCAACAAATAAACACAAGAGTAGTTAACTTGCGAAATTATCAAAAAAATGTGAAAATATTTGTAGAAATCTTTTCGAGCTTTAGGTCTCTTTTATTTTATTAGTTTTATTTGTCGATATTCAGCAAATATCGGCAGATTCAAAAAAATTTACTAAATCAATCCGAGTCGAAACCTAGAACATACCCGAATAAAGGAATTAAAATCAACTTTTTTTTAATGTATTTTTCTACCAATAGCTTCTGTCAAACTAACCTTAAATTTATTAAAACAGAGACGTTAAATTTACTTCGCGGAAAGAATATACCGCAGGAATCCATAATTGCAATTTTCATATCGATCGATATTTCTTACCGTTCCGTGCGGAATCATAAATACTACCCAATATTAAACTAAAAAATGTTCGAACACACTTTATAACTGGAAGCCCGAATAGACATAATTGCTATTAAAAACGGATACACTTTATAACTAACTTGTAGAAATCTTTAAAATAATGCATTTTCCTCAAGTGCTTCTCCTCTTTAGATGTTATTTTTTAAATTGAATCAATTAAATGTTACTTTCATTGCTTTTACAATAAAATTGTATTTTTGTGTGGGCACTGAACAGGGGTGTTAGATGTGACGATTTTACGTAATTTTGATCAAAAAAACACTAAAATGACGTTTGACGTTTTTCTTCACAGAAGCTCTTGTATATTGACGTTTTTCTAGCTTTGCTCCTTTTTAAATTTATGGCCACTACATGAAAGTAGTTGGAAGAAAACTTAAAAAAAATTTTTTATACATTAATTTACTCAAGAAAAAAAGAGACTAATAGATAGCATTCTTACGATCACTTACAACAAGCATAAGTTGGGAACAGCCCAAAACGTAATGAATAATTTTCGGAGATACAAACGTTGTTAAAAAATAAAACCAAAAAAAAAAAAAAAAAATTCTTCACCCAGCTCAAACCTTTCATTGGAAGCAGTCGTTGTTCGAATTATATGAAAATATTTCCGTTTTCAAATTTTGTACGCAAGAAATATTTTAGAAAATACTGTAGAAGCAAGTTATGCATCTCGGGGGGTTTTCTATGCCGTTCTACGTATGCCGTATTTGTCAAATTACCCCCTTTTTAGACGACAATAAATATTTAAATATTTCCGTTTTCGAATTTTGTACACAATACATGTTGAATTGTTTTTTGTACAATATAAAAGATTTTATTAAATAAAATTAATTAATTTTGGGATTATTTGTGCGTTTTTATAAATGACGTTTTACGAAATTGTTATTGACGTTTTTCTTTCCAAAATTTGACGTTTTCTGAAAAAAATTTCCCACCACCCCTGGCACTGAATGACAATCCGTAATAATAATTTGTCTATACGCCTGCTTATGACGGTTCTCGAATTGTTTCGAGAGCTGGAAATAAGATTAAAAGAAATTCGACTATTCCTCCTTTAGTCTTTTACTAACCTCTGAACATTTCGAGAACCGTAAAAAGCTAGATTGTCTGTCTTATTTGGCTGTTATTTAATACTTAGGATTGACCTTTAGGGCTAAACGTTTCATAAATCCTGTTAAAATTTTAATATTCATATTTATTACGGTTCTCGAAATGTTCGAGAGTTTGTAAAAGACTAAAGAAAAAGTATTCGCATTTTCTTTAGTCTATTCCAAACTGAATAATTCGAGAACCGTAATGAACATAATACTTTCATTCATACCTACTACGTTTCTCAAACGTTTTACTCATTTGTTACAACGCTGGCACGTAATTTAGGTATAGAGGAATAAGAATAAACTCAAACACATCGTCTTCTTTTTTATACTTCTTGTGCGATATGGCGACCGTGAATAGTGTGACGCCCGTGTTAAAAGCAGAATACAGGCAAATTTTTAATGTCTCATGGGTTTCGAAAACTTAGTTATAAAAAAAAACGTTTAATTTATAACGTGAACCGCGTTTTTTTTTATTAAAGCTTGTGTGTTTTGCATTAGAAAAGAGACAGTTCGAACACTTTTTCTTTAGCTTTTTACGAACTCGGACGCTGTGAGCATCGCAATAAGCACAATTTTTAAATACCAAATAATTGTGTTTATTTCGTTTGTAAAAGACTAAAGAAAAAGTAGTCGGAATTCCTTTAGTCTATTCCAAACTTTCAAACAATTCGAGAACCGACCGTAATATGCATAATTGAAATTCGTTTATTTGTCAAAAATAGTCTGAAGAAAATGTAGTTGAATTTCTTTTAGTCTATTCCAAACTCTCGTACAATTCGAGAAGGGTAATCGCTTGAGTATTTTGTTTGCCTTAAATTTTTCTTAACCTGCAAAATTTTTCACAATAAAATTAAAAAAAAAATCAGTGCCGGCGAGCAGTAGAGAAAGCAACATATACAATGTACTAGTTCTGTCTGCCCTTCTTTCATCGTAGTGCTCCAAAAGTGCTGCCATGTGTCAGAGAAAACAACATACTTGTTCTGTCTGCCCTTCACTCGGCATAGTGCCCCAAAGTGCTGCCATTTGTTATATTCTTTCTCAATATATTTTCTTTTGCACTTCCACTCGTCGCAATGCTCCAATAACGCTGCTATTTGCCAAGAAAAAGTGGTGCCGCCAGTTCGATTCTCAAAATGCTCGAGAGTCAATGAAACGATCTTACCACTAGTTTCTTATATAGAAAAAAGTTAGAACACCGCCAGCGAAATTTCGCTAAAGAAAAGTGCATATTGTAAACGTTAAAAAATATTTCACACGTCTTTCGTTTTGTGTGCTTTGGGCTCATTTTTGAAATAGTTTGAATTTTTCAAAAAAAAAAAAAAAAAAACAAAGATAAACAAACAAAAAGGAAAATCCCTTAAGAAAAAGTAACTTAAACTAAATACATACATAAATAAAAAGCAAAACATCAAGTTGAAATTAAATGTAAGCATAAGTGAATTTATACACATTACTTGCAAGCAAAAGAAAAATCCTCAAAAAAAAAATAAAGATTTTTTATATTCTATATAATAAAATTATATTTAGTAATTAAATATTATTAATAATAAAACAAAAGAAAAAAACTCCCAAAAACACTAAAGTGTAAAATGTGAAAGTTTGTAACAACACATAAATAAATCTTATTATTTTTTTTTAATAATTGTGTAATAATTAGTCATGTAAGCCTTTTATCATTTATTATTTTTAAGTTTAAACAAATATGTTTTATTTTTCTGTTTTCAAATTAAAAAAAAAAAATAAACAAAAAAGCAATTTTATTGTCTTTCGTTTTGTAAAAACTGTGTTGTTTTCACTACAAACAATCTCCAGTCCTAAATGGATTAAGCTGCGCACTAGTAAATATTCGTTCCACAAACACAATGTGACCACTATTTTTTCGTTGACCTCTAGTATGGCCAGGTCTTACATCATGCATAAGGATACAACAACAAACACCTTAGGAAACAAGAAATGGAGAAACGTGAAAGTACTGATAATCACAGGAGCATATGTAAAGGCTATGTGGGCTCGTTGAAACTATATTTATTAATGCATATTAAATATATTTACGGTATTCAAAGTGTCGTCCAAAAGTCAGAAGTCATAAAATAAAAGTAGGAAAATATATGACTGCTGTGAGCAACCTGTCATAAAGTAGTGCGCTATTTAAAATATGAGTCAGCTGTTAAAAAAAAAGAAAGCGATTTAAATATTTTTGTTCATAATGCCAAAAATAAGTGAAAAAAACTAAAATAATAGCCAGTTTGTGCGAAAATTATCTATTGGATGTTTTGTTAGCTGATTCAAGTAAATTTGAAATCAAATACATACATACATATATTCATATTTACGAAAATATGATTTCTTAAATTATTATTAATTAAATTCAATAAATAAGTTTATGAACTTAATTATTTATTTGCTTTAAGAGCCAATTGAAATGTATTAATTTAGGTCCAAAAATTAACCTTTTTAAAAAATATTTGCTGTCTTTTTCAGCTGTCTATATGCCGACGACATTTTGATACTTCTTTCAAAAATACAAATCGTAGTAACCAATGGTGACTCGTTGTTGTATAGAAGGTTGCAAAGAAAAGTAAAAGAGTTGCAAAAACGAAAAGAAATGTTTGCTGTGTTAAAGGTTTGTTTGAACATTTCTGATTCTCATTTTGTTCATGGGAATTATCGAATAAGTAGTTAAGTTTCAAACAAACTTTTAAGAATTTTTCAAGTCTACTGATGAGTTGATTAGCACCAACGAAATGTCGTCCGCGTATAGACAGCTGAAAAAGACAGCAAATATTTTTTAAAAAGGTTCATTTTTGGACCTAAATTAATAAATAACTGTAACAGTTGAACGGAGTCGATTCATTTTTTGAACGGCGGCCAGTACACAAGCGTTTGTGGGCTGCCAGTCTTCTAAGATTAGTATCTCTTTTTTAGGTGCAATGCATGGATATGTTGGTATATACAAATGTATATCTGCAAAACACACACATTCGTATCGCACACACACACACACATGTTTAGTCCGCACTATCACACTTTTTGTAATTTTTACCAGATCGTACGACTGAGTAGGATAGTAAGAGAGGGCCTTTAGCGATTAAATAAATCTATTCCTGTTTGGGTACATAAGTACATACATATAAGCGTTGTACGCATATTACAGGTATTTTTTGCATGTATACATATTTAAAATATTTTCTTAGAATATTATTTGCGGCATGTTAAGAATATCACCGGCTCGACGAATGCATTTTAGTCGTTCGCCGCAGATGTATGTATGTATATAAAATGTGTAGACATTTATTACATTAGAGTGAGTCGGTGTTATTCTTTTCGAGAAATCTACGGAGGATTTTAACCAACATTTCGAGCAGGTTGCTGTCTATTACGGGGCTCATGCAGAGAGTGGCCTCAACTCGTAGTTTTTTGTGGTCAGCTTTTTACATATTTTGATGATTTAAAGTAATCTGGTAATAAAATCAATCGGCCTTGAGAAAAAATGTGATTAGGGCCTTTCTACATGATACCAATCAATGTGTAGATATACTAGACATTTTTGTTTTTTTTTTTTCGAGAAGTCTACACAGAATTCTAGCCAATTTTGCCCTAGAAAACATGGGTCGAAAATTGATTGCGGAAATTCAAAATATTCTGGACACCAGCTTTTCGATATTTTTTATTGATTTTTCTTGACTTTAGTACACTGAGCTTGAGGTCACTTTATTTTTGATAAATATATTTTTTACTATTAAAATCTACAATATTTCGATACCTGTTTGTATATCTTCTTCAGGAAAAAACAAAATACAGTTTCATGAAGAAGATACTCACAGGGGTATTGAAATATTGAAGATTTTAATATTAATAAATATACATATTTATTAAAACTTAAGTGACTTCAAACTCAGTGTACTAAACCAAAGAAAAGAAATTCAAAATATATTATATGTAATATTGAGTTCAGTTCTATGCCCATATATAAGGCAACAACATTTTACGCGGGAGGAAATCACAAATTATATACATGCATATATTGTTCTTCATATTTGCTTCCAAAACGCAGCCCATTCTACCTCTACAACGCAGTGGACGGTAACGCTTGAGAGGAAATAATTTACAAAATTAGTAAATAAAAGAAGAAGCAAACTGGGTCTACAATAAGTTATTTTAACAGAAACATACTTGAACGGAAATCATTGTCGATATAAAACTATTTCAATTTCATAAATGTTTTTTTTTTCAAACGGGTGTGTTCTAGGTTTCGACTCGGATTGATTTAGCAAAAAAATTTTCGAATTCCCATAATTCATAAATTGGTTTTTTTTTAGTTCATTTTCAGGGTCTGTTTTTATATGTGTTTTTATATGAATATATGTTTTATGACAAATTTATTCGAAATCAAATAGAATTAGTAGAAATTAAAAAATCAGTTTTGTCCTATGGGTTTTTCCTTTGTTAATCTTATTTACGTTTCCTTTTTTAACATCGACAAATTTATTCGAAATGAAAGCGAATTAGTAGAAATTAAAAAATCTATGGGTTTTTCCTTTTGAACAAAAGAGCCTCCAATTTATCGCTGTTGTGGATCTTGAGAACTCTTTGTTAAATAATCTGCTATTCGGGGAATCTGCAACAAAGGTTTATTAGAACTCTCTCGTAGGGGAGCAGAGTTGATTTACCTCGGAGCTGGTAGCTGTTTGGTGGTTGAACGGCAAATAATTATAAATTTAACGGCCTCCATAAAAGTAAGGTTAGGTCTTCTGTCAAAGACCTTGACAATTGCAAACTATCTTCCAAATATCCCATCAGTGTTGCCAGCTTTGCATTTTATTAGAAATAATAATAAAGGTGCAAGTTGAATCTTTGTTAATCTTATTTATTTTTCCTATACTACACAATGTATGACTTGAAAAATAAAACAAAAAGTTAAAATTTGTCAGTCGAAATGAAGTAGGTCGAAATCGATCTGAAGTAGGTAAAACGAAATCGATCGCTTGAAAAATTCTTATTCAAAATATTATTGCATTTTTTTTCTAAATTTATTATTTAATATTTTTTAATTCAGGTCCAAAAATGAACCTTTTCAAAAAAAAATATTTGCTGTATCTTTCAGCTGTCTATATGCCGACGACATTTATATATATACAAACATATAGACAGCTTCATTGGCATATAGACAGCTGAAAGATACAGCAAATATTTTTTTGAAAAGGTTCATTTTTGGACCTGAATTAATACATTTCAATTGGCTCTTAAAACAAATAAATAATTAAGTTCATATTTTAATTTTTTTTTTTTTTTTTTTTTTGTTCAATTTACAATTATTATTCACATCTATTTTAATAATGAAATATTAGAGTCCAGCTAATAATTGAAACCACATCAAATCGAAACAAATAGAGAGTGGTTTTTATAACCGTTTTCTGACTAATTATTACACATTATTAGATGATGTGTTCATAAAATCTCACAAGCAGTGGCTTTCGTTTTTAAACTTTCTAGTTTTATATACATATATATTTATATATGTATATATGCAAAGCAAATCTGTTGGATTCTGTGAACATATTGATTAAACAATCCATTTGGCTGATATTTTATTTTGAATTGTATGTACATATGTATACTTATACATATAGACTAATCATTTGAAATTATATTTAAATATTGAAACGAAAAAATAAACACCTATTTACAATGTCAAACAAATATTTAAAACAAGGAAAATCCTATTTTTTATTAAGATAAAAACAAAAACAAAAAAGATCACACAAATAATGACGACAAGACAAACAAACAACACAACAAACCACATTCTAAAAATCAAATCATATTAAAAGAAGCCACTTTGGATAAAAAGTACTCGTACGTATTTCAAAAAAAAAAATATTAGTTTAGACGAACCAAAAGGCTGCATAGCATGTTAAATAAATTAAAATAAAAGATGGGACTAAATAAAACATTTTTTGTTATATTTATAAGTTTTAAAATACATCCATTTTGTTTCGTCCATATACAAATTATACAACAAAAAAGTAAAAGAACAAAAAAAACATATAAGTTAAAAAGAGCTTAAGAAAAACATAAGAAAAGAAAATACGAAATTGTCTGAAAATTTCTTTCTAATTTTAAATGCAATAATATTTTTCCGTGAAATGTTTTTTTTTTTGTTGTTTTTGTTTTTACTAATGGAACTGATTAAACTCATTTAGATATCATTTCTTAAAGTTACTACCACTGCACTGAAAGAAAAACTCTTCGTTACGGGAATGAAAAGGCTTCATTCTTACAGCGAAAAGTTTCATGCCTGCTATGAAAACTCCATCAATGCGACAATAAATTCAAGTAATGGCACTTTTTTTTATTTCTTACAACTTCATTAGTGTTACGAAAAATGTTTCAATCGTGCTACGAAAATCTTTTTAATCAGCCTATATACACGAGACTATTTTTTAGTCCGCATAACTTTTGTGCTTTCCAAAACACACACACGATTAATTCATCTGGTATTAAATTGTCCACATGTACGCAGCTTTATGTGTGTTAGTGTTGTTTGCTTCAAAATATGCTGGCAATACCAACTTCCCTATTCAATTAAGCTCATATATGCACCCACGAAAGACGATCACGGACTAAATTCTCGCTGTAAAAAGAAAAAAACCGCAACCCATTTTTTTTATAAGTGTATATGTATTAGTTTTGTTCTGTTTGAAAGCTGGTGGAAAAATTATGCCAACCAAAATGGACTCCCTTCACCGAAAATGCCAGCATAATTAATCTCGTGTATATTGCTCAGTGAATTTTAAATAATAGACTTAAAATAAGCTGCATTTGTCGATGATACTAACATTTATGAATACAGATGTATTTTTCTTCAAAATTATCGATAATTATTTAATATTTTTCATTAAAAAGTGATGAACGAAATATTTTCGTCACTGTAACGACAGATTTTTCTGTTATATAACTCATTATTAATTAATATAAGCCAAATGGGCCAAACATGGAATATATGGTATACAACTCTCATGTTTGGACCGGTGCCTCAAAGACTATTTTAGGGCTACTCGACTGCGTGCGGGAGAGGGCGAAGAAACTTATCGGTGATAGTAGGGCATCCAGCCAACTTTATTGATTCACTAGAGCATCGCTCTTATAATGGATTTTGCTCAGACGAGAACAGCGGTCATATACTGTAACTAACTAAATCTCTAAACTGAACTTGGCGTTTCTTAGCTTCCGGTACGATGCGCAGGCATAAATAGCGGTCGTCCGCTGAGTACTGGTCCAAGTTAAACAAAAAAAAAAAGTAGTGTCGATGTTTTTTTTCAGCACTTAAATGCTGTTTAATTAAAACACAAAACAAATTGATTAAAAATCGTGCTAAATTCCCATTAAAAAAATAATAATCTAATTCCTAATCAAGCCTATATTAAAATTGCTAGTTGCTCCATATATTTTAAATTTTAGGATGCCTAAATGGGTATGGGAATGGCGGTAGTTCGTATCCCGCCAGAGGTAAACGGGAAGACTTTCCACTACGAACTTAATTAAATAAGCCTAATATAAAAAAGAACTGGAAATATGATTCAATAAATAAAATAAAGATTAAAGCCAAAAAATGTACTAAAACATTTTTCAATTTGAATTTCGTAGCGCCAACAAACAACCAACGCATCAATTTTCGTAAACCGAATGAAGCCTGACGTTGGCTCAAAATCGATAACAAAATCGTTGTACAACTAATAAGGTATAGCCTCAACAGCTGAACCGTTAATCATGTGACTTTGTAAAACTGTCAAGAGACCATATACATACATAGATGAAAGGCAGCCCAAAACGAGATAGCAAATCAGCAGCGTAAACTTTGTTCATCTCTCTTCTGCAAATACTGTAAAGTTTTTAGCAGTGGCATCTTTAGAGAGTTTTCTAAAGAAACAAAATGTTTGCTATTTTTCCTTGAAATTGTTCTTATGGTGGCGAAGAGATTACCTTATTAGTTATAGCATGATATTGACGAAGGTTTTTCTATCAGTGTACATATACAGTGGCTCACAGTGTATTCCCTGTAGACTTTGCCGAATGCAAAATGTTTGCTTAAGAAGGCCGTTCATATTTTTCGTATATTTTCGACGAATAAGATAAATAACAAAAAAAAAAAAATTTAAATGGCGGCGGCGCATAAAAATTGTCAACGGTTTGACTGACATTTTACAAATCCTTTTTTCAGCGCCACTACATTGACCTAAAATTATCATAAAACAATAGGATTATCTTACATTAAAACATGGTGATATGACGCCATTTAAATTCTCCCAGTTTGTTTGGGAAAAATTGTGCTTGTAATTGTTTCCTTTTTTTTTTTTTTTTTTTTGATATCGTTCATTTATTTTTCTTCTTCTTTTTCTTTTGCTGTAAGCGTTCAAGCTGTGAGCCACTGTATTTTAATTACATAGTACATAATTCATGTAAAGAATCTTGTAATATTGACTGATTTATTAGCCATTCATATTTGTAGGTTTCAACTTAACGAATTACGCATTGAAAGATTTAATACAGATTGGCATTTTAGAGCGGTGCGTCAGCTAATTATCGTTTATAACCACTGTTAAGTTTTTTAAAAAGCTGTTGTGTGTTTTACCGGTAATGGCTAATGTGTAATTTTAAATTTATCTTAACGGAAATTACAAGAGACATATAGGGAAAGTCATTTGTATAAGAAGTGGCATATTTTTTGCAAAATTGTTTTAAAGCATTTACAAACATAAATTGTAATATGTAATAGAATCATTCTACAATTACAAAATAGCATTTAAATAAAGAATCTTACTTAAAATCTACGTTAAAATGTTGAGTGAAACTTTAGTTTTTACATTGTAAAGGAGTTGTTATTAAAATTAAAAATTATTGTACACACGAACAATCATGCATATTTGAAGAAAAAACAACAACATATTTTTGCTCATTTAATAATAAAACTTCTTAAATTAATGTATTTTATTAGAACTACAAACTAAGATGGAAAAATCGCAACTTTTTGAGCGGCCCTTACACAATACGACTTGTTGTACAATTTGAAGAAGTTGCCCAAGCAATTGTTATTCGTGTTTATAACGGCTCTTGAAATATTCGAGAGTTTCGAATAGACTAATGGAACTACGACTACTTTTTCCTTAGTCTTACAAACTCTCGAACATTTCTAGAAGCGGAATAAGCTTAATTCTGTATCGATTTTTTTTTTTTTGACTAACAAAAACAGAACGGTTTTCATAAATTAGTTATGAAACCATTCATTTTATAGTGGAAACTGTGCATAAAAGATACAATCTGCTATAAAAGAAATTCATATTAAACTCTTATTTTCACACGAATCGATCACTTGTGCTGAAGAAACAGCAGCTGCACAATTTCGTTTATACGCTTTTGGGTAACAAGCTTGGACTGTTTAATGCTGCATCTCGAACAGACCTATTAATTCATTCATATCGAATTTTCTTTGCTAGAATTTTATGCTCCTTTTGAAAAGATCGCAGGGAAAAAGATAAGTTTTGAAGTTTTTCAGAAGACTTGTCAAAAAGTCTTTCACACACACACTTTTTGAGCACATTTTGCCATTTTTACCAGATCGTATGATTGAGTAGGGTAGTCCCAACAATTGTGTGCCAAAGGCCGTAATTCACCATCCTACACAATCGAGTGAACTTCAAAAAAATTTCGAGTGGTTTAAAACGGTATGTGTTGAGACAAATTTTTTTGACAACGCCATTTAGAAGGGACTCAGTTTTTTAAATAAGGCAGAATTCTATTAGATTTTCTTGTGCATCAATCGTACTACTGGGCAGACAGGCGCTTTAATACACCAAGTATGCGTGAGAGAGATGAATACAAAATGTATGTATATATGCACATATGTAATTTAAGCGTTTCGTAACGTCTGAAATGAGTATTTTTATTTTATACTTCTCTAGTATTTATTGGAAAACATAACTGTACAAAAATCTCATATTTTTGTATCTCCAATACCGTAATCCATTATCGTGATCTGCGAGCTCAACAAAGGCTTGATAACGTAGATTGTAGTGTTTTATTTCATTTCTCATACTCATTTTAAGAACTAGTCTAGATGTAGTGTAGAAATAATGATGATTTATCATAGAAATGAGAGAAGAGAGTTATGTTTTCTGGGCTCGCAGCACGACTCAATACGAATCACGATTAATTTTCCAAATGTTTTATAGCGAATATAGCTGGTTCATTCAAGTTTGATGCACGAATCTCTTCAAATGGTAGAGCGAACCTTGATATTTGCCCTGGGTGTGAACGTGGTTGATACAATGTAATTGTTTAAGGCCCTCTCCGAAAATAAAAACAACGTCTATTGTAGCGAGTTGAATGGGTTGGCTACAAGGTATCTCGATACCAGGTAGCCGCATAACTACAACAAACATTTCATGTGTTTTGTTGGTAGAAATACTTTAAATTCTGTCAGCCATTTGTTTGCGTTTTGACAGTTCTTCAGCAGTAGCCAACTGGGCTTGTAAGGCTACCCCTGGTATCGAGGTACCTTGAATGGGTATTTTCTGTCTTCAATTGGCAACACTTATTTCAAATGCATAAACAAAAATCTTATATATTTGCACTTGCAATACTTTTGTTGTCAATCACAAAAATACATATACATATATGTACATATGTTTTATTTTAAATCATTAATTTCAAATTATTTAGACAAAAACAGACATTTTATCACACACAAAAAAAAACTGAATTAAAACATACATACATATAAACAAAAATATAATATTTTAAACAAAAAATATACATACATACATACATATATAAAAAAACAGCGACACGATTGAAAACCTTAGACTAAAATAAAGATGTAATTATTTAATATAATTTTTTTTTATTAACTATTAAGTGCAAATTTTGCTGAACAAACAGCATACAAAGGAAAATATTAAAAAAAAAATCGTACGCAAATAAACTATTATCATGTAAAAAATGATATCGTTATTATGTAGTTTATATTATAAACAAAATGCAACACTAAATTTCTCATACAAAAAAGTTGGTTACAATGCGACAAACTAGATGAAAAGGATCAAACTCTTTAAAATAAGAAGCAAATATTTAAATAAAATTATAACACAAAATATTGAAAGGAAATTCTTCAAGTGGTTTTATTTTTCGGTACGCAGCTGTCATGTTCCACAACTTTAGCGATCAGCTCTCGTGCCGTAACAGTAGTGAAACAAATTATTCCATCGTTTCTCGAGTAGCAAGAAAAAAAATTGTGTCTGCAGCTCAGGTCCTAAACCACCAAAAATGATGAAGTCGTTAAAATCAAATTACGTTAAAAATATCAGAAAATATATTTATTTATTTATTGAAAGTATTTTACAAAGATAAATTTATAAAACAAAAATTTAAAAATAGTGTGGACTACTTGGTTATTACACTAACAGAAAATATAATTCAGTGCCGAAATGATGAAAACGCCAGCACCAAAGTAATCGACGGCGTTAAATATAAAACTGGCGGCTGTACCAAACGATGTAGTGTGACTTCAATGTTTACATTAAAAATTTGCACACATTTCGCTGCAGACTTATTGTTACGAAAATAAATGTTCTACAATTATACAAAAGAAATCATTTAACAGTGAAAAAAATATAATTAAAATACTTACCTTTCCCCATATCAATATACATTTTATTCTAAATATCAAAAAAAAAAAAAAACAGATTGTCTTGATATTTTTTATTTGCAATTTCGACTCTTATTAAGTTTGCTCTCGTATTTTTTTGGGCAAAATGAGAGCGCTCATGAATTTCTCTCAATAGTAGACAAAAAAAAAAAAACAAAAAAAATCACGGGAACAATAACATTACATACACATGTACACATCTCTCCCAAAAAATAACATATTTTATGTTTTGATGCTGCAATGAAAGTCGCAACATAAATTTTGGGAAAATTAAATATTTTTCTGAACGCTTTTGGGTTTTAAAATGCTTTGCAGGTGCTTCTATATGAAATTGAAAAAACATCATAATTGTTGTTGTGTTGGTTGACTCAGATGAACAGGAATATTTCTCTCTCAAAAATTCTCACTTGCACGAAAACTCTTACTCTCACACCGCTTGTATGGATTATTCACCATAGTTATCGTTTTATCAACTGAGCATGGATGACTATTATAAGTTATTTAAGTGCAAAATTTATGCTAAACGTTTAGTGGAATTGGTTAAGAATAAAATATGTATGTACATATGTATGTATATTGAGGGATGCCAAATTCCAAACCTTTCAGATGGGGATTTCAATATAAATGCAAATAAAGTGTAAAAATAAAAGTGCAAATGGAGAATTTTCCAAGTGAAACTTTTTGGTCACTAGGAGTTACTAAAACAAAATAGAAAATACACTATACATTATTCTATCGGAAGTGAAATTGCATTCGACAGAAAATTCTTTGAGCAAAAAAATGTTCAGCAATGCCACCAACCAGTTTTACAGCGATCTTCGGTACGCAGCGAATATTGAATATTGCTCATAATTTATTACCAGGTGGGTGCACTAGAATTCGCTGCACAACACACAAACTAACACATGCATTTTGTTAGTGTAAAGTGATTTCAGCTGTCAAAGCCTGAATATTTGCTACACATTTTAAAAGTTATACTATTTGTGCTTTAAACACTATGAAAACAAAAAAAAATTTATCACAAAAAATTTTCTACCATTTTTTTTAGAATAAAATGGCTACAACTTTTTTTTGTTAACAAAGAGAAAAAAATTTGACATTTGTAAGCTATTTGATTCAAGAACTTTTTTTTTGTAAACAGAGAGAAACAAATTCGACATTTGAAAGCCAAGTTTACCTTGTATGAACTCGCCTTGGCTCATAATAAGGTTCTATAATTGACAATTTGAGGTGAAAAATGTTTGCACAAACGTTTTACAGACACCATTTGTCTGTAATTATGCAAGTGTTTGCTTATGTGACAGCTATTTCTCGCAAAAAAAATATGTAGACAAAGTTTGGTTGGAAAAATAATTCCGTGTTTGAAGTTATGGCATTTTTACTTCATTTTACATGTATCAGACGAGAAGTTTCTTATGGCGGCAGTTACAGAACACCACCAGAGGACTTTCTGATCTACACTTTTAATAATCAAAATCTAGTAGTTATACTTATACCCCCTAATTCATAAAAATTATTACAAGCTTATACGACTGTTATTTGACATATGTATATGGAAAATTTGTCAAATAAGAGCTTTATAAACCTGTTATAAATTTGATGAATTAGACGGATAGTATATACATATGTATAATAAAGAAAATGGAACTCAATACAAAGACACTGAGAAATCCTCTAAACTGTCAAAAAAAATTTTAATATATAAACACGGCGTTTGACATTTAGACATGTCAGCTGAATTCACTGAAAATGAAATTTTTCGAATTTCGTCAAAAGTTTACTTTCAGGCAGGCCAACTTAAATAAGCTCTTTAAGCGTTAAACTACAAATTTTCACACAAAATGTATGGTTTGGAGAGCAAAAATATACTTGACGTGCTAATTTAGTTTAAACTGCTTTTTTATTTTAAGAGGTGTATAATTTTTTATTTTAATTTCGCTAGTGCAACGATATTTTTTCGAATGCAGAAGGAAACGTTACGTTACGAGTTGTCAGTGTATGTATAACGTTGCAAGCAGCCACAAAAAAGAAACTTTAAAAACGGTATAGCACGAGCCTTTTAAACGATTGCCAGCAATAATAATATAATCTGATATACATATTTTCTTTAACTTATGTTAAATTTTCTTAGAAGAGGACGATGCTTTGGATGAATCGGCTCAACAGGCGGAAATTTCTAACGATTCGGATGCACCTTTAAAACCGAATGTGAGTATTAATAAAAATTAAAAAAAAAAATTAAAATTCTCGATTTTTTTTAATAATATTTACCATATAACTCTTGCCAGAATGACGAGGATGATGATTATGATCCTGAAGATACACGCAAAAAGAAAAAGGGCAAAAAGCGTAAGACCAAAAAAGGCGAAGAAAAGGGTCGTAAAAAGAAGAAACGCAAGAAGAATGAAAGCGAAGAGGAAAGTGATGCTTTACGTGATGACGACGATGCTGATTATACGACAACATCGTCTTCATCGAAACGTGGTCGCAAGCGTAAAGATGCTGATAAAGCGAGTAAGGAAAAGGAATCATCTTCATCGGGTACACAATTTGTTTTGTATTTCTTTTATTCATTCGTTTTATAAAAAATAATTTTAATAATATCGCAGGTATGCCCTCTGTAGAAGATGTTTGTTCAGCTTTCAATGTGACAGACGTTGACATCGAGTACAGTGAAAGTGATTTACAAAATTTAACCACATACAAAGCTTTCACTCAACATGTAAGGCCCATACTGCAAAAGGAGAACGCCAAAGTACCGGCACCCAAACTTATGATGTTGGTGGATGCTAAATGGCGTGAATTTTGTGAAGCCCATCCAAATTTGTTAGCGGAACAAGCCAAGAGTGAGGAAGCTGAAGAACCCAGGTCTTCCAGATCATCCAGAAATGAGAAGGTAGCTTAATAAATATTACCTGCAAAAAACATGAACAGTTTCCAATTCAATAGCTCATAAATATTTTAAAGATGCCATATATTCGGGCCGATTCCCGTTGGCGTTTTAATAAATGTCGTTCATATAACGTTTCAATTTATTATGCCGCCCTATTCCTAAATTTGCATTCTTGAGAGAAAGATTAATTTAAAAGAAAAATTAATTAAACAATCAAATCAATCAAATAGATGGAGAAAAAATACAGCCTTTGCCATCTCTAAGGCAGGAAATTGTGAACATTCTGTCTTTATATCCTCTAATTGATTTTTCTTTTAAAAATAACAAAAATACTTTGCAATAATGTAAAAAGTTTATTTTATTTGAAAAATGCAAAAACATTTCATTAATTTCGAAATTGAATTGAAATTAAACCTCAAAACATTTGAATCAATTAATTCAGGCCCAAAAATAGACCTTTCAAATGGTTTCTGTCTTTTCCAGCTGTCTATATGCCGCGGACATTTCATTGATAGACGGCTGATAAAGACAGAAAACATTTGAAAGTTCTATTTTGGGACATGAATTAATACATTCAATTGGCTCTTAAAGCAAATAAATAATTAAGTTCATATTTGAACAATTGAATGAATTAATAAAAATATGGTGGCATTGACAAAAATACCAGCCATCAAACTGCGAGACCCCAACTTTCTTGCTGAACTTTCTTTTGGCCAAGTACTTAAGTACAAACAACTAAAATTACACAAACATTCATAGATAGATAGATCAGCAACCACTAACGAAAACCTCCTCCCCCAAAAACTATTTTCCTAGTTCCGGTACGATGCGCATGCATAAATAGGGGTCGTCCCCTGATACTGGTCCAAGCTAAAAAAAAAAAAACAGGGAAACGTTTTCGAAAATTAAATTTCACCAGAGTATATTTTGAGGTTATGTTTACTCAACGAGCAAACACAAAATTTACAGCGAATAATGATTTGATCTTATAAATACTTTGCTAAAGTATATAGAAATTTGCTCTAAATGTTGCATTTACCCGTTAAGCAAACATAACTTTAAAATATAATATTTTTTTAAGTGTTTTCTTTTCGAGATTTTTATTGTATCCATATGAATGTATGTACATATTTGAATTGGATTGCTGGTATTTTCATAAATTTGCCCAAAATAGTGGCCATCAAACCAGTAATGGTCATGTTTTTTTTTGCACATTTTCTCTCGATTTGTAAAATAAATTGAACATTTGGAAATCGTTGTCACATTTATTGTGCCACAATACACTCCTTTTCATGTGGTAAATTTTTATCTTTCAGCCTGACGATTTGTATGAAGAAGAGGAAGAGGAAGAGGAAGAAGAAGAGGAAAAAGAATCTTCGAGTGGACGCCGTAAGCGTGGTGGTAGAGGTCGCGGCAAGAAGGGAAGGCGTCCTGGCAAAGTGCCAACCTTAAAGATAAAGTTCGGCAAGCGTAAACGTGGCAGTTCCGACGAAGACCAAGATGCTTCTGGTGCATCTGAGAGAGATTCCGATATAGAATTTGAAAAAATGCTGCAAAAATCCGATGATAGTGCTGATGACATTCCGAACACATCGTCCGCAGCAGCCGCCACAAGTGCTGCTGGCGATGGCCAAGGTGTAAATGATGATGACAAACCTGTTGTCAAGAAGAAAGCTAAAGTTAAGATTGGCAACAAGTTCAAAAAGAAGAAGAAGCTGAAGACAACCTCACGCTTTCCCGATGGCGAAGAGGGTGAACACGAACACCAAGATTATTGCGAAGTATGTCAACAGGGCGGTGAAATTATACTTTGTGACACCTGTCCTCGTGCTTATCATTTGGTTTGTTTGGAGCCCGAATTGGAAGAGCCGCCAGAGGGCAAATGGTCTTGCCCTCACTGCGAAGCTGATGGGGGTGCTGCTGAAGAGGATGATGATGATGAACATCAAGAGTTTTGCCGAGTTTGTAAGGACGGTGGTGAGTTATTGTGCTGCGACTCATGCCCTTCAGCTTATCACACATTCTGCTTGAATCCGCCGTTGGATACTATACCCGATGGTGACTGGAGGTGTCCTCGTTGCAGTTGTCCACCTCTCACTGGCAAAGCTGAGAAAATTATTACCTGGCGTTGGGTCGAACAACAAGAGTCGGGATCTAAGAAGAAAAAAACCAAAATACGTGAATATTTTGTTAAGTGGCACAACATGTCCTACTGGCACTGTGAATGGGTGCCCGAAATTCAAATGGAGGTTCATCATCCCCTTATGATACGCTCTTTTTACCGCAAATACGACATGGAGGAACCTCCTAAATTCGAGGAAACCCTAGATGAGGCTGATTCACGCTACCAGCGTATACAAAGACACAGGGTTAAAGGCGGCATACAACCAGATCAGGAGGATGAATCCTATAAAAAGGATTTGGAAGAACGCTTCTACAAAAACGGCGTCAAGCCTGAATGGCTGATAGTGCAGCGTGTCATCAATCATCGCACGGCCAGAGATGGCACTACCATGTACTTGGTGAAGTGGCGTGATCTGCCCTACGACAAATCCACTTGGGAAGACGAAACCGACGATATTCCCGGTATCAAGCCAGCCATCGACTACTATTTAGATCTGAGGGCCATGTGTACATCTGAGCAGCGCAAGAAGAAAAAGGGACGCAAATGTAAAGCTAAAGAAGTGGAAGAAGAAGATCGTGCTGTAAAACGATATACTCCACCGCCAGAAAAACCCACAACAGATTTGAAAAAGAAATACGAAGATCAACCGCCGTTTTTGGAAGGTACTGGCATGCAACTTCACCCCTACCAAATCGAAGGTATTAACTGGTTGCGTTATTCTTGGTGCAATGGTGTCGATACAATTTTAGCCGACGAAATGGGTCTGGGCAAAACCATACAAACTGTAACGTTTTTATACTCTCTATATAAAGAGGGCCACTGCAAGGGTCCCTTCTTGGTAGCGGTACCACTTTCCACCATTATTAATTGGGAAAGAGAATTCGAGCTGTGGGCTCCCGACTTCTATTGCATCACATATGTGGGTGATAAAGATTCAAGAGCTGTTATACGCGAGAATGAATTGAGCTTCGAAGAAGGCGCAATTAGAGGTGGTAAAGTATCGCGCCTGAGAACTACTCAATACAAATTCAATGTTTTGCTCACCAGTTACGAGCTTGTGTCTATGGATGCTGCCTGTTTGGGCTCAATTGACTGGGCTGTTTTGGTGGTCGATGAAGCCCATCGTTTAAAATCGAATCAAAGCAAATTTTTCCGTATTTTGAATTCATATAATATTGCCTATAAGTTGCTATTGACTGGAACTCCGCTGCAAAACAACTTGGAGGAGTTATTCCATTTGCTTAACTTTTTGTCTCGCGATAAGTTCAACGACTTGAACGCTTTTCAAAATGAATTTGCAGACGTTTCGAAGGAGGAACAAGTTAAACGTCTACACGAAATGTTGGGACCACACATGTTGCGTCGCCTTAAGGCTGACGTCTTAAAAAATATGCCTTCGAAATCGGAATTCATTGTTCGAGTTGAACTGTCTGCTCTGCAAAAGAAGTTCTATAAATACATCTTGACGAAAAACTACGAGGCTTTGAATTCGAAAAGCGGAGGAAACTCATGTTCTCTTATAAATGTAATGATGGACTTGAAAAAATGCTGTAACCATCCTTATCTCTTTCCGTCGGCAGCCGAAGAAGCCATCACTACAGCTGGAGGATTATACGAAATCAGTTCTCTGACTAAAGCGGCTGGAAAACTGGTGTTGCTATCGAAAATGCTAAAGCAATTAAAAGACCAGAATCATCGTGTTTTAATTTTCTCTCAGATGACAAAGATGTTGGACATACTGGAAGATTTCCTTGAGGGGGAGGGCTACAAGTATGAACGTATTGATGGTGGTATCACGGGAAACTTGAGACAAGAGGCGATTGATCGTTTCAATGCGCCCGGAGCTCAGCAATTTGTCTTCTTGCTAAGTACCCGTGCCGGTGGCTTGGGTATTAATTTAGCCACCGCCGATACTGTCATAATTTATGACTCCGATTGGAACCCTCACAACGATATTCAAGCCTTTTCGAGAGCTCATCGTATTGGCCAGGCCAACAAAGTAATGATATATCGGTTCGTTACACGTAATTCTGTTGAAGAGAGAGTCACACAAGTAGCAAAGCGCAAAATGATGTTGACTCACTTGGTGGTACGACCGGGCATGGGTGGCAAGGGCGCCAATTTTACCAAACAAGAGCTGGATGATATTCTGCGTTTCGGCACCGAAGAACTCTTCAAAGAAGACGACAAAGAAGAAGCCATTCACTACGATGATAAGGCGGTGGCAGAACTGTTAGACCGGTCCAACAAAGGAATTGAAGAGAAAGAATCGTGGGCAAACGAATATTTGTCATCATTCAAAGTGGCTTCGTATGCCACTAAAGAAGAAGAGGAGGAAGAAGAAACTGAAATTATCAAACAAGAAGCCGAAAATTCAGATCCTGCTTATTGGGTTAAACTATTGCGTCACCACTACGAGCAGCACCAAGAAGATGTTGGTCGTACCTTGGGTAAAGGCAAACGTGTGCGGAAACAAGTCAACTATACCGATGGCGGAGTCGTTGCTGCCGATACAACTCGTGAGGACACCAGCTGGCAGGACAATAACTCGGAATATAACTCGGACTATTCTGCTGGCTCCGATGAAGATGGAGGCGATGATGACTTTGATGAGCAAAATGGTGAAGGACGTAAAGGTCGCAGGCGTGTTGATCGTCGTGACGATCGGCCCTTACCACCACTGTTGGCACGCGTGGGTGGAAATATAGAAGTACTGGGCTTTAATGCCAGACAGCGTAAGAGTTTCTTAAACGCCATCATGCGCTACGGCATGCCACCTCAAGATGCATTCAATTCACAGTGGCTGGTTCGCGACTTGAGAGGCAAATCAGAACGCAATTTTAAGGCATACGTCTCTTTATTCATGCGCCATTTGTGTGAACCGGGTGCAGATAATGCCGAAACATTTGCAGATGGCGTACCCAGAGAAGGCCTGTCCAGACAACACGTTTTGACACGTATTGGTGTCATGTCTTTAATACGCAAAAAAGTCCAAGAATTTGAACATATTAACGGTTACTACAGCATGCCCGAATTGATTTTGAAACCATGCGAACCGGTCAAGAAGGATGAAGGTGCTGAAAATCAAGTCAAACCAGAGGATAAAAGTGCTACAACAAGCAATAGTGCTACGCCTGCTACCAGTGCAGCTCCAAGTCCAGCCCCCGTCTCAGAGAAGGCCGAAGATAAATCCCTGTCTGTTGACAAAAACGAGGAAGTGAAAAAAGACACAGAGAATGACGATAAAAAACCAAGTGGCGACAAGGAAGAAGATAAAAGTGAAGAGAAATCTGAAGCTTCTTCTGATGTTAAAGTAGAAAAGTCCGAAAAAGACAAGGAATCTGAAGCGAAAGCTCTTAAAGCCGATCCGAAATCTGAAACTGGCAGCGACAGCAGCCATCCAACCGATAAATCTAAAGAAGAGAAGAAAGAAATAAAGGAAGAAGATGAAAAAGAATCAGCCAGGCCGAAAGAAGATGAAGACAAAAACACTGAAATCATTGACGATGATGATGACGATGTTTTAATTGTGAAAGAAGACGGTGAGATAGAAAAGCCCATCAGCTCCTTGTCAGTGGGCAAAATGAATAGCGACAAGGACCCCAAGGAAATTATAAGCAAGCCTAAAATCGAAGAAAGCTTAGAAGTATTAAAACGCAAATTCATGTTCAACATTGCTGACGGCGGTTTCACTGAACTGCACACTTTGTGGTTGAATGAGGAGAAGGCTGCTGTTCCTGGTCGTGAGTATGAAATTTGGCATCGTCGCCATGATTATTGGCTTTTGGCGGGTATTGTTACGCACGGCTATGGCCGCTGGCAGGACATTCAAAACGATATACGCTTCGCCATTATTAATGAGCCATTCAAAATGGATGTGGGCAAGGGTAATTTCTTGGAAATTAAAAATAAATTTTTGGCCAGACGCTTCAAATTGCTGGAACAATCACTGGTTATTGAAGAGCAATTGAGGAGAGCCGCTTTCTTAAATTTGGCACAGGATCCAAACCATCCAGCCATGTCGTTGAATGCTCGTTTCGCCGAAGTCGAATGCTTGGCCGAATCTCATCAACACTTGAGCAAGGAATCTTTGGCAGGCAACAAGCCAGCAAATGCTGTTTTGCATAAAGTGCTGAACCAATTGGAAGAACTTCTTTCGGATATGAAAAGTGATGTTTCACGTTTACCAGCCACTTTGGCACGCATACCACCCGTAGCCCAACGCCTGCAGATGTCCGAAAGGTCGATTCTATCGCGCCTGGCTGCCACAGCAGGAAATACAAGCAATGCCGGTGAGTATTCGGTTTGAGTTACAAGGGTTAGATATTATTTATTTATACTGTAAGACGAATTATAATTATTTATTGCAGTGTATTTAATCTGTTTTTACAAGTTTTTATTTTCATATTTGGTTGGCTTTCTTCATAAGTTTAATTATGATTTCCTTAAAATACATAAGTATTCATCGCAATCATGAATTATTAATTATTATGGAATTTCCTTTTCGAGGAAAATATTTTTCGCGAGAAAAAAACGTCTTGGAAACAAAAAAACAGGACACAGTGGCATCTCCTCGTTTTGGAGCAGCCATTTTGCATGTTGACAGTTATTTACGTAGTGTTTTTTTTTTTTTTTTCTTTAGCGTGTAAAAAGTTATAAAATTTGCTTGCAACTTTTTTAATTGCGTGATTAAGTTTGTTCCTGCACTTTTTTGGGCAAAATGAGAGCAATCATGAAGTTATCTCAATAACACACAAAAAAGCCCAAAAGTACGGGAACAACAAAAACCAGATTTATATTCCAAAAAATATTATATGGTATATTTTAATGCTGTAATCAAAATTGAAATGTACATTCCAATGAAGAGATGAAATATTTTTCTGCACGCATTTAGATTTTAAAGTGCTCTGAATGTATTTTTATATGAAATACTAATTGAAAAATGGTTATTATGTTGGTTGATTCATTGGTTGAATTGTTTTGTTTGCTATTGCTAACAGCTGACTGTTTAACTACTTGCTCAAACTAGCCCGAAAAAAAGGTGTGAGCTGTTTCGTGCAAGCAGAAAATGGAATATTTCTCTCTCAAATGTTCTACCAATTGCCCGAACTTTGAGTACGGGAACAGTTTTCGTGAGAATTGGGTTACCGCGGGCTCCCAATGTTAAGTACGGGAACAAACTTATTGTGTCATAAATATTTATACATACATATGTATACATATTTGTGTTTGTGTGTGTGTTTTTATCAATGAAATATATTTTTTAATCATTTATTTGGTTTTTTTTTCGACCCCTGTTTTTATATTTTAACACCGGTATTCATAAAAAATAAATCGTTGCCCAAACACATTTAAAAAAAATTTATATGAAAAATTTGTCGTAAAATGTGTTTCAATTATTTTATATATTTATTTTCTTGAGCTAAAGACCTTTTTTTGTTAAAAATATTTAATTATTTTTGTCGATATTTCGCTCACCTTCGGATAGCTTCTTCAGAACAATAATAATGAAAATAGTTTTTATTGGTTTTTTTCAAAAATCAATCATTTTTATATTCTTATATTTCTTTGGATTTGATTTTTTCAAGGAACATTTTGTTCATAATACAAGTAACGGGAAGAGAGAGAGAGAAAGAGAATATACCGATATTCATAAACAACTGAACATATGTATTTATACATAGGAAATGAGTTTTAAAACTCATTTCGAATTCATTTTACTTTTTATGAATATACACATAGGCAAATTTGTAGTGGAATTCATAACGATTAATCTGAAATGAGTTTCAATTTATAAATATTAAGGGTTTTCACGATGAGTAGTGCAAATGTGAGCAAAAATGCTTATTTTATATATTTATTTTCATTAATTAAATGCATTAATTAAATTGTCAGGTCTGTACCGAAAATCATTTTGCTGAAATCATATGATTTATAAGAAATTATGTCATGCTATTTTTTTTTCTCTATATTTTCCATTTATGCGTTGAACAAACATAACCTTAAAATATAATGGTGTTTACGTTTTTTCTGATTCTTTTTTTTTTCTTAATTTTAAAATACAATTATGACTGTGTGTTAAAATAAATTTTATTTGTTTTTTATATCAAATTTTCGACTTTTCGTCTAAATATGTATACATAATGATTTCTTGAGCTTGAGGTCACTTTTGGCGTAATTTTGCGCCAAAAAAAAATAAAACTGAAATCAGTTACCTCAAGCTCAAGAAATCATTATTAATAATAAATCGTATATTCCCCCTTACCAAAGTATGTAACAAAAAGAAATTGTTGTTGTTTTCTGTCGTTTTTAGCCGTCTGCACAACTCATTAGCGGCATATAGATGACTAAACAATAGACAGAAAACAATTAATAAGGTCTATTTAGACCAGTGTTGCCAGTAGATTTCTCAAAAAAATACTTATGTACATATGCTAAAAAAAATCAGATTTTTCCCTACACGTTGAAAAATTTCCCCTACCAAAATCCCTACGCATTTTTTGTCATTCAAATAGAAGAAAACCATTAGTTATAAACAAATATATATGTTTATTAAAGCTTTGGTAACAAAATAAGTAAAAAAAACTAAAAAAATAATACATATACATATATGTATTTTTAATTAAATTCAATTAAAACAATAAAGTTTTTTAAAAATTAATATGAATAGTTCTTTTCAAATAAAATTTTAAAGGATAAATTCAATTCAGGTACAAACAACAGGATATTTTAAAATTAGTACACACATGCAATTCCTTTCAACTAATTTAAACATGAGAACTTTCATTTAATTAAAGTATAAAAAAAAAATAAAATTTTAAAACTATTATTTATAGTTCTTTTCAACAAAATCTTTGAATGATAAATTTAATACAGGTACCCAAACAACAGGATATTTTAAAATTAATAAAGTTCTTTCGAATTTAATTTTCTAAACTGACTCTCAGTACATCCAAAATTTATGCAGTCTTTTCCACTGTCTTGCAGAAATGATCTTAGTATATAATAATAAAAATTGTACTTAAACTTGTATGGCTCAATTTGTGTGCTATTATTGAAAAAATCCTTTCTGCATTGGCCTTAGCATGGGGTAAAGCAAACAAAATCACTACCAGCTTCGATAAATTTTGAAATACAACTTCATCATCAAAGTTTTTCATTTTTATAATTTTTATCCAAAATTGTTGCACTTCTATTTTTAAAAACATATTAATTTCACTTGTGGAAAAATTCGTATTCGATTGTTCGCCACTCATGCTCTACTCTGGAAATATATTTTTAAGCGATTTTAACGAAAAGAAAATTTTTGGACTGTTTTCAAAAAAATAAATTATTACGTTATGTTTGCATTTATTTCATAAATAATGCGACATGACGAAAAAATCCCCACATTTTGGAGAATATAAAAAAATCTGTCCGATTTGCCCTACGCTTCTATTTTGGTATCAAAAATATGTACATGTCTACATACATAAGGGATTTTCCCCTACTTCTGGCAACACTGATTTAGACCCAGAATCACATATTGGCTCTTAATAACAATTAATCACTAAAATAGCATCCAATTAGTTATGACTTGTGTTCGCAGCAATTTGGCTGCTGCAGAGCGTTGTGGTGGACGTGAACAGCCATGCTATGTACCCCAGCCAATAAGTCTTCAACTTTATTTTTTTTTTGTCTTCTTTTAACAATATTTTTCTCAATTCTGGGGAAATAAAATCGAACTAAAAGTCTAATAAAGTAATTAATAGCACGGTGATACAAATGTTGAGAAAAAAATTATTCATTGGCTCTCCATGTACCAATTCTGTTTTGTTGGAGTTCACAGCGAACAGTAGTTTATTTTTAGTTTTCAACACTGGCTGGTTTTACCACTATATACCACCGTATAATTGTGTCAAAATGTAAATATGTCAATATGACAATATGTCAAGTGGTTGTTTGGTGGGTAAATAAAATGCGTTTGGAAAAATTTGCAAAAGTCCTTTATTTTTTAACCGATTTCCATTTTGGAAAGCTAACATAATGCTTCTTATTAACAATAATAATTATATATATTGTTTGGTATCACATAAGCAACTTATAGTACGAGAAAGAAAATTTTTTATAGACAAATTTGTATTTTTTTTTTACGTTTTACCTGTTATATTTCACACCGGCAATACTATATACATATGTATATGTACATTACTGTTCCATTTTTGATTCGACTCGTCTTCGAATTATACGCCAGAATATTAGATACTTATTTTTCATTATTCAATTTGTAACGTTTAGAAAATATACTTTTATAAAAATACAATTCGTATATTTCCTTTTTTATTACGGAACTATAAGCCATACATCAAGTTACAACACCTACTATAATTTAGCTGTTTATCACACGATTTAAAACAACTATGCCTTGTTTGAAAGGTAATATTAAGCTCTTGAAACAACGAAGATATGACTCTTTCAATTCAACGAAACAACGAAGATATGACTCTTTCAATTCAAAAATGAATTATGAAATTCCTTTTCGAAGTGACCTAAAAAAAAAAACCATAGATATTTTTGTTCTCTATGGACTGCAACAAAACAGAATTGGTATAAGAGAATCCCTGGAGAATTTTAGTGTATTACAGTGTGATTAAACTCATTTTTGTTATATTATTCTTTAAATGTAATTGTCAGTGAAAATTAACCAATTCTTACTTTATTTCCAGCTCAACTGATGGCTCAATTTCCGGCTGGCTTTCAAGGCACCACACTACCAGCGTTTACTGGCGGTCCGGCAGGTAACTTTTCTAATTTTAGACCTCAGTTTTCGGTTCCTGGACAAATGTCCAACAATTCAACTGGGCTTAATCCTTCTGGTAACTAGTTTTTACAAATACACATACAAATGGAAAACAATACTTCAGATTTAACTTTGTATTTATAAGTATATTAATATACGCATAAACAAATTTTTAAAAATTTGCACAAATTGTGCAGCATATTTTTCAACAATTTTTATTATTTTTTTTTTTCATAAATAATTTCGTTTAAATGTTGTTAGTTCGTTCTGATTCAACTCCATTTTAATTTTTATACCTACATACATACATATATTTTATCTATAATTATATAGCTATTTTTGGTTTTTTTTTTTTTTTCTTTTTAATTGTAGTTTATGATTCTAACAACAACTATATAGTGTAATAGTTTTAATTATGCGCATAATTATCATTCAAAATATAACTTATATCGAAAAAAAAAAACAAACAAACAACAAACATAAAAAACAAGAATCAGTTTTCAAACCAACTTTTACGGTAAAATGTTAATTGCACAACTGAATTTAGTCACTAAGTGATTGAATTTAGAACCATTTATTGTATGTGTGTTTAATTTACAGATTGATCCGTACTTATGGACATACAAAAGAAGAAAAAAAATAACAACAAAAAACATTAATATAACCTATTTCTAAATATATTATGAATCCCAATAAATTATTCAAAAACTACAGATGTATTCGTATTATTTATGTATTACGTTTAATGAATTTATTCGAACGAACAAACATTTATAGGAACAGTGAGTGAACTGGCTGTAATTCAAGAAAAGATAAGTAATTCATATACTCTGGTATATGTAGTGGACATTTAAGTCTATTATTTCCTGAAGAAGGACACCAGCTTTTCCAGCAAAAATATTTCGAATTAGCCCAAAAATTTTTGTCATTTTCACGACTTCTCCAAATTATTGCATAAAAGGATGTCGTTTAAAATGACTTGTTTTTATCGGAAAAAATATGGCATTATTGAAGTGATTGAAAACAATATCTACGTAACTATTTATTACTGCTAACCTTGTTATTAAAAAAAAAAAAAAAAAAAAAACGAACAGCATGCAATAAAAATTAGTTGTTTTTATTATTGCTATGTAGTATATTTTATAATAAAACGCCACAGAAATCATAAAAATTATAACTAGTTTATAATGCTGTTATTTGACAAATTTGTATGGAAAATTTGTCAAATAAAAGTTTCATAAACCTCAAATATTTATTATGAATAAAGTCCATAGAATGAATACAAGAATCACATGTGGCCCTGTAGAATTTCTTCATTTTTCTATTACATATAAATAAAAAAGAACTAGCAAACATTGGTTATACTAAGTTTGTATTATATATTATTAGTGAATTTAAATCATTTCATCGCTGTTAAAAGAAGTGTTAATAAAACTAAGTAAGTGGTGCTTAATGACACATTAGCGTAAGTAAATATATCTTAACCTCACAATATTACAAATAATGTTTAAATAACTTTAAGGTTTGTGCATATTTAACGGTCATACAATTTGTCATACACGCAATCTTTTATATATGAGGAGTTTTGACAAGCTGTTGGATGGAAACCACTGAACACATTTCACAGCTGTCAAATATTCAACGAGTCCACTCAAAATAATGTGAAGTTGGCTGCAAATCTCTCTTCTTTCTTTCCGGTTGTCAAAAAGGTACGAAAGCAATTGTTTTGGAGCTGAAGCGGCTTTAAAATTTAATAATAAAATATAATGAACATCTTTGAAATAATAAGTAAAATATTTTGCTATTTCAGTGCAAGGACGACAAATACATATAAATATGGCTGACGTCGATGTGTAAGTAGTAATTTAAGTGAATATAAGTTGAAGTGAAAAATGTTGAAGAAACATGAATGTTAAATGTACTATTGAATCTAGTAGCAATAAAGTATGTTTCTAATTCACCATTTGCAGAGATGTTCCCTCAGCAGCTCCCGTTGTAGGTGGCGCTATGGATATTAACCAAGCTTTGCAAGAAGTTTTGAAGAAATCCTTAATTGCCGATGGTCTTGTTCATGGCATTCATCAAGCTTGCAAGGCCTTGGACAAGTAAGTTCAGAGTTTAATATATTTTTGTAACCTTAAGTACTAAAGTATTCTTAAATTCTTTTTCAGACGTCAAGCTGTTTTGTGTATCTTGGCTGAGTCTTTTGACGAACCCAATTACAAGAAGCTCGTTACTGCCCTCTGTCATGAGCATCAAATCCCATTGATCCGTGTCGATTCCCACAAGAAACTTGGTGAGTGGTCTGGTTTATGCAAAATCGACAAAGAAGGCAAGCCCCGTAAGGTTTGCGGCTGTTCCGTTGTTGTCATCAAGGACTTTGGTGAAGAAACCCAAGCTTTGGATGTCGTCAAGGAGCACCTCAGACAGAACAGTTAATCTGTTAAATATTCGGTTTTTATAGATTTATCTGTAAATGGGGTTCATCCGTAGGATGATAACGATGCATCTTGTTTTTGTTGTTTTCAAAAACACTACCAATACAACAACAATTTGGCTAAATAAACAGATGTAATATAAAAAAAAGAATTTTTATTGTTAAGAATAAATTTTTTTATTAAATTTTAGTATGAACACAAGGTTTTTAAATGAAATTCTCGTATGGACGTGATGAAAGAATAGTGTCATGGTTAATTATTTAGATTTTAATGCAGTTTTGTTTGTGTTTGTTCCAATCCTCCAATTGGCAGTTCCTGCAAGTAAAAAAGAAAGTAAATTGTTTTTATTTCGTTCTGACTGGGTTTTCTAAATGGCCGGTTTTTCTAAAATATACATGAATTTTGTACCATGTAATTTTGTTGAAAACAAGCTAATTTCCATCCATATTAAATATGAATTTGTGTTTTACAAAAACCGGCCGTTAATCTGAGTATGTAGATAATTTTTTTAGTCTCGTCTTTTAAAAAAAAAAAAATCTTTGGCTTTGCTAACTTTTGTTGAGTTATCACATGCGCCAGTTTCGTGGCTGGCCGATTATTTTTGTGCCGTATTCTTTTAGTCAAGTCGCTTGTGGCTGTAACAATGGTTCTAGTCGCTCAAGTGACAGTTGCCATGAAAAATTAGTGGCAATTCTCAAAATACATTCTACTGGTCGCGAACAAAGTGACAGTGGAAACTGTTTAAATTGTATTCTAAATTTGTTTTTACTTCTATAAATGTCTCACTCTTGAACCAGATATGTCCTTTGTAGTTGTTGCAAAATTTCGACAAACTTTAATATACCAGTTCACCGACATCGATCATGTTCGTTCGTTTGCATAAATACATTAATTGCCGGTTTTTCTAAAAAAAATACATAAATTTTCATTTTTGAATTTATGTATGTTCAAAACAAAATGTAAAAATTGTTTTCAACACAATTATGCACATTTAAGAAAAACAGTCTGTAAAACTTGACCCCAAATTCTAGTTTCAAAAACGGCATAATAATACATTTATATATTTTAAATTTAATAACTACTGCCGTGAAGACCTACATATAAGACAAATTTTATTCGAAGAATTATACTTGCAATGAATTGTTAGCATGTTTCACGGGTTGTCCCAGGATTGTGTTATATATAAGTCACTGTTTAAGAAAATTAGTTATGTTTGAGACAGTGGCGTTTGGTGATTGCATTAATATATTGCTGACCGGCTTTTCTACAGAAATTAAAAAATAACATACATATGTATGCATACATTTTTGTTTTTATATGTTGTGTGAAGTCCCTCTTCGTGGCAAAGAAAAAAATAAATATCAAAAAACATGCTTAAAAAGTAATTTTGTGCTAATAAAAATATTGTTCGGATCAAATGGGGATGGAATCAACTTTAATATGTAAATTTAATTTTGAGACATCCTGAAAAAAATAAATATCAAACAACATGACTAAAAAATAATTTTGTGCAGATAAAAATATTGTTCGGAACAAATGGGGATGGAATCAATTTTAATAAGAAAATTTAATCATTTTGAGACATCCTGCTTCTGTCAACATAACGGTAATGGTTGTAAATTTTACGACTTATTTTTTTTTACCTCTGATGGATGGCTTTTGCAAAACGCAACCTTTGATGTAACATACATACACAAGTATGCCAAGAGCTAAAAATGTTGGTTTTAAAAGACCAATTTTAAACGAATCAAATATATCATTGGCTATAGAAGATATAGAAAAAGGAATGACCATAGAAACTGCAGCTAAAAAGCACGCAATAGCCAAAACGACTTTGTGGAGGCACTACAAAAGGCATCAACTTTCTGGCCAGCAAACTAGTGCTTACATTAAAAATCCAGAATTCAGCCAAATACAAATATTCACAGATGAAGAGGAAATATTTTTGGCTGAATACATTAAAACACTTGCCCAGTTGCAATATGAACTGGATAAGGACGATATAAGAAAATTTGTCTATCTTATAGCTCGTAAAAATAAAAAAACTATACCAAAAACTTGGTTACAAGACGAATTGGCGGACACAGAGTGGCTGATGGGATTTGTAAATCGTCACCCAAATGTGCAATTAAAACAAACACAGATCCAGCAGATTTTATCGGATGTGACAGGTTACCAGCCAAAAATTGATTTTAATGTCATACCGAACAATTTAAATGATTCCATATCGTTGTACCTATTTAACCAAATTTATCATCTAATGAAGTTGACAAAAAACTCCGCTGACAGTGAAAACAATTTAATTAATTATAAAAAATAATTATTAACTCTTTTTTCAACAAGGATGTTAAACGGACATAAAAATCATGTTAAGTTGAATTTAACTAAATTTTGTATATGCTTGTTGGGTGTGAGGAGGCTAAACTATAATGTATTGTGCACTGGAAAGTACATAATTATATTATAGTTACATATGTACCAATATGTATGTGGAAAGCTAATAATCCCCCAAGTGTCGTCATCGTCGTCACATCCATCATCAACATCGAAAAACAGGCACTTGGACACCCCTCTTCGACAACAATTTCCTGCTTCTTCGTAAACATATTGTAGACCTAAGTGCTAGTTAAAGCCTACTATCCTGTTTCAATTGTTGTGGTAGCTAGAAAAGAAGTGCTACGTTTTCTACGTCGGGCAAATGTGACGATGATGACTAGAATCGGGACATGGGAGGAAGAATTAAATCATCACGTGTATCTGTGTTAACTTTAGTGAACAAAATATGTACTACCTACATGTATGTACATACATACATTACATATATTAATAATCGAAGAATTATTTATTTCAATTCAGTAATAAATTACATTTATCAAAAAAAAAAAAGTTTCAACGGAGAAATTGTTTGTATTGTGTTTGGTAGGCTATTATGTAGAATCCACTATATTCTTCGAATTTTTATTCAAGTTGAGAAAGTTCCAATTGAAGTTGAGAATTTAAATTTTAAATTGAAAAAAAAAAATTAAAGCAGAAAATGTAGAATCCATTATATTCTTCCATTTTTTATTCAAGTTGAGAAAATTCCAATTGAAGTTGAGAATTTAAATTTTAAATTGAAAAAAAATTAAAACAGAAAATGTAGAATCCATTATATTCTTCCATTTTTTATTCAAGTTGAGAAAATTCCAATTGAAGTTGAGAATTTTAAATTGAGAAAATTAAGAAAAAAGTAATTAAGAATTTCAAACTGATGCTAGAAACACTTCCAATGAAATTGAGCCCATTTGTTTTCATTTTGTCATTATTTCTTTTAAAATTCATCATTATTAAGTCGAATTTTGTATATTTCCACTGGCTGGTAAATCAGTCTTTTCTGTCTACTTATGACGATTTCTTTTCTGGTTATGGAAACAAGTGTTTTCAAGTCTACTAGCGAGCGAATTGATTGGCACCAACAAAATGTCAATGGCAGATAGACATGCTAAAAACTTGCAGAAAATAGCTCTAAATTCTTTGATATTTCGAAAATTTACCTTGGCCTTAATAGTAAATAATAAACTATTATTTGAATAACAAATAAATTCCCAATATAATTCTAATTTCTTAGTTAAACTAAAAATGTTTCTGACTTAAGAAAACTGCAACTTACCTTGAACAATAGTACACAATCTGACAGTTTGAGCATTTCTTTTCGGCTTCTCCAGAACAATTGCTACATTTGTGGGCAGCAATTTTATTGGCATCGTTTGTGTTATTAAGCTTGTTATCAGATTGTTCTGTTTTGGTTTCCATTTCGGCTAGAAAATCTGTATTATAGGCCGCATTTAAACGTTGAGCCATTGCAAAAATTTGCTCCTTATCTTTTGTTAGAAATATTTTTTCTTGTAATTCGGCTATGCCCAAGAAACCACCAGATTTTTCAGTTTCGCCTATCAGGTGTTCTCTTATTTCGGGAAGCTCTTCTAGAACTAAATCAGATTTTGCCGAATCCTTTGGCTGCGAACCAACCGCAGACAACTGACATAAATAATGCTTTAGTTCGATTAATGGAGTCAATTGATCCAAAAGTGTTTCATGTAGAAGACCTTGGCACTAAGAACAAAAAAAAAATATATGTGTAAATGCATATCGAAACCATAACGCCCCTTTGTAACTGCACTTAATTGTTGTCTCAGAAGAAAAAAATCGTTATTTATGTAATTAATAATAGTAAATTGTTATTTGTAGGTTTTTTCTAAATGAAACAAATCATGCTCCATTAAAAACTTAAAATGTTTGTGCAGTTACTTGCTTTCCCATTTAAGATGATGATACATTAGGGCGGGTCGATTTAGCAATAGATATTGTACCATCGATTTTTCGATAGCTTTTGACATGAGCAAAAAAGGGCTGCTACGATATATAGAAAAATCTTGTCGAGTTATCAGTTTTTTTTTTTTTTTTTGATATGAGTGCCGCTAAGATGCGTGGTACAGGTTTGGTATGCTCAAAACAATACTGGGGAACAAATAATGTTTTGGGTTGGTCATACATTTGACTCTTCTACGAGCATCTGGGCCCTGTATTTGTGCGCCTCGAAAATAAAATTTTACCCCCATCACACTAAATTGCTCCAGAGCGCCCGCAGAGCAGTCGAATGTATGACCAACCTTCAATAATTTGTTTTGCAAATATTTTTTTCGAATATACCGAACCCTCGAAATGTTTTTTCTTTCCGATAAGTCGTAGTGGAACCTATTTTTCCTTATGCTAAAAGCTATCGACACAGTAACGACAAAGTTTTATTCACACAAGCCGATTTGGTCTAATGCACATATTTATATTATTTTTTCTTATTTATTGGGCGAAAACAATTAATTTATAGTTACATATATTTGCACTTACTTTAGCCAAGTGATTCCGTTTCATATCATTCATTTTATAAGACTGCATAAGTTTTTGATTGAATAGAATTTGGCGCAAGCAAAACCAGGCTTGAGCTTCATGTTTAGTGATTTGAGTGACTGCCTCGCCTTGGACTGCAGTCCACTTTTCATCAATATATTTTTCTAAACCTTTTTTAGTTTTTCGTTGCCAGGGACGAAAAGTCAAGAGGTCAACCATAAGCCATGGTATATCGTGAGTAACAACCATGCGCCTAATGACACTGATTGGCAACGAATCAGCATGATCGGCCAAATAGTTCAGTATAGAAACACATTTTAAACCAATTTTAAATATTAAATCTCGTTTCTGCCGTTCAAGCTCGCTTAAAGTGGAATCGTCGACATCAAAATTTGTGTCATTTTCCAGATAACCCATGCTGAAAACAAAAACAAGCAAATAGTACAAATAGAAAAATAATCTGTATATAAGTGATTTTAAATACACTAAATTATTTGAGTGTAAACCTGTTCACTGCACTTTAGAAATTGGCAAATATTAGTTCGCAAACAATGTAAACACTACTTGAACGATTTGAACTTGCTCGTTGAGCAAACAACATACAATTATTTGATATTTTTTCTAAATTTCGTATTTGCTCATAGAGCAAACATAACCTTAAAATATGATGTTGCGGAATTGAAAGGCTTTTGCTTTTCCTCATATTTTTTTGAATTGGCAAATGTTAGCCCACAAACAACGTAACCACTACTTCCTTGTTGGTCTTTATTTTGCCCCAGATACATATATGAATACAAAGAATTAAAAATATACATTATGTATAAATCCGCAAGCACCTACGTAAAGAAAAAATTTAAAAAAATATCAAATTTGAGAAGAGTATATTTTAAGGTTATATTTGCTCAACGAGCAAATTCAAAACTTACAGCATAAAATTATTTGATATAACAACTTTTGCAGGAGCATATGCAAATTTGTTCTAAATATCGTATTTACTCGTAGGGCAAACATAACCTTAAAATATGCTGTTACGGAGTTTAACCCCCTAATTCATAAAAACTATTACAGGCTTATAAGACTGTTATTTGACATATTTGTATGGAAAATCTGTCAAATAAGAGCTTTATAAACCTGTTATAGTTTTTATGAGTTAGACGGTAAATGTTTTTGCTGTTTGTCCCATTTTTTCTTCGCTGTTGATTTTATTTACATTTTTAGCCGTTTGCATGTATGCATGTATTTGCCCGAAGTAAAGGTAATTAGGAAAGTAGTGGTCACGTTTTCAAAGGCAAAAATGGGAAACTATTTGTGCACATGTAGCTTTACAAAACATCTTTAATATTTTGATTAAAAACAGAGAAAAGTGAGCTAATAAATAGTTGATGTTATAAATGAAAACGCCAGAGCCGTTTTCTGTCCAAGTTTTGTGTTCTTTCATTTTTGGAATTCTCATTAACTATTTACAAATAATAGAATATGGAGTAGACTGTTCGAACATATCCTCATAAGTGTTTTCAAGTCTACTGGCGAGCGAATTAATTGAGATCAACGAAATGCCAGTGGCATATAGACATGTTAAAAACTTACTGAAAACCGCTCTAAATTTTTTGGTTTCTTGAAAATTTACTCTGTCCTTAATAGCAAAGAATAAACGATTATTTGTTGTAAATCAAATCAGAACCAAGTTGAAATAGTTTTCAAATATGCAATGCGCAAATTTATTCAAAATCGTGCAATCTTAATACATACCTTGCCAAACCAATTACTTGGGCTACCGCTTGAGCACAATAGTCAACTAAATCAATTGCAGAGTCTTTTAAAGCTTCACAGCCGCTTTCATGATACAAAGCCATGTCCAATAGAGAAATTACCGAAGCTTCATGAAATAAGACAGTGTATATTAAGAAAGTGGCTAAAGGATTTGGATCGATGTCCAAAAGATGCGGTAAAACTTTTGTCTTCCACAAGAACACGCAAAACCCTTCGTGCACAAGAACCTCCAGCTTATCACAAGTTATTAGCATTTCCTTAACGTGCTCTTCTCGATATTCTGCTGCTTCTACAAGCGCCTGTTGACTTAGCTTAATAATCATTTCATGGACTTCTAACCATTTGGGTGAACCGACATCCTTAATTTCGAATGGACGGATACTTTCCACAAAATACGAAACTTCTTCTGGACACACAAAATTCGCCATTTGAATTGAGTTTTAAAAACGAATGCTGCTGTTTCTTAATATACAAAATGTTTAATAAGTATTCAAAATAAAGCTGGTTGCTATGGTATTTTTATTATTTTTTTGTACACTGTCAAGGAAACAAAAAGATTATTAAAAAGCAGAAGTGACGCGCTTTATTCTGGCGCTGGAAAATACAAAAGTTAAGGCATGATCACATATGAACAAAGTTTGACCAAAAAAAAAACGTGACCACTACTTTCTTGCTGACTTTTATTTTGACCATAATAACATACATACAAACAACTAAAAACAATTATATCTTCACATGCCTACAACTGCAAATAACCGTGAAAACCCCGAAAGAACATTAAAATTCAGAAAAGCATATTTTAAGGTTATGTTTGCTCAAGGAGCAAATACAAAATTTAGGAGAAATTTGTTATTGCTCATGCAAAGTTTTTGTAAGATCAAAATTATATGTTTTGGTTATAATTTTTCTTTGCACCTTAACACCTCACAAGCTGTTTACGGCCTTTTCACATCTTTTCTTTTTTTTCAATATGACGTTACATATTTTTTAAAGAACCACAAGCCTAAAATTATTACTAGGATTCATTTTTACCAGATAATATTTGTCTAATAAAAACATCATTTTTTATTTTTTTTTAAGACTTTGCTTTATCTAGGTATATAATATGTATAATATTAATGAATAGCAGTACATACTTTTGAAGTAGTAGTAGTAGTACAGTTAATTAAATATACGTTATTGTTAATAGTAATGATAATAATTGTCCCTATTCCCATTGCCGTTTTAATTTTTATCGCTGCTTCATGCCGAAACCTGCATTCTTGGAATATATTAAAATTTATTGCACTCGTTTATTCGATCTGCGTTCTGCTGTTCTGTTTGATTTATTAGTCGATTTTTATTTTAAAAATAATAAAACCACTTCAAGAACACAACTGTAGGCATAAAGTAACGATGAACTTTAAAGCACCGATGGGGATTAGGGCCGATTCATAAATGTTTTCATATAAGAAATCTAAAAAAATTTTAAAGAAATAATTCATTGCATTAACATTTTCACGTTGAATAATAAGAAATTAAATATGTAGCTCGCATATGGTATTTTCTTGTTTTTTGCTAAAATAATTTAACTTCCATCTTTTTGATCATAAAACATTGTCCAGAATTCGAGAGCAGTTACAATAAAATTATTTTTATGCCAAATAAAATTTTAAAGTTAGTGCTCAAATTAAATGTTAGCCACAGAAGAAAAAGTAGCGGGAAGAAAAAAATTTGCATTTTTGAATAAATACACAAATATTAACAAATAAAAAAAAATGTTTTCTCCTAACAATTAATTGCTAAAAGCTGATGAAGTGGCTGGTGGGGGAGGAGTAAAAGGATTTATAGACGATGTTGGTGGCGCTGGAATCAGAGGAGCCGATGTCGTGGGTGTCATTACGGGTGCTGAAGCAGCCATTTGGGGTGACATGGGAGTAGTTTGTGTAGAATACAAATTACCGATAGGTGATTGCATTTGTGGATAACTTGGTATAGTTTGTGCAGCCGGATATGATAAGGCAGCTGGCGATGACATGTATTGCTGTGGTCCAGTCGAATACATTGGAATGGGATTTGGTGCCAATTGTGGTGGAGGTGCAGTGGCTTGTGGATACGGTAATTGTGTTGCTGACTGAGTTGCTACACTGCTTGTTGGTGTTTCTATAACACCCGGTATGTAAATATTAGAAGGTGGTGGTATAGTTGGCATAGAAGCAATAGTTGGCTCAGTAGGCTGCGTTTGTATAAAATGTTCGTTTTGTGCCGTTGTTGGCTGCCCAGTTTCTGACGAGGGAAGTTGCGCAGGCTGTTCCTGCGGTATATCGGTACGATTTTCTGCATTGTTAACTCTCGTCATTTCGGATGATGTAATTAATTCAGTTTTATCATCAGGATTAAAATATGTTTTGAAAACACTTTGCGTCGGATTATTAGTAGCAGTTGCAGCCTGTTGTGTAGCAGAAATCGTTGTAGGCATTGCAGCAGTTGTCGAAGAAGCAAATGTGTTACTAAGAGGAGGCACATACGGCAATGTAGGAGCTATAATTGTATTTGAAGCTGCACTTGGCACGACTGCTGTCTGTGCAGATGTTGGTAAAGCAGCAGTTAAGTTTGTCGATGAAGGAATTGTTGTTAATGGTTTTGCAACAGAGGCACTACCCGCTTGTATGGGTATGCGATGTAAATACCCATAGCCAATACCACACCCTAAGGCGCCTTCACCACCCCAATGCGAATTTGGCTTTATAGTCACTTCGCGGCAAGCATCGTCATCTATGTTATAAACATACATTTTTAATGGCTGTTGCTCATGCGTTTCAATCAAAGTAAACAAGTCGTCATTTTCATGTCTTATAGCATCAGCACCTATAACATAATCCGAGTAAGCTCTTAGGCCTGCGACTTCTGCCGGGGAGTCAGGACGAACCTCTAATATATGCCAAACATGTTCATTAGCTCCCTCAAACGAACAAAATCGTATGCTGACACCTAAAAGTCCTTGACCACCCCATCCCGCACTAGGAGTCAAGGTCAACTCTCTAACAGTCTGAGTTTTGCTTGAATACACTATTAATTTTACAGGCTTATCGACATTCTGTTTTAAAAGTTCCTTTAACATATCATTATCTTGATCTAGTCGAGTTCCTGCTATCGCAATAATAAAATCAAAAAATGCTTCTAGTCCAGCTTTTTGGCCAGGCGAATTATCTTGAACCTAGTACAACAAATAAAAAAAAAACTTATTCACACTTGTTTACCCATAAAGTCAATATGATTACCTTCAATACGTGGTACCCTTCAGTTCCTCCACCAGGAATTTCAACACTATGGCTTGATCCCATTCTTTATTACAATATGTGACTTCCTACGTAACACTTTTTGATTTATTACTGCAAAACTAGACTTTAAAATATTATAAACACTTGCAACAATTAGAAAGAATCAACAGAATTTTGTTAAGAATTGCGTGGCACTGTCAGAGGAAAAATCTAAATAAGTTCAAAAAATTTCTCTACAGAGAAATAAGCTCTCTCAAATAAATGACAATTATACGGGAGGTGCTGCCAAGTTAAATAGAATTACACAAAGTTGTAATTAACAATCCTTTTGTTAGAAACCGTTATTTTTAAAAATATTAAAATGAAATTGGGAAGTAAAAATTTTTTCTGTAAACAAATAATAATATTAGTACATATTAGCGTATATACTTTTTTTAGACAAATATTTTACAATTATTTGTAAAATATTTCTGGGACTTGTATGAACAAGCGTCCACCAGCAATAATATATCCCATTTTAATACGAAAATAAAATAGCAAATTATTAAAATATATCTTGAAAATTTGAAAGAACCAAGAAGCTCTAACTAAGAATAATAAACAAAGAAATTGTCATTTCTTTAACATAAAGTGTAGTTGGTGAAAGAAGCATGTCTCATATTCATTAACTTATTTTAGTATTCGAATCAGCAACCGGCGCAACATTTTGATCTAGATGTAAAAAATGTGCTAAGTACTAAACTCAAGGCTAAAAACACTGAAATAAAATTTGTATAAAAATACATGTTCTGTAGCCCAGCTTGCTTTGCCCTCTAATTTAGTGGATATTAACCACAAATAATAGTATAATAAATTAAACCCAAATAAATTAAATGAAGTTGCGATAAATTGATTTTCAACATCAATTTTATTTTTAATCATGTGTATAAACTTCTTTGTTAAGACTGCAAACTCAATTTCATAAATTATTGCTTAATATCAATGTAAATTAAAGAAAAAAAAAAAATAAATAAATTTTAGCAAGATGGATAACTGTTCATAAAAACAATAAAGAATGGTTGTATCCGCCAATCGGTTGCGTTCCTACTTCCAACTTGATTAGGGGAACTAACAAATTAGCAAATGGCTTTTTATTATGTATATAAAACAATTTTATTGAGCCAAACAGCAACGATTTTTATCAAGACTAGTTGAAAGTCATTCATACCTGTGGGCACATACTATAGAGTTTGAAATAAAGAGAATTTGATCAGACATTTTTATGATTTATTTACTTAGGAGCAACAAAACACTTAAAACACCCATTTCGACAGCTTATTTCTTAGCGGCAGCAACTTGGTACTGGTGTTGCAACTTTTGCACAGCTTCCCGATGTTTGGTCATATCTTTTTCCACATTTTCTAAGGTATCAGAGGAGCTTTTAAGTTCTTTCGAAATGTATTCGATACGTTTTCCAACATTTTGACGCGATTCTTCCAATTCCTGTTTAACCAACACAGGACCATATAATTTATATACTTTATTGTCAGGTCCTAATAAATTAAGCTCATCTAATACGCATTTGTTTTCATTCAATTGGCTTTCTAATAACGTGCGCTGCTTCACTAGTTTCAGACAAGCTGACATGGGGAACAACGTTTTGGTTAAGGATGGATATTGTACATCAATTTCACAATTTACTTACTTTTTTGTAAATTTTGGTAGGCTTCTAATTCAGACTGAAGTTTCTTAACTAAAGCAGCACTATTTTTGTCCATGATATTATATTTTAATTAATGTTTTTTCACTGTTTTAATCAAATGTTTAAGCAGATGCTGCTCAAATAAATGCAAGAAATAATAGAATGAAAAATTACACATTGCTGATAATAAATGTATTTAAAATATAACACAAGTGAATCATCGATTTTTTCCAACTATGAGAAATGCACTTCGAGAAAAAGCCGTTTGGAACATGATACAACTAACAAGGTAACCTTTTCGCTACAATAAGAACAACTTCAATAAAAATAACATGCATTTTGTTTTTGTACAACTTATGCAAACTGTCAAAAAGACGCCACTTCTACATTTACAGAAGAGAGATGCACTGAGCTTACGCGGATTTGCTACCTCGTTTTGGCTGCCTTTCATCTCTGCAATCTCTTGACAACCTAAAGTAGTCAGATGATTAACGGTTTAGCTGACGAGGCTACCTTGTTAATTGTATCATGGTTTGGAATATATTAAGTTAGATGTGTACAAGGCGAATCAAGTATAGGTGGTCGCAATTCAATTCGCTTCAACATTTTCTCTCGAGACGTCATACGTTTTGTTGTCGTTTGCTATTAGCTTTGACAACTCAGAATATAAAATCGTGAAAAAATGTTGAAGCGAATTGGTATACGGGTACCTGTAATGGATTCGCCTTGGATGTGTATGATTGTCGCAAGGCGAATTAAAGTGTGACTCGCCTTGAATTGCCATAGTTATGGAATATAAAGGTTTTTTTTAATATATTTTCTGCTACAGACAAGTCCTTGTGCAAGCAAGTATATTATTCTTGTTTAAGCAAATTGACAATTTCCACACATGACAAAATTTTATCCTGCTATACGACAATATGTTTTGATACACAGTCAAAATATATTAAAATTAAACACAAAAATAATATCATATAGAGCCTGACGTGTCTCAACAAAATTTTGTCAGGTGTATGCGTTAAGTGACATCCAAAGTAAGCCGCATGCAACAATTTTTGGAGAAATGTATTTATGCCTCCACTTTATTACAACCATGCTGGTACATAAGTTACAATTTGCAATTTTTAGTGTGGCAATACTTTGCAAGTGACAAACGAAAAACGCACTGTAATTGTTGGAGTGAAATAAAGCAAATTTTTCGGTAAAAGGTTTAATTTAAAAAAAAGAAATAGGTAAATATCTTTACTGCTTGGAAGCATTATTTGCTTATGGTAGTTGCGTTTACGTAGTATATCGTTTTCAGAAAAAAGGAAAAATGCCAAGCGAAGCCGCAAAAACTGAAAAGAAAACTGCAGCAAACGATCAAGAACAAGACCCTAAAGCTGCCACTAAGAAAGATGCTAAGGACAAGGAGGAAAAAGAACAGGAGTTGTCCGATGAAGATCAGCAGTTGCAGGACGAGTTAAATATGCTTGTCCAACGTTTGCAAGAATCGGACACAAAATTGTATATGCCCGCCTTGGAGATGATGGCCAAGTTAATAAGAGCCTCTACTACGTCAATGACCTCAGTACCAAAGCCCCTTAAGTTCATGAGACCCCACTATGAAACCATGAAAACTTTATACAAACAAATGCCAGATGAAAAAACTCGTCATCTTTGTGCAGACATTATTTCTGTTTTATCGATGACCATGGGTAGTGGAAAAGATTGTCTAGCCTACCGTTTCTTGTGTGACCGCACACAGAAAATTGGAGAATGGGGTCATGAATATGTGCGTCATTTATCGGGCGAAATTGCTGCTCATTATATAGATACTTCAGGCGAATTTCAAGCGGAGCTTATTGAGTTGGTCAAACAAATTATTCCATACAATATGGAGCACAATGCGGAAGCTGATGCTTGCGATCTGCTCTTAGAAATCGATCATTTGTATTTATTGAAAGAGTATGTAGATGAGTCAGCGTATCCCAGGGTGTGTTTGTATCTACAATCATGTTATCCATATGCCACAGAGCCAGACAGCACTATAATTTTGGAGACTGCATTGGATTTGTCGTTGAAATTTAATCAAATTCCTCAGGCTATGCGCGTGTGTCTAATGCTAAATTCTATTGGTAACATAGAAGAAGTTTTTAGAGATCCGAAGGACAGTGCCGTACAAAAACAATTGGCATTTATGTTAGCCAGACAACAATTGTTTGTAGAATTAGAAGAATCATATCCAGATTATGATGATATTGTGGAAATTATGTCAAATGCTAATTTAAACAAATATTTTTTGAACTTGGCACGCGAGTTAGACATTATGGAACCGAAAACTCCTGAAGATATCTATAAATCGCATTTGGACAACACTCGTAATAGATTTGCTTCTATACAGGTATGTAAACTGCAGTGTTTCAAACATGCCCAATTCAATTATATGTGAGCTAAACAGGATTTCTAGACCCTTGAATACCATTACATGGAAATGTAGGGTAATTAGAACTCTGACTTTTGAAAAAAAGTTGCAAATTCTAAAAAAATTTGAAGAGATTTGAGAACGCTTATTATATATAATTACTGCCAAAATATCAATTACAATTCACTATTTTGATACCATTTGAATACGAGAAATTTTTCTGAAGAAGTGTATTCCGTCATCAAGGAATCATCTCCCATTAAAAAAAAAAATTATGAAAACATTCCAATAATTGGAGAGAATTTGAAATAATTTTTGAACGCTTATTTTATATAAGTACTATCAACTACAATTCACTATTTTGATACGATTTTATAATTTTACATACGAGAAATTTTTCTGAAGCGATATCATTCTCGCGTTCCATGATAACGAATTTTTTTTTAAATTTTTGGATAAAAAACTTTAAATAATGTTATCGAACAAAAATCGCTGAAAAATCATTACCAATATTAAAACATTTTACAAAATGTTGCCTTATTTTCGTCAGATCTTTTGTGTTTTAAATTGATTTCTATTACATACATAAATCTTATATTAAGAAAAGAAAACAATTATCGTACTAGCCTTTTAAAAGAATTTCAATCAAGTTTGATCTCTAAGCAACTTTATTTTATAACTGTAACCCGTTAAGGTTGATTCCGCCAAACAAAATCTTGCGGCGAGTTTTGTAAATGGCTTCCTAAATGCGGGCTTTGGCGTCGATAAACTGCTTTCAGAGGACGGAAACAAGTGGTTGTATAAAAACAAGGAACATGGCATGCTCTCGGCAACGGCATCATTAGGTCTGATTCTTCTGTGGGACGTTGATGGCGGTTTGACCATGATCGATAAATATTTGTATTCTACTGAGGACTACATTAAATCTGGAGCGTTATTGGCTTGCGGAATTGTTAATTGCGGCGTACGTAATGATGTAGATCCGGCTCACGCCTTGCTATCGGATTATGTTAATAACGTTAATACTTCCATGCGCATTGGAGCTATTTTGGGCTTAGGTATTGCATATGCCGGCTCAAACCGTTGCATCGTCATTGATACGTTAAAATCTGTGTTTTCGCATAATGACAAGTCACCGCCCAGCGTCGAAATAATGGGCATTACAGCGTTGTCATTGGGTCTTATCGGAGTGGGCACATGCAATGCTGAAATCACTGAAATTTTATTACAAACCATAATGTTTTTGACAAAAACAGACTTAAAGGATACATACACACGTTTTCTGTTTTTGGGATTGGGTCTGCTTTATTTGGGCAGCCAAAAAGCTACTGAAGCGGTAATGCTTACACTAGAGGTTTTGGATGAACCTTACAGATCCATGGCTACAACAATGGTAGATATTTGTGCTTACGCCGGAACCGGCAATGTTTTGAAAATCCAACAGTTACTGCACATTTGCTCTGATCATTATGAAACTGGCAGTAATGAAAGTGATAATGATAAAAATAAAAAGGATAAGAATAACAAAGAGAAGGTAAGTGACATGTGATAGTAATAGATTCATATTTGATATTTTGACTTTTCATATTTTAGGAAAAAGCCGAAAAAGGCAAAGAAAAAGAGAAAGATCTGTCAGCAACTCAAGCAATCGCTGTATTGGGAATCGCACTCATTGCTATGGGTGAAGATATTGGGGCCGAGATGGCATATCGTTCGTTTGGCAATCTATTGCGTTATTGCGAACCTTGCATTAGACGTTCAGTTCCTTTGGCATTGGGATTGATTTCGGCATCTAATCCCAAACTTAATATTTTGGATACTTTGAGTAAATTTTCCCATGATAGTGATGCTGAAGTCGCCCATAATGCTATATTTGCTATGGGGCTCGTTGGTGCGGGCACCAATAATGCTCGTCTAGCAGCCATGCTGCGACAGTTGGCCCAGTACCATTCGAAGGATCCCAGCAATCTTTTTATGGTACGAATCGCTCAAGGTTTGACACATTTAGGAAAGGGTACATTGACGCTAAGTCCTTACTATAGCGATCGTCAATTGATGAATCCCATGGCAGTGGCTGGACTTATGGCCACTTTAGTATCCTTGTTGGATGTTAAAAATTTAATTTTGGGACGCGCTCATTATTTGTTGTACTGTTTGGTACCTGCCATGCAGGCTCGTATGTTAATTACTTTCGATGAAGATCTTAATCAACTACAAGTACCCGTTCGCGTTGGCATGGCGATTGATGTTGTGGGACAAGCAGGAAGGCCCAAGACTATTACTGGATTCCAAACTCATACCACACCAGTACTCTTGGCGATGGGAGAACGCGCCGAATTAGCAACAGAGGAGTATATTACTTTGGCACCAGTTATGGAGGGCTTCGTCATATTAAAGAAAAATCCCAATTTTGTAAAGTAGAATTGATCAATTCATTACGGGATCTTATAAAAATTTTGATATGACATGCTACTAAATCATAATTTGTGCTGTAAATTTAAGAATTAATTCTTTTAATTATGTACTGAAGGCATTTTGAAAACATTAAATCTTTCAGAAATGTCTTTTAAACGTAAGCGTCCCTAATAATTCTTGTGAAAATGGACACTTAATAAAATATTTCATTAAATAATAATGATGGGGTTAAAAGTCTCGAAAGCGAATTAAGGTAATTATCTCGTCACTAAACTAATCAAAGTTTGTAGAATTCTCTGCTACCGCAAGCTTGGGAAGCTTTTATCTGATATTCGCCCTTATTATGAATCTCTACACCGACATGCAGATGCAAATGTCATTGACAGTAAATTGCTAACGTTGACAGAAATTCAAAACTTTTTAGGGTTTTATTTTTTTACCTTTTTTTATTTAACATACAACTTATACTAGATTTGCATTACTACTACATACTCATATAAATACGCACATACTAACCAGCTTATAATATTTATCTATTGTACGATGCGAAATTTTGAACTTTGAGAAATGTGTGTATATAATTGGTGGTTTTCGGTTTAATTCTGTTCTACATACTCTACGTAAAATAAACAAAACTTTACGCATCAGCGATATAAAGCTAGTTGAGCGTTTAACTCCGTTTCGTCTATCTCCTTCATATTCAGCTCGGCTTCTTGTTTTTTTAGTAGCTCGAAAATGGCTGCTAACTGTTCACGTTCGATTCTGTGAAACAAGATTAAAAAAATGTGAGTCACAAAAAGATTTTTTGCTTTTTTAGATGCGCCAAAATACCCGTTGTGTTTTATTATAAAATTTTAAGTTAAATTCAAAGAATAAAAACAACACCCGTCCAATTGGCTTAGTTGAGTTATTTACATATATTTTTCTCTGCCAAATAATTAGTTTTGTATGTTTTTTCTATATTGACTTAAGAAGCTAAAATATATGTAGATAGATACATACATATGTATGTATATACGTATGTATGTATGTGTGTATATTTACAAATTGTAACGCGATAATTGCAAAATCATGAAATTATAAAAAATGTACAAAAATCCTCATGCATTTTGACTATTCAATGAAAAGCTTCAAGGACCAAAGTGTGAGCCAATATTATTATTTTTCGAAATATGTATGTATTTAAGTTATGGCTGTGCAGTATCGCAGAAATATTACCTTTTCTCTTCTTCCAACTGATCTTGCGTCAATTGAGCTTCCAAATCCTTAACCCTTTTCGATTTTAGTTTTCCAACAAGGCCGTCGACGTGTATTTCATCCGAGTCATAATCAATATCGGAACTTACATTTGCAGAAGAATTGCGTCTCAAATGACAATTTGTATTTATAGCATTGTCTTCACAATCACTTGGATTTTCCCGATTTTCCGTATTCAGTCGATAATGATTTTCCATTTCAGTTGAAGTATCATTAAGATAATTATCGACCCCTTCGTTTTCATTGCCATCATTATTCAATACATCCTTCTGCTGGCTTTCCTTTTATTTGTATGCATTAAATAGTTTCAATTTGTGTGTTTAATATTGGTAAAACAATAACTTACACCTTCGTCCTTGAGCAAATTACAGCAGTAAAATCCTAAAATAACCGCTAAAAATGCTGTCGCTATACTTATTAAGTAAACATTTGAAACACCTTCAAATATCGAATCTGCTGCAGCGTAATTGTACATATCTTGATAAATTGCATTAAATGTATTGTACACAGAAATGTAAACAATATTTCTTTTATATTATGTAGAATATTTCTTCCTTCAAAACCAACTAAACTAAATAAACCTTTTTAGTTAGTTCACACAGTTGAAAATTTAAGCACTATTCTAAAATGCTACTTTATTTTTTAAAAACATCCGTCCTTATTCTAAACTATGCTAAATATTCATAACCCTTACTAATTCATAAACGGACAATGTTCACCACTATTTAAAATTGATTTATTGTCTTAAATCCTCTCATAAATTGCGGGTCAAGTATGTATGTTTATAGGAAATTTTGTTATTTTCAGAAACTGCTTTATTTTTGTACAACGTACTTTTGTGTGCCACCTATTGAAAATTGCTTCTGGCAACCCTGTGTGAAAATGTTTCTGCAGTAAAAATGCAACCATGAGCTTGCAATGTAAACGAGCCAAACGCCAATTAAAAGTGTTTGTTAGAAGTTGGTTAAAAATTTAAAATTTTTGTAATTTCAGTGATATAATTTAAATGTGTGTGCATATTTATAGAAATATATTTGTTCTTTAGCATATTTCAAAGTGTATGATCGAGTGTATAGTATATTAAAAAATTATTTTAACAGTGAACAATTTTAGTCGCTTTAACCTACAAAAATATCCGATGAAAAAATGAAAAAATGGAAATCTACAAAGATACATATTTTAATATCCGGAATAATAACAGCGATACAAAATGGAATGAAGTAATTATGCCGGCGAAATGTTACCGTTTTCTTGTAGACATTTTCGAATATAATAGCAATATGTTTTTGAAATTGTTGAAACACTCTTGTTTATCATAAATAACTTCACGAACTTGCAGCTCTTTAACATCGGTAAGTTTCATCTAATTTTCAGATTAAGTTATTGATTATTTACATGTAAAAATGGGTAGAGGTGTTAAATGACACAACAAAAACATATTTTGCCATTTTGCAAAATCGAAATATGTAACATTTATGAGCTTAAATTGTAGCTTGTTTAGTTATGAATAAAATTCAGTTTTTTATTTAAAAGTCTTATAGAAATAAAATTTGTTATTAAAATTTTGTGAAAAACTGAAAATTTTTAATGATGTTTCTTTCTATCAATCCAGTAGTAATTAATGCAAGAAAACTTAACCGTTTTTTTTTATGATTCGTCATTACGAAGAGAGGGTTTTTGAAAAACTGGAAATGTTTAATTTCTAAACGAATAAAGTCTAGATTAATAAAATCTCACACATTTAAGATGATTCTATTAAGTTAAATTTTGAGCGTTTTTAAAGCAGTGAATCTCTCAGTGATTTTTTAAATCATTCAGGTTAATTTTTCAAAAAATTTAACAATATGAACTTAATTATTTATTTGCTTTAAGAGCCAATTGAAATGTATTAATTTAGGTCCAAAAATTAACAATTTTAAAAAGACAGCAAATATTTTATAAAAAGGTTAATTTTTGGACCTAAATTAATAAAATTTAACAATTAATTCAGGTCCAAAAATGAGCCTTTTCAAAAAATGTTTGTTGTATTTTTCTGCTGTCTATTCATATTTGAAAATTTAACAATGCTAAAAACAAAAATGGGACGTAAAAAATAACCTGAAACTTGAAGAAAAACTGAACAACCATCTACTAAAATACAAAAATTTATAAAAATTTTGTTCAAGACTGCCCATTTTTTGCCTCTTTTAAACCGAGTTTTTTCGATATATGTATGTAGCTCGGTTATTTGTGAGCCGTTGTTACTGAATTTCCAACTTGGCAAATAAATAAAAAATTAATTTCGGTTTCATTTACGAAATTTTAAAAAAAAAATTTTTTAAAGAAAAATAAACAAAACTAGATCGATCTAATGCTCCAAAAATTTATTAAATAAATGCACATGTTTTTTTCGTCTACATATTCACATTTAATTGAAATCAAATTATTTTTTAAAAAAAAAATTTACGGTTCGGCATACTCATTGACGGTGTAGGTCCAAGAATATTCAGTATAATTTCCATTTTTTTTCACAGCAATCCGGTAGTTAAGTCTGTCATTCGGCTGTAACCTCGCATAGTGATTTCTATACGTCCAATGTCCGTTTGCATCACATTGAGTAATTACACCCGACCAAGTTTCCCTGTGCAGCAGTTCGAGTTCAGAATTACGGTATGCACTGAAAGTAAAATATTCCATGCCATTTTCGTGTGGTATGGAAACCTGAAATCCTTTACGATAAATTATGAAATTCGGGGTGGGCATTACATATTTGGGCGTCTTCTTATCACCGTATGTCGCAGGCTCGTTTATCGTAGTTCCTTCATTAGCTTTAACAACCCTGTAGCGTACTTCTTTAATATACATGCGTCCATTTTTGATTACAGAGATCAAACCCTTGAGAGTGTCATCCAATTTGAGCTCTACATCGATAGTTCTATAGGCCCAACGTCCATTGCCTTCATATCGAGTAGTTCCACCCGACCAAATTCGACTGATTTCAGAATTACGGTGGGCACTGAAAGCAAAATATTCTATGCCGTTTTCATGTGGAATAGAAATCTCAAAGCCTCTAACGTAAACTTGAACTATCGGTTCGGGTATTTCATATGCCAATAAGCCTCGTACCAAACAGAGAAGCAGTAAAGAACAATTTGCCGTCCGGATCATTTTGATGGAATCTTTCTGTAGAGGCTGACGTATAGATAAATTTTGAAAAACTTTTATTAAATTTTGGCTTTTTATAGTTCTTTTGTTTGGCTTTTTTTAATCTTTGATAGCAGGTTTTTTTCTAATGCCACAACTCTGGAACTACAATGTCACATGACTGTTATAGACAAGATAATTTTTATAGCCCATGTGGTTATCAAAGGTAGATATGATAACAGATAGAAAATTTGGTAACGGGTAGAAAAAAAGATGATTACGATTATTGTTTAGCGCTAAAAATTAGTGAATATTTGTTTCCTACATGCCAAAAGCTATCGCAAAATCGGTGGCACACTATCTTCAAATATTTGTCCATACAAACTGACCCGGCCTAATGTATAACCAATAACATGGGATGCACGAAAAGCTTTCCTGTACTTTAAATTTGTGTAGATGAGAGCGGTTTTGAGAGAATGGACTTCGTCTTCTTGTTGCACGAAACAACAGAAACAATTTGAAGGCTGTTCAATTAATAAGTTTATTCCCGTACTTTTTGGGCAAATTTCGTTAAAATGATAGCAATGAATTTCTCTTAACAGTATTATTGAGAGAAATTAAAAAAAAGCACAAAAGTACGGAAACACCAAAAACGACATTTTGGAATCTTGCGCTCCCATACTTTTGCTAAATTTTATTACTTTTTGAGAGAAATTTGTGTTTGCTTTCATTTGCATGAGATTTACCCATAAAGTAAAGAAACAGTTCCTGGTGTGTCAGTCAATTGAATCCCAACTACGTATGTATCTAAAAGAAGAGTGTGTGTGTGTTTTTTTTTTTTACTTTTATGTAAATGTTACAAATTTTATTTATATGCCAAAATATAAATTGCAAATTACAAAACTGGAATTTAATGCACTTTTTTTTGGTACTACTTTTGAATTTCGCTATACCCGTAAAATGAAAGTTTTGCTGCAATATTCTTTACATATATCGTCGGCTGAGTGACTGAATGGTTGCCTTTTATTGACACGTGATTTGCGTAATTGTCTTATGTACTCAATGATATTGTGAAGATGTTCGAAGCATATGAGACCAGCTGTACCCACGCTCAGATCAAAATGTCGAAAGCGATTGAAATTACATGTGCAACCATCGAACAGATAATAGTATTTTTTCTGCGAACTTGTGCGTCCTGGACAAAGAAAAATTACAAAATTTCCCCAGGGTGTCATTAAGAGCAGGCGATCGGTAACTTTGAAACCGGCTTGAAACAGTTTGCAAATGCTGCCATAGCTGCCGCTTTCAGAGCCAAGTACTGCCATATCGGCAGGATATTTACAATAACCTGGATAACGATTTGGATTGGGAGCGGAGCAAAATGCTCTGCTCTTTTCTAAACATTCTTCGTTTTCATCGTCCGCTTCAGCACCATCATATTCCTTGTCGTTGGGCTTTTTAGTTTTGTCACTTACAGTTTCCCCTTTATCTGCTTTTTCCAAATCTTTATCACGCACAACATGGTGGACATTTTTAAGAATTTCATTTTCTTTATTTGTGTCTTTGCTTTCGCCATGAACTGTCTTATTGAGATCTCTATTAACATCAGCTTTCTCGTGCACAACTTTTTCTTGGCTTTCCTCTTTACTTGTAGTTTTGTTTTTAGTTGGCTGTTCCAGTTTTTTGTTTGTATTTCCTTGATGCTTCTCTTTGCTTGGACTTCGTGCCTCTTTTCTTCCCCCTTTCCCGTCTTCCCCATCTTTGCTTAGATCTTTGTTTTCACTCATTTCGTTATTTTTGTTTAGATCTTTGCCTTTGCCCTCATCTCGGTCTATATTTCGAGCTTTATCTGAATTTTGGTTTCGCACTTTTTGTTTGTCATTATGATTTTCTAGGACTTTATGGCCTTCGGGGTTTTTCCCCGAGTCCTTAGTAAACTTGTCCGTTTCTGGACGTTTCGTTTGCTTTGACTCCGCATCCTTGTTTTCCTGCCTAATTTTAATTTCATCATTGTTCTCCGCATTTCGATTTATTGTTTCTTTAATATTCTTTACTTTGTGCGCACTTTTAGATTTCTTACTTTTGTTATCTTTGTCACTTTTCTCAATATCGCTATCATTAACGTCTTTTTCATTGTCATTTGCTCCTTTACCTTCCTTATTTTTATTACTGCCACCTTTTTTTGTTTCTTTACGCTTAACTGCATTGCCTTTTCCGCGCCCTTTCTTTCCGTGAACGTTCTTTTTGTGACCACCGCCTTCTTCGCCACTGGACGATGATTCTATATCTTCCATTTCTTTTACTTCACCTGCCCCCGCTTCTGCTACCTCTTCCAACACCTCCTCTTCGCTGGATGAAGTCCTCAATTCGATTTCCACCACATCTGATTGAAGATCATCATCTTCGTAGTCGCTGATCTCACCCAAAGCGGCTTTGCACAAATCCTCTGCTTCTTCAAAGCAAACGTGCTCGTTGATTGATAAAATCTCGCCATAGTCATCACGTTGGGGCTCCTTCACTTGTCTAACTTGGCCAGGTTTTACTTTGGAGACAGTCTGAATATTTTTTACTGTGACAAAGTGCAAAAAGAACGGACTAGTGCGATTGGAATCGAGCAAAATCTGATTCAAAACATTCATAAACACTTCCAAAGTACGAAACATTCTCACGGAGGCACTTTTCTCCATTTCCTCATACATTTTCGTGACGTTTTGTTTGCCCATCATACGATGGCGATACGGATCTAGCAAATATATAAACTCTTGTTTTTTCCATATTGCATACATTTGACAATTGATTTGCAAAATCAGCTTATGATGCTTAGCACTAAAAGCTTTCGTTAGGGCATGCTCCAACTCGCTGTGCTTAAAGGCTGGCACACAATGCCAGATGCCTTGATACAAGTGAGCCTTTATTTCGATATTTATGTGAAACTGTCCCAAAAGAAAAGTTGCCGGAAATTCGCTAACTTCTAGATTCTCAATGCTTTTACATTTCGGCCAACGTGCTTGATAAAATCTAACCCCAAAACAAATTATCCTGTCCACCATTTTCACATCCCAGGTAGCTGGATGTTCTATTTTGGAGACCACGATAGCCGTCACAGCTACCGGCAGGCCACTGCGATTTCTTAGCAAATCTCTTTGGTTTAGTGTTAAGTGTAAATCGGATCTAAGGTGGGCGTAATCGTCATTAACAACTTCGTATTGATGATTACGCAAACTATAATCCCGCTGCAAGATATTGCCTTGAGGTGTTACAACCTTTACCAGCTTCAATTCTCTTATTATCAAAGGTTCTGCTGCCTGCAAACCGCTGAGATTGCTGATCAAATGTCTTATATTTTCTAAACTTCTAACACATATAAGCATGGCCACGCCTTTGTCTTTGTCCGCTTGAAAATCTATTACCCTTCGGCCACAGGCGTCAAATACAAAATATGCCTCCCTGGAGCGCCAAATCATGGCATAAAATGGGCCTACCCTTAGTAGACCATACTTGTGCTGGCGCAGAAAACTTTTCAGGGCTGGTATAATATCTTCCACAGTCAATGCCATGCCATCACCCTTGGCCTCTAACTCACTAGAAGAATGGCCAAGTAATAGTTGAAACTTTGGCATTAATTCTACGTGAAACGTAAAAGCGGATAATTGAAATTCACGCAGTACTTCTTGTTCAGGTTGCACATAAACGTTAGCGGCTACAGTTTCGACAGATAATTGCCTATTTTGTGAATTAGTATACAAATCAAGACCTTCCTGTATTATATTGTCCAAGAGTGCTGAGTCCCAGCCTTCCTCATCGTTCAGATGAAGGCGTGCAAAGGCCTTCAGGCAAGTGGCGTAACGAGCCTGCGCAATATCAACTGTTTTGCTTTCGGTTGTCAAATTGATAGTTGAAGTCACCAGTCCAATGGGTGAACCCAAAGAATTTCTATTTTCATTTTTAGTTTTAAGTACTGGAAAGGAAAGCAAAAATTTCATTATGTGTAAATTTTCAAGAAACCAAAAGTTCAGAACTGTTTGATTTTCTTAAGTTTTCCGAGTATCTATATGCCGCCGACATTTCGTTGCAGACAACCAACTCGTATGTAGACTTGAACAAAATTTCAAACATTCTACATCATATTTTATTATCTGCAAATAGTAACAAGAAAAATGAAGGAGCAAAATTTTACAGAAAAACAGCTCAATCGTATTGTTGCATATTTTTCTTAGCGGCCTTCATGCAACGAGCTTCCACCGGTTGCTACGATTTGATACTTTCAAATATATGTACAAATCGTAGAATCCGATGGAGGTTGCTAAAAAAAAAAGTAGAATATATGCGAACAATGCGATTGAGCGAGCTGTACTCTATTTTTATTTTTCTTTTTGTGAAATCACGTTCTCACATTTTTGGAATTCTCATTAACTAATTGGAATTCTCATTAAGTGAATAATAGAATATGAAGTAGAACATTTGACCATATTTCCATAAGTGTTTTCAATTCCACTGACAAGTTGGTTGGCACCAGCGAAACGTCGGCGACGTATAGACATGCGGAAATAGCTGTAAACTTTTTGGTTTTTCCATTATTTCAGTTAGACAAAGCGGGCATGTACATTAGGATGGGTCTATTCGTAAGGACAAACATTAGTCGATATTGTGCCATCGATTTTTCGATAGCTTTTGGCATGAGGGAGAAAAGATTCCACTACGACATAATGAAAAAATCTTTTTTGAGGCGTCCAATTTTTGATTTTTTGTATTTATTTTTGTTTTTTTTTCTTTGAGAGGCGTGGTACTGTGTCGGTGTGTTTGAAAAAAAATATTGGAGGTTGACCATGCATTTGTCTCATCTAGAGCCCGTACTCGAAAATTAAATTTTCGACCCATAACACCAAAGTGCCTCAGGTGCCGGGTACAGCACCTGAATTGAATCTATTAATATCAATTACAGTAGTCATTTTGAACCGGTGGCCTGTTTACAAATACAGTAACATTACATTTTGTCTGAAAAGCATGTCAGCATCCAGAGTTTATCATTCGTGACTTTTTTCTCTTAAGTTTCAATATTAATAAGAAATCAAGCAGTAAAACGATGAGTTGCGTAAATTAGTTATTGCAATGTGTATAACAGCCATTAAATACATGTAAATTAAAGTGCCAATAAAACATTTTTTAGCATGGGTTTTATCCATATGGTTTGCTGAGAATGCTGCATTGAAAATGTATTCCCAAAAACTTTTTTTGAACCCATAAACAAACACTATTTGCCGGAAAAAACGAAACATGTAAAAATTGTAATTTGTGACTTGGCAGAGAAAAGTTGGTGCGATTCGATCATAAAATGATACACAAAATTCAGGGGAGCTGTTAAGTTTTTCGTGAATTTGTATTCTAATTGTTTGTTCCCTTCGTGATGTTGAGAAAAAATTTTACTTTTGGGTGGGAATGACCACAAAATTAGTTTGACGCTGTTTTAAGGGTTTTCCTGCTTTTGTTTTTCTCTTTGCTGATGCTTGTTGATGTAACCATATGAGTGATTTTTGCATTTTTTTGTTGTTGTTTGTATCCCTCCTGTACTTGACCAAAACAAAGGTTAGCAACTTAATAGTGGTCATGCTGTTTATGGATTAATATTTGCCAATGTGACTGTATCATGAGAACGTTGTGTGGTGTGACACATTTCATTTTTTGTATGTTATGAAACAAATTAAGACATGCAAGAATGATGTAGCTGACCAATAGACCAGCAAGTAAACTGAATAAGTTGTTTAATATATTTACTCTTCTTGTTCAAATTGCATGCAGATGTATGTATGTACACGTATACGTTTCTGTTGCATTGAAAATTTGTTAACAATATCAAGCAAAACTTACGTTTTTCATGGCAACGATACTCCGGTGTTGGAGGGGCAGCATCATGACTACCGAATGTGCTGCAATTCTTATGAGAGCAATCTGCCTCATATTTAAGAGGTCTTTCGATTCTATTTCTGAAACTGTTAGAGACAAACACATACATACATATGTAATTCTAAGTTACAAAATACAATCGTCTACCTTACATGCGGCCTGGAAGAACTCTGCGACCAGCACGTTTCACACGTGTCCGGATGACAACAATCACATTTTGGTTCGGTATTCATTGCACCGAATGCGTAACTTAAATTTTGAGTATATATTTTTTTCTCTCTCAATTATTTTCTTTTAATTATGTTCACTTATTTTTGGTTATACAAATTTTCTTTTTTTTTACGTAATAATTCAATGTGCTTTAAAAAAAAGTTTTGCTTTTTTAAACTGGAATTTGACAAAATTTCAATAGATTGTTTTTATTTGTTTTTTTTTTCTTTGGAAATAAATTGAATGGAAGTTCAAAAAGTAATTGTTTTTAGGTTCTCTAGTGTTGAGTAAATACTTTGTCAAACGGATTTTTTTCAAGAATGGATTTTTTAAACCAAAGCTGGAAAGAAATTCTAGGAGTTTTGAGTTGCAGAATTTCAAAAAAGTACCTGACATCTGTCTGATTACTTTTGGTAGACTTTTAGGCCTTTTTTCGGCTTTTTTTTTGGTATTGTATTAGGCTGGGAAGTGCAGAATTATCGATTTTGCACTTTTTAACCCTTAATGTCCAAATAAAAAAAAATGAGAAAATATTTTGAGATTTTTTCAGGGGAGTCCAATTTAGTCTTGATTTTTTTCTGTTCCCACCTGTGCCAAAATTCAGTCCTACCCGTTTTATGGCGGTAGTGTTAAAAATTTCACAAAAAAACTAAACATGTGTCCCTTTATTTTGATCAGGCTTTCAGGTGCTTTTTGAATTTTTGTTCTAGCCTGATAAAGTCTTGAGATGTTGAATTACCGATTTTACTCACTTTTTACCCCTTTTCGATTTAAGCACGGATCCCAGACCACGTTAGATCAACTTTTCGTACCTGAATACCGAGTTTTAGCGAAATATCGAGTTTCACCAAAATCGCCAGGGTACGAAGTTTTTAGGGTATTTTCTTATTCTCTTTCTTTCGAAGACAAAATCTTTTCTACCAAAAACACTTCACGCACTTGATTTATTAAACCGCTCTTTGACTTCGAAAAAGATCATCATCATCATCATCATCATCACCATCACCATCCTTCATTCTTCATTTCTTGAGAATAAATACACTTTATTTTTATGTTTTGAATGTTTTATTTAATTTTTGTTGTATATTGTATAATTAATATACATACGTGGAATATGCTTTATTCGTTTTTTAAGTTTTTTTTTTTCAAACGATTTTCAATTACGTGTGTTTTCTTTTTTCATTTTTTAATTCTAACATATTTACGCTTTTTTAATGAATATTTTTTGTCTCAGTGTATAAGCTAAAATATAATAGTTTTAATATTGGCTTAAACTATTTGTTATTACGTTTATTATATACTAAATACAAAGTAATATTTGTTGCCTTTCTTCTTTTCTTTTATTTTTAATTACTAATTAATTATTGAGTTTTGTTTTCGTAAATATTATTTTTATAGTTTTTATGAAATTTTCCATTAAAAATTTGTATTTAATGCAGCACATACATAAATATATTATTTTTGTGGTTTTTTAAATATTTAGTTATTTTTGTTTCTTTTGCATTAAGGCACTGAAGCAAGAATTTTGTGCAAATTAAAAATTGGGGAAAATTAGAATGAAAGTGGATAAAACAAGTTTTCAAAAGAATATACATACACTTAGAGAAAAAAATACAATTAAATGGCAATTTTTTGTAAAAATTTTAAATTTCTTATTGTTTACACATACATAAATATGTACATTCTGCGCTGCGTTGTGAATTACAAAATTAATATTGTTGGTCAGTGATTATTTATATGCTCAATTTTACTTGAATGGAAATCCTTAAATTTGCGGCACAGAAATGCTGAGATTTGGGATTACAATTTTTGCAACAATGGCGCTTTTTCGGTATTGTCATACCTGGTGCACATACATACATACGACTGCAAGTGGCCATTTTATAAATTTCAATTTCTTTTGAAAACTTGTTACAATCACTTTGTTTTTGTTGTTAAAAATAATTTATTTTCTTTCGTTCAAAAAAAAAAAATTTTTTTTTTGTATCCCAGCAACAAAATTTTGCTTTCTTTTTGTAATTTTATTTTACAAACTAATAAAAGAAGAAACTATAATAAATATACAAAATTTTAATTACACTTAAACATAAAAATATTTTCTAAAAAAATATTTTTTTTCTTTTTTAATTTAACTAAATTAAATACTGAACTATATAACTAAACAAAAATGTATACATATGTAAAGAAATGATATTGTAGTTTGTGGAATGATAATTTATTTAAAATTAAATTACTAAAACTATTAAGGTAACAAAATAAAGTTAAACTAAACCACAGATTTTTTTTTTTCAAAAATATAAAAAAATACGTTCCCATAAATTTTTTTCAAAAATTTATATTAAAGTATCTAATGGAAAAAATTAAAACTTTAAATTAACTTATTAAAACTATTAAGGTAGCAAAAAATAAAGTTGGACTGAACCACAGACTTGTTGTATTAATATAAAAATTGTTTTCAAAAAAATAATTTTTTCTTACAATATTTGTATTCAGTATCGGTCGAAATATTTTTAGGTTTTTTGTATTTTATACAAGCTAAAAAAAGAATATATGTACATATGTATATGAATAGTAAAATACAAACTGGGCTTTGGCTTGAAGCTGTAAGACAAAAAAAAAACCATACACCGTCCGGCAAACTTAAGGCGAAGTTACTAGAATGTAAAACGTTAAACTACACAAATAATTCATATATAATTTTTAATTGTCTCAAGTTCAATCCCTGGGCCATCCCGATTTTTTTTTTTAATATTAATTAAGTAAAGAAAAGCCAAATTTTATAGTTACGTGAACGACCGGCTGTTTCCGGGTATCATAAAAACACCCAACCTTCGTCAGCATCCTTATGAAAGCTCACGCAATTTGACTTTAAATTTATATAATTAATTAACATCTCTCAAGCAAAGCAGTGATCTTTATTTTATGGTCCCTTTTGGATGTTTTTTTTTTGTCATCTCCGAAGACTGTTTGTAGATTTTTATAAGTTTCTTTGTTTTGTGCTCACGTTTGTATAATTCAAGTTCTAGATGCTCATTATATTAATACAACTCGAAACATTTGCAGGATGCCTTGCATACATTTTTGTTATATTTAACTACGCTGTAATACATTTTATTTGTATAATCCATAATTGATTCAAGTTCAACCCCCTGGTCAAAAATTTTCTTCAATACAAATATTTTCAAATTTATTATTTGATTTTTCCGACCCCTTTTTTTATTTTATATATTTATTTTCTTGAGCTAAAGGTCTTTTATTAATTATTTTTTGAAAAAACTAATCAAAACTTTTTTCACTATTATTGTCCCGAAGAAGCTATCCGAAGGAGAGCGAAATATCGACAAAAATATTAAAATAATTTTGATAAAAGACCTTTTGCTCAAGAAAATAAATATATAAAATTTTCAAATTTAACTATCGTTTTTCCTCCAAAAGCGTCACCACTACTTTCTTGTTGAGCCTTACTTTGAGCAAATGCATGTATGCCAATAACTAAAGCTAAATATACTTTCACTTGGAGACGTCAAAAAATGACTACGAAAAGAAAAAAAAATTTATATGAGCATATTTTAAGGTTATGTTTGCTCAATGGGCATATATAAAATAAAGAGCGAACTTGTATGCAAACAACTAAAAATGAATATACTTTCAATTGGCTAGAACAACAAATGAAAAAACAAACAAAATAAAAAAATACGAAAAATAAAACTTAAACACACAAAATTTCACCAGAGCATATTTCAAGGTTATGGTTGCCCAATGGGCAGATATAAAATAAAGAGCAAAGTTCATGTAACATTAATTAATTGTTCGCTGTATGCATATGCATATGTTCTTAGTTGTTTATATCCATGTACTCGGCCAAAACAAAGGTCAACAAGAAATTAGTGGTCATGTTGGTTGTGCTCCAAGATTTGGCTAAGTTTAGCCAACAAAATGCAGCGTACTTGGTTAAAAGATTGCGCACAAAAAGTTGTGTCACGAAGCGGCATTGAGCTCTGGATTTTAAACTAATTTATATTAGTAAGATTATTTGACCCGGGTTCAAATCCCACCAAATATACATACATACAGCTTTTTTGTTTTGCTTTTTTAGCATTGACATGATTCGGTCCGATCAAATACAGCACTCTTGCTTCGCTGGCAGCTAAGCCATGGTCTTACGAACCAAATACTACCAAGTACCCTATTTTTAATTTACTATTCACACTTGTTTTTTTGTTTGTTTGTTTTTCTATAACTATAGGACGTATGTTGATGTATAGACTTGTGCAAGGTACCTCGATACCAGTTAGCCGCATAACTACAACAAACACAACACCAACAAACATTTCAAGTATTTTATTGGTAGAAATCTTTAAATTCTGTAACCCATTTGTTCGCGTTTGTGTGTTTTTGTGCTGTACCTTTTGACACTTCTTCCGGCAAAAAGCAGTAGTCAGCTGAGCTTGTAAGGCTACCCCTGCGTTCGAGGTACCTTGATTAATATTAATAAAAATAACGGGCTTCTTAAAAGGTACATATTCATTTATAATTCGTTTAAAAATATATTTTAAATTAAAAATTTACACCAGTGCTTATGAAAAAAAAAAATGTTGAAATACATTTTAAACCAAATTTCATATGAGAAATTGGTTCTGACATGTATTTGAAATACTTTTTGTTTTTAAGAATACCGGCGTTTGATTTGTAATTTAAAATATAATTTTAGTTACTTATAGCTGTAAGTGGACGTAGGCAGGGAAAAGGAGATTTATGTGGAAAAAATATGTCTTTAAAGCATACATACATACATTAAATTAAACGGAAAATGTAGGTTAGAGTTGTTTCACTAAACTATTTGCCTGCAAAAAAAAAAATCAAAATTTGTGTCTAAATGAAAAAAACAAAAGCATACAAATACCAAACATTCTATTTTAATATTTATATTGAGAACAATTGTACTGTTATGGAATACTAAGCAGTTTTCTTCTTTCATTAATTTTCTTTTCTATTACAAGTTTAAACAAATTGTTTTAAAGTCGAAGAAAATTTCCTAAAAATTGTTTTGATTTCAAATTTTCGCTATTTGCTTGATTCTTTGCTTCTGCACTATTTGGCTAAAATTGGTGCAGCGGAGAGCAAGTAAAAAGTTCTCTCAAAAACAGATGAAATTTAACAAAAGTACGGGAAGGCAACAAACCTAATGTTTTTTGATGCTGATGTTTTTAGTGAAAATTTAAACTCAAACTTTGGGAAAATTAAATGTTTTTCTAAACGCATTTGGACTTAAAAGTCGTTTGCATATGTTTTTATGCGTACAGAATACTACCAGAAGAGTCACCAGTTTACCAGAGTACAAAAAGCACTACCTTTTGTGTGTGTCAAATTTCATCAAAGTGGCAGTCTTGTGGGGCTACGTCGACAGTAAAGGATAGAAAATATGTAAATATTTATATACCTATCACCGTTGGTAGACTTCGCACCTGTTTACATTTCATTTTTGGTTAGAAAAATTCAGTGCAAGCAAACAAATATAAAATCTTTGTATTTAATATCTATTCTGTTTGTGTTGAGTACATCATTAACACTGCATGGAGTGTGTTTAAAACTTTTTTTGTTTAAAGCTTTTCATTCGGGTTTTCTACTTTTTTGGTAAAAATTACAACAAACTTTACGACAACATTTTTTTTCATTATTTATGATTGTTTTTGTGTACACTAGTTGGTCTCATACACTCACGTTACCGCGATTTCCAGTACTGTTTACTAATAGCTGACCCTACACAAACGATACGGCCACTAAATAAAATTCTTTTTTGGGATATCTGTTCATATCTGTGGCATGATAGAAATTTCAATAGGTTAACCTTTTCCCTACAATAAGAACAACTTCAATAAAAATAACATGAATTTGGTTTTTGTACAAATTCTGTAAATTGTCAAAAAGACGCCGCTGCTACATTTATAGAAGAGAGATGAGCAGAGCTTACATTGATTTGCTGTCTCGTTTTCTCTTGACAGTAGATGAACTTTTGTGTACGACACCGCATTCCTATAGAACTATGAGTCAAAACTATTATTATGGTTAAATCCGTGGAGCTCACCAAAAGCCTACATTGGCTTAAGTGTAGGCTATCAACCGAACCTAAAAAAAAAATCAAGCCCACTAAATAAGTAATTAACAATTACAAAGTTCGTCTAAAAAGTAAAATTAATGTTTAGTAATCAATAACTGGAAAAGTTATCTTTGAAAAACCATTGCTAATTAAAAGTTTCTCCAGAAAATTAATCGATAACTTTATTCCTCCTCGGAATAACTGTCAATAACTTTTCCTTTTCTTTTTTTCTTGTAAAGGCTCAAAGAAATGTTTACTAGCGAAAAATAATTATTTTGTTTTTATACTTATAATGAGTGCATAACATATAAAATACGGTATTGTTACATTAATGAAATAAATTAATTTACTTATAGTTTTTTAATTTGTTTTGAGTATGTACGTACGTAATATACTTAAGTATTTTATTTGTAAGTGTTTGAATGTGTGTGATTGTATGTGTAATTGTGTGTTTGTAAAACAAACATCATGGCAAATTATTAATTAATTTCTCTCCGAGGACTTTTCAAAGTTTCTGTTAAGAAAAGTGCTTTATTTTGGGGAGGGGGAAACGAAACTTTGCTGATACTTTAATCTTGAAAGTTGTCTTCCGACCTAAACCATATTTATCGCACCGTCTTTGTTAAATGTTGGTATGGAAATAATATCGCTTTTGTTATAGCGGTTTTTACCGGTATTTGCTAAATGGTTATGTTTAAAGGAAGCATTATTAGAATCTTTTACCAAAAAATTATGTGAGGACTTTTTCTTGTTGAACGAGGGCTGCCTTTGGTGTGTAGTTGCTGCTGTGGTTGTTGGATTTGTTGAGACAGTTGGCAAATCATAAGAGACATCTTCCTCAGCCGACTCAGGCTCACTCGATTCCGAGGAATCTGTGTCGGTAGTTGTTGAAGTTGTTGTCGTGGTTGTGGTTGATAGTTTTGAGCTGGTGTGATGATGCTGACTGCTTGTTAGATTCGTATTAGCTGCTATTTGCATTTTTTGGAGGGCTTCTGGCATATCGGGATTACTTTCGAGTGTTGAATGTTGACTGGATGGTGAGTGACTATATTCGGAAGTATTTTCCTCATCAGATATTATGATGGCATTACGTTTTTGTATAGAGACTTTTTGTTGCAAGGACGTTTTATAACAGCGCCGTGCACGCATACCACGTCCAATGGGCAAGCGGCCGATACTGTGGCCAAAGAGAAAAAAAGACAAATATATTTCGTAAATTTTTGCTGCAGCCAATCAGCAATTAAAAACTTACCTTCGTCTTCTCAAAGAATAGTTATAGTCCGTTTCCTCACCCTCCTCATCCGACCAACTATCCTCGCATATGTCTTCATTGGACTCCACACCATTGGCATTTAAAACATTGCCCACTAAATCACTACCGCCATTACTTTGGTGGCGCATGGAACTCCGCTGAAGACTAGAGCGTCTTGCCAAGCGCGGGGTACGCAGCACAACAGCATCATCTGTTGTGTCTCGATCTGCTAAGCACTCAGAATTACCATTTTCAGCTGAGACAATTGATTGATGGGTCACGCTAATGATGGCATTGGCGCATATTATTTGATTTTGATTGTTAGTCACAGAGGTGATGATGTTCGAGTTGGTGTTGTTTGTGACGCTGTTGCTGTTGCTGTGATTCGATATTATTGTTGTCGAATTCATGGACAAACGATTCTCGGCAATAAGTTCTATAACTTTGCGGCCCAGCCGTTCGAGGTTTTCATTATCACTACAGCAACCGGTAATGTCCAGACGTTCATTACTATTCATAACATCATCTAGCAATTGATCGGGACTAGAGCAGGCATCTTGAAATGTTAAATCGCTTGCCGTTAATGAGTTGCCATTGGGACTTGTGGGTGTCATTGTAATCGGTGATGTACTATATTGTATTTGATTTTGCAGTCGTTGCTCCATCATTTGCTGTTGTAGCTGTGCTGTTTGTGTTTGGGCCAGCCGTTGCTGGGTATTTTGCTGTACAGTCTGTAACAAATCAATGGGTGGCGATGACGGCGTTTGAGTATGCTGAAGAAGGCAGTGATGATCCAAAACCATTGATATGTCACGCGACGGATAACAGGCACTTGGGCTTATATCCGTTTCACTAACATCCATGGCATCTGTTTGTGTCTCAGTATCGACCAGCTTGACTTTGCGATTTTCCGGTTCACTCTGGTAGCGACGATCGCGACATGGACTGTATTTTGGTGCAGCCGCAAACGTGCCAGAGCCAACTCTTCTATGTCTAGACGATTTCTTTGCTTTTTGGCTGGTTACACAAAACGATTTGGGCTGAGATGAAGAACTATCTAGTTGAGCATAGAGTGTGCACTTAACGGGGCTCTAAATAATGAACAGAAGAAAAAAATTATTACGAAGAAGAAGTGATTTTGTTTTATTTTTATCAAAAAGTTTTCTAGAACTATTCTTTTATTTATAAGATTTCTAGCTTGAAGTTCTTGTTTGTTATTTTTATTATCAATATTTCCGGAAGAAGTTTTCCAAAGGTAAACGAAATTATTTATATAAAAGAATAGTCTTTATCTTATTTGCTGCGACCTTTTTAATTACATATAAGATTTTTTAGATTTCGAGCTTGAGGTCCTTGTTTGTTATTTTTCGAAATCTAAGGAATCTTTTCTTTCGAAATATTGAGAACAAAAATAACAAACAAGCACCTCAAGCTCGAAATCTAAGAAATCTTACAAGAGCAGATGTCTCCCGAACAAATAGGAGACAGAATATAGAGCAATTCTATCAACAAAATACATGTTGTATTTGTTGTAATAGTGCGGCTGTTTTGGTTATGGTTAAGAAAGTACCTCTGGTGTTGTTTCAGGATCTGGCGTTGCTGAGGATTGCTGTTGCGTTTGTTGTTGTTGTTGTTGCTGTTGCATTGAAGTAGATGCTGCTATCATCATGGGTGGACCATTAAGTCTTCGTCGATAATACTGCATTTTACGTAAAGTAGTGCCAAAACGTCTTGATGGCTTATAACCCGGCAGCTTTTTTTCACGCCTAATAAATTGATGAGTACATGATTTAACAATTTGTCATTTTAATTATTAATAGTATACAGTTATTTTGGTTAAACATATTTTGTTATTTAACAATCATGAATTCTTGCAACCAAATGGGCTCCACTTAAGTTATTAATTAATAATTGTTAAAATTGCAATACTTACTCCGCTATTTCCTTCTCTTTTTCCTGCAGCTGAGACATGCATTCGCTTAATTCCAAATACAAACGATTCGTTTTCTCCAATTTATCCTCGTATACCATGCGTATATCCTGCGCATGCCTCCACTCGGCCGTACGCCTACGTATTAAATCCTGTTCAAATTTATGAATACTGGTGCCATTTTGAGTCATCTCCTTCATGTGAGATCTCACTTCTTGCTTCCACGAGCGTTGCGTTTCAAAGTATTGTTTTTCCGTTTTGCGCAACAGCTCGGGCCCAGCTATTTCTAAATGCGATAAAATTTGCCTAAACGATGGACGGTTACGGGGTTTAGTATTCCAACATAGTTTCACCAACAGCTTAAAGCCATCGGGACAACTAGAGGGTATGGGTAGCTTGAGAGAATTATTGCCAACTCCCCAAATTATGGCCGATGAGTCCACATCTTTGTAGGGAATTTCACAAGTTAACATTTCCCAGAGCACAACACCATATGACCAAATATCAACCTTTTCTGAGCACGGCTCGTTGCGTATTACTTCGGGCGCCATCCACGCCACTGTCCCTGCAAAGCTCATCTTTGTGCTTATCTCATTCCATTCACGGCTGGTGCCAAAATCACTTATTTTAACAATTTCATTTGTACTTATAAGAATACTGCAAGGAAATAGGTAAAAATGCAAATTAAATACGGATTAGTTTTTGAGTTTAGTGCAAAATTTACTTAGGGCTCTTTAAATCTCGATGTATTATTTTGTGAGAGTGAAGATATTGCATACCCAATGCTATTTGTTTCGACCAGGAAACCAGGCGGGACGGCAACATAACTTCTTCTTCCTTGAGTATATTTTGTAAAGGACCATAAGGACAAAATTCCATTATAATGCAAAATACCGGCGATTGTGTGCAAACACCTCTGCGGAAATTTTAAGCAAAAGAAATGATTAATTAGTTAAAATAATATTTCGATAGCTTCCACCATGACATAGCAAAAGCAATATTTTCTGTGTTGTTTTAATTTGCTAAAAACTCTAACAGTGTCTTTCTATATTAAGATAACGCTATAGAAATAAAACTCACTTGAATTTGATTATATTTTCATGATCCAATTTTCTTAAATGCTTGATATCCGTTTCTTTGACATCTTTGACTTTTTTTACTGCCACAATTTCATTTTTCAATTTACCACTAAACACTGCTCCCTGAGCGCCGCTGCCCAACCACTCCAAATCGGTGATATTTTCAAATGGTATTTCCCAATCTTCAGCTTTTTGATTTTTTATTTCGATTACTCCCGCCTTGCCTATAAACGACAAGACCGGTTTCATGCAACCCAAAAGGCCATACATCCAACCAATTGGCTTGTCCGGGTGACCAAAGGTGCCACCATTGGGAGGCCATCTGTGTTGGCAGGTATTTTCAGCACTACTATCACTACAATCGACTACAACATTTTGATGGGGCTGGTGTTGATGTTGAAGTGTGATTTCGGGTTTGTAAGGCAGGTCGGAAGGTCCACCCAGGCCTAGGTGACCGAGCTCATCTTGTAAACAGGCAATACTAAAATTATAAAATAATTATATATAATTATTTTTTTTTATAAAATAGGATTTTTGAAATAGGTATTTTAATTTTTTTACTTTTGACTTAACATCACCATTTTTCATCTCTCTTTAAATTGAAACAGGAAACTGTAGCCCAACTAAAAACAAGGTTAACTTTTTAACATTTTATTAACTGCTAAATACAACAAATTTTCATTCTTTGCATAAAATTAGTTTTAAATATTCCAGTACAAAGCAAAAACAGCGATCATACATTTCTATTTCATATACAGCTGAACAACGTTCTTTCTGCTCGTAAAGCAAACTAAGGAAAACACAAAGAATGTGTGTGATTCTTTTAACACTGAGCAACGTATGTTGTTGATGAATTTGAAACAAAGTTAATTTAACTTTATAGTCGATTTACAATTGTTAATTATTTTATAGGACTTGCGTTCGATTTTTACTTTCTCAGAATTGATAAATATTTTTGTGTGATAAAGTTGTAATGATCTTAACAAAATGTTGAAGAAGACAAGAAAAGTAAAGTTTAAAAAGACTTATTGGCTGATTCACGTCCGCCACGACGCTCATCAGCACCCAAAGTGCTCCGAACCCAGGTCACGGCTAATTGTCTACTACTCGTATTTTTAAGCAGCAGCGCTTAGCCATCCATCCATCCTACTTGCTGAGCTCTTCATTACTGACTGTCTACATTTAATCTATTAAATCATTTTTATCATTGTGTTTTTCTGCTGATGGCCGTACGTTTTTCATTCTCTCACCCACCTCCAATTGATTTCCAATTTGATTAATGCAAAGACGACAACGCATTCACGCGTTGCGCAGGGTCCAGCGGCGATTACTAAACATTATACACAGAAAGAAAAAGCTCGTTCTACTTGATTCTAGTACAAAGCATACTTGAAAATTTCAGTACGCATAATACACAAGTGCACATAAAACATGCCGAATAGAGATGGTTAAAGAGAATCAATCCTGTTAAGGCTTAAAATGAGTACGAAATTCTTGGGTGTATTCCTAATCAGCACTTGTGTGTGCTTGTATACGTATTGCATTTTTTTTTTTTTTTAATTTTTTAATTGCTGCAATGGCTGAATTGGTAGAGTGGATGGACTGGCAGAATTAAGCTCCCAGGCTCAAATCAGCAAACAGACAATTTACAGATTATTGTTAAATTACGGCAGTAGAGCAGAATAGTTCAGGTTCGAATTTGGGATTAAATATTCTTCAGAAAGACCTTCCATATTTAAATCAATCCCAAACGGTGTCAAAGGTATGGTAAGTAAGTAAGTAACAATGTTCTGAAATCAAGAACGGCATTCTTGCTTTTAAACACGGATTTGAACTATATTCAATCCGAAACCAGTATTGGATATGACTAAAATCCATCCGAAACTGGGATTGAATATGGCTAAAATTAAGTATTTAGCGCTTGAAAAATCCGTACTTAAAACAAGCACAACGTACTTGATTTAAGGAAATCCGTACTTACCGAATTCCTGACACTGATTGGAATTGATTTAAGTACAAATCGACTGAATTGTTTTTTCAGTGTAGGGAGTTGATTCATATAATCAACATATAATTTTCGAGTTGTCCGATTTTCACTTTTTTTGTATGGGACACCCCCTAAAAAGGCCTGATACGGGATCGATGTGTTCGAAAAAATTATTGGCAATTGGTTATACATGTGACGGAATACTCCAAAACATAATTGTTGATTAGCAACATTTTTCACAAAATTATGCAAAATAGTCCATAATATTATTATGAATTTTTTTCTTATATCAAACACACAGCTGTCAGAAATACACAATTATCTCTTATATGCATATGAAATGCCTTTTTGAGGTTATGTTAAAATAGGAATACAAATAAAAAATTTCCCGTGAAGGGGAATAAACAAAAAAAAAAATCTCGTTAATGGAAATTTTATAATAAAAGATAAAATATAAATAAAATAGCTCAAAATATTAATAATAATTTATTATTTATCAGCTTTATTTTATTTGGCGAAATTTTCAATGTTTGGGTACCGCTTTGTGTACCTTTGTCAGGAAAATTATGAAGGTACACAAAGGGGTACCGAAATATTGAAAATTACGCTAAATAAAATAAAGCTGATACCAGTGACCTTAAGCTCAACAAATCATTATTAATATTTTGAGTTATTTTATTTACCTTTTAACGATGTTATCTTTTATTAAACAATTTCCATTAACGAGAATTTTTTTATTTATTATTCCCCTTCACGGGAAATTTTTTATTTGTATTTCTATTTTAACATAACCTCAAAAAGTCATTTGATATGCATATAAGAAAACAATTGTGTATTTTTGACAGCCGTGGGACATCAGTCCCCTAAAACTTTTTCTTTGGGTTTACCAGAAAACTAAGATTTTTGCCAACAACACAACTCTTGAAAACCAACTACAACAACCGCGTGTGTAATTTGTGAAATACAGGAAGCGATTTTGAACATTTCGAATGGGGAAAAATGTTCTTTATCATGTGCTATAATGACTGTGAAAACTCCACTCATATGCAAAATTATGCAAGCAATAGTTTTTGAAGAAAAAACTTGCAAAACTGGAGGAAGAAACAAACAAACAAAAAACTCAAAAAAATTGCCCTTTTGTTTTTTTTTTTGCTGGTTTTCACTGAATTCCTAGTCATTGCTGAAATGCGAACGAATGATAAAAGTGTTATAAAAGCAAAAGCTAAAATAATTAAATATGTATTCATATTTCTCTTTATTGCTATTGTTATTATTATTTTTTAATAAAACATGCTTTTCCAACTTTTCTCAGAGTTGTGCATTTTGTTTGTTTATTTTGTTCAGATCGTGTAGCATCGTATTTATTTTTCCAAGGGAAGTGAACAACGTGTCGCTGATGTTTTAAGATAAGATAACTTTTGTAACAAATAATTGTTCGCATTTTTGTTGTTGTTGTTGTTGTTGTTATTTTGCTTTAATAAACATACCCGCCAGGTGAAACTTTAAATCACTTGAGTGAAAACAAAAAGAATGCAAAGAGTTGGAATGTTATTGAACAGTTTGTTAAGGTTCAATGATTTTCGTAAAGAATAAAGTTCAAATACTTTTTCCACGCTTCTTAATCATTGATTTAAAGAATCTACACATGTATGTGTTTTTATTTTATTCTTCACCAAAAATCCAAAAGGCCATAAGCGAGAAAAAGTAGGTTTTGAATTTTTAAATAGTGCACATTGCAGGCATAAGACAATTTTTTCTTAATGATCAATATAGCAAAAAAAAAAAAAAAACTTGTAGAAAGTTTTGGGCAGTTTGCATCAGGGGAAACCATGTCGCATTCTCTTACAAATTAAAGGAAAATAAATAAAAAAAATTACAAAATAGCTCACAACAGTCAGGAGTCTCCTCTAGGGTGTCTCTGGAGCAGTCAAATATATAAGCAACTAAGTTTTTCTCCCCAACATTTTTTTGTTTTTTGCAACATACTCCTTGCCACCACTTCCTTATCGAATGGCGGCTCCATATAAACAAATTTTTATAAATTTCCCCTATAGTCTTAACCAGTCCCAGGGCATCTCTAAAGAAGCAAATTATGTGATTGAACCACATTGATTTTTCTTTATCAATTTTCTTTTTGTTTCAGAATACAACTTCAACCGCTATCGTCATTTCTTGGAGAGTCTTTCGTTCAAAAAATTTGTTTTTAGGATTTTTTTTCGTGTTAGAACCTTATTTAATATCATTGATTTTTTTTAATTTCAATTTTCTTAATTGTTACTCATCATTAATAATATTAATTAAAGAAGTAAGAAACATTTAGTATCCGTTGAAAATTTGGTTTGATGGGGAGACTCCACTGTATTGGTCTCACTCCGAATTTTGCACCGAAACATTTTTTCCCAAAGAATTTTTAAATGTAGTTTTTCTACATAGAAGATAAAATGCTCTCTCAATGTCTGTGATATAGTTTTTTGCATAACATTTTAGCAGATTGGATGAGATTTTCTTGAATATTCTTAAATTATAGTTTAAGGCGCTGCATTATGTTGAATTTATTATGTTTTTTTTTTGCAAACTTCGAATTTTCGGTTTATGAAGCGAAAGCTTTATTTGTCTCATTCCGAACTTTTTGCATATAAGTTTTTCTCTCCAAACAAGTGATATAGTTTTTGGCATGACCTTTTAATAGATTTGACTAGCGTTTCGATTTTATTTGAACTCCGAATTTTCGCAGTGCTTGTATTTTGCTAAGAACACAATTTTTTCATTTGATAGTTTAAGATGCTGTATTGTATTGAATTTATTATGGTTTTTGTAACATCGAGTTTTTCGTTAATGAAGCGAGAGCCTTATTCGTCTGAATCCGAAAAAATAAAAATCCGAACAAATTTTTATTTTAAAGTGTGTGAAGTAGTTTTTTTTATAGAAGTTTAATATATTTGAGTGTTTGTAATTTTTCAGAGTGTTTGTATTTTTGCTAGAACTCAAACTTTTTCAAATAATAATTTATTTTGGTTTTTTTTTCGACTACTTTGATGCTTCAAAACTTTTGCTCTTTTGCAAAATATTGACTGCATTCACTAGCCCTGCTGTATTACTTTCTGAAGAAGGGGTTTGGAAAGGCAACTTTCAAAACAATCGTTAATGTGTTTGAAGTTCTCAGTCCAAATAAAGCTAATAGCGATGCAACTGGGCTTGTGAATTTAGCCATTAATTTTGTTTATACAAATTGATGTTAAAAAGTAATTTTTAATATTCAAATATGAACCTAATTATTTATTTGCTTTAAGAGCCAAATGAAATGTATTAATTCATTTCAAAAAGACAAAAAACGTTTGTAAGATCTAGTTTTGAACCTGAACTAGTACTTTTTAATTTATTAATGCAGATTCCCTTATTATGGTTTCTCTTAATTACTTGGTTGTTAATACCGAATATGTTCCATTCTCTTTTAATTTTTTTTTTTTGCAATAAAATTTTTTATTCTTTCTTGCTGGCATAACCATTTTTCCTCTTTGTGATGTTTTGGTGCTACTTTTATTTTTATTATTATTATTATTTTTTTTTTGTTGCAACTTTGTACTTTTTTCAACCAGTCTACCATAAATTTGTGTCATGTGTAAATTTTTAAGTCTACGATCATTGTGTTATTATTTAACGATTGTATTTTTGTTTGCTTTTATTGTTATTAAAATTAGTTGAAACTTTTTTTCATAAACATTTTTTTTCTGTTTAACTTTAGCGAAATTAATTTTAATATATTTTTTATGACGTCTTTTTGTATAGTTTATCAGTTCTTTTAGTCAAATCTAAATTCTGGTACCACAACATGCCTGGTACGAATACTACATAGATACACAAATGTTTAAATAATACATATTTTAAAAGTTTTCTCTCATGTATCTGTTCTTAAACTGGGATGTGCAAACTGCGGTACGCGTTTAAGGAATTCAAATTAAGTAGGATGACTTTTTTTACTATTTTTTTTTTTGTTTAAATAGAAACAGTAAAAGAAATCATCCGGGGCAACAGCCTTAAGCACACATTCCAATAGGGAACTCAGACAGTTGCCGGCGAACGAAACCATGACACCCAGAAGGCTGCAGGGATATGTACTGAACTAGTTATGGAACTAGTTAATCGATACTAAGAGGGTCAAGTTGCTGTCTAAAAAATAAATGATGTATATCACTTTCTTATTAACATACCATATAAGTTGTCTTAAGTATTGATTTGAGATAATTAACACCCCAATTAAGTTCATCCAATTACTTATTATCACTTTGTTGACATGTGTAATAAAAAACGGATAATAAAAAAAAATAAGTAGAAAAGATATTAAGGCAGAACTGGAAGTCTAAAGTTATAGCTTGTTGCGTATCAACAAAATCTACGGAAAATAGTTTTTTTTCATGTCATGCTTTATTATAGTTTATAAAAAAAAATAGTACAACTGCCGGCAGCTTTACTTTCAGTAGTAGCAGCGATGACGGAAGAAAGGTTTTATTTTAATTTTTAAGATTTTCGTTTTTCAAAGCAAGACTTCCAAGATATTTTTTTTTTAATTAGTTTTTTTTTTACTTTACTAAGCATTATTATGAACAAATCCTGTTCTAGGGAACAGTTAGAAAGTCTTAAAATTAATTTTTCTTCCCTGCTGTAAAAACTTTGATCTCTTTTTTAAGAACTCAGCCTCAACATTTATGCTTCTTTACGCAATTTGGAAACTTGTCTGAGTCGTCAAGGTCAGTTAACTGGCAAATCTGAGGTGGTACAATTCAAACACTTTTCACATTTTTTTTGCCATTATTTGCAGATTTGCTCTCATAAATTTACTTAAAGGTATATATTTACTTCTTTATTACTTGCCTTTTTTCTGTATTCAAAATTTTATCCGGTGGCTCAATATTACGACCGAATATCGGTATATAAAAGACCATAGTCAAATAAAAGCACCTGCTATGGTTGTAATCACGTTGTTGTATATGAAGATTTTATTAGTACGTAGTTCTCCAGCAGGCACATGCATACGTTGATGTTTAAAGATAAAGTTGCTTCAAACAGGTGATCGATGATCGTCTACGTAAATGTTTTTTTTTTTTTTTTTTGTATTAATTGTTGGTGTTTTGTGGGTATTTTTTATTGTGTTGTTTTGTATTGTATTTATAGCGTGGTATTGGTTAAACGTTAAAAATATACAACGATTTGAAAAATTTTTAATTCTTAGAAATTCTTTGGATTTGCATTATTTTTTTACAATTATATTTTTTCACACATTTGTTGGAATTATTATTATTATTTTTGTTTTGTTTTCGGTTACACTTGTATAATTTTATTTTACTTCTTCATGTGGATTTTATTATGGAACCTTAAAATTTTTAAAACTAATGAATATTTATTTAACTTTTTCCTGTATGCTTTAATCGCCGGTTTATCGATATCGAACCTGTACGAGCGTTCCCATAAATACATTCAAAACAAACAAAAAAATTTTGACATTTGTTTTTGTTGTAAATGTATTTATATGAACGGTTCGAACATGTTCGATAACGTTAAACTGGCATTTAAATTGTTTTTTGTTTGTTTTATCTTTTATTCCCATTTCTTCGAAAATTATTTTCTTTTAAAAAGTATGTACATAATTGTTTAAGTGTCACGTTGTGTTTTTATGATTTTACCGTATATTTTTTTTTATCAATAAAGTCTCATGATAATAGTTATACGTTTTACAACCACCGCACACCTCTGGCAACTGTTATGAAATCTGTAGTAAATTGCAGTTGCTGTTTTAGATACGAGTGTGTAAGTACCCTACACGTCGCTACCTTAAAATATAAATGCTCTACATGCAGAAAACCGAAACTTAGGAAACATAATTAATTTATACACTGAGAGAAAATTCATTCTTGCGGGTAATGAAAGGACTTCGTTAAATGCTTTTCACTATAGGACTGAGCAATTTTGTTTCTACAATAAAAAAATCATTCACGGAACGAACTTTTTCATTTCAGTTTCTTTTCCCTTTTATTGCGTTGTAGTCCTGAACATTTTTGAAGAAGACAATAAAACTAAAGTTGAAGACTTATTGGCTGTGGAACATACCATAGTTTTCACCACGACGCTCATCAGCAAACAAATTGCTTTCATTTTACTACACATTTTGTTATGTTAGTTTTACATTTTAGCTTTTTTTCTCTATGAATGATTTTCATTTGAGTTAGGTTGATTGGAGGTGTATGTTAGCCCATGTCTTGCGACATACACTTAAGCCAGTGAAGGCTTGTTGTGAGCTGCGTGTATTTAACCACAAATGTGAATGACGCATAGGTCTATAGGTACTCCGTGTCATTCACCAAGTTCCTTAATTTCCTGCAATATATGCCCCTTAATTGGGTTTAGTTGTGGTTAAGTGTCTATAATATTCGTTTAAGTGCGCAATAAAAATCATTTAACCGAGCATCACATAATTGACTTATCGCTTAATTGCTTCAAAGCACAATTTACTGAGCATGATTTTGTTGATTGTATGCATTCGAAAAATCTTAATAGACAGGTACCTATTCGTTTTGATGTTCACTCAACTAAAATTCGTTGTGTCTATCTGTCTGTCTTCAGACGAAAAACTCATTGTCTTAATGCCACTAGTATTTATGAGGGTGGCTTTTGTTCAGAAGCGTGGCTGCTTTGTATGTGTGGTTTGCAACCAACACACTGCTTTTTTTTGCTTTGTTTTAAAACGTACTCAAAATATTTTAACAGATCAACAAATATTAAAAAAAAAATATCTAAAATAAAACAGAGATAAGCATGGAAAAGAAAGATCATGTTAAAATAAAATCCACCTTAAAATAATTTATAAAAACGAGGCTGAAAACCAAAAATACTCTAGAAATGCGGGCAAAAACAAATCACCACAAAAATACAAAAACTTTCAAATTGAATTGATGCTCTCATGTGGCACAGCGTTGCCACAGTTTTTTTTTGTAGTTTAAAAAATGTTCAGGGATGTAACAGTTATAGCATAAAAGTAAAAAAAAGCATATTTATGGCTCGATGGCCGATATCAACCAAACTTCATTAGTATTGCCAAAAAAAATTATTAGATATGGCAGCTAGTTCCTCAAACCTTTGCTTGCTATGTGGCTTTTTGAAATACAATAGGCAAAAAATAAAAACAGTTTGTAAAATTAATTGATTCTTAAAAATCAACTCAGCGATATGGAACCTCTTCGTTATTTTGCTTAAATACATTGAACACAAATTTGAAAATTTAGTTTTTCTTTGATATTTGTGCAAACAAACAAACGAACAGATTCGACATCGATGTACTAAAAATATTTAATATAATTATTTTCTTGTCCAGAAGAAGCTACCCGAAGGAGAGCGAAATATCGACAAGAATATTGAATAAATAAAAAAACATATATGCACTTATGATAAAAAAGACCTGAAACTCAAGAAAATAATAAACCAAATATTGAACTAAAAATAATTTAAATAACTATTTGCGTTATTTTGCTTTTCACAATAAATTCCCATTTTTTCCTCTTCGAAAAAAGAAATTTTATGTTTTTTGCAAAAATTATGATAATTAAAGAGCACAAATAATGCAAAACTATGACTTGAGCTGGGGTACAACTAGCTGCTATGAAGCTGCAACTGCATTTATGACCAAGACGAGTGCTGATGAGATGTGTCACAGCTTCGAAACAGCTAGTTGTACCCCAGCTCAAGTCATAATTTGCTTTATTTGTGACCATCTATAAATATCAGTCATAGTAATCATTTCAGTTAAAGCCCATCTAAAATAAACTGTAAAATTTAAAGTTCAAAAATCATAAAAAAATTATTTTTCCTTGCATAATTATTATAGAAAATACACTGGTTTTTTTTTGCATTATCAGTGATGACATTGCCAATAAAAATTATTCAAGAAACATTTAAATGAATAATTTTATCGGACTTTCTAGATCGATTTTTACTTCTTCAACATTGAGAAAGATTTTTCATGATAAAATTGGAGTGGTCAACACGTTTAAAGAAGACAAGAAAAGTAAAGTTGAAGAATTATTGGCTGGAGAGCATACCATGGCTTTTTCACGCTCATCACCTTCGAAAGTCCCCCAGTCCCAAAGTGCTTTGAACCTAGGTCATAATTAATTCTATACTGGATTCTTAAGCAGCAGCGTTTAGCCATTCTACTACCTGAGCTATTCGTTGCTGACTATATCTATATTTAATCTTATGGATCAATTTTCCATTCTATCACTGTGCCTTTCTGTTGATTGAAATATAATTTGTATACTCTCACCAACATCCAATTGATTTTTGCGTTTGTTGCTTTTCTGCCGGACCCAGCGTCAACTTTAGACATTGTCTTCCAAATTTTTTTCTCTTATTTATAAGTAATTGGGACATTTTCTTCGGTCTTAATCTCACTAAAGTATTAAAACCTGCATTTCTAAGAAAAAGTGCAACATTAAATATATAAAAAAACGGCATTATTATACCAACTTCAAAACTAAATATAAAATGCCAGCTCCACGATGTTACTCAACATCGTTCGCTCGCATAAAAATACAGAAAACAAAAAAAAAATAATATAATTTTTTTTTTTATTACAACAATGTAACTAAGCGAGCGAGCGATATCGGGTGACATCGTGGGCCTGGCAGAAAGTTTAAATCTTAGATATTTTATTTACGTTCATTGGGCTCAAATTCATTTTTAAAGTTATTGTTGTAATTGATGTTACTTAAACAAAGAAAACAAAATTTTAAAAATTATGCTGGGGGACAACTTGCTGCTTCGAAGCCATTACACCTCTCATCAGCTCCTATATTTAAAGACAGGAACTCATGCTTTCTATAGTGACACTCAAGCCGCTCATCTACATCTGAGTGATGCTAGTGGTCCCCCAGCTAAACGTTTTAAATGTTGTTTTCTTTGTTTCAGTAATATACAAATTACTGATAGCTAAATTTAGGATTTTGTTGGCTGCACTTAGCAACAACATTTTATAATTGCAAATTTCAAACCTGAGAATGATTCTTAAATAACCGAAATCTTTTGTTTTGAGGAATCTAAAGTTTTAAATTATGATAACTTATCGCTAAATGGAGACCACTTATCGCTAAATGCTAGCTATCAGCAAGTTGTAATAACGGGCCTAAAAAGCTTTAATTTAATCCTTAATAGCGAGGCAAAAAAAAAACTTAAAAAAAACATTGAGCTTAAACGTGCTTCTAGAAAATGTTCTAAAAATCTAATCCAATTTTAGTTTATACTATGTATGCAGCCACTTGGGCTGCTTGAATTCGAATCAGGGAGTTGTCCATTTATTTTAAAGAATCTTCTGATTTCCTTGATAAATCTTTAATTTCTTTGGTAGAAAAATCTGTGGACCGTTTCAAAACATCAACAGTAATTTTTTTTACAAATATTTTATATGCATGTAATATAAAATAGTATTTAGAAAATGTTTATAAAAACCGAAACGATCTAAAACTTTTTGAAATTATTTGAATTCCTTGAATAATGATAAAAAAAATAGAAATTTAATGCAAATGTGTATTCCAAAACTGTAACTGCCTGGCATCTCCACACATGCCAATGTGGTTTAAAGTAGATTTTTTCACTTATTTTCAATTTATAAAAATACAAAAAAAAAAAAATAAAACAATTTTTCAAGCGTTTTAAAATAGGCACAAGAAAAAACAAACGTGGCTTAAAAATTATCTTGATTTCATAACAAAAAAAAAAAAAATAATAATAATATGACAGCAGGCAATAACACTCGGTAGTTTCTACCACATAATCATTTTTATGAGTATAATTAAGTAATTGTTGCTGCTTTTTTTTCTCGTTTAAGAAAAAGAGTAAAGTACAAAAAAGAAGTTTAAAAATTAAATAGAAATAAAATAATAATAACAAATGACGTCAAGGTAAATTATGTTTTGTGGTAAGGGAGATATTAGGATTGAAAATAAGAACAACGAAAGCTATTTAAGATGAGGTTACCAGATGTTAAAATTGTTGCATAGAAAAATAATTTTTATAAATTTTCTTCTATCATCGGAAGCAGCCGCTATCCGGCCCCTGGGGAAGTACAACGAGTGACCCACCCCTCATTAATTTTCCTTTCTCAGCAGTTTTTCCGCATATATGAACCGCCTACTTTCGCTTCTTAGGGAACCAATAAAACACATACACAATAAAACACATTTATTTGTTTTTAAGGAGTTTCCAATTATGAATTCTAATTTATATCATTGTTCTGACTTTTTACCAGTCAGGCTGACATTGAACTGTTTAAATGATTGCTTATTGTTGGTAATATAAATTTAAAAAAATGAAAGGCCATTTTAGCTGAGTGTGGCTATCCTGATAGTTCATACAGTCGTGTGCATACAGTCCAACGGAGTAGAAAGAACTCAGTTTTGATATTTAGTTGGAGTACAGTTAGTTGTTCCTTAAGTGTTTTTTTTTTTTTTTAATTAAGAGCCTGTAGTTATAATTTTATATCACATATATAACTATAAAATTGAAATAATGCTGAAAAATCGCTAGACCCAACGCAAAATTTGAAGGCGTTGTCATCACTGATACAATAGCACAACACAAATACCAATTACAAATCAGTTGGCTGTTGTTGAGTGGAATATATGTATTCCAATCAAGAGAAAAATACACTTCTCGTCAGCACCTGTCCTTGAACTCAGGAGCTCGTGTTTCTAAAGCGATACTCATGCTGTATATTTTCTTTCTAAATTTTTTAATTTAAATAAATTTATAGTAATTTTGTGCACCTGTATGAAAAAAACCGAATATTAGTGAGGCGTGAATTTTGTTAACTTTTTACTTTTTTGTCTTTTTAAGTATTTTTTTTTTTATTAATGCTTTTAACTCTATGAATAAATTAATTTGATCTCAAGCAATATACTTTTGTTTCCAAAATATAAAACTCTGAGTTTCATTCGCCTTTTGTTGAAATTTTGATTTCAATAATTCGAAAAAAATATACCGAATATTAATGGGAGTCACTGTATATGAAACACAGTTTTGATTGAGCTTGACTGTAGTAAGTCAAGTTTAACTTGCAATTAAATTAGTTTTAGCCCTAATTGATTTTTTGTCCATTAGAGTTATTGTTTTACTTTAGTGTATTTTGAAAAAAATCATTTATTTTTCTTTATTACTTTGATAAATATTTATTAACATGATTTTAGTAAAATTATTTTTTTTAAAGCATTTCTTTGCTTTGGAAAATTGGTTTACATCTATATATACGGCAGATATGTCTTTATTCATTTATTATTATTATTATTATTATTATTATTGTTTATTTAGTGCAATTAAAAAAATTAAATTTAAATCTCCTCGGCGTAATTTTTCACACAGTCTGGCCACTTTCTCAACTTGGAATTCTACGTAAATTTTTTTTAATTCCTACAACTTTTTATTTTATAGTATAACATTTATACAAACGCGTTTATTGTATCTTTCGTAGATACGTTTTTATTTATTTTAGATATATGTATATTTTTGCTAGAATATGTATGTATGTATATACATATGTATGTGGGTATATCATTTCTTTTTTTTTTAATTTTGCAAAAATTATTAAATTAAAAATTTCACATTCAAGAAATTATTTGGTTTTTGATAACATTTTTTTTTTTAACAACGTACAGAAACTTCGTTTCTTCTTTTTAACAATAAAACAAGAGAAACACAAAAACCAAAGGAAAAACTGCTAAATTATAAGCAAAATAAAAAACAAACAATAGCAACAATTGTGGCGTACAAGTACGTTTACATGTGTGTACCAACGTTTGAACTCATTTATTGTTATTAAAAAATGATAATGGATTTGTTGTTTTCTCATATCAATATTGTTCCGAAAACCATTTAAAATTTCGTATTGCGAACGTTACTTGTAATGATTTTTATTTTAAATTTTTCTAAACCACACTGCCGTACCACCGTTACCGAACAGCTGAGAATTTGCACGTCTACTAAATAATGTTTCTCCCAGCTTGGTAACTTGGGGCCTCCATTTTCCCCCTCAAAAGTCTAATTACACAGTGAAACACATTGAAAAAATGATAAATAATATTTAAAAAAAAATTAAATTATGGTTTAAGATGAGAGCAATATGTATGTTACGCTCAAACAATACATTCGTATTGAGCAGTGTTACCAGGTGTCGTTAAAAAATGATGGCGCATGCAAACAGAGATATGTAGCTATTGTTTTTTATATTAAAATAAATTGCATTCTCAATTATTTTCTTGGGCTTGAGTTCGAGTTTACTTCCTCAGAATTGATTGAGTTTTTTTTTGTGAATAAGTTGTAACGAATGGCTTCGAGCCCGGGTCCTGACTAATTGTATGCTGTTTTTAAGCACCAGCCATCCTACTATAGCAGTGTGGATACTGATGAGCGTCCTGGTGGACGTGAAATAGTCAGCCATTAAGTCCTCAACTTTCTTTTTCTTTTCTTCTTTAAAAGAGTTGATCACTTCAATTTTATCAAAAAAAAAAAAAAAAAACAATTTTTTTTGCTAACACCAAAAGTATGCTACTTAAAAACGTTTTGCAATTAATTAGCAAATGGGTGAAACAGCTATGGCATATTCTTCAGCCAGTAAGGCTTCAACGTTACTCTTTTTATCTTCTTCGAAAATCTTGAATTTTACAAAAAAAAAAAAAAACAAAATCTCTTAATTCTACTTCCTTAAAACAAACTAAAAACCCAATAATATAATTAAAAAAAGTTTTCGCTTTGGCAACATTGTTCAAAGAGCATCATATTACCAATAGAATGTGAACATTGTGTTCAGAGACTTGGTGACATTAATACTTTCAAGCTTTTGTTAAAAAAAAAACAACAACTGCTAACAAAGCTGTTTTGGCCATGCTAACACTAACACATCCAGACTGGTTGCGAGAGTGTTAATTCACTAACACTAAGTAGGTGTTGTGGGAATATTAACAGTCAATGCTAAAATAACAACAACTACATATGTACATATATGATATCCACACATGCATAATAAAGTCAACAACTTTATGTTTAGCGTTGCCAGGTTGTTCTTTATGATTTAATTTCCAAATTTTATTATTCTTCAATGAAAATTGAGAGTGCCAACAAAATGTGCAAAACTTATTTTTATTCTTATTAAATCGAAATATATTACCATCAGGTAACAAGAACAGTTTTAAAAAATTTCAAAAAACGATAAAGTCATATGGTATATCAAATTTATATTAAGTTTGTTCCCGTACTTTTTGAGCAAAGTTCGGTAAAAAAAGCACAAAAGTACGGGAACACCAAAAACCATATTTCAAGTCCAAAAACTAACATATGGTCTATTTTGCTGCGGTAATGAAAATTTGGGAAGATAAAATGTTTTTTTTTTTGGATGCATTTATTTTTTAAAGCGCCTCGTAGGTATTTTTATATGAAATACTAATTGAAACACATCAAAATTGTTGTTATGTTGGTTGATTCAGTTGAATTTTTTTGTTTATTATTGCTTACTTTTTGCAACAGCTGACTGTTTAACTACTTGTCCAAACTAGCCCGAAGAAAAAGTGCGGGCTGTTTCGTGCAAGAAGTACAAGAATAGTTTTCTCTCAAAAGCTGTGTCACTACTTGGCCGAACTTTGAGTACGATAACAGTTTTCGTGCAAATTGGAATCCCGCCGGCTCCCAATGTTGAGTACGGGAACAAACTTATTGTATTAGTTTTCGTTTGTATAAAGCATTGCCCCTTCAGTGAAATGGGTTGAACCATTTCGACGGTAGTATGGAACCCTGCTGTGAGAGTCAGTCTCGCACTTGCCTGAATTTATTTCACAATTTAATGAGTCCCCCAATGATCATACATATAAAATACTCAACTAAGATATCCTGATCTCTTAATAAAAACTTTTATTTCCAAATGAGTTCACCCAATTTGTTTGGAATCAATCTTTACAGGCAATACTTGATATGTGCATACATATGTATGTATGTATGTATGTATGTATGTATGTATGTATGTATGTATGTATGTATGTATGTATGTATGTATGTATGTATGTATGTATGTATGTATGTATGTATGTATGTATGTATGTATGTCTATACTCGTATGTATGCATGTACGTATGTACATATGTATGTGCACATATTGATTGTTATTTTTAGCTGGAAACTGTCGCACAAGTTAGACGTGTTTTGTTCCAGCTAAACAAAGACTAAAAAATAGGGGGAGTGAGAAGGAGCCAGAGTGCAAATACCTATTGCAAACAAATTAACTTGAGAGTGTTAGAATAAATAAACAAAATTGTATAAAAGGGAAACTTTCTTGCGAATGTTTTTTTTTTTTTTTGTGTATATGTAAATGTATGTGCAAGTGCTTAAGAATAGCAGAAACGTGTAAAAGAAAAGTATTAAATGGAGCTATTGCACATGCTCATTCTTGTCCTGACAGTTTATGAATGGACGTTTTTTCCACTATGGCTTATTTAGTAGGGATTCTCAATTCAAATATTAAGTTATAAATTACTTGGGAAAGTGTGAATTTCACAAACAAATTTTTATGAATTTTATTGATTAAACTTTTAGGTTTGAAAAATGGCTTACGACAAATTACTTGGAACTTTTTGCATCGTATTCACCAATTATTTCGTACATAAAAAACAGCTCAGGCCGTTCGTTGGTCTCATGCAGAAAAGCTCTAACTCACATTTTTTCATTCACAGGTCTTTGCATATTTCAATATAAGATACTTCAATTAAAATATGAATTTAATTATTTATTTGCTTTAAGAGCCAACTGAAATGTATTAATTTAGGTCCAAAAATTAACCTTTTTAAAAAATGTTTGCTGTCTTTTTCAGCTGTCTATATGCCGACGACAATTCGTTAGCACCAACAAAGTGTCGTCGGCATATAGACAGCTGAAAAAGACAGCAAATATTTTTCAAAAAGGTTCATTTTTGGACCTAAATTAATATCCTTCAATTAATCAAAATATGCAAAAAAAATTCGAGATTGGCAAAAATGCGATTTAGTAGGGCCCTTCTTCATGAGACCATATGTACGAGTATGTATGTATATAAAATTCTTTAAAAGCCAAAAGAAAAAAGTAAAGTCGAAGACTTACTGGCTGTGGTACTTATCATTTCTGTTTTCCGTCCACCAGGACGCTCAACAGCACCCAAATGTGCTGACGTGGTGGACATGAAACAGCCATGATATTTACCCCAGCCAGGGTGTAGGTAGAGAAGTCAAATAATTGTTTCTCCCTAATATTCTTTCCAAACGCAACGATCTTTTTGGTGCTCCCATACAAAAAATAAAATTGAAAATCAGACCACTCGAAAATTATATTTCTGATATGTTGCAGTGGAATTTAATTTCTTCCATGGCACCAAAGTTTTAAAATTTATAGAAACAAAAAAAAAATCACACTTCGTCATATGATGGATGCCGTTTCAAAAGCAATATCGAAAAATGTTTGTCGAATGCCGTAATTCCTGAGCGGAATTACGGCATTGGTGATCGCATGACTTCCGTTACGTACGCTGAATGTTTGTTGGTTATTTTGTTTTTGTTTCACTTTATTTTTACTCGACAGTTCATTGGATCACGAATGCCGCAATTCGGCCCCTGGCTCACGCTGACCTTGCATGGTCTTTAAAGATATGCCTGTATTTTCTCACGAAAAGAGCAGTAAATATTTTATGTAAAGATATACCGTAGCGTATAACATGTATCTACTATTAATCACTCCAGATCGCCCGAAATTATTGTCTCAGTATGTGAATTGCAGCCGTGCAAAACCAGAACCGATCTCTACTTGTATGTATATATTAACCATACGCTATACATTCCTGAAGCTCCATTAAAATGTTCATCGTTATCGAACCTCTTCGCTCGTTCTCATGATTATATTAAAAAAAAAAAAAAAACTGTTTTTTTAGATTTGTTTCAAATTCGTTCGATAACGATGAACTGAAAGTAAATATCCGAGCACTTACATCCATTTCTAGTTTACATGGAGTAATCTGAAGTTTAAGGAATTGTTCATTATTTTACGTTTTGTAAAAACAAAATAATTATTTCGGATTTCATGTGCGAAAATTGTAAGCTTTTGTAGTTTTAGAATGCGCATAAAAAATAATACACATATCCATACAGGTCTGTTCTGAAAATCATTTTAACTGAAATCGCGTGATTTCTAAAGAAAAATTGCATTAAAAATCTGACTTTATGCAGATCTTTTATTATCCTTTTACAGCTAAATCGTTTAAAATGGCATTCGAAATTCCACTGATAACATGAAATATTATCTTATGGAAGTAGTGTTCATTTAAAATCACATAATTTGAAGAACAAGCCCGATAATCCTGTAATTTATTTCGAAACATCTGAATTTCGATAATATATGATCGATAAAATAATACGTATTATTGCATAATAAATATTTTTTGTTCGAATAATAAATATTTTTGCTACTTGTTACAAAAAAAAATGTGAACTTATTCTTACACTTTTTGCTGTTTACTTCATTAAAAATATCTGCCGTAGTCATTAAAAATGATAAAATGTTAATGAGTCACCCCTTTAAAATGATAGTTTTGTTTTTTTTTTTTAGTAAGGTATGCGAAAAATGCTACGACAGCACTAACAATTTGATAAGAATGTTTTAAAGAAGTGTATGCATGTGTGTGTGTGTGTGTGTGTGTGTGTTTGTGACTTACCTTCTTTGTATGTTATCCGTTTGATCGTGATACAAATTCGGGCTGCTGCCATGACGCTGATGTTTATACGATGCTAAGGCAATTTGTGATGCTAATTTTGAGGCGGTTACAAGATCTTCACGACTTTTGCTCAAACTTTCACTATAGGGATGCATGTTCCAAATATATTTTAGGTGATTTTTCTCATTGTTAGAAAAATTCAATTAAAACTGAAAATTGAAGAGAAAAACTTATTTAAGATAGAACATTTTAAAGAAAATTTTAAAGAAATTTTTCAAAAACAAAATGTCTCACTTTTATAACCCCCCATTTACACATGCAAGTAACTTGTTGCAAGTTGTGTGTACAGAAGCTCTTGCTACTTGCTTACACAAGCAAGTGCAAGCTCATTTTTAAAATGTCGCCAAAGAAAATGGTCTTAAAGAAAATTGCTTTACTTCACAAAATAAAATAATTAAATGAAAACAATAATAATAATAAAACAATTATGCAAAAAAAAACTGCAAAATCACTGTTTCACTTTTTTACATTTAAAAATCACTATTTTTTTTACTTTTTTGTGTATTGTTTATCCTGTTTTTGGCTGTCTACATGATTTTTTAATGGCTGGGTTGCCATTCGTATTGTCATACGAACTGTTATGGGGAAGCAAAGTTTTTTTTTATCAAATAAATAGTAAATTTATATTGAGACTCCTTGAATGTTAAAACACGTAAGATTAAATAACCAAACACAATTTTGTGCTGAAGGCCTAAGTTGCCATTGCCGAAAATGTTAGCTTTTAATTTTAATTATAAGGCTAATATATAAATAATAATAATAATATTGAGACTCCATAAAAGTAATATTTTACTGCAACTTTTTTTATATTTTATTTTATTTTTCGGTATGTAAGATCAAGAATAATCATTCCTTGTAAGTTATCTGTTAAAATTAAAATATGAACTTTATAAGGTAACACTGTTTTTGCTTTTTGTCATTTTACCGACATGCAAGTAAAAAAAAAAATTACTGGCAATCAAAATCTCTTGCAAGTGAGCGCGCAACTTGCAGAAGTATGAGGGTATTAGTTTAAAAAAATTCAATGTATTGAGTTACTTGCACTTGCACTTGCGTGTGTAAATGGGGTTTACAAAAAATCTATATACATATATAAAATTAAGTGGCAAAACTTCCTGTTCGCATACTCCTCCTAGACGGCTTGCCCGATTTCAATGAAATTTTTAGGAGTGATAGGGTGCACATAAGAAATTTAATGTGTGTATCTTTGCGCGTTTTGGAAAAACAAAAAAAAAAAGAGTTTTAATCGATTTAGGTGTAGCGCAGCGCACCGGGTAAGAGCTATTCTAGATCAAAACGATTTGTTTTTTAAAAAATTGATGTTATTATTGTATTATTTACTTTTCATTTCATAGTTTGCTTAATATCCTAATCGCTTGATATATCGTGCAGGACAACGTCTGTTATCGCGGTTTTGCAACGGAAACAGACTTGCAGTCAAAATTAAATTTGAATGCAGAACAACGTTTGCCGGGTCAGCTAGTAAATATATATTTCCCCTTTACATTAATCGTGCCTGAGTTAATTTTATATCAATGTTGTGATTAATATTAATTAAACGGGACAAAGGAAACATGAAAAATCACAGGAAAAACATTGATATCCGAAAGCTATTCGATCAATAATCACTTGTGCTACCAAGTTCACTTTGCTCAAGAGCAAAAACTCGTGAGAAAATGTTGACGCGAATTGAGATGCGCCCATCTGTAATGCATTCGCCTTGACATCAGCTATATTGTCATTTCCACCTGTTTGGAATTTTCATTGTGATTTTAATTTTAAAATATTAACAAAGAACACTACAATTTCCACTCGATATCAAATTTGTTTGAATTTTTGAAACGTATACAAACAACTATTTTATTTACAAAAATTATATGAAAAACTAATAATGTCGTAAGCATTTATTGTCTTGACATTAATTTTCTCATATTTCCTGCAATTCTCTGTCTATTCGTTACAGTGATGCTGTAGAAGATGCTAAACCCTCTGTAGGTAAATTTTTCAATTATCATTGGAAAGGAGTTGTTAGCCTGCTCGTACCTTTGGTGCTGTTGCCAATACCATTGCTAAATGAAGGAACTGTAAGTTCAACAAGAATGTTTTTCAAAGCATTTCATAAATAATTATTTTTCTTTATTCTGCTTTTTACAGGAATTTCGTTGCATGTATTTGATATTGATTTGCTGTTTCTATTGGATTACAGAATGTATACCTTTGTATGTTACATCGTTGATACCATTGTTTGCGCTACCACTAATGGGAATTTTGGTAAGTCATTATTATTCACATTATATTTTGTATATTCTGAAACTGCTATTGAAATGATGGTACATAAAGGCAAATGGAAATGCAAAAAAACATTTTTTTGAAAATCGTCAAAACAAAACACAATTTAATAGAGAAAAAAAAGCAATTTTATATTAATTCGACAACTAAATCTATAAGAAATTTAAATGAAATTGAAACATCGAAAATCGGTTTTTTCAGCTCTGCAAATCTTCAAGAGTTTGTAAAAGACTAAAAGAAATAGTAGTCGAGTTTTCTTTAGTCTATTTCAAGCTCAAGAACGAATTCGACAGCCGAACTAAATACCATTGCTTTGGCCGATACGTATGATTGATATGTTAGAGTGTATTAAATTATATTACGTATACAAATGTATGTCTGTTTGCATTATTTTTAAGTGACCAGTAGAGTGCTCCTTATTTGTAGGGGTAAATTTTTTCTAGGGACATTAAGATAAGAAGAGTATATATGACATATCTATGTGGATTTATATTCAGACTATAAAGATATTCAGTAATCATTTGAATAAAAATATATTCCACATACATATGTGACATAGACATAAGACAGGTTAAAGAAGAAAAACGAATTGGGATCAGTCGAACACTTGATTCCTCCAGGCCCATCATGAGATTAGTTAGGAAAGTGGAAGAAAAAGTTTTCGAGACAGTTTTTTACTGGAGCCTTCCCCCCCCCTAAGAAGCGGTGATAATTGGTGGCTGTATTCTGAAATACTGTTTGAAAAAATAAGCTAGGGCTCCAGTCATGCATTTGACTCGTTCAGAAGCACTCTGGGCCTAGTTAAGATGATAGAGAAATATATCTATAACTATTTTTGTACAGAGGGGCGATAGAGGCTTGATTTATCCGGAAAAAAATCGAGAAAAAATTATATGGGTCGGCCTTACATTTCACATCTCTATGGGTAAAATTTTTATAAAAATTTTTTTGTGTGCTTGCGTAGAAGCCTGGAGTAGAGTTGTTCTGGGAAAATGGCAGATATTAAAAAATTAATGGGAGTCGGTCACACCAGGACCATTAGGAACATTTAGAAAAATATTTTTGTGTGGGAGCTCTCTAAAGAGTTAATATATTACCAAATAATTTCTAAGATTGAAAATTAATGCAAATTTGACTTCTCTAGCGGCACCATTAGACGAATTATGACGTTGGGGGGGAACATTTTTAAAAATATTCTATTTGTATAGGAGCCTCTCCAAAGAAAAAATGTTGCCAAGAAAAAGTTAATGGTGATCAGTCATAGGTTGCACGCTCCTCCTAGGAGAGTGCCAAGGGCAGTTCTAAAAGGTTTCGTGATTTTTTAACCCTTTTTCTTACCAATTTTAACCTTGAGACGTATCTTAACCAGCACCGATTTACCGGAATTTTTTCAGGATACTTTTTTAAGGGAGTGAGACTGGGAAAAATTAAATATTTTGTGTTAAGGGTGACCCTAATGATCATACAATTTACTTATTTAGAGGTATGGTGGAGCTAGTTAGGACGACGTCGGAAAATTTATGAAAAATCGTAATTTTGTATGGGAATATAGGTAAAGAGAGCCCATAAAAAAAGGGGTTTGTTCTAATAAAATGTTGAGACAGGAAAACTTAGAGAAATTTGGGAGCAATTTCTACAACTATTTTGTATTGGTGTCCTCCTAAAGAGGAAAGAAAATGTCTTCAAATGAAAACTAATGGCGGTTTGTAATGCACATTACTCGTAAGGCAGAAAATGTATAAACATTTTATTTTTATATGGAAGCATCCACAACGAATAGAGATACTGTTCCATGTAAAAATAAAATTTTTATAAATTTTCTCCCTATCGTCCTCACGAGCCCCAGTGAGCCTCTAGAGCAGTCAGTCATGTGTATCACTACCACTCATTGCTTTTCATTTCACGAAATTTTTAAATAAAATATATTTTTTTTTTTTTTTTGTAAGACTTTAAATCTATTTCAATACAATCTTATTACAGTTCTCGAAAGTCGTAGAATTTATAAAACACTAAAGGAAAAATGCTGAGGCAAAATCGTCACATTCGTGATTGAACGAATTCCTTCGCTTACGTTGTGTGTTTGTTGTTTATTTTGTTTTTGTTTTAAATTCGATATCGACAGCAACGATTTGGCCCCTGAACTAGCTCTAGTCTTTTCTAAACTCTTGAAGAATTCAAGGAGTTTGTAAGATACTTCATAAAAAGTATTCAAATTGGCTTTAGTCTGTTCCGAGTTCCAAAACATTTCGAAAATCGTAATAAGCATAAATAATTATTCGAAATTAAAAAAGCGAAAGTTTCGAAATTACTTTGATTATGTCAAACTCACAATGAAAATAATTGTGCTTACTTGCGGTTTTCGAATTGTTCGAGAGTTTTGAGAAGACTAAAGAATATTCGAGTACTTTTTCATTAGTCCTGTACATACTGTCGAATATCTCGAGAACCATGATTTATTACTTTTATTTATTAGTTTTAGTCGAACTTTTATGGTTTACAATTGTTAAATCACATACATATTTAATGGGCTTTAGTTCGGTGTTATTTCTTCCAAAAACAATGTTAAATTTACTTAAGTCTTAATGTGTATTGCTGAAATTCAAATATTATTTTAGGATTCGGAATCGACCTGCATGCAATATTTCAAAGACACTTTGGTCATGTTTTTGGGTGGTTTGATAGTGGCTCTATCGGTCGAATACTGTAATCTGCACAAACGTATGGCCTTAAAAACTATTCTCATTGTAGGCTGCAGTCCAAGGCGGTAAATTATTGCTAAAAATGATTATACATTCTGTTGTCCGGCATTCAAAATTTTTTGTTCCAGTTTACATTTTGGCTTAACTTGTGTAACAAGTTTCATTTCTCTGTGGATTTCAAATTCGGCTTCAACTGCCATGATGTGTCCCATTATTAAAGCAGTTCTGGAGGAATTGGAAGCGGTAAAGCAAGTGGCTTAGATTCACAATTCGTTTCATTTATTTGGGAAAAATTTCAGGCCAAAGTTATTGAAACGTATATGGATGAAAGTGAAGCACCCGCTGTGGATGGCAAAAAACATCCCTCTAAAGTGGCCATGGGTTTCTATTTCGGTGTGGCGTATGGTGCTACAATAGGTGGCTGTGGTACTCTGATAGGAACTGGCACTAATTTGACACTGAAAGGAATCTATGAAAAGTATCAAACGTTTGAGTTATTTAAAGTGATTGTTTATCTTTCAAACGTTTACAAATTCTAGTCGCTTCCCCGAGGCCACCGATGCCATTGATTTTCCCAAGTTCATGGCCTGGAGTATACCCATGGTTTTGGTGGATACTTTATTGCTTTATATCTGCTTACAGATCACCCATTTTGGTTTGTTTCGCCCCAAAAGTAAAGAAGGTTTAGCTGTAGCCCAGGGAGCTGCAGCTGTTGATACCGTGAAGGCGGTCGTTTTGCAAAAATATCAAGAATTGGGTCCCATGAGTGTCCATGAATGGCAGGTGTTGTGGTGGTTTGTGTGCATGGTGTTATTATTGTTTACCCGCTCGCCCGGTTTCATGACCGGTTGGGGAGACTTTTTGAATGCAGTGTAAATATTTTTCTGTGGCCTATTTTCAAAAATTTATGCCACCGATTTCTTTTTTAGTCCCATAAAATCCTCTTGTCCAGTTATGTTAAGTGTGCTTTGCCTATTCCTGTTTCCTATGACTTGTTTCTATTGTAGCCATCTTAAGTCTGAAGGTCTGTTAAAAATATTGGAACTGCCACAAAAATCGTTTAATTATAAATGAAATCGATTTCAGGTCCCTACCCCACTGTACGAGAAAAGGCTCTCATATCTTGGGATTTTGTCAACAAAAATACACCCTGGGGTTTGGTGTTTCTTTTGGGTAAAAATTGGGGATTTTTTGTTTCGTTTTCTTTGTGTCGGGTGAACTTTCTTAAAAAACGCAGTTTTTGGCTCTCAAATACATTTTGAAAATAATTTTGAGAGTTAAATAAAACTGGCCGGAGTTGCAAACAGCGCATATCAGATACATACATATATGCTCGGTATCGGTATTTGAGAAAGAGAATTGAAAAATTTATCGCATTGATTTTAAAAATAAAACTTTTTTGCATTCCCCTGCAATTTTTCCTTTGGAAGAAATAACTTCAAGTTTTGTTCATGGCAAATTGAGTATAAGTAAAATGAAGCAAATTGAATTGCAACCACTTGTAATTGATCCGCCTTGCGTATTTGGACGAATCTACCTGTTATGGTTTCGCCTTGATTTGTTCTTCGTTATTGAGACGTTCACCCATTTTACATATTTCTAATATTTCACAGGCGGTGGTTTTGCTTTAGCCGAGGGCAGCATTAAGAGCGGCATGGCTGTTTTGCTAGCAAAAGCTATGCTTTTCTTAGAGCAATACCCGACTCTGGCTGTTCAAGCAGCTTCCATTATTTTTGCCGTATTTCTTACAAATTTCAGCGCTAATGTACCGATTTGCAATATTCTATTACCCATTCTAGCGGAATTGGTAAGTTTTATGGGGGGAAAATAATCGAATCGAAATTGATTTTATTTTTCTCTTGAGGCTGTTACCATTAAAATCAATCCCATAATGTTAATGTTTCCCGCTGGCATAGCTTGTAGCATGGCGTTTCATTTGCCAGTGGGTACACCACCCAATGCCATAATTTCCGCTTATGGTGGCATAAAAACAAAATACATGGTGAGTTTTATAAATCACAGTACATATATAAATCGTTATTCGTTACTGTTCTATAATTTGTAGGCTATTGCCGGCATTTTACCCACAATTTCTGCCATCGTCATGCTTTTAGTGAACGTTCAAACTATGCATTACATTGTCTATCCGAGTCGTGAATTTCCCGAATGGGCCAAAAGCATTCATGTGAATACAACCAGGAGTATTGTGTTTGAAGAAGAATTTGAATGAATTTGTGTAATTTTGTATTTAATTAATAAAAAAAAAATTCTTTTTCGCCCACACAAACAAAAATACATACATTATTTTCCACTTACAGCCAGCCACTTTTATACTGAAGCTTGTCCTTTAGATAAATTGTATGTATCTTTTATTTATATACTTCTTAACCGAAAGTATTTGAGTTGCTGGCGAAGAGACAGCCAGCCAGAAAGAGCATAAACAAAGAGAGTTGTAAGCTCTCAAAAGAGCGTGGGACGACATTCTCATATTCATTTAAGTTTGCAAGGATAACTGGCGTCATATGGTTTATCCACCAGTCAGTGTGCTTTTCTATTGGTTCAAATGTTTGTTGATATCCTTTAGCCTTTGACCTGTGTGCTGTTTGCAGTTTGTCGTCATAAAATAGTGGTGAGAAAGTTGAAATAGTCGCAAGTTAAATGCTTACGCTAATAATTACCCCCAAAAACACTATAGATGAGTGTGTGTACTGGTATATCCGCATACATACATTATTTAAAAAAAAATATTTCAATTATATTGTCGAAATCAATTTATGAAATAAACAAGATCATTTGCGCTTGATAGAAGTTGTTAGTTATTAATTGTACTCGACCCCTGTTCAGTTTAATATTATTTTATTTTATTATTTCGAGCTTCAAGTCTCTTTTAATTATTTGCTTTATTTGCCGATATTTCACTCTCCTTCGGACATACACAAATTTGCATTCTTAAATTTATATTCAGAACTAAACAAAATTCATATACGTTTTAGAAAAACTGCAGTTATTATTTTGGCCAGAAAACCCTTATTGAAAAAAAAATCAAGAAGGAAACTCGTAATTGTTATCAGGTATTCTTAAAGCTCGGATTTTATTGGGTAGTTAAACCTTCTTACATTATTACAACTTCCCTTTAATAAAAAGTGAGCGGTAACTTATGGAAAGAATAATGCAACCTGCAAACTAACGGGAGGGTTAGATTTGGATTTATATTTAATATATGAAATGATTAATTAATTGAAAAATTAATTTTTCATGCATTTACTCTTCCTCCAGACTTAAACCGTTCAACAGTGTTGCCACAAATTAGGAAAAAAAATTTTCGTACTGGTAAGTGGTAACAATGAAACTTGTTTACTGGCCAGCTTGTCCCTCAATTCGACTAAAAATACCTTTAGCTAACGTCGACCTTACCACCAAGTCGCAAAACAGCTTCTTGTTGATGGATTCGAACCCACAACCTTGCGTTTGTCAGGGAACTCAACCAACTCAGCCATCACCGACCCTCAAAGAAATTTAAGAAAAATTTAAGTTCATGGCTTGCACACGATCATTAAGAACCTAATCAAATCAATAAGGAATACCTTTTTGAAATAATTAATAAGACAATCTAAGAAAATCAGTAAGAAATATTTAACCCCTAATTCATAAAAATTATTACAGGCTTATAAGACGGTTATTTGACATATTTGTATGGAAAATCTGTCAAATAAGAGCTTTATAAACCTGTTATAATTTTTAGGAATTAGACGGTTAGAGTATACAATTTACAAGAAACTCCAATAGAATCAATAAGTTTTTCTCTATGGATTTTTTTTTTCTTGGTACCAAAACTAACAGAAACTGTGTAAAAGCAAATAAGAGTGCTATATTCAGTGGACTCTTAAATGTCATTCGCAATCAACACTTCTAACTCCCAGATCCCATTTATGGAAATCGATTTTGTGCTTTGTCTTTTGTACAGTTATTTCATTATTGCTACACTTCAGGGCGCTAAGAGCTATAATAAAATAATAACGTCCGCTTTTTGGCATCAAAACTTGTTTAAGTTCACATATAGGTCCAACTTCTTGAAAAATCGGCTATACATGGACCGAGGTCAAATACTATTATTTTAGCCTTTAAGTAAGCTTATTATATTATAACAACTATCTTGTGTCAATCATTGTTTGTTTTCGTGTTAAGGCCTAACTTCTTGAGAAATCGGTTTTCGTTATACATATCTCGGTTATGTAGGGTCTGATGTCAGAAATTTTCCTTTATCTTTTTTTTTTTGCTTTTAGTGACAATGCCAAATAATATAGATAGTGAGCCCAATCATGAATATTCTCAAGGAATTTTATTCCTACGGAAAATACGTTTCTCGATAAAAAAAATTCCTCCAATCATAAATTACCTGAGAAACAAAAAAATAAAAGTTGGTAATATCGAAATTTTTTATAGGAAAAAACAAAAAACATGTTTTTAAAATACCTATTTTTTCCTCCACCGACTATTTTGCCCCTTCGATGTGGCTAAAACAGGGAAGGTTAAAAAAAAATGTCCTAAGGAATTTATCAACATAATAAGAAAAATGGGAAAAGAGGAAAAACTCTCACGGAATTATCATTCATGGTTGGGCTGAGTATTTTAACCTTAAATAAAAAAAAGAATTAATTTCATACGGTTTTCGAACTATAGTTCAGTTATTTATGAGCCGATTTTGCTGAATTTGAATAGAAAGTACATGACACGATGCACAAATAGTTTGGCATTAAAGATTCTTTGTAATGACGTTTCGTCATTTTTTTCGCAAATAAAATGTTCGAATAGCCATAAACAAATGAAAAAACTAAAAAATATTGCTTTTCCACATTTTTTTTTTCTATAAAACTATCGCCTTTTATTGTAGAATGTTATAAGTCAAGTAGTTTTCTCAGAAACAGACGGACATCGCTTAATACCACATTTCAATATACATACATATGTAAATACTTTATGGGGTTGGAAACTAAAATTGAGGAAATTATAAGCGGAATGACAAACTTATATGTACATACCCTTAACACTTGTTGTACATATAGAATAGGTATAAAAAGTTGATAGAAGAAATAGGAAAACATAAAATATTAAAACTGGAACAACAGCAGATAGTTATGTAAAAAATCACAATTTTTAACCTATTAAACCTTTTTATTCAATTTTATTTTTTTATAGAAAAACACGTAGGGTAAGGAGATACGTGGGGGGGCAAAGACCCCCGCCCCCTAGCCCCTGGGTTGCTACGGGCCTGAGCGCATTTCTGTTATACCTTTTTCTCATAGGAAGTGTAAATTTTTGAGCATTTTACACTTTTTTTGTGAAGCTTTGGAAAAAAACTAAATTTTATTCCAAGAAATTTTACAAATCGCATAATTTTTCGACGTTTACAAAAAGGAAATCTAATAAAAGTTTAGTGACAAATTAAACTGTAATAAACAATGATTTGAAACTTATTAAGAAGCCACGAACATTTTAACGCTTAATTTCATTTGACTGCAAGCGCACGTCGATGTGGCGTATTTATTGCAATTGGAAAATATTTTCTTTGCACCAAACACAGTGATTATTTTCATAAGCTGATTGAGCAAAAATTCTATACGGTGTGTTGTGTAACTTGAAGCGTGTGAACGCGTACAAAGCGAGAACGCGTCAAAGCGTGCTCTGTAACTCCACCTCAAAGGGTCTTTCATAAAAGGTAAATAATCCCTTGTGAAAACGCATACACACAAAATATACGATTTTTTTTTTGTTTGTTTTAATCTAAAAGGAAGTCATAAAAGACCATTTTATATTAATGAACGTACACACACATACGTATGTACATATGTATGTTTTGTATCTTTTATAACTTAGCCATACCATTAAAACTAAAATAAGAAGAAAAAACTTACTTTGACTTCTTGGCATGTAAAAACAAAAATCAATAAAGTTATTTTCATTTAAAACACAAGAACACGAGGCAAAATGTTAAAAAACATGATTTAAAACACAAAATACCAAAAGCTTTATTTTATAAACTTGCTGTAGAGTTGTCTAATATCATTTCTAGAAAATTTGTTTTTCTTTTAGAAAAATGATTTTATTCACATATGTATGTATGTATAAGAACTTTCACAAAATCAAATTTTATGGCCTATGCCACATTTGATAGTTATCAATTGAAAAAATACGTTTGTTATGGGTGTTTCATTTAAATAATTCGTGTATTAACCTTTTTAAGAAAACAAAAAAAAAACATTTTTTTTTCAATTATTTTATATGTAGACATGTATGTATATTTTAGATATTTCTTTTATCTTGTATTTTTGATGTGGCCTTTTATTTTCAATTGTGCTTCTTAACTTGGCCAATAAACGGAAAAACATTTATAAATAAATAGCAACAAAAAGCAAAACACGTTACAGAAAGAGCTCAGGCAAGAGCTTAGCTCAGTTTTCCTTACAAATAAAAATTTACCACATCTAAAGAGCAAATTCACCACTAAACACTTTGCATGCAATTTTACCTTTTACATTCTTTTTTGTTGTTGGCTTTAATGATGTTAAAAAATTTTGCCTTATTTTTTTTTTCTTTCGTTTCGCTTACAGTGCGCAACATAAAATCGATAATAAGGATTGCAGACCAATTTCTTAAGAAATCTTCGCTCACACGCACACACACACACACAGTCACACTCACGCACTATAGAAATTTTCTTTTAATTTCTTATTAAATACATGGGGTTAAAGAATTTCTCGATAAAAATTTTTATAAAAATAGGTTTTTTTCTATAAAAGTTTGTTTAATTTTTGCATTTGATGTAAAAAATTTTCTTTGCATATTCTTTCTCTCTGCTTTAAATTCTATAAAATAAAATTGTATTCTTCAACTTTTGAGAAAAATTTAATTTAAAAAAAAACTGTAACGCAACGTACGTAACGAAACCGAGCTCTCAAAAAGGTAGTCAGTCAACTACTGAATACATTTATAGCCATCTTGCAGATACAAAGGAGCGGCTAAAACATATAACAACAAACTCCAACATGCGCATAAGTAATGGTGAAAAGCCAGCCAGCCAGCCAGCCAGCCAGCCAGCCACTCACTCTCTGCCTCTTGTTTGCTTCACAAAAAGAAGAAGAAGAAAAATTAACTGCTCTCCCCCTTAACTTGTTTTATTAAGCTCTTTTTGGTCACACTTTGTTTGATAATATTCACCACTTTAATGCTGCTGTTCAATGTTTTTGAATGATTTTTCCTTCTTTACACTTATTTTCTGATACATATTTATGTAGTTGTTGCTGTTCTTGGCCATTTGTCCGGGTGTCTTAACAAATGAAAGCAACAAAATAAATAATAAAAAATAACGCGATTGTTGTCGCTCGCTCAAATCTAGTTTTGAGCATTAAGAACTTACAAAAGCAATAAAAAGACATCATAAAAACTAAATTAACCACCAGCCAGCCATGTTAAGCCGCAGTGTTAAGATTGTCAGTCAGCATAACAACCAACACACACACATAAACACAAACACCAACAATAAACGCTTCAAGTCTATAAATTTGTACGCCATGGTTAAGTGTTAAGTCTTGAGCGTCCCAACCGGGGCACTAAACTCTGAGACCTAGAGTTTTTGGGATAAAGATAAAACGTTTATTTCTTGTAAACTATCTTTCATGCACTAATGCCCAAAAAATCACTGCAATTTCATCTTCGAGCTTGGTTTAGTTTACGTTTAAACTAGTAACTCTTTAAAACAGTGAATACTTAGACACATTTAAACAAAGAAAATTATCTAAGCGTTTCAGCTTCTATCGTAAAACGGTGCAAAACATCAGCTACTTGGCGTTTGTTACAACGTTGCCAAATTTTTATTTCCAACAACAATCAATAAAGCCCGTATCAAACTACATTTTTCTTGCATTGCTTAAGTTTTGGAGAACAGTGCACATATAATGTTATAGTAGAATTTAGTAATTGAAGTGTTCACTGATTTGAGGATTTACTACATAGTTTAAACGTGAATTAAATTAAACTAGGCGATAAATTCTTTGCGGTGAAATACGAGTACGTGGTTTCTGAAAACCTGCCTGCTCCAATGTGGAAAGTCCTATACGTTTCCAACATATTGAAAGGGTCAGCGCACAGAAGGGATCAATGTCCTTATTCTAAAGGGATATCCCTGTTTTAAGCCCGACGTTGTGTTTCCATAATTAGATTTTCATGTGCACGGATCTATTTAAGGGTAAATTTTGTATTTCTTGCCAAAACTGAAAGTGGTGTAGACTCTAGTCAATGATTTTATAGCCGCTTGACTGTCTGCTATAATCCGCATATCTCTATAATCCGCATATCCTGTAAGATATAAGACACCTGGACGCTCTCTTTATCTCTGCTTGCAGAACATTATATTAATCTGGTAACTTAAAAATTATCCGGATTTCGCTATTGTCGATGAACATGCCATCTCTATATATACGGATATCTCGAGGGCTCGGGGAAGATTCATTCTCGATTTAAAAATTGAATACGAAAAAAAGGGTAATCTATTAATAACGGTGCTTATCAAACATCTAATAAATTGGAGCAAAGTTGATAAGATTCTCTCTGGTTTTTTTTTTCAAGAAGAAAGTCTTATTATTTGACTAAGAAACCCTTTATTGAAAAAATCAAAAAGGAAATCATTGGTTTTTCAAAAAGGTTTTTTTTTCTTGATGGATTCCAATCCTCAACCTTGTGGTCTCAACCCTCAGAAATTCAAGATTAAATTAAGAAGATGATTTCCACATCATTATCATTAGGTACCTAATGAAATCAATAAGTCTCAATTTTCTCAGGCCAAATTCCTTGCATTAAGACTTATTAAATTATCTTAGTTGAACATCATTCAAGGCCGATGAAAGCAAATGTGGATTTTTTTCAACACTGGGAATGGCAACTCAAAGTGAATTGTCAGGTGAAGAAGTAAGCTCCAGCTTTCGTTATCTTCTGCTTTTTGTATCTTCTCTTTTATAAATTCAAGACTAGCTGCAAGTAACTTGCTCTGTGAAAATTGGGACTAAGGAATTACTTTTTGATAGGAGCAATTAGGGTAACGAACTCGTTACGACAAGTTATAAATTTCGCTTAGGGGGCTGACTTAATATTCAAGCAAACTTTCTTAAAAAAAAAAATAGTATTATGAAATAAAAAATTTAGTCCGCTGCTCGCTTAAGCTTTGACGTCACAGCAAAATAAATATCAAGCGATGTTGTTCACTACTACTGCTGCTTTATGGCATTGTTTTTATTTTTATTTTCTTTAATTTATATCATTTTTATCTCGTCGTTTTCTTTATTATTTATTCTTTAATTTACATGCATCTTTCACTTTATCAATAAATTAAATAATAAAGCCAGATACTTATGAATATCTGCGAGTGTACACTTAGATATATGTATATGTATGTACATGTTTGGTAAATTTACAAAATATGATAACATATGTATGTACACATATTTTTGAATTTATTCAATTATTCACATAAAACATAACGTATTTTATCAAAATAGTTTTGAAAAATTATTTCAAATTTTGAAATAGAGTCGGATATGTTAGTGACTATGAAGGTTAACTGCGACTAAACTAGAAAGGGCTGTACTGTGGCGTGTGAATTTATTACATCAAATTGGAAATCCAAGCGGAACAATTCTAAGACCGAAGAACTATATTGATAGGGGCCCCTAGCCCCTATCCTTTTTCTTCCCAGAAGCGATCGTATTCCCATGACGAAACTTACAATGTTACTTTCCTTGACGTGGCTCTATCTACTTGGGCCTGCTTTTTCTTTAAAAGGAATTCTCTGTTACAAAAATTATTCATTACATATATCAAAACTGTGTCTTCGAAACTGAGTTGTATAGATTTTTATGAGGACCATTTTTTATCCTTCATAAGTCAAACAGCCTTGTTCACTGTGTTCTGAATATGTGACCTTAACATCTTACATCCTAAACTTCAATTATCTGTTCCTGTCCCGCTATTAAGTTAATCTAACTGGAGCTGTTTTCTTTTGTACCGATTTTGAAGAGGTTGCAGGTAATGCCTGCCTGAAGAATATTCTCAAGCATAGTACTGTCTAGTTATATCTAGATTATGTTAGATTACAAAGGGTTCTAGTGAACCTCCACTGGGGCATCCAATCGGATCCATAACAAAGCCTAGATATCTTAGGAGAAAAGGAAAGAAAAATGTCTTGATTTGTGGTTGTAAATAAAAGAAGCTTGTAATTTGCTTGTCCTGTCCCGCTGCTAAGAATTCTGGTTGGATCAGGGTGCTTTTGGGATATTTTTAAGGGAGTTGCTGCATAATACAAGTCTACCTATCGTTTCTAGCTGCCATATCGGAAATTGGCAGAAGTGGTGATTCGTACTGCCATCTTACACACAAAACTTTCCCGTCTTGGGATTCGTCTTTTTCTTTCATTTAAATGCCAGCTTTTCCGTCCTCACTTATATTACGTATAGTATTTTTATATATTCCTCCCCTCACCATTCTGAATTGAAATTGAAAAGTTGAAGTAGTATTTTTAAATTTTCGATTGCTGAGATCTGTCGATTTGTAAGGACAAAAACTTAAAAAAAACTTAAAATATTGTGCCATCGAGTTTTTCGATAGCCTTTAGTACGGGGGAAAAAAGTTCTGATACGAGATTTGAAAAAAAAATTCGAAGAATCCGAATTTCAATTTTTGCATGGGAGTCCCCCTATAAGGTGCGTGGTGCGGATTCGGTGTCTTGGAGAAAAATATTGGAGACAAAATTATTAGGGGTTGGTCATGAATTGCACTTCTTTAGGGGCACCCTGGGACTAATTAGTGTGAAGAAAATATGAGTATTATGGCCTTAATATTACTCAGTGCCAGGCTGCCCGTAGAGGAGTCAAACGTATGTCCAACTTCCAATGATCTTTTCTTTCTAATATCTTTTATATCGAACATGCCGACCCCGTACCACGTCGCCTTAGAGGAGTGGACCTCCATACAAAGAATTTAAATGTAATGATTTAAACGAAAATAATTTTTCCCTCATGTTAAAAATAGTCGAAAAATCGATGGCACAATATCGATTGCTAAATCGATCGTTCCTCCCCCTACTGACTGTACATATGCTTCTTACTTCACATTTTCTAAAGCATGGGAATGAATCTACATATGAATGTATGAAAGATCAAAAACAAGTACCAGTTACAATACAGATCCATACATGCAGTTTTGCTTAAACACCGTAACACACACACACACACACACACATGCATTCATACATGCGCTACTTGCACAGATACTCGTGTGTACATTTATACGCACGCGCTTTTAAGATAAATCTATATTCGATTTGGTTAAGAGAGCGAGAAAAAGAAAGAACACAGACAAACAACAGTGATGCAACCAACATTTTATTGGAATGCTTGGAGGAGTGTTAAAAACAAACAAACAAATTCGTTTTAATTGAATAACTGTTGTTTAAAATGACAAGATTTTGTCGTTGTACACACATGTGTAAATATGCTGTAATACAAAAAAGGTGGTAGACGTTTATGAGGTGGATTTTAGGAACAACAACAACTTAACCAATTATTTGAATGCATATGCATTTGAAGGTGAATTGGTACAGTCGTGGTTTTTAATATAAGTACACTTTGCGTGTGTGTGAAATGGGAGCATGTATGTATGTATGTATGTGTGAATGTAATTATAGTAGCAAACTGTCCATTATTTTATCCGGCCTTAGTGCGATTTCTACTTCCTCAAAATTGAGAAAGATTTTTTTGTGATAAAAGTATTCGATTTCGTTAAGGCATAGTCTATTAAAAGTTAAATGAAATAAAGTGCTGATATTCCACTTAGTACTTAGGCTTAGAGCATGACGTAATTTTGAAGTCAAAATAAGCCTACCTTCTTTCATAAGCTTTGTTTAAGCTTTTTATGTCACTTTCTTTCATTACAACGATCATCTCTGCTAGATTTTTAGTTATTTATGTATGTATGTATGTATGTGAGTAAAGATATTTTGTTGTCAGACCCCTCATTTACATAATTTTGCTTTATATGTATAATAATTTCTTACTTTAATTCATTGGCTTGTTTAATAGTTATCAAGTGTTCAAAACAAACCCTCTTTTATTATTTAAAAAAACCACAATGAGCGATTAATGGACGATGCACAGTAGGAGATTTTGAAAAAAATAAGGGAAAAAATGCAACTTCAAAATTTCACCGTGACACACTAATAAATAAATATCCATTTTTCTTTTTTTTTTTTTTGAATAATTCACCTTCAAGTTTTTGAATTTTCATAAAAAACTTAACAAAGGATCATCAAGAAACTCTAACAAACATTTGTCCATTTTTTTTTTTTAATAATTGAGCTTCATGTTTTTGAATTTCGATGAAAAACTTAATAAACCAGTCCAATCATGAATAATGATAATTCCGTGAGAATTTTTCCCTTTTCTCATTCCTTGTATTATAAACAAAATTTTGCCTGAGAAAAAACTCTAAAGAAAAATAAGTATGCAGGTATTACAATTTAAAAAAAAAAGGATTAGGATTTCTTTTGGGAGTTTCCCCCAGCTTTTCTTACGAGAGATAGTAAACAATGCACTTTCAAAATTCCCAAAATATGAAAATGATTAAAAGTAATCAATTCTATGGCCGCTTCAAAGCAGGGAGTTGAGACTCTTTAATTTTTTTATTTTCTTCTCAAGAAATTTACAATTGGAGAGGAATCTTGTGTCGACAAAAATATTTTCCTAGAGAAAAAAAAAACGTTTCGTCATAATATTATTAATGAGGGCTGTAAGTTGTCATATGACTTTTTTCCATAGAATTTTTGTCAAATAAACGTTTAATAAACATATAAAATATTCTACAAAATTATATTTTATTTAACTTTTTACTTATTAAAATTCTGAATGAATCGTACGATTGAAAAGGATAGTATATCACGGCCCCAGGAAAGTATTTTCCATGAGAAAGTAATTTCGTGGCAGTATAAAATTGTAGCAGATTTAGAGGACTGCCTGATTAGAAACTTCAAATTTTCTTGCATTTTTTTTTCAAAATCACCCATTGTGCGACATAAGAAACTTTCCTGATCTACCTGCTAAAGAAAAAAAGCAGGCAGGCAGGCAGGCAGACAAACATAAAATTTCTATATAAGATATTCGTTGAAACACGGTGAATATTTATTAATAAACATAGACTATTGATTGCCAACTTGTTGACTCATAAGCAGAGATGAACACAAAAAAGGGAAAACTAAGTCAAATACACCTAAAGAAAATCGTAAATTATCATAAACTTGAGCCAATTAGCGATCAGCATTTTCAGACAAGGTGGGCCAAAAGAAATCAACCTGGTGGACTTTTTTTTCTCCAAATGGGGATCAAGTAAGAAAGAGTATGCAATGCATACGAGCGTTGATTTGGGTGATTATCAAATTTCATTTTTTCACCCCAGTATACTCTATGGTGAACTTACCTTTTGCTAGTTATTTAAATAAGTTTTTCCACATTATTCTATAGAATAATTATGTGTCTTATGAGCTAAACAACTTTTTCTGTCAGTGCATTTTCTTTGCTCCATGTTGTCGATTGAGCGCCGAACGTTGAAAGAATTTTAAATTTTGTTTGATGTTGAAGCATAAATGCCAACACACCAACAAACACACTTGATCGCATTTATTTGTGGTTTTTTAAGTCTTGTGCTAGCAAAGGTCTAACCAACAATCAGTAGGTACCTACCTACTTATTAGAAATGGTCTGCAAGAATTCCGGGTCTTAAAAAGCAAGCACACTTGCCTGCACATACATACATACATACATATGTACGTTCATTTGTAAAAAGTTTGTTTAACACGTTGGCTTTCTGCACGTAATTCAAAAGGCGCACTTGCACGCATGCGTACGTACGTACGTACATTTGGGCACAAATGAGTCATCTTTGTTTATAAAATGTTTTCCATATTTTCTCAATTCGTTTGTTTTTTTTCCTCACACCAGAATCCCAAATGCCTGTCCAGTTTTACCTGTTTCATGTTTTATTGCTTTGAAAAGTGAGGGATCATTACACATATTTCTACATACATTCATGCATAAATTCTCAAGAGATGATAGAATTTATAAGTTTATGGGGCCTGGACAGTTTGTGGCGCAAGCAAGGCAAACGGCAACGACATTTTTACTGTGAAGACCAGTATTTTTATACCAAAATAAGCCACAAATGTTAACTAAAGGCCGTGATGCACTAACCTACTCACTGAAAATTGCTTGCTAAATCTGATAGAACTCTGTCCAACTTTAAGAAGTCGCATCAAAACGGCCACACTATTTTATACTTCTGTAAACAACTTCGAAAAGGCCACTCTGATCGCATAGAAAAAGATAGTTTTTGAACATTTTCATAAAATTAGAAGCAAATCGGACAGACTTATCAAAAAGTCTTTCACACACATACACGTTTAGTCCAGACTCTCACACTTTTTGGACACACATGTCATTTTTAACAGATCGTACGATTGTGGAGGATAGTGAATTACGGCCTTAAAGAAGAAGGTGTTCAATGGAATTACTGTTGCCAGCCGTTTTAGCTGTCCTGGCTCTTTTGTTAACTCAAATCTTTCTGTAGTTTCGAACAGGTTGTTTGGGAGTATGTAATTTTTTATATCCCTCTACTGCTTGGGTTGTGCTTAAAAAAGAGTGTTATGGATATCACACGTTTTTAAATCACATGATGCAAATTGAGCATTATTGTAAAAATATAAAGCTCTATACTATAAGTCAAGTTCTAAGTAGCATTTTGAATGCAAGGTCAAGACCTTGGGAAAGGCCCTTATTGCGAACAGTGCTGGGTAAAATACATGCTCTGATGTACTTGAAATACAAAATACCGTGTAACAAAAATATGTATGTATTTAAAATACAAAATACTTTTAATCAAAAAAGTTTTTATTTCCTTTCATAAACACCAGCTTTTCAAATGTGGTATCAGACAAACAAACCACTTGATGGCGAATGAATAAAATCTCAATGATTTCTTATTAGAAAACGATATTTTATTGAAAGAGAAATACCGGAATTGAGAAATAAGTGACAATAAAAAGAAGTTTAACCAAATGGCGGGTCCGCCATCTAACGTTTTTTTTTTTCAACTAGTGATTATTTCGTGAATGGTAACACTTAGCTCAGGTCTGATTTGACAGATAATTAGTTTTATCCTTCCGCTGAACGAATATGCTCGTGTATACGCTTGAACAACGCTGAGAAATATTGCAACATTACTTTGAAAATCATGGTAATGTTGCAGAGTGTGTGCGAAAATTGCGTACGGATTTTGGTAGCAGAGAAGCACCGTCAGCTCCGTATGTTCGTTATCTTGTCAAAAAAAGTGAAAGAAACTGGCATCCTCATCGATAAACCAACCAGCGTGGAAAGCCAAAAACAGTGCCCACACCCGAGAATATTGCTGCTGTGGCAGAAAGTGTGCGTGAAGCGCCATCAGCATCAATTCACCGTCGTTCTCAACAATTGAACATTTCGGAGACATCATTGAGACGAAATTTGCATAAATAAAATAAAAAAAGAAATTTGAGAAAATATTCAGTATTTTTTTTTTAATAGCATTTGCAAAAAAAAGTTATTTGGCGGACCCTTTATTACCATATTTGGCAAATAAAACAGTAGCAAAATTTTCCGTTTTTAATTGATGTATGAATTTTTTAACGTAAATTAAAAATGTATTTGGTAAAATGTATTTTGAGAGCACAAGTATTTGAAATACAAAATACTCAAGCTCTTAGTATTTAAAATACAAATACTAAATACATTCATGAAACGTATTTAAAATACAAATACAAAATATGTATTTGTATTTTAAATACGTATTTCAAATACATATGTATATTTCATATACTGCCCAGCTCTTATTATGAACCACATTCCATCTTCGATATTCACTGAGTATCGAAGTTCGAACAACGAATGTAAAATTGGTATTATGAGTTGGTATCACTGTCGAAAATTTCGTTGCTCAACGAATTTTTTATCGAATGCAATTTTGCTTTTGATAGAGTAGTCTGAGTTTTCAAAAAATATACATATGTACATACGTATTTACTATTTTGTTTAATTTTGAGTTACTAAATACTAATTTCAAACTTATGCCTCAATTTTATGCGATTCTAAGGCAGTAAGTATTAAACAAGAGCTGGAGAATCAGGTTCCATTGATAGAGGAGAATCCCCCATTTGTAGAAAAGTTTGTTGTACTACATGTTGTATGCATATGTATGTACATATGTATGTCTAAATACATTTATTTTATTTAAATCTTATACACATGTATTGAAATCCATTTCCAAAGCGTTGAATGTATTTTATCAATTCCACTAAATGTTCAGCATAAGTTTATTACTTTAAATAAATTTGCAAACAAATAACTTTTAAAATTCATTTAGGCTCACTTGATAAAAATGTAGCTATTGTGAATAATATATTTCAGTGGAATTCACAATAGAGCTTGTTGATCGTATGACCATCACAATACTAAACTAAAATTCGTTCAATACAAATTTTCAACGATTTTTTTCGAAAATCGAATGTTGTTCATAATAAGGGCCAAAGATACAAATCACTCGATTGGAAACGAAATGATTTTTAGCACAGACGTACATATACAGTAGAATTTATTTGCTAATGGCGCCTCATGGACGATTTCTTGCTTAAGTTCTTATATTCGTGTTCAAGGTACTTTTTTTAATTTAAAGGTACTTTTTCCCCTGAAACAAAACAATGCGAATTAAAAGTGCACATTATAAAATTTGCTACTCACTCTTAAAGAAAACTTCTAAGACAAGATTTTTTTTGTTCCATTTAATTCTTTTGTTTGTTTTTTTGTTTTATCTTCTTGGTATGTATGTACAATGTACATGGTTTCCATTTCCGTTGCACAAAGAACGTATAATTTTTCATCTGATTAAGTAACTTTGATTCCTTTGATTTGTTTTGTGAATTTTTTAAATGACCCACTACACTGGTGTGCTGCTAACATCTCCTTTAAATAGTAATAATATATGGCTTTATATTGCAAACATACAAAAAAAAAATTTTTTGTACTAATAACAATTATATTTTTTTCGTTCTCAGGTTCTTAAGAAATGTATTTCGCGCGATATATTTGTCAAGCCCAGCAGCTGGGTAGAAAAAATTTAAAATGGATTTATGTTTTATATTCCATATATTTTTAGTTAAACTCTCATTTTTTTTTTTTTTGCTTTCTGCAGCCCAGTGTTATTATTGTTCTTCACAAAACCTTTGCCGAATTCTAGAAATCACCTATTTTTCAGTTTGTTTTCTAGCATGTTTATATGCGGTGACATTTCGTTGGTGCCATACGATTCGTTAGTTGACACTTTAAACATTTTTTTAAACGTTTCGAAGCCTAGTGACGAGTCAGGTGGCACCAAGGAAATAGAAAAAAAAAAGAAATGCGGTCGGGTGACCCCCGTTAGGAACGAAGTTCCTTACGTTTTTTCTTCATCCTCGAATGTCATACAAGGTGAAATCTGTATGTTTTATTTTGTGTTGTTTTTGAAATTTTGAAATTTTATATGCTTCTTAAAATTTTTGGAACGTTTAATTTTTTTACTTTTGACACATGCAGTATTTTTTTGTCAATCTGTTACAAAACGAAGAAAAATTTTCAATATTGCTGTTTTTTGTTGTGACATACTTTACTTTAGCGACATCTAACAACTGATAGTGTCCGTTTTCACAACTGATTAATATTTATTGGTAGGGTCTCCGCTGACAGCAGTGGAGGCACCTACACAATTGTTTGTCGACAGATACACCAACACATATAAACAGCTCACATGCTTTCGTGACGATTTCTACTAATTTGCACTACCAGCAAGACGCGTTAAGGAACTTCGTTCCAAAAACTGCCTTCATTTGTTTATATCATTTAGACAGTAAAATTTTCCTTTAATTTCTTTTGGAAAAAGTGTTGAAGAAATTGAGATCTTGCGCTTGAACCTTTTAAATTAAATATCACTATTTCGTTTTGAGTTTAAAATCGTTATACAATTTATTTTCGCAAATTATTTCCCAAGCACATTATTGTTGTTTGATGAGAGTCTTATGAAACTAAATTTTCTTATAAATGTTAATTAAATAATTTCATAAATACGCATTTAAAATACTAAATAAGTAGTGGTTGACATTCAATTGAACAAAATTACTTCAAATAGATTCATTAGAAATACATGAAAGCAAAAGCGATACAACAAAATCAAAACAATCAAAAATCAGAAATAATGTTTGATTAGAAATCTGCTTTTGCTTCCGAGCTCTCAGTACAACTTATTTTACATTATTCAAAATTATATTCTTAAATGTATTCTATTCTAACATAAAACTAAAACCCTTATTTTATTCAAGCAGAAAACTAGAATATAATAAAAAGAAACAAAATAATAAATTAATAAAAAAAAAATAGGAAATAAAAATATGAAAATATGTGAAAAGCAGAAAGTTTGCTTGCTCTTGGCTGCCAAAAGAAAACGTCTCGCAATAACTTCGAAATGAAATGAACGAAAGCAATCGAATATTTTTCAAGCCTGGCTAAAGTTAAAATTTAATAAATCTCTTTTTTTTCACATGGAACAAAATTTTTTCTTGCCTCTTATTTTTTATGTTATAAGGGTGCAGCAAAATTATTGCGATTTCAATTGCAAGAGCAAAAATGTTAAAATGAATAAATGTAATTGCGATTTTTCCACCACATGCAACATAATCTTAAAAATTAGTAAGGAAAGTATTAAAATATGAACGGAAGAAATTCATGACTCCAATATGATGAAGCAGGCACCACGATCATGTCAATTTATTAAGTATGTTATCAGTAATGGAATGATATTTAAGGAATTTTTCAAAACTTCTTTAATGAGTGCAATAATATTGGAAATATTTTTCAAAAGCAAAATTTATAACACTAGAACTTACGAATTTCTTCCAAACTCTTGCATTTTGCTTATGCGATTTAATTTTTGGATGGCAATAAAAGATTTCGATAAAATTCGTAGACATTGAAAACACAATTTTTTAAAATATATTTCAAAGACAAGAGAAGATCGGAAGAGCGTTTGTAATCTATAAGATGAATGAAAAAAAAACAGAAAATAATTATAAAAATTAAATAAAAAACTTTTTTTTTAAATAAAAACATTTTTAAACATAAAAAATCAAACGTATGTATAACAAATTAAATCAAAACCCTTTTTTTTTTGCTAAATATTTATTTGCTGTTTTCACCGGCATTTAAAGAAAATAAAACCTATTCGAAATACATTTTAGAACAATTTTTTCATATAAAATTTGTTCTAACATGTATTAGTAAATGCTTATTTAAAATTTAAGCAAATTTTTTATCGATAACTTCACTTCTTTTAAAAAAAAGCTATCGATTACTTCACTATACTATGGAAAATTCCTACTTAACTTAACGTCTATACAAACGGGTTTAATTTTACTTTTATAAATCAATGCCAACGATGGCTTTATTGTTCTATCGAAAAGTAATCGAAAACCTCTTGAGCTTAAACTGACAAGAATAACAAATTTGAATATATTTTAGAAAATTGTTGTTGGTTTGCACACAACCATACAATTCGTGGTATAAACGTTCCATTATTTGTGGTGTTGAAAATTTTTAAATTTGTATGCCATAATTCAGGACCTTACAAAAAATGTTTTCTGTCTTTTTCAGCCGTCTATATGCCGCCGAAAAAGACAGAAAACATTTGTAAGGTCTATTTATGGACCTGAATTATTACTTTTTTATTGGCTCTTCAAGCAAATAAATAAGTTAATTTTTTAATTTTTATGCAAAATTTTTTGAAATTTTTTTCTATAAACAGTATTTTTTCTCTTTTCAACTTTCCCAACCAGGGAAAAAATTTTGTTGTTTTTTAAAGAATATAAAATTTGTTATTATTTAACGTTTAAATTCTGGCATTGCGTAATGAATTACAGTTTTTGTTATCAATTTAATATAAAAAATAATTATAATAATAAAAAAAACAAATTAAAGTACGTGTAACTATTAAAGCAAATAACACTTTTGGAATAGAGAAACCGAACTGAAAAGGCAAGCATACTTTAGGGCTGGTGTTCAATTGGGGGGAAAATACAGTTCACAACTGGCTGTTAATTCTTTTTACACGTTTTGCAATATTCTTTTTAATATTTAATGAAAAAAAGAGCCCGTTATGTTATTGTTTCAAGTTATTCCTAAATTTATACTGATAATTTAACATTTGATTTCTAATCTCGGTAGTATATAGTTTTGATGTATTTCATTTTTTATAATTCTTTGTTTCTTTTCAAGGAACGTCTGGTCTGTTTTTGTTGTCTATATTTTTTTTTACTTAATTGCTTTTTCGCACAAAAAAATATACATTTTGTATATTTTGATAAATAGATTGTTTATTAATAAATGGTTTTGTTTTAGTTGTTAAATTTAGATTTCTAGTTGAAGAATATTTCTTGAACTTGTTGTTTATAACTGTGTATGTGTGTGTAAATTTTAATTGTTTTAATTCGATCTTTGTACGAATATTGAAATGAGTTGTTTGAGTTATTGTGGATTTCCCTGATTAAAAGAATGCGAAGAAGAGGAAGAAGACCTTTGGCCAGCAGTAGGAGTTGTGTGCTGATGTTCCGGTTCATTATCATCATCACTAGAATCAACAATATTGCGTAAAGTTAAAGCATGAAAATCACTTAAAGTCTGTTCAAATAAATCTATAGTTGGCTGATCAGCGGTGGCTATGACACGCTGTGTGGCACCCAAAAGGTCTTCTGCTGCCCCCAACAACTCACGACTGCCACGTTCACGTGACAAATTAACACCACCAACTGTACCGCCAGCGGAAACCACTGAAGTTGTATTTCCCATATTCGCTGATGATGTGGTTAAATGTGGGTTAAGAGTTAAATCATTTAAATTTAGCTCACCGGTTGAAGAATTGCGAGAAGCATCTTGATTGTTTGCTGCTGTAGCTGCACTATGATGTTGTGTTCTATAGTAATTTGCAGATGTGGATGGTGCATTATGACTGCCTGAACGTGTCAATTCGTCGGCATGGGCTAATGTTGAACCAATAATATCACTGGCTATACGCAGAGCGGCATCTGTGGCAGCTGCAGTCGATACAAATTCACTGGGATTGCCCAGTTCTATGACATAACCGCCTAAGCCGCCGTACGACAACCGTAAATGTCCCTGAGGATTGGGTGAGGCTGGATCACTTGTGCGTAAAATTGGATTGTCAGGACTTTCCAAATCGGAATCGATTGACAGTTCGCCACTGCGATATCTAAAAAGTTGGCGACAAATTTTAGTTTTATGAATTTTTAAAATCACAAATAATGAAAATTGTAGCTTAAAAATATGGCAAAGGAATTGAAAATAATTTCAATGAAATTAGCTATTAAGTTTATTCGATACTTTTCTAGTTTAATATTATTTTATTTTTTCGAGCTTTAGGCCTGTTTTAATTCATTAGTTTTATTTGCCGATATTTCGCTCTCCTTCGGATAGCTTTGTCGGGGCAAAAATGTAGTATTTAAAAAAAAAAATTTTTGTTTAGTATTACATTATTCTCCTGAAGAAGCAATATTTCGTAATCACTTCCTTATAAAAAATTTTTTACTGTTAGAAAATTCGAACTTAACAAAAAGTGCTTTGACTAAAATTTTTCATAAAAATTGTATATCTTAATTTTAAATTCTGAGGTTAAATTTTCTAAAAGTATTGCTAATTCTTAACATTACTTAATTAGAGAAGAAAAGGAAAAAGTTTCAAGCTGGGGTACAACAAAACGTTGCCATATCTTCTTGCTGGGCAAATTCTTGCCTACAAGCAACTAAAAATACATATACATTTACATGGATAAAACGAAAAAATAAAAAAAAACGTAAAAACATAAAATTTCGCAAATGCATATTTTAAGGTTATGTTTGCTCAACAAAAAAATACCAACATTTGGAATAAATTTGTATTTGTTTTATTCATTTACATGGATAAAACAATAAATAACAAACAAAAAAATAAAAAATAAATAAAAACAAAATTTCACAAATGCATATTTTAAAGTTATGTTTGCTTAACAAAAAAATACCAAAATTTAGAATAAATTTGCATTTGCTATTACAAAGTTTTTTGTTCGTAAAATCAAGAAATTATGCGCTGAAAATTTTGTATGTGCTCTTTGAGCTGATATAACCTTAAAATTTTTTTTTTCTTTTCGTTGTTTTATCTGTGTTAATGTACATGGATTTTTAGTTGTTTGTATTCCTGTTTTGGTCCAAAACAAGAGCCAACAGGAAAGTAGTAGTCATGTTGGTCACTACAATTTTACCACAAAAAATCTTTAGCAATTCTCAGAAACAATTGAATACCTTTATTGTTTAAAATAGTAATGGGTATAATTTTTTTTAACTTATTTCAAATGCATTTAATTTTTTTATGAATACACCTCAAAAATTTATCTAACACAAACAAGCATTTCTCGATTTTTGCAAAAAAAAAAAAAAACGTGACCACTATTTTTGTCAACTTTATTTTGCACAGACATGCATACAAACAGCTAAATATGGACAGACATTAATATGACTATGAACAACGAAAAGAAAAAAAAATAGGAAAAAAGTGAAAACACTAAATTTCACAAACACATAATATTTTAAGGTTATCTTTGCTCAATCGGCCGCTGTAAATTTTTTGTTTGCTCATTGAGCAAATATATGTATCCTTAAAGTATGCTCTTGTAAAATGTGTTTTAGTGTTTTTCTTCGGTTCTTTTTTTATTTCTTTTTGTTGTGATTGTGGTTGCATTAGTGTGAACGTATATGCTTTTTAAGTTATTTAGGCCAAAACAAGAGCCAACAGGAAAGCAGTGGCCATGGTTTTTTGTAGGTAAATATTAAACAATGTGACCGCGTCTTTAGCAGTGTGACTATCGTACCTGTTCTGACGACTCTGATAGACTTGAGCAGCAAAATTTGAATCTGTTGTCACCGTATTACCCTCTATGCGTAGACCAGCTACACCTTTTTTGGGTATGGTGGCTAAATCACGTTTAACTCGGCGACACCGGGCTGGTTCATTTTGACGCTGCTGTATCATGGCATCAAAGTCAACAATATACACATAACCGGCTACTAAGATTGTACAGGAGCGTTCACCTTTTTTGAAGGCTTCTTCCAAATCTTGGCTAGTGCGATCATCGTATTGCCACCAACCTTAAAAGAGACAAAAAAATACACCACCCGTTCCCAACAGCCTTTTAAAAAAATTATAAAACAGGTATTTTTTTTTTGGTGTTCAAAGAAATGGCAAAAAAGGCAAACGTTTTATTGAAAAATTACAAGATAAGAGTATAATTCATAGTTTGAAGGCATGGCTAAACTAATTTTATGGTTAAAATACTTCACGGGGTGGTTTCTTAAAAAATACATGCTTAATTAATATATTTATGAAATATTCCTTAGAAGGACTTAATTAATTAAAAGTGTTAACAGAATTTCTATGGCCAGAGTTAAAACAATATGAAATTGTGCGCAATTTTTTGGTTTCAATAAGGGTTTCTTCTACGATCCTTTTTCGCAGTCAAAATGCCAGCCACACCTTTGGCCGGCAGCCCTTTAGCTCTACATATTTTACGTTTTCTATAGGGCATATCTAGCGGATATTGTACCATATTGTGAAAATCCACAACATAAGTGGAGCCACAAATTTGTAATTTATAAATCGAAGGATCATCATTCTCCTCCCCTTCGCTCTCGTCGTCATCGTCATCGTCGTCATCATCATCTTCGTCTAGAGAGTTATTTCGATTTAATCTTCTATTTTCTTCCTTTTTCAATTTCGTTTGCCTTTTAAAAATGTTTAATAGCAATTGATGGTAGGAGCATTTGTCCATAAAATTTTGAAAGGCTGCTTCAATTTCTGTTTCATTGCGCTTTTCATATGCCCACCAGCCACCTAAATGAAGGGGAGGGATTAGGAAGATGGGCATCAACAGTTCATTTTTGACAGACAAACGTTTAAGACGAAGAAATTTAAGAAAGTTAAGCAACAAAAGACTCCAAACAAATAATAATATTTGTGTGTTTGGTTTAAGTTGGAAATGAAGGAGGGGTGTTGGAAATTTTATGGCATGAGGAAGCATAAGAAGTAGAGAAGTAAATATAAGAAAAAAAAAAACACTCACCGTTACGTCCTTCATAAAACCATTGATAACCATCATCTGTGGCCTTGGTAGTGCAAATATCTTCAATGCCATTAACCAGTTGTGGATGGTCTAGAAACTCGGGCGGAATTTCACGGCGACACATGGCGCAGCGACGATTTTTGTAGGCGACGCCCTGAAACAAGCAAAGTTAAATTAATGCTTAAAAATCGCTAGGCACGGCGTAAACTTGGAAACCATTGTTATCACTGATGCAATAGCAACAAACACAGAAATCAATTAGAAACCAATTGGATGTTTGTGAGAGATTATCAAATATGTATATTCCAAACGACAGAAAAGTACAGTAATAAAATTGAAAATTGATGAATAAGATTAAAGGCCATATTCATAATAATTATTGTAAGTTTATTAAGCTCTTATTTGGCGTATTTCTACGGAATATTTGTCAAATAAACGTGTAATAAACCTTCAATAGTTTTTATGAATATGGGTGTAAATATATAGACAGTCAGTAATGAAGAGCTCAGGTAGTAGAATGGCTAAGCGCTGCTGCTTAAGAAAACCAGTATGCAATTAAATTTGACCTGCCTTCGTGGCACTTTGGGTGCTAATGAGCGTCATGGTGGTAGTGAAACAGCCACCTTATGTACCCCAGCCAGTAAGGCTTTTGCTTTTATGCTAAAAAAATTTAATAACAGTATATTAAATTTTTTAACATACAAGCGTTTAACTTTACTTTTCTTGTTTTCTTACAAAAATGTAAATCACTACAATTTTATCATCAAAAAGTCTTTTATCAATTCTCAGAAAGCAAAAACCGAACTCAAGCCCGATAAATTAATTAAGAATTGAATACATTTAAGGCTATATTCATAATAATTATTGTAAGTTTACTAAACTCTTATTTGCCGTATTTGTACGGAATATTTGTCAAATAAACGTGTAATAAACCTTCAATAGTTTTTTTATATAATTTTTTTTAAACTTATTTTAAATGCATTTCATTTTTTATGTTTTGTTTAATACAAACAAGCATTTATCAATTTTTGCAACACCAAAAAAAAACGTAACCACTACTTTTTTGTTAACTTTATTTTGGACAAAGACATGCATGCAACCAACTAAAATTGGACATACATTAACGTGAACTTCAAATATTTGTTTAATACAAACAATCATTTGTCAACTTTTGCAAAAATAAACTTTTTTAAATTTATTTTGGACAACTAAACAACTAAAAATGGGCATACATTAACATGAACATGATCCTCAAAAATTTGTCTAATACAAACAAACGTTTGTCAATTTTTGCAACAAAAAATAACGTGACCACTACTTTTTTGTTAACTTTATTTTGGACAAAGACATGCATGCAAACAAACAACTAAAAATGGACATACATACATTAACATGAACATGAACAACGAAAAGAAAAAACAGAAAAATAGTGAAAACATTAAATTTCACAAACACATATTACTTTAAGGTTATGTTTGCTCAATGAGCAAATACATTTCTAAAGTAAATTTGCACTTGCTCCTGCAAAGTGTTTGTAAGATCCAATAATCGGTAGCTGTAAATTTTCTATTTGCTCATTGAGCAAATATAACCTCAAAGTATGTAATTTTTTGTAATTTACTTGTAAATTGTAATCTAACACAACAAGATGAGATAATATCTTATAAGTGACAGTGCTAGTGAGTTAATTAAGCATATATGCACACATAAAGTGAAAGATATTATAAAATAAGTAGATAGTGGACAATTTCCTATATGTAGTATGTTCTTGTGAAATCTAATGTTTTACACCGGTATTCATAAAAAATAAAACGTTGCTGAAGTACATTTTAGAACAAATTTTATATGAAAAATTTGTTCTAAAATGTGTTTCAAGAATGTTTTATTTTTTATGAATACCGGTGTTAGCGTTTTTCCTCGGGGTTTTTTTTTTTTTTGTTGTGTTTTAGTTATTTATATGCCTGCATTTACCCAAAATAAGGATCAATAGAAAAGTAGTAGCCACGTTTTTTTCTTCTTTTTTTTTACAAAAATGAGCAAATATTTGCTCATACATATTTTCAAAACAGACTTTTATTAATCTCTTATTTGACAAATTTTCCATACAAATTTGCCAAATAAGAGCCTTATAAGTCTGAAATATTTTTTATTAATAAGGGTGTATGTGTATTCATCTCAGCTGGAAAAGTGGAGAATAACCCCCAAATTCATAAAAATTATAACAGGCTTATAAGACTGTTATTTGACATATTTGTATGGAAAATCTGTCAAATAAGAGCTTTATAAACCTGTTATAATTTTTATGAACTAGACGGTAATTATTTATTTATTTATTTATTTATTTTTTTTTTTTTTGAGAACAAATACAGAAAAATTTTTTAAACTTTTTTTCATGTGTTTGTTGTATACAAAACAGCTTGACTGGCCCACTAAAGTATCAATTGGCCACTTTTCCAACCATATGGCCACTTTTAGTGATCACTTTGCCACTTTTTAGTGCCAAATTTGTGATAATCTGTTTTAGTTTTCGCAACAATACACAGCTCTTTCTCTGACAAATTGACTATTCTAGTCTAGCTGGGAAGTTTGTAAAGGTATAAAGAATCTTTATGCTGCTCCCGATGGGGTAAACTATTTTCGCTACTGTAAAATTCTATATACATATGCTCACGTGTGGACCGAAACAACCTTTGGGTACAAATATATTGTGAAATTGTTGCTGTAATTTATCTTCAAGAAATTATGTTGAATATAGTAACTTCTCTGATGTTTGTTTTTTTTTTAGAAATTAGATCAAGTTTGTGCTAGACGAATTTAAAATCGTATTTTTTACAAAAAAAAAATCTACTTTTTTGGCCACTTTCTGAAATTTTTCCATTTTTCACTTTTTCCAATGAGGGAAAAAGCCGAAATGAATAAATACCTTCACTATATTCGCTTTAAAGAAAAATGCCAGAGTTGTTGTTATTGCCAAAAAAAAATTACTCAGCTAATGTGGACACACACAAGGAAATTAAGAAACAAAAACCATGCTTGATACAAACAACTCATTTTAACTTTTTACACCGGTATTCATAAAAAATAAAACATTGTTGAAACATATTTTACAACAAATTTTCCATATAAAATTTTTTCTAAAATGTATTTGAGCAACGTTTTATTTTTTATGAATACCGGTGTTAGTCTTTTTATGTATGTAGATATTATTAATAATTTTGTTCAAGTTAAATTGCACTTGGGTAAAGTGCATATGAGTTGCATTTAAATTGCAAATTTTTAAATTTCACAAGCATCATGCAATGCAATTAATAAAATAACTTTAGTTAAGCGTTGAATTTAAAATGCTTAATTATAGTTTAAATGAAACCAAAAAGAAGTCATGGTCTATTTGGTAATAAATCAAGTTTCCTTCAGTTAAACTCTTGTTTAGAATATTTTACTGCTCAAATGATCCTGATTTAAAGTTAAAATTTAAATTTAAATAAAATGTTAAATTTAAATAAAATGTTAATGACATTTTATTTAAATTGCTTAATTTTCAATAATTTCATAAATATTGTACAGAAATTTTTTAAAGTGAGAGCCTGAAATATTTTCGTGAGCACAATTGTTTAGAAACGAATACCTTTTCCTTGAAAAAGGAAATATTTTGTATGCTTTTCACAATGAACCAATTGCACTCCGTAAAATCAGGCGGCTTTTTAAATAAGTAACAAAACTTAGGGAACTTTTATTTTGCTGCTGTGAATATTAAAAAAAACCGATAAAAAAAACAGACTTTACAGTCGTCCGTGAAAGGAATTTATAATTATTTGAAGCTCTAGAGTGAAAAAGAAAACAAACAAAAAATAGCTAAATTAAAAGCGTATGAAAAATGTTCGATAGCAAAATTCTTTTAGCCAACATTTATATAACCAGCAAAAACAATGTCGGTCGGGTGCTGCATCATATGATGTGCATTGCTGATGGTTTCATACATCATAGTTTCTATCATTTTCTTAAGGGCAAAATGAAAAAAAATAAATGATGTAAACATTCGTGTACCTGGGATTTGTTTTGCATGTGCAAAAAGTTGTTAATGTGTTAGTTTCCATCAGGGAAGGGATATTTAGTTTTTTTTTAAGTTTTCTTTTCTAAAAAAAATATGCAGTTATTGACTACTTTATTCGAGCTTTTTTTTCTTCTTTATATTATAACAATAAGGGTTTTGATGATGGCAGCTGTGCAAATTTGCAGTGCATTTTATGCTTGATCGTGAGCGCACCGCTTTTTTTTTGTGCAAATCTGCACAATATATAAAAAAAACAGTAAATTTTCTGAGTAACTTCTATACAAATTTCTCAGACAAGTCACTTGCTTGTTATTTGGAATCTACACATTAATACAGTTATGTCAATTGCAACAACATGTCAATTGCAATATTTCAATGATAGTAAACAAAGCTAATGGGGTACTTGGATTCATGAAACGTTGGTCAAAAGAATTTATGGACCCATACATTACTAAACTTCTATTTACGTCACTTGTTCGACCTATTCTTGAGTATGGATCTATTGTATGGGATCCTTGCTATTCTATTCATATTAACCGCATTGAATCTGTTCAAAAGCAATTTTTAATTTTCTGCCTTCGTGGTCTGGGGTGGAATTCGTATCTCCTGCCTCCGCATCAAAGCAGGCTGGCTTTAATTAAATTGCCAACACTAAAAAGTCGACGCACGATGCTGAGCGCGTTATTTGTTCTGGGCCTGTTAAGAGGTGATGTTGACTCCGAGTTCCTGCTTAGTCAAATAAACTTCAACGTTCCAGTAAGACCAACCCGTAATTTTACATTCTTGGCTTTGAAATTCTACCGATCTGTTTATGCCAATAACGATTCTTTCCGTCGTGCCTGTGGGAACTTCAACGAATGCTACCATATAATTGATTTTTCTGATAATATTGAAATTCTAAAGAAAAAGCTAATAGTTTATCTTAATATCTGAATAATTTATTTTTGTAATTTGTGTTTTTCACTGCATATGTACGTATATAGTCAGTAAGGATGTAATAATCTATTGACTTAATAATAAATAATAAATAAATAAACAATACACCAGATATCTGTTTAGTTTATCCCTGACTCTTCTCTTGCCATCTTTGCTTGTTGAAGGTTTGAAAATTCATTGCTTTAGTTAACAAAATCTTTATTTTATTTTTAAGAACACAATTTTTGCTTTTTTGGTTAAAATAAAGTATGATATTTCAAAATTCTACTGTAATGTGTAAATAATAAGGCACAAAATGTCACAATGGGTAAAGAACATCGGCGTCAAGTTGGCACGCAGCCGCCGACTTTATTTTTTCTGTTACAAGCCGCTGCCGGTCTTGTTTTGTTTTTGGAAAGACTCCCATTTAAATTTAAATTAAAACGCGATATTCAGTTTTAAGGTTTGTTTCAAAATATTTTAATACATATGTATATACTGACTGATTTGCGATTTTAAAAAGATCAACAAAAACATTGCTTAGGTTCTTGGACTGATCATCAGTCGTTACCTACATACTTATTTAGCTGTTTAAACATGTTATAATTTTACCATCATATGACTTTAAAAAAAAGCAAATTGAAGGTCAACAAACAAAACAACATTTTCGTTTTGGTCTGACTAAAATATTTCCTAAAAAGACTTCCGCATTTTAAATACCATTTTTATTTTAAAATATTGTATATAAATAAACACAAAAATGAAAACTAAAATGTGTACGAAGCCAGGCGAGAGAAAATGTTTTGATGCGTGTGTCAAGCTTCATTTAAACGATTTGAAATGCAAAACACGTAAAAAAGAAAATAAAAAAAAATAAGACAAAACCAGCAAAACCAAATCCAATTTGAATAAAGACAAAAGCATTTTGTTGTTTTATTTGAATAAGCAAACACACAATGTTTTATTATAATAAAATAAACAAATACTCACTTTTACACAAAGGAAACAAAATATGTGGCCGCATGGCAAACGTGCTGGATGTATGCAGGTTTGCAAACAAATGGGACACTCCAAGACATTGCCGCCATTATTACCGGTGCTTGTGCTGCTGCCAGTTGTATTTGCTGAAGCAGATGTTGAGGGATTTTGATCTAAAGTTGACAAAAAAAGAATACTACATTTAGAAATGTATTTATTTATTTTTTTCGAGCTGAAGATCCTGTGTATATTTTTCTCTTTTTTCATATATATTTATACCAATATGTTGCTTTCCTTTGGATATTTTCTTAAAAAAAAAAAAAGAGAAATAGATGCAGGACCCACAACTCGTACAAGAAATAATGCTATAATGAAGAAAGGGTCGAAAACACTAAATAATATATTTTTTTTTTTTCGTTAAGGAAGCAGTATTCGTTTTTGGAATTATTTGGAAACCCAAAATAACAAATCTGCCAATTTATTTTATTCCCTTTTATAAGGGCAAATTTCAGATAAAATCATACAACAAGCAAAACAAAATCAATATCAATTAATTATTTTAGTCCAACTTTTTGTATTCAACAATTATCAGTTATTGGTGTAAATGTCCTTAACTTCAAATTAAGATGCTTATAGCGAATTAAAAACATCTTTTTTAACATAAGCTTACGCCCATTTATCACAATAATTAATAGTTTTAAAGTATTTAATGAATATTATTTTCTAAATTGTCACTCGTTACTGCTTTTTGAAATAACAATATTTGTTATTTCTTAGAAGTTCTTAACTTAACTCAACTTAAAAAGTAAAATATGTCATTTTAAAATTAATTTCCAATACTTTTCTTTTGTATTCCGCGCATCGTATTTTGCCCACTTGTAATTTATGTCTTCAAACTTTTAGAATCCCTGCTCTGTTTTATTTAATTTTCATCTCTATCCAAAACAAAAAACGATAACAAAATTACCAATATCCATTAATTAAAAAATACGCAATTAAATCTATACATATAGACAAGTCACGAACTACAATATTTACTTGTTTCGTATTACTTTATACATTTTTTTTTTACCACTCAATTCGTTACAATTGCAACATAATCTGGTATTTTCAAAAAAAAAAAAATAATAATTTTTTTACACGGCTCAACTAAGCTCAGGGTAACGAATGATAAAATTTTTAAGTGTAATTTTTTTTTAAGAAAAATCTATATACATAGATTAATAGTTTTATGTGAATCCACAGGAAGTAATTTGTTGTTAAGTGTCTTTTTGTTTGAAAGAGCACGCAAAATATTTTATTGTTGTACTTTTAAGCAAATATTTTTAGAGCTTTGAAGACACAACTACTTAAATTAAGATAGAACAATAAAATTCAGAAATTTAGCACAGCCAGAGCTAAAATGGGTGCTCGAGAAGCCTAACTAGCTGTGTGCCCCAGTTAAAATTTTACTTTTCCTTAATTAAAATTATCAGTCATAAGCAATAATTTAAAAAACGACATTGGGTCCTGCTTAAGAAGATAAAAAATCGTCAAAACTTTCGACCGATTAAATACAAAATTTGATATTATAGCGGTGTACTTGCTTCCCAAACGGTGGCCCGCTTCTCAAAAACTGTTGTATTATAAGTAAAATGCTCATAAAAATGTTTTTTATTATTTAATAAAAAGGCAAAAAATAATTTTTGTGAATGTGTACTTTGTTTTTAATACACATTTGTAAGTTTGGGGAAATAAGACCTAGAATATTAAAGCCTGCTCTTTAGAAATTTAATATTAAGCAGTTTTAAAACAATTTTGAAATTTTTTCTATATTTTAAGGTTTCAGCTATAAGCTTTTAGGTTTTTTGAAAATTTCCTCTGGTCCAGGTATGATTTTGTTAAAATGTTTTTTTTTTCAGTAATTTTGTAGTTCGATTTTGTTCACACACATTTTTTCGACAAGTGTCTGCTTAATGTGAACGTGCCTTAAGGAACAGCCTCACACCCTTGTAAATGTTTCTTTGACCTTGAAATTCTCTTTCTTAATAGTGCGTAAATAGACGTAAATACATTAATATCTATCTATGTATGTATATGTATGTATTTATTTATACTTAAAATACTTACCCGTATTGGGTTCTTTTTTTAAAGTTTCTTCTAAATTAAGCTTAACTAAACTAGAGGCCGCAACAGCGCCCGCACTGTGAGAGCTGGAGGTTGAGGGTTGTGGTACGGTCAAATCTAATACTTCTATAGGATTTTCTATTATCTCCACAGAATCATCATCATTTGCTGATTGATTGGGTGGCCCTGTATCTGCTGTAGTAGCTATAACTTCAATAGCTGATTCGGTTGTAGTTGCATTTATAGTTTCACCTAAATTGTCTTCCAAGTTTTCCATTTTTTGATTTTGCTTTGTTTGCTTATATTTTTAGGTAAATTTAAAAAAAAAAATTGCAAGCAACTTAATTATAATCAAAATAAATGGCAAGCTTTCTCTTGGCTGGGTTTGCTATGCCGTTTTAATTATTTTGTTTTCTTTATAATGTACAAAATTTCACAATTTTTTCCAACACATCTTAATTATGTACTTAAATGCAGTTTCAGTTTTTATGTATACACACTTTTATTATTTTGTCTCTTAATGATTAACACTTCAAATCTAAGAAATTATAAGGTTTTCTGTTCAAGCTGCTGCTGCTAAATTGTCTTACGTTGCTTATCTTTCAAATAGTGTTTTTTAAATGATATTTTATTTGCGTTTCCTTAAAAAAATTCTTTTGCTTTTTATTGTTTTGTTTTTATTCTCTTGTTGCTTTTATGTAGTGTTGTTGTTGTTGTTGTTGTTTAATACATTTTTGAGCAATGCTGGTATACAGTCATGTTAAGTGGTGCTGCCAAGTTTGCAATATCCAAGTAACCTTAAGGGTAATGCAGGTTTATTTGAAATTGGTGGCAAGTGTTTTAAATAATTTTTTTTTCATTATTTACATAATGAACTCCAAAAAATATGCATGGGCATTTCCATGGAGGGATCCACCGCAATCAAATTATTGAAACTTGATAAGAACTGTCTATGTTTCGGTATGGCTAAAGAAACATTTTACCAATTTAATCAATTTGCACGATTTTGTATGTATTTCCGAACAGAAACAATAAAGCGTTATTGATTTCTTCACAAATTTTTATTTCCTTTAAGCATTTATTTCAATTAAACGTGCGTACGTGCGTATTACAAAAAAAAAAAAATAATGTGTGTTTGAAGTATTTCATAATAAAGTTTTATATACAAAATTTTAACTAGTTTACATGTAAAGTACATATTCATTTATTTGTTTATCTAAGCTGCTTTTAATTTCATGAAAGTCGCAATACATTCAAACTTTTCCACTACTACATTCATATATTCTTTACTTTATGAACATCGTCGTACGCAACTAGCAATTAGATGATTGTTGATGATGATAATATCAGCAAAATTAATTATTTAAGACTCCCTTATATGACACTGATTAATCAGTTGGACGATCAAAAACAGATTATAAAACAAAAAACACTACGAATGTTATCAGAAATGCCTGAGAACGATACATAAATAACTCCAGATACATAAATAACAGAGGTTCGAGTCATGAAGGGCTCTTCTACAAGAAATCGCCGTACAGTACCTATCTCATTTTAGACTCAAAATCCAGAGCATAAGTGACTACTCTCGCCGCGTTTTTTGAAAATTTCCAAAAATGCTAGCTGGGTGGGTTTTGTTGATACGTATTTTTATTTACTATATAATACTTAAACAAAAATTTCATGAAATTACTTTACTATAAAAGCCTTTTATTTTAATTCGTCCAACTCAAACTTCTTTTAGTTCCTGTAAAAAATAAACATTACAAGTAAGCTAAAACAGTTATTTGTTGGTAATACAGTGTGACAGTTGTCCATATAATTACATACTTCGAAATTTATCGCTGATGAAACCCTCAGTAAATATTCCATTCATTTTATAAATTGTCATTTGAATTACGGAAAATCAAAACGCCCTGTGATTGTAATTAATTTACATTTAACTCTTCTCTCGACTGAACTGCTTAACCATATTATCAACACCTGCTTCTTATGTCACTTATTTCCTGTGTAGAACTGCCTTACCACGTTTGCAACTATAAACTTTTGTGTAGCTAGGCGCAAGCTTTTTGCTTTCAATATTGTAGCATCTCTGTAGCGTTTTTGATTTGGAACAAATAATTTTCACCAAAAAGCGCTCTGCTAAACAAATACTATTCCACTTTCAAAAGTTCGCCACACTGGCTGCTCTCGTGATGTTTACTTTTGCAAGTAGTTGTTTTTGCAGAGAAGATATAACTAAAGCTGTCCTTGTTCTTCAAATAGGAAATTAGAGGCCAAGTACATTTAATGAACGCTATGAAAAAAAAAAACAGCAGCAACAAAACAAAGTAAAAACGCGAAAATGAGGAAAGTAAACTTTTTGTTGTGCTAAATCTAGACATGGAATAACAAGACGCAGTAGAATGTAGAAAATAATTTAATACCTAATATTCTTTTGAAAGATACGTGCGGTTGTTGCTGTTGCAAACAGATCCATATACATAAGCCTTTTGTCCCCTTCTAATGCAATGAAATTTAGGTTAATGTATGAATAAAAAAGAAAATAGGTTGATTTAATTTGCTGTTTTATTTAGTGCTTCTGTACCATACTTCTTGCATTTCATTTTCTACAGCGGGAACGAAGGGAAGGTTATGGTTGAGTTTTGTTGTTGCTGTTGTGCTATTGTTGTTGAGGGATGTAGGGGGAAAAAGCTAAATAAGAATAAGTGCTTAATAAACTTGTATACCAACATTCGTTCATACACGCAGAGATAGAGGAGTAAAGTGTTTTTGCCATTTTATTTAGGGGTATAAATTGGTTTTGCTTTTTCATATTTCTCTGTCAATGTGAGTTCATTTTACTATATATGTATGTATGTACGTTTTTAGTAACAGTTTAGGCCTTCGCCTTTACCTTCGGCTAAGAGTCGAGTGTTTTTGGTTTTTTAGTCTATGGTGTCGTGCTTAGAGGAAATAGTCAAGTAGAAATATTATATAGATATTTTCCTTGAATAAAAAAAATAAGACAGTTTTCAAGATGGAAGAACAGGAATTTAAGAATGTTTCATAGCAAAAACTGAAAGTAAAAGTGATTGTGATTTGGTGCTTTGTGTTGAGAAACTAATGACGTTATAAAATGATCAGTTTTACGGATGGATTTTTATTTACATATGCATATACTTATACATAATTTGTAATTCCCGTCAATAGAATTTAAACATATGTAGGCACATACATACATATGTATGTAAATGCATACATACATACAATGTTTCCACGATTTGAGAGTATTAGCAGCAACAAACACACAATAAATGTGACGTTGGCCTACAGACCTAATTTCCTTTTAGTAGTGCAAAGCTAATCATCGGAAAAAAAGCGTTCAGCGCAAAACATAATACCGAGTTACTGGAAGACAAAACGGAAAGTGTAACGACAAAAAATCAGATACATTTTCCTGAAAATCAAAAGTGTATACCCACATACATGCATACATACATATACTTATATGTACATATGTAAGTATCTAGAGACGTGTAACAGAAAATAGTGAGTGAATCAAAGAAAAAATTAATTTAATACCTACACATTTTAATGCAAAATTATTATTAAAACATAAATTTAAATAAATATGTATGTAGGCGTGTTAATACCCCAATAAAATAAAAATAAGTTCGCAAGTCAATTTCCTAAAGAATAAAGTGTTGCAAAATCGTGTGAATACTCACATACGCCAAAAAAAAGTTTTACGGGACAAATATAAAAAAAAACAACGGTACATATTCGCCAGTTGCCATGAAAATGAGAAAAAAATATCTACAATTCAAGTGGAATTCCCAATATAAAAACGCAAATTTTTTGCAAAATGAAAATCGTGATATAAACAAAATAATCAAAAAGTAACTAATTAAAATTATACAAATTAAATTTGAAAAGCAAAAACGAAGAAACTACATACATATGTACATGCGTACATACCTCATAATTAACATCACTTCTACAAATTACTTTGTGTCTCCCTCTTTTTCTCTATGTACCTACCTACCTACATACATACATACATAAGTAAATTGAAAGAAAAAAAAAAATACAACACATAAAAGCTTTTTTATGTTATTTCACATGTTGCCTTCTTTGTGGTTAATTAAATGAGAAAGGTGTCACAAAAAAAAAAAAAAATGAAAATCAGGCAAATAATTAAAAAAAAAGTACCTACATAAAATTCTTGAGATACATACATATGTATGTACAAAAAAAAAATACTAAAAATACCCACATACAGCATTGTTTTCCTCTTGCTTTTAATAAAGTGTTATTAAATAAAATAAATAAATAAATAACAAATAGTGCAAAATATAAAGTAAACAACAGCCAGCTAAAATGAGAGCCAGCCAGCATGTGTGAATGTGAGTTTTGCCAAGAGCCCCCTCTCCGCGCCACACAAGTGTTTTTATTTTCTTTTGATCAAAGTATAAAGAAGCAAAACAAAATAACGCAAAAAAATCGTAAATAAAAGTTTAGTGTATTAGTGTGTCGCCATCACAATCTTCATCATCGTTGTTGTCATCATCATCATGATCATCATTTGTGAAACGATGTTGTCGTAGTCGTCGGGTTGTGCCATTGTTGTTGTTGATGTTTGTATGAATTTTGATTCTTATTTTGTCATTTACGCGGTGTTTGTTTTTTTATCGTTCGCTGTTGCCTTGTGTTTTTGTGTATGGAAGTTTCTCAGATTTTTTTTTTTTTTGCATTTTGTCAATTATGGTTGGCTTATTATGCCAGCAGTGGGTAATTCCCGGCACTCATATTTGAACCCATCTGTCTGTATGTGCATATAAAAGAGCAGAATTTATGCGGAAAAAGTAATAAAACTAGGTAAGTGTGCAATTGAAATTTGTCTGAAAAGTGAAACTGTGGAATAGGTATTAAAATTCCTTTAATGCCGTTTATTTGAAAAAAGGATCTTTAGTAGGAGGTGATATTTTTCTGCATTTTCTCATACATACATATGTACATATGTATGTATGTATGTGCGTATTTGCACTGTGGTCGCTTATAAATTATGTACATATCTAGTCAGGCAATTTCGCGATATCATTTCCAAACTGCCCATAGTTGAAGTCACAAGCCAATTTTTATCGTTTATTGGCGTATTTGGAGACACAGTTTCAAACGCAATTCACTAAAAACCATCTTTTAAAACAATTTAGAATTTGGGTAAAGTAAAGGGTCCGCCAAATAACTTTTTTTTTTGAAAACGGCGCAGAACATGGAGTGTCGCTTTGGCTGTGTTTCATGTAGCACCGTGCTGTTGAAACCAAATTTTGCCAATATCCTCCTCTTCAATTTTTGTGAACAAAAATTCGTTGAACATGGCCTAATAACGATCGCCATTGACAACGGCCACTCCATGCTCATTTTCGAAGAAAAAATGGCCAATTATGCCTCTGGACCAAAATCCGCACCAAACCGTGACTCGTTTTGGGTGCGTCGGCTTTTCAATTGTATGCGTGCGAGTTTTCTGTGCCCCAAATGCGACAATTTTGCTTGTTTACATACCCGCCAAAATCAAAATGAGCTTCATCTGGAAAGATGATTTTTTTTTTTTTTTTTTTTTTTTTGCAAAATCGGCATCTTCTGTAAGTCGATCGCAGGTCCACTTAGCGAAGCGTATACACAACCATATTCGTTCAGCTGAAGGATAAAAGAAAAAATATGAAATTCAATCCGTATTTTAGGACATGAGGGTAAAAATTATACGAAAAATTTTTTTAATTTACTTGATTCGAAAAAAAGAAAGTAAAACGTATACATAAAATGAATGATGTGCGATGGTTTTCTGAAAATTTTCAACAAACAAAGAGAGCCATACGACTGTTAAATTTTCATCAGCATTTCGCCTGAATTTCTCTCTGTTTCATTATACATATATTGAGTTTGGACGATCCCATCCGTTCACTTCTACAGAAAAATTGAGCTTGTCGTACGTAAACTCTTACCGTCTATGCCGCCTTAAACTCGCCACGTTTTGACCCTTTCTTACTAACCCTTTTCAGTGCAGCTCTACAGAAAACTACGAAGCGAAACTAAACATCTAGTTTTTTTCTGATTCTGTCGTTTAAGCACGTTAATAAGTCAATGGCTTATTTGAGAAATATTGTATAGAAATTTTTCAAATAGGATCTTAATAAACATAAAATACTTCAAATAAATAATGTTTTTCTTTATATTTGAAGATTTTTTATGTTGTCTTATATTATCTTGAATGTGCAAAATGCATCGTTGAACCAGATTTTAATGTATGATTACTAGAAGTGTCTTATCCTTTGGTTAGATCATCTAAACATTCTGTTTACTTTAAATTTGTAACCACTGTTCAAGGCAAATTAATAGCAGGTAAACAAACTCGTGGGTACCGCAACTCAAATCTCAAGAATGTGTGCACAGATCGCTCTATAAGTCATAAACAGTTGCAATTCAACACGTAAAAATTCCCAGGAAAAGAAGAAAAAAATGTTTTTAAACAGAATATTATAATTTTAGAATCAAATTGAGTTGTAGACGTAGCGATGCTTCTAATCTTAAAGAAGAGAATGATGTTAACGTGGTCTTTAGAAATTTCCTTTTGCAAAATTTGATTTATTAAAAATTATGAGTTGTATCGGCTTTCAACTTCGTGCGCTATATGAATTTTATAACTCTCTGTAAAATGCCATAAATAAAAGGTTTACTCTTGAACTGTTGACATCTGATTACCTGCTATGAATTCGTCTTGCCTTTGCTGGTGGAAATATGGAAGTGCTTTTGTTTTTTGCTACTGCAGAGAAAGCAGCATTGACACAAAAATAGCGCAAGCGCTGCATTCATCAATTGCTCTTTTTCCGTTCTTTGATAAGATAAAGGGATAATTGATGGGTATAAGAAAAAAATTTTATTGAAAATTTGAAGCACTTAAAAGTGCTATAGTTTTCAAATCAAAACTCCAAAACTCCCATCAATTTGCACTGCCATCAATAGTTGATATATTGTGCCTCCCTATTAACACACAGAGGAACAGTAGCAGCTCATTGAATTGGCGCCCTTAGTGTATCCTGTTCGTCCAGCGTATACGCATTTAGTAGCCTGTCTCTTCTATGTCCAAATGCCATGTAACCAGCGATCTGCAAGTGTCTTGTGCTAGATAGGCCCAGTCTGTGTGGATGTTTATTGCAGGTTTAATTACCTGTAAGTGCCCCCGCCAGCAATCTTAGGTACATATATCTTGTCAAGTCTTGCAGCGAAATTTGTCCTACTATCATCAAAGCTTAAGGACTTTTTTTTTGTAATTTTCCAGACCCCTAATGTCTTTCCATTGTTTCTTTATGATAGATGTTGTCCTATCTACTATCTCTCCTTAAAGAAGATTTTTGTTGAAGCCAAAAAATAGGGTGGGTACAATAGATCACCACCATCTCAAAGTAAAGTTATCTGATTTGAAATAACCAGCTCGTTAAATCTCTTGTGACATTCCGGTTTCAAACTAGATATGAAAGTGTAACGGCTTAGGGCCTTGAGAGCAGCTTCGCTGTCAGAGAATATTATCATCCTTACAGCAATGTATTCCATATCTGATAGGATTCCCACTGTTTCCATTATTTCGTAAAGTTACGCTTGAAAAATTGTGCTGCCCTTACTGAGTGTTGTTGGCAAACATATCCCTCCAATAAACCTAACCTAACCTATCCTACATATACATAAATAAAATAATGGGAACAATTGTTGTCTGTTTAAAGATATTTTAGTACTCTTTCATGGGATTTGGTATCATATTGAATCAACTGTCGTATAATTCTATGAATCTTTGGTGGCATCACTAGAGTAAACTTGTTTTGAGCTCACTTTTATGTGCAAAGTGACGAATATACAATTTATTCGAATTTGATTAAAATTCGTTAAAAATTGTGTCGGTAAACGCCCTAAAGCCGATTAAAAAATTTCTTTGTTTCCAATGCCGAGTCCGAGGGTAATTGTTAAAAAAATTTTATTTATTACCTTCACTTACATATGGATGTGAAGCGTCATCATTTAAATTGAGAGAGCTAAATATTTTTTTATTCTCTTTCACATTTATAGCATTATTTTGTTTTTACTGTTTTCTAACTTAAAACCCATTTGGGTACAGGTACATATGTATATTTTAAAGCCACGAATTTCTTATTGATGCATTCACTGCACATTCAAAGTTAGCACAACCCGGTATGACTTAATATTATTAGCTATCTTTCCGCTACAAATTACCTACATATGTATATACATACATTTATAATTATATACATATGTATATGAAATGATAAACAAAATGTAACCGTATGCGTTTCCCATTGCTTGTGTCTCTGGCTTTGGCTGCCTACAGACATCCACAACATACCCCACCTCTGCACTACTTAATAAGCCCCCACGATTTTGAATACAATAAAAACAATATCTGCAAAATGTTCTCACTTAAGAAAGAAAAAAAAAACAGCTTTCATTTTGCTAGGAATTTTTAGAAGCTAAAAGCAAAAGAAAACGATTGCGAACAACAGAAAAACAAAAAAAGAATGTGCGAATATTAAAATAAATAAAATTCATGCCAAACACAGAGTAAATAAGTCATTTGCAAATTTGAAATGCTCATTCACTCATTTTTCCTCTTTTTCTAGAATTAAAAGTACCTATCTCATGTTTTGTATTTTCTCCCTGTTTGTCAGAGATAGCCAGCAGCAATGATCATTATCTGTTGTATGATAATGATGATAATGGCAGTGGAAGTGTTTGCGGTACATACATTTATTTGAACACACATGTCGTGCATATACACATGCATATGTACATATGTATGTATATTGTGGGCAAGGATGTGTGTTTGCTTGCTCTTGTTTTTGTATTTGGTAGGTATTGTGTATTCAATATGGATGGATGGCATTAAGCTTGTGTAGTCAAAATGAATGGTTAATTTTATGCAAAATAAGAATGCATAGCAGAAATAAAGCATTACGTCTAAAAAAAGTGTTGCCAATGTAGGAAGTAGTGGCGTAAGAATGGAGAATTTCATCAGATGATTTTCAATCTTTTCTGTAAATTGTATTTTTAAGTTTTCTACCTAGGTATACAGGCTTTTAGGTTCATTTTAATAAAACGCCACTATTTTCGTTAATATTTAGCAATAAATGTCCAAATATTCCTGAGCCGCCACGCTCGTCGTCAGCAAAGAATGAAAGCTTACTCAATTTTCTTTTTTACTTTATCAATAAAAATTAACCAAAAAGCGACGCTTTATTAAAAAAAAAACTTGAAAGCCTGTGCGGAAAATTTAAAAATACCTACATATATTATTGTTGGTCCAAAAATATATCTTATAGATTAATGTTACCTGTATATCCCGCCAACATTTCAGTTGGCTCTTATAGCAAATATACATATAATTAAGGTAATTTTTTAATATTAAAAAAAACTTACTTTTAATTCAATAACGCAATTCGTTGTAACCGATGGTAACTCGTTGTATAGAAGTTGAAAGTAAAAGTGTTGCAAGACGAAGAAATGTTTTCTGTATTTAAGATTTCTTTGAACATTTCTGATGCTCATTTTGTTCATAGGAATTTTGGAATAATTAGTTTAAGATTTTTCGAGTCTACTGAAGAGTTGATTAGCATCAAATAAATGACGGCGGCATACACATAGAAGGCTGAAAAAAATAGCAAACATTCATAAGGTCTATTTTTAGAGCTAAAATAATACATTTCCATTGACTCTTATAGCAAATAAATAATTAAGTTAATTTTTGAATATATAAAAACATAAATATTGTACAGAAAACTCCAATAAAATGAAAATAATAAGAGCAAATGTTAAGAAAACCGCATGGGCCCGGCGTTGTACTTTAAGTGCTCAAGATGTTGAAAGTGAAGAAGCCAGCAAACAAAGACACAAAAAATATGTTGGACATTGCAGAATAAAGGAAAATATTCAGCAGTCTCGTGAGATGATAAATATCATCCAAAACAGGCAAGAAAACAGTTGATTTTTCGTTAATATTTATAAAGTAGAAAAGGGAACCTTAATGCTTTCTGTCTTTTTTCAGCCGTCTATATGCCGCCGATATTTCGTTGCTGCTAAACAACTCATCAGTAGACTTGAAAAATCTAAAAAGAATGTTTGAAGCCCAACTTCTTTTTAGATTTTTCAAGTCTACTGATGAGTTGTTTAGAAGCAACGAAATGTCGGCGGCATATAGACGGCTGAAAAAAGACAGAAAGCATTAAGGTCTATTTATAGACCTAAAGTAATAAAATTCAATTGGCTCTTACAGCGAATAAATAATTAAGTTCATTGTTGTAGAAAAGGGAAAATGAAATGGAGTGAGCTTTGGTTAGTTTATTTTGGTGCTGATGAGGAGCGCGGCGGCTCAGGAGCATTGCATGTCCACCGTGCTAAAATTTTTTTTGCCTTTATTGTTCAATATTAACTAAAATAGCGGCGTTTTATTTAAAATAACTCAAAAGCCTTTATTTTAGAATATAAAGAATATAAAATATACCTGAGTCTATTTTTAGGAAACTTAACACTAGTGAATAAGGGGTAATTGTCCCATTATTAGCCACATTAATTTCTTTTTTCGTTTGAATTCAAGGCCTCATGAGTGTAAATATGATATTGGGTTGTCCACAATTTATTGTTGCTAAGTGATTTGTGTAGCTGTGTTTATTTTCATATTTTTTTAAATTAGTTTAAGAAATTTGAGTATTATACCTATAAAAAAAAAATCATGCCTTGTGCCTATAGTTAGTGCTTGTGTGTGTGTAAACTCGACACGTTTTGATCCAGTAGTCGGACTAAAATTTTCATTATTCCTTTTCAGGGCAGCTCTACAGAAAATAGGGAAATGAATGTAAAGGTTTAATTTTTTTTGATATGATTCAGTTGATAAACACGTTAATAATTCAATGATGTATAAATCCTAAAACAATCGCAAGCCTTATTTTTTTCATAGAAATACAAACAATTCGTATCCATTACAAAAGAGGTAGTTATTAATTTATGAAAAACTAATTTTCACAGCTTCAGATCTTTTTATATAAAATCGCTTAACAATTTTATTTAATATTTTGCTAACAGTTTGTTATTAGCATCTTCAGGATGATATTAGAAATATAAATTGAAAAATGTTGTAAAAGTTTGATTTTTTCAATATATGTTTCAAATGTTATCCTGAAGATGCTAAAAAACAGTTAATGAAATATTGAATAAAATTGTTAAGAAATTTTACACAAAAAGATTTAAAGCCGCAACAAATAGCTTTTCATAAAATGGGTACATTTTTCTTACCACCAACTCTGAAGGAGTTAATAAACATTTTAGTGAAAAGCTATTGCGTTTTTGCGAACGAATTCGCAATCCAATGTTGTGAGTTTATTGTTTACTTTGTACCTATTTGCTTTAATTTGGTTTTACCATCGAGTACCTATATTCTATCACGAATACCAGAATTTAACCCCTGTACATCTTGACAAAAACGCTGATGCGGCAACACTGGTCTTATGATGCAAGACAACCGAATTGCGAAGTTAAAAAGTAATGGAAAAAGAAAAAGTTTATTTGGCAGATACATACACATATACAAATCTACAAGCTCAAAGCAAAGCAGCTGTGTATCTTTTTTTCTTTTTTGCTCGTTTTCTTTTGTAGCGGAAATTTCAATTTCATTTCATTACTGAATGATTAGTGTATGTATGTGTGGATGTACATATATCTAATATTTGCAAATTGTGTACGCACACATACAACATACATATGTATGTATATGCATGTGCGTATGTAGCTAAAATAGTTGTTGTCTGCTACAGTTTTTTTTTTTTTTTTTTGGTTCAAGCGGGTGCGGCTAGTTATTGGGAAAGAATGAATCTCTGCTTCCATTTCCCATAAAACTTTTTTAGATACATACATACATATGTATATACCTACCAATTTACCTACACATCCATAATTTCGCATCATCTTATGTAAGTATATGGCTGGTACCTGTAGCTATTTTTTGCATACATACGTTTCATGGCTCTTACAATTATGGTTCAGATAGGTACATACATACATACATAGGTACATATGTATGTATGTACACATATGTATATATACATATGTATATACATATGTATATAGTACATATTTATGTATTTAGTTCCCAGGTTTAACTCTAACCTGCAATCAATTTTTATTTCCCTTTTCAATAACTGAATTGTTCTTGTGTTTATTTATGCTAGCAATTGAAAATCCGTATGTACATACATATGTATGTATTTAAAATAAAAAATAGTTTAGTATGTCAATTGCTGAAATTTAAAAAAAGATACCTATGTACATTTTTTCCACTCTTTCTTTTTGTGCTTTTTATTTTTATCTTCTCCTTAAAAATAAACACTTTTGCTTTCGCTTTCAACTGCTTGTTTTCATTATCAATTTTTAGTTTATTTTTGCACACAAGTCTGTGGCCGCAAACTCACACCAACAATGCCGCTAAACTTGTTGCCGTTTTTGTTTTGTTATCGTTTTTTTGTTGTTTGTTTTAAGCAAGAAGACATCATCGACGCAGCCGCAGCAATTGTTAAATAACTTTTGAATTAATGTTGCCATATTTTTTGAAGCCAACTACACATTAAAGTTGTATGTAATAAAAAATAAGCTCTTTCTAAAGTTGTTTAGAAACAACGCACAGTAATGGAAAAATAATGAGAACATCTTATGAAATGGATGAAAATTAAATGGAAATTATAAAATGATTTTTAGTTAAAGGAATCTTTTAGGCAAATCTTACAGATACTTTGCTTTATCTGGAATAAAACAAGTACAATTTACCCACCTACATATTTTCATAACTGAAAACTCATTTTATTTACATTATATGCAGCTTTAAAAATAAGCCATAAAACTGGGGAGTATTTGGGGTTTCTATATTACCTATTGTAGATTTTTAAAAAATCCAAAATTTTTAATATATAACAAAATCTTTTAACTATAAAATTACTATAAAATTGCTATAAAATTACATTAGAACAGTTTTTGACATATTGTGTAATAAAATCGAATGAGCCGTTTCGAAGTTGTGATGCGATGTCTACAGCATCCTTTTTTATGAGAAAAGAAATTAAAAAAGTTATAAAAAATTAAAAAAATAAATAAAAAAGTTATTCAAAATTTAAAAAATAAATAAATAAAAAAATTATTAATAATAATAAAGAAAACGACAAAAAATTAATAAAATATAAACTATATAAGCTAAAAAAGAAAAAAAAATTATACAACAGAATAAAAAAAAATAATAATAAATAAAAAAATTATAAAAAATAATAAATAAATAGTAAAAATTATAAAAAATAATAAATAAATAGTAAAAAAAATAATAAATAACTAGTAAAAAATAAATAAATAGTAAAAAATAAATAAATAGTAAAAAATAAATAAATAGTAAAAAATAAATAAATAGTAAAAAATAAATAAATAGTAAAAAATAAATAAATAGTAAAAAGTAAATAAATAGTAAAAAATAAATAAATAGCAAAAAAATAATACAAATTAACAAAAAAAAAATAAAAAAGATAAAAAAATAAAAAAAATAATAAAAAAATAAAAATAATAAAAAGTAATAAAAAAAAACAAAAACAAATAATAACAAATAATAAAAAAATAATATAAAAATTGTGAAAAAATAATATTAACTAATAAAAAATAATAAAAAATTTAAAAAATATAAAAAATAAAATGAAAATGGTAAAAACTATAAAATATAAAATAATAATAAAAAATAAGATATAAATTAAAAATTAATACATTTATATTAAATTACTTTTTCAGGCTTAAGTTCAACCCTTGGTTTGTCACTACTTTTAATTAATATCAATTAGGTAAAGAAAAGTAAAATTTAATAGCTAGGTAGACAACCGGCTGTTTCTGGGTAGCAAACACCCTTCATCAGCACCCTATGAACTTTGGACGTGTCAAATTTCACAATTTTGGCACAGCCTCTTTAACCACTCGGCAACCAAAGCTCACGTAATTTTACTTTCTGTTTGTAAACTTAATTAACATTAACCAAAGCAATGATATTTTTGCAGTCTTGGACGATATTTTATCATCTCAGAAGACTGTTATTTTTTGCTCTCTGTTTATATGAAAGCTTTTTCCTACATGTTCTGCTTTTTGCATCATTGAGATCTAGATGCTCTTTTATTGATACAATTTGAACATTTACGCCGTGTCCTGCGTTATTAACATTTTACTGTAATGTAGTAGTGACAAACCAAGGGTTGAACTTAAGCCTGAAAAAGTAATTTAATATAAATGTATTACAATACAGAAGTTCAATAAAATTAACATTTATAGTAAAAAATTAAAAATTAAGAAAACGATAAAAAATAAATAAAAAATATATATGTATGTATAAAGAATAATACAGAAATTGAAACTTTTTTTTATTATTTTTTAAATATGAACTTAATTATTTATTTGTTTTAAGATCCAATTGAAATGTATTAATTCAGATCCAAAAATAGCCCTATTTTTGGACCTGAATTAATACATTTATTATTTGTTTTTGTTAATTTCATATTTAGTGTTAAATAAATAAATAAATTCAAATATTAATAATTATTTTTTGAGCTTAAGCTTACTGTTAGCAGTTTTATTTAATTTATCGTAAATTTCAATATTTCGCTACACAAAGGGGTAACGAAATATTGAAAATGAAGCAAAAGAAAATAAAGCTTATAATACCGACCTTAAGCTCAACAAATAAATGTTAATATTTAAAAAAAATGAAAAAAAATTCAAAAATTTCATATAAAAACAAATCAATTAGTTCATTAGTATTAAAAAAAAAAACAATAATAATGAAAACTAAAAGAAAATTATAAAAAAAGAAATAAAAATTATAATACAAAAAAAAAAAAATAAATAAAAATAAAAAATATGCAAAACTATAAGAAATAAACAAATAGAAAATGTAAAAAATTTAAGAAATAAAAAAATATAAGGAAAAAAAATATAAAAAATAAACAAAAAGTTAAAAAATAAAAATATGTAAAAAATAAAAATATATAAAAATAAATATATAAAAAATAAATAAAAATAAGAACTATAAGAAATAAAATTCTTTAAAAATCAAAAAATTTAAAAAATAAAAAAAAAACAAAAAATAAAAAAATTATATATGTATAAAAAATACAAAACTATGAATAATAACAAAATACAAAAATATAATTAATAACAAAATACAAAAATATAAATAATAAAAAAATTAAATATATACAAAATATAAAAATAATGAAAAATAAAAAATATAAGAAATAAAAGAATATATAAAAACTACAAATCTAAAAAATAAAAAAAAAATGTAAAAAATGAAAAATTAAATATAAAAATTTTAAAATATAATAAAAAATAAAAAAGGATAAAAAATTAAAAAAATAACATAATATAAAAAAATAAGTAATATAAAAAATAACAAATATAAAAAATAGAAAATTATAAATAGAAATTAAAAAAAAAAATAAAAGCTAAAAAATATGAAAACATAATTAACAGGGAGTTTTCTAAAAATATGTATATTAAAAATTTAATTTACAAGATTTTTCTCTTGTGTGCTGATGATTGTCCCGGTGGACGTGAAACAGCCATCGCATGCTCCCCAGCCAATCAGTTTTCAACTGTACTTTTCTTGTTTTCTTTAAAATATTTGATCAATACAATTTTACCACAAAACATAAAAAAATCTCTCAACTCTTGCGAGTTAAAAATTGCACTAAAGCTCGATAAAATACTCGTAATTAACAATTGTAAATCATAAAGTTCGACTACAATAAAATTCAATCTGATTATTTATTTGGTATTTCAGCGGTCTATATGTTCGAGCCTACTGACGAGTTGAGTAGCATCAACGATGTTCCGGCGGCATATAGACGGCTGAAAAAGACAGAAAGCAACAACGTCGTTTTGTGAACCTAAAATAATAGAGTTCGGCTATAACATTAGATTAATGAAGAAGAACACAATTAGATTCATATGCATTATTTTTCAACGTTTTTTCTTTTCTTTTTTTTTAGTTGTTCTTACCTACACGCACTGTGAGAAGAGTGACTTTAACATGGAAGATTTTTCTGTGCCGGTTTTGGCTGACAATGCACAGTATAACAACAATAATAATACAATTAATAACAACAATATCAATATGGTACATCACAAGGATCACATGTTGGCGGCTGGCAGTACACCCAGTACTACTGGCTTCATGTACAGCACCACACAACCTGCCACCAAATGCGATATGCCGATGCCGAAAAGCGAATATAGCGCTTTCACCACCTGCATACAACAATCTGCCCTGCTCGATCATCGCTCGTCGATTGACGCCAATTTAGATGCTGGAGTATCGTTGGGTGCTTTATGTGATTTGAAATTTCCAGCTGGAACTCCGTCTCTTTTAAGTGATTCTAATACAAATTTTAAAGGTTTATCACCACTACTGAACAATCTGGAGACTAATCAGATAATGTGTGGCCTGCAGAAGCTCAATACCACAATGGGCGCCGCGAATGGTCCGTCTTTTTCAAATATTTTATTCGCCAGAGAGCCTGCAGAAACCAATGTTGCTACGAATAACGATAACAACACTGTTTCAACAGGAGCTGCAATACACTATACGACTCTAAACACTAACCAAGTACAAAACACTGCCGAATCTACACAACAACAGCAGCAACATGAACAACAACATCACTACTTACCAAACACCACTATAACAAATTCCACCAGGACTCAGAATAGACAAATCACACCCACACATGAAGTGATGGCCAGAGTTAATCCAGAACATAATCAGCATTACGTTTTGACGAATTCTTCTTCGCCCTTAGTACCGCACACCATAAAAAGCCACCACCCAACAGTTCTTAATGAACAACTCATAACTACTACAACAGCCACCAGCAACACAAATGAAACTCATCATAGCATTAGCCACAACAACAACAACAACAACAACACTGCCAATATAAACACAAACATAAATTGCACCAATCGAACTACACCACCGACGACCAGTACAAGACCATCCTCATCGTCATCATCATCTACGCAAAACAGTATTGAAGAAATCGCAGGCAGCTCCTGTACGCCGCCCACCTCTTCGTCAGTCACAACTCAAAATACTCTCAAAAACAATACAGCTACAGCCGCCACCACCACCTCATTGTCTTCAGCAGCAACTTTAGCTACAACGGTACCTTTATTATTAAACAGCAATGGAGTAAATAAATCGCAAAAGCAACAACAACAACAACAACAACAACAACAACATATTGCTTCTACTAATAATAATCTTCATCATAGTCATCATGCCCCCATACAACATCAACAAACTCAGCAACAAACATCACAAATGCAGCAACAACATCAACAACTTCAGCATCACCAGCAGCACACTCTGCTTAATTCCACAACTTTGAGCAGCGATAGCAGTGATTCCGTTTCCTCCTCAGATGAATTTATCGACCTGGAATTAAGTGACAGAACGGGTGAGTACAGACTTTTCAAAATTTTTTCATTTGATGAGATAATATTTCCCCGATAAAATAATATTGGCAATATTTTGTTGTTGGCACAAAAAGCTGCAAACAAAACATGAAACTAATTAATATAGTAAAAAAAATGTGGAAAAAATTTATGTGATATAATCAAATAAAATATAACAGAGAAAGGACCATAATCACAGAAATTATAACTAAAAAATAAATTACCAACATCAACTGAAATTAAAAAACAAAAATTCTCAATAAGGCAAATTTCGGCAGAAAAATTTTGGCGAAATTTTATTGAAAAGTGTTTTGTGTAGGATTTGAATAGGATTTTTTTTTTTCAAATTAACGGGGAAGGAAATTTCCATATTGGCAAAGCCAACTCTATAATGCACACAGAGGGGTTGCTTTTTGTTAAGTTACAGTCACTTAAGATTTGCTCATTTGTTTGTGTGGACTTTTGGTCAGAGCGGACGTGTTTTTTGTGATGCGCAATCGTAATAGGTGAACTCGTGCTTTTCTTTTTGTTGGCTTATATGAAAAAAAATAATCCAAGTTTATTAAACGTTTATCTGGCAAATATATACATATGTATATAGATATTTGCCAAATGAGATCCTAATAAACATGACATATTTTTAAAAACAAGTCCGACAAAGTAAACATTTGTAATAGGTTTTGTCGTGGTTATTGTGTCGCCTTTTTGTTCTGTATAGTCAACGTTAAATATTGTTAACTGAAGAGTGTCGAAGGTATATACAGTGGAGACTAAGCAGACACTTTAGCAACAGTTAATCCTGACTTGTTCAGTTTTGCAAAAATAAATGTTCTTATAATTTTTTGCTTAAGCAAACGTCCCCAAACATTCCCCATTTTAGTTTTTTCACCCACCAATCCCTCTCTACAATTTTCCTAGTTCCATGAGTACTGGTCCCAGTCTAAAAAAAAAAAGTCAAAAACGTGACCACTACTTTCTTGTTGATCTTCATGTTGGGCAAATATATGCATAGTAAGAGCTAAAAATGCATATAAAAGCACCTGAATACAAAGAACAACGCAAAGAAAAAATCAGAGGAAAACATTAAAACATACAATTTCTTAAGACAATATTTTAAGGTTATGTTTGCTCATGGAGCTAATACATTATTTAAAGCAAATTTATATTTGCTCTTTGAAAGTTTTCGTCAGATGGTTAATGTTTGCTGTAAATTTTTTATTTTGCAAATAAAACCTTAAAATATGCTCATGGGATTTAATGCTTTTAAGTTTCTGCCTCCGGTTTTTCTTTTCTTTGGTGTTTGTTAATGTATTCATAAACATTAGGGTGGGTGTTTAGCAGCTGGTTTTTCATTAATTTTTGGCTTGAAAAAAAAGTTCTACTACAACTTATTACAAAAACCATTACATTTTCGCTACATAACACCTCCTCTTCAGGCACCCCAGGGTGCCTGAAGAGGAGGTAAATGTATGACCAACTCCCAATAATTTTTTTCTTCCACTCCTGCTTGGGGGATCTCCCATAGAAAAAAATCTGAAAATCGAACAACTCGAAAATGCGTTTTTTTGCAGTTGTGTCCACTTTCCTCATACAAAAAGTTATCGAAAAATCGATGGCAAATCGACCCGGTCTAATATACATACATATGTTTATATACATTTTTTAGTTGTGTGTAATCCATGTACTTGGTCAAAATAAAGTTCAACAAAATAGTAGTAAAACTAATATTTGATCGTTTTTGATAAAAACGTGACCACTAACTTCTTATTAACATTTATTTGGGCGAATTCCGGCACAGAAATAACTAAAAATGCCAATAAACTAACATGGATACAATAACAATGAAAACAAAAAAAGAACAGAAGAAAAAACAATCAATTTCACAGGAGCATATGTTAAAGTTATGTTTGCCCATCGAGCAAACGACACATTTAGAGCAAATTTGTATTTGCTCTTGCACAGTTTTTATGATATTAATTTTTGTAATATCAGTTTTTTTCACAAAAGTCTTCAGCATTGAGTTTATTAGACACTGAAACAAAGAAGTGCTTAATTAATTTGGTAAAAAACCATCCCGACGTTAAGCTATCACTCACTGTTGACATTGCGCATTATGGTTGGACCACCCTTTATAGATAATCAAGAGATAGTTTTTTTCTTAACCGCCATCAAGTGAAATTTTCTCAATTTAATAAAGTTTAATCTTATCACAATTCAAATCTAATTTTCCATGACTCAAAGTTTTGTGGCAAAACAAATATGCAAATCAAGCGACCGTAAAGCTACAAAGTATAACTTGCAACACGTATTTTATGCATCCAAATGACCATCAAATGTCAGTTTCAATGTCTCGCAACATTAAAGAAAAAAAAAAAAAATTATAATAATAATAGAAGTGCAGATTGAAAAAAGAGAGGGAAGCAAAAATCTTTAATGACATTCACCTTGACCCAAAACGTTTTCAATAGTTTTCAAAAGGCAACTTAAAAGTTTAACTTTCTCTTTAACCTTCAAACAATTTTTTTTATTTCCCATTTTTTCCAACCAAAAAAAACCATTTTTATAACAGATGTAATAAACCTAAATAAAGAAAAACTAATTTTAATTTATTTAATCAAAAACTAGGTATGTAGAATGAAAAGCATTGTTACTGAGACAACAACTAACTCGCTGGCGACTCTACGCCACTAGACGACAGACAGTCAAACACACGCACACACACACACACACACACAGCCAGACATACAGCCATAACAAACCAAGTGTCTGTGTTGCATGTTTATTGACTGGATTTGTGGGGGGAGGCTTTGGTGGCGTAAATTGTGCAGTGTTGGCTGACGAGGTTGTGTGTTTGAATATTTCATCTACTTGTTGGCCTTTAGCCGCAACACTCACAGGCACTCGCAATCTTCTCGCTGACATTCGTCAATGTCAGTGTTGCATTAAATAGTATTTATGAAAACAAACATCGACGCACAACAGCGTGGAGCGGCGCGGTGCAGCACAGCGTTGGCAGCAGCTCGGCTCGGCCACATGTAACGTTTGAATATTTGAATTTGAAAGCACATGAGAATTGCGGGGAATGAAATGTTGAAAAAAAAATAACGAAATTTGCAATTAATCTAATGCTGCTGTTACAGACCTTCAGCGGCTGTAAAACAAAAACAGATGCATAAGATGAGGAGTCAAGATATTGATGCATAGAGTATCTGTTGTGTTCATTTGTATGTTGGTTGGCTGGTTGGTCGACTGGTGTATCTGTTAGACAGTTGGTTGTGTTTTCGGTTTTTGAGTGTTTACGGAACCAGGGGGTGAAAGTGGTTTTTCCTTTATGGTTTTGATTGTGACATTGAGTTAATTTTTATTGCTGCTGTTGTTGTTGTTGTTAGTGCTGTTGCAAGTAGTTACGTTTGCAAAGTAGGTGAAGGTTAAATTGAATGTTATTTTCAATTACTTGTTGCACTTCAGTGAGAAGTAATAGATAGAGTAAAAGAGAGATGGAGAGAGAGAGAGAGGGAGAGTGTAGAGACAATGAGCAACAACTCTGATACTATTTCATCTTCATTTGAATGTTCTTGTTCAAAAACACGTATCAGTTAATGTTTATGAATGAAAATGCTATAGAGAAGGCCAACTTGCGGATACATACATATAAGTTTGTGCTAAAACTTTCTTGCATGTGCAGAAAAATCCTACTTTTGAAAAAAAGAAAAGGTTTTTGTTTTTATATCAACCAAAAAAGAAAAATCGTTTAAAATCCCATATTTTGTTTTTATAACGACAAACGAATGTCCGTAGAAAAATGTGTCTGCCGAAAATTTTTAGCACTAAAGATGTACCCTAAAAAAATTTTTAGGGCAACAAAACTTCTATACATATATTTTAATATAAAAATTGGCAATGAAAATGAGTTGGGTTGCGCAAAATATTTTTTATAAACATTTTTTATGCAGCTTATTTTTTCTAAAAATTTTAGTACAAAAAATTCATTTGTAAAAAGCTTAGAAAAACAGTTGTTTATGAAAATCTCTTTTACTCATGCCAAATACTTTTTACAAAAATGTTGACAGCAACTTATTTTTCTAAAAAATTTTAGTACAAACCGAAAACTCCCATTCAGGAAAATTTTAGTTTAAAAATATCTATGAAAAATTACTTGTAAAATACCTTTCATAGAAAATTTTTAGTGCAACAGATATTTTAGTAAAATTTTAGTACGCAAGAGATTAAAAAGAAAAAAGAATTTTGCATTTACATAATATGTACATATATACATATGTGCGAAATTTTAGTGCAAAAGCTGTCTAACTAGAAATGCAGTATGAAAATTTCAACAGGAAATTTTTAGTACACATAAAAATATCCTATAAAAAAGTATTGTTGATAATTTTATCAGGCTTTATCACACTTTTTAATACATAAAAAATATTTGTCCCAAAAAATTTTTCTACACGCACAAAAAAAGTTTTATATAACATTTTAGTATAATACCTATGCCATGCAAAAATTTTAGCACAAAATAAAAGTAAGATTTTAGTACCAGAAGTTCTTAAGAAAAATATTTTTTATATGAAAAATATGAAAAATATTTTTTATATAAAATTCTACTGAGCACAGCATATTTTTGTAGAATATTTTAGTACCAAAGATATCTCTTAAAAAATTGAAGTACAACAAAACTTGAACGGAAATCTTTTTTGCTATGAAAAGATTTTTAAAACAAACGAAATATTTTTGAAGAAACTTTTCGCACAAAACATCTTCTGAATATGAATTATAAATGTATCTTGTTTCCTTAAAAAATTTTTCCCTTCAAAATTTAAGTACTAAAAAAATCTTCATTGGCATTCATAAAAATTAAATTCTTACTGAAATACATTTTAGAAATACATTTTTGTATGAACAATTTGTTCTAAAACGTATTTTAACAACATTTTATTTTTTATGAATAGCGGTGTTAGCTTTTAAAATCGTGCTTATTACGGCTCCCAAATTGTTCGCGACTTGGGAATAGACTAAAAGAAATTCTACTACTTTTCTATAGTCTTTTACATACTCTTAACATTTCGTGAACCGTAATAAACAAGAATATTTTTTCAAATTGGGCTTTATATCAAACAGAAAAATTTCGGGACAAATTTTAGTACAGGAATATTTTAGTGGTCATTACGATGAATTTTGCTATTTCTTATATGCCTAAAACATAACAAATTTCCTCTAAATCGTTGATGATTATTATGGCTCTCGAAACCTTCGAGAGTTTGTAAAAGACGAAAGAAAAAGTATTCGAATTTCTTTTCGCGTATTACAAACTCTCAAACAACTATTATTGCTTACATCATACTTCCTCAAATGATTGCTACGTATTAAAAAATATTCTGCCTTCAAATTTTTCAACACCCCCTTCCAACCCCCACCCCCAAAATATTCCAATGCAGTGCTAAAAAGCATCTGTGCCTGCCTGCGTATCACTCTGTGCCCGTGTGCTCAAATTGCATTTGTACGAGTATGCGATACAAGTTTTGTAATTAGAACATGACGCTGACGCTGAGCAATTTGTGTTACTTTATTTTTAAATAAATATTTATTATTTTCACAAAATTGCATTGAAAATTTAGGTCAAGCTCAAGCGGTGTTTTCTAATACACTCGAGATTGGATACAAGGATGTTTCAAAGTAAGATTCTTTATAACGACAACAACAATAGCAGCAATAACAACTACAAAGACAATGATTGCAAAAAAAAAAAAAAAAAACACAGTACATACACACAACACTAGTTAAATAATACGTACAAACACATATTTTAATAAGTAAGCAAATAAATAATTGAATAGGTAAAGAAGTGTTGCCAAAAATTTTTTTTTTTTAATTTAATTTTTTTTTAGTGTTTCTATCATATTTACAAATTAAATTGGATTTGGTATTAAGATAACTAGGTTTGAGTTTTTATCTGATGATGGTTACTAAAATTCAAAAAGTTAATACTGCGCTTTATATAGGAAACATATATTAAAAAGCTATGCTTAAAAATATCACAAAAAAGGTTGAGGGAAGGAATAGGAGACTGAAAAGGATTAACGAAAGCTAACTTGATCTATATTTAAATAGTTCAATTAGCCATCGTTTATCAGTCTTCCAAATATGTATGTTAAAAGTTTGAATCTCTACATTTAGAAGTGAATAATGAGAGTCACATCGCCGATAATATTTTCTATAGTTTTTTGCTTCGTAAGAAAGTGCAACTCTTTTGTAGGAAATATCTTAGGGATAATCTTTAAGCTTTTATTCTGAATTATTTGTAGTTTTTCCTTGTGAGATCTGGCACAATTATTCCAAATTTAACAAGCATATGTTAGTATTGATCTTATGCACATTTTATATAATGGATGTTTGTTTCTCTATTCAGCAAAGGGAATAAGCCTCTTCCCCAAGCAGTTGCTTTTGAACAGACGACATTTATGTGTTCCTTAAATAATAATTTGCGGTGTAGTGTGACACCAAGATATTTAAGCGAATTTGAAAACGGTATTGTGTTGCCTTGAATAGGGCAGGGGCGAGTTGGATTTCTTTTGAGAGAATTATTGAATGGTAAAATAATACATCTTGGGATTTTCCTTCATTTATTTTAATTTTTCCATTTACAAGACGAAAAAAATGTTTTCTGAGTTAAAGATCTGTTTGAACATTCCTAATTCTCATTTTGTTCATGGAAATTTTGTAATAAGTAGTTGAGTTTCAAACATTCTTTTAAGAATTTTTCGAGTCTACCGATAAGTTGATTAGCACCAACAAAATGTCGGCAGTATATAGACGGCTGAAAAAGACAGAAAAAATTTGTCAGGTCTATTTTTAGACCTAAAATAATATTTTTCCATTTACTAAAAAATTTGTATGCTGATGTCAGCGATCTTTGCATGCGCTTAACTATTATATTACAGAGATCTTGCCTTGGCTACGTCGCTGCCATTTAGTGAATTAAAATCTGAAATAGAGCATATAAGAGAGGGGAAAGAACTGATAACTGTGGAACTCCAGCAGGGATCGAAGATTCGTCTGGGCTGGAAGCTTTTATGTGAACAGTAAATTTTCTTTCCCTACGAATGTTTGCAACAAGCCTTACCAGGTATAAAGGCAGACCCATTTTATGAAGTTTATATATCAGTTCTGAATGCCATATCGAATCAAACACTTTCTCTATATCAAAGAACAAAATACCCGTAGATAGTCTTTTGCTCTTATTATGGTTTATTCTGTTGACAACTCGTTTGATTTGGTGGCTTGTGGAGTGCTGAGCCCTGAAGACGTATTGACAATTACAGAAAATGAGGCTGTTTTCATACACAAAATTTTTCAGTCCACTAAAAACAACTTTTTCAAACAATTTGTCGAAGGTGTTTAGCAGGCTGATTGGCCGTTAGCTTGAAGAATGTTTAGGGCTTTTACCTTTGCTTCTTTGAACTTGTTGGGAAAAATCATCGAATTTTGTATACAGAAGTTGAAGATTCTAACTAGCAGTTCTAAAGCTGTATTAGGGAGATTCTTAAAAACAATGTTATGTATTCCATCGATACAAGACTTCAACTTTACTTTTCTTGTTTTCATTAAAAATGTTGATCGCTGCAAAATCCTTTTAAAAATCGAACTCCAGCCCGATAAAATTACTATTAATTGTGAGTCATATATGTAGTTCGACTAAAGTTAATTTATATTTGTTAATTCGTTGCCTAAAAATATATCCTTGTGAAAGCCCCGTCAACTCTATTTTCGAAATAGAAGAAATTGTAAACCAGCAATTAGACGTTTACGCTTTGATGACATTTTTAGAATGAACCCTCTCTCTCTCTCTGTCTCTCTCTCGCATGTGTGGAGAGAAAAGTAAATCGCATTGAATTCGGGTATTTTGAACAAATTTTCGTTGATAATACGCATACATTAATCACATCCATGGGAGTAGTCGTATGTGTATCAAGGCAGGATTAGTTAGAATTTCGTGGAAAAGTATTGGGACTGAATTAAGGCATTCGTGATCGAATGAATTCGATCTTATTTTGCTATTGCTTTACATTACTTTTACACGATCACGAATGCCATGATTCGTATGTTACTTTTAGGAATTTATCTAGGGCTGGTTTTCCTGCTGACATGGCAACTTTGTAATAAACATTTAATTTTTAAGGCCATTTTTTTCATTTATAGTTAAATATTTTTGTTGCAATTGTTATTAGTTTAGTAGTTGTAGTTGCTGTTTATGTAGTATATATTGTATTACCTGACATTGATCTAGTTTGTTTGTTTTTTTTGTTGTTCCAAACATGCATACATATGTTCGCTGGTATGTATGTAAATACACACATATGTATGTATGTTTGATTGCTTGTAGAACAATACACGCACTCTTTGCTAAAACATTTTCCTACACACTTGTGGATTTGTACAAGAGTATTCGTGCTACTAAAACTAATAAGCTATTCTTGTTCTTAATTTGTCTCTCTACTGATGTAATACACACATGTGTGTATGCACTCGTGTTTTAGACTGCATTTGCTCAATATTATCCAAATGAACATCATCATATTTAGTACATACATACGTATGTACATACATACATATTATTATAGAATCGTATTGAGAGAATACAGAGACATGCAGGCCATGCAACAAGCTTTTAAGAAATGGGTTAAAGTCAACGTTTTTTTAAATAGAGAGGCAAGAACAATAACAGCAACAACAATGAATTCAAAACAAACAAAAAAACAAGCAAAAAAATGAATAAACGTAAATGAAATAGAATGAATGCATTTTTTTGTTTTCACCATCTGAAATACGAACATACACACACACACATGCCTGCTCGCATGTTGTTTATTCTAGCGCAAGGTTGCCAGACATATATACTTATAGGTGGTGTTTGTTGTTGCATAGCTTTATTTGTTTGTTGCATTGGAGTGCAGCAGCAACAGCAACAACAGCAATAATAATAGAAAATAAGGCCATGGTTTCTATGACATTGACATACTAAAATAAAACCGCCATTTAATGTGTGTGTGTGTGTGTGTGCTTTTTTGTATTATTATTTTGACATTTGCTTTTATTGGCTTCCATAACATACATACATACATATGTATGTACATCACTTTGCTTGCAGTGTGTGACTTTTGCCATTTCATTCAGTCTTATTATATTTCGCAACGAAAAGGGGTTCTGCATGGAAGGTTTTCATATTGCAAGGTCATTGCAAACGTAGTCGCCGCATATTTTCCACATAACTGCATACATACCTACATACATACATATGTGTGTGTGTGTGTATGTATGTATGTATGTGCTTGCTTAAAGCCCTCTTCTAGATTTATTATTTTCTATAGTTGTTGGCGTTGTCAGCATTATATTATGCTGCAGTTGTTATTGTTGTTGTTGCTGCTGCTGCTGCTGTTGCCGCTGCCGTTGCCATAGTAGTAATTCTATATGCATTTTTGTCCTTGTCGCTAGAAATTGTTAAATATTTGTTTTGGTATCTATGAAGGACTTTGGCAATTACCACAGGTGTTTGTGACAAGGACGAATGAATAACAAATTCATGAGGTCTTGCAGGATTTAAAGTGAAGGTTTTTATAAAGCTTTTGAATACAGATATGTACATAAGTATTGCACATGTATGTACATACATATATGGCGCAAGTTGCGAAATGTTTCACGAAATGTCGGCGGGATATAGACGGCTGAAAGAAGACAGTAAACATCAAGGTCTAAAGTAATTAATTTCACCTAAAAACTTAAACTGAATGGCATGTTTATTCGCTAAAATGTTTAAAATCTTACACTTTAGTACCGCGAAAGAAATACACATGTTTTGGAATTTCTTAAAACTATGGGTCTTATTCATAATAAATATTTAGGTTTATTCAACTCTTATTTGACAAATTTTCCATACAAATATGTCAAATAAGAGCCTTATAAGCCTGAAATATTTTTTGTGAATAAGGGTGTATATTTCTATATAACTTTGAATTTAAAATTATTTGAATTGGAGACCAATTTCAGCAACTCTGCTCATGCCGATATATACGGATGTATCATATGAAAAAACAATCACTTTTTTTGTCCATTTTATTTCAATTAAATATTTTTCTTCTTCTCGTATCAAAATAAAGTTGAATTTTCCACAAAATGCTCGATGTTCAAAGTAAATAAAACCTAAAGCTTTAAAGGAGTTATTTTAATATTTTAAAAACACAAGTGATAATATGGAAAGTTGATTACTATGATTAAATATCAGTAATAAAGAGTTGAGGCCCTAGGATGGCTATGCGCTGCTGCTTGAAAACAGTATACAATTAGTCATGGCCTGGGTTCGAGGCAAATTTTGGCTGCTGATGAGCGACGTGGTGGTGGTGAAACAGCCATATGGTATGTACCCCAGCCAGTAAGTCGTCTTCAACTTTACTTTTCTTGTCTTCTTTAAAAAAGTGGGTCGCTCCAAAAAAAAAAAAAATCTTTCTCAATTTTGAGAAAGTAAAAATCGAACTCAAACCCGTTAAAATTATTAGCAATTAATATTTTTAGCAAATATATTTTTTTTTCGGAAGTTATTTGAATGTTTTTAGTATTTTCAATTTTGAAATGGTGTTAAAAACATACTAAAATAAAATATATATAATTAGCTGTGAAGAAAGGGCCATTCATCTGGCCAAGAGAAAAAAATTCCTTTGGCGCAATGCTCATTTGCTCAGATACATAAAACAGTTTTATTAAAATATTTTACGGAAAGCAAGTACGAAAATCATTTTAAACACAAATATTTGCAAGGTATCTTAATATCAGGTAGCCGCATACAACAAACACTATCCCCCTAATTCATAAAAATTATTACAGGCTTATAAGACTGTTATTTGACATATTTGTATGGAAAATCTGTCAAATAAGAGCTTTATAAACCTGTTATAATTTTTATGAATTAGACGGTGTGTATTTTGTTGGTCGAAATACTTTATATTCTGCCACCCATTTGCTTGCGTTTGTGTGTGTATTTTGACAGTTCTTCAAGCCGGTATAAAAGCGCACCTTGAATGTTTAGACTTAGAAAAGGAGAAACAAAAATTTTACAACGATCGTTGCTAAAATCCAAGAATCAAAAAATAATTATCTGTGCTGCCTAGTAGTGAATTCGCCTTGGTTTGTACTTGGCATTACAAGTACTAGTGCTAATACTATTACTAGTATTACACCGTTATCCATTACAATAAATTTTATAGGCCATACAAGGCTTTTTTGATTACGCAGTGTTCAGATAGATCCCGTATTTACGCTTATAGCAATAAGTGCTATTAAGCAGTAATTTTAACTTTATCATCGAAATATATGAATTAGAAATAATTAATAATTCTTCTTTTGTATTGCCATCAATTGTAGTTTATTATCTTTTGTTTTTGTATTGCCTCTTTTTGATGTATATTGTAATAAAAGATAATGAATTAGAAATGTTGATAATTTAATCGGGCTGGGGTTCGATTTCACTTCCACAAAATCGAAAAAGATTTTGTTTTGTGATGATGGATATTTTTCAGGACAGGAAAAGTAAAGTTGTAGGCTCGATGGCTGTGGTACATGAGTGCCATTATTGAGCTCAATTTTTAATTCTAGAAAGCAATAAATTATTTCTCAGTTAGTATGAAATTGTTTCAAATATTGTGCAAAATGAAAATGCAACACTACAAAATGTGAGCTTCTACTTACTTAAGCATAATTTAAGGAGCAAAACTTTACTACGATGTCAGACTGAAACTCTAATAATTCTCAAGTTCTTTTTATTTTATTTTTTTTTTTTTTCAATAAAGGGTCTTGCAAATTATGCCAACTAAATTCAAGGCAGCATTTACTTATACTTTCACTATATTATACTAATATTCTAACTATATTATTATTGGTATAATTTTTAATTGACTCAATCAAGTTCCACTCCTGCATAAGTTTTATTTTTCTCAGTGTACCAATTGAGTAAAGAGAAGTAAAATTCCTGCACAACTTATTCATAGTTTATTGCGATAACTAAAACTTATAGGCCATATTCATAATAATTATTGTAAGTTTATTAAGCTCTTATTTGACGTACATATTTCTACGGAATATTTGTCAAATAAACGTGTAATAAACCTTCAATAGTTTTTATGAATATGGGTGTATATGTCTGAACAGAAAAATAATTTTGTCAATGTATAGAATATTGATTCAAATAAAAATATTTATCTGGACAGGGTATAACGTTTTAAAATTAAATTAAAATACTACAAAAATATACATACATATATTCCAGTTTTTACCCACAGCAATATCTATGCAAAAATTATTTTCTATCAAACAAAACGAAATAATTTCAATGTCAAATCTTGTATAGGTATTTTAAAATTTCTGCTGTGGAATTTGTAAAAATTTTTATGAATTAAGAAAAAATTTTTAGAATTTTTTGCAATATGGGGTGCACTAAGATTCATTTAAATTGAAAAATTTCTCTTTCTAGAAAGTATTTATGGGTGGAAAAAATTTGAGAATTTATTTTGCAATATATGGTGCGTTAAGATTCGTTTAAATTGAAAATTTTCTCTTTCTAGAAAGTATTTATTTGGTTTTCTAGAAAGAGAAAACCAAATAAATAATTGGATTTTTTCAGAAAGTATTTATGGTTGGAAAAAATTTGAGAATTTTCTTGCAATATAGTGTGCATTAAGATTCGTTTAAATTGAAAATTTTCTCTTTCTAGAAAGTATTTATTTGGTGCAGATTTTCAATAAAAAATCTGTAAAAGAAATTTATTTTAAGGAGCTTGTAAACAGTTATTAAATAATTATAAACTCGAGTGTTTTGGTTGATCCTTGATATAAATAAAAATTGTTTCTTACACTTTATTCAGCTTGAAGTCTATTTACAATAATTTACTCTAATAGTTTTTAGCCCTATTATAAAATTTATAGTTTGTATTGACAGGCAATGGTATTTTTACACTAACAATATGCACGTGCGGTAGTGTTTATGTTGTGCGGCAAATTCTAGTGCTCCCACCTGGTATAACATCGTCTTGATATACATACAAACATACATCTAGCAACATGTTTATGCAACCAGCAGGCATATTTCGTTGTTGGGTTTCAATTTGTGTTGCCTTCAAGGTTTCAAAAATACCAAAATATTTTCATATTTTCTGTTTCCAGTGTGTGATTCAAAACAAGGTATGCCACATTAATAATCAACGTTGTAAATTCTGAACGTGCCACAAAATTCTGGCCTCCAAAAATGAAATTTCCCTTTAGAATTTAACCCAGGCCTGTGTGTATATGACCCTCTTGTGTCTATTATTCAATATTAGCAACCTCGTAATAATATTTTTATTATTTAGAATAATTTAATTAAACAAATATATAAAACAAAACAAAAAAAAAATGTTTAATTGAATTATAACAACTAAACAAACATCATAAAAATGGCAAAGAGAAAAAATCAATTAAAAAGCAACAATCGCTCACCACAACAACAATGAATGCAATGCAAACTGCACAAACTAAATGAGCAGCACTCATTTCACTGTTTTTCAATTATATTTAATGAGTCAGAGAGGTTGAGAGGAGAGAAAGTGAGAGTGAGATAAACCATAGAAAATACAGAAGGATGAATTTTAATGATAAATACAAATAAACAAATGAATGCAATTTAAAAATGTGGTCACTATTATTTTTTTGCATTTAACCTTAACTCGAAGCAAAAATAACTTTAAATTTATTTTGTATAATAAAAATATGATGTGTTTGAAAGCAAAAAAAAAAAAAAAGTGCAGAAATGCAAAATAACAACAATAACGAACGAAACTGCTTGTTAACTGTGCCAGTGGGTCGCAGTATGACCTTGTGCCAGTTTATTATTATTCAGCGAAGAAGATTTGGGTGAAGACGAAGAATAAAATTTTGTGTGCATTCATACATATTTGTGCACATACATACATGCAGAGATTATTTTGGAAATAAATTTTAGCCATCTACCAGGTGCTAAGTTTAAAGCAAAAATTTCCTTTTAAAACGCTTTAAGAGCAGAAGGAAACTTGTTTCTGCTTTTAAGCAGATACGCAAATACGTGGGTGGGTTTTAAATTGGTGCCGTTATTGTCAACGCTTTACTATTAACTTGAGTGTATTAGGCGTGTAGAGCGAGGCATGCACATCCTTGGTACCGAAATTTGTAACTGCTCATTTTGTGAGGTTCGGGCAAAAATGCATGAGCCGGAAAAAAACCACATGGTAAAAAATGTCAAATAGATGGATTTTTTTCATTGCAATATTTTTGATACTCACACTCAGGAAAAAAAAAAAACAACTTAAAAACGTGTTGATTTTACTTCAGAGAACGTTTATTTCAAGCCGTTTTTGTATTCAAGAAATCAAATGGAAAATAATATTAGTATTGATTTTGTTTACGTATTATGTTTTCTAGTGTATTTGTCGGCGAGCTACCAATTAAAATGACTGCTATAGGCATTAATAATAAATAATAAAAATTAACAATTAAAAGTGAAAAGTAAAATATGATTTAGCTATTTTGAAGCCGCTACACACTTCTCACCGCCCCCCCCCCCCTCCCCCCCCCCCCCCCCTTTCGGTCATTAATTTATTTTGGCTTTATTATATTTTGACTTTATTATGCAGGCGTAGACTCTGATGTAATGAAATGCATTGGTTTTTCTTTTTTTGTACGAATTAGAATTACGGTCTACTTCGAACAAAAACTGGTAACGTTAAATTTCATGATATCAAAGCAATTTTTTTTCGTCGTTTTCAAATCCAATTCCGATAAGATCGGATTATCATACAGGCCTATCATATTATAGTTCGATGTTGTCGGAATCGCATTTGAAACTAACAAAAAAAAAAAAATTATTTAGTGTCGCGAAATCCAATGCTATCGGCTTTTGTCGAAATAGGCACTAACTGCATGTTCCTCAACCTCGACTTCGTGCGATTCGTGCGCATTCTAAGCGAAAGAAAATTGTTTTGAGTTCCGCTATGATGTTATTTTATTCGAACGATCACTCAATCGATAAGACGTCAGTGTTTTCATACAAAATCCGATTTCTCTATTTCGATCATGTCGTCAGCACTGCGAACACAAACGTCAAAATCAATCGCTTGCTGTTTTGCTATCGAGTGGGAGCTTTTATAGCAAAAGTTTTATATTTATTTGTCTAAAAACTGGGAAATAACACTGGAAAATCCACATATTCTTGCTTTTAGTACTCTTTCTTTTAAATATCACCAAAGAATGAAGGCCAACGGTGTCAAATCACATGATCGTGGCGGCCAATTAATATTACCGTGAGACGTGGGACAACACGGCCAATGAATTTCTCGCGCAAAAGAGCCATTGTTACGTTGGCGGTGTGGCAAGTGGTATGTACCATCCTCTTGGTACCACATACATACATATCGCCCAGGTCCATATCCTCAAATTCTGGCCACAAAGGCTCGTTATCATCTCGGGATAGCGAACACCATTCTCGAATTGAGACACTACTACGAACAACAGCAATATTTGCGGGAATGCGAACTGGGCGGGTATCCTCTGTGTTTTCACATTCCCTACAGATGTGGGGCTTAATTACCGGAACTATTGATTAAAAATAATGTCACAACATTATCTTTTATAGAAATTGATGTTATGATATAAAGTACTTTTTTTTTTGTAAAAAGGGACATTTTTACAACAAAAAAAATAATTTTTGCTAAATAAAAAAGTACTCGCTGTTTAAAATTTTTTGCAGTAAATTAAATTTTTTTTTCGTACATATAACCGGTTGCAATTTGTTTTTTTTTTGTCTAATTCTCCTTCCCCTTGTGCTGGCTAATTATATGAAAAACAAAATTATTTGTTACCGCTTTATGGCCATCAATAAATTTTCAACCACAAACCGCCTGTTTCAACTACCTGCACCACCCAGTTCCACCTCTTATTTTTGCTTTCAATATTCTTAATTTTTCCACCCAATGCATTTGCTCTTGCTGCAACTGCAATTACGCCATATTTATATTTATTCTCTTGCTCTTACTCTCTTTATTTCTTTCTCTTGGCATGAATGCAAGCAAGTCGATGCATGCCCGTATGTGTGTCTCCTTTATTTTGTGTTTTTTTTTCTGTTGCTTTTCAGTGTATTGGGGATGTACCCTGACCTAGTTACATTTTTTTTATTACAATATAATTTTCTTTATTGTGGCTGTAGTTGTTGTTGCTGTTTTGATTATACTGCAATTGTTGTTGCTGTTTTCTTTATAATTTTTTGTTTTGTTTTTATTGCTTTGCTTTTATAATTCAAGTTAAATGCATTTTTATTTTAATAGTTCTTTTTTTTATATATTAATAAATGTGTATTAAATATTCATTTGGTTTATTATACAAATTTATACGATTTTCGTTTTAAGTCGTTTTTTTGTTGTTGCATTTATTTAAACTGGGTTAAATTAGTTGTATTTTAGTGCAAAGTTTACATTAAATAGTATTTTTTTTACACTTCTCACCTTGTTTTTGGTAAGAATGTTTTCACTTAAATAACCTCTTCGGTTCGAAGGTTTTGTGAAATACAAGATTGATTAGTCACACTGGCACCCAAGAATACTTTTTGCTAAATGCTTACAATATGTAGAGGAAAAAAAAAAATAAGAAGCGATGATGGAAATCGATTATTTATACTCGTATATTCTATTCAAATGAAATATTTACTTTTCTTGTCTTTAAAAAATGTTGATCACTCCAATTTTATCACACAATAATCTTTCTCAATTTCGAGGAAGTAAAAATTGAACTAGAAAGCTTAATAATAAAATTATTAACAATTAAAATATTTCAATTTTTATGTAAATATTAAATCAAATTAAAGATGTAGTATTGAAAGTCTTACAGCGTCCAGCAGCTGCTATATCAAAATCAAAATATGGGGGAGTAGTTCATGGCGTGCTGGTGGTTAATTAGTAGTTTACCTTCTTAAAAAAGATTTTTTCAATTATTCTCCCAGTTTCCAAGACACTTCTTTGTGAAGAAGTCAATTGTAGGTTTTTCATTTATTTCCTTTTATTGGTAATCGGTTACAAAAATGGAAACAGAGAATATATACATAATTCTTATTTTAATAGAAGCATCAAAATATAGTCTGTGGTATGAAACTCAAACATTAACAAACATTTTTTCAAGAGAGAAAATAATATTTTTTGTAAAAAAACATACATTTTAAATTTAAAAATTTGAGCCGAATAAAATGTGAAAAATTAGAAAATATTTTTTTAGTTGTTGTTGTAAAGGTACTGTCACATTGGCAATATTAGCCCACAAACAACATGAGCACCGCTCGTTCGCCTTTGTTTTGGCCAGATATGTGGATGCAAATGCACATACATGCATATGGATAGAACAACCAACACCAATGAGAAAAATAACAAGTAAAAACATAAACAGACGGTTGCTGGCGATAAGTGTGGCGGTTTCGAAACAGCTAGTTGTCCCCCAGCTAAAGCTATTGGATATTTTTTGTTGCGTTAACTTAATATCAATTACAATAATAATATAGAATGATCTTAAGCACGAGAAAACCTAATACAAACTATTTATAGAAGCAAAATGCCGAATAATGAAGATTAATTAATATTAAGCTTCACAAAAGCAGATTTTAAGGTTATGTTTGCTTAACGAGCAAATAAAAAATTTGTTAGAGCAATTACAAATTCGCTCGAAATGTTTTATTTGCTTGTTGATTAAACATAACCTTAAAATTTGCTCTTTTGAAATTTCTGTTTATGTTTCTACATGTTTTTTTCGGCTTATTTTCATTTCGTTTTTGTATTCCTGCGAATAAACTAAATATGAATTTTTAGTTGCTAGCCTGTATTGAGCCTAAATAAAGGTAAATAAAAAAGTAGTGGTCACGTTTTTTGGGCGAAAATGAGCAACTCTTTGTTTATATTTATTTATTTAAAAAAAAAAAAACATTAGTTTTAAACACATGAATTTGAGGCAAATTAATATTTTTAAAGGATACGCTAAACTTTTAAACACTATAATTGAGAATGCTATTGTTTAAAAGTTTTTGAATAATTAAGCCAATTAACTGGTGCCGGGAGAGGTAGGGTTTTGTGTGACTGGAGTTTAGCGAAACCCATATATTTTGTTTATTTGTTCGAGCGTTACTTCGAATCAATTTTCTTGAAAATTTTTACAATTGAAACCAATTGATTTTAGTTTATTTCCATACAATTAGCTTACAAATTTCTTAGCTCCAAATTGTTTGCAGTAATTTCAGTTCAATTAAAATTTACCGTTTTTTCATCTCAATTCTTGCAATAAAAATATTTGCTATAAAATTTCTAGGAAAATTCCCTCTGTAATGAGTTTTGTTTAATCACTTTATTCTTTTAATTGAATAAATAATAACTTTTTTACTTGCAAATCGCGAGCAGAAAAAATGTCATTCGAGAGATCCACAAGTTTTGCAATTTCAATTCATAAGCTTTTTTTATATGATTACACAACAGTCTTCTTTAGCTGGCGGCCTTAGGCCAGGCTCAAACCTTTTTTACTCTGTGGTATAACCAATACAGGAGCCAAATCGTTGCATTCGATGTCGAATGAACTATCGAGTAAAAATAATATAAAACAAAAACAAAATGAACAACAACCACAAGGCCCAGGCAACAGAATTCGTTCGGTCACGTATGCGACGATTTGGCCCCAGGCTTCGCTTACAAAATCTGTTCCGTACTGTCGGCCTTTTGAACCCATCTGGCAGCACATTTTTCCGTGCATTGTGACAGCAGGTTTTTGCAGTTTGTGAATTTTAGGGAAATCATGAAAACTCGTTGAATGTAGATGTCATTAAATAAAATTAAAATCAGACGAAATAAAAATTGAATATTAATTATTTTAGTAGAATTATTATCTGAATAATATTTCTGGCGAATTTCACGGCAATTGGTACATGCCACTAAATGTGATCGTTTAATTGCACCAAATGAAGCAGTTAACCAAGTATATAGCACATAATTGCTTTTACATTTAATTGATTATTATGTCTTACTTTAAGAAGTCGCATCAAAACGGCCTGAATGGCATAGAAATTTTTAGTTCAAATGTATGCGTCATGTTGTTTCACGGCCTGCCAGTCATGAGGCCGGCCCACTTGGATCCTAGAAGGTCGCGATGTGCTAGTATATGCATCACAGAACTTGAAAATCTTATTATTAGGTTTTTTATGTAATGCTTGTTTAGTTACGCATTTAACTTTGACTTTCAACAGATTTTGGTTTCCTTTCATTCAGTTTCTTCACATTTCCTTCAAGTATGGAATCTGTTTTCTGTCATAAAAATTCAAGTTTTTCATATAGAACATTGCACTCCCTGCAAGTGACGGCAATATGTTTTTTATTGTTGCTTATTTGTCTTTAGGTTCTTTTTTATTTTATTTATTTTTTTTTTTGCTTTAGTTTCTTTGACCGACGCCTGACTGACAGCTCATTTCTTTGTTGTCGGTATTTTTGATTTCTGTGTAATTCTTTTACTGCTTTTTCTGTTTTAATTTTCTTTTCCATGGTGCTGCTTAAATGGGAGCTTTGTTGTTTGTTTTTTTTTCTCTCTCCTTTTGTTGTTGTTGTTGTCCTCAGTGTGTAAGCAAATGTTATGCATGATGCATGCATGCATTTGCTTGTTTGCAGTTTCTTATTTTTGTTTTGTTAGGGAAGGTCTTGTCAAAGCTTATTTGCTTTGTTTGTGTTTTTTTCCTTTTCTTTTTAACAGTTTCTTTATTGAAATCAATTGCCTTCTTCTTGCAAAATTCATTATTTGTTTATTTCAGTTTTCTTTGATTTTTTGCTTTCTGTCTGCTCAATCATATACATACATACACACATATTATTGAAGAAGAATAATTTATTTTTATGGAGAAATGTAAAATGCATTATTTTCAGTTAAATGTAATATACATAAATTGGACTGAATTCACTTACACTCAAAGAAAATAATTATAAACAAATTAAATTAAAATTAGTAGAAAATGGAAAAATTAATGCATTTTGAAGTTTATTGATTAAACGGCAGGAGCAAGAAATAGTATTTTATTAGTGCACAAATTACCACACACTAGGTATTAGTTCTCAATCTTAATACTCAAACTAACACTGGGCACACTCTGAAAATTACTAGTTTCATTGGTACTAGATGAGTACTTGGATACTGGAGCACCCTCACTCGATTGGATGCTTAAGAACCAGTTTTGTACTAGTTTTATTTCTTTATTTTTTATTATATTACTGGGATTATTTTTTCTTGTTTTATGCCATCGATTTTTCGATAGTTTTTAGCGTGAGGGAAAGAAAGTTCCACTACCACATATCATAAAAAGCATTTTCGAGTATCTAATCCGATTTGTAATTTCCAATTTAAATATTTTTTTGTTGGATTTTTGTATGGCAACCCCCTTAATGAGGCGTGGTACGAGGTCGGGAGGAAAAATTAATGGGCTTGGTCATACCAAAGGAAGTCATCCGATGTTGTTGGGCTTTCAAAATATCAGTTGCTCCGTCCTGTTCTCCTAATTCGTTCAATTGCAACGGAAAAAACTCGGTTAACATGGCCCTATAACGCGTTATCGTTTGATCAGCTGCGTGCTTGAAAAACCAAAAATTGCCCGTGAAAAGTGCAACATGCAGTCACTTTGGCTGCTCGTGCATCACTTGTGGATTTTCGATGCCCCAGAAGCGATAGTTTTGCTTGTTCACGTACCTGCTGAGGTGGAAATGAGCCTCATCGCTCATTATGATTTTGGTCGAAAAATCGTCCACTTTGTCGTATATTATTACGCGTTCTTGGGAAGTGTATCGCTCCAAGGCTTATTCACTTGTATTCTACAGCTGTCTAGTTTACAAACGTAAAAACAGATTTGACCTTGACCGCCATTTGTAAAAAAAGAGAAACTTCCCATAGAGTGAATGCTTTTGGCCCACCTTGTATGTCTACTCTACGAGCAACCTGGTGCTATTTAGTATTAAAGGTCCGTATTTGGGCGCCTCGAAAATTAATTATTTTTTCCCTTGTAGAGAATTCAAATGCATTGGTCATACCCTCAATAGGATGTAAAAATTAAATTTTACAAATTACTCCTGTTGTTTTTTGTAGACATTTTTGTGCATACTAAAGATTAACGGCTGTATTCATAAAAAAATTGAACAGTTTTGAAACACATTTTAGGGAATTTTTGATAAAACTGTATTCATAAATCAAAAATTTTTTTTCTTAAAATGTTTTGTAGCAAATCCAATAGTGATATGAAAACAAATCAAAACAAATAAACTAAAACTCGTTATTCGACTAATTTTTTTATCTCATAAAAATTGCTTGAACAATTTACTTCCATTTAACTTTTTTTAATATGTTTTATTTTCTTTATTTTTTTTTTATTAAATCACGATTTTTAATAAATTCTTTAAATTGTTTAAAAAAATATTTTTCTTAAATGTAACATAAGCAGTGTTGCGTATTCGGTTACTGTTAAAAAAAATGGTTATTGTGTCGCATCGTTAACACTAAAATGACAAGTAAAAATAATAGTGCTGCCGCATCATACTGGATAAATTCGATAAAATAGTTTTTAGTTAAACGAGTGATTATGAATAGAGTTTTTGAAAAACTGCTTTTTAAGATATAAAATCAGTTTAATTAAAAAGTTGTTAAAATGTTTATTAAGATTTTATTATGAATACAGCCGTAATTGTTTCATTAAAAGAAATTTATTATTATATATCTTTATGACCCGCTATTTTCGTTAGTTTTTTTATTTGCGTTTTTTTTTTTTTTTTTTTGATATGATTGAAAGAAGTAAAAATAAATTGCTGTGTCCAACACATTTTTTCAATTCGAAAATCTAACTTTTCCATACCCGGCATGGAATTGACAGGGACAAAAACATATGAATAATTAGTGAATAAAATCGCAGTTCAAAGAGTTTGTTTAAAAATCCAGCAAAAACTAAAATAATTAAAAAAAAACCAATAAAATAAATTGTGATTAAGTGTAAAAGCTTTATTTCTTGACAAAAATCCAAAAAAAATTAATTAATTTTTTAATTTAATTAACTTGTTTCTACTGTATTTTCTAAAATACTTCTTCCTCACAAAATTTGAAAACGGAAATATTTAGAGAAGAAGACCACAAAACGACCTGCATTTGCAGATTTTTCGGCACTTTCCCGTATAAGTTGTAATTTGACTGTATTTATATTTTGAGCTTTAACTATTTTTTTGGTATGGTATTTATGTATTAAAAAACATTTTAATTTTGTATTAACATGCTTATTAAACTGTTTTACTTTTGTGCACCAAACTAAAGTTAAAAGGATGTCTTATGACGTCGCGACGTTGATTTCGAAAATGTTTAAACCCAAAAGCCAGTGAAATGAAAATAGTAGTGTACAAAAACAAAAAGGAAAAAATTATGTAATATTACAAAATAAAACGTGATTAAAATTTCGTTTACAGATAAAAAGGAAAACGTGCAAATAATCAAGTACGTGCCTTGTTACTTGGTTTCTGGTTCTTTTAACTGGTTTAAAAATAAAAAGATGCTTCTTCAGGGTGTAAATTTGCAAGGTGAATTAAAAAAAAAAGAAAACTAGAGCACTTGTAATGTTGACCAGTATTAAAATGTCAAACGAACACTTTCGGGAGATTTAAAAAGAACTAGCCAGGAATATAAAATCTACTCCCATCATATATTAACCCTTGAAAAGAGGAAAATCTTAAAAAAAAAACAGATTCTGAATGTGCAGGGGAGATACATGACACTTGATTTTGCTATAAGTACAGTATGGCAGGTTTTCGTTTGGACGTTAAGTTACGGGACACTCTGTATATGTTAAATAAGAGAATGAAAGTAAAGTTTATTTAAAATATTGGTAGTTTTTTTTTTCAATGAAAATAATTGCAATTTGCTGACATTTTGCTTGCCATCATATCAATAACCAACCTGCCATCATCGTAATCTCGCTATTGAATAAATTTTGATCACCAATTTTTATTTTGGCTCATGATTATTACAAAGATCTTAAAAGTTTTTCTTTTGGGCTCTGCTCTCTTTTAGTTATGCTCATTAATTAAACAATTTTTTCTCTTCATTTTATTGATTTAACTCTTTAAAACGTTCCCAACACTTATAGATACATTTGTAAAATACATACAAACAAAATATCTATGCTTCTGCTTAGCGCTGTGTGCATACATACATACATACATACGTACATACATACATACGAACATAATATCTATGTGTGTAGCATTAGTGACCCACTTTTCTATTTGTATGGCCTACTGCACTTGGCCAATTTTTCGTTGTACTCTTTTTCTATTTTTATAAATTTTATTTCGGTTTATTTTTGTACTGAACACTGTATTCACATACATACTCGTACGGCTGTACATACATATGTATATATACATATATATATGTATATAGATTTTTTTGTGTGCGGTCTTCGTTCGTTCGCTCGTTCGTTCGTTTGTTTGTGTCATTTTTTTTTTACAATTATGGAGGGGCAGAGTTTTCTGTGTTGGATAATTCCTCGTCTAATCATTTTAATTGAGTTTAGGCTGGAATAAAATTTCTGATAATCGCGGCGCTTTGTAGCCGACGCGTCGTTTTACGAGAACAGGTATTTTGTTTTTTGTACACTTTTTTTTTCGTTTTCTTTGTTATTTATTTTTATGTTAAGTAATAATTTATTGGCATTTAAAAAAGTTAGACCTACTTTTCGAATACCTATTTGAAATTTACGTAAAGGGTTTTACAGGAAATTGCATAAATTGATTTTTGGTTTGATAATAATATAGAAAAAAGAAAAGAAATACATTTGAATTAATACTACAAATTGGGTTTGAATAAGTAACGCACATATTCAATTGAAAATACTTGCATACACTCATAGTTAGAATTTGTAAACACCTGCGTGGAGTTTGCTTGATATTTAATGGTATTTTTTTTTATTATTAATATATGTATATAAAAATTTTTTAAATTATTTTTTTCTTAAATAATTTAAAAAAAATTTTTTTTCTTTTATAGTATTATGAATTGAAATTATCATCATTTTATATTAATTGTTGATGGTTAATATGGATTTTTGGTATTTTATGTTGTTTTAAATGTTTTGAAATTTATATAGAATTTATATGCGAGGGTTGCCTTATATGTTTCGGAATTTGGCAACCTTAGTGTTGCAATCTTGTTTGACGTTTTTGAGGTTATACGTACTCAGAACGTTTTGTGTTGTTTACAGTAACTTAGAAAATCCATCTCGGCCCAAAAATGGAATTAAATCGTGAACATTTTCGTGCGATTATTTTTACAACTCTCGACGTGGATTAATACAGCAACAGTGTATGGATGAACTTAATTTTGATTTAATTTTTGGCGATGAAGATCCATCAAGCACCAGTGTTTATGGATGGTGTGGTAAATTCAATCCTGGCCGTAGTTCACTCCGAGACGAGTTTCGCGAAGGTTGCCCAAAAAATCAGTTGTTGCTCCGAATGCCAACGAACTGATATTGTAAAATCGTCATGTGACCTCGTCGTGAGATTGAGATATTCTTAGGCATTAGTGGAACCAGCATACATTCAATATTGCATATACATTTGGCTGTCAAAGGAAATTTGTTCGCGTTGAATCCCACACAATTTGTTAATCGCTCAGTAAAAGGCTTGTGTCGGTTGGGCGAAAGATATGCTCAAAAAATCTATCTCGCGGTGCTTCAAAACCCGTCTACGTGACAGGCGATGAATTGTGAATTTACGTGTATGAGCCTGAAAGTAAACAGCAATCGACTGAATGATAAACATGGTCGCCTGTTTTTTTTTTTTTTTCCAAAAAACGACATGTCGCAACCGTACTACTAGAACAACGCAGAACAGTTAGTACTGAGTAGTACACAACGATATTACTTTGCCAGTTGTCTTGCAAGAAATCAGGAAAACCAACCACCGAAGACGGATTACTCTTCACCACGGCAATGCGAGCTCGCACACATCGTCTCAAACAACGGCATTTTTGAGCACCCTAAAAATCGATTTGATGAGTCATCCGCCGTATAGTCCTGACTTTACACCGAATAACTTATTTTTATTCCCGTACCTAAAAAAACTAAGTGAGAGCTTAACGTTTTTCGACACCTGAAGACGTGGTTGCTGCATTCAGAATGCATGTCTCGAGACCAGCTCGGCAAAACTGCTTCCAATATTGGCTCAAATGCATGCAAAAGTGCTTAGATTTTCATGGGGAATATAATAATTCTCGATGATTAATGTTTGTTTTTGTTCTCAAATCCCGAAATAGAAAAGACAACCCTCGTAGAATTTAGGTTGAAATGTTATTCAGCAACTGAACTGAAAAAAATAATAGCAAAATATTCGAAACTAGTTTGAAAGTTTTTCAAATAAATACAATTAATTAACTTTTTCTCAATGATAGAAATAAAGAAAAGAAAACTTAAGCCTCACGAAATAATTGCGAAATGTGCGAAAATATAAGAGATTTCATCACACTTTTTTGGTTTAAAGTTCAAACAGGTTGGTCGTTAGCATTTTTTTTTTTTTTTTTGTTTTTTTTTTTTTGTTCATTTAACATACGATCTGAAATAGTATTGCCTAATATCCATACTTATATTATTTCTTTTGTTTATTTTCTCAAACTAATTAAAAGTTTAAGTTTCTGTTTTACATTTTTTTTCTTCAGGTTTAACCTGACTTATGACTTGAGTTTTGTACTCGTATTTTTTTTTTTTTTTTTTTTTTTGGTTAAAGTGTGCAAAACATTGAATTATTCAAATGAAAATTATTGAAACAAAAATGATTACAAAATTTTGTTAAAATTTGTTTTTCAACCGTTTTCTTCATACACGCATAATTTTACGCAATTTTGCTTTTTTTTTTTTGTTTTTTAAAGCAACCAGACAGACGTCTGACTAAATCAACTCAAATGTGGACTGTGCAAATGTTTGTATCTGGGTGTATGAATAAAACAATTAAATTTAAACAACACAATAATAAATTTTATACTTATTTTATTTGTACTATATTAAATACTATGTGTTTTTTTAAAATATCTGAACAAACAACACGTAAAAAATTAAAAATTATGTAACAGAAGCAAAAAAAATAAATTAAATAAAAAAAAAAACACATACAAACCAATTTTTATGGTGTACATACGTACTTCTTAAACTCAACACAAAATTTTGTATATTATTTCTATAAAATAAATATGAAATAAGCGTACTTATACACGTTAACACCGTCTAAATTAAGCCACATGCCCTGTTGGAACAGCACATTAAATTTGTTTATATTATCCAGCGTTTGCGGTCAGGATGATAAATTTGGTGGCAGTTGCTTCTTGAAGGAAATTAAAGAAAAACTCAATAGAACTGAAAGCCCTTTTCCTTAAGTTCTAAGTACTTGTATTAAGTTCGATGGATAGTTATTCTTACCCTCATCAGTCTCTCACATTCCCACATCCCGAATCTATCAGGAATGAAAAATTTATTTGGTCTTATATTTCACATTTATTTGCTTGATTTTTCATGTTTTTGGTGCCACAAATTGCTTAGTAAAATGTATGAGCAATTAAAATAAAGCTAAAAACGTTTGATGTGATGCAGATTTCAGCCACTTTGGTCTTTGCTTGCGTATAAGTGTATTTTTATATGTTCTCTGGCAATGGGCGTAAATGAAACGCCAAGGAAAATGCCTTAATCCAAAAAAATTACCCTCAAAGGATGAACAAACAAAAGGTTGAAATTTCAGTCACTTGATTTGTTACTTCTCTGAGAGCGTATTTCTATACGAAAATGAATGGAACGTCAAAGACAATACTTTAAGGAGCAAATTAACACATATTCCAAAAACAAAAAAAACAGATGATGGAAATTTCAGTCACATTATTTTTGGCCTTGCTATAGGTGATTTTTTTTTTTTTTTGTATATTTGGCCAAAGATAATAGATAAATAATAAAAGTAATGATTTGGTTAATCCTTTCAAAAAAAAAAAAATAATAAAAAATAGATGATTGAAATATCGGTCACTTGGTTTTTGACTTCTCTAAGAGCGTATTTTGTTATGAAAATAACTGGAACGGCAAAGACAATGCTTTAAGTAGCAAAATAACACATTTTCGAAAAAAAAAATCAAATGATGGAAATTTCAGTCACTCGGTTTTTGACTTCTCTATGAGTGATTTTTTTTATTTTGGCAAAAAAAATAGTAGATAAACGCTAAAAGTACTGATTTGGTTAAGTCTTTCTAAAAAAAATTCAGATGAAGAAAATATTAGTCACTTGGTTTTTGACTTCTTTCTCTATGAGTGATTTTTTAATATCTTGGCAAAAAAATATAGTAAATAAACGTTAAAAGTAATGATTTGGTTAAGTCTTTCTAAAAAAATTTAGATGATGGAAATTTCAGTCACTTGGTTTTTTACTCTAAGAATGTATACTTAAACTATATGCACAAAAAATAAAGAAAATGGCATAAAATGCTAAAGAAAATTGCTTAGGCTACAAATAAAAAAACTCAAAAAATAAATTATTCATATTTCAGTAACATGACATTTCGCCTCTGATAGAGTACATTTTATAAATTTTGCCCAATCAAACAATTATAATGCTAAAAACCAAGGAAATTTCAGTCCTCACAAATTACATATTAAAAAAAAACCGATGATAGAAATTTCAGTCACATGGCTTTTGTCTTCTAAAGTTTATATTTAGACTCACTCTTTGCCAAAAAAAAAGACCTCAAACAATTTTAAAGCAATCGCTTAATCTACGATGTAAAGCTTAAAAATCAGATGATCGAGATTTCAGGCATATGGCCAAAGAATTTTTTTAAGGTACATACATATATTCTTGTATATTTGGGTACCATAATATTACGTTTGGCTCATCCCATAGCGCCAGTTCTACCTACCAATGAAACACTAAACCGCAAATTAAAGCTAAAAAAAATCAAATGATCGAAATATCAGTCACAAACAAAAAGATTAAGATGCCAAAAATAACTCTTTGATCCACAAATTAACACTTGAAAGAAATCGCATGAGGAAATTTTGGCTGCCAAATTGATTCAGTGTACACTAGCGAAAATGCTCAATTTCTAGTTCTAGCGTTTTCGTTTATCGAAAACGCTAATTTTAAGTGATGTACACTTTTAAGAACATGGACAATTATTTTTATTTAATACTAGTATTTCACATTGGCCTCTACTGCTGAAATTCTAAATCAGCTAAATTTTTAATAGTCGTTATTATTAAACGAATTCTTGCGATTACTGTATCGGCTTTTACTCATTTTGTTGTCTTAAATTTTCCACTGGGAGTTTTTCTTATTTATCTTTTAGTATATGATTTTTTGCGTGTGTATATTAGGAAGGAGGGTCTATTTGAATGGACAAACATTTTTCGATATTATACAATCGATATTATACAATCGATATTATACAATCGATTTTTCGATAGCTTTTCGATATGAGGAAAAAAAGTTCCACTCGGCATATCAAAAAAATAAATAAATAAATAAATTTTAATTTTTGATGTTAATTTTTCGACCTTTGTTGCTTAGTATTTTAATTGTTCGAGCCTTAAGGTCACTTGTTTTTTTTTATAAGTGTTTATTGAGTTCGATATTTTTGAATAAACATCAAAACATTTCTGAAGAAGATATCCATTGTGATATCGAAATATCGAAATCAATAAACACTTATAAAAAAAACAAGTGACCTTAAGGCTCGAACAATTAAAATACTAAATAAATTTCAAGGCCTCCGATATAAATTTTTTTATATAGGAGGCCCCTTAAGGATACAGTGGTACAGTGTGTTTGAAAGAAATATTGGAGAGAAATAGCGATTAGGGCTTGAAGTAATTAGTCCAAGGTAGCGTATTGGGGCCCAAGAACTTGCACCCAACCCTGAATGACTGAAGAGCACTTAATGCTTGGTCAACCCCTAATAGTTTTTCTTCTTCTCGATGTGTGCACATCGAGCACATCCCCATTTTTAGAGGGCCTCCCATGCAGAAATAAAAAAAAAAAATTGAAAATCGCCTCGAAAATTATTTTCTTGATATGTCGTGCTTTAAGTTTTCTTTTTCTCAAGCCAAAAGCTATCTAACAATCGAAAAAATTACATCCATACAAATCGACTCGGTCTAATACACATACTTAGGTATGTATTGTTTGCATTTTCATTGCATTAGTATTGATGCATTTGTTACAATGTTATATTGCTGCCATGATCTAGATTTCTTAACAAATTATTGCTGCATGCATTTTGCGTTTCAAGTGTGTTCGTTCAATTCCGTCCGTTCCGGCTGTTCGTCGGCCTGTCTTTCAGTCCATTTTTGTTTTAAGATGTTTGCCAATATAATAATAATAATATCAAAATAAAACAATTGTTTGCATTTTAATTATTGAATGGTTCATAAAAGGTACATGTGTTCTAAATTTAAGCTAGTAAAGTGAGTTTTTTTTATTTTTTGATTAAAGCTTAATGCACCCATTTGTTTCGACTAATAGTTTTGCCAGCACAACAGTTTTTATATGTTAATTAAAACGATTTTTTTAGTTTTCCCTAAAATTATTTTTTTAGTTTAGGGAAACGTTCAACAACATACAATAAAAATTTTGTTCGAAACAAATAAGGTTCAAGAGAAAATATGTAAAAAAAAACAATTTTTTAAGAAAATAAAAATACATCTAGAGTTCAAAGCAAACATTGCTTAAGTTTATGATTTAAAGTTCAACAGCTATAGTGATAACAATTTCAAGATTCGTTTCAAACAAAGTTGGCCAGTATTGCATTTTTAAGAGAATTTTGGCTCAAAGTGGTCCTTTTAAATTTGGCCAAACTTAAAATGTGTTCGATCCAATCTTGAGCCTATTTTGAAATTTGCATGTTTTTCGATTATTTGCCTACAAGTATTAAAATCAAGCGCTGGTCGATCTATTTTTATTTGAATTGTAGCAACTTTATCAACCCTGGCTCCAATTATTATTTGTCAATTATTATTTCTTCTTGGAGTTTTGCTCGTAAAAATATGTAAATTAATAGAAATATGAAGATTTGTAAATAGTACCTTGGGAGCGCTATTGTACTTCTCTTTTGCTTTGAATTGCCTCAGCCTTATCAGTCCTGGCTGTAATGTTCCTCGTTACCCAGTACGAACAGTGTCGGTCATATGATGCATCAATGTTTCTATCATTTTCTTAAGGGCAAAATGAAAAACCTGATGTAAACATTCCTGTACATGTTATTTCCTTGTTAGACCAGCGTTACCACCTCAGCAACGTTCGAAATCTTTTTGTTCCAAATACCCACCAAATTATATACAATGCTAATAATTTCTTTATTATCAAATAAATTAAAAAAGGAGTTTTTAAAAAAATTTCAAAAAAACAATTCAAAGAGAATAGAATAAACTATTTTAGAGATATATTTAGATAAAATTAAACGAAAAACAGTAGCCAATAGAAAACTGAATCATATGGAAATAATTCCTGCAGCACCATTTTTTTCAAAAAAAAAAAAAAAAAAAAAAAAAAAAGGATGAACCTATAAAAACATTAATGCATAAACGTAATTCCAAATGAGATTATCAAACTAATACGGAAAAATCTAAATACATATTAAAAAAATCATTGTACATAATGGCAACGCTGAAAGCTATAAAATTGCTTTGCCTGTGTTAGTAATTAAGGTGTCAATGTGTTTGTTTCCATCAGTTATGTATTTCTTGCAGGGTAATAATTTATGAAGTTCTTCGTAACGTTTTGGGCGTGAAAACTTGCAAAGGGGATTCCCTTAAAAGATGGCGATTTGTTTCAGTGTTTTTCTTTTCTTTATTTTTATTGACTTAATCTATTATTTTTATCTTGTATTTGAATGGCTTAAACAGTTTTTCACATACACGCACACGCAAACACATCCACATACAATATTTTCATCAGAAACAGACTGCAAGAAATTTTTGCAAAATCTGTTTTTGTTGCTTGTGCTTGTGTGCGTATGAGTGGTGCAATAATTCGTGTTGATGTTGTTGTGTTTTCTTGGTTGGTTGGTTGATAGTGATGGCACATAGTGCTGGTAGCTTTGGGAAAAGCCAAAAAGCACCGTCATCTATTGAAAACGGGTAAAAAGTGCAAAAAGCATTAACATTTTTAAAATTAAAAAAATATATATTTTTTGAAATAAAACCAAGGTTTTGAATTTTTATAACAATTAGTAATGAATATCTGCGTTCAATAAACTTCCAGCTTGATTTCCTTTTTTTTTAGAAAAAATTATTTTACAATTTTTGAATTTTTGAAAATATTTTTTTCTGTTGTTTTCTGCGAACTTATGCTCTGCAAATAGTTGGTTCTTTACTTCTCACCTCGAGCCTGAAATAAATAATAAACTAGGTAAATCTTTTAACTTGAGATTTCTTTTTCCGTTGGAAAACGTCTTCCGGAAATAATACTATTAGATATGGAATTAAAAAAGTGTTAGAAATATTAAAAAAGAATCCAAAGCTCAAAGTTTGTTCAACGCAAAGCTTAAAAAACAGAAAAAATTCGAAACAATTACCACTAAAAAAAAGTTAGAAATCAATGATGTTATTTTTCGAAAAAAAAAAAAAAAAATTTTAATTTATAAATGAAATGCACAGAAAATTGAAAATTTTTGTAGCAAGTGCGTAACAATACATTTTGCTCCATATCAACGAAGTTAAAAAACCAATTGATAAAAACTGTGCATAATTTTTCGAAATTGAATTCGAAAAAATTACTTTTTGACTAACTCAGTCATTTACATACGAGTATAAACAGATATCGCAAACTCGCATTGTTTTTTGAAAGTGTTGGGTTACTTAAATGTTTTTCTAAATCGAAAGTTTTTTGAAATCGAAAAAATTACTTGTTGAATGAATAACTCTGTCTTTTAGAAAGCGATTATCAAAATTTTTGTTTGGTTTTTGAAAATGTTTGTCAGTACAATGAACATATCGTACTTTTAAACAGAGAAAAAGCACCAACATACATGCCATCACTGTTGGCCGGTAAATGTAGGGTTTGTTTCTTCCCCAGCTTTTATTTTTCTTTGCATTATTTTTACTTTTTTTTGCAACAGTATATTTGTTCTTCTCTCAATTAAATTTTGTTTTGTTTTATGGTTTTGTAGGTGACCCAAATTCACTTTCAGTAGTACTTGACCCAGTTTTCAATGATGTTTCTTTTGAGCTTGTTCTTTTTAAATGAAATGCATTTTAATGCAATTTAATTGTTTTACATTTAAAATAAAATATTTCTGAATGCGATTAATAATTGATAACACCCAATATTTGTTCTATATGAGCCATGAATTTTTTTTTTTTTTTTTTGTGAAGAAGAGTATTTTTAAGCGATAAGTTTTATTGGAAAAAATTTTTGTAAGCGATTTACATAAAAGGACTCATAAAAAAACTTAATACCAACTTTAAATAAAACTTTTCGCACATAATTTTCTTGATACACATTTTACACACGCAGTAAAATTTTTTCAATACATGGTTACAAGTATTCTGCACAAAATATATTTTTAACCCTAAGTTTTCTATTGACAATTTTTTAAGCCATACAATTTCTATAAAAAAATTTTAAGCATAATCTTGTTTATAAACAGAATTTTATAAGCATCAATATATTTGCACAAAATTTCTGATCATAAAATTTTGTATAGGAAATTAAAAAAGAAACCCCTAAACGCTTTTTAATGTTAAACTTTTTAAAAACTTGTTAAAGACTTTTTTATTAAAATGTGTGGAAAAAATTTTTATTAAAATTTTCTACGAAATTTTTTATAAACATTTTTTATTAAACATATCTATCTTATCAAAATTTCCTATAAAAAATTACTTGTAAAAACTTTTTATAAAATTTTGTTCAAAAAGTTTCAATAGCAAATTTCTATACAATTTTCTAAAAAAGCTTTTTATAAACTTCAAAAAAAATTTACACAGACAATTTAAAAATTGTCTATATAAATTTTCATACAATTTTTTTTAAGTTTATAAATATATTTTTTAACTTTCTTTTAGTTTTTTTCATTTTCTATAAAAATTTTCCACATTTTTTATAAGAATGTTGTATAAGAACTTTTTCTAAAAATTTTCTATAAAAAGCGACTAAAAATTTACAAAAATTTTTTTTTGTAAAATTGTTTGATAAACATTTTTTTAATATTTTTTAAATTTTCTATAAAATTTTTATAAAAATATCAAATAAAAATTTAGAAAAAAATTCTTTATAAAATTTCTTACAAAATTTTTTTAATATTTTTTTTAAGAATTTTTGTAGGAAATTTTATAGAAATTTGATGTAGAATATTTTTAAATTTGTTTTTAAATTTTATACAATTGTTTATACAATTTTTAAAAAAAGTTTCTATAGTGAATTTCTAAAAAATATTTTACAAACATTTTATATAAAAACTAAAAAAAATTTTTTTTTAGCAAATTTCTTTGAAATGATAAAAACTTTCTAAAAAATATAAAAATTTTTTTCTAAAATTGTCTATAAAATTTTTCTATAAAAATCTTCTGTAAAATTAAAAATAAAAAATTACTGCAGTAAATTTTTTCTAAATGCATTAGAAAAGATTTCTAAAGGCTAGATTATTATTTATTTATTTTCTATTTTGTCGCGCAAAAATCGGACAAGGAAAAAACACCCTGTTAAGAAATAATATGCTATCATACATTTGTACCTAATATTGAAAGTGTGAAAACAAAATTTATACCATTTCGCGCTGCTGGAACAACAACAGAAACAACATCAAAAGTTGATAAGCTTTTATACATACATATGTATAATTTGAATTCATTCAACGCAATAAAATCAAAAGTGCGTGATTTATAATTTGTTTGCGTTTTTGTTTTTTTTTTTTTTTTTTTTGTAAAAATGTATTGCGCAAAGTGTATACACACATTTACAGCCTGAAATAAATTTGCTTAAAATTGTGTATCAAAATGTAAGAAAAGAATCCATTAAGCGCAAAAAGTGATAATTTTTTCAAAACAGCAACGAAGTGAGAAAACGAATTGGTAAAACAAAAAAACAGAAATCTCACACTCAATCATTTCAGCTAACAATGATCATGAAACGCATTTTACGCACTTAAATTTGTAAGCACACATACACACATATTAGCGATGTAACGAATTAGACTTTGTAATCTTATATTTGTTGTTGATTACTTTTTTTTACCGCAATATTAAAATGGGGGGGAAAATGATGGCAAAAATGTGTGCATTCCTGATGAAATTTATACTTGTTTGAATATTCTTCACAGTTTATTTATTTATTTTGTTGTTTTTGTATTTGGGAATGGGGTGGGTGTATCTGTTATCCATAACCTCTATGGTATACTTTATAAAAATAATGTTCTGTTTTCATTGGCTCAACGAATAAATTCGTTGAATCCGTTCAATTTAGTTTTTTTTTGTCATTAAGCCAGTGAAAAACTTTCTTTACTTAATTATCGAAATTCATATACATATTTAATACCACGATCGGTAATAGAAATTTCAGCAAACAGAATTCATTGGCGCAATGAATCCCATCGTTGATTGAAAATGAATGAATTTCTTCACTAACTTCTTCACTGAAGTTGGAATTCATTGGACTTATGAACAAAATTCTTTTAGAGCAGTATTGTCAAATCGATCTCTATTCAAGAGTTTTACCTAAAATATTATGATTATGCAAGAAAATGACAACAAAAATATGTATGTTTTAGTGTGCTGAATTTATTTTCACAATATTTAAATCCATTCAGTCCCATTGCTTATCAATACATTCCTCACATGTTGGTATTTTGTTGTTGCTTTAATTTTCATTGCCATCGCATATATCGTGTATTTATTGTAAAATTTCCACAGCGTCAAGATTGGCACAAGTATGCGTGAGAATTACAACACTGTTTGCCAAGAAACAAAGTTTTTTTAAAATTTACGTTTCTCTCAATTAGCGGCTGTAATATTTCCCCAACTGAAAAAGAAACAATACTTGCATACATATGTATGTATGTATGTACTTATGTAGGTGTATTCTCATCACTAACATTTTTTGTTTTATTGGTCTGCCTACATTGTAGGCATTCGGTTGCTATTTTAGGGTGAATTGATTTTTCGTTGTCCCAGGTTGTAAATGGATTACGCATGAAAGGCATTAAATTTACATAAATAAATTATTAATATAAATTCTTCGATTCTCTAAACAGGCAATCAATTGAGTTGGAAGTCACGCATTGTTGCAATATACTAGTTAAGGTTTGCTTGTATTAATGAGCAAGAGAACCAGCCATAGTGTGTGTGTGTGTGTACGTAGCAAGCAGCAGCAGTGGGCGAATGAGTAAATTGGTATGCATGTGTGCAGCGTTGCCGTTGAGGGAGGGTTTTGAAAAAAAAGTAGAAAAAAGGTTTTGTGAAATGCAAACCTTGTACAAAAAAAGAAACAGCATTGCTATTTTAATTTGTTTTCCTTATTTATAATCTATTATACAAGATTTAGCAAATTCGATTTCAGAAAAATGCCACTTGCGTTGTTAAACTACAGAAAGTTTAATAAACTATAAAATATATGCCCATATATGTACAAATTTAAACTAAATTCAATGCCTACTCAGTATTGGGATAAAATATTTTTAACAAGAACTACTAATTTTGAAAAACTGTATATGGAAGAGAACGGAAATTAAGCGGCTGTGTTTTAGGAGGGGAGTTTTTAAAGAATTCTCATAAATTTTAACCTATACAGACTAAAAACCTTCTTTATAAAATCAATTTTATCTTTGAATCGTTTTCAGACCTAGGAGTGTCCCAGCATAAAGGAAAAACAACTGTTGAATAGGAATTCCTTATTATTTTCATGTGCCGAATCTTATTATATATATTAAGAAAGACACAAAATTAAAAAATTTAACGACTGCGCTTTGGGAGGTGTGAAAACTACTTAATCGAATTTATTTTGTCTTTGAAACGTACTTAGACTGAGGTGTACCCGAGCAAAAAGAAACGAAGATTGTTGAATAGGAATTCCTTATTATTTTCCTAGTAAAAAGACTGCCACTCATATAAACTTTTAGTCCACATTATCACACTTTTTGAGTATACATGCAATTTTTAATAGATCGTACGATTGTATAAGGTAATGAATTACGGTCCTTAATAGTATAGGAATAGTATAGCAAGCATTAAGGATTTATTTTGTATTTATGCCAGATATAGAGAACTTTGCCCTAATTAATTTTAAACAACTTGAATTATGCAATCAGAACTTATTTGCCTTAGTTTTACAAATAGTAATGAAATGTTTTAAAGTGAAACCACAGAAATACATATGGAAAGACTTTTTAAAACACTAAAAAGTAATTTAACACAGATTTATTGAAACATGTAGTAATTTTAAGAGATTACGAAGTAATATTTAATGTTTTAAGTAGTGCCAGTGTATAAACAAGGAATCAGTGACATTATAAAGAACTGTGTTTCTTTTTACGTTATTTTCAATGGTAAAATTTGTGAAAGACCTGAAATCGAAGATCAATTTAAGTATTTACCTGGAAGAAATGCAGACGCATTTTTGAGTTTTTTTATTTGTAAAATAAATAAATTCAAATTAAATTACAGCGTGCTTACCTCGGCAGCTTTAATTTTGGCGATCTGAAGCTTTTTTTAACCTTTTGTTTGAGGATTTCTTGGCAAAATTTTGCTGGCAACACTGCTGACAATTTTGGTTTTGCTTATTCATCATTCTCACGCACTTTACCGCAATTTTACTCATATTCAAATAATATTACTCATACGCTCTTGTCTCATCCATGCTTGTGTAATCATTGGAAAAGCTCTATTTTTTGGTTGAGTAGGGGAGTGTGTGTGAGTGCTTGTGTGCGAGAGTGTTTATTAAAGAGTTTGTGTTGTGAAATAACCACGCTATATAATTTGCAAATAATAAAATGAAAAAAGTGAACCAATGAGCATGAAAATATTAAGAGTACCATACAAGCGGCTATACAACAAAAATTCAAGTGTGGTTGGCATGCGTTCGTTTAAAGGTTGATCTGAAAAAAAAAAAAAATCATATACATACATTAATTGATTGATACGTGATTGTTAAAATGTTTCAAACTAAAACAGAAAACCTTAAACGGGTAGCTTGAGCTCTTTTCACACGCACATTTCATCAAATATGCGTTATGAGTGGAGTATTAATTTTTTAAGTTGTGCCTTACAACAAAACGGCTGACTAACCGGCCGATTGTGTGTATGTGTATAGTTATTGTTGTTGTTGCTACTGCTGTGTAATATGATTGCGTCGATAGAGTTTTTATTTCTACTCTTTTTTTTTTGTTTATATAATACATATTTTGCTGTTGCTGTTGCCGCTTGTTAATAATAAACGCAAAAAAGCCAGCAACAACAACAACAACAACCACGTAAACAAAAACGAATATGAGTAAAATAAGCAAGCTTCACATTTCGTTGAAAAAGTAGGTTAGTGGGTCACCATATCTAACGACAAACACACCGACAGACCTACATGCACAAATACGTACATACATGCAGGCAACTGCAACAACTATAATATGTATTTTTGTTTTTAATCTATTCATACAAACATGAATTTGAATTCGTACGTGTTTGCAATAAACGTTTTATTCGTATGAAATTTAAAAATATTTTAAATTATAAACCAAAAAAATACTTCAAACACACTTGTACATATTTTTTTTTATAAATTTTTGATTTGTTGCTGCTTTTTATTTTCAATAGTTTTTGGTTTCATTTGAGTTACAAGTTTTTTTTTTATTTGTTAATTTATAATTCTTAGATAATGAGTGCAATTCACATACACCAAAAAAAAGCGAGATTAATTGAAATGTTTCTATCAATTTGATTTATGACATTTGCATATTTAATTGAATTAAAAGATTAGAAAATATATATACACCTACAAAAAAATTTTTATAAATGCAGGAATAAATGAAAATACTACTTATTATGGCGGGATTTTGATGTTACATTTTTTAAAGTTGAATCAAAAATGGTTAAGCTAGAACTGTCACCAGCAAGCAGACTTGATTCGAATGCAGTGATTCTAACTGTTTTTTTTCAAAGTTAATTCTTAATTAATGCGCACAACAAGCGCGTTCTGTGATATTTTGAGTGTATGCCGGAAGGCATCATCTAAAAAAAATATTTGACATTGAAAATTATGCTACCAATTTGTAAGATCATTAAATAATTAAACTCAAGTTGATCGCCTGCATGAATAAACCCCTACCCGCAGCTTCAATTTCTGCCTAAGGCTCGGCATCCTGCTCCAAATAAGCTAAAGTCATGACAGCTTTGGGCTTGTCATTCTTAATCTTGTATATGAAAGTTTCAGCCCGACTCTTTTTAGTGGTTGTGGTCATTAAAAAGTTCTGAAAATGTTTAAATTATTAACAAGCTTATACATTGAGGGGGCGTATGATTGTTAGTTATCAATAGATGTAATGTAAAATATTTGTTACGTATACGCCCGAGGGTGCTCCAGTTTTTTTCTCAATAACGTTGCTTTAGAATGTGGGGTCAACAACAAATATGAGTTTTCAAACATTATTTTGAAAAAGTAATGAAAAAAAATTAAAACTGAGAAAAATGTATTATTATATTTTTTTGGTATTAGAATAAATTTTATTTTATTCGTTCAACTATACGGGATTCAGCGCCGAATGTCCCATTTATTTACATGCTAGAATATAGGCAGTCAGTAATGAAGAGCTCAGGTGGTAGGATGACTAAGCGCTGCTGCTTAAAAACACTATACAATTAGTCATGGCCTGGGTTCGAAGCAAATTTGTATGCTGATGAGCGACATGGTGGCCGTGAAACAGCCATGGTATGTACCCCAGGCAGTAAGTCTTTAACTTTACTTTTCGTGTCTTCTTTAAAAAAATGTGGATCACTTCAAATTTATACTAAAAAAAAACTTTCTTAAATACAACTCAAGCCTGATAAAATTATTAACAACTGCACAACGCTATTTTTTATAACCTTTACCCATAAAAAAGTAAATTTTTTAAAATAGATTAACTTTCTTAATTTAGGTATTTAAAAAAAAAGTATGCTTATAAAAAAAGTACTCCTAGAAGAGGTATTCTTTTCAAATATTTATGAAAATATGTGCTATCATTAAAAATGTAATCTTTCAAAAACGGAAACACTTTCAAAAAATGCACTCTGAAAAGAAACTAATTATAAACAAAAGTAATGTCCCCATATCCCGATTGCTGCCATATCAATTTAACTCAACACAAACTCCCGCTGGTACATACTTCTTCGGCAACAATTTTCTACTTCTTTGCATAGATTTTACATCTCTCAGACTTAAGGACCAAATCAGACCAAATAGACCCTATAAGTCGTCATCAATGGACGACGATGACGATTATAAAAATAGCAGTTTTTTAAATTACTTCAAGAAAACACTTTTTTTTTTTAATAAAAACTTAATTTTAAAAAGTTCTAGAATAATATTTTTTCTTGAAAAATACCTTTAAAAAATGGTATTTTTACAGAATTTTTTTAAAAGAAATATTTGTTTAAAAAAAAGAACATTTTCAATAAAAAAGTAACATCAGCTGTTTTTAAAAAGGGACCACTGCCATTACATTTAAAAATCAACTTGGCCTGTCGTTTGGGTACGAGCATTGAAGGGTTAAAACTGTGATCACTCACAAACAATTGTAGATTTTTTCTTTAGCCAGCGTGTGTGGCTGTCTGTGAAGTTCAGATAAAAAAAAAATATGACAAGATTTGCATTAAATTTAATGTTAAATTTATTTTTGTTTATTATTTAATTATTTTCGTTGGAAGCTACTGACGTTTTTTTGTTTGTTTGTATTATTGTTGTAGTAGTTGTAATTTTTGTTGTTGCTGGTTGTTTCTTCTTAATCGACTGCTAAAAAAAAGTAGGTTACGAGGCCACAGCACAAAACAACTCATATGCAACCATTTTGTTACTTTTTTTTTTAATATGAATTTTTAAATTTGTAATTGAGAGTTTTGAGTAGATTTTTATTTTTAAATAATATTCAGGTATGAATTTGAAGTTTTATTACTTTTTATATTTAACATAGCCATAAAAACGGTCATAGTCTAAATTTAGGAAATCACTGATGGGCTCCAAATTAAACTGAGTCACGTTTGGTGAAAAGAAAAAAAAAAAAAAACATTTTATTGGCTCAAGCTGGCTATTTGCCAGCCAACAGGTTATATATATTCTTTACATTGAATTTTTATATAAATTTAATTAAGATTCTGAAAAATATCTGAAAGAATTTTGTTTATTCATTTTTGGTAAACTAAGATCACCATTTACGAAACTTCTACGACGACTACCAGCCAACCAAAATTGATCATGATTGCAGCGCAAACACAAATAAATAGCAATAAATGTAGAGATGAACAGTCATTCATGGCTATGTGAAAATATTGCAGTCTTCTGAAATGCATGAATATGGCAAAAATCTAGATTTGCAAGTCAACCATATGACAAAAACCTCAAAAAGCTTTTTAGAAAAAAAAAAAAAAAATAATAAAAACTAAATAAATAGTTTTTTCCAGGACAAGCAATGAAAAATATCAAAAAAAAAAAAAAAATATCTATAAAATAAATAAAAAAAAATGCTGTGCAGCAAATTCACAAAAAAAAAAAATGTATGCAAAATGTAACGACATAAAAAATGTTCCATGCAAATTTTCATTATTTTCGGTTTAAACATAGACCTTATTAATGTTTTCTGTTCGTTGATGTTAATGAACACATCAGTAGACTAGCAAAATTCTAAAAAGAATACTTTTAAACCCATTTACTTATTCCAAAATTCCCATAAACAAAATGAGAATCAGAAATGTTGAAAACAATTTTTAATACAGAAAACATTTTTTTTTGTCTTGCAACACTTGCACTTTTCTTCATAACTTCTATACAACGCGTTACCATTGGTAAACTATGATTTGTATTTTTGACTGTATCAGAAAGTAAAAGTTTTTACATCTTCAAAAATAAACTTAATTATTTATTTGCTTTAAGAGCCAATTGAAATGTATTATTTTCGTTCTAAAAATAGACCTTATCAATATTTTCTGGTTTTTTCAGCTGTCTAAATAATACATTGCAAGTGGCAAACAAATAAATAAGTTCATTTTTGAACAAGCAAATTTCCCATAGAAAACTTGTCCATATAAAAAAATGTGTATAGAAAATCTATTAATATGAAAATTGTTGTATAACCAAATAACTATTTGCTATTTCAACTTTTATAGTCGAACTATAAAACTTACATTAATTTAATTTTATAGTGAACTGTATGATTTACAATTGTTAATCATTTTATTGGGCTTTCTAGTTCGATTTTTACTTCCTCAAAATTTAGAAATATTTTTTTGTGATAAAATTGGAGTGATCAATATTTTTTTAAAGAAGAAAAACGGTAGTAAAGTTCGAGACTTACACTTTGAGTCCTCATCAGCACAAAAATTTGCTTCGAATCCAGACCATGACTAATTGTATACTGTTTTTAAGCAGCCGCGCATGGCCTGTATTTAATCTTATTGATCCACTTTCCACTTTATCACTATATGTTTTTCAATTGTTAATAATTTTATCAGGCTTGAGTACGATTTTACTTCCCATATGCCGCCGACATTTCATTGATGCTGACGATTTCAGTAGACTCGATAAAAAAAAAACATTCTTTGAAGAATTTTTCCAGTCTACTGATGAGTTGATTAGCATCAACGAAATGTCGGCGGCATATAGACTGCTGAAAAAGGCAGCAAAATCGAACTCAAGCGTGATAAAGTTATTAACAATTGAAAAACAGTGATAAAGCGGAAAGTTGATCAATAAGATTAAATGAAGAGCTCAGGTGTTAGGTCGAAAAAGACAGAATACATTGATAAGCTCTATTTTTTGAGACCTAAAATAATACATTTCAATTGGCTCTTAAAGCAAATTAATAATTAAGTTCATTTTTGTAATACATATACATACATATTTATAATAACTAACTCAAAATCACGAAACAGACATTGTTGCATTTTACTTTTTTGCAAATAAATAGCCATAATTTTTTTTTTTTTTTTAAGAAAAAGTGCCCTCTTAAAACAAGTACCTAAATTTCATAAAAGTGGCTGGGGAAAAAAATACAAGAAAAAAAACTCGTGTTGCTGTTTTGGGGTCTTTGTGTAAACTTTAACTTTAGGCCATAAAATTCATAAACTGTTTTAAATGATTTGTGGTTTCACCAGAAACGTAACACACACACACACACACACACACACATACAAACACTCAAAAACTACTGTTTCTTATTCAGTTTACAGAATTACATAATAATGAATATCCATCATTACTCTGTTATGTAAATACAAATGCACGTGTGTGTGTGTGTGTGTGTGTGACTGTGTCTTTATAATTTTTAACTGAAAAGCAAAAAAAAAATATACATAAATAAAATAAATATCCGCCAGTGTGTTGAAATTTTCCATTACATTTTAACGTTTTGTGTTGACGTTGTTTGTCTTGGATGCCTTATCATTTGTATGTACATGCGAGTATGTATGTACACATGTCCATTGAGCGATTGGTGGGCGTGCGGAGTTTTTTCTTCTTCTTTTTTTTTAATGAGATTAAAGCTGCCCTTTCCAGCTTTAGACAAGTTAAGAAAAATGAACTACATACATATATTTCTTTAACAGCAAAACTGCTTGAAAACGCATAAAAAACCAAAATATTACAATTTTACTTAGTATTGTTTTGTTTGGAGAAGCCATTGCAGCTTTGCTTAATTTGTAGGTCTTTTGTTGAAAAACTTGCATAATACATTACAACAATCATGATTTAGCAAATTTGAACAAAATAAAAATGCAATAGAAGTTTGAAGTACATACCAAATCAACTGAGTAAAAAAGTTGTTAAGAAGCAACTGGTTACATGTGTACATGCATACATACCTACGATGAAAAAATCACTGGCAGTTAAAATTCTAGTTTAGCGCAAAACTTTCACTTTACTTAAATTCAGTTACGACTTTGAGTCAGTAAATCAGTTTACCATTTATTATGCATATGCTTTTCCAAATAATGCTTGAGAACAATGCCGCAACACTAAAAGAATTTTGTTCATAAATCCAAAGAACTCGCGGCATTAATTCAATGAAAAAACAAAAAAATTATTATTTTTCCTCTAATAATATGGTTTATTGAATCAATGAATTCTGGTGTTTTAAATTTTTATTAATGATCGTTTCATTAAAAATATTAATTGTGGTCATTAAGCTAATCAAGAATTTCATTGATTTAATGACAAAAAAAAAAATCATTAACTAAATGAAAAGATTCATTAAATATAGGAATTTGGTCGTTGATCTAATGAAAACAGACATAATTTTTTAAACGTATATTATTAAGGTTCCGGCTAATCTTATTGTTAAGGGAGATAGTATGTGTGATGCCACTTTTTAAGTGTTATTCATCGTAGATATCCAAATTTCTTTACAAATCAGTTGAAACTTAAAACCTCAATGAACGAATACATTGTTTTAATAAAATTGTTTATTGATTTGATATAATTTTTTCATAAATCCAATGATATTTCTTTTAACTAGATTATGAAAACTACTGAAAAGTTTCTAATGAAATTTATTAATTAGATCTACGAAAATGCATTGCCGTAATGAACATTTTCATTGGATTAATGAAAAAATGCTAATGGCATAAACTCATTAGAACTATAAACGAAAATTCTTTTTTGTTTCGAGACAACTAGTGTTTTTATGATAGAACTTCAAACGCGCACGCATTCTGCTTCATTGAAGGGCATGTTAAGGCTGGCTTATATTTCTGCCGTCATGAAAGAGGAACATTTTAAGCTAAACTAAGTTTCGTTTCGGCAACAAAATTTTAATGAAATTGATAATAGCGGCACCTAATTTTTTTCCAGTACCTCTCCATGGTCGAACCATGGCAAACACTGAAACCAAGAAATCTCAAATTGAATTAGGCAACAATTTTTGGTAGGACCACCCTTATATTCAATAAAGCCAACATTAAAATATTCTTCTCCTGCTTCCTATTGTAGTTTGTGTGCATTTCGAATTGTTTGGGTGCAGGCATTTGCTCGAAATAAAATGTATTGAAAAAGTAGTGGTCACATTTTTTTATATTCAACATTCTTGTCTTGCTTCCTATTTTCAGTTTCGTGTGCATTTCGAATTGTTTGGGTGCAGGCATTTGCTCGAAGTAAAAAGTATTGAGCATGTAGTGGTTACGTTTTTTTTAATTCAACATTGAAACGTGTTTGTTTTGCTGCTTATTGTAGTTTTTGTGTGAATTTTGATATGTTTGGGCACAGCTGCTACTGAGAAAGTAGTGGTCACGATTTTTTTTTTTTTTTTTTTTTTGATAAATTCAACATTGAAACGTTCTTCTCTAGCTTCTTATTGTAGTTTTTGTGTTTATTGTGTGCATTTTGGATTGTTTGACAAAGTAGGTGTCACGTTTTTGCCGTCAAATAATGGTTGAATGTGTACGCACTTTAGCCCAACTCTCTCTTTTATAACACGGTTGAAAATTTCAAATTCCGCACAAAGTTTGCTTAGTTAAAAACTTGCTTGTCAATCAAAACGCAAAAGAAATGTATTTCATCGATATCTCTCAATTTTGAGGATGTAGTCGAATTTTTAAACCAGACCAAATATCTATGTACTTAGGCCAGCCTATAAACCATTTTTCAAGTGTTTTATAATTTGTTTTCGCTGGCTGATTGTGTTATTTTATAAATTTAAATGTTTATTGGCCGCTCTATTTTTTTAAACCTTGAAATTAAAATTCAAAACCTTTTAAAACAATTTATGTGTGTTAATCACTAAAATAGATACAAGCAATAAAATGTTAAAAATGTTGAGTAGGCCTAGTTATAAATTGTTTTTTTTTTTTGCTTAATTGTTTGCAAATTTGTTTAATGAAAAAATTTGCTTATTAAAAGAAGTAGGCGTTATCAAAACTAAATAGACGTTATATTCGCAATTTAAATGTCTTTGTAAAAAATAGTTGTTTTAGGAAATAGTTTGTTTTAAAGGTTTCCTTTTTTTTGGGTCAGCTTGAGAACAATGGCACCAATTACCATAAAATGAAAAGGTGTGCTGCCAGACGCTTACAGATTTTGTACGCGAAGCCGGAGAGGAAAATCCCTCTGCCCGGCCAAAGATCAGTTGTCAAGAACAAGTTTTGCATACATATGAAACAATTTCTGAAATGTAATTAAAGAAATTGGGTTTTGGATGCTTCAAACCGTTTAGGAATGCGTGATTTTACGTTCTGCATTGTTTGAACAACATTTTCATAATTTCCTTAACTTCAACATCGAAGTATTAAGAAACTAAAAGCCTCCGGCAGACTTTGACTTCAGTTTTGGAAGGTCCACCACTCCCTCTAATTTTTAAAATTATGTATATGTATATTTTAAAATATATAAATTATATTATATACATACATATGTATGTATGTATGTACATACCTACAGTACTCATTTCTTTCAAAGCCTGGCTGCTTATTCTAAAGTTTACCCCCTTTTTTTTATTAAATCAGTATTTGTTGCCTCAAAATGTTCTCTCGCTTTTAAATTGTGCTATAAAAGAAAAAGAAAATATTAAAAACTAATTAATATTTCTATTATTGTTTTCTGTTTTTGTTGCATTATGCACAATTTTGTTGTTAGAACTTTGAATAATTTGCAACCGAAAACCAACAACAGCAACTACATATGTATGTACATACATACGTATAACAATAGTACATAAGAAATTAGAAGCAATAAAAGCCAACAACGACAACAACAAGAAGACTGAAACTCTGAAAAACGGCAAAACAGCAGCAGCATAAAATAACAAAATGCAATATTATTGCTCATCACGCGTCGCATTTAACTGACCTCCTCCTCGAAAATGAAATTGCGGTCGTATATGGCCCTGGCTAAATAAGTTTGTTGTTATTGTTATTTGCTACTTTTTTTTTTCTCTCGTTTCATGTAATGAGGTGCTGTTATGTATGTACATACATACATATCTACATAAAGACACCCTGCCGGCAACTCAGTTAACTAATAATGAATTACAAGCTATCTTTTTTACAACTGGTGGTGGTTGACACTTAGATTATTTTCAATGGAGATGACTGACTATTTTAACATTACGATGTCCTAGGAGGTAGTCAATTGTCCGACGCTGCATTACTTTTCAACTAACTTCAAGTTAACTACTTCAAAGTCAGTACATACAGAAAAAAATGTACAAATCAAGGCTGATTTTACATTTTTCGGTGGTAATAGTTATTATATTTTATTAAATTAAATTTCATCACACTTTTTTTTTTTTTTTTTTGTTAGCCTCTGGTGGGATTCGAACCACTAAGCCTCAAGACTGGTGAGCAGCCACCTTAACCCATTCAGCCATCGCTACATTTAAAACGAATGCGACAATAGGCAATTTAATTCAAGAGTTATTTACCGTATATGTGTGTATGTTAGTATTTGAATTTTGAGTGAACTCTGCACTACGTTTCGATTGTATTGTAGCTAATTTGAAGCTAGTCCATAAAAGTTAACGTGAAGTTAATTATTTTAGTAGTCGACTACCAATTTGCTGGCAGGGCATGTACAAATTTTATATTAAGTCATATACATACATACATACATACATACGTTTGTTTGTTTATGGTTTTATGCGTTTTATTTATATCCAGCGTTGCCATGTTGGTGTTTTTGATTTACAAAAAAAAATTGTTTAAAAGAAATAATTATTTATAAAATGAATCTTTTAAATTGTTGCAAAAAAAAAATATCGAATTAGATGTTAATTGTAATAATTTGAGTCTTAAATATAGTTCAATAACTTCTATTTGTATGAATTTTGTTGTGGCAGTTTCTAAAGTGTCCAGAAAACGCTCAATAAACTCGTCACTCACGTTTGATTGTGTGCGTGTCGTTTATTTTAATAACCCTGCCAGCAAATTGGTAGTCGACTACTAAAATAATTAACTTCACGTTAACTTTTATGGACTAGCTTCAAATTAGCTACAATACAATCGAAACGTAGTGCAGAGTTCACTCAAAATTCAAATACTAACATACACACATATACGGTAAATAACTCTTGAATTAAATTGCCTATTGTCGCATTCGTTTTAAATGTAGCGATGGCTGAATGGGTTAAGGTGGCTGCTCACCAGTCTTGAGGCTTAGTGGTTCGAATCCCACCAGAGGCTAACAAAAAAAAAAAAAAAAAAGTGTGATGAAATTTAATTTAATAAAATATAATAACTATTACCACCGAAAAATGTAAAATCAGCCTTGATTTGTACATTTTTTTCTGTATGTACTGACTTTGAAGTAGTTAACTTGAAGTTAGTTGAAAAGTAATGCAGCGTCGGACAATTGACTACCTCCTAGGACATCGTAATGTTAAAATAGTCAGTCATCTCCATTGAAAATAATCTAAGTGTCAACCACCACCAGTTGTAAAAAAGATAGCTTGTAATTCATTATTAGTTAACTGAGTTGCCGGCAGGGAATTTACTGCCTTGCGCGGTTTTGTCTCGTGAATCGTAAAATGAATTAGTTTTTTCATCCGCTCACTTTTCTATAACTTCGACTGCGAGACTTTTCTTGTCTTCTTTAAAAAAAAAAATGTTGATCACTCCAATTTTATCACAAAAATTTTTCTCAATTTTGAGAAAGTAAACATCGTACTAAAATATTAACAATTGTAAAATATATACATAAATACTACGAAAATGTGCAACAAAGTCTTTAGGCTCAAACACGAACATACGTTATGGTCATTCCAAAGGCCATTTTTATTCGCTTAACTGCCTGTTCCTCAATGTCGCAATAAAATGTAAGCGATCGAAATGTAGTCGCTCGATTTCGAATCAATTTGGATTCCTCTATATCGATAGCTTGCGTTCGCATGGGCTTACGTCAGGAAATTTTTGGCATTTACTTCACAGAGATGCCAGATCGGTAAATTAAAGTTTTGGTTGATTTTTTTTATGGACTATTGACAAAAACTACTAAATTGTTCTTGTGTAAATACAACCCTTCTTAAGACTGGTCAGTTGTGTCTGACAAGCCAAGCCAAAGCAAATAAATATGTACATAATAAGTACAAAATAGAAAAGCAAACATTTTGAAAGTGTGGAAATAAGTTTTGCGGTGTTTTAAAATTTAAAAGCATTTTTGTTATATGCATTTAATAAGTACTTTGACGCACTGAATACTGGTATTCGTCTGGCAAACTCAGAATTTTCTTCCACCCAGCGAACAAGTGAACTGTTTAGGAAAACTACATGCATACATATGATAATTGTTTAATATATTTACTAAATAAAAATGCCCACTCGATAGCAAATCAGCAACCGATTGATTTTGATGTTTATGTTCGCAGTGCTGACGACATGATCGAAAATCTAAGGAATCGGACTTTGTATGAAAACACTTACATACCTCTTTTTAACTTGTGGATCGAGTGAGTCATCGTTCGAATAAAAGAGAAACCCAAAACAATTTTCTTTCACTTAGAAAGCGAACAGTAGCACGACTTCGACATTGAGGAACAGGCAATACGAATTTGACACGATTGTCGTTCAATTTGGACAGAAGATTAATCATATTATTGTTTGAAAAGTTGCTGAGCAACTTCTTAAAAGTTTGTTTGAAACTTAACTACTTATTCCATAATAGACAGCTGAAAAAGACAGCAAATATTTTTTAAAAAGGTTCATTTTTGGACCTAAATTTATACATTTCAATTGGCTCTTAAAGCAAATAAATAATTAAGCTCATGTTCAATAAAAATTTATCCAGTGGCCCAGAGTAATTAGAATACCGCCATAAATTTTTTGCTTCTCAGATAGATATCGGCGATAATTTTCATGCGAGTGAGTGGTTTATTCGATTCAAGGATAGCGTTACAACAAAATTATTAAATATTTTTTTTTTTTACCAATATTTTAGTTTCTTGGCTGGCCATTTGGTGTAGTACAAAACTCTTTCACCCGCCATTTTGTTGCAGTCTAAACCATTTTTTTTTTTGATTTGGCAATACCCTGACACGTACATTCATCTGTATGAGTGTAGATGTAGTCATATTTATTTATTTCTTAGTTGTTGCTATTTTTGCTGTTAATTTCTATAAAATTGTTGTTTGTATGTTTGTATATTCAACAACAAAAAAAAAAAAACATAAACAAAAATAACAACAATTTCATTGTAAGGCGCGCGCTCGCGCAAAAAGTATGTCAAGGTTTTTTTGACGTTGCGTTAAGTTTTTTTTTTTATTTTTTTAATTTTTATTATTTTTTAAAATTCATTCAGTGTAGTAGTGTTTGTTGTTGTTATTTAATACATTAGTACAAGTATAATTTGTTGGTGTGTTGTAGTTGTTGCTGCTATTGTTGTTGCTGTTGTCATTGTAGTTACTGCTCAGAGTGTTTAAGTATTCAAGTGAAATACTATTAAAATTGAAAGACGAAAGAAAAAAAAAAAAAAAAAAAAAAACCCCCCCCCCCCCCCCCCGCTACACATACAAAAGTAGTAGAAATAATTACAACAAATACAAGCGAACAAAGCCAACCAACAACAATACTGGTTTTAAGTGCATTCAGGTTGTTGTTGCTGTTATTGTTTTTGCGGCTAGTTTACCTCAGCTACTGCTTGCTTGTCTATAGTATGTCTTAATTATTTTATTTGTTTATTATAAAATTAAATTTATTGTTTGGAACAACAACAACGACAACGTCCTCAGTCAGTTATAATAATGCATATTATATGTAATACACATTTACATGTATGTTAGTTAGTACCTACATACATTAGTAGTTTTCAAAACCTTCTTAACTTGCATGTTTCTTTAAACATTCATCAATTAAAGTCAAATTTTAAATTTGAATAATACATCAGTGCTGTACAGAAAATGTTCAAAGAATTATTCATACATAAAGGCTGAAATGTACATATTAGAGTGCGTCTTATTTTTAAAAATGCGAAATTAAACAGAACTATTGTAATTAGTTATAAAAAAAATAACTTTAAAAAATAATAGGCAAATTGCATTAGCGAAAGACGTGTTGCATCCAACCCACAAGTTGTAAGAAAATGTGAAAAAGTTCACAAAACGCATCATAAATACTGTGGAGCTAGCTGCAGTTTGCGCAGCGCTTCGCGCCGAGGGATTTTGTTGGCGGCTTAATGCCGTCGGCTGAAAATCGGCTTAATATCACATATCGCCTTTTGCGATTGAATTTGTATTTACATTATGAATATAGGCCCTTATAATGTACCTACATATAATATTGTAAGATTCGGTTCTGTTTTTCAGACATTTGTTTCTTTTTACGGCGACACTAAAAGTGTTTCTTCATAAGAAACATACATTTTGTTTCTTCATACACAATTCAATATAAAACAAACTGAGTAATTCAAAATTTATTACAATGCCATCAAAGAAGAATGAAAGAGATGAACAATGTACACATACATACATGAAAATGCAATTCAGAGAAATCGGCAGCCCAAATTAAGCCACTTTTAAGCCGTAAATTTGTTGAAATCGGCGGCTAATTTTAAGCCGGTTTGCAGCCGAGTAAATCATCGGCGGCGGCTGAGGTGAAAAGATAGTTGGATAAAATTGGAGATCGACTCCCCTTAACTTTTTGTCCCCAACATTTTTTCAAACATACCTTTTTCGTATCTCTAGTCATTACGGGAGGCTTCCATGCAATGTAAAGTTTTCATAAATTATTTCCCATTGTCCCAAATAGCACCACTGTGTGTATGTGGGCGTCATTAGATTTACTTTCCTTGGAAGAAACCGACCTTTTATCTCCCGTACAAAAATGATATTTTCATAAATTTTCTCCCTATTGTCTTAACTAGCCCCACTGTGCCTCTTGAGGAGTCAAATGTATGACAAGTACCCCTTACTATTCTTTTCCGATATTTTCTCGGAACAAACCAACCTTCTAGTTCGTTCCTCTCCTTCAGAGAGCTTTCATACAAAGGTAGTTTCGAAAATTTCCCCCATCGCCTTTACCAGCCACAGGATTTGACTGCTGGTGAAGTCAAATCTATGATAAACACCTCTTGCCTGTTCTTATTTGACATTTCCAGGGAGCGATTCATTTTTACATTTTTAGAAATTTGCTCCAGGGTGCCTCTGCTGACATCTAATACCCCCTAGTTTTCCTTTCTTGAGATTTCTGCGGAACAATAAAAGGTTGAACTTTATCTTCCTTCCTTATGGTGGCTTTTATGCAAAAATTGTTTTAGAAAATTTCCCCCATCGTCTTAACCAGCCTCTGGGCTGGCTCATTTGAGAGAAACGCATGTATGACTGACTCCTAATTTATTGTTCCAAACAGTTTTTCGATCGCAGCCACCAATTATTTCCCCTTCTTAAGTGGCTCTCATACAAACATTTTGCTAAAACTTTCCCAATATCCCACAATGTATGTAGTTGTTTGCTCCGGTGAATATTTTGGGGGCAGTGATTATCCAAATTTTCCGAATAAAAAGAGGCCCATACAAATAAGGTGTACTCCAATGTATATATGTTTGTGCACCCCCTTAACGAAGCACATTTGTATGTATTTTGTAAATAAAATATTTAGAAAAAAAATATGTTATTTAAAATATTTCTTTTTATTCAAATATGAACTTAATTATATATTTATTTGCTTTAACAGCCAACTGAAATGTATTAATTCAGGCCCAAAAATAGACCTTAGAAATGTTTTCGAAAAATTCGAAAAAGAATGTTTGAAACTTGACTACTTATTCCATAATTAAATAATTAAGTTCATATTTGAATATTCAAAAATCTTTTACTTTTTGATACCTTCAAAAATACTAATCGTAGTAACCGATGGTAACTTGTTGTATAGAAGGTTGCCAAGAAAAGTAAAAGAGTTGCAAAACGAAAAAAAACGTTTACTGTATTAAAGGTTTGTCTGAACATTTCTGATTCTCATTTTGTTCATGGGAATTATGGAATAAGTAGTTAAGTTTCAAACATTCTTTTAAGCATTTTTCGAGTCTCCTGATGAGTTGATTAGCATCAACGAAATGTCGGCGGCATACATATGTATGTGGATGGCTGAAAAAGACAGAAAACATTTGTAAGGTTTATTTTTGGACCTGAATTAATACCTATATTTCTTTTTATTCTTTTACGCAAAACTTAAACTCGGGTGGAAATTTTCTATAAAATATTTTTAATATCAAGAAATTTTCTACAAAAATTTTTACTATGAATAAATTGTCTTCAGAAAAATTTTCATAACTCTCTCCTCAAATCAGGAAGCAGCGCTTTTTTTGACAAAGGGTAAATCCAATTTTTAATATCAATAGATTTTTACTATGAATAAATTGTCTCTTTTAATGACTCTCGCTTCAAAATGGTGTACTCAAGGGGTAATCCGATTTGAGTGGGCTGAATTAAGGTTTGTACTTTTGATAGGATTTTATATTATTGATAGGAATTTCACTTCTATTCAACTTGATTTCTATTAATCCAAAAACAAATAAAAATAAACTTAAAACTCCTATTGATTTAAGGTAGTGTGTTTATTATTATTTTTTTTTTTTTTGTTGTGATACCTATTTCTATTTTAATTTAATTCTTACCAAACATTCACAATAAAGTAGTTAATAAAATCCTGTCTGCTTGCAACTCCTTCCGTCCATCATGTGTTATCATCGCTTTCATGCGAATTCATATTGGTTGATTTGGAAATAATTTGATTCTCTTAAGAACTAGAATGCTCTCTCTTAACCGCTTTTCTCTATGTTAATCTGTTAGCCAAAACTCTGGGAGAAAAGAGTGGACAGTTTTAATGAAAATGAAACTAATCTCTCTAACATAGACCTGATTCTGTATGTTCTGTAATGTTTGTTGTTGCTGTGTCTGTTGCTGGTTTTTTATTTCTTGCGCTGCGGCTGCTGCTTTAAAAGTAGGTCAAGCAGAGCTGCTATAAAAGTGATGACAGCAAAACACCCAGCCAGCCAGCCATCCAACCATCCAACCAGTCATCCATACACACTCGCAAACGATGATAGTTACAGTTGTGTTGTGGTTGGGGCCAAACGAATGCACGCACGAACGAATGAGCGAATAAATAAATAAACACAAAACACTTTGTATTGCAAAGCAAATATACAAACCAAAAAGCAGAGCTACACTTTCACTTATTGTATTATTCAATAATATCTACCAATACAACAACAACTCACACTTGCCAAACATACAAAGCAACAAACACATACTTATGAGTTAATATTTTCTCGCAAATCTCCACTATGGCTTAAACTTAATAATAATAATTCTGCTCTTTTAAAAGCACTTTTGTTTTCATCTCTACTTTGCGATGTTGTAATAGTTCACTCATACCAAAACAATTGCAATAGCAAAGCAGGCATTCTCAGGCATGCCCCTTAATAGAAAAAAAATAAATAAATAAAAAACGTGATTTTATTCACATGTATTTTATTCCCCCATAAAATATTTTGAAATGCCTTATTCTCACTTAATTTGCTTTTCACTCTCCAGACCCTTTAACCATTACGCACAGTGGGCACAAAAATAAAATTTAGGCTTACATAAAAAAATGGATGCAATACTATAAAATGGAATAAAATAATAATAAATAAAATTAAAAACAACAGGTCTATTCTAAAAATTATGATACTGGAAATGTTTGGGGACAAATTACTTCAAAAAGCTGACTACTGTTTAAATATTATTGGGAACTGGAATTCCTATAATATACCTACAAATAATTTTGTCTTGTTGAAGTAATACATTTTTTCATTTCTTAAATCATGTGATTTAAAAACACATGATATCTAGAACAGGTCTGAAGGAAAAGAAAGCATGAAACGAGCATAATGTCACGCCGATTCGTTAAATCGAAAGGTTTCAAATACTCTTTCTTTTTACGAAGTTTTCTTTCGCACGTTTGTATTGAAATCAACAAAAGCAATAAAATTAACATTTTTTCCATGGTATGGAAACATGGCAAAGAAAACATCGTGCGCATTTAGAAGAACAGGCAGCATTTATTTATTTATAGCTCAACGGGACGTTCTAGGACCCAAGTAGCCTGGTCTCACGACCACGACTCACGTAAAGATATATTTTTTTACAAATTATGTTTGTGCTTTTTGCATCAGATTTATTATCTATCATTAAAATCTAAACAGAACAGTAAACATCGATAATTTTGCCAATTTATATATATTTAATAGAGCAATTGTAGAAACGTTTATTACCTTATTTATATTCGGCAAAATTTTATAATTTTTTTTTTTTTGAACCAATTAATGTTAGGCATTTTGATGACCACAAATAGCACATCCTGCCACAAAACAAAAACTAGAAATTATGTTGAAAGAGGATAAAATTGCGGTATTGAAAAGTATTTTTATTCTGCTTTCATTACTCTGACTATATCGATTATTGACATATTGACTCCATATATTCGTTATAATAAACGTTTTCGCATTGGTTTTGGTGCATATCAGGTATTCTGTAATGTTAGAAAAATGCCTATTTGGATATTTTTTGAAAGATCCGTTAAATAAAGTCACAATTTTGTGGTACTCAGGAAGAAAACTTAAACGTGCGTTAAATCGCGAACTCGTCAAATTGAGTTTGCGCTACAAAATCACGCAAAATTTAAAAATTGATGACCATAATTTTACTACAAAACACTTTCAACTTTTCAAAAAAATTTATTTTTCAATTTCCTTAAACATTTGACAAATTTTTCGTTCCATTTTGTTATACCTAAAACCTATATAAGACAGACTCTTCGCCTATAGTTGGGCCTCAACAGCTTTAATTGCGCTCCAAATTCAGATTGAGTTTGCGCTACAAAATCACACAAAATTTAAAAATTGATCACTATAATTCTACTACAAAAAACAATTATATTTTAAAAAATTTTTTTTTCAATATCCTCAAACATTTGACAGATTTTTCCTTGCATTTTGTTATAATATACATATAAGACAGGTTGTCCGCTTATAGTTGGGCCTCAGTGTTGGTAATTGGGCTCCAAAGTAGTTGGAGATTGGAATACTGACCCACATAATGTTACTTTTTAACTTCTGATTTAAACTTTTTACCTACTGTACAACAACGTTCCGTTTGTTTTATTACTTGAGTAAGAGTTTATTACATACATAAATATTTTTTGTGTGATAAAACGTTTCATATGGTTTTATTTATGCCTCACAGTATGTATGAGTTTGGTTGGTTTACGAGTATGGACTCGTTAGTACTCGTTTTTACGGCCTCGTTACATTACGATTTTTGTTGTTTGTTTTTTTTTTGTTTTCATTTTCCAACGTAATGACACATAAACGCCAACTGAGCAGCCAACCGCAAAGCAACACATACAAAAATTAAATAATATACATGGTTGGTATAATTAACAAAAAAAAAAAAAAAAACAGTATTATTTCATATTGAAAGCAAAAGTACAAAAAAAAACAGCACAGTTTTTAGAGCATGTGATCATTTTGTTTTTGGTCATGCTTTTGCAGCGCTTTACCATACAGTAAAGTTGAGTAATATTTTAGGCTCTTTTGTTTTGCCTCCAATTTTAAGAGCGGGAGCTTGCAAATTCTCTGCATTGGTCTCCCTTTGGTTACAAGAGTATTTTCGTGAGTGCGAGTGTTGGCTTCTGCTTGATGGCTGCTACTAAGTTTATTGTTAATGTAGGTTGTGTTTTTAATGATTTTTTTTTTTGTACCTTCAATTGGGGTTTTTATTTTCTTTTTCAGTCTCTTTATCCCCCGGTTTATTTCTATTTGCTTTTAAATTCCTTTTTGTCCTTCTTAGAATATAAATCACATACCTACTTGCATATGAATGCGTAAGTATGTTCATAGGCTCATTTTTGGTGTTCCTAAGCATTGGGGCTTATAACTGTGTTAAAGTTTTTTGTTGGTACATACCCCTGTACGTAGTTACTGTGTATGTATGTATGTACATGAAACAGTGTTTGCGGTGGTTATATCGTGAGAAGTGTGCGAGGAACAGGAAAAATAAACAAGCAGCATGCATAGGATTTTTTGTTTTGTTGTAAACGTCAGCCAACTGGTTTCGGCAAAGTTTTTATTTTAACTTGTGCATAAGAATTTTTTCAGAATTCAAAAAACAAAAGAAAAGAATGGCAAAAAACAGAAACTACAATAAACGAGTAGATAAAATAACTGATAGAACTTGATATATAAGAAGAGTTATATTTAGGTAAAAGTAGTACAACAAATTAGTCTGGAATTTAATTTTTAAAATCTTATAAACCAATATTTTGAATATTTCCCTGATATTCAGAAATTTACAATACAACCACTTTGGTTGAAACTAAATTGGTTTGTGTAATATTGGTTATGCATGTGTGTAAATAGAAGGGTATTTAAATGGAAAGTTAAATTGTTGAGCTTTGTTTGGTAGTCGACTGTTTTAAGCGGCAGTGCTAAAATTGTGAAACACCATAGCACGTTCAGATGAGAAGTGTAGCGACTTCGAAACAGCCGGTTGTCCACCTAGCTATAAAATTGTATTTTTCTTTATTTTATTAACATCAAAAAAAAAAAAAAAAATAAAGTAATCACTCAAAGGCTCAAATGAACTTTAGCATATTAAGAATTATATAAATAAATATATTGCAGCTTACATCAATATAATTACCCCCTAATTCATAAAAATTATTACAGGCTTATAAGACTGTTATTTGACATATTTGTATGGAAAATCTGTCAAATAAGAGCTTTATAAACCTGTTATAATTTTTATGAATTAGACGGTTAAAATATAAACAAATGCTTCGATTCAATATTCTTTGAAGAATATCGAACTTTGTTCTTAACGTGCAAGTTTGAATATTTTATTTTATATCTATTCTAATTAAAATTACAAAAAATATTTGGGCTAAAGCAGTAGCAACAGTGGCTATCGGCTTGTTGAATATTTTAGTATAATTAAGAGCAAAAGAAAATGCCTTAATAACTGAAAATGCTTTTCTGGCATTTTTTTCCCGAACATATTTTTCATCATCTGTATGTTTTTAAAAATAAAATTACATTAGGAAGTAATATTTTTTTTTATTTTTTAATTATATTAAAAACCTACTACAACATTTCGTACTTCTCTGCAATTCTAAAACTAATGGCAATAACAAACCGTAAACTAATTTAATTTAACTTTATGGTCGAACCCAGGTCATAACTAATTGCATACTGTTTTTAAGCAACAACGCTTAGCCATTGAAGCCATTTGGGTGGCGATGAAACGGCCAGGGTATGTTCCCCAGCTAATAGGTCTTTAGGTTTATTTTTCGAGTCTTTTTTCAACATGTTGATCAGTACAATTTTACCGGAAAAAATCTTTCTCAATTCTGAGGAAGCAAATATCGAGCTAAAGTCGGATCAAATAATTAACAATCAAAAACTATTTTTTTTACCATGTTTTCGTTTTGCTCCCAAAAACAATTTTTAAGACTGCGTTTAAAATCTGAAATTTGTTTGCAAAAAAAGGACAAAAACGCGTTGTCTACTTACGAAACTGATTTTTGTTTAGTGACACTTTTTTTTTTCAATTAAATGACGTCATTTTGTGAGATTTGGATCTGCAAGCAAATCTTTAAAAAATTAAACAAAAAGTATTTAAAAATTAAACACAAAATAATACTTTAAAATGAAAATATTTTGTAATTCTTTAAGCGGGGCTTGGACGGTAATATTTTAGGTACGACTCGTCAACATCTTTTTTTTTAAGAAAAAGAAGACTACGCAAGCCATCGTACGGATGGGATCGTCTAAACTCACTATTTAATGGAATGAAGCGAAATTGAGAGTCAATAAAATTAAAATTTCACAGATTTGTTTTTATTACTTTTTTTCCATTTTTTATCTTTGTGAAATTTTTACACTAAACAAATTTTAAATTTTTTATTACATTTTGGGAATATATTTATTCACCACTAGCGGTGAAATAGTTTATCAACCTTAAATAAAATTTTTTATAATGAAATTAAAATACGCAATTACGTGATTTTATGTAAGTCAAGTCTTGACCCGCCATTACTAAATTTTACATATATTTATTCACCACTAGTGGTAAAATAATTTTGAGATCCTAAATAAAATATGAAATTTTTTAATGACGAAATTTAAATACACAATTATGTGATTTTATGTAAGTCCAGTCTTATCCCGTCATCACTAAATTTTGTAAATTTTTATTCACCACTAGTGGTAAAATAATTTTAAGATCTTATACTAGATTTTTTACTTGATGGAAACTTTGTTTCATTGCAACGAGTACTCATATTAATAGTGAATTTATATGAGTCCTTGAATGCATATTTATGTTCACCACTAGTGGTGAAATCCGAAATTATAAAATTTGTGGGAGTATTCAGTAGCTGGAAAATAATTGATTGAATTATTAAAAAATGGGCTACAGGTATATTTTAGTTACCAAAAGAAAGTGACATAATGAATGAGGTAAATTTCGACACTACCTAAGTTTGTGTTTCACCACTAGTGGTGTGTAAAAATATGCTTTCAATAACACTTGTAAATTCATATTAATGCACTTCCATTTATAAAGTAATTATTTCCATCAGATATAAACCGTACTTGAGATTTTTAAATAAATTCACTACTAGTGGTGAATAAATTGAAACCTATCCACTAGTGAATTTATCTGAATTTGAAACTTCCTTAGATACTTTTTGAAATGGTCAAGACATATTAAGGATGATGGGGTTAAATTTATGAAAAGATATTGTTTTTTGGTACAGAGTTTCGTATGTGCATAAAAGTTAGCGGGGAGCTTTGCATTTTCTGGCTCATACCTTTATCTCAAATTTCTTTAAAGAAGTCTTGAGCTTCAAATCAACAAATTGCTACATACATACACACAAGTAGCATATTTTTCCTTTCAGCCTAAATACCTCTCCGTTTTGTCATTTTATTATTCGCAATAAAATTTTGTTTAAACCCCAATTTCATAATCTTACCATTAAAAGAAATCAAGTTGCAGGAAAAACCCATAGATTTCGTAAACTGAATTTCTTTGTTGACAACCACCACCACTCACTAAAAATAACTGAAACTTAAAAAAAAAAGAAATCAGTAAAATGCAATAAAAAATTGAAATGAAGTCATGGGTGATCGTCATTGATGACGATGATCATTTTCAGTATCAGCAGCCACAACCAAACAAGCAGAAATAGAAATAAAATTCACTTCAACATTAAACCAGCTCGCAGTGCAAAATGATGCATTTCTGCAAAGAGAAATATAATTAATTTAATAAAGATTCAATCCATTTATTTTCATTTAAAAAATAAAGATGATTTTCAAAACACCTCAATAACACCTTCGCAATTACAACAAAAAAGAAATAAAAAACATAAAACAAGATGAAATAATATTAAAAAAAAAAAAAAAAAAACAAAACCGCTTTCGAAATTCAACGCGTACTAAAGCTGAAACAAAAACAATCCGTAAAAAAAAATTGCGAAATTTTTCGTTGAACAAATGAAAAGTTAAAAAGATGAGACTTCTTTGCTGCTTTTTACACTCCAACAAACATGTTTAGGGGCGCTACAAAAAAACGTATCCTCTAGAGTTTTCATTGGCAAATATGTAGAATTCAGCATTTTATTGAGAACATCTGCAATTTTTGTAACTTATAATCAATTTCAGTATTGCTGTGCAAGTTTTTATCGATGGCGAATATTGGTAAATTATTAGTATATAATAACTCTTGAGTTGGTTGGCTGCAACGAAATGTCGGTGGCATATAGACATGCTGAATGAAAACAGCGCTAAACTTTTGGGTTTTTTTGAAATTTACTCTGGCCTTAATAAACTATTATTTGAATAAACTTGTGCTGCTGAAAAATTTATCGACAGCGAAAATGTTGCTTTATAAAAATAACAAAAATGTTAAATTTTCACTAAAAGCTCAATACATATTCATATGTATGTGTGCCACCGCCTCTAAATAAATTTAAGAACATGTCTGCCCTCAGGTACAGTAACAACAATTACAATAACTAAATCACACAAGTGATTTGGTTGAAACATTTTTCAACCAAATAAGATTTCACTTACAATTTCAACAATAATAAAAATCAGGTAAAACAAAGCAAGCAGATGGTCCCAGATGGTATCGTTTACATGTTTTTTTTTTCTTCTTTTTCAATGCAGTTATTTCAATTTTTGTTGTTGTAATGAGGGGCTTTTTTTTTTTTTTGGTTTGGCCAGCCAGACATTTATTCAAATTATCGACAGCAAAAAGCGAACTATTCATACTTTTGCTTTTTAGACCACAAGACAAAAAGAAGAAATAAATTTGTACAAAACCCGGTTTTAAATATTGCAAAATACTTTGATTTTGCGTTGCACACAGCTACAAACAAACTCGCTCCTCTGCACGAAATGGCCAATATGATCAAGAGCAGTAAACAAGATCTTTCGTTTCTTAGTGAGCGCGAGAGAGAGTGAGAGTGAGAGAGAGGAATCCAAAGGAAGGAAATAAAATAAGCAATGCTTAATTTTGAACAAAACTTACGAATGGTACTAATGCGGTAATAAAACAGCAAATAAAACTGAAAATAAACCTTTAAAAATATTAAGCAATCACCGTTTTTTCACAAGAGCAACTGTTGTCTGTCTGTCATGGACAGACTTTTCGTTGTAATGAAACCTGCATTTTAAGCAAAATTTAGTTAAAGCCAGTGGCAAGCAAAACATTTCACGCACTTAAACCAAAGTTGCCGTACAGTTTTTTTTCCAGAAACAAGCATATTAAAGTAATAATTTAAAATAACTTCTTGGGCTTTGCTTTCATTCAGCAAATTTTTTTTTTTTAACCACAGAATTGTGCAGTAATGTCCAAGTTTTAAGTAGTTATGTCTTAATATTAAAAAGTGGCAACACTGCCTCACTCTCACCTCTATGCTGCAAAAATAAAAACTGGTTTTTGAGAGAGAGAGAGGCTGGTTTCTGTTATTTGGCCAACAAAGAGGAAGCATTCAAAAAAGTGCTATTAAAAGTTTTTCCAAAAATAAACATACATATTTGAAGCCATTGTCGTGCGCTGGTACAAAATTCAAACCGTACGTTCGTTCGTCCGTCCGTCCGTCCCTCCCGTCTGTTCGTCAGTGTACGCTGGTTTCGGTGCAAACTTAAACTGGTTTGAAGACCTAGATTTTTGTGTTTAAAGTTACGCGCCTCTTCTACTCCATTTACAAATATTCGTACATTAAAAACAAAAATAAAAATGATAATAATTGCATACAGTGGGTTTGAAAAGTTAAATGTAGCACCGTGGTGAAATGGTTTTAGCTGAATTTTTTGTATTTTTCTTTTTCTTCTAAATTTTTCTAAGTAAATAATCGCCCACCGATTTCGTATTACAGGCAAAATTTCTTTTATTTTGCTTTATTGCTAGTATTTTAATACAAAGCTACTAAGCGCCATTGCCAAAATGGTGCATTAAAAAACACCAGCCTGAGTTCGAGACTGTATAGGTGGTGCTGAGAGGCACCTTTGGAAATGCTGTACCCCCGGTTTCAGTCTTAATATTGCTTCAATTGATGTTAATCACAATTATTCAGATCTGCTCCTCAAATCGAGCGCTTTCGAAAACGAGACAAATGGCCATTTGGTGTTCTACAAGTTACTCGATATAGTATAGTATAGTGGTAAACACTATAAAAGTGGTTTGGTGGCATAAGCTCTTTATTTTGTTAACCGATTTACTCAAAGTTACCTATTTTGGAAAGTTCACACAATGCTTCTTTTTTACAATAATAAGTGTATATAGCGCTTGGTATCACAAAAGCATTTTTTTTTTGGCATTTTTTGTTTGAAGGTTAATATTACGCTCTTGAAGCAGAAAAAAATTGAGGGAAATCCGTTGGAAAGCAACGAATATTTGAAAGACTCTTTCAATTCAAAAATGCAACAAATCCCTTTTCGAAGTGCCCTAAAACAGCTACAGGTGTTTTTGTTCTCTGTGGACTCCATTAAAAGGAAATCGGTAGTTGAGAACCCCTGAAGAATTTTAGTGTATCACAGTGTTATTATTGAGTAAAGAAAGTAAAAGCGGACTATTTCATCTACGGATTTGGGATTAAAGTTCCATCGGTGTCAAAATTACAGTAAGTGCGCATGTTCTTATATCAGGCCCAGTACGTATGCAAGTCAGATTCAATTCAAAATCGGTATTGAATATGTCTAAAATTAAGTATTTAGCTCTCAAACAAAGCGTAACATACTTGATTTAAAGAAATCCGTCACTCTGACACCGCTTGATGGGTTGGATTTAAGTGTGAATGAGTTGACTTCAGTGAAGTATGTTTTATTAAAAATAGTATAGAAAAGTATTGCATTTGCAATGAAATCGGTGTTTTAATATTTGTACAGCGTTTATTAGAAAATTGCTTAGGTTTTCTTATTTGTAACCCCAAGAATGCTTACTAAATTTAAGAAGCAGCAAAAAACTGTACGAATTCGCTGTAAGCACACAAAAACTAAATGGATGTCTTTAATTGTTTTTCGACATTTCGCTGATGCCACTGCACTCGTCAGTAGACTTGAAAAAACCCTAAAGAAATTTTTGAAACATTATTTAAACTGTTATTCTCTTGAAATTAATGAGATCAAAATTTGAGTTTTTTACATGAAAATTTCTTGCTTTAAAATCACATTCGTTTTGGATATAAAACTTGTGTGCTCCACTGTGCCTTCTTATTACATTTTATTTGCTGCTGTGTAACAACTATTTTTAACAAACCCCTTGGCCCCTAAAAGCGTTGTTTTTTTTTTTTTCTTTTTTTTTTTTTGGTGTTGTGTAGCTGTTGTTTGTCGTTTGGTTTGTTACGTTTGCTGTAAGACATAAAATTATAGCAGGCACTTTTAATGAGCTGTAGTAGTAAATTGTTCAAAATTATGTTGCATGCCACCAACCACAAAAACAATTCACAGTCATTTTATGCAACTTTGTATGAAAATTGTTTGCAACTTAAAACTACTGCATGTTGTTTGTTTGTTTGTTTGTTTATTTGTTGTTAGTAGGCGAACAATGTGTGTGTTTTGCTGTTTGTGGCTTTTCATTAAATATTCCCAAATGCTGAATACTGAATGTTTTGAACAAACTCCAGCTAAAAGGTTCCATTTGAAAGATAAACGTTAAACAAACAGCTCTTTGGTTTTAAGACTGGAGTCGAATAAAAAAAAAACTGTCGAAAAAACTTTTTAATGGCTCTTTGTTGCAAACACACACTACACTGTTAGAGAAAACTACAAATATGTAGTTAATAACACAGCAACCAAAAGCGAAACGTTTTTTGTTTGAAGGTTTGACTGATTTTGACTGACGTTTGAAAAGACTGACTAATACCTTAAGATACGGGCTCAGAGTACAAAGTTAATGTCGTGGTAATGTTTTTCTTTACGGTTTTCGTAATTTTTTTTTTTTTTTAGTTTTTGCAATAAGTTTATAAAATTGCTTTTTTGATCATTTTGTTTGTAACTTCTATTGTTGTAATATAAGTGCTTAGTTATTTTTCGTTAATTTAGTTTTTTTTTGCATTTAGTTGTTTGTGGCGATAATGTCACAACTAAATAAAAGTTTGTAATCAACAATTGTACATTTGTTGGAAGTGATCGCTGCCTCGCAGAGTTCTTTGAGGATTTCATGCTGAGTTGTTGCTTGATGGTGTGTTTTGCAAGTTCTGGATTTACGATTAACGGTGTTGTGCATGAAACGAAAACAATGATATTGCAACACTTTTTATATTTTATGAAAAAAAAAACAGAAATAGAAATAGAAATAAAATGTCATGCAAATCTGTTTTTTAAGAAGGTGTCCCCAGGTGTTAAGATATTTTTAGGAACTTGGAAGCATAAAATTTAGTGTCATGTAAAACTTAAACGATTGCCAAAAACAAGAAACGAAGCCATCATTTTCAGGGAAAACTTGAATTGGGGCAGTAACTTACATGTAAAATTTTCGTTGTCATTAAAAAAGTGAATCTCCATTATTGGATTGCATTGCTGAATAGCTTTCCCAGTGTGGATCTGCAATTTTTTGCTTTCCACATTTTTTCACAAGATTTTTTTAAATTGCAAATCGCTTATGCCAGTACACTTTTTAAGTTTTATACTTAAACTATATTAAGATAAATGCAAAACTGTCAACATTTTCTTTGAAGCTATCGAAAAAAAAAAAATCAGGTTGTGTCAAAAAAAAAAAAAAAAATGTAAAATGTTTCAACTTAAAATTGACATTTCAAACTTCAATGTTGCTGTGTCAGCGGTTTATGGACAATTTTTGTGATTTAAAGCTTGTATTTTGGAACATTTGTATTTCCTAGCGCTTTCTTAAAATAAAAAGAATACAAAACTTACAAAAAAGATGCCAGACTTTTTGCGTATATTTGGTTCTTTGTAGCAATTGCTGTTTCTTTCTATCAATTCTATACTAAAGGCCGTGTTACACTATCCTACTCAATCGTACGATTCATTCACTGAAAATTGCTAGCTAAATCTGATACAATTCTGTCCCACTTTAAAAAGTCGCATCAAAACGGCCACACTATATACTTTTGTAAACAAATTCGAAAAGGCAACTCTGATCGCATAGAAAAAGATAGTTTTTGAAAATTTTCAAAAGATTAACAAATCGGACAGACTTGTCAAAAAGTCTTTCCGACACATACACTTTTAGTCCAGACTATCACACTCTTTGGACACACATGTCATTTTTAACAGATCGTACGATTCAGCAGGATAGTGAACCATGGCCTTAATTAATGAAACTGTGGACATTTTTAAGCCATATTCTTAATAATTTTTGTATTTTTCTTCTAGAGGCAAGATTTTTCTCGCAAACATTTTTTTTGGTAGCGCTACCATCGGCATACATTGTATGTAGCTCAATCAAAACAAACACATAAAACACTAAAAAAGCGATATTTTTTTATTATATTCGCCTTGGTTTTTTTAAATAAAAACGATGCACAGTGGTGTAAATAAAAGAAAAAGTGGTAAAAAGTCCGGAACTTTTAAACCACACAACGGATCTCGCTGAAAATTGAAGTAGTCATAGACAAGGAGTAATATTTTTTGTCTCAAGTCTTTTTAGGCCTATAGTTAAAACAGGGGCGGGGCTATGGGGGCTGAAAGTTACCTACCACGAGTATAAAAAATTTTATGCAGCTTATAACTTTCTTATATCTTGGCCGATTTTAAAGATTTTTACCTTTTTGTATTTTGCTTAGCAAGGCAAAGAAAAAATGTTATGAAACATGTTTTCATATCTCTTACAGTTTAAGAGATATTCGCCTCAGAATATTATTTTTTATTATTTTCGCCGCAACTTCTTTTGGTATTTTGCTTATACCTTTTTTGTTAAAATCTTGATTTTAATTTGTGGCCCACCGTTATATTCCTTATAAAATTCTAAGTGAGATAAGGTACCGCTTTATTAAAATATCTTGGTCCGATAAGTCATAAAATAGGTCTTAATTCAAAACTTTGAAATTTCACCGAAAAATTTTAATTTTTCACAAAAAAGGTGGCTTCATTATTTTTGAATTCGTAAAAAATTTTGTTCCAGCTTTTATACTTATTTTTACACGTAGCGAAAGATAATCTCTTAAGAATGTGTAAAAATTTTATTTTGTTTACTTTAAACTAAGTACCCTACAGTAGGCAGTGGTCGAAAATCATCAATTTTGAAAACAATTTTCGGATATGTGGGCGTCTGAAAAGTTTTGCCAAAAGTGAAATGAAATTCCGTGAACGACGTTTTATTACAAAATCAGTTGGTATTATTGCTGCAGAAGCTCGAGACATCCTAGATATAATTAGCGTTGCCAGACTGAGATTATTAAAAAAAGTAAATTTTCGGAAGGGACAATTTTGAATTGCTAAAAAAATGGATTTATGATTTATATTTCTTTCTGAAATTTATGCTTTTATTTGAAAATTTAGTATTTCAATACGTTTTGAAAAATTATGCATGTATCTTTCATCGTCTTGCAGATATTCAAGTTTCACTTTGATTTTTATGTGCGAAAAACTATCCTTTTATTATTTTTTTCATTGTTTTCACGAATGTGACTTAAAAACATAAATAAAGTATTAATTTTTGCATATATTTGAAAAGAAGACACAAATTCCTTTCCAACGATATATAACATGTATACCTTTTTTAAATATTTGCACATTCGGGAACCACTAAAATACTACGCAACCAACAAAAAGTAAACAAGTTTGGTGTTTTGAAAGACAGCCAGACATACGAATTAAATGCACTTAGTTCGGTTATAATCAAAAGGCCAAAAAATTCCTGATAATGCATTTAAATACCTGAAATTCTACTTTCAAGAAGAAAACGATGACATAATAAAAGGTTCCAAAATCGAAAGGAAAAGTGGTCATAAAAATAACAGATTTCTTTGAATTCTACACAAATAACGCGTATAATAAATGGAAGCATACCTTCTATTGAAACAATTCCCCAAGACGGTGATAAGCGAAGCATTAGAAGCAAAAGCAGGTACATAAATCGGGCCAAAGCAGTGACAAAACAAGCAGAGGGTTCACCCCTCACAAAGGAAAGTTTTGGCGGTACGTATAAAATGTCTATGCCAGAAGACAAATGCAGTAGTAATATTAAAAACGCTGAGCACTTCATATCGAAAAAGAAGAAAAAAGAAGCGATGGTACTTGGTTACTTTGTAGATCAAATAAAAGATTCCTTTAAGCGGACTTTGATGAAATCGCAGCAAAAAGAAGCGCTAAAAGTTGTGGACGTACTACCAACTGCATCTCCAAAGAGATTAAGATATATAAATGGGGATGTGATGGATCATCTAGATTTTCTGAGTATAAGCAAATAAGCGATTGCAATGCAGACTTTTCCACGGTTCTAATGGCATCGTTAGTGCCATTACGGCTGCGGCTCTATAACCAAATGCCCACATCGAGTAAAAATTCATATCGTGATCTGTGGAAAAATAACACGCCAGGGTCTAAGTTTCTATGCTGGCCAATACGTTTTGAGTATATCAAAGAAAACAAACAAACAACTCAAATGCTTGTTAATGATATCAACCGCGAAATTTCCAACATGGCTTCCATTGATGTTTGCATATCTGGAAGAACGATTACTGTTTCTTTTAAACCTTATCTAACCATGATATATGGAAAAGTCGCAAAGGCAATTACCGATACGAAATCAAACATGAATTGTAACGTACATATGTGGAAAGAAGAGTTTTTACTTAAATGATATTGATAGAATCATAATCTGTATTCGTGGAGACCATTAACACCAACCGTACACAAAGCTCTAACACATACAACAGAAATAATGGCGAACAATATTCTTCCCTTAGGGGAATTGACATAGGAAGCTTAGGAAGCTAGAAACAGAGATATTAAGCAGTATAGAATTTTAAAACACGAAAGTGTTCAAAAACTGCTCAAAATAATGACCATAAAATGGTTACCAAAAATAACAATGGAAATAGAAAAGGATGATCCCGAAGGAATTGAAATTAAAACTCTTTTAAGTTATGACGCTTCCGATTATTTTAAAGAAAATTTGCATATTAGTAGACAACACTGTTAGTATATTTTATGCTTTAATCAATAAATGAGAAATAATTTGTAAGATTTAAAGCTCAAACATTACTTAGTTAATATAAAGTCGGTAAATCCTTATTAGTTTGCATTTTATATTTCTCCTATATTTATAAATTTTTTTTTTGTGATGTGTTCGCTGGTTTAATTGAGATCCTTTTGAATCCATATGCTTTACGCCGTCCTGCATTCGGGCAACCCGCTTCTGCGAGTGATCCTTTATTTGCTTGTTTTCTCTCTGCTTTGCCCCGCTGTATTCAGATTAAAAGCTTTTGCGCCCAATCAACTGCTTTTTATTGTCTTATCGAACAGTTGAACAAACAGGTATGGTTATATTGTTGTGGACAAAGAAATCTGTTATTTTTATGACCACTTTTCCTTTCGATTTTGGAACCTTTTATTATGTCATCGTTTTCTTCTTGAAAGTAGAATTTCAGGTATTTAAATGCATTATCAGGAATTTTTTGGCCTTTTGATTATAACCGAACTAAGTGCATTTAATTCGTATGTCTGGCTGTCTTTCAAAACACCAAACTTGTTTACTTTTTGTTGGTTGCGTAGTATTTTAGTGGTTCCCGAATGTGCAAATATTTAAAAAAGGTATACATGTTATATATCGTTGGAAAGGAATTTGTGTCTTCTTTTCAAATATATGCAAAAATTAATACTTTATTTATGTTTTTAAGTCACATTCGTGAAAACAATGAAAAAAATAATAAAAGGATAGTTTTTCGCACATAAAAATCAAAGTGAAACTTGAATATCTGCAAGACGATGAAAGATACATGCATAATTTTTCAAAACGTATTGAAATACTAAATTTTCAAATAAAAGCATAAATTTCAGAAAGAAATATAAATCATAAATCCATTTTTTTAGCAATTCAAAATTGTCCCTTCCGAAAATTTACTTTTTTTAATAATCTCAGTCTGGCAACGCTAATTATATCTAGGATGTCTCGAGCTTCTGCAGCAATAATACCAACTGATTTTGTAATAAAACGTCGTTCACGGAATTTCATTTCACTTTTGGCAAAACTTTTCAGACGCCCACATATCCGAAAATTGTTTTCAAAATTGATGATTTTCGACCACTGCCTACTGTAGGGTACTTAGTTTAAAGTAAACAAAATAAAATTTTTACACATTCTTAAGAGATTATCTTTCGCTACGTGTAAAAATAAGTATAAAAGCTGGAACAAAATTTTTTACGAATTCAAAAATAATGAAGCCACCTTTTTTGTGAAAAATTAAAATTTTTCGGTGAAATTTCAAAGTTTTGAATTAAGACCTATTTTATGACTTATCGGACCAAGATATTTTAATAAAGCGGTACCTTATCTCACTTAGAATTTTATAAGGAATATAACGGTGGGCCACAAATTAAAATCAAGATTTTAACAAAAAAGGTATAAGCAAAATACCAAAAGAAGTTGCGGCGAAAATAATAAAAAATAATATTCTGAGGCGAATATCTCTTAAACTGTAAGAGATATGAAAACATGTTTCATAACATTTTTTCTTTGCCTTGCTAAGCAAAATACAAAAAGGTAAAAATCTTTAAAATCGGCCAAGATATAAGAAAGTTATAAGCTGCATAAAATTTTTTATACTCGTGGTAGGTAACTTTCAGCCCCCATAGCCCCGCCCCTGTTTTAACTATAGGCCTAAAAAGACTTGAGACAAAAAATATTACTCCTTGTCTATGACTACTTCAATTTTCAGCGAGATCCGTTGTGTGGTTTAAAAGTTCCGGACTTTTTACCACTTTTTCTTTTATTTACACCACTGTGCGATGTTTGTTTTCGTTAAATTATACAGCGAACAAAATCATACGTCAATGCAACCAAAAGGGTTGTTCGTTAAAAGCGATGTTGGTTTTAACGGAAAACTACTGTATAACAAAACTGAAACACCCTAAGCTCAAATAATAAAATAATATTTAGGTATTTAATGCTCATTTCGATTTCGAGAAAGGCATGTCGTACCCAGAACTTGTTTTGAGGCGCAGTGTTCTCGTGTACATACATACATATGTATATCATAGAAATTGGCCCACTTTGCAGTTCTCTGGTTCTTACATACGCACATTCATATGTACATACTTATAACCCTACTTTAGCATAGTAACCATTATAAAACCCAAACAATTCTTTCTTTGTCTTTAAAAAAAAAATTGTTTTTTTGTTTTATTGAAAATGCTTCAAATATTTTTCTTTTCATCATCGAATAATCCAAAAGAAAAAAAAAAAAATCAACAAAACCAAATAGGAAACGTGCTACAAACAAAAATTGATTTCAAGAAACACATCAACAAAAAAACGAGACCATATCTAGCAAAAACTACAACAAAATTACTAGATATACCTACTGCAAAAAAGAAAAAAAAAACAGCGAAACGGTGTCATGAACAAATGCAACAAATCAAAAAAAAAAAAAAACGCAAACTAACACTTTTTACATACGAACACCGAAGTGTGTGTGAGTGTGTTTGTGTGTATGTGCATTGAAAAAAAAAAAAAAGAAAACGTCATCATCAAAACATTTTTACACGAGAAACCACGATTACACGATGCATGCATTTATCGATAAGAAGCAGCATACGAAGAAATTCCCTCTAAGCTCTCTAAGTTGGTTTAAAGTACACTCATGCAAACAAACACAATCATTTTCATTTATACTATATTACAGCATAATGAGATGACAACCAAGAAAACGAAAAATTACAAATAAATAGGATTGCAGCAATCAATTTTTTACACAAACAAAAGATCCTCATTATTTTGAGAAGAGAAAAAATACAATGGCATCAAAACTTTGTTTATACTATAAACAAACTATGTGTGTGCATATGTGCGCTAAAGTGTGGCCATTTGGGCATTTTGTCATGCTTGGTGTAATGTTAAAAACATTGTGCAAAAAAGTTGTTTTTTTTTTTTTTTTTTTTAAGAAAAACTGTTCGTTATTGATATTTATAGATCGAAAAATGTATGTTTTTAGTTAAAACTATATATTTCGTAATTAAATAATATTTGATATCAATTTTGACTATTTTATGAGTGTTATTCAAAAACCTTTTACTTTTTGATACTTTCAAAAATACGAATCGTAGTAACCGATGGTAACTCGTTGTATAGAAGGTTGCAAAGAAAAGTAAAAGAGTTGAAAACGAAAAGGAATGTTTACTGTGTTAAAGGTTTGTTTGAACATTTCTGGTTCTCATTTTGTTCATGGGTATTATGGAATAATAATGTTTCTTATATATGTATATATATTGAGAAAAAGATTCTGTTTTTGGAACGAAGTTCCTTAACGCGGCTTGCTGGCAGTGGAAACTAGTAGAAATCGTCACGAAAGCGTGTGAGCTGTTTATATGTATTAGTGTACTGTCGACAAGCAATTGTGTATGATGAGCGGCGTCTCCACTGACAGCAGCGGAGACACCTACCAATAAATAATAATTAGTTGAAAAACGTTCCAAAAATTTAAAGAACCATAAAATTTAAAAATTTCAAAAACAACACAAACTAAAACATACAGATTTCACCTTCTATTACATTCAAAGATGAAAAAAACGTAAGGAACTTCGTTCCTAACAGGGGTCCCCCGACCGCATTTCTTTTTTTTTTTTTTCTTCTAGAAAAATCTTTTTTTTAATACTTGTCTATTGAAAAAATTTCGCAATTGCAAACTAGCTCTTAAAAAGTATTTGCTATCAATAGTTTTTCTATTTTCGATGTAAACATCCTTGCACCAAAGTGCCTATGAAATATTTCTACATATATATTAATCTGTGTATTAACAAAGCATTGCTCACGATCTGGTCACACTGTGAATCTGCCAAAGCGGTTTTCTCGTTGTTATTGTTTTTGGAGGGGGGATAGGCGAGCACGTAAAAAATCTTTCATAATACTCAGTATGAATATGTAAATGTTTATTTTTGCTTTAATGAGCTCCACTTTCGTTTTCATTTTCGGAAGAGAGTTTTATTTTTTAAAAGAGCATATTTATAAGAGAACCACATCGGGCGTATGAGCGTTTTTTGCAATGCGCTGCGAAATTATTAAGTTAAGAAATATTGGAGCTTTTTGTGTGATTGTATGAGTAAATAAATTGAAAGTAAAATATTTAGTTGAGAGAGCCCCAACTACAAATTGTGCATTCGTTGTATGTGCATATAGTATACGGGTGTGTGTGTGTGTGTGTGTGAGTAACAGTATGCGTTTATTGTGTTGTTCTCATTTTTTGGCTTTTAAATGAAAGTGAAACTTTTTGTGTGTTTATGTTGTTATTTTTTTTTTTGTGCAGAAGAGCTTTATTTTATAGTTTTCGTTTTCATTTTCAGTTTCGTTTTTATTAGTGTTTGTGGGGTTTCTAGTTGTTGTTGTTGTCTGTGGCCCAAAACATTACATTAATAAAGAATATATACGTAATCTTTTGGGGCACAACGTCAACGTTGACCGTCGTTTTTTCTTGAGTTTTTCGAAGCGTCAATGTAGACGTTATAGAGCTCAGTTGGCGTTCTCCTACAATAGAGTATTGCGGGTATCCTCGCCATTACTTAGGGTTTAGTCAATCGAGTTACGCGGTTGATGTTGGTCGTGTTTTTCGGCAAAAAAAGAGAAATAGCAAACTTTTAAAAAATTAATCTAAAAAAAAAATTAATTAAATTTGAAAATAAACAAAAGAGTTTAGCATATAAATAAATATCTGATACATAAGTATAATTAAACAAGAAAAGAATGTGGTAAATAAGCTTTGACCTCAATTCATGTCACAAATAAAAAAGACCAACTATTTACAAAAATTCCATTATTAAAAGAATAAAAAGTTGTCAAGTTTTTATGCAATAACCAGCCCCAGGATTATGTTTATTGTATAAACTTGACACTTTTAAGGCTTTTCATAATAAAATCTTTTTCATTTAATTTGGCTTCATAGAAACAAGAAATCAATACATTATTTTGAGTGCAATATTTAAAATAAAACAAAAAAATCTAAAAAAATAAAAGCAAAGCTAAACAAGCAACTCTGTGTAAATTTCGCAAATTTGTGTTAAAATATTTACCCTCTACAACAACAAAAAATATCTTCCATTGTTTATAAAATGTTATAAAAATAAAATAGAAAGAAAATCCCTTAAACAACCAAGTACCTGTTGGAAAAAATACAAATTTATAGAAACAAAAAAAAAAAATTGTCTAAAAAAATTCAAGAAAAATATTTATACTAATTTAACAAAAATTTAAGAAAGAAAATGTGTTTTTCTAAAAAATTAAATTTGTGATTGTAGATTCGCTTATTACAAAAAAAAATTGTGTTCAAAAATGTTTCCAACAAAATTGACCAAATTTTTTGCAAATAAACAACAATTGAAACACAATAAATATTTAAAAAATATAATTAAATTATATTAAAACACAAAACAAAAAATATTTTGACAACAAGGATGTTAAAAAATTTAAAATGGTTAAGAAATTTACATACCTATAGAAAAACTAAAATTAAAAAAAAATAACATAAAAAATAGATATGTAAAGAAAATTAAAAAATAAAATATAATAAAATAAAAATTATTGCATTGTACTAAAGTATAAACCTTCTGAGAACTGTGAACACATCAAAACAATTTTTTTCTTTAATTTAAATCTCCTGAGCATTGCGATTATTTGGATTATCTGAAACTAAATATTGTTAAAACATTAACAATTATATAACCATGTAAATAACGCTCTAATTCAATTTTTGCAAAACAAGCAGAAGGAAAATTACACAAAAAATCACTAAAAAAGAAAACAATTAAAAACAATAAGAAATCAGCCTAAAACCCAGAAATAAAAAACAACTATACCGTTAAATCCAATAGATCTCTCAAAATCTGAAAACGCTAGAATTTGGAGGTCTTTTACTTGGGTCTATATAAAAAAAAGTAAAAATAGCCAAATATAAAAAAACTTTTTTAAAGCGCCGAAAGTTTGAAATTCAAATTAGAAAATAGTTTAATTGCAACCTCTCAAATCACCAGGAGCCAAAAGTTTCCAAAACTAGTTTTCCATTATTATTTTAACATGCATTCTAACTTTTAGACGAGCGACAGAAAACTCAGAATTTTATTTAAATAAAATAAATTATTAGAAAAAATTATAATCAAAAAAAAAAAAAAAAAAAAATACGTTCCCTTTTTACAAAACCCTCAAAAAATTTCATTATACCGTCCCTCAAACAAATTTACACTTTTAACACCCCGCAATTAAAAAAAAAATATTAAACAAGCCCACCTCAACAATCAAACAACAACAGAAAAAAAAACTCCAAATTAAAATCATTATTTATAAAATCATCAAGCTTACTTGGATTATAAGCCAAACTATATTTCAACTTTATGATATTTACACCTTGCAACACTTTTTCCACATTGAATAATAATAGAACAGGCAGGACAGTGTCAGTTTTGCACAGAAGAAACCAACAACAACATAAATAGCAAACCCAACACCCAACGAGTGTTAATAATTTTATGATTTTGCTTCGCAACAAAAAATGTTATTAAAAATGGAACAACAACAAGCGACGGCGTCGTTTATATCGTCGCTAAATATGTCACCATTTTCATTGCAACTGGAACAAGAACAACCCTCGTCGCCAGCTCTGGTAGCTGGTGGTAATTCCAATTCAAATCAGCACTTGCTGAATGCCAACAACAATAATAATGAAACGGATTTAAACAATGCCAATGGTGATTATTCATCATACACGTTACATTTAACACAAACAACACATCCACAACATCAACAGCAACAACAACATCATCACCAGCAGCAGCAGCAGCAACAACAACATCATTACCATCAACAACAGCAACAGCAGCAGCAACAACAACAACAGCAGCAGCAGCAACAACAACATCATCAGCACTACCAGCAACAAACCACTCAGCTACAACAACAACAGCAGCAGCAGCAGCAACCACAAAATATTGCCAATAATCCCAACTTTCAATATTCCTACATCTATAACATCGATTCTCAATATATTTTTCCCACAGGTTATCAAGACACCACCTCCTCCCACTCACAACACAGCGCCAACGGTAACGGTAACGGTCCCTCCTCCAATCAAAATACCTCCAATCTCTCGGCCGGTGTATCCCTGATTAATGGTGTAGTCACCCTGAATTCAGGCCAAAATGCCGTCTTAACTGGTGGCTGCAATAATGGCGGCTCGTCGGCCTCCTCAGCCTCTTGCACCTACATGTCTCTGTTGCCGCCCAATGTTGGCGCCACCAGTTCGTCGACGGCTCATTTGGGGGGCGTAAACGCTTTGGTCGGTGGCACTAGTGTCTCGGCCAGCGGTTCAGCGCCCGATGTTATTGATTTCAAACATTTATTCGAGGAGCTGTGTCCTGTGTGTGGTGATAAAGTGAGTGGCTATCATTATGGGCTGCTAACGTGCGAATCGTGTAAAGGTTTCTTCAAGCGTACGGTACAAAATAAAAAAGTGTACACCTGTGTAGCAGAACGTTCGTGTCACATTGATAAGACGCAGCGTAAACGTTGTCCATATTGTCGCTTTCAAAAGTGTCTGGAAGTTGGTATGAAATTAGAAGGTGAGTCTGACAATTTTTTTTAACTCATTTTTTATATTATTTTTTATCTATGTGACCTTTTTTAAGGCAACTTTAGTTAAATTTCCATAACCAAAAAAATCTTTTTACGTGAATCCTAAATCGTGGTTTATATATGTATAATATATTACATTTATTATTTTTCTGCAAACGGTTAACGAGTATCTACATTTGCGAGTAACCAAAATATCTCAAGAGAAAATGGTCTGATATTAGAAGAAGGGCAAATTCACTTTGAATTTTTTACAATCGATCGCCGGTTACTCGTGTAATAGGTTTCCAAAAATGTTTAAGTATTCAAAGTTAGTCATTAACTTTCTTGTCTGTATTGTTTTTGCTCTAAACGGTTATCAATTGCTCAGAGTTGTAAGTAATCAAAATATTAATAATTTCCTTAAAGAACAGTATCGAGCGCCTGGACAGCAGGATTAGTAGAGTGCCCGAGGCCGCAGGTACAATTTCTGCCGAAGGCAGAGGGTGTTCCCATAGATAAGCAAAAAAAAAAGACAAGCTTCGTAGCTGTGAGTTTGTTTAAAAACATGTCGTAAGAAAGTCAGCAAATTAAAGCGATTTTTCACTTACGCGTCTCTACCAAATATGTATTATTTTTTTGTAAATATAATATAATATTTTGGAGACAGGAAATTAACTCAAATATGGGCCAAATTCATTATATTTCTAACAGCAATTACCGGATACTCCTTTTCAAAGTCTTCACTATGATTTAAGTTAATTAAAAAGTTTGTTGCAAAACGAAATAATTGAAAATTAAATAGTCACACGTGCTGTTAATAACCGGTTACTTGCCGAATATTTTAACTTAAATCACAAAAATGTATCATCATTCATAAAAGCTTATGTAAAAGGTTAGCTAAAAACTAAAGCTTTCAAATATTTAATCATCAATTTTTATGAAACGGTTACTAAGTAACCGTTTTCACGCAAACCTTTGTTAACAAATATATTTATATGTATATAAACAAAATCCGATAAAAATCCAAAGTTTTGTGCATTTGTATATTTCTTTAACTAAAGTACTAGTCGTTTCTTATAATTTAAAACGTTGTGTCTTAATAAACGGCTACCAAGTAATCGGTTAAAATATTGACTTTCAACAAATAGAACTTGTTTATTTCTATACATATATGTAGATATAAACGTCATACCACAATTCAAAGTCAGAATTTAAAAATGTAATTTTTATTACATTTTCAAATAAAAATAGACGGGTACCAAGTAAACGCTTTAAATATTTATTGCTGAAATTTATCCAAAGATTTGATTTTTATCAAAAACAACAAAGGGCTGCTAAAGTTGGCTGCTTTTAATGTACGACATTCACCATAATTTGATAACACTAATGCAAAGATGGTTGGATATTATTTTTATTACTAGAAAATTTGCTATTTCCTAAAAAGAAAATTAAAACACATGAACTATTTTCAAGCAGGGTGAAGGGATTTCAATGTATTGCAAAAAAAATAAAAAAAAAAAAATTCACAACAAAGCACAAATAATCAAGAAGAAAAAAGTAATAACACTACAATTTCATGTGTTTTTAGCATGTCTCAATTCAGCAAATACTTGATAATGAGGCTTATAAACAAAAATACAAACAAAATCGATATTTCATTTAAGTGTTTATCTCTTAACCCTTTCCATCATAGCTTTTGTTTATAGAAAGCAACAAAGAAAGAAAAAACTAGATAATAAAGATCTCAGGCCTTACAAAGAAGCATTTTTAAAAATGTGCATATCCTATGTTTAATATATACTAAAAGTCTATTATTGATTTCATTTAAAAAATTATGAATAAGTTTTTCAATTACATTTAATGCATCTTTAAAGCGCCATTTTTCCAACTTGCAGTTAGTTAAAAGTAGGATTTTATCGAGCAGATAAACCAATTTTCATTATTACAACTTCCCTTTAACAAAATGAGAGCGTTAAATTACCGGAACAATAATTCAACCGGTAAATAAACGGGAGGTTTAACTTCTGCGTTTACCACATTTGGTTGTGTATATGCTCTATCAATCTGAAATGGTTAATTCATTGAAAAAATTTCCCTGAAAAAAAAAATTCATTTTTCATGCATTTACTCTTCCTTCAGACTTGAACCTTTTAACAGCATTGCCACAATTTTACAAAGGACAAATTTTTCTTACCGCTAAGTTGTAATAATGATAAAAATTGCTTACCGACCAATTTATTGTTCACTTCACTTAAAAGTACCTTTAGCTAACGCCAACCTTACCGCCAAATCGTAGCAGCTTTAACTCTGCTTGCTCTTCCTAATAATATATTTCCGGTAGGGTGATGCCACTGCAGCTATTGGCATCACCACCACCAGGCAAATAATTTTTTATAACAGAGTTGTCCATAAAAAATAATTTGGGATCTTACAAGGAATGCCAGATTATACAATGTTTTGAACACAATGTTCAAAATGTTAGCAAATTTGATAAAACACATTCATTTTTTTTTAAATCCTCAATAAAGGGTGTAAAATAACATGAATAAAAATTAAGAAAGACAAACTCCGATTTTTTGGGATGTAAATTATGTTCTTTCATAAATCTATAAGAATCTGCCACTAGTTATATATATGCGCAGTGGGAAAACCATTTAGCTGGTGGGCATAACGAGCTTAAAGCGAGTCGAAAATATCATAAAAATCGTCTAAAACCGAAATTTGTACAGTCACGATACGATGATAATCTTGATTTTAGAATAATAATAAGTCTCAATAAATCTGAACTTTAAGTTCCCCCATGCTCGTTCTAATGCCTAAAAAGTCAGTCTCTTCTTTAAATCAGTGAATTGTTAAAGTACATTTAAGCAAAGAAAATTTAACGTTTAAGCTTTAATCATCAAACACTGCAAAGCATCAGTTGTATGACATTTTTTTTGCAATGTTGTCAAATTGCTTTTTCAAAAATCATTTTAAAAACCAGTTTAAACTGCAATTAAATAAGAGAAAAGTTTTTTAAGCTAGAGTTCTAACTCTAACTGATGTTTTGTTCATTAAAGTTAAAACTCTAGCTTCATAAAACTTTACTGTAATATAATTGCAGTTTAAATTTGACTGTGGTAAATCAGTGAAGCAGTTCTTATTGACTGTTTTTAGAAATTTGGCAACGTTACAAAAAATGTGAAACAGCTGATGTTTCATATTTTGATGACTGAAGTTTTAACGCTAAATTTTCTGAAGTATTCACTGATTTATGTAAGTATTTACTAGTTTAAAAGTAAATTAAATCAAACTCGAAGATCAACTTGTATTGCGGGGGGTTTTTTGTGGGCCTTAGAATAAAAAATCTTATTTTAATAAAAAGTGGTCCAACTAAACTGCACGATGTTAACTGGAAAACAACAAGTTTTCAGAGAACTGTTTATGTTAATAAATTATTTATGATGATAGAAAGATATGTGACATACATACCTTTATCCGATGGTTCATATTTTCAATGATTACACGGCCGTTGTATTTCTCACGCGAAAGAGCTATTGTTTCGCTGGCTGCGTGGCATTGTCCTATAGGAACTACAGTTCCATATACTCGAAATCCGATATGACCTCGCGATAGCGCATACTATTTACGGCAATTGCTTGGCCGATTTTATTTTCGAAGAATTAGCGGACGATAAACCGCACCAAACAATCAGTCTTTATGGATGCTTCGACTTTTCACTAATCACTCATTTGCCCAAAGCGGAAATTCTGCTTTCGATAACAAATCCATGGAGGTCAAAATATGCCTTATCGCTGATTTGAACACCCATTTTTGTAAAAGACTTCAACAATATTAACGCCCTGCTCGGTTGTGTATCTCTCCTTGGCTGAATTTGTCAAACACTGAAACAAAGAAATATCAAATTAAGTTGGACATAAACCAGATGTTAAGACTCACAATTAACATTGTGCATTATGGTTGGGCCACCCTTTAGCTTTGCATTCTGGAAATAAGCTTCATGGCAGCTAAAATACCTTGAGCAATTAATTTAAAAAATTCAGTCAAGTACAAGGCTAGCTCGCAAGGCGGCAAGGGTTCCGTACTATCGTGTAATCGTCTTAAACTATTTTACTTGGAACCTTTTTTTTATTTATTGATTCCAATTTTATTTAAAACCTAGCCTAAAAGCCATAATCAGTCTTATTATACTATGCAAATATTTTCCGTCTAATTCATAAAAAATTACAACAGCCTTATAAAGCTTTATTTGACAGGTATTAATACACAGTATTGTAGTCTGAATTGCATTTAAGTGCACGCTGCTAGTGCGAAACCTTTGCTGTAGGGATCAGTCTTGTTTTGGAATTGGTGGAATTTATTTAAATAAAAGATAGTTTTCAAATAAGATAAAAGTGCTTAAAGTGGGTATACCTACTTTGACTATACGCGAAAAGAAAAAAAAGTATTATTTACGGCAGCATTCGCAATAATTTGTGTTACACAAATGCATGTCTCTAATATATGTATATACACATAGACATATGTACATATAACAGGCGTAGATCCAGAGAAGAGTAAAGTTTGGTATTTTTACTATTATGTTATTAATTCGTTCAACACTACTTTTTTTTATTGTTCCTTCATTAGCACGTGTTATGCACATAAAAAGGCAGCCTTATTCCTACATACTACATGCATTAGGTATATTATGACGCAAACAATTGTAAATTATTCTTAAGATAGTTTTTCTGATTATCTACATAATTACATACATATGTAGATGTGTATATATTTTTCATTAATTCTAATTTGCTCATTGTCATAGCTATAAAACGTTATTGGGTCAGTTGGTAAACACAAAAGAAGTTTGTACATACTACATACATACATACATATGTATGTATGTATGCTTGCATTACCTAATTATTCACCGTTTACAACAGCATTTTTTCTGCCCCTCGCCTGAAATGGTCAATTATAATGCTAAAATAGGAAGATATGTACATACATAAATATATCCACATTTTGGAAATCAAAAATCTAAATTTTTCTATTCAAATCATTGTGCCAGTTTGATTAACATAATTTTCGGACCTTTTTTTTTATTAAATAACCCAAAAACAGAGAGAGAGAGAGAAAAATACACTACGCCATACACAAACTGAGCAGCAGTACAATAATAAATAAAATAAAAGGCCGACCTATCCCAAGACCCAAACGTTTACTTTTATTTTTACGTGTTTTTTTCGATACTGCTTTTTCAGTTGCTTCTCATGCTCTTCTCCGAACTACTCTTACTCTTCTTCTCAGCTTAATGACCAAGTCTTTTAGTAGATGTATGTGTGTGTGTGTGTGTGTAACAAATTAATGTGTTTTAATGTGTTTTGGGGTTTTATTTTGGTTGAATATTTAGTTTATTTTATTGCTTTTATTGTTTTTATATTTTTCGTAGTCGGAGACCTACATACATACATATGTATGTATATGGCTGCAAACACGCAAAAACAATAAAAATTTTGTTAAATATAATATATACATATGTGCATACTTACATACATACATATTTATGTACATACATACATACATATATTAAGCGCTTTTTGTGTAAATTTGTATAAATTATGTATGTGTGTTTGCTTTAACATTGTTGCATCATGTCAATATCACCAAAAAAAAAAGAATTATGAAATACCACTTATGTATAAATATTCAGAATATTAAATACATATACATACATACATACATACATACATACATACCTACTTGTGTGTAAATATACGCATACGTAAATACATATCGTTACCTTAATATGGAAATGCCTTAATTATGTAAGTATGTATATTTGGTCAAAGTCATGGTTTTGCATTTTCTTCGTTTTAAATTTGTTATTGGGCATACGTATGTATGTATGTATGTATGCACATATGTATGTAGATATGTACTAGGCCGGGCGATTTGTGTGAACAAACATTTGCCGATATTGTGCCATCGATTTTTCAATAGTTTTTGGCATCAAAAAAGAAGTTTCACTACCACGTATCAAAACATCATTTTCGAGACGTCCGATTTTAATTTTATTTCTTATTTTTCTATGAGAGTTCCCATTAAGGAGGAATGGTATGGTCTGTTTAGTAGGATCATATACATACATACATACATATATACACATGTATGTATGTATATGTATATACGCGGTGGGTCTATTTAGCAATCCACATTGTACCGACGATTTTTCGATAGCTTTTGATATGAGAAAAAAAAAATTTCGCTACCACAAGTTTTTTCGTATTTTTGTATGGCAGACCCTTTAAGAAGGCGTAGTAAGGCATCGGTGTATTTGAAGTAAAATATGTATTGCGAAATGATCTTAATTATTTATTTGCTATGAGAGCCAATTGCATTAATAAAATATTGAGAAGAAAACAGTATTAGGGCCCGTTACACATTTGACTCCTCTACGGCCACCCGTAGAGGCAAGTCAGTGTGACAGAGAAAAAAATTTCGTTATCGAGGCAACCAAATACGAACCTCTTGCATTGATTATAGCCCTTAGAGGAGTCAAATGTATGACTAACCCTCAACAGTTATTTTTTTCGAACCCACCAATCTCGTAACATGCCTTCTCAGGCAGCGCTCCTGTTAAAAATTAAAAATAAATTAAAAAAAAAATTAACTTTAACGCTTCCAGTGTTTAAGAAACTGCAATAGCTAGATATCTTTCTACTATTGCTAAACTATGCTCATATCATTTTCAAGTAGCGGCAGCATAAGCATTTGCTTTGCTTTGTAGCTTTGCCTTTTTCATTACTGCTGCTACGTAACCACCAAAAAACAGAAAATTTTGTAGCAATAATAAAAAACAAAACTGAAGTGGCAGCCTAAAAAACTACATGGTTTTCCGATTTAATTGGAGTTTTATTTTATAGCTACTGCTATATTCGGGGTTTTAGTTTTTGCGCCTACAAAAGTTTGAAGTGGAATTATTAACATTGAAGAAGTAGCAGAATTATGTACATTGATATAGTGTGTAAATAGCAATGGAGTAGTGATATACATACATACACATTGAGGTAACAGTTTTCGTTTGAATTTTCTATAGACAGTGGTCAAAAATCGTTACTTTTCACACTATCTTAGAGCTTTTCAAAATTTTCCAAAAATTCTATCACAAAGAAATACATAATAGAAATATTATTAATAAAATTATAATATACATAAATTTAATTACTACTTCAATGTTATTACATTGCTATTTCAATGTTATTAAACTACCATGTAAATGTTACTGTTACGTTACGTCACATACTGCGTTATCTGCCTCCCTTTTTTTTTTTACCAATTAGAGTTGTAGTATGTAGTAACATTTTTAAAAACTGCTTTTACTGCTACTAAAATTTCAAGGTAGCCAGAGCAATAAAACATTATTAATTGCGCTGCTCCAAATTTGTTTTTTTCTTTCTGTGCTGCTACCACAAGCATCTCTATCGTAATATGACGGTAGCGGTAGTAATCGCAAAAGAACGCATACAAGTTTTTAATACTTTTTAGCTAGACCATTTTGTTTTTTTCCGTTGCTATAGCTACTTGTAGTCCAGTACTTCAAACACTGCACGTCTCAAAAATGATGTTTTTGATATGTCATAGCAGAACTTTTTCTTCTTCATACCAAAAGCTAGCTACTAACAATACGCAATAACGATTGCTAAATCGAGGTATTTGTATGTAGTATATGGTATTTACATACATCAGTAATAAATATGCAGGCTTGTCTGCAAATTTCATGTTTTTTAAACACGTGATTTCAAAAATCCAAAAATGGGTATATTTCAACAAATCAATGTGTCTACTTCTTTTTAAGTTTCGTGACATAATTTATTCCCATAAATTACGTGATTTCGCAAATCGTGAACGTCAGGAAGCATTTTTAATACAAGAACAATATTTCTTAGTTTTCATTCGGTAATTCGTATAACTTGATAATCCAGGGGCCAAATTACTATGGAGTGAAAATAATATAAAAGAAAAATAAAATCAGCAACAAGTACACAGCATAGGTACGTATCGAAATTCATTCGATCACAAATGCCGTATTAGTTTTATCTTTATAGTCGAACTATGTATGTATACGATTTGCAATTGATAATAATTTTATTCGATTTTACTTCCTCAAATTTGAGAAAGGCTTTTTTTGCGACGAAACTGGAGTGCTCAACATTGCTAAAGAAGACGAAAAAAGTAAAATTGAAGACTTTCTGGCTGGGGTACGTACATCGGCCCCCAGATTTTACTTCCTCAAATTTGAGAGAGGCTTTTTTGTAACGAAACTGGAGTGATCCACATTGCTAAGGAAGACGCGAAAAGTAAAGTTGAAAACTTTCTGGCTGGGGTACATACATCGGCCCCAGATCAGGCTCTGCAGTTAGTTATTCAGACTATTGAGGTTGCACTGTATCTACAACATACATTTGAGATGGTGAGAAAAAGTTCAATATCAATACATTTTCGATAGAAAATGTTTAATAACAGTAAACTTTCCATAGAAAATTTTTTAATCGAAACACTATCGTTCAAATTTCACTGTAGACAACTTCAGAAATTCACTATTTTGCTATGTACGTACTTATGTATGTATGTATGTAGGTAGGTACGTCAGTTTTAACTATTCGCACTGTTTTAAAATTTACAAACATTCGTATGCATTAAAGAATATTTTCTCACTCTCGCTTTTGTGAGAAAAAGAAAAGAACAGCCCAAAGAAACCCCCAAGCCCCTGTAAACAGAAATTAGCATGGAAACCATATAAAACGCTCATATGCATACACATCTGCATACACAGCCATGGTGCTGAGAAAAAGTAATATGTATGTTGTTAAAGCTTGTTTAACCATAACCCCTCTCAATATTTTACGAAAATATTCATGTAATATATAATACATAGTATTACATACATACATACCTATGTATGTGTGTGCTGTAATGTACTCGTGGTAGATAACAACAACAACATTAATAAGAATAAGTGAAGAAAAAAAATCTTGGCATATTCATTGGCATTGCTTTTCTTATTGTTTTTTCTATTGTTGTGTATTCAGCTAATTTAACAAGTGTGTGGTGTGTGTGTTCTTCTTTTATTCAATACTCATTAATAATTTTTTTCTCTGTACAATATAGAGTGTGTAGTACATACTTACATATGTAACACATATGAGAGTATCATAATTAATGTTGCTGATATTTATTGATGTTGATTTTTTTGTTTGCTGTAATTTGTTGTGCAAGTCCGTTATTTTCTATGTATGTATATTTTTTCATTGCTGTTAATGGGCTGCCAGACGTAGATACATACTACATATGTAAATACACATGTATATTAGACGCAGTCGATTTGTTCAGATACAAATTTCTCGATATTGTGCCGTGGATTTTTCGATAGCTTCTGGCATGAGGAAAAACGGTACCACGTGAGGAAAAACGGTAAAAAGAAATAACTTTCGAGGAGTCTGATTTACACTTTTTTTTAATATTTGTATGCTAAGCCGCTAAGCAGAGAAAAATATATTGGGGAGAAAAAAGTGTGGGGGGTTGGTTGACTCCTCTATGGCCGTCCTGTGGCAAATTAGTGTGATGGCGGCAAATTTTCATTTTCGAGACCTCGAAATATATGTAGGCCCCTAGGACCAAGAAAAAAGCACGATCGCACGCTTACAATCTAACTGCTTGAAGAATTATTTGTACGCCACCATGGCAGCAATTAAGAGTTCATGCAGTGAATTTTTCTTGTCTACTGAAATGCCCAGGACTTGTGCAATAAAATCGTCACTCACATTCGATTTTGTGCGTGTCGTTTATTTTTATAATTCGCTGCAGACATTCAATAAAAGACGCAAACATCATATTTTTAGAGCCTTTCTAGCCTTCGTTTCTATTATGCCGTCGTATGGTGAGTTATTTTTGCCTTTTGCTCTTTTGTGTCGCACAAAGATAATAAAACTATCTTTTTTTTCATCCACTTACTTTTCCATCACTTCGACAATTGCATACCAAATGACCTCTTTTCATTATGAAGGCCTCTTTTCATCATATAAAAACTTAAAAATTTACGATTTTGCTTCAATCGAAGCCAGAGAAAAAAGAGTTCTGAATTGATTTTGTACCCTGGAATCCATTTTTTCATCTTTATGTGTGTATACTTCTAAAAATAAAATTCCTCTGTAATAAACGGCAGAAAGGCATCAACAAGGCAGCAATAATATTGTAATGAATTGTCCATGAAACAATGAATCTACATTTTTGTTATTACAATGACAATAGTCAATCTTCAATAACATCCACATTTAAAACTTTTATAGTAAATAGTATTTTAAGGAATTGTCAGTAGTACAAGTGACTCAATCATAAATTACTGCAGTCACATTTCCTGCAGGGAAACAAACAAACTTCATATGTAGACACACTCATATGTAGTTATGTCTATATGTATGTATAAAAATTACAAAGAACCAAAAATTAGGCATTTTGCTTCTGTTTTTCCATCCGCACATTTATGTATCTATCCACTACGAAATTTCAAGTTTTGTCATCCGCTCATTTACGTATCTATCCACCGCGAAATTTCAAAGCCAATGAAGTTTTTTCTGTCGCGCAATAGTGCACACGAAAGGAAGAAATTACTTCAACAAAAACTTTTAATTTTTCCTTCAAGCACAGCCGATCGCACGTACGACCCCACGTACGACATCAAGCTAGTTACGAGCTTATTGCACATGTCCTGGGCACTTTAGAAATACATACAAAAGTGAATTTTTTCATTTTGTAAAATATACCTGTGTTCTGTTTCTTAAAACTGCAACTGTTGTATTACAAGTACAATACGCATTCACAAAAATTTACTATATCACTTTTTGCTTTTCTACGGGTTTCTCAAAACTTACAAATTGACATTACAAAGTAAAATGCGCACTTATAAAAATTGTTATGTTGTTTTTTGATTAGAAAAACAGTAGGCAATATAATAGATTTTTGTGAATGCATATTTTACTTGTGGGCTTAGACAAACGGGACTCTGGTAGTCCTGTTTAACATTTCTTTAATTCATATAAAAGCATGTGATTATAAAATGCTCAAATTACCAATAAATAATATACCCCTTAATTATTTAATAACAGTTGGTGTTTTCTTTTACCACTCCTAATTGAACATTAAATGCTGTTCCGATTCTTCATGCTCATACTTTTATTTACATATAACATTTTAAAATTATTGACATTCTTGAAATTTTTTTATTTATTAAAAAAAAAGTGGGCACAACAAAACTACGTGTGGATATATCCAGGGTTATGTTAAACTCTTGATGTTATTTCAATTTAGTTTTATCACAGATGACACCTAAGCAATGCCAAGCTGTCAAAGTCTCACAATTCCTATACACAATGGAAGGTTTAGAGAGCACAAAATTGTTTAACGCGCTAATTAAATTTGGTCGGTTAAGAAATATAGTCTATAAAATTTTGCTATGTAGTATTAAAGTATTGAAAGGTCACATATACATATATACTATATATTTGTTATTTTTTTTTTTTTTTTTTGATTGCGTTTTCATTAAAGGAACATATCAATATGATAATGCATATACCTAAGGTGACCTTGAAAATTCAACTTGTTGTGATCGTGCGTGAGTGAAATAATTTTAGGCACAAGTGGTCTCGTGCGCGCAATTTCTTGAGCAAACTCATCTCGCATCAGGCACGCTGATTGTGAGTAAAAATACACAAGCATATTTTTATATTATTCACTTATGAATGCGGCTATGGTGTAGGGCAGGGATGCCCACGGCCTATATGTATGCTTGGTACGCTTTTGTTTTTGTAAAAGCGCGAAGCATTGGCTGAGCATTCTAATATGTATACACAACTCTTTGTATGAAATACACACATACACACATATCCCAAGTTCAAAGCAACAACACTTTCATATGCACAGCAATAAGAACGCAGGCTTTGTTGGTACACATTGGTGCCAAGCGTAAATTTTGTTGTTTTTTGTTTTTTTGTTTTCATGATTTTGTTGTTTTTTTAATGATTTCGTGAGTATGAAACACTTGAAGAAATAATTTTTTGTTATGAGTTTATTCCTGTTTTTCTTTGTGTGCGTCAATAAAGTGTATACGTATTGGTGTTTGCGCTTCCATAAGAAGATTTTGGGCACCCCTGGTGTAGGGTATTTAAGACTCAGCCCCGCCAAACATGGCACTCTTGCTTGTTTTAGCAGTAATTTTCCTTTTGTTGGAATTCACTTCAATCTTTAATAAGTTCATTTAAACGCCAATAATAAAAATATATGCATGTCTACTCGTAGCAACAAGAAACTATTAAATGTAAAACCAAATGCTTGTAAGAAGACAAAAAAATCGATTAAAACTCTGTATTAAATAAGTTTTTTGTTTGTTTTGTATGCCAAAAATAATGTTTGAGGCTCTACAGACAACGCAGCTACAAGCAACCAAACACCTTCTTAATTAACAAAAACAACAAATTACGCTAACGACAATACTTCACCTACTTTAGAAAATGTTTATAACACAGTTTTAAACGCTTTAATAGACACACATACACTTACTCAAATATAATACCTGCTTACAAACATTGTGTATGTGTGTATTGGCAAAATATAGAAATTTCTTAAACTTTTTTTTTTAGGAAAAAAAATGTTCAAACTATTTTGTTTTCTTTCAATTTTCTGTCTTTTTAAAATTATTTATAATTTAATAGCTGTTATACAGCCGCCTTCATTTTAAAACCAGTTGTTTAAATTTTTTTTTTTTTTTTCTAATTTTGTGTTTGAAAAAAATTGTTGTTTGCTGCAGTTTTTGTTTGCTCTCATTATCAGCACATTTCGATGCAGTTTGTTTTTTGTCTTTTTTTTCGCTATTTATTTCTCAAAAAGAATTTGTCCTCGTACTCACCTCGTTCTCAAGTTGAGGGCAATATCGCTGTACAAACAAAAATAATGTAAAACAAATGTAATTTTATGAAACAAGTCGACTTTCAAAATAGCGCTATATGTTTGTTATCAACAAATTGTGCTAATTATGCAGAAAAAATGATTGTGAAAATAAAATCAATAAAATAGTTATAACAAACTTTTTTAGTTTTAAAAAAGATTCACACATAATTTGCACATTCCATATGAACAGGTGGGCCAAAATAGATCACCCAACTGGAAGTTGCTGTTATTTTTCGCAAATGGCGGCCAATGTCAAATTTGTTTTTATATTTGTGAACGAAACAGCTGTGGAAAGCCATAGATTAGATACACTCCCCAAGAATGTGAAACAATCGTGTGTGTCTCTGACGAAGTGGACGATTTTTCGATCAAAATCATAATGAGCGATGAGGGTCCCTTCCACCTCAGCGGGTACATGAACAAGCAAAACTATCGCTCTCCTGTGTTTGTTCATGACTTAAATATGTCATGAAAATAGAAAGGTATTAGAAGCAGTTTGAGATCTCACACATTTGTAAAGCAAAACTATGAATTTGGGCGCCTTGAAAATTATTACTTTTTAAATATATAGTCGTGTTATATAGTTGTGGTGGCGCTCTTTTTTCTTCATGCCAAAAGCTATCGAGAAATCGTTGCCTGAATATCGATTGCTAAATCGACCGATCCTAGTTACCCAGAACATCATTTTATATGTTGGGCTATTAGTGTATTTTTATATAACATTTACCTATATCTCGATTTTTATCGAAGTCATAATTTCGTATTTTTAGTATTAATCACTTTCAGTTATAGAATAATTAAGCTTGCAGAAAATTAAAAGGTTTCTTACAGTTCTTTTTATGCTGTACGAAAGACTACACAATGCATAGTATAACTATCTCTTTTTAACAAGCATTCTATTAGCTGATTTTTTACTGGGACCAGTACTCAGGAGATGACCCCTATATGTATATGCATTGCATTGTACTCGAACTGGAACTGGGAAAATAGGAAAGGACGATTTTCAAGTAATTTTTTAATTCCATGTGCCCTGTGCACTAAGGTACCTCGATACTAGGTAGCTTTACAAGCCCAGCTAACTACTGCTTTTAGCCTGAAGTACTGTCAAAATGCACAACAAACACACACAAACGAACAAATGGGTGACAGAATTACAGTATTTCTACCAACAAAATAGTATCTACATCAAGCGTTTGTTGGTGTTGTGTTTGTTGTAGCTATGCGGTTATCTGGTATCGATGTACATACCTTCTTGCTCTGTACTGTTTAATGAGACCGTTTAATTTTTGGCATACAATTTTTAGTCTAACAGGAATATTTTATTGTGTATTTACTAAATTATTTATTTTTAAATTAAACATACATATGTAAATATTCACTGTGTTTTTTATATAAAAAAAAATATATTTTGTTTATCCAATTCTTATTTGACAAATTTCTGTACAATATATGTATGTACATACATATGTATGTCAAATAAGCATTTAATAAACAGTAAATATTTTTTATAAAAAAATGCCAATAGGTAATTAACTATAGGAATTGGTTCACTTAGGTATGTACATATGTACATACATATATAACAACTGGTTTATTTATACAAAATATTTGATATTTATTAAACGATAATTTGATTGTATGGAAATTTGTCTAATAAAAGCTTAATAACTTTTACGATCGTAAGTCTTTATTAATTTATACTTTAGTTTTGGAGACTTACATTTGCCCAATAGTTTTAAAAATATAAATTTATAAATTTCATTGCGATCTGCAAATTTAAATCTTAATAAATGAGTTGGTTTTTTTTTTTTTTTTTTTAATTAAAGCATGTATGTATGTGTAACATGTTTGTATAGATATTATTATTATGTGTGTATGAATGATTACATTCCCCACTTTGAAAAATAGTTTTACGTTTTTTTTTGTTGTTACGTTTTCTTTGTTGCTGCTGCCGTAATAGTTGCTGTTGTTGTTGGTTTTTCTTCTTGCTATCTCATTTCCGCCTTTGCGCTCTTGGCCTATACATCCATCTCTTGCGCTCATGACCTAGATTTTTTTGTGCTGATATTTTTTTTTTCTTCTTAATTTACTCGTTTATTTAAATGAGTATGAGTATTTATTTTGTGGGGAGCATGAGTGTGTTTGTGCATTTTTTTTTTGTTGCTTTTGCTGTGACTCGTGTATTTATGATGTTGTAGTTGTTGGTTTAACTGCAGAGCGTTGCGTATGTGTTATCAATGCAACATGTAGTGTTGTTTTAAGTTTAGTATGTCATAGTTTATTGAATTTTTTTAACGTGTTTAATCGCATATTTTAATGGTTTTATTTTTAGTTTTGTTTCCATTTTTTGCTTGATTTCTGAATTCTTATTTATTTAAGATTTATGCTTCTTTTGCGCCGTAACCAGTAAGTAATAATATATGTATATACGTACATATGTACCTACACGTAATCGTAGCCCTTTATTTATTTTACTTATCATTAACCCGCTCATTATTTTGATAAAACGCGATATGCATGAACAGTGGTGGCCAAGAAATTAAAACAGCCATTGCTAAACGATGCTTAACATCAAACTTAAAATACACCCTCTACATACATACATACATACATATCCCCTAATTCATAAAAATTATTACAGGCTTATAAGACTGTTGTTTGACATATTTGTCTGGAAAATCTGTCAAATAACAGCTTTATAAACCTGTTATAATTTTTATGAATTAGACGGATAGTATGTACATATGTACTTATGTGCATACGTGGTGGGCATTTGTTGAACAACATGAAGTATTGCGAAAAAATAAAAGAGGCCATTTATCAAGCTTTTATTTTCATCTAATCAAATCCAGATTATGTGAGTAATAAATGAGCTAATAGGGTAGAACTGAAAAATCATTTTTTCAATATACCCAGGTAACTTAATTCTTATCGAACTCTTCTTAATTTTAAATTTTTATTGGTATTATAGTCTAGGTGAAAGATATGTTTTTATAAAATCATAGAATATGTTTTTTACTGACCAACAAAAAAATTTTATAACTTTTTTGTCGGTCAGGATTGGGCGGCAACTTGCTGCCAGTGAAACGCGTTTTTAGGCTCTTTAATTTTTGGCCTTCACCTAGTTAGTTAACCAACAATATACCTATTTCTTTTGCTAATTTTTTTAATAGCGTACAGAAATAAATAATTTTTTTAGGTCTAAAAATTGACCTTATTAATGTTTTCTGTCTTTTTCAGCCTATAGATATTAACAAGATATATTTTTACACCTAAAATAAAACATTTCAATTGGCTCTTATAGCAAATAAACAATTGAGTTCATTTCAGAAATAAATAATAATAAAAATACACTATAAAATATTCCTGTTACACTAAAACTTTTACGTCAACAATTGAAAGGTCTCATTAAAGGGGGGGACAGAGTACACAGAGGTGAAAAAATTACTTGAAATTATTACTGATAGGTAGAACGTTTGTTAAAAAGAGATACTATGAATTGTATGCTCTTTCTTACCATAAATGGAACTGTATGAAACCATGATAGAACTAATTAGGTAACCTTTTCCCTACAATAAGAACAACTTCAATAAAAATAACATGCATTTTGTTTTTGTGCAACTTCTGAAAACTGTCAAAAAGGCTCCCCGCCACTTCTACATTTACAGAAGAGAGATAAACAAATCTTAGGCTGATTTGCTATCAAATAAATGAAATACTTAATGAGTATTAAGTGGGAATGAGATACTCAATAAAAACTTCCTGTACATGATACACAGTACAAACTCGAATATTTTGCAGCAAATGTTTCACAGTATTTACAAACATTAAAGTAATTCTCCAGTGGAAAATGAAATATTGAATTAAAAAATTGTTAAAATTATTCGTCCATTGCCGGTACATACTGACGAAGAAGTTTCTTTTTGATGGACTCGAACCCATAACTTTCCAACTGTCAGTTGGCCACTCAACTAACACAGCCTTCAATACATTTATGCCCAAAAAAGTCACTGGAAGTTAAAACTCTTGCTTTGAAAAACTTTTATGTTATTTGTATATTTATTTATTTATTTTTTTTTTTCGTTTTTGGTACCAAAAATATCGCTAGCTGTGTAAAAAAATATGAATAACAAGTTTTTGCCATGATTTTATGTGTTTTCCTTATTGATAAAATTAATAAGATTTGCCACCTGAAAACAATAAACTGATATGCTACTCATCCTTGTTTTTTGGCTTGTCTGCAGAAACAGATAAGGCCTTCGGCAGGAATCGAACATCTTGTTGATGCTATTGGGTAGTTTTGGCTCTGTGTGAATTTTCTTATCAAAACCTCGTAGAAATTAATAAAACTATTTTTTAAAGCTTAAGGTCTTTTATTTTTCTTTATTAATTTTTCGATATTTCGCTAACAATTTGTTAGCATCGTCAGGAATCTTTAATTGTTTTTATTTTCTATTATTTTGTATAAAAATTTTTTTAAACAACAAAATTCTACAAATACATACATACAACCATACCTACTACATACAATTATATAAATCCTATGGTGTAAAACTGTTTTTATTAAAGTTTTCAACCATAGATATATTTTTCAATATATCGAGGTTAACTAAACCTGAGATAATTTTTTATGTACACGTTTTAAGCAATAAAAAATATCCAAGGATATGCATACACACATGTAAATGTGTTCAGCCATTTTATATACATATTATGTAGTTAGCTAAAAATATCAACCACAATATCACGAATTAATTTCACTAAACGATCATTTCCACAGTGATAATTTCTAGGGAAAATTTTCTAAACGATTGCAATAATTTTAACTTTGTTATGTCCAATTATTAATTACTTTATCAGGCATTAGTTGGGTTTCACTTCCCCAGAATTAAGACCGAATTTTTTTTGTGGCAAAATTATCGTAATCAACATTTTCGAAGAAGGCAAGAAAAGTGAACTTGAAGACTTATTGCCTGGGGAACATAGCACCAGTCAGTGATGAAGAACTCAGGGAGGTTAAGCGCTGCTACTTAAAAACAGTGTGAAAATAAATATGACCTAGGTTCGAAGCGATTTGGGTGGACGGGAAACAGGCATGGTATGTTCCCTAGCCAAAAGTCTTCAATTGCACTTTTCTTGTTTTCTTTTCAAAATGTTGATTACAACAATTTTACCACACAAAAAAATCCCCAATTCTGAGGACTTAAAATCTAATTAAATCCCCAATTAAAGTGATTAACAATTGCAATTGCCAAAACTTTTAAAGAAAATTGATTGCCAACAGTATTTTACCTTGCGATAAATTATCACCAACTATTAGTGTCGCTCTTAATGACAAATTTATTTAAAACATTATTGTTTATGGCAGGTGCCTCTCTGTATACATACATTGTAGGTACTGCTAATTTTACAATCAAAAGTTTCTTTACATCATATATTTTTTTATTCTTATCCTATTGTCTATAAAGAATTCTTTAAATATTTTTGTTTTTTCAAACTTAAGACAGAACAACATTTCAAGTTTCATTTTCTTAACCCACATGTCCTTAACTTGTTACAAGTTTTCAAATTGTTTTGCTTGTGAAAAAAACATTTTTAAACGACTGAATTACAATTGTCGTTAAGAGGCGATAAAAAGCAATAACAAAATCAAGTTCCAAGGAGAAGAAGAAGAAGGAAATTGAAAAGCAATTGAAAAATTCCAAACAACACTTACACGTTTTACAGCGGCGGCATCTTTCTTGTGCAACAACACACAACAAATTTTCTTTTCATTTTCCTCGCCTGTATTGCTTTTCTTTCTGTTTTTCACTAACCAAGTTAAGTGATGGCTTCGTTGTCCCACTTTTCATACTGTCCTTGACCTACTCCACTCACAATATCGACAATAACAAAAAAAAAACTTGTAATAAAAACATCTGACAGCAGCGGCAAGGCGAAGAAGAAAATGAAATAAAACAAGCGCACACAGTTAACACGAACTAAACCAACAACATCAAGAAGTATTTATGTTACAACAACTAGATGAAGACAAAAGTAAAGAAGAAGAAAAAGCTATGAGCTAAAACAAACAGAAAAAGAGTTTATTTTTATTTTACTCACATACTTATTCACACGCAAGCACACACACCATCACGCTTTTGCTGTCCCACAACATTTTACAATTAAAAAAAAAAAAAACAACAAAAAACAATAACTAAAAGCAAAAGTGAATTTGTGAAAAATTTCGTAACAAAATTTCAAACAGCAATAACTCTGAAACAACTCTAATCCAAACATGAAACTAATGCTATAAGTGTCACTCTCTTTTCTCTTCATGATAAATTACAAAGAGAGCTTTTCGAAAAGCTGCTTTTTAACTTAAAAAGTACAAATTGAACTGGTTTTAGTATCGTTGAAAAAGCTTAAATTATTAAGTTTTGCAATAAAACGGTTCGTTCATACGTGTTGAGACAAGAACCAAAAAAAAAAGAGAACCATGAAATCAGAGAGATTTACAACAGAGAAAATGTCAATTTCCCAACGTATGAATAATGTTGTAATACTCATACGTCATGCAGTAACACGTGCGCTTATGTGTATGTAAAACGTTTTATTCAAGAGATTAAAACTGTTTGTGTGAGTGTGAATTAATGTCACTGTGTTGTGGGAGCGCAACTATTTTCTCTTTACTCTAGTTACCCTCTTATCGGCTTTTAAAGAATAGTGGCACAGGAAATTGTCATTGATTTTTTCTTATTACATTTTTTTTCACGACATTTAAGAAAATGATTCAATTGGAAAGTAAATTTTTGAGAATTAGAAGCAAGTATACATAACAATTATATTTTAAAGATAAATTCTTATACATACTATATACAACAATTATATTTTAGAGACGAAATCTTGAAAGCAGCATAGTTAATTTTATGAAATATTTTCGTTTATAAACAAACATGTCGGAAGAAGTTCTTTTTTTTTAAAGGCGAACGAATATTCAAACAAAATTGTTCAATTTTAAAGTTGTTAATTTCAGATTTGTTCCTTGTTGGAAAAAAAGGAAAAGAAGAAATTTTTGTTTGAAAAAAAATTTTTCATGTGTTTTTTATTTTTTTTTATTATTTTTTATTATTTTTTTAACTTTATTATGTTTTATAAATGAGCGTAAGGTCACTTAATTTTCAATAAATATATTTTCTATTTATTGATAATTTTTCGATATTTCGATACGCCTTTGTGTATCTTCTTCAGGAAGAAGATACACAAAGGCGCCAGGTTTACGATGTCGCTCGACATCGCTCAGTTACATTCAGAAAAAAGAAAACTTTTAAAATGTTGTTTTCAGTGTTTTGTGCAAGCGCACGATGTCGATCGTGGACCTGCCATCAAATTAATTTTTAAATACTCCAGAAAGCTTGAACACTTTTGTTCTTTCAAAACAACAAATTGTAGTGACCAAAGATTGCTCGTTGTATGAAGGTGGTTAAGAAAACTAAAAGTGTTGCAAAACTATCAAAATGTTTTCTCCATTAAAGGTTTGTTTGAACATTTATGATTCTCATGGTGTTCATGGAATTAATAGAATAAATAGTAAAGTTTCAAACATTCTTTGAAGTTTTTCCGAGTCTACTGACGAATTGAGTGACTGAAAAAGACGGAAAACAATAATAAAGGTCTATTTAGACCTAAAATCTTTTTTCTTCGAAATTCAGAAGTAATCCCAAACTTGGTTAATTAAAAAACAAAAAATATAAAGTAATAAATTTATGAGTGTAATGGGTCCTGATGAGAAGCGTATGTCAACTTCTTTTGTGTATTTTGATTAATTGAAGGATCTTGTGTTGAAATATACAAAAAAAAAACCGAGATTGAAAAATTCCAGATACAGCCTTCCTACATGAGACCAACTATATGAAATATTAAACTGTTGTGACGTCACTTAAACAAGAAATCATCTCAGTGAGCGGCGCTAAAACTAATTACTGACACACACACGTGAAGATGTAGTTATTGCAAAAAAGAAGAAAACAGTGTGATTATGTATGTATGTTTACTATTTCATTTTATAATCATACACACATAAATATGTAAATCACTAAAAGAAGAATTGGAAAAATATATACATACATACATACATATGCATTTATTTCTCTACGCGAGCTGCCTGCCGGCTGATTCTTTCATCCTGGTAGATATTTTGGGATAACGATCAATAAATAAAATACAATTAATTATTAATTAATATTAATTAAACAAACTACCTACTACAACACATACACTTACTTAACGTGATCCACTCACTCACTATCCTAATGTATTTATTTTTATGAAAGAAAAAAACAACAACCCTATCCAGTGTTTTTTTTTTCACTTGCAATTTTCAAAAAACGATGGTATATCAAATTTATATTTTATGTATCAAGCTTAATGCCGATCGATTTAGCAATCGATACTGTGCTATCAATTTTTCGGAAAAAAGCGCCATTACCGCATCTCAAAAAAATCATTTTCGAGGCGTGCGATTTGAATTTTTTTGGCATTTTTGTATGGAAGCTGTTCTAAGGAAGCGTGATACGGGTTGGTTGTGTTCGAAAATGATATTGGGTAGAAGAAATTATCGAGGATTACTCATACATTATTTGGCTCATCTACGGGAACCCTGGCAGAGAATATTCCCGCTTTATACTGAGAAGTCTCAGAGTGCCCATAGGGGAGCCAAATAAATGTAAGACCAACCCCCAATAATTTTTTATCCCTAATGTTTATTTCGAATATACATACCCATCCCATAACGCGCTTCTTTAGAAGGACTCTCGTATAAAAATAAAAAAAAATTTAATTTGGGCGCCTTAAAAGGATTTCTCTTTTTGCTGTCGTTGTGGAACTTTTTTCCTCATGCTAAAGCTATCGCAAAATCGATGGCAAATTATGGAAAAAACATTTTTTTTTATACTTTACAAATCTACCATGTTCCATTAGGACATACTACATACCCATGTATGTATGTACATATACATATGTATGTATGTATATGTATGTATGTATGTCTGTGTCAGAGACTGGCTACTAAACTATTAAACTTTCGAGCATAGACCATCATTTACACTGATTTTTCGTCATGATTAGAACTTGTTATTCACTGCACCAGACAGTCTTGTTTTAGCAAAATCTCATTATAACACTTCAAGTAAAGATAAGATAAAAGAACATTTTTGAAGAAAATTACAATGAAAAATTGCATTTATCAAAAATAAAACGAAGTCAAAATTAATTGTATGGTGGGAAAAAATAATAACAAATAAATTTGGCAAATTAGACACATTTTTTATAAATTCAACTTAATTATTGTGATAAAGACCGTCCATCCATGGATATACATACATATGTATAAGCATGGCTGTTTGTAAGTAAGTATGTGAATACGTGTATGAGGAGGCAACATACTTACATTTTTGTTTGGATCACAAAAAAAGGCACATGGTTTGTAAACAACTCAAATACAACCAACGACTTTGGCGATCCCCATACTGGTAGGAGATTTCTTTCATCTTGTGCACAACAACTCAAACGTGAACAAAAATGCCGCAGGCTGGAATTGAATGATCGATTTTACTTGTTGCAGCTCACGGGTCTGTACTTATTTTTTTTATGACCCTTTTATAAAAAAATAAATCAATGACGTCATGATTGATGTCCTTTCTTCCTTTGGCTGGCGCAGCATTAAATTTCTCTAATAATTTATGTAAAATACTAGGCCAACATAATTTGTCAGCAACTATTAATATCCTTTCATTTGTATATCAATGACGTCATACGATTTCATTTCAAAACAACAATTATGTATGTATATAGGTATATATGAGTGTGTTAAATAAAAAGTAAATAAAGTATACATATATATACATCATATGAATGTAGTACATGATTTTTTTTTTTGAGAAAACGGGCTCTGCTATTTTTTGGGCTGGCCTGGTAATTGAGTGAATTGAAGACGAAGACGTCCATCAGCCAGCCAGCCGCCTCACAAACAAAAAAATAAACGCAAAAATGGACAAAATGCAACACAAATAACGAGAAAAAAAACACTAAGCGAACAGTCAAGTCAATCGACTTCAATTACATGCATATTTTGTTATTTACTGCATCAATGACATCATCAGTTCATCAATACTCAAATAAAATATTAGATGTATGTATTACACATGTAACAACTGTGACGTTCTCGATTTATGTATTGCTCACTAATACACATACAATCAAATTCTATTCTCTCGAAGTTCGTTTGGATCTCTCTGGTTTTTTTTGTTTTTTTTTTTTTGAAATGAAGTGACGTCATTGGCTGCTTTCTGAACAATTCTGTTGCATTGGTATTTTATGTCAATTTTGAGAATGCCATTTTTGCGTTTTTCCGCTTGGCACAAACAGTGGCATGACTGACGTCATTGATCTTCAAATGGCAAATAAGTTGCTAAAAGTTCTGTGGGCCTGGTGATTTATGTTGGGTTTGAGGAAAACGAAAACTGACTGGTACCGACTTAAGAAAAAATCATATTTTTCGGTCAACTTGATTGATATAGAAGAAACAAACATATATATCGCCATATGATTCCAACAAATCCCTAAGTTATATAAAATTCAAAATCGAGTTTGAGTTCTTATCAAACTGCATGTTTCCGCACATCAAAATAGCGCGATCTTATCATTCAAATTAAAAGCCCTAATATATACTTACGCCTTTTGCCTCCTTTCTAAGCTTTACTAACTCTTCTAACTACATACATAATTATTAGTTGTACTACTCCTGTAAAATTTACTCAATATAACTTAGGCCTTTTACGAAATCGTGTAACCATATGTAACTCACTAATTATTTGTAATGCTGTCCTTAGTGCCTTGTTTATATTTATTTGTATGTAACAAATATTTGCTTTGCTGTTTGTTGTTCTTGTTGAGAGCAGCAGAGGAGTTATTGTTCAAGTAACGTCACCAAGTTTAACCGGAGTAAAAATTAGTATCAAGTTTTACATTTCATGCAGAGAGATGCCAGAATGATATATCCTAGTTTATAATATTTTTTTGTGCCAAATAAAGCTGGAGGTTTTCTTTCATTAAAACAAAAAGTCTTACTTTTTTGTTTAAATTTTTATTAAGATTTTGGTTAAGTATTGAGCTGAGGGCATTTTTATTTTCTAACTTTTAATTATAGGATAAATAAATAAATATTTGACAAACTGTTATAAAATATGTACATATGTACATACATATATGTATGTATGTATTAATAAATATAAAATATAATTTTTGGAAAAATGCAGTAATAAATAATTTAAAATAACTTAAACATAAAATATAATTTTTAGAAAAATACAGTAATAAATAATGTACATATGTATGTATACATAATTTCAAAGCAATAAGTGTAGAGGTAATTATACCAATAAATTTTCATAGAATTATTCGGTTTTGCTTTTTTGAATTTAAGAAATCAATGGTAAGCCACTAAATTTGAATACGTATGTAAATATTAAAAATTTGATAGAAATAATTTTTTAAATCACCACCAACTAATTGAGAAAGCGATCAAAATTGAAATCAAACAATATTTTTCTAGTGGCTTATAGCCAGCAGTAAGTAGCAAATATGTACGTATGTACATACATACATATATACTTATATCTGTATCTATGCATGTCATATTATTTCATTCAATCAAATCATTGAAAAAAATTTTTGTTATGGTTTCTCACCTGTTTCAGCTGTTCTTTACATACATACATATGTATATTTATATATGTACACATGTAGTATGTAGTCACCAAAACACCAGGTTAAAAGAATCAGGCCCTTATTCATAATAAGTATTTTAGGTTTATTAAACTCGTATTTGACAGATTTTCCATACAAATATGTATGTCAAAAAAGAGTCTTATAAGTCTGAAATAATTTTTATGAATTAGGGGGTCAGCCTACAAGCATCTAGTATTCAGCAATATTTTCCAAATCTTCTCTTCATGCAGAAGAACATCCCTGTAGTTGATTTATGACGTCACTCATTTAATTGAAGAGAAATGTATTTATATGTACATTTAGTCATCGTAAATGCAAGACGACATGACTGACTTTGAAATCCAAATCGATCAACATTTTGTAAGCATTCTATCAAAATTAAAATTTGAATTTTATGTTGATCATTATGTCCTGCTGCCTCTTTGAGTGACGATACGTATACATGTATGAATGTATGTATGTATGTATGTATGGAAATGTAATTGAATTGAATAGTAGAACAGCACCAAACGAATGCTGATTGATGTTTTACCGTTTTGTTTACATACTCACTTGTATATTTTTTTGTGTATCAGCAAGTTGCTGTTGTTGTCGCTGAGCTCATTGATTTCTCATTTCATTGATGTCATTACACTTGAAGAATTGAGAAGGAGTTGCACACATGTACATACATACACATATTCCATACAGAGATGCCAGTACCTGGAAACAGTTCATGTCAATATTAAACAATTTTTAGGAAATAAATGAGAATAAGATTTATAATTACATATGAACATACATACGTATAATATACATATCCGTACGTACATATGTACATAGGCGGCATGAAATAAGGCTCCACTAATAATATGAAATAAGGCCCAATAATTTTTCAAAATTTCATGGGGCCTTGTTTTATTGTTTGCATTAATATCGTTTTGAAGTAAAAAAGTACATGTTTTGAGTCTTATTTAAACTTTGTTTCATTTAAAAATAAATTAGTTTTTTCAGATTTTCCGGTAGGAACCGTATTAAAATCAACATTATGTTTACCTGTTGAAAGAAATTGTAGTTAGTATTGAAAAATTTGGTATTCCGAAAACTGTAGTAAGCGAAGCCATAATTTGACTCACTCTATTTCTTCTGCCTCGCCCAAGGACGGCTATTCGTAAAACTGTCATAAGCGAAGCCAGAATTGGACACATCGTGAAGTAAAAACTTCTTCCGCCCAGACAAAAGCCGGTTATTCGGTAGACACAGGTAAAAAAAATGTTTGTAAAAATAAAAAATCATGCAATTTTTTTATTTCTACAAACTATTTTTCCCTGCGCGGCTTAATCCTGGAATATAACATTAGTTATAAACTTAAAAATAAACTTACTTATTTATTTGCTTTAGGAGCCAAATGAAATCGTTGTAACCAATTGTAGCTCGTTGTATAGAAGTTGTTAATAAAAGTAAAAATGTTGCAAGACGAAAAAATGTTTTCTGTAGTAAAATTTTGTTTGAAAATTTCTGATTTTTCATTTTGTTCATGGGAATGCCGGAATAACTAGTTGAGTTTCAAACATTCTTTTTCAATAATTCTTCGAGTCTACTGATGAGTTGATTAGCATCAACGAATTGTCGGCGGCATATAGACGGCTAAAAGAGGAAGAAAACATTCATAAGGTCTATTTTTAGACCTAAAATAATACATTAATTATAAATATGTTTAAAAATAAATATTTCAACAGAAATCATCTACATAGTATGTATATTTAAGTTAAAAATTATTGTGCCTATACAAAAGATACTAATTAAGACTTCAAATATTCATTAAGAACATTTTAATTGAAATGGTTTGAAAATAATTCTGTGAAATATTAAACTATTGCTCTGAAGAAGGTATCCGATGAAGAGCGAAACATCGGCAAATAATACTAATAAATCAAATGAGAGCAAAAGCTCGAAAAAATAAAATAATATTAAAATATTTTATTGTTTTATTTTTAAATTATTTTAAGGAGGGAAAAATATTTTTTTGAAAGTTTGTTAATCAAATTTTTTCAATAATTTGTTTTTGTTTTTTGAAGTTTATAATTATTTTCCTGAAAATGCTAACAACTTGTTGGCGAAATATTGAAAATAAATAAATCTATGTATGTAATTGTTTCAAATTATTTTTTATAAAAATCAAAAATCTAAAGCTTGAATAATTAATTAAATAATATTAAAATGCTTTGCAGTAATTTTTCAATATACCCCCCCATTCTTCTTAGCAAAAAATATAAAAAAATGTTGCAAATTTTCTATGAAAAAGTTGACTCTTATTAAAACTATGTAACAATTTTTAATTATTTTATCGGTTAAATTAAAGTTAAATTAATGCTTCGAACTAAATAAATTGTAAATTTTTATCTACATACATACATATGAACAAATAAATTTAATTGCCTGCCCTTAAATTATTTTCAAACGTCTGTGTAAATATGGGCTCAAATTTAATTATAATATTTATTTTACACTGATTTTTTTGCAATAGATCATGCTTTTATTCTGAAACGTAATACATCAATAGGATGTATTAAACTAATACATCCTATTAATTAAGACATTAATCAGTCTCAGAGTGCCGGTAGAGGAGTTGAATGTGTGACCAACCCCTAATATTTTTCTCGACCTCACCCACGACGTATCACGCTTTCTTAGAGCGGCTTCCATATGGCAACAAATTTTAAAATCAAAAGCCTCGCAAATTATTTTTTTTTATGTCATAGTATAACTTTTTTTCTTCATGCTAAAAATTACCAAATACTGCATGCGCCTGTGCAGTGAGAATTTTTGCAATCATCATTTATCACATAATCTAATGCAATTGCGCGGGAAGGGTGTTTAAATTTACTGTTGATGTTTGCACTTTTTTCACTTGCTCTGTATTTACAGCAGTGTTTTGTTTTGCTTGGCGAGCTACACTTTGGCATTTTTTTAAAATACTTTGCTTAATATAGTAATTAATTTTTTTAGTTTTTTTTCTTAAAAGTTAACAACAAAAGGGGATTAACATTAACAGGCAATTGTTAATGTTGATATAATTTCCAGCGTCTTTTCGGACTTCTTAAGAATGACATGTTTCCAACATGTCATCAAACTTTTGGTAAGGAAATAATTGGACAATTTCAGCTGATATCAATATACCGCACATTAAAATCGACTGTGATTTCTAAAGTCATAGCGAAAAATCTTGAAAAATGTGCATACATATTTATTAGATATAATCCAAAAAAAAAAAAAAAAAATTAGGTATCGGAAAGCATTTCTTAAACGGCAGCTAATTTAGGAAAACGGCCAGCGATACTAGATTTCGCGCGTCTTAACTAAATTACATTTACATAACCGCTATCCTGCTTGTTAGGTGTATTTCTGAACCAGCACCGTGTAGCAGTGAAATTGATAAATGCTCCGTCAATTTGTAAGAAATAAAAAAATCTTTTCACATCTTATGGGTGGGTATATTATATTGCATATGAAAATAATTTCAAAAAACTGCTTTAAAACTCTTCTTTTAGTCCTTATTAGTCAGTCCATCTCAATTTACGCTCCTCCACTAACAATCTCTTTAAATGTCATGTTTGTTTTTTCTTTGCATGCTTTAAGAGTAATTAATGCCAAAGTGTGAAGTTTTCGCTCATAAAAACAAAAAATTGCACTGCAAGCTGTCACGGGGCTGCAGTTGCTGCAACAACATTTGTGAAAGAAAAAACTAAACAAACTTATCAACTTGTTTTTTTTTTCTTTAGCTTTTCGTTTTTCTAAATCTATAAAATACAACAACAACAAGAAAATGTTCAGCCGTTTAGAACAACTGACAGTCGTCGTTGATTGCATTTTTATTTTGGACTCGTTTCAGCATGCAGGCTGGCTGGCAGGCAGGCAGGCATGTCACTCACACTGTTGCAAATATTTTTGTAAACAATACGCTTGACCTAAATTTCATACATCGTTAGATTTTCTTCATGCAGCTCTGTGTGTGCAAATTATTTCGTTTGGGCATGTGTTTGTTTGTATTGTTTAGTATACGTTTTTATTTTGTTCCTCTCTCTCTCTCTCTCTCTCCCTCTCTTAAAATCGTTGCATGTTGAAATTATTGCCACTTTTTATGTTAAGACAATTTTGTGGGAATTATTGTTTTGTTTATTGCAGATTTTTGTTTATTTAAACGTAAAATTTAGTGAAATGTGAAAAGAATTATAAATGCTTGCAGACGAAATTGATTATGAGAAAACAAGCGACAGTTTTACGATTTCGCACCTGTGCAAAAATCGGCTGTGCCAGCAAAACTACATTTAAAACGAAAACAAATTTTTGTCTTAAATGTATTTAAGCGAACGCTCGAAAAGGCTCGAAATCGTGAAACTGGCAGCAACGCAAGGTAATACAATTTTCTTCTTCTTAGTTCTACAATTCTACACAGAAAAATTTATTTTTTCATTGAAACACAAAATCAGCTGCGTTAATGCATATTTTAATCAAGTCCAAAAGGAAATTCGTAAACTCGGTTAAAAATTTTGTAACATTTTTATTAAAAAAATGAGCTAGTTTTTCTATTTGTTTTTTTTTTAATTATGTATAAAATTCAATAGAAATATTGATTGAAATTAAAGAAAAATCAAGTAAACGGTCTAATGGTGTTGCCCGAACGAAAGCACTTTATTCGTTTCAAGATATATTGTAAACTATATACATTTAAGAAAATTGCTAAACTAAAATTTAATTAAATTGACTTCGTGTTTAGAATATTTTACGGTTTTGCAGTAACAAAATCTCATATTGGACAACAGAATAGAAATTTGGAGGCTTGCCTAAATATGGGCAATTTTCGTAGAGAAACTTCAATTGAAATTTCTACAATAAAAATTCAATAATTTAATTTAAAAGAAATTTAAAATGTTCAAGTTAAATTTTTGAGCATTTATTTAACTTTAGAGTCCAACTATATGATTTGCAATTGTTAAAAATTTTAACGGACTTGACGTCGATTTTTCTTTCCTCAGATAATTAACAATTGCTAAGTTTTTAAATTATTACCTGTGAAGAACATTTATCAAGTAATAACTAAAAAAGAAAAATTAGGACTAATTCCAATGTTTCGCAGTTGCAATGCTTTTCATCAGCACCCAAACGGTCTTGAACTTAAGATCGCAATCAAAACAATAATTCTGGGATTAAATTGTTACATTCGTGATCGAAAGATCACGTAACCTATGCTGTGTGTTTGTTGTTTATTTTGTTTTGTTTTACATTATATGCGCTCGTTAGTTCATTTGATATCGAATGCGACGATTTGACACCTGTAGTGGCGCCTAGACAACTCCGCCTGCTGTTTTACTATGTTTTTAATGTATACATTCACTATATTATCTTTGCTGCTTAGATGGAATTTTCTCATCACAAAACAACCCGTTGAATTTTCCAACGCTGTGTCAGCTTTAATTTTAAATTTAAATGAGTATAATTTTTTAATAACACAAGTTCTATGTAAGCACTTAGTACATTATTTTAATATGTAAAAAAAAAATGTTCACCAAATTAATTATGAAATACTATTTAAGATGTGTGCAAGTGGTTTGAAAAAATTCGTAGGCTTAAGAAAGAATTTATTGTGAGTACCCACTATCATATCTAATGTAAATAAAATGAAAATAAAGGTGTAGTTTTTCCAGAGCCCAGGCCCTTACTTAACGAAATTTTAACTAAACGCATACATTGCTGGGGGTCTCCATTAGCCCATTAGAACATGTTGTGAACATGATGTGGAATATCGCTCATGGCTAATGAAGATAGCTCATGTTCATGTTCGAGCATATGCCCGAACATCGTTGTTCGCCATAACGTTAGGTATGCTCTCGTGGAAAATACCACAGAAAAGAGATAAAAAAATATTAAAAATGAAAAAAAAATCGCTACAAATTTGAAAATACAAAATTTTAATAAAATAATTAAATATTGAAATAAATAAAATAAATACTGAGCTAAATAAATTAAATACAGAAATAAATATTGAAACAAATAAAGTAAATACTGAAATAAAGCAAAAAAAAAAATGTGAACGAAGTAAACACGTCGGCAAATCAAAATTTATTAATAGTTTGGACATACTACGTGATCTCCATGTACAAAAACATGAGCGTATTAATACCGCTGCTAAGTTGATAGCTAGTGCAGACGTGGGGTTAGGCCGGGTCGATTTGTGCCATCGATTTTTCGATAGCTTTAGGCATGATGAAAATGAGTTCCACTACGATAGTATAAAAACCAAAAATGAACTTAATTATTTATTTGATATAAGAGCTAATCAAAATATACAATCTAAGTTCAAAAATAGGCCTTAATAATGTTTTCTGTCTTTTTTAGCCGTTTATATGCCGCCGACATTTCGCTGATGCTAATCAATTCGTCAGTAGACACGAAAAAATAGATTCTTTTAAGAATTTTTCGATTCTGCTGACCAGTTGATTAGCATCAGCGAAATGTCGGCGGCATATAGACGGCTGGAAAAGACAGCAAACATAATAAGGTATATTTTTAGATCTAAAATAATACATAAAAAATTTTCAATTATTTTTCTTTTTTTTACGAAAGAAAATGTCTTAAATAAAATAGAAATGGTGTGTTTGATATAATTAAAATTTAAACAGAAAATATACAACAACTTGGGTGGCTGAGTGGCATGATTGTCGCTTTAGAAACATGAGCCCCTGAGTTCAAAGACGGGTGCTGACGAGAAAGTGTGGCGGCTTTGAAACTACTAGTTGTCCACACCCTGCTAAATGTCTTTGATGTCTTCTTTGTCTAATATAATTAATATCAATCACAAGGATAATATAGAAAGAACTTGAGCCTGATAAACTTAATACAGAAATAATTAGATCATTGGTTTTTTTATAAAAAATAATTTTAAACAATTATTTATTTTCGCCCACAATTTGTTGGCATCTTCAGGAAAATAATTATTATTTTATACAAATTGTTGGCCAAATATTGAAAATAAATAAATAATTGTTTAAAATTGTTTTTTATAAAAAAACCAAAGATTAAAAGCGTGAATAACTAATTTAACAATCTAAAGATCGAATAATATGAAAAGAAAGAACATTTCTTTTGCATTTAAAAAAAATTGTAGTTCAAGCCAGCATGTAAATTATTTGCAGTTGTTGGCGTTGAATCACAAAATGTTGATAGCACAACATAGTCCTAATCATTACTCCACACTCTTTGGCTCTGGCAACCCTGGTTCAACAAAATTAAGTTCATTTTTTTTGTGAATTGTTTTTCCTCTCTCAGTGTTGTTATTCAATCGTGTTCTTTTGAGTTTGTGCAACTAAATTGTATGTACCGCCATTGAATGAAAATTATAAAGATTTTTGCTCGAGTATGAAAAATATTTATACATACATACATACATACATATGTACATATGTATTCCAGATATTGTTTGGTATGTTTCCCCCACTACTTTTCTTGTTGTTATAGTTGCTTGTATATGCGTTTTTATTTTCGTTGCTGTAATTACTTTACATGGACGTACATACATACATACATATGTACATATGTATGTACATCAATAAAAATGTGTTATACGACAAGTATACAGTATTGCAATGTATTTTTATTTTCCTTCACAAAATGTTGTTGATATTGGTAAAATGTTAAAAATGAAAACCTTTTTATTGCGCTGCAATTATTTACTTGAAAATGAAACTTTTTTTTACATAAATGTTTGCCACATATGTATTTAAATTAGGTACATACACATGAGTATGCAAATCAGTTTTTGTAGAGTGTCCTTTTTCTTTAAACAAGCAAAACAGAGGGTGGCATTTGATTTTAATTTAAAACAAATTTCACTACACATACATGCAAATCTTAAATATTGGCTTATAGTGGTTTAAAAAATATTGTCAGGAATTTTAATATATGTACATATGAACACATGTATGTGTACATAATAAATCAATAAATTCTGAATAATATACATATGTACATAGATGATGCATAGTTTTGCTACATGGAAACCAACATTTTCTTGTCCAAAAACAAGTTTCACATCCAATTTTAGTTTGAAATATACAATTCTGCCGGCTCGAAAATCTAACTATTCATTATTGGAGAAACGTTTTTACATTTAAAAGTACCAACCACATATGTGAAATTTATATTTTATATACATAGATTTTTGCTAAAATTTAAAAATTCAAAATTATGTTCGAAATTTCGAAAATGTTTAAGAACGAGCTTAAAACTATTTTTACCATTAAAATATGCCTAAAAAACTTCAACTAAGCTTTGTACTTTATATAACCTCCATAATATCAAAAGTTCGAAATTTAAAAAACATACGTTTTTATACGTTCTTTTCATTTTAAAGTCCAAAACTATGTGAGATTTGAGTACTAATATTTAGTTTTGTTCAAATTTTGAATTTCGAAATTTTGTTCGAAATTTCGAAAGTGCTCAATAACAAATTTAAATCCACTTTTATTATTCGAATATGTGGAAGAAAGCCTAGGTCAATCTTTGCCATTTATAATATTTATGATTGTAGAAGTTCGAATATTAAAATCATACCTTTTATTATTGAACAAAACAAAAAAAGGTTTTTACAATTTCTTTTCATTTAAAAGTACAAAGCTATGTGAACTTCGGGTATCGCTGTTGAGTTTTGCTAAAATTTTGAATTTCGAAATTATGTTCGAAATTTCGAAAATGCTTAGTAACAAGTTTAAAGCTACTTTTATTGTTGTAAACAAGCCTCAGTCAGGCTTTACAATTTATAATTTCCATAACTTTAAAGGTTCGAATTTTAAAAATCAGTTTTTTTTATTGCTGAAGAATCGTTTTTATGCGTTCTTTACATTAAAATGTACAAAACTATGCGAAATTTGGATACAACTATCGATTTTTGTAAACGTTTAAAAATTCGAAATTTCGAAAATGGACACTAAGAAGTTTAAATCTACTTTTATATTTTTAATGTTTTTAAATCCGTCTTTTTTTAATTTAGTTATTGAGAACATCAAGGTTCAAGGTCCCAAAACAGGCTTGCAGTTTTTTATTCTATTTTTATATATTTGTTTTCCTGTAGTTGCGATTTGTGTGTCTTAAAACTTATTGTATTTCTTTTTTTCTATTTTTAATTTTAGCTGTGAGAGCCGATCGAATGCGAGGCGGTAGAAATAAGTTTGGACCCATGTACAAAAGAGATCGAGCGAGAAAATTGCAAGTGATGCGTCAAAGACAAATTGCATTGCAGGCCTTACGAACGTCAATGGGCACAGGAGATATTAAGCCCTTACCTCTGTCGCCCGGCTATCAACAGGCCTATACAAATATGAACATAAAACAAGAAATACAAATACCTCAGGTGGGTAAAAATAAAAAAGTTAACTATAAAATATGGGGAAAATAACTTTCTTAATTATTAAACATGAACGAACGAAATGTAAAGTAATTCTTTCTTAGAAACGAGAGCATCGAAAACAGCAGAAGTAATTTATGATTAATACTCAAAATAAGAGTTTAATTAGAACGGAAAAGAATCATTTATGTTAAATTCGATGATGACCTTGACATTGACCTATTCTCCTAATTTTAGACAAAATAAAACATGTTAATGGACAAGTAGCAACTTGATTTGTTTATTTAATTTAAAAAATATCAAAACATTTATTAATTTTTTATATGAAAATAAACAACAACAATTTTGAGGCCACTTTTTTTATTTTTTAGTTTCGGGACAGTTTTCTTCTTTTTGGGTTTGATTGGATTTTTAAATCGAATTTTGTACTTTACAATTATGAATTTTTGTTTTATCATAAATGGGCCTCAAGTGTCAACTCCGGTATTTATAAAAAATAAAATGTTGAGATACGAGTACGCCTTAAAGCAAATTTTATAAGAAAAAGTTGTTCTAAAACCGGTGAAAATATTTAAGGAGAACAAAAAAAGGTAAATTTTAACTGACTTATTTTAGCACAACGGGACCTTTTCTAGGACCCAAGTGAGCCGGTCTAATGACCTGGCAGCCCGCGTAGCATAACTGACTTATTTATAAAAAAATAAATAAGTGTTTAGTGTACAAATTTTGTACGGAAATTTGTATTTTTATATTTAGATTCTTTGTACAGTTAATCAAGTACTATGTAATCAGAAATCGCATAAAGAAGGATAATGTGATCACTACGACTATTTTTGGAAAAGAAAGTAATTGATTAGCAACCGTAATCAAAATTTAACAGCTCTAAATAAATCGAAGATAAATATTGTTTGCTCAATTTTGTCCTTAAACTTTTTTTATGGTCATTTCGACGTTGTCTTTTGATCTTAATCTCACTAAGATGTTAAAGCTGCCCTTGTAGGAAAGAAATGCAAACTATATTTATTAGCTGGGGGACAACTTGCTATTTGGTGTTTAGCACAATACTTTGCAGCACCAGATTGACCATCTTTTAATAAAAAATAAAAAATTGAATTGAAAAAAACAATTTTTTAAAAAATATTTTATTTTTCCCAGGTATCCTCTCTAACACAATCACCCGACTCATCACCCAGCCCCATAGCAATTGCCTTAGGTCAGGTTAATGCCAATTCCGGTGTGATAGCAACACCTATGAATGGCAGTAGTGGAGTTGGTGGTGGCGGGGGTGGAGGCGGAGGCGGTGGTGGTGGTGGCGGCAATAATGTTAACAATAATAACAACAATACAAGTGATGGCATCAACCGCGTTGGTAGTGGCAGTGGTGGTGGCAGCGGCAACTGCCATGACACGGGCACAGCATCCCTACAAAGTGCCAGCGATTCTAAGCTGTGGTATGAAGAAATTTGGCATTTAAATTTTTTGTATTTTCGATTTTCTTTTATTTTAATTTTTTCCACAAATTTGTTTCAAGAAAATAAAAATAAGCGTTTTCAAACCACAAAACTTTTTTTTAGAGTAAACTGCGCTTTACTAAAAAATCTTTCTCAATTTCGAGGCAATAAAAATCGAACTCAGGCCCCATAAAATTATTAACAATATTAAGTTTCTTTGGTGTTAAACCGAGATGAAACTATTGCTAAAATCGGTGCGATTTTTATCAGGTCAGTAAAAGAAAATCAGGCAAAATAAGCTTACTATTCAACTAATTGAATAATCCGAACGTAATGTCGTCTCTACATTGCAATCGTACTAGAGAAGACCTTTGTTTCAAAAATAAGGAGTGCCACCATACTTCCCGCGGAAATGTTCTTGTTTTAAATGTATTTATGTGAATGGCTGAACAGGTTCGATATCAATAAACTGGCAATTAATGAATTTTAGTCGCCCAAGAACGTAAATATAAAGGATATATGTATGTATATGAACATAAAATTTCTGTAGGTTTTCGAAAAATATCAAATAGATTATGCTTCCTTTTTGTGCAATACTGTACATTTTTACTTCTATTTTCCATATACAATGCGAAAAGATTGAAAGAAAATTGAAACAAAGCCGCAAAATGATTAAAAGAAAATGGAAACACAAAATATGTATATCGAATAAAACATACAAAACTGGCATTAAATCTATATTTTTCTCTTCCTCTTACATTGCATTTTCACCCACTGTTAAGCTTCGATTCGGGCACACATCCTTCTAGTACCGCCGATTCCATTATAGAACCTCTAAGGTAAGTCACACTTTAAGTTTATAAATAAATGTTTTTTTTTATAATTGAATTTTTTCTTTAATACTCAAGGGTCTCACCGATGATCAGGGAATTTGTACAGTCTATAGATGACAGGGAATGGCAAACGCAACTATTTGCGTTGCTGCAAAAACAAACGTACAATCAAGTTGAAGTGGATCTCTTTGAATTAATGTGTAAAGTTTTAGATCAAAATCTATTTTCCCAAGTGGATTGGGCCCGTAATACTGTGTTCTTCAAAGACCTAAAGGTAAGCTTTTTTTTTTGCTTATAGTCTTATAATGTCTTATAATGAAACAAACATATTTCTGAAATGTATAAACTCGTTGGAAATCTCTGAAATATTTTCAAAATAATAAAGAAAAAATTCCGCTTTTGATATTTGTTTGCTTGTAAAGATTGTTTGTTCATTTTTCTAACACTTTTATTTAGTCATAAAGACAACAACAGTAAAACTGATTGCAGCAGCAACAACAACAACAACAACAAAAAATCAAAGAAAAAACAATATGGCAAATTATGTAAAACTTATTTAGCACACAGTCTGCGTCATCGTCACTACGACAGCAGCAAGCACACTTTAATAAGTAATGACAATTTAGTGATTTTCAAATGTTAATAAATCAATGAATTAAATGAATGAATTTCCAAAATTAGATTAAAACAAACTCCCCCCTCATGTGAAATTGCCACAAAATGTTAAGTCTCCAGTTATCGGTTTTGATAAAAAGTATTTATTTTTTATGTATCACGAAATCCATGGACGAATTCGTTGGTGTTTCCCTCAATAGTTGTAAACAGCTAATACAACGACAGCTGTTAAGAACTGCGAAGGATAGGAGGTCGAATGAGATCACGTGGTCCAGCTATAATTACAAGGCTTTGTTGAACTTTCCGAGACAAAGGCTACACACCATAGTGGCTGTTCTGACAGGACACTGTCACATAGGCTGCAGAGATGAAGAGGCGGAGAAAGAGAGTGTCGAAGATTTCCTACACCCTATTCGAGTAGCACAATGGGACCTCTCTAGGATTCAAGTGGGCCGGTCTCATAACCGGCACCCCGCCAAACATAACATCAAGAAATCCTCGCAAAATTTGCCGTTTTACATTTTGCTCTGCATCAACGAAATGAAAAAGCATATTAGTGCATTTATGCACTAATTATTCAATTTTGTACTACATACTTTCCAAATATATGAAGCTTTTATTAATTGGTTTTTCAATTTCGTTGCTATAGAGAAAAATGTGTCGTTTGTTTCACATTTTTCCGAGGATTTCATGATTTACATATGTATAATTAAAATATTACAGACAATTTATAAATACTTTCAAAAGCATTAGATTGTTGTTAAAACGGTTGAGCAAACGCAACTTTTTTGATGTCGAGCTGATGTAACAACGATGACGACTCTTGTAACATCAAATCGAGCTGCTCTTTTAGGGATTCGTGATCATAGAGTGAAAACGTAACTCTATTACTGAGACTTTGCTGTCCGTCCGCCACAGCGCCCACTCCCCGAAATGGTAAAAAACTAGAGGACTGCAATTTTCACAGGATATGCCGCTACAATACATAAGTACTACAATATCAAATTATAAGAACAAAAGTTAAGTTAAAGCCTATAGAGTGTTCGCATACAAGAAACCGTATTTCACCTACATGCTCAAAAACATTTTCAATTGATTTTTTTGAAATTGTAAACACGTATAGTTCTCGTCTGCCAAGTGGAATGAATTATGTCACAAGAATGTGTGTGTGCATTTCTTTCGTTCTTTTTTTTTTTTTTTTGTTTCTTAAAACCCGAGTTTTAATATTTTACCGAGACTAAGGTAAACAGAAAAGGTCGTCAAAACTATAAGTAAGTAAAAAATTAATAAAAGTCACGCTCATCACATGTTTTTGAGCAAAACAATATTAAAAGTGTTGCACTTATTGTAGAAAAGAAAAAGGCCTCATTTTCGGCTGAATTTTTTTCTTTTTTGTTATAATGAATTTGCCGTCCTGTAGGCATGAATCTGACCCAAAATATTAAGATTCATGTCAGCTTTTTTCTTCGTTGGAAAAGTGGAAAAAAGAAAAATTAATTTTTTGACAACAAACACATGAAACTGATACAATAGCAACAAGCACAAAATTGGATGTTGGTGAGAGAATATAAAATATATTCCAATCAACAGAAAAACACAGTGATTAAATGGAAACTTGGTCAATAAGATTAAATATATGTAGGTAGTCAGTAATGAAAAGCTTAAAAACAGCATACAATTAGTCATGGCCTGGGTTCGAAGCAATTTGAGTGTTGATGAGCGACGTGGTGGTCGTGAAACAACCATGGTAGTATCTACCCCAGCCAGTAAGTCTTCAACTTTACTTTTTTTGTGTTCTTTAAAAAATGTTGATCACCCCAGTTTTATCACAAAAATCTTTCTCAGTTTTAAGGAGTTCAAAATCAAATTAATAATAATTGAATTTTTTTTTTTTTTTAATTTTTAATCAAAACTCCTGATTAAAATTAGTCCTTGTGCCGGCTAATTTGGTCAGTATTAATGAATAAAATAAAACTAAGTTTTTTTTACTTTTCACCCAACGTTCCGCTTGTTTTTTTCTGGTTTCTAGGGGTTTTTTTTATTTCGCTATAATTTTTTTTTTTTTTTTAATTAATGAATTAGGGGAATTATATTATATAATATTACTGTTTTCCATTATCTCTTAAATAAAAACTGGACATCACAATATATAGTTGCAAAAATTATTAACAACCAATCCGTTTTTGTCAAATTTAATACTAAAATCACAGAACTAAACCACTAATTAACTAGTTTACAAAACATTTTGTTATAGTCAAATAAAAAAAAACACCTGAAGAAACTTGAAAAAACAAGCGAAACATTGGATGAAAAATGAAATAAACTAGTTTTATTTCATTTTTAAAAGGGCACAAAGTGGTCTTTAAAATGCAGCATTTTTTTAAACTTGTTTTTCACGTGTTGCAAATTTTTTCTCTTTTCCATTTTTCTAACAATGGAAAAAGCTTTAAAATTAAAAAAAAAAAAATAACTTTAGTTACAAATGTTTACCGGACTTTTTTTCCTCAGAGTTGAAACAGATTGTTTTACTTATATTTTAAAATAACAAAATAAAGGCTTACTTTAAGTTTAATTTCAGGTCTCAAAATTTACTGTGTTTTTCAGCTGTCTAGATGACGCCGACACTTCATTGATGCTGCTCAAAACTTAAAAGAATGTTTGGAACTTGACTACATATTCTATTATTCCCATGAACACAATGAGAATCACAATTATTCCAAATAAACTTTTAATACAGAGAACAGTTTTATCGTCTGGCAACACTTTTACTTTTCTTCAAGTTCCAAACATTCGTCTTTTCGAGTCTACTGACGAGTGGAGCAGCATCAATGAAACGTCGACGGCATCTAGACAGCTGCAAAATACAGAAAACATTTAATAAAGTATATTTTTAGGGCTAAAATAATAAATTTCAATTGGCTCTTATAGCAAATAAATAATTAGATTGGTTTAATTTAATTTCATTCAAACATTGTTATTTGCTTAATTTCGCTACATTGGCATCACTGACACTCTTACTATCATTAGTAGTTTAGTTTTTTTTTCCATACCTATTTGTAATAAAGCAGACATCAGATTACTACCTATTACCGAAGTTCTGGCCGTATGTCCGTCCGTCTGTCTGTTTTTCCATGCCGTGGCAGTGTTTGAAGACAATACATATTCGTAAACATTTATTTATTTATTATGTTTTTGCTATTTTAAGCCGGCAGATTATCAATTATTGTTGACGTTTAATTTATTTATTATTATTTTTCTCTTTTATTTTACGTCTTTTTTCACAGAAAAAAAAAATTATAAGTTGCAATTATTTTTAGTTTTTATATTTTGTTCAGTGGTGCTTTGTTTTCGATTTCAGTTGCTGATTGTTGTGTTTGCTTGCATGTACTTACATACATATGTACGTATCGTACCTACTTCGTTTCATTTCGCTGTAAGGTTCGGTTCGATTAAAGATTGGTTTCGGTTTGTTTATAATATTTGACCCACTTAGCAAGCAAAGCTGAACCATATGTTAGCAACAAGCAGAGAGCATGCATCCATACATACATATAACCACAGCTTTGACACACACACTTGACGACATATGTATGTACATACATATTTGCCAATTACATATGGATGTAGTATATTTGTACATACATACATACAACTCATTATTAAGTTGTTAAACTGAACATTCACATGTAGTATGTATGTATGTATGTATGTATTAATATGTGTGGGCACATTTTGCATTGTGACACATGAACACATACTGCCGCCTGAAATACAACAAAACCGCAGAAGAACTAAACCACAAAACGAATGAATAACTAACAAACAAATCGTTAGTTCAACTAACGATAATGACAGCGTTTACGTTTTAGCTGCTACTTTTTTTTTCGTTCAGTGCACAGGGGACATATGCAATGCATGCATTGTACCAGAATTAGGAATAAAAATAGGTGCTAGGGAGGAGGAAAGAGTAAGTGGTGTTTGTGCACATTTGTTTTGAATCAGGGACCACATAACGTCATTCGTGATCGAATCTATTATCTAGTAAAACTATTGTAAAACAAAAACAAAATAAACAACAAACACACACAGCATATCTAACGGAATTCATTCGATCACGAATGCCGTCATTCGGCCCCTGTGCTCATTAATAAATACCGCTCCTTTTTCGCAAGGAAAATCAATAGTTTTTGTAAAAGAAATCTTAAATTTTTGGTGCTTCTTCCTAAATCTTAAGTTCTGGATAAACAGTGTTGCTGTTCTTTAGAGTTCTACTTTTTGTAACTGACCTGTATTGAAGCGGTCATGGTGATGTGAAAAAAAATATATAACAAAGTATTAGCAAATATGTAGCAAAGTGGAGCAGGCTTGTACATATGCTTTATGTGTAGCATGTACACATAAAACTACAAATGTTTGTATACAAATCGTGACGCAACAACAAACAGCGTTGAGTTTAAATCCTCGGCATTATCAGTCAGTCACTGTCAAGCAATTTCTTTTTTTTTTTTTTTTTGTATTGCTGTAGTAATTACATTTTATTTTTAGTTTTTATGGTTTTTTTTTTTTTTTTTTGTAGTTTAAAATAACTTGGAAACAAACTTTAAAAGAGAATTACCAGACAAGAGCACAATTTGAAACTGTTTAAAAAGTGAATACATATGTACATATACTTAAATTTATTTTTCTCTTTTTATTTTTTTAAGGTTGACGATCAAATGAAACTTCTACAACATTCGTGGTCCGATATGTTGGTATTGGATCATTTACACCAGCGCATACACAACGGCCTGCCCGACGAAACCCAGCTAAATAACGGCCAAGTGTTTAACCTTTTGAGTTTAGGACTTTTGGGCGTACCGCAACTGGCCGATTATTTCAATGAGTTGCAAAATAAACTGCAAGATCTAAAATTTGATATGGGCGATTATGTGTGTATGAAATTTTTAATTTTATTAAATCCTGGTAAGTATTTTTTTTAAAGCTGAAGAAGAAAGTCGCAAAAATAATTTCGAATGAAGGTATAAAGCATATTTTTTTTTCTTTCTTTCTTTCTTTTTTTTTTTTTTTCTTCAACAGAAGTACGAGGTATTATCAATAAGAAAACTGTGCAGCAGGGTTACGAGAATGTGCAAGCTGCGTTATTAGATTATACATTAACGTGTTATCCATCTGTGACGGTGAGTATTTTTACTTAGTTTTCGGTATTTACTTTATTAACCGTGAAAAACAGCATTATCAGATTCGAACGGTAAGCCGTTTAGGTTTGTGTAAAAGTTTTGTTTATATTTTTGATATTTTAATATATGTATGAAATTTATAGCATATCTTAAGGCAAAAAATTGGTGTCTATATAAAGCGGCTTGCAATAAGCGAAATGCATTTTAAATTTTAATAAAACAAAAGAGTGTGGAAGATTATTATTTGCTCGCGAGATTTGCCATATCGTTCTTACTCATAGTTATGGTGATAGATTGCGAAAGATCACAATTAAAAGTCACTTGCCTCTTTTGTACGGTTTTTTCTCGTCATAATTCTACGACTATTTGACTATTATTTGTACTAAACTTTCTTTTTTCGTTGCTATTTTTACAGGACAAATTCAGGAAGCTGTTTAGTATACTGCCAGAGATACATGCCATGGCAGCACGTGGTGAAGAACATTTATATTCAAAACATTGTGCCGGTAGTGCACCCACACAAACGTTACTCATGGAAATGTTGCACGCAAAACGAAAAGTGTAAAATGAGTTTTCAAAGCAACAACATAAATTAAATAAGTAAAAATTTGGTTTTAAGGGGCGGGTTTAAAAATAAGTAAGGAAAGTAATACACACCCACACACACACACACACATACAATCACATTAAACATACATACACTTCAATACACAAAAATCATTTAACGTTAGAAAAATAAAAAAATGAAACGGTTTTAAACTAATGAAAAAAGCAAAGCTTAAATATTAAAGTTAAAAAAAGAAAAGAAAAAAAATAGATCTAAAAAACTATATTTTGTGACAATTATAATATAGAGAAAATATAAGTGTAAGAGACAAAATAAAACATACTTTCAGGCTTTACAAAGACACCTTTTTTAAGGCATACTTTCAGGCAAACAAAAATTAACAAAAAAATTTAAATAAAATACGTTTTAATTTAAACTTTATAACATAAAATGGTTTTTGTGGTTATTAAATCAATGATACATGTATACATCTATATATTTTCAAATTTCGGGGATTCTCCATATATGTATGTATATTATACAAGAAAACTAAGTAATAAAAAAAAATTTGACTTTGTTAACTTTCGTGGTAAGTGAATTAAAACGCATATTTTGTGAAAAAACTACCTACGCCTATTGTTATTTTATGTAAATATAATTTTATTTGAGTAATAAGTCAATACAACAACAACAGATTATGAAAGAAAAAGAAAAAGCATCACTAGTTAAGCCAACAAAATTTGAATTAAACAAAAGTAACGTTATAAATGTTTTTAGATGTAAAATTCTTAATTAAAAACACAAAACAAATTGTTGCTTGATGTTTAACAAAATCAATTAAACAAAATAAATGTAAAAAGATTTCAGAACTTTTAACAGATACCAACCACTACAAAGAAAACAAAAATTGAACAGCAATGCAAACGTTCTTGTTTTATTTAAAAATTATTAACAATTAACCTGTAAAAATTAATTAAAAGAAAAGAAAATATTTAGGGAGTACATACCGTTAACAAAATGCAAAATCTAAAAAGAAAAAAAATATTTGAAAAAATATGCTAAAAAAATTAATAGAAAAAATGTACCTTAAATTATATTTTAAATATAAAAAATTAATTATGTAATTACAAAAAAATAATTAGCAATTAAACAATTTTTTCTGTTTACTTTTTAAGTGTAAATGGTTAATTTTTAGACGTTTTTTTTTATCAAAACAAAACTTTTTATTTTAAATGTTAATTTTTATTATTATTATTATTATTTTAACATGTAAGATTATTACTATTATTATTGTCATTCAATTATATATTTGTTATATAAAAGTTCTTTATGAAATACATTTTAATTACATTTAATTATTATGTTAAAATCAAATCATACAATAACTACTACCTTCATAGTTTTTTAAAAAGAAAATTATTAAACATTAAAATTAAATTAAAACAAAACATCATTTTATAAATTTTAATTTAAATCACCTTTTTTTTACATTTAAATAATTATAATTGTTCTTTTGTACTCTGAAGTTACTTATTTTTATTTTGCTGTCATCCTTCTTGTTTTCCTTCTTTTATAGTTTTAAAATTCTTTCTTTAAAACATTTTACAATTTTTTTTTTCCTTTGTGTAAATGTTTTATGTTTTTATTTTTATTTTAAAAGTTTTTGTGTATAAATTTAAAAAAAAATTGTGAAACAAAAAAGAGATACTAAAAAAAATAAAAACAATATTTGTCAAATCACATCAAACTTTGTGGCGAAGTAATTTATTTTTTGTCGGAACAAATTTAGTTTCGATAAAATAAATTTTCGAATAACTAAGCAACTGTTTTAGGATTGCAATTCAAAATAGGCCATATTTTGTAACAAACTTGACACTTAAAGCCTAAATTAAAATCGCGAGTAATTTACAAAATGTTGCGGCCAAATATTCGAAGAAAAAAATGTGAACATATAAAAACGATGATGCATAAATTTTTCATGAGTTTTTCCGTTTCGCTTTTTTCGAAATATTTTAATAGAGGACTTTTTTTTCCTCATATCTTCTTAAGCTTTGATGGGGATGTGAAAGGGAAACGAATGTCTTTAAATTAAAACAAAATGCCATTTTAAACGCGCTTTCAGCAAGATTTTCAGCCCAATTATGTATATTCCCACGGAATTTCCCTCTTAGGGAAAATACATTTTCTTGACAAAAATGTTCATTCCTTATGAAAAAAAAAACGTGGCAAAATATGGTTAAGCAAAAAGAAAGTTTGGGTGTTGACAACGAATTGTATGTTTTTCTGTGTTTTTTTAATCTGTTAAAATGAGGCAGAAAAAAATTCACACGGAATTTTTGTTTATAATTGGGGTAATTTTTTCTTTTAGATCGCAGATTTTTTGGTAACATTTCATTTAAATTGTGGAGAGAGAGAGAGAAAAATCCACATGGATTTTTTTTTAGAATTGGACAAAATTTCGTTTAAATTGCAAAAAAAAATTTTTATAAAAATTACTATTTTTGTAGCAATTGTAATAAAATTATACCATGATTTGGGTGCAGTAAAAAACAATTCAAAGTTTAAAAAGTAAAAAAAAAAACTGGATCTATATTCTGGCAGTCGTGATTGAATTCTGTGTATTTGTTGCTTTCTTTTTTTGATTTACAATATTTTTACTATAGAGTATATTCGATCACGAATGCCGGAATACGGCACCAGAAAACAAATTTGTACGAAAGTGAAAATAAAAACATTTTTGCCTTCTCCAAAAAACATGAAACGCAAAAATTTCCCATATTTTATTAATTTCAAAGTAGTAAAGTTTAATTGATAGTTTTGGAGAACTTACATAAGGAAATCGTTTAAAGATTATGCCAAATGGTGATAAATACTGTTGTCTCCTTAAGTTATGTGCTCGAAAAATGGACCCAGTTAGGGATAACAAAATTAATGCATTCCGAACTCTGGATTACAAAGATGCTGTTCAGGCACTATTTTTAATAAGAACAAAACAGTGCCTTGATTTTTTCAGATTTACAAAAACATTTGAAAGCTGAAGAAGCAAAACAAAAACGTTACGAATTGTAATAGAGTAGAATTATTCACTTTCGTACAAATTCTAGTTTTGTTGGATTTTCTATGTCGTAAAAGAAAAGAAATCACTGCGTTACAAAATGCAAAAATGTTTATACTCTTTGGAACTGATTTAGTAGGTAATGGAAGAGAATTTGAATAGATCATTTTGCTGTTTTCAACAGACATTCAATTAAACGCTCAAAATTTTTTGCAAAGATATTTAAAGGGTTGTAAATAATTTAAAAAATAACATCGCAAAAGCTACAACGTTAATATTCCTGGACTGAGTGAGACCAGAAGGAGAAATAGATGGATGGTTTGTTTCGGATGGCTGTCTGTAAACGGCAAAAACAAATGTCCAGTGTGTTGGTTTTGTTATATCCTCTGCCTCACATTGTGCGCTAATTGAATGGAAGGCAATCTCAGATAGGAAGGATAGTAACGGCAAGATTCCCCCCGTAATCTAAAAAATATTACTTTCAGCCAATGATAAACGCCAACGAACATCACATGCAATGAAGATAAGGATAATTTCTATTAAAAACTCGGTCGGCTCAGTGATGAGCCGACCACATACATACATACTGGCGATATCAAAATCGTGCTGGGGAATTTCAAAGCACAACACATAGTTGACAATGGACAGCCATAGTTATAAGAATAGGCACAATGAAAACGGAACCAAACTAATAGATTTCTGCGCAAGACATGCAATGTTTATTGGAGGCATGAAATTTCCTCACAAAGATATACGCAAATAGCGACAGCAGCGGAGACACATACCAATAAATATTAATTAGTTGTGAAAACGGACACTATCAGTCGCTAAAGTAAAGTATGTCACAACAAAAAACAGCAATATTAAAAAATTTGCGAACAGTTGCTTTTCTTCGTTTTGTAGCAGATTGGCAAAAAAATACTGCAGGTGTCAAAAGTAAAACAAAAAACATAAAGAATCATAAAATTTACAGTAAAAATTTGAAAATTTCAAAAACAACACAAAATAAAACAAAGATTTCACCTCGTATTACATTCAAAGATGGAAAAACGTAAGGAACTTCGTTCCTAACGGGGGTCCCCCGACCGCATTTCTTTTTTTTTTTGTACTGGAACTAGAAAAATAGGAAACAGGCATTGGTGGATGAAAAAACGAGAATGGGGAGTGTTTGTCGTCGTTTGATTAAGCAAAAAAAAAATAAAGTATATATGACATAAAAACAGAACATTTATTTTTGCTGATTTGTTGGTTTAGTGCCTAGTGTATACATATGCCTTCGACACTATCCAGTTAACAACATTTAACGAAACCTCTTCAATATTGAAAAACGTTGGACTATACAGAACAAAGAGCCGACACAATAACCACGATAAGACCTATTACGAATATTTACTTTGGCGGACTTATTTTCTGAAGATATATCATGTTTATTAAGATCTCATTTGGCAAATATCTATATAAAATTTGCCAATTAAACGTTTAATGAACATATAGTATTTTTTTAAATACGCCAATAAAACAAGAGCGCGCGTTCACCAATTACAACAACTACACATCACAAAAAGCACATCCGCTCTGATCAAAAGGTCACAAACAACCCGTTGGGAAATTTGGAAAAGTTACGCAAAAAGAGTCTACTTTTAGATCTAAAATTTAATTAATTTTATTAAAAAGATAAAATTTTGTTTAAAAGTAATATTTCAAAACGATAAAAATATTGTCTTTAAAAGTGCTGGATCTATGAAAATGAAAAAACATTAAGTTTTTTTTTTTTTTAATCAAAAATATCATTTCTTGAAACTAGAGTTCACAACAAATTGATTGATAAAATTTTAATAAATTGCGATATTAAATAGACAATTTTCAGGACGTTTTTCGGCCGTTTCACTTTCCGTCTCATGGCCAATGTATCAGCATTAATTTAACTTTATAGTTGAACTATTTGATTTACAACAATTCGATTTTAGTTCCTCAAAATTGAGAAAAATTTTTGTTGTGATAAATCTTGGGTGATCAACATTTTTCAATGAAGGCAAGAAGTACCGACTATTTCATATCCACCCACATTGCTTCATGACTAATCGCATACTGTTTTTTAAGCAGCAGCACTTAGTGATTTTACTACCTGATCTCTTCATTATTGGCTGTCCATAGTAATTCTTTCAATCTTTCAATCACAATTAACTTGCTGCTATGGTATCAGTGATGACAACGGTTACCAACTTTGCGCCGTGTCCAGCGATTCTTAAGCATTAATTTAACTTTGTAGTCGAACTAAATGATTTGGAATTGTTAATTATTTTATCAGACTTGAGTCCGAAATTACTTCTTCCAAATCGAGAAAGATTTTATTATGATAAATATAAAAGTTTATCAATAGGATTAAATATGGAGTCAGTTATGAAGGGTACGGTTGGTAGGATGGCTATGTGCGGCTGCCTAAAAACAGTATACAATTAATTATGTGTTCGAAGCAATTCAGGTTTGGATGAGCGTCGTGGTGGACGTGAAACAGCCATGGTATGTATCCCAGCCAACAAGTCTTCAACTTTATTTTTCTTGTCTTCTTATTTATCACATCCTTAACATGTAAAGAGCTCTCCTATAATCTATATTTTCAAAATTTGTTATGTTCAAGTATTGTTTTTTTTTTTTTTTTTAATTTGTAAGCAGTTCTAATAAAAAAAACAATTTGCGAAGAAACAAGAGATATGATTTGTGAAGTTTCACTTTAAAATAAATTTTTTTTTAATTGAAGTTCATTAATATTTCATTATTCGAACTTTTTCTTATATAATTATTTTTGTACTAAGTTTATTAGGCTCTAGTTCTTTCTATATTATCTCTTGATTGATATTAATTAAATAAGACAAAAAAAAAAAAACAGCAAAGACAATTTAACAGGGTAGACAACTAGTTGTTTCGAAGTCACCACACTTCTCGTTAGCACCCGTCCCTGTACTCAGGGGCTCATGTTTCTAAAGCGACAATCATGCCACTCAGCCACCCAAGTTGTTGTATATTTTCTGTCTAAATTTTTAATTATATCTAACACAGCAAGGTCGGGCGGGTGCTGACGAGAAAGTGTGGCGGCTTCGAAACAACTAGTTGTCCACCCTGCTAAATGTCTTCTTTGCCTTATTTAATTAATATCAATCACAAAAATAATATAGTGAGCCTGATAAACTGAATACAAAAATAATTTGAATATGAACTTAATTATACATATATTTGCTAGAGCCAATTGAAATGTATTCATTTCAGCTGAAAAAGACAGCAAACATTTTGTAAAGGTTCATTTTTGGACCTAAATTAATAAAAAAAAAAAAATAATTTGTTTAATTTGTTCATAACAGGTCAAGAAATTGAAACGAATTTTATTGACGGAAGCTAAACCTTCCTGAAATATGTTTATGCAGCATTTTCTTCTCAGATTTTTTTCCCGAATCTGTGAGAAAACCAAAACCAGTGATGATACGGCTCTCACAATCACACTGATAAAGACTATTTCCAGGCAATAAATTTATTTCCTTGCAGGGCAATACCTTTTTTAAAAAAGGTGTATGGGTTTAATCTCCATATGCATACGTTTCAATTGCTGTGACCATAAAACTACACTAGGCATGGAATTTTTGGGTCTCTAGATGTTACAGAATTCGTGAAAAATCATCATGCACATTGCCAGACAAAGAACTCGCCGTAAACGAGTTTAAATGTATTCCTTATTACAGCCAATGTATTTCACAATCAAAATATTTTATTTATGTATAATTTTTTGCCAAAACCTGCAATTTTATCGATAAACTAAAATAACAAAAAAAAAAATTTTCCATCTCCAAAACGAAAAAATATATAATTTTTGTGTTCATTTGAAAAAAAAAAAAACTTGTAAATCTGTGTAAAAAATTAAATGTATGTATATTTTTTAGAATGTAGGCAAACTTAAGCATTAACTGAAATAAAATATTTATTACATAAGCAAGTTAAAAATGTATGTATTAAAGCAAAAAAAAAAAAACTTGTTACAAAAAAAAGTGATCATTTTATCAAAATAAAACTCAAAATACCTGCTAAAAATAATGAAATCCCCATGAAATTTAAATGTAAAAAGGCTTTTGTTTATGAAGCGAGTAAATTTAAAATACCAGGAGTCGTCCTTCAAAGCATTAAAAATACAAAAGGTTTTTTTATATACCGTATACGAGCATGAGAGAAAAGATCAACTTGACTTGCTCGAGTTTGCATATAATTTAAAGTTCGAATACAAAAGGAACTGGATTTCGTTTAAAAACTATCAGAAGGCCTGTTCTGAAATCATGGTGGTTGTAAATCATGAATATTTTTTAAATCACGGAGGTGATTTCTTGGTTTAAAGCACGCGAATTTAAGCTTTTTTTTTCGTTTGAACCTGGTAACCACAGATGTATTTGCGAACAAACGAAAATTGCCAAACAAATGTCTTTTTTGCTTTAACATTAAATGATTTCGGTAATAATTTGTGAATTTTAAAATTTCTTTCTTCTAGCTCGTGACAGAGTAAGTAAATTGAAATTTACACAAAGTAAGTAAATTGAAATTTTTTCTCTCAAATATACTCTAGGGATATAAAAGGATCAAGGGTGTTAAAGTGCATGATCGTGACAGCCAATTTATGCATATTGTTACGACGTGAGATAATAGGGTTATTGAATTTCTCGCGGAAAAGAACCATTGTTCATGGGCTGAGTTCGAAGCAAATTTGGGTGCTGGTGAGAGTCGTTGTGGACGTGAAGCAGCCATGGCATGTTCCTCAGCCAATAAGTCTTCAACTTTACTTTTCTTTAAAAATCTTCTACAATTTTATCAAAAAAAAAAAAAAAATCTTTCTCAGTTCTGAGGAAGAAAAACTCGAACTCAAGCCCGATAAAATAATTAGCAGTTTATAAATAGTTTTATGAAAACAATGTTTCTTACATTGAATCTGCCTGCCATGGTGAACAAATCAGCGTTCTATCTTCATTGTTTCATCACCACTTAAACTTGAAGAATAAAATTTACTCTTCGCCATTTTTAAAACTTTTTTATTTAGACAAATAACAATGTAACTTAAGTGTAGCAGTGCTACCAACATTGTAAGACAAGTTATAGATAAATAAAGAGAAACCTATTTATCGATAACTTCTCTTCGGCGTTTAAACGTATTTAAGGAAGACTATTTTAAAAACGAACGAGGAAAAACGACAACTGAAGGGTCCGCCAAATAATTTTTGTTGTTGTTGAAAACGGCGCAAAACATCGAGTGTAGCTTCGGCTGTGTGGCACGTAGCGTCGTCCTGTTGAAGCCAAATGTTGCCAATATCCTCCTCTTCAATTTTTGTGAACATAAATTCGTTCAACATGGCCCGATAACGATCGCCATTGACTGAAACGGCCACACCTTGCTCATTTTCGAAGAAAAATTACCCAATTATGCCTCTGGACCAAAATCCGCACCAAACAGTGACTCGTTTTGGGTGTGTCGACTTTTCAATGTATGCGTGCGGGTTTTCTGTGCCCCAAATGCGACAATTATACTTGTTTACATACCCGCCAAAATCAAAATGAGCTTCATCTGAAAAGATGATTTTTTTTTTTTGCAAAATCGGCCTCTTCTGTAAGTCGATCGCAGGTCCACTTGGCGAACCGTATACACAACCGTATTCGTTTTTGATTTTAAATAAATTTACAAATAAATATGTATGTTAAAAGTTACATGATCATTCAGGCTCAGTAACTATTGTGAATGGCCGTCAGAAAGCAAATTAAAATTCGATCAATTCAAGCTCCAAATAACTTGTTGCCAGAACATTGACAGAAACAATAAAAGCTGTTGCTACTTGCTTGATGTGTGTGTACACAGGCAAGTGCAAGCTTATTTTCAAAATGTCGTCAAAGAAAATGGTCTTAAAGAAAATTGCTTTAATTCACAAAATAAAAGAATTAAATGAAAACAACAATAACAATAAAATAATTATGCGAAAAAAAAAAAACTACAAAATCACTGTTCCACTTTTTTATATTTAAAAATCATTATGCCGTTTACCTGACTTTTTATTGGCTGCGTTGCCTTGGGGAGGCGAATTATGCGAATTGCTTTTTTTTTATCAAATAAATAGTAAATTTATATTACAAATCGATAAAAGCCATATTTTGCTTCAATTTTTTGATATTCTATCTTATTTTTCGGTAGGTAAGGTCAAATAATAATGTACTAAAAATCATTCCTTGTGGGTTATCTATTACAACTAAAATATAATCGTTGTAAACATTTTACCGACATGCAGGAAAAAAAATTACTGGCAATCAAAATGTCTTGCAAGTGAGTCCACAACTTGCAGAAGTATGATGGTATGTATTAGTAAAAAAAAATATCAATGTATTGAGTTACTTGCACTTGCACTTGTGTGTGTAAATGGTGGTTAAGGGCCCGAATATTGCCACAACAAAAATGTCTACCTAAACAGGGTATTAGTTGCCCTAAAAATCAAAAAAGAAAAAACGCTAAAGGTATTATGTAAGCAAATGAAAAATGTTGCGTACTATCGAGTAATGCAAAATAGTGGATTTCGCCAATACTACCAGCCGCCACCACGTCCACTCAGCCACCGCAGCAATCAAAAAACTACAAAATGAATGGAATGGAACAATAAGCAATTTAAGTATAGAGTTGATTTCAAATTAGTTCGTTGCTTTTGTACAAATTTAACATGATTTCTAATCATGTTTTTTTTTTCATCAAGTTTCAGTCTTTTTAAGTTTACTCGCAATATAAAACAAGGCCGTGTTATTAAGTATCCCTCTCCTGTCCACCATTTCCTGCCCACAAAACATCATTATTTACTACAAATTGTTGAACACCGTTTATATAGTCTATAACTAAAGTAAAATATATATATATATACACAAAACATACATATATTTATGTAAATTACATTCAATCGATTAAATATCAAAAGAAAAAAAAAGATTATTTATATGTATTAAAAGTAACTTTTTTCTTAAAGAAATTTAAAAAACAAAAAGTGTAACCTGTTGAATGAAATTGAAAAGTGATTTTTTCCAAGTGATAAGTATTTAGGAGTCTAGTGGTGATGACATGCAAATAAAAATTTACTAAAATCAGAGTTAGGCAGAAAATGATTAAACTTAACAACAAAATGTATAAAATTATTATTAATAATTAAAATATACATACATATATATTATAAATTATAAAAAAAAACGATTTAAAAACAAGGAAAACGAGGCTTAAAGTACAGATTTAACAACAAAAAAAAAACTCTTTTTTTTAAGTTTCAAAATAAACTTCATAATTTTGAATTGAAATAAATGTTTCTTTGAACATGTTTTATTTGTATTCTTTTTAAATATAAGTTGTTATTATAATTGTATGTATTAGCTAATAAATTACTTGATATTATACAAAAAAGAAAAAGGTTAAAAGTATGTAACAAAGTTAAATTTAAAATTAAAAACAAATGTTATTTTGTTTCAAATTTTATTTTTTCATCTCAAAGTCTAATGTTTCGAAAACATTTTGTAATAATATAATGAAAACAAATAAACTCATTTTGATTCATTTCAGAAAAGAAAAAATGTATAAAAACAAATAAAAAACCTTGACTTTTATTTGGATAACTACTTAAAATCAAAAGATAAAGATTATTATTTTTTATTTTCCTGAATATCCCTGCAATTAGAGCAAAATATGTACAAGATACATACATATGTTTTTGGTATTGTATTTGCTGTACTGGTGCGGCTACCGAGTGTAAAGTTACCTTCAGCACAATTAAGTTTTAGTACATTTACCCACATACCAGAGAACTACACTTGTTGATTAAAAAAACCGTTCAACAATAACAAAAGCACAAAAAATTTGTTTTTTATTTGCATATGATCAAACTTGCCCACACACTCTCTTTTGTTGTTCATTTTAAAGCAAACGAATAAATGCATTAAACAAACTTGTTCGAACTTTAAAATAGTCTTTGTTCATTTTAAGGCAATCGAACAACCAATTGCTGAATCAAACTTGTCTACTCTCGTACTTGTCTTTTCCACTCAACACACAAACTTTTGATAAACATTGAAGTACAAAAAGCAAGTAATCATTGTGTATGAGTTCATTCATTCCTATGAACAAAGGCAGTTTTTTATTCGTGTTATCTATGACTAAATTGGAAATTTTTGTAAGAAAATATTAATTTTATTTGCAGTTCGATATAGCAAATTATATTTATTGTTATTTTTGTGTGTTTTTTTATTTGTTCTCCTTTACAGTGGTGTGTCGATCTTTTTTTTTTTGTTATTTAATTTTTGGCAAGTTAAAATTGACGAAATATGACAGTCTGCCATATTTGCACGTGTATTTTGGCGTATGCAATTCAACTAAATTTGATCCATTAACCGGACACATGTTTAACAATAAAAAACAAAAGAGATGCCTTTTTTTTGCAAATGATCAAACTTGTACACATACTGTCATTTGTTTCAAATGTTCGGTTGAAACATGTTGTATGAGTTAAAGAGAATAAGATCATTTGGACACGATGAATTTACTGCAAGCCCTTCTCTTGCCTGTGCGAACTTGCTCATAAAATGCTTTTGTTATTTCTACTCATAATCAGAATTTGATGTGCAGAATGAATATGATTTTGAATCATCATTGAATTTTTCTGTATTCTTTAAAATGAACAAAAGTTTTTGTGCTGAATAAAATCAGGAAAAACCGTGATTTTGAAGTTCTCTGCCACATACATACGAGTAGTTTTTCCACGCGCTTGAATACAACACAACTACAATTTCCCAATTGATACAGAGAGAGTATGGCATTACTCACATTATTTTTTGCTCGCAAACATGTGCTTTCTTCAATATCTCTCTCTATGTCTCTCTCTCTCGCTCTCTATCTCTTTTTATAACAGCTGCAGAGCATTCTTATTATTTATCAATAAAATCGTTTAACGCTTTTAGTATTCAAAAAGTTAATGCAACCTTTTTACTTAATCAAAGAGTTTTACAAAAAAAAAAATAAATAAATAAATAAATAAAACTAACTACAATTACCAGCGTTGCCAAGTACGCAGATTGATCTATTGGACCAAAAAAATTGTCTGTCTTTTAATTACTTTTAATAAAGAACCCTGGACCTTTGGCTCAATCATCAACTGGTTAACCCTCTGAGCCATGGCACCTTGATTATATTAGAGTATACTATAATAAAGTGCATACAGAATGAAAAAAACTTGATTTTATGTTTTCTCCGTCCCACACTGCAATATAAGATTTAAAGTCTTGTGTAGGGGGTATCAAAAATAAATTAATTAATTAATAATAATTTTGCTGCATAATTCTTTCAATTCCTCTGTTCTTTTTCCTATTTTATTGTATATTTGTCTTATTTCCTTTTTATACATCGTTTAGTTTATCTCGGACGGGATTTGGACCGCAACCTCACAATTGTTGATCAGCTAATTTTTACGTTAATGAAATATTTTAAAACACAATAAACGGGTGTGTTCTAGAATCCGAATTCACTCTAAAGTGAATTACTTTAGCATTTTTCGTGTTCTGCAATCCTCATCCCCATGTTTTTATTCGTTTTCAATAAGAGTAGCTCCAGGCATTTTTAGAAAAAATTTATTTTTCACTTAATCTTTTCTTGAAAAAACTAATTTATACAGCTTCAGATCGTTTTATTAATATAAAATTTATTAACAATATTATTCAATATTTCGTTAACAGTTTGTTAGCAATTTCAGGATAATATTTATAATTAATTAAGATTTTCTAATTAAAATAATCTAAAATTTTTTTCAACAACTAATAAAAAAGCTGATATTTATGTATTTGTGTGCTGAAGGCCTAAGTTGCCATTGCCTAAAAATGTTAGCTTTTAATTTTAATTATAAGGCTAATAGAAAAATAAATAAATAAATAAATATGTATTTGACATTTAGATTTTTTTTCGAACAGAAACTTCGAATATGTAAAACGATGCTGAATTGAGAACACCAATTTATGAATTATGGGGATTCAAAAAATTTTGCTAAATCAATCCGAGTCGAAACCTAGAACACACTCGAAAAATTTATAAAGTACAAATATAATTCAAATTTTTGTAAATTTTTCCTTATTTTCTGCTTAATTAACACCGGTTAAAGTATTGAGTAGTATTGATTATTGAAAAGTATCGACATTTGACAACTCTACTACTGAGACAAATTTCATGTTTTTTATCTTTGATTGTTTTATTTAGGGTTGCCCTTGTTACAAAACACAAACATTTTATATTCTTAATCATTTTATCAGGCTTTTTACTTCGATTTTTACTACCTCAAAATTGAGTAAGATTTTTTTGCGATAAAACTGGAGCGATCAAAAAATTTTCTGTTTGCGGGCAGTAGCAAATGAGTAAAATTACCATCACACAAGCACGTATGTATATGCAATACACGGTGCATTTTACAAAAAAAAAAAAAAAAGTTAAAAGTTCTATTCCAATAAAGGAGTTGTTGTTTTTTATTGTGCTTATAACTGTTTTCATTTATTTCTTGATGATTCCCATTTATAGTTTTTCAAGTCAAAGAAATAAAATAATAAAACTAATGAGGCCTGTATGCTTCTTGAAGACTATCAGCACGCTATATTATATTTGCATATTAATAATTTTTCAACATAAGAGATTTCAAACTTTAAAGTACTCGCAAAAATCTACCCACATCATATGGTGAGATAAAAACAAAATTCTCTATCTCAAGAACACTGTGAAAGACCAGTTTTAACATCCGACCCTTAAGAAGCATGTGTTTTATCAAACAATGAATTAATCACGAGCATGCTAGTATCTTGCTTTTATAACAGAAAAACGAGGAATTATTTTATGTTCATGCTTGCAAATATTTCAAGTTTTCTTTAATATTTTTTTTCCTCATAGCAAAATGGCAACACTGATTACAACAACATTTGGAGAAAACGCAATAGAGGGACAATATAAATTGATCTTTACTTGAAATCGAACGTTTATTATACAAAAAGTTGTTAAGTGATAGAACATTTAAAACAGCAGCTCTAGACCTGAAAGAGGTTTAGTTGTGAAAAACACTGTGAAAGGCCAGTTTTAACGTCCGATAAGAAACCAGCAAAACGCGTGTGTTTTGATAAAAACAAAACAGACATCAAAGATAAAAAATATTAGAGATTAAACAAATAGAATTTGTTTTAAATTTTAACCTAAAAAATAACAACAACAATAATGCAAGAAATTATATTTCTTATCTCTTTGATATTGGGTTATGTGGGATATTATTTATACAAATCGATTCAGAGACCGGCCAACTATCCACCAGGTAATTTTGAGTTGATAATTAATCAAAGAAACAATTTCATTCTTGAAATGGAAGTTTTTCTAAAGTTTGAATTGTATAAGTTTAATTATTATGTATGTTAAAATATTTTGTACAAGTGTAGTTAATTTTCAAAGATTTTTTCCATACGAATTGTTTTACCAAAATTTAATGAATATGGAATATGGAGTATCGAAATATGGAAGTGAACAAATATTTTTTGAAAAACGAATGACCTCAGGCTCAGTGTATAAATTCAGAAATAGTTAAAATTGATTTTTAAATGTTTATCTACACATAAGTTGTAAGCAGTTTTTTTTTTTTTTTAATAACTAGAGGCAGGAGCCTCTCTCTTTTCGACTATTATACGAAAACGTGCAAAAGTTGTTATCTTAAAATTACTACTTGAAACCAAATTCATTAAATTAAGGAAAAAAAAAGTATTGTGCGTTTACGAAAGACAGCTATAGCTAATATGTATACGAGTATTAGTAACATAGTGCTGTCGAAAAAACGCAAATGATAAAATAGTATTAGACATTTTGCCCACCAAACATTCGGGTCTGTTATGTAAACTAACCGTCTAATTCATAAAAATTATAACAGGTTTATAAAGCTCTTATTTGACAGATTTTCCATACAAATATGTCAAATAACAGTCTTATAAGCCTGTTATAATTTTTATGAATTTACCCCCTAGTAATTTCACAAATTAGAAATTTTTAAAAACAAGCAAATAGTGATTTGATGTTCTCCACTCGATTTGGCCACAAAATCAATATGTTTGAGCCCCAAAGTCAGCTCGAACACAGAAAAACAACAAATAAATATATAAAATTGAAATATAATCAATGAGAATATTAAAATATTTATTTAAAAAGGTTTTTCAAAAAAAAATTTCATTTATACTACGAACAAAAATGTATACAAATTAAATTTTTTTTAACTAACGCCGGTATTCATAAAAATTAATATGTTACTGAGATACGTTTTTTGAAAAAAAAAATTATATATTTTTGCTCTAAAACGTTTCTCAGCAACATTTAAAATTTTATGAATACTGGCGTTAATTTTTATGCTCCAGCTGGAAGTACTTGGGAACATGAATTTGTATTTTTTAGTCAGAGTTTGTAGTTAGTGATTGCTACTAATTATTAAATATTAAAAATAATAACAAACAAATAATAGTTCATTATTTGCCTTAAAATCAGAGTAAATTTTCAAAAAACCAAAATGTTTAAAGCTGTTTTCTGTCCTTTTAAGTTCTCAGCATATCTACATACATATGTATATGCCGCCGACATCTCGTTGGTGCCAATTCGTCAGTAGACTTGAAAACACTTATGAAAATATATTCAAAAATGCTGCTTTATATTCTCTTATTTATAAACAGTTAATGAGAATTCCAAAAATGTAATACTACCATTTCACAGAAAAAAGGAATACAGCTCAATCGTTGTATGAAATAATAGAACATGAAGTATTCAATATTTGTTTCTATTCAACCCATTTTTTATTGAATATTGTGATTTTCTTGAGCTGAAGGTCTTTTTTAGTATACATATATATTTTTTGTATTGTTTTGGACGACTTTAGTCATTCAACATTCCATGTTTGATGTGAAAATCGATTTAGCATTTTTTATAAATATATTTTTGTAAACATTGTTATATACATACATACATAAATATATTTTGCACACACCTACTTCTCATATAAATATCAGTCTAAGATTTTAGGCGGTTCTTTGTGTAAAAATCCAAAACTTTGTGAAAAATCTGCCAAACATTTTCAACATTTTTCACATGAAATTCTGTTGAAACATTTACAATTTTTCATAAAAGTTTTAGACGATTTTTCGTATTGAATATCCAATGTTTGATGTGAAAATCGATTTAGCATCTTTTATAAATATATTTTTGCACACAATGGCTCCATAAAATTTTGACCAAAATTAAAAATATGGCTGAAATTTTAGGTAGCTTTACAGTTTATTTTTGCAAGAAAATCATTTCAAAATTTATTGAAATTTTTTCTGTACATATGTATGTATGTATGTATGTATCTTTGGTTAACCTTTAGCTTTTCGTTGCATTTTTTAATTTCCATCACTTTTTATATTTTCCATATTTTCGTATTCCATATTATTTTTGTATAATTATTTATTTTTCAATTGTTATTGTCTTGGGCGGTTTATAATGGAACCGTTACGTACGTACATACACTCATATGTAGTATGTACATAAATACATATGTATTCTGATTTCATCAGCTTGTCTTCATTTTAAATGCAAATTTTGTTTTATTTGATTGATTTGGCTGACAAATTGATATGACCAATTGAGCACATTGAAATGTGCACACACGCCCGTTTTCCGAAAACGAAGACACAACTTGCCAAACTGTCAAACACAACAAATGTTTCTGACAAGATTTTTGAATAAAAACTTTTATGCTAATATGCACAACGATTAATTATGCATTTGCGACATATTATTTTCATTGAAAAAGTGTTTTACTAGCGTTTACATGTGTACATGTGTATAAAGGTAACACAATCCTAACGAATGCACAATGGGAGATTTCGGGGAAAAATATTATTTAATATATTTTTGAATGTTCATAGGCAGATTTTAGTCTGTGTTTATTGTTATGAGATAATTAAAAATAGAAAAAAAAGTATTAAAAACGGCTTACACACATTCAAAACTTTTAATTATTAATTAAATTCAATATTTCGATATCACAATGGATGTCTTCTTCAGGAATGTTTTGGTGTTTTTTCAAAAAAAAAAATTTTTTTTTTAAAAAACACCACCAAAACAAACTTTCCTGAAGAAGATATCCATTGTGATATCGAAATATTGAATTTAATAAATATTAAAAAAAAGGGACCTAAGGCTAAGGCTCGAATAATTAAAATACTGAACAACAAAGGTCGAAAAATTAGCATCAAAACACATTCAAAACCTTAAAGCAGTAGACGAAATATGCAGCTTCTATAATGCAACCACTTTGACTTTCTCTTTATTTACAGGTCCCGATTTTGTGCCCTGGGTGGGCAACACCATACAATTGCGCAAAGATGCTGTTGCTTCTGGCGGACAACACAAAGCTTTTGAAAAATGGCATAAAAAATACAACTCAAATTTATTGGGTCTGAAATTGGGACGAGATTTGGTAGTGGTAGCCTCTTCATATACCCTGGTCAGAGATGTATATTTGCAAGAAGTTTTTGAGGGCCGACCCGATACATTCTTTTTGCGTTTACGCACTATGGGCACACGCAAAGGCATTACCTGTACCGATGGCCAGTTGTGGTATGAACATCGTACATTTTCTATGAAACAAATGCGTCACGTTGGCTATGGACGCTCACAGATGGAACAACATGTGGAAAAGGAAACAGATAGCTTGCTCCAGTTTATAGTGGATTTACAAGCCCAGCCAGTGTGGCCAGGTTCGTTCTTAGCTCAAAGTGTCATAAACGTATTGTGGTCCATAACAGCCGGAAAACGTTTTAAGCGCGATGACAAACGTCTGGTAAAACTTTTGGATTTGATGAATCGCAGATCAAAAGTTTTTGATATGTCGGGTGGTGTTCTGACACAGTTTCCCTGGTTGAGATTTGTGGCGCCGGATAGATCTGGCTACAATTTGATCAGGCAGTTGAATAAAGAGCTGCATAACTTTTTTATGGAAACTATAAACGAACACAAGGAGACTTTGACCAAAGAAAATTCAGATAATGATTTCATTTACGCCTACTTAAATGAAATGCAACAGGATCAGCATAATGAAAATTATACATTCAACGAGACCCAATTGACCATGACAATTTTAGATTTCTTTATAGCTGGTTCTCAGACCACCAGTACTACCATCGATTTGGCTTTAATGACTTTGGCCTTGCGGCCTGAACTACAAAAAGCGATTTATGACGAAATAATGGCAAATATGAAAGACACCCTGTTTCCTAATTTAAGCTCAAAGTCCTTTTATCCCTATATGGAAGCCTTTATCATGGAAGTACAAAGATTTTATCATGTAACACCCATAGCTGGACCAAGAAGAGCGTTATCGGATACAAAATTAGGCGGCTACAATATACCCAAAAATACTACCATACTCATAGGTTTACATTCTGTGTTAATGGATCCGGACCACTGGAAGGATCCGCATAATTTTAGGCCCGAACGCTTCATAGATGCTGAGGGTAAAGCTTTTAAGGATGAATATTTTATGCCTTTTGGCCTGGGTCGCCGGCGCTGTTTGGGCGATGCCTTAGCCAGAGCATGTATATTTTCGATTTTAGTAAATATTTGCAAAAATTTCGAATTGCTTTTAAGTGACAAGAATGAAGATATGCCATCACAAAATCTACTGCCGGGTATAGTACTTTCACCAAAACCATATAAAATTAAATTTTTAAAAAGACACATATAAAACACATGAAAAAAATTATGACATACAGCTTGAAACCAGTATTTCCGATATCAATAAATATTCTTTGAATAAAGAACGAAAATAGTTTTGTGATCATTTTGAGTTCAAATATGGAAGTAAGTTAAAAATTTTGTAATTTAGTAATCAGGTTTGCTAAAAATTATTTATTCATTAATTATAATTTATACGCAAAATTGTATTCAAAAAAATTCTGTAAGAGGATAAATCAGTTTGAATGTCACTATATACAATTAATAAGGTAGCCTCATTAGCTGAACCGTTAGTCAGCTGACTTCGCAAAATTGTAAAGAGAATACAGAGACAAAAGGCAGCCAAAGGGAGATAGCAAATCAACGTAAGCTCTGTTCATCTCTTTTCTGTAAATGCTGTGAAGTTTGAGGCAAAGACAAAAGCAAAATATAGGTTTTTTTTTTTAAGTTGTTCTTATTATAGGGAAGAGGTTACCTTATAAGTTGCATCATGATACATACCATGTGAATGAAAACACATATTTTCTCAGAATGTATCTCACCCTCAACTCTAACGAAAGCTAGCTTGTATTAAAGAATAGCGAAAAATTAAAAGTGCACGTCTGCACTTATGGCCACAGTGGCTCCTCGACTAGAGACGACTACTTTATTTGAACTATTTGAATTTTGGACAAGTATTAATACATAGTATAGCAGTCTGAACTCTCCTTTATAAAGATTTTTATTGTGAAATTCGTACCTATTATAGCTATGTGGTTGTCATGGTATGTTTATATGCAGTTAAATTTAATTTAAAAAAAATACTTGAATGGCCACACTTTTACCTACATACATAAGTACGCTAGATCTGCCCAACTAACGATAGCCACGCTGTTCGATAGTTTTTCTCAAGCTATCGATAGTTAGACCACTGCTAAATTTATTTCGGTGCCGAAGCCGAATCGTAACAATAATTACATTTTTATTTAATTGTGTATGGCCGGGATCTCAGGAAATTTCACCTAAACAAGCTAAAACAATTTTTTTGTGCCAAAAAATTAATCTAATGAGAAAAAGGTTCATTGCGAGTCAAAATATATTTTTCTGACATCGGTCTACATACAGTGGACGTCCAATAATACGCACTTTGGTTTTCACGAATTTCCAATAAAACGAAAGGGTTTTTGTATTCTTTTCTTTTAAATATTCAAAAATTAATCTTATTATTTATTTGATGAAAGAGCCAATTGAAATTTATTGTTTTAGGTCTAAAAATAGACCTCATTAATTGTTTTCCGACTATTTCAGCCGTCTATATGCCGCCGATATTTCGTTAATGCTACTCAACTCATCAGTAGTTATGATAAGGTCTGGAATTAAAATATTTTTTTTAAGTCTAAATATATTTTAAACTATTTGAAAACGTTTCATGTTAAATAAAATTAAGAGAGAAATTTGGTCTAACGATATGAATTTTCCAACATTACGAAAAGATATAAAATTATAGATATAATTCGTACTATTGGTCATCCATTGTATTGGAAAAAGCATATCTGATGTTGAAAAAATTAAACTAATCCACTTGTTTTAAAATTTATCGATATGTGTCTAACAACTTTGCCATATATAATGATATATTGGCGGCGAAATTAAAATCTCGCCTCTTTATTTAAATCGCCCTCAGATCAAAGGCGAATCAAGTATAGGTGGTCGCAATTCAATTCGCTTCAACATTTTCTCTCGAGACGTCATAAGTTTTGTTGTCGTTTGCTATCAGCTTTGACAACTCAGAAGATAAAATTGTGGACAAATGTAGAAGCGAATTGGGATGCGGGCAGCTGTAATGGATTCGCCTTGCTCAGACCTATTTTATTAACTTTGCTTTTAACATTCTAATACCCGTATTCATAAAAAATATTTCAGGTTTATAAAGCTCTTATTTGGCAAATTTGTATGGAAAATTTGTCACATAAGAGTTTAATAAACCTAAAATACCTATTTATTATGAATAAGACCCTAATTGATTATTCTATCTATCTATTCTATAGATCAGGGATGCCCACGGCCTATACGCTTGGTACGCTTTTGTTTTTGTAAAACCGCGAAGCATTGGCTGAGCATTCTAATATGTATACACAACTCTTTGCATGAAATACACACATACACACATATCCCAAGTTCAAAGCAACAACACTTTCATATGCACAGCAATAAGAACGCAGGCTTTGTTGGTACACATTGGTGCCAAGCGTAAATTTTGTTGTTTTTTGTTTTTTTGTTTTCATGATTTTGTTGTTTTTTTTTTGCTGATTTCGTGAGTATGAAACACTTGAAGAAATCATTTTTTGTTATGAGTTTATTCCTGTTTTTCTTTGAGTGCGTCAATAAAGTGTATACGTATTGGTGTTTACGCTTCCATAAGAAGATTTTGGGCACCTCTGCTATAGATAGTCCTCAAAACTAAAACTATCGATAGTGTTATCGATAGCTTTGCAGCTCTAATTAATAAGCTACTTTGATAATCTTACCTCATAATGGATCCCTCTACGAGAGTGAGTGAATGTATGCAGACATATCCATACATATATGCATGTAAACATGTAGGTAGGTAGTATGTTGCTTTTGCCATATTTGTCAGTCGCAAATTTGGTGTTGATATTTACATATTTTTGTTAAAATGTTAATAAGCCACACAACAATTTTAAATATATACATACATATCTATGCACACATATACAAAAGAACGTATGCATACATATGTACCTACATATGTAGGTACATATGTATGTATTTTACTAATTTCACTTTTTTTGTAGGACTCCTCAACTGAAGGTGTCTCAACTTTATATTGCACAATTAAGATAAGCCGAGTGCACTAATTTTTCACATTTTCACTTAAATTTTAATTAGCCACACGATAATTTTAAATGCGTATGTAAATACAGTATTTATCGGATATAAGAACATCTCATATAAGAACAAAACGCTTATAAGAAACATTTGCAAAAACACCATATCGTTTTACTGTTTTTTCTAACAAAAAAAGTTTCATATAAGAAAAACGCTTATAAGAAAAAAACTGATAAAAGAACATTTTTCTTGAACACCAAAACCACAAAATGTATAGAAAAAGATTTTATACCTATAAGAAATTTTCAGGGGCAACACTGAATTTATGTAGTTTGCATGGACAACTCAGTTTTCTGACAGTTTTACAGCAACAACAACGTTTTTTTTTTTTACTTTTAGTGCTCATGAGAAGTTTTTGTTTCTTGCGTCGTAAATAAATAAATAAATAGTACAAAATGAATTATGTATGTACATGTATTTACTACATATAATTTTTTTTTCAAATTGAAGTTGTCTAGTTTTTTTATATTTATTTACTAAAGGGGTTAATGAAATAAAATTTGATTTGTTTTGTTTTATTTTATTTTTCTATTTACATACATACACCTACGTATATACATAAAAAGGTAAAAAGCTCGTACATATATTCATATAAGAAACAAATGTCTTATGGCCATAGCTACTTATATAAGAAATAAGTTTCTTATATAAAATAATTGTATATAAGAAAGAAACGCTTATAAGAAAGTTTTTTCGTGGATTTTTCAAGTTTCTTATATCCGATAAATACTGTACATCTGTAATTCACTAATTTCACTTCACTTCGGCTGCAAGAACACTTTTCAACTTTATTGTACTCTTCATCAACTGCGATTAACCGACTGCACGTGCCAAATGTAAACAAAAGAAAATAACAGTAAACAGTAAAATAGAAAGATCACAATCAGCGTGACCGCTGAGTGTTTTCAAGAAGTAGCTAAAAGGGGATTTGATTTTTAAGGAAACCATGATTTACGAACTAATAGGTAGTTTAAGTTAAAACGCGATTCATGAAAACAAACTACATATTGCAAAAAGTCTGAAGAGAAATTTTTAATAATTTCTATGCTGATACTAGAATTTAAAAATCAAGAGTTAAACATCATTTTAGATTATATACCTACGTATGTATGTATGTGTGTATAAACTTTCTTGATACTCTTGTTTACATGTTGTCAGGACCATGATACAACTAATAAGGTAAGAAAAAAAAAAATGTCACCATAACCATAAATAATTAAAAAAAAAAAAATTAATAAAACAATGAATGCCGTTCAGAATTTTGGTTGCCACACAAAATTAAAAATGTTGCCCTTTGCTGTGGAAACGAAAACGGCATAAAATAAATGGCCATATCCTTATAAAGGTTCAAAGTGGTTACTAAAAGTGGCAAAACGGTCAGAAAGGTGGCAAATTGATACCTTAGTAGCCTTGAACATTTTAAAAATGTTCTCTTATAAAAAAAAAACGCATAAAAATGAGCATATGTGTGTGTGTGCCACTGCGTACATACATACAGCTGCGAACATTAAAATAGCAGTGCCATCATATTTCATGACTTCTTTAAACATGTTGATCACTACAATTTTACCACAAAAACAAAATTTTGTTTATGTTCTGAATAAGTAAAATCGTACCATAAGCTCGATAAAATAATTATCAATTTTCACTTCGCTCTACAATACAAGGGGTCACGGGTACAAGTCTCAATTCAAAAATATTTCTTAAGGGCCTTTTACCTACTACATACTTTTAATGAACACAGTAGACTATGACTTCAAATTTTATGTTATTATGTCTTCTCTCCATGATACAACTAATAAGTTTGCCTGATCAGCTGAACGGTTAATCATCTGACATACAGAGATGTGAGGCAGCCAAATCGAAATGGAAAATGCATTCCAGGCTACAAACTTAATGAAGAGCTCTCTTTTCTCATTCGCTGGCAGAATCAAAAATTGTTAATTTTTTTATTTGAAGTGTTCATGACGAAAAAGAGAGCAATTTTTTCTCTAATAATATTTTTTTCAAGCACTGCCCCGTACCACACCTCCTTAAGGGACTTACAAAAACAATTTTTTAAATCGCACGCCTCGGAAATGACTCTTTTGATTGTCGTAGTGGAATTTGAAGCCATCGAAAACTTGATGGCACAATATCTTGCAAATATGTACATATGTATTATATCTGCTGGTTTTAAATCAAATAAACAACCCATAAACCTAGTACATCATACCTAATTAAATGGCTACAACTAAAATATGTATGTATGTATGTACATTCCAGGACAACAATTACTCAGACAATTTCCGCAGTAAAACAGAAAACAAAAACATGAAAACAATTTGTTACGTGAAAGCAAAAAGATGTTAACAAGTAAGTATTAATACAATAATGCAAACATTAATAAACATTAGTTACTAAACCTGAAACTTTTTCATCATTGCTGACATTTAACTTCTGATTCACAATCATTTAGTTAGCCAACAGCTAATTCAAATCCATAAGAAATAACATTGCCTAAGCCCTTGTCAATAGATAATTGTGCTCTCATTCGAATAAGACTAGTTCGAATACATTTTTTAGTTTTCGTACGAATGAACAAACTTGTTTAATTCACTGCCTGCTTTTTTAAATGCGCACGAACTTTTCATTCTCATAGTTGCCCCCCCATTTACACACGCAAGTGCAAGTAACCCAATACATTGACATATTTTTTTTTTTTACTAATACCATCATACTTCTACAAGTTGTGAGCTCGCTTGCATGATATATATTCTGATTGCCAGTAAAATAACGAAAAGCAAAAACAGTCTTACCGTATACGGCTTATATTTTGATTTTAATAGATAACTGACAAGGAATGATTTTTAGTACATTATTATTTGATATTATTATTACATACCGAAAAATAAGATAAAATATAAAAAAGTTGAAGTAAAATATGGCTTTTATTGATTTGTAATATAAATTTACTATTTATTTGATAAAAAAAGCTATTCGTATAATTTGCTTTCCCATACAGTACCTGTGACAATACTTTGATAACCCAGCGATTAAAAAGAGATGTAGACATACAAAAACAGAATAACAAATAGACAAAAAAGGCAAAAACTAGTGATTTTTAAATATAAAAAATAATGGAACAATGATTTTGTAGTCTTTTTTCCGCATAATTTTCCGTTTTATTATTATTGTTTTCATATAATTCTTTTATTTTGCAAAGTAAAGCAATTTTTTGTTTAATACTAAACGTAATAGCATTTTTGTGGTTTGTTTCAAACACATGCAGTACTATGGGTATAATATACTATTATTATTTAATTGAAAAACACTTTTTTTAAGCTGCCTTTGTCATTTAAATAATGTTTAATCAATTTGAATTTGCAAGTAAAGTTTTTATATGAAACGAAAATAAATATTATTGAATTTAAATTACTTATTATGCCACCGTATTTACTTATTTATTTTCTTAATGAAAATAATGTAGTATATTTTTATTTGCATAGCAATTGCACCACATTTCATTAAAAACTATCAGTACAGTATTTTTCTATTCAGAATTGAATAATCATCGTCTTGTAACCAAAAGAGTATATCGTTGGTATAATGTAGAAGGCCGAATCGACGTAACTAACTTGTTCTTGAACTTGTTCCACAGTGTAATTGAACTGAAGTTAGTTTAGAAGTTAGGAAAACATTATGATTTCTAAAATTCGTAACAATATACTAAAAATAAAAAAGCAACTGTAGTTAACTCTGATTTATAAATGTTTTATTTTTCCATAATTATTTTTTCGTTTCTTCAAACGTACACAAACACTCCCTACTTTCCCTTTTTCTGCCTCCTTTCCCTATTTTCCTAGTTCCGGTAAAATGCAATTCATATGTAGGAGTCCAAGTTAAATTTTTTTCCATAATTAGTTTTGTTTGGTTTTGTCCGCAAATACTCTCTATTTTCCCAGTTTCGGTACAATACAATGTATGTATGTATGTATATGTGGGGGTCATCTCCTGAGTACGGTGATACATAAAAAAAACAGATTATCTACCACAAATTTGTTGAGCATAAATGTTCGCTCTCTGATTTACTCGTTTAAATCAAGGCAACTCCATACCAGGCAGCCTTGCGAGCTCAGCTGACTACTGCTTCTAGCTTGAAGAACTGTCAAAATATACAACACAAACACACATACGCGAACAAACGGGTGACAGAAGTTCAAGATTACTACCAACAAAATAACGGGTTATCCATTTCGTGGTTTCAAAAGTATAGGACTGGAATTCGACATCTGTCAAACTAAGTTGTTAAACCAATTTTTTTCTTCTCAGTTACATGAAGTGTGATATCGATATCTGTCACTGCTCGTATTTCGAATAATTTATCAATATGTTTTTTCTTTATGTTTCAATCAAATTTCTATTTATTTTTAAGAGAGTTCTGCGAAACAATACAAATCTTCTTTTATCATAACTTAATCTGTTGAGAAATATGCATAGATATTTATTTTTCCATACACGTGTTTATACGATTTCTTGTATTTTAGAAGATGTAATGGAAAGTCATAAGCTTTGAGAGCCTTCACAGGTTTTCTTCTTATAAACGTTTATAAAATTTATTAAGTGAGTATATTACACACTTATCATACATATACTAGAATGGAAATTTAAATGCCTTTTCGTTTACAAAAACACCGAGTTCTTGGCCATTATATACTCGATTTCGGTGGTCCAAGGATTTTTAAATGCACGCCATTCGCTTTGTAGCTGTATGAAGCTATTGTCCTTACAACGAAATCGATAAACCTGTGTGGTGACTTTTTCGGCCACCTGCAACACCATTTTGTGGGATTCAGCCAAAGCGGGTATGTCCTCGGGATGAAAATATTCATAAAAACTACTGCCTAAAATTTCTTGTGGCAAAAATCCCACCGCTAAAGTTGCTCTAGAAGTATTTAAAGTCAAGCTTGAAAAAAAGAAAAAGATGTGAGTATTTCACCATCAAAACCAACCTCTGATCGATGAACAGAAATTTGCCATCCACTGAGTGACGTGAGAGAAAATTAACATGCCGAACATTGGGATGATTATCCAACGAGGAGGAGGTTTGATCTTCCATAACATTTGAGGGTATGCGGCCAATAGCTACTAAGCAGGAAAGATTTGTTATTTGATCTTCGCTGTCTGCATCTTGATTTTCCTCTTTAATAGGAGCCCAAGACTTTAAGTAACCTGTGCACTGTATTACCCGATATTTCTCATCCATGCTAAGCTTAGATTTCCGCTTTGTGGAACTGCGTGAACTTGACGATGTATCAGATTCTTCTTTGATTTGACTGTTACTGGCGGCTTTTAGTTTCATGCGACAGAAGAAGGATCTTCTGGCACCCGGACACAAACGGCATAAACTCTGTGGTATATCGGTTTTAACTGGAAGCATGGCTGCAATGAAATGAATGCTCTTTCTTAATTGATCTTATTGATGTTTTTTACAAAGAACTTACTTTTGGCATCTATTAATCGCTCTCTCGGACAAGGATCTAAGGATGACAATTGTTCTTTGACCTTAGCCACATCTTTCGGATGTAACACATCAAACCAACTTTGACCCAAAAGATCGGTTTGTGTGTAATTTAAAACATTTGACACCGATTCGGAGACATACAGTATACGCCCTCGATCACAACCCACAACAAAGAGAAAACCTTCTGCTGCCTGCAGTATTAACATTTTTAATTCTTGATCGGAAAGAAATGTTGGTCTACAGTCTCCGCCACTGTAGGCATGTACCGCACCTCGTATGCTGCGCAAATGTTGCACTGCCATGCGCAACACAGTCAATTTGTCCAATTTCCGATGCATGGCATAGCACATCGGTATCATGGAGGACAATTCATTGATATAAGTGTTCATTTTGTCCCGCCGTCGTTTTTCAATTTCACTGTGATTTTGTCTAAAACAAATTTGGGCGCAATTTGATAACATCAATTTTATTAATGTAAGTAAACTCATTAATATCATGGATTTATTTTTATTTGATTTTAAGCTATATTATATGTAGTATGTTATTAATTGCAGTTTGCATTTATTGAGGCAAATAGAGACGTGTAACTAAGACAAGCTGGGGGACATCTAGCTGTTGCGTCTTGAGCTCCAACTCGTATTAATGAAAGCATGCTATTGCAAAAGCGACAGGTTCATTTTATGCACAGTTCATTTTTCTAACGAAAATGGGAACTTTTCAACAAAACCAGGATCAAGCCGATTGAGAGAATATCTTGTAGGAAATTTTTAATTAAGTTTGGAAAGCGGAAAAATTTTAATTTTTTACTTATTGCAACATTTCATAGACTCAAATTTCTCCCATAAATACAAACATTTATGGCATGAGTGTCGCTTTAGAAACATGAGCCACTGAGCTCAAGGACGAGTGCTGACCAGAAGTGTGGCAGCTTCGAAACAGCTAAATGTCTTCTTTGTTTCTCAATTAATAGCAATCAAAGAACTTGAGCCCGATAAACTTATTAAAAAATAATTATATGTATGTATGTATGTAGATATAAGAAAAAGTTCGAATAATAAAAATTAATTAATTTTATATTTAGTCCAAACCAACAACAATTTTGTAAAACATATACTATTATATTTTATATATATTATATATTATTATTGTTTTCCGTTTAAATTATGGCATTGTATTGTGATTTACAAACGCACGCTTCGATGTTTTTGATATATCGGCGTGATTTTGATATATCCTCAAGCTTAATGCTATCGAAAAATCGATGACACAATAATGGCAAATTTTTATCCATACAAATCGCTATCCGGCCTGTTAATGTAGGTGCAAATGAATGTGTGATACATAAATACAGACATATGACAGACATTGCCGGTAGTTTTCCTCAAAACTTCACTCTCTATCCGCTTACAAAATGTGTACATATGTAAACATACATACATATGTATGTATGTGGGTATGTGTATATTTTTATCTCTTAACTAGGTATTGAATATTTTCACTCACTTTCGATTTTCATCTGAAGTTCTAGCCAATTTTTCCTCATCAAATGTCTCATCCTCCAACTCCTCCAATGTTTCACTAGACGAATGAAAAAGAAACATTTTCTTTATTCAATCCAACTATTTAAACGATTAAATAAAGTAAACTAATAAGAATAAATGAAAATCACAACTATGCAATGCTCGTATATATAATCAATCAACGATTCGTATTTTAAGATGGTTAAATATAAAATGAGATGTTGTGGTGGTTGGAATACATATAGACTATGTACATATGTATGTAAGTACGAAGATTAAACTTGTGTTTTGTTTGTTGCAGGAAAAAACACCCCTTTTTTATTATTATTATTATTACAGCATCTTTTCCTTTAGCCAACATACCAAAATTCCATAGATTCGAATGCCTTATGCCCTGTTTCTATTAGATTTAGGAAAAGCCACGATTTTTGTAGATAATTTGATTTCTTCTATTCAATTTTTCGTATCGTACTTGCAGATACTTGAAGCGTGTAAGTGTAAATAAAAATAAACTTTTGACAAGTTGTTGCGCTATTTGTTCTATCTACTCTTGAGTTTTGTGTTTTTCTTATTATTCGTATTTTGCAATACAAGTTTGCAATTTTCAATTGCCTTGTTTTTCGCTGTAAAGAAAAGCTTTACAAGCTTTTTCTCCACATTTACAGAGCCCAGCAAGCACAACTTGGCACTTCGGGAATGAAACGGTCATACTTTTAAACTCCAACTTTATTCTTATGACGTTTTTTTTTTGTTCTACAATAATTGTTAATCATAAATAATAATTTATAAAATTAAACTTGAATTAAATTAGGAATTTAGAATATTAAAATGCCTTAAAGCAAACTTCGAATAATAAAATAAAATTCATTTTCAATATTGTCTTGCAAAATTATTGAGTACAGAAGAGTATTGTTTGGTTTTTTTTCTACTTATTTATAGTTATGGCATTTTTTATCTTAACCGCGTCATGCAAAAATTTGAAACAAATGCGTAAGATTTTTTTGGAAGGAACATACCGTTAATGTTATTAGTTATGCTAGCGATGTTCATTTGAAAATAATAATGTTTCATATATTTCAGGTCCATCCTGGACCCCGGGCCATTATTAACAAATTTAAATAAAATTTCTTCGTGTAGTTTCACTTTTGTTTAGTAGAACAAAATATTGGACAATAAGTTAAAAATAAATACAATTTCTTTTTTGTTATTCCATAGATTACAAAACTATCAGGCCTATTTTGTAAATCAAACTGGTTTAAAAAAAAAAAAATTAAAAATATAACAAAATATTCTATTTGGCAAAATAGAAAATCAAGTCTTTAATATAAGAAATAAATAAATAAATATATTTTAAATAAAAATTAGAAAAACTCTTTTTGGTGGTAAACTATATTTATTTTAAGTATGCAAACTAGTCTCAGATAACACCAAAAATAAAATCGTTGTGAATAAGAGACAACCTAAAAACATGGCCATGCTTTTACATCAATATTATAAGCAAAATATTCAAAGTCACTTATATATATCTAGTTAAAATCAGTCATGCAAGTACATAAGTATGTATCAAATATTATATGAGAATATCAAATCTTATTTAGTCTTAATGACTTGTAGGTAGTAATTAGATAGATAATTGCAGTATTACATGCAATACGCTTTTTCTTTTCTTGCTTGTATGTTCACAAAAAAATTAAAATATATTAATTTCGTATCAACTGCGAATGTGAGTAATAGAAATAGAAACGGTTGTACACATATTTTACTTCAAGTTTGTATATTTGAAATGGTGCGTGAGACACTTAATATTAAGTGTATCCTGGTTTGGTGTGAACAAAACAATAGAGGTGATGAATTACAGCATGAGAAATAGTAATAAAATCAATTTATAAACCTTAATTTTATAAATTTTACCTTGTGCAACATACATACATTATATAAAAAAGTCCCGCTTTTTCTCAATTCATTAAAATTTATATTTACTTATGACATATAGATGTCGCCGCTGAGTTCAGCTACATGTGTTGGCAACGCCAATTTATACAAATTAAAACAGCTGGCATCGTACGGTAAGAAATAAACAAATTGTGTTCTATTATATTTTTATAAATTGTAAGTCGATGGAAAATGTCTTCAGAGTATGATAAAGTTAAAATTGGAAAATTGGTTTTAAAGGGTGAAAAACACAAGTATGTATTTTCTATAATGCAGTGTAATAAACAATCCCTATGTCTATCATTGGGAAAGACAGAAGGTATCACTCCTGAAATTCTCTAGGCAAGATGCACCTTGCTGCTGAGGAACTGCAATTAATATACGTACATAAAATACTAACAAGACAAAAATCTATTTTGATAGTTCCTAACTTTTTTTTAATGAAATACTAAAGGTATAATTTGTGCTTCTAACTACTTGCAGAAAAAGTAAAAAGCGTAAAAAAGATAAAAAAGAAAGAGACGAGTCTCACAAAAAATGCAAGACACAAGTGGACGAAGATGCTTTAAAACATGGCGGCTGGTGGCAGGCAAAAATGGCCAACGATATTATCGGGCCGGTTGCTATACAATTCGGTGAACGCAGTTATGTTAAAGCATTGGACAATGGCTTGTTTACTTTGGGACCACCACATCGTGATGGTGAGGGTCCAGATCCCGAAGAAATTTTTACTGCGTTTCCTGTCAACGAGCGTAAGGTGACTTTCAAATCGGGTTATGGCAAGTATTTAAAAATTGAAAAAGATGGCATGGTTACGGGCCGTTCAGAGGCTGTCGGCAGCATGGAGCAATGGGAACCTGTTTTTGAAAACGGAAGAATGGCTTTGCTATCAGAGCTGGGATTTTTCATGTGCATAGACCCTGAAGATGATGCCTGCGTTGCATTACGCAAGAAAGTAACAGACTTGGAAATTTGTAAAGTACGCAGTAACGCGGTAAAAGAATGTGTGACTGATGAGGAGCCAACAGAAGAAAAGGGTGATTTGGCAGTAGTGGAGAAAAATTTCGTGTAAGTTTAATTCCATTTTAATGGGGTTTTCTCAAATTAACAACTGCAACTATCTTTTTTTAGCAAAAAATTCCAAAAGTTCCAGGACAAGAAATTACGTATTAATAAAAATGACGTTAAAGAATTGGAGACGGCAAAAGAAAAAGGAACATTGCATGAGGCTTTGTTAGATCGAAGGAGTAAAATGAAAGCTGACCGTTATTGCAAATAAAACAAGCTCCCAAGCAATAAAAGAAAAATTAATCAATTTGTAGTTCTTCACTTAACAACTTTGAAATATTTACTAATTTTATTAAAAGTTCTATCAAGTCAGATTGATGTGTAGTTTCTACACCACAAGCAAGCGAATTGTCTTAAAAACTTGTATAGAAATTACTAAAAAAAAAATTAACGTACGGGGTCTTAAAGACAAATTAACTGAATTTAAACTTTACTGTTAAATTTTTAGGTGGTTTCATACAAATTTTCAAAAATTAGTTATTGAATATCGCTTTGCTGGAAATTAATGGATACTTGACAACATAGGAGTCGTGCTGAAAATTGATTATAAAATGTGTACTCTTGAAGTCAGCATAAAACATAATTTTTTTACGCAACATTGTGGAATGCTGCTGCTTTTTTGTAAATAGAACATTTAACTTGACCTGCGATCTATTTATCAATACCCTAATAGCTCACACATTCTATTGTTATTGCAGTCACAGCAAGTCAACATCGAAAAAACTTAACTTCTCTACTCCACTTCGACAATTTCTTCACCTAAGAGCTAGATGAAGTCTATTTATTAATCAGCTACAATTGTTGTTAGCGATAAAACAAGCGACAAATTTTTTAGGTCGTCTCAACGACCATTAGAACAAGGAGGAAATATGTGAATAATCTTGCACCTGCAAGAATAATTTTTTATTGCAGTTTTTCTTCATAATTAGCACAACAAATGTTATTCCGTTTTATTCTTCCTTTCGGAAAATAGTATATATGTATAAATTACAAGGGCCTGTGAATAATGTTATCACTGCACTAAATGAAATAGATGTGAGTGCTATAAGAAGTTGCATTCAATTGATTTTAACCAAACTGGATATTATCCTGTAATTCGATTCAATAAAAAACTTTTGACTGTGTATGGTTTTATCATAGTAACTCGCTCGAGAAGTTATTTTTTCAAATAGAATTACTGATTTCAAAACTAAACAAAATTGGATTTTTTTTTTAGAACAAATTTGCCGGAATTTGGCCATTCCAAATTTGGGGCCAAATTCCAGCATTCGTATTCAAATGAGCTCGATAATGTAAAACAAAATAAGCATAAACATAGTATTCGATTACTATGGCCGGAATTTGGAACCAGAACTTCACACATTGTGACACAAAAAAGTGATGACTTGAGCTGGGCTATAAATTAGATGTTTCGAACCCGCCACGCTTCTCATCAATACCTATTTTATTTATTTATTCGTAAAAAAACCCAACTGAGCTGATAGAGCCATAGAGTAAAAACGTGTAGATAAAAATATTGAAATAAAAATCACAAATAAGGACCTCAAGTTTGAAATCTTATAATAAATAATTTAATAACTACTACCATGAGACCTACACACGACAAACAATTTTGGGCTTTGCATCAAATTTTATTTATATGCATATTCTACAAGCTGCTATTTGAATGCGTTAGTTGTGAAGTCACCAACTTATTTTTAATTTATGTAACATACATATGTATATGTTTAATTACATGCAATTGAATTTTTTTCCCCCCAAATATAACTGCTTTCTTATGAGATGGGGGAAAAAGCCATCCGAAGCAAAACCTGTGATTGCATGTATTATTGTGTTTGGCAGACTATACTGTTTCCCCGATTTGTTGATGCCACTCAACTCGTCAGTAGACTTGAAAACCCAAATAAAAATTTTAAGAAAAGTGAAATATGTAGCAAACGGTTAAAATTATTTTTTGTATTGAAGATTTCAACATTTTTGATTTTCATTTTGTTCATGGGAATTATGGAATAAGTAGTTAAGTTTCAAACAAACATTTAAGATTTTTTCAAGTCTACTGATGAGTTGATTAGCACCAACGAAATGTCGTCGGCATATAGACAGCTGAAAAAGACAGAAAACATTTTAAAAAAAGGTCTATATTTTTGGACCTGAATTAATATATTTGTTTGAACATTCTTTCATATTTAAAATTATCATTTTACCGAAAATACTAGAACAAGTAGTGAACTTTCAACAGTTTTGCAAAATTTTTTTTTCGCTTATAATGACGAGTTGAGTGGCATCAACGAAATGTCGGTGACATACAAACCCGCCACAAAAACCAATTTCGATTGTAACTTAGTCCAACCCTGAAAAAGCGTTTTTAGAAAATTAAAATCGAATGAAATCTGCATTTCTCTTTAGGTGGTGGTACGAAAACTAACTAAAGTATTTTAACTGTGACTATTTTCAGTATTGTTTTGCATAAAAAATTTAATTTCCATTTTATTTATTTATAATTTTAATTTCTTATAATTTTAATAATAAAAAAAAGTGCCAAATAAATGCACAGAAAAGAATTCAGCATTAATTTGCACTGTGTATTATACATTTAACCTAGAAATAATTTTATAACCTGACAGAATGCAATAAATCGATCAGTCCCGAAAAGGATAAACAAAATCGATCGAATTGAAAGTACCCAATCTAATTACAAACACATATTTTTCCTTTTCCACAGAATTGAAATACGAAGTGCGAATGAAATTGAATATTTTAAAAACTTGTAATGCCAAGTCAATATGGCAAAAAAAACATCACATTCAGGGTTATCATAGCATTCGATTTGAAACCGACAAAAACAAATTAGCTTGGTGTCATGAAATCTTTCAGAATGCCATGCGTTTTCTGCACGATCTAGAATTTGTGTTTAGTTCGAATAAAAAACATATAACATTGGATTTCAAGATACTCAAGTAATTTGTTGTCCCATTCCCATAAGATCGTATTCTATGACATCATGGCTTATAAATAAATACCTACTCGAGCATCATAAATTCATATAAAAGAAATCGCTACTAAAAACAACGTACCAAAAAGTTTAACAGTTTTCGTACTGTTAAACTTTGCAGAATTTTTAAAATACAAGTAAACTTCTATAAAAATAAACTGTTCAAAAATCTTTCAAGTTTGCAATGATCTAGTCTCTACTTTGATTCTTACTACTTAAAAACTGCACAAGTGAAGATCAAAAAAGCATAGTTGTTTTGGGTTATTCAAATTCTACCAAGAAAAATGTAAGATACTAAATTAGCTACTTATGTACTAACTAAACTACTTTATATCAATCTAAAAAAAAATATTTTTTTTTCTGAATTATAATAGCGTACAGATTTTGCCATTTTGATAAGATCTTATCAAATTGTAATCTAGAAATATTAAAGATTGTAAACAAAACGAAATAAATAATAACAATGTTCTACGCACTTGTCAGGCGTTTACTAATAAAAAAAAAAAAAAAATAAACAACTAACGATCTGAAAAAGATAAAATTTTAAACATAAGTCTGAAAAAGAAAATATGGTGGTTCATCTGAAGCATCCAGCTGCAAAGCTTTGCATCATCCATCAGCTTTAAAATTTTGGCAGGTTGCAGCAGATCGATGTAGAAGTACGAAAAAAAAGAGAAACACGAAACGGGTGAAATACGAAGGTAGCTTGTGTGTATGTGTTAAAATATAAATAAAGTCGAGAAATGGCATTTGAGTGATTGAAGGCCAATTTATCAAGTTCAAATGTTTTAGTTTTACGGAGCAGGAAAAGGAAACGCCAAAATATTGTTTAATTAAAAAGATGACGTAAGCGTAGTATTCTTACAAATAATTTTGAAGACGCAGCTGCTGCTTAAAGAATATCGTTGTTGAAGAATTCAAAAGCAATTTTTAAACAAAGTAACGAGCGTAAATGTAGTAAATAAAATTAGATCAGGCGTAGGAGGTTGAAATATAGATGTTAAGACGTGGAACGTCGAATTTTAAGGATCTTGTGCTGTTAAAATTGTATATGTAAATAAAAAAAGATGCGATGCGAACGAAAATAAAGGTGACTAAATAAAAATTGTTGTTTTTAAAACGCAGGGCGTTGGGGGGTTTTTTTAAGTGATGAGTAGTAGTAAGGTGGTGTGTTTAGTTTATTTGCTTACGTGGAAAATCTTTAAAGGAGCTTGTAGCATTAGATTCTTGACGATGAATGTAGCGAAAAATAACGATATCGTAGCGAAGTCTTCAAACTGGGATGGAAAGAGGAAAAAGGTTTATTTGTTGAGAACTTTCTAAGCTAACGGGCGAGATATTGGTCGACAAAGTTGATAGAATACTCCAACGAAAATAAACGAGACGAAGTAAAGCTGACGAAAACGCATCTGAAGATCATCATATTCTGCTTGGGAAACATATAGTCGAGATATTCCGATTATTGTTGTGCAATACGATGACGAAGGCTGTAAATTCGAAGCTTTTTAATTAGTTAAATAAAACGACGCATACAAATTTGTTTTTCTTTTTGAAGTATTTTTCTTCATATTTTTCTTGTTTTTTTTTTTTCTTTTTTTGTGGAATACTGTGTAATTGTTACAGAAATAGTACGAGTAGTTAATTCAAACATTTCTTGCATTTGCCATTACACATTAATTCGGAATTTTACCTTGTTTTTATAGAATACGATTGACTTGGCTTAAAAATTCTTTTTCTGCTTTCATTATGTGGTTGTTACAATGACAGAAGTACATATGTATGTATAGACTTAGCGTAGTATTACGTAGATATTTTTTATGAAACAAATATTTGTAGATCTTTTTGTTTGAAAGGAAATGGTAGACAGGAAAAACTTAAAATTATACGTAGTTTCAGATGTAAAAAATAAATACATTCATAATCTCTCTACAAGTTTTGTTTGGCTTTGCGCAAATGTTGTCTCTTTCTTAATTCGCTTTTACTTGGCTCTTTTCATCATTTCTGTTGAGTTTGAATAAATGAATTGATAATGACAAATACTTTTCTCGTATTCTTTTTGCAAAATGGTAGTTAAGAGCAGACTTTTTCAGGAATTTTTCATTTGAATAAAATTTACGACTTACGACACTACGCGAAATGTTTAAGATCTCGCTTGAAATTTGATCAAATTGCATTTTACATTACGATTCTTTTTCTTTTGTTTTTGCAAAATTCTACAAAATTGTTGCTATTAAACGCAGCTTAACGTAGTTATATTTAATATGTATATTATATATTGTATGTATAACATCTCGAAGCTTACTTGTAATTTTTTTTTAAAACTGTAGATAGATAATTGTGAAGTTTTTAATTTAAAAACGTCCCATTGGAGAGCGTGATCTAAAACGACCACCACCACCACCTTGACCACCGAAGGAGCGGCCACCACCACCGCCGCCATCACGGCCGTATGAATCACGACGACTGAAGCCACCTGAACCACCATCACGTCCATAGCCACCACCGCCTCCGGAACGGCCACCACTTGAGCCGCCATAGTTATCACGACCATAACCGCCTCCGCCGGATCGGCCACCACCCGAGCCGCCATAGCCACGGTCGGGATATCGGCCACCACTTGAATTACGAGCGCGGAAACCTCCGCCGCCACCTCCTCCACTACTTCCATTACGGCGGCCTCCAAAGCCACCACCATCGCGACGTCTGTCACCACCGCCTCCTCCTCTACCACCTCCTTGGCGACGACCACCTTGACGTGGGCGTCCCTTGCTGATTTCAACTCTCAATTGAGAGCCCAACAATTCGGTGCCATTTAAAACATCACATGCCTTTTGGGCATCGTCACGATGCTCAAATTCAACGAATGCAAAACCTGGTGGATTAAAAGCAATCCATACTGAATTTAATTTACCATACTTTGTGAACTCTCCTTCTAAATCGTCCTTTTTAATTTTATCGGTCAAATTTCCAACATACACACGCGTTCCTCGTTGATCACCCATTTCTATATTTTCTTTTTTTTTTTTCTACTTATTATTAACAGAGAAAAATTCAATCAAACTTTCAATTTTCCTCGGAGCACACGTACTTCTTATTTCAATCGATAGAGAAAATGTATGTATTCGTTTTTCGCTATATCATGAAGTTGGCGTGGGTTTGGCCGGCAGACATTTTGTTTTTGCCAGAACAGAGTTGAAATTACAGAACTGCGGGCGTAACTACACTACAACAATATAAACACCCCTTCATAAATAGCAATAATTTGAGAATCAAACCGTCTATTAGATTCAAACCCAAATATTAATCTACACCAGAAATATATCGTTGGGACGATCGTATGGCTACATATTATTTTAAGTTAAGTTTATTTGAGACTAAAACAAACATTCATAACAATGAAGAAAATACTAGAGTACAACGAAAACTTAAAACTATAATGTTTTGTAATAATAAATATTATTGATTTACAGTAACAGACTTGTTGGTTTATATGAAATTCGAATCAACATTTAAGTAACAAGTGCTTGCTCCCGACACAACATTTATATTTAGATATAAAAAGAAAATGTGCTTAATTACATATTATTTTAATATTAGTTTACTAATGAAGTTAAATAATTTTTATATTTCGAACTTTTTTTTATATTATTATTTTTGTATTAAGTTTATCAGGCTCAAGTTCTTTCTATACAACTTTTTTTGCGATTAATATTAATATAAAAGATAAATAGGCCTTGGCTGTAAATAAAATAGCTGAGTGTGTTTTATTTCCATTTGCAATTAAAGAATCTGAAAAACAGTTTTTATTCTGTAGTAACGGCCTACAACGACAATTTAAGAGCACGGCCTTATCATAATATGTTGTACCAATGGTTGGTGCTCTTACTGTGGACTTAATGGTTTACAAAGGTTGTTTGTTGCCTACATATATGTACATACATATCCTAATATCTATCGCCAGCATTTTAGTGCGGGTAAATTCACTTAGAACCTGTTCCAAAGCTTGCTTTGACTGTTTCGCACGTTTGTTGTAACGATGGAATACATATTGCTACATTATCTTGCGTATTTTATAGCAGCTTCTGAAATTTCAATGATATTTCTATGTCTAACTCATTGGGCTTAACATGTCTCAATTTAATATCTATTTGAGACATTTTTACTACATTTCTCAAGTTATCCTTAATAATCATCAAAAATCAAAACAGTATCTGGCTTAGAATTATTTATTGACAAATACATGCAGGGAAGGGTACATCTATACACCCTCTAATGTCATATAAATTTTATAAGGCTCAAAAACATAAAAAAGGACACATAAAACATCCACCAACTACCAATACCAGTTACAAATAAGAGAGGTGGTTGCATGTCTGTCAAGCACCCTTCCTCAAAAGCACCCCACCCGATGTTGCTGTAAAATGCATGCTGACATGAAGTTACAACCACCAAAAATAGAAAACGTTTTTGTGTGTTCCTAATGCTGAAAATCCTTTGCAATCTGCACAAATTAAACAATGCTTTCATATAATAACTTCTCTCTTAAACTGGAATCTGTTTTTGCTCTTGCCAATATGGCCAGATTTAGGAAAATGAAAAAAAGAAGTATTTGCGCAACGTGGCCAGGAGATATGTGGTGTGTATGTAAAAAAAAAAAAATAATTAAAAAACTTAAAAATAGGTACAAAAAAAAAGTCACACACTTACATCTTTTTCAAAACCTGTAAAGAAAAAAAAATGAATTAATAATGGTCTAATACATTGTTGTTAAAAACTTATTTAAAAAAAAAAATAATAACACAATGAAATTAAGGGGCTGATCACAAATTACGTAACGCAATTTTTGCAGATTGGTCGTGAAACAGCCATGGCATGTACCCCAGCCTGTAAGTCTTCAACTTTACTTTTCTTGTCTTCTTTAAAAATGTTGATCACTCCCATTTTATCACAAAAAAAAAAGACAAAAAAAAAAGTCTTTCTCAATTCGGAGGAAGTAAAAATCAAAATAAAAAGCCCAATAAAATTATTAACAATTAATATGTGAGTATTTTTTGTATATTAAATCTCTTCTTTTTAGTTAGTTATTAAAATTACCAATTTCTTATCTACCATTTCAAAAACATCTGGCAACCTTATTTTTTTACATTTACAAAATGCATCAGTTATTTCTTTGAACATAATTTTTTTTTTGCTCAATGTTTACGTTTTTGCCCTGCAACTTGCAATTTTAAGCACATGTTTTAGTTCCAAACGAAACTCAGCAGGGTTGGAAAATTTTAATTTCATATTAAAATCAATTAGAGCAAATTGAAAATATATGTATAGAAATAATATGTTTTATGGCCATTTCTTTATCTGGAAAAAAGTGTGCATTTATTTTGCACCTGCATTAAAAGAAAAGTTTGTGGAAACTGTGAATAAGTAATAAAATTAATAAAAACCACGATCATCCTTAGATTAAAATTTCATACTACTACGAGGTTTGCCTTTTATGTTTCGGGATTTGGATTTGGCAGCCCTATTGTAAGGTTGAAAATTTTTGAGGTCATACATACTCAGAGCGTTATTTGACATAGCGCTCTGTCTATGTATTGTGCATCCGGGGGTGGGGTTTTCTATGCAGTTTTTTTGGTATGGAATATTTGTTAAATTACAACTTATACGGGAAAGTGCCGACAAATCTGCAAATGCAGGTCGTTTCTTCTTCTCTAAATATTTCCGTTTTCAAATTTCGTGAAGAAGAAGTTTATAAAACGAATACACTTTTTCTGACGAAGGTACACAAAGCGGTACCGAAATTTAAAAAAATTATGCCAAATAAAATAAAGCTGAAAACAGTGACCTCAAGCTCAAGAAATCATTACTAATATTTAAACAGAAGATCGAAAATATCATATATAAAAAACAAGTGAAAAAAAAAACGATTTGACATTTTTCTTCTTTTGGAAGAAATTAAACCTTAACGATACGATTTAACAGTTTCTTTCAAGCTCAAGAAATCATTATTAATATATTTTTCACTAATATATAATAAGCACTGAATTTGCCATCTCTGTAACTCTGTTTATTCAAGTATTTCCGAGAGAGTTAATAACTTTCAAATTTGCTCTTGTGCTTCTATCCTGCTCATTTAGTGCTCATACCACTTTGTTGACACTTGCCAGAGTCCTGCGTGTCTGCCTTTTTGCACATTTGTTTTGGTTGTTTGCCGGTTGTTGTAATTTTTTTCTCATTGTTTTTGTTGTTGTTGCTATTGCTGTTGGTATTGTTTTGCTTTCAATTTCCATTCATGCTTCTGCTTATCATATGTTATATCCTGTCTCTGACTTCAGCACGTTCTTCTTTCTTTTCGTTAACGTTAGTTGGTGTTGGTGTTGTTGTTGCTTTTGTCAACGACATGATACGAACATAATGACGATGATGGTGGCGATGATGATGATGATGATGATATTGATAATAATGACGATGTGGTTGGTTGGTGTATTTTTATGTTGTTGGTGCCGCGCGTGCTTTCAGTTTACAACTTGAAGTCGCGTACGGTGCATTGTAAAACGGATAGTCGGAGATATTTAACAATCGTTGTATTCACATAGACATAAATTTTTGATGTAAACGCTTTTTTTCTCTTTGTAATGTCTACAGTGTTGTTACAGGGTTTGTTTAGAGAAAAAAGTGAAATGAAAGTTTTCTGCTTTTGTTTTACCACTACTACCCATACCTATATTCCATTTGTCCTTGCAATAAATACGTGAATGGAATTTGAACAAGAAAATAATTTTGCTAGAAAACTCCAGTTAATAAACATATTTATTGTGTGTTATAAAAACGTTCAAGTGTTAAAATAAAATAAATAATTTAAAAAGTGTTTGAAAACCGACAACACCGGAGTTTTTTTTTTTTTTGCTTCTTGTACATCTAGCAAACAAGGATGCTAAACAGAGTTCAAATGTCTGGTTTGTAAAAATTTTCTGAGGGAAAATGATTCATTCCTGCTGCTGGGAAAAAGTGAGAGTTGTTTGTTAAAAAAAATGAATAAATAAATAAAAAAAAACTAAAGTATGAAACCATAAATAAGGCAGGCTTTCAAATTGAAGTAACAATAATTTTCATCAAAAAAAATTTTTTTTTGGGAAACGAACATTAGAAAGTAAAATTAAAAAAAATATCATTGTTTTCTATCATCCAATAAAAACTAAAAATAGGTGAGTTGAAGCATTTTACTTGAAATGAAAAAAAGTAATAAATTTATGACCGAAGTAAATGCTGATGAGAAGTATGGTGGCTTCGAAGCAGCTGGTTGTTTCCCAACGAAAGTCACAGTTTTGAGTTATTATGTGCTTGTAGTCTTTCACCCTTATTCATAAAAACTCGAACAGGTTTATAATGGTGTTATTTGAAAAATTTGTATGGAAAACTTGTCAAATAAGAGTTTCATAAACCTAAAATATTTATTATGAATAAGGCCCTTTATAATTATTATTTTTATTTATTTCAATCTACATAGTAATACGAAACCATTTCTATGCTACATACTGAGTACACAAATTAAAAGTAACAACAATACTATGAGATAAAAATATTAAAAGTAGGCAAAAATGTATGTACTATCATTTATTCTCATTATAAGCAGAACTATCAAGCAAATCCACTGTCAGACGGCTCCCCAGCCTCTATATTAACAAGGAAAAATTTAAAACTGAACTTAATTATTTATTTGCCTTAAGAGCCATTTGAAATGTATTATTTTAGGTCTATAAATATATCTGTCTTTTTCAGCTGTCTATATGCCCCCAACATTTCGTTGATGCTAATCAACTTATCAGTAGACTCGAAAAATCTTAAAGGAGTATTGAAATTACTACCAACTACTTTTCCAAAATTCCCATGAACAAAATGAGAATTAGAAATGTTTTGTGTATTAAAAATTTGCTTAAATATTTCTGATTCTTATTTCGTTTATGAGAATGTTGGAATAAGTAGTTGAGTGTCAAACTCAACTCATCGAGTCTACTGATGTGACGATTAACATCAAAGAAATGTCGGCGCCATAACGAAGACTGAAAAAGACAGAAAACATTAATAAGGTCTATTTTTAGACCTGAAATAATACATTTCAATTGGCTCTTAAAGCAAATAAATAATTAAGTTTATTTTTGAATGTTGTGGTAAAATTGTAGTGATGTTTTTTAAGGTAGAAAATAAAAGTAAACTTGAAGACTTATTGGTATGTTGACCAGCCATTACGTCTCCAATTTCACTTTTCTTGTCTTCTTTGAAAATGTCAAATCATGACAATTATACCACAAATTTTTTTTTCTTAATTCTGAGGAAGCAAAAAAACGAACTAAGGCCCGATAATTAATAATTTTTTCTTAAAAGCCAAATTTAAACCTGTGGAATATTTAATTAGCAGTTACAAATCAGTATTTAACTTTAATCTGGATAGAAAAAAACAATGATTATTTAGACAACAAACCGAATTCTTCAAAACAAATTGACAAACCTTCCGCATGGAAGGATAATGCCCAACAATTTAGAGCAAAAAGTAAATCATTAAATCGGTGAATGCTTAAAATCTAGCGCTTAAACTTCAGTCATCAAATAGTGCAGAACATCAGCGGTACGACATGTTTTGCAACGTTGCCAAATTTCTGTATCTGAAAACAATCTACAAGAAATTCGTGCTGATGAGAAGTGTGGCGGCTTCGAAACAGCTAACTGTCCACCTAACTAAAGGTCATTGAAGTTTACTTTTTCTTAAATTGATTCCTTTTATGGTGTCCACCCAAAATGGGCTTTCAAGGTTATTAGTTTATCTTTTCAATTAAAAGAAAAATTTTTATTTAGTGCAATCTGGCAACATTATTAAAAAAAAATCATGTTGCCAGATTGCACTAAATAAAAATTTACCCCTGAAGAAGTTGGAAATAAACCAACGAAACGTTGGGAACGATTTAAATGAAAATATGTAATTTTTCTTTGAAATGAAAATATACCTTGAAAGCCCATTTTGGTTGGACACCATAAAAGAATCAATTTATCTAATTTAAAAAGGTCAATATTAATAACACATTTAATTTAATTTTTCTTGTTTAATTAAAATCAATCACAAAAAATAATATAGAACGATTTTAAGCCTGATAAGCGTAATACACAATAATAATAATAATAATATAAGAAACAGTTCGAATACTAAAAATTAATTGATTTTGAAAAAAACTAATTTCTGCAGATCGTTTTTTTTATATAAGATTTATTAACAATATTGTTCAATATTTCGCTAACGGTTTGTTAGCAGCTTCAGGATTATATTATCCTAATACAAGCATCTTCAGGATAATAATATCCTGAAGATGCTGCTGGCGAAATAATTGAATAAAAATCCCCTCAATTTAAAATAGCATTTATGCATACATATATTGGTCGCGAAAAAGAAATGTTAATAATTGCATAATATTGCTAATTTTTTTTTTTTTTTTTAGCATGGACCAGTACTCAGGGGACGACCCCTATTTATGCATGCGTATCGTACCGGAACTAGGAAAATAGGTTTTGGGGAGGAGGAAAGAGGGATTAGTGTTTGTGCACATTTGATTTGAACTTCTTTACATTGTAGCTGCTAATAAATTTTATATAAAAAGAAGATCTGAAGCTGCAGAAATTAGTTTTTTCAAAAATTAAGAAGATTAAATAAAAGTTATATATATATATATATATATATATATATATATATATATATATATATATATATATATATATATATATATATATATATATATATATATATATATATATATATATATATATATATATATATATATAAATTAGTTAATTTTGATTATTCGAATACCAGACAATAATATAAGAAACTGTTAATAATATAAGAAATATAATATAAGAAACAGTTCGAATAATAAAAATTAGTTAATTTAATAATTCACTACTTCAGTCCCAATGTGTGTGCAATTTGTTAAATTTTTGTTAAGAAGATTGCTGTTTAAAAGCGTATGCTTTTCCTTTTATTATGTCTGCATTCCACTTGGCAAATATGTATGTTGTGCTCTTTAAACACTTGCAATTTTTCTTCTTGGCTTTTAATCAATCTTTAAAATGGACACTGAATGCTGTTTTGTACTGCTGCCACTGCAAGATATTGCCTTTTATTACTATTGCCATTATCCCTATAAAAATGTTCATTTTGTACTGTCATCTACGAGTAATTGACAATAAGACTGTTTGAAATCTGACAGCATCATAATCTGTTAAGAAAATCATCTCATTTCAGTTTTTCACTCCTTTAGACACAGCAGCAGCTAAACATGTACATATGTACGTATGTATGTAGTCCTTTCTTGCAGTTTTGCCTTTCAATTTAAAAAATGTGAGTGGCAAAGAATAAAAAAAAACTCTTATTTGCGTAATGCTTACAGCTAAATATGATTTAAATTTCATAGAAATGTTTTTTGTTTTCTTTTCTGCCCATAGAAAATGAGAAAATTTTCTTGGTGGCAAAATATGAAACGAAGGCATTTCAATGTCAGTTTAAATGGTAAATAAAAAGAACAAAAACTAGAAGAAGAAGAAGAAGTAGGAAAAAAAATGATGAAAGTTAAAAATGACACACAAGTCCTACAAATTGGTATCTAAGCATGATAGACGACAAGCAGCAACAATGAAATGTTTTAGAAACTAAAAAGAAAAAACTTAATTTTTTCCGTTTCTCTTCACCATTAACATTGAATTATGAAATTTGTTAAAATTTGTTGTTGAAGGAAAAAAAAATAAGTTTCTTTTAACAAAAATCTCAAAATTTGTTTAACAACAGTGTTATTCTTTGAACATTTCTGATTCTCATTTAGTTCATGAGAATGTTGGTGTAAGTAGTTGGGCTTCAAACATTCTTTTTAAATTTTTCGAGTCTACTGATGAGTTGATTAGCATCATCGAAATGTCGGCGGCATGAGAAAGACAGAAAACATTAAGGTCTATTTTTAGACCTAAAATAATAAATTAACAATCAGTAGATATTATAATGGTTTGAAGCTAGCATAGCTTGGAGCTTTTGGACATATTGTGTAAGTTCATGAGGTGCGGATGAAGGGTGTTTGCTACCCAGAAACAGCCGGCTGTCCACCTAGCTATAAAATTTTACTTTTCTTTACTTAATTAATATTGATTTAAAAGTGACAAAACCAAAGGTTGAACTTGAGCCTGAAAAGGTAATTCAATATAAATGTATGCTCGAAAGCATTTTCTAAAGTCTGCTGCAGCAGCCCCTTCAAGAACCTCTTAATATAGAAGTACAAAAATGCTGATTTTGGTGGTTAGAGGACCTTAATGCATTGAAAAAGGTATTTTCTTGTTTTTCAGTCACATAGTGTAAGCCAAAGAAAACTTCCTTTGCCTTGCTTAATGTCTACACCTGACAAAATTTTGTTGAGACATACGTCAAACTCTGTATGAAAAAATAAAAAACAAACAAAAAGACGAAAATAGTTTAATGTAGAGCCTGAAGTATGTCTCAACAAAATTTTGTCCAGTGTAGACGTTAAGTTAGAGAGATAGACAATTAAAGAGTAATTTAAAATTTATTGAGTTAATTTAATTTGCTGTCTTACTTGGGATCTGTTGAAACTAGAAACTACAGCTTTCGGTAACTAAAAATACAAATTTCTTGTTCACAAAAAGGGACATTCACAGGCATGAACTGTGATAGTTTTATCAGGCTCTAAATTGTACGCAATTATTTGTAAATTAATATTGGTTTATTTTCAACATATTTTCCCACCGTGTTTTTGTGTTTTTTTTTTGCCATGTAACAGTTGCGCTAAAAGCTCTTGAGACGCCTCTGACGTTGATGTTTTACACGATGCATGCAAAAGAAAGAAAAATGATTCTCTTGACTATAATGCCATTTCTTATTTTTTCTTCTGCCACACACTTTTTCCATTTTGCCTAAACTAAATGACAAGTGTTTTGTGGTTTTTTGCCATTGTACTCCAAATTAAAACAAACAAAATATAACTGTAGGCAAAAACATTAACTTCATAATGTTTATGTTGGATTGTATGTACGAGTATTTGTTGGTTTTTTGTGCAAGTATACATACATACATACATACATATATACATATATACATATTTAGATAAGTGCGGGAGTAATTTAAATAACAAGAGAGCTTAAACAATCTGTCAAAACATGTAAATAGTTTCAGGCATCGTTTTATCATTAAATCCCTAAATATTAAATGGTCACAAAGGAAAAGAGCCAAACATCTAAAAAGTTATGAAAATAAGTCTTTTATTATTATTTAAGCCGTTTTATTATTATTATTTTTTTTTGTGGAGTCTGGTGTTTCATCTTTTTTTTTGTACAAAGGAAAAACATTTGTTTTTAATAAAACTTTTTTTGGAAAAAGTATTTATGGCATTTTTTTTCTGGCACAAATTGTTGCCTCAGATCGAGTCCTGGCAATATCCCTGCAAGAAATGCAGTGAACTCGCGGTAATGTGAACATTCATTTTCTTATATGAACTCTCTAAATTGTAAAGAAAATTTTATCCGTCTAAGTCATAAAAATTATAACAGGTTTATAAAGCTCTTATTTGACAGATTTTCCATACAAATATGTCAAATAACAGTCTTATAAGCCTGTTATAATTTTTATGAATTAGGGGGATAATTGCTTTTCTGAGAAGAGAGCAAACATACATATGTACGTATTTAAATGTTTTAAATATTATTCCATTTTATGTGATAAGTTTCAAATAAAGAATAAACGCAAAAGCAGTCTACTTTTGGCATGCAAGGGAGGCGCCTTAATATTTCTTAGCTAACTTTTCAGAAGTGGGAATTCATTTCAAGATTCGGCTAAAAATTTCACTTAAATTTTATCGTTTGAACAAAAATGCGTTATTTTACCAACGCCTGGTCTTGCTTTCTGTTATAAGCCAAGCAAGGCAGATTCCAAGGCGAATCCATTACAGGTGCCCGCATGCCAATTCGCTTCAACATTTTTCCACGATCTTATCTTCTGAGTTGTCCAAGCTAATAGCAAACGACAACAAAACGTATGAGGTCTTGAGAGAAAATGTTGAAGCGAATTGAATTGCCACCACCTGTACTTAATTCGCCTTGGCAGATTCAGACCAGGTGGGTGCATTAGAATTCGCAGCACATCACACACAAGCTAATACATGCTTTTGCTAGGGTTAAGTGATTTTTCTTGTCAGGGTCTCAATACTTGCTAAACACTTTAAAAGTTTTATTTGTGGTTTAAATACTGTGAAAAATAAAAAAAATTATAGTCACATAACTTTTCTACCACAATTTTTTTGTACGCAAAGAAAAACAAGTTTGACATGTAAGAGATTTTTGAGGCAAGAAGGTAAGGCGGATCAACTACAACTGGTGGCAATTCATTTTCTCTCGAGCTGTCAAAATAGACACCTGTGCTACCAAGTTCACCTAACGACAAATTCGCCTTGGCCTTACCAGACCAGCTGACTACTGCTTTTAAACTCAATAACTGTCAAAATACACAACATAAACGCGAACAAATGGATGACAGATTTCTACCAACAAAATACATGGAGTGTTTGTTGGTGTTGTGTTTGTGATAGTTAGGCGACTACCTGGTATCGAGTTACCTTGGGTCTTTTTTGGAACATTTTGTTACAAAAATGCTTTGCATTGTTATAAAGCCTTTGAAATAATTGCTTGTGTATCATTGTAAACTAAAAATTTTTCTTTTAGCAGAAACCGCAAGAGCCAAAAGTATTTGATTTCAAGTAAATTATTATTTAAAGTCTTAAAAGTTTATAACTATAACTTCATCCCAACTTTTGTGTGCATTTTGCAGCAATATAAACTAGAATGAATTCCTCAAAATTTATTAGTTAATTGATAACAGTTTTAAAACTCTCATTAAATTTTTCCAAGTTTTCGAAACAAATTTTTATTAAGAATCTCTTAAAAAAAAGAAAAATGAAAAACGGATCCATTTATCCACCATTTTGTTTTGGTTTTCACTTATAATGGGACCCGTTTCTCTGCACAATAAATTGACATATTCTGGTATCCCAATTTTTTGGACAGCAAAAGTTGTCAAAGTATTTTCTATTTTATGCTGTTAACAGCAAAAGCTTGGCAGGAAAAAAAGAAGAAAATAATAAAAGCCAAAATAAAAGGAAAAAAGTTCAACGACTTTAAAGGCTGTTGATACTCTAACGAGTTGTAAGTATGTATTATCCTTTGAAAAATGTTGTTGCTACTTGCTTGTTATCTTTTAAAACTTTTGCCATGAAAAATATTGAAGCAGAAACTCCATTTTTTTTTTTGCCAGAAACAAAGAATAATAAGATTTACCAAAGTAGGGAATAAATATCGAGAAAAGAAGGAAAATAATAAAAATAATCAAGATAATTTAATTTGTTTTCTTTCTTTCTTTCTGTTAGAAAGGAATATTATTAAAACAGCATAAAATAAAATGTTTAAGGAAATTGATTAAGTACAGTGGAAAATCAGTTTTGGAGTTTTTTTTCTTGAACGAAAAAAGTTTTTTTTTCTTATTTAAAAAGATATACTATAACAAAACATTTATCAAAAACTGCAAATTAAAAAAAGAAATATTAGCAGATAAAAATTTGCTATTTAACCCACAACTATGGGGTGATTTTAATATGTATAATACACCCGGCAACTTCATCTAAGGTGACCAAGCAAGCCAAAAGTTATATTTGCGCTTCAAACACTATCTAAGCAAAAAATGTTTACCACAAAATGTCTCTAGAATCAACAATTTGTAGAATAAAATGCCGCCAACTTTTTTGTAAACAAAAAGAAAAAAAAAACTTGACAACTGAAAGCTCTTTGATGCACGAAGCCAGATATAATCAACTATGCTATAAAGTTTACCTTGGCCTCAATGCCCTTATTTCAGCTGGGTTTGTAATTATTTTCGTAAATTGGCTATTCGCAAATTATCTCTGCTCATATAAATGGTGTTAAAAACGTATTAAAAAGCACCTCCTAAGTATACACCCCGTATTTTAGGTATTTTTCAATCACAGCCATGATATCATTAAACTTTTTTTCTTTCTTTTAAATGTTTTCGGATTATTGTTGAAGGAAGTGTAACTTCATGCTTATTTCTTATAGATTAATTTTTCTCGTTTTGTCTGTAACCCATATTCTTTTATCATTATCTCTTTTTTTCTCAAAATTGCTTTTGTGACTGTTGCCAACAATTTTTACCCTTTTCTTGTACAGATACTGATGTTGTTGTTGTTTCTGCTACTTTCACTTTCTGTATTTAATTTAGCGAAGTTAAATTGGAAAAAAAATAATTCCTTATAAAACACGGCTTTTTAGATAGAAATAAAAATAACATTTTCCAACGCATTTAGAAGTTGGCGCCGCAATGACAACAGCGTTGCCATCATTGCAATTAAATACACTAGCCTGGGTTTTTGGCCCACACGAAGGTTAAGAGTCAAGCAATATTATTGGATTTTAAGCGTATACTTACATATGTACATATGTGTATGTATGTGTGCAGGATATCACTTTGTCTATTTGCCTTAAAAGGGAACAAAATAATTTGCTGTCTGGCTTGCTTCACTACACAATCACATTTTAAAGAGCAATAAACATGTACATACCAACCTACCTACATTTTTATATTGTACATTTAGGCATACTCACTTGTGAAAATATGTTTGTTTGTTTGTTTGTTTGTTTGTGTGATTATTGTTTTTAATGTTGTTTTTTGTAATGATTTGCTTTTGCTTTTATTTTCATGGCTCCCGTTATTGTAGACTCGAACATCATACTCAAACTGCCGTTTTAATGAAACGCAATAAAACAGGGGGTTGTTTGGGTGGAAATGTGTATTAGTGTTGGTAAAGTATTAAGTATTAGGGTAACGAGTACTGAATACTCACCCTTTTTTTTTGGTTACTCAATACTCAAAAGCAGTTACTAAATACTTTTTGAATTGCTTTTTAGTAAAATTTAATGGAAAATTTAAAATACAGTTAAACCTCTATTAACCGGGCCTCTATTAACCGGCATGCAGATCTTTTTGATTTTTGACCTCTACTATCCGTGCTTTTACCTCTATTAACCGTGCTTTACCTCTATTATCCGTGCAGCATTCATATGATTTTTTATTATGTTAATTTGAATCCGGTGATTCCCCTTTTTAATGTGTGGACACGATTGTACTACGTGCTTATGTAACTTATGTTATGCCGTTTGCTATTTTATCAGACAATGAAATCATTAACATGGTCAATCAAGCTTAGGAGAGTGATCATAGCTCAAATTCCGAAGATGAAGAGACTGAAATTGAAACTCCATCACTTTGCTGAGATGGTAACGCTGGCTCAAAAAAGAAATCACACATACACGAATGTTTACATCAGTTTTTTTTCATTTTGTTTCATAGAAAATGCTAGAAACGCTGATGTATGAACCCATCAGAAATGTCGGTCATGTGATGCATCTTGCGGGACAGTCTCATTAGCTGAACCCTTAATCAGCTGACTTCGTAACACTGTCAAGAGAATACAGAGACGAAAAGCAGCCAAAACGAGTTAGCAAATCAGCGTAAACTCTAATCGTAGCTCTATAAATACTGTTGACTTTGTAGCAATGGTGTCTTTTTGATAATTTTCTGAAGTTGTATAAAACCAAAATGCAAGTTATTTTTCTTGAAATTGTTCTTACACACCATTTACACATGCAAGTTATTTGTTGCAAATTGTGTGTACATATTAACAACCAATACATTGACAGGGATAATAAAAGCCATTGCTACTTGCTGGATTATTTACATTATTTCAAAATGTCACCAAAGAAAATGGTCTTAAAGAAAATTGCTTTACTTAACAAAATAAAAGAATTAAATGAAAACAATAATAATAAAATAATTATGAGCGAAAAAAACTGCAAAATCACTATTCTATTTTCTTCATTTTTAAATATAGAAAATAGAATATTTTAAATATAGAAAATAGAATAAATAGAAAATTATCTTTATTTTATTTGATCTGTATATTGTTAAATTAATTATTCAAGCTCTTGATCTTTGGTTTTTTTTTATAAACAATAATTTTAAACAATTATTTATTTATTTTCAACAAATTGTTGGCGAAATATTGAAAATAAATAAATAATTGTTTAAAATTATTTTTTGTGTGTTGTTTATTCTATTTTTGTCCGTCTACATGGCTTTTTAGTGGCTGGGTTGCCGAAGTATTGTCATGCGATCCATTTTTTAGGTAGTAAATTACACGAATAGCTTTTTTTTTTTATCAAATAAATAGTAATACCTTGTTCATACATGTATTTCTAATTGAGATAATATTCAGTTTATTGACATAATATTTTTTGCGTTCATACATACAAATATTGAGCTAACTCAATAAGTATCTGACAGCTGAAAAAAGTTGTTAGTTGTTAGTTTGGTAGTGAGAAAAAAAAGTGAAAAATATTTTCCAATAAGAAAAATGGAAGAAAAACTGCCTTTTATTAAAAAGATTTTATTCCAAAGCGGCAATAATAAAAAGAAAGAGAAATAAAAATTTGGAAATGCTGCAATGTTTTTATTTTTATTGTATTTATTTTTATTTTTTATTATTTTGTTTTGTTTGCTTTTGTTTACATTTATCACGTTATTCATTTCGCATTGTATACTTTTGCTTATCAAACACATCTTTTACAGTGTTGTGTTCCATATTTTTCTCAATATTCAAAGCAATATAGAGTTTATTGAGCAATAACTTTATTGACTTTTTGTATGGAATATTGAGCTCAATAATGGACTTTATTGCGATTACCTCAACAAAGCCGCATGTATGAACATGGCATAAATTTGTATTACAAATCGATAAAAGCCATATTTTACTTCAACTTTTTTCTATACATATTACCTTATTTTTCGGTATGTAAGATCAAATAATAATGTGTTAAAAATCATTCCTTGTGGGTTATCTATTAAAAGTAAAAAATAATCTTTGTAATCATTTTACCGACATGCAATTAAAAAAAAAATTACTGGCAATCAAAATCTCTTGCATACTTGCAGAAATCTTCTGTATACTTGCAGAAGTATGATGGTATTAGTAAAAAAATGTCAATGTATTGAGTTACTTGCACTTGCACTTGCGTGTGTAAATGAGGGGTTGTTGTAGAGAAGAGGCTACCTTATTAGTTGTATCATGGTATTTACATATACTGATTTTTAAGATAAAAATCCATTTTCGATCTACATACCCACATATGCACCTATTTCAGATGGATATGTATGCATAAGTGCACAAACATGAAGGAAAAAAAACTATTTGTTAAAAGAAAGTATTGAGTACCCAAATGAAAAGTACTGGGTATCATTGAGTAATGAAAAGCCGTAGAATTCACCAGCACTAATATGTTTTTGAATTTCTTTTTAATTGTATGTATGTATGTGTGCATGGAAGTATGTATGAGTGTATATGTGTGTGTGTGTGTGGACATGATATCTTTTCGAAATTTTCTACTAAAAACAGATTAACTCAACCAAATTTTAATATTAATGCCTGGCAAAATTTTCCACACTCCCCGTACAAAGCTGCTACCTAAATTGAATTAAAAAGTATTGCTGCGTACATTTAGCAAATAAAAACCAACCTACAGCATTTTTTTGTTTTACTGTTTGGAGTAAGTTTTTTCCTTTTTCCTTGTTGAAGAAATTGCTACAAAAATAAATGAAAGTCAGTTAACAAATCTGTACAATTTTTCCGGTTGTTGAAAGTTAAAAATTTTGTTTTCTGTTTTTCTTTTTTCTTTTACAGAATATTTTAAGTTAGAAAAATATACATACGTACACAGATACATATGTACATACATACATACATACGTACACTTGCATATCGTTGGTCTCATGTGGAAAGGTTCTACGTCGCAGTTTTTGTTCGAGTCAATTTTAGATTCGCATATTTTGATGCAACATGCTTTAATTTATCAAAATATGGAGAAAAAAAAAACTGCATCACAAAATTGCGAATTAAAGCCTTTTCACACGAGACCAACGCTATTTAATTTTCTATGATAAACGTAAGCAGCACTTCGAGAAAAAGTTTACACTCACAAAATATTATGTACTCAAAATGCAATTCTCTAACAATTTTCTCAGTGTAGTTTATTTCTATCGCTGCTTGGCACATAATTTATGCTCTCCGGAATACATTTATTGTTGTTTTTTAATCGTCAAATGGGACTCGATGTGAAAGGGGAACATACCAACAACCACTACATGTCGCTATTCACAGTTTTTGATTTTATTTTATGCATTTTAATTTTCTAGCTTGGCTAGACATTTTATAATCGGTTTTTAGCATGCAATATAAAAGCAGGAAAATTGTTAGGTGTCTAACTTTAATTAATATTTTCTTTGTGCATCGCCAAAATAAAAAACACACACACACATCGAAACGAATGGTTGAAAATGTTTTGTGCATCAAAGGAAAAATGTTTCATATATTTCACTGCATAATTCCAACGAAGTGAAAATAAGCATAAGGAAAAATATGAATGAAATATTACTGAAAAATGTGAGAATTAATGAAAACGACTAAAAATATCGCCACTAATCTTTTAAACGATCAAATTTTAAAGTATGGTTTGAAATTTTGGGAGGGTGTGTGACAGGGTGGCAAATTTTATGTTGCAGAATAGTTTTGTAAAATTCATATTTTGCCTAAACATGAACAATCTTTTGGTGATTGAGGTTTGAGAGAGGCAAACCACAGGCTCAGCTTGCCGTCAATCCTGAGGAAGTAAAAATCGTACTCAAGCCTGAGAAAATAACTAACCATATGCTGACGACATATAGACAGCTGAAAAAGACAGCAAATAGTTTTTAAAAAGGTTTATTTTTGGACCTAAATTAATACATTTCAATGTCGTCGGCATATAGACAGCTGAAAAAGACAGCAAATATTTTTTAAACAGGTTCATTTTTGGACCTAAATTAATAGATTTCAATTGGCTCTTAAAGCAAATAAATAATTAAGTTCACATTGTATTTTATGTTTATCAAATTCTTATTTGACAAATTTCAAAATATTATTTGTAAATTTCTGCACAAACTTTACAAATAGGACAACTTTAATTCTTTGCTTATCTTTCCTTTTTGCGTCTGCATAGGAAAACTAAATACATAATTGTCAATTGTTTCGATTTAATAAATGTTTTGTTTTATGTTTTCTACAAACGAAAAATATAATTTTAAATAAAGTTTGGCCTCAAAAGGAATTCAGTTACCAATTACTTCAGGTAGAAATATAAACTTTTCTGTGAAATTCTGCTTGGTTCCATTACAAAAAATACTTAAAATATAAAATCCTCAAAAATGTTTTCTTAGTATTTCATCTGCCTTGTTGCAAATACAAACAGATATTGTTTTCTCTTAAAATTAATTTTTACCCAGATTTTATATTTCAAGTTGATGTGTCTATGTGTATTTGCGGTTTTAAAAAACTAAAAATATTTTCTTGTGGTTGATATTTTTTAATGAAGTATTTTAGGGGTTTCCTTGTTATTTGCTTCTTTGCATTCGCTCGAAACCAAAGGAATCTGGTTTTTTTTTTTCTTATATACTTTAAGTCTTGTTTGGTTTTAAAGTATAATTTGTTTCGTTTCTTTGTTGTAATAGTAATTTGCCTTGATTTACTTGTGTTCTCTTTTATTTGCGGTTTGAGAAAAAAAAAAATAGGTTTAATTATTGTTTAATGCTCAATGATTTTGCAAGACGAAAATTAACGTTAATTTGAATATAATTGGTTCGGTAAACTTTAATTTTGTGGGTAGTTTTTTTTTTTTGGCTTTCATTTCAACAGAAAATATTAGAAAAAAATCAAGTTAATAGAAAAAAAGAAATATGAACTTAATTATTTATTTGCTTTAAGAGCCAATTGAAATGTATTAATTCAGGTCCAAAAACATTTTTTGAAACGGTTCATTTTTGGACCTGAATTAATAGAAAAAAAGAAAGTTAATTGAAATTAATATTAAAAAATGAAATAAAATAAACAAAAGCTATATTATTCTTGGTTTAAAAATAGACCATTGTAATATTTTTACCGTCTAATTCATAAAAGTTATAGCAGGTTTATAAAGCTCTTATTTGACAGATTTTCCATACAAATATGTCAAATAACAGTCTTATAAGCCTGTAATAATTTTTATGAATTAGGGGGTTAGTGTTTTGCAGCCCTCTTTCTTGATGCTACTCAACGATAAGGCCATCGATTTTCAGCTTATAGCCGGCTTTCAGTTACTCTCTTTTTCTTGAATGCGGAGAGAGTTTCATGATATTTTCATTCCACAAATTCGTTCTACTTTGTATTACCGTGTAAGCTAACCTTAATACAATATTTTTTTCATTAGCTACATAGTGTAACCTGGCACTCTACCTTTTAAACTGTTAGTTGGCAACACCTTTCATATGGAGCCGAGAAAAAGAAACAATTTATATTGGCTGGTATTGCCACATCATTTGTGTGGGAGTCGCTAACATTACACGCCACGCCATTCCAGTCGAAGTTTTATCTTTGTATGAAAAATAAAGTTTATTAAATAAACATTTATTTAAATGAAATCTTCTATTTGAATAAATGATTTATTTATTGCATCATTAAATATCTATGTCAATGCGCTTTGTTGGCTTGAGCAAATCATATAAATTACAAAGGGATAAGAAGTCATTAAATAAAGATTTAAATGTTGAAGATTTTTAATGAATATAAGACCATAATCAAAGTATTATGAACCCATTCCGCTTAAGGCGAAAAAGTATGTGCTTGTTTTTTTTTTTAATATGTTTGGCTTGACTTATTTTTTTATTTTGCTTTGAAATAACCGCACAATCTCCTATGCCTTGCATATTTTTTCTTTTTAATGCTTTTATTTATTTTTTCTATTTTAAATACTTTATAAATTCTTGTTGGCCTTTCATTCTGCTATTTTACTGTGTGTTTAGCAAATCATCTTAAATCCTTTTATCCTAAATATACATTATTTGCTATTAAATAACATTTAAACTGGTTTTTTCTATACTTTTTACCCCATTTTTTTTGACTATGTTGCTTTGGCTTCTTTAGGCATTTATATACTTATGCATACTAAGGGGCTGTAGCAAATAATTCGTCTGTTTGTATACACTGAATGATTAGAATATTCATACAAATATACAATACTCAAAGGGGTATTTGTAGTGCATCTTAAACAATATGTTTATGCATTTCATTAATTTATAATATTTTTATTGTTGAAGATGCTAACCAATGGTTAGCGAAATATTGGAAAACTTAATATGTATCTAAAAGAAAATAAAATATGAGCTTAAGCTCGTTGATCATCATTAGTTATATTAAACAAAAAGTTCGGAAAAATAAATAACTCCTCATACTCAAACAGCGTTCAACACAATTGAATGGATGAAAGCACAAAAATGAATGAATGAGTTTTAAGGCCGAACGTAACGAATACATCACTTACTTTTATTCCTTTGTTTCCACTATTCATTTATTTCATTTGTAAGTGCAAAAATACCCAAATACTCGGTAGCAATCATTATGAATACCAAAAATACTCAAAAAACGAATGAATTATCCGGATTGTACTTGAATTGCCAACAAGGAACGAATACTACAAATGTATAAATATATTAATTGTGAGTGGACAACAGCACCGCATATGCATCGACATGTATTTTTTGGGTCAATTCCGTATACGCAAAGTAAACTATACATATGTACGTGCACAGAATCACGTAGTAAGTTTTTCTTGTATCATGATTGTACCATATGCGCTTCGCTCCCTATTTGAGGCTTCACAACCTGACCAGGAGCGGAGCAACGTGTTTTGAAAAAATCCCAAAAAACACGAAGTCATATGGTATGTTAAATTTTTATTGTCTTATTTTCCGTTTGTATAATGCATTGCATTCACACTATCATATTTGATCGTTTAATTGAATTTTTAACAAGTGTTAATACACATTATAATAGTCTGAACTGCGCTTAAGAAAGGGAGAGCTTAAGGCATGTTAAAATATATATTTCTCCTAATTGTTATAGTTGCTTTTGTATTTATATAACTACAGACATGTCCTGGCTCAAAATAAAAGCCCTCAAATAATAGTGGTCACGTTTTATCCTGCAAATATTTGCTTATTGTTCATGTTTTGTTTTTTTTTTTTTTGTTATGTGAATGGGTTTTCCTCCATTGTTCTAGCATTAGTTTCCACTTTTGTTTAGCGTCGAAAATTCCTTAAAGATCTTGGGCCAGCACAATTTTTCAACAATAAAATCAAAATGCTTTTAGTTAAATAATAATAAAAGGGAATATCAAATGACACTACCAGCCAAAGCACAAAAACAAAGCACAATAGAAAAAAAGAAATGCATTTAAGAACGAGCTAAAAAACAGAAGCAAATAATTATTTGCATACTAATACAAATCCCGGTCACCACCCACATTTGCTACTGCCTTCTTCTGCCCACATGCATTCTCAGTTTTGCAAAGTGACATTTAAGATAAACAGCCTTGCCGCTCACTCCTGCAACGGCGATTGCGTTTGACTTGTGGGGTAAAGCAGGCAAAGAATAACCAAAAGTTTAACTTTTGTAATTATTTGAAAAAATAAAAATAGTTTTATTTGAGAAATTAAAAGTTTTGCCAGCATTATGCTGATTTTTTTATTCTGCTGTAAATTAATACTCTTGTTGTGCATGTTGTTTAATGTTGAAGACCCTCTTTTGTTACTTTTCAAAGGAATTATTCAAATGAATAATGACAGTTGATAAGTGTTTAAGTAAAGTGAGAAAAAGCCATTTCTGTATAATTGTGCTTCATTTTGATGTTTGACAATGGAAACAGATTTTATTTACTTATGTAAATGTTTTTTTTTTCGATATTATTTTAGCTTAACTACATTTTTATACCATCGAATTGTCTTATATATGAATTGGAATGTGTGGTATAAAATAAATTAATATTTTTGTGCCACCAACAGTATATCTGTAGCAGTATTGGATAAAAAATTAGTTAAACGTCTATTGTGAAGTTCAATTGTACCAACTTTTACACACCTGAACAAGCAAAAAAAAAAAATCTATAGTAAAATGGGCAAATTCTTACACCAAACAGTAGTAATTTATTTTTTCTATATCTCCGTACATAAATTGAAAGCAAATATTGCGTTAGCTCCAAAGTTTTCTTCTTTCCTACAAGCGAGGCGTGGTGCTCAAACCCAAGGTGGTTACGAAATGACTCACAAAAATGGTACACTGATGGAACCAAGTCGGTCCAGTGAGTGGGAGCGGGAATAGGACAAGCAGGGCAATAACACTTGGCAAGGACACTACAATTTTCCAGCTGGGGCTATATGCTATACTGGAAGCTATAGGGATCCTATCCGGGGATACAGGGGAGTCAGAATCAAGATACTCTCCGACAGCCAGTCGGTACTCAAAGCCCTGAGCAGCTGTACGTTCACATGCAAGACAATACTGGAATGTCACGACAGGCTAAATGATCTGGCTACTCACAACCAGATCACTCTGATATGGGTACCAGGTCATGAGGGGCACATGGGTAATGAGTTGGAACTAAACTAAGCTGATCAGTTGTGAAAAAAATTAAAAAAAAAATAAATAAATAAAATTAAACGAAAAAAATATATGGGACAATCCAAGTGAAATCGGACAGTTGTCAGAAAATTTTTTTTTGGTTTCTTTTATTTTTTACTGCGTAGAACTTGCTTATCAACAGTACATCTCACCGAATTTTGAGATTTTTTTGGCTCATGGTTTAAAAAAATTGCGCCATAAGCAAAAACTGTGTTCAGTTAAATTCATAATAAAACTTATTTAGTTTTAGTCCAAATGCAATCATTTTTGTTTTTGTATTTTTGCTTTTCTGTCTGCTATTGAACAAAAAAAGAAAATTTTTATTTGCACAGTGGGCTTGGCTGAGATTTTCTGAATTTAAAATAATTTTTTTTCACTATTTGTACCCTTTGATTTTCTTGACTTTCTTACATATAAAACCTTGATTTTTTCACAAATTCTAAACCACTTTGGGATTCAAGGAATTATTTTTTTAATTTTTGAGAAAAAATTTTTAGTAATGAAGTCTTGTGCAACACATTTTATTTTATACAAAAGAGCAATATTTTTTTTATTAACCAAAAAACATTTTTAAAAATATAAACCACTATGCAACATATACATATTAGTTCATAATTTTTTTTTTTTTTGCTATTTTCATTCGATGTGTGTCTAGACAGTAATATAATAAATGTTTTGTGATCTGTATTTAGTTTAATGGTTGTTGAGGATTGAGGCTAATTTTGTCTAAACTATTTTATGATTAGTAAAATACAATATGTAAGCCAAAAAGCATACTTTGAAAACAACTTATTTTGAAACAACTTATTAAAAAAAATATCTTTGTGAGTGCCGATATTCTAAGCTGAGGTGACGAAAGATAAAAAAAAAATTGGGCTGACTAAAAATCATAATATAGGGGTTTTTCAGCATAAATTTGCTTATTCTTGACATTATTCAAAATAATTGTGAATATGATCACAGAAAAAATTATATTTCTATTTGATGTCAAGACACATATCGTTTTTCATTTAATGCTTTAATTGAGTTATTAAAATTGCATTAATTATTTTCATTTTCAAAGAAAAAAAGCCGGAAAAACCTGGTTTAATACTATTTTATTTATTATAATTTTATTTGCAATAATTAAAAATTAAAAAAATTTTTTTTAATGAAAGTTGTTGAACTGTGTATGTGATTTTGTGTATTTAAAAATGAAAAGGGGTCAAAAACTGCCGTATAAGAATTAATGAATCTCAAAGTTTTTACCAAATCAATTTCTTTGGTCATCTGCGAATAGAAATAGTTTTTATTAATGGTTTTAAGTGCTGCCAAGTTTCGAGAGTGATTGTTGGGTTTTTAGATCTGCACTGTTTACTTACTGCTACCTTGTTGCTTAATTATCTTTTTAACTACATACAGATGTTTGTTATAAAACAGTCAAGTTAAAGTTAGAAATGTACACAAAAGAATGGCAGTGCGGTGAAAGTGTGAACTGCTATTAAATATATGTACATAATTATAATGGTTTTTATATTTTTATGAGATCAAAAGCAGGAATGCGAATAAATGTGGCATAAATGTGAGGTAAATACACATGCAAATACCTATATATATATAGTATATCTACATGGGCTGACATACATACATATGTATGTATTTATTTGTGAGGCCTGGTGTGTTTTTTTTTTTGGTTTGTTTTTGCAAACTCAACATGTTTGTCAAGTGGTATGTGTGGTCCTTTTGTGGTCTGAATTTATTTTATGAAACGCTATAAAAAACTTTTTAAATTAAAATTTTTAAATGAACAGTGTTGGTTGGTCTGCTACAACCGCTACCGTACATACTCTCTACACCAGCGTCTGTATAATTTCAAGTAAATATTATTCAGTAAAAGAAGAAAAATAACATTTAAATTTTACGTATGCATGCACATACAAATGTAATTTTAATTAAAACAAATGTAATTTAAACTCATAAACAAATAAGGAACAAATTTATTAAAATTCACTTGTTAAAAATAAAAGCCAAACGTTAACTATTCCAGCATTAAATTAAAACAAACGAGTTGTAGGTTTAACTAAAACTTTTGGTTGCTGGAAACCAAAAATAAATATATTTTTGTATATAAATAATATGGTATTCCAGTTTTGATCCTTGAAGCCTCAAAAACATTAATTCCTTACAAAAAACTTGCAACAAGCCAAACTTTGAATTAAACGTTTAGTTGGGTGCATCATTAAATTTCTATGTCAATGAGCTTTTCAGACTTAACAAATCATATAAGCAAACAAAAGTACAAAATAAGAAAAGAAAAAAATGTGGCATAAAGTTTTTTTTATTTGCTAAACGATTTTCATAAAAACGTACTCATTTTTATGACTGTAAATAGCACAACTAAAGCCTAAGAATAAATAGAGAAAAACGAAAAAGTACATTCCTGTTTTGTAATTAGAAAAACTCCCTACATTTTTATTTCGTTTTAGCATTTACTTCTTTGGCTAAATTAAGCATATATAAGCCTGACAGAGAACTGCAGCGAGTGCGAAACATAACATCGTAGCATATAACAGAAAATAACATAATACTTTAAAAAGGCTGCTTTGAGACCTAATAAAATTTGGGGAAAGGATTGTCTATATCAAATTCGAAGGGGGTGGGGGATAAATTCTGGACATCAGATTTGATGTTCAGTCAGAAATTCAGCCAATAACAGAGTTACGGTTTTTTTATATCCAACTTTAAAGTGTGACGTAGCAAATAATAAGCTAAGTGGGCTATAGCTTAAGGAGAGGCGGAAACTTCTTTCACAGTTTTAGTTTTAGAATTATCTCCTCTTCTTACCCATTCTAGTGTACTTGTGCAGTTCTCTGGTAAATACATATAAACTTGCTTTTTAAGCATTTATTATTGCTACTACGCATAATGAAATATTTTCCATTTTTTATAAACACAAAATTAGTTTATAGTGGGCTTAAACAATCCTAGTATGTACATACATATTCTTGCCATTCATTGTATTTGGTGAGGTTGTGCTGCTTACTTGCATATATATTTACATTTCGATTAATCAAAATTATTGCAACAGATCTTACATAATCTATCTATCCATTCAATTAAGCATAACAAATTTGATTTATCTCTTTTTAATTACATTTTTATGTTTTTAAAATATCAACCTATTTGTTCTTGTCTGAATTATCAACTCTTATACGAATGGTATGTGATGAAACCATTCATTCACAAAATTATTATTTGCTTGAAAAACATTTATTAGTTTCCATGCAAACTCATTTTCTTTAATTAAAATTTAAATGAACATCACTTATTTGCCTTACACTCAAACAATTATTTGCTTAACATTACATTGCTGTTAAATTTATCTTACATAAATTTTCTAAAGCAAATTTGCTTTGTATGTACGTTCACATTTATGATAATTTTATGCAAATCCTTTTAAATTCATTTATTATTAAGAATAAACAAGCAAAATAATGATGCATGATTTATTATGACATAGAAAAAACAAAAACAATTTCTTAAGACACTTCCTTGTGCACACATAAATAACAACAGAAATACAAATATGTTTCCAATGAAGAAATAACAACAGCAACAGCGTGAAAAATGCTACTTGAAATATTTTATGTTGTTTGATAAATAAATTAAAAAAAAAAAAACAAAGAAAAGAATGTGTACACAGGTTAAATAAAAATAAATAAATATGGCGCAGTAACTTAACACCTACTCACTTAAAATCATACCTTACACTCCACTCCCACTCTCTCATGCACATATATTTTTTTGAAATTGAAAGAGCAAAGACACATAATTTCCGCGAGTACCTCTGTGCGTATGAGTGTTAAAATTTCTTGTTATTGTGTATGAGAAGTTGTTTTTGTTATCAACACCAGTTTCTTGATAAATAATATGAACACACTTGATTCCTCTGGAGTAAGAAGGAAGAGTATTATGTGTGGGTATTTTTCTCCTTCTATGACTTTTATTTAGCCTTCGAGCATTTTTACACACATTTATGTACATATATATTTTAAATACTGTGAATAAGGGAAAAATAATTTTGCCAAAAAAAAAAAAAAAAAACTATAAGCAAATACATGTACACTCAGAAAACTTTGTCAGTAAAATTAACTGAAAACACTCTTTAAAATAAAAGAAACTTCTTACCTATTTTTCATTTAAATTTACTTATTACTTCATTTGAATTTAAATGATAAAAATATCCGTATTTATCTGTAGTTAGTTTTTTTAAGAAACTGTACAAATGAGTTAAAATTAAAATTACATTCTTTTTTAAACGTTTTGTCATTTAAAAATGACTGCACTGATTACTTCTAGAATAAACTACGGTCAGTTACTTCAAAATTTTTCTGCATTTGCTTTTGGGACAGTATTGTTTTAATAAGCAGTGAGTCTGAATTTTTTAGAGCAGTGTGAAAAGTGTTCTAACAAAGTGCTTTAACAGAATTGAATATATAATAAAGATTAAACTGAACTGAAAGTGCTGTAAATTAAATGGCAAACGGAAATACCGTTTGCATTTAAGGGATCCGCAAAAGCCATTTTTGTAACAGGCTGAAATCGTAACAATATATTTGCTTGGCAATATGGTATCTAGTAGGGCACTTAAATTTCATACAGATGTATATTTTTGTTTTATATTCAAGTTTGTTCTTTTGAAATTCTGACACTTTAAATACAGATTTTAGACAAATTAAATGCAAAATTTTCTCACCGAAAATTTTATGACACACTTGACTTTCATTTTTTTCTTAACAAATTATGTAATTTAGTTAAAAAATGTAAAACATTTCCGTGGAATTTAGTTTTGCAAACAAAAATGTGTTCCGTATTTAAGTTTACTGCAAACAGAAGAAAAAGAAAATGCCAATAAAAAAACTACGCATTTAACAATTTTTCACCTGTAACACATTGGAATTTCATACAGAGAATTTCCCCTTGCTCTTTACACTGTGCTTCAGCCATCAATTTGAATACGATATTTTTTCCTTAACAATTGAGTTTTAGAATTGTAAGGGTTCGTTCGTTGGCTTTTCACCGGCAAATGAAAAATAATAATAAAAGAAAAAAGAAGAATAAAACTTTATTCCTTCGACTTAAAAAAAATATAAAAATAACAGGCATATTGTACCTTCAACTGGAGCAGAGACGCAGAGAATGTAGAAAAAAAAAGCTTGCAACCACATCAATGATAAATTCCTGTGAACGGGTAAAGCAAAGGTGTATGTACATATGTACGACAGGGCGATGGGGAAAAGGCTTCTGAGCAAACTTTTTCAACTTAAGCTGAAAATGAACATTTCCGCGTTTGTCTTTGGGGTAAGTGAATGTGTTGTCAGTGTGTACAAGAATTTGTTCTTTTTTTCCATTTAAATCGCACGGAAGGAATTTATTATTATGAGATTATGCTCCAGCATATAAACCTTTTGCAAACTACAAAAGCAAACAACTTTTTGTTGTCGCTGGTATGTATGTCTCTTCAGTTGTTGTGTTTCTTTTTGCTGTTTGGTGGGAGGATTCAAAGCAGAGCGAGCACTGGGGCTGTAGTTTTGTAACAACTTATTTATTTGCGTGTGTGTGTGTGTGCCTACAAAAAAACCTTATCAAAGGAAACCTTTACAGTAAAAACCAAAAGCATTAGACTTATTATTGCCTGAAGTAAATTTAATAGAAAGTTCTCTAGAATAGTAAAATTTTTTTCTGCTAACATTTTGTTTCGTTTTTTTTTTTGGCTGCTGAACATCATTACATTTTCATTTACACACGACAACACACTCCCTTATATGAATATAAAATTATTCAAACTGTTTACCATTTCAAATTTGAATACCACAGCTCTTTACTTTCGTACAAAGTAATAAAACACAAGAAAAGAAAACGGAAAAACAAAAAATTAACAAATTTGTTTTGAAAAAAAAGTCTGATGTAAAGTTTATTGTTCAGAAAATTGTATTGCAAAGGTTAAATGAAAAAGTAAAAGAAATCCAACTCATATCTGCCTAAAACAAATTTCAAATTTTAATTGGATTATAAAATCTACTTTCAAGAAGTTTAAGCCGTAACAACATTTAATTTGAGGAAAACTTTTCGGTAATTTTAAGCCCTAAAAATGGAAAATTTAAGGTTCATAAATCTTCAAATTTAATCCTGCAAAGACAAATGGATTTTAATGAGGCAAACAAAATTGCTAAGATAGAATAGATAATAACGATACTCAAAGTAAAACTCTGTAAAATTAAATAACGAATTGCAAAAAAAAGTGCTGCAAATTTCTGTAGCACTGCCGAATGAAGCACTCTTATGGCCAAGTGTTCGCATCTAATTACATCAAATTTTATGGAAAGCTTTCTGAACCGCATCTGTTTTTATTGGAGGAAAGAAATTATTTTTAATGAAAATATATAAACAATATTATTCAATATTTCGCTAATAGTTTGTTAGCATCTTCCGGATTGAATACTATTGTTAATAAATTCTATTTTAAAAACACGATCTGAAGCTGAATAAATTAGTTTTTTTTTCAAGAATTAAAAAGATCAAATAAAAATTATATATTTAATGTAAATAATTAAGTTGTTACTGCTGATGAAAAATGTTCTTAAATAAATCCGTTCAATGATTATATTATTTTTCACAATATTAGCAGTTTATTTTAGAAATGCATCTGTGTGTGTGTGTGTGTGTGTGTTTTGTTTACTTTTTAAGCACATCATAAATAAGAAACACCAAAAACCATATGATTAATCTATCAAGCATAAAAGAATTTGAAATGGCCAGAGTTGTTCATTGAAATTGCAATCAAATAAGTGCTCAAACAATAAATTTTGCACTTAAATGCCAACTAAAGCTAAACGGCGTTTGATTAACAACTCCAAAAGTTACCATTGGTTGCTGAAATATCATTTAGCCTAAAAGCATGCAATAAAACTATTAATGATTATAAATATTATTTTGTGGTGGATTGATTTCCAATTGATATTTCTGAAATATCTTAAAATAGGATCATTTGTTTTTCGCTTTCCGGAGTATTTGTCTGAGCATGAAAAATTAGAGAATAGAAAAGATGCGCTTAAAGGTAGGCAATGAACTTTTGTGTTTTTTTTAATCAAAATATTGTAGATTGTATGATCTTATTGATTTTTTTTCTTTTTATAGTTCAATAGTTGTGTTGATAGTGGAAAAATAATTACATACTACCTGAATTTAAAATCTAAGCCCAAAACTGGTAGTTGGACATAAAATGAAGTATTAAGAAAGAAAAAATTTTTATTACTAAACTATTTTGCATAAAATATATTTTTTTCAGTGCAACCCAGCCTTTAAACTCTCAAAGATTTATTAACTATTTAGTACTGTAGTACATAAGACACTTTGCTTAAGCACTTACTTGCTTTGTCGCAGCTCGTTGCTTGTGTGTTTTTGTGATAACTTACTTTAAGCCACCTGATCGCAGGCTCCAATGAGTTTCAAAAATAATGTCCGAACTTAGCTGCGCCGTAACTTTCCGAAATTTCTAGCTAGACAAGACAAGAACCTGCGATATACATTATTGGAAATGCAACTGACATCACCTATAGTAATAATTTTTAGCCCTAGCTGTCGCTCTATTTGAAAAAGGTTTGCTTACTTATTTATCTGGCATAATTTAAGGCGGAATTATGAATAACACGTTTGATTATAAGACTGAAGCCACATAACTGACGAATTTGCTACAATATTTTAGTTTGACAATATCCGACACTCTACCATGCAACAGAACTGTTAAGTAAAATTTTTTTTATATTGAAAAAATAAAATTGATTTCCATACAAATTTACCGGCATCATTCTTCAGGTGTAACTTAAAACAAGTCCACATCAATTGCTATTTAAATAACAGTAGTTCCTTGTGGCCGCCCAAAAGTAGGCAACACAATTTTTTGTTCAAATATTGTATATTTTTAAAGCATATAGTCTTTTGTTTATTTATTTTCCGTTTTTTACTTTAATAGTTGACTTTGATTTTGGTAAAAGTATTTAAACTTATTATGTCCGTCCTGCATTTGAGACCTCATCGAAAGAGGTGAATTAACAAATTAAAAATTTTGAGAACCGTTTTCTGTCTGTAACTTTTCAGCCTGTTTATATGACGGCGACACTTCGTTGGGGCCAACCAGCTCGTCAGTAGACTTGGCAAGTAGGGTTTTCTGTGTTTTCTAATTTTATTTTTTAGTTTTTAAAGCAAATAATTGCAGTTAATTAATATTTGGTTTCTTGACCCCTTTTTTATTTAGTTTTAGTATAAACTAATTTTTGCAGCTTCAAGTCCTTCTTTTGTAAAGAATTGATTAGCAAGTGTATTCAATATTATGCTAAGAGTTTTTTTTTTAGCGAAAAATTTAATAAAATTGTTGATAAATTTTATGTAAACAAAAATTAGGTTTTACTAAAAATAATTAAAAAAAAGGGGTCGAATAAAACCAAATATTAAATGAATGTTTTGCTGTTAAAAATAGTAAAATGTTTGAAAAACAGAAAACTCCACTCACCTCTAAAAGTTTGTTAACGAAATATTGATTAGAATTGTTAATCAATTTTATATAAAAAAAGGATCTGAAGCTGCGAGAATTGGTTTTTTCATAAATCAATAAGACCAAATACAAATTATATACGTTTAGTTTTATTATTTTCTCGAGCTTCATAATTTTTTATGTTTCATACATTGTATGTTTTATCTATACTTCACTCTCTTTCGAATATCGTAAGGACAATAATATTGAACATTTTTTGTTTGTTTTTTCCAATATTATTGTCCGGAAGGAGAGCGAAACATTGACAAATTTTGAAAATAAATCTATTTATAAAAATGAAGGACTTTTAGTTCAAAAACACAACTAATGTTGTGTGAATCAATAAATAAAATAAAACAAACCTGTTACGAAATAGGCTTTAACACTGTTAGTTTTCTAATTATCATTCAGCCTAAAAGTATGCAATAAAACTAATAAGTCCCATTTTCTAATGTTAAAAAAATAAAATTGATTGTCTGACGATTCAGGGTTCATGGGTTTCATTTTCTGGCATCATTTTCATTATGGCTATGGCTTAAAACACAGTCACATTAGTTATTCTTTGGGCTTGAAAAAGTTTTCTTTTAATTAGCCCAAAAATAGGCAATGAAATTCTGTACAAATATTGTTTATTATATGCTTTTATTTATAATTTTTTTTCGTTGGACTTGATTTCAGCAAAATCATTTAAATTTAATTTAAGTCTCAATTAAATTACCTCAACTTAACTTAACTTTATTTTATGCTGCCTGAATTTAAGAGCTTATCGATTTTAAATGGAAAATTTCTGAAACCAACCTTCTTAAAAGCCATAAAATATTTAGCAACCATAAAAAACAGCAGCCCTCAGTTGAGCACTGAAACTCGCAATACTCTAACATAACAATACAACAAGCAGATACCCATAACAAAAAAGTATATGTATTTTAGTTTATGAAACGAGAGAAAGAAAGGTAAAGAAAACTTATAGAAACATGATGAAAAATGTTGAAAAAATTGTTAGTTGTAATAAATGCTGAAAGGAACACCTGTAAGTGATGTTCATGGTGTGTAGTAAATAATTAATTTTTCTGGATTTCATTTCTGGCTTTAAAAGTGTTGTGGTTTGTCTGCACTCGTCTACTCTGAAAATCTACCAAGTCCTGTTGCCAGCAGTGCTAGCACAAACCGGGCAATTTATAAGCACTTAAAGGCCTACAATTAAATACTGAAAAGCAAACACCCAGTCCCCCAACCACCAACGTGTGAAACTTCAATTGTACAAGTGGCCAACTGTCGAAAGCAAAACAATACTGAATGAATGTGTTCATAAGAAGATATTTAGCCACAAAACTGGCTTTTTAGCGTTGCAAGGACACAATAACAGCAATAAAAATGGTCTATTAAAAAAGCTTTTTCAAATAATGAGTGACGAAACAGGCAGCAATTTGATAACTTATAGAAAAGGCAAACTATGTGCTCCAAGTTTTTTAATTTTCTAATAACTTAGGAATTTTTCTGCACGTTTTTTTTCCATTTACTCTAAAATTTTGCTTGCAATTTTTTTTTGCTCTGCTCCAGCAATTTATTATGAGTTGAACATATTTTACGGTCTGGTAAATTGCTTCAGTTTACCTTTTTCTAAATATTTTGTTTTAATTATCAGCAAACTTTACTTCTTCCCCGCTCTTGTTGCAGCCCACCGCAAAATTGTACTGCCATAATAAAGTTTCCCATTGTTTGATGTTGAAAAGCAAAGCATACTTTTAGGTTTAATAAACGTTAAAATGCTTCGTTACAGCCATTATTATGTGTTGTTTTCTTTTTTTTTTTGCCAGATTGCTAAGGTTTCACAAAAAGATTTTTGATTTATTATCGTTTATGTGTGTTAACTTATCTTCTGCACGAATAAGACAGCATAAATGTGTGTTATTTAAGGATCTTTGTTTTAGTTGGGGATTTTCAAATAATTTGTTTCAATCAGTTACAAAGTTCATTCTTTTTCCTAGTTATTATATTGTAGTTTATTGTTGAGCATAAAATCAAAGGATATGAATTATTTAGGAAAAAGTTGAGCAGCATAAATTTGGCAGCAGAAAAATTCGTGGCAAGTATTAAAAGTCAGAGAAAAATTAATAATAAAATGTATATAAAATGAGCATTGAGAAATTGTTTGAATTCATGTTGATTTTCATGGGTATGCCCCATTATTTTTAAGTCAACCATCTGTCCCGCATGCAATTTTCTCATATTTAGCTGTCTAAATTGAACAGTAATTTTTAAATCTAAAAATTGTATAATTAAGAAGCATTAAAATACAGCTTAAAATAATATTCAGTGAGCCGTTTATGGTATTAAGAGTTTTTCTAACGCTTTTGAATCATCCAACTTTTGGTTTTTCAATTTGATTCAGCTGGCTGAATTTGGGCAATTTTGTGCAGCAGTGTCAGCTTGGTGCTTATTGAACTGTTTTTATCGCTTCTTAAATTAATCGAAGAGAAAAAAGCTTGGATGTTGTCTTTTTTTTAATTTTTTTTTTCGATGGAAGAAAAATGCAATGCAATAGTATTGGTACAACATTACAATTGTGGAAGGAAGTAAAATGTTACAAGGACGCTGATCATATTTCTAAATATTTTATAAGCTTTTATTCAAAAACAATAAAAAGAAAAATATGATAATTGTCTTTTATTAACAGCTGAGTTGGACGACAAACATATTTATTTAAAATTTTGTCAAATCGAGTAATTTGTAGAACATTAAATATTCATTTGCTAGCTTTTGGAAAACATTCAAAAAACATTTCAATTGCTATTTTTTCGCAATAGTTTGCTTGCTGTTGTCTCAGCCTAATTAGTTGTAGCTCTCTTAAGTTTGATAGATTTGAGGTAATTAACTAAAAAAACTGCTAACTCTTTCTCTATCCCACTAACTCTTTCCCCTTCTCTCCCTCTCTCTCTCACAGGCGTATAAAAACAACGTTTTTGCTACATATTAATAGAATAGAATTTCTCTGCCAAAAGTTTATTTCAAAGATTAATTACTTCAGCACACAGACCCAAATTTCTTTAGCCAAGAACATCAGGCTAAAGAAATTTGGGTCATTTATTTTCTATTTGTTTTTTTTTTTTGCAAATATTCTTAAATAGCAAAATTTAATGGATGCTGTTAATCATGTGAATCACTTGTGAACATTCCTACTATTGCCACAAATAATCAATAAATGATAAGCCAAGCGTTAAGCTGTTAGAAACACATTTAAAATTAATACATTTCACAAGAGTTATACAGCATATTTTTATAGCCCTGAACTTTGGCTATAAAACGTAAGAGACATATTTACACACACGTGCATCCATAGACACATTACAAAATAACACTCTATCAATAGATATGCTTTCATTTTAACAAATCAATAAATACAATCATAATTGTATCCGCTATTCCTTCCTTTGTAGGATTTGCTCCCAGCATTATATCATTATTGTAGGCATCACATAATATGATGCAACACACACACACACATTTACATACATAAGCATGCAAGTAACAATAACCTTAATAGCAAATAATATTATTGATATGTATATATTCATAGATCATATAAATACAACTGCAATTAACACAGTCACAAGGCAATCATGCAACTCATGACCAATAACAAACAAGCATTTATGCACAAATGAACAAAAAAATTTATATAATTTTAACAATGATTATAATACGAGTATTTGATCAGCTCATTATGTTTAAGCTGACCATGGCATGACAATCTGCATACAAAACTCTAATTAAGGTATTGCTCTTCTACGAGTTGCTTTTGCTCAGAATATTTGAGCATTGAAATATTAGAGAACAAAAACAAATGTTTATTTTCGAAAAGCACTTTATTGCTTTTCCAAGTATTCTCCATGAAGATCTATAAGCTTTTGCATGCGTTTGAGCCAATTGTACCAAAAGCACTCACATGGGAGTACATAAGACTCAATTTTCCTGACAATGACTTCTACAGAGGCTGCAGAGATGAAGAGGAGGAGGAGAGTGTCGAAGATATCTTCTGCCGATGTCCGGCTCTGTCTCTAATAGGAGAGCATACATAACATAACATAACATAACATAACATAACATAACATAACACAACATAACATAACATAACATAACATAACATAACATAACATAACATAACATAACATAACATAACATAACATAACATAACATAACATAACATAACATAACATAACATAACATAACATAACATAACATAACATAACATAACATAACATAACATAACATAACATAACATAACATAACATAACATAACATAACATAACATAACATAACATAACATAACATAACATAACATAACATAACATAACATAACATAACATAACATAACATAACATAACATAACATAACATAACATAACATAACATAACATAACATAACATAACATAACATAACATAACATAACATAACATAACATAACATAACATAACATAACATAACATAACATAACATAACATAACATAACATAACATAACATAACATAACATAACATAACATAACATAACATAACATAACATAACATAACATAACATAAGAGCCAATGCTGTTATTTTGCTGTTAATAATATTTGCTGGCAGGCAGCACATCTAAGTAACTGGATTATAGGTTGCAACTCAGCTAGCTAAATTTGGAAAGAATCTTAATTGTTAGATTTTATTTACCTTACTGCTGGAACTGCTGCTGTTTTTCGCTAAAATTTAATATTTTCCTGTTATTCTACAAAGCTAATTTATGGTTCTAATGAAAATTAGATTTAAACTATTTTAAATGAGCACGTTTATGATTTTATGCAGTTTATTAAATGCTTTAATAATGTTGTGAAAATTGTTGGCTGTAATATGCTCATATAGTTATAAAAAACTTTCAAATTATTTGAAGTTTTCTAAAACTTCCTTTAGGAGGAGTCCATCTCTTCAATTAATGAAAATGCACTCATTTTCAAGCAACTATTTGGCTAAAACGCAAGAAAATGGAAAAAGCAAATTATGAAGACAAATCTTTAAAGCAGTAAAAGAGGAGGTAAATAAGACAAAGCATTAGAGAAAAAGTTGTGCAATTTAGTATTTTTATGGTTCCAAAGGAGCTCAAACTTGAAATTGAAATTTTAATTAAGAAAATATAAATTATCTTTTAAAGTAATTACCGAAGTTGTCTTCAGTCCGGGAGCTTTCATTTACTAAACGAAATCCTATAAATTTGTATGCTTTCTTCAACTTTAACTTGCTTATTATTAATTTGATAAACAAAAGAAAGTAGAAACTGTAATGATAAAATTTGCATAATTAAATTAAATATTACCCAACAAATGCAAATAGAAATTTTCTTCCAACCAACAAACACAAAATTTAAAACTAAAACCTAGAAAACAATATAAACAAATCGCCAAACTGTCTCTACGATGTGCTAAAATTACCATAAAACTTGAACGCAATTTATGCTGGATATCGAACGCAGAGGCAGAATTAAAACCACCACAGGCAATTTTTATTAAAATGTTAACTCTCTCCCCCCACCACCATTACACCACGCAGCGCACTCTTGCGTTCAAGTTGTACTATCAAACATTCTGCTGTACTAAATGACATCAACAATTTGTAAATACATATATTTTTTCAGTCCTCTTTTCTGTTATTTTCTTGAAGCAGAGCGTAAAGGTTAAAATGAGCGAGCGGGAATTATTTTTAATAAGGGTAAGATTTTTAGCAAAGTTGTGAATTTTTGTTTGTTTGTTTTTATAAACATTTATATTATTGAGTTGCGGGGGAGGGGGGCAGGGGGGTCACGAAACAGTATTGAATGTTTGTTTCCAAGGGCAGTGTTGAGCAAATTAAATTCCAAATAACAAATCAATTTAATGTCACCAACATGTTTATTATACAGCACATTTAAATTACTTATTCAATGATGGGTAGACAAAGGGGGGAAGTGTTTGTTTGGCAAGACTATGATTTGGCATTAAAGTTTTGGGAATAATTTGAGACAAAAACTGAGCAAAGCAGAGATGGAAACAAGCCATCCAAAAAGTGTGCTTGACATAATATAGCAAAAACAGAAAGTAATAAATTTCTGAAACAAATGTGTGCTGATGAAAAGTGTAGCGGCTTGGAAGCAGCCAGTTGTTCTCCAGCCAAAGTCATTATTATACTTTCTACTATTTATTATTACTAAATATATATTTGTTATTCAAAAATGAGCTTAATTATTTTTCTACTTTAAGAGCCAATTGAAATGTATTTTTTTAGGTCTAAAAGCAGACCTTAATTGTTGATAGTTTTCTCAGGCTTGATTTCGATTTTTGTTTCCTCATAATTAAGAAAGATATTTTGTGATCAAACTGAAGTGCTCAATATTTTTAAAGAAGACAAGAAAAGTAAAGTTGGAGGCTTACTGGCTGCGGTACATACCATGACTATAGCACGACGACCACGTCACTCATCAGCCTCCAAATTTGCTTCAAACCCAGGCCATAACTCATTGTATACTGTCGAGCCGGGCTGTTAACACGTATATAAATATTTATATTTTTTGATTTGTACATACATACTCTCTACTTCAATCGATTGTTGTGATGGCTGAGTGGGTTTGGCAGCTGCTTTCAAGTCGAGATGTTACATGTTCGAATATCAGCAGAGGCTTTGCAGTAGAAAAGTGAAATTAGCGAATTTAAAAAGGAGATAATACAGATAGAAAACTATAATTAAATAAAATGACCACCTACGAAAAAGTAAAAACAAAAAAATTACAAGTTGATTACGCATTAATTATTTGACAGTTAAGGTGGGATCACACGATTGCCGCAATGCACCAATTTTTGTAATATTTTGTATGTCAATCGTGTGATAGCACAATTTATTGGCTCATGCGGCAACCAAAACAAATGTTGTTCCTATTTGTCCCAATCAAATACAACCCTGATGTGACAACCGTGTGAACACTTGACATACAACTAATCACCAATAAAAATTCTAAAAATGCACCAATATTTATTGTGTTCTCATGCGGCAACCAAAGAAGACAACACGCGCCAATAATATACAAACATACATACATGTGTATGTATACCATTTAATTTTTGTTTTTCAGTAGGTAAAATTCAATTGTGTCAATATTATAACAATGATAAAATTCTCTCACCCACGTATTTCTTTTAGATTTTATTTTTTTCTGCTTTTCACTTTTTGCTATTTTTAGCATGCAGTTCATTATAATAATAGCCGAAGCAATTTTCTTGCTTTTTAAGGAGCAAACTATACTTTTAACTGCTTTTTTTATGTTTTTTATTCAGCTACAACACCTGTTTCTCAGAGTTACCGTATAATATAACAATCGTGTGACTATAATGCGGCAATTATTGGTACAAAATTGTTTTGCGCCAATTTGCGACAATAAAATTTCAGTAAAATGTGACAATCATGTGATTGCAGAGAATTTGATTGGGACAAATTTTTTATTGTGCTCCAATTCAGCCCAATAAAAATTGTGTAAAATTGATGCATTGCGGCAATCGTGTGATCCCACCTTTAGATTAAAGGAGAAATCCTTATTTTTACCGATTGGGTTCTGTAGATTTTTTAACATTTAAATTCAAATGAAATAATTAGTAAATTTAAATATAAAGTTTTAAATGAAGTTTCATTTATTTAAAAGAGTGTTTTCACTTAATTTTACCGGCAAAGTTTTCTGAGTGTACGATTACAACAGCTTATTGGCGACGTAAATCAAATATCTCTTTTTAATTGCAATGCCGTCGCCAGATCTATTACATTGACTTTGCTTTTACTTGCTTTATTAAACACTCTTCGACGATAGTTTTACTATTGAAAAAAAAAAAAAATATATCGATAGTTCAATACAAATAAAACTATCGACACTAATACCTTGTTCATACATGTATTTCTAATTGAGATAATATTCAGTTTATTGACATAATATTTTTTGCGTTCATACATACAAATATGGCTCTAACTCAATTAGTATCTGCCAGCTGAAAAAAGTTGTTGTTTTTGTTTCGGTAGTAAGAAAAAAATTAAAAATATTTTCCAATAAGAAAAATGGAAGAAAAACGGCCTTTTATTAAAAAGATTTTAGTGTTGTACCATAAAACTATGAAACTTGTACAAGTAGTGCGTTCATGTTATGACTCCAAAGCGGCAATATAAAAAGAAAGAGAAATAAAAATTTGGAAATGCTGCAATGTTTTTATTTTTATTGTATTTATTTTTATTTTTTATTATTTTGTTTTGTTTGCTTTTGTTTACATTTAGTACGTCATTCATTTCGCATTGTATACTTTTGCTTATTAAACACATCTTTTACAGTGTTGTGTTCCATATTTTTCTCAATATTCAAAGCAATATAGAGTTTATTGAGCAATAACTTTATTGACTTTTTGTATGGAATATTGAGCTCAATAATGGACTTTATTGCGATTACCTCAATAAAGCCGCATGTATGAACATGGTATAACGTTAGCAGCATCGATGGCTTTGCATGTCTATTAAGAATGTAACTGATTCAATACTCAAACAATATGCTAGTTATTATTTAGATAATTTACGTGTCAAGAATTTATAAAATCGAACTGATAAACAGCTGTCTGATTTTCTATACAAAAAGCGACTGGCTGTTCTGTCAGGACACACAAGAGAAATGTATGAAGAATTGCTTTGAATAAAAAACATTTAATATTTAATTTGCGTGACGAAAAAAAATATATAAAAATTATTATTTTTCTTTAAGATTCCAATTCCTTTTTGCATTTTTTAAAGCATAAAGAAGGGCAAATTTGTGGGTGGGTGCTTTGAATTTCAATTTCAAAGTGTTGAGTGTGTGCGTGAGTGAGTGAGTGAGTGTGTTAGTATTTCACTTAAAATTGTGATGCAAAATTATGTTTGTAAGTTTGTAAGTAAGTATGAGAGTGTTTGTTTAAATTGATGTTTAGCATGTGCCTTCAGTTTTCTGAAAAAAAAGATACATATATACATATTTTTTTCTTTTTTTTTTTTGTAATCTTGTTACAGTTTCCATTTACTCCCCGTCCTAAACGCAAGCACTTATTGCTCTTCAAACTCGTATCTCTCAAGCAACATCATGTTGTTGAGTTTTTAGGATACTGCGTCAAAACAGCTGGATCTTGTTGTTTTTTTAGCTTGTTTGTTTTCTCAGTTCTCACAGGAAATGTTGTGTGTGTGTGCGTTTCTGTTTGTTGGGGTATTTCGCATTTATGTATGTGTGTCAATTCTCAGTGGTGCAAGTGTATAATTTTGCTGATTTGCCATTATGTATTGCAGACTTTAAGGCATCAGTGCTTGTTGTTTATGTGTTTACTTGAGTTCCTACATATGTACGTGTTTGTATATGAATATAAATGTTTATTAAATTTAAGATGATGTCAGTATTAAAGTCTTTGTGTTTGATATTTTTATCACGAAACTGAAGTTGCAGGCAGGCAGTTGCGAGAGAGAACCTTAATACTTTATTGTTATAAAAGATACTCAATTCAGGGCTTAAATTTGATTTCTTAATGTTTATTAAGTACTCAGTAAAATCTTTATTAAATGACAAAACAAGTCTAAAAGATGATGAGTTTGTTCAATATTTTTACCCTTTAGCAAAAGGGTATATATTATACAGGGTGTCCCATAACTAAGCGGCCAAACGAGTCAACTGGTGACTACTTCCAGAAAAATTCTAAAAAAATCGATGTCACGTAGTTTAGAAATAAATTTGTAACTTTACAATTGTAGTAAAAAAAATATTATAATAAAAAAATATCCAAAAATAGATCTTTCAAATGTTTTCTGCCTTTTTTAGCCGTCTATATGCCACCGACATTTCGCTGATGCTAAACAACTGATGAGTTGATTATATAGGTGGCAGCAAAAATACAAAACATTTGAAAGGTCTTTTTTTGGACCTTAAAGCAAATAAATAATTAAGTTCACATTTGAATAAGAAAAACATTTTATGTTTTTATGCAAAAAAAATGTTTTTTTTCTCGCATTTTGAGGAATAAAATGCACCAAATGTTATACATTTTTGCATTAGGCATGAATTTTGCCAACTTTTGGCAAAACTTGTCGAAGGCACCTGGTGAAATTTTTGTTTGTTTTTCAACACCGCCTCTTAAAGTTGGGTGTTGTTTTAATTTTGAGTACAAAAGGTGGCAAAATGTGATATTTTCTTTGCGAATTCAGTGATTGCAGTCGGAATTCTTAAATGTTCAGCGTTAAAAGAACGAAAACTGATGATATTTTTAGAGAAAGAAAAAGGATTCTTAAATTCAACATTTATGATCACTGGAACGAAAAGATCATCACAGTTTTCGTATACACCCTGTGAAACTATTTGTTTCGTGATGGCCAGTTCTTAAAGGCATTAGACACTTTCTGGGCCTTAATTTTGCATTAATCGGTTTGAAAATAAGTGAAATCGGGCTTAAAATATTTTTATATAGAAAATAAATAAATTATTACTGCTTTTTGTATGAAAAATGTATTGCTTACAACAAAGAAGGCAATAAAAAGTTAGAGATTCGAACCAGCCTGTGGTTCTCGTTGAGTTCGATGATGTTTTCCGCTTCTAAAGGGTTATCCATTTTGCGGTTTCAAAAGTAAACGTAAATAAAACACACATATAAAATATTTTTTTTCATGACATTTCTGTTTTATTATAAAGTTTGAACGTTGACATTATGTGTAAAACACTACATCATTTAAATGACCACCAGGCGAAGTGTTGCCAGCTTTGATTCTTTTGAGGTAATTTTCGACCACTTTTTGACACAGATTGGGCGGTGTCTCAGCCACAACTTAACGAATGTTGGTTTTTAAGTGCTCAAGAGTTAAAGGTTTATCTGCATAAACACGGTCTTTTGCGTAGCCCCCCAAAAAATACAGTCTAATGGTGTAAAATCGCCTGATCTTGGTGGCCAATTGATATCGCCACCACCAGAAAGTTCGCGGTCAGGCAATCTCTCTTGCAATAAATTCATATTCTCTCGAGTTGTGTAGCTTGGGGTACCGTCTTGTTGAAGCCACATATTCTCCAAATTGTATTCTTCAATAGCAGGCAAAAAAAGGGCGGCTCCGAATTGACGGTGACAGTCGTTCCATCGTCGTTTTTGAAGAAGTAAGTTCCAATCACACCTTCGGACCAAACAGTGACTTTTTCTGAATGGTAATGGCCTCTCTTCAATTACTTGAGGATTCTCAGAATCCCAAATACAACAATTTTATTTATTAACATACTCACCGAGTGAGAAATGTGCTTCATCGCCGAAGAGAATTTTGTTCGAAAATTCGCTGTACACCGCCTGTTGTTCAAGCACCCATTCCACGTATCTACGACGTTGTGAAGGGTCAGTAAATCAAAATGCAAAATACGCCTTAATGTGCCGTAAGACAGTCCTAATTGCTGAGAACGACGAGGAATCGACACATTCGGGTCTTCGGCAACACTTTAACTTACAGCAGCGATATTTTCAGCGGAACGAGCGAAACGATGCGGTCTGTGGGCCTTACAATATTTGCCACCGCTCCAGTCTCTGCAAATTTCTTCACAATTTTGCCAATTGCTTGCTCAGTTGGACGATTATGTAAACCATAATCTTCTCTTAAAGCACGATCACCATTTTTGTAGCAGGTTTTGATAATTTTTTTGCGTTGTGTGAAAAGGTAAAGCGATGTCAGACTTTCAAAATGGATAACCTTTTATTATATATTTTTTGGTCTTATTTAATTAGCATTAAATACAACCACAATATAAAATCAACTTATACCCGATGGCTATAATATAAAAATAAATTTATTTAATTTTCAATTTGTATTTATTTTGAAGGTGTATTTTTGTTTTCTTTCAGCTGGGCACAGGGAATAAGGAAATGATGTTTTATACAAAAGTAAGTCCATTATTATTTATTTATTTATTTATTTTCTTAACAACATACATGTCATTATGCCATAACTAAGCTCTGTCAACACCCAAAATATATACTTACATATCAGTAGCCAGACCAGGTCTTTGGTTTGTGGCTGAATGGCATGGTTTTTGTGTGAAGGAGAGAGAGGAGCACAGAATATGCACTGCCACAATTATGGCTAGACAAACAAATAACTAAATAGTGGAGTAAATTATTAAGTGGTATTCTCTTGTCTAGTCAATGGCATGAAAATTTTATAAAAAGCAGCAGAAAATAAGGAAAATAATTCCACACAAAAAGATTGTTATCTGGAAGTGGTATTGGAAAAAGCCAGCGAAATACAATCCTGGCAATAACTTAAAAAATGTACAAGCGTTATGCTTACATACATACACAAGCACAAGAACAAGCATTTGCACGAACGTGCATGTTTTATCTTGACGTTTGCATGATAAAGTTACATTTTGTTGAAATTAAGCTCAACATGTGATAAGAAAACAAAAAAGAAAATGAATTGTGCAGAGGAGTGGTTTAGTTTTTATGTTGTAAATAATTTTCCGGTTGTCGTTGTTAGTTGACTTGTCACTCATTCAGTCACTACTACACATGAACACATACATACATATGTACACATACAAACACTTGCCATCTCATTTATAGGAAAATTTAAGCAGGCACATAGTTTTATAAGAATAAAAACCAAGATGAAGCAAAACACTTGACTTTATTTGAGAGACACAAATACAAATGCACATTTGCAGTTGTATATCTATATTGTTGATTTCATGTAGAAAGGCCCTCCTAGCCCACATTTTTTTTTTTTTTTTGCCCATTTTGATTAATTTTATATGGAAATATTATATGGAAACATGTGCGAAACCTTTCTACATAAGACCCACAATATCGAGCCATGAACATTCGCTTGAAAGGCTGCTGCCCAGTATAATGATGGAACCAGAATAGTGGGATAAGAAAAATTCCCCCATATGGCCATAAAGGTCACCCTAATATACATACATGTACCCATATACTCATGTATATGTCTGTGAGTTGGATTCTGTATTTTCGTCCCACCCGAAATTGTTAGTTTTTTTTTCAACATTATTTTTACGTTGCCTTCTTTTAATATCATTTTTATATCCTTTTTATATCCATTCCTAGTTCTTGCCATTTACTAGCTGTTAACATTAGAGTGTTTAAGTTTTTCTACAGGTGACAGTGCTGTTTAATGGAACAAATAACGTTAAACAAAAAAAAACAAAAACAAAAAAAAAAAAACGCAAACAATTGCCTACCTGAATCAATAGTGAAATAAAAGTTAGAGAATATAAAGCAGTAAAATAAATTTAATGAAAAATACAATCGGTTAAAAAGAACCGGGGAGAGTTGAAAAATTAGCGAAAGTGTTTAATACAAAAATTTTTTCTTGCCATCGATTGATATGCACCAGATAAATGTATAGCAAAATACAAATAAATTTCAATCCCAAGCGAGCTAATGAAACTTTTTATGCTAAAAAAAGGACTAATGTGATAAAAAGAGCATATTAAGAGTGCACTATTTACTGATATCGGGAACCGGGTTTTTTTTTTTTGCAAAATTTCACCTACAAGCGAATTCAAACAACTTTTTATACTAATTTGAGTATTCAATGAGATGATAGAAGATGGGCCTTAAAAGTAAAAGAAAACTGCTTTTCCAATATCGGTCCCTATATAACCAGTATATAGTGCAATCTGTGGCCTTATTTTTAATTTCATACTTCAGCTAGCCAAAGCAGTTTTTGGTGTTCTACTGGCAGAGAAAAAACAATTCTCAATATCGATCCGAAATGGCACAACAAAAATCATTTTAAAGGCATTCGATTTTCAGTTTTTCTTGTGTACTTTGGCATTTAACTAAAGGGTCCGCCAAACAACTTTTTTTTTTTTGAAACTGGGCAGAGAAAAAAAATTCTCAATATCGATCCGAAATGGCACAACGAAAATCATTTTCAAGGCGTTCGATTTTCAGTTTTTCTTGTGTACTTTGGCATTTAACTAAAGGGTCCGTCAAACAACTTTTTTTTTTGAAACTGGGCAGAGAAAAAAAATTCTCAATATCGATCCGAAATGGCACAACAAAAATCATTTTCAAGGCATTCGATTTTCAGTTTTTCTTGTGTACTTTGGCATTTAACTAAAGGGTCCGCCAAAAAACTTTTCTTTTTTTGAAACTGGGCAGAGAAAAAAAATTCTCAATACCGATCCGAAATGGCACAACAAAAATCATTTTCAAGGCATTCGATTTTCAGTTTTTCTTGTGTACTTTGGCATTTAACTAAAGGGTCCGCCAAACAACTTTTTTTTTTTTTTGAAAACGGGCAGAGAAAAAAAAATTCTCAATATCGATCCGAAATGGCACAACAAAAAGCATTTTCAAGGCGTTCGATTTTCAATTTTTCTTGTGTAACTTGTGTAATAACTTTTTTTTGAAAACGGCGCAAAACATCGAGTGTAGTTTCGGCTGGGTGGCACGTAGCGTCGTCCTGTTGAAGCCAAATGTTGCCAATATCCTCCTCTTCAATTTTTGTGAACAAAACTTCGTTCAACATGGCCCGATAACGATCGCCATTGACTGTAACGGCCGCTTCTTGCTCATTTTCGAAGAAAAATGGCCCAATTATGCCTGTGGTACAAAATCCGCACCAAACAGTGACTCGTTTTGGGGGCGTCGGCTTTTCAATGTACGCGTCCGGGTTTTCTGTGCCCCAAATGCCACAATTTTGCTTGTTTACCCGTCAAGATCAAAGTGAGCTTCATCTGAAAAGATGATTTTTTTTTTTTTGGCAAAATCGGCATCTTCTGTAAGTGGATTGCAGGCGCACTTAGCGAAGCGTTCAGCTGAAGGATAAAACTAATTATCTGTCACATCAGACATGAGCTAAGTGTTACCATTCACGAAATAAGAACTAGTTGACCAAAAAAGTTAGATATATTTAAGTCCCCGGACTCAAACCACAACTTTTAGCAAAGACAAATTTTGAAGTTAACAGAGCACTGTTAACAACTTAACAGTTATACTTTTATACCAAATGCCATTAGTGGAGAAGATAAGTGGGTTTTAGGGAAAAATTTAGACCTCTGTGAAGTAGTGACGATATGGAAATGGTGATCCGGCGGGCGGTTATCTAGGACTGATGGCACATGAGATGTTTGAAATAAGCTTTAGAGTCCCATAAAATGACATTCCGTACAAGAAATTTTTTGAGAAGATAAGTGCGTTTTAGGGAAAAATTTAGACCTCTGCGAAGTAGTAACCATATGGAAATGGGGGTCTGGGGAGTTATCTATAACTGATGGTACCTCGTCATCTGACCCATCGTGAGATTGAGAAAAGCCTGGGCATTAGTGAGACCCGTATACATGCAATATTGCATAAACACTTAAATTTGTTCACGTTGGATGCCACACAATTTGTCAATCGTGTCGATTTGTCGAAAAAAGTGCGCAAAAAATACAATCGCTTAGCTTCGAAGGACTTCTATGACATCAGGATGGCTCAAAAATCCTAAATTTACTCCTTTAATTCCATATTCATGGTCTAATTCCATTTTTTTTTTGTCCGATCAGATGAGCAATACAAAAAGCGTCAAATTGTACTGAGTACGTATAACCTCAAAAATGTTCAACTTTACGATAGAACTGTTAGTGCCAGATTGCAACACTAGGGCTGCCAAATTCCGTAAAACATAAAATGTAAACCTCGTAAAAGTGAGCGTTTACAGCAAAACATTATGAATTTTAGATTCAATTCAAAACACACTTAAAAATGTAGAAACTATTAAAAAGAAACATCTTAAGGCTTCTTTTATAAATCGAGCCACTTCCTGTAATTTTCAATCCATAAAAGCCATAAAATTTTATTGCTCGAAATTTAAGCCATAAGCTGGCAATTTTACTTTGTTACCAATACTATTGTGTAATTATGACCTTAAATGTAAAATCCACCCATAATGACTAGTAATGCCCTTTTAGAAGCAATTAAATTTTCAAACTACATAAACTTTGCTAATCATTTAACTCCATAATAAGCATGTTGCCAGATCTACTCACCCCCCGGCCGCCTTTCATAAAGTAACAAATTAACAACAAAAAAAAAAACAATTTGGAAATTTGGTAAAATTTTTACCTTAAATTGAAGATAAAAAGGCACACACACACGCACACACAATATGGTCAATCACTTTCATAGCACCACCCAACCTGGGGAGAGTTCTCACTGGCTGGCTTCAGTCTAAACAGTTTAGTTGGGTGAAAAGTTTGGGAAAAGTGAAGAGAATAAAAGATTAATGTATCGACCCATACACAATACAAATCCATTTGAGCATTCATACATCCATCTACACATTTATTTATCTTTTTAACTGTACAAGCAAAACAGCCAGCCATTCATGCTGCGAACTATACACAGGCACACTTACGGTCAGTTCAACTCAGCTCAGACGGACAAATAAGAAAAAAAAAATATCCGAAAAATTTACTTGCATAAAAATGCATTTGTTTCGTTTCGAAATGTAGAAAAAAGAAGGTTTTGTTTTGTTTGTTGTTTCTAGTAAACAATTTTCACTGTTAGACAAGAAGACATTTAACCCCTGGGATATTTTCATACACTGGCACACAACAATGCTCGAAGAGTTGGCTCACAACGGCCAGCCAGCGAACTGTAGAAACAGCATTTCTGCAGCTCTGTTCTGCAAGTACATATTTAAATTGAACTATCAGTGTGCCTGTGTGCCTGTGTGTGTGAGTGTTGTAGCGAGAGTGTATTTCGCATTTAACAATATTTACTATTGTAACCTCAGCTGTTGTATCCGCATATTTGAAGTAAACATTTGCACAGAAACAGCACACACAAACATACTTACAGACCGGAGATATGCACACGTTCAATAAAAACGCACAGTAGAAATGACCATATTCGAACAGCAACATATCATCAGTGAATTATATGATCGAAGTCTGAAGTCTAAAGTTGGAATCACACGATTGCCGCAATCCATCAATTTTACACAATTTTTATTGGGCTGAATTCGAGCACCATAAAAAATTTGCTCTAATCGAATTCTCTGCAATCACATGATTGTCACATTTTAGGGAAATTATATAATCGAAGAAGGAAATTATATAATGAATTATATAATCGAAGTCTGAAGTCTAAAGTTGGAATCACACGATTGCCGCAATCCATCAATTTTACATAATTTTTATTGGGCTGAATTAGAGCACCATAAAAAATTAGTCCCAATCAAATTCTCTGTAATCACATGATTGTCACATTTTAGGGAAATTTTATTATCGCAAATTGGCACAAAACAATTTAGTAGCAATAACACTGTGCTAGTTGAAAAAACCGACAGACAGGGCACCCACTCACTAAACCTAATTTGGGTGCGCTGATCATCAGAGTGAAACGGAACCCTATTACCGGGACTACTACGTCCGTCCGTCCGTCCGTCCGTTCATTACCCGAAACGGTAAGAGCTAAAGAGCTGAAATTTTCACAGGATGTTGTTGTACCTTGCCGCTATAACAACAAATACTAAAAACAACAGCAAAGCGAAAACTACCAGGTGTCGCCACACAACGAAAATTTACAATTACAACGTAAAGTAAAAATTAGCCGTAACTCCCAAACTATAAGAGACAGAGAGATGAAATGTGCGCAATATATTTACTCGCATATGGCCTATGGCTAAAAACAACAACAAGTCGAAAACTACCAGGTGTCCCTATACAACGTAAAGTAACAACTAGCCGTTACTCTCGAACATTTTATTGAGAGACAGAGGGATGAAATTTGCATAATATATGTATTCACATATGCTCTACAGCAACAAATGCTAAAAACAACAACAACAACTGCAAAACTACCAGGTGCCCCTTTACAACGTAGAGTAACAGCTATAACTCTCGAAACGTAAGAGATAGAGGACCGAAATTCGCACAGTGTATGTATTATCAGATGCCTTACAATAGCAAATGACAACAACAACAACAAGTCGAAAACTACTAGGTGTCCCCCATACAACATAAACTAGCAATTAAACGTAACTCTCAAGCTGTAAGAGAGAGAGAGAGAGAGATGAAATTTATAAAATATATGTATTCACATATGCCATTCCATACGTATGTACATTACACATACATACGTACGGAACCCTAAGTGTGCGAGCCAGGCTCGTACTTGACTGAATTTATTTAATTGTCAGCTCTTGTTTTTGAAATATACCGTTATCTTAAAAATAGAGGAGGTAGGACAACATACATACATTCCCTTAACTCTTAAACGGTTTAAATCATTGAAAAAGTTATAAAAAACCGACAAAATTACCATGATTTGAAATAAATGAATTGAATTGAATTTGACTTCCCCCATTATAAACAGTTTTTAATAATATTCTTTGAAATTGTCTAAGACAATTTTGTCATTTGGGATGCAACCAAAGAAAAATACATCGTTTAATATCAACCAGATGTACAAACGAATTTGTATGTGTGTCTCCCGGCCTGTGTATTTTTGTGTTTGATTTTGGCAAAAATCTTGATTTACACCCAAGTTAAATAAAACTACATGTGTATCTTGATGTTGATACAACCAAAGTGATCGAATGAATGAGAAGGAATAAAATGGAATTTCGGCGTAAAAAAAATCTTTATCAAAATACTGCTGCTGATGCTGATGCTTTTAAGGATTTTAATGCTGCAGCCACTTCTCAATTCCAATCATGTCTACGTCTGTGTGCAAGTGGGTTGTAGATTTAATATGCTCCTATTTCAAATTGATTGATTGATTGATTTAAATTGAGAACTTCAATCACATCTAACCTCTGGTTGCCAATTAGAGTTACAATACAGAAAAAAAAGTAAAACATAACAAAAAACACTTACTTAAATACCACAGCTTAAACGAAATGAGCCAAAATCAAACCAAATAAAAATGTTTTCATTATAGTTTAAGTGCTTAAACAGGTAAAATGGAGAAAGCGAAATACTCCCCAAAGCGCCTAACAAAAACATGTTACATGCTTGTTATTCCTCCCTAAATGGGATAACAAGTATTATTGCTTTAGTACACAAAATTTATGGCTGCTTTTTCTTTCTTTTTGCCTCTGTTAAATAGCAGAAAGAATTAAATTAGTTTACACGAACAGCCCTTACAAGTATGCGTTACTCAATAAAATCGTATATGACTATTTGTACCAGAGAACTGCAACTGATGTTTACTATTTTGTTTTTTTTGTTTTTTTATTTTTTTTTGAAGAGCAAGCAAACAACTGCAAAGTTTCTTGCTTGCCTGCAGAAACACCTAGATCAGTGTTCCTCAAACTAATACTATGACATTTCTCTTGGGTTTTTCTTGTAACGATGTGGCACAGGACACCATGGTTTACGTATGTTGGTATAGAATCTAAGTAAAGCAACGTTGTCAATTCAGCGAATATCATTCACACCGCTTTTAGTGTTTTTTATGCATACTTAGGTATACATAGAGAATATATATGTACATATATTTCACATTCTCTGAGAAGAGAAATATAGCGGTATGCCGATGTAAAGTGCAAAGCAGAAAAGTTATGAGCGGTGACACATGTACAAACATGCATACATATGTATATCAAAAGAAATTGTCTGTTGATTTTTTTATGAAATAACAAGAAACCAAAAATATATTCTTATTAATGAAATTAAAAAGATGATTTACGTGTGATTATACAGGAAACCAATAAAATCAATAGGGAAAAATTAATAAGATAGCCTAATGAAATCAATAAGAAATCCTTATTTTATACAATTTACAAGAAAACCTAATACATAGAATCAATAAGTTCTTCGCTATAGAATTTTTTTTTTGTACCATGCAAATCGGAAAATGAGTAAAACAAAAAACGTGAGTAACAAATTTTCTACTTTGTTTTATGTGCTTTTCTTGTTGAGAGAATTAAAAGATTTGCGACATGGAAATAATAAGGAATACCCATAGAAAAATCTTTGTTTCTCTTTGCTGGGATACCCCTCAGCCTAAAAACGTTTCAAAGAGAAAATCATATTGATTCTATGAGGTAGTTTTTGCTCTGTGCACATTATCAAATTAATTAAGCTTATGTTGCTTATTTCTCTTACTTTTGAAGCCAGTGAGTTTACGCTTTCATTTTTAATTATTCCCGCATGCCCTGACATCTATATGAGGCGCAGTGCACCATGAGCAGAGTAACTGTTAATAGCGATTTTGCAATCTCAAACAGTTTGCGATTGAAGCCGCGCAGCTGAGATTTGGGCAATAGATCAGTTTTGATACAAGGTCGCGAAAGGCATAGGAGCCTTTCGGTGGACTGCTTAGACAAAAGGGGCATAGAAAGGTCCTTTATAGGCCCTGAACCATTTTGCCGGCTTAATAATGGTTTTCGGCCAATGGGAGGAGGCAAGCCTTGCTGACTACTGCAAAGCCCTGAAAGGGCATGTTCCGGCACAGTCAAGTCCGACTGTATTGTGAACCTCCCTAGAAAGGATATTTTAATATATACAGAGCTAATGATGAAAAAAACTGAAATTGTTAAGCAGTGATTCCTGCAGACTCAGTAATGAGGAGAAGGAAACGGTGAAACGGCGTATAGATGCAGACGCACATACCTGGGCGCTGGATTATTGGATAGCGGGGACCTCGGCCAAATGATATTTGCTAACAGTTTAGGTGTCAACCTATAGGAAACAACGGTTGCACAAAATAACTTTTTGGGCGAGATGCACAATTTTTGGTCCAATTGACGATGCTGATAATAATAATAATTAAAAACTGAATTGATGCAACTAAAATCGTATCAGTTTCAGTCACAAGATTAATTATAATAATTAAATAGTGCAAAATCAACCAAATTGTAGTTTAACATTGCCAATATGTAGCAATATTCTTTGAATTAATTTTTTTCTGTCCAACGAAAATCCTTGTGAGTTTAATTAAAGCTGTTAATGGTGCCAGTATTCGATGAAAAATTACTGTGTGCATTAAATAAGTCCATTAGAAAATAAAAAAAATCTTTTACTGTAAATTTTAATTTTGTTATTGAACTTCTGTGTTGTAACATTTTACTGTAAATTTAAATTAGGAAAAAAAAAATCATTTTCCATTTTTTTAATTCAGAATCTGTGCCATAAAAATCTCACTGGCTTAAACTACAAAGTTAATAACTTTTGGAATCAATAAGTGCTAAAACTCGTTTTTGTTTTTTTTTTTTTTTTTTTTGGTATTGCAAATGAAACACCCACTACATTCGATAGTGTATAAATTTTGTCCGTTTAAATTCCCTTAAATGACTGCTAAGCCAATCGAAACACTATTTTTTAATAACAGTTTCAAAGCGATTGAAAAGTCAAGCCATTTTCTCAACTACATATTGCAAAAAAAAAAAAAAAAAAAATAATAAATAAATGAATATGAAAAAATTGGAAAAATAAAAAAGCCACAAAATAAAGCAGACTTTTAAAAATCATATTTCCGAACAAAGCAGGTAAAAATAGAAAAAAAAATTGTTTTGTTTTGCTATGCATACATACATATTTCTTCGATGAAGCAGTAGTGGTAAAAGCCGCCATAAACTCCCATAACCAGCCAGGCAGTAAATTTAATGAAATAAGTACATATGTAGATAAGAATAGAGGGCAAAGCAAAAAGCCACCCTTAAATTCTGTGCAAACCTCCTCCAGACAGAACCCTCTGTCATTTGAATATGTAAAGTCGAGTACCAATATCCTTATTATGCATGCATGTTTGAATGCTTATGGACGTGGGTGTGTGTGTGTGTGTGTCTATATTTTTAGCAGCAAAGTATTTGCTTTGAAAACACCATCTACTAAAGCCAGCCAGTCGTCAGTCCGCAAGTATTTATGGCACGAGCCAAAGTCCACAAAACTCTTTTCATGCTCACAACAAATACTTGTGCAATTTCCAATAGAAACTAAAAATACAACAGGGCACAACACAAACAACAACAACAACGACAACAACAACAGCGGCAGCAGCAGAACGAAGTGTTTGTTTCGAATGTACTGGGGCATTGACATTGTGTGTCAGTTGTATAAACGCTTTAGCCAAAAGGGGAAAAAATCTTTCATACTTAACAACCTTAAGAAAAAATACTTTAATTTTCAGTTCATAGATTTTTCCATAAAACTATTGAAGAAAAAATCAATAATACAAAAAAAATTAATTTTTTTTTAATAGCGGGTTAACCATTTTGCGGTTACAAAAATAAGCGTAAATAAAACACATATAAAATATTTTTTTTTTTTTCATGATACATATTTCTTTTTAATTTATATTAATATTATTTGATCTTTAGATTATTAAATTAATTATTCAAGCTTCTGATCTTTGGGTTTTTTATAAAAAATAAGTTTAAACAATTCTTTATTTATTTTCAATATTTCGCCAACAATTTATTGGCATCTTCAGAAAAATAATTATAAAACTCAAAAAATATTTCTTTTTAATTATGAAACTTGAACGTAGACATTGTGTGTGCAACACTCTATCATTTAAATGACTACCACGCCAAGTGTTGCCAGCATTGATTATTTTGAGGTAATTTTCAACCACTTTTTGACACACATGGGCGGTATCTCAGCCCTAACTTAACGAATGTTGGTTTTTAAGTGCTCAAGCGTTAAAGGTTTATCTGCATAAACACGGTCTTTCGCAGATCTTGGTGGCCAGTTGATATCGCCACCACGAAAAATTACGCGGCCAGGCAATCTCTCTTGCAATAAAGCCATATTCGCTCGAGTTGTATGGCATGGGGCACCGTCTTATTGATCAAGCCACATATTCTCGAAATCGTATTCTTCAAAAGCAGGCAAAAAAAAAAAAGTCGACTCCGAATTGACGGTGACAGTCGTTCCATCGTCGTTTTTGAAGAAGTAAGTTCCAATCACACCTTCGGACCAAACAGTGACTTTTTCTGAATGGTAATGGCCTCTCTTCAATTACTTGAGGATTCTCAGAATCCCAAATACAACAATTTTGTTTATTAACATACTCACCGAGTGAGAAATGTGCTTCATCGCTGAAGAAAATTTTGTTCGAAAAATCGCCGTCCACCGCCTGTTCTTCAAGCACCCATTCCACGTATCTACGACGTTGTGAATGTTCAACTGGCTTCAGTTGTTCTGTGAGCTGGACTTTATATGGATGTAGGTGTAGATCAAAATGCAAAATACCTCTTAATGTGCTGTAAGACAGTTCTAAATCTTGATAAAGACGAGGAATCGATACATTTGGGTCTGCGGCAACACTTTCACTTGCAGCAGCAATATTTTCAGCCAAACGATAATGCACAATCCTTATAATATTTGCAGCCGCTCCAGTCTCTGCAAAATTTCTTCACGATTTTGCCAATTGCTTGCGTAGTTGGACGACTATATAAACCATAATTTCCTCTTAAAGCACGATCACCATTTTTGTGGTACATTTTGATAATTTTTATGCCTTGTGTGAAAAGGTAAAGCGATCCACTTTCGTCAATGTCAGACTTTCAACTGAGAAAACAAAGTAGATACATTTGTATCTACATACATATGTATCTATTTTTCATTACAAAAACAAATATAGTTGTTACGGATTCTAATCGCTGGCTACTTTCGAATACAATGCTTCCATGTCTTGTAGCATTTTCTGTTTCTTCCCGAATTGCTGTAAGTGTGGAGCAGTGGTTTGTCGTATTTTATATGCGATTGTTAATTTACTCATTTTTAAATCTTATATGCTACTTTAAATTTTTGAAACGTTTTATTTTTTTATTTTTGACACATGCAATATTTTTTTGTCTATCTGCTACAAAACGAAGAAAGGCCGTTGTTGGTAAATTTTACAATATTGCTGTTTTTTATTGTGGCACACTTTACTTTAGCGACGTCTAAAGGTGGGATCACACGATTGCCGCAATGCACCAATTTTACACAATTTTTATTGGGCTGAATTGGAGCATAATAAAATATTAGTCCCAATCAAATTCTCTGCAATCACATGATTGTGACATTTGACTGAAATTTTATTGTCGCAAATTGCCACAAAACAATTTAGTACCAATAATTGCCGCATTACGATTGTTATATTATACGGCAACTCTGAGAAACAGCTGTTGTAGCTGATGACAAACTTTGTTTTCCCAAAAAAAAAAAAAAAAATTATTTAATGTTAAAAATATGGTTTGTTCATTAAAAAGAAAGAAAATTGCTTCGGCTATTATTATAATGTTGTGCGGGCTGACAAAAGCAAAAAATGAATAGTAACAACAATTGAATTTTACTGATTGAAAAGCAGATATCATGTTTGGAAGACGCGTTTATACAATTTTGAAACTAAATAAATATATACATATGTATGTATGTAGATTATTGGCGGGCATTGTCTTCTTTGGTTGCCACATGAGAAATAAATATAAATAAATATTGGTGCATTTTTAGAATTTTTATTGGTGATTAGTTGTATGTCAAGTGTTCACACGGTTGTCGCATCAGGGTTGTATTTGATTGGGACAAATATGAACAACATTCGTTTTAGTTGCCGCATGAGCCAATAAATTGTGCTATCACACGATTGGCATACAAAATGTAACAAAAATTGGTGCATTGCGGCAATCGTATGATCCCACCTTAACAACTGATAGTGTCCGTTTCCACAGCTAACTGATGTTTATTGGTAGGTGTATCCGCTTATAGTTTCGCTTTTTACCACCCATCATACACAATTGTTTGCTGACAGACACACTAATACATATAAATAGCTCACACACTTTCGCGACGATTTCTACTAATTTGCATTACCTGCCAGTCGCGTTAAGGAACTTTGTTTCAAAAATGTGCATATTGCAAAAATTAACTTTATGCTGTTTAATTTTGAAAAACAAGCACCATAGTTAAGCAAATTTCGCAAGTTGTATTAAAATTGTGTGTTCAACGTACTAACCGGTTCCAAGGGGCACAAGTAGAAAATCGCAAAAAATTTGCAAATTGCAAAAATTTATTTCAACAGTTTTTGAATAATGTTCAATATTTGCAAAAATTGGGGTTGCCGCAAAATTGCGAAAATTTGCAAGTTATGCAGTTGAAAGTAGCTGTTTGCGATTTGCAAATTGAGCAGTTGTTTTTGGCTACAATTTAGCTGCTTCACAAACGATTTTAAATTATTTTTTGCAAATTGCAATTTTTTTTTTTTTTTTGTGAACTTCCACGGTTTCTCACCCTCTCGTGTTCTTTGCAAGTATTTCATGTTCAGAACCAGTTGCAGTTGTTCACAAATTTGTACATTTTGGCACCAGTTGCATAGTGTTTTTGCATACAGCAAAAGTTTTTGCAAATTTTTGTGCCTTTGCAGGAAAAAATCAAAAAACAGTCTGAATTTAAATTGAGAATTTTTCGCAAATATTTCACTCTTGCGGCCTGTTATGTGTTTTGTAATTTGCAATTTTTTCGTTATGAGCAGCAGTAATTTTTTGCCACTAATACAACCTTATTTCTTCAATCCAAAAAAAAAAAAATAATAATAAATAAGTAAGTAAGTTTTCATATTTCATTATATATTTTGTAGCTTCTGCTTCCAAAATATTTTTGTAGCTGGCAAGCAAGGCGGCATTTGTAATTGTGTGTTCATGGAGCCCGCTGTGGTAAATGTGTTTATAGCATTAGCCCCAAGATTTATTGTAATTTTAATTATAGTAAATATAATAAAAAATTTTTTTTTATTTTAAAATTAAAAACAGGCCTCTTTTATGTTGGGCCTAAAAACTTTTATTCCAATTAGCTTTAAAAACACACAATAAATTCACTTTGAATTTTTGATTTTTTTAAAAAAAATAAAAACGAAAACAAAATATTCTCTGAAGTTGCAATAATACATAAATTTCGTGCATTCATACTTAATTGCACTAAACTGAGTAATAGGAATTATTTACAGTTAAGAATAATTTCTAACGGTGTAGAACCAAGTATATTCATTATAGTTTCCATCTTTTTTCACCGCAATCCAGTAGTTGAGCGTTTCACCGACCTGCAACCTGGCGTCACAATTCATATACGCCCAACGTAGGTATTCATTACATTCAGTAACTACGGCCGACCAGATTTCCCTGTGGGGCGATTCGATTTCAGACGCCCGATGTGCAGTAAAAGCAAAATATGTTATGCCATCTTGATGTGGTATGGAAACCACGAAACCTTTACGATAAATTGTAAAGTGAGGAGTGGGAATTTCATAGCGGGACGTCTCAATAAGGCCAGCTGTCTCCAGCCTGCTGGTGGGGACTCTGTTGTGCATCTCAACAGCTTTGTATCTTACGTCTCTGACATAATTAATTCCATTTTTGTTTGCACTGATTCGACAGCTGAGAATGTCACCCATTCTGAGCTCTGTATTATTGTTTCTGAAAGTCCAGCGACCATCTAAATCACGTTCTGTAATTATAGCCACGCACATATTACTCCTGTTATAGTTAATTTCGATAACGAATACAAAAAATTGCAAACCCTCCTCATGTGGCAAGGAGAGTTCAAATCCTTTACGATAAATTTTGGTTAATGGCTGTGGCACTTGATATGCCCATACGCTTTGAACCACACAGAGCAACCATAGAAAACAATTTGTCATCGGCATCATTTTAATTACAGCTCTGGTAGCGGCTAATGGGTGAATAAGTACTGAATGCGTTTATCTTCAATGTAGGATTTTTATATACTGGTTTTCTTTTCTTTTTAGCTTTCAGCTTATCGCTTGATATAAACGCCGTATTATAATTTTATATACACAAATGTGCGTTTAAATATAGCTATTTAAATTATGATAACGGCTAAACAAATATTGCAAAATTTAATTAAAATACGATAAGGAAATGTAACGGGCCTTATAATATAAGCCCCGAACATTCCGTGCGTATTATGTGTATTATGATTGGCTCCCGGCAGACATGTCCTAACACGCATTTATGATTTGAGAAAATTAAAGCGATTATTTCATAAATACGGCACCCACATATTTACTCTTGACTTCTAACCCCCAATTTTTGACTTGGATTTTAAATGCCATTTCAATTTAAATTTGATTTAAATACAAAATTGAGTCAAACAGTTGCTATTTAAAACAAACTTGAACGGCCTGCCGTGCCCATTTGAAATCGATATAAGTTTTTCGTACTGCCATATGATTTTGACAGTTTGGTTTTGTTCTGCAAATTAAGAAAATTGCACATGTTTTTTTTGTTTGTTTCATAATTTGATTTTTTATTATTTCCAGAAGGTAATCAACTTCTGTGGCAGTGAAATTGGGGAGTCCTTTTATCACTTTTGCAACTCATTTTAATAATTTTTAAAAAACAATTTATTATTTTCTAAACTTTTCACAATTTCACTTGCTTCCAAATTTGTTTAAACAGCTGTTTTTCATTGAGTTAACGATAACTTTCTGACACTTACATTGTGCTGCCGTACTTTTATTACAATTAATTACCCAAAATAATTTTAGACTCTAAAACAGTGTAAATTCAACTTAAATTTTAAGGAAAGTTTACTAATTTTGCATTTAAAACAACAATAAATTTTAAACATTATATGCTTATCGTCTAATTCATAAAAAAAAAACTTACAGCTTAACCAAATAAAGCCTATTCGTGCTGTCTATGCCACTCATGTTGTATGGAAATGAGTTGCTTGGACACCAAAAAATATGATTGAAGGGCCAATTTAGGTTGAACTTTTCTTCAGTCCAGCAAAACGCAGCGAAAAAAGTTTTTTTTTTGTCATTTACCAACAGAGAACGAATAATCTAACCGAAAACCGAGTGTGGTTTAATGGTTTGGGTTGCCTGCCCCCTTAACTACGACAATTGATTGATTTATTTTGTTTTCCTATTTTTTGAATTCGCGTTTTTACGTTCTGCACAAAAGCTTCTCTTTGGCAGCATTGTTTTACCAACATTCTCAATATAGAACTAAAAAGCCTCCGGTAAACTTTGACTTCACTTTTGGCCGGTCCACGACCCCTCATTCTACCTAAAGGGTATGTGCTTGTTTTCTAGATTTTTTTTTTGTTTTTTTTTTTTTTTTTTGGGAAGCAAACACAAATCTGCAAGGTCAGAAATCATCCAGAGCCTTCAGCAGGAATCGAACCTAGGCCCTCGGAGACACTCTAACAATTTATACATCCAGACACTGAATACAAATAGTCACTGGTGTAAAGCATGATATACTGTAATAAGGTAGGCCCCCTTTGGCTGGACCGAACACCAAGCCACAAGCAGTTTGTGAATTGCTGAGTTGCAATTTTGAACCATTTCCTGATTTTCCAGACACCTAATTTTGAGAAAAGAAAAATTTTTAAAACAAGATTTCTTGAGCTTTTTCAAGATACGCCATTTTTGTGACAAACCTACCAGAAGTATAACAAAAATTGATGTGGAAAACGACTATAAAATTTTACAACTTGTTTGTGTTTATGTCAAAAATTTAATAAATTGTTTTCTCACTTTCGTTGAGCAGCCTGTTGATCTTTTTATCTTTTCGCAGTGAAATTAGTTGCGCAATATCAATTCAATTTTTAACTATTTATCAGATAAGCCTTCTACATAATCTTTTTTAAAACGTTTTATTAAGACAAGTAGGAGCGCTACATTCGGTTGAAGCCGATTGAGCCATATTTTGTGTTCACATGAGCAAATTCAACTATGAACTTAATTATTTATTTGCTTTACGAGCCAAATGAAATGTATTAATTCAGTTCCAAAAATAAACCTATCAAATGTTTTCTGCATTTTTTCAGCTGTCTATATGCAGCCGACATTTTGTGCGTGCTAATCAACTCATTAGTAGATTGGAAAAATTCTTCTACTCAACTTGAATCATTTTCTCAGTCAGCTCATAAAATAATTATTTTTTCTTTAAATTTAAAACAAATTTTTCGTTCGGCTTGAGGTCAATATATTAATATATAAACATATAAATTTAATATATAAATTAAATTTACGAAAGGTCAACTAAAACACAATAATTTATTATTTTTTCTTGTCTACTATTGCCTACTAATTGCTGTTTCTCCTCTTTTTTTTTTAAATTTAATATTTCATCAAAAAAATTTGTTTTCAATTGTTTTTATAGATATTTTTTTTTTATTAATCAAATGTCAAACGCGTATAGAGCTTGAAAAGGTGTTTAGGCGTCATGCGTCGTGTGCGTTGCATCTTGCTTTATGAGTAACGCACTATTCTAGCGTGTTGACGCATTGCAGGCGTGTTATGTTCTTAAAGCTTAACATCAACTACATTTGTACATAGCAAACTAAATTAGAATCAAAATCATAGAAAATTAAATAATGAAAAAATACACAATTTAAATAATTCTGTAATATATAAATAAAATCATTTCTCAATCAATATTTTTATTTCAATGCATGCATAGTTAAGGGCACAAAGAAAAATGTTTTCATTGTCCTCAAAAAAAAAAGAGAAAAAATTTCCAACACAAAATATACAAAACAAAAAAAAAATTCCTAAATGCTTTTGGCAAAAAGTGCAAAAAACTAGAAAAAGAAAAAATATCACAAAAATTTTACGAAAATGACAACAAACAAACAAACAAATACCAAATATTCCACTATCAATATACAACAAGTACTCAATTTTATGTTCAAAACTACAACCGAAATACATAAGACAAAATGTTTGTATATAAACGCCATAATATACCCCAGCAAACATTTCAATACGCAATTGAAAGTTTTGTTTTTTTTTTCTTTTTTATTTTATATATAATTAGACGGGAAAGTAAATGCCTGAATGTTGCAAAACACTCACAATTTTCTAACTTTCAGCTCAGCTTTCGGCAAAATTTTCCTGAAAGTAATTTTTTGACATTTACTGAAAGTAAAGTGATAAGGTAGTCAACACGGTTGCCTACTCCACGGATTGCAGTAGAATAACAATTGTGAATTTTTAATTATTTTGTACATTAGAAAATATTTAAAACATTTTTACAGCAAATATGAGTAAAGGCCGTGATTCACTATCCTACTCAATCGCACGATTCATTCACTGAAAATTGCCAGCTAAATCTGATAGAATTCTGTTCTATTTTAAAAAGTCGCATCAAAATGGCCACACTATTATAGTTTTGTAAACAACTTCAAAAAGGCAACCCTGATCGCATGGAATGGAAGAAACATTTTTCAAAATTTTCAAAAGATTAGCAAGTCGGACAGACTTGTTAAAAAGTCTTTCACACACATACAATTTTAGTCCAGACTATCACACTTTTTGGAGACACATGTAATTTTTAACAGATCGTACGATTCAGTAGGATAGTGAATCACGGCCTTAAAGAACACAAGTGAAGTATATCTAGAGTGATAATTATTAAATTAATTAATAAAAGTTTAGCAATTAAAAATTATTTTCAAGTTGTTGCCCCATAAATTTGTGTTTGCAGTAGTCTTGGCAATTCTATTTCAGTAATAAACACAAAACAACCAGAAGGGTCACCAGCTCTGCCGGACTGCAAAAATGACCAAATTTCTGTCAAATTTCATGAATGTGGCAGCCTTGCGGTGCTGGAGCATCCAGTGCAGGACAGCAAACATGAAAATATTTATATAGCTGTCTCTGTAGGTTGACTCCGCATTTGTTTAAATTTGATTTTTGGTTAGAAAAATTCAGTGCAAATCTGATGCAAACAAAACAGCTTTGCAAGCAAACAAATAATAATTATTTGTATTTAATATTTTATTTACATTGAATATATTACTAGCAGTACATCGACTATATCTATTTAAAACTTAGTTTTCAAAGCTTTTCATTCATGTTTTCTACGTTTTTCGGAAAAATTACAACAAAACCAATATTTTTCCAAACACTTTACAACAACATTTTTTCATTGTTTATGTTTGTTTTTGTGTACACTAGTTGGTCTCACACACTCATATTGCTACGATTTCCTGTACTGCTCACTTCTGACTGGCCCCCAAACAAATGATATGGCCACTTTTCAAACGTCACTTTTGGGATATCTGTGTAGTCTGTGGTAATAAACAAAACTATTATACTTGCAACTCTTCGCTTTGATGACATTTTTAAAATGAACTTTCACGTTCATTTGAAATTGAGCCAGAAATTTTCATAAAAGTCACAGAGTACATTGAAATTTGTATACATAATACGTAAACAAAAATTTAAAGAAAGTACTTGCCCATCTAAATGCCTGAATCTTATGATATGAAAGCAAAATGTATTGAGCCAGAGAAAATGCGGTTACAAAATCTGACAAGTGGCGGTTAAATCTTCGTTTTCTAAACCATTTTGGAAACTCATCACATCAGCGGCGTGTATTAAAGCAAAGAACGGTGGGCAGCATCCACATTATGGGGATGGTGATTAAGCTTTGGAAAAATTATGCGTGAGCATGATTTAACATTAAAATTTCCAGCGTGATAGCGCGTGATTATCGTTTACGGCAGTACACGAATTTTCACGGAAAAGTTAAAACACTAACACCCATATTCGTAAAAACTATTGAAGGCTTATTACATGTTTATTTGACAAATATTCCGTAGAAATACATCAAATAAGAGCTTAATAAACTTACAATAATTATTATGAATATGGCCTTAACTATTTTTTTTTACTGTAAATTTTTAATTTTGTTATTGAACTTCTGTGTTGTAATACATTTATATTAAATTACTTTTTCAGGCTTAAGTTCAACCCTTGGGTTTTCAATACTTTTTAATCAATATCAATCAAGTAAAGAAAAGTAAAATTTATTTGCTAGGTGGACAACCGGCTGTTTCTGGGTAGCAAACACCCTTCATCAGCACCTTATGAACTTTGGACGTGTCAAATTTCACAATTTTTGGCACAGCCGCTTTAACCACTCGGCAACCAAAGCTCACGCAATTTTACTTTCTGTTTGTATACTTAATTAACATTAACCAAAGCAATGATATTTTTGCAGTCTTGGACGATATTTGTCATCTCAGAAGACTGTTATTTTTTTTTTTTTTTTTTGGTTTATAAAAAAAGTTTCACACATTTTTCCTTGAAATATTTTTCTATGCAGAATTTTCATTTTGCATGTATTTGAAATACGTATTTCAAATACTGCCCAGCCCTGACCATGTGCCAGACATGCTTTTGTTTGCCTAGCGTTTAATGCATGTGCATTTACGTCTGTATGTGCGCATCCACTGTTACTCCCTCTTTTCTGTGTTTATTTTAGGGCGTCCACTGGTCACACAGTTGTACTAATTGAATGAGCAGTTGTTGCCGAAATGTTTGTCTTTATGTGTTAAATGCTCTTTTTTTCTCTGCACTGTGGTTAAATTATTTTAAATTAGTTCATTTTTCCCCGTTTTTGCGATATTACAAAATAATTGCTGTTCATGAAATTTTCTGTGGCCCCTTTAAATAAGGGTTGTGTATTTTTTTTTTCTTTCGGTTTTTGTCATTTTCATTATTTATAATATTGGAAAATTGCGACAAACAACAAAGCAACGCAAAATCATTAATATGTTTAATGAACCATATAGTACATATGTATATATGTATGTATGTACTTTGAAAATGTTTCAGTCGGCGATTGCAAATATTATTTTCTACAAGGTTTTTATGTACATATTTCAAATCATTATTGAAGGGTATTAATTAGTTTTGTAACGACAACAAAAATCCTTAAAGTAAATCTGAAAAAAATAGAATGTTTGCATAAATCATTTGCATTTTAATTAAAACAAAATGAAAAAAAGTTTACCTACAACAGGTGGGCCAAAAAAATGTATTTAAATAAATTGTAAGTTACACAATGCTTTTGCCGGTGGCTTAAAATAAAAACACGTAAACGAAAACCAAACAAATCACATCAATAAGAGACAAAAAAAAAAAAAAAAGACAAACAAACATTTTCATACCTGACAACAATGTTTGTATGTGTGATTTGAAACAAAAAAGTTATCTTTTAGCCCAATGAAGTGTCAAGGGCTAAAAATAGAAGAGAAACAAGCATTTAAAAGTGTTGAACATTTTAAATAATTAAATGAAATCAGCAAAAAAGGATAGAATTAAAATAAAATTAATTAGATTTAAATGAAAACTGCACAAAAAAGGACTCAATTAACTAGAAAGGTAAAACTTTTTTTAAATTGAACAAACGAAAATTATTTATACAGTGGGGTAATCTCAGAGTGGCCAACAGCTTGCAAAAGTGTAATTAAACTTACGTTTTATTTACAAAAGTAATTCAAGGAATCCTTCGTAGATTTCTCTGCTCCAGAAATATTTCAAAAAAAAGTTGTTGTGCAAAGTTAAATATAGAACTTTTATTTTTGACCGCAAAATACGCAAAATATTCGAATTCCCAAAAAAAAAAAATTTTAAATCCCCTGTAATCCTAAAATCTCTTCGTGCTAAAATAAACATTTCAAAATAAAGCGTTTGGGCTATGTTTCTCAAAAACTAAGTGAAATTTAAGAGTTTGGGGGGAAAAATTAACCCATTTAGTATGTCTTGTTCGAAAATATACCACTCAATAAAAAACCTTCAACATCAGAAACTATTACTAAATTTGAAAGATGTTGTTGAAAATCATTTGTATCCCAACGATAAATTTTTAATTTTTAAATACAGAGCTATTTTAAAGCTTTAATTTAAAACTGTTACATTCCCAGTAATTTATTGAAAATTCCCTCCTTTTCCCCAGCGCAAATTGATTAAATTAACGTGAGATGTTTTTTTTTCGAACATAATTATCCAAACAAATAAGATACTTTCAGAGCTAACTTAGCCTTTACCAAAGAACGTATTTTCATGAAAGTTGCACTACATTCACACTTTTTCACTGACTGATTTATGAATATTCTATTTACTTCATGAAAGTCTTAGGTTTTCTTGCTACTTTTATTTAAAATACGTATAAAAATTTCATTTAAGAGATTTCATTTGTAAGTGCAGAATGAGGCAAACAGTTTACAAAAAGATCATAGGCCAGCTCTCAATAACTTTGTGATTCTAAAAATAATTTTAAGAAATTCCCAAAAAACTTCATATTAAAACCGCTGCCAATATCATGACAACAAAAACTTTAATAATACGTTTTGGTTAAATTTTGCTAAATTTAACCAAACTAAACTCTAAACCCAAATTCCCAAAAACTTTTTATGAAATTTCCTGGGTATATTTGTTTTACAGCCTTAAGCTTTTAAATATAGAAGTACGAGTAACATAAATTAAATTATGTTTTTGTTAACACTTTGGAAACAAATGTCATGTTAGCTTTGTTATGTAATTAAATCAGTTTTAGATTCTTTTTTCTACTTTGTTACTTTTTAATCACATTAAAAACTTTAGTTTAAAGTTAATTCTTTCACTTTTTTAGCATTTCATTTTTTTAATCTCATACAGTGTAAACCGTTGAACTTTTCCGAAAAAAAAAAACATATACTTTAACGTACTGCACAGCTTAAAGTTGATTGCATGAAGAGGTCTGTGACCAAATAATGGCAGAAATTTTCTAAAAAAAAAAAAGAAAAATAAATGTCAATGAGAAATAGAAATAAAAAATTAATAAAGGTTTACAAACAAAAAAATAACTTGTGTATGAACATACTGCATTCGTGTGCCCGTAGTCCTCTGTAGAGAGAGAGAGAGAGAGAGAGAGAGAGAGAGAGAGAGAGAGAGAGAGAGAGAGAGAGAGAGAGAGAGTAAAATAAAATAACTCTGTATGATACTTAACACAAGGTACTAAATCATTTCTACCATTGCACGCTGAATGCAAAAATATTGTGGCGTGAGAGCATTGAGTTGTGGGGGGAAGTCTGGCATTTAACTTTGTATATACAGGAATAAAAACAGCTCATACGTACGGTTTTAATAATAAGTTAAGGAAAGTTAATTACTAGCTGCTCTGCTATAAAAATATCAACTCATTGAATAAAGTCAGTTAAAGAAATGAAAAACACACCACTAAACGTTATATTAATTCACAACCACATGTTAGCATACAGTGAGCCACAACAAAAAGACAACAGAACAAAATTTATGCTACAAAAGATCTAAAAACGAAGTTAATATTTGTTACAAAAACATTACAAATTGAAATGTATTATTTTAGGTCTCAGCGCTGATTTCTGTTTTTTTCAATCGTTATGTCTGCCTGCATATGCCACCGACGTGTAGCTGATGCTACTCAACTTGTCAGTAGACTCAAAAAACTTTAAGGACTGATCTAAGTTTTACTACTTGCTCTATTATTTTTAAGAACATAATTGCAGCTCCCACTACTTTCCTAAGAATAATGGAATAAGTAGTAAAGCTTAAAACAGTTCTAGTCCACTGACGGACTAAACAGCAGCTACGAAATGTCAGCGGCATGCCGCTCAAAAGGATTAAAAATGTCAGGCTACACCTGAAATAGCAGCGACCGTAACTGTTATAACTTTTATCGATAAAAAATAAAAGTTATTTTTGACTTTTATTTTTTCAAGCAAAAATAACTTCTCTTTTTTTGAGCAAAAATAATAGGTTATAAGATATCATTAAAGATCCATAGGAAAGTAATTTTAAAAATGTTTCAGCTTGATTTTAAGCTTAATAGCTTCTTTAAAATTGCATAAAAAGCCACAATGTTCAATACCTGTCTGAAACGATACCATTGGGTAATATCAAAAATAACAAACATGGAAGATAAAATGAAATTAAAATGATATTAAAATGAAGAAAATAAAAATTAAGTTTGCTTATGAAATATAAAGTGGAAATAATGGCGATTTTTGAAAATTTTTTAGGAATCAAAATTGTTTATTAAAATAAGATAACAAATATTTCGTAATATTAAAAATTTTAATATATTGAAATAATTTTACAATTGTTAATTACTTTATAAGGATTTACTTTGATTTTATTTGCTCAGAATCAAGAGCAGACTTTTTGTGATGAAATTGTAGTGATCAGCATTTTTGGAATATACCAGGAAACTAAAGTTAAAGACTTATTTTCTAAAGTCCATCATTGGGTTGTTTCACGTCTACTATCGACATAGTTTTTATTTTCGTTAAAATTAATTCACAATAATTTCTTCAAAAAACCAGCGAAATCCAAAAAAATCCAAAATTAAATAATGGGAATTTCTCATTTTGTTTTGAGAATCAAAATATTATCATTAAGCCAACAGGCTAAAATAATGGAAATAAAATTTCGTTCAAATTAAGAAAATGCTCATCCTCATCTTTTATTAGAATTTTGTTGCAGAAAAATTTAAAAATTACCTCAATGTTGTGAAAATTAAAAATCTTGTCGATTTTTTTTGCGAATATAGTAAATATTGGCTCTCGGCACTTTGCTAATAGTTTAGGAAACAAAATTAAAACTTAAATCAATAAAAAAATTTCTAGTAAAATTTTGCTTTTTTGTGAATAAAATGTTCAAAAATTGTGGGGATTTCTGGAAATTTTCGCGGGAATTTAAATTTTTACTAAAATATGGAAATTTTTTTCTTTTTTATTAAAATTTCGTTTGAAAAATTTTCATTAAATGTCCTACAACTTAACGGAATAATGAGGATTTTCGAAGTTTTTTGCAGAATCAAATTCTTTTAATTTAAGCTAAAAAATTTTGTTAAGAAATATAAAAGATATTTTTTGAAAGTTTGTTAATAAATTTTTTTCAAGAATTTGTTTTTGTTTTTTTTTTAATTTTATAATCATTTTCCTGAAGAGATTAACAAACTGTTGGCGAAATATGGAAAATAAATGTTTCAAATTATTTTTTATAAAAAACAAAGATCTAAAGCTTGAGTAATTAATTTAATAAAAAATATAAAAACTCATACAAGTTAAATAAAATCAGTGTAATAAGAATTTTTTGAATTTTTATTTTTGGGAAATCGAAAAAAATTGTGATTTTTTTTTTTGTATTATTTCGCCTCAAAAAACTTTCCTTCAACATCCTGCAATTTAAAATTATGCTCATCTCAAATTTTTTTTTTATTTTATGTTTATATATTGACTAAAATTTTGTTAAAAGCAAAAAATTCATAAAAGTTAAATAAAATCTAAAATTGGTATAATGGAGATTTTTAAAAATTTTGTTGGGAAATCAGAAAAATTTTGCTAAAATTAAATTGAAATTTCTCCCTCAATATTGTGAAATTTCAAATTTGGGTTACACAGCAAAAAACGGGAAATAATTGATGTTTAATTTTCATTTTTGGAACGAAGTTCCTTAACGCGGCTTGCTGGTAGGGCAAATTAGTAGAAATCGTCACGAAAGCGTGTGAGCTGTTTATATGTATTGGTGTATCTGTCGACAAACAATCGTGTATGACGGGCGGCAAGTAGCGAAACTATTTGACGTCAGCGGAGACACAAACCAATAAATGTTAATTAGTTGCGAAAACTGCCACTACCAGTTGCTAGATGTCGCTAAAGTAAAGTATGTCACAACAAAAAACAGCAATATTGAAAAATTGACCAACAGTTGCTTTTCTTCGGCTTGTAGCAGATTGACAAAAGAATACTGCATGTGTGAAAAGTAAAAAAATAAAACAAACATTTAAAGAAGTATATAAAATTTCAAAAACAACGCAAAATAAAACATGCAGATTTCACCTAGTATTACATTCGAAGATGAAGAAAAAACGTAAGTAACTTCGTTCCTAATGGGGGTCCCCCGACCGCATTTCTTTTTTAGCCACAGGAAATTTTTAAAAAGGAAAGTGTGTACAGCGACTTTTATAAAATCGAAGACGTAGTTTTGTTTGTTTTTAGAACAAACAAAAAAAACGGTTGTGAAGAAAACCTTCAATAAACATGAGAGGAAGTGAAAATTTATATATTTGGGTAAATTTATTTTGGCAAAAAAATTTTTGTAGGTATTTTGGGGATTTTAGAAAAATCTTTCGGAATGTTAGGTTTTGCGGTGCAAAGGTCAGAAAAGCTCGAATAGATAGGAGAGAAAGGGGAAATTTATATATTTAGGTAAACTTTTTTTTTTGTAAAAAAAATGTTTTATAGGTATTTTGGGGATTTTAGCAAAATGTTACGGAATGTTCAGATTTTTGCTTTAACGGTCAGCAATGCTTCCATAAACATAAGAGGAAGTGGAAATTTATATGTTTGGATAGGTATTTTTTTTTTGCAAAAAACGTTTGTAGGTATTTTGGGGATTTCAGAAAAATGTTTCGGAATGTTAAGTCTTGTGGTGTAGCGATGTAAGGTGAAAGGAAGTGAAAATTTATATATTTTGGTAGATTTTTCTTTTTTTTTTTTTGCAAAAAAAAATGTTTGTATGCATTTTGGATATTTCAGCAAAAAGTTCCGGAATGTTAAGCTTTGTAGTGTACGGATTAGAGAAGCATCAAAGAGTTTTATAGTTTTATAGAAAATAAGAAATCAAAATTTAATATCTTTTGTTTGGGAAATTTTAGATATTTTGCAAGATATTTTTAGGAATCTACATATACAATTTTTCATAAAACAGAATTTATGTATATAAGCATAACAAAAACTCAAGAGATTTTGCTAGCATTGTAAGTAGTGAAAAGCTGCCACCCTTCCGTCGTTTTCAAGTGTTTTATCTAAGTTTTTATTTCCTTAATTTTATGAGCAAGTGTATAAAAACGTTTTGTTACGTCTGTCTAACTGTCTGTCTGTGTTAATACCTGCAACTAAATCTTCATATGTAAGTAAAGAGCAATAAGTTCTCATTGCTCTAGTCTGCATAGTTTGATAAAGTACCTCCAGAATACAATGTAACAACATCAAACCATATTGTTAAGGACCATAAAGGGAACAACACATGCAAACGAAAAACATGCAAAAACACACACGCACACCCACGCACACACATTTTTATTTATATCAACAAATTTTGTGTGTAGTATGCATGTGTGTGCTCTGATAGGCAAAAGAAAATTTTATTCATTGGGTTTGAGAGTCAGGTTTAAAACTACAACCACAAATTGTTGTTAGCCTTGTGTGCAACACAAGTAAGCAACAAGAACAACAACTACTGCTACAATCAAAAGTACTCCTCATACCGCTTGAGTTGAAAGTGGGAAAAAACGCATGCAATCCATTACGTTGGACTCACCCTTGTAACTACATATATTACCTGTAGAAATAAATAATACACGAGTAACATGGTGGCAGGCTGGAAGCGAAACTAAAAGAACATGGCCCATGTACGGTAGTTTGTGTTTTCAAGAAAAGCAGGAAAAGAGACCCATTATAAGCGCGTAACAGCCGGGCGTCATGCATACACTAAAATGTAAGTGGGCTGGTACAAAATTAGCTACAAATTCTAGAAAAAAATAACTATGCAAAACAAAATATGTAACTCAAAACAACTGAAAACTTTTTATTAAATTACCTTCATGTATTCACACTTAATTAAACTCAAATTATTAAGAGAAACAATTTACGCGAATTCAGCATAGTGTACGACGGTGTAGGCCCAATTACATTCAGTCACCTTTCCATTTTTGGTCACAGAGATCCTATAGTTAAGGGTATCGCCCGCAAGTAGCTTCGCATTGTAGTTTCTATACGACCAACGTCCGTTGGTGTCAGGCTCAGTACTGTTACCCGACCAAACTTCTATGTAGAACGATTCGAATTCTGAATTGCGGCAAGCACAGAAAGCAAAATGTTCCATACCTTCTTCATGTGGTATGGACACTTTAAAGCCTTCTGTATAAATTCTAAATTGTGGCCGGGGTATTTCATATTCCAATGTCTGCTCAACACCATATATTTTGTTATATTGGACGAAAGCTGTGCAACCAAATCGTTTTAGGTAATTACGTCCATTTTTGGTTACAGAAATCAAGTAATAATTAATGACATCAGCTCTAAAGCTGTCAGCAGGTCTTCTATACACCCAGTTTCTATTAACTAGAGTTAGTACATGCCAAGGAAGGCCAGCAAGTTGGGTTGTGGATTGTACATCAGAAAGGATTGCTAAACGAACAGATTCTATACCATCCTCATGGAGTATAGACAGCTGGAAACCTTGTTCAGTAGACGTAAGTTTGAGTGGAGGTATTTGATACGACCACAAACCTTCCATCAGACTGAGAAGCAGTAGAAAACAAATCGAAGCACGAAACATTTTAATCGAATTATCTTGCAGAGAAATAGCAAGGTGGACGTTTAAATAAATACTTAAAATTTTTGTGTGAAATTTTTGCTTTTTATACTTTTTTTTTTAGCTTATCTTTTTACTACATACTTAGAATATGATAGAATCATAAAGATATGATACACCAGCGTAAAACTTCATATACTTCATTTGTTACAAAACAGTTTTTTAGGGTTCCGTACTCATCAGAGTGAAAGGGAACCCTATTACCGAGGCTACGTCCGTCCGTCCGTCTGTCCGTCTGTCTGTCACAGCGTCCATTCTCCGAAACGGTAAGAGGTAAAGAGCTAAAACTTTCACAGGATGTTGTTGTAACGTGCCGCTACAACAACAAATACTAAAAACAACAACAACAACGCGCAAACTACCAGGTGTCCCCATACAGCGAAAAGTTACAATTAGCTATAATTCTCCAACCGTAAAAGATAAAAATCTGAAATTCGTACAGTGTGTGTATTTATAGATGCTTTACAACAACAAATGCTAAAGACAACAACAAGTTGAAAAATACCAGGTGTCCCCATACAACCTAAAGTAACCATTAGCCGTAGCTGCTAAACTGTAAAATGCAGAGAGCTGAAATTCGCACAATATATGTATTTAAATATGCCCTACAACAACAAATGCTAAAAGCAACAACCTGTCGAAAACTACCAGGTGTCCCTATGCAACGCAAAGTAAAAATTAGCCGTAACTCCCAAACTGTAAGAGAGATAGAGAGATGAAATGTCCACAATATAGGTATTCACATATGGCCTACAATAACAAATGCTAAAAACAACAACAATTGTAAAAGTACCAGGTGTCCCTATGCAACGTAAAGTAACAATTAGCCGTTACTCTCGAACCGTGAGAGACAGAGGAATGAAATTTGCATAATATATGTATTCACATATGCTCTACAGCAACAAATGCTAAAAACAACAACAACAACTGTAAAACTACCAGGTGTCCCTTTACAACGTAGATTAACAGCTATAACTCACGAACCGTAAGAGATAGAGGGCCGAAATTCGCACAGTGTATGTATTCCCAGATGTCTTGCAACAGCAAATGACAACAACAACAACAACAAGTCGAAAACTACTAGGTGTCCCCATACAACATAAACTAGCAATTAAACGTAACTCTCAAGCTGTAAGAGACCGAGAGATGAAATTTATAAAATATGTATATGTATTCACATATGCCATTCCATACGTACATTACACATACATACGGAGCCCTAGGTGTGCGAGCCAGCCTCGTAGTTGACTGAATTTATTTAATTGTCAGCTATTTCTGAATTCCGCTATTTTTTTTTTTCAATAAAATATCCTTTTTCTAATACGAAATCATTGAGGTTTTGTCATTAGCTGGTGGTTTGTCTGATAACACATTTGAAAAGCTGGTGTTTATGAAATGAAATAAAAACTTTTTTGATTAAAAGTATTTTATATTTTAAATATGTACAGCAGAGCATTTTTTTTTGCCCAGCACTGATCGAAATAAACCGATTTTGTGCCAAACGCTTCAGAAGTTAAACAAAATTGCGTGTGTGAAACGACTATAAAATTTTACAACTTGTTTTTGTTTATGCCAAAAATGGAAGAAAGTATGGAAAGTTTTTTCTCATTTTCGTTAAGCAGCATGTTGATTATTTTATCATTTCACACGAAAATTAGTTGCGCAATAGCAAGAGCTATTTGAATTTATTCTAAGATAAGCTTTCTATATACATATATAGTCTTATAGTAGACAAGTAAGAGCGCTACATTCGGTTGGGTGGAAAAATCCGTTTGGCCAGTATTTTGCGTTTAAATGAGCAAATTTTATATTAAGATTGAGCAAGAAAAACTTGTTTTGGAAACAAATCGAGTCAGGGCATACATATATGTATGTATGTAAGTACTTTAGAGCCAGCGATTTTTTTTTTTTTTTTTTTTTTTTGAGGCAGTTGGCATTAATGTTCAATCCGATTTTTTCATCCAACCAGCGCTCTTACTTGCCTTAATAGATCATTGTAAAAAGAGTATACAGGAAGTTTATCGTAGAATAAATTGAAATAATTCTTGTTATTGCGCATTTAATTTTACTGCGAAAAGATAAAATAGTCAACAGGCTGCTTATCGAAAATGAGAAGAAAATTTCCACGCTTTTTTCATTTTTATATTAAATAAAAACATGTTGTACGACATTAAGAAGAAATCCATTTTTTGTATTCTTGGATTTGTGGTGCGGGGCTGCATGTGCTCGAAATGTTAATAATAATAAGGTGGCTGGGGGTTAGTCACACATTTGACTCCTCTTCGGGGGCTGATTAGTCCAAAAGACCCGTATTTGGGCGCCTCAATAAGTCGGCTTTTATTTACTTGTAATAATTCTAATACAACCAGACAAAATTGGTTTTATAAACTACTGTGCTAGAGAAGATTATGTTATGATCGAGTTTTGTCAAACCAGCGGCCCTATTCTATAACTCACCAAAATTAGAGAGACCGAACTAAACGATTCTTAGCGATGACTTCACTTTTAAAAACTTTTGTGCGGGAAAATTTAATTTTTTGTTCCAAAAAAGTCAATTATTAGCAACAAATATTTTTTAGTATTTTAATTTTTCGAGCCTTAAGGTCACTTGTTTTTTTTTATAAGTGTTTATTGAATTCGATATTTCGATATCACAATCTTCAGGAATGTTTTTTTTTTTTTTTTGAAAAAACATCAAAACCTTCCTGAAGAAGATATCCATTGTGATATCGAAATATCGAATTCAATAAACACTTATAAAAAAACAAGTGACCTTAAGGCTCGAAAAATTAAAATACGAAACAACAAAGATCGAAAAATTGGCATAAAAAATGTAACAAATATTTTTGGAAGCTAAAAATTTGATTTTGACAAAAGTTTATACAAGTGAAGCCCATCGCTAAGAATCGCTCAGTTCAGTTTACAGATTTTTAGCTAGTTACAGAATGGGACCGCCTATCTGCATATTTAGTGTAAAAAGATGCATGTAAATTGATAATAGTTTGAGAACTCGTTGATTTGTTATTTGGCAACAATATAATTTGGTTATTATCTTCATTTAATGAAATTTATAATTTATACATTTTATTAGCTCTTTATTGTCAATTAATAAAATCTTTGTAAAATAAATAAATAGCAAAAGTTGACATGTAATTTGGAATTTTTTTTTTTTTTTTTACAGTGCAGTATAATTTTGGACAGTGTACCTCCAAGCATAATCAAGAACATTTCCATCTTTTTTCATTAGGATCCAATAGTTGAGCGTATCGCCCAAGTGTAGCTTTGCATCCCAATTTCTGAACGTCCAGCGTCCCTGGGCATCGCTTTGAGTAATTACAGCCGACCAAATTTTCCTGCAGAGTGGTTCGGCTTCAGCATCACGGTTGGCAGTGAATGCAACATATTCAATGCCCTCAGCGTGTGGTATGGAAACTTCGAACCCTTCCGTATAAATGAAAAAACGCGGGGAGGGTATTACATATTGTGATGTCTCGTTAAGTCCAGCTGTTCTGTTCTCCTTTGTCATGGTCGTGTCATAGATTTCCGAAATGTTGTGACGTACTTCCTTAGTGTAAATAACTGTGTTTCTGCTTACAAAGAGAAAACACCTGAGAGTGTCACCCAAATTTAGCTGCGTATCATTATTTTCATAAGTCCAACGGTCGTTTACATCATATTGAGAAATGTGACCCCACCCGGCAGGAGTGATTTCAGAATTTCGGTGTGCAATGAGAGCAAAATACTCTATACCCTCATGATGTGGTATGGAAACTTCAAACCTGTCTGGATAAATTACAAAACGTGGTTTAGGTATTTCATATTGGTATGCCTCATTCTCATTTGTTATGGTCCCCTCATAAATTTTGGTAATGTTGTGGCGTACATTTCTAGTATAAATAAGTCCGTTTTTGGTTACGGTGATAAAACACCTGAGAGTGTCGCCCAATTTTAGCTGGGTGTTCATATTTTTATAGGTCCAACGTTCATTTGCATCATATTGAGTAATTAGACCCGAGTACATAAAGCTGTTTTCAGAATTACGGTTGGCATGGAGAGAAAAGTGTTGTATGCCCTCTTCGTGGGGTACAAATACCTCAAAGCCTCTGCCATAAGCTTTGATTACCGGATGAGGTATTTCATATTGTGGCGTCTCTTTAACAATAGATGTCCCGGGCTCGTTTGTCGTTGTGCGTTCATAAATTTTGTCAATGATATAGCGTAACTCAATAAGACAAATTCTGCCGTGTTTTCTTACAGCAATACGACACACGAGAGTGTCGCCTAATTTTAGCTCTGCATCCGTATTTCTATATATCCAACGTCCATTTTTGTCATATTGATTGACGGCACCTGCCCAAATATTCCAGACTTCAGCATTGCGATATGCATTGATAGAAAAATAATCCATGCCATCTTCGTGTGGTATGGAAACCTCGAAACCTTCCCTATAAATTATAAAGTGCGGCCTGGGCATTTCATGCTGAGACATCTGCTGAAGATCTGATGTGCCAGATTCGCTTGTCGAGCTTTCCTCATAAAACTTGCTAACGCTGTGTTGCACAGTTTTAATATACAAGCATCTATTTTTGATTACAAAGATTCGATAATGCAGAGTGTCGCCTATTTTTAGATCTGCATTGAAATTTTTATAGGTCCAACGCTTATTAGCGCCATATTGAGCAGTTGCATTGGACCAAGTAGAATTTTTCTCAGTATTGCTGATGTCAGTAAAAGAACAATGTTCTATGCCGGCTTGATGCGGTATAGAAATTTCAAATCCTTTACGATGAGTTTCAAAATACGGCTCGGGTATAATATATTCAATGCTCAACATCAGAACAGTTGTACCAGGCTGGATTGTCGGGATGTCCCCACGAATATTGAAAACGGTGTAATGGAACTTTTTAAAATAACTTTGTGTATTTTTGCGCAGAGCAATAAAACAATCAAGAGTGTCACCCAAATTTAGTTTCACATTGCCAGCCAGAAAGGTCCAAATCTTAGTGCCATTATATTGATTTAAGTCACCTGACCAGGATAAAGAGCGTCTACAGTTATGGCGTATATAGAAAACAAATTCACTTATGCCATCTTCGTGCGTAAGGGAAACATCGAAGCCAACATGATAAATCCTGAAATTCAGGAAGGGTATTACACAACCCCACAGGCTTTGTATCAGACAGAGCAGCAAAACAACACAGTTAATTGATCGAACCATTTTATGTGTACTGAAAACCTTTTGCTAAATTGTGGCTTTTTATACCAATTTTTTTTTTTTCTTTCATGCCCCGCCACAATTCTGCGACTGCGATGTCACATGACTGCTAAATAATATAATCTATATACATATGTATGTACATAATTAAAAAAAAAAAAAAAAGTAGAATCATCTATTTGGATTAAGATAACGGGTAGAAAAAGATAAGATACATAATCTAAATATGATTTACACATTTACAAAATGCTACCATCATAAAACCTACACATTTTACTTGTCATACTGTTGGTTTCTGGTAGAACGAATTATGTATTTTTTAATTGGACTCCGCGTTCATTGCATTTAACCGCTGCAGACTCTTTTCTTTGGAGTTATTTGATAAGAAAAGTCTACTTTGATAAGCCAAGAACCATCCAGCAATTAAAAAGCAATATACGCCACGACATAAACAACATAACACCTGAACGTTTTGCGAAAGGTTATGGAAAATGTGTGGCAAAGAGCACGAATATGAGAAGCAGAAAATGGCCACCACTTGCGAGTTATTATTTTTCATATCTAAACTAAAAATATTTCCCATTTATGTTTAATAATTATGTCTTCAATAAAAAAAAAGTGGTAAGCAATTCAAACCCCTTCGTTAATTTTGGGCAAAGCTTAAGAAAAAAAAAAAATTTATCTTAGAACAACAATAAAATTTTACAACTTTTTTAGTTTTGAAAGGCAGATAACGGCTTATCTTTTTTTTGCAGTAGAATTCAACAATAGCAAATAGCAAGCAATACATTTGCCACACAGTTTTGTTTCTAATGCTTCGTGCAAACCATTAAGAGCGCTACATTCGGTTGGGTCGACACATATGTAAGTTTTTATAGTATGTATTTCGTTTGTATGCGAGTGCTACAAGCGCCACTTTAACGTGTCTTAAATAATTATCTACTAAGAAATCTGGCAAAGAAAAATAAATTATTAATTTGAAGGAAATCAATTGAAAGTAAATAATGAAATGTGATAAAATAAATTAAGATCCTTTGATATTATTACATTGAATGCATTCCATGTCAGTTATCGTTTATTATAGTTATATTATAATACAAATTTTAAATTAATAAACACAAAAAAAAAATTAAGATCCTTCTAAAATTGACATGCTGTCCCTGACTGAAATCTTTAAACAAACAACAAAAGCAAATACTATCAAAAGGGAAATCATCATATGAGGTATTTTATTGCCATATTTATAGGTTTTCAAAATAAAATTTTTTTCTAGAAGACCGGAAATGATTTGCGTGAGAAGCTGCTTGTGGGTGTGTGTGTAAGTCTATGGAATATGATTTATAAATTTATTTGACTTTTACATTTTCAAATTAAATAAACATATTTTATACTCTGATGAATATAATTGATGATGTTTAAATAAAAAATTTGTTTTTCCATTTTGCCTTTTAAAAAGTTTTTAATTTGTACTCGTTTTTCAGTGGTTATTAAGACAAAAGTTATTCAGTCTCATGAATTCAAATAAATGTTGCTTTAAGCAAATTAAATTATCTACTGTGGTAATATTTTTATATTCATACTTAAGATGTTATTGACAAATTCAGATTTTATGGCAATTGATAACGTTGTGACATTATGACAAAAAAAAAAAAAAAAAAAATAGGGGCCAATTCATGGAATTGAAATTTAATAAGCATTTCTTATATTTCATTAAAATCTAAAAGAAATTTCAATTCAAAAATTACCTTAATTATTTATTTTTAGTTTAGGACCTGGAAAATTGATTTCTGTATTTTTCAGCCGTCATTTTATTGATGCTACTCAACTCTTCAGTAGACTCGAAAAACAAAACTCTTCAGTAGACTTTAGAACCTGCCAACTTCTGTATTGAAGATTTGTTTGAACATTTCTGATTTTTAATTTGTTCATGGGAGTTGTGGAATAAGAAGCCAGGTTCCAAATATCATATGGACCGATGTCAGAACATGCCAGTCGGCACTTGGGAGATTTTTGCGAAATTGTTAAACTACATGAAAAGTTGTTTATTTGCCAGTTAGCATAGATAAATTACATGTACTTTCTTCTTAAAGCAAATAATGAATTTTTTTCATGATGTTAGAAAAATTCTTTGTTGATTTGATATAGATACTTGGTAGTGTAGTGAAGTTTAAGAAATTTTTGTTAAACATTTCTCAAACCAGCAAAGAAATTGTTTGAAAACTCAAACTAAATCAACAAAATGAACGAGTTTAGATATCTTTTTGTTTTAGTTTAATATCGTCCCTTAGCTATTGCCCAGCTTTTTACTCTAAATATCAAAAGAAGCCGCCTTTGCAAAATCTTTATTTACATTCCGTTTGTGGTTTCTTTGAATCTCTTATTAGACATTTCATTAAAATTTCTCCCTGTAACGAAAGATAAATGTACAATATACACATATGTACATACCATCCGCCACTATTCGTTATTAACATTTGACTGTTTCTCTTTTCTTTTGCCCTTTTTGCATTGTGAGAAACTTTTAATTATGGGGTTTAAATGGATTTTTAATAAGATAATTTTTTTTTTTTTTTTTTTTTTTGGGTTGTATTTGGATAATGAATTTTCATCAGAAATGTAGCATATGTTCAAATTTCACTTCATATTACATATTATCCTTTTTCCTCAACCGCATGGTGATAATAAATAAAATTTGTTATAATGACGTGTTGAAAATTATACAATTTTTGTTGTAAGCAAACATGCGAGCATAATGTAAATGTCAGAAGGAAAACACACAGAAGTTTTAACATCTTAATTAAGGCGGTATTATGGAAACCATAAATGTTTTAAAATATCCTTGAAAATGTGATTATAATTCATGCAATGAATAATTAAAAAAAAAAAGAAATATTTAATTAATTTAATTTTAAATATTACCATAAATTCTGCTTGATTGATTTAGAACGAGTTTCATAGCAATTAATCGCAAACTTAATTATGCTATACTCTGATAATTGCTTTTCTGGTGCAATTAAGCAACAGCTGCCTCACCTAATAGTGAGGGTTTATATTCAAGAACCACTGTCCTCAACTACAAAATCTAATTAAGGTACAAACAAACTAGGGTTTTACTTAATTCTAAGAGACGAACAAGACTTGATCAAAATTAATAGTCCTGTTTTGAAAAATTTTACTCATTTAAAATTTGGAAAAAAAAACTGCTGTGGGAAAATAGTACATTATTTACTGATATAAATTAATAAAATAATAATTGCAGATTTTTCGACCTTTTGAGTTTTGAAATGAAAATGCTGGAGCTCCGGACCTCCAGCTTGAAAAAAACATTTAGTATTTTCATTTTAAAGTAATAAAATTTATGTTGCTGCCTTCAGAGCATACTTGTTAGCTGGAAGATATTTAATATTTTTATCTTTGGCTCAAATTTTTAATTCCTAAAAACTTTTTTAAAAATCTCCAAAATACCCAAATAAAAAACTGGGACTGAAAACCACAAAAACTCGCTATTGGCTAAAAATATTAATTTTTTATTGTAAACAAAACAAATTTTGAAATAAGTCCTTTGCAAACGAAACACCAAGTTTGCGGTTGACAGAAACCCCGCTTTCTTTGCTATTTAATAACATTTTTGAAACATAAGTCCTGGGAAAAGTTCAGTTCTGTTTTCTTTGTCAAGATTTACTTTCTTTGCTGTTCAATAAAATTTTTGAAACATAAATCCTGGGAAAAGTTCGGTTCTGTTTTTGGTGTCAAGATTTACTTTCTTTGCTATTCAATAACATTTTTGGAACATTAAATCCTGGGGAAAGTTCAGTTCTGTTTTCTGTGTCAAGATTTACTTAAGGCATATTGTTTTTTGGAATAACCACTATAATTTATTTAGAACCAATATATCGAAAAGTTTGTCCCCGATTTGCAAAGAAAGACTATTTTTTAATTAATTAAAGCACTTCATCTTTTAGACAACAAATAACCGGATCAATAAAATAATCCAGGGCCAATTTCGAAGAAACTAGTGTAATATAGTAGTAACTGAGATTTTGGAAATTTTTGTTAAATATATTGGGAATTTGGAACGAGACTTAATTTGGTTAAAAAAAAAATATATTGTTGATTTTGCTGTATGTTCTAATTTTTGGCTCAATTGAAAATTTTTTGCTAAAAATTTTCTATATTTAAATTTTGAAGAAAAAAAAATGCTGGGAAAAATAGTGCATTATTTACTAATATAAATTAATAAAATTTATTTTGCCGTCTTCACAGTATACTTGCTAGCAGGAAAACATTTAATATTTTTCTTTTTTGCTTAAATTTTTAATTCGTAAAAACTTTTTAAAAAATATCCAAAATACCTAAAATGAAAAACTGCAAAAAAACCCTTATTGACTATAAATACAAATGATATATTTTAGGCAAAAAAAAATTTTTGGAAATTTTTTAATTTCCGAAAATTTTGTTTAAAAATCTCCAAAATTCCAGTAATGAAAACAATTATTAAAACTTTCAAAAATAAGAAAAAAATGCATTCGTCATTGGAATGACCGTTTTCTCATAAAATCAAAAAAAAAAAAAAAATAGTAACTAATACACATGATTTTGTTAAAGCTCCAGGCCGGATAACCATATACATATATTGGTTATTAACAAAAGGCTGAATAGAAAAGATTACAAGTATTTATATAAAAAAATTAAAGGGAAATGCATAGTTGTTCAGTTTTTCCAAGAAATCTCCAAAATTCTAGTCACAGAAATTCTCGTCATTATTTATAAATGTGTGTTTTAGATTGAGAAGCCTTGAATAGTTGTTTTTTAGAAAACTTTAAAACTCTTAAATTTTCTTAGAGAAAAATTAAAATTCTGAAGCCTATGGAACATCAGTTTGCTTGCTGGACTTTTTTTTTCGTTTTTATTGGGGCAAAATGTTTACAGAACCAACTTTTTAATGAAATTTTAAATTTCCAGCATACCACTAATAACTGATGCTGCATCGTAGTTTGTTTTATGACCTTTAAAACCCTCAAAATGTTGAGCATTTTTGCTAACGAGTTTTCACAAGCATGTTTGTTCTTTATTACCATTAATGAATATTTTTTTGCCTTGCTTATAATTTTCATGTTCAAAATACTTGTCATGTTTTATTTGTGTCTGCTGTTCTTTCCCTTGGCTCAAATCTGTGTATAAGGACTTTTTGTAATTTTCAAACGACAAACATTGACAGGAAACACATTAAATTGGACTTTGTTTGGCAGCTTTGCTTCCTAGTATATTTTTTTATTTAATTTTTTCTATATCAAGTTTTGCTTTGGTTCAATGCCAGCTAGCACTGAAATTCAAATCTACAAATTGGAATTTATTTATCAATTACACTTTTTTTTCTCTGTACATGATCATGTAATGCAAGCAAAGAAATTAAGGTCAGAAAAACATTTTTACACAATGCGAAAGGAAGAGAGAGAAAAGGAAATAAAGAAGTGTTCAAAGGAAGTTCGTTTATTTAAAATTATTTTTAAAATTATTATGGCTGAAATGTTTTTACAGCGAAAATCATGTTTACAATGATATTTTCTTGCCCTTTTAAGCAGAACCAAAACCAGTTCTAATATATCTACAATAACTTAATAAAAAAAAAGATTATGAACAAATGGTGGGATATAAAAAAGTATTTTATAATAATATATTTTTTTTAATCGTATTTACTTTATTTCGCTCTCAAAACAAAATTAGCGAGAAAGATGGTCAAAAAAACTATAAATATGTTAAAAAATGGGAAAATAGTATTAGGAAATTTTTTTTCTTTGATTTTTTAATTCCCAAATTTTTTTGAAAATCCCCAAAATTTACCCAACATGAATTTATAGTGCAAAGTTGCTAAAAGTACGAAATACGACTAAAAATCGTCTTAAAGACGACTAAATAAATTTCCTATTGGTTTTTTAAAAGTTATGAAATTTTGAAAATTAAGACAAATAATGTTTTCTTTTTTTCTATTGTTAAATATTTCAATGGGTTTTAGTTCGGGGTTTGCTTCTTCAGAAAGATTTTTTTGTGTCAAAATTATAGATGCAACATTTTCAGGTCAAGCAGGAAAAATAAAGTTGAATATTTATTGGCGGGGGTAGATACCATGGCTGTTTCACGTCCACCACAATGTTCATCATCTCCCCAATTGCTACGAACCCAGTTTTTCTTTCTATTAAACACAAACAATTTTAGTGGGAGCAAAAGAAGACATACGGCAAAAAAGTAGCTTTCTGAAAATGGAGAAAGTGCAGCAATAAGACCACGTAGTTTTTTGCGTTTAGAATTTGTTTTAGGCATAATGATTCTCATGAATTAATTAAAAATAAGCTTCGAAAATTATTTTCAAGTTTTCATGATTATTGAGGCGGTTCACTCACTACGCGCAAAGAGTCAAGCGTTTTGACAAAAAGTGGTGCTAGAAAACAACACAAAAACAACCTTAACATTTTTTTCATCTGTTTTGTATTAATAAATTTCATCATTTATATTTTTCTACAATTAAAACAAGAAAAAAAGCACCTGCCAGTTTTCTCACAGACAATATTTACCATCAATCCGTATGAGTCTAATGATTATGTTTGGCGTAAATATGGTTTCATGAAAATCATAATTATTAGCACCAGAATTTTACTCATGAAACAGGGCACCTACAGAATCAAAACTAGTGCGTGAAGAATCTTTTTTTTTTTTTTTTTTTTTATTTAATCCTGAGCAAAATTGTTCAGAAACAAGTAAAAGAAAATGTGAATATCACAAAAATGTATAAATCTTACTATCAGTTATTTTTTGTTAAAATTTTCTAATTCCCAAAAATTGCTTAAGCAATACCCAAAATTTCTGTAATCATAATTTTTTTATGCAAACTGATTGAAAGTGTAAAGTATGTTGACAAGCAATTAAGATTTGGAAATTTGAGGTTAAATGTGTCAAGCTGAATTCCTAATTACCCTTCAAAATCCCCGAAATTCCTACATTTAGAATTTTTATTTGAAAATAAAAATTATATATTTTTTTCTATTTATTGCACAGGAACTTTTAAAAACTAAAAAATATATTTAATAACTTACCGATGACTGAAATTAGGTTTTTGGTGGCTACATGTCGAGGCGGGATTCATTAATTTGGACACTTTCTGAAAAAAAAAAAAAAAATAATTTTTTGTTTTCTTACTCAATTTCTCATTCAATCAACCAAATATTTGGCTAAAAGGCGTGACCACTACTTTAGCTTTCGGCAAGTGTCGTTATAAGTCCAAAAAGCTAAAGATGTAAAGGCATACAAATGCAAAAACTATCAAAAAAGAGCGATAGAAAACCAAATCAAGTTTAAAAGATCTGTTTGTATTTGTTCTTACATACAAAGAGCTAGAAGAAATAAGAATTGTGTCACCGCTACTCATAAAACCTAAATTGTTGTTGAAATACATTTTAGAACATATTTTTCATATAAAATATGTCCTAGTCATAATGGTATTCACAAAAAAACTAAAATGTATTTATTTTTTGTGAATACCGCCATTTGTATTTACTTTGGTTGAAGAAAAAATTTAAAATATGTTCTTCTAACACTTAAAGTGCAGTCTTTTTTTGTTTCTTCTTGTGTGCTCATATGTATGTATGTGTTTTTAACTGCTTATGGGCACAAGTGGTACAGCTTTTTTAGGCAAATATTTATTTAATGTGAACGTAACCTTAAAATCAATACCAGTTTTAATTTAATTGTTCGAATTTCCTTGTAAAAGAGCTTTGGGTGCATTCATAAAAATGAAATTGAATTTGAAAAGTGTTTTCATTCCTGAAAAATTTCATTAAAATTCATTTCGCACATTAAGCCCGTATGATACTTAATTTTTCTTTCATTAATTGGTATAGAATTGATAGAAAGAAACAGCAATTGCTAGAAAGAATCAATTAGACAAAACGTAAACAAAACTGATATCTTTTTTCTGAGTGCTGTATTCTTTTTATTTCAAGAAAGCGCTAGGAAATAAAAATATTTCAAAAAAGAAGCGTTAAATCACAAAAATTGTCCATAAACCGCCGACACGGCAACATTCAAGTTTGAAATGTCATGTTTAAGTTGAAAAATTTTAAATTTTTTCTGACATAATCTGATTTTTTATCGATAACTTCAACAAAAATTTTGACAGTTTTTGCATTTATCTTAATATCGCTGAACTCTTTGCACATACTAAATTCTACTATTACATTATATTTGCACAGTTCTCCAAAATTTAAACAATGCAAGACAAATGTAGTGTCATACAGGCATTAACACCGCTATTCATTTAAAATGTTGTGGAAATACATTTTAGAACAAATTTTATATGGAAACATTTTTCTAAAACGCATTTCATTTTTTATGAATACTGGTATTAATATTTATTATTTTTATAAACGCTTTAATATTTGAAATTCTTAATCAGTATCAATTTATATTTTGTAAATTATTCCCTTTTAGGACATCTGATTAATAGAAAACAAATCTAAATTTCAAATCCCTCTGCTATTGTATGAATAAAATGCAATATATCTAATTAATTATTTAACAGATTTCTTTTATCGCTAAACCTCAAATTCAAAGAGAACTGAAGCTGCCAGTTTCATTCGGCCACACACCAGAGTCTGCACATGAACTCTCATAAATAAAGCTAATCTTTTTCTTAACTTTTGAAAATAGCATTTTTAATTTGCTTGTGTCTCGTTTAAGTGGCAAATGGTAGCTATTAAAATTCTTAGGGTTGCCAAGTTGTTGCTTGCTAATAATAAATTATTTGAATTGTTGTTGCTGCCTTTGTTGTAGCATCTATGCATATGTACGTTGTAAACAACACTGTCTGTGGTTTAACCAAAAAACAAGTGTTAAATAATGGTATTATGGTTACAGAGAAAAACATGTTGTAATTAAAACTTATAAAACACACACTCACACACGCACAGTCTGGCTTTCTCATTCACATTAAAACACACACACGGACGCACGCACGCCAGCTTACACTCACTCACTTGCACTTTCTGTGGTTTTTAGCGCAAGTGTAAAAAAATAAAAATTATGCTAAAGTGTATGCACTGTAAGTTGTAATTTATGAGACTTTGATGAAATGTAACATTTTGGTGGTTTTCGTAACAAGCAAAAAAAAAAAAAATTAAATAAATAAAAGCCAGCAAATGAGAATTGGAGTGGAAGAGACGTTTGTTTTCGTAGAACTGTGAAGTAACACTAAGTTCTGGTTATAGTGAAAATTAGTCAATTCGCTTACTTTCTATTATTATGACTTATCGATAAGGCTGGGGTTAGCTAAAGTTACCTTTAATAGAAGTGAACGATAAACTGGCCGGTGAGAAATTTCCATTTTAACTACTTGTCGGTAAGAAAAATTAGTTTTTTTTTTTTTGCTAATTTGTGGCAATACTTTTGCAAGGTTCCGGTCTGGAGGAAAAGTACATGTAGGAAAAATGAATCTTTTTCAGGGAAGTTTTTCTGATTAATTAACCATTTCAGCTTGATATAGCTAAGACACAACCAAATGTGGTGAATACAAAAGCTACGCCTCCCATTAATTTACCCGTTGGATTATTATTCGGATAACTTAATTCTAATTTTTTGTCAAAGACAAATTGCAATATTGAAAAATGGCTTATCTGCTCGATAAAAACCTGCTTTTAACTAACGCCAAGTTGTAATAATGGCTCTAAATTAATTATGTACTTAATTTTTAAATCCAACAGGGTGTAGTATCCTGGATCGGAAATTAAAATGGAAACACCACCTGGATAAAAGAGTCACTAAGGCTCATTTTTTTGATTGGTTAATCTGTAAACGAGCCATAGGCACAAGATAAAAGCTAAATCCAGAGATAATACACTGGCTTTATGGGCAAAGTTAGCAGGTCGATTATGACCTACGCTTCTATAGACTACGGCTGTCTGCCAGGCCACTTACTAAAGTTACAATGCCTGTAGTGGCTTAAATCTATAGTTTGGGGGATTGCAATAATGAAATTAATGCCGGACTCTAGAGATAGAACTTTGTTTTTCTGAATTGTGAAATTTGTGAAGAGGCTGTTACAGACATTTACCTGCCATGGCTTTGACATGATGTAGTCCATTCTACTACTGCAGAGCATGCCCAAAAAATTTGAATTATGTAAGATTTTAGGTCCTTTAATATTGATGACTGAGTGGATCGAACAGCGACACGAAGCGCATAATCAACGAATTTGTACAGCCATAGGCGGGGGTTTACCGGAAAATGTGATATCAGATCATGTATCAGAGACTAGATTAGAAGCCAAATGTCATTACATTTTGACTGACTCCTTGAACCAGATTCCCAAGAAGCTTCATTGTCACACGGATGCATCAAGGGTGAGGGGTAAAACAGGACTTGGTATTTATATAGAAAATACCACGGAGCTGTTATTCCGACTGCCGGACTATTACAATTTTTGAACTCATCCTACGTTGGATGTTTGGGCTTTTATCTGTGAGTGAAAACAATTTTTTTATCTCTTGCGAATAAATGAAAAAAAAAATTAAGTAGATTCTTTGAATTAAAAAACAGCAACTTGTTTAAGGTGCTGTTTTTATTTTTTTTTATTTTCAGCCAACGTTTCGTTGGATGTTCCCCACTTCTTCAGCAGTGGTTCTTATTGCCTGGCGACATTTCTAATGCTAAACTTCAACATGCATTCATTATTTTTGTTTCGATACATACTCATATGCTTGATTGTGTCGCTCCCAGATGCCTCTAATTTTTTTTTCTAGTTTGTTACTAGCAAACAATCTGAAGCAAGTAGAAGATGTTTTTTCCCCATAAAACTTATGACGTAGTTAAACTAACTATGCTGTAAATTTCTTGTCCGCAAAAATTCAATAAATTTTATTTTATATACATACACATTTTAATTATTTGTTTTTTGGTTGAAAAATTTGTGTGTGATTGATTGGGGTTTTCCATTAAATTAACAGGTGAACAGGTACTGCAAACTTGGCAACCAAAACAAACAGCATGTTTCATGTATAAAAACTTGTCAAAAGACGAGTTAACTGGTGTGTGAAATGTGTAACCGTAGCTTCGCCATTGTATTGCCGTAAAACGATAAGCGAGTGCAACCTCCATGGAATTTGGCTGTGGATTTATGTTGTACATATTAAGCAATTGTTTTTTTCCTACCCCGCATAACCAATTGTCTTCAAACAGGGGGGTTATTTATTGAAAAAAGAAACAAAGAGTGTGCTAAACGGCCTGGCCGAAATCTTAAATACCCTTCACAATGCTTATGTTCATGTGTGCATGCAGTTGCCTCCGTTCTACTAACGGGCAAATGTTTTGAAATTAAAAATGGCAATTAATACTATCAATCTTAAGGAAGAAAAAAAATATTTTCAAACATTTTATCAAAATATTTCAATTTTCTTATTTTAGACCTTAATGTTTTCCAACTGCTTATTCCAAAATTCTCGTGAACAAAATGAGAATCAGAAATGTTCAAACAATATTTTTATATAGAAAACATTTTATGTCTGGCAACACCTTTACTTTTCTTTTCTGAAATTGGGCTTCAAACATTCTTTTTAGATTTTTCGAGTCTACTGATGAGTTGTTTAGCAACAGCGAAATGCCGGCGGCATATAGACGGCTGAAAAAGACAGAAAACATTAAGTTATATTTTTAGAACTAAACTAATAAATTTCAATTGGCTCTTATAGCGAATAAATAATTAAGTTCATTTTTGAATATTTCAATTTTCTGTTGCTCAGAAACCGATTTCTCGATATATGTAAGTATTTCTTAATATAGTATATCTTGATGTAAGTGTTTTTTTTTTGCCCTTAAATGTCTTTGTTAAGTGCTAGAACTACTTATAGGCACGAAAAATTCGTAAAATTTGTTTACAGGGCCACTTTATTGAAATCCCATATTTTAACGAAATTAATAGGCCTATTGAAACAGCCTTTTCGCACACATTAAGCAATTTCATATGTAAAGCAATTGATGTGAATCCGTATGTAGCGTAACGCACGCGATACAAAATTTCAACTTTTCAGAGTCTGGCGTAACGCATGCGTTAAAAAGGGTCAAGTTTTTCGTGGGTTTCGCGGCACCCCTTATGGAGTCAGAAATGGAAATCGAGGAGATTACAAATGCAGATTACTGCTGTAAGGCAGAGTCTGGCGTAACGCAAGCGTTACAAAATGTCAAAGTTTTGGCGGATTTCGTGACTTTCGTAACATACTTCAAGAGTAGGGTTGAAGAAAAAAATTCTGAAAATAACAAATGAAAAGTTTTGCTGTAAAACAGAGTCTAGCGTAACGCATGCTAAGCAAAGTGTGAGCTTTTCGGTGGATTTTGTAACGTAGTTTATACCGTTGAACACCAAAATCTAGAAAATCACAAACGAAAAGTGTTGCTGTAAAACAGAGTCTGGCGTGACGAACGCGCTACAAAATGTCAAATTTTTCGTCAACTTTTTGGCGAATTTCGTAATATACTTTGCAGGGTCGAAAGTGAAAAACGAGAAAATCACAAACTGTATGATAAATTTATATCACACATTCACCAGTGATTGGCAAGGCTATGAAAATATTGATAAAGGGTGTGTAAAAAAGAGATACATTTCCAAAATACTACATGTGATGGAGGGGATTTTTTTGAACTTAAATACAAATGGAACGTTTGTTCAAAACTAAGATTAAATTTTGATTCTGTTGTTCGCTTTAAACATCTTTTCTGGCCTGCTCTGTATTTGCAGTTTAACGATTTTCAAATAATAAATTTGTACGAAACACAAAAGGGAACCAAAGTACATAAAAAACAAAAAAAAAAAAAAAAAAAAAACAAAAAAAAAATCACCGCAAACAATGAAAAAATGATGAGGTTGGTTGGTAAAAGGGAAAAACTTTATGAAAATGTGTGGAAATAACTGCAAGAAAATAAGTTGTTCCAAAAATTATAAATGAAATTAAAGAAGTGAAAAACCATAAAACTGAAAAAGAGAAGACGACAAACCGAAATAGTCATGTTAACAAAGCAATTATTTCGCAATTTACGACTACAGCATGAGAGCAACAACACAAATGAAATGAAATGGAAGAAAATCAGCACTATTGTTGCTGAAACTTTCAACAAAACGATCAAAATCTCTGCCACAATTATAACAAACAAAAAAAAAAAAAAAAAAAGAAATCAAACTTTAAAATATGCTGTAAAGTGGACAAAGATTATTCTTTTCACAAGCGACAATTAATAAAAAACTTTTAGCAAGAGAAAAATAAAAAATGGCGCACAAAAGAGTTTCAACACGGTGGGATATCATTCCGTAGTTGCTCTCAATATATTAAAAACTGCACACACATTTATTTGCAAACGAAAACAGTAAACTCTCACATCGTGGTGTAACGAACGTGTTGTTGTTCTTGGCAAAATTAAAGCAAAACAATTTTTTCATAAAAATATTGTATATGGGTGGGTCGATTTAGCGATCGCTGGTAAATCCATCTACTTACTAAAAATCAGTAGTTTGGGGGATTGTAATAATGAAATTAATGTAGGGCTCTATTGATGGAGCTTTGTTTTTCTGAATTGTGAAATTTGTGAAGAGGCTGTTACAGACATTTACCTGCCATGGCTTTGACATTCTACTACTGCAGAACATGCCAAAAAAATGTGAATTATGTCAGATATTAGGCCCTTTAATATTGTTGCGACATCTAGAAATCATGTTGCTTCCATAACCTCTCAGTTAACTTCTGTATAAAGTTTATCAGGCTCAAGTTCTTTCTATATTATCTTTGTGATTGATATTAATTAAATTAGACAAAGAAAACATCAAAGACATTTAGCAGGGTGTTTCGAAGCTGCCACACTTTCTCGTCAGCATCCGTCTTTGATATAATTAAAAAATTTAGACAGAAAATATACAACAACTTAGGTGGCTGAGTGGCATGGTTGTCGCTTTAGAAACATGAGCCCCTGAGTTCAAAGTCAGGGACATGAAGCGTATCATCAACGAATGTTTGTAGCCATAGGATTTCCGGTCTACGGTAACGGAAACTGTGACGTCAGATTGCGTACAGGAGACTAGACGAGAGGCCAATTGATTCCTCACTTGCATTCCTCGTTGATCGACCTCTTGAAGATGACCAGATGGGCCTTCATTGCTATATGGATGGTTTTTATTTACATAGAAAATACCAGGAACGGTAGGAAATACTGTCTGCCAAGCTATTGCACAGTTATGCAGGTGAAAGTTTCAAGTGCATTAGAGAGCTCAATGAAATACTAAATAGGCCAGGTTCTGTGTACATATGCACGGATAGTCAACGGGCCGTTATAGCGATCTTAACTGAGCGCATTAACTCATAATTAGTTACTTGACACTTGCTGAACTGCGCTTCATATGGCTGCCAGGGCATATGGGTGGGGAAAAGAGCCAGATATTAAAGAACTATTTTATATTCTAAATATACAATATTCATGTATTTTGTATTTTAAATAATACATCAGAGCATGTAGTTTGCCCAGCACTGCTTCTATGACAGCCCAATATAAAAATCCATAGTTCGATTTATGAATTTGAATTTGCATTAAAAAGTAACTAGAATTTTTGCTGCAGGATATTATGAACAGACACAAAGTTATATACATTTCCTTAGCTAATTAACAATATTGTCACTGCTGTTGTACAACTTCAGCCTCTGCTGTGTACGACTTAACTCCTACACCTTTCAACCCATTCATTTGTTATTTTAATAATGGCCTGTAATGTTACTGCATTTAACTTCATCAAGTCATACCTTCAACAACGTTTTCAGGGGTGCACACACATACACACACATGCACGCTGCAAACAGAAATGCAGCAAATCTTATAGGATTTCCTTGAACATGCATTTCAACAAAATTGAATACCAAATTAATTACTTAATGTAAGTGAAACTTTTTTAATTCAGTAGTTTGCATTATTTAACAACTGCCACAGCAGGTTGCAAACAAAAAATCTTCTGTAACAATTTGAAGTAAATACGAGTACATGTATACTTTTAAATAAGGAATCCAAGTCTTTCAGCAACAATATTTTGATAGAAATTTAATACTGTTTTTGCTTGTTACACTTAAGAGGACAACAAACACACATTTGAAAAATAAATAAATAAAAAAGCCCAAGCAGCACACTGTTCAAGAGAGGGGAAAATAATATTAAAAAAATGATACTTGACCTAAACATGCAAACCAGTCTGTCAGATATGTATCATATATACATGTATGTATATGTGTTTTTTCTTTTGCTGTGTTGGGATTTCAAATTGTTTGTGCAGCAGGATTTGGCTGAGAAATAAATGGATATTTTGTTTTCCCCACCGTATTTTTAATTTTCGCCACTCGAAAATGTGAAACAAAAATTAATGCCAAAGTCAAGTACATAACACTTATAAGAATTCTAGGAATTCGTAAGAGGAGAAGATGTATTTAAAACCGATTGCGCCGGCAGCACCAGCAGTTGTTGCTGAAGCACAACAAAAACACAGCAGATGTAGAAGACGGCGTAAATTAATTTTGTTGATTTTGTGTACGCAGTTTGATAATTTTGGGTATCGTTTTTGTGTTTATTAGCAGCTCTGTAAGTTTTGCTTTTAATGAGAAATTATACACAGGGAGTAATACAGAATATATTCCAACAACAATTCGTTGTTAGTGAGAGAATATCAAATATATTGCAAGCCACAGAAAAACACAGTGATAAAATGGAAAGTTAAGCAATAAGATTAAATATAGATAATCAGGAATGAAGAGCTGAGGCAGTGCAATTGAGTAACTTTTAAAGATAATGCAGTCGTTAAACTAAACATTCCCATTTGGTAATTGCACTAACGCTTCAGTGATCAACATAATTTTATATTAAGAAACAAGTGGCATCTTTGCCAAAACAAATTCACCACTAATCATTTTGATTTAATTAGTCGACCCATCAATTGGCTTATGACTAGACTAAACTATCGAACAATCGCTTGTAACTACACTAAAGTATTTTAACATTTTATGGTAAAAATAAACCGCAATCGGATTCAAGGTGGTAAGTTAGCACCCACCCACCAGTAATTGTGATCATACATCACTAATAAATCAGAAGACCGGTAGTGCGATTCAGTAACTTTTAAGGACAATCCAATCGTTAAACTAAACACCCGCATTTGGTGTTTGCACTAACGATTCAGTGATTCATAAACTATTATATTTAACATGATTTTAAATTAAGAATCAAATGGCATGCCTGCTTAAAAGAATGCCAAACATAACTCGCCACTAATAATTTTGAATTAAGTAGTCGACCCACAGTCAAGTCGCATTGATTGGCTTATGACTAGACTATGCTTTAAAACATTGACTTGTAACTACACTAGAATATTTTAACATTTTGTGGTTAAAATAAACCACAATTAATTTCAAGTTGTTAAGTTAGCACCAGTAACTGTGATCAAATATCACTAATGAACCAGAAAGCCAAATGTTTTGCAGTTAAATATTTTTAACGCTGAATTAATCGGTAAAATAAGTTAGTGAATTGCGCTACAGAAGACCAGATATTTTATAGTTAACTATTTTGAACGCTGAATTTATTGGTAAAATAAGTTAGTGAATTGCACTACAGGTAGTGAGATGGCTGTGCGCTGCTGCTCAAAAACAGTATACTATACGTCAGGGCCTGGGCTCGTAACAATTTGGGGGCTGACGAGTGACGTGAGTGACTTTTTCAATTTTGAAGAAGTGAAATCGAACTCAAGTTCGATAAAATTATTAACAGAAATAAAAAATGTTGTTAAACGAATATAAGGCCAGGTACAAATTTAAATTTATTTAAATGTTTTTATCTCTTGCATATTTTTGCTATCACTGTCGTCCTATTAATAAGATATCATGAAATTTTAAATGGAGCAGGAAATTGCCAATGCAAATGGGTTTACATTCGCCTAACTGACCAAATAATTAAATGTAATTTCAATTATATGGTCTCAAAGCTCGAGTGCATTGCCAAATGCACGTCCACAAACAACGTGGCCACTACTCTCCTGTTGACCTAACACACTAATGTTTTTGATTTATTTTTATTTGCTGAGTTTTGGCTGAGTTTTCATAAAACAATAATCGGTTCAAGTTTTTACACCATCAAAGAAAAATAATGCTATTTCATTTGTTTACAAGAACATTTCTAAAATTTTTAACAAAACAAATTGAATTGAAAACTAAATTAAAAAGAAATGAAGACCAAAAAAAAAGAAAAAAATGTTGCCGCTGACTTTTGCTAAACAGAATACAAGGATTTTAATTTAAAAGCATTTTGTTCATTTATTCAATTTACATATAAACTTCAACTGATTTTCTTAACAACGTTATTTCTTTTTATCATATCTTTACAGATGCCACATGGTAGCAGAGCAATAGCAAAACATTTCGCAACTGGCATTTGAGACAGATAAATAGACACACAGCCAGATAAACAAACAGTTATACGGTTAGATGTTTGTACATTTCCCTGTATACAGAATGATGTAACATTTGCTGAATTGAAAATTCCATTAATAAAACTACGTTTTTATTAAAAGAACAAGAACAAGCAAATACAATAACCAGCGCCAGCTAAAGAAGAAACAAATATAAAAAAGAAGAAGAAGAAGCACGAAAAGCTTAATTCATTTGTTATATATTTTGATATTTTTTAATGAAACAGTAAAAAAAACAAACTAAAATAAAAGAAAAATTAAAACGAAACACAAGAAAAACCAACAATGCAGAAAATAACGGAACTTTTAATAAAAACACCTTACGCTTCCTCTCTCTGTCTCTCAAGCAACACCTTTACATGAGATTGATATGTTATTGTTGTTATTCTACTTAATATGTTGACTGTTAACGGCGTTGCATATGCCAACTACACAAACAACAAAACATAATAGAGAGGTGTAAAAACTCCCCCTGAGTTAACATTTGAGTGGAGCATAACAAAAGCCGCCTTAAAATAATCATCATCATTATTATTTCAAACAAAAACATGAAATGAAACAATTGCACAGATTTGGCACAAACAAACAAGCGAACGCACACACACACACACACATACACACATAATCACGATAAGTGCAGTTGTAATTACATGCATATAAATACATACTTGAGAGCAGAATCTGGATGGATGTGTAAAAGAAACACTTGATTGTTGTCAACTTGTTTTTTTTGTTTTTTTGTTCTAAATGCAAAAGAATAAGCAATAAGTCTACATATGTATGTATGTATGTGCGTGTGTGAGTGCTTGAGCAAATTACATAGAAACCCATTTTATCTATTGAACTGAGCGCAACAAAAAAGAAAATAGTAATAATAATAATAATAATAATAATAATAATAATAATAATAATAATAATAATAAAGGGAACTGAAGTTCGAGTGAGTATATATTTTATATATGCTCTTGGAATTATTGCAATGTGCGGCTATGTGCTTGACAATAGCAGCAGTAACCGCAATATAAGAAACTTTTTTGTATTGCCCACACTAGTGGCAACAACAACAACAACCCCAGAATACTCCACACAAGACTATTCTTCTGCTGCTTCTAAAGCCAGTTATTGTACCACAAAAAATGTATCTCGCCACTTACTGCAGCATCAAATTGGCGACATATTTCTACGCTGCTACAAAACAATTTGGGGCAAATCTTTAAGCAACTGGCAAATTGTATTCTTATCAATATTTATTCTATTACAATGCTGTACAAGTGAGTATTACCAAAAATCAAGCAATATAATTTATACACAGAAATTCGCTCGTGCTCGTGCTTATGCTTTTGTGATTAAGAAAAATTAATTTTTTCTTTCAGTTTTTTTTTAGTTTTTATTTTTGTTGCCATAAAGTAATGAGGCAAAAATTCTTAATTTAATTTAATTCTTTAATTTAAGTATGTACTGTACTGATTCTTCTTATTATTTAAATAATGAAGTGTTGCTGGGCTGTGGTTGACAGCTGTCACAATTGAAAGATTATTAAGTATTAAATGATTGATTGGTGGTTCGATTATGGTGAGCTGCAGGGCATGGTGGTATTTTAAAAGAGTATTTATGTAATTAAAAAAAAAAGACGAAATACCAAGAAAAAGGACTATATAAAAAAAAACTAAGAGCAACAATAAGAAATTCTTATATATGATGTGCAGAACTTTGGAGAGTGAAATGAATTCTAAATAAAAGTTTGCAGTTTGTTTTTTTTTTTTTTTTTAACAAATAACGAATGTTGCTCATAAAACAACTTTTGTCTCCGACTACTCTCACAAGGAAAACTTTTGGGGTATCAGAATATTTTTGCAGTAACTGAACGTATGTAGTTTATTCTAGAAGTAATCAGTGCAGTTATTTTTAACTGACAAAACGTTTAAAAATTAATGAAATTCTAATTTTAACTGTTTTGTGCAGTTGCTTAAAAACTAACAGCAGATAAATACGGAATTTCGGTCACAGTTAATAATGACAGTAGTAACTTATGTTACAGATACATGAAGGATCCAAGCTGTTAATATGTCTATACATACATATTTATAATTTGGTTTTTACATACATTTGTAGCTTACTTAAATTGATTATCTTTGAATTTGATCTGATTGTTGCGCTGGCTGAGTAGCAGCTGGCAGCTGCTTTCAAGTCGAGATGTTGCCTGTTCGAATCTCAGCAGAAGCTCTAGAGAACGAAAATTAAATTAGCCAATTGAAAAAGGAGATAATACAGATAGAAAGCTATAATTGAATAAAGTAAAAAAAAAAAATGTTTACAGGTCGACTATTCATGAATTATTTGACAGTTAGAATAAAGGAAAACTCATTATTTAACGTAGATTTTTTTACATTTTAAATCCAACTGAAGGCATTAGTAAACTTAAACGAAAAATAAGTAGGACGGCTTTTGAATTATTGCGATAAAATAATATCTAATTTTATCACAAAAAAATTCTTTGTCAATTTTGTGGAAGTAAAAATTAAACTAGACAGCCCAATAAAATTATTAACAATTGTAAATCATATAGTTCAGTAAGAAAAATTAAATTAATACTTAAATAAAAAATTGTTAGGAATTATCAATGCTTGAATTATAAAAAAATTTTATTTAATTTTTGTTTTATTTTGTTTTTATTTAAAATTATCTTTTTCTAAGCACGTAATTTACAACTTAATTTTTTTTATATATGTATGTACATATTTATACTTACTTTTCATGCTGGGTTTCTTGTTACAAAAATAAAAAACGTAATCTCAATTAACTTGAAATAAGCTGAAGGTACCCCATTATTTTTTTATTTATTTATTTTTTTCTTATTTAAGATTTTAATGACATTTTATGGCTTTAATGCCGAGCACGTTTTAGATTTTATAAAATTAAAAGTAAAGAAATCTTTTCCAACATTTCTTTAATTTTTATCTCCTTCTTTTCTTTAAACCAAACACCACCCTCCGCTCGCCAACCAAAATGTATACGATTTTAATTCTTGATGAAAATTTAAATTATGAACGGAATGAAATTAAATGTCTGGCTGAATGGTTGAAATCTTTTACAATGACTGCCACAACAATAATAATAATAATGATAATGACAATCAAAAAGGTCACGTGTTGGCAATACGAAAGGGTCGTCTTATGACTCCAACAACGTTTGCCGCTTTAAGCGGAGATTTACATGTGCAGATACAATTTTCACCAGAGGATATAGAGAACGACATAAGCAAAGCCACCACCTCAGCCTCAACAACGACAACGACAACAAGCACAAGCACAACAACAACCACCACAAAGCAAGCAATTGCCCCAAACGGCACAAGAGTAATAGAAGCAGCAGCAGCATCAGCAGACTTGGCAAAAACTTCAACAACATCACGCACACCAAGCAACAATGCATCAAGTGTCAATGTGACACAACCTGTGCTGCAAGTGGAGAATATCATAACAAGCACTTTGGTCATTAGCAAATACATTGATGATGTCAATGATGCCACATTATCCACACTAGCTGAAAATGCAGCCGAAAGCGTAAAAAAGCCAGTGGCTGTTGCATCCAAAAACAGCACCCTTAACGAAACATTTCTTTTGCAACGTCAGCGAAAAGAGATCATAGAAAATATTCTACTTTATCCCGATCCACGGCACAATGTTACCCAGGTGGCAGTGCCCTGCCAGACTTTTGTACAGGGTGGCCTGTACGAGATGCAAGTGGTAACGAATTTGAAAACCACCAACAAACTACCGGTGAGCAATAATAGTACGTCTTGGCTGCCGCATAAAAAAAGCAATGAGCCGCCCCCAGCCACCATGACCACCACTACCACCACTCTAATACCGCTGTTCGATGAACGTCTTAGACAAACGCTGGATGTGCGATGGCCCAGTGCCGAGATGATTGTAAGTCCGGTACGTTTGCGCACATACCCCGACCAGCCGGTAGAGGTCAATTTGCGTTTTCCCCATGTGAATTGTGATAAGGCCTGGAAACGTGTAGATTTGCCAGAGTTTTGGCTGGAACTTATTTACTGCGGCAAAGAGCGTCCCTGTTCCCAGGTGCGTCCACAAAATGTTACCAAAACCAGTATTCTGTTTGCCGAACAGGTGAAGGGTTATCCCAAGCAAAAGACATTCAAACTATCGTGCGATCTGTTCGGTTTGGCCGGTAATTATGCGGTGCAATTAAGGCCCATGCTGCTATTGCCCAATATACCCATTACCCGACGTTTTCTCTCCGTCGACTGGAGCGAAAAATATGTCTTCAATGTCTATGCACGCAGTATATTTCCCTGTGATCCTCACACCGGCATTGGTGTATTATACGAATATCCCACTTGCATTTTGGAGCAAGGTGATCGTGTGCGCGTGTATGCCAAACTAAGGGCAGATGTGGCTTCGCTGAAACCGCCCACTACTTTGCATTACATCGCCGAACAGAGAGTGGTGAAGAATCAGTATTCTCTATACTTCAGCTGTGATTTGTTTACAGAGAAATACGTGGAATACTGTTTTGTGTATGTGAGTCAGGCGATATCAGGAGCTGTGGCCGATGTAAGAATGGATTGTGTGCCCACGTTGCCTGTTAAGGGTAAGTACATGCACTGGAGATGGGGTCATCGAGCTTTTGGCAAGTTCCACTACAACTTATTAAAACGTATTATTTTAGGTATAGCAGTAGACTTTCTTAATATCTAAAATAATACATTTTAATTGGCACTTAAAGCAAATAAATAATTAAGTTCATATGTTGCACAAAATATTAAAGAAATCATTTTTCACTCGTCCGATTCTCTTCTGTATTTCTGTATGGGAGGCCCCTTAAGGGGACGAGGCAGAGGGCGGGTGTGTTCGAAACAAATATTGGGGAAGGCAAATTATTTGAGATTGGTCATACATTTGACTCTTCTTTGCACAAATTTGGTCCGTAAGACCAATCCCAAATAACTTTTTCTCGGTAACATACCGACCCTGTAAGAGGGGCTCCTATACAAAAGAAAAAAACATCAGATGCCTCGAAAATGATTTTTTTGATATGACGTAATGGAACTTTTTTTTTCTCAAGCCAAAAGGTATCGAGAAATTGCTGGCACAATATTAAAAAATTTTCATATATACAAAATGAATCGGCCCAACGTGAATGTATAATATATACATATTGTTATGTTTTAACTTTTTTTTAAAACTTATTTTTAAGCTATTTTCTTGCAAATTGCAATAAGACACACAACTACACTATTTATAATGCTTTAAATTTTTGGAACTACTTTAGTATCATCCTCAAATGCACATAATTTAAAAATTTTTATGTAAAATTTATTCAAAAAATGTTCATAGCACATATGCAACATTTTTGGTAACATTAGTGTAGCCTTAGGAAATAATAAAGTGGCATTACTCGAGGTTATCTTGCCAGTGATGAAGCTCATAGCAATACTGAAACTTGTCGCCGTATTAGTGAAAGAATACTGAACAAAACGTTTTTATTCCCGAAAAAAGAAAAGTTTTTCTGTCAGTGTACTTGCAAGAGTAATAAAACAACTTTAAAAACTATTTTAAATTGAGCTCTAAAAACTTTAAACCCAACACATTGTTGTCATTTAAGAGTGTGTACGTGTACGTGCTAATGTGTTCAACAACTCCTAAAATCATTTTTCGTCATCAATGCGAATCGTCATCGTTTACAACGTCACCGTTTTATGTCATTTCCTTAAACAAGATGTGTTTTCTTGCTTCCTTTAAAATGCTTTACTTGTTTTTCCTAGCTCCATTTCTCCCTCCTCTCGCTCTCTCCCTCTCTCTCTCTATCTCTCTCTCTCTCTCTATTGACACTTGCACTTCCATTTGCCAGGCATCAGATATCAATATAATCTAGAGCAGCAGTTTTACAACATTGTGTTTACTCTGTTTGCTCCATATCGTTTTATTGCAAATTCGGAAAATTCGCAAGTTGCTGCCTGCTGCACTTATTCACTTGTCACGGCTCGTTGCATGTTTTAATGCGTTTAAACAATGCCGGATGTGTTTGTTGTGCGTTTGTATGATTTCACGTATTGTTTTGTTTCGTTGCGCTTCGCACATTGAATATGGGGAAGCTGACGACAGCGACAACACAACGACGACATATAAAGTCAACATCCCATATGTATTGTCATGCATTTAGTGTCATATTTGGCAGGATTTATATTTTATTTATTATGCGAGGATGTGCGTGTGTTGCTTTTAACTTCACGCTGTTTGAGTTTTATTATCAAAAACTATAGAGTTTCCGCGAAAACTAAATCGGTATCTTTTCGAAATTCAACTGCCTGTTCCTCAATGTCGCAAGAAAATATAAGCCATCGAAATGTATTTCGAAATCTATAACGAAAATAACGGGTCATCCATTTTGCGGTTTCACAAGTAAACATAAATAAAGTACACATATAAAATATTCTTTTAATGATATTTCTATTTAATTATGAAACTTGAACGTTGACATTGTGTGTGAAACACTACATCAATTAAATGACCACCAGCCGAAGTGTTGCCAGCATTGATTCTTTTGAGGTAATTTTCGACCACTTTTTGACACATATCGGGCGATATCTCAGCCCTAACTCGACGAATGTTGGTTTTTAAGTGCTCAAGAGTTAAAGGTTTATCTGCATAAACACGGTCTTTCGCGTAGCCCCACAAAAAAAATCTAATGGTGTCAAATCGCATGATTTTGGTGGCCAGTTGATATCGCCACGATATGCGCTCGAGTTGAAACCACATATTCTTCAAGTCGTATTCTTCTATAGCAGGTTATCATAAGACCATAATGCTCCGAATTGGCGGTGACAGTCGTTCCATCGTCGTTTTCGAAGAAGTAAGGTCCAATCATACCTTCGGACCAAACAACGCACCAAACAGTGACTTTTTCTGGATGTCATGGCCTCTCTTCAATTACTTGAGGATTCTTAGAACCCGAAATACGACAATTTTGTTTATTAACATACCCACCGAGTGAAAAGTGTACTTCATCGCTGTAGAGAATTTTGTTCGAAAAATCGCTGTCCACCGCCTGTTGTTCAACCGCCCATTCCACATATCTACGACGTTGTGAATGGTCAGATGGCTTCAGTTGTTGTGTGAGCTGGTTTTTATATGGATGTAGGTGTAGATCAAAATCCAAAATACGCCTTAATGTGCCGTAAGAAAGTCCTGCTCCCGGAGAACGACGAGGCATCGACACAGTCGGGTCTGCGGCAATACTTTCACTTACAGCAGAGAGATTTTTAGCGGAACGAGCGAAACGATGAGGTCCGTGGGCCTTACAATATTTGCCACCGCTCCAGTCTCTGCAAAATTTATTCACAATTTTGGCAATTGCTTGGGCAGTTGAACGATTATGTAAACCATAATCTCCTCTTAAAGCACAATATGTGGCTGTGGCAAAATCACCATTTTTGTGGTATATTTTGATCATTTTTATGCGTTGTGTGAAAAGGTAAAGCGATCCATTTTCGTCAATGTCAGACTTTCAACTGAGAAGAAAATAATTGGTTTAACAACTTAGTTTGACAGATGTTGAATTCCAGTTCTGAAACCACGAAATGGATAACCCTTTACATAAATGGAAAGTAATATTGCTTGAGTCGAGTGGTTTAAGCGGTAGTATTAAAATTATAAAAATATCGAATGCGAGCCTCTTTTTCGGATCTTCTGCGAAATTAAAATAATTGCTTATGCTCTCAATTTTGCTTTGTTTTGTGGGTAGAAAATAGTGCCTTATGGCGTTATAATTTCTGATAGAGAATTTTATGACTACGACTCATTTTTAATTAATTTCTTGTTTTGTTTGTGAATTTTTTTTAAGATGTCTTACAATCTTATATGTTATTGTATTCAGGTAAATTTTCATGTAAAGGGTCGGCCAAATAACTTTTTTTTTAAACGGCGCAAACCATCAAGTGTAGCTTCGGCTGGGCGGCACGTAGCGCCGTCCAGTTAAAACCAAATGTTGCCAGTAGCCTCCTCTACAATTTTTGTGAACAAAAATTCGTTCAACATGGCCCGATAACGATCGCCATTGACTGTAACTGCTACTCCTTGCTCATTTTCGAAGAAAAATGGCCCAATTATGCCTCTCGACCGAACCGCACCAAACAGTAACTTGTTTTGGGTGCGTCGGCTTTTCAATGTACTCGTGCGCCAAATGCGACAATTTTGCTTGTTTACATACCTGCCAAGATCAAAATAAGCTTCATCTGAAAAGCAGATTTTTTTTTTTGCAAAATTGGCATCTTCTGTAAGTCGATCGCAGGGTCACTTAGCGAAGCGAAAGGATAAAACTAATTATCTGTCAAATCAGACATGAGCTAAGTGTTATCATTCACAAAATAAGCTCTAGTTGAGGGAAAAAAACGTTAGTTGGCGGACCCTATATTTTCGCATGAAGGTTGCGCACAAAAAAGAGTTGTGAAACAATATAACTGTTTTCTGTATTAAGGGGTGGCTTGAACTCTTGTAATTCTCAATGTGTTGATCATGGGATCATTGGAAAATGTAGTAAAGTCGCAAGCACCACTGTAAGTTCCTTCGAGTCTATTGGTGGGCTGAGTAGCATCAACAAAATGTCGTTTAATAAGGTCCTCTTTGGGACCGAAAATAATACATTTAAATTAGATATTATAGCGAATAACTTCTTTTTATATTTTTGAGTTACCCAACACTGTGTGTTGATGTTTTGCAAATAATGCTGTGACAAATTAAACAAAATAAAAACCAAGCCCCCAATTTATTCAGTTGTGAATTAGTATTTTCTTGTGTCAACATTTTGTAAGCAGATAAAGAAAATATATTTTGAGGCTGGCATTAAAATACCCAAAGAATGCTAATACCAGAAATTTCTTTTTCTTTGCAAACAATTTCCCTTATTTTTTTTTAGTATTTGTACCCATTAGATATTTTATTTTTAGTGCTTTATGCTGTGGCCGCACAAAGTCGTTGGTTATTTTTCCACTATGTCATGCCAACAGCCAAACAAACAAAAATTCCTAAACTAAACACACTATAAATTTCCATTGTTTAAATTTTTTGTGCAAAGATGTACTTATGTATGTATGTGTATTGCAGAATCCGACACTGGTGGCTGGGGTCCTTGGAGTGAATGGACGCCCTGTTCAACAAACTGTCTTGGTGGCACTCGCAATCGTTATCGCTTCTGTGATTCACCGCCACCTCGTTATGGTGCGAAATTTTGTGAGGTAAGTAAAAAACAAAAAAACATAAATATAGAAATTTTTCTCTATTTTGCACAGGTTGGGAAAATATCAGGTCACGCGTGAGTGCTTGCATGTGATTTAAAAATTTCAAGCTGAAAGCAAAGCAACTCAGGACTCAGTTGCATATTAAAGCAATTACATTATCATCTTTTCTCACATCAAATCGAAGTACTTATTATTCAAATTTATATTGGGAACCACCCCAATGTAGCACTCTGCTAATTATTTTATCAAAGCATAACAGAAAGCAAACTCACAAGGTTTGTCTTTTCAAAAATTTAGATTAGTTTTGTCTTACTGAGTTTTATTTTACTGAGATAAAATATAACAACAGCTGCTTGGCCTTCGCAAAATATTGGCAAATATTTACATACACTAATGTTATCTGAGTGTAAACAAAACCAAGTTGTAGTAAAATTTGACTCTTGGGAATATACATTTTTGTTACACTTATGGTTGGCTTCATGTGAAAACTTCATATTTCGATTTGCTCAACATGGCATCTTCCATTTTCTCACGAAAGTCGGGGTCTGAAATGTCAAGGTTAATAGTTTGATCTGCCTGTTTCTTCAAATGCAAATCAAGTTTTCTTTTGCACTGAGAGAAAGAGACAACGCATTCACTCAATTCACAAGGAAAAGTTTGCAAAAACCTCGTATTTTTATACTCGTGTAATAAGAATTCGCAGATTTTTATGTTTGTAGTCATAAAGTGAAAACGGAATAATATGCTGAAAAAATTCTACCTTATTAATCTATAAGAAATCCAAATTGTATACGACTTACAAGAAAACCTAAAAGAATCAATAAGTTCTTTCCCATGGACTTTAGTGTTTAGTACCAAAAATAACACAAATTTTGCAACAAAAAAAAAACAAGTGAATAACTAGTGTTCTCCTTGATTTCCTGATTGCTCAAAATGCAAAACTTAGCATTTGAAAATAATAAGAAATCACTTTCGAAAAGTATTCGTTTCTTGCTGTTGGAATTCCCCTCAGCCTAAAACCGTTTCAAAGTGAAAACCTTATTGATTTTATTAGGCAGCTTTGGTTCTGGGTGCATACCAGGGAATGGCATCAGAAAGCAAAAGTCGATTTTCGATTTTTCGATCAAAAATCTTTCATTCCGATTAATCAATCCATTAATCAAAGCTCAAAGTCGATTATTTTGTAGTCGATTAGAATTTGTTAGTTTAAATAAAATAAAAGCAAAATGATATAGATTTCTTCAAACTTATTTAGAACTATTTTATCAATTTGAAAGACTTTCGTCAACGCGATTTTTGATTTTTGAAAGCATTTACTTGGATTCAAACATTTTTGCATAAACTTTGTGGAGCAACAGCTCAGTCGTGTTCTGCAAACAGCATCTTCAATTCACCTGTATTAACGAAGGCAAGGAACACCGACATTGCCTTTTAAATTACGATTCAATAAACAATATGTACCACGTAGTAGATTTCTCTTATAATAAATATAATATTTGTTTATATGCGTATCTAACTTTACTCAGATAATTCCAAATAACCAACTGTTTCAAAAAATTTAGCAAATATTTACACACGATCAACATTAAAACAAGTTTCAATATATCATAAATTTTATCTTTAAAATCTTACTGAAATTATGGCTGGTTCGTTGAAGAAATGGCTTATTTCCATTTGGTTAAAGTTGTGTTTCTCGCCAGTTTCTCACCCCAGCTGGCAGCTGTAGGATCAGTTTTAATACTACGGCACATACGGGTAAAAATTTGAATTGAGCAACTCAAAAGCTGCCTGTGTCGTTGTATGACTTTGCACCAGTGGGTGTTTGTTGTTGGTAATTTGTGTTCAGAACTTTTTTTTTAACAAGTAAGGGTGCGATAATCGGCTGGGCCGAATCTTAAATTCTCCTCAAAAGCATCACTTCTGACCCTCAGGTCCAACATCAAAACTTTTTGTGCAGATTTATTTTATTATTGCAACAACTTCCGGGCACCAAAGATTTTAATAACATTCATTTTTGGCACCAAAACTTGTTTAAGTCCAGTTACACATCAACTTCTCAAGAAATTGGTCTTAGCTTTATCTATATATATACCAAAACAAACAAAAGGGTTAAAACTAAAAGATGCCCCCATACAAAAAAAAAAAAAAAAATTTAAATAAGCTGCAATTTTTCAACCGTAAGAGACTTGAAATTTGGGTAGGCTTTGTAGTTGCCTGGCCTCTACAACAGCAAATGCCAAAACTAACAAAAAAAAAATGCATCTTAAATTATGCCCAATGTATGAGGACACCCTTTAACTTGCAAATTTGCGGTGGCAACTTTTGGGCCGTAAACGATAGAAACTTGAAAAATGTAGTTAACTGCTCTCTACGAAATGTTGAAACTACATATTAAAACATTAAAATTTAAATGGTGTCCCTGGGGTGCCCCACCCCTTTATTTGTAAACCAGTTGACTCTTTTTAACCCCAACAGATAAAGCTCCGAAATTTTCAACAGCTGGCCGCTGTACCAGCAAACTAGAAATATAAAAACGTAAAAAGTAAAGTACGCCTAATACAAGGAGAACCCTGCGTCTGCTAAGCGACATGGGTTAAGCCACTTATACGGTAGTGCTCAACCTTTGCTGTGTCAGAGGTCAGGCTCATACTTGACCGAAATTAATTTTGGATGCTTTCAGAATTTATGTTGCTGAACGGGGAACGAGTGAAAACAAATTCACATAAAGTTCAGCCTTTTCTTTTATGCAGGTTATTCGCAAAATTGCATTGCTTTTTTTAAATTAAGTTCTTCAGTGAATTCAATAAATCTTACAAATATAAACAGGCAGAAAACTTTAAAGCATTGCAAAAAAAAAACAAACACGAGTCAAGGCCTTTCTACTGGATGCCGACGATATGTGATACGAAGTACGTAGGGGATTTATTATTTAATATCTTAATTATGTTGTTTTTCTTTTTAATACTCTTGGTTTCAAAAATATCTATCTACTTAAATGTGCTAAGAAGATTATTATTAGATCCCTGCCGGCAACTCACTTAACTAGTAATGAATTATAAGCTAACTTTTTTACAACTGGTGGTGGTTAACACTTAGATTATTTTTAATGGAGATGACTGACTATTTTAACATTACGATGTCCTAGGAGGTAGTCAATTGTCCGACTGTGCATTACTTTTCAACTAACTTAAAGTTAGCTACTTAAAAGTCAGTACATACAGAAAAAAATGTACAAATCAAGGCTGATTTTACATTTCTCGGTGGTAATATTATATTTTATTAAATTAAATTTCGTCGTATTTTTTTTTTTTTTTTTTTTTGGTAGCCTCTGGTGGGATTCGAACCACTAAGCCTCAAGACTGGTGAGCAGCCAACTTAACCCATTCAGCCATCGCAACATTTAAAACGAATGTGACAATAGGCAATTTAATTCAAGAGTTATTTACCGTGTATGTGTGTATGTTAGTATTTGAATTTTGGGTGAACTCTGCACTACGTTTCAGCTAGCTTATAGTCAGTATACAAAAAGTGAATTACAAATCGATTGTATTGTAGCTAATTTGAAGCTAGTCCATAACAGTTAACGTAAAGTTAATTATTTTAGTAGTCGACTACTCAATGTCCGACTGGGATGAACTACAAGTCGACTTTATTTGTAGTCGACTACCAATTTGCTGGCAGGGATATTATTATGACGGTACAAGGGAAACTGGCTGGTAACAATTTTTAAAAATAAAACAATAAAATATGGTTTTACAGATATTAAAAGCCAGGTATCTGTTAATAGTATATTTAAAAATTAACTGAAAACCAAACCAAAAAAAAAAGGTATAAAAAGCCACAATTCGTCAAAAAGTTTTCAGTCTTTCGTATTTTAACACCAGCTGCTGACAACATATCAATGGAAGAGGTTCTGATGATAAAGTGTACGCTTCTCCTTCTTTGTGTGGTGCAAAGTTTGGGGTTGTACGAAATGCCTGAGCCGATAGTGAAAGTTTTTGACAAGGGCTTTGAGGTTTCAATACCTCATGAAGTTGGTATAGAATCTGTTGATTTCTTTCGCGACCTTAAGTCAAAAAGCGGTTGCCAAAACGATGGCGATTGCTGGCGTAAATTTATTCTGTTCGAGAAAAATCAACTCTGGACCTACGACAATGTCGACGTAAAACTTAATTTAAATGAAACTCTTGAGTACTGGATATATGTAAAGAAAAATAATATTATTTATGGTAAACCTAAAGTGCACAAAGTTACTGAAATTGAGGAATCTGGGGTGTCTCCCCCTAAGAAGACACACAAATATGTGATACCCATCCCGTTTTTAAGAGCCTATCGAAATGGCTTTGAAATTAGCATACCACATTATCATGGCATAGAAAATGTTAATTTCAGAGTCAACGCCAGACGTATTGCATTTGGATCCAAAACTAAACAGTGGTCGTGTTTAGTTAGCAAACGTGATGTAAGCGGCAGGTGGATATACAGGAATTTTGATGAGAAATTACGCTTAAATTATTTGTTAAATTATTGGATTGAAGTGAACATAAACGGAGATTCTGTTGAGAGTTGTGGGTGCTTAGCCGTGAAAAATTATTTTGATGATATGAAGAGTCTTTAGAATTATTAAATAAAAATATATAAAATGTATATAATTATATTTGTATATTAAGTTTATCAGGCTCAAGTTCTTTCTACTTTTTTTTGTGATTGATATTAATTAAATAAGACAAAGAAGACATTTAGCAGGGTGGACAACTAGTTATTTTGAAGCCGCCACACCCTGTTAAATGTCTTTGATGTTTGCTTTGTCTTATTTAATTAAAATCAATCCCAAAAATAGCACATAAAAAGAACTTGAGCTTGATAAGATCAATACAAAAATAATTAAAATTAATATAAATATATTAATATAAATATATGAAATTCAAATATGAGAACTTAACCTATTTTTTTGCTTTAAGAGGCAATTGAAATGTATTAATTCAGGTCTAAAAATGTAGACCTCTTCTTAAAATGTTTTCTGTCTTTTTCAGCTTCTATATGCCGACGACATTTCGTTGCTAATCAACACATCAGTTGACTTGAAAAATTCTTAAGAGTTTGTTTGAAACTTAACTACTTATTCCATAATTCCCATGAACAAAATATATGACATTAATACTGTCATTTATTGAGTAACATGTTGACGAACTTGTCATACCAAGTCGAACATAATTAAAACCACATTTTTTTTAAATTTTTTATGTCGTATGTCAACTTTAAAGCCCTGCTTGTGTAAGAAAAATGAGCAAAAGTCATGAGAAAGAGTTTCGAATAGAACTTGGTCTATTTTGTTTTGTACCATCGAATATATATATGTCAGGCGAAAACATTCGTTGGCAGTTGGTAACCGCCAGAACTTCTGGTTGTTTAAATATGTAAATTGAGCCATGTACGCGACTGACTCGTACAGCAATGGTTCGATAAGCCGTGCTAGTAACTTAAGCTTTGTATAAGGCATACTTTAACTTCTTGCTGTTTTCGGTATTTGTTATTGCAGTTTTTCTATACAGTTTTAGGGTCTGTGTAGTATTCATGACATTTTTCTAGAAGTAGCTATACCTCAGAAATCGGTTTACACTGTAACTCGGCTATTTTATGTGATATGATATTGTAATTTTTTTCATTTGTAGTAATAATTATTTTTTTTTCTCAAATATAATCATTGGTAGCTACTTTCCTTGCTTTGCCATTGTTGTGGCAATGGGGAAAAAAAGCATTGGCATTAAATCCAATCAATGCCCATGAAAATTTAATGCGAATAGCAAAATATTCCATCTGCGAGAATCGGCCAGTTGAATCTCAAATTCAGTGTTAAACATGTAATTTATTCCACTGTTTTTGTCTATTTACGAGTACCCCTTTTTCCGGCCTGACCTGCCCAGCCCGGGAGTTTTTGTCATCTATATGAGATCTTCGTGTTTTTTTTTCTCACGAACATACCGTCTGTGTGTGTGCACTCGTTAAAGCAATACATTGGCGTGTGTGTATGTTATCTTTTGTACGGGGATAAATGGATGTGTGAGTGAGTGAGTGAGTGAGCGAGCGAGCGAGCGAGTGAATGTAAACAGCGACAGATACTCCAGTGTCTAAAGTGTGTGCGGGCAACAACAATGTGGCTTTGGCAAAAATTTGCCAGTTGCTTAAAAGTTTTCCCATTTACAAAATTGCCATTAACTTGTAAGAAAACGTGGATGGCTGCGTCGGGCATACTGCAAGCGAAACACATTTTATTGTGCGGGTTGCTGTTGTTGTTGTCTGAGAAAGATTGAATGGAATAGTTTTGTTGGAAATGATGTGAAAGGCCAGAAATGTATAAACACATTTGTGCACACACATGTACATACTAGAGATGTGCATGGGAGTAATTTTTGATAAACATTATGCATGCTCAAGCAGGTTCATAAGCGAACAATATATACATATATATATATATATATATATATATATATATATATATATATATATATATATATATATATATATATATATATATATATATATATATATATATATATATATATATATATATATATATATATGTATATATTATTATTTTTTTTAATTTTAATGAAATTTAAAAATATTTTTATGAAATTACTTTTTCAGGCTCAAGTTCAAGCCTGGGTTGGTCACTTTTTTTTTAATATCAATTAAGTAGAGAAATGTTAAATTTTTATAGCCAGATGGACAACCGCCTGTTTCTGGGTAGCAAACATCCTTCATCAGCAGCCTACGAACTTTGGACGTGTCAAATTTCTTAATTTTTATACAGCCGCTTTAACCACTCGGCTACCAAAGCTCACTCAATTTTACTTTCTATTTATATACTTAACTTACATTAACCAAAGCAATGCTATTTTTTTGCAGTCTATTTTATGGATGACTGTCAGAAGACTGTTAATTGCTCTTTTTATGAGAGTTTTTTTTCGTTCATACTCTTGTTTGGATCCTTGATATCTAGAGGCTGGCTCATTTTATTGGCACAACTAAAACATCAGCGCCATGCCTTGCGGTATTTGATAATATTTTAATTAAATTAAAATTTCAGTAAATCCTTTTAATTGACTAGTATTTCCGTTAAGGCTCACCAATACATTGGTAATCATTGACCTATAAAACTAAGCAGAGTAAGCAGCACATATGTGTATATGTTACGTAGTGTTCTGAAATTACTTGGATAGACAGAGATGCCAAATTACACTAACACAAAAGTTTCGCTTAGTTGTTTCATTTTGCTCTTAATGAACCCTGACCGTTATATCAGTGAAAACTACTAGTTAAATGACCGGTCATTTAGCTGGTAGTATTCTTGCAGAGTAGCTTATCAAAAATTAAAAACACTGTAAGTTTAGTTATGTTCAAAGCAAAGCAAACATGTCAATATTTTACTCATTAAATGCCAGTATTAATTTCATATATTTATAATAATTTTATATAGTTTTATTCAATTGACCGGAAAGTAATGCTAACGACTGTTAGTGCCAGCATAATAATCTTTCAAAGCTAAGGACCCAGTAGTCTGAACAGAATCTCCGTTTATGTTCACTTCAATCCAATAATTGAACACATGCCGTGAGCATAGCTTCGCATCAAAATTCCTGTATATCCAACACCCGCTTGCATCACGTTTTCTAACTGAAGATGACCAATGATTAGTTTTGGGCACAAATGGACGTCTAGCGTTGACTCTAAAATTAACATTTTCTATGCCATGATAATGTGGTATGCCAATGGCAAAGCCATTTCGATAGGCTCTTAAAAACGGGGTGGGTATCACATATTTGTGTGTCTTCTTAGGGCGAGACACCCCAGATTCCTCAATTTCAGTAACTTTGTGCACTTTAGGTTTACCATAAATAACATTATTTTTCTTTACATATATCCAGTACTCAAGAGTTTCATTTAAATTAAGTTTTACGTCGATATTATCGTAGGTCCAGAGTTGCTTTTTCTCGAACAGAATAAATTTACGCCAGCAATCGTCATCGTCTGGGCAACCGCTTTTTGACTTAAGGTCGCGAAAGAAATCAACAGATTCTATACCAACTTCATGAGGTATTGAAACCTCAAAGCCCTTGTCAAAAACTTTCACTATCGGCTGAGGCATTTCGTACAACCCCAAACTTTGCACCACACAAAGAAGGAGAAGCGTACACTTTATCATCAGAACCTCTTCCATTGATATGTTGTCAGCAGCTGGTGTTAAAATACGAAAGACTGAAAACTTTTTGACGAATTGTGGCTTTTTATACCTTTTTTTTATTTGGTTTTCAGTTAATTTTTACATATACCATTAACAGATATCTGGCTTTTAATATTTGTAAAAGTATATTTTATTGTTTTGTTTTTAAAAATTGTTACCAGCCAGTTTCCCTTGTACCGCCATAATAATATCTAATAATAATCTTCTTAGCACATTTAAGTAGATAGATATTTTTGAAACCAAGAGTACATATTAAAAAGAAAAACAACATAATTAAGATATTAAATAATAAATCCCCTACGTACTTCGCATCACATATCGTCGATATCCAGTAGAAAGGCCTTGACACGTATTTGTTTCTTTCGGAATGCTTTAAAGTTTTCAAGCCTGTTTATATTTGTAAGATTTATTGAATTCACTGAAGAACTTAATTTAAAAAAAGCAATGCAATTTTGCGAATAACCTGCTTAAAAGAAAAGGCTGAACTTTATGTGAATTTGTTTTCACTCGTTCCCCGTTCAGCAACATAAATTCTAAAAGCATCCAAAATTAATTTCGGTCAAGTATGAGCCTGACCTCTGACACAGCAAAGGTTGAGCACTACCGTATAAGTGGCTTAACCCATGTCGCTTAGCAGACGCAGGGTTCTCCTTGTATTAGGCTTACTTTACTTTTTACGTTTTTATATTTCAAGTTTGCTGGTACAGCGGCCAGCTGTTGAAAATTTCGGAGCTTTATCTGTTGGGGTTAAAAAGAGTCAACTGGCTTACAAATAAAGGGGTGGGGCACCCCAGGGACACCATTTAAATTTTAATGTTTTAATATGTAGTTTCAACATTTCGTAGAGAGCAGTTAACTACATTTTTCAAGTTTCTATCGTTTACGGCCCAAAAGTTGCCACCGCAAATTTGCAAGTTAAAGGGTGTCCTCATACATTGGGCATAATTTAAGATGCATTTTTTTTGTTAGTTTTGGCATTTGCTGTTGTAGAGGCCAGGCAACTACAAAGCCTACCCAAATTTCAAGTCTCTTACGGTTGAAAAATTGCAGCTTATTTTAATTTTTTTTTTGTATGGGGGCATCTTTTAGTTTTAACAATTTTGTTTGTTTTGGTATTATTTTTGATTTTGGTCCATGTGTAGTCCAGATAAAGCTAAGACCAATTTCTTGAGAAGTTGATGTGTAACTGGACTTAAACAAGTTTTGGTGCCAAAAATGAATGTTATTAAAATCTTTGGTGCCAGGAAGTTGTTGCAATAATAAAATAACTCTGCACAAAAAGTTTTGATGTTGGACCTGAGGGTCAGAAGTGATGCTTTTGAGGGGAATTTAAGATTCGGCCCAGCCGATTATCGCACCCTTACTTGTTAAAAAAAAAAGTTCTGAACACAAATTACCAACAACAAACACCCACTGGTGCAAAGTCATACAACGACACAGGCAGCTTTTGAGTTGCTCAATTCAAATTTTTACCCGTGTGTGCCGTAGTATTAAAACTGATCCTACAGCTGCCAGCTGGGGCGAGAAACTGGCGAGAAACACAACTTTAACCAAATGGAAATAAGCCATTTCTTCAACGAACCAGCCATAATTTCAGTAAGATTTTAAAGATAAAATTTATGATATATTGAAACTTGTTTTAATGTTGATCGTGTGTAAATATTTGCTAAATTTTTTGAAACAGTTGGTTATTTGGAATTATCTGAGTAAAGTTAGACACGCATATAAACAAATATTATATTTATTATAAGAGAAATCTACTACGTGGTACATATTGTTTACTGAATTGTACTGCGAGAAGACTAGTGTCACTAGGATGTGTAGCCTTTGTCTCGAAAATTCCAACAAAACCAAAGTTCTTTCACAATTACAGCTGGGCCACGTGAGCCCCGATATTCGACAGGTGATCTCATTCGACAACCTTTCCTGTGCAGTTCTTAGCCAGATCCCGCCACTTCATTTCCGGACACACCGTTGTGTGCAGGTACCCAGAGAAGCTCCATTTCTGAATGACTGGCTATCCCATTTAGAGATATCCGGCATTTACGCGTTTACCTATAGTAAAGATCAACCAGAGAGCAGAGGTCATGTTGCGTTTTTGTGCCAACAAAATTGGCAGATGTTTATTCATATATGAGCGCAGCGACATTTTTGATTGAAATAACGTTATGTATGTGCATACATATGTATATGAGCTAGACAATTTGTAGGGACATGTAATATTCATCCCAGCCGCATACACTCCTCTTTGGAAATTTGTTCTTGGCCACCTCTGCCAAAGCCGCAAACGCATTTTCTCTCAAGTTAAGCACTTAAAACTGTGGTGAAAACAAATCCACTTTGGCACAACTTCATGCAGTAGTCAACAGGGGAAAAGAACCGGAGACTTTTTAATATCATATATTGTTTTCTTTGTTTTCCTTACGGTGAAATTTCTCCAAAACTATTTTCGCACAAGACAATGCCTGAGATAATGAATTTATGTGTATATGAGTAAATGTTTGGTGCTTGATGGCGAAACAAGGATGGTGGGGTGCGAAATTGTATTTAAAGGAATTTGTATTATGAGTTGTTTGGCAAGTGAAACATACACATACACAAACATACGATGTGTGTTCAGACTTAAAAGTGTTAAAAACGAGGTGAAATGTGAACGACTGTTGTAAGCCAGTAAAGCGTAAAAGCTTTGCAGTAAAATTAAAATAGAGTGGCAACAATTGAAGTAACAAAACAAACGAATAAACAAACATCTGGTTGTTGTTGTTGTTAATGACAACAAACGATGACAGAAAGTGAATTTGTTTTGTCAATAAATTTACGGCAGAAAATTGTCAATTCTATTTTTAAGCCAGAAATTTTGCATTGCTGTTGAATATGAGTGCCAGAGATAAGGATGGTAAGGGCAAGAAGGCGGGCAAGGGGAAGAAGAGCAAAAAAACAGATCCCAATAAACTGAGTCAAGTGGACAAAACATTTTATGAACTGACCATAACTGATTTGAATCAAAAGTTATCACGCCTGAAAATCCATTTGGCTGCTCTGGACGATACAAATAATAATCTGAAAGAAAAATTACGAAGTTTAGAGGAAGATCGCACCGATGTGGCGGCCCATTTGGAAAGAGCATTAGCGGAGAGCAATAATACCATCAAGGAGTTGCAAGAACGTCTGGAGGAGGTAACAAAGGTGCGCAATCAGGAGAAGCAGCAGGCAGCAGAACAAATACGGGACTTGGAAGCCAAATATAAATCCATGCATGACCAATTGACCTCGGAAATCAAGTTGCTGAATGGCAAACTCAACTCTTTGGATGAGTTTCGTGTACAAAGGGATACTTTATTGACCAAATTCGATGACCAGGAGGCTGAACTAAAGGCGAAAGATCGCTCCCATCAGGAGGCAATTTATAATATGGAACAACAGGCCATTGTGGAAAAAGATGCTTTAAAGAAAGAGGTGGAGGCGAAGCTGTTACAAGTCTCTGAGGATTTTATGCGTTCCAGTGAGATACGCAATGCCGGCTACACCAGACGTTTGATAAGAGAGAACATCGCCTTGCAAAAGGAAATTGATACTTTGGTTTTGTCCCAGCTAAAAATGCAACAACACTTCAAGGTGAATGCCCAGAAAAATAAAGAAAGGGCTGAACAATATAGTACTCTAGACCAGATGAATAATCAATTAATAAAAAGTTCCCAAAATAAAATTCAAATCATAGAAAAACTTACCGTTAACTATGAGCGCTTGAAGGCAAAATATGTGGAGGCGTCCAAATATCGCCAGCAGTTTGAAAATATCATGAAGAGAGAAGTTTGTGAGCAGTTCAATTTTAACGAAATGTCTAGGAAACTAAGAGTACTGGGCCAACGTATAGAAACTTTGAAAGTGGAAAAGAATCACTTGTTCGCGTTAAATGAACAGAGCGAATGTGAAATTAATCATTTAAAAGCAGTCATACAACAAATTAGACAGGTTATTGTAGATGCCATAAAGGCTGATGAAGAGCCGGCTGTCATTAAGCATAAAATGAAAACTCTGAAACAATTAAAGCGTCATAATTTGCTTGAAGAGCTTTTGCAGCTTATAAGCAGGCATGATGAAGTTTTAAGTGCTACACCCTCCATACAAACCATATCGCGCTCTCACTCCTCGCTTTATCGTCCTGGTAAAATGGGTCTCCTACCACGTACAGCTTCCTCTCTGATGGAAATCTTTAAACGTGAAGCTAAGCGACTGACCACAACTGAGGCAGCGAAATCCGAAATTCAAGTCACAGAAAAAGACAGTCGCATTGTACCCAAAGAAAGAACAGCAGAAGCTGGTTATATTTTTGATATAGAAATGGGCTCAACGCTTATTGTCTCCTCCTCGCACGAGCACCTGCAGACGGCAGCTGTAGAAGAAGAACCAGATGATGTGGGAGAAGAGGCAACAAGCAGCGATATCGCTTTATCTCCTGCTTCGCTGGCTGATGTTAAATCCATAAAAGAAGACCATACAACCAGACTGTCGTCGTCAGCTGATGCGGAAAAGAAAAGATCTCAAGAACCAGACACTTCCTCCATGCACTCACGTTTATCGCGCAGCTCCAAAATGAAAAGTTTACCGGACATTGATACGGAGGAATATTCTATTAATGTTTTATATTAAACAAAATTTTAGTTTAATCACATCTATTCTGTGTTGCTATTACATTAAAAATAAAATAAAATACAAAGAGTGTTAAGCTCTGGTTTTTGCGTAAGAGTTTCTTAATATTGAAGCTGAAGGTAGTATTTGGATTGTTAAAGCTTAGATCTCTAATCCTATCCTGTGCCATGCTGAAATGCTATTCGAAATGCTACCCCTTAGTGCTCGTCCATGCTTTGAACCATTTGCTGCAACAACTGTTAAAACTCACTTTTGAAACTACTACGGTGTCCATGCAGTGAAATTTTTATATCAGCAGACTGCTCTGACAATGAGATAGTCAACAAACACTGTACACTTTTCCCTGGATCTCAGCGTAATGCCTACAAACTCGATGTCTTTGCAGCAAGAGTTTTGTAGTATGGACCAGCACTTAGTTGGAAGCAACATGCTTTCTCCTTCGCTATTTCTTGTCTTTGTCAACGATTTTCTCTGTCAAACTTCAAATCGCAACCATTCTTTTGCAGCCAACAGCAGCATTTGCCATTCGTCTGCATCAAGGCGAATCCATTACAGGTGCCCGCATACCAATTCGCTTCAGCGTTTTTCCACGAATTTATCTTCTGAGTTGTCAAAGCCGATAGAAAACGACAACAAAACTTGTGACGTCTCGGGAGAAAATGTTGAAGCGAATTGAATTGCGACCACCTGTACTTGATTCGCCTTGGTCTGCATTTAATCACAGGCCTACACTCATAAAAAAACCATTATAGCTATGATGTATTTTAACATGAATACGATGACAAAAAACATCTTTTTTGACCCCATGACACTTTTCATCACGGTGATGTCAAATTTTACATAAGGTGTTCTAATTGTTATTAGCGATAAATATAACAATTGTTACATCAATGCCATGTCCAGTGTCATCAATATGATGTTTATGAAAAATTACTGCAATGATGGCAAATATGCGTCAATATGATGCCATTTATTGAAACCGTTTAGGAATACATTTAAACACAAAAATAATAAATTAAACCATAACTTTTTTAAATATAATTATAATTAATGAAAACTAACACATTTTTATTTCTTTCCTTTTGGTAAAACTTATAAAAGTTATTAACATTTTGCACCATAGAGTTGATGTCACAGCAGTCTTCACATTGATGACACTCAATTTATGCCGAATTTCTCTATTGACTTTTGTCATCAGGTTAATATCAGGTTTTACATCTTTGATGTCGTTTGGCATAATATTGATGTTAAGATTTTTATGATACGCTGTCATCAGTATGAAAATACATTTTTCTATGAGTGTAGTGTAACGCAGATCACTGCCAAGATATAGACTATGAGTGACACGCTCAATGACGATCTGCATATAATTTAAGAATGGGGTCGTAAAAAAAGGGTCGACTTCAATTCTCATAGCACCCAGTGCTCTCTACTAGCACATAGACTAGCGCCCATGGATGCTGTCTCATCTGTACTTAGGCATAGTATAAGCATTGAGGAGCAGGAAGCTCTTAATGTTTTTGGCATGAATATTCAATGCGATGTCCGCTGGACTGAGCATGTTTTTCATATCGCAAAAGAAGCATTTAAGTGCTTTGTTTTTTTGAAAATGGTGCAAGACATACTTTACTCTATGCCATCTCCTCACTATCTATACCAGCTATGTATATCCGACCGAAAATGGAATACAACTATTTTGCAGCTACTCGACCCTGTACAGGAGAGGGCGAAGAAGCTGATCATTGGGTATCCAATTCTATTGATTCACTGGCACATCGTTGCAGTGTGAGATGTGTTACACTGTTCTATCGCCCTTATAATGGATTTTACTCAGACGGAATCAGGGATCTTGTTCCCGAGAGCCGCATATTTTTACGCAATACACATGCATTGTCAAAAACACATCCACTCGTAGTGGATTGCCCAGTGAACCGCATAACGCATTACAGAGAGAATTCGTTTTTCAGCCATGCCGTTCGTCTGTGGAACAAATTTCCTGCAGACATATTCCCCGTCAGCTACAATGTAAAGATATTCAAAGCAAACCTGCACAAACACTACTTCTTTTTTCCTCCTTCCCAAGACCTATTTTCCTAGTTCCGGCACGAAGCGCATGCCTAAATAACTAGTGCACGTCGCCTGAGTACTGGTTCAAGTAAAAAAAAAAAACAAACAAACTTATTAAAACCCTTTTGGAAAAAGAGTCTTAATAAACCCAAAAGTGAAACACAATTAAAATTTGTAGCACAAAAATTTTGCATAAAAAGGTTTTTTTTTCTAAATAGAATAGATATATGCAAAAAAGTTGCCTTTAAATTAAAAAATTTTACCCTTTTAATTTTTTAGGGTCCTTCAGTTCAAACCGAAAAATGTGGTCAGGCTATTGGCGATACCTGGGACTGTATCTATGAGACAAGTGGTTCTGTCTTCAATAAACTAAATCGTACCGATGTAAGTCAAGAAATTGGACCCGGCTGTCGGTGTGGCTGCATTGTGCACTTGGGGGCTTCGAAGCCAAAACGCATTATAGCAGGAGCTACACAAAGTTGCCCGGGCAGATCTTTTTGGCTGATGCAGGTGAGTTATGCCAGCGTATTTCCATACCAGCTACTTTTTCATAATATCTATATATTTAACTAAACTCAGCTAAACAGAAATTTTAGCAGAATGCCAAAAATAAATCATTAAACCCTAAAGCTTAAATTAAGAAATAGTGGTTGCTGATGGCTTTGGTCATACAACTTAATAAAGAAATACATATGTATGTATGTATGTATGTACAAACCACTCGTGCTATTATTCTATGGACAAATAAAAGCTCCATAATAAATTAAAATTATAAAAACTACAACAACAGCAAGTGGCTTAGGAAAAGAATAACAAAACACACAACATCTATAAATACCCTGCCAGCAAATTGGTAGTCGACTACTAAAATAATTAACTTTACGTTAACTTTTATGGATTAGCTTCAAATTAGCTACAATACAATCGAAACCAGAGCTGTAAAAAGCTGCAATCAATTGACATTGAAATCAAAGTGATTTCAACCAAACTGATTTCATTCTTTGATTTCTAAATGATTTCAGATTTCAAAATGAAATCTTGTCAAAATTGCAATATTTTTTGATTGCAATCATTTTGATATCATTTTTTTAGAAACCATTGAATGCAATTAATTTAATTGCAATCAAATTTTTGTTGAAATCATGTGATTTCAACAAGTTCCCTTGAAATCATGTGATTTCAATAAATTCCCTTAAAATCACAACTATAGTAAAAGTCCAATGAAATAATTTACATTTGGAATCTAGCGGTTTCTACTAGAATCTGGTGGAAACCTCCAAATTTTTGGTGGAAACCACTAGATTTTAGTAAAAATCACTAAAGTTTTGGTGAAAACCAACAGATTCTATTGCAAACCTCCACTTATATTTGACCAGAAAAATAAAAGTCAAAAACAAAAAAAAATTTAATTTTGTGAATTTATTAAAAAAAGTCATGACAAACATAACATGAACAAAACAATATGAAAAATATTTCAGATTTCATTACTTTGAGCATTTTTTACATTAAAAAGCTCTCTATTGGCTTTTAGTAAAAGTAACTTTTCAAAGTTGCTATCTGAAAGCGATCCACGACGCGGAGAATTTAGAGAGATTTTGATTCTGATTTAACTTTGATTGCAATTACTGGATTTGATTGCAATTAAAGTAATTGCAATCAAATCGATTGCAATCAAATTTGATTGCAATCAATTTATATATAAATTGATTTCAAAAAATTGATTCAATCGTTTTTATCATATTGATTTCATGATTTCAAATTGAAATCATGAAATCAATTTACGATTTTAAATGCAATCAAAAAATTAGCAATCATTATAGCGAAATCATGTGATTGCAATTAAATCGATTGCAATCATTTACAGCTCTGATCGAAACGTAGTGCAGAGTTCACCCAAAATTCAAATACTAACATACACACATACACGGTAAATAACTCATTAATTAAATTGCCTATTGTCACATTCGTTTTAAATGTTGCGATGGCTGAATGGGTTAAGTTGGCTGCTCACCAGTCTTGAGGCTTAGTGGTTCGAATCCCACCAGAGGCTACCAAAAAAAAAAAATACGACGAAATTTAATTTAATTAAATATAATATTACCACCGAAAAATGTAAAATCAGCCTTGATTTGTACATTTTTTTCTGTGGCTACTGACTTTGAAGTAGCTAACTTTAAGTTAGTTGAAAAGTAATGCAGCGTCGGACAATTGACTACCTCCTAGGACATCGTAATGTTAAAATAGTCAGTCATCTCCATTGAAAATAATCTAAGTGTCAACCACCACCAGTTGTAAAAAAGTTAGCTTATAATTCATTACTAGTTAACTGAGTTGCCGGCAGGGTAAGAGTACAACAAAAATCAGTTCAATATTCATACCTACATATAGAAAGAAAAACACAAAAAGAAATTGTTCAAAATTTATTAAGAATAATTTACGAGCATGCTAAAGAAACCGGCAAAACGAAAAGGAATTAAAATAATAAAATTCATATTGTGTAAAATATGACAAGAACAACAGAGTCAGGATAACAACTGAACTGCAACACTACAGGACACTTGTACAAAGACTAAAAATTAAAAAAAAAAAAAAAACAGAAATAAATAAAAATTTTAATAAACTAAAGGAATACGAATTTCAAGCACTCTTTATTAAATTGTTTACAAAAAAAAATCCATTTTTATTCAGATTTTTATTGTTTGCTTGTAAAAGGACTGGACCAGTGAACGACAACGAAGCAAAGAGGAAAATACAATTTTAGATAGTATGTGTGTTCGGTTAGTTGTGTTTGTGTGTGTGCGTGTTTTTGTGTAGTTTGCATGTTCTCTTAAGATCAAGTTTATCAATAGCATTTCACAGCTCACAAGCACCACAAAGCAAAAGAACTTTTTGAGTTTTCAATTTTGGTTGTATTTTTGTGTTTTTTTTTTGTTTTTTTTTTTTTTTTTTTGTTCAAGAGCCTACGAGGGACAGCTTAAGGCTAGATAAATAGATGAAACTATTGGCAAGAAACCATCATTTTTCGTTGGCAAAATATTATAAGATTGTCATGACTTTTAGAAATCGCGGTGTTCCTCTTTATCTATCTATACGAGATCTGATCAAAAAATAACCGTTATTTTAAATTTTTTCAAAAAGTATTTATTTATTCATCAATAATTATCTTGTCCCCTTCAGCACTTATGCCATTTTATGCGTTTTTTTTTTCTAATCCACGAAACACTTCTGAAACTCACTTTTTGGTCCTCCTGTTTCGATTTTTCTTTTATCTCCTTTTATGTATAAAAGTAAGTGTATGTTTGTTTGTTCCTTATGGATAGCAAACGGCTGGAAGGAACTATAGGCTATATGAATTTTAAAAATTCAAATCGCAAAGGGGTACCAACGGTTAAAATCGGTAATTGAATACCTCCGGACTTGGCAAAGGTAGCACATAGATTTAAAACAGGCCTAAAAGTTTACAAAAAATATAATTGAACAGGTGTGCGGTATTTTTTTTTTTAATTTTAAATTTTATGCGGACGAAACGAGTAAGAACTGAATTTTGGTACTTTTTTTTCAATTGCATTTACGTAGAACTAAAAAAGAACTAAATGGTATTACTCGCAAAAAAAAAATGCTAAAATAAATTACGTCTTTGTTTTAAATTTAAACACATAAGTTGTACAAACGGGTAAAATCGGTAAATAAATTGCTCTGCACTTGGCAAAGGTAGCGCCATAATTGCAAAAGTACCTAAACATAATTGGGTAGCTGACTGATATCTTTATCACGCTTTGAATGTTAAGGGCATAAAAGGGGTAAAATCTGCGTTTTTGGCCTTGTTTTCAATTGTATTTATCCAGAAGAGGGAAAATGTAAAAACTAACCCCCGATTTTTGACTTGGGATTTATATACAAAATTAGTAAATTTTCCTTAAAATTTAAGTTGGATTTAAAATAGCTTTCTGTTTTACAGTCTAAAATTATTTTTGGTAATTAATTGTAATAAAAGTACGGCAGCACAATGTAAGTGTCGAAAAATTATCGATAACTCAATAAAAACAGCTGTTTAAGCAAATTTGGAAGGAAGTGCAATTGTGAAAGCTTAGAAAATAATAAATTGTTTTTTAAAAATTATTAAAATGAGTACCAAAAGTAGCCACAGAAGTTGATTACCTTCTGGAAATAATAAAAAATCAAATTATGAAACAAAGAAAAACATGTGCAATTTTCTTAATTTGCAGAACAAATTCAAACTGTCAAAATCATATGGCAGTACGAAAACCTTAAATCGATTTTAAATGGGCACGACAGGCCGTTTATGTTTGACTTAAATAGCAACTGTTTGACTCAATTTTGTATTTAAATCAAATTTAAATTGAAATGCCATTTAAAATCCAAGTCAAAAATTTGGGGTAAGTATTATTCCTCTTTAAAATATGCTGTAATAAAGCTCATAATTTTTTTTATTTTTTTGTATTAAAAGTTTGTTTGAACATTTCCAATTCTCATTTTGTTCATGGCAATTTTTGAGATAAATAGTTGGGATTCAAACATTGTTTTCAGAATTTCTCGAGTCCACCGACGAGTTGATTGGTATCAAAGAAATGTCGGCGGCTTATAGACGGCTGAAATAATACATTTCAATGCGAATAAATAATTGCTTTAATTTTTTAATATTTTTTTTTTAATACTCCCGTGTAATGCGAGCTAAGAATATACCAGTGTTGCCAGTTTAGGAGATTTACCCCTAGATTTAGGGGATTTTTTTTTCATTTAGGGGTGAATTTGGGGTGTTAAATTTGTTCGCGGGAAATTTAGGGGGAAACAATTTAGTTTTGGGGTATTTTTAGGGTATTTCTATGTTTGGTTAAATACGGTAAAATGGCAGGAGTTAGACGATTTTTCAACTGATAAATTTGAAGACTTTAACGATTTTTAAAGTTAAATTAAACGTGATATTTTATGTTCACCGAGTAGCTTCAAGTACAGAATTTTGCAACTGGTAATTTTAAGCACTTTTTTTGTTGAGTTGAATGAATTTTTTCCTTATGGGTCATTTTTTTGAAATTTTTCCGTTTCTTAAGAATTGGAAAAATTAAAATATTTAGGAACCTTTGATAAAATTGAAACTCTTTTTATGAAAATGTCAAAAGAACGTAAAGAGCGAAGAAGACTTAGAAACTGCTAATATTTTTGGAGAAACTTAAATTTTTCTAGATACACAGATAACAAATTCCAGCTGCCTACAAATATGTACTTAGATCTCAAAATATGTGAATACAAATAAATCGAAAGCTTATAATAAATGTACATACGTACGCTTGTAATCATAACATATGCACTGAAAAATACACATAATCGGTAAAATTTTCTTCTTTTTAATTGGAGAAAGTTTAACAATTTTATGCATTTTCCGCATTGTCAATGCACTAATATTGGTGATTCGCAAACTAAAGCAGAATGTTCACCAACAATTTTTTTTGGGGAATTTTGTAGAAAAATATTGAATTTTAGGGGGTTTTACAATTTTTCCTGGGGGGAAGAAATACATTGACCTGGGAACACTGTTCGAAAACTAAAGCAAAACGTTCACCAAATTTTTTTGGGGGGATTTTGTAGAAAAACATTGAATTTTAGGGATTTTTTAAATTTTTCTGGGGGGAAGAAATACATTGACCTGGCAACACTGGTATATACTTTCTTCTCTTCTTATGCTGCTCATAGCATATTTTGGCTAATGTTTTGCACTCCTTCGTATCGCTGCTTGAGGGGCAAAAATAGTTATTGAATACTAGTTCCAAATTTTTTCTTTAACTAACTATCGGTAGTTCACTATTATTATCAAATACAAAATCATTCATTATTTCTCTTCCAAACCATCTCCCAATTGTGGTGCCGCGTAGACTTTCTTGAGTTCTTCAAGGGGTACTTTGTTTTTAACAAAAGAAATATTGACCCAAATAGAATGTTCGGTCATAGTCAGTGCTGCTGTGCTTTAAAACTCTCAAGACACTAGTTGAAATGAATAAGCAATGGCTGGCTGTTGTTCTGTTGCCTATAAAAGTAAAATGTAATGTGCTCAATTCTATTAAAATGAATTTACATTGTGTAGACGACAAAAAATTACTTCAAATTAGATTACTTACTTTGCAATCATTTTCATGGCATTTTTCATTCTGACATTTTTCGTATACATATAAACTGCTTTGATGCACTTTAACCAGGAAGTTTTACACCCTAAACACATAGAGAGCTTTGTGGTACTTAGCCATGTATTGAATAGGGAACTTGTGTGAGTGAAATGAGAAAGTACCAACAGAATAACGTATGCTAAGCAACTTCATCCATGACGAATTGTTTATTGCTTTTTTTTCACAAATACCTGTTTGCAATGAAGTGCCAAGTAATGGAGTCCCCTTGGCCATTGAAAGTCATTGAAGAAAAGCGAACCTTAAATAAGTCCTTTCCAGCCATACGAGATTTTAGCACTACACCGGTACCAATGACAGTTTTGTACAACATTGGCTTGTTGGAGTTATGGTGCGCTTTTAAATGAGCAAATAGTATAACCTCAAAGCCTTTGCCATAAACTTTGAATACCGGGTCAGATATTTGACACGTCCATAAGCTCCGTACCAGACAGATGAGCAGTAGCCAATCATTTTTTGGTTCTGGTTATTTTCATTGGATTATTTGAAAGCAACTGACATGTAGATAAATGAGGAAAATCTTTTTTTTTTTAAGTGTTTCTAAGTTTCTTCTTTAGCTGGTGAGGCCTAACTTCTTTCTATGTCAATAAAAATGCATTTAATTTTTATTACATATGTATTTTATCCCGACGTTTCGTGAATTTTATGTTCACTTCTTCAGGGGATGTGTCTATTTATTAATACCAAAAAAGAGAAAACAACAACATCAATAATACATTTATACAATTATAACAACATAGAAGTTTTATATCAAAGTTGACTTACAATTAGTTTGTTTTACATTAGTTGGTATCGGTGAAAATTTTTTTGTTATTGGAATATTGCACGTATTTTAAATAATTTTTCAAAAATATAAACATTGCAGCATTTCCAAATTTTTATTTCTCTTTCCTTTTATTATTTCCGCTTTGGAGTCATAACATGAACGCACTACTTGTACAAGTTCCATATATTTATTGTACAACACTAAAATCCTTTTAATAAAAGGCAGTTTTTCTTCCATTTTTCTTATTGGAAAATACTTTTCACTTTTTTTCCTCACTACCAAAACAAAAACAACAACTTTTTTTCAGCTGTCCGATACTAATTGAGTTAGCGCAATATTTGTATGTATGAACGCAAAAACTATTATGGCAATAAACTGAATATTATCTCAATTAGAAATACATGTATGAACAAGGTATTGTTATAGTCAGAAAACTCGAAAGCACAAAAATCAAGTACAAATGCAAATTGAGGCATTGCTACCTGACACCAACGATATGTGCTACACAACACGTTTGAAGTTTATAAATAATTTCATATCTAAATTATACGTTTTATCTCTTATCATACTCTAAATAGTGGGTTATATGCTTTCAAAAAATATTTATACTCGTAAATGGGCCATAAAACACAGTCGTATGATATCGTATTGCCACGGTCATAAATTAAAAGTATTCTAAGAAAAAAAAAAATGTACAAAGAATATAAAGAAAAAATGGAAGTCCTACTCCAAGATAAGAACAGGTATAAGATTTTGAGAACAGATCCAACTACAAAATTAATTAAATTAAATAACAATATTGTGAACGATCTATATAAAAAAGCAGCTTATAGATCAAGGACAAAAACACACGCTCACATGTGTTGCTGCAACTGCACCTAGGATTTATGGATTACCCAAAATCCATAAAGAAGGTATACCCTTGCGACCTATAGTATCATCTTGTCACGTCCCGTGCTACCAACTAAGTAAATATATAGGACAAATACTAAAAAATATAGTGTCGAAAAAATATAATATTAAAAACCCTATTGAACTTAAAAATCGAGTTAGATTTTAGTCCAATACGACACAAAGGCACTCAAAAATGGTTCTTGGAGAAACGGACTCTACACACCACGTACAAATGGTGGCCTGAAGGGTCCTCTGAGACCCTGGTGGGTGTGTTTTCTGAAATAATTTTGGGAATCGAATGAAATGGATTTTAAGCAGACTTTTCCGGCCACCAATTGTATATGGTGTGTAGTCCGCGCTGAAGAGTCCGTTTCTCCAAAAACGTTCCAAAACTTCTCCAGAAATTAGAAAAATTTATATTTTTTTTAAATTAATTTTTTTTTTTGCTATTTCCAATACAAATTTAGATGTTGCTGTGATCAGTTGGCATAGTGCTACTTCCAAGCGGTTATATGCGCTACGATCTTGATAAGATCATGGCTCTGCGGGACATGTATAGTCCTTTTAGAAAACTAAGTTCAAATATGGGTCCACTATTGTCTTTTAACTTCAAAATTTTGCTTGTGTCCGGAGATTTAAATTCGAATTTATGTTCACATCACTTTACCGGTTAAATAAAAAAAATAACAAGTAACTGTTGATCACGTAAATATTAATGATGGGCAGTAAAAGTGACCGATGATTTTGGTCGACGGCGAATAGCGTTCAAAATGTTACTGAATGGCAAAATATCATTGAAATTATTTTAACGATACGATTGCGGTTATAAAAGCTATAGAATTCCACAGCTGTTTTCACTGTATGAATACGGAACCGAAAAAGCAATTCAACACTTTAACATAGTGCTCTAAATTTATTAAAGGTCGAACTCATAAGCGTTGCTTAACCATTTCATGAGCAAAATGTCTGAAAAGTTTATGCATAAACCCATAAACCCACAACTTAACAACCACAAGACCCTTGTTTAAGCACTTAATAAATTGAAATACATATTTGAAACAAGATTTTCTATAACAAGACTCCCTATAAATTTAAGACCTGGCAGTGCATGCTGTATATCAAATTGAAGCCTGATCCTTCTCTAATTTAATTATTTATTTATTTAACATTAATTACACAATAAAATTATAGTAATTAATAGGAAAAAATAGGAGTACGAGCTACTATGGCTATCGACTCCGATATCTTTATAAAAACTTATATAATTTCTAAAAGATTAGTTTCAACAAAATAAATTTACAGATTAATTTTATATTTTTATCACAAATATTTCTTAAGAGATCTGTGTGCAGCTGGGATCCAAAGATATCTTTCCTTTGTATGTTGTAAGTGGGGCATTGATCTAAGGAAGGAGAAGAACACAAAACAAATCCATCAGTTATCACAGAGATGGGTGGGACAGGCAATCCAAACGAATAAGCCACTCTCGGTGTTCGGTTAGACTATTCGTTCTTAGGTTAAATTATTCGTACTTGAGTTAAATTATTCGGTCTTCGATTAATTCGTTTCGATTCGTTCTCTGTTGCTAAATGTCAAAAAAAAAACTTTTTTTTTATTGCGTTTTGCTGAACTGAAGAAAAGTCCAACCTAAATAGATGCCTCAAGCGCACTTTTGTTGTCCAAGTAACCCATTTCCATACAGCATGAATGATTTAGAGAGCACAAACACGTTCGATGCGCTAATTTAGTTTGGACTATATGACTATTTTATAAAGTAGCCGATAAGCATATAATAATATTTAAAATTTATTTTTGTGATTCTTAGAGCCCAAGAGTTAATATGTGAGTAGAACCCTTGACACGTTTAAGTTCACTCTTTATAAAATAAAAGCTCTAGTTTTCTTAAATCTTAAATGCGAGATAAGACATTTCTGCCGTTTTAGCCACTATCACAATTTTAAATTAAATAGCTATATACGCTTATATGCTTACATCAAAAGATCTTATTTGACACTTGTGTAGCAGCATTATTTGTTAACAATCATAAAACGAAAGAGTATAAATTGAGTAATAAACTGAAAGCTAAAAAAAAAAAAAATAAGTATAAAAAGCTAAAATTTAATCAAAGGCTTTCAGTACTTGTTTACACATTAGCCGCTACAAGAGAGTGCAAGTAAAATGATCCGGACGACAAATTGTTTTCTATGGTTGCTCTGTGTGGTGCAAAGCGTATGGGCATATCAAGTCCCCCAGCCGTTATTCCGGATCTATGGTAAAGGATTTGAACTTTCCTTGCCACATGAGGAGGGTTTGCAGCATTTTGTGTTCACTATCTGCCTTAACTATAACATTGATAATATGTGCTCGGCCATAATAACACAACGTGATTCAGATGGTCGTTGGACCCTTAAAAATATTAATACAGAGCTTAGAACTGGTGACATTCTCAGCTGTCGAATCAGTGCAAACAAAAATGGAATTAACTATGTCAGAGACGTAAGATACAAAGCTGTTGAGATGCACAACAGAGTCCCCACCAGCAGGCTGGAGACAGCTGGCCTTATTGAGACGTCCCGCTATGAAATTCCCACTCCTCACTTTACAATTTATCGTAAGGGTTTCGTTGTTTCCATACCACATCAAGATGGCATAACATATTTTGCTTTTACTGCACATCGGGCGTCTGAAATCGAATCGCCCCACAGGGAAATGTGGTCGGCCGTAGTTACTGAATGTAATGAATACCTACGTTGGGCGTATATGAATTGTGACGCCAGGTTGCAGGTCGGTGAAACGCTCAACTACTGGATTGCGGTGAAAAAAGATGGAAACTATAATGAATATACTTGGTTCTACACCGTTCAAAATTATTCTCAGCTGTAAATAATTCCTATTACTCAGTTCAGTGCAATAAATTGTCGCAACTTCAGAGAATGTTGTGTTTTTAATTATTTTTTTAATATTAAAAAGCGAATTAATTATCAAAATTGAAAATAATTTGAAAGCGAATTTATTGTGTGTTATTAAAGCTAATTGAAATAAAAGTTCTTGGGCCCAACATAAAAGAGGTCTTGACTTGAATCTTTCTCAATTTCTTTCTTTCTTTCTTTATTTATTTATATAATCGAGCCCATAGGGCCATATTTGATTAATACATACATTTGGTTAATTGTAATGAGTTCATGAAATAAAATAATATTAGTCTAAAATTAAATCCATATACACACATATATATATATATATATATATATATATATATTGTACGATTGCAATGTATGCACATGTAAGCCTTTGCTGGAAAACATTGGTTCAATTATAAAATTTATACAATTTGCGTTTAAAACTTCCTATAGAACATTCAAAACTTCTTAGATGTATGGGAAGGTTATTGTAGAGTCTGCACACTCTGATTTCAAATGATCTTTTACACGTAGAGTTATTGATTCTAGATAAAATTAATTGGGGGTTTCGTGTTGAATTTGAGAACCGGAATAATAGTTTTAAGCAAGATTTAGATTTTATAATAAGATAAAAATAAGATAAGAGTCTTATCTTAATAAAATCATAAAAGGAACATTTCAAAAAGAATTTTGTATAGTTTGATACATGTTGATAAATCTTAAGTTTGAAGACAAATCTTATAATGCGATTAAAAACCAGTTTCAGTCTGTTCAAATTCGATGACGTGCAGCCACTATAGATTACAAGGCAATACTGAATATGAGTCATAAGCAGCGAATGAGCTAAGTTAATCTTTGTTTTGAGCGGCAGATAAAGATTGAGACTGTATAAAGACCTCAACACTTTATTAACACTAGCTGAAACATTAGATATATGAGCGTCAAAAGACAGGGTATTGTCAAGTGTTAAGCCAAGACATTTCATAGTGTTGACAAATGGCACACACACGCCATCAAAGTTAATACTGACTGATGGATGATTGGTAGACCCAATTTGGTGGAAATAATTACCGAACTCAAAAGCCCTATAAAATGATTAAAAATTGTACATCATATATATATATATATTTCGACTATAAAATAAAATTAATGCTTAAAAAGAGCTGGGCCTGGTGCAGCAAACACAAAAATCAAGTGGAAATTAATTTTAGGTTATGTAGTGGAGAAGGAATGCAATTCAAAACTGCCCTATTTGGATACAGTGATAATTAGGAGAAAGAATAGATTAATTTTAGATCGGTAGCAAAAATCAACAGCGTGCGGCAGAATAATTAACTATTTTTCAAAACATAGTATAAATATAATAGTTAACACACACTAAAAATTTCGTGGAAAGAGTTCTTACAATTAGCGATAAAGAATTTCATGATAAAAACATTATTAAAATTAGAAATTCACTGGAAGATAATAATATTCCTAGTTATTTGTCCAGTAAGCTTGTGAAACAATTTAGAAATAGGAGAACTCAAAATATGATTAGTGCAAGAGACCCAAAAATTTTCAAGACTTTCACGTACATGCCAGGATTATCAGAAAGATTGGCAAGAACCAGGAAAAATATAGGATTGCTCATAGAAGTTATAACACATTGAATAGAATTTTTAGTAGGACCATTGGGATAGCATTGATAAATGGGATATGTCGAATTGCAAAGAATAAATTAAGGACAAGAATTGCAGGGCATAAATCTTTATGACGAAATGAACGATTTTTCGACCAAAATCATAATGAGAAATGAGACTCATTTCCAGCTCAGCGGTTACGTAAACAAGCAAAACTATCGCTTCTAGAGCTTCGAAAATCCACGATTGATGCACGAGGAGCCATTATATCTGCTTAAAGTGCTCTGCATGGTGCGTTGTTCACGCTGGAGGAGTCATCGGGACATTTTTGTTTACGAGGACGCCGCTGGTCGAATAACAATGCGCTATAGGGCCATGTTAACCGAATTTTTTTTTTTTTAACACAAAACTGGAAAGCTTTTGCTTTGTCTGCAGAAACACCCAAAGCCATCGGCAGGAATCGAACCTGCGACCTCGGGTACTCTTAGTAGGACTCTCTACCAATTCATTCATCGAGGCGCTCTGCCGCAATTGAATGAATTAGGTCTGGAGGACATGTGGTTTCAACAGTATGGAGCAACGGCACACGTTGCGAGAGCCACAACTGATATTTTGGAAGCCAAACAACATCAGTTGACTTCTTTTGGCCCACCTGTTATATTACAACTAACATGGTGTGTTCTCGTTGGCCCACCCCTTTTATCAAAATCAGCTCAGCATTTTTCATATCTTAGTTATAGTTTTCTTCAAAATTACAGTGTATTTCTCTGTAATAATTTACAGTTTATGTGTGTCAGTGCGACAATTGAAATGAACAATTATGCCGGGAGCGCTAAATAGAAATGATTACTGTCATTTCAGTGCTATTGCAGTGGCTGCAGCTTGCGTGTTCCAAAGTAAATCCAGATAGATAATAAATAACGAGGATGTTGATGTTGATTACGGAATTCAATTGAATTGCACAGCCATTATGAAGTGTATAAAACTTTCTACATTTTCTCATTTGGTTTTTCTATTTGAAAATGCCAATCATATGCAATTGATCCATATTTATTCCAAAGCATGTGTGCTAAAATCCCAGTTTTTTATATTTCTTTTCTCTGTTCTGTTTTATTGCAGGTGGATGGTGAAGAGACAATTTCATTGCAATTGAACTTTCTGCGTCTACCTTGTGCTACGCAATACATAAAAATACGTGATGGTCCCTCGTTGTCTTCCACACTGTTGATTGAAATGTCGGGTGGTGGTGGTGGTGGTGGTGTTGGTGGGGTTGGTGGGGTTGGTGGCGTCAATTCAGGGTCCTTAGCAGGTGGTGTTAATGCGTATAATGTGAATTTGCCAGTGCAATTGGAATCAAGTGGAGCACAGTTATTATTGGAATTTTATGCGGGCGAAGACGTCAATATCACCAACAATACAGACAGCCACAATGGCTTAGTATGTACCGGAGGATTTTTAGCAAATGTCGTACAGATGGGTAAATTAGTTGGCTTTAACATCTACATCTACCTTTTACACTCACTATTGCTTCTCTTTGTTTTCTGTATTTGCAGTAAAAAACTCGACTGAATCAACTCAAAATTTAATGGCAGCCACCCGTTTATCGGTTAAAGGCAGATCTTTTTTGCAAAAATCCAAACTCAAATCTAAATTTACTTTGGTGCACTTAAGTGCCGTCATATTTGCCAGCATTATTATCTTAATCAGTGCTTTGTTGGGTGAGCGGCAACGATTTGCTGATTTGTAGGTCGAATACAATGAATAAATATAATTTTCTGCTTTTCACCAGGCGCTCAATATGTCGTGCGTTATCGTAAATATCATTTAGCTGTTGCTCGTCGTCGTGACGAAGGTTCCCGTTTGCACACACCTCATGCCAGTATGAGCTCTTTGCAAAGCCCGCCCTCTAGAGCTGTTAGCACTACAACGCTTATATCAGAGGTGATTTATATGGTTAAAATGCGGCCCAAGCATCAGCTGAGACATTCCATTTTGAGGGAGAGTATTGATGCCGAAAACTTGGCTCGTGAGACGGAGTTAAACGAATCGAGCTGCAGGGATCCCATGGTCAAGTGGTGAGTCGGTATAGGCGCTTTGATTAAGATTTCTTTTGAAGTAAAATATGCGGCCCTGAAACATTTCTTTTATTATGGTTTCTAAAATCTAAATCAATTACGGTTTCATCTATTCCATTTCTATTACAGTGCTGAAGAATTTGGCAGCGATTCATCTATGGTAACGTTACGCAATGAAATTGCTTCACCCACTACCGCATCTTTAAGTCGTTCGCCGTCAAGTGAAGATGTCATGTCTGGCACTGCCAACGAATCCCATACAGATGAGATAAATGCTCGCGATAGCGGCACCTTGACACGCAAAGACAGTGGCAAAGATACCGAAAGTATTATTTCTTCGGGCATGTCTTCTATCTGCCACAGCCCACCCATGCATACAAAATATTCGAGTAGATATTCCGAACGTTTTGATGCTTCAACTCTTAAGCTAAATAATTCTTATTTGGAAGAAAAAACTGACTGTGAATCGTTAAGATCCTTAGCGCCGAAACGGAAGTCCAGATGTGCCAGTGTTAATCTAACAAATGTAAGTGAAAGGTATTTTTAAAGGGGGAACAAATATGTTCATAACAATGTCTTTATAGGGCTGCTATTCGCCTGCCTCGAGCATAACTAGCTCTGCCACCATACGCAGCACGAACCCCAAGGAAAGCAAGGAGAAACAGAACCGCCGAAAACTTTTAGCTCGACCTGGTTCGGAGTTCTCTTTGGGTAATCAGGAAGATTTTGAACTAGATTACTATGATTATAATGTCACCAATGCAGGAGCTGCGCCGGGCTCTTATCTAGGCATGGATCCTGCTTATTTGATATGGATACCACCCTTCGATGAGGTACCCGACTCTCCTGAGCGTGATGAAGATAAGACACCGGAACCCGCACATGAAACCGATGAAACACAGCCCCTGTATGAGGAAATAAAATTGCCCAAATATGGTCATTATTTGTCGCCTCACAGCAACACCAATTCCAGTCACAATACCACCAATACCAGCCCTACTTCTGAGGAAATTTCTCCCTTAAGCAGTAGTTTTCAATCAAAAGCCACCACTCCCAGTGAATCAGATTTGAAAAATTGCCTCATCAGAAAGGTCATATCTTCCACTTCCAATCAATCATCCAAACAATCGACACCATATCTAACGCGCAAACAGCGCAAGCAACAAAAACGTCAATCCAAATCTACTTTATCTTTGGCCAACCAAAAGGAAACCATACCACTTAATGATCTCAATGTAACAAGATCGGCGCGTAACCTGCTGACGCAGACGCAGGAGCAACACGACCATTCCAGAGAAACCACCACCATCCTAGAGACCGACTCCATGAACGGCTCGTACATAGAAAAAGAGACCTCTGTTGTCAAATCTCCCAGTGACTTGCAAAACTATCTCTCCATCGATGACATACAGTTCGCCGATGACAGTGAAAGTGAGCATGATATTGGGTTGGCCACGCTAAAACCGCAGCAGCCACGCAAAATGTCCGAAAAAGAAGCTCTAACCGAGGAATGCAAGCTGTTAAGAGATATGAAGAGAGTGAGTACAGTGGTCGCCCAATGTAAAGCACAAACAATCAAAAGAACGCAAGTGTAAATGCTATTGGCAGGCAGCAAGTTAATTACCTCAGTTAGTGGTACAATCCAAATTAGCGCGTTTAGCGCATTACAGCCGTCTAAATAAACCATTTTGTAGGGAAATGCATGGTTTAGACAGCAAAAATATGCTTTACAAGCTAATTTAGGTTAATCTGTCACAGTTTGCATGAATGTATGTTAAGAAGCTTCAAAGGTTTAAATCATGAACTTGGCAAAAATAGAAAGTTTTGGAGAAAAAAAAACAACATGAAATATTTTGCACAAAAAATTTAGTGGCAGGAAAAAAAAAATTTTTTTTTTTGCATAAAATCCATCGATAGAAAAAAATATGTTTTGCAATGATAAAGAAAAACACGTGTTCCACTATGCAGATTAATAGAGAAAACATATTTTTTTGTCTGTATTAAAGGCTTGTTTTGTACACTACACTAATTCTCATTGTGTTGTTGACAATTATGGAATACGTAGTTAGATTTGAAACATTCTTTTTAAGTTTTTTTCGAGTCTACTGATGAGTTGATTGACATCAAGAAAATGTCGGCGGCACAAAAACGGCTCAAAAAGATAGAAAACGTTGTTTGTAAGGTCTACTTGTAGACGTAAAATAATCGTGAAATTTAGCTGTTGTTTTCACGCGACTTACCAGCAAAGTGACTTGCACCCAATTCTTTAAATAATTTTCCGAAAAGTCGCTTGTTTGTGATGTAGAAACCGCCATGTTGAAATACTTAATTTCATACATGTTTGGGCATTTTGTTTAAAAATCATTTGTTTGCCTATGAACATTAGCCAAATATTAAATTCAACACCTTCCATTGGCTCTCACCGCTTTGAAGTAAAAAAGATAAGATATTTCTGTGTACATAATTTTTTCCGATTTCACCAAATAATTTTATTCCAAAATCATATAAGAAGATATGACGACATTAAAGCTCACGAGAGCTTTTCTATAAACAGCTTAGCTTATTCCCAATTTTTATTATTTAAACTTGTGCAATACTAAACCAAAAAAAAAAAATAAAGAACAAAAAATGTACTTTCGCTGAAAACTAATTTGCAATGGCATGCTAACTATAAGATTTGTATATTTTAAGCGATGTTGTCGGCTCTAGATGAAGAAATAAAAAATAGACTTAACTAAAAGTTCGAAAAAGAAAATAATTGTAAATATGACATTCAAAATTAGTAACTTATTTTACTATTACAAAATAAAGTAATGACTGAGGCAAATTTAGATAAAAACCAATGATTCGTGGGTATTTTAGAAAGATGAAAAAAGAAAAACGGCTGAGCTTAACATAAAGTAGAGTTTATTTCTTTTTAAGTTCGCTATTTAGTGGCTCGAAGAGAAATTGCAATTAACACAACCAGACATACATACATACATACATATATCGTGAAAGAAAAACTCTGTACCTCCTTTTTAAATACTTTTATACTTCATAGAAACTGACAAACAGTTGACTATATTAAGTTATTTATTTATTCAAATAATACTTTAATATTAAAATAAACTTTTATTAACAGAAAATTAATTAAAACTAATTATGTACTTTGTAGAAGAGAAGACTTTTTTAATGAAAATAATAATTACGCTTATTTCTTAAAACTTATTAAACAACCCTCCAAAAGATTTTATTATATGCTGTTTTGCAGTTGATAAGAACTTAAAATGTGTGGACTTGTAAAAACATTTTGAGAAATTTACTGTTAAAATAATTATAATTAAATAATTGTAGCCACATGTTTTAAGCCCTCAAGCAATTCCGAACAGCTTTTATATTTTGTTAAACTCAAAATTAGTTTTAATGAAATTTTAGCGGCCTTGTGATTTTTTTTCATTATGATTTCTTTTAAATTTCATTTTCAAAATTATAAAGTTTTAAACAATTCTAGTCAATTTAACTTTGCCATTATTATTTGCTTAATTCTAAGTTAAGATTAGAAAATATATTCTTCAAATGAAAAATAAAAATGGAGAGCAGTGGCGATGTTTTATAATTTTAAGCGAATTAAAAAAAAAAAAATAAAAATTTATTGAAAATATTGACCACCATTATGAAAAAGAAACCTAAATAATAAATTCAATATATAGTTTATGTTTAAGAAATCAAGCCCTTAGTGTATGAAATCCCAAAAAATTACGCTCGAAACGGCAACTTTTTTATTCCCCTTAAGGCGAATTTATTGCCAGGTAAACTTGGCAGCACAGCTTCTGGCTTTTTAACACTAGCTGGTGTTAAATGTTGTTCTCTTTGCTCATGGCAGATTTACTGGCAGGTAGGTGCATTAGAATTCGCCACACAATACACACAAACTAATAAATGATTTAATTAGTGCAAAGCGAATTCAACTGTCAAGGTCTGTAGTGCAGCTCAGTAACCTTTAAAGATACATCCGCATTTGGTGTTTGCACTAACGATTCAGTGATTCATAAACTATTATATTCAACATGATTTTAAATTAAGAAAAAGTGCCATCCCTGCGGAAAAGAATGCCAAACCAAACTCACAGTCAAGTCACATTGATTACCTTATGACTAGACTAAGCTTTAAAACATTGGCTTGTAACCAAGGCGAATCAAGTATATGTAGGTGGTCGCAATTCAATTCGCTTCAACATTTTCTCTCGAGACGTCATAAGTTTTGTTGTCGTTTGCTATCACCTTTGACAACTCAGAAGATAAAATCGTGCAAAAATGTAGAAGCGAGTTGGGATGCGGGCACCTGTAATGGATTCGCCTTGCTTGTAACTACACTAGAATATTTTAATATTTTGTGGTTAAAACAAACCGCAATCAATTCCTAGTTGTTAAGTTAGCACCAGTAACTGTGGTCATATCTCACTAATGAATCAGAAAGCCAAATGTTTTGCTTTTTTAAATATTTTTAAAGCTGAATTTATCGGTAAAATAAATTAGAGAATTGCACAATATGTGATAGACACTTTCAAAGTTATATTTTTGTTTTAAACATTATGAAAATAAAAAAACGATAACCACACAATTTTTATACCACAGTCTTTGCAACAAAATGGCACCAACTTTTTTGTAATGAAAGAGAAAAAAAAAAGTTGATATGTGAAACTTATTTGATGCAAGAAGCGAAAATTAATCACCTGTGCTACCAAGTTCACCTTCAATTAATTCGCCTTGAGCAACTGAACACATTTAAGAGAATTCAGATTTTGACAACCAGAAAACTATTTACACAAACAAAATGCATATGATAACTAGGTTGTATGTTTGCGGCCAATTTTAATGCTTCCTCTAGGCCAGGGTATGCCAAGTTCACACCAGGGGCCGGATTCTGGCATTCGTGATCGAATATACTCGATAATAAAAACAATGTAGAGCAAAAACAAAATGAGCAACAAACACACAGTATTCTATAACGAAATTGTTCAATCACGTGAATTCGGCCCCAGGTGAGCTTGGTAGAAGAGGAGACTATTTTTTGCTTTTTGCATCAAAAACTTACATGTCAAGTTTTTTTTTTGCCTAAAAAAGAATTGGTGCCATTTTATTGGAAAAATTTTTTGTGGAACAAAAGTTTTGTGTCTTAATATTTTTATTTTCACAGTGTTTATAGCACAAATATAACTTTTACAGGGCTTAACCAATATTTACACCCTGACAGAAAAATCATTAAACACTAGCGAAAGCATGTGTTAGTTTGTGTATGTTGTGCGGCAAATTCTAATGCACCTACCCATGATACAATTAACAAGGTAGCCTCGTCAGCTAAACCGTTAATCAACTGACTACTATTTTGGGTTGTCAAGAGATTGCAGAGATGAAAGGCAGCCGAAACGAGATAGCTAATCCGCGTAAGCTCAGTGCATCTCTCTTCTGTAAATGTAGAAGTGGCGTCTTTTTGACAGTTTGCATAAGTTGTACAAAAACAAAATGCATGTTATTTTTATTGAAGTTGTTCTTATTGTAGCGAAAAGGCTACCTTGTTAGTTGTATCATGCACCTACCTGCTCTGAATCTGCCTTGATGCATTTCCCTAATATGAATTCGTGCTGCCTATGCATACTGTGCTGCCAAGTTCAACTGACAATCAATGCGCTATATTAGATTAGAAATAAATTTGCCACACACTTTAATACTGTTTTAATATAAAGTAAAAAAAACTACACAGAACAGTGTAAGCAAATTTTTTTAATAACTAGGAAGCTCAAACAAAAAAATTATACGAACTTCAAATGTGAATTAACTCAACTTTTCTATAAAAATTTCCTCAATAAACACTTCGATTACATATTAATTCATTTTTTATACGCTTACAAACCTATAGATGAATTTATATTGTGGAATGAAACACGTTGTCCCAAAAGCCGTTAATATGGTCAGATTATTTAAAAAAATGAGAAAAACTTGATAGTTAAAAGAAAAAACAAAAATATATTTATTGTAAGATTAAAGGTATTATAAGAGTTTAAATTATTTATATTGTAATAATATAGTTGTAAATAAAAATATTTAAAAGAAAATTATGAAAAAATTGTATTTAAAGGGAATTTAATAAATACTACTAAACTAATAACAATGTAAGACACTCAATAATAATTGTTTTATTTCGAATACTACACTTACATCGGAATTTTAGAAAGAAGCTGGAAATGTTGATGACTTTTCTAATACAAAAGAGGTCTAGTTTGAGACTAGACTTAGGGATGAATTTCGTCTTATATATATACATATGTATCTGTTGATACAACTGTCATTTTGGTTCACACAAAAAAAAAAACGTATAAAAATACAACGCTGCAATAGAAATGTTCAATTATACATGGTGTTCTAATTATGTGAGCCAATTTGTTTCGACATACATCTGGAATAGGTACATAAAAGAATGTTATGAAAATTTAACCTTGCAGGGCCTTGAGACATTGACTAATTTTTTAATTTTCCGTTAGACATTTGACTATTTTATTCATTTACCACTCACTTACCATTACTTTTATGCACTTGGTAGTACCGGGAGGATTTAAATTTGTTTGTGAGCAGACTAAATGAAACTACGCAGTACATTGCTTGCATTAAAACTAGAGCAGGTTTTGTCTGCGATTTCTTACGCTTTGGCACCACCTTTTTCTTGTACTTTTTTCAAACAAAAATTAATGGCTGGTTAAAAGTTGCAAAAATTATAAGGAATTATTCCTTAATCATTATTTAGTTATCAAAACGATTATGAAAAGAAGTCAGGCAGAAAATTATATCTCTTTTGCATTTCTTTGGAACAGTTCTCAGCGTTCCACCACACTTTCGAAGAGTTTAGGGAAGAACACACGTTCATTTCAAAACACACGTTTTATTATTACATTATCATTTCCCTTTGACAAAAAGTTTAATGGTCACTTTTTGTCAAACAGAAATAAACAGTAATCCAACCGGTAAATTAACGAGAGGTTTAGCTTTTGCATTCACTAAAATTGATTATGTCAAACTGAAATGGTTAATTAATCGGAAAAATTTCCCGGAAAAAAATTAGTTTTTCAGTGTTGAATCTTTCAAAATGACTGACATTAATTAACAAAGAAAAACTCATTTTTCTTACCGCCAAGTTGTAATAATGAAAATTGTTTACCGGCCAGTTTATCGTTCACTTCTATTAAAGGTACCTTTAGCAAATGCCAACATTATCCACAAGTCGTAATAATGGCTTTTATAAAATTTTATTAAAAGTTTTAAGTTATTTTTTTTTTAATTAAATTATTTTTTCAGGCTCACAGGCCCACCTAAATTAGCGCGTCAAGCGTATTTTTGCTGTGTAAGCTTTGACGGCAATAATACGCTTGACGCTCTAATTTAGGTTGGACTGTCAAGTTCAACCCTTGGTTTTGTCACTTTTAAATCAATATTAATTAAGTAAATAAAAGTAAAATTTGTATAGCTAGGTGGACAACCGGCTGTTTCTGGGTAGCAAACACCCTTCATCAGAACCCTGTGAACTTTGGATGTGTCAAATTTCACAATTTTGGCACAGCCGCTTTAACCACTCGGCAACCATTTTTAATTTTCCATTTAAAACACAGATGGTTTCTAGTTTTGAAGAACAAACATTTATTAAAAATAATTATTTTTTATCATAACGTAACCTGATTAATGTTTAGTTTCATTTTTTCCTTTCACTGTAGTTTTTTTTTAAACAAATCGTTTTTTTTTTGTTTTTGTTTATTTTTTTACAGCCATCGAAAAAGACATGTGTTAATTTTGAAATAGGATTTATAGATTTGATTAAAAAATTATGTTTAGCTATAAAATAGAGAAAATTTAGTAAAAAAAGATCAGTAAAATATATGGGTGCACTAAATTTTATTTCTTTTTGTGTACAAAATATTTATTTTAGGTAATTTTTTCTTTATTGTTATTTGATTATTTCAGGTATTTATTATTTTATGTCTAACAATGGACCTACTAAATTGTTTTCTGTTTTTTCCAGTACTCTATATGCCGCCAATAATGCGTTGATGGCACTGTAACTCATCAGATATAAAGTAAAGTTTCCAACTTTACTTTAACATTTTTTAAATTCTTGTAACTTTTTTCGAGTCTACTGATAAGTTGAGTGGCACCAACGAAATATCGGTGGCATATAGACGCCTGAAAAGGACTAAAAACAATTAATAAGGTCTATTTTTGGAATTCAAGTATTTCATTTTTATTAGATCTTATAGCAATAAGTAATTAGACTCATTTTATATATTCATTATATATTTTTTATTGTTAACAGGGCAATTTATTGAAGCATTCTGTTTTTTTTTTATTGTGTACTCCATTCATGTTTCAGAAAATATTGAATTATTTTTTTAATGACATTTTTAAAGAGCACTATTATATGTGATGAAACCGAACTGCCTCAGCCAGTCCATGAAAACAGTTACTGTGCCCATAAATATATCGTCGTTGAAATTTTATCTCGTTTATTTGCTTTTATTTACATTTTTTTACATTTTTTGCCTATAAAATTTATGAAATTAGATTAAAGTACGGTAGCCTTATGGCTATAGTGAGTGTCTATCTCGAGAGAGCTAAAGTAGCTTCTTGCTCACGAAATTATCATGAAGCCCCTGTTCTGTTTCTTCTTTATATTAAGCCCATATGGTTAAATTGAAAATTTAGACGTGAAGCAAAAAAAAAACTGTTTCGTTAGCAAAAAATTTCATATTATTTGATTTTTTCGAGCTTTAGTAGGTCTCCTTTAATTTATTAGTTTTATTTGCCGATATTTAGCTCTCCTTCAGAGAGCTTCTTCTGGGAAAGAATATAATATTTCAAACATTTTCTTGAGTTTAGTTTTTTTCACCTAAAGAAAAAACAAAACTGGTGAAAAACATTTTTTTTTTAAATATTATATTATTGTCCTGAAGAAACTCTCTGTACTAGAGCGAAATATCGTCAATTAAAACTAATAAATTAAAGGAGACCTACAACTCGAAAAAATAAAATTTGAAACTAAAAATAAAAAAAAAGGGTCGAATAAATTCAATAACGAATAGATAACAAAAAATGTTTTATGTATGTTTGGTGATAATGTTCATAAATATGGCCAAATATGGGGATTCTAATTTTCAAATTGTTACTATTCAAAAATGGCAACTGTTCCAACTAAACTAACGCTTCTTACTACTAAAAATCTTTAGAATAACATAGCTTCAGCTTTTTTTTAAGCAAAGAGGAAAAAAATTGACATTTGAAAACTGTTTGATGCAAGAAGCAAAAAATAATCAACAGTGCTACCAAGTTTACCTTATATGAATTCGCCTTGATTTCTTTCTAGCCTCAAATTGCAGCTTTTTAAATGTATTTTTTTGAACTTTAAAACTTAGTGTTAATCAAGGTACCTCGATATCATAACTACAATAAATACTTCATGTATTTTGTTGGTAGAAATCTTGAACTCCTGTCACCCATTTGCTCGCGTATGTGTGTTTGTGTTGTGTATTTTGACAGTTCTTCAAGCTAAAAGCAGTAGTCAGCTGGCCTTGTAAGGCTACCTGGTAGCGAGTTGCCTTGTGTTGAATTATTTATTTTATATGTGGTTGGGTTTTTGTGTTGTTAGTGAGTGGTTTCTGTTTTCGCTTTAAGGTACATTCGGATCTTAAAGTTTCTAGAGTTTTTAGGTTTTTTTTTAAAATAATTTGTTTTTTTTTTTTTTAATTTTTATCTTAAGTTTTTATTCTAAGAGAGTTGTTCCCATATATTGTTATTAGTTTTCTTTAGCTTTTCGTTTTACAAATAAAACATGTTTAATTTTTAATAATAATATTGTGTTATAGCTGTTAATTATAAAACTCATGTTCTATATTTGGGTAATTCGATATTAGATGTACATATGTATGTATGAAAGCAGTGTATGAAAATAAACGTTACCATTGAAAAATGTTACTAGCAGTAGTAATTATTAGCGGAAAGTTTTTGTTTTGTTTTATAAGCCAAAATCAATGCTCATAAAGAGGAAAAACAATGCAAACAAAACAATTTTTCGATTATTAACAATTCTTTCCTCTGACATGGCGTTGGAATTGTACAACTGCGCAGCAGACAACTGCAAAAACATATCCTGCTGCGTGGTCAATCAAATATCATTTAGTTTTACGTTGCATTTAAGCATAACGTTTATTTTTGCAGCACTTATTTGAATGCACTTTAAATGAACAACTCTGACCATTTAAAATTCATTTATGTTTTAGAGATTCATCATAGAGATTCATCATATGGCAATTTTTTCGCTAATAGGCTAATAGAAAAATAAATAAATTGAGTAGAATTTACTAAATATACTTCATTGCGAGAGAGAAATTACTGAATATTTTACAATCAGTGTATTAACACGCTACCCATAAAAAAAACCTCTAAAATCTGTTGTGAGTAAATTTTTTTGCATATTGTCGTGCCTTTTCCACCTTTTCCACTGCATTCTATTTACAGTTTTCAAAAATCTCTTGTGAAAAAATGTTTGCATTATGCCAACTTTTTAGGAACTTTCTGCAGTTCCATTTTCCACGTTTCAAGAACATGGCCTATGATATTGATTGTAAATAAATTTTGTTTATTTATTTATATTCTTTTCTTGTTTGCTATGCAAAACGAGGACGGCTTAAAACTCAATCCTAACAGCACCAATTTTCGAGTTTGCTTCAAACAAAGCTAGAGAAGGAAACAAGCTGGCTCTCGATTGATTTTGTATCCTGGAATGTATTTTTCTATTAAAAATTAAGTTTTCCTGCAGACAGGCATCTGCAAGGCAGCAGCAAGTCATCTCTTTTGTCGATTATTGTAATGAATTGTCCCTGATGCAAGGAATCTACATAATATAAGAATTGTTATTACTACGGCATTGGTCGATACTCAATAACACCTACATTTAAAACTTTTATGGTATATACTATTTTCAGAAATTGCCAGTAGCAGAACTGATTCAATCATAAATTGCTGCAGTCACGTTTACAAACAAGCTTATATGTCTGCATAAAGAAGCAAACATTACGCACATTGCTTTTGTGTTTTTTTCATCCGTACATTTACATATACATATAAATTTCAAAGCAAATAAGGTTTTTTCTGTCGCACAATAGTGGAGACGGGCCAAAAAAAAATTGTTTCATCAAAAATATCAAAAACTTTTGATATTGCTTCCAATTATTTTCAAAAATTTGTTTATACTGAAGGTAAACCAACACGGATTTTACTGTTCTTAAGCAAGAATTTTTGCGAAAAGCTTTGCCAGAATTAAAAATTTCTTAAAAATAAATTCTTTTTTGTTTAGAAATTCTGCTGTGATTTAATTGACACATTCATTGCTAAAAACATGTAGTGTAGTGTGTGAGGCCCTCCAGCCAGTCTGACACTATGTATGTATGTATGTATATTTTGCATGCATTGTTCAAGTTCTGGAGAACAGTGCCAATAAAGAGAAAGGTACCATGTGCAAAGAGGAAAGCTACATTAATCTAAATACCAAACTGTCAACACTATTGCCGGTGCTATCGACAAAAATAATTTTCAATTTAAAATTATCATTTCAAGTTTCAATTACCAAGTGTTGCACAATTGGCGGCTTTTGAATAAGTTTAGAGATTTAAAACTTTATTTTTAAGGCCATATTCATAATAATTATTGTAAGTTTATTAAGCTCTTATTTGACATATTTCCACGGAATATTTGTCAAATAAACGTGTAATAAACCTTCAATAGTTTTTATGAATATGAGTATTATAATCGTTTACTGCTTTCTTGTGCATAAAAAAAGACACAAAATGAGTTACAATTTTGTTTTCATTACATTTCCTTATTTTTTGTGTTGTTTACATTTTCTATGATTGATTCTTTCAAGCAATGCCGTACCGGTTAATGCAAGCAAGAGCTCTTATAACTGCCGGCATTATCATTTTGGTGGACTGCATTACCATTCAAGTAGCTGGCAGCCCAATTCAGTCACACAACTTAAGTAAACAATACTTAAACGTAAAAATGTCAAACTAAAGTAAAATTTATGTATTTCTGTCGCCTGTTTCAGCATGTTGCTTACATTTAAAATAAATTACATTAAATTCAAACTTAATTTCTTTTTCTATGATTCTGTATAAAAATTGTTTTACTTTTTTAGAAAACCTAAAATAATTTAACTAAAGTCTCTTCGTTTTGTTTGCCGTTTAGTCTTAAAATATAAAGAATGACCTAAAATGTAAATGAATTAAAAAAGCAATTATCTTAACGTTTAAGAGTATTTGTTTCACTGTCATTTGGATCAATATCAGCATCACCGTCCTCATCCACCGCTGGCAGTTGTCTTTTCAGTTGAGCGGCCGCTAAAGCTACAGGTGAGCTATACCCTAATGACACAAAAATTAGAATTTATTATGGCCACAAGATTTACATGCAATGAATCTTACTCCTGTCTGTTTTATGCCCATCAACCGAACCGCCGTCATGACTCATTCTCTTGCCCGAGCTGTGCTCATTTTTGGCCTGCTCACAGAGACGGAATGCTTCCAGAAATTCATTGAGATCAACTAAACCATCTTTATTCAAATCCATCATGCGACACATGTCCAGACATTGTTCTTTTGTATTTGTGCCGGGCAAATGTTTCTCCAGCAATTCACAGGCATCACTGAATTCACTCAGTGAAATGTAACCTTACACAGGGAAAATGAGTTTTTTTTTTGCCATAAATTAGCTATTAACAATAATCAATAACAATATTTGCATACCCGATTGATCTGAGTCTAGTATGTGAAATATGGCCTCCAAACTGCTGACATTTTTATATAAAGAATCTGCCACACTGGTTTCCTGTTCCTGGGCTTCAATCTACGCAAAAACAAAAAAAATTGCATTTATGTTATATTAATCATAAATTTTTAAAACTTGGTGTCAACAAACACATTAGCTCTTAAATATATTGGTCCATAACTATAGACATCGAAAAAGAATGCTTTAAGCAATTTTAAGTCACTGCTAAATAAAAGTATGCTTTTTGTCTACCATAGACGAGAAAAAGCCGACTTTACGCGCAAAAGTTTGCTCTAAACTTAAAACCAGCAGAAGTTGTCTTTAACTTACATATTTAGCAACAGCTTTGCTCAAACAAAGGCCACTTTTATATGTAAAAGCTTTTTTTAAAATCGAATATTTAAATTAAAGCTTTTTTAATAACTATTATTAATCAGAATTTTCTTTAAAATTTGACTTTTATTCAATTCGCTTTAATGTTTTGTGTTTACTTACTAATACAATCTTACATTTATGTAGGTGTGTGTTCGCATCAGTGTTCCCAGGTCAATGTATTTCTTCGCCCCAGAAAAATTTTAAAACCCCCTAAAATTCAATGTTTTTCTACAAAATCCCCCTAAAAAATTTTAGTGAACATCTGCTTTAGTTTGCGCATCACCAATATTAATGCATCGACAATGCGGAAAATGCATAAAAATGTTAAACTTGTCCCAATTAAAAAGAAGTAAAAATTAACCGATTATATGTACATATTTATATGTATGTACATATATTTATTATAAATCTTCTATTTATTTGTATTCACATATTTTGAGATCTTAGTACATATGTACATATGTATTTATAGGCAGCTGGAAATTGTTATCTGCATATCTAGAACAATTTAAGTTTCTCCAAAAACATTAAGAGTTTTTAAGTCTTCTTCGCTCTTTACGTTCTTTTGACATTTTCATAAAAAACGTTTCAATTTTATCAAAGGTTCCTAAATATTTTAATTTTTCCAATTCTTAAGAAACGGAAAAATTTCAAAGAAATGACCCATAAGGAATAAACTCATTCAACTCAACAAAAAAAGTGCTTAAAATTACCAGTTGCAGCCAGAATGAATATAGCGTACCCATTTTTTACCATAACCACAGAAGAGCTTCTACAAAAGCCATTGATTGCAATTTAGACAATCTAAATATTAAATATGCTACACACATATCACAAAAAGATTTATGGTTGTACAAAAAAACAAATCAAAACTGTAAGTGTTGGTGGCTTACGAATATCTAATACGAGTACATCAGTTACTTTTTCTTTTTTTTACCTCTTGACCCATCCTTTTACCTTACAGTAGTTAAGCAATGTTTTTTCCAACTAGTTTTCATTGCATTCTGAATTATGTATATCTGTTCATTTGTGAAGAATATACTACATATGTATCCTACCGTATTTGTTAAAAACAAGCTTTAACCATACTATACCAATTATACTAGAGTGCTTGTACCGGGGCCAAATTGTATTTATACGATATACATATGTATGTATATTGTCAGCTATCGTTTATTATAGTTATATTATAAAAAAATTTTGAATTAATAAACAAACAAAAAATTACCAGTTGCAAAATTCTGTACTTGAAGCCACCAGATGAACATAAAATATCTCATAGAATTTTAATTTAAGAATCGTTAAAGTCTTCAAATTTATCAGTTGAAAAATTTTCAAACCCCTGCCATTTTACCGTTCAACCAAACACAGAAATCCCCTAAAAAATACCTCAAAAATAAATTGTTCCCCCTAAATTTTTCGCGAAAGAATTTAACCCCCCACCAAAAAATAACCCCCTAAAGTGGCAACACTAGTTCACATGTATATATAATCTTATTAGAGATGGGATTTTGCTTAAATTTGTAAGTGGTTGTATGATAAATAACTTGGCATTATCGATAAATACTGTGGCCCCCACTTAAAGCTGATGCAGCTTAATTAAAGTCAACTTTAATTTTGACTATAGTTAGAAAAAAGTTAGCAACAAGTTTTAAAATTTAAGTTGTTTCTAAAAAGAACCCACATTAGTGTTTGACTACAGTTAAGGCCCATTGTTTTGGGTCTAAAAAAGGTCTATTTTTAAACCAAAAACAATACATTCAAGAGCTAATGTTTGTTATTAATATTTTAAAACTATTATAATACATTTCAATTGGCTCTTAAAGCAAATAAATTACAGTCAAAGCCCGGTATAGCGAATACTCAGTTTAACGAATATCCGATATAACGAATGGCGAAATTTTTACATTAACTGCCTTATATAGCGAATGGCAAAAAAAAAAAGAATCTCGATTTAACGAATGACAAAGCAAAATACATTAAAATATCGTTACAGAATCGTAAGATTGTGGGTGTTTTTGACTTATTTGCTTTGTGTTGAAAGAACGGGTGTGATGCGTTGCTTTTTCCCTTAAAATTTCAGTAGTTTTGTTTGGTTCATTGTGAAAACGACATGTCGATTTCTTAAGAAATTAATAATATGAATGAAATGTAATAATAAACCTACACATGTTAATAGCATCCAAATATAAGTAAATATGTACATACAATTTATGATTTTTAATGAATTTACATATTAGAAATAAAAACAATTCTTAAATAAACGTTAAAATATCAATAAAATTTTTATTTCTACACTAAGTTGTCAATACAATTAAATTTTGCTGTTTTTAAAACTGCGGACCACCGTCTTTTCTAAAATTTTAAGATAAAACATTACTGTTCGATATAACGAATATTTCGGTATAACGAAAGGTCTGAACATTATATCATTCGTTAAACCGGGTTTTGACTGTATTAAGTTCATATGTGAATATTAGCTCTTAACTTTATTTTTGTGTAAGTGATCGAAAGTTTGATTATATCAAATCAAATCTATTAAAAAGTTTAATTAAATTGAACTTCGCTGTCAGTTACCCAAAGACACTCATGAGATTCTGATAACTATTATTTAGCTTATAACCAAGGATTTGAAATGATTTGCATATAAAAATATATAATTATAATTATTTTTTTATATTATGGTCATTCTATATTATTATTATTATGATTAATATTAATTTAACGAACAAAGCATGTATCAAAAAGCCTGAAACTGTTGCGAAGCCGCCACACTTCTTGAGCTCAGAGGCTCATGTTTCCAATCATGCCTCCAACCAGCCATGCAGGTCCTTGCATAATTTCTGTTGAAATTTTAATTTCATCAAACACGCCAATTGTTATTTTTCTTTTGTTCATATTTTTTCTTGGTATATATGGAAAAAAAAAGTATAAACACAAACAATAACTTGTGTGTTTGAAGAGATTAAAATTTAGACAGAAACATTTACAACAACTTGGGTAACTGAAGCGCATGAATGACGCTGTACAAACACGAGCCGCTGAGTTCAAGGACAGGTGCTGACAAGAAGTGTAGCGGCTTTAACAACAGCTAAAGGTTTTTGATGCATTCTTTGTCTTGTTCCAACCACAGCAATAATAAACGCTAAACGAAATGTAATAAGTACAGAATAAATCTGCGAATAATAGAATTTAACTAAATTAATATTAATTTATACAAAAATTATGTAGAAATTAGATTGCGAAAACCAACTCACTATTGTATCTGTATCCAACAACTCCAAAGTAGTTAAATAATTAACTTCAGTAGTGGGGCAGTCGTCACTGGAGGGTGCCAAACGGGGTCGCAATAAACGCCAAGGTAAACCCAAATTTGTGGCTTTTTCCATGGCCTCACACCACTTGGAAATGGTAATTTTACCTGTTAATTATTATAAATTATAAAAAAATTCTTCTTGAAGCAATTCCTTAAAATAAACCTCGATTTTTTGGATCATGTTTCTTAAACTCGGCCTCCAATTCATTACGTTTGGCCCTCAGCCGGGCACCCAATTCTCGTATGGCTGAACTTTCCACAATGCCAACTCTCTGACGGAATGTTAATTGACGTGTTTTTGAAGCCGCAGATATATATTGCACAAAGTGCGGCTCCAAGTGTGGATTTAATTTTATATATGCGCCACGATTTGAGCCAATGGCATAATAATTGGAAGCTGAAAATATGGTAATGACCTTTTCATCATGGACAAACTCGTAGCCATCGACTTTACACTCATGCGATCGCACCAAATAATCGAGCTTATGTTGTTCGAGAAACTGCCTGGTGATATCAGGTCCGAAATAGGTGCCAGCACCACGCAGACTGTTGGGTAGGCAACCCTCATTGTGTTGCGGATCACTCCACATAATGTCAAAAAGCTGAAAGCAGAAAGAAACATTATTATTAATTTTTAGAAGAAAACAATTTTTTTATTGAGCAGTACATCAAACACCTGTGTCTACGCCTGGCAAAACCTCCATATGAAGAAACAGTTTTTATTTTTCATACAAAGTCTCACATTTTTCTCAGGCCGTTAAATAAAGAAACTAACGGTAACACTGAGCAGCAAAGACAACTATTTGAGTCACCCAGTGATGTGCGGCAGCGTTTATTTCCCCCCTCCCCTTTTATTTAAGACTTCCACCCTTAGTTTAGTATAAATAAAAGGCTTTTGGCCTGGAACAAAATATTACAAAAGCTAAAACTTTCTCTTGGCCACACTCTAAAGCTTGTGTGGCGAAGCTTTTACATCTGCACCTTAAAACTCTTGTGCAACAATTTTAGCAGTATTGCAAGCTCTTTTGCACGTTAGTTTTTTTTTTGTGGTATAAAGTAGTAACCTTTTGAACTAAATTCAAAATTTACATATTAACGACGGGCACCAGGGATGGCAAATGAGGATGTCCTAGGAGGTAGTCAATTGTCCGACTGTGCATTACATTTCAACTAACTTAAAGTGAGCTACTTAAAAGTCAGTACCCACAGAAAAAAATGTACAAATCAAGGCTGATTTTACATTTTTCGGTGGTAATATTATATTTTATTAAATTAAATTTCATCCTACTTTCCTTGTTTTTTTTTTTTTTTGTTAGCCTCTGGTGGGATTCGAACCACTAAAGCCTCAAGACTGGTGAGCAGCCAACATACTCACTCAGCCAACGCAACATTTAAAACGAATGCGACAATAGGCAATTTAATTAAAGAGTTATTTACCGTGTATGTGTGTATGTTATTATTTGAATTTTGGGTGAACTCTGCACTACGTTTCAGCTAAGTTATAGCCAGTGCACAAAAAGTGTATTACAAATCGATTGTATTGTAGCTAATTTGAAGCTAGTCCATAAAAGTTAACGTAAAGTTAATTACTTTAGTAGTCGACTACTCAATGTCCGACAGGGATGAACTATAAGTCGATTTTATTTGTAGTCGACTACCAATTTGCTGGCAGGGCATATAAGCTGCGCACATACATGCACACACGAATATTGCATCGTGCGGTGGTGGGTTGTTTTTTCAGTCATCTTGTCGTCGCGCATATTTATCTACACATGTGTGCCTGTATATGCGCACACTCGTAGAGCTGCCGCTTTGCTTGTTAACAAGTATGCATGTATGAATGTGTGTATATACCTCTTGTGTTCATTTACAACAAATAAAATAAGCACTTATAAAATAACGACGATTCAGTACGTTCTAGAACAATTACAATTGGACTGACTGTTCACAACTAAATTCGTAACAATATTTTATTTTCTATTTCTTCATTCCCCGTTTGAAAGGGAAATGTTTCTTTGGGAAAACATTTCCCGGTAAACGAATACATACAGAGTGTGAGGAATGATTTTACAGACTGATTTTTTGATTGACTCTTCATTCCCTTTTTCCTATTCCTATTTAATAATATTGTCTCAGCTTTTAAGCAGTTTTCTGGGACATAACTAGCGAACAAACGTGAGCCAAGTAAAATGCGAGTAAAGAAGCTAGTGCATAATAAAAATGTTGCCTCTTTTGTAATAAAGAAATTCAATATTAAAAAACTTCTTTGTCAACCCATCCTGTGCATTCAAAAGTAAATATGGACGATCACTTCGTTTGTGAGATGTGAATATTTTGCACGTAAATTAAATCACGTATAACCAGTTGTTATTTCTCTTTCTCTTACACCCTCTCCATTTGTGTTTTAGTTTGTAATTCAATATTTCAATCCTCCTGACATTTATTTTGCCATTTCCCTTTGCCACCAGGATCCCGCAGCACAAGAGTGAAACTATTTATAATGAGCTTTTTCACTTTTCGATTAAAAAGTTTTATCATAGAAGAAGCGGTTGTTTCTAATTTCGTGTTTGTTGTCATAAATAATAAAACACCGCAGTTCATATGTATCTAATAACCATGTTTTAAACGCCATGTCAACAGTTGAAATGAGCTGGTGGGATAAGTCCAGTAATCTTTTCGTTTAGAAAGCATGACGGCAGCGTTTAGTCATGCATGACACGCAATCATAAAGAAATTATTTTCCTTTTATGCTTTTTTGTTTCTTGTTTACTAATCATGATGTGTATTTATTGTTTCTATTTAACTTAAGTGTATGTTTTAATTATAACAATTTGTAATTTTGTGCAAATGGGGCAATTATTCTATATGAAACAGAGAATAAATTATATCTAAAGTATGTGAAAGATTCAAAGTTGATTTGTGAGTAGAAGACACTTTGTGATTTCGCGTGATTTAAAAAGAACATCAAAAAGAAGAAAATTTACTTTCGTCCTGTAAGCTGTTGGTAGTTTTCTGAATTTTTGAAGTTACAATTTCAGTTACATGCTAATTTTGTAAAAGTATGTCAATTTCTAGAATTCAATATTTCAGCTCAGTAATTGACTTAATTATTGAACAAACAAACAATAAATTTAATCGATTTTCTAATAATCCGACATTTGTTAAGCAAAATTTTATATTTTAAAATTTTGAAATAATAAAGCTCATATTTAAGTTTTTTGTAACTAATCAATGTAGAAGGAGTTTTTACATCTGGTTATTTATAAAATTCAAAAAGTCTTTAATGACCCTGAAAATATTTAAAAATATAAATAATGTATTTGAAAGTTTTCAATATTTTGTAAGACTCTCAAGACTTTGGAATCACTGTAATAAATTCATACATATGGAATATTATTTTAAGCGAATTAAACAGGGACCGAAAATAACTGTTATTTTTGAATTTTTGATTAAAAAAAGCAACCTCAAGGAAATGACGGAGAATGAAACCATACTTGGTTTCATTCTCATTTGGTCCAAGACTGTCAGAAAATGCGATGCTTTTTAAAAATCTGATTTTTATTTTTTCAGGCAAAAATAGCAGTTATTTTTGGATTTTAATTTTTTTGAGCAAAAATAACACTTATTTTTTAACTTTTATTTTTTTGAGCAAAAATAACAGTTATTTTTGACTTTTATTATTTCGAGCATGAATAAAAGTTATCTTTTGACTTTTATTTTTTCGAGCAGATATAAAAGTTATTTTTGACTTTTATTTTTTCAAGTAGAAATAAAATTTATTTTTTGACTTTTATATTTTTGAGGAGAAATAAAAGTTATTTTTGTGTTTTCAATCCCTTTGCCAAAGAAATTATTATTTAATATTCCAAATATTCTTTTCTAAATAAGTAAATTTACTGAAAAATTATCTTTGTTTGAAAAAGTTTTTTAATAAATATGTATAATGAATTTATCACAAAATAACTTTTATTTCTGCTCAAAAAAATTAAAGTCAAAAAATAACTTTTAATTTTGTTTGAAAAAATAAAAGTCAAAAATAACTGTTATTTTTTTCGAAAAAATAAAAATCAAAAAATAACTGTTATTTTTTTTCGAAAAAATAAAAGTCAAAAAATAACTGTTATTTTTGCTCAAAAAAATAAAAGTCAAAAAATAACTTTTATTTTCTGACTTTTGTGATAAAAGTTATAACAGTTACGGTCCCTGGAATTAAAGGAACAAATGTGTATTTGTTTGAGCTTTCTTGCTCATATTTTATTCTAACCAGTTTTGTATGCACGTGTTCAAATTGTAGTCTTTTATTTACTACTTTTGCTTCCTATAATGTTTTTTTTTTTTTGTACTAAGCTCTTGCTCGAAACGTATAATGAATAAAAAAAATTAACTAACGGAATGAAAAAGAAACCCGTAAAACATTTTTTTTTAGTTTAGTTAACTCACACACATAAAATACAACAGCAAAGGAAAACACATTAGACAATTGTCTTAAGAGAAAATGTTGAATGTCTGTAGTTATACGCTTTAAGTTGAAAAATAAGTGAACTGCTGGAAGGGAAGGTTAACCAAAGAAAATTGTATTGGCAAAATAATACTAAAATTTAATAAATTTAGTAATTATCAACGACTCTGCACAGCCAATATCATAAAATGCTCTCCGTACGTTTGGCATTTTCGCTCTTCCTTTATTTGTTTTATTTCTCTAGGGCATGCTTCTCCTTTTAAACACTATTTTTATATGGAAAATTAAAAAAAAAAAAAAAGTTCACCGTATGTGCAGTCATATCAAAAGTGTGGCGAAATTTAAAGGTCAGGCAAAAGTTTTGCTTTTAATGTCATATTTCATTTAAACTCTATAGAGGAGAATAAAAAAAATTTTATACTTAAAGTTCAAACCACTTTCAATCATATAAAATCTCAAGTCTTTAAAACGAGAATTATGTATATTCTTACAATAACTTTTATTTTCTATGTGCAATCAAAAGCATAGACTATAGTATTACTGAATACTTTAGTTAAAACTTGTTATCAAAAGATAAAAATTATATTTCATTTTTTAATTTTACGACATTGAGTTCATAATTTGTTTTGAACTTGAGTTCATGTCAAGATTGAAAATGAAGCAGCATTCACTTTGTTGGCGAAAAAAAATTCAATTTGCTTAAAAAAAATCTGCTTTCAATGATTTAGTTTTGCGACAAGAAACTCTTCATAATTTAATTGAAAGTTTAGCATGAAAAAGGACACTAATTTAAATACGTGTTTAAAAATACATTTTTTTTTGAGGTGAAGGACAGAAGGGGCCTTGACCTCGTGTTAAATTAACTAAATGAATCTTATTATATAAATATATAAAATATAAATGAATCTTAGCAATAAGAAAATTTAAACAAAAGTAAATTTACTATTGAGGAAAATCTCGTTGGGGAGCTTTTTTAAATTAAAGTAAATTTTAAAGTAAAAAAAAATATTTTTCATTCAGGCTTAAGATCCTAAATATCATCGACAAGTGTCGAATAAAATTTCATTTCATTTTAGCACAAGCATTCCATTTCCTTAAGTTTATATAAATATTTGCTTAGTATCACGTTTTCTAAAACTTACTGCAGGTTTTTCTAAAACGAAACATAAATTTTGGTTCTCGTATTTGCGTTGGAGACAAAAACAAATTTTCATGTAATGTTATTGCATTGAATATATGTATGTATGTAAGTTCAAGGACGAAAAATAGAACGGTTCAACTGGGAAATTTGTCAAAAGCCGAGGCACATATTAAAACATCGTTTGTTTTCATAGACGTGAATAAAATTGGAAAATTGCCAAAATATCCCTTTGAGGGAAATTTTTTTCAACTAGGAAAAGCTTTTTTTTGTACATATCTCTAGTAAAAAATTGTACAATAATGAGGATTAAAATAACAACATTTAGCATTCTAGGTTCCTAGAATAAATTTGTCCTGCCTATATGAGAGCATTGTGGGTGGGAAATTTTCTTAATAGCAAGGGAAATTTTTCATGGTGCAAAGATATATGATTTCATTTTTGTTAAAAATTTCATTTCATTAGTAAAAAAAATTTCACTTGGGGTAGTTTTTTAAAAATTTACAAAAGAAATTTATGCAATGTTTTAAAAATAATTAAGCTATAAAGCATAAAAACGTGTATTTTAATTTACTACAAAACAGTTGGACAGAGAAATTCCTTGAAAGTTAGAAACATTTTTTTAGAATGCAATAAATGAGCTACAATATGGATTTCTTGGCATGAATATGAAAAATTGCAAAATTTCACTACTAGAAAAAATTTCCCCTTAAGAGATATCTTTAAAAATTTTCAAAAACTTTATTTTGATGCACAACCAGGAGAAATTGTGGTTAAAAGTATAAAAACTAGCTCCTTAAAAATTAATGTCTTACATTTGTATTTACCGACATACAGATCTTAATTAAGTTGAAGCATTTGGTTAGGGATATATTTACAAACCAGAGAAATTCTCTTAAAACTAAGAAAACTCTGATAAAACAGCGATTTTTGCTATTAATATAAATCAAATTATAATATTGTGTCAATAAACAAAATTTCCCCTAAAGGGAATTTTTTTTAAACTATAAAAAATTAAGTTGTTAACTGCGCATGGAGAGAAACTTAAAATTAATTAGAATGAAAAGCATGATATCCTGTTTTTTAACTACGTAGACGTTATTAGCCTTACATATCTACTAAAAAGGACTAATTGCCCGGAAAATTTCTTAAAACCAAAGGAAACTACTTTAGATAACATGTTAAACTAACGATTGCTAATTTGAGTCTAAAACTAAAATTTCCCTTTAGGGGAAATTTTTAAAAATTTACAAAAAAAAATATTTTTTTTTCACAAGTGGTAGGAAATCTAAACGTGTTTGAAAAAAGCCAAATTTCAGCTTTCTAACTATTTTTTGCTTTATATATTTATATATCGCCGTAAAATAGCATCAATTGGATAGGGAAATTTTTGGAAAGTTAAGGAAATTTTTTAAAGAATCAGGATAAAGCACTAAGCTTAAAATTTGTGGCATGTGTATAAATAAAATTGCAAAATTGTGCCAATAACAAAAATTTCCCCATGAGGGAAATTTTTAAAAATTTGCAAATTATAGTCAGGGAAATTTTTTAACGATTCAAGAAAATGTGCTTAGCTATGGATTTTTGACATGTGTATAAACACATTTACAAAATTATATTAATAACAAAAATTTCCCTATGAAGGGAATTTTTTAAACTTTACCAAAAAAACAAAATTTATCAATATACATGTAAAAATATTAGCACCCAAAGCATAAAACTTCGCATTTCAGCTTTGTCTGCGATATTTGATTTATTTATTTATATATAATTGTCAAGTAGAATAATTTTACCAGGGAAATTTCTTAAAGAGAAGGGAAATTTTGTTAAGTTTCAATTCAATGAGCTAAACTGCAGATCTATGTAATAAAAACGAATAAAATTTCTTAAATTAAAAAAAAAAAAAAATTGGTTTGCAAAACAAGCCAATGATATGCTGATCTTCCTTTAGCTCTCCAAACTCAAGAAAGAATTCAAATTCTTCGCCCTGTTTACTTTCTAAAACAACTAGTCAGCAACAAATAATCGACATTTTAGCAAAAACTTTTGTAAGACCAACCCAGCACCAAAAAAAAAAAAAAAAATATTACAATAATAATAATACTTAAACTTAAATGCAACAATTGCTGCCATAAACTTATAAGTGTGGCTCTTAAACTGTTCTGCTGTTGTTTAATTTATATTTTTATTCTTTGCTTCTTTTACCACACAAATCAATAAAGAGATAAACGAAAACTTTTCAAGCACCAAATAAATGAAATTTATAACTTCCGTTTAGCATAATAAAACGAACTTGCTTACTCTGCAAAATGTGGCACAAGACATCCAAACGCAACAAATTCTTTTAGCAGGTTTATTGTACATACATACATACTTGCAAAACTGCCAACAAACCTTTTAAAATATTTATTGTTGCTATTGTAGGTTGGTTAGCGAAGCATTTTATTGCCAGTCAGTCTTTGAGATTGAATGACATTTTGTTAACTTCTGCAAGTGCTTTCGTCATTGAAACATTTCGACATTTATTTGGGACAGTTTTTGCATTACCTCTTATCGGTTCTTAATTTTTATGCGCTTGCATTGTAAAAGTTTGTATGCACGACTTCTCACAGAATGTGGGTTGAACAGAGGGAAGAATTGACTAACAAATTGTAATACAGAACAGTGAAGGCAAGGGCCATAGAAAAGGATATTTTAGAAAAGCACCTTATATAAAAAGCAGTTTTCAAATATTTGAAGTGTTCAAACTTTAAAGCTACTTCACAGTAGTCAGGCGAAAAAAAAATTCCCGTAATAATAAATGACGACTGAATATGAGTGCGATAAACATGAACAACCAGTTTATAAAAAGCTACAATTTGATCACAATAAGATCTTTCTCTATACTGAGAAACTGAAATTGAACTAAAGCCCGATAAAGTAATTAACGATTGTCAATCATAAAGGTAAAGTATATAGCCGAAGTTAAGTTGAAAATGGTTTTGAATAGTTTATAAAATTTTTAAATTTAACAAAGGAAGTCTTTGTGGCGAAAAATTACTAAAAGTCTAAGATGGACAAAAAAAAAAACTAGTTTTCAAAACCGCTGTTTTAATTTTTCCTTGTATGTGGCTAGTTTTTCGCACAGAAGCTAAGCGACCAATGTGCATCATACTATTATTTTCCTCTCTCTAATGCAACCTTTCGGGTCCATACAATTTTTTAATATAATATTTTTTATGGTTTCGTTTTTCTACACTTACCTGTTTCCATTCCACTTTGTCGATAGCTTCACTACCAGTTTGTTCAATGGGTGGCCGCAAAATTGAGACATACTAAGACACATGTTACAGCAGCAACCAACCACCAACCAGCAGCCAAAAAGAATTCAAGTCATAAAAGTAAAATAAACAGGAAAAAATTGCAAAAAAGAATAAATATTTTTATACTTTAATAAGCTACTTAACTAAAAGTATGTTTAAGTCCACAACTTGCTTTTGGCGAACGGGATGACAAAACTAAGCATATAAATAGAACATTCCTTTGCAAAAGGTGTATTTAATGGGCAAATGGTGGCAAAAAAAAATGGTATCTATTAAGACCTGAGAAAATTCATGTATTTCAAACTCCCTCATAAGGCCACGGATCTGTTCAACTTTCTAATGCCAAAACATCCATTAACCTTAAAATGCAGTGCAATTAAGCGTAATGGATATTTATAAACTTAAATAACGAGAGAGATTCCAAAATTATGCAAATGAAATTTTACAAATATATTAAACAATTTTGATCGATTTGATTTCAAGTTAGAGTGCATTTACATCTACGCTTTAAACAGGTTAAAAGTTGTTTATCGTGATAAATTAATTTGAGAAACTTGTTTATCCATACAAATTATAAACAAGTTTTTAACTAGTTTTTGAGATAAGTTGGTTGATAATAACCAGTTTTTGCAAATGCAACTCTATTTTTTATGCTTGACATAGAAAAAGAACACATAATAAAAAGGAAAATGAAACGGAAAAAAAATATTAAAAAAAAATTAAATAGTTTCAAAACTTCCACAATTCTTGGTGTTATTGAAATACATAAAATTTAGGCATGAATGATGAAAATAAGAGGTGCTTCCTTATTTTCAACGCTAAGTAATTAATTTTATATTGAATTTTATTCAATCGGAATGAAAAACTCATAAATATTTTTTTTCCTATAAAACTTTCCACATTACAATTTTATTTTTGATATTGAATTTATTGTAAATTGTCAAACAAAATCAAGTAAACTGTCTAAAATGCTAGTGTAAATGGTATAGTTTATGAAACTAGGTTATGCTCACAAACTAGTTTAAGACTTACAAGTGTAAATGTACTATTACACCGGTATTCATAAAAAATAAAACGTTGCTCAAATACATTTTAGAAAAAATTTTATATGAAAAATTTGTCGTAAAATGTGTTTCAACAATGTTTTATTTTTTATAAATACCGGTGTTAATAAATAAAATTAATTGGAAAATTAATTTCCAGAAAATGTTGTGTAGAAATTTTTTATTAAAACTTCTTTCAAACTGATTTTAATTTTGTTTTACTATGACCACCAATTATGCACTTGTCTCAGCTAAAGCTGAGGCTCTAATTGAAGGTAAAAACTTCCACATAAAAATATGTTAAAATATATGTATACAGCTCATATCCATACTGTGTGTGTATCAAAAATACGTATGTATAAAGCAGGGCTGCCCAAAATCTTCTTATGGAAGCGCAAACACCAATACGTATACACTTTATTGACGCACACAAGGAAAAACAGAAATAAACTCAGAACTAAAAATTAATTCTTCACGTGTTTCATACTCACGAAATCATTAAAAAAAAAAAACAAAAAACAACAAAATTTACGCTTGGCACCAATGTGTACCAACAAAGCCTGCGTTCTTATTGCTGTGCATATGAAAGTGTTGTTGCTTTGAACTTGGGGTATGTGTGTATTTCATACAAAGAGTTGTGTATACATATTAGAATGCTCAGCCAATGCTTCGCGCTTTTACAAAAACAAATGCTCACCAAGCGTGGGCACCCCTGGTATAAAGCATAAATATTAATCATACGCACAAGAATCAGCCATACATATTAACTACAGGCAGCCACAATACGCATTACTCATACGCACCGTTCATGCGACTCATTCATATGCTGGATGAGATTGATAAGTTGCGGCTTCTGTAAAATGTTGAAAGTCTCAAGATATATAGTGGTGGCCAAAAAAATAAAACGAAGGGAAACAAATAACGCTTAACGACAAAATTAAAAGAGACATGCCTCTTGAACGAAATAGAGCAGTGTCAAAAACTTAAAAGTGTTTGCTATTTGCTTTTATTCGACCCCCTTTTCAATTTAATATTGAGCTGGAGGTATTTTTTATATACATATGTAGATCAAAAAAAGAAGACGAATTTTTATTACAATATAGTACATCAAAAAAAAAGAGGCAATACAAAAACAAAAGATATAAGTTATAAACTACAATTGATGGCAATACAAAAGAAGAATTATTAAATGTTTATATATACATATGTATGTGTATATATTTTGTATTTTATTCGAATATTTTTATTGATATTTCGCTCTACTAGCTAGCTTATTATTATAGTTCTGAAGAAGCCATCCAACGGAGAGCGTAATATCGAAAAAAATATTCAAATAAAATACAAAATACGTCGAGTAAACCCAAATATCAAATAGTATGCGAATAAAATACAATATACATATATATATATATATATATATATATATATATATATATATATATATATATATATATATATATATATATATATATATGAAAAAGGCCTGCATCTCAATAAAATAATAATATTAAAAGATTAGTGCTTGTATTAAAAAAAATTAAAGTCTTTATTATATGTATGTGTTTTATTTGAAAATTTCCATACAAAAATTTTTTTTAATTTTTATATGAAATAGATATTAATTTTTTTTTTTTTTTTTTTTTTGAATATGAGCGTAAATCATCAGGTCTCATCAAAACTCTAAACTTTGTTTATAATGAAAAGAAAAGCGATATTTTTCTACCCTGCTCATAATGACACCCATAACAATTGATCGGCCTTCGTTGCAGCAAAAGTAATAAAGGATACTCTTTATCATTTTTTTTTAATGAAAACATGACATTTATACTCCAATAAAATAAACTTAAACCGGTTTCCACATTGTACAAGTAAACTGCTTATTCAAGCATTCAAGCAAACTCACAGACACAAATACAAATGATGCAAACCAACAAATTTTCAGTTGAGTTGAGGATGAAAGGAAACAGTTTATTGTGAGATATTAAAATGCACTCAAAAATTTTCAAAATATAATTGTTATAACTGGGGAAAATAAACTAAAACTAAAAGGAAAACTTGATAGTAAATAAAATAATTAATTTAATTATGGAACTAATAAAATAAATATTATAGGATATTTTATATATATACTTTTTTCTGAACAAGCTATCCGAAGGAGAGTGAAATATCAACAAAAATAATTAAATATTTTTAACAAAAAAAAAAAAAAAAGACCTTTAGCTCAAGAAAATAAATATATAAAATATAAAACCAGGGGTCGAAAAAAACCAAATAATAAATCTATTATAGGATATTTCAAACATAGATAGAACATCCTTTTTTTTTCTTTACTCTTTTTATAATTTACAATTGATAATTTTTTATTGTACTTTTAAGTTCAGTTTTACTTCCTCCAAATTGAAAAAGATTTCTTTGTGTTAAAATTATAGTGATCAACGTTATTGAGGAAGACAAGAATGCTAAAGTTGAAGACTGATTAGCTGCAGAGCATATCATAGCTGTTTCATATCCGCCAGCATCATCATCATCAGCGCTCACATGGCTTCAAATCCAGGCCATAACTAATTGCATTCATTCTGTTTTAAGCAGCAGCGATAAGTCATACTGTTTTCGAACTCATTTTAATTTATACATAAAAGGCTGGTTAAGAATCTAGAAAACCAAACCAAACCCAATCTAAATTTTTCTTGAAAAAAATTATTTGATTCCTGAAATGATTTGATATCTGAATATGCCCAAAGCTTTCTACATACATGTGAGAGAAAACTTTAGCAAAACTTCTAACACATCCTGTAGACATGTTGAAAACTAATTTTTAAAGTTTTAACATTATTATAACCTACACATATCTATTAGTAAATAATTGCATAGAACTTAATTACAAGCACAAATAATTTTTTTGTTATAACAATGATAAGCAAAAACAAATACCATAATTACGATTTTACAAACCAACGAATAGTGAAAGACTGAGAAAATGCTGCACGAATAATCAATGAAATAAAAAGGCAAGACACAGTGTTGAAAAATGTAGCAACACATATAAAATAAAAAGGAAAGGGGGGGGGGGGGGAGGCATAGGGTCTTACCAATATCTTTAACTCTCGTTTAATATTTTCTTTCACTAGAGCTAGAGCAAGTCATCATGATTCATTTAGCACTATCACAATATTTTCAAAGTGAGGAAATTTACTTTGAGCAAGTAAGAAATTTATTATGTTGAAAATCAAAAAAATAATAGGAGAACTTGCCTGGGGCAAGTATTTGCTTTCTTTTAATAATATTTTACCAAATTGAATCATAAAAACTTCCATCAGCAGGAGATTTTCTCAGCTTTATTATTGTACTAACTAACAACTGGGACGGGGCAACACAAAACCCAATTGCAGGTATGGGAATACACACAGGAATGGCCACAGTTGAACCTCATTTTAAGCAGGTATTAAGTGGCCTAGAGAGGCACAACTTACTCTTCAAGCAGATTGTTTACGTTAGTGTCGTTTATTTTAATAATTTGCTACAGAAGTACACGAACATTCAAAAGAGTTCTCAAGCTTGTTGGGCAGCAAGAACCTGAAAATACTGGCGGAGGTACTTAAAGGTCATTACATCTGCAACAAGCAGCTACACAGAATGGACCTATCAATTACAGACATGTGCGAATTCTGCGGTCTGGAAGACTACACAATGGAACACTTGATCGCAGACTGCAGGGCACTTGGATGTAGGAGAAGCAGGCTTGTGAATGCCTATACACTGGAAGGAGCTGCTGCATTTCCACACAAGAACTGCAGAACACACAAGAGATCAACTATGGCAGCAGTGCAAATGGCTGAATGGGGCCATATCTCACATATTACACTTGATTTTGCTTCAAACATAATCGATCGGTTGTAGCGTGTAAGCGCTACTGTGCGAAGAGTTAGTTGCTCGTCTCTAGGCCACTTTAGGGGCCGTCTAACAGCATGGTCTGAAGAGTATGTTTTGCTATAAAGTGCCCAAGACATGTGCAAAAAAGCCGTCACTCACGTTTGATTGTGTGCGTAACGTTTATATCATTGCGACAATAAAAATGTCAAAAAATTTTGATTTTTACCTTAAGCAAAGTCGATGGCATGTACGTGTAGCCAAACAACCGCACAATCGCACGTCCCAAATCAAAAGAGTCTTTTCAACATGTCCTGGCCCCTTAAGACGAGAAAGCGCTGTTTGTTGAACAACAGAATATAGCAAACGCTGACGTTGACGCTAAAGGTGGTGCTCATAGTGACGCATGACCTGGTGTCTGTCTCCGTAATTTATTTATTATGTACGAAAGATGACAAGCAGAAAAAAGTTGTAATCTATTTATGCACATTTATTTTGCAAAGCACTACAGAAACTTGAATTTAAATTATTATTAAATAAGTACGTAAATCAAATGTTTTATCAAAAAAACTCCGGCAAAAAATATTAAAATATCTGCCAAAAAAAAAGTTAGTAATGATTTGCTCAATTCTACAAAATGTAAAACAAGCACAAGAAAAACATTTTAAAATTGCACTCAAGCCTGATTAATAATTGTAAATCATATAAATCGACTATAAAGTTTAAATTAATAACAAATAAGTATTTCAATACATTTATATTAAATTACTTTTTCAGGCTTAAGTTCTTTTATTTAATTAAGTATTTTATTTATTTAAAAAAAAAAAAATTTCATTTAAGAAGACTGAACACGATCTGTTTAGAGCGCCCACTCTCAATAGAAATGATAAAAATTTGTAACAATTTACCAAACCCAGAAGTAATTGACAGTCAAACGTTCGCATAAATTCATTTCAAACAAAAATAAATTCCAAAATTTGGCTTGGACCACCCTTTACCTCTAACATGAAGCTCACAATACTGTTTAACTTTTACTTCAAAGAAATTTTCATTGTGTTTATTAAACAAAAATTAAAGCAATAAATAAATCTATGAATAAACAAGGAAAAGTCCTTCAGCATTTTTACATAAATGCCATTGAAGTCACCAATTTTATTTTCTACCAATATTATAAACAAAGGAAAGACAAACAGAACGAAAAAAAGTCACAATATTGAACAGTTTGTCAAACGAAAGAAAACTTTAACCATTCAAGCATAAATTTAAAACAGCAGCTCTGCTGGGTGGGTATGAGTGAGCCAATGTACGAGAGGGGTTTGTAAATTTATTAAATTTTTTTTAATGTAATTGCTTATCAAATTTGGAACTGTAATAAGAATCTAAAAAACTAAAATTTTCAATATTTGGTTTCATTCGAACTCCCGTTTTTTTATTTCATAATAGTATTTCTTTGTGATAAAGGCCATTTGACTATCAGTGAACATTTCACTGGGCTTTCTAATAAAAGGACATTAAACTATGCAAACGAGTTTAAAATCTAAAAAAGAATCAAAAAGAAAAACTGTATGACAAAATGTCGAGAAAGTAATACAAATGAATCAGCTGTTTTAGAGATGTCATTTCAAAGCAAAAGCGATTAAAAATACTCGGTGTTCGTTTAAATTGTTGGTTTTCTGAAGAAAAAAAAGTTTCATTATTAAACATGACGCATTCCGAAATGTGTCATTATTGAGCAAAATAACAAAAATTCGGAGTGACAAAGCTAGTTGTTAATTTAAAAAAAAAATACAACAAACAAAATATTAAATATGACAACGATTTTCTTTAATATGACAAATTGAATCCTTTTTTTTTTAATAAAATCACTTAACAGCACATTTTGTCAGATTTTTCACATTTTTCTTAATTAACTAGAATTTTCAGAAGTTTCAACAAAAAAATTTTTAATATGATTAAATATTTTTTTAATGTTATAAAAATAATATTGACAAACTTTTACAATTAAACTTTTTGCTGAATTTAATCAGAAAGAAGTACTTACATACGTGCATATGTATGTATGTATGTCGTTCATACTTTTTTCCAATTAAATTATAGTCAGTTCAACAATGAACATTGTTAATATTTCAAATAACATATTTTTGCTTTAATTAAACATTTCAACAAAATATGTTGTTGAAAATATTAAGCATTTTCTTGTACACATATTCGTATGCCACCAAACAGCAAACAATTATGCTTAATGTTGTTGTTAATGTCTAGTTCAAACGGTAAATTTTGAAAATGTGTAAAGCAATCATGAAAAGTTGATTTATAACTTCTTTTAATGCACAGTATCCCAAATTTATTTTGTTTTGTAAAAATATTCCTTTTTACTATTTGTTCAATAAATAAAATAGTTTTGACTTATTAAAAATATGGTCAAGTCATCTGATAAGATTTTGCCCATAGCATAATTTCATTAACTGTCGATAAATTGAAGTTTTCAATATTAATTTCATAGCTTAAATTACAGAATAAGAATCAGAAATGTTCAAACAAACCTTTAACAGCAAACATTTCTTTTTTTTTTTTTTTGTTTTGCAACACTTCTACTTTTCTTTGCTGTGTTAAAGGTTTGTTTGAACATTTCTGATTCTCATTTTGTTCATGGGAATTATGGAATAAGTGGTTAAGTTTCAAACAAACTTTTAAGAATTTTTCAAGTCTACTGAGGAGTTGATTAGCACCAACAAAATGTCGTCGGCATATAGACGGCTGAGAAATACAGCAAATATTTTCTGAAAAGGTTCATTTTTGGACCTGAATTAATACATTTCAATTGGCTCTTAAAGCAAATAAATAATTGGGTTGGTTTTTATGTATTCTTTAATTTTCAAATAAATTATAATATGAAAAGTTTTTAAAATTGATTGATTTTTCAATTTAACAACTTCCTCAAAAATATAAATAATAACTACTATTTTCTTCTTTTAAAAGGAGACAAAAAAAATTAATTTAAAAATTTGATTTATTTTCTGTCTAAATAAAAACATTAAAATACTACACAAACGACTTTTTTTCCAATAAGGGAATACATGTCTATATATGTACATATATATGTATGTATGTAAATGGAAAATAACAATTAGTTTTGTCACATTTCAAATTGTGAATGACAAAACTTTTTGTCAAATTTTTTATTAAAATAAAACAAAAAATTTAGTTAATATAACAATCATGCATTGTTGCTTTTTTAATAATGATCAACAACGAATTTTATCAATCATAAGAAGAAAATTAACATTCCTTATTGACAACGAAGTTAGTTGGAAAAAAAAATATTTTAACAACAAAAATTGCTAAAAATATTTCCGGTGTCTGACAAAAAAATTATTAAAAATGTCAAAAAGTTTTGTTAAATAAAATTCAGTTTCTTTTTAACAACATTACAAACCTTTCATGTTTGTATTTACAAAAACCGTTGTAGGTGCTGTTTTAAGCAAATTTTTGTTTTTATTTACAAAAACGATGTTTGTATTTACAAACTATTTTTTTCTGTGAATGTCTTATTTGTCATAAGACATTTAAAAAAAAATAAAAAATATAATTTAAAAAAAAAACATTTTGAAGATGTTCACAAAGACATGAATAAAATGAATAGCAAATTGTTTTCTTCCAGTGTTATTTCGTCACTCTCACCAATACTACTACCATGGGCATCTATGCTTTAGGTCTAAAAAAATAGACCTTAATGCTTTCTGTGTTTTTTCAGCCGTCTATATGCCGCTGACATTTCGTTGCTGCTAAACAACTCAGCAGTAGACTTGAAAAATCTAAAAAGAATGTTTGAAGCCCAACTTCGACAGAAAGCATTAAGGTCTATTTTTTTTTAGACCTAAATTAATGAATAACTTTTATTTATGAATTAGATGGGTTTCACATTTCTTCCTATAATTTTGGTGATATTTCGTTCTCCTTGATAAAAAAAATAAAATATAATTCAACAGCATTTTATTTTATTTTTTTTATCAATACCGGCATAAAGTTGTATAATGCTGATTTGAATAACCTTCTTGCAATCATGTTATTATTGAACAGCCCTTTCAAAAAAGTCCTTTTAAGTATTGCACCCAAAAATTTCATTGAATCTCACTCGCTTAGTAAAGTATATTTAAAATTTTATTGACTACCACCCCAGCAAATATTTACAAGTTTTTATTGAACTCACCTTGCCACGATCAAGACTTTTAATTAAATCCAAATTAGTTGTATCGGATATCCCACCGTGCACCACCAACACACGACTGTTTATAATGGTGCCCAGTGGCAGCCAACGATACACCTCATCTATGAGTTTAAGTAGTTTCGTTGAATTGCGCTAAAGTCAGGAGAGAAAAGAACAACGAAACAAGTCAATAACATTCAGATTAACCACCGCACACAGCAAAGCAATAGAAATGTTAATGAAAGAAGTGAAAACAGTTTCAATTTTAATAAAAATGTTCTGCATGAAAGAGTACATTTTTTGTGTGTTGTTTTTTTTTTCATAATTAATATTCACCTTGTATTTTTGTTGTACTTCACGTATGAAACCGTAACGTGCATTCATAACAGAATCTTCGTGATTGCCACGATTGAGGAAAACACCGTTGGGAAAAGCCAGAAAACAGGCCAAAAGCAATAAAAATACTTCCAAGCCCTTTTTGCCACGATCCACAAAGTCGCCATTGAAAATGTAGGGATTCTCGGAAGAAGGCAGACCATTCTGAAAAGCAAAAATCAAATGTTTGATATAACTATAAGTAAACAGTACCGGACAAACTCTGAGCCCTGCTCAGGATTTAAGAATTAACATTATTTGTATTAGGTTTTCCTTTTTCTTTTAGAGTTTTGGTGCGCCAGCAGATACACAATTAAAGATTTTGTCCGTTTTAGCCGCTTTTCGCCTTTTAAATTTTTAAAAAAGCAAAAAGACTACGTAGATTATTCGACATCTTTTTCTCAGCTGTTTATTTATGGTTTAACTTTATTTCTGCTGCCCTCCATCTGTGCAACTCAACAAGTTAAAAACAAAATTCTGTTCTTACCTCTCTGTAAGCCTAGAGAAAATTCACAATTTGAAAAAAGTGTCTACTTGTTTTTAATAGGCTGTCAGTCGTCCTTTCTTGAACTTTCTTGGTACTTGTTTTAGGCTCAGAGATTAAGACTTACACCCTTATTCACAAAAAATGTGTCAGGCTTATAACGATCTTATTTGCTATATTTGTGTAGAAAATTTGTCAAATTTTACCCGTTGTATCCCTTTTACTTTTTGCTCTTTGTGCCAGCTTGATACAAACGGCAGATATTGAATTATTGAACTTCCGATTCATGTTCTTACACCCGTCTAAGATCTTGTAGCAATATTTATATTTTAAGAATTTCAAAATATTCACCTCTTGTTTTTCGCATACACTGCACTTTTTTCACAATTTCATAATCTATCTTTGGCTTGTACTAATTTTTTCGCCGATTATCGTCGGTCTTGTGTATTTTATACTCTGTTTTAGCGTGTTAAAAATGTTTCGCTCTTTTTTGCACTTTGCTTTCGCTACAATTTTTACCTTTTAAAAATAACTTTAATTTTAAACTTTAATTTCAAAATTAAATTTCGCTTAATTTTGCGATAATCTAGTTTTGTAATTGGCAAATTTTTTTTTGTGGAGTTTCTCAGGCCTTTTGCAATTGCTTGACATTTTTTGCAGAATGCTAAACTTCTATTTATGCGTATTGTATTTGTAAGAATTAGTGCGATTACATTCCTGTACTGTGCAAGTTTTCTGCAGCTGTCTAGAAAATGTTTAAACATTTTAAATTTGTTTGCAGATTTTCACGTTTTTGTATGTGGAGTGAGTGTCTTTTGGAAAAGTATATAGCAAATGTTTCTGCTGCTTTCACAACTGTGTTCATGCGTTTACAATTTACTGTAAGTCTATTCTTGCTTTTTGCAAAATGTTCGCTTATTATCGCGATTTTGTAATGAGTATAGAGTGATTTTTCAACTGTTTTACTTTTCTCTAGAAAATTATATATAAATACATGTGATTTTTTGCCAATTGTGTGACTGTTTTACTTTTGTTAAAAACGATTTTGCATTTTTTTGACAGAAATTTGTTCACAAAAGTGTATAGAAAACAAACAAACAAAAACTATATAAGGACAAAAATAAAACATTTTATTAAAATATATCAATAACAACGCACCCTCCCAAATTAATACTGACTTATAGTAAATTTAATGTCACTGTCTGCTAAATTCTCTGGCGCTGAAAAATTTACGACATTATCGACCCTGAGCTGTACACTCACCTTATAGAACACCACCAGGAGATCATCTAATTTGCCGTGCAAATCACCACAAATTGTTATTTGTTTGGAAATGGCTGTAGAGGCCGTGTTTAAATTTGGCAGAGTGCGAAGTTTTACTGCAGCTTCTCTTAAAATAGCGCCCACATAGCGAGCATGAAGACGATTTGACTGGTAAAACAAAAGAAAAAATAAACATTTGTTATAAAGTTCATATTAAACAGATATTTGGTGAAAAAAGCATGACCACTACATTTGTTCAAGCACCCAAAAACAACAACAACAAAAAAGATTTGACTGGTAAGACAAAAGAAAAAATAAACATTTGTTATAAAGTTCATATCAAACAGATATTTGGTGCAAAAAGCATGACCACTACATTTGTTCAAGCACCCAAAAACAACAACAAAAAAAAGATTTTGGTCACATGGTTTTGAAAATTTTGGTTCAAAATTTTACAAATAAAACATTCTTCATTCCCAAACAAATTTTTATTCGTCCTGGCAAATTCTTTTTTTTTTTTTTTTTTTTTGTGAGATCGAATAATTAGTTGAGTATTTCAAAAATGTTAAGCCGCCTCGATTTATATAGACAAGAAATAGTCGATGTTGATATACCACAACATATCATGAAGTTCTACTATGACCTGGCCAAAAAATTCATTTCCGAGGCGTCCGATTTTCATTTTTTTTTTTTTTTTAATTTTGTGTGGAAGCAGTGGTACAAGGTCAGTGTGTTCGAAAAAAAATTAAAGAGAAAAGATTATTGGGGATCGGTCATACATTTGGCAGCCCTACGAACACCTTGGGCCAAGTTAGTGTCGTGGGCAGACTATTTCATTTTCATAAGGGTTGCTGGGTGCCCGTAGAGGAGTCAAATATTTGTTTTCATCACATCGAGCCGCGACCACGCCTTTTTAGATGGGTTCTAAAAGAAAACTACAAAAAAAAAATGTAAATCGGAACCTCGAAAACTATTTTTTTAAGGTCGTAGTGAAATTTTTTTCCAGCTATTTAAATCCATTGAAAAATTGACGTCACAACATCGAGTACCTTATAAATCGACACCGCCGAATAAAACGTAAATGAAAGTGGCACGGCAAAAGCATTTTTGAACACATCGACCCGGTACTACGTCTTCTTAAAAGCGTTGCCATACAACAACAAAATTAAGAATGGACGCCTCTAAAATGATTTTCTTCATATGCTGTAGTGGAACTTTTTTTCCACATACCAGAATCTATCGAAAAATCAATTACACTACATTGATTGCTAAATTGACCCACCCCCATCAATCTACAGAACATAATTATATATTCACACATACAAACAGCAAGAAAAACAAACATTTTCATTAAAGTTTATTAATTATTAATTTAGGTCCAAAAATTAAGCTTTTCAAAAAATATTTGCTGTCTTTGTCAGCAATATTTTTTAAAAAGGATCATTTTTGGACCTAAATTAATACAATTAAATTGGCTCTTAAAGCAAATAAATAATTAAGTTCATATTTGTTTATTAATTATTATTGTCCGTATAGTATTTCTTATATAATTATTTTGTATTAAGTTTATGGAGCTCAAGTTCTTTCTATACTATTTTTGCGATTGCTATTAATTAAATAAGACAAAGAAAACCTCAAAGACACTTAGCAAGGTGGACAGCTGGCTGTTTCGTAGCCGTCACACTTCTCGTCAGCATCCGTCCGTGAACTCAGTGACTCATGTTTCTAAGGCGATACTCATGCCACTGTGTCCACCCTGCCAAATGCCTTCGATGTTTTCTATGTCTTGTTTAATTAATATCAATCACAAAAATAATACAGAAAGAACTTGAGCCCGATACATTTAAAACGAAATAATTTCGATTATTGTTTAGTATTCAGTTGTTTGTAAATTTATTTTTAAAGTAAAAGTCTCTTATTTCTTGCTTTCTTTGTTCGTTTTTATTTTCCATAATGAAACGTTCATTTTTATTTTTTTATCTGCATGTCATGTTAGTGGTCACGTTTTTTTTCCCCCCGTCAAATATCAGGTGTTGTTAATGTGAACGCGCCTTGAGCACTAAAAAACGAAAACTTACCCTTTTCTTACGAAATAAATCTATTAGAGTATCAATATCTTTTTTAGCTAATGGAAATTTAATTTGTGGTCCCTTGTATCGGGCACCTGAAACACTATCATATTCCTCATGATAATCAGATTCATCGGAATATTTGGAATCATATTGATCTGCAAAGACAAGAAAATTATTTCCAAATAAAAATTAAATAATAACTTGCGTCTCACCTATTGAAGAGGCTCTCGAGTTGGCCAAAGAGCCACCTTTTTGGGCAGCAGCATTTGGAATGTGTGTTAGTAAAGCGTTAAAGAAGTTGTACAGCTGAAAAGAGAGAGAGAGAGAGAGAGAGAATAAATTACATGTTTATTTTACTGATATGGCCCGTTTTTTCATTTTTTTCATTGCTAAAATTATGATTTTGTCATCGACATCTTGTAAGAAAATTTCATACTTTGATATCTCAAATATGAATAAACATGATTTTTGTGTAAACAATAATTTTATAGATTTAATATTTAGTTATTTTGACCCCCTTTTTTTTCTTATATTTTATATATTTATTTGAGCTCAAGGTCTTTTGGAATTTGAATAATTATTTTTGTCAATATTTCGCTCTCCTTCGGATAGCTTCTTCAGGACAATAATAATGAAAAAATGTTTTGATTGGTATGTTTGTTTTTGAAAAAACCAATCAAAACATTTTTCATTATTATTGTCCTGAAGAAGCTATCCGAAGGAGAGCGAAATATTGACAAAAATAATTACTCAAATTTCAAAAGACCTTGAGCTCAAATAAATACATATATAAAATATAACAATAATTTTATATATAAATATTATATATATAAACATTATCTAAATGCGGTTCGCTTTCGCTGCCCTCAAAGCCGACTTCTAACTTCTCTGGTGCCGACTTCTAACGGAGGATGCATTCAACCATATACAAAGGGCTTTAGTTCAGTTTCACTTCCCATAAAATTGTAGGCAGCAACTTTTTTGAAGAAGACAATAAAAATTAATTTGGAGACTTAAGGTATGGTCACACTTAAGCTTTTGTTTGTCTCCATTTTCACCTAAAAATACGGGACCACAACTTTTTTTCTTTACAGTTATTTATGGCAAATACATACATACATATCAATAACTAAATAAACAGTAAAAGGCCGAAAAAAAAATGTAAAAACGTCAAATTTCACAACAGCATATTTTATTGTTTTGTGTTCTTAACGAGTACAAAAAAAATTTGGAACAAATATGTGTTTGTGTTTGCTCTGGCAAAGCTTTTGTAAGACTTGATTTCGTTCCTTGATCAAACAAAACCTTAAAATATATCCTTGTGAAATTTCATGTTCTTATGCTTTTTCCCTCCAATTTTGTGTTTCGTTGATGTTTCTTTATGCGTCCATATGTATAAATATGCATTTTCAGTTATGCAGGGATACACTGTGCTTGGCCAAAACAAGAGAACAGTGGTCGCGTTATTTGACGACTAATATTTGATAGTCTGATCGTATCTTTAGCAGCAGGAGAACAACTTTCTTGTTTTTTTTTTTTAAGTTAAAGCTTAAAATTATGAAACTTATTATGAGATGCCGAGCAGAAAATACTTACGATACAAAATTTACGTTTGTGAAATTACAGTTATTTCTACACGGAGAGATAACAGAGATCTGTTATGGCTACAGTTTCATGTGTAGGGCGAAAAGCTTTAAATTTTATTTTCTCACACATTTTTGGCCACCTCTACGTATTTTTATTTCTCAAGAAAAGTGCAATTTAAAAGCATGTTTTATTCAACTGTTAATAATAAAACAAATGCAGTTTTATTTATTTATTTTATATCTTTCATTTTGTATATCTGCAACAAAACATTCGTTCTCAGTTGTTTTATTACGCTACAAAAAAATTGAATGTGAAAAATTCATGAAATGTCCAAACTGAAGAATACAATTTCATTTTATGTATGTATATATGTATGTACATACGCCAATTTTATTTGAACAGGACCAATTGCGTGTTTTTCAAAGGACCTTTTAAAAAATACAATATTTTTCTCTAAAATATTTTTTAGCCAATGAACTAGAAAAAAAAAAGAACAAATCACGACAGCAAAGCTACAAAAGTGAGCAGGTTTGGAAAAAAAAATCGGCCGATTTTACAATACTAAACAAAAGGACAAGCCAACCATTTTTGTGGCCAATATTAAAAAAAGAAAACTGTTTAGCGAAATGGGAAAAAAGGTAACAATTTTTCCATGAACAACAAGTTTTTTGTACACAAGCTTGTATTTATGACAGGCCATTTATTTAAATAAAATTTTAGAATATTTTTTTTAACTTGATTGTTAAGGTCATTCAAACAAAAAAAAAATAATCAAAAGTACAATAATAATAAGGGGGCTTATATTTTTTTCCATAGTAGCCGCTGCCTTATGAAATTATATTACTTCAGCCAAAATGTTTTGACCTTTAAACATGACATGGCCAAACTTTTATCACCCAATTAGAACTGTTTTTTTTTTTTGGGAGCTTTTTTAAATATTTAATCAGCTAATTGCTGCTGTGTCAACACTTGTGTTTTCCTTAAATTCATTTTATTCAATTTTACTTTGCGCCCCATTACGCTCAACATGCAACACTGCGAAACACAGCTTTGGAGTTTCTTTGGCATTTCAGCACACATACAACACGAGCATGCTGATGCATGGCGCTGCATGTCATGCTTTATAACTTTACAGATTTTTTGTGGATTTAAAAATTTGACCTTTTAATTATGAGCCAAATATTTTCGAACTAATGTGCTTAGTTGATGTTTTTTTTTTTTGTAATTGAAAAATAAATAAAGCAAACTAAAATTAAATTTAGATATAAAGAATTTGGCTACAGCCCAGCAGACGCCTTAAGTAATAGAATAAAAGGAGCCCACACAGAAAAAATGATTTTTTTCATTCAAACACAACATTAGCTGTATCAAGTGAATTTTTGTTCAACAACATTAATAAGATCAGTCACAAATAAATAAATTAAAAGTTGTAATGTCAAACAATAATTTAATACATACACTAAAAATGTTTGTTGGAAAAAGAAATATATTTTCAGGCAAGTGTTTGGTTGAATATATTTGGATGATAATTTTTTCTGTGCAGGGCAGTTTTCATAACTTATGCCGTTATTGTTCCTACACAAAATTGCACTTTTGTTTTGAATTTTCGTTTCCAAAAAATGCCACTTTTAAAATTTTAGTGAAACTAAGTTCAAAAGAAAATGTATAAATAAAAAATAAAAAAAGTTTAATAAAACAATGCCCTTCAAAGTTTCGGTTGTCATACAAAATGAAAAATGTTGCTTTGAGCGGATGTAATGGCTCCTTGTGCATCACTTGTGGATTTTCGGTGAGAGTTTTGCATGTTTAGGTTGAAATGAGGCGTCATCGCTCATTATTATGATTTTGGTCGAAAAATCGTCCACTTCGTCCGTCATAGACACGATTATTCCGCCTTCTTGGCAAATGTATCGCTTCATGGCTTGTTCACTTCTATCCCACAGCTGTCTAGTTTACAAATAAAAAAACAGATCTATCATTGGCCGCCGTTTGTTCTAAACCACCTTTTACAAGCCAGCAATAAATCTGTAAAATAACGAGTTATTCATTTCGTGATTTCAAAAGTATAGAACTGGAATTCGACAGCTGTCAAACTAAGTTGTTAAACCAAATTTTTTATTCTCAGTTGAAAGTGTCACATTGACGAAAATTGATCGCTTTACCTTTTCACACAACGCATAAAAATGATCAAAATATACCACAAAAATGGTGATTCTGCCACAGCCACATATTGTGCTTTAAAAGGAGATTATGGTTTACATATATAATCGTCCAACTGCGCAAGCAATTGGCAAAATTGTGAAGAAATTTGAAGAGACTGGACAAATATTATAAAGCATCGTCGTTCAGCTCGCTGCGCTGCAAATATCGCTGCTGTAAGTGAAAGTGTTGCCGAAGACCGAAGAATGTGTCGATTCTCCGTCGTTCTCAGCAATTAGGATTGTCTTACGGCACATTATGGCGTATTTAGCATTTAGATCTACACCTACATCCATATAAAGTCCAGCTGACCCTTCACAACGTCGTCGATACGTAGAATGGGTGCTTGAAGAACAGACGGTGGACGCCGATTTTTCGAACAAAATTTTCTTCAGCGATGAAGCACATTTCTCACGCGGTGGGTATGTTAATAAACAAAATTGTAGTAATTGGGGTTCTGAGAATCCTCAAGTAATTGTAAAGAGGCCATTGCATTCAGAAAAAGTCTCTGTTTGGTGCACTCTTTGGTCCGAAGGTTTGATTGCACCTTATACTTCTTCGAAATGACGATGGAACGACTGTCACCGTCAATTCGGAGCAGTCTTTTTTTTTTGCCTGCCACTGAAGAATGCGATTTGGAGAACAAGACTTGGTTTCAACAAAACGGTGCCACATGCCACACAACTCGAGCGCATATGGCTTTATTACGTAAGACATTTCCGGGCCGCGTAATTTCTCATCGTAGCGATGTCAACTGGCCACCAAGATCATGCAATTTTTTATTTTTTTTTTTTTTTTTAAACAAACACAAAACTGCGAAGCTATTTGGCTTGTCTGGAGAAACACCCAAAGCCTTCGGCAGGAATCGAACCTGCGACCTCGGGGACTCTAAGTAGGACTCTCTACCAATTCATCCATCGAGGCGCCATTAGACACCACTAGACTGTTTTTGTGGGGCTACGCGTGAGACCGTGCTTATGCAGATAAACCTTTAACTCTTGAGCACTTAAAAATCAACATTCGTCAAGTTAGGGCTGAGATACCGCCCAATATGTGTCAAAAAGTGGTCGAAAATTACCTCAAAAGAATCAATGCTGGCAACACTTCGCCTGGTGGTCATTTAAATGATATAGTGTTTCATACATAATGTCAACGTTAAAACTTTATAATAAAAAAGAAATATCATGAAAAAAATATTTTATATGTTTGTTTTAATTATGTTTACTTTTGAAACCCCAAAATGGATAACCCGTTATTTTGGAAATTTGTTAATGTTTTTCATATAAATTCTGGTGTGTGAGGACCAAAAAATTTGTTTATACCTAATTTTTATAAAACGCAGACATTAAAGCTTTATGTGATCATGTTAAAAAGAGATTGATTGGGTCAATTTGTGAAACCTTTTGAAAACGACTTTGGTCGTTTTTCGGCAAATGACAAGAGATGGCTGCCAAGCACTGTTTCACATTTCAGAGTCTAACCAGTTCTATATTTAATGCTCAGCAGTCATAACATTTCATGCATTTTAATGGAAAATAAACGTCTTTTTCAAAAACACACAAAACCCTGCAAAACCACCGACCTTTAGATTTTATTTTCAAATAATTTTTCCTTAAGACATTTGTTAATATATTGACTATTGAAGCGCTAAAAGTGTTTACCCAGCAATGGCAGCTTATTTTTTGTATTTGTTTTTGCTCACACAAATAAATGTGGGAAAAAAAAAAGAATAATAAAAGGTATGAAAAAAAAACATTGTAAGCAAGAAAGTATTTACCTCCACTTGATCCTGTTCACCCGCGTACTCCAGATTGGTAAATATGGACCAGGTGTAGCGTCTGCGAATTTCCATGCGTGCATTGTGGCGTCGATACCAGCGTTGGATGAGCAAAGCCGCCTTCATGGCTGGAAAGAAGACAGCGAGAAATGAGAAGAGCATATAATGTACTAAAGGTATTATTAAAAACAAAATGTAAACTAATTATAATTTTCCCTGCTCCAAATACACCTTAAAACCTTGTTTCTTTTGGAGCAAAAACACAGCATTTGCAGTTTTGTGATGCCTAAATATCTAAATTAATAAAATGAAAAAGCCAAAGAGCTTAAAGAGCTCTGGTTATGGGTTAAATAAAGAATTTATAAAAATTATCCTTTTTTGTAGACCTGTTTATTTTTAATTCATGGAAATTTAATATTATCGTGATACTTGTATTGCAACAACGCATTTATCCTCAGGACAAAAAGCAAAGCAAATTGTTGGAATTTCATTTTCAAGCAGACATGCTTAAAGAGATTAATATCAGTCGGTAAAAAACAGCAGCTGGGGAAAAATTGAAGGCAGACGCAACGTAATTCAAATAATAAAGCCAATTATTTTTATCCAGACTGTTGTTTAGGATATTTTCTTTTTTTTTTAACGGAAACCTCAGTCATTAAGTTAGACAATTGAATTTGTTAGTTGTTTGTTTTAGCATTTTACAATGACAGCGCATCAGCGAATAACAATGTAGAAAGATATTTTTTAAAGTTCCATTTTTTGCTTTAGCTACATGAGTTAAAAATACATATATCATCCCAAAGAACTTTAGTATCATTGTATAAAACTGAGCTAAAAATTAACAAGAAATGATTAAACTTTAAGTGGTTGAAATTAATTTTTTGGACAAAAATAATTTTACTTATGACGTTATTGAAAATTAAGTCAATACACACAGAAAAAATGTGCACCTGAAAAGCAACATATTATTATTATTATTGAAATATTCGGTTTAATATATTGTTGTAGTAGAGAACCATAATAAAGTTGTAAACACTCAAAATATGTAGCTGCAACCATATTGTATGGTGGTCTTAACGATACTATATAGTATCGTTACCCAGAACATAACATTGTTGCCGCAACCATAATCAAACATGTTTTTTCAATTACCTCAAAGCTGCAATTCTAAAAGCTAAAACCAAATCATACCAAGAAATTGTATAAAACTAAACTAAAACTTAACAGGAAATGATTAAGCTTTTAGTTGTTAAAATTAATTTTTTAGCCTGAAAATAATTTTACTTAAGACTTTATTAAAACTTTACACCGGTATTCATAAAAAATTAAATATTGTGTAATGACCAAGTGGTCCACACTATTTCTAGTGTCGTATTTTATAAATTTATTTTTGTAAAATACTTTCAATAAATAAATAAATAAATAAACATTGTTGAAACACAACCGGTGTTAGTCAATACACGCAGAAAAAAATATGCATGTGAAAAAGAACATATTACTGTTGAAATATTCGGTTGAATGTATTGCTGTTGTATAAAATCTGTGTATGCAGCATGGTTGTAAGCAACTGAATAATGACAATCAGTCACAACCATATTATATAGTTGCCGTAACAACACTCTGTGGCTGCCTAAAACTTGTTGTATGGCATAACACTGTTGCCGCACCCATAATGAAACATGTGTTTTCTTTACGTGTATTTTCCATTATGAAATCTAAAACAATTTTTTTTATAAGTAAAACAAATACTTTTAATGCATTTTCATTTAATTTCATTTATTTTTTTTATCATAATTGAGACTGAAAAATTTTAACTCATTTAAAGAGTGAAAGTCAAACATTTATTTTGCTGCTCAAAAAACTTATAAATGAATATTTATTCCAATTAATTTAGATTGCATTTAACTATTGTTAAGATATTTAAATGAAACTTTATGTTTTTCTGCAGATTATGTTCAGATTATGTTCGTTCAATTTAATAACATTTTTTATACTTTTTCCATTCATTAAAATGAAACTGATGCGCTCGTAAAAGCCACACACAGTTTTACTTTTTTTGCAGCAACTAAAACCAGGTATCTAGAAAAACTGCAGTTTGGCAAAATCATAAAATTAAATAACTCTTCGTTAGCTTAATTTTTTGTTTGGCAAAAATTACAAACAGTTGTCCCCCAGTGGAAGGGGGGCTAAAAATCATTTCTTATTGTATTTTTATTCCAAGTAAATTTAGAGATATGTATGTATATCCGTCTTTATATCCCTTTAAAGATGAACATTAAAATTTGATGTATTTGAAAATTTATTTTGTAAGCAATTATTTTTTATTTTTTAAACAAAAAAATAAATTCAAAAAATCTATAATTCTTTCGCAGCATAGTACAGATGCTGTAGTGTTATTATTTTCAATATTTGCCTAGGTACAAAAGCCTCAAGTTAAGGGATATGAAAAACCCAGTTGTCCCCCAGCTGAAAAATTCCCGAAAATTATTTTTCTTCTTTCATTTAGAAAATATTAGTTCCAACAAGAGCTGAAACAAATATAAATTGATCTAATTTCTTACATTATAGTAGCAATTTGGATGCAGCTGGCTGTGTCCCAGTGAAAGAAGTCTTAATTAAGTTTCTTTTCTTATAAAAAAATAAATATTCCAAAAAACCTTGAAAAAACTTTTTTGTTTTTCAAAAAACTAACTTTTTCTTTAAAAATTAACATGAGATCTTATTTCTTTTAGAGCAGAAAAATTTTACTGTTTTAAAATTGACTGTTAAAAAAATGGTTTACAGCATTTGCACTTTATGTGTTAAGTATTACAAATGCTGTAGTATAACATGTTTGAAATACTAGCACGACATTTTCAACATATTAGAGTAGCGATCATAACACAGCTAGTTGTCACCCAGCTACAAAAATCTTGAAATTTTTTTCTTTTTCTCATTAAAAAAATATTTGTTCCAACATTTGCTTACAACAATAAATACACCTCATTTCTTACATTAGAGTAGCGACCATGCCGCATGCAATTGTCCCCAGCTGCAAAATTTTTCAAAATTATATTTCTTCTATTATTCGTCCTAGCGAGATTTTGGCAAATAAAATTTCCACATTTTTACTTTAAAGTAGCGATCGGGCCACATTTAGTGGTCCCCCAGCTGCAAAAGCCTTAAAAATATTTTTTTTCTTTTATTTCTTATTCAAGAAATAACAAAAACTTGAACAAATTTTGTATCGTAGTCGAACGTTATGATTAACTTTTGCTAATTACTTTATTGGGTTGTAGTTCGATTTGACTTCCTCAGAAGTAGCAAAAAATTTTTTGTGGAAGTGAAAAAGTTTGATAAAGTAATTAAAAATAGTGGTCACTTTTTTTTTTTTTTTTTTTTTTTGGAAAACAGGCGACAATTTGGTCAACTGGGCAACAGTTAAAAAAATTAGAGCCTCAAGCATATTTTTTACTATCTACGCCAGCCATGGAACCATGGAAATGAATGGTTTAGGCCAGAAAAAAGCTTGAAACACTAAATTTAGGTGGCCCTGTAATGAGAACAAAATAACTCAATTCGATTCCACTGCGCTGCGCTGCAGCAATAAAAAACACTCGCCCAAATATTCCTAACCAAAAAAAAGATCAGTCTTAAACAAACTTATACCGATTTTTGTCTGCTTATCTAGCGATATTTGAATGCAGCCATCGATATACTTTGTCCCTCCCTATTTCATATTGACCTAAAAAAATAATATTATATTTAATGTGCTTTCTGAAATAAAAGCCATAGCAATTACGACCCCTGATAGTAATATCACCTTTTAGCCAGAAGTTTTTTGTTTAACAAAGAGCTCAATTCCAGCATGTTTGTGGTTGTCATGTTATTTAATAATAAATTGAAGCATTTTTCTTTATATTGTAGTTGTTATTATAGTGTCTTTTTATAGCAATTAATAAATCATAACAGAAAAAAAATATACTTGTGTTTGTGTGTCACAAGTAATCAACCAGCAAGTCCGGAGAAGTAATTTATTCAGTTGGCATTTTGAAGTAATTAATCTAATAAGCTAAATAACACCCCCAAACTACATGCATATAAAAGGGGTAATAAGTATTAAGAACATGTCAAGCTATTGTTATTATTTTTCTTTCACTATTAATAGAGTATATTGAAGTAGTTATGCAGCTACATATGTATGTGAAAGACTAGTTTGGAGTTGTTACTTAAAATACCATGACTACATGATATACAAATTAAGACCTCATTAGTTGTTATTTTGGGTGGCCCTTCGCTGTTTCCTTGCTATTCTTGCTGATAGTCCATAGATAAATACGTTAAAGGTTTGATAAGTTTGTACTATTTCTATTCTCAGTACTTCTATGCTTAAACTGATTCACAAATCTATGAGCTAGTGTAGAGAGAAAATCGCTATCTTTTAAGTATTCCACCAAACAATTTTTAGTATTCATAAATCTAATTACTTTATGGGGTGTTTATTCGACTTTATTTCTTCAGAATTGAGAACGAGTTTTTTGTGGAGAAATTTCAGTGATAAACATTTTTTAAAGAAGACCAGAAAAGTAAAGTTAAAGACTTATTAACATGCCTTGGCTGTTACACATCCACCACGATGATCATTTGCACTCAAATATTAGTTAAAAAAGATGTTACAGAAATAAAGAAAAAAATAATTAATTCAAACAAGTAAAAGACTGACGTGTACAGCAAGTGCTCAGTACTACCATATCATTATACTACAAAGTCCATTATATATATATATATATATATATATATATATATATATATATATATATATATATATATATATATATATATATGTATATATATATATATATATGTATATATATATATATATATATATATATATATATATATATATATATATATATATATATATATATATATATATATATATATATATATATATATATATATATATATATATATATATATATATATATATATATATATATATATATATATATATATATATATATATATATATATATATATATATATATATATATATATATATATATATATATATATATATATATATATATAGCGATATTTGTATGCATATATTTGAATGAATATATGAATATATATATATATATATATATATATATATATATATATATATATATATATATATATATATATATATAGGTGTGTGTGTGTGTGTGAAGATAACTATGCCGAGTTAAATATGTTTACGTAACGACATATTTAAGTGTGAAGTTAAATATGTTTTTCGTAAGCGAACATTGTACCAATATGTTTATCTGTGAAAGTAAAAATGTCCATAAATATATATACATACATAAGTAACTTGTTATAAAATAAAAGAATATTTAAAAATGTTAATAAAAATAAATAAATTTTAAAATTGAAATTTTTTGTAACAGCGGCACCTTAAAAAATCGATTGTCTCTGAAAGAATTTGGACATATGTATATGGGCACATTTCTTGAGTGTAACTCAACTGGACCACATGGAAGCGGAAGCCAAGGATGTGGTCTATAAGTGCCGTTTCTCAATTGTATTTGAAAAATTTTCAAAAAATTTTTTTAATTTTGACTAAATGAAAAATGATGTTGGAAAGAATTTGGACATATATGGGCACATCTCTTGAGTGTAACTCAACTGGACCACATGGAAGCAGCAGCCAAGGATGTGGTCTATTTAAAGGTATAAGTGAGTGCCGTTTCTCAATTGTATTTGAAATTTCTTATTGTAGCGACCAATCAACTATATGTCCAGTAAAAATTTCCAGTCTCTATCTCTTGCGGTTCAAAAGTTACAGCTAGTTTGCAAACGAAAGGGTGCCCCCGTGTGTAGACAAACCTTTAAGTTTTTAGTTTTTGTTATTTTTGGTATTCGTAAAGGTGTAAAGCCCTGGCAACTGCATATTATGTGCAAATTCTTACAATTCAAAACTTACAGCTAATTTCAAATTTTTGTATGAGAGCACCCTTTAGTTTTTAACTTTTTGTTGTTTTTCAGGCACAAATTTCAAGTCTGTATCTTAAATGATTCTAAAGTTACAGCTAACTTTCACAGTTTCTTGCATGAGTGTCCCCTTTAGCTTTTACCTTTTTCAATAAGATTAAATTTAGACAGTCAGTAACGAAGAGCGCTGCTGCTTAAAACAGTCATGGCCTGGGTTCGAAGCAAATTTGAGTGCTGATGAGCGACGTGGTGGTCGTGAAACAGCCATGGTCTCTACCCTGGCCAGTAAATCTTCAACTTTACTTTTCTTTCTTGTCTTCCTTAAAAATGTTGATCAACTCAATTTCATCATAGAAAAAGCTTTCTCAATTTTGAGGAAGTACGATTCGAACTGAAGCCTGATAAAATTATTAACAATTGTAGTTCGGCCATAAAATTAATATTATAGTTTTAAGTTCACCTTCAAATAGAATATTTTTTTTATTGTCATGAGTGTTGGTTTTAAAGTCTCCATATAAATTACGGCTCTGTTCACAATGTGTGATTAAAAATTAACGTGGACTTTAACGGCAAAACGGCCATACAAAAGTTCTCGTTGAACTAAACGTTAAGTCTTAATCATACACCGTGAACATTTCCGTTAATATAAAATCTTCCATTTCAAAACTTTGTACATACTTTTGAGGGGATCTAGGGATTTCTCTTCCTTTGGCTGCAAACAACCCATCATTTTGAAATTATTTTTCAATTTATGCAATAAAGTTTGTTGATGTTTCGACGAATCCATTCAGAAAACGTGAATCAGACTGACACGTAGACAACGCTAAAGCAACAAATTTGTTTTCACTCTTGTGTATGTTTCGGAGCACCAGAGAAGCACCGAAATGCGACCAATTCTTTTTTTTTTTTTTTTTTTTTGTGTCTTTTCTACCGTAACACTTGGAAATTGTCACGTGTTTGTTGCTACTGAGACATGTCCCTCACTATGGATCACTTTTGCCAGGCAATAATTTACTTCTTTATTTTTTTTTTTTTTTTTTTTTGTTGCTATTATTTATGATTGTATGTGTTTATCTGTTTTGCACAAAGAGAAAAAAATAATAATTTCATTGTAATGCCCAATTACAATTGTGAGGGAAAATTTTTCCCTCACAATCACGTTCAATAGTTTTCTATTTTTTTGTTTTTTTTTTTTTTTGTTTTGTTATTTTACTACTTTTGGATGCGATTTTTGCGTGTTATTTAACATAAACTTTTTAGTTTTTGATTTGAGGAAGAATTTTCTTTATTAAAGAAAGATTTCGAGAAATCTTTTTTTTATTAAAGCGTTGATAATAAATATAATATAAATAACAAAATCTGAGTTTTAATTATTTACAATCTTGTCTGCTTAAGGATATGATTTTTTATTTGATATTTCACATTTTTATATTATTTGTATTAGTGCTTGAAAAAAGTATATGTACAAGGTGGGCCAAAAGAAATCACCCGACTAGTTTTGATTGAGCTGAGACGTTGAATCTGATGTTTTTTTTTTCTTTATTAATGTAATGTTTGTTGTTGTTTAAGCTAATGGTAGCAAAAAAAAAACATGTCATAACCCTTTAAGAGAATTTTTTTTAACCCATTTTTATTACACCTGTCAGCAAAGTACCAATAAGTAAACGGATGTACTTAATTGGAGTTGTAATTAGCTTAAATCAATACTTAAGATAATTTAAAGTGTAGATTTTCAAAAAGTAGTTTGTTTTTATATATTATTTCTTCAATTCAATTCTATAGAAATTTGTCTTGGCAAACAGGCTTTATGTCATAAATAATTCAGATTTTCTTTATAGTTTTATCTTTTAAGAGCATACCCACTGCTCTTTGCTGTTTTAAAAAATAATTTATTTTGTAATTTTTTTTTTTTTGTATTAAGTAAACAACTAGCAGTTTCGAAGCCGCCTTACTTCTCGTCAGCACCCGTCCTTGCTTGCACTCAGGGGCTCACTTATACCTTCCAGCTGTCTAAGTAATTTATTTTGTTTTGTTTTGAGACATTTATTTTGAAATGAATTTTGTATGAATATTTTATTTCCTAAATTTAATCTTAATCAGCCCAATCATGAATGATAATTCCGTGAGAGTTTTTTCTCTTTTTCCATTCCTCTTATTATGTTGATAAATTCCTTAGGAAATTTTTTTTTAACCTTTCCTGTTTTAGGCACATCGAAGGGGAAAAATAGACGGCGGAGGAAAAAATAGGAATTTTAAAAACATTTGTTTTGTTTTTTCCTATAAAAAATTTCGATATTACCAACTTTTATTTTTTTTGTTTCTCAGGTAATTTATGATTGGAGGAATTTTTTCTCGAGAAACGTATTTTCCTTAGTAATAAAATTCCTTGAGAATATTCATGATTGGGCTGAATATTTTTTTCCTTTAGTTTTGTAAAGTAAGGCTTGCTAATAAAACCAATTGGACAAAATTCTTTCCTACATTGAAGTTTTGTTTGAACATAAGTTTTTCAATTCTCATTCTGTTTCTAAAAATAAAGGCATATGAAGTAAAACCTTAAATGTATGTTCAAGGTGTTTAGAGTCTATTGGCGAATTAAGAGGCATTAAGGAAAAGCCTTACAGAAAATAATTTAAAGAAATCTTAGTAGAGCTGAATTGTTTTTAAATCAATTTAAATATTTTAATTTATAAAGAACCTAAATAAAGCCCAATATTCTTTTCTTATTTTTGTTTGAGTAAATTTTACTTTATTTCCACAAACTGAAATCTTTTTTCTTCTCTTCTTATTTTTAGCAACCTTTTTTATTTAATTTGTTTTTGGATTTTTTTTTGTGATTCTATGTTTTATTTATTTTTTTTTCTTAGTCACTTGGCTTTATATTATATTTATTTTGAATTTATTTAAACACATTTTTTTTTGTTCTTTTTCTAGTTGTCAACTTGTTGTATATGTTTTTTTTTCTGTTAATTTCGCATGTGTCTCAAAAGACACAACCACTTTTTACCGCATTGAATTCTCAACTAATTTTTTGTTAAATACTTTTCAAATACACCTCCTTTTTATTTCACATATTTTTTTTTGTTTGTTTTTTAATTTGTGGTCATTAGACTTCATTTAACAAGTGTTTATTTTATATACCACATACGATATGTATAAATAATTAAAGAAATACTAGCAGTGTTAAAAAATTGAAAAGAGGCCGGCAGTGGTGTTAAAAAAATTATTTTGAATAATATTTTAAGCACAAGCCAGCAATTCATATACTCAATAAAGAAATTGTCAACAGAAAATCTCTGCTGATTCACTATGGACAAAGTCACCACTGCTACTGACAAACTGTATCCTTACTTTATTATTATTAATATTATTTATTACTATTAATATTATTTTCCAGCGGCTTGCTGGTAGCGCAAATTAGTAGAAATCGTCACGAAAGCGTGAGAGCTGTTTATATGTATTGGTGTATCTGTCGACAAACGATTGTGTAGCAGCGGAGACACCTACCAATAAATATTAATTAGTTGTGAAAACGGACACTATCAGTTGATGGATGTCGCTAAAGTAAAGTATGTCACAACAAAAAACAGCAATATTGAAAAATGTTCTTTGTTTTGTAGCAGATTGACAAAAAAATACTGCATGTGTCAAAAGCAAAAAATAAAACATTCCAAAAATTTAAAAATTTCAAAAACAACACAAAATAAAACATACAGATTTCACCTTGTATTGCATTCGAAGATGACGAAAAAACGTTAGGAACTTCGTTCCTAACGGGGATCCCCCGACCGCATTTCTTTTTGTTTTCATACTTGACTTCACTAAGCGCTGAAAATTTTATAGAGACCTGACAAATAATCAGGAATTATGTGATAAAGGGGCCATGACGCTTCCAACAAATTTGGCAGTTAACAAATGCTATTTTTGTATGTGGCATAGTGTTATTAATAATTTGAAAATACTCAAATCGTTAATCAAATCAACGATAAAATTAATTTTAACACAATTTAATCACTTTTTCACGAAGTATTGTTTGCCTTTATGCAAGTTCGATGCACTGTATAGATTTTCTGTTGTTTCATTTCAGTCAAACAATTTCAACTCACATGTACACACACACACACACACGCTTATGTGTGTGTAACTTATGAGTATTGTATACAATAGGTCACTGCCAAACTCATAAAAAATAGGGGTCGCTGTATTCTATTAGATACCAAAAAGAAAAAAAATGAGAAAAAAAGTGCACCTGCACTTGTACGAACATGATACACACACACGCACACACACACACACCTCCTGTACACAGTCACACAGAGAAGAATGTTTACCACTTTAAGCAGGCTGTTTGTAAGTGAACTGTGCTGCGGCATGTTCAGTTACAACACCTGATGCGAACACATACACTGCAAACCAAAACACAGCAGGTTGCAGTTGTTTTTTTCCCTTCTTCTAAACAGAAAAGTGTTATTTAGTGGTTGGCTTTCATTTTGTTTTGTTTTTTTTTTTTTTGTTTTTATGTTGTCCTAAAACATTACGTATCCATTTCCACCTGAAAGGCTGAATAAAATTCACCTTTCTTGCATAATTTTTTTTTTGTCTTGTTTTTTTTTTTAAGTTTATTTTTAGATAAACAATTTTTTTTTAAATTTTTTTGACATTTCAAGTACTTGGTATTAGAAATATTTTTCAGAACCTTGAAAGAATATGCCTGTATACAGGTCTGTTCTGAAAATCGTCATGATTTTGAAATCACATCGCTTCAAAACTGGACTTTATGCTTATTTTTTGTGATTTTTCTAATGTGCTTGAGTCGACAGTCTCCATGGCAAATAAACTGGGAAATAATTATGTTCTCAGCTATGAAGTTCTATTTCCAATACCTAATGTTTGCCTGTGGACTGCAAGAACATTTCTTTGCAAATATATTGCTAAATAGTTATAGAAGTTTATTTTCAGGAAATTATGTTGAACATAAACTATCAAATTTTGTTGCTGATTTCGGTGCTGCTTATTCATTGTGAGAATTAAAAGATGGGTTCTAATAAGTATTCTAATTAAATAAATTAAAGTGTTTAGAGCAAATAAATTTCTAAAAATAAAAACTGGTGAAAATTAAAAAGAATTATAAGCTAGAGGAGCTTAAAATTTCGTATAGCCACTCGCACTGAATATTTTTTATTCAGGTCCAATACGCGATACGTGTTCTATACCCCAAAACATAAGCCTAAGAGCATATTTTTCATATTATTCTAACGTCTTTATTGCTCATGTTCGGAAATAATTATTGCACGTGCAGCCGCGCAGTTGAAATTTTTGTTCCAGGCTTTCAATTATAATACAGAATTTTGTGCTGTTGATGTAATGCTAATTTAGAGGTGATGTAAAAGTGAATGAATGATGCAGAACAGGCTCCATTTTTTATTTCTCAAAACAAGGAAAAGTTATTTGTGGAGAGCGGTCCACTCATTTCTTATTGTTGCTTGAAATAAAGAAAATCTATTCGAAATATTTCGAAAATAAAACATTGAACTGAAAAGTCGAAGTCTTTTAATTCGGAAAATTCTTTGAAGTCTTGGTCCTGTAAAAAAGCTTACAGGAAAATAAGCATTATTATTGTACCAAAATAATCCATAGAAAAAATGTCTTGTAGTCGAAAAGTTGAGTATTAATAATGGTACTGATGGCTGAGAACAAAGCAAAAGTTCCCTGATCTAAAAATGTGTTTTTTGTTATCCAGGGTTGTAATTAGTTTTTTGGCGAGGTGTTTTTTTTTTTTTTTTGATATATAACAACAAAAAAACTCTTTTACTATCCATGGAAACATAAAATTATTTTTAAATTTAGCATTAATTAACATTAGAAAGAATTTTCTGATTAAAAAAATGCAAATTTGTGCAAATTAAAAAAAAAGAATGTCCAACAATTTATGCTCAGCAATGTCAAAGAAAATATTCAACCTTTTTTCTCTATAAATTTTGTACATATTAATTGATTTTAAAAGCATCAAAGCATGAAGTACTGTTTAAAACCTGAACCTTATTTTTTTAAAAACTTAACAGGTAGTCCGGTCATAATGTACGACATTCATTTTGAGCCGCTTCCTAAGGCATGTGTGTGTGTGTAGATAAATATGCCTTGGTTAAATATGTTGGACGTAATGAAATAACGTAACCGCATATTTAAGTGTGAAGTTAAATATGTTTTGCGTAAGCGAACATTGTTACCATGTTCAAGTGCGAAAGTAAATATGTACATAAGTATTCATATGTATGTAACTTATAATAAAATAAAAGATTATTTAAAAATATAAATAAAATTCTTTAAAATTGTGAAAATTAAAAAAAAAATTGAAACAATGCCACCGTGCAAAATCGATGAACTTCATCGACTGGACCACATGCAAACGGAAGCCAAGAATATGATATATTTGATGGCCCAAGTGCCATTTCTCAATAGTATTTGAGAATTTTTTAAAAAATTTTCCAAGTTTTGACTAAGTGAAAATTCGATGATCTTCCAAAGAATTTGGGCATAAATAAGCACTGTGCTTGGGTGTAATTCAGCTGGACCACATGCACACGGAAGCCAAGAAGATGATCTATTTGATGCTCTAAGTGCCATTTCTCAATAATATTTGGGAATTTTAAAAAAAAAATCCAAGTTTTGACAATTAATGAAAAATCGATGATCTTCCAAAGAATTCGTAAATAAATGGGCACAGTTTTTGGGTGTAACTCAACTGGACCACATGCCAGAGGTAGTCAGAAATGTGGTAAACTTAGTGGTGTAACTGCCATTTCTCAACTGTATATGAGAATTTTTTTTTTTAATTTTTTTTTAAGTTTTGACTAACTGAAAAATCGATGATCTTCGAAAGAATTCCGACATAAACAAGCACAGTTTTTGGGTGTAACTCAACTGGACCACATTGCAAAAGGAAGCCAGGAAGGTGATCTTTTAATGATCTAAGTGCCACATCTCAATAATATTTGGGAATTTTTTAAAAAATTTTTGAAAGTTTTGAATAACTAAAAAATCGATGATCTGCGAAAGAATTTGGACATATAAAGGCATTTGATCACATCTAACTAGAATGAAAGTCGATAAAATGTAACATTTCATTGAAATAGCAGAAAAGCCTTCCTAACGAATCATTCGTTGCAAAGTTAATAGGCTAAACGATTTATATTTTGTATTCCTTGTTGTACAATGCTTAATCAACTTAATGTTTAATCAAAACTTTGTTATACACTGTGTTTATTTTATTTGTTTTTTTTTATTTATGCACATAAATTTTGAGCATTATTTAAGAGTAATAATATTTCATGCATATTTAATTTACTTATGTACATGGGCGCCATTTATGTGTGTCACTTTTAATTATGCTGCTTCTTGTTTGTTGTTTCTAATTAAACCCCGGTTGTAAATTAATTTATTGTTTTCGTTTAACAAATAACTTCTATAAACATAATAATAAAGTATAAATTGCTAACAAAGAGTTTAACAAATATCCTTGGGGAGTTACCGTATACATTTATGGAAAATTAATACATATTGTACACTGAAAAAAATTAACTGAAAACTGAAGGGGTGAAGTTTAGAAAATTAATGGGCATATTTATGAGAATTAACTTTAAATCAGTTTTAATTTAACTAAAATAATTTTTTTTTTTAATTTTTTTTTAAGTTTTGACTAACTGAAAAATCGATGATCTTCGAAAGAATTCCGACATAAACAAGCACAGTTTTTGGGTGTAACTCAACTGGACCACATTGCAAAAGGAAGCCAGGAAGGTGATCTTTTAATGATCTAAGTGCCACATCTCAATAATATTTGGGAATTTTTTAAAAAATTTTTGAAAGTTTTGAATAACTAAAAAATCGATGATCTGCGAAAGAATTTGGACATATACAGGCATTTGATCACATCTAACTAGAATGAAAGTCGATAAAATGTAACATTTCATTGAAATAGCAGAAAAGCCTTCCTAACGAATCATTCGTTGCAAAGTTAATAGGCTAAACGATTTATATTTTGTATTCCTTGTTGTACAATGCTTAATCAACTTAATGTTTAATCAAAACTTTGTTATACACTGTGTTTATTTTATTTGTTTTTTTTTATTTATGCACATAAATTTTGAGCATTATTTAAGAGTAATAATATTTCATGCATATTTAATTTACTTATGTACATGGGCGCCATTTATGTGTGTCACTTTTAATTATGCTGCTTCTTGTTTGTTGTTTCTAATTAAACCCCGGTTGTAAATTAATTTATTGTTTTCGTTTAACAAATAACTTCTATAAACATAATAATAAAGTATAAATTGCTAACAAAGAGTTTAACAAATATCCTTGGGGAGTTACCGTATACATTTATGGAAAATTAATACATATTGTACACTGAAAAAAATTAACTGAAAACTGAAGGGGTGAAGTTTAGAAAATTAATGGGCATATTTATGAGAATTAACTTTAAATCAGTTTTAATTTAACTAAAATAATTTTTTTTTTTAATTTTTTTTTAAGTTTTGACTAACTGAAAAATCGATGATCTTCGAAAGAATTCCGACATAAACAAGCACAGTTTTTGGGTGTAACTCAACTGGACCACATTGCAAAAGGAAGCCAGGAAGGTGATCTTTTAATGATCTAAGTGCCACATCTCAATAATATTTGGGAATTTTTTAAAAAATTTTTGAAAGTTTTGAATAACTAAAAAATCGATGATCTGCGAAAGAATTTGGACATATACAGGCATTTGATCACATCTAACTAGAATGAAAGTCGATAAAATGTAACATTTCATTGAAATAGCAGAAAAGCCTTCCTAACGAATCATTCGTTGCAAAGTTAATAGGCTAAACGATTTATATTTTGTATTCCTTGTTGTACAATGCTTAATCAACTTAATGTTTAATCAAAACTTTGTTATACACTGTGTTTATTTTATTTGTTTTTTTTTATTTATGCACATAAATTTTGAGCATTATTTAAGAGTAATAATATTTCATGCATATTTAATTTACTTATGTACATGGGCGCCATTTATGTGTGTCACTTTTAATTATGCTGCTTCTTGTTTGTTGTTTCTAATTAAACCCCGGTTGTAAATTAATTTATTGTTTTCGTTTAACAAATAACTTCTATAAACATAATAATAAAGTATAAATTGCTAACAAAGAGTTTAACAAATATCCTTGGGGAGTTACCGTATACATTTATGGAAAATTAATACATATTGTACACTGAAAAAAATTAACTGAAAACTGAAGGGGTGAAGTTTAGAAAATTAATGGGCATATTTATGAGAATTAACTTTAAATCAGTTTTAATTTAACTAAAATAATTTTTTTTTTTAATTTTCATTAGCTAACTCATTCTAAAAAAAAAAAAAATTCACACTGTTATTACCATACGGTTGTGGTTTTCGAAGCCTTTGTGCACCAAACTATACTTAGTAATTATTTTGTATTTAAATTTATGGGGCTCAAAATCCTGCTATACTATATAGTTATAAAATTTTGAAAAAAAAAATTTTTTTGTTTCCAATCGATGTTCATTAAAAGTTAATAGTTTACAATCATCGATATCAGCTCATATATGATTGGTATGTTAAGCGTTCTGATTTTTGTTTTTGTATTAAGTTTATCAGGCTCAAGTTCTTTCTATATTATTTTTTTGTGATTGATATTAATTAAATAAGACGAAGAAGACATCAAAGACATTTAGCAGGGTGGCCAACTGGCTGTTTCAAAGTCGCTACAGTTCTCGTCAGCACTCGTCGTTGAACTCAGTGGCTCATGTTTGTAAAGCGACACTCATGCCAATCAGCCACGCTAGTTGTCATATATCAATCATGCCCATTATTATTATTTTTATTTTCCTTGTATCATTGCATTTGTAAAGTCTGAGAGTTTCGGACCACACAAAAATAACCAAGTTGTATTACAACTTACTGTATACGTTTTTCTTACATTATTAATTCTAATTTTCATTACTTAGCTTTTTCACAAGTTCTGCTGAACCCAACGTCTGTTAAGTTTGTTAATTTTTATTATTCAAAATTAATAAACTTATACTTAGTCATTTTCGACGACTGTCTACCTTTTTCAAAACCAATTATGAAAACTGCATAACGGCACTGAAAACATAAGCACTAGATATTTTATTCAGTACACTTTTACAGTCCCCACTCTCAGTTTAAAAAAGTGATATGATAATGTTATAATTCATCTTTTGTTATCAAAATCTTCTTACACCAAAATACATCTAGTCATTTTTGGTGTTTGTCAACTTTTTGTGGGAACAAATTTGAACCACAATTGTTAGTAAAAACAACTGCGTAACCAGAGTTGCCGTTTTTGGTAGTTTCCTACCAAATTTGGTAGTTTTGAAATGAGTTGGTAGGTTGTGTCGTGAGTTTTGTAGATTTTTTTTCAATTTCAGTTTTTATTTTTTTTTTCACGCTAATCAGCTTTCATCCATCAAATCATCCAATCCATCAATGACAAATCAATTCCTACTTTGTTATCAGAGTTCGATAAATTATTAGATTGTGATACCGATAAAATTGTATCGCATTGGAATTTACTAAGAGTTAGTGATCAAAACTTGAATGATGAAATGCAAATTAATGTTTTTTGGGAAAAGGTTGGCGAAATTAAAAATGGGCTTAATGAAAATATGTTTAGCGATCTAGTTAATTTTGTTTTCAATTTATTGTCTTTACCACATATGTATGTAGTTCAGCAGCTGCAGAAAGAAAATGTTCAACACTTGCGTTAGTAAAAACCAAACTTTGAAATAGACTCGAACTATGTTACTTAAATAATATTATGATGTGCAAGGAAATGATAAATAAGAGTGATTCGCACTATATACATATGATCAGCAAAAAGAGACTTTAACAAATTAACCTTTTTCCAAATAAACCCTTAAGATTTTTACTTTTACAAATGAAGTCTTATTGATTTTTTACTTAAAATTTTGTTTCTTTTACAAATGAATTGTTATTTATTTGTATAAAGATACATATTAACATTGTTATGTATAAACTTGTTTTGGTTTTTTTTTAACAAATTTTATTTTTTTATAACTGCTTATTTTATTTTTTGTTAGGTAAACATGCCATTTGTTAGTTTTTGAAATTAAATTTGGTAGGAAAAAAATTTTTTGAGTGGCAACCCTGGTTCGTAACTAGTAAAACTAATCATGAGATAAGTCATAACACCCGTAAATTCCATAACTCTTCACTTACTATCATATGCAGACATACGTATACGTATTGAAATTCTATGCACTTCAATCAGGCATTATCAATCATACGTCTCTATGGCTTAAACCACATACAGATGGTTGTCAGATCTTACATATAACAACGTACTGGCCATCTATTGGAAGTACGAAACTATCAACATTAAGAATATTATCAGTTTAGGCAACTTTAAAAAAAAAATCTTACAATTTCATTGGCAGACAAATAAACAAGCGCAAAATAAAACTAAATAGTTACACCGGTATTCATAAAAAATTAAACATTGTTGAAACACATTTTACGACAAATTTTTCATATGAAAATTTTTTTTCTAAAATGTATTTGAGCAACGTTTTATTTTTTATGAATACCGGTGTTAATGTTTTTCATAAGAATTTATTTAATAAACGAATTGCCGGGCATTTCTTGCAAACCTCTGTAAGACTCAGGAACTTCTTGCGTCCATCAAACAAGTACCAGAAATTGTTCCAGTGTTGATTTTTTTTTTTTTTTTAACTAAATGCAAAACTGTTACAGAAAGCTGCATACGTTATAATTTATTTGTTTGCATTGTTGACATTTTTTTGGGTGTTTTATTTTTATTTTATTTCCCCACAAATAAATATGAAATATTTACATTAAAAACTCCCACTCGATAGCAAAACAACAAGTGATTGATTTTAAAATTTGTGTTCGTAGTGTTGACAATATGATCGAAACAGAGGAATCGGATTTTAAATGAAAAGACTCACGTCTCATCGAATTGTCGTTCCAATAAAATAACATCATACAGGATCCCAAAACGATTTTATTTCGCTTAGAAAGCGAGCAATCGCACTACCACGATATTGAGGAACAGGCAGATAATTTGAAAATGAAATATTTATTTATATACAAAACTGAAGTAACTGACACCAGCGTTCATAACAATAAGTAACGGAGTACAGAGACCATCAAACTAGAAGCTCGCTGCAGTTCTCTAGTACATAGAAAAATTCACAAAATATTCGGTTATTGCTTGGCTGCAATTTGAAAATGAAATATTTATTTATATACAAAACTGAAGTAACATGACACCAACATTCGTAACAATACATAACGAAGTACAGAGACCATCAAACTAGAAGCTCGCTGCAGTTCTCTAGTACATAGAAAAATTCACAAAATATTCGGTTATTGCTTGGCTGCCCTGCTGGCAACCAGAAATTTATATTTGCCTTTTTTTTTTGCCAAACAGCATTTTATTTGCCTTCTCTAATCAGCCCATAATGATTGTTTTTTATTTGAGTGTATGTCTGTTACATACATATCTATATAATGTGCTTAGTAAATTAAAATATATTCTCTGAACAGTTGTAACAAGCTAAATAAATATGACTCTAAAGCAATACATATTTCTAGTTTGTATTTGGTTTTAATTAAAAAAAAATGTATGTATAAAATAAGGAGCAGCAAGCGGCCTTGGGTTGATTTAGTGTGTACATACATATAAAAAACAAGCAGGAAGTAATGAAAAAAGAAACTTAATCAAGTACTGGCTGTTCACCCAGCAGTTTGACACTAAAAACAGCTAGAACAAGTTTTGTTTGAAAAAGAAGAAATTTATAAATGTTATTTCCTGTGTCCAGTAAGTAAAATATAAATGAAAAATTTGCAATTGCAAACACTTGCATTAAGTGATTATTAAGAAGCAAGAGTGAAATATAAAGCTGCATTCAATCTTAAAAGCCCTTTAAATACTATTTATATTTAAAAGTTTCATTTGATATTTTCTAAATTTTAGAGAATAATAGTATTTTATTAATCATAGATAAACTACAGCTGCGTTCAAGTTCATCTTCATACACCACTGCTGGTCATTCATTCATCACATAAAGTATATATATATATATATATATATATATATATATATATATATATATATATATATATATTTTGGATCAGAATCAATAGAGATTACAATTAAGCGATGTCCATCTGTCCGTCTGTAGTCTTTGAAATACCGTTTCTGAGAAAACGGTTAAAGATAGAAACCTCATTCTTTCGTTAAAATGTTAAATGTTCTCCATAACTCGAAAAAAAAACATACACATGAACTCTATAACTCGAAGAATTTTGCCTGTTAAATTGGTTTTTTGTTTTAGTTTTGGTTTATTTATTTGTTTGTATACTTTACATGCTATTTTTGCTTATTTTTTTCGGGGAATTACAAAATTGTTTCTTGTGTTTGCATAAGTATCAGTTTTATGCATAATTCGGTCCAGATGATAAATGTTGAAATCGATTTTTTTTTTGTTATGGCAACTAAACGAGTTTTAAAATGCTTATCAATTGAGGAAAAATATGAACTTATAAAAGATGTCGAAGATGGATTAAAGAAAAAGGAAGCAGCTGATAAATATGGTATCCCGGCAAGCACGGTGTCGAGAGTTCGGTAGAAGAAACTACTCAGAAGCCAACAAGAAATGAGCTAGAAAGTTCTTTCCGAACATTAAATAAATATTTACAGACAAATGACGCAACAACTGATGAGCACTACAAAGCATTAAGCACATTGGAGTTATTTTTTACTGAAAATAATAAAAAACAAGTAAAATGTCAGTCACTTATTTCAGAATATTTTACTTAACTGTGATTTCTTTGTTCTTTTATATAATTAAATATGGAGTTTTCCATTAGAGGCTATTTTAAATTAAAATACGTGATACAAAAACCTTTTATTCTATTTTGACAAAAAAATTCTGTAACTCGAAGTCTCCATAAGTCGAAGTTTTTTTTTTGGGATAATGGCGATTCGAGTTATGGAAGTTCGACTGTATATCCAAAACACCTGGTTTTGAGGGGTATTTTTGGCCATATTTTTGGTCAGATTTTTGAAAAAATTTGTTCTCCTAAAAAAGCTAGCCATATCATTTATAATGCTCATTAGATCCCAAAAATCGAAGAATTTTTGTAATCAGCCCATAAATACCCGAGTTATAGCGTCTACCGATTTTTCAAAAAATCGGCTTTATAAGCCAAATAAAACAAATTTTGGCACCGAAAATCAATCAGAATGGTACATATGTATATCATTGTGAAGGGTATTTAAGATTTGGCCCAGCAGAAAATAGCACTCTTACTTGTTTTGTATAGATTTGGGCCAACAGCTTGTGTGGCATTTGAAGTAGAATGGTGTTGCACCTCAGCATTGTTTTATTTCACACACTCTTTCATAATTTCACTCTATTCAGCATATAACAGGTGGGCCAATAAGAGGCATCCAATATTGTTTGGCTCACGCATTGTTCCGGCCTGTTGGAACCACATGTCCTCCACGTTCACCTGATACGTTCAATTGCAGCAGAAAAAACTTGGTTAACATGGCCTTATAGCGAGTTGTCGTTTGATCAGCGGCGTCCTCGAGAAATAATCAGCCGATGACTGCTCCAGCATTAACAGCCCAGCGTGCAGTTCCAGCCCTGACACGTTCAATTGCGGCAGAAAAAACTTAGTTAACATGGCCTTATAGCGAGTTGTCGTTTGATCAGCGGCGTCCTCGAAAAAAATGAGCCGATGACTGCTCTAGCATGAACAGCTCAGCATGCAGTCACTTTGAGCGGGTATAAGGGCTTCTTGTGAATTTTTGCTGCTTCGGAAGCAATAGGGAAATGAGCCTTCTCCTTCATTATGATTTTGGTCGAACAATCATCCACTTCATCACAGACACGATTATTCCACGTTCTTGGGCCGTGTATCGCTCCATTGTCTTATTCACTTGCATTCTACAGCTGTCCAGTTCACAAATGTAAAAACAGATTTGACATTGGCCGCCATTTGCAAAAATTAAAGCAACTTCCAAATGGGGTGATTTCTTTTGGTATGCCCTGTACTGTTGATAGATTTTTTTTTTTTTTTTTTTTTTTTGCAATTAATTGACATGACTTTTCTTAACGAGTTTTCCGCAAAATTTGTCACCCAAATACCTGCCCCAGGGTACTGTAAGCTTTATAATAGTAAAAAATGAAAAGTACTTCCTACATTTTCATGGTTGAGCACCTTTCATTTGTCATAAGAATAAATTAAGTTTAATTAAACTTGACTAGTGACTGGGTCTATGAGTAAGAATAAAAACACACTCACACCAGCCTCCCCCACCCCAAAATCATGCACTCTGGTATATTTTTCCATTAAAACTGTCAACGTTGTTAGAATATAATAAAATAAATGTGCAAACAATTTATGAAGAATAAAAGAAAAATAAAAACTAATTATACAGTCTGGAATATTTCATAATCCTTATGATAGACTTGTGAACTTTCAATTAAGCTGCGGGGGGAATTTTAATTCTAAATAGAATTTATTTTTCTTTTGTGAATTTTCTGCCATTTGCATATGGCAAATAATTTATGTATGAAAAAGTAAAAAAATATGCTCTGAATTCATCATTTGTATACCACAAGCAAACGTTTTTTTTTTTTTTTTTTTGTTTTCTGTTCTTTGAAAACGACCAACAAAAAATACATTAGAGCTTTAAATGTTGGCAATAACTGAACTGAAATTCAAATCTGCATAATGACAAGAAAGAAAAAAAACAACATGATATTATTTTCAATGAAATTATCTTAAGCTAAAATAAAAATCATGTCAAAGAAAAAAACAGTTTCCACTAATGGCTGCAAGTGCTAAATCATGTTGTTTGGCTACTATCCGGCTTACTAAAGCTAGTTAATATACATATAATGGTGAAATTCATTTGATAACTTTCAACAAGAATGAGAAATAAAATTTGAATATCGACTTAATTATTTTTAAATTTTAAAGTATATATTGAAAGAAAAGCTGTAGCCACTTAACAGTCTGCAACAAAAATATGTATTTTATTAAAAATTGTCCTTCGTTACCTCACTATTCATAAAGATATTTTACTTTACTTTAAGTGTGCACTAAATACTTTAAATAAGGTAAAAAAAACTACATAAGTCATTTGAAGACTATTTTCTTGTACATTTCTTTTGTCGCTTGCCTATAATGTGTTATCCATTTCGTGATTGCAAAAGTATAGGACTGAAATTCGACATCTGTTAAGCTAAGTTGTTAAACCAAATTTTTTCTTCTCAGTTGAAAGTGTGACATTGACGAAAATATAACGCATAAAAATTATCAAAATATACCACAAAAATGGTGATTCTGCCACAGCCACATATTGTGCTTTAAGAGGAGATTATGGTTTACATATATAATCGTCCAACTGCGCAAGCAATTGGCAAAATTGTAAAGAAATTTTAAGAGACTGGACAAATATTATAAAGCATCATCGTTTAGCTCGCTGCGCTGCAAATATCGCTGCTGTAAGTGAAAGTGTTGCCGAAGACCGAAGAATGTGTCGATTCTCCGTCGTTCTCAGCGATTAGGGCTGTCCTGCGGCTTATTATGGAGTATTTAGCATTTAGATTTACACCTACATCCATATAAAGTTCAGCTGACCCTTCACAACGTCGTCGATACGTGGAATGGGTGCCTGAAGAACAGGCGGTGGAAGGAGATTTTTTGCAACAAAATTCTCTTTAGCTATGAAATACATTTCTCACGTGGTGGGTATGTTACTAAACAAAATCGCTATATGGGCTTCTAAGAATCCTTAAGTAATTGAAGAGAGGCCATTACCATTCAGAAAAAGTCACTGTTTGGTCCTAAGGTGTGATTGCACCTTATACTTCTTCGAAAACGACGATGAAACGACTGTCACCGTCAATTCGGAGCCGTCTTTTTTTTTTTTGCCTGCTACTGAAGCATACGACTTGGAGAATATGTGGTTTCAACACGACGTTGCCACATGCCACACAACGCGAGCGCATATGGCTTTATTGCAAAAGACATTTCCGGGCCGCGTAATTTCTCATCGTGGCGATATCAACTGGCCAGCAAAATCAGGCGATTTAACACCATTAGACCGTATTTTTTGGGTGGCTACGCGAAAGACCGTGTTTATGCAAATAATCCTTTAACTCTTTGTCATCAGCGTATACCGCCCTATATGTGTCAAAAAGTGGTCGAAAATTACCTCAAAATAATCAATGCTGGCAACACTTCGCTTGGTGGTCATTTAAGTGATGTGGTGTTTCGCACATAATGTCAACCTTCCAGTTTCATAATAAAAACGAAATATCATGAAAAAAAAAATATTTTATAAGTGTGTTTTCTTTGCGTCTACTTTTGAAACCGCAAAATGGATAAACCATTATTTCTGTTCAGATTTAAGACCTATTATTCTACTTTCGAACTTATTATCAATCATTCGTTTACAAATTTTTTCGCCCTGTTCGTTATCATCTCCACCACATGATAGTTTAGGGCTTTACAACTAAATAAAACTGTCACTAGTTTATGTAAAAAGCCTGCCTTCTCTATTACATGGCTAATCATTCTGGCATTCAGTGCCATTAATATCACCCGCAGAAGTTTTAATAAAAAAAAAAACTCCCTAAATACAGTTCACAATCTAAAAAACTTCAATAATTGCAACTTAACAGTTTCACAGTTGTTTGCCTTTAAATATTATACATTTTTTATTTTGCTGTTTTCTGTTTTTGTCCTGCCATTATTTACAACACAAGATGACGGCATTTTTCCTCCTTTTTGTTTTCTTCTGTCTACATTATAAATTTATTCCGAAATTTCACACAAAATAATTTCACACTGCACTGAATAGTAAAATTATATAATTATAGGCGAAAAAATATATTATGTCCAGTTGTGTTTTCGCACTTTGTTGGAATTTTTATGAGCATAAAATGCAAAATGAGCTGTTTTTTTTTTGTTCTCAATTATTGTTTTTACTTACTTATTTCAATTTTAGTCATACTGATGCCTCGAGTCGGTTTACGCCAAGGACGGTACCAACCTTTCGTTTGAAACAATTGTAATAAACTGGAAGCATACCGACCATTGGCTGTGTTGCTCTGCTGGCTGCCGTCGTTGTATGACGCTCTCAAGGCGGTTGTAGTGGTGGCCGTTTTACCGCCACGCTCTATTTCAGAGGAACGGCACGATGATGATGTATCGAACGAGGAACTGCGACGCTTGTGACTGCCACGTTGACCAAAACACACACAACTGCGTAGCATTGTAAACGTTTCAGTGTTTGGATGCTTGTTGTTGTTGTTGTGATTCGATGATGCAATACCCGAAACTGCAGTAAGGTTTCTAGTTTTCTTTTATTTTTTTATTTCTTCCTTAGGTTCAAGTTACAAAGCGAAGTCTTAGTTCTTGTCCTGTGAAAATGTGTGTGTTTCTATTCTATACTAAATTCTTGTGTAAAATCGCGTTATTTGGAAGACCATGTCTGTTGTTTATTTTAATTTTTTTTATTTTTTTTTGGTTATGAGGTTTGAAATGCCTCAAGTAATTTTAATTTTTCTAGACATTTTCACTCAATTGTTCATATCTTTTGATTTTTATTTTCACCATTTTAATGGGTTTTTTTTTTAGTTCAGGTCATAAGCATTCTTCGGTCTTATGATTTGTTGTGCTGGAAAAGCTGCAAATAAATACAAAAAAAAACATATTGAATATTTGATAATAAATAAATTTGAGTTAGAAAAAATTAGGGCCAATTTGATAAACAGATATGGATAATTTCGATTAAAACAGATTCCTTGAACTATTAAGTCCATTATAGCATTTAGCAATTGTTTCTCCAGTTGCTGTGGTTTTCTACTGTCCTGTTTTCTACGTTCTTGTAGTCTTCATTTCAAACATATATTTGCTGGTCACGATTTTTTTCACAAGTTTTTGAGGCAGGTAGAGCACTACTGCTTTAAGTTTTTATTAAGTACTTAAAGTCGTTTTTGTATTTCGCGAATTTTCGCGATTTATCTGCCGAGCTATTTTTTGCTAGTCTTTCTGACATTCTTATGAAATAATAAGTTCATGGAAATTTTTGCTTGTAGTTTTCTCAAGTTTTCCTGCTCCGCTTTTGATATAGTTTTTGTAAATTTTTTAGGTTTTTTTTTTAAATTATTTTGTTTTTTTAATTTACATACATATATATTTATTTATTTTTTATGATTTTACAATTGTTAAAATTTTTATCGGGCCTCCTCAAAATTGAAAAAGCTGTTTTGTGTTAAAATTGGTGTAGTGATGTATAAATGAAACAAAGCGATTAAACATACAAAATCGAATAAGAATAATAAACTCGAGTGTGATAATATATAATATGATAAAGTATAATAGAGTATACACTACATTGGAGTGGTCACAATTTTTTAAAGCAGATAGGAAAAGTAACGCTTTTAATGAGTCCTTGGAAACTTTTGGATATTGTGTGAAATTTTGGCAAGTTTCCGTTGCCTCTTTTCTGGTCTAGTTTTTGCAACTACAATTACAATCTTATGATTTATTTGTAGAATAATTTAAAATTTAGAGAATTTTTCGCCTATTTTCGCAGTTTGCTCTATTTGCAGCTGTTTTATATTTTTATTGCATTCTTGAAGAATTTTTTCTATTTTGCAGATTTTTCGCAGTTTTCTCAACTTTAACAATTTTATGAATTCTTTGTAGATTATCCCTGTATTTTACGATTATTGTCGCAATTTTCGTTTTCCCTAATTTTGGAACTGGTTTACCTTCCCATAAAATCTTTGAAGATATTTTTGGATCTTACGAATTTTTCGCGTGTTTTCGCCTTTTGCTTCTGATCTATTTTTTGTTTTCAACTCTTACATTTTTATGAAAAGTTTATGGAATAATTTTGGGTTTTGCGAACTTTTCGCCTGTTTTCGCATATTTCTCCTCTTCTGCTTTTCACAACTTTTTTTTCGTTCTTGTGAAAATCTTGAAAATTTTTTTTGTATATTGCACATTTTTCGCTTATTTTTTCGTATTGCTCTTGACCTGTTTTTTGCAACAATTTTACATTTTTATAATGTCTTTGTAGAATAGTTTTGAGTTTTGCGATATTTTCGCTTAATTTTCCGATTTTTTCCTCCCCTGTTTTTTTACAACTTGTTTAAGTTCTTTTGAAATCCTCTAAAGCATGTTTGAATTTTTGGGCATTTTTCGCATGTTTTCGCGTTTTTCTGCTAGTCTGTTTATGGCAACTGTTTTGTATTTTTCTAAACTATTTGTGGAATAATTTGGAGCTCTGCAAAGTTTTCGGCGGTTTCCTCCCGCCCCACTTTTTCCAACTGTTCATAAAGTCAGCGTAAATTTTTTTTAATGTTTTGCAGAGTTTTGCGTTTTTCTTCTGATCTGTTTTTTTTGCAACTCTTACATTTTTATGAAGAATTTATAGAATAATTTTGGCTTTTGCAAACTTTTTGCCTGTTCTCGCAGTTGTCTCCAGCTCTTGTTTTCTTAGCTGTTTTATGTTTTTAAGAAGTTCTTGGAGATATATTTCAGTTTTACGAATTTTTCGCATTTCTTTTACAGTTTTATGAATTACTTGTAGCATAATTTTGAGTTTTACGAGTTTTTCGCCTGTTTTCGCGGTTTTTTTTTCCTACGTTTCTTAACTATTTTATTTTCTTATGAAATCATCGAATATATTTTTGAGATTTGCCAATTCTTCGCCTGTCTTCACGGTTTTCTTTCCTTTTTTATAAGCTATTTGAAGTCTTTTTTTGTTTTTTTAAGTTTTTGACAATTTTCTCACTTGCTATTTTTTTTACCAATCTTATTTTTTTGTTCATTATTTGTAAATTTTTTTCTTATGTTAAGATTTCCCTGTTTATTTTATATTCAAGGCTTGGTTCTTAACTTTGCAATTTTTGCGCCAGCTTCCGCATAATTTAATTTCTTACAAACCTTTTTCATTTTATTAAATATTTGTAGAATATGTTCGTATTTTGAGAATTTTTTATGCGCTTACTTAATTTTCCCCTGTTCTATTGTTTGCAATTTATATGGGCTTTTTTTAAATATTTAAAACTCAATTCTGTATTTTGCGATTTTTTCGCGTGTTTTCTGAGTTTTTTTTTCTGTTATATTTTTTGCAATTCTTTTCCATTTCTATTACCTATTTGAGTAACATTTTTTCCCCTATTCTCTTTCGTTTTTCTAACCGTTTTTGTATTTTGGTTTTTTTTCGCGTCTTTTCGCTGTTTCCTGCTATTCAACCTTTTTTAACACGTTTACGATTTTTTAAGCTATATAGCCCAGCAACATAATTAATAGTTGTTTTATAAACTATTTGAAAACTACTCTTAGATTTTGCGAATTTTCGCCAGCGTTAAATTGTGTATTATTATTTGACTATTTAATTTCCCGATTTTCCTCCAGTTCTTTTGTTATTATATTTACATTTTTATAAACTATTACAAATCAATGATTATTGCTTGTAAAATTTTTTACGAGCTATTATACAGTCTTGCCAAATGTGGTTATTGTGTCTCTTTTAAGTTTTTATAAACTACTTGCGATTGCTCTTCGCGCTTTGCAATTTTTTCGCGTTTTTCGTTTATGCATATACACGGCCTTTCGCGTAGCTCCACAACAAAAAAAAAGTAATACTTTACTTGGGCAAACCAACACTACATGGGCTGGCAAATGTGTCGGATTGCGGATTGAACAGAGTGGAGTCTTTCGTCTGTTCATCTGGCTGGCTCAGGGCGGAACCGGTGGGTGCTGTGTAGGGCTAATTCTCTACAGCCTCTTCGCGTAGCTGTTTGCTATTGTTTTGAATATAAACTCAAGAATGAAAACTTGGGTCTGATAATGAAACCGGCTAAAGAAACAACGCACACGCCTCACAGCTGTGAAGTGGTTTAAAGCAACTAGAATGCAAAATTTAGTTCATTATTGAAGAATCTTGTTGTCATGTGTAGCAGTACAAAACATACGCAAAAAAATTTGTTCAATTGGGAGTAGCGAATTTAAGTGCTAGTGCTTTCAATAATACTAAAGTCACATAAAATCTCTATATTTCTCGTTTTTAGGAAGGCAGCTTGCTTAAACAATATTTGTGTCTATGGCGAAAAATGTTATTTTTTAAATGTTTAATGCTTAAATCATTTTTATAAATATGCTGTTTTTCTGTTGCTGTTTTTTTTGCAAAAATCTTTTCTATTACCTTTCAACTCATTAATCTTTTAGTTTTTTTTTTTTTTTTTTGAAAAAAGATAACCAATTTACAGCAGGGATTACGGCAACGTTTGCCCTGTGGCTATTGTTAAGAAACAACAGAGTAATTTTCAAAATCCATGTCAGCCCGTGTGCAAAGGATTGTGTTTCCCTTTTTTCTGGGTTTTTTCTTTCTTAATGTCTGAAAGGGATTGATTACTTATTTGTTGTTGGTTGTTTTTTCTACTATTTCGTTTATGTATTTACGCAACTCAAGTGTTTGCCAGTGTGTGTTAAATCCTCAAAAGTATAGCATGCTCTTAGGCGCTTTTTTTTCTTTCTTTTTTTTAACATTATTTACTTGTTAAATAAAGCGAGCCTTCAAAAGAAGGAGTATTATGACATGTGTATGAAATTTGTTAACAAAAAGGTTGCCGTAGAACAGTTTCTGGTGTTTAGTGTTCCTTTTGTAATTTTAGGCTTTTGTAGGAGGTTTTCAAATTTCGACTGCTCTTAAATTGGCAGCATTAACTTAAGAAGTTCTTAGTGCTGTTTTTACTGATTCTTTATTGTTTACAATGGCATTATGCTTAAATTCTCCTGTACCCTCCCTGCCTGCTGCTATTGCCGGTTCCCGTTTTATCAATCAAAAGCCTACTTCATACAAATAAATGTTGTTCATTCATTATATGGTCTTATTGTTTGTGTATTTTTTATTTCTCTTTTTCACCAAATGATTCTGGTCATTTCAAAAATTTAACAGTACGTATGTATGGTTTGGCTTATTGTAAATGTAAGCACTTTTTAGGACAGAAGAAGATTAATTTTCCAAGTCCTTGAATACGAATAATTTATTTCATTAAAAATTGCTTACTATAAATTATGACTGCTGCTTCAATTTGACAAAGGTCAGGCTTTTAAGGTTGCTGTTTTAATGAGCAAGTGATAGATGAGAATTATTTACTAAAAAGTTAAAGAAGAATAGCTTCAAAAGTTACTTAGGAACAAATTTCCAGAAGGAATTAGTGAAAACTATCCAAAGGCGCGAACACACTTTTGGCTATGAAGGCAACCGGTTCAAACTCGCAAAGTTTTACACAAAACCAGCAAGAGAGAAAAAACGTTGAGCAGAGCGAAAATTTGCGAAAAATCAACAGGAGGCGAAAATCGACTTAAAAATATCCAACAGTAACAGATAACGCAATTGATTCAATTCGCCAAGAACAAGCAAGACGCGAAAACAATTTCATATTGGTTGTTAAAATGTCAAACAGTGCGAAAATACGCGAATAATTAGCAAAAGTTGAAAACCGATTTAAAATAGTTTTAACAGCTTGGAAATGATAAAAATATTTAAGGGACTCAAAAATAGACTTATAGATGCCAAAAACGCAAAAACAGCGCGAAAATTCGCGAATTTATTAGCAACAAGCAGAAACTGAAGTACAGTAACTTTTAAGCAGTTATATAATTTCAAAACACGCAATTGGTTCAGCAGCGCAAAAATCCATGAAAAATTAAAAAGTGCGAAAAAAAATTTATACTGGCTTTAAGGCCACACAAAACCGCAGTTTTTTCAGACATAGCTGAATTTGGAAAAAAAAAAATTTGTTCAATAGCGCGAAAACACGCGAAAAGTCAGCAAGAAATAAAACCAGATTTAGAATTGTTTTAAGATCGTTAAACCAATGCAAAAATCGTAAGTTACACAGCAGCGCGAAAATTCGCAGAATGTTTAAAAGGGACGAAAAAAGACTTTAAGGGGATTTTAAATGCTAAAAAGATGCAAAAACAGCAACTGGTGCAATCGCGCGAAAATTCGCCAATGCAGTAGCATTAGGCTAAAACAGGCTTACAGTGATTTTTAAGCCGTTAAATATTTTGAAAAAACGTAATTGGCTGAGCAGCGCGAAAATTCGCGAAAAATTAAAAAGTGCAAGAAAAAAATTTTTTTCAAAGATGCAAAACCAGCAACTGGTGATACAGCGCAACAGTTGACAAAAATTTAGCGAAACTCAAAAGCAGACCTTTGAAAATCAGTGGAAAAATTATTAAGAGACAATGTAGACTTATTGTGATTTAAAGAATGATGAACTGATTCGACAGCACAAACATTTGCGAAAAATTGGCAGGAGACCTTCTCCATGCAGCTTCCCCAAGAAAAACGGATTGCTGAATCCTGCCAAATTTTTTTCTTCAATACAATGCGTATTATTTGTGTTTTTTAAATTTATATTCCTCACTATTAGTAGCCAAAACTGTTTGTGTTTCATATTTTGCCATAAAATTTTGTTCTGAAAATTAAAATGAAAAATTTTACATAAATAAATTAACGCTTGGCTGAACACCGCAGGTTGATTTGGTTCTTCGAAACGAAACCATAAAAATGTCACAAAAAATTAACAACATTTCGACTGGTGGAGTTTTGAGAATGAGGGAAATTTGTTCTATTGCTGACTTAAATGAAACTTTGATGACAACGCTGTTCCCGGGAGTGTTGTGAATAAAATTATAGTGAAGAGAACTGGTGGCAAGCAGTAATTTCATTTATTACCTTATGGCACAGTTAAACTCATAGTGAATTCAGTTTTTATGAATTTTTCATATAAAATTAAATTTATATAAATGATTTGAGATTTACTGCCATAACTGTGAGCAAACACGTGCATTGTAATTCGTGACTTGGGTCTATGAATTGATTTTGTTTCTAATACATATGTTTGATGTTTTTGTTAATGTTTGGAGTTTTAAAGGAGAAAGAAACTAAATAATTGAGCAGAAAAGATCCAAAAACTCTACGAAAAAAAAAGAAATAAAATATACTAATGTTTTTTGTTTCTATATATTTTTGCTACTTGATTTACTTTGCACAGAAACAGAAATCTGTTTTTTAGTGGAAAAATTTCAAAGTGCAAAAATCGTTCTAGAAACCTGAAAGAATTGCAAATAGAGAATCCAATATATAAAAAGCTACTGAAAATAGTTTATAAAACCATAAGAAAGTCACAAAAACCACAACTGTGTAAATACATTTTTAAATAAATAAATGGTCCATTCTATTTGAGTTCAGTATTTGGACTGTGTCCCTTTTATTCATTCGTTAAATCAATGAGTAAGTAACAATAAGAAGTATAATGTTTAACATACAAAGAGAGAATAGTGAATATGTATTCACAATAGATTAAAATTAATAGGGTTGCCAGGGATGGCACTACACCTCCCCATTTTTACAAAAAAAAAAAAAATACGCGAAAAAAATTGCAAAGCGCGAAAAGCAATCGCAGGTAATTTATAAAAACTTAAAAGAGACACAAAAAACACATATGGCAAAATACTATAAAAACTCGTAAAAAATGTTACAATCAGTAAACATGGATTTGAAATAGTTTACAAAAATGATAAAAACGGAAACCTTTAACTCTTGAGCACTTAAAAACCAACATTCGTCAAGTTATGGCTGATATTCCGCCCAATATGTGTCAAAAAGTGGTCGAAAATTACCTCAAAAGAATCAATGCTGGCAACACTTCGCCTGGTGGTCATTTAAATGATGTAGTGTTTCGCACATAATGTCAACCTTCCAGTTTCATAATAAAAAAGAAATATCATGAAAAAAAAATATTTTATAAGTGTGTTTTATTGACGTTTACTTTTGAAACCGCAAAATGGATAATCCGTTACTATATTTTTTTTTTTAACAAACACAAGACTGCGAAGCTTCTTGCTTGTCTGCAGAAACACCCAGAGCCTTCGGCAGGAATCGAACCTGCGACCCCGGGGACGACTCTTAGTAGGCCACTCTACCAATTCATGCATCGAGGCGCTCACATCGTAACGTATACAAGGTCATTACATACGAGTATATTTAACGGAAAACAATATTTTAAAAATTTAATTTATATTTGATTAAAGATCTGCCACATGTACACATTGAGCTAAAATATTTTGCATTGCAAAATAATACAAGTAAGAATGTGTGAAAGTATTTGTGCAACCAAAAAAAAAAGTTAGTGTCTTAACTTGTTCGTCAGATTGCGTGAAACTTCGTGAACTGGCCTAAAATGGTAGCCAAATTTTAATCACGTGACACGACCTTTTCACGACAACCGCACATCTCTGATTTGGACTATATTTTGCTCTATACATAATCAAACCATACCAATATTATCGTAATGAAAAAAGATTACAAAATTTCGTAAATAGTTTTTACAGTTTACATTTTAACCACCCTTTACGTTTAACACTTTTAGAGTTATAAAACTATGTTTTTTTGTTATGGAAAATGAAGTCAAGTAACACGCAGAGCTTATAAAAAATGACGGCGTATAAATCTTCTTGTAGGTATTTTATTTAGAGAAAACTCCTGCCATGAACATCTGCAAGCAAATGCAATGGAACTCCGACTGTTTAATTCAATATTTCCGTACTATTCTTCAATTGTGCTCGTACACACACACACACACACACACGAGCGAACGCGTGGAAGCACGCACTCACTCATGCTGCTACTTGGACAGTATGTTTATATAAGTAAAATAAATAGCTAAAACTGCCATATATGAAAATGATTTAGAAAGTTTGTTTATAAAATATGCAGCAGGCTCTTTTTTAAACCTACATAAATTTTGTTTCGTGCTTTCGTTTTGAAAATAAGAACAAATTTTCATAATTTGTTATTTGTTTTTCAACATTTGGCAATAGAGAAAGGCCCTTCTAAGCTTTGGCAAATATGTTTATCCCTTGCAGCTTCTAAATCAAAGTTGTAGCCAAACAAGCTTTATCCATTGTTTAGCATTGTTTTGAAAATTAAAAATTTTAAGTTTAAAATTCTTTCCAGTATAGACAGGTTTTTAATGTGAGAATTCAGCATTAACGTATGCAACGCAAAATCTCTATAACAAGCGCCTGCAAACTACGCCATGTGCTGAAAACATTTTAATATTATTTGCCCTCCTTCAAACAGTATCATTCATTAATGAGCACTTTTATCATTTTGCTAAGAAAAAAAATTTCATATTTCTATTTGTGATTTCAGCGAAAGTTGTTGCCTGCCTGCCATGACGCTCATAACGCTGAACAAAGTAATTTTAGCGCTGTTGATAAATGAGTTTAGAAGGCTTTATTGAAACAGTTTGCCTGATTTCCCCTCAAGAATTATATACAAAACAATAGCAGCAAAATAGCAACAAAATTAGTTAAATGAAAATTTGTACAGGTTTAAAAAAAAAACAGCAGCTAAACACTAAAACACTTTTAGTGAAAACAAAAGACATTTAAACAAAATTACAAAAAAATGCAAGTATCAATACGTGCTGCGCCATCGTTGACATCAAATCAAAGCGAAAGCAAAGATTCAAGCTTTTATTAAATTTAGCTTAACTGAAGGGGTGTGTTTGCCCATGTCGTGAGCCAGTATAAGCTACTTGTGTGCTTCCTGGATTTAATCATGACCAGTTTGACCCATAGGTCTACAGAAACTCCGTGTCATGCACAATGCTCCTTAATTTGCTACAGCATCTGCCCCGTACCGCCCAAGATATCGCAACCATATTTGTAAGAAGGCGGGGCTTTGGCATAAACAAGGCTCTAATGTTTATGCACCCCCCCCCCCCCACGTGATCTACATTCATCTTCTTTCACTATTCCCATGCTATTTTGATTTTGCATCATATTTCAGTTTAATGGGTTACAAATCCTGGCACGAATGCTGTAACTCTCTGGCAATTTATATATTCCTATTTAGGCAGCATTTTAAGGACATCAATGAAAATTATATTTACAACCATCATGTCTTCTGGTATTGCGCTTTAACAAGTTAATTCTGCTTGTAGAGTAACAACATGCATTTGCCGACATCAACAAATTTTCGCTTTAAATTTTAATTCAAATTTATGGCTCTAAAGTGACATGTGAAAGGTTGTTTTTTTATTTTTATTTACAGCCCAAAGTCATTATTAATTCAGCAGAGGGTTTTTTATACATATGTATGTATATAAATCCAATAAACTGTTCTAAATTTATTTATTTTGCTTTAAAAGCGTTTTTTTATTATTCGTTGTGACCGTAAAAAATATTCCCTGTCAATTTATTTTATACATATTTGATTTGATTTGACATTACAAAAGAAAAAAAAAGTTTTTCTCATTGACTATAGCCAATAATGTGAACGGTAACAGGCAACATAAACTTGCAGATGTTTGCAATGATTTGACATTCGAAATTTGTTAAAACATTTTTCATTGACATTTTTATGCATAAAGTGAGTTCGGCTTGAGGTCCTTTAGTAAATAATTTTTGCACCAAATTTAAATTGATATAGCAATTATTTTATTATCTCCAATATTTCGGCCAACTTTGTTGGTCATCCTCAGGGAGTTATCTACTTAATTTTTATTCTACTATATTATATTAGTAGTGTCGTCAATTGTAAAACTATTTACTAAAGGACCTCAAGCCGAACTCACTTTATAAATAAAAATATTAATATTAAAGGTCAACATTATACAGTTGAATTTTTCATTAACTATGAACTTAATTATTTATTTGCTTTAAGAGCCAATTGAAATGTATTAATTCAGGTCCAAAAATGAACCTTTTCAAAAAATACAGCAATTATTTTTTGAAAAGGTTCATTTTTGGACCTGAATTAATATTTTTCATTAACTTTATCCAAAATTGTAAATGTTTGAAACGAATGCATTAATACATTTTTTTTTGAGTTGCAAATTTCTCAACTTCAATTTGTAGTCTTCAACAAGATTATTTTAATTCCAAATATATTTTTTAAGCCTCACTTTTATTTATTCAGAACCTGCCTTGAAAGTTCTTGAAGTAAAAGAAAAAGCTTAATTAGAAATGTTGCAACTGTGAACTGTTTTGGGCATGAAGTGTGTGGCAGCGGAGTTTGTTTTAAAATTGCTCAATTTTGGGCAAAATTTATGTCGCATTAGTATCACTCAGGTAGAAAACACCACCCTCAATTATCATGCCCCCAACCACCACCTTATTTGCCAGATTTGGCTCCCCACGCCTTTCTTACATTTCCACAACTGAAGAGACCAATGATAGCAACGCCTTTTTCCACAATCAATGAGATAAAGTCAGAATCGAAGAACACGCATTGCAGAAGTGCTTCGAGGATTGGAAGAAGCCCTGGCATGGTTGAAAACAGAAAACAATAGTATTAAATAAATATTCAAATACTTTCCCAAAAAAAAAAATTCTAAATTCACCTTCTCTTTTGAACAACTCTCGTATCTCTTGGTTAAATCTCTTAATCTTTTATTTTTCACATTCATAAAAACGAAAATTAATTTCAAATCAGCTTTAGCTCAAAAATTTCATATGAATTCTTCAACACATTTCACATGACAAAAGAAACAATTTCATACAAACTCATTTAGCAAATTGATGTTCAATAATGCGTTGAAGATAAATGAGAAAAAGAAAACAAAGTCCGCCTGCCAGACACTTCAACACTGGCATGACGGGTGCACGGCTAATTTTGATTGGCTGCTTCAATTAGCCCTGTTTTGGAATTGTTTTTAAAAAAATGTACAAATATGTGTGAGTCACAGATACATACATAATTTTTAAATATACATATTTGTAATGTATTTATAAATCTTGAATAATTTCACTAAATGTTTAAACATTTTCTTTTATCAGAGACCTGCCTCGAGTACCGGTTATCATAACCTCAAAATCGAAGCAAATGAGATTAAACAAACGGCGGCAGGAAATAACCCGCCGCAATCTGTTACAGCGAACAGCAACAACATTTGGGGGGCACAGAGAAAAAAGCACCTAATAAAGTAGAACAAAATCAATAAGATATCTCTATGGTTTTTTTTCAAGAAGGATGCCTTATTATTTTAAATGGGAAAACCTTATTGAAAAAACAACAATTAATGAAATTAAAAAGATGATTTACATGTGTTTATATAGGAAACTAATAAAACTAATAGGGAAAAACTAATAGGATAACCTAATAAAATCAATAAGAAATCCTTAATGTATACAATTTACAAGAAAACCTAATAGAATCAATAAGTTCTTCTCTATAGAATTTTTTTTTTTTTGGTACCATGCAAATCGGAAACTGAGTAAAAACAAACGTGAGTAACAAGTTTTCTTCTTGGTTTTATGTGTTTTTCTTGTTGAGACAATTAATAAGATTTGCAACATGGAAATAATAAGAAATACCCATAGAAAAATCTTCTTTTCTCTCTGCTGGGATACCCCTCAGCCTAAAAACGTTTCAAAGAGAAAATCTTATTGAATCTATTAGGAAGTTTTCGCTCTGTGGGGTTATTTCATATTTTACATTCGGTGCTTATGACATATGAAATAATGCGCTGAATATCATTATAAAGCCGCCGCTAGCTATAGGTCCCCTAAGGACCATTTCATTCCCTAGCTCATGAAGAAATCATAAAATGTGTAAATTGTATCCGGTTATATTTTAAACTTTTGCTTAGCATTCACACAAAAAAAATGTATCTGTGGTTTTTTTTTTTTGTTTGGAGTGATAATTTCACAGTGCATAAATAAAAATCAATAAATAAAAAATCAATGGATCATTTTTGGGGGCTTATAGCACTGAAGAAATTAGTGTTCTAATTCATATACTATGAGTTCCTATTTCCCCCAGTCACGGCATCACGCATGAATGGCTGAACTGCCCATTAATTTTTTTCTTATTTCTTCCGTTTGTTGTAGAAGGAAGGCTTTAAAACAAAAACTTTCTCAACTTTGCCCGAATTATAAATAAATTTAATTAAAAAAAAACTATTGTAGTGTCCAGTGCCACTGGCAGGGTTACTCCATTATGACATACAACCTCAATAATGAGGAGTTATATAGTTTCTATTATTAAAAAGATTGACTTTTTCGTCTCAAGATGCAAATAAAACAATTTTATTTCAACGTGGGTTTCTCTCAACGTTTCGTCGATAATGTTTGTCGACTGCTTCAGAAGATGTTTTTTATTCTTTATTTTAATCATCTACAGATTTTACGAATAGTTACTTTGGGTTTTATGCCAATTCTTATTTGGGCTACTTTTACATTTCATGTGGGTGGGTACTGGTTTCAGGTTTGAAATTGGGGTATTGTTGCACCTGAAAAAATACCCCTCTTTCACTTTTTTCGCGGTGTAAATTTCTTGTAAGCCATTTTATGCCGCCCTGTTAAATTGTAAATTGCGAAGCACACTTGTGATTTTAAATCACTTCTATTTTAATTTTAATTTGAAATCACATTAGTGATTTTTAAGTCTAATTTCTGATTTTGAAATTGAACATGTCATTATTAAATCATTCTTGTGGTTTTCATATCACACTTGTGATTTTAGATTCACACTTGCGGTTTGTAAGGCACGCAATGGCATTTAAAATTTGATCATCAGAAATGTAGTTATTTCAAGCAGATTTTGAAATAACTATCTGTATTTAAGGTTCTTTAAAAATTATAACAATTAAAATTTTTAGAACATTTTTTTTTTACTTATGGAACAAACTTGTGATTTTCAAATCATACTTTTAATTGTAAATAGTCAAGTATGCACTGAAAATCTCGTTGATTAAAATCCCGTGCTTTTCAAAAAACAAAACATGATTTTATGCTGATCTTTTGTGGATTTTTCAAAGCTTACCGGTTCAAAACAGTATTGCAGATTTCATTAATACTAAAGAATTCTATTTTGTTGAGCTTAAAAATCACATGATTTAAGAGCACATGATTTGATGATTTACGAAAAAGATATGAAGGTTTTTGAGTTTTACTTCACCTTTGCGATTTTGTGGTTTTGATATCACATTTGTGATTTTGAAATCACATATGCGATTTTCAAATCGATTTTGAGTCGCATCAAATATTCTTAAGTCATTTTTATAGCTTATGGTTTTCACATCACATTTGTGATTTGCGATTTGCAATTGTGGATTTTAAGTACATAACAACTTTTATTATACTTGTTAGTTGTCTGTTTTAGTAATGATGATCTTGAAGCTTGAGATGTTTTAAAAAAATTTAACAATTAGTACCGCACTTGCTGTGTGGTAAAAAATCTGAAGCAACAAAGCACGCAACAGTTTAATAAAAAATTCGTTTTTTCACATTGTTATTTCTTAAAATTCTTGATAAAATGTACAATTTTATGGTCTTTAATAATGAAATATATTATTTAAATATAAATGAAAGTGTGTGTATACATGGGCATGAGAAAATGCCCTGCAGTCAAATTCGTGTCTAGTTACGTTTCATGACAGTCATATTACTAATTGAAACGAGACAAAAACGAGACCAATTATACTGGCTTTTATTTCAAATTGTTGTTAGAAGCAGATAATTACATATATACTGTATTACAAAATAATTTATTTACTGCTGTGTTATAATTGATGCTTTTTGGTCATTTTTTTGTAATATTATCTAGTGATGTAACTTCATATTATGGAAAAAGATTTTCAGTTCGCGGCAAATCTAGAAAGCGAATAGGCCCATTGCTTCAAATGTCAGTTCTAAACTAAATTTGCATTTAAGAAATGATCTTAAATTGTGTGACAGGCCTTTCCCTTTTAAGTGTCGCGACGGCTGATTTGGTTTAGTGGCCGATTAACATTCAAATAAAAGAAAGAACCAGCTTCAGGTGCGCCAAAATTTCTAAACTTGTTAGATAAAAAAATAAGTAATTAAACTAAATAAATGAAAACTAATTTAACAAATAAAAATTGAAGAAATAAAATAGTTTACACTTGGAGGTAACCGCACAAGTGGTGCAAAGAATACTAGTGTGCCAACTAGTATGCAACCGTACACAAAAGAACCAGTTGGGTCCCATGTTAACCCAATTTAAAAATATATACTTTGCTATATGAAAAAAAAAATAGATGTGCTAGCAGTCTGCATTCTACACTAACTAGCAGGTAGGCCAAAAGAAGTCATCCGATGTGGTTTGGCTTTCATAATATCGGTTGTGGCTCACGCAGTGTATGCCGTGGCTCCATCCTGCTAAGATCACATGCCCTCCAGCGCCAATTTGTTCAATTGCGGCAGAAAAAACTCGTTTAACATGTCCCTATAACGCGTTAATGTTTGACGAACGGTGGCCTAGAGAAAAGTGGCCCGATGACTCCTCCAGTGTGCACAGCTCACCATGCAGTCACTTCAAGCGGATGTAATGGCTCCTCTTGCATCACTCCTCGATTTTCGCAGCCCCAAATGGGATAGTTTTGCTTGTGTACTTGCCCGCTGAGCTGAAAATGAGCCTCATCGCTTTTTATGATTTTGATCGAAAAATCATCCACTTCCTCATGAACAGGTGTAATAAAAATGGGATTATAAAAAAAAAGAAAAAAAATCTTGGCCGCCATTTGCAAAAATAAGAGCATCTGCCAATAGAGTGTTTTCTTTTGGTCCACCTTGTAGAATGCTTTCCAACTTATGCCACTCATTTTATCTGCAGGGTATTTACACACACACACACACATGTGTTTATGTATCATGTGTTTGTCACTGGGTGTTGCTTAAATGGGGCATTGTGCCAAAATATTTAACAAAATTTATGACCACTCTTTATGGTGGATGAATGAAAAATCTTTTTTCTTTTTTTTGCTGTGCTATAGAATATAAAAAAAAAATAAATGGATCTTGGAAGAAGATAAAATATTTGCAATATAAATTTGTCTGCAAAAAAATCTTTAAAGTCATATTTAGTATATAAAACCGCTTACAAAATCATAAAATTTTTTATGTAGTTATTAATTTTTTAACTCATTAGCTCTAACCCGCGGTTACAGCAGTCTGATTATCGCTTTGGGTATCAAATGAACTTTCTTATAGAGGAAAGGGGTGACGGCGACAAATATGGCCACGGTTTTTAAGAATTTATTAAAAACTCTTTCAATAAGTATGAATTTATGAACTCAATCTGCCGCTCCCACGCTGTCACTCGATATATTAGAATATATTATGGTTGTAGACAACCATAATATATTCAACTACATATTTCAACAATAATATGTTCCTCTTCGAATGCATATTTCTTCTGTATGTTTACAAATCCATTAACGAGACTTGACAACAAATTTTGCAACTAAATTAAAAAGCTGTTATCAAATCAGTTTAAGAATTTTGTGCCTGCGTGAAACCATTAAGAAGATGCTTATAAAAAATGTAAATTTCATCTTTCTTACATCACTATGATACCGAGTGATCATATTTCACAAGTTTAAGCAGCTTCAATTTTATGTTATTTGCCATGAAATTACTTGAAATGCTTGTTCTACATGAAGCCAAAAACAAATTTAAGTGAAAGTACCCTTTTCCATTCTAAATGCCATTTATTACTTTTCTGTTACCATCTGCATGAGCGTGAATAAGCATGACTACTACGTTTTTGGAAATTCAATGTGCCTAAAGCGAGTGCCAGACGCGTCAATTCAATTCAATGTCAATATTTATCTTTGTATTACTAAAAAAAAAAAAAAAAGAATGGAAGCCTTTGACAGACAAGGTCAATCAAAGTTGTTTATCAATATTCGTTTCAGGGAGCTTTTTTTTCAAGAACAAAAACATATAACCATTAGCAAAATATGTCTCAGCTCACAGACATCAAATTTCAGTCTTTTTACTGCCTGGTTTTACTGAAACGTATATAAATATTACTTCATGTATTTGTGTTACAAACAAAAATAAGTTTTCATATATCGTTATTGTTTTGAATATCAATTCTGGAATGAAAAGTTCAGTTTCAACAAAGTTTGTATTTAAATTTTATTTTTATTTAATGTTTCATTCGTGCAAATTTGAATGAGTTGAAATGAGTCGTCCAGCTTGAAAGCAGCTTAGTGTACCAATTACCGTTATTCTATTCTATTTATAGTGTACCAATTACCGTGCTGGGGAATTCTGCTAATTTTCGTTACTCAATGATACAAAATAAAAATAAAGAACTAAAGACCATTTCAAAAGTCGTACAAACGCCGAATGGTTGATTGAATAGACAGAAATGAATGAAATGAACATTCCAAAAAAAAAGCAATTTCAACAACGATGCACACTTGTATCTTCTTGCTAAGCAGATATGACGCATTGGTTCAAATCAGCATCCACAAGTGATTGTTGATAAGTCAATGCATTCACAGCGAACATGACTACTTGTTGCGATTAATGAGTTGACGGCTACAACGGGCCGTACTTCGTCGAAAATGAGGCCAGCCACCCAGTCACCGCGAATGATACTCGCTATCGCAAAATGAAAAAGCAATTCATGTGGCTAGAAATGGAAAATATGAGCTGGAGTGTGATGAAGTTTCAACAGGCTGATGCCACCTGCCACACAGAGCAACTGGTATTCGCAATTGCGAGATGATAAAGGAGCTCTTATGGCCAGAAACTGAGAGAATGTTAACCTGGATAAGATGTACTTTCAACAGAAACAAACTAAGAGCTGTTTTGAGCGGCAAATCAATGGGCGTGTCATCTCTCATCGTGCCAACACTAATTGGCCGACATAATATCATAATGTTGGATACCATTAAGCTTAGTTTAGACGATATGTTGAATCAGCATATTTATGCTGAAAATTTTGTTTAAGTGCCATCATATCGTGTAAACGCAAAATCTTTACCAGCATATGTATGTTTAACAACGTTTGCAAACAATTTGTTAACAACACCAACAAATATATGTTGGCAATTTGAGCATATCGTGTGAACAGTATGTTTTTAGTATTTGACTAATTTCCTGCGTATGCTAGCTGATATGCCATTTGTTGAAAATGCTGTTTAAGCTTTTCAGCATATATCTAATTGGTATGCATATTTGCCGAATGGCTTTGTTGAGCCACCGACAATTTTCGTTTATGTAAATATGTATACGTATATCTTCTTCAAAATTTGCAAACGAGCACAAACGTAATGAAATGAAATTCAATGAATTAATTGCTCTCAAATTAAAAAACAATAAATAGCTCAAGGCGAATTCATACCAGGTGGTTGCAAGGAAATTTGCAAAATGAAAAAAATACATGTATTTCATTACATATGTATACTTCAAAGTGAACAAACAGCTAGAAGCCATATTAATCACCTGTGTTTCAAGTCCAACAATCAACGGCAAGGCGTTGATTACATGCATACATCCGGATTTCAACCGCCGCCCCACTTTTGTTTTCAGCGGCTGCCACGATGAAAATTAATTGGCACAGATCTTCGAACGTCTTATAATTCTTTGTATAATTTTGCACAAAAACCTTCATCTGCCCGCCGTTCTACCCATTTTCTTTTCCAAACTCAGCTTCTTTTTCCTTTTGCTTCACTTTCATCACTATCAAAAACAAGGACTGCACAAGCAATAAATAGCAAGCGATATTTCTTCCGAAGACATTTTTTGTTTTATATTAAAAACACGAATTTTCTGCAATAACGCGTTGTATAAATAGAAAGTAGTATCAAACTTATTTTACAAGCAAATGTTTATACGATTCAGCATACATATCACCATGTAATTATCAACATATCGTATAAACACAAAAATTGTATGCTAACTCTTATGTTGACATTCCATTTGCTGAAATATGTTGAATTAAAAAATTTGGTAGTTTCAGCATATAGTGTAAACACCTAGCATATGATATGTGATGACATATGCATTTGATGTTATTTTTAGTCATACAGTTGTTAGCATATATATGCTGATTCAACATATCGTCTAAACTAAGTTTTAGATTTCTTTAAGACTTGTAGCGAACTTTTTTTTTTGTTCATTTTTTCCATGAATCTACGAATGAGTTCAATACAGTTCTAACTGCTTTCTTGCACCTCAATAAGCCAAGAACAATTCCAGAGCTAAAAGATTTCTTAGTTCTGCACATTAATGAAAATACTGAACTTCAGTTATTTCTCAGAGTCATTGAAAATATGTACCAATCGAAACAGCTGTGTCAACAAAGTCGTGACACCGCTTTCGGTCAATGTTTTGCTTTGCACATAATTGTTATAGATATTTTTAGTGTAATAAAAAATGAAAAAAATTTTCCTGACGAAAGGGTTACCGAAATTCTGAAAATAATACCAAAAAATAAAATAAATAATAAATTATTAATATTGTAATAAAACAAAAAATAAACAAATAATTCTTTCAAAACTTCTTGTTTCATTTACAATTAACTTCGCGCTCTTCAATTCCACCAGACTTTATAAAAAGTTGTTTTAAGTCAAACTTCTAAATAGAACTTGTTGCCTTAACATAACTCGAAATAATTCTCTCAGTGTAAACGAACAAACAGTAAGTAGTCAAACACCTTTTGCTGCCATTTTTAAATGACCATTAATCATACAACAATCTATGACATTTTTGCTTCAGTTTTCTTAATACTTACAACGAAAACTGACCAGAAAAAAACAAAATCCTGCTGTTTCCCTTCCCAGTGCGTTACAGCAATCAACTCGCAATTAAGTGAAATACAAACAGTTTAAGAAAGACAAAAAAAGAATACTAAAGTGTATTTAATAATTTAGAGAAGCAGCAGAAGCTGCTTATTAGTTTCAATGCAACGTCAATCAGGACTAAAATCGAACGAACTCAACATGAAATAAATACTTTAACTTGTATATAAATTCGTTAATAATAAATTTAACTTTTGCTTCCTTGATTGAATATAAAACTTTCTTAATTTTGTAGCTAAACAAGTAGTAGTAGTAGTAGTAGACTTTTTAGAAAAGCTGAACAAACAAAACCACAATAACAATAATACTGCCTGAGTGGAATGAGAAAAGGGCACAAGTGTGATGGAACATGTTTGCGTATTCAGTCAGCCAGGGATGAAAAATTAGGTTTTTATTTTGGTATCAAAAACAATGTTTCAGCGTATTTTTTGGACTTCCAAAATAACAATTTGGAACGAGTACGTTTTTGCAGAAAGCTTTCCCAAGGTTTCTTAATATGCTCCTCAAAATTGTTGCGAAACGGATATAAACTTTTTTAAATATTTTAATTCCACAAAAAGAAGCTTTTTAATGCCCGTTTTTCAACTTATCGCTCCTTTATTGCAATAAAGTCATAACTCGAAAAACCAAATCTCTTAAGTTATCCAAGGAAAATTGTTTCTTTATACTACATTCTTTACCTCTGCAAAAATGTTCAGCCTTAGAACTCAAGTTAAAGCGAAATTATAACAACAAACCCTTATACACTAGTTTTATAAGGCTAAAACATGCAAATCCTTAGACTCATTTAGCGAAATAAATTTTTGAAGTTTTTTTATGAAAAAGTGTTACCCAATATCTCTTTTATGCCTACAAGAAATTTCAACCTTATATCTCAAGCTAAACCGAAATTGTAATCAAAAAGGTCTTTTCCACTCATATTGCTTTGAAAACCAAAAACGAAATTTGCCAGTGAATAAAAGTGTGGGAGGATTTACTATCCAGTTGGTAAATCCCTATAGCTTGAAATTTCTCACGGAGTTGAGCTTGGACAACCAGGCTTGATTTTTTTTCGAGTTATGACTACATTACAGTGTTGCCAGTTTAGGAGGTTTCCCCCTAGATTTAGGGGTTTTTTCCTGGTTATGGGCGGAATTGGGGTGTTAAATTCTTTCGGAGAAAATTTAGGGGGAAACAGCTTATTTTTGGGGTGTTTTTAGTGGATTTCTGTGTTTGGTTAAATAAGGTAAAATAGCAGGAGTTAGAAGATTTTTCAGCTGATAAATTTGAAGACTTTAACGATTTTTAAATTAAAATTCTATGAGATATTTTATGCTCATCTGGTAGTTTCAAGTTAGTAGTTTCAAGTACAGAATTTTGCAACTGTTAATTTCAAGTAATTTTTTTTTTGTTGAGTAGAATGATTGTTTTTTTCTTTCTTATGGGTCATTTCTTTGAATTTTTTCCGTTTCTTAAGAATTGGTAAAATTAAAATATCTAAGAACTTTTGATAAAATTGAAACTATTTTTATGAAAATGTCAAAAGAACGTAAAGAGCGAAAAAGACTTAGAAACTCTTAATATTTTTGGAGAAACTTAATTTTTTTTTAGATACGCAGATAACAATTTCCTGCTGCCTATAAATATGTACTTAGATCTCAGAATGATAAATATACGTACGCTTGTTATCATAACATATGCACTGAAAAATACATATAATCGGTAAATTTTTCTTCTTTTTAATTGGAGAAAATTTAATAATTTTATGCATTTTCCGCATTGTCAATGCATTAATATTGGTGATTCGCAAACTAAAGCAGAATGTTCACCAAATATTTTTAGGGGGATTTTATAGAAAAACATTGAATTTTAGGGGGTTTTACAATTTTTCCTGGGGGAAAGAAATACATTGACCTGGGAACACTGTTCGCAAACTAAAGCAGAATGTTCACCAACATTTTTTAGGGGGATTTTGTAGAAAAATATTGAATTTTAGGGGGTTTTAAAAATTTTCTGGGGCGAAGAAATACACTGAGCTGGGAACACTGTTACGTTATAATAAAAGAGCGTTATGTGTTTGTCTTCTCACCTCACACTTTCTCTCCCTCTCCCTCCCTTCATTGATAAGCCGTAAATGTTATAGGAAACACAATAACAGTTTGTTTATACTTCTCATACTCCCGCTATGCGAGAAAAGAGTGAAGGAGAGTGAGAAGGAAAACAATAACATTTCTATCTAAACTCAATTGATTCAAAAGGAGTCAAAATATTCCAATTTAATTTAATTTTAATTTAAGGATCCCAGTGTTTTTGTTTCTACCATAAATGTGCATGTATTTAAATTTTAAAATGTTCTTATGTTTTTATAATAAAGCAAAAGTTTTAATGATCTGTAAAGCTTTTAAGCGTTATGAAAACAATTCCCCCGTTCCCCGTCCCCCGTCCCCCGTCCCCACTCACTCATCACCGCTCATTGCTGCATAAGTAAGACATTAAATATTTTCAACATAATGTTCCCTTCATCATTTCTTCATCACAATATTCAATGGCAGCAGTTTACATCATTTCCATGAAAACAACTGTCTTAAAGCATTTTTTTCTATTCAAATTTTTATGCAAAATACAAATATGTTTTATAACTTTATCTTGCTTTCATTTAAATTTCTGACACCAAAAGTTTGGTCTTTACAAGTTTCAAAGCAGATTGTGTTTTGAAATATAAGAATATTTACAAGAAACAAGTTGATTTGCAATTGCGTTAAATATTATTTTTTGCTCGTTTTAAATTGTGTTCAGCATTGCAGACAACATACATTTTCCAATACAAGAAAAATTTCTTTTAACAAAAAAAAAAACAAAGATATTCAAGTAGACAAATGTACGTTGTCAAGGTGTTGGTGGGTTGTTTGGTTCCATGTTGTTGGCATGTTGCGTCCTTTTCCTGAAAATAATATGATTGTATTAAATTTTTTTCAATTTAAGTATCAGTTATATTATTACATATCTTGTTTTTTTTCTCTCATGCAAATAATGTCATCTATCAATTTGCCAGCAAAGTGGCGAGATAATGTGGAAGCATTATAGTGAAATAATTGATATTAATGGCTGTTTAGAGTATTTATTGGAGCGTCATGAAAAAGAAATAAGATGACTCATGTGAAAACAAGCAGCAATAAGGCTGAGGGGTATTGAGAATTTGCCGTAGAATTTAGTATTTAAAAAAGGAACTTTCACGCTAAATCCATAAGAAATAAGAACATAAAAATTAATTTAAAAACAGCTTTTGATAAAACAACCTTGGAAAAGTCTTAAGAAAACAGAGCTTTGAAAAGCATATTTTCCAAAAAATGTCTTTGAGAAAGTTTTATTCGTAAGTACCTCTTAAGAAAAATCGTTAAAAGTACTTTTCAGGAAAAAAAATTTTTCTGTATGTATTTTACATAAAGGAATCTCTGCAAAAAAATACTTTTTGAGTAAAAGCATCTTTTAAAAAAAGGACTTTTTAAAAAATACATTCGTAGAAAGGGTACTCTTTCTACCTTTCAAAAAAGTACTTTGTAAAAAATGTACCTTTAAAAAATACATTAAAAAAAGTACCTTTAAATGATCACCTTCTAACAAAAGTACCCTTTCAAAACAGGCCTTTTTTAAAAAAAGCACCTTTGGCACATTACCCAATAGAACTTGGTGAGTCATTTTGAAGTCAAAATCAAACAGACTGCAGCAGCCTCTTCAAACCTTACACATTCAAAACAAAATTTTTTAAGCTCATATAACTTGAAATACTGATGACACATTAAAAAAAAATTTTTTAACTCATATAACTTGAAATACTGATGGTTTTTATTGAATAGGGTACTATGTCCATGCAAATAAATGGCTAATAAAGAGTAAGAAATGTTTTCTTCAATTATTGCAGCTTATTGAAATTTAAGTTTGCCCAAAAGTATGCTGCAGAATTCGTATTGAGTTTACTATTTCAAATCACTATCATTCCACATAAAGGAACACACAAAAAAATGTTTTTTCTTGTTTGTAAAAATTGCAAGGTTTAAAAAAGAGAACTCTATTCAGCGCTTTCGAATGAGATGGATGCGTCAAAGGGGCGCTAACACTCATCACATTTTTTATAAAACTATTTCCCAAATATATTGTGCAAGCAAGCTCTAAAAAAATAATTCATTATACCATGCAATGAAAATTGTTTTAAAACTACGCCAAAAATCATTAAAAATAGCTTCTCAAATTCTCTACTAAAATGCATGCCCTTGTTGAGATATGTACATACAATATTTTTTTAAGGAAAGTATATTTATATGTCCACAAACAAAAGTTGTTGCGCTTGAAAACATCAATGTAGATTTATATTTTGCAATAATAAAATATTTTATAGGTACATTTGTTTTTGATATATTGATTTTTATTTAAACAAAATAAGAATAAACTATTTCTATATGACATACATTTGCATGAGAAATAATTGCTAATGACAAGCAAACCGAAAGTGCACTTTAAAAGGATTAGACAAATGTCTCTAGCATATGTTAAGGAGTTAACATCATAAGACACATGAAGATTCAGATGCTGCAAATAATTTACAGAAGGTCTTTCTAAATTGAACACACTTAGAGATAAAATAGACGATGTGTTTTGTTGAAGCGCCATAATTAATATGGAATATAATTGAAATGAAATTTGTGGAAACTAATTCAAAGGTATGCAGCTATGCCCCTGTATGTGTCTTTGACATGAGAGAGCCCAACAAGACTCTCATCATTTGCCATCAAATCTTGACGGTTGAGTGTTCGCAATGATTGAAAAAACAGGTTGTTTGGTTTGATAGTTCTACGCTTGATCTAGGTATAAATACTTATTTTAGTCCAGATAAAGCAAAAAAAGTATTCGTTTCTTTTCTTTTAAAAATTCGTATTAGCGACGCTCAGATGCTTTTGCTTTATTGAGAATCCTAGAATTGGTGGAAGCCACTTTTGTGGCATAAGTTGGTTATATTTTGCACGCTTACTCCACAGTATTACTCGTCAGTGTTGGTCATATTTTGCACGCTTATTCCACATATTTATTTTAAGCATTAACTTAACTAATTGCTATGATCTGGACATGAAGTCTTTTGGGTGCTGATGAGCATCGTGGTGAACTTGAAACAGCCAGAGCATATACCCCAGCCAATAAGTCTTCAGCTCAACTTTTTTTTTGTCTTCTTCCAAAATATTGATTACTACAATTTTGTCACAAAAATACCTACAATGAAAATGATTGCTAAGGCTTTTGAATTGTAAATTGTAAATGAAATCAAACAGCCACAGTTCTGTTATTTTTGACACTTAGCAGCTCTATTGTATGACTTACAATTCAACACTGTTAAAGGAAACACTTTACTTGTGGCCACAAAAAAGACCTATATTAAAAATGTTTTCTAGGACTTTTAACTCCAAATGAAATCAAACAGCCACAGTTCTGTTATTTTTAATTTTTAACATTTAAAAGTATGACTTACTATTCAACACTATTAAAGAAAACACTTAACTTGAACACTTCCATTTAGTGCACTTGCTGGTATCACTAGCATTGTTTCAATATGACTGCTATGCAAGGTCACTGCTAACTATATCACCGTTTGATTACGATGTGCTATAAAAATGGAACTCACAACTATTGTAGTATTTACAACAGCACCAAGTGGCTCAAAGTTCTTGGGAGAGAACATTCCATGCTCATTATTGGTGCTACTTGTGAGAGCTAGAGGCTATTCAAACTGTTCGGAAGCTTCCATATCTGTTCAATTTCTAGTTATTGGCAGAATGACAGCACTGCTGGATATTTTTAGTTTATAGTGTAGCATAACTTAAGGATGAAATATTAATTTGAAGTTGACAAAGTACTTATAAAAATATGATTGCTTAAATTCGTAACAATATTCTTTTCTAATCGTTAATTACTTTATTAAGCTTTAGTTTGACTTCACTTCCCTAGAGTATTCATGTTGTTTGTTTTATTTAGAAGAAAAAAAAACTATTAAAAGAAAAAAAATTTTAGCTACTGATTTTCATAACTAATGGCTCATATAACTAGTTTCTAGTACATGCAGTTTTATGAGGAAAGAATAAATTTGAAAAGGGTTTTATATTATCGGTGAATTTTCGAAAATTAAAAATTTCAAATGTTCAAGAAAAAAAAAGACAAATTATTATAACCTGCTTCTCTCTAACTCCATAAAATTATATTGAAAGAACTAAAAGTTAGCATAATTTATAACTATTTGATGAATTGTTTAACCGAATTTAGTGAGTCATTTTGAAGTCAAAATCACATGTCCTCAGCACATCTTCCAACATCATTTTTAAAAAAGAAAAATTTAAATCTTTCCATAGAACTTGAAATACTGATGATGTTTGTTTAATAGAGTACTATGCCCATAAAAATATGCGACCAATATGGGATGAGAAATCTTTTTCTCATTTATTGCAATTTATCGAAATATAAGTTCGCACAAAAGTATGCTGCGAAATTCGTATATTATTAATATTAACTAAACTATTTCAAATCACCATCATATTTTAATCCTTACAGTATAAAAATCCTAACAAAGTGTTTTGTTATTATTTGTTGTTGTTGTTGTTATTCATAACAATGTCAATGTCACAATCACAAACTGGCAACAACCAAAAAATGTGGCTGTGTTCATAAAAGGGGAAAAGCAAACAGAAAACTCATGTGCTTGGTAAAGCAAATCTATTACAAGACTGATACAAACACAGTTGTTTTAAAAAATCCTAAATACAAAAAGGAATTACAAAATAAAATTTTGAATACCTTTATGGTATCAATGGTAACTGATCTAACTTTATTCTTTTTCTTATTTAAATTTGTCAAAATCTTTTGTATGCTAATAATAGATATAAAAGTCAAGAAAGGAAGAAGTTAAGGGTGATGTGATACAACCTACAAAACTTTCCAGTATCGTTGCTAAGAAAGGAAAAAGGGTAGTGAATTTAAATTGATATGATAACAAAATAACCCAAGCAAAAGAACGCTTTTATACTTTTAATGATTTCCTTTTCAGAGAAAGAAATTTTATATGAAGCGATTTTATGATTTTAAAAGCTTTTCTTCTCAAAAAGGAAAACATAAGCAAAATGACACTGAAAATAACTGTACTTGAAATCATGTGATTGCCAAAAACCAAGGTTCGCTCTCTTGGAAGATGTTTGTATCCTAAGGGCTTTTAGGACTTTGCTAATATTCTAAAAACTTACTTTGCTGCAGTTTTTAAGTTCCGTTAATTTTATTTTATTGAGACTTTAATAGAACACAACACATGAAAACTTAAAACTAAATAGAATTAGTTTAACAAAACAATTTTTTTTTTTTTTGCTTCTACAAGTATGCTTCTGGTTCATCACATACATGACAAAAACCAACAATATAAAATTATTAATTTAGTATTTAATAGAAGGCCTTTGGTTCAAGAAAATAAATGTATAAAATTATTAATTTAGTTTTACTAAAATTGAAAAGTGCTTCATCCTACTTGATAGAATTCCATTTACAAGCAAGTTTTAATAATTACTTACATAAAACTTCTGATTATGATTATTTTGATACTTTGATTATGTTACGTTTTGATAATGTTTTTTATGAATTAAGGAAAATATTTAAAAAAAAAAATTATTTTGCCCAAAAATATGCTATAAAAATCGTAACATTCTATTTCACTTACAATTCATAAGTGCTACACTTAAGTGATTTGTTTTCTTCTTCAACTTCTTCTTGACAGATAAAAAATATTTCCAGCCACAAAGAAAAATTTACCATCAGCCTCTAAAATCCACACAAAGAAAAACTTTCTCTGGACATTTGAAGGCATGAAGACATCAGTAACGTCATTGATAAAACAAAACTGAAAATGAAATCGCTTAAGCCCATTCCACCCTGAACTTTTTTGCTTTTTATGAATCTCCAATATTTCATGTCTTCAAATTCGCCCATAACATATTATTATATTCAATATTTTATTTCTTTATCTTTACTTAAGCTTTTTGCTTCTCTTTGATGACCTTTTTAATGTGACCATAAATACAAACCCCTAATGAATAATTTCCTATCAAAAAAAAAAAAAAAAACAAACCAATCTCATACGCACATATTATTTATCATGGTGGTAAATAATTATCTTTCTTAGCTTCATATCCGTTTCATCCAAAGAATGTGAAAGAAAAAACAAAAACAATAGGGAGTGCCGCACAAAACTATAGCAGCTTTTAAGGCGTAAAAAGAAAGCGCTGTTATATGGTAGTATAAAAATTTTATTTGAAATCAGAATATCTTATAGTAAAATAATGATAAGGATCTTAGCTTTATAGATGTAAAAAAAATTTACAAAATCATTATAGCTTGCACTAGGTGGGAGCCCGCCGGTATCTCATATATTTGTCATTCGTTACCTCAACTGCGGATTTCAGCACTTAACTTAGTTAATATTGCTTTAAGTCAATGCAAACCCAAATTAAATACCTAACTTTAAGAATCATACACTATGCCTTCCCCCAGCCTTTTGCTTATATTCGTCAGGCTATATTTATCGGTCTGCCAGTCATTGAAACCAACTCACATGGATGCTTATTGGGCCCGGCTGCAAAAAAAATATCAAACACAACAAAATATATTGACTCGCTTCTCTCGTTGCCTCCCCCGTTGACTTCCTGGAATGCGTTCAATATAATATTAACGGGCAGATCACTCTTCTGCAAAACAGTTTTGAATTGCAGCTTTGCTTACATTAGTTTATTTTAAACACAAGACAATAACCAAACCATTGAAATCAACTGGCTGAAATCCAGGCAAATAAGGAAGTCACAAATTACAACATCTTTCACATGTTTATCTTTCTTTACAGTCAACTCTTAAGCCAGTGGTCTAATATAATTAATTTACTTATAACTCGATTTTCGGCCTGTTTATTTATATTCATAGTTAAATTTTAGGCCTATGCTTTACCAAAATTTACCAGCTTAATTATTTAAATCAAAGTAAAATTCGCTCTTTTTGCCAGTTTAGTTTTCTTTTCTCTTAAAACTCAAATCAGTAAGATGAATACTGAACTCAAATATTTACAACTGACACAATGAAGTCCATAGCTGGTTTATTTAGCCGCGAATTATAAATGTTGTGTATGTTACTTTTGTGAATTTCAAGCAAGTGGTCGATCTATTGTCAATTGAATTATTTATAACTTGCATCACTTAAAAACACAGTTTATTTCTCATGAGAATGTTTTACCTTTCTTCCTTTTTGTAGCGTAAAACAATAACAAAACTTCAGCACAGAGAAATCCTTACAAATAAACAAGTCACGAATTACAATTTTACGCTGTGTTCTCTTTTCTTTACAGTCAAACTTTAAAACAAACATAATATAATATATATTTGTTTAAAACTTAATTTTGCCACTTTTGAGTGGCCTCTGATCTTATGCCCATATTTTTGTAAAATTTTTAGATTGATATTTAAGTAGCGAATGATGAATTGTTAAAACTCTGTCTGTATCCTGAAAATAACCATTATGTTTTTGAATTAAATTTTTATTCAAATAGTTGCTAAAAATATAAAATTTTATTGGGAAAGAAAAAGTCACGAATTACACGCCAACTGCAGATATGGCCTTAAAACAAAACCTTTTCAATTGTTTGTTTATTATTTCTCAGCATGGACAGAGATTTTATTGTAATAAAACTGTACTGATCAACATTCTGAGGAAGCAAAATGGAAGCCCAGCGCAATAAAATAATTAACAATTATAAGTCTAATAATAAAGTTTGGCTAAAAAGTTAAATTAATGCTTATAAAACCTTTTCTTTTAAATATCTTCCCCCCGTTGCAATATAAATATGTATGTAAATTGCTTTTTATAAAAAATTAAACGAAAATCGCTTAATTTTGCAAGATGTTCAATAAAGCGCAACATGTTTAGATGGAAAATAAAACTCATTTCTTTAGTTGCATATTAAAAGGAAAATTCGTTTAATAAAAATCAATTACGTTTATCGTACAATGTTTATAAAGGAACAGGACCATGACCTTTTGCCGCAAAATAATTTTTTTTTTACGTTTGTGAAGCCGAAAAAAAAAATTAAGTAGACGGAATCAATTAAGCGAAACATTTGCTCTTGTTTTTTGCAATGCAGTCTTAATTTGCGAAACAATTAAGTGGATGGATGCCGCAATTAAACGGAACTCATGTTAACGGGAATCTTAACATAGACAGATATACTGAATGATTTTGTTCCATGATTTTTTGAGCAATAAGGCGGGAAACTCAATTAAGCGGAAATAACTGTGGTGCTACGTATTTTCAGCAATTCTATATACTATATTCAAATGCAAAAAATCTTATTAAAATTGAAAATTCTAAAACGTGAGTTTCATCAATTTCCAGGTAATTTGTTATGCATTAGCTAAATATTAATTTGAAAAAATTAAAAAATATAAATTTTAAAACGTTTACTCAAGTGTGGAGTGAAAAAAGGCTCATTTTCTTTGGAGAAGACAAATTAGGCTTATACAGCTGGTTTGTCATTCGTGACTATTTGTTTCAATACACTTTTACCGTATTTAGCTAATCATATGTCAAACAACATCATACTCAAAAGGCGCCTTTCGAACATTGCACAAACAAAAAACGTATACCAAGTCAAATAGAAACAAAACTTTTTTTTATAACACAGAGGTTGTTTACTTTCACTAGTATATAATTTATTTTTGGTGCTTAGTTTTTTTTTAATTTTTACATAAAATCAAGGCTTTAAGGCCTGATAATTTATCAGTAATAATGTGCAAAAGTCTTCGCTAAGTAAAAAAATTTGTGGTATGTTGTTACTTGTCAGCATAAAAGTGTCTAGAATTTCTCATAAAAATTTTTTTTTGAGTCTATCGATAATAAAAATTTATGTTTGCTAAAGCCTAAAAGTTTGCCTTAAATAAAATGTGCAAATAAAATCAATAGATAAAACCACAATTGCCTTAAGCTATGCTGTAGACAATACACTCGTACAAAATTTTTTTTCTTTTTCTACATAAAAGCAAGAAAGAAAAATTTGGCCACTTTAAAAGAAAAATTTCTGATGCTGAAGAGCCTGTAGAGCTGACGAGATAAATGGCACACAATGAAGAGAAAACAAATATATGGAACAAAAAACGTCAAAAGTAGACAACATTGAGTAACAGTTTATGAAAATCTAATTTTTGTTTTTCTGTTTTTCAAATGTCCCTGGCAAATTGCCAAGTTAACGTCTTGGAAAAGTTTCAGGAGGTGGGGTATTTACGGAGACTTGTTGTTGAAAAAATTTGTGGTTTGTGACTGTTTTTTTTTTCATTTTTGTAATACGAAAGCCTTAAAATATGCATATTATAGCAAGGTTTTAAAATAGTAAAATTTTTTCTCGTTTTACAGCCTTAAATTATGCTTCAATAAAAATGGTGGGAATTTTAAATTTCATTCGTTGTTTGTCTTACAAAGAAAAGTAAAAAGTGCTTATTTCGATTAGTTTGTTAAGCTCTTAATAAGATCTAAATAAAAAATATTTTCTATCCATTTTATAGTCTATTAACAAGACTGAAATCTTTACAAGTCCAATGAAAACTATATATTTTTATGGTGGCTAAGCCCTGCAGCCTAAAAACAGAATGCACTTAGCTATGACCTGTTTTCGAAGCAATTTGCCTGCTGGTGAGCATTGTGGCGGCCGTAAAACAGCCCTGGTATGCAGCGTAGCCAATAAGTCTTCAATTTTACTTGAGTAGTCGTCTTCGAAAATATCGATATCTACAATCACTCAGTAAAATCGAATTAAAAAACCTAATAAAAATTGTATACCGCTATGTTCTTAATCTGGAAAAAAACAATTCATTTTGTACTTAACAAAAGTTCAACTTTATAATATAAAATTAAGCTTTTTAAAAAGAAATTTAGCCACAAAGTATGCTTTGTTGAATTTTTTCATAAATTTCCAAGCCACAGCAGGTATGTTTATTTCTCTAAGCAATAACAATTTAAGAAACTGGAAAACCAAGGAATTAGTTGTTAATTTGCATAAGTTTGATTACCTAATATAAAATTATGTGATTTTGAGAATAAATGGAGCCTCAAAGTATGCTTTCGTAAACTTTTTCATAAATACCCAATTCACATTACATATGCACATATTAATAAGTAGAAAAAGTTATTGTAGCACTCGTAATCCACAAAATTAAGTTGTATTTAAATTCCACTACAAAACATAAATTTATTTTACTTTAAAAAGAAAATTGCCTAAAAATATGCTCCTGTTATTTTTTTTCTTATTTTTTTCTTTTGCAGAGCAAACTTTTAATTTATGCCCTAAAAAAACTTTTAACAAGCGCAAACTTCGTGGGTGGTGAGATTTCGAAAATAAATAAAGTAGGCCTTAATTATTGTGCTCATAATTATGGTGTAAAACTGAATCAAATTATGTGCACTCGTTGTTTAGATGAAAACTCCGTGGCAACATTAAAGCCCATTAAAAATATATAATAATCTAACAAGGACGCGATTGCAAGAATTAAATTCCATATGTTGTGTTTTTATACACTTATAAAACAAATTATCTGTTTTCACAGCATGTAGCCTACTTTAAGGCTGAGAAGCTTTCAAATTACTTAATAATTAAGTTATTGGTTTAAAGTAGCATTGCTTGATTATAAAAAAAAACTGATTTTCGAAATAGTGTTTGAGTTTTCTGAAATAAATGTTGCCCTCATGTCGGGTACCAGTATTGGTAGTAGTGTGCCATGTGCATGTGTGCTCCATGGTATAACTTTTTTATTGCTTGCAAAAGAACAAAACTCACTTAACTTAAAACTAATTTATTTGTTGTTTGCAAGAGACCTTAAAAATAATTTATAATATCCTTTAGCACCTACGAAGAAAACTCCCTGAAAGTTGGCAACAAATTTGGAAAGCTCAAAACATAGCCAAAAAAAAATGTAAGTCTAGTTAAACTGATTTGTAGAGATTTTCTTAAATTTTGCGCATTTTTTTTTTCGTTGCATATTTTGCATTCAAGAACATTAAGGGCTTCTGACACCCCAATGTTTATACCAACCATAAGTACAGATAAGACAGCATCCATGGGCATTCGTGTATGTGTTAATAGACAACACTGATTCTTATGGGCATTGAAATGGTATAATTTCTGATCGTCATTGCTCGTATCACTCATGGTTTGCCTCCTGCCGTTGATCTGCATTATACCAGGCGTGTGTGGAGATATCCAACTTTTGGTAGGAAAAAGTAATAAAAAAAAAACATTTAGAAACGCTACAACAGCTTACACCTTCTCGGCAACCACTTTTAAAGATAGCAAACACAGTTGTATACTTCTAATTACTAATGAAAATTTCTTGTAGAAGAGATTGAAATTGAAAATAAAAGTTTGTGCGGTTACCAGTGGGGTGGGTCGGGCTGCCTGTTTTAATAAGTGAGTTCAGTTTTTTGTGACTTTATCAAATGGTCCTGTAATAAATGATTCTTTTTGTCAACTTTTGTGGTTTTTTCAGTTCTGTGCTTTGCCGCTCTGCTACCGTTTTAGATCGATTTTGGTGTTTTGTTGATGAAATCTGCGAAATTTTGTGAAAAAAATTGCAAAGCCCAAAAGTAGACTTAAAAAAGTTTATAAAAAACTTCTATCAACAAAAAATTTAAAAATTTATTGACTTCCATCAAGTAAACAAAAATCAAATCAAAAGTATTTGTGTCAATAAGTGCTTTACTTTCACAGGGAAGAGGAAATAGTTGATGACAGTCCCAGAAATATTTCAGTTGAAAATTTATGTCAAAGCCATAAATAATTCATTCTAAACTTTCTCCACATTTACACTATTTTAAAGCTTACACTGTGCTAAAGCAAATAGTTGTTTAAATTGCAACACTTGTTTGATTATTATGATTATTTTCAAAAGCAGCCTTTTCAATCTTTCTGTTTTTCCTTTCTTAATTTTATGCTTAAAACAGGCTCGTGGTTAATAAACAACACAATTTGTTCGTTTAGTTAATGAGCTGGAAAATCATTTCTAAACCAAATAAAAATGTTCTCATTTAACTTCCTTTTTTTTAGGTATATATGTATATATGTATAGTTTTAAGACATTTTAGTTGGCAGGTTGAAATCATAACCTTGATTTTTATATGTTGGCATAAAATATGTATTCATATGTGTGTGTTTTTTCAAGTGCCTCCTTTCTTTTTGTGCCATGAAAATAAGATTAAATACAGATTAAATGTTATTTTCCTCCTTAAACGATAAATTGAACTCAAACTCCAAAACACGTTTATACAGCAAACACTCACTTACACTTTAATACCTGAGCTTGAAAAGAGATTAAGGTTTTCAAACGAGGGAGAGAGGCAGAGAGAGAGAGAGTTTGTGTGTGTGTGTGCTGGTAACTGCGTTTTGCATATCTTAAATATGCTGTATAAAAAGGCCATAGATTTATGAAATTATGGTTTACAACATCGTCAAGCGTACATTTTTTTTTTTTTTTTTTTTGTTTTATAACGAACGGTGCAAGCAGCTTCTTACAATGTTGTTTATGGTTTTTACTGGCTTTTTAGTTCAAGCAGTTTTATAGCATACTTACAGGGGTGCCCATAAATTTTTAAGAGAAATCGTAATTTTCCCTCCTTTATCTTATGAGTGTGCTTTAATATCTATTTTAAATAATACTTTCTACCTTATATAAGCAAAGACGATTTTTCATCTCAGCTGCTAATGACCAAAAATATGTAAATATGTTAATAAATGTAAGCTCGTGTGTTAAATATTGATTTAATTTTTCATCTAAATGACTTTGCCTTTTTCTAAGAAAATCCAAACAACAAATCCAAACATTTGTTGTTTGTGAGAGTTTAATTTATTACCAGAAAATTTCTTTAACTTTTATATTTATTTTTTTGACTTCCAGAAATTTATCATCATTTCCGCCACTAATTTGCGTTATTCAACCACGATCAAAAAATGTGGTGAAGGCGTTATTTCTGGGAAAACAAGAATAAATTTTTGGGCAGAATTTCTAACAAATTAACAACTAAGCAGCCTGAAAGAAATGAGAGCACATTGTATAAACGTTTGATTATTTAGTATTTTATTTTTGATTTTTGCAATTTTCACACAAAAAGTTGTGTTTTTATGATACGTTTAGAATTTAATGTTGGCATATTTTTGGGAGTTAAATTGAATTTCTTCTGAAATATTTTATGACAAATTTGTTAAAATTCATTTCGGTGGTCCAACCGAGGCGCATGTTATGAGCTGCCGGTACCGCAATGTGGCAAGAAAATATAAAAAAAAATAATTTCCAAAATTCCCATTAATTTTGCAATAAGTAATTGGGTTTCAAACATTCCTTTCAGATTTTTCGAATCTACTGATGAATTAATTAGGATCATCAAAATGTTGGCGGCATATAGACAGCTGAAAAAGGACAGAAAACATTAATAAGGTCTATTTTTTTATCCAAAATAATACATTTCAGATAGCTCTTATAGCAAGTAAATAATTAAGTTAATTTTTGATAAATGTTTTGTTTTCATTATAATATTAATTAAAATTGACTACTCAAAAAATTATTTTTCAAGCAGCTTTTCGATTCTGATGTTATTTTATTGATGCCTTTGACAAATCCTTTAAAAGGAAGAAAAATCGCTGATTTATGTAAAAATATTTGTTATCCCTTCGATCTCCAAAGAAGATCAGGAAACCAATTACAAGGAATATATTAAAAAAAAAAGAAACACCAGAGTAACAGTCATAAAAGAACAAAACAAATGCACGTATTGGTAACCCTCTCTTTTTTTTGAAATCGCTTAAAAAACAACACTCAAACACGTATGTGTTTCCTCACTCACTTGCCCTCTTTCTCTTTCTTCCCTACTCATATTAGACACCAGCAAGCATTGCCATTTGTTTTACTTGTTATTGACTTTCGTCGTGTGAGTAAATGTATGTAGTAGTTTATAAGCCGTTATTTCTTATTTATGAGAAAGTAAATTTTCATTTGTAAACATTCAGCACTGCAACAATAACACTTTCTACATACAATTGCTCTTGAAGCCATACTTATTTATGTTCTCCGATTTATGCATACATATATTTTGCATATAAAGACAGTTGTTGTTGTTAATGTCTACATGTGTAAGTTTGTATGTGTAAATAGTTCAAGTCTAATGAAAATATAATTTAAAAGGTGATATAAAATACGTGTGCAGTAGCAGAGGAAAAGTTCATAACAAGTTGTTACACTTGTATGAAAAGATTAATTATTGCAGTAATTAAGCTAGTACTTATAAAATAGAAATAGAGGTCAATTATAATATTTCCAAAGGTACGGTCTTAAGCTTAAACTTTTGCTGGTCCGTTTTTGCCTCAAATAAGCTGGACCGCAACTTTTCTGTTGAGTATTATTATTAGGTAAATTCATACATACATATGTACATATAAGCAACTGAAAGTACTTACAGAACAACAGCAAAACACAAAAAAAAAACCAAGAAACATTAATTTTCACAACAGCATATTTGAATGTGTTTCTTCTTCCAAAGTTTTTGTACGATCAAATAATTGTTCAATGAAAATTTTGGTTTTGCTCGTTGAACAAACAAAACATTAAAATATACTCTTGTGGAATTTAAGGTTTTTACTATTTTTATACATTGACGTTTGTTTAGGTTATCCAATTGTATGTATGTGCATGTATTCTTAGTTGTTCACACCCATATGCTGGGCCAAGACAAAAGTCAAAAATGGAGAATAGTGGTTTTGTTGTTCTGACCGTGCCTTAAGTGGCCTAAAACTGCTTATTTTAACAAGCAGTTTTAGGAAAAAACCACAAATATGATTAAGATTTTTAGCAAATATAAATATGTAATTGAATTTAAGTACATAACAGCTAAATAGTTTAAAATTTCGTTAAGCCAAAAAATATTTTAATTAATTTTTATTATCCGAACTTTTTCTTATGTAATTATTTCTGTATTAAGTTTATCAGGCTCAAGTTCTTTCTATATTATTCTTGTGATTGATATTAATTAAATTAGACAAAGAAGACATCAAAGACATTTAGCCCCTGAGTTCAAAGGCGGGTGCTGACGAGAAAGTGTGGCGGCTTCGAAACAACTAGTTGTCCACACCCTGCTAAATGTTTTTGATGTCTTCTTTGTCTAATTTAATTAATATCAAGCACAAGGATAATATAGAAAGAACTTGAGCCTGATAAACTTAATACAGAAATAATTTTTTGTTTATTTAGCACAACAAATTTTTTTTTTGCAAAAATTTTTCTCCTTAATTGGTTCAAATTGCTGTTCGAAATAATTGTTTCTTACATCTTATAATCTTATAACACAGCTATTTTTAGCAGATATCTTGAGACAAACATGGAGGTGGGTAAAACGTGAAAGAACTGAAACAAATAAAAACTTGGCAGGTAAACATGCCATTTGTTAGTTTTTGAAATTAGATTTGGTAGGAAAAAAATTTTTTGAGTGGCAACCCTGGTTCGTAACTAGTAAAACTAATCATGAGATAAATCATAACACCCGTAAATTTATAACTCTTCACTTACTATCATATGCAGACATACGTATACGTATTGAAATTCCATGCACTTCAATCAGGCATTATCAATCATACGTCTCTATGGCTTAAACCACATACAGATGGTTGTCAGATCTTACATATAACAACGTACTGGCCATCTATTGGAAGTACGAAACTATCAACATTAAGAATATTATCAGTTTAGGCAACTTAAAAAAAAAATCTTACAATTTCATTGGCAGACAAATAAACAAGTGCAAAATAAAACTAAACAAACATAAAAAATAAAACATTGTTGAAACACATTTTACAACAAATTTTTCATATAGAATTTTTTCTAAAATATATTTGAGCAACGTTTTATTTTTTATGAATACCGGTGAAAAAAAACTTTAGTGAGTTAAAAAAAAAATTACTGGAAAATAAAACAAATTTGTGGAATTTAGTTTTTGTTTGCCTACCCGGCAAACTTGAAGTTGCGTAGAAAGAAAATGGCAAAAGTAGTAAAGGCTAATTTTTATCAGCACTAAATTGTCATTTCAATCATTTGAAGACAACATGTATTGACAGATATTGCATAGATGAAACGCTTTTGATTTTGTTGTTCTTTTCTCTACTAAGTTTATTAAATTCTATTATTCGAACTTTTCTTATACATATAATTCTTGTGTATTAAGTCTATCGGCCTCAAGTTCTTTTCATATTATTTTTGTGACTGATATAAATTAAATGAGGCAAATAAAACATCAAGGCCGCACTTCTCATCCCGTTCGTAGCCGATTACAACAATCTTAATGCGCTGGTCCATTGATTTGGGCAAAATGATGACCAGTTGTCATTAAGGTGTGACCAATGTTGGGTAAAATACATGCTCTGATGTATTTAAAATACAAAATATATGAAACAAAATACAAATACTTTTTTTTCCATGTATTTAAAATACAAAATATTGCATTCCAAAAGCAAGTATTTGAAATACAAAATACAAAATACAGTGTAACAAAAATATGTATTTAAAATACAAAATACGTTTAATCAAAAAAGTTTTTATTTTCTTTCATAAACACCAGTTTTTCAAAAGTGATGTCAGATAAAGAATCTCTTGATGGCGAATAAAGAAACCCAGCTAACGGCAAAATCTCTATGATTTCTTATTAAAAAACGATATTTTATTGAAAGACCTATAACGGAATTAAGAAATAAGTAACAACTAAAAAAGTTTCACCAAATGCATATATATAACTATATATAGTCTATATATTTTATATAGTCTGTATATATAGTCTATATATTTTATATATTATATATATAGTCTATATATTTTATATATTTATTTGAGCTTAAGGTCTTTTTGAAATTTGAGTATTTATTTTTGTCAATATTTCGCTCTCCTTCGGATAGCTTCTTCAGGACAATAATAATGAAGGTCTTTTTTTCAAAAAACCAATCAAAAAATTTTTCATCATTGTTGTCCTGAAGAAGCTATCCGAAGGAAAGCGAAATATTGACAAAAAATAAATACTCAAATTTCAAAAAGACCTTAAGCTCAAATAAATATATAAAATATAAGAAAAAAGGGGTCAAATAACTAAATATCAAATATATATAGTCTATCTAAGTCAACATTTGATTGATATTTTTTCTCTTGTTTTAGATTAAAATGTCGAACACGGTTTTTTTTTGTATTTTATTTTATTTTTTCATTATCTAACTTTCTGACAGCTTGGCGACTTTCTCAATGCGCATTCAGTTGCGTTTTCCTTACACAGGTACTTTGGTAATTAAATTGTGGTATTGCTATTTTTTGGAAATAAAACAGTAGCAAATTTTTCGATTTTAGTTGATGTATGAATGGAATAATCTTTAGCGCATATTTTTTAACATAAATTTAAAATGTATTTTGAAAAATGTATTTTGAGAGCAAAATACGAAATACTCAAGCGCTTAGTATTTAAAATACAAAATACAAATACATTTATGAGACGTATTTAAAATACAAATACAAAATACGTATTTGTATTTTAAATACGTATTTCAAATACATGTATTTCAAATACTGCCCAGCCCTGGATGTGACACACAATTCATATTGGACGACGACCAGCCTTCTTATGTTCTGCTGCACGTCGTGTGGCTCGTATGAGTGTTATTTTCTGTACAATCACCTCACTGTCATTACTCATACGTCATGTCATCTTTCATTGTCTTTTTAGTGGCAGTTATTGTCGTGGTTTCCCAATAAAGTTTGTTTTTAAGGCAATTTCCGTTTTATATTTTTTTGTTCTTGCTTTTTGTGGCAATTACATAAAGATGAATACAATTATTTATTTTTTTCATTTTATTACTCTCTTGCTGAGAAAGAGCTTGTGTAAAAACGCTTTAAGGTCACAACGTACAGTGCCTGTGTCTCAAGCAAAAACTAAAGCTGGAAAAAATGCTAAGAATATGTATGTAACTGGCGCTGTTGTAAAAGCGTAGCGTAAAAGTACTTTAAATAGATACGCAATTAAAATTTGAAATCTTCAACTCTTATAACCAAGCTGAAGTCTAAAGCAAAGACGTATTGTATGAATGAATTGAATTTAAGTAGAAAAAAGAAAGAGGCCGTCAAGGGTACGATCTGTTAAAAATGGCAGGTATGGCCAAAACGTGTGATAGTCTGGACTAAAAGTGTGTAAGTGTGAAAGACTTTTTGACAAGTCCACCCGATTTGCTAATCTTTTGAAAATTTTTCAAAAATTATATTTCTCAAATATATTATTATAAAGGTTGAGTGTACGATATTTAAAGAATTCCAGTAACATTTTGATCATAAGGTAAGAAATCTTATCTAAGCCCGAGGTTTAGCCTTTGGATGAGCTTAGGCTGTATGAAAATTCCTGTATTTTGAATGGTAACTCTGTTTCTAAAGTCCGTTGGTGACTTGTTGTTATGAGTAGAGAGGATAGAGTTTGTGATTTTTCGTGTTTGAGGCTGCTTGAAAAATTACAGTCTTTTGATTTGTCTGACCAGTATGTGGCAAAAATTTCAGATATTTCGTTGGCTGATGTTACTGTGAGGTAATTAAAAGAAATAGAGGTAATGAGCTGAGGAGTAAAGTTGCCTGTTAGTTTTCTTATATTTTGCCACAAGAAAGCAGATGATGCTAAAGGATTGATATTGTTTGTGAACTCTTTGAAGGCGTGGCTTTTTGCCAACTTTTTTCCCCGATTGAAAATCGCTTTAATTTTTTTTTTTTGTAATCTTTTAGGTTTTCAGCAGACATATTAAATCGGAATACTCTCCAAGATTCCTGTTTTTTATTTCTGAATACTTGGAGATCATGAGACCACCAAGGAACAGTTTTATTTCGCTAAATGCATCAGCCATTATGAAGCAATTCTGGGCAACGGTATCTACCACATGTGTGTGTGTGTGTGTGTGTGTGTGTGTATTTATTTAAAAGCTAAAAATATCATTTATGCCAATAATTTCATAAAATCTTCTAAAAGTTTGTCAATCAAATTTCATTAAAGACTTCTTTCTATTGAAGAAAAACAAAAAATATATAACAATGTAATCAAAAGTAAAAAGCTCAAACAACACTCACTCACTCACTCACTCACACATCTTTTAAGCTGCTTCTTGCTCTTCTTCAATTTCTTTTGAATCGGATTAATTTGTCATCTCTCGTCGCTTTAGCTGTAACCTGTGCTGCCACAAACACTATTGTTTTTGCCACCTGTTTTACCCAGGGACAACCTGTTCAAAAATGTTTTTTTCCATTTTATTTTATAAAAGATAAATAAAATATTGTTTGAAAATCTACCCGAGAAGGTAAATAAATTTTAAGTCTCACACACACAGTACGGCACACAAATAATTTTTATTTTTTACAAAAAAAAAAAAAACAGCTCCTCATTGAAGTGTGAATTCATGCATGTGTGTGCATGTGTGTGCATGTGTGTGTGTGTGCTTTTTGTTCTTTATTTAAAAAAATTATGGATTTTTACATGTCGTTTACAGTGTCGTTTGCCTGCAATGTTTAACACGCCTGAATACCTAAATTTTAGAATATAAAATTTATGACAGACTTTTCTGATTGAATTCGTATAAAACTGGACATTTGTTTTATATATTTTTTTACACATGTAGAAAATTAAGTAAATGCCATTCATCCCAACTTTCAGTATTATTGGGAATCTTTTTAATTTTCTTTTTTTCTACTGATTTACAGCCAGAGCTGGAAATTTGAATATTTCATTCAAACTTTCAGTATTATTTGGTATAATCTTTTTTAATTATTTTTGATGCTGATTTTTCGACCTTGGTTGTTTAGCATATTACTTCAAGCCTTAAGGTCACTTGTTTTTTTTTTTATAAGTGTTTATTAAAAAAAACAACATTCCTAAAGAAGATATCCATTGTGATATCGAAATATCGAATTTTTATTTACTGATTTACAGCCAGAGGTGGGAAACTGAATATTTCATTAAAAAAAAAGAAATAATAACAGGTGGGCCAAAAGAAGTCATTCGATGTTGTTTGGCTTTCAAAATATCGGTTATGGCTCAAGCAGTGTGTGCCGTTGCTGCATCCTGTTGGAATCACCTTCAACATGGCCCTATAGCGCGTGATCGTTTAACCAGCGGTGTCTCCAGCATGAACAGCTGCACATGCAGTCACTTTGAACGGGTGTAATGGCTCCTCGAGCATCACTCGCAGATTTTCGGTGACCCAGACGAGATAGTTTTACCGTTGAGGTGGAAATGAGTCTCTTCATTCCTTATAATTTTGATTGAAAAATTGTCCACTTCGTCCTTAGACGAGTTCTTGGGGAGTGTATCACTCCATGGCTGGTTCACTTGTATTCCACAGCTGTCTAATTCACGAATAAAAGAACAGATTTAACATTGGCCGTCATTTGCAAAAATAAGAGCAACTTCCAATTGGGCGATTTATTTATTTATCCATCTAAGCCTATAGAATACAATATCCTTACAGACTAATAATAACTTAATTACAAAATATATTAAATAAATCCTTATATTCTAATAACAATTTAAAATCAGTAATCGGCAACAAAAAATCAATGCTAACGATATTATTAATGCTATTTAAAGTATTACAGGCCCGTAGCAACGGCTCACGCATTGCATCATGTCTAGAAACATAAAATAAATTACTGGATCTGAAAAACTTACATGGCACAAAAAATGTTATTAACTTTAATAAGTATTCACAATCGATATGACCGTTTATCAAGTTATAAATTTTGGCCCACCTTGTAGAACTTAATGAATTTGATATTTGCTGATAAAATCAAAAGAAACTTAATTGTTTTAGCATTGTGCGAAAAGAAAAAAATTTGCATATAAACTTTGTTTATTAAGCATTACATTACAGCGATAAAGTGGAAAGTTCATCAATAAAATTAAATATAGACTGCCAATAATGAAGAGCTCAGAAGAGGTGGTAGGATGGCTATACGCTGCTGCTTAAAAACAGTATGGAACTAGTCATGTCCTGGTTTCGAAGCCATTTGAGTGCTGATGAGTCATGCTATGCTACCCAGCTAATAAGTCTTCAACTTTAGAGTTCTTGTCTTCAAAATGTCTGCTTTTCTTTATTTCTAGGCTCTAAATCAATCAGTGTTGTTTTAAATAAAACTCTTTTGTGTTTTATTTGGCATTGATTTTATTATTTTCAATATTTCGAATAGCTTTGGTACTCTTCTTCAGGAACTAACGAAAATAAAAACAAAGTGTAAAAATTAAATGAACATACATCATTACTATTTTAGTAAAGTCGTCTTGTCTGCTTTAAAAAATACTGATCACTGCAAATTTATCATAAAAACTCTTTCTTAATTTGGAGAGAGTAAAAAATCCAACTCAGGCCCGATAAAATTATTAACAAATTGGATATTAAGTCTTCAAAAAATGCACAACACTTATTTTTTCGTTTTTCTTTTTTTACTAAAACTGCTCCCAATTTTTTTGTCATTCGTTACTTTAGATTACTCACAAACATAAACGCAAATATTGAGTTTCGTGTTAGTTGGGCCATTTTCCATTTCAGGCAAAGCAATGTATGTATATAAAAGTGTTCATTAAAATTAAAAAAAAAAAAAAACAATATGTAATCACATGCTTTAAAAACATCATTCTCAAATCATTTAATTGAAAACAATAATTTTGTTCGATTCAAGCATCATTGCAGTCGCGTGTCAAAAAACGACACAAACACACACACACACGCATTTAATATATACGTACGATAGTACGTAGATTGCTTACGTTCCTTTAAATGCGTTACAATTGTGCACGCATTAAGAGTGTGTCTGTGTTTGGGTGTGTGAAAGAGTGATTATCTCTTTAATGGCCTTGAACAACAGCAGCAACAACAAACGCATTGTTTTTTCCTTTCACTTACATAACTATTATTGTTTGTGAGAGTGGCTGATTTGTGAGTGATATTGATATTTTAAAATAAAAAAAAAAAGCAAAACAACACATGAACTGTTATTTATTTTTCTGCTTTTTTTCTCTATTATTTTTTATTGGTTCTGTTGTTGTTGCTCATAATGCGTGAGTGAAATACATTCACACGTTTTGTCAATAGCAAATGCTGCTTGCAGCAAATTAATAAATAACAACAAAGGTAACAGTGAAATGAACTTTTAATTAAAGAGGGTCATTACTGAGTGGTGTCTTGTATTGATCATACACTCAGAAAACTTTGTCAGTAAAATTAACTAAAAAAAAAAAACACACTTTAAAATAAATGAAACTTAATTTAAAACCCTGTCTACTTATTTTCCATTTAATTTCACTAATGACTTCATTTGAATTTAAAATGTTAAAAAATCTACTGAAGCCAATCGGTAAAAATATTTATTTTTCCTTTATTCCAACTGTCAAATAATTAATGCGTAATCAACCAATAGTAAAAAAAAAATTTTTTTTTTTATTTTCTTCGGTGGTGATTTTTTTTACTTCATTTTATTTAATTATAGTTTTTCTATCTGTATTATCTTCCATTGCAAAGCCTCTGCTGAGATTCGAACAGGCAACATCGCGACTTGAAAGCAGCTACCACTTGCTACTCAGCCAACGCAACAATCGAAATAAATTCAACAACAATCAATTTAAGTAAAGGTTATGTATGCTACAAATGTATGTAGAAACCAAATTATAAATATGTACATACATACATATTAGCACAGCTTGGTTCTTTCATGTATCTGTAACATAAGTTACTATTGTCATTATGAACTGTGACCGAAAATCCGTATTTATCTGTTGTTAGTTTTTTAAGCAACTGTACATATCAGTTAAAATTAGAATTTCATTAATTTTTAAATGTTTTGTCAGTTAAAAATAACTGCACTGATTACTTCTGGAATAAACTGTGGTCAGTTACTGCAAAAATATTCTGAGTGTACATTTATGCATACACTAGCGGTCTGCCCCCTACCACCCAACTTCACGCAGGTGTTGCTCTTCATGCAAATTTTCTATGCCAGGGTATACTGTGTGTATTAAAGTTGTCAAACTATGGACTATTTAGTCTAAGGACTCTTCTGGAAGAATTTCATTGTATCTATTTAAATTTGGAGCGGCAAAAGCTACTTCCCCAAGTCTTAAAAGCTGTTGTGAGGCAACACTATCTGCAATTGCATGATAGTGGTCTTCGGAAATTTTAAGTTTTTAATCAAAGTCCTTGGCAGAGATGATTTCAAGCGTCCTTTGATGATATCTGCTCCATCCAACGTTGGAAAGAGTCAATTAATTTTTATTATTCGAACTTTTTCTTACATAATTATTTTTGTATTAAGTTTATCAGGCTCAAGTTGTTTCGATATCATAGATATCATAGATTCGACATCAAAGATATTTAGCAGGGTACACAACCAGTTGTTTCAAAGCCACCACACTTTCTGGTCAGCACCCGTCCTTGAACTCAAAGTCTTCTTGTAAAGAAACTTAAACATTTTTTTAACTTCTCGGACACATCAATTCGCCTTATTTTATTCTACTTAACCAACCGCTGGCAATCACTTTACACTAAAAATAGGCAGAAAAATCATTATTCCGCGTCATAGTTGTCTGGTTTCAGAGTGGTAGTTTTTTTTTATAAATGCAGCTACTCAGCAACTTAAGAGCAAAAAGTTTCAAAAAGTTTCAAAAGGTTTTTGTTTAATAATTTTACTTAATTTATTTTATTATTTTGTATTATTTTACTTGTTTAGTTTTCATTTATATAATAAAGATATTTTCGCCAGTGGTGCCTAAAACTAGTTGTGCCCCTTTAACGTATTTCTGTACTTTAAATACAAGTGAATACTTGTTGTACAGGAAATGGAAATAAATAAATCATGGCCCTTATCCGTAAAAACCTATAATGGCTTATTCAAAGAAAACTTGAAGAATTCGATGTGGGCCTTCTCCGTTCCAGATAAAAATTATGGCAGTGGGCAGTGGAAAAGTAGGTGTGGCAAACTTTTACATTCTTAAAAATCTGTGACGACCATTTCAAACAAAAGGTAAAAGATTTGTGCAGTCCCTGTTTCCCTGTCTCTAGAGTAATTTAAAATTTGTGGGCAGCAAACTGGGCGTGGTCAAATGAAAACTTTTTCCAGCGGTGAAAGAATTTTAGATACATTCAAATCTTACCTCTTTTTATAATTTTATAGTACAGATTTTTGTTTTTTTTTTTAATAATTTCTATATTTGAAACTTACCTTCTATTCAACGAAACAGTTGATTGAGCCGCCAAAAAAAAATCTAAAAAAATAAGCCCCCTTCCAACAATTACTATTGACAAAAATATGTCATCTTTAAAACGTGGGTGGAGAGAGGCTGCTGGTCAGTCACACACTTTTTAAACAAGCAAACAAACACAAAAACCATCTATTTCGCAATTTAACATTTTGCGAATATTAAAAAATTATGTACAAACAAATATTTTTTATATTTATTATCTATTAAGTATGCGTGTATGTAGGTTGGTGTTTTATTTTTATTTAACTTAATTTTTATCTTGGCAACTGAGATTTTTCATTTTTACGTGGTGGTGACTTCTTGAATTTCACAAAAAAAATAACTTTAAATTAAAAAATTTTTTACAAATTATTTTCGCTCTCAAAGAACTAAAATAACAATTTTCAATTTCCCTTCAAACAAATGTTAAATTCATATTTAGTTCTTTTATAATACATATGTATAATATGAAAACAAATAGAGAGAGAGAAACAATGAAATATTTAATGTAAACAACCGGTAAAATATATATTTCTTTTAATACTTTTCTCAATCAATCAATAATTTTCATATAAAACAAATCTACAACCATAAATTCTTTAAAGAAATCTATAAATTGTGGAGCAACATTTGTTTGATGTACGAGTGTATTTACAAATTCTTTTCTTTTTAGCAAAATTAGCACGTTTTGGTTTTTCTTCGGCCTTTAAAAAATGTTGCTATTAATATACATATATTATAATTGTTGTTTTCTATCACTTTTTCTTATTCATTTCATTAAAGATAAAATACATGTGTCTATTATAATCGTTAAAAATTCTCACATTGTATAACCGTTTGCTTAAACGTTTCATGGAAAACTGAAAATTCTTTCGATTTTAGTCTGTCAACAAACCAACATGTGATAACACACATACATACATACATGCCCATGCAAACAGATGTGTTTGCAGTCTTCTACATGGCATCTCATAACGGAAGAAAAAAAATAAATTATGCTCTTTAACAGCAACTACCAACAATACCTAACGGTCTTGTAAACAAAATAAGTTGTAAACGTCTAACAGGGCAAAAATGACAACAGTAGGCAAAAGAATTCAACAACATAAACAGATGATTTGTGTGTGTGTGTGTGTGTGTGATGAAGTAGTGTTGCCGTAACTTATTTCTTAATAAAACTTAAAATAAAATATGGTTGTCAAAGGAATTCAAAAACATAAACAAATGTTTTGTAGGGTGTGTGTGAAGAAGCAGTGTTGCCATTACTTTTTTTATAAAAACTAAAATTTTAAAATAAAATTTGGGTGTCAAAAGAATTCAAAAACATAAACAGATAATTTGTATGGTGTGTGCGTGTGTGATGAAGCAGGGTTGCCATAACTTTTTTTAAATTACAAATTTTTGCCATAACTTTTCTTTTTTAAACTAAAAATTGGGTATCAAAAGAATTCAAAAACATAAACAGATGATTTGTATGGCGTGTGTGTGTGTGTGTGATAAAGCAGTGTTGCCATAATTTATTTTTTATAAAAACTAGATTTTTTTAAATAAAAATTGGGTGCCAAAAGAATTCAAAAACAAAAGCAGATGTTTTGTGTGTGTGTGAAGAAGCAGTGTTGCCATTACTTTTTTTAAACTACAAATGTTTACCATAACTTTCCTTTTTTAAACTACAAATTTTAAAATAAAAATTGGGTGATAAAAATATTCAAAAACATAATAGATGATTTGTATGGTGTGTATGTGATACAGCAGTGTTGCCATAGCTTTTCTTTCTTAAGCTGCAAATTTTAAAATAAAAATTGGGTGTCAAAAAAATTCAAAAACATAAACAGATGATATGTATGGTGTGTATGTATGTGTGTGTGTGATGAAGCAGTGTTGCTATAACTTTTTTTTAACTATAAATTTAAAAATAAAATTTGGGTGTCAAAAGAATTCAAAAACATAAACAAATGATTTGTATGGTGTGTGGGATGAAGCACTGTTGCCATTACTTTTTTATAAAAACTAAAAATTTTAAAATAAAAATTGGGCGTCAAAAGAATTCAAAAACATAAACACATGATTTGTGTTGTGTGTGTGTGTATGATGAAGCAGTGCTTATTTTTATAAAAACTAAAAAAATTAAAATGGGGGTCTCAATCATCGGGCAAGCATATTTAATAATATAACCTAATACAAATTGCTTTACTAGGTCCAAAATAAATATTTATATACCCGTTTTCATGCTCATTTTATTTCCAGCCTTATAGAAAAAAATAATAATAAATCTGGGAAATATTTGGAATTTTCTATTTTATGTGAATTTTTAGAATTCATTATAGGTCTAAATACGAGGACTGCCTTATATGTTTTGGGACTTAGCATCCCTAGTGTTGCAATCTGGCAACTGATAGCTCTATCGTAAAGTTGGACAATTTTGATGTTGTACGTAAGCAGAATGTTTTGACATATGTACGTGCGCTATTTGTGTGGTTTACAGCAAAAAAAGCAGGACTGCTGGATAAAAGGGCCGCAGTAAGGTCCTTTATAGGTCCTGAACCGTTCTGTAGGGCTGACAACAATTTTACAGACAGTATTCTACCACAATGGGAAGGGAAGAAAGCCCTGCTGACTACTAGTGAGCCATAAAGGGCATGCGGCAGGGCAAAAGGCTAATAGATCCCGTCCGAGTGGAGTTTGAAATTCACAATGAGGGCAAATAATTTATTTTTTCTTTTTCTATACATATCTCTTCTTCAGGAAAAAAAATTTTTTTTGTTCAATTTCGTGCAATGCTGTTGTCCACATCAGAGCTCTGAAAATAAAAGTTTAGCATAAAAACTATAAAATATACACAATTTAACGCTGGTATTTAAAGCAAAGAAACTTCCAAAGACTGCAACATCCAGATAAATCTATAAATCTGCACACCTGGCAACACTTGACTGAAAATACCAAACATAGGAAATGCCCACATACACGCACACATGCAATACAAGAGTCGTCCATATGCATTTTAGAAAAGTTATAAATGTTTACAGCTGCTCTAATGTTATGTTACAGTTATTCTGAACAATTACATAACAACTGCTACAATTAACAGCCTGTAGTCATTTTATGTTAATGTTAAAAAACAGTTAACAAATTTTAAGATTTAAATTTATAACGTATAAACTCAATAAAAAATGTTTATTGGGTGAATACCAAGTAAATGATTTTTAGCAATTACATTTATTAGTTTAACAATTGTTAATAATTTTATCGGACTTTCTAGTTCAATTTTTACTTCCTCAAAATTGAGAACGATTTTTTTGTGATAAAATTGGAGTGATCAAAATTTGTTAAAGAAGACAAGAAAAATTCATTAGTTTTATTTTGCAGAGCTTTTCTGTAAAACTCTTTTATTTTTAAGTCTCTTAAGTTTTTTTTTTTTTAATAAATGTATAATTTCTATTTGATCTTATTAATTTATGAAAAGCGAATTTTTGCAGCCTCAGATCCTTTTTTATAGAAAATTTATTATCAATTTTATTAAATATTTCGCTAACTGTTTGTTAGAATCTTCATCTTCATTTTCAAAATTTTTTAATTTATACTTCAAATAGTATCCTAAGGATTCTAACTGACTGTTAGCGAAATATTGAATAGAATTGTTAATAAATTTTATTTAATTTTCTTTTTTTTTTTTTTGTTTAATAAATTGAGCTTGCGGTCGAAAAACTAGTATCCAGAACATTTAATAAATTTCGTATAAAAAAGGAAAATCTTTCAAGGAATGTTTGAAACCCGACTACTTGTTCCAAAATTCATGGGAGTTTTGGAATAAATAGTTGGGTTTCAAACATTCGTTTAAGATTTATCGAGTCTACTGAGTCTATGAGTTGAGTAGCATCAACGAAATGTTGGCGGCATATAGACGGCTGAAAAAGACAGAAAACATTAGGATCGATTTTTAGACCTAAAATAATACATTTCAATTGGCTCTTAAAGCAAATAAATAGATAAGTTCGTTTTTATAAAATCTATTACTCTGTAAACTAGAATAAAGTCAAGATATGCCCTTTTGATATTAGGCCACTGTTACACATACCAAAATAATATTTAAAAAATAATAAACGCAGTAACATGATATAAAACACTGTAGAATAAAACATAATTTAAACTTAAAATTTTAAAATAAACATAATATAATGTGTACAAATTATGGTAGAGGTTGTCTATTCCAGTTTTCATTTATATTTTATAATTTTATGTCCTCCAATTCTTGTGCCAAGAGCAAATCATCTTCTAAGATCTGCTCGAAATCTATAACGATTTTATTTTGCGATGGTATATAACGCGAACATTCAATTTTCGCTTTTGCGAACATTATGCGTGAAGCTCGATATTTTGGTTTTCCGGCATACTTGTCGGACATATAGTATATTTGTGATATACCCGACTGTACAATTAATTTAGCGCATTCATTGCAGGGAAATAGTGTAGTGTATAGACGGGTATTTTTTAAATTGGCACTATTTTTGTTCAATATGGCATTCGCTTCAGCGTGAACGACAAACATTTTTTTGTCGTTGATGGGATCGATCCCATCTTCTGCCAGGTTTGTGACATCACTGGCCTTGTACCAAGGAAATTCATCATCTTCACATTTGCTGGGCAAACCGTTGTAGCCAATTGCAACAATACGATTTTCGTCGTTGACAATGACAGCACCCACTTGAGTGACGGGATCTTTGCTGCGTTGTGACGACAAAACGGCTGTGGCCATAAAATAGTCATCCCAGTGTAAATAGTCTTGACGCTTGCTATTCATTAGGGGCGTCATTTTAGTGCAAGCTAAAAAAAAAAGTGAAAATATCATGAGCTCCCTTACAATTAAAAAAAAATTTTTTTCTTTACTTAATTTATATTGATTAAAAAGTGACAAACCAAGAGTTGAACTTGAGCCTGAAAAAGTAATTTAATATAAATGTATTACAACATCATAATGCAATGTAATTAAAATTTCAGTAAAATGGTAAAAAAAAGCTTTGTTGTGGCAAAAATTAAGAGTTCACCGGGAGTTTTCAAATGTTTATATTTAATATATTTATTTGTATATTTTTGTTTTGAAATCAGTTAAATCTATGTATATCCTCACTAATATGGAATTTTGTTGCTTGAAAATATACGTAAACATAAGTTTTAATACATACATACAATAATAATGAATTCATTTAAATACTAATAAAGTTAAGAACATCTTGCAGGCTTTCTTATTTTAAGCCTTTTGGACTCTTATGGGAATAGGATTTTGCTTGAGATGCAAATAAATGGAGCGCATGCGTGATACATCCTTTCCCGACTTGTTAACTTTTGGATTGAAATCACACAGTTTGGCAATACGCTCCCATTCTGTGCCCGGTTCCATGGCTCCGCCGTCTTCTAAGGCAGCTGCCTGTTTTTCTGCACTTCGTGCAGCAGATTTAGTTTTAGCAATTGACTCTTCAGTTTGTCTTAACCAATCTTCCAATTCCTTTTTTGCTTGGGCACGCAGTTCTTCCTTTTTACGTTCCTCTTCACGATCTTTCTCCTCAAGACGCTGTTGTTGTTCTTCACGCCATTTTCTTATCTTTTCTGGTTCCACACGAGATGGTGGTGGTCCAGATATGGGATTAATATCATTGTTATCGCCCGCAATCATTTCAAATGATCCCGTAGAGGACTCTAAGCCGCCGCTACTAGCAGCTGCCAATTCGTTAATATCGCCACCCAATAACCCGGCATCGTCGTTTGCGGTGGGTAGTTTAGCGCTGTTGGAACCAGCATTGATTTCCGCTTCCAAATCTCCTAAAATCGATTTCTCCTGAGCCAAAAACTCTGCTGCTGGATCAATTTCCTCACCAGTACCAGCAGGGGCAGCAACAAAATCATCACCGAAATCCATATTGAAAAACTGTAGTGTAAATTACTGTCAATGCAAAGTGATGACACATCATTTTCATTTCAAGCCAGAGAATAATAAAACAATACAAAAAGGGGGCGTAGTGTTAAGAAAATCAAGTTAAACTCGTAACAAAAACAGCATTTATTTACTTACCAATAAATAATATTTCCTAAGTTAATGAACTAAGTTTTTCATCAACCTTTAGTAACTTTGGAATTCAGTTTCTTGTTTTTTTTTTTCTTTATTACTACTTGGAGTTTCTCCACAGTTTCTCTTTTTAATCGTTTTTTACAAATGTAAAAAATTTTATTTCGTTTTGGTGGTCGTTTTTTATCAAATAAATCGGTGTAAATACGGCCACCGTTAACATGCAGCCAATGCGGCGTTTTTCCATCAGCTATAACAGAGTAGACGGCAATACTATAAGCAATATTTTACGTGGATGTAAAATTCTTTTATAGAATACGGATGGGATGAAAGTTTCGACAGTTGTACGACTTTAAATAATTATAAATAATTACACATCATTAGATTAGGAAGGAATTTTTACTTTAGTTTTGCTCCTCTACGCATGTAAACACTAAAAAATTGTCTTATTTTTATACTCTTCACAGCAAGTGCCATCGGTATGTTTCACGGGCTGCCAGTCGTGACACTTATGGGCCGAGTTTGTAATTTCCTCTTTCATTTCATTTGCAGTTTATACATTCCTACATATGAACCAAATTCTTCTGTTTATTCTTCTTCTAACCACGTTATTTGACTTAAAATAATGTTTGCTCTCGTTTGCAAATACAATACAAAAGTTTGTAGCTGAGTTGTTCTCACTATTTTGGCTTTGCTTTGCTTACGGCAAAATTCGAAACAAATAAGAATGAAATGTCTATGAAAACCCTATTTAGAATGAAAAAATGTTTTTCCAATGTCGGTCCATACATCCCATATGTTGCGAAAACTGTTTTATTTTTGGAAAATCTTACCTATAAGCAGCTTTTTGTTCCAAATAGTGAGTTTGGTGATAAAAAGAACTTTATTCACATTCGAAAGTTGTTTTCCGATATCGGTTCATATAAATCTGTTGGAGAGTAAAACCCTTAAAAAATTTCCATATAAGCGAGCTAAATGAATTTTTGACACTAAATCTGTTGATAAAAAAAACCTATTTGAAATGAAAATATTTTTTAATATATAGTATGTAGCGAAAACGAATTTTGATTAAATTTCTAATATAAACGCGCCAACTCATTATTTAATAGACAATAAAGCCTATTTAGATAAAAGAAGTCTAGAATATTTTTTCCCGGTTTTGATTTATCTGTCGTGAAAATCGTTTTTTCTTAGATAATTTCATATGTAAACGATCTAAATGAATTTTTAATAAAAAAAAAGTGAGTCCAGTGATAAAAGGAGTATTTAGAGTGAAAAAGATTTTTACCGATATCGGTCCATATACATATATGTATATACTTTAAATATAACGAAAACCGTGTTTTTGAGACATTTTACAATAATAGCCGATATATAGTGCAAACCAATTTTTTAAAAGTTTGCAAACGATTTAAAATAATCTTTGGTGACGAAGAGGACGCAAAATTGCTAAAATATGTATGTATGCACGTTTCCTAACCGGGTCAATTACTAAATATAGTTATACATATAAAAGCAATGTTTGCAAAATATATTTAAGATTCCACTAAGTCGAATATAGCAACATAGCTTATTTTTTACTATCATTTTTATCATTTTATCATGTATATTCCCCATAACACAGGAGTTTGGACGAACAAACGAGTATGAAAAACTCAGCACACTCACACAGCTACTACGACAATACTTATCGAAAGACCTTACCTTATGGGGGACCATACCACGTGGTGAAACTAAAAATTGGTAGGGAATTTTTCTCAATAGGGAGCATATATGTGTGTCTGTAATTTGGTAGCTAGTTTTAAGCTCACTTACTAGTAAAAAGAATAGTTATAAAATTTTACATTGAATTTTTTAATTAAAGCTCATTTTACATTTACTTTAATTTTTATGAACATGTTCATCTGGCTAAAAATTATTTGCTTTTACATATGGACTTTTTGATTGACGCAATTTCATCTACACTAACAAAACAAACAAAAAACGCTTCATTTTAACACTTGATTATACATAGCAAACCGTAGTGTAAAAGCGAACCAAAGAAAACAACAAAAACAAGCACATGTTAAAAGACAAATCTTGCAATTTTCTTTTAGGATTCTAGTATTTATTAAATTTGTGGTATCTTCAAAATACACATTAATTGTAAAACGAATGATTCTTACGTAATGCAATATATCAAACACATGAAAAGCTTTACTGCTGTTTAAAGCAGTAGTACACGTTTTCGAACATTCTACTTACAGGTATGCCAACTAGGTTTTCCGGGAAATATCGTAGATTACTGCACCGAAACGCCGGGCCTTCAACCGTTCGCCGTCAAAAGAATGTTAAATTGTGGAAACATAAATTGGGTTAAATGATGAATTTAAAGTTATGTGATTTGAAATTTTTTTCTGCAAGTAAATAACGTGATTTTAATACATATTCAAGAATTTCAGATGCAAAACCCATACTATTCGTACTACATATACGAAGGCTAATTATTGTGCTCAACGTGGTATGGCAGCTCTGTAATATTTATTGACCAAATAAAGTGCTGCCCATTTGAAATTGGTTTAGCAGATTAGGGCTTATTTTGTCTAATGAATTGATTATTTTATAAATTTATGAAGTACAAAATGGTGTTGTTAATATATTATTGAAGTGCTGTAGAATTAACTAGTATTTTCTCTGAAAATCAATACGATTTGCCGATGGCCGTTTCTACACTAAGCATTACTGTCAATACACAAATTTTTTCCTTTCAACTTCTTCCAATATCCTCTGTGACTGCCATATTTTTCTAAAATGGCGCTTTGCGACAAGACGAAGTAAAAAACAGTGCATAAATTTTTATAAAAATAACAACGAAATCAGCAATAAATTAAACAAAAATTGCATAAAATTCAAGTGTAAATAGTGCTTAACATAAAATTATGAAAAAATTGTAATAGAAATCATGAATAAATATGAAAATTACACTAGCAAAAAATGACAATTATAAGTGATAGACGTGATTGATGATAGACAATTTAACAAGAACGCGATACACATACATACACAAACACCTTCAACATACAATACAAAAAAAAAAGACCCAAAAAAAAACGAAAAAGAGGAGGACAAGTACAATTTTCTTATATGTAGTAGATGAAAAACGTCAAAAGTTGATAGTGAAAAAAATTTACAAAAAAAAGGGAGCCAAGACGGCGGGCAGGTTATTGTTAAAAAATCTGAATTATTTTTCTTATTAATTTCGGAGTAATAATTAAGTAACATAATATATAATTAGGTAAGTAAAAGAAAAAGTTTATACTTTATATAATGACTAGATATTTCCATATTCATTATTGTTTTTATAATTTTTGTTTTTAGTTCTGTGTATTTTTAATATAAAAAAAGCGTGAGTCACCATGGACCCAAATTCAAGTCCCTGGCCTTATGCCTACAATCGCATTGTACCAACGGCAAGTAGCACAACATCAGCTGAAGATTTTCAGCATCCACATCTGGCTTCAAGCGCCCAGTCATTACTATTGCAAGCACATTCTAATATTGCGGCAAATATTGCTGCCGGCGGCGGTAGTTTTGTGTCACCCTCACCAATAAGTGGCTACAATCCAGTTTTCCAGCAAATCTATCATCATGCTGCCGCTGCTAGTGCTGTACAACCTAAACCTGCCCACTATGCCTCATCGGCTGTTAATACACCACATCGCCAATTACAAATACCCGCCACACTGGATAAACAATTGACCTCATTCCAAAACCAAGCTGCTATAGCTGCAGTATCTTCGGCCGCTGCCGCCGTAGTCAATAATGCTGCAGCCGCAACAAATTATTATGGTGAAAATTCATCATCAAGTGGTGCTTCACCTTCGCCTACCACCTCAACTATAACACCAACCACCTTAAGTTGGAATACTCCAACAATGATTTCAAATACTTTTTTAGCCATGCAACAACAACAGCAGCAGCAACAGGCTCAGCAACAGCAACAACAAAGCCAACAACAGCAGCAACATCAGCAACAACAACAGCTTAATCTTGCTGCGGATAAGGTGGTGAGTAGTAGTATGTAGTCAGAGTTTAAGTTAATAACGAAGTTACAAACTTTGTTATAATTATGTATTCGATATATGTACACACATATAAAGAAAAAGAATTATTCCATTTTAACTTATATCAATTTAACAAAGCGTCGTATCACTTCATCCATTTACATATTTTTATTTTTGTTATTGTTTGACATTTTTTTTTTTTTTACCTTAACTAACTTATTTTCTGCTTTCGATCATATATAATGAAACTACAATAAGAACTGTAAACTTACAACAGAGAGAAAGAGAGAGAACAGTAAGGTTTAGATTGAGAAAAAATCATCCAAGGACAAAGGTAATAAAGCCTTTGCGCAAGTTTTTGTTTTTGCATCAACATTTTGTGTTTTATAAAAATAAAAAAATAAAAAAAAATTAAAAAATAATTACCAATTTGATTACCACTCATAAAATAAGTAAAACGTTTTCGATTATATCGCAACTAAAACATGAAGTGGCCTCTTTTTATTTTAAAACCACACGTTTCGCTTATTATGTTTTCAGACTTTTAGTATTTGTTTAGTATTTTATGGAGCTATGAACCCTCTACTTTGCTCTTATCACATTGAAACATATTTATCTTGCACGTATGGAGGAAAACGTACGAATGTGCTAAAAAAAAAAAGAAAAAATATATATGAACATGAATAAATTTATTTATACTTTCATTTTTGGAAGATAAAATTATTGGGACCAAAAAGAAGGAAAAGAAAATACTAATATATTTCAATTCGTAACTAGGTACTAATTTTCAAGCGATCAGCAAATAAATCGGTTTAATGGAAATATGTAGTCATATCAAGTCTTAAGTTTGTTGTGCTTCATTACAAAAATGTATTGCACATACATATTTGTCGGTAGAGAATAATGTTGAAAACCTTAGCAACTTTTCCTAATATATACAGGTCCGTTCTGCAAACCATGCGTTTTCAAATCACCTGATTACAGAACTTTCAAAAATGGTATTACTTCAAAAGCAACAAGACAAAATAATTTATTATAAATCAAGGCTTAATATCGTAAGTTTAGAAAGACCATAAAAGAGTAACATAAAAAAGTACTTTTCTGCCTTAATTTATGACTAAAAATAATATGATTTCAAGTATTGTAATTTTTTTAAAACAGATCTGAGAAATTCAATTCCATACATATTGAAAAATGAAACGTTTACATAACTGTTCTTGAAATCACGTGGTTTTCGAGTAAGAAATACGTTAGAAACCTGACTTGTGCTGTCCATGTATGATTAAGGACTTTAAAATGATATTTAGAATTTAAATTATAACATAACCTCTAAAAAATAAACATAATACTTATCCAAGTAAAATTGATTATTTTAGGTATAAATTTCCTTTTTTAGCCGATATGTCATTGATGCTGCTCAACTCGTCATTTAAAAGTATATATTCAGGCCATTGGCGCGCACTTTGGGGTATTTATTATTCTCTTCGTGTTTATTTCATAAACAGAGCTGCTGCGAAAGCAAATATTTTCCTATTAAAACGTTCTTTAAAATCCTTAAAAAACATTCCATACACTTGTTTTATTAATCTGCTTTTTGACTAAAAGTCTATCCCCCTAAAAAAAATTGATGACTGAAATGTTGTTGAATTATGGATGCGTTCAAGTGCACACGATTCGATTCAATTTAGGTGAAAAATTCATGATTTTTACATTAGCGTGTCATTCGATGTCATGTGTTTGTGTGAGAGTTTATTGAAAAATCTCAGTGATAATGAGTGAATTGAAACAATCACATTTGTCTCTACAATTCACTAGATTTCAACAAAGCAGGAGTTCTGCGCATATTTTTTGGTTTTGTTGTTGTACTTATTTACTGTAATTCCAGGCTCTACATCTGCTCTTCTGACTGATTTGGATGTAAAATAATAAATATAACCTACAATTTTGTCTTGTTGAAATCATTTTTTATTGTTGAAGCCACACGATTGGAATTCAAATCAGCAGAATAGACCTATTAATTTTTGTATATGCAATTATATGCCTGCAGTCTGGGTATAGCAATGAGTAATAAAAAAATATTTTTAATTGGTTGGTTTCTGATGATTTTCGCCTATTGTTTTAATAGAGATTCTATGAAATTTATTAAAGTAAGGCTGGCCTTTTTATTTATTATTATGATTTGGGGGCCAATTGTGCACCCGGACCAAAAATACATTTTGTGCAGCCCTTGTTCGCTATAGACCGAGACTTAAATTATTAGCAAATATCGTTACGGTCACAGTTTTAATGTTAGCGAGGTGCCTGGAATCCAACAACCCAGCGACCAGGTATGTGGTTTTGCGGCGTTACATTCGGAAAGGATGTGTTTCTCTCTTGAGTTGTAAGTAATCGCCAGTCCCTGTTTATTATTAAATCGTCGAGTTCAAGCCCTGCCCTTCGCAATGTTGTAGCGTTTCTTTATGGAATTCAAGAGATTTGGTTGACCAAGATTGAAATTGCTTCAATAAAAGCACCCTAAACATAAATCAATGCATATCATTACCTTTGCGTCTCCTGTGATTTATTGTGCTTTTACATTAACGCTGGTGTAATCACCTTCTCTTCGCTCTTTGGGCGTGTCAAATAGCATCTTTTTTCATCTGTTGGTTGGTGAAAGTTGACACCATAAATATAAAGCTGCCATCTTCCTTTTCTCGTCTATCTTCAATATCATACTGCCAAAGTATGTAATATATTTTAGATGACAAACATTAACACCCAAAAATATGCAGACGATACGCTCGCCGGATGCATTTTATCCTTTGGGCTCAACAGTAGCCTGCTTAAAGAAGAGATACGAAAATGGACAACCTTCATAAATATATTGAAAAAAAGTGTGAGTGAGCTGGACTTAAAAAAAAAGATCTGATTTTCCACAAATAAATATGGCATATAACAATATTTGAATTGAATAAAGGGGAACTATTTGCTAACTACTATTAGTTTTTATTATTCGAACTTTTTTTATTTATGTAACTGTTTTGTATTAAGTTAATCGGGCTTAAGCTTTTCTATATTATTTTTGTGATTGATATTAATTAAATAAGCCAAAGAAAACATCAAAGACATTTAGCAGGGTGGACAGAAAATATACAACAAATTGGGTGGCTGCGTGGCACCACATGTTTTAGAAAAATGAACCTCTGAGTTCACGGACGGGTGCTGACGAGAAGTATGATGGCTTCGAAACAGCTAGTTGTCCACCCTGCTAAATGTCTTTGATGTTTTCTTTGTCTTATTTACTACTTGTTCCAAAATTCTCATGAACAAAATGAGATTTAGAAATGTTCAAACAAACTTTTGATACAGAAAACATTTTACGTCTTAAGAAAAGTAAAGGTGTTGCAAGACGTAAAATGTTTTCTGTATAAAAAGTTTGTTTGAACATTTCTAATTCTCATTTTGTTCATGCGAATTTTGGAATAAGTAGTTGGGCTTCAACCATTATTTTTAGATTTTTCGAGTCTACTGATGAATTGTTTAGCAACAACGAAATGGCTGAAAAAGACAGAAAACATTGAGGTCTGTTTTTAGACCTAAAATAATAAGTTTCAAACATTCCTTTATGTTTTATCGAGTCTACTGACGTGTAGAATAGCATCAACGAAATTTTCGGCTGGGTATAGGCACCTGAAAAAGACAGAAAACAATTAAAAAGGTCTATATTTTTTAAAATTAAATTTTAGATTTATCATATTATATATAAAATCATATTATATATAAAGTCAGCTTCGTTAAGAAAAAAATGCAAAATAGCAAGAAAAATATGTTTTGCTTATGCAATCTTTTCTTTCAAAAGTAGTCTGGGTTAGGGAAACCCGTCTCGGTTAAACGAACTCATCACTTTTTGACTTGCTATATAAAATCAAGAAGAATAAAAAAATGGTTTTTATTTCGATTTTAATAAACAAACCAACCATATGGAAAATGCAAAATATATTGGAAAATAAAAAGCAATTCCCTACAATACATCAGATATTTTTTCGCCGGTAAATTTACTGTTTTTCTTTCCTGAGTCGCTGTTTGTTTCATATAAAAAAGATTCTTTCTCACTTAAATAGATTTCTAATAAAACCGATTTTCTTTTAAGCGAACGAAAGTACTAAGAAAATGTTTGAAAATTTTTCAAAACCGTTTGTTGTATTCGATTAAGCGAATTTTAAAAACTTTTAATATTTGACCAAATTCCACATTCGAATAGTTAAACAATTAGCTAAATCTCCAAAATGCAAATTTCCTTATATTGTCTCAAGGTAAAGTCACATTGGCAAGGGTTAGCACACCAATAACGTGACCACTAATCTCTTGTTGACCTCTGTTTTGGCCAAGTACATGCATATAAACAACTGGAAGTGCATATACATACATATATGTATCACATAGATACAACAACAACGGAAAAAAGTATAAAAACATAAAATTTCGCTAGAGCTTATTTTAAGGTTATGTTTGCTCAACGCGAAAATACAGAACTTACAACAAACAATTATTTGATTTAACAATCATTTTGCAAAAGCAAATACAAATATTCTCTAAATTTTGTATTTGCTCATTGAGCAATTATAACCTCAAATTGTATGTGTTCTTTTGAAATTTAATGTTTATATGTTTTCTTCTCGTTTTTCCTTTCAATTGTTGCTTGTTATTGCATCCATGTGCATGTTTATGCATTTTTTGTGGTTTATATTCATGTATTTTCCTAAAATAAAAGTCTACAAGAAAATAGTGGTTACGGTTCTTTTTTTTCGTGAAAATTGTTTGTTCATATGTGAAAGTACATTTTTTCTTTTCGTTTTAATTTAGAATTTATTCAGTAGGTACTACCAATAATTTAAAAAGGCCTAATAACAAACAATTAGTTTCATTATTCAAACTATTGTGACAACAACAACATTTTTTATACATTTATATTAAATGCCTTAACTGGCTCAAGTTCAATCCTTGGTTGCTCACTTTTTTTATCAGTCTCAATTAAATGAGTAAAAGTAAATAAAATGAGCCTCTAGTTCTAGTTCAAGGATACAAACCAGAACATGTAAGAAAAAGTTCTTAAAAAAAGAGCAACTCAGTCTTTGGTGATGAAATCATCCATAAAATAGACTTTAAAAATATCACTGCTTTGATTAATGATTAATTAAGTACATAAATAGAAAGTAAAATTGCATGAGTTTTGGTTGCCAAGTGGTGTAAGCGTTGGTGTTCAAATTGTGAAATTTAACACGTCCAAAGTTCATAGGGTTCCGATGAAGGTTGTTTGCTACCCAGAAACAGCCGGTTGTCCACCCAGCTATAAAATTTTACTTTTCTTTAATATTGATAAATTAAAAAAGTGACCAACCGAGGGTTGAACTTGAGCCAGTTAAAAATCATATAATGTAATGTACTTTTAGACCTAAAATAATACATTTCAATTGGGTTTTATAGCAAACAAATAATTAGATTCATTTTTGGATTTCCGAATAATCTTTTATAAAAAAAAACGATTTCAAGCTGGGATTTTATTTAAAGCAAATATGTATTTAAAAATAAATCACAAAGAAAATGGCTTCAAGAAATATAAAAAACAAACACACACAATGTTAGTTCAATGCTTTTAAATTATACACATTAGAAAAATCGAAATAGGCCTTTTCGCTATTAAGCCAAAAATATTTTAGAAAGTGATTAAAAAGTTAACAAATAAATAGTAGTATTTATAAAAATTTTAATTGCATTGAACTATGTATGTTGTAATACAATTACATTATATGATTCTTAACTGGCTCAATTTCCACCTATTTTTAGACCTAAAATATATATGTATGTATATTATTTAGAAATGATATTTTCTTTCTTTTTCCTCAAGAACTTTATTCAAGGATCACAAAATATTGTATATGTAATTGTTATTTTATATCATCTTTTCGACCTTCTATTTAAATATTAATAATGTGCTCTTGAGCTTGAGGTCACTGTTTTCAGTGTTATTTTATTTGGTGTAATTTTCAATATTTCGTTTAAAAAAACAATTTTCCTGACGAAAGCACACAAAGCGGTACCGAAATACATATTGAAAATTATGCCAAATAAAATAAAACTGAAAACAGTGACCTCAAGCTCAAAAACACATTATTAAAAATGTTGTATAGAAAAATACAAGATGTGAAATATTTTTTTTTCTTTACTAAAAAACAAAAAGGAGCTACAGCTTGGAATTTATAAAAGAAAAATACAAGCTTTTAAACATTTTTTTTTCTTTACTAAAAAACAAAAAGGAGCTACAGCTTGGAATTTATTGGATTGAAATACCATGTTTTTTGTTTTTATTATGGAATTACTTTTCTTCCATGTTTTCCCCTGTAAAGTGGCAAAAATCAGAAAACAGAATTTCTTATATTAAACCATCCATCTGAAGCTTTCAACTTGAGTGCAAAAATTTGAATTTAAGTTTGACAAGAATTGAAGGAATAATTTAAAATTTTTCATTGCATAAAGTCCCATTTTTGTCGGTATCCTAAATACATACATAGGTGTAGAAACATTAGCACATACATGCATGCCTACGAGAATGTAGCAATGTATATGTATGTACATATATACATACATACATATTTATAAATGTTATATGCTAAATTTAAAATTATACAGATGTTGTCCGTTGTATGCATACAATACAATACAATACGACCATACAAACACATTCGATAGTATATCAGCAGCATACTTACATACATACATACATGTATGTATATCATGGTTGTCTGAAATAATAACAAAACGAGAAGCAAACTTGGATTTATAATTTAGCATTCATGACAATAAACCATAGAATACTACATTGCAGTCCCACAAAAAAAGGAAAATTAAATAAATTGAAAGAAATAAAGATGAACAAGACGTTGTGGGAAGTGTTATTTTTGGGGGTGGTTAAGATGGGTGGGAGGGGTGATCATCATACAAAAACATAGAAATACTATATAAACACGTATGCTACGTTTGTTGTCTGTGCTTTACAAAAACTATGGTATTTGTTTGTTATTACTACATGTATATACATACGTATGTATGTACAATATTGTTGTAACAAAATTCTATTCCTTACTGTTTATTCTCTGACAATTTACACACACTCAGGAACAAACGTACATTTTAATACATACTCTGCAAACACTACGCATACATACATAAAAAAAAAGAACATACGAACATTTTATTTACTCACACACGCATTCATTTATGCCATCATACATACCTACTAAACCACCATGCCATGCCACACATGCCGCCATACGTAACATTTAACTATATATCTTTTACATTACATTGCACACACTTACTTTACCATATACATACAACATTTATGTACTAACAACATCACATTTAAAAACATACATGCATACATACAAGCATATGTATACATTTAATTGTATATATTCTCTCTATATATTTTATGCTTTTTGTTTTTTTTTACTTTATATGACAAATTTAATAACTTGAACTAAAACAAAAAAAAAAAAAAACAAAAAATAATACAAATAAATTTTTCAATAATGTCTAAAAACAAAATTTTAAACACAAAAACAAATCTTTCTACACATCTGCTCCTCCTCTTCAAACTCAACTTTAAATAAAAAATAACAAACAAACAAAAAAAAAACAAAAACTCCTTTTTGTTAACAAAAACAAAAATATGAAAAATGCAATTCAAATTTAAAATCAAATTCAAAACAAAAAACATTGAGTAGCAAATCAAACAAGAAAATACACAATGTACTAAGGCTCAAGTAAAAGCCTACAATGATTTGTTATACCTCACACAATTACAACAACAGCAACTGCAGCAGCAGCAGCAGCAACAACAACAACACCAACAGCAGCAGCAACAGGAGGAAGAGGAAACAACGTATTATACCATTGATGGTAAACATTACAAAATTGTTCGCAAATCTCAGCAACAAATACAGCCACAACAACAAGTGTTGCAAATAGAACAGCAACATCCTAGTCCGGCTTCGTCGAGCACTACCCAGCAATATCCCGTTTATGCCAGTCCAGCTTTAAGTTCGACCGGCAACTCCTCCCCAGCCTTACACAGTAATAATAATAATAACAACAACAACAATAATACTAATAATAATGTCAATAATGCCACCACCCCACCGCAAGTAATCGTTTATAAAACAACAACTGCAGCGTCCGCCGAATCGCCGATACGTCGTAGCTCTCATGTTGCTAACGCTGGTTCGCCGGCAACATCTTCGAACACAGTTGCCTATTCCTCTGTGATACAAAGCACTTTGCAACAACAGCAATTGCAACAACACCAACAACAACAACAGCAGCAGCACCACCACCAACAGCAGCAGCATCAATTGAATTTATGGAAAATCGAAGATGCTGCTGGCCAAGAAGAAGATGTTAAGAATGTTTTACAATTGCAGGTTAAGCAAGAACATCAAAATTTGGACTACCATACTGGGGTAGGAATTGTTGGTGGCGGCAATGTTGTTATGAGTGATAATCTGATATTTAATTTGCCACCCGGCTTAGAAATCAAACAAACTGGCATAAATGTGTGTAGTAACAATAATAATTCACAACATTCGCCTACCGTGCTGCAGCACACACAGCAACAACACCAGCAACAACAGCAGCAGCAGCAGCAACTATTAGCTCATCAACAGCAGCAACATTTATATAATGAACAAAAATTGCAGCAGCAGCAGCAGCAACCGGATAGTAAACGGCGTCAGCATATGATTGCCAATATGTTAATGTCGCCGTCTTCTCAAACCACCACAAACACCACCGCTGCAAACAATAATAACAATAACACTTCTTCTGCGTCTTCGTCGTCTTCCCACCATCACACTTCGGCCACAACGTCACAGATTCAAATAAATTCTAAGGTTTGTATTTTATTTTTTTAATTTTTCAAAGCAAATCTTTGTTGTTTGTTTTTTTTATTTATTTTTTATTTGTTTTTAAACTTCTTTTATTTATTTATTTATTTTTTAGTTTCTGTATTATTTTTTGCTCCACCATTTTTCATTTACTTAGTTGTAAAAATTTTAAGAAAAACCAAAAAAAATTACAATTTTTTTTTTTGTATATTTATGAAACACATAAGCATTAATTAAAAACCGATAACGTTTGATTTTTCTCATTCTAAAACTGTTTTAGCTTGAAAGCTAAAAGCGATAATGTTTTCCATTTATGCTCTTTGGAAAAAAAACACAAAAAAGGAGCTCTTCCTTTTATTTTTTATAAGTTAGTAAAAATAAACAAAACTTTAAAAATATGCTGAACACTTTTGTCAGTAGTTACGAGTTTACTGTTACTGTTTCTGTTACTGTTCTCTCCCTTCAAAAACCGTGATATTTAGAAAATAAGAAGGTTGTCCTTAAAATTTACTATAACAAGTAGGACTGGTTTCTGAAGACTGCCATGAGGCTTAAGGAAAACTATTTTTGCAAAAAAAAAAAAAAAAACGCTACCACTACTTTTTTTTGGCAAATAAGTGCATACAAGCAACTAAAAAGGCATATATATTAACACGGGCGCAACGAATAACAACAACGCAATGGAAAAAACAGGAAAACGTAAAAGCTTTAAGGTTATATTTGCTCATTGTATATTTTCTCCGTTTTTCTCTTCAAAAACGAGTTTTTATTTGCTTATCTGTAAACTGTTGTGGTGTAATTGAATTCAGAATCTGATTTTACGTATATTCTATACTTTAGCCACATACTTAAACAAAATAGCCTGAACGTCAAAACGATTCATTTTTATAAACTCTTACATTTTGTTTTATTTAACACAGGTGTTTAATTTTATTGTAGCTTTTAGTGTGATTTTTTAGTAAATATTTTACAGGCTGCCTGTTATGAAACCAGCTCACTTGGAACCCAGCTCACGTGGTCCCGTTGTGATGTTCAATAAAAATTCAGTTCATTTTGTTTTCACGGCTTCATAAAAATTAGCACTTTGACTAAACAAAGGTAAAATTTAATGACGCCAATAATTTTGAAAAGACTTTAAAGTGTCTTAAAACACGGTCACATTGGCAAATATTAGCCCAAAACCAACGTGACCACTACTATCTGGTTAAAAATTGTTTTGGTCAAATACATGGATAAAAGCAACTAAAAATGCATATACATTAGGATTGGTCGGTTGATTTAGCAATTCCACCAGAACATGACAAAAATATCATTTTCAAGGCGTCTGATTTAGAAAAATTTTCTTTTATTTGTGTATGGGACCACTCTACTCTCACTTCGTCATAGACATGATTATTCCACGTTCTTGAGGCTCCATGGCTTGTTCGCTTGTATTCTACAGCTGTCTAGTTCACAAATGTAAAAACAGATTTCACACTGGCCGCCATTTGCAAAAATAATAGCAACTTCCAAGAGAGTACATACATATGGATACAACAACAAACACCAACGAAAAGAAAGAACAGGAAAGAAACATAAGAACAGTAAATTTCACAAGAATATATTTTGAGGTTATATTTGTTCAACATAACCTTTTATGGGTTTTTCCTGTCAATTCTCTTCTTTGTTTGCTGTAGCTGTATGAATGTATAAGCCATTTTTGTTATTTGTGTGCATTTATTAGCACAAAATTGTAGTGAACAAGAAAGTAGTGGTTACGTTTTTTTTTTATAATTGTTTATATGCCGACATAACTTTATGCTTCTAAATGGAGCAAATTTAGGGCCTACTAGCGTTTTTAGGCTTTCTTAAATTGTTTGTTTTCTACAAACACTCGACAGCTAAGATTGACAGTAATTGAACGAACTAACTTTTGAATTGGTTAAGAAATTTTATTGATCATTTTGTTTTCTATTAACAATTGTAAACTCTTTTTTATTTTTACCAAGGATGAGCTCTTTCATGAAAAAAGCCATTGAAAATGCCTTAAAATCCTTGAAACAAAATTTATATTTTTATTTTAGAATTAATCATTATCGAACTCATTAGTACTCGTAGGCACATTTCTTAGTCTTTAGTATGCTTGTTTATTTTTCAAACGAAATATTTACAAAATTGAAAAAAAAATTTAAACTATAAAAGAATATTTTAAATTATTTAAAGATTTTTTTCATATATGTATACAATCATCTTCCTCTATTATGTGTGTTAAATCATAATTAATTTTTTTAATTTGGTATAACATTTGTTTGATATTTTGTTCCCCCAAATTTCTTCAATATTATAAAGAAAATATAAATAAATAGATGGGGCTAAAGGCTTTGGCTTTCTGTAAAAGGTACTGATTCGATATAGTGATTATTTGTATTATACTTACAACTACATCAAATGTTCTTTCAATAACACAACTAATTGCCTAAATTGGAATACTAAACGTTTTTATTAATTATTAACACTTTAATACAACTTATACTTTCTTTATATTGGTTTTGTTGGTTGTTATTTAGTTTTCTTAATTATTTTATAAACTAACTTTGTGCCTCTCTCTATTAGCTCTAATTATGTACCTAATATATGTTTAATATAAATGAAAACTTAAAAAAAAAACTTGTATAGAAAATGTTATTTGAACCTGTGACGTTTCCAAAAATAAGTAAAAACTTAAAAAAGTATACTCGATGTTGAGGAAGATGAGCGTAAGAATATTTAAAAAATCATCTAAACACATACATATTTAAATATGAAATTGTCCATTTTTATATCATAACAAATAAATGAAATGTAAATAAAACTTGACACGATAAAGCAAGCGTTCAAGTTTTATAGTTGGAAAGATTATTTATCAATATTTCTGTCTCTTGCAGGCCCAGGAGGAAAAACATCAACAGCAACAGCAACAACTGGTGGTAACGAAAACGACAAAGACACCACGCAAGAGGCAGCCTAAAAAGACGCTTATAACAAATGATTATGAATCGGAACAAAGTCCCCAACAGCAACAGCAGCAACAAGAATCGTCGACAGCAAGTCATCACCAACAACAACAGCAGCAGCAACAACAGCATGTGCAGCAACAGCAACAACAGCAGCAGCAGCAACAGCAACAATCCACTTATTACGATTTCAATAATAAATGGAATACTACGGTACTAAAAACTGAAAACAATACGACAACACCGGCGGTACAAGTGCCAGCTATTAATATACCAACATATGTAAATCCTCATACGCAACAGCATGCCCAACAACAGCAGCAGCAGCAACAGCAGCAGCAACAACAGCAGCAACAACAACAACAGCAACAACAACAACAACAACAGCAGCAGCAACAACAGCAACAAACCGTTGCCCATCAACAGCAGCAAGTACCACAGCCAGCACATATGCAATCATCACAAGCCCAATCACACTTGACAAATCTGACATCGTATTATCCAAATTTCACGCAACAAATTGCCTCACAATACACAGCTTGTATGCAGCAAACAGCCGCAGCTGCCGGCGCCATACAGCACACTCTCTACAATCTCAATCAACAGCAGCAGCAGACTGGTGCTGCGACGACCGCTCCTGCCGCAGCTACGGCAGCGGCACACACGCAACAACAGCAGCAACAACAGCAACAGCAAGAAGAGCAACAGCAACAACAGGCCGCTCAGGAAGCTGCCACCAATAAAGTCATCGTACCGAATATCGAAGAAGAATTGGAATTTCTTTCGGACACCACACCCAAACAGGGGTACGCTAGTGCCAGTGAAACTCCAGCAGTTCGTACTGTGAATCCCTCAGTAAAGGCCACAAACATTGGCATTTACAATCCTAACAACGCAGCTAGTGATGCGGCAAATCCGAAAGCTGGCACAAAATCAAACGCAACTGCCGCAAGTGGTGTTGGAAGTGCTGCAGCTGTTACAAATTCAAGTTCGGCCAGTAACAGCAGTGCTGCTGGTACCGCTGGTGGAGCAGCGATTGCTGGTGCTTCTTCGGCCACCTATGTGCCTCCCGAGAAGAAACCAGTTGTTGGCACTTCGATAGGCGAAAAGAAAACCCAGTTCATGGACAGTTATTTGAAGTTCTTGCAAGGTGATAGGGAGGAAGAGACGGCAACGACGGCGAAAGGCGGACGCAAAAATAATTATCAGAAATCGTCTGGTGCTGCCAGCGGCGGCGGCGGCGGCAGCAGTGGTGGTGGTGGCGGTGGTGGAGGAGGAGGCGGTGGCGGCGGTGGAAAGCGTAAGCAACAACAGACACAGCCCACGGCAGAAGAAGCTGCCCTAGCAGCCGCTCATATTGCTGCCATGGATGGACAAGGTGCTCAAGCTGGTCAAATGCTTACAGGAGATGATGGCCATCAAATCAAGATACTATCGCAAACACAAATTTTACCTAAAAAACGACCCCATGCACAAATGCAGGCTGCTGCCGCAGCGGCGGCTGCAGCACAATCGTCATCCGGCTCCAATTCCCATACTGGCACATCCGTTATACAGCAACATCCCCAGCACACGGAACACCAACAGCAACAGCAGCAGCAGCAACATGAGCAATCATTCCGTCCCTATGGACAACACCAACAGCAGCAACAACAACATCATCCCCAGCAGCAGCACCATCAGCAGCAGCAGCAGCAACAACAACAACAACAGCAACAATACTGTGCACAATTAGGTTTTGGCTCCTCATCGGCGGTAGCTGCTGGCTCCAGTCAAGGTATGTTGCTACTTGACCAACAAAATTCTGCTAGCCGTAGTTCACTAAATGCTTTCAACAACTCTACTACAGCTCCACATCATAATTCCTCTTCCGCCGCCACTAGTGTACCACACAACAATCATCATCATTTTCTTAATTTTCTTTGGTCCTGGCGTTGAAAACACTATTAGAGACAAGAGTTAGAAAATGAAATAAACTAGAGGCAAAGCTAGCTTAATGAAATTCTTATTCGTTTATAAAACGATGCGTCGTCCGCTTTTCGTTTTCTCTCTCATCTCTCCCTCTCTCTCTCTCACACACACACACAGACTCGATACAAACATTGTATAAATAAAATAGCGTCCTCATCCTCTCTATAAATATCACTTTCGCTCTTTACAAAATATGCTCCCGTTATCAAAATAGCGACAGAGCCTGCATGCATCTCTTTAAAAGAGTTCCAAAAGCAAACAAGCAAAAAACTAAATACCAGAAAGAGGTATCAAAGTTTCTCGTAATATTTTTTATAGTCTCCAAATAATCAATCGTTTTATAAAGTTTGTGTAAAAAGTATTTACAACACAATTTCCTTTTATTTATTATTATTTTGGTTTTTTTTTTGGGTTACTTGATTTTTTCTTTTTTCTGTTTTTTGTACAAAAAAATTGAATTACTACATATATTCTAAAATAATTGTTAAAGAAATCGCATAAAGTAAAAAAAGAACAAATTAAATAATTACGTTGGACAAAAAGTATTTTTTAAATTTTCACTAAAGGAAATAATTTATAGTCAAGTAAATTACTAAAAAGCGAAATAACTTATATTAAAAGAAAAAAGCAATCAAAAAAATAATAAAACTCTTCTATGTAAATCTTGTTTTTTATTGCATTAATGGATGGATGGATTAGATAACAAGTTTTCCTTTCAGTCGCACAAAAAGGGATCACAACGAGGATGATGATGATGAGTATATGTATAGAGTTCAAGTGAAGAAATAATGATGGTGGTATGTTAGTGGCGTATTATAAGCATTGATGGAAATTTGCGGAATTTTGAAATATTTATTGTTGGCGGTCTGTGTAATATTAATTTTTATCATTTCTGCTTTTAAATTTTGTTTTCTCATTATTAATAAGTTTAATTCTTAATTTTATATAGATATGCTTTTTTTTAGCAAACGAGATATTTGTTTATAATTTTATTATTAAGTTGATGGTGCAACTATTATCAGAAACATTTTGGCTAAAACTTTATAATGCAGCACAATTAAAATATTTTTTATTTTAAAAATGAATTTAATGTTTGCTAGAAGAGCCAATGGAAATTTATTACTTTAGATTTAAAATAATTATATATATTTTTTATTTTTTATTTACAAAATTTTTGGAAGATATTGGATTTTTATGTAACAGTATCTTTGAGTGATTTGAACATACTATTAAATACTTTAAGTAGAAGCAGCAGGTTTCAAACTAGATAACCCGATTAGTTTAGCTATTCGTAAGGTTTTCTATTGAATCGAATGCCAGAGTAAAACTGAAAACATTAATTCCAATGCAAGTCGTATTTTGCAAAAAAAAAAAAAAAAATCCCCAAAAAATACTTCATTTTTTATAAAAAAAAAAATATTAATAAAACTATTCTTTAACGCTTTAGGTCTTTTATTTTTTTCTTTATTCATTTTTCGATATTTCGCTAACAATTTGTTAGCATCGTCAGGAATCTTTAATTGTTTTTATTTTCTAACGATGCTAACAAATTGTTAGCGAAATATCGAAAAATTAATAAAGAAAAATAAAATACCTAAAGCTTTAAAAAATAGTTTTATTAATTTTAACAATAAAGGTAAAAAATTATAGATAAAATAATATATAAAAAAATTATTACAATAATACACCTTATTAATGTTTTCAGGCTTTTTTAGCCGTCTATATGCCCCCAATATTTCGTTGATGCTAATCAACTATCAGTAGACTCGAAAAATTCTTAAAAGAATATTTGAAACTCAACTACTTATACCAAAATTCCCATGAACAAAATGAGAATCAGAAATGTTCAAACAAAGTTTGAGAACATTACTTTAATTTTATAATGAACTATGTATATGATTTACAATTGTTAATAATTTTATTGGGCTTTTTAGTTCGATTTTTACTTCCTCAAAATTGAGTGAGATTTTTTTTATGATAAAATTGCAGTCATCAACATTTTTGTCACAAAAACATCTTTCTCAATTTTGAGGAAGTAAATATCGAACTAGAAAGCCTTGTCAAATTATTCTCATTTTGTTCATGGAAATTTTGGACTAAGTAGTTGAGTTTCAAACATTGTTTTAAGAATTTTTCGACGGCAGAAAACAGACCTTATTTACAGAAAACATTAATAAGGTATGTTTTTAGACCTAAAATAATACATGGCTCTCAAAGCAAATAATTAAGTTCATTTTTGATATTTATGTGTTTAATCTAAACTCTTTTTTTTTAAGATAATCAAATTGAAATGCAAAAAATCTGTTTTTTTTTTTTTAAATATCAATTTCTGTTATTTAAAATTTTTTTCACCATCATTTTATTTATTTTTTTTATTATTTGTCCAATTCACTTTTTTATATCCTGTATGAGTTTGAAATTCAAGCAGTAAATAGTGATTACGATTTGTAATCGATTACCTATTTTTTTAATAATCATAGTGAGTTAGATTAGTAATTGATTACGATTACAAAGAATTCAACCCATTTAGTATTTGAAAATTAAAAGTTAAATTAGTATGCTCACTATGAAATTTTTCTCCCCGAAAAATTTTTCCGCCTTGCGCGGAAGTTTTGCCATAGATTTATTAAATTTTTAAACCACATTTTAAAATGTTTTAAAGCATTATTATTTAGGCCCATAAAAATAGTTTTTTTTTCACTTATTATGTAGTGAATTCTTATACAAAAATTCTTACAGCGGTTGTATTCATTCATTCTTCATGTGCTATTTTTACACCCAAAATAATTTTTAGAACATGATTTCTACACTTTTAAACTGCCTTTTCAAATGCTTTGTAAATTTTTCATGCGCATAAATTAATTTTTTTCTGTATATGGAACTCTTACAATAGTTATATTCATTGATGTGTTGTTTATACAATTCTGTTATGTTTACTACGATTTTGGGCAGGAGTGCAAGTGCGCAATGACTTTTTATATCTTGAATATAAATTAAATAAATTCCCTAATTTGGCAATATCAAATTTTGTACGGATTTTTTGGCGACACATATAATAAAGTGAATTGTAAACATTTCTTAAACTTGCAATGGAAAAGGCGAAACACCAATTGAAAAATTCTTTTGTGTACTTTTGGCGGTAAAATATGTATACAAAAGTCAGCTGTTTCAACTTTTTTATAATACCAAAATAGTATTATATTTAAAAGTATTTTAAATATAATACGAAGCGTGAAAACCGCTAATGTTTTGTGCAGCTTTTACACTCAACGTGTTTGGTTAGTGCAGTGTGTTTCCAAAAATAGTACGTAATTTGACCAGGGGCCGAACTGAGTAATCAAAATGGGTTTCATATAAAAAGGCAACTCTTTAACACACACTTACATACGTAAATGTGCACTCACTTTGAGAGCTGGAAAAATGAATGAATTCATGGTTGGTTGGTTGGATAAAAATTAACGTTGCTACTCAGCATGTTCGAGTAAAAATAGTGTGAAACAAAAACAAAATACGTAACAAATAAAGGGACGGAATTCATAATGCCGTAATTCGGTCCATATTCAGTCCATGGGTGGAAAACCAAGCCAGTGTTTAAAATACATCACCTTGCACTCATTAATGCTTAAGATGCAGTCTCTTTGGCAAATAATGTGACCGCTACTCTCTTGTTTTGGCCAACAACATTGTATATATCAATCGATATAACAGCAAAAGAGTACAAAACACGCGAAAAAAAAAATTTAAAGGCATTATATTTCACCGATACATCTTTTAAGGTTATGTTGGCTCAACGAGCAATTACAAAATTTACAGCGTAAAATTATTTAATCATGCAAAAATTTTGCAGCAGCAAATTCAAATTCGCCCTTAATGCTGTATTTGCTCGTTGATCAAATATAACCTTAAAATTTGCCCACCCTAGTGTAAAATATAATGTTCTACTTTTTTTTCTTTTCGTTGTTTGTTGTTCCATCCATGTGAATATATGTATATGCGTATGTGCATTTTTTATTGTTTGTGTCGTTGGTCTCATGTGGAAAAGTCCTAGCTCACATATTTAAAATTTTTAATTTGCATATTTCAATATAAGATCCTTCAATTAAATTGTTTGAAACAAATGCAAGTTGGCCTTTTTCTGTATGAGGCCAACGATGTGCTAGTAAAGGCCAATAAAGAGTAGTGGTCACGTTTTGTGGGCCAGTATTTGTTCATATGGGAACGTAATTTTATATAGTTAATAGTGCTACTTCTCATGGTCGTCACAAAGTGAGAGTTTTGCCATTTGTCGTTCATCTGAGCGAATTGTTAACAGTTTTTCTTGACAGTTGCCAGTCACTTAAGCGATTAGCAGACTAAAAAGATTCACCTGCTGCCGTCGCAAACAAGTAGAGTGCCCATGAGAGCCAGATCCAATAAGTTTAAATTTCTTTGCTCCACAATTGCAGTTTTATTAGTTCCTGGCTCCTTAATGACAGATGTTTTTGATCCCAATGAATTAAGGAAATAGATTCTAAAATGGTATACATATTTATAAAGGATTCAATATTAGAACTTAAATATAATTTAAAAAAATCAACTCTCAGTTTTTCGATATCGAACCTGTTCGTTCGTTCGCATAAATGTATAAAAAGATGAGGGATTTGCTTTAAATGTATTCGATGAACTGACAGAAAATTTTCTTAATGAAAACTTAATTACAAAACCGAATAAAGATTTTACTTATTTCTAAGTTTAGTGAAACCAGAATGTGAGCACAACGAATACTATTGGATTGATATTTCAATTAATAAAGAAAAAAAAATTTAAAAAGAAGAACAAAAAAAAACGTTATGTAAATAACATGCGTTGCCATACTTACATAAAAAGCACCATTTCTATTTCAATTGCAGTCTAAATTGAAACGAAAATCAAAACAGACTTCCAATATACTTAACGAAACTTCTCAACTGAATAGCTGTAGTAGAGGATTATTGCTTTCTCACCCCAAAACCCAATCCACAAAAACAAACTGAATGCTAAGTCTATTTTTGTTATTAGATATACTTAAGAAAGCTTGTTGTAATTTTAGATCCATTAAATTTACCACCTAGGCGTGAACAATGTTTACGCAAGGCTAAAACAAATAGCATTGCTGTATTGGGCAATACCACGACCGCTGTTGCAACCGAGGATGCGATGGCAGAACCTGATGAATTTGCAGACTCAGATACAGATCCGGTTTGGACACCACAAGAAGATGATGTAAGTAAGATTATTTTAAGACTATAGAAAACAAAAAAACCAAAACAAAACAATTTGTTCACATCAAAATTGTTTGATTTCAAAAAACAAAAACAACAACCACACAAAATCAAATACTTAAAAACAAAATAAAATAAAGAGCGAAGATAGCAAAGGATTTAAGCGTAAAATAGCAAGGCGTACTAAAAGTTCACCACGCAAACATTATAATCAGCCACAGCAACAACAACAACAACCGCAGCAGCAGCAGCAACAACAACAACAGCCACTTCAAACCCAACAGCAACAACAGCCACAGCCACAGCAACAACAACAGCAGCAGCAGCAACAACAACAACCAAATGCCATTGTTAACAATGATGGCTACACTTTGAATCACGACATTGCTAGCACTTCGGCGAGTTATACAAATTCATCAGGCGCTGGCGCCGCTTCTGACAACTTCAAGGTTAAAAAATAAATCAATTAACGTGTTGTATTTCAAATTTTAACTTGTATTTTCTTTTGTTTTGTTTTGTTTACCTTCTTATAAACCCCCATATACTACACCCTTTAGACCGGAGACTTCATAGTTCTACGTTCGGATTTAGTTAACGATTGGCCCACTATTTGGCAAGTCGATTCTAAATGTATCTTACAAAAATATGAACCCTTTTATCAAAATGGTAAAATGTTTTACCGCAACATGTCCAAGGTAATTTTCCTTTTCTATTTCGTTTTCATCAAATTTCGGCTACTGACATTTTTTGTTGTTGTTGTTGTAAATTTTAGTATGCTTCCTGGAATTTGGAAACGAAAAAATTATATTTAAAAGCTCCCGTGCGCATACAAGTACAATCACATACGGAAACCATTGTGGAGTTTTTGCGTTCTGAACTTTTGGCAGACGATACCGAACAGTTCATTGAAAAAATCATGGAAGAATATCTGTCATATCGTGATCATTTCGAAATCTATATACAAACGATGATATCGCAGGTCTTGGATCCAAGTTTCTTTTCGGAAATCACCCGTGAAAAAGGTATGTGATCAAGTGAATTTCGGCCAACTTTAAATTAATTTAAAGTCTTTGCAGATGAATATTTTCTAGGCAGTGTACGTGCCATTGACACTATAATGGATAACTGCAAACGTAAGCTATTATCGATAACTCCTTGGACACGCAGTATTATCGCTTCGATAGAAACCTGGCCCAAATGTCATGTCTTTACCGAATGGGGACAGAACAATTTGACACAAAAGAATTGTGCCGGTTGCCATCAACCGGGCATATCGGTGCGATTCCTCCTATTTGGTCACACATACAATTCGAATACCATGCAATCGATACCCACAGATGCGCGTATTACTTATGAAAAGGTACTCAACGATTTGTTTTGGCAATTGCCATGAAATTTGATCATTTATTTTGTTATATTTGAAAATTAGGACATTTTACTTTGCCGCATTTGTGCTGCTCGTGCTGATATATTCCATAAAATTGCTCATGAGAAATATAATTTATATATAAATTGCTCTCGTCGTGTAACCGAGTTACAACAGGAGAATCCCAGCAAAACATCAACCGAAATTCTTAACGATCTTTTGGCCGAACATAATTGGATAGATGAGGTAAGAAAAAAAAAACAAGAAATGTTCACACACAAAATACTTATCTTTAATTGCAATAAGAAACAAATTATCCCATGAAGTATCGAGTAAAAATAATGTAAATCAAAATTAAAATAAGCAACAAAGGTGAAATCTGTATGTTTTATTTTGTGTTGCTTTTGAAATTTTTGAAATTTTATATGCTTTTTACTTTTGACACATGCAGTATTTTTTTTGTCAATCTGCTACAAAACGAAGAAAATTTTTCAATATTGTTGTTTTTTGTTGACATACTTTACTTTAGTGACATCTATCAACTGATAGTGTCCGTTTTCACAACTAATTAATATTTATTGGTAGGTGTCTCCGCTGACAGCAGTGGAGACACCTACACAATTGTTTATCGACAGATACACGAATACATACATATAAACAGCTCACACGCTTTCGTGACGATTTCTACTAATTTGCACTACCAGCAAGCCACGTTAAAGAACTTCGTTCCAAAAAATGGTTTGTCCTTATTGAAAAAAATTAACTTTATTATTTATGTGCTTTAAGAGCCAATGATGATAATAAGGTCTATTTTAAGACCTAAAGTAATATCTTTATTAAACTTTTATTTTAACCTAAAATATTTTTTTTATAAATAAGAATATTACTATTAAAAAAAATTTATTTTACTGACTGTACTATTTTTGAAACAAACTTAAATTGGGCGAAACAAAAGCAAGCTTATTTTTTCTTTTTAAAAAAAAAAACGCAACCGCTACTTTCTTGTCGATCCAAACTTTGGGCAAATATATGCATATCAACTACTAAAATGCATATAATTCATGTTTTGTAGTTGTGCAAAAGGAAAAAAAGTAGGAGAAAACACATAAAAACCTAAAATTTCACTAGAGCATATCTTAAGGTTATGTTTGCTCAACGAGCTAATACAATATTTAGAACAAATTTGTATTGACAATTGCAACGGTTCTTGTAAAATTTAATAATTTTGAATTTCCTTGTTGAGCAGACATAACCTTATAAATTCTTGTGAAATGTTTTTACGTTTTTTCTCTGTTTTATCTTTTCGTTAGAGTTTGTTGATGTATCCATATCCATGTTTGTATATAAGTTTTTAGTTTTTTTTGTTTCCACGTAATTAGCCAAAACTAAGATCAACTATTTTAAATAGTGGTTACATAGTTTGTGAGCTAAGATTTGCCAATGTGACCATACATTGAGACAATATAAGAGAAATTCCATTTTTGAGACTTAATTCGAAACTTAAGTTTCGTTCAAAAGTAAATGCATAAATGAATTAAACCAATTCAGACTTTGTTTATAATAATGCGAAACCTTAAATAGCAGGAATCTGTTACATTTTCAGCATACACTATTTTATTTACAGAAAGAAAATACGCCACTTTTTTATTGCAAATCCTTAAGGTACGGTCGCATAGCAATAATATTTGCTAGTTTTTTTGTAGAAAAAACGTGACCACTACTTATAGACCTTTATTTTGGTTAAATATGTACATCATATATGTATATAAATTCACATAGATAAAATAACAAACAATAACGAAAAGAAGGAATGAGAAGAAAATTTAATTTGAAAACATTAAATTTCACAAGAACACATTGTAAGGTTATGTTTGCTCAATAAGCAATTTTGTATTTGCTCTTGCACGCTTTTTGTAAATAAAACAATTGTTAGCTTTAAATTTTGTATTTGCTTGTATGAGCAAACATAATCTTAAAATATACTCTCATGAAACTTAATTTTGTTTTATAGGATCTGCTTTCATTCAGTCTGCTCTAAGAGGGCAAACACGTTTTAATATTTACAAAACATTGCATATCTTTATTACTATTTAAAATTTATTTTTCTCTTATATATTTATTTTTTAGCTTTTCCGCAATATGCGAAATTCTTGGGCTGAAGTTGAGAGTCTGGAAAGACAAAAACGCTTTAGAGAAGTGTCGCAATAAGTTTGGTAAATTAAAGAAGAAAAAAAAGGTATAAAACACAATTGTGACTTTATATAATTTGACACATACTCACAATGGTCGTGTGTGGATTATGCTACATATTCCTTGCAATATATAAAATGAAAATAATAATAACAATAAATTGAACTATTCAAAGATAAGTTTTATTTAAATATGAAAACCGCAACAACAATACAAATATGTATAGAAAAGTAAATAACTACGTATATACTTGAAATTGCATAACATACATATAAAACAAATAAAACATATATATATATATATATTTTAAAACACTAGCAATTTAATTTTGCTAATTGAAGTAAAACAAAAAACATAAGTGAATAACAAAATAATAAAATACATATAACAAAAACAAAAACACCTTAATCTACTATTAAATAAAATAAAAAAATCGTATAATAATTACATAATTAATTTAATTAAATATGCAAAAATTAAAAATTTTTGTTTCATCTTAAAAGAAATCATTTTAATACTTAATGTGTAGTTTACAGTTATGCATACTTACATTTAAAAATACTTTTGAATTTATATACATACATACATACATACATACTTGAAAATTAAAAGCAAGAAAAGAAACACATTTTTTATTGTCTTACATTTTGTTTTTTTTTTGATTGATTTTTATTTTAATTTTTTTTAGTTGTAAAAAGTTAGGTTTTCTCTTAAACTAAAAATATTATTAGTAAATAAGGAATAACACACACAACACATTTTTTTATGTAAAAAAAAAACAACAATAACAACAATAAATACCTACATACACTAGGCAAAACAAATCCGCAAATTCAATTAATTTACTCAATTATAAAACAAATGGACAAACAAACATACAACATACATACATAACTTCATAACATTTTTATACAAACGCAGACGCATTACAAAATATATGGGCCATTCCGTATTTGAAATAATATTCATTTGCTTTAGATTTTTAATTTAGTTTAAATTAAATTATGACACACAAAAAATTGACAATATTTTATTTTGCCTTTGTAATAATGGCACATATCTTATCATATCTCTATGAAAAATGGCATTTAAAACTGCACATTTTTTGTTTTTTCGCTATCAAAAAAGAAAAACGTCCATTTATTATCTCTTTAATTTGTTGGTTCCTTTTTAATTTTCCAAAATTTGAAAAATACATGTTTATGTGTGCAATACCAGACATCAGTTTAACTCGAGTAAAATGAAAATTATACTTTCTATTCTATTTAATATGGAATGTCCCGTATTCATTTAAGGACAGCTAATCAGCACAAGCTTCTTTAACAAAAAATATTTTTTATGTTTATTTCAAATAAGGGATACGTATTTTAATTTTGCTCTTTAAATGTAGTGATTATTATCATAAAACATAAGCACCCCAGAACTTGAAAAAAAAAATTATTTTCAATAAATAAATAATTTAAATGATTGAAAAAATGTATTTTTTGTATAACAGGTACACCTAACACCAGATTTATTCTTATGTATATTATGTATGTAGGTTGATTCGTAAAGGCACAAATATGTCTATATTATGCCATCGATTTTTCGTTAGCTTTTGGCTTGCGGAAAAAAAAATTCCACTATAAAATATATAAAAAAAAAAATTATAATTTTTGACATTTTCGTATGGAAGTCCTCCTAAGGAGGCGTGGTATGAAGTCGGTGTGTTCGAAAAAAATATTGGAGAGGAAAAATTATTGAGGGTTAATCGGGTATGGTGGCACTGATTAGTATGATGGGGCGGGGAGAAATCAAGATGAGTTAAGACCTTTAGTACCAATTGGTCTGAAGACGAGTCAAACCCGAACAGTTTTGTCTTTCCCAAGTTTTTTTTTGAACACACCGACCCCGTACCACGCCTGCTTAAGGGTACTTCCATATAAAAATACCGAAAATGTAAAATCAGACTACTCGAAATTAATTTTTTTTTTTGATATCTCGCAGAGGTATTTTTTCCTCAAGCCAAAACTATCGAAAAATCGATGGCCCAACATCGATTGCTAAATCGGACCTTCCTTTGGTGTATACTAGTATGTACATATATGCAAACATATTTACAAAAATTTTGTGAGAAATGTTTTTTTTTTGAAATTCAAAAATTAAAAAAAAATTTTCATTATTTGTACAAGCTATCTGCTGGTGTTGGGTGGCCTTTAGGGTATGCTCAACTTAATCAAGCAAATATTTGACTGCAAGCATCAATTATTTCTTTGATATAGTCTGAAAATAATGCTGTTTTGGGGCTCAAATAGAATAACAGCTGAAAGTCGACTAGCCTGCAAACAACGTGACCACCACTCCATTGTATAAAAACAACTAAAAATTTATATACATTCATCTAGATGCAGCAACAAGAAGAAAAGACGTAAAATAAATTGAATTTCGCAAGAGTATATTTTAAGGTTATATTTGTTCAATGAGCAAATACCAAAAGTACAACGAACAATTATTTGATCTTACAAAAACTTTGCAAAAGCAGATATAAATTTTGCTCTAGATTGCTCATTGAGCAATCATAACCTCAAAATATGTTCTTTTGAAATTTAATGTTTTTACGATTCTATTTCGGTTTTGTTTTTCTCTGTTATTGTTTGTTCCTGCCTACATACGAATTCATATGAATTTTAGTTGTTTTTATGCATGTATTGGCCCAAATTAGGGGTCAACAAGAAAATGGTGGTTGCTCACATACATATGATCATACCTTTTTACATTTTATTTTAATTGTTAGCAAAAACTCTAATTTGATGTTTACCATATGTATGTTCTTTTGAAATTTAATGTTAAATAAAATTTTGTTTAAAACCCCTTGAAAAAATTCACAAAGCAAATGTTAATTTTTAGTGCCATAAAATAAGTTGGACCAAAAATAGCTGACAACTGGTTAATCAATGTTTTTGTTTGACACAGTTTGAAACGAACATCACGACAAATATTTTATTCAAATGTTTCATCAATATGTCCGTAGCTTGTATTAGGAGGTGTTCTTAAATTTAATGACTCTTATTGTGGAATGTAATCAGAATAATGTTAGATTGTCAAGCCAGCAAACACAACGTTCCGGCTGCCATGAAGGCAGCAGAGCAATAACTACACAATTGCTGCAATAATTACTGCGTTGTTCTGGTCACATTGGCAAATATGACCGCAAATAACACCAAGTAAAATTTTATATAAAAAAAAAACAGGAAAATCCCGTAAAAAGTCAATATTTTACAAGAGTATATTTTAAGGTTACATTTGCTTAACGAGCAAAGAGAATAATTATTTGATTTTACAAAAACTTTTGAGAGCACATTGCTCCTTTAGCAAACATATGTAACTTTAAATATGCTCTTGTAAAATGCAATGTTTTTTTCCTTTTCGTTGATGCATCCATATGAATCTACATGTATTCTTATGTACTACGCCAACACAAGTCAACAAAAGAGCAGTGGTCACGTTTTTTTCCAAACTTTTTATTCAAAATATTAATATAACAATTATTAATAATACTTTGGAAGTAAATGCTGTTATTCGTTATTTCTATTTATTGAGGTGTTCGAAATCAAACTTTAGTTAACAATTTGTAACATCAACCAATTAAGAATACTTAGAAGTACAAAATTTTTTAATTAAAATCTGTACAAAATACTTCAAATGTACACATAAATAATTTCGGAATGATTTAAGTATGTATTTTCGGACTATAAAAACTCTTTGCACATAAAATATCACCAATTCACAATTTCTTCAATCATGTGATACTTTTCCAAATCTTTTGTTATGTCACACATGCGTCTCTTAAAAATAGGCACGGTGCGCTCACACAACAAATCGTATTCTTCTAATAATTCTAAGCACTCTTGTTTGGCCTCATTAACCCCACCGCCGGCCGGTGGCTCATTTATTTCGGTTTCATCATCAGAATTTTCATTAGAAGATATTTCTCTAATAGCACGTGACACCTCTTCTAAATCGGGCAATTCATTTGCATTTGATATAAAAAATGGTATCGCGAAAGCGGCCATACAAAAGCCATAAATACCGAAACTACGTAAATGCTGGTGAAAAATGCTTTTGGGGTAAATTTCTGCAACAGAATGTCCAAAGTAGTTGATAATTTCAGTTAAGGTAGCATAATAAATGTCCATAAATTCCATAAAATGTTTATTGCGTAATTCGCCGTCAGTGCAGGTAAACAAGTAACGCACTAGATCCAGAACAGGAGAAGCATAACGTGATAATTGAAAATCGATCAGCATTGCAGAGATGGCCCGGTGTTGGTCCTAGAGAAAATAAAGTTTTTCTTTTATTAAAAAAAAAAAAATTAAAAATATATTTGTAAATGATGTTTTCTTAAGGTACAGACACATGAACATGAATATTTGTGAAAAAAGTGTGACCACTACTTCTTTGTTGACCTTTATTTTGGGCAAATACATGTATACATGAACAATTGAAAATGAATATCGTTAGTCTTATATAGAAAGGTCGTAACTCACGTTTTTTGCTTACTCAGAATTTTTCGCTTATTATGATTGGTTGAAATAACGAGATGGAAAAAAATATAAGTTAGGGCCTACTACTACATGAGTCTAACAAAAAAAAAAAAAAAAAAAAAAACGTGAAAACATGTAGCTTTATTAGAGCATATTTTAGGATTATGTTTACTCAACAGGGAAAATCGTTGGTCTCATGTGGAAAATAAAGCCCCTAACTCGCATTTTACTCCAAAGTCGATTTTATTTTTGCATTTTTCAATACAAAATGTTTTAGTTCATGAAAATATACAAAAAACTTGACCACCTAAAAATGAGAGTTAGGGCCTTTCTGCACGAAACCAACAATATACAAAATTTATATGAAACTTGTAATTGCTCTCGCAGAGTTTTTGTAAGATCAAATAATTATTCGCAGTAAATTTTGTATTTGCTCGTTGAGCAAACATAACCTAAAAATGCGAGCTAGGGCAAACATAACCTTAAAATATGCTTTTGAGAAATTCTATGTTTATACGTTTCTTTTTCGCTCTTTTTTTCTCAAATTGAGTATGTATATTAGGTCGCATCGATTTGTATGAAAAAAAAATTTGTCGATATTGTGCCATCGATTTTTCGATAGCTTTTGGATTGACCAGAAAAAGGTTCCACTTTGATGTTTGTTTCGAGGTGCCTAAATTCAGACCCCTGGGACTAATCAATGCCCGCAGAGGAGTTAAATTCGCGACTCAACTCCGAATAATTTTTTCTCCAAAAATTTTTTTTTTTTTTTACATACAAAAAAAAAATTGAAAATCGCACGCCCTGAAAGTGTTCTTTTAAGTGTCGTAGTGGCACTATTTTTCCTCGTGGCAAAAGCTATGGAAAAATCTATGGCAAAATATTGATTGCCAAATCGACCCATGTATATGAATTTTTAATTATTTATTTCCATACACTTAGCCAGAACAAAGGTAGTGGTCATATTGTTTATGAACAAATATTTGGCCGCGTAATTGTGCTTTAAGTTTTAGCACAATATTTTAAGACACAGGTACGGAAAAGTATTTTTTTATTATTAATTTTGTTGCCTGAATAGCAATAGTATGTGCATATGTATGTAAAAAAGTTGTATAACACTGTTCCTCCAAATTAAAAATTTATATTTTGGTTTAATTTTAATTTCTTTTCTTTCTTTTTTTATTTTAATTTTGGCATAGAAAATGGCGAGCAATGATTTACTTATGCCATCCCGATTACTTTATGGAAAAAGAAATCAAGTTTCTTGATGAGCAGGAATCAAGTTCTAGTGAGTATTTTCATGTTTGTACATATATAACAAGAGTATCTAGGAAAAAGCTAAAGTGGCCACACTGCCCATATCGAAATTCCGCCCTGTGCTAATTTGACGAAACAAACAAAATGCATCAATTATTTCAAACAACATAAGTATAAATACATATAAACCAATGAATTTTTAGTGATGTAAAAAAAGCATTTTATTGGCCAAGCCCTAAAGGAGTAACGCTGGCTCAAATAACTACAGTACCACAGTACTCATTTCATGTGTAAGTTTTATCTTGCAATGGTTTCTTTTTCGTCAACTTTTATTTGGCCCGATTTCCGTTGTTCTTAATTTATTTCATTGCTTTATTCTTAATTCAGCATTCTTGTATTATACAGCAAAGCAAACACATTTTTGCATAATAGTTTGTTATTTTTAAAAGCAAAATTGATTAAAAAATCAATTAGAATGAGAAGAAGGTTTTCAAAATCTTGACTCTCCGATGTACAAAATGTTAACAGAATGTTCGAAAGACCCGCCACACCAACCAACTTTATTTTTATTGTTAAATGTTCTTTGTAAATAAAATATTTTGAAATTCGAAGACTTCGATCCTTTAAAATCAGACTTCGATAATTGTATGATTCCACGACATTATTCATTCAAAAATATATATGTATAATAGATGCTAAATCGCAATTTTATTAAACAATTAAGTAAAATTAATTGTAGAGTTTCTTAAAATGAAAATGCTAAATGTTTGAGATCCAACATTATTTTTCTTTTAAAATTTCCAATAATTCGCTATTGTTTTTTTATGGGACTTGGCAGAAACATGAAAAAGCTTTTCTTTAGTACGTGTTTTTTTTCGTGGCTGAGCACTATTATTCTGATCGTGAGCATGCGCGATGTGAGCTAAAGAAAAAAAAAAAAAACACTCACGCGCACATCACCCGTATCTACTTACATCAAACTTGTAGAGAATATTATTATTCCATAAATCTCCATGACAAATAACTGCATACGGTGTCACGGCTTGGCCATCAACACATTTTAGGCCAACCTCTTGAAAATTATTCTCCAGCTTTTGTAAAGCTTCTATTTGCTTTACAGCTGGTTCAGCTTCCTGCTTTTATTTCTTAGACTTGTTGAATTTAGGAAAATGTAAAAAGTGTAAAATGCTGACCATTTTTATGTTTTTTTTTATTGAATATTAAAAACAAAAAAAGAAAGCGAATTTTGCATAAAATAGAACAATATTTTTCGCCATTGAATTCTGAATAATTTTGAAACGGAAAAAGATAGAAACAAATTGTATGGCAGTATTCGAAATAAAATTTTATAGCGCATCTTTTGATGTGCTAATCACTAAAATTGAAGAAGGGCGTAACTCTATAATTTAGGGGGCAAAATTAGCCACGCCCATAAAAAAATCCTTACGTGATAGAGAAAAACTGAAAGCAGATTCATATAGATACATATAGTCTACATATTTTTATTTAAAACACAACCAAAAAGTGTTATTTTGCAGAGCAGTGTAATTTTTCGAGGAGTAGACAAAAATAGCAGTGCTGACGAAGAATTTTAATGCAATAACAAGCACATTCACCAAGTGAATTAAAAATAAGATATTTTTTTTCCAGCAGATGCAAGCATAAACTTTAATTTAACAAAAGAATATATCGCGTGTTAATTTTAATTTATATGGGTGTCTTTCCAAAAACAAAATAAGGTCTGCAGCGGCTGCGTGCCAACTTCACGCCGATGGACTTCGCCCTCTATGACATTTCGTGCCTTATTATTTAGTTTTTGCTTTATTATTGAGTTTTCGCAAATATAGCAGATGTGCAAAAAAAAACAAATACGGTGCGCTCACGATCAACCATAAAATGCACTGCAAATTTGCACCAAGCATATTTGCACAGCTACCATCGTGAGAACCCTTATTGTTTTTTAAAACATTCCCCCCCATAAAGATCTATACATACAACGCGTTGTAGTTTGACCAATGACGTTCTCGGAAAAAATGGCCCGATTACTGCTACCACCATACAGTCACTTTGAGCAGGTGTAGTGGCTCTTCGTGCATCACTTGTGGATTTTTCGAGCGATAGTTTTGCTTGTTCACGTCCACGCTGAGATGGAAATGAGCCTCATCGCTCATTATGATTTTGATCGAAAAATTGTCCACTCCGTCATGGACAGGATTATTCCGCGTTGTTGGGGAGTGTATCACTCCGTGGCTTGTTCACTTGTATTCTACAGTTAACTAGTTCACAAATGTAAAAACAGATTTGACATTGACCACCATTTGCAAAAATAAGAGCAACTTCCTATTGGAAGTGATTTCTTTTGGCCCGCCTTGTTTAGCAACCATCTTTTTGGTATAGGTGCCTGTGTATGTACATTAAGTCACATTTCATCGTATTTTATATTTTTATCATTGAAAGAATTGTCAAAACGCATTATTGCCAATTGCAGTTTGCAAATAGAATGTCTAACAACAATTGCTCACAGTGTGCAGCAATTTAGTTTAATGCATTTGTCACCTTGACAGAGGTCATTGAACTTAACAACAATTAATTAGCTGACAAACGTGATGCGACCTTGTAGCCAGCAACCACAAAAACATTTTCTAAATGAAAGTATTAGAATTACAATTGAATGTCTAATGTAAATAAAAATCAAAAACATTCGCCTGTACGAATATATTATTTATTCTAAGTAAATAAAAGCAAAATTTTTCTGCTATTTGTAAATTTGTACATGCCAATGACATACACACATACATACGTGTCTATTGGTATTGTTGGTGGGGGTTGGGGAGGGGGGCAGTTTACAATTTACAGTACAATGAACTTGTATTCTAAAATGTGTACGTACTTATGTGTATTAGGTTGGGTCGATTTAGCAATCGATATTGTGTCATTGATTTTTCGATAGCTTTTGGGAGGAGGAAAAACAGATTCCACTACGAACGTATCAAAAACATCATTTTCGAGGAGTTGGATTTTCATTTTTTTTTGTTTTAGGGGAGAAATAATTAATGGGGGGTATGTCATGCATATGACTCCTCTATGGTCACTCTGGGACAGTATTCCGATTTTTGTAACGATTTTTCAAAACGAAAGTGCGCTCGTTTTACAACTTTTAGCTGAAAAATGTAGATTTATACAAAAAATGTATCTCGTTACACTAATATACAACAAGCCTTTTACACACGCAGTATCTAATCTACTTTGTAGATTTTTGGATCACAAATGGCAAATTTTAGTTGGGAAATTCTTGCTCAGTTTTGTTTGAACTTAATTTCGTGTCTATTTTATTTATAGCTTTTTTTTTGAAAATGCTATAAAAAAACTACTGTTGGACTTTGTGTGGCGTCATACCAAGCTCTTTATGCAAAATTCGTTTCAATGATGTCGAGAACGACGGTGAATTGATGTTGATGGCGCTTCACGCCCACTTTCTGCCACAGCAGCAATATTCTCGGGTGTACACACTGTTTTTGGCTTTTTACGCTTTGGTTTATCGATGAGAAAGGATGCCAGTTTCTTTCACATTTTTCACAAGATAACGAACATACGCAGCTGACGGTGCTTCTCTGCTTCCAAAATTCGTACGCAACTTTTGCACATATTCTGCAAAATTACCGTGATTTTCAAAGTAATGTTGCACTATTTCCCAGCGTTGTTCAAGCGTATACACAACCATATTCGTTCAGCGGAAGGATAAAACTAATTATCTGTCAAATCAGACATGAGCTAACGAAATAAACAGTAGTTGAAAAAAAAAACATTAGTATGTTTCTTTTCTTGCAATTTGGCATATACATACATACATATGTATGTATGTATATCGAGTCTTTGCTGCAATAGCGTATCAATTAAAAAATGCCTGAATTGCAGAAAATGCATTAGTTCCCTATCGGTTCCCATGGCTTACGAAGTTGTTCGCATATTTCCTTATTCTCTTCGTGTTTATTTCACAAACAGAGCTGCAGAAAATGCATTAGTTCCCTATCGGTTCCCATGGCTTACGAAGTTGTTCGCATATTTCCTTATTCTCTTCGTGTTTATTTCACAAACAGAGCTGCTACGAATGGACAAATTTTCCTACCTAAATTTTGTTTAAAATCCCCAATGACATAATAGGTATTTACTTGTTTTATTAAACTGCTTTTTGACTTGAAGAAACATACCTAAATGAATTAATTAATCAATAAATTAATAAAGAGAACACTGTAAGAAATGTTTTTTCTCTTCTTTTGCTGAATTTCCAGAAGCCAGGTGCGCAGAGTTTGCGCTGATTTGCTTTTTCGTTTTGACCACCTTTCATCTTTCCATACTTTATGACCAGTGACAACACTATTACTTTCAGCAAAGTAAAAAGAGTGTTGCGGTTATTTTTAAGTTTTTGTTGTTGTACTTGCTGATTCTCTGTGATTGAAAGCTCTTCAACTACCGTTCACTGATTTATAGACTTGTGCTCATCAGCTCTTTTATGTGAGATAAATGAGCTTAAACGTCGTTGTAGCGAACGCTACAATGTGCACAGCTAGGGAAACACAGTGTGCTCTATGACAGAAAAATGAGAGATTGAGCATAGAGTGCTCAGTGGCTTGAGTTGTCTACTCATTGAAAACTAACTATATTAAAAATGTTTGAATTGAAACGTAAATATGCTTAAGTAGATATTTTTAGTATGTATGAATATTTTCAGCAAAATTGGGGTTTTTTTAGGTTTTTTACACTTAATTATTCTTACATAACACAACAATGTCTTTTTTAATGGCCACGATTGAGTCGTTCTTAAAAAGCCACTCTATGGTTAAAATAGAAATGCTCACGAAAAAGACATATTTAGAATTAGTGGAATTTGGAAAAAGAGAAACAACGAAAAGAGACATGGAACTATTCCGAACTAAGGAACAATTAAGAAAGCCCACCGCTGTTCAGTCGTATGGGTAATACGATCGAACGACCAGTGTTGGGCAAAATACATGCTCTGATGTAGGTATTTAAAGTATAAAATACGAAATACATGAAAATTGTGTATTTGAAATACAAAATACAAATACTTTTTATTCCATGTATGTATTTAAAATACAAACTACTGCATTCTAAAGGCAAGTATTTGAAATACAAAATACACTGTAACAAAAATATGTGTTTAAAATACAAAATACTTTTAATCAAAAAAATTTTTATTTCCTTTCCTAAACACCAGCTTTTCTAAACGCAAGTACATATTTGCCTTCCAATTCATAAAAATTATTTCAGGCTTATAAGGCTCTTATTTGGCATATTTGTATGGAAAATTTGTCAAATAAGAGTTTAATAAACCTAAAATATTTATTATGAATAAGACCTTTGAAATACAAAATACACTGTAACAAAAATATGTGTTTAAAATACAAAATACTGTTAATCAAAAAAGTTTTTATTTCCTTTCATAAACACCAGCTTTTCAAATGTGGTATCAGACAAACAACCTCTTGATGGCGAATGAATAAAACCAGCTATCGAAAAAACCTAGTGATTTCTTATTAGAAAACAATATTTTATTGAAAGAGAAATAACGAAATTAAGAATGAAGTGACATGACGTTTGACCAAAGACTATATAAAGTCTATGCAAGTTAACATCTGATTGAAATTTTTTCTCTTGTTTTAGATTAAAATGTCAAACGCTGTTTTTTCCTTGTCTAACTTTTTGACAGCTGACAGGTCACTTTCTTAATGTGTATGCATTCAGTTGCTTTTACTTTTGGAAATTAAATTGTAGTATTGCCATTTTGTGGAAATAAAACAGAAGCAAAATTTTCCGTTTTTAATTGATGTATGAATTTAATAATTTTTAACGCATATTTTTTAACATAAATTGAAAATGTAGTTGAAAAAATGTATTTTGAGAGCAAAAGTATTTGAAATACAAAATACACAAGCGTTCAGTATTTTAAATACAAATACTAAATATATTCATGAGACGTATTTGATATACAAATACAAAATACATACGTATTTGTATTTTAAATACGTATTTCAAATACTGCCCAGCCCTGACTACAACTCTTTTCTGATTTAAAGTTTTCTTATTACACACAACTTGATTGCAAACAACAACTTAATTCTTCTCTCAAGACCTGAGTATACAAGATATGTATGTATGTGTATTATATAGAAATGTACGCATACATACACGCATACATCCATACAGCAGAGAATGACAACGAGCACTTAAAAAATGTATACCTACTTGTCTATTTACTCTTGCTCTTTGGCTATTGAGCATAACCATGCTTGAAACACAAACAATAACAATCCCTATATGTACATTTTTGCTGCTTCTGCCTGTGAACAGTGCCAGGTACGGGACTACATATTTTCTACTTTCATGTATTTTACAGCCCAAAAAAAATATAGCTGTTATAGTTGTTTAAATGGCAAATTAGCTAATTTTTAATTAAGTGTATATCAGTTATGCTTGTATTAAAAAAAATTAAAGTCTTTATTATATGTGTTTTATTTGAAAATTTCCATACAAAAATTTTTATACCCTTCACATAAATGTGTAAGGGTATATATAAGTTTGTGATTCCGTTTGTAACGCATTGAAATATCCATCTAAGACCCCATAAAGTATATATATTCTGGATCAGCATCAATAGCGATTACGATTGAGCGATGTCCGTCTGTCCGTCTGTAGTCGTTGAAATACCGTTTCTGAGAAAACGGTTTGAGATAGAAACCTCATTCTTTCGCTAAAATGTGTGAAACCCCGGTAGTGGATCTGCTATTGAAATTCAGTAAGATAGGTCCACGGATAGCCGAGATATATTCAAAAAACCGGGTTTTGAGGGATATTTTGTGCAATTTTTGTATTCAGATTTTTGAAAAAAAAATTTTGTCTTAAAAACTAAACCATATCATTTTTAGTGCCCATTAAATCCTAGAAAAAAAGGAATTTTTGAAATCGGCCCATATATATCCGAGATATAGCGTCTCCCGATTTTTAAAGAAATCGGCTTTATAAGCCAAATAAGACAACTTTTGGCACCGAAGATCAATCAGAATGGTATATATAGGCTATTTAGAGGCAGAAGTGGAAAATTTTTCCACATCGGCCCATATACACTCGAGATATAGCGCCTCCCGTTTTCTCAAGAAGTCGGCTCTAAAAGCCAAATAAAACAACTTTTGGTATCAAAAATCGATTAGAATGGAACATATAATGTGTTTAAAAGCAACATTGGAAAATTTTTGAAATCGGTCCATATATATCTGAGATATAGCGACTCCTGATTTTTCAAGAAATCCGCTCGTTAAGCCAAATAAAGCAATTTTTGGCACTAAAAATCAATCAGAATGGTACACATAGACTATTTAGAGGCAAACGTGGAACATTTTGGACATCGGCCCATATACACTCGAGATATAGCGCCTCAAGTTTTCTCAAGAAGTCGGCTCTAAAAGCCAAATAAAACAACTTTTGGTACCAAAAATCGATCAGAATGGTACATATAAGGTGTTTAAAAGCAAAATTTGAAAATGTCTGCAATCGGTCTATATATACCTGAGATATAGCGTCTCCCGATTTTTCAAGAAATCGGCTCTATAAGCTAAATAAAACAACTTTTGGCACCAAAAATCAATCAGAATGATACATATAGGTTAGTCAGAAGCAAAACTGGAAATCGTTTTGTCATCGGCCCATATATGTTCAAGATATAGCGCCTCCCGATATCTCAAGAAGTCGGGCCTGGAAGCTAAACGAAACAGTTTTTTGCACTAAAAATTTGTCGGAATGGTACATACAGGCTGTTTAGGGGCAAAATTAGAAAATTTTTGGACATCGGCCCATATGCACCCAACTGTTGGTACCAAAAATCGATCATAATGGTACATACATACATACATATGTATATAATGTTTAAAAGCAAAATTCGAAAATATTTGCGATCATGTATGAATGTATGTATGTATGTATGTATGTATGTATGTATGTATGTATGTATGTATGTATGTATGTATGTATGTATGTAAGTATGTATGTATGTATGTATGTATGTATGTATGTATGTATGTATGTATGTATGTATGTATGTATGTAGATACGTTTGTATGTATGTAGGTATGTATGTATCTACATATGTATGTATGCATGCAAGTATGTTAGCGTAAACAATTTTTTTGCTTTGGTGTAAAAATGTGTATGTATGTACATATGTATACACGAGCTTGAAAATGAAAGTGATATAAAGAATTGTTGAAAAAAGGGTACGCAATGAAATTCTTTTAAACAATTGCGTCTTCAAATTCATTCACACAAAAAATCATTTTGGGTTTCCCTACGTACTTACATATGTACATACACACACACATGTGTATTATGATACGCAATAGATCATCAGCAACGTGCACAAGAAAAAAATAATTTTGTAAAAGCAAGCAATGTAAATATGTATGTATGTATATATGTATGTATATAATCATTGTTTTATGGAACACACTGAAAATATTCAATAATAAAGAATTTATTTTAGAGTTTCTATTATAGATACATACATACATACGTATGCATGTACCCACATACATACGTAAGTAAATTGAAAAGCAAATCACACTTAATGGCAATGTTTAGCATTATAATTCAAAAATAATGCAATTATATGCAATTTTTTGTTAAATAAATTTTACTATAAAGTTAACTGATAAATAATTAAGAAATACATTTTGCTTTTCTTTATTTCATTGATATTAAAAAGAATTGGTGTCACCCAGTGGTATTAGGAATTATTTAAATAAAAGTTTTGCAGCCTGTGTTAAATCCCGGTAGTGGATCTGATATTGAAATTCAGAAAAAATCGGCCCATATATACCCCAGATATAGCGTCTCCCGATATTTCAAGAAATCGGCTTTAAAATCCAAATAAAACAACTTTTCGCACCAAAAATCAATCAGAATGTATGTACCATTGTGAAGGGTATTTAAGATTCGGCCCAGCCGAATATAGCACTCTTACTTGTTTAATTTGGGTATGAAATAGATATTATTTTTTTTTTTTTTTTTTTTTTGAATATAAGGTGAAAGAAAGTCCAGAATGTGGTATATTTATTGGTACACGTGCTGTTTCTCCATTGAATTTGCGATTTTTTTCAAACAAAATTTTTCAAATTTTCACTAAGTGCGAAATCGCTGATCTCTGGAAGAATTTGGACATATTTTTGGGGTGTAACTCAATTGGACCACATGGAAAGGAAAGTCAAGAATGTGTTACATATATTCACTGGTATTAGTGCCATTTCTCATTTGTATTTGAGATTTTTTTTTAAAGATTTTTGAAATTTTGACTTAGTGAAAAATCGGTGATCTCTGAAAGAATTTGGGCATATATGGGCATATTTTTCGAGTGTAACTCAATTGGACTACATGGAAAAGAAAGCCAAAACTGGTATAAGTGTCATTTCTTCTGCTTATTTATTTAAACTTGGTTTGAAATTGAAATACCTGTATTCTATATAAACTACATTTTTAGTCTGTTTACAATATAAGAGTATATGTAAAACTATTAGCGGAAATGTCTGATCAGGCAAAAATCAACGGTAAAACCTTAATCTGTCAATAAACAATAGTTGATCATTTAATAAATTTTTAGTTTTTAATACCAATTACCCTTTTTTCAGCAAATAGCAAATAACCATAATTTCTCTAATCCTGTAATTCACCTGAAATGGAGAACTGGAAACGAATTACAAGTAAAAAAAATGTTTACGGTCTTGCAAAAAAAAAGAAAATAAGTACACTTTGAAACAAGTTGTTCATAAAAAATTTGTTCTAACTGGATCGTCAAGTGAACATTTTTTTTATTTTTTATTTTTTTTTTTTTTTTTTGAAACTACAAAGGGTTCAATAAACTTTATTAGCAAAAAGTTTTACGCAGATTTTTTTACTGCCAAAAATAAAAAGTTATTTAAATTGTAAACAAACTTTCACTGTTGTCGTTTCATTGTGCAATTTCCCAAGTTTGTTTTGCGGGCTCAAAGTTTACTAAACTACATACAGATTACATAAATTTTGCTTGTAACCAGCAATTCATTGAACCCCTCTTCTACTTTTCCTTGTTGAAACCCATATTTCTGACGTCGTCTTGGAGTAATAGGTTTTTTTTGGTTAATTGGTCATTAGCAAAAAAAAAAATTTAGCTTGTAAAAGTAGGTCAAAACTTTTTGTTTGCTGTTGCTTTTCCTCAAATTCGCGCAACAATTTTGAAGGTAAGTTAATGAACTTTATTTGTGCATAATTATAGTATAAAAAATCTGCTTTGTCATTTCGAAAGGTGTGTAAGTTTTTACTGCAACAATAACGAATAGTTTATATCAACATGTTGCATATGAAAAAAAAAATTCGTGTTACAATAATTATTGGCCCATAACTTTTCTCCAAAAACTAAAAATTTTCTAATTTAGAAATTATCTCTTATAAATAGGAAATGTGACAATTGAATGATAAAATTGATTAATTAAATACACTTATAGAATGTTGTTTCTGCCATATTTATTTTTGCAAAATGTTTTATTTATAAGCCAAAACTATGAAGAAGTCATTGACCTGTGAAGAGCTGCAAACAATTTAAACTTATCAAATAAGAGTTAGTAATACATATACACATTAATTATTGTTATAAAACACAATAGCTGATATTAAGTACTCAAAATGTCCACAATCATATCGTTCTATAAAAATCAAAATACTTTAATTTGTAAATTCTAGAGTACTTCTATGTATACAAATAGTGTTATGTGTAAAAACGCAATCAGTAAGCCAATATATGTATGTATATTTTTTTGTTCTACCTCAAGAATAATAACTAAATCGTATTGTCTCAAAAGGACATCTGTACTCTGCAAATGCATATTTTCTATATTTAAAACGCGATCTTATATGATAGGCAACTTGTTGTAAGTAAAAAAAAAAAAATTAATTGATATTAACTAAGAAGTGACTAACCAAGGATTGAACTTGAGCCTGAAAAAGTAATTTAATATAAATGTAGTAAAAAAAAAATTTATGCAAATAATCAGATAGCCCTGTTTGAGCAAAACTTAAAATGAGCTGGGATGTAAACAATAAGAAAATTTTCTTTAAAACGCCATTTTTGCCATTAAAATAATTGATGTGGTAATTAAATAATTTTGAAAGTACTTAATATCAGGTAATCGCATAACTACAGCAAGTGTAATACACACAAACAACCTTGTATTTTGTTAGTAGAAAATCCTTAAGAACTGTCAACGTCAGTTATCCTAGTTTTGCAAAATTGTGTATATATGTATTCTTAGAAATTTATAGTTTTTTATATTTATTTATTTAAAAATCTTAAATATACAATGAATGAGATTTTACTTAAAGTTGATAGCCGTACACAAATTAAAATATTTAGTGGTAAATAATTAGAAAAAAAATTTAAGTTTGGTGGTGCTCAAAATTAATAATTTTTTTTTCTTCTTGATTTTGGTCCAACATTCAAAAAAAATTCAAGTTTGTATAACCACTTTGAATTCAGTATTTATAACGGTTTATCCCAAAACCGCTGATAACAAATGAAAACATGTTGTGTGGCATCACTATGATGTCATCATCTCGTGATGAATAGCAAAGTGATAAAAGAAGCAGCAAATAAACAAAGCTCATGAAAGAAGAAAAAAATTGTGAAAAATATTTTTTTTACTAAACAAAAAACAATTTTAGAGCTTCTTAAAGTACAAAAAGGTTTTTAAATAATGTCGAACAGTAATACCGATACCGGTGATACGCTTCTTTCGCACGATATGAACCAGGGTCTCATTGAAATTTCCTCTCACACCACCGCTGTTACTATAACATCAGACCCAGTCTCCTCTAAATCCAAATTAAATATTTGTAATATTGAGCCCATTGAATGTGTTACCTTAATAAGTGATGAATCTGACACGGAGCCATCGCCTAAGCGCAAGACGAGTACTAATGCCGGTTTTAATAATAGTGGTATAAAAAAGTGTACTGGCGATGAGGATTCCAATGATGCCCAAAGAACTGCTGAAGAAAGGCGTACAAGCAGGCGCAATAAGCCACGAGTAGACTATACCAACAAACCCAACGCTAACAGTGGCGGTGACGAAAAACCTTCCACTCCGTCGGGAAATTTGGGCAATACCTTGTTAAATACAAGTGCTAAATTGGAAATGAAAAACAAAAAACCAGAAGCCTTAAAAAGTCCGTTTTCAAAAGATATAACAGATCCACGTGAAGCTGCGGCAGCAGCCGCTGAAGCTTATAAGGAAATTTTAACTGGCCTAGAAGGTGCAGCTTTCCAGTCACGTCTACCATTTGATAAAATGACTTCGAATGAAGCGGCTTGTTTTCCTGATATCACCAAAACAGGCTTAGTGGCACAACGTGTGTTCCTTAACATACGCAACCGCTTATTACAGATGTGGATTGAGAATCCCAAACAACAATTAATACTAGAAAACGCTATCAAGGATATGGAACCACCATTTGATAGTGATCCCAACTTGGTAAAACGCGTACATTCCTTTTTGGAACGTCATGGTTTTGTAAATTTTGGCATTTACAAACGATTGCGTGAAATACCCACCAAAAAATTAGGTAAAGTTATTATTATTGGAGCCGGCATATCCGGCCTGGCCGCCGCTCAACAACTGCAACAATTTGGCATGGACGTAATCGTTTTAGAAGCTAGAGATCGTGTGGGCGGCCGCATTGCAACTTTTCGTAAAAACAGCTATATAGCCGACTTGGGAGCTTTGGTAGTAACGGGCGTTTGGGGCAATCCAATGACAATTTTAAGCAAACAAATTGGCATGGAAATGGTTCCTATAAGACAAGCTTGTCCCCTTTATGGTGCTGGTGGAAAGCCAGTTCCCAAACACAAAGATGACATGGTTGAGAGAGAATTCAATCGTCTACTAGAATCGGCAAGCTATCTGTCTCATCAACTAGATTTCAATTATGCCGGTAATAATCCAGTTTCGTTGGGTCAGGCCTTGGAATGGATTATAAAGTTGCAGGAAAAGGCTGTCAAGGAAAAACAAGTTCAACATTTGACACAGCTTTGCGCAGCACAAAAAGCAATCATAGAAAATCAAACAAAAATTTCTGATGTTATGGTGCGTATTAAACATTTAAAACAATTACATGCTAAATTGCTGCGCACGCGTCCTGCTCGTAGCGGCGAAGGTGATAACAATTATATAGAACATGAATTTGAGACACGGTCAACCTACTACGAATGGAACAAGGCTTGTAAACTGTATGAAGAGCTTACGAAAGAAGATGAAATATTACAAAATAAACTAAAGGATTTGGAATCTAACCCGCCCAGGTAAGATGGAATTCTAAAAGGTAGTTAAGAATAAAAATATACATAAATATGTGTGTGTTAAACGTAACTACTAAAAACATATTTCAAATTAAGGTCTCAATTGCGTAGCTATAGTACCTGCTGATAAAGCAGCGGATAGGAAAATTTTGTACGTTACGTTACTTTGATTAATGAAAAATCAAAAATGATATTTTGAAAGAATAGCAGCAATAATTCTACTTTTGCAAAAAAAAAAGAAAATTTTTTCAAAAACAAATAAAAGAAACAAAAATTGAAATGCTTTCAACATGAAATAGGCTTTTATTTTGAATTCCTAAAATTTCATTTTTATTTTTCGCCCATTTTATAAAAAACATGCAACAACCAAAAAATGGCGGTTGCCAAAAACTACTTAAAAATGGCAACTGCAGCTGCCGGTTGCCCTCTGTATTACGTTTTTGACAACTGGCAACGCAACTGAATTTCGGTTGCCATCGATAATAGAGCCATTGTTATTTTGCTTTTTACTTGAAAAAAAACTTAATAAACCTAAAATCTAAAGTCATAATAAGTGAATTCGCCAGCCACTGAATTCTGGTCCAAGATAAAAACTCTAAAAATATTTTAATACTGCTTTTGTCTTAAATATAGACAAATTTACTTATTATTTCTAAATTTTCTTACAGTGATGTTTATTTATCATCGAAAGATCGCCAAATATTAGATTGGCATTTTGCAAATCTTGAGTTTGCCAATGCCACACCCTTAAGCAATTTATCGCTTAAGCACTGGGATCAAGATGATGATTTCGAATTTATTGGCAATCATACCACCGTTAGAAATGGTTACTCCTGCGTGCCCATAGCGTTAACAGAAGGGCTGGATATACGAGTTAATACAGCTGTCAAGACTATAAAATATTTTCCGACGGGTGTGGAAATTGTGGCTGAAAATTTGAAAACCAACAACTCAACTGTAACTTATAAAGCTGATTTGGTACTATGTACATTAACTTTGGGTGTTTTAAAAATAGCTACCGCCAAAGTGCAATCTCAACAGGCAAACACAGTAAAGTTTGAACCCTCTTTGCCCGACTGGAAACAACAGGCCATACAACGTTTAGGTTTTGGTAATTTAAATAAAGTGGTCTTGTGTTTTGATCGTATATTCTGGGATCCAAATACAAATTTATTTGGGCACGTGGGCAGTACAACTGCAAGTCGTGGGGAGCTGTTTTTATTTTGGAGCATATCTTCATCGCCTGTTTTATTGGCTCTGGTGGCAGGTCAATCGGCAGCCATTATGGAAAATGTGTCTGATGATGTTATAGTGGGCAGATGTATAGCCGTTTTAAAAGGTATATTTGGCAATGGATCTGTGCCCCAGCCCAAAGAAACTGTGGTATCACGTTGGCGTGCTGACCCTTGGGCCAGAGGATCATATAGTTTCGTTTCGGTGGGCTCTTCGGGTAGCGATTATGACCTTTTGGCCGCTCCCGTTATACCTCCAAATCCAAACAATCCCAATCCTAATCAAGAACTAGACGAGCTACCCCGTTTATTTTTTGCCGGCGAACACACAATACGAAATTATCCGGCCACTGTGCATGGAGCATTTTTAAGTGGTCTACGTGAAGCCGGACGAATTGCCGACTATTATTTAGGCTATCCTGAGGGAACGCCGCCAGATATTGGTTACTCTGTTGTAGAAGCTGCCAACACTGCCTCTGTGGGTGATACTGTAGACCTAGTAGATATTGCTCATTCTTCAGACTCCTCATCCAAAACTTCGGATGAAAAGTCTAATCCTGCCGATTCTAATGAATAAGATTTTTTCTCATTTTAGTTTTTAAATATTTCTCCACCATAACTGCAGAAAACACTAATCGCTATTTTTCATTGAGTAAACTACTTGTTTTGAATTTTTATGATAAAGTATGGTACTTACAGGAAAAGTGTTTTCGCGCAGTCAAACATATACATACATACATAAATACTTACATACATTTCTCCAGAATAAGTTTTGCAATTAAATCTTGTTGACTTTGTTATAGTTTTTAGTTTCTTTTTTCTTACGTGAAAAACAAACATACTCAAACAATATTTAACGTAACGTAATATTTATAATAAAGAAAATCTACTTTGCTGGAAAAGTCAAGTCAAAGGAAACAGGAAAAAGCAAACTTATCTTTGCAATCAGAATTTTGCCCATGTTTTAATAGTTTTTATTTCTATTTACCAATTTTTTAGATTATTTTCTCTTCGCTTAGTTTTAATAATTAATTTTTTATGCCATGTTTTTTACTGAAATTTTATGTTTTTCAATATTTTACGTGAATGTAAATAGAACTTATAACGAAACCAGGTTTCGATGAATTTAAAATAAATACATATTTAAATAAAACAATTATATGTGTAGCAACATCAAATATTAAAAAAATGTGGTTTTTTTAAAACAGTTTTATTTAAAAATATGCAAAATTAATTGTTTTATGCACTAATATTAAATAAAACTTTTCAAAGATCAATTTTTATGTATAGTAATAAAAATATTTTTAAAATAAATGTATTTCGTTTTTTTTCGCTCTTAAATTAGTGTGGCAGCACTACTTTCGAATTTATTTTTCACACTTACCAACACTGCTGTTAAGAAGACTGAAAACTTTGACATTTGTCTTGTTTTTTTTTGTCTCAAAAGTTAGAGTATTTTGTTTCCCTTAATTTCTTTTTTATTTGTTTAAATTTATTTCGAAATTTCATTATTGTTTTGTAATTTTTCACAAGTTTTTCGTACTTTCGTGAAAAGAAAATTCCACTCAGTGCTCTCGAACATGGATAAACTGCGCAGGGTATTAAGTGGTGATGATCGTACACCTGAAGAAGAAAGCAGCATTATAACTCAGGTAATTAATTAATATATTCGTGCATCAATAAATCCTAATGGCATACCTATTAATTATTGGATTATAAGAATTTTTAGGGGGAGTATTATGTAATATGTAAGAATGCATATACATATCTGTTAATTATGGGAGTAGGTATAATGTGAAGGTTTTTCACTTGAGGTTAAAGGAAAGGGAAAGGTGTTAATGGCTTCATTTAATGACTCAGGTGTTTGTAATTGGAACCTTTCTTTTGAAATTTGTAAATTTATTAAAGCAGGGTGCTTTTCGCCATTTACACAATTAAATAGCTTATATGTATATGAAAATTTATTTACCTGCAATATTTGCCAAATAAACGTTTATTAAACATAAAATATTTCTTACAGATAAGACCGCTAGAAATTAGAAAAATTTACTGTTGAAATGTTCTGAGATTGCGTATATGCCAATAAGAAATTGCGGGGGATTTTGTTTGTTTGCAGTAATAAGATTTTTTTGGCTCGCATGCGTAACAGACTGAAATCGCATTCGCACAAGAATAACAACATTTTTTATATTTATTATTTTGCACATGGTTCTTTCGATATGAAATTAAAATTTGTAATACATTTATATTAAATTACTAATTAAAAATTTGTATAATTTTTTTTTTAAGAAGACGATTTTAATCTCTCCTATTTTGATGATCATATTCGGATATATGTACATACCTACATACATATGTAATATAATATCACATCATATGCATGTACACTAGGGTGTCTTGCAAAATTAAGTTCCGCTGTACACCACCGAATATAAATTATTGTTGCAAAAGAGTAAAAAAAAAAACCTTTTTGTATTTTTTATGTCGAACGTGGGGTTGCCAAAATACATTTTTCGTTATATCTTCGGCATTTACAGTCGGTACTTAAAGTGCGATATATGGATGTTTTGCTTCAACAGCCATTGACCTCAAATATACCGTTATAGTATTTACCTACCAGATCTCAGCTGCTACCACCCTAATGTGCCGCCCTAATAACAGACAATTAAAGCTCTCAAAAAATCATTATCCTACGATAATTCCTACGATAATTCTTAAAATTTTTTTTCATGTTATTTTGGTTTTGCAAAATGTTTACAATTAAGTAGCCATCCGAGGAAAAAGCACAAAAAAAACAAACACACACAAAAAAGTGTTACCAAAAAAAAAAAAAAAACATTCATTCGTTTGAACATAATTTTGTATCTTCCGAATCATGATTGTTATTAAAAATGTAGGTATGTGTTTCTCTCGGAAAGATAGCAACCATGTTTGGCAGGATAATCAGGGTTCTTAATATGCATCCATATGTCTATTATGTGTATGTTTGGGTATATTATAACAAACATTTTTGTGGTTTTTTAATATTTTCTTTTTGACACTTGTTTTTAGATCAATGATATGTCTACGCTTAGTTGGTCTACCCGTATTAAAGGTTTTTGTATATGCTTCATACTGGGCATTGTTTTATCGCTTGTGGGCTCCATAGCTTTATTTTTACACTTTGGCATAGCTGTTTTTGCAGTGTTCTACACATTGGGTAATCTAATATCCATGACCAGGTAAATGTACATAAACCCATAACACAATTGCACATAAATAATATATATTTCTAAATAAAAAGTACTTGTTTTCTAATGGGCCCTGTAAATCAATTGAAAAAAATGTTTTCTGATACCCGTCTCATTGCTACATGCATTGTTATATTTTCTCTTATCATGACTTTGATTGCAGCCGTTGTGGTATGTTTTTTTTTTATATTTTAATGATTATATTCTTTGTTTAAAAAATCTTGATTTGTTTTTATTTTATTTTTTAGTTGCACAAACCTGGCCTGACATTAATATTTATAATAGTACAATCATTAGCTATGACTTGGTATTCCTTGTCATATATACCCTATGCTCGAGATGCTGTTAAGAAGACTATTTCTGCTTGCTTAGATGTTTAAGAAACCGTTTCTGTTTATAATTTTGCATAATTATGTTCACACTTTCCCTTAATTTTTTTAAACATTTAGTAAAAATGTTTTATAAATAGTTTCATCATAATGCCATTTATATGTTACAATTTCTTAAGCATTCGTAATATTATACAAATTTTTTTTTACTTAATATTTTTTAGCACAAAAATGCATTTTGCTTTGTATTATATTACACCTTCAAGCATACATAAGTATAAAAACAATTTTTGCATTAAGAATTAATATTTTATTAAAATAAAGTTTTTTAAGTCATTAACTGAAGATATGGTCACATATACGCAGCGTTTACTCGAAAAAATGTGACCACCACTTTGTTGTTAATCTTTATTGTGGGCATATAAAAACCAGAAACTCCACATAACTTCTTATAGATATTACACCAAGCAACAAACCCAAAAAAAAAAAAAAAAAAACTACAGAAAAAACGTGACATTAAGGCCCCGATTATGGTTCACAACATTTGTTCATTTATGTATGTATTTTTTGAAAAGTGATTATGGTTTACAACTATTGTGGCAAGTGTTGTCAAAATCTTACAACACATAATCAGATGTTGTCAAAAACTTACGACACCTACTGAAGTGTTGTCTTGTTGATGTTACCAGTTAAATTACGAAAAAATTATAAAATTTATAAGTGTGCATACAAACACCGGTATTCATAAAAAATAAAACGTTGCTCAAATACATTTTAGAACAAATTTTATATGAAAAATTTGTTGTAAAATGTGTTTCAACAATGTTTAATTTTTTATGAATACCGGTGAAAATGTTTTGCGAAAATATAAAAAAAAACAATTAATTGTTAAAATTTATTAACAAAATATAAATAAAAATACATCTATATACATAATTATTACCCATTTTTCGATTACAAAACAGTTTTATTTTGTATTTTGTAGTTGCAATGGATTTAAACTGCAATCTATAATTTTTTGGTCCTTTCATTATCATAACCAAATTAAACATACATTTTTATGGCTTTGTTTGTACTTTTCTAGCAAAAACGTTTTTCATTGTTTTCATTTTTACCAATGCATTTTTTCTACGCGGTAGTTGCGGTGTTACATGAAATCCAACACTCCATGTCTTTTTGTTGTAAAACTTGACAATGAAACGTCAAAATTTATTGTTTTTCGCTTGTGTTTGTGTAATGAAAGCAACATACGCGTGCATCTTTCTGGAAGTGTGGCTTTACTTGGTAGTTTTTTGTGTGCAGGCATGTATTTTTGCGGAAAGATGCTCTACAAATGAAAAACAACTCTGTGACATACACAACACCTAGATGTTGTGAACCATAATCACAAAAAGAGTTGTAAGTTGTGTTGTAAATCTTACAACACAACATTTAGATGTTGTGAACCATAATCGGGGGGTAAATTTCAGAAGTATTTATTTCAAGGTTATATGTGCTCAATGAGTAAATACAAAATTTTAAGCTATGTTAAGGACTAGTGCAAATTACATGCAAATTTGCAGGAACAAATTTTGCATGTGCTTGTTGAGCAAACATAACCTTAAAATATCATTGGTATCATGTAGAAAGTCCTTAACTGGCATTTTTCCATTTTCCAATTTTTCGCATATTTTGATTAATTGAAGGATCTTATATTCAAATATGCAAAAAAAAAAAACTCCTGAAATTGAAAAAAATGTGAGATGGAGCCTTTCTGCATGAGATCAACAATATTTTAAACATATTCAAAATTTAGAGCAACTTTATGTTTGTCGTTAAAAAAATTTGAGTTAGGGCCTTTATGCATGATATCAACTATAATTTAAGGTTATGTTTGCTCAATAAGCATATACAAAATTTAGAGCAATTTTGTTTGTTGTTAAAAAAATTTGAGTTAGGGCCTTTGTGCATGAGATCAACTATAATTTAAGGTTGTGTTTCCTATAAGCAATAAGCAATTTTTTATTTGTTCTTGCAAAGTTTCTGTAAGAACCTCTAATAGTTAGCTTTAAATTTTGCATTTACTCCTTGAGCAAACATAACCTCAAAATAAATTTAATGCTCTTTACGTTTTTCCTGTTTTTTTTCGTTTTGCTGCTGTTGTATCTATGTGTATATGCATGTTTCTGTACATGTATCTTCCCAAAATAAACGGCAACAACAAAGTAGTGGTTACGTTTTTTTTTTTTTTTTTTTTTGCAAAAATGGAGAAATATTTATTCATATCTGATCGTATCTTAACAGGTTAAGAAATTTATAAAACAAAACACACTAATAGTTTTTCAATGTAAAGCTCTGATTGGTCTTTACTTACTGATGCCTTTCTTTTCCGTAGCAAGTATTTTCTAATTACCTTTTCGGTGAAAGGAATTAATTTTTTCCACAACAGCATTACTCATTTTCATTTCAGCGCTTTTTTTCTCTTTTAGGAAAGTGGAAAAAAAAGAAAAGTTTATTTACTATTGTTAATTCTTTTATCGGGGGTTTTTCGTTCGATTTTACTGCCTTAGAATTGAGAAAGATTTTTTTTTTTTGAAATTCTTAATAATTTTATCGGGCTTGAGTTCGATTTTACGAACTAAAAATTGAGAAAAATTCTTTTGTGATAAAATTGTAGTGATCAACATTTTTAAACAAGGCAAGAAAAGTAAAGTTGAAGACTTATTGGCTGGGGAGCATGGCCTGACTGTTTCACGATCGCCACAACGATCCTCAGCACCCAATTGGCTGCGAACTCAGGTCATCACTAATTGCATATTGTTCTATTCAAAAACTTTCTAAATAAATGTAAAGCTGACTAAAGTTGTATAATTATCATTTTTACTGAAAATTTTAATTTCATTGAACTATTGTATTGTAATACATTTATATTAAATTACTTTTTCAGGCTCAAGTTCAATTCTTGTCACTTTTATATAATTTTAAAACAGCGATTCTTTGTATAATGTATGCAGGCATTGAATTATATTTGTGGTAAACAAACAAAACTTAACATCTGTAAACCGGACACTCCAGTTATGCGTATCTCTGGATTATCGAGGTAGTGCTGCACTGCTATATCATAACAGAAAGTAAAGTATAAACTAATTCTGCCTGAGCTGATGTTTTCCTCAAATTCTAGAATGTTAAATACGAGTTTTTATTTGTTGTATTGCCAAATTATTCTGCTCCTTACTTGACAATGTCCAGCATTTTAAATGATTCTGAAAAATCACAACCGCAAAGAAGAAATAGAGTAACAGTTGTTTTTTTATTTCAATAAAAGACAGTTTATTTTCAAATCTCCTTTTTTTTTTTGTTGTATTTCATAACTAGCACGAAAAAATTTTAACAAAAATTATCACTTAAAATATATGTATATCAGCAATTTGTTTTACTAATTTTCTTTATCTTATTTTTTACCTCTAGTAGTAAAAATAACATTAAAAAAAAGTATTTAACTTAAGCCTTGGTAACACAATACATACAATACACTCAAAAAGTTGTCTGTTTGTTTGTATTCACTTATTAACTAAAAGCTTAATTTATAAAATAGTTATTTATAAGCTATTTTTATTATTATTATTATTTAATAATTAAATCCATTACATTTAATTAAACATTAATTTGTTTTTAACAAAATTTTTTGATTATTGTTAAAAAAATTTTGGTGGCTATTCTGGAAAACGCAGCGAAGAAATGAAACCTTGCCTTTTCATGTTTTCCCGTACATGCAAGGGTAAAATTAGCGAGATAATTGAACACGCGCTTCTATCTCTCTCACCAGAAAACGGTAAATTTTGTATGTAACACAAAAACAATTTGTTTGTACTCTTGAAATTTTGTTTTTGTTTTCTATGTATAGATTCACTTCACTAGCACGTTTTCTCGAATAACCAGCATTGTTTTTTATTTTTCAAATACATTTTATATAATCGGTTTTACAACAAAAACTCTAAGCTGTATTTCATAATATATGAAATATGCATTCTCAAAGTAATGGTTTAAAACTATAAATTAAAATTATTTTTTTTTTTTTGAAAATCGTTTATTTTTGTAGAAAATAAAAGTCAACTTATCATTAAAGTGAAATACAATTTCAACTTAATGGCTACACCTGACAAAATTTTGTTTGGTCTCTCCCTCTCTCTCTCTATATAATAATTTTTGTTGTAGGCTTTCTTTTTATTTTTTCTTACAGAGTCTGACGTTTGGCTCAGCAAAATTTTGTCAGGCGTAGTAGACATTGTTAAGTGACAATGATTACGATATTTGTTATAAAAGGTAATATTTTTATTTGGTGGTTTGAAAATGACTTTAAGCTTTAGTTTTTTGTGTATGTGAGGACATCAGGCATATTTTGGTTTTTTTTTTTAAAAGAAATTAGCCATTTCCTAAATGGTGGTGTTATGAAAAGAATATTTATATAAATATTTGTCTTTTATAAATATTTGTCTAATTTAAATGATATGATAAAAAAGAAAACTATTAATGATGACTTAAAACTATTACTTCAAAAATGGACTGACTTTTAAAAAAGTGTTTTGTTTTTAATGTTGAGGTAAATTATGGGCATCTTTAAATAAATAAAGGTATTCATTATCAGCTTTTTCCTCTGCTGGAAAGGTGGAAAACAGGTCTGGCACTCGCATATTTGCGATTATAAATTGCAAACGCCCGACTTTTGGCGAGTTCAAATCGCCATAGTATACTGAAGTGGACTGCTGGATTTGCAATAAACTGTAAACAGAATATCTGAAAATAACTTTGGCCTTTTCAAGTCAATTGAAGAGTTCAAAAACTTGCGAGCGTGAGAACATGACTGAAAAAAGCAACATTTTATTTTTTTTAGCAAACACATAGAAAAAAATGAAGAAACAATTTTTTTTCATGTGGTTGTCAAAAACAAAATACATTTTCTATTTTTCCACTTTTCCCACAAAAAAGCTGAAATGTGTTACAAAAAAAAAAAAAAAAAAAAAATAAGAAAATATTTGGGCAGTGAGTAAATAAAAATACAAAATTAATTTATACCCAGAGTATTACAACAAGTCAAAAATTATAGTTTTGCTCAGTTGTAAGACATGCAGGCAAATGATGGAAATAGATCGATTTGAAAACGATAAATTTCTAACGGCTTTGGAAAAAGTTTCGCTTAAATTGAACAAAGGGGCCAGTGTCTTAAGGTTTTCGTGAAACTGTTTTGAGTTTAGTTTTTGCTCACATCACTTAATATTTTTATTATTAATTTAACAAATTTAACTTTTTATTAAAGTATTTACAAGACTACTCGGTTTTTATTTTTGCGCACTAGAAACTGAATATATTTTTCTCTTTTTTATTTCCTTTCGATTAGCTTTTCTTTTCAGAATAGCATTTTTCGATTCGAACGTAATTGAATACGGGAACGTAATCGAAACACAGAATAGAGAAGCATTTAACTTAAAAATACAATTACATTAAAAATTTGTCAAAATGCTGTTAATCGATCAACGTCTGAAGGAAGTAAAACAAAATCGATCGAGTTAAAAATTCACAATCGAAACTATGAACCGTTAATCACTAGACTTTGTAAAATTGTCAAGAGAATACAGAGATGAAAGGCAGCCGAAACGAGAAAGCAGATCAGCGTAAACCCTGTTCATCTCTCTTCTGTAAATGCTATAAAGTTTGTAGCAGTGGTGTATTTTTGACAGCTTTCAGAAATAGTATAAAAGCAAAATGCATGTTATTTTTCTTGAAGTTGTTCTTATTATTGTAGCGAAGAGGTTACCTTATTAGTTGTAACATAATCGAAATCTTTCCGAATTATTTCTGTGACAAGCCGGGGGTTTTTTTGAAGCACTTTAAAGCTGAATTTGTTGCGAATAAAATTTTTTGTCTGCTACGTTTTGGAGAGAAAAAATAAATAAATTTCAAGCAATTTTTCTACGAACAAAAATATTGTTCGAAACGAATGTAATCGAATAAACTCGATAGTAATTAGATCACCAGGATTTCAGCAGGTCTCTTTTCGATTTCCATCATATGTCTGCATAATATTTTTTCTGGGCAGTAGTTTTTCTTTTTTTTTTTACTTAAACGAAGCTCTTACGACAAAACTCATAAATATTTATTCAATCTTCTTGTCGTTGCGTTTGGGGGACTTTTTGGGTGATACTTTGCCTAGAAAAAAAAAGATATAAAAATATATAAAAACAAATCAAGAAAAATAAATAAATAAAAGTTTTTTTTTTTCATATGTTTCTTACTGGCAGTTTCACGATTTCGAATCTGTTCGAGTGTTTGCCTAAATAGTACATTTAAAAGAAAAATAAAATATCAAAATTTTGTTTTTGTCTTAAATGTATTTATGTGAACACTCGAACAGGTTCAAAATCGTAAAGCTGGCAGTTAATTTTATAAATAAAAGAAAATTTGTATAATAACAGTGATGCAAAATAAAAACAAAAGTGGAAATACTTTGGAAAGGAGTTAATGTGGATTATGAGCCGAGCTGAGTAAATAAACTCCTCAGTTTCAGATGTTGTGGATAATAAGTTTCTTTCAGAGTTTTTAAATTAAATAAATTCGCTCAAAAAGGGTTCTACTTCTATACAAAAGTAGTAGATATATTTCTGTTATTCAAACCGCATAACTCCCAATCCAAAAAAGCCACAGGAATTCCTGTAATTATAGCTGGGCCACGTGGGCCCCGATATTCAACAGGTGATCTCATTCGACCACCTGTCCTGCGCAGTTCTGACGTTGTACTAGCTGTTTACAGCTAGTACACGAATTCGTCTATGACCTTCTGTTGTAAGCGGGTACCAGATCATACCTGAACACACTGTTGTGTTCAGGTATGAGAGTATTCGATTTCTGTAGAGGCTGCTGCAGACATCTGTCTTATCGTATGAATATGGTGAAATATTCTAAATTATGCCAGCTTAATTTACCATAATTTCTGGGATTATTGAGCAACAAATGATAAAAAGCAATTTTTTTTAATTTACAAAAAATATAAAACACCGAGTACTTGCAAATTTTATCGTTTGTTCATAAAGTTGCATATACGAGTGTTGCCTTGTATATTAGACAAAAAAAAAAAAATCACTTAATTGTTTTTCAAAGTACTCCCCATAAAGCTCTATGCGCATTTTCGCATACGTTTCAATCAATTGCGGCATCACTTTTGCAGCTCTGATTGAGGTATCCAAGCAACTGCTTCTTCAGGTGTGGAAAAACGTTGACCTCCCAGTTCGTTTTTTAGGTACAGGAATTAAACAAAAATCATTCGGTGCCAAATCAGGACTATATCGGGGATGACTCATAAACCGCTGACACAGCAACATTCAAGTTTGAAATGTCAATTTTAAATTGAAAAATTTAAAATTTTTTTTTACATAACCTGATTTTTTTTTATCGATAACTTCAACAAAAATATTGGCAGTTTTGCATTTATCTTAATATAGCTGAACTCTTTGCGCATACTAAATTATACTAATCAATATACATACATATAAAATTGTAACGTGACTGACTGACTGTCCGATTGACTGGGGGATCATCGCCCAGCCCTAACGGCTAAAGACTAGACTAATCCAATTTCGCATATGGGCAGTTCTACAGAATTCAAAAAGCACCCAAAAGTACAATAAAAATTAACGAACAAGTGTCTGGTAGTTTTTGGATATTTTAAGTACTAAGAGGATAAAACGGGTAAATAACTGAATTTTGGTACTTTTTTGAATTGCATATATGTACATATCTATGTTAAGGATAGAAACAGGAAAAAACTATAAACTTAATTTAATACCTATTGAAAAGTTCTCGCTACAACTTTATCACTTTTTTTAAATTTGCACATTTAGGGGGTAGAAAAAAGGGATAAGTCTGTAATTCTATATCTCCGAACTTCATGAGAAAAAATTCAAAAAGTGCCTGAAAGCCTACTAAAAATAATTGAACATTTCCTTAATTCGTGTTCTACTAAAAATAATTAAAACTGTATTCCTGAAACCATTTCAGCCTTGTTAAATTACTTACACTTCCACTCATATGAGCATGTGTGTATGTAGTGTACACATAAATAACATTTCATCAATTATAATTGTATTTATTGCTTACAACACCTGACTTGTGCAGATTGTTTACTTTCATTGCCTTCATATTCAAGTGGTCGATTGGTCGGTCGGTCGCTCGTCTTGTACATTATATTTGCACTGTTCTCCAAAACTTAAACAGTGCCAGAAAAAGTAATGGGCTTTATTACAAATAATAATTGAATAGAGTTTTGAAAAAAAAAAAAAATCTGAAAGAATCCCATATCCATAGAACCTGAATTATTGATGACTTTGTGGCTAGAGGATCACAGCGCAGCAAAAAACAAAAAACCAAAAAAAAAAAAAAAGAATGGAGGATGCCAATGGAATTTTTTTCTCTCTCTTTTGCATGGTGTTAGTGATTACGTTACATGGAAAACGGAGAACCTCCAAGCAAAATGTATTAATTTGAATATTCAAACAATAAACATAAAAAACTTTCTAAAACAAAAATAAAAATATTACAGATATGTATTTGCTTAAGAACGAACATATTATGTACTCCGAAATAAAATAAAAAAAGAGAGAACAATAACAATCGAATAACTCTGCTACAGGGCAGCGTTTAATGTGAAGAATGCTTTTCGACTCATTATATTCCGATATTGAGAATAAATGTATAAAAGAAAATTTACATAATAAATATAATTGTTGTAATGTGGATTGCGATAATAATTAAACAATTTTAATTTTAATATCATAAGGTGTGCTCTCAATATCAACATGTTTGCTAATGGTTTTATTTAACTTTCCTCGTGCATGTTCTATGATTCTAGGATGTACATAGTAAATGGGACCTGGCCAGTGTTGAATAGTGAAAGTAAAAAAGGAAAGGATAGCATGAAATTACACACACATAATAATAGACACATACGTATTTTTTTTATATTTTATATAAATAAACGATCGCCCAACAGGCCGAAAGTTTTGCAATTCCGGCTGGAAGGGGAAATTTTGTGTTAAAACTCATGAGAAAAATAATAGTAACTGCATTTTAGAAATTATATTTTGAAAAACACAAAAAAGAAGCCACGCATATACAGAGGCACATGATAGCTGTCATAGAAAGTGCTTTCTTAAACTTAATAAGGAGGCATTTGAATCAAGTAGCCAATTAACAAATTATAATAAACAATGATTATGAAAACATCACGATTCAAAACAAGTTTGCAACCAACATAAATTAGTGAAATAAAATTGATTAAATTTGTTTACCTTTCGAGTGTTGCCTCTCTAAGCTTCTGAGTTTTTTGGAAGGTGATTGCTGTAGTTGTTTATTGGATTTGCGTTTATCCATCATGCGCTTCAAATTATAAACAGTAAATGCAAAATAAGTTTAATATTTTCTTTGTTTTGTTTGCAAATTAATTACCTGCCATAATATACAACCGTATACAAAAGCTATGGAAATTATAACTTGTACTGTCAACCAGATTACTATGTTAATTGCTTGCGTGCGTTCAAATAGTTCTTTGCCATTTTTAATGCACAAAATTGCTTCAGATACCATTATGGCACCATAGACCCAGCACTGGGTGCCAACACGTTTGCAACGTGTATCCGTAACATAAGTATAATATTGCCTGAAACAAAATACATACATAAATTTTTTGCGTTTCATGTGCAAAATCTTGATAAGGCGGAAAAACAAAAACTCACCGCACTGAAGGCGCCACAAACAGGCCAACAAATATTAAACGACCAATAACAATATAATGATCCGGTGGCATTTCAAAGATGTGTTTCAGAAAGAACGTATTTAGTTCAGTAACCTATAAAAAAAAGAAAAAAAAAACGAAACGCAAATGAGTAAAAGCAATTAAAGCAGTAAGAATTTTATATTATATTAATTCAGTTCCAAAAATAGACCTTTCAAATGTTTTCTGTCTTTTTCAGTCATCATTTCGTTGATGCTAATCATCAACTCATCAGTAGACTCGAAAAATTCTTAAAAGAATGGTTGAAACTTAACTACTACTTATTCAATAATTTCCATGAACAAAATGAGAATCAGAAATGTTCAAACAAACCTTTAACACAGTAAACATTTGTTTTTTTCGTTTTGCAAATCTTTTACTTTTTTTGGCAACCTTCTGTACAACGAGTTGCCATCGGTTACTACGATTTGTATTTTTGAAAGTATCAAAAAGTAAAAGTTTTTTGAGTACTCAAATACGAACTTAATTATTTATTTGCTTTAAGAGCCAATTTAAATGTATTAATTCAGGTCCATATAGACGGCTGAAAAAGACAGAAAACATTTGAAAGGTCTATTTTTGGAACTGAATTAATACGTTTAAATTGGCTTTTAAAGCAAAGAAATAATTAAAATATATTACTCAAAATAATCATATTACTCAAAATAATCATATTAAAATTAAAAAAAAAGTGTGACCACTACCAACTAAAATGCGCATACACCTGAATAACAACAACATCAAATAGAATATAATATAAAAAATTAGTTCTGAAAAGTTCTCCTTCAACAAATAGTAAAAAACACAGTATAGAATTAATCATGGCCTGGGTTCGAAGCAAATTTGGATGCTGATGAGCGTCGTGGTGGACGTGAAACAGCCCTCATATGTACTGCAGCCGATAAGTCTTCAACTTTACTTTTCTTGTCTTCTTTAGAAATGTTGATCATTCAAATTTTATCACAAAAAAAAACTTTCTCAATTTTGAGGAAGTAAAAATTGAACTAGAAAGCCCGATAAAATTATTAACAATAACAGTAAATCATATAGTTCAGTACAAAATTAAATTAATGCTTAAAACTGCTGGGCTTGGCGAAAAAGTTTGAAGAGCCCCGAGCTCTTCATTGCTGACTGTCTAGATTTAATCTTCTTGAGCAACTTTCAATTTTATCACTATGTTTTTCTGTTGATTGGAATATATTTTTTATATTCTCTCCCCCCACATCCAATCGATTTCCAATTGATTTTTGTGTTTGTTGCTATTGTATCAGTAATGACAACGGTTTCAGACTTTGCGATTTTTAAGCATTAATTTAACTTTATAGTGGAACTATATGATTTACAATTGCTAACTATTATTAGTTAGTTAGTTATTAATTGTTTGCAATATTAAAGGAAAAAAATAAGAATTTACCGTAAAATATTGGATTTACGTGTTAAATACGCCAGACCTTCTCAACACATTTTAAATTCACATGTTTAATTCAATCTTAGAACGTATTTTTGTTGTTGTTGCTATTTCTTATTTTTGTGTTTATATGTATAATTGTTTGGCTTGCTCAATATTAAAACCAACTGCAAAATTATTGGTCACCCATTATGCCACAAATATTCGTTTAATGTGAACGTTGGTTAAGACATTTTAAGGTTATAATTGTTTGGCTGCATTGACTTGCTCAAAATCAAAACCAAACGCAAAAGTAGTGGTCATACTTTATGCCACAAATATTCGTTGAATTTGAACATTGCTTAAGACATTTTATGGTTATAATTGTTTGGCTGCATTGACTTGCCCAAAATTAAAACCAAGCGCAAAAGTAGTGGTCACACTTTATGCCCCAAATATTCGTTTAATGTGAACGTTGCTTGAGACATTCTGAAGTTATAATTGTTTGGCTGCATTGACTTGCTCAAAATCAAAACCAAACGCAAAAGTAGTGGTCACACTTTATGCCGCAAATATTCGTTTAATGTGAACATTGCTTAAGACATTTTATGGTTATAATTATTTGGCTGAATTGACTTGCTCAAAATAAAAATAAAACGCAAAAGTAGTGGTCACACTTTATACCGCAAATATTTGTTTAATGTGAACGTCGCTCAAGATATTTTAAAGTTTAAAAAGCAAATATGTAAATGTTTTTTGTTAGGAAATTGAACATTTCTAATCCAACAAATACTTACCTGCCAAAATATCACCAGCTGGATGACAGCTGCAAAACGCATGGCCGTCGATTTAGGATCCAACCATCTTATTGCTGTCCAACTTTCAGGTGTAAATTGTAACATTGCACGTTTTATTTTGCCACTTGTGGAAGATATATCTTTTATGCTAGCCCATTTGTATTCGCGCATTTCTAGTATTTTACAGATCTTTAGACCAACCCAAATGCCCAAACCGTTACAAATTAAAACATCCAAAATCAAAGCATCCCACCAACATTCCACAAAGTTTGGTAATAAATGAGCAAATGTGATTTCGGTTATTTCCCACATCACAGAAATCGCCCACAATATGCCCATGTGACGGATAAGAATGGCCTTAAATGCCCAGCCCAAAAAATGGCCCCAGGCAAAAACATCCAAATGGCCTTTGATGCGTTCAAATGAAATATCCGAACAATTCACGCCATATTCCTTAAAATTAAGAAGAAAAAAATGTGTTTTGAAAAAAATAACACTACAAAATAGCGTTTTCGTTCTCTTACCTTGTCCATATTTATGTGAAAGTCTCTCAGTTTCGGATCCAGCCAGTAGAAAATATTCATAATGGTTTTATGATTTTGAAACATGAGAAACTGTAAAGCCATCAAGTACAATACCGAACAGCCAAATAGAATACGCCATACAGCGGGATGTGGTCGTGTAAAAGGACCATTAGGAAATGCCAACACCGAGATAATTAGGAAAAAGAAAACCACGCATAATATACCAGCCCAAATGTTGTCCTCAAAATTACCTTCATCCCTAAAGAGGAAAAAATAAGTCAAAAAGTAAAAGAGGCAACCAAAATAAGATAAAAGAAAGTATTAGGAAACAAACTATATTATAAAAATAATTCGATCAGTTTATGTGATGATCACAATTCATTTGTTTTTTGTATTACGCTTTTTATTTCATGAAAAATGTTTAATAATTATGATAGTGTATTTTGTATATTTTAGCTCCATTTAATTTGTTAAATCAGGTGTTACAAAAAAAAAAAAACATTTTAAGGTACGGCCACATTGGCGTATATTCATCTACAAACAACGTGACCACTACTTTTTTGTTGATCTATATTTGGGCAAATACATGCATCTAAAAATGCACATAACAAGTGGTCCAAAAGAAGTCATCCGATGTTGCATGGGCTTCAGAATATCGGTTGTGGTGCCGTTGCTCCGTCCTGTTAAAACCACGTGTCCTTCAGACCCAATTTGTTCAATTGCGGCAAAAAAAAAACCCGATTAACATGGCCCTATAGCGCGTTGTCGTTTGACCAGCAGTCACTTTGAGCGAGTGTAATGGCTCCTCGTGCATCACTCGTGGATCATCACTCGTGGATTTTCAGTGCCCTCGAAAGCGATAGTTTTGCTGGTTCCGTACCCGCTGAGATGGAAATGAGCCTCATCTCTCACTATGATTTTGGTCGAAAAATCATCCACTCCTTCATAGGCACGTTTATTCCACGTTCGTGGGGGAGTGTATCGCTCCATGGCTTATTCACTTGCATCCTACAGCTGTTTAGTTCACAAATGTAACAACAAATTTGATATTGGCGACCATTTGCAAAAATAAGAGCAACTTCCAATTGGGCGATTTCTTTTGGCCCACCTTGTACTAATAAACTGTTAAAAGTGCATTTACATTCATATAAATACAACAGCGCAGAAAAAAATGTAAAAACATTTAGCATATTTTAAGGTTATATTTGCTCAATGAGCAAATGCAAAATTTACAGCGTACAATTGTCTAATCTTACAGAAGCTTTGCAGGAGTAAATATAAATTTGCTCAAGATTTTGTATTTGCCCGGTGAGTAAACATAACCTCAAAACATGCTGTTGTAAAATCGAATGTTTTTGCGTTTTTCTTTTCTTTGCTGTTGTGTACATGTCAAAGTATATAGCATATATACTTTGAAACGCAAGCCTATACTTGCGTTTGCCCAAATAAAGACAAATAAAAAAGTAGTGGTCACGTTTTGGGCATATTTTTGTACATACATATGTATGTGACGTTAAGTAAGATTGGGGGAAAAAAGTTGATCTGCTATTCCATTTATCTATATATATAAAATTGCTTGTGTGTATGTATGTATGTATGTATGTAACGTATAGACTCCAAAACGGCTGGGCCGATTTTGATGAAATTTTCAGGGAGTCTTCAGAATATTCTGGCGGGTGACACCGTGAAGCCTGAATTTTGATTTTCGGTCTGGGGGCGGAAGGGCGTGGCAAAATGCAAAGGAAAATATAGCTGTAACTTTTGAACGATAAGAGCTAGAGAGCTAAAATTTGCACAGCATATTTCTTTACACATGCTTTACAACAACAAACACTAAAAGCAACAAAAACACCCAGTACATTGAAAAGTAAAACTTAGCTGTAACTTTTGAACAATAAGAGCTAGAGAGCTGAAATTTGCACAGGATATGTTTTTACACATGCTCTACAATAACAAATACCTAAAACAACAAAAAAAATAATTTAAATTAAAGGGTGGCCAGCAACGCGGACCGGGTCAACTAGTTAATACTAAAATCTCAATCTCGTTGGGATGCAGAGCATAATATGAGATGGGTATTGTCTGACTTATATTACATACATTACAAAACTGTTGTTGATCACATAAGCAGCGAAGCTTCATAAAGGTGCCGCAAAAAATAGTTTGTTTTTGAGAACCCCTGCTGTAGACTAATACCTGATAATAAGGCATGTAAGTCAACAACAAACACAAAATTTCAAACGTCATATCGTATGATTTTTACTTAAGAATTCAAAGTCCAGCATCACAGAAAATGACATAACAAATGCAATTGTTTTTTTTTCAGTACTTCCTAATAATTATTAATGTATTCATTGTACTAAAACTAGTAGATAACGAACGCTTGGTCTTAAATATTTATAAATATACATATGTACGTACGTATGTAAATGTCTGCGCAGAGATTAAATAAATTTCAATTTTTTAACCGCATGATATATTTTTGTCTCAGTATGATGTATTCAAGTAAGCAAATCATATTCTTATAAATTAGAGTCATGTGTAAAAATTTATTTTTCTGGTAAAAATCCATTAAAAATTATTAAATAAATGTAAATTATGGCAACGGATTTGATCAACTTTAACCTTATAACATGAGATAAGAACACTATTCATGCAACTTATTATTTAATATTTATTTATTAACCCACTAATTCATAAAAATTATAACAGGCTTACAAGACTGCTATTTGACATATTTGTATGGAAAATCTGTCAAATAAGAGCTTTATAAACCTGTTATAATTTTTATGAATTAGACGGTAAGTTTATGCGATATTTTCCTTTTCTCCTCAAGAAGACGATTCTCAACGATCGATCTTCTCTGTGAAACTTCAAACCCTATTCATTCTTTTGCAGACGACAGCAGCATTTGCCATTCGTTTGCATTTAATCATAGGCCTAGTATAACGCAGATCAAGGCCAGGAGGCAGACCATGAGTGGTCACGCTCAATGACGATCTGCGTTTAATTTCCGATTGGGGTCGTAAAAATGTAAGAACCAGTGTTGTCTATTAACACATAGACGAACGCCCAAGGATGCTGCCTCATCTGTACTTATTATGGATGGTATAAACATTGAGCAGTCGGGGAAGCTCTTAATATTCTTGGTATGAGTATTCAATGCGATGTCCGCTGGAATTCGCAAAAAAAGCATTTAAGTGTCTTGGGTTTTTGAAACGCTGCAAGACATACTTCACTCCATCCAATCTCCTCACTATCTATATTAGCTATATCCGATCGAAAATGGAATACAACTCTCCATGTTTGGGCCGGTGCCTCAAAGTCTATTTTGGGGCTACTCGACCGTGTACAGGAGAGGGCGAAGAAGCTTATCAGTGACAGTAGGGTATCCAACTCTATTAACTCACTGGAGCATCTTCGCAGTGTGAGGTGTATTACACTGTTCCATCAGTATTATAATGGATCTTGTTCCCGAGACCCGCATATTTTTACCCAATACACGTGCATCGTCCAGAGCACATCTGTTTGTAGTCGACTGGCCAGTGAGCCGCACAACGTATTACAGAGAGAATTCGTTTTTCAGCCGTACAGTTCGGCAACAAATTGCCTGCAGACATATTCACCGCCAGCTACAAGTAAGCGCCTCGATGGATGAATTGCTAGAGTGTCCTACTAAGAGTCCCCGAGGTCGCAGGTTTGATTCCTGCCGAAGGCTTTGGGTGTTTCTGCAGACAAGCCAAAAATCTTCGCAGTTTTGTGTTTGTTAAAAAAAAAATGTAAAGGGGTCATCCCCTGACTACAAGTCCAAGTTAAAAAAAAGAAAGAACAAAAGTGACCTCAAGCTTAAACTATTTAACCGTAGAAAAATTTATAAAAAAGTTCGAAAAACCAGTAACTACAATATTATAATTGCATTCATTTCTTTTAGGAATTGCTAATGCTTTTGGAATACGCAAAATTTTTAATATTTACAAGTTACTCTTGCACCTAAAGCCATGAATTTATTTATTTTTTTCAAGCAAACTTAACAAATTTTTGCTGTCACTCGAACTGCAACAAAATGTTCATTCGTTGTATACATTTCAAATAACAAAATAATCAATCAATTATAATAACGTCGAGCACATGTTTTGAAGTAAAATAATGTTACAAACACAGATTATTTATACATGTGTGTGAAAAGTGAAATTTAATGAAAAAATTCAGCATAAAAAGTAGACGAGTAAAAACAACAAAGTCCTCTAAATGCCATATAGAAAATATATACATATGTATATAAAAAAAAAAACAAAGTAAAACAAAAATTCATTAACCACTCTCTCCATATATTTCGATCAATAAATAAATGAAGGTTAATTTGATTTTTTAAATGCTAAAAACACTCTATTTAAATAGAACTCTTTATTTAGCTTTCTAGGAAATAAAACAACTTACGCATCCATTTTAGATATTCCTTCAATGTATTGAAGAGCATTTGCCAACTTAAGCTTATTATTTTTCTATTGCTTTTATTTTATTGTAAACTATTTTTACATACATATTGTGTTTTAATTAAATCTTTTTGCACTTGGAATTTAGCTTTTTTTTATTATATGTATTATTATAAATAGTAACCATAGTGTTAAGTTTAGTAACATTAGTATAAAATGAAATTAAAAAATGTATTAGTTTGTCTGCAGTTACGCATTTATAATAAAAACTTTTCGAATTTCAGGAAATTCGCTAAAATTTGTTGGTTTTCACGTTAAACTATCTAAGAAAGAAGTGACACAATTATAAGTTTTTTTTTTTCGTTCTGCTCAATACATGTTACCAGAAAATGAAAAGAAAACTGCAGTTTTCTTTTGTTGTTGTTATTGTAGAATTAAGGGTAGTATGACTATTACAGCAAAGTACTGGATGACAGACAGAGATGTTCCAACAGAGGGGCATATTATATTTTTGCAGATGAGATTTAATATTCAAACATTATTGATATTTTTCTGAGGTGAAGAGTATTTTGAGGCAGCCAGCCCACCAGCAGGTATAAAATTTGGCAATAAAAAAAAATAAATAAATGTCAATACATTTTTTCTAAGGAAAATATATTTTTTCTAAGGGTAAGAAACAGGTGGCAGCAGAGCGATATTTGTGGACACATTAAATAATAAATATCTTTATCTTAAAACAGAAAATCTCAATTGTTTTGCATATTTTGGTAATTTGAAAGATTTTGTGTTGAAATCTGCAAAAACTTCGACTTTGAGAAAAAAGAAATCTAGCTGGGAGTCATTGTATATTAAGATAACGGTGTGTAGTTACATATGCAATTTCGAATTGCATAAAAATCTATTTTATTTTAATAATTTAAAAATTGAGGTTAAGGCTGATTGGGAAATGTTTAAACAATTGGTTCTAAAATTTATATTTGAACTATTTATTTTAATATTCGAACTTTATTAACACAGATTTTATTTTTACCATATACATATGTATATAAGACAACATAGTGCTTTTTTATATATACATATATATTTTTTTTTTATATTTGTTTCATTTGTTTGTTTACTTATTTTTTATTTAAATATGAACTTAATTATTTATTTGCTTTAAGAGCCAATTGAAATATGTATATTAATTCAGGTCCAAAAATTAACTTTTCAAAAAGTTTACTGTCTTATAGACAGCTGAAAAAGAGTAATTGGATAAACTTAATTGGGGTGTTTATTATCTCCAATCAATTCTTAAGACAACTTATATGGTATGTTATAAGAATGTGATATATATACATATGTACATATATAAATCATTTTTTTAAATTTTTTTATACAAAAAAAATTTTAAAAAATATTAAAAATGAAAAATAAAAAAATAAATAACTAAAAAACAAATAAAAATAAATAAATAAAAAATAAATAAATAATAGTAAATAAATAAAAAATATTAATTCAGGCCCAAAAATTAACTTTTCAAAAAGTTTACTGTCTTATAGACAGCTGTACAGTAAACTTTTTGAAAAGGTTCATTTTTGGACCTGAATTAATATTTTTATTTATTTACTATTATTTATTTATTTTTTATTTATTTATTTTTATTTGTGTTTTAGTTATTTATTTTTTTATTTTTTTTTAACTTGTAATATTTTTTAAAAATTTTTTTGTATAAAAAAAATAATTTTGAAAAATAACATATGATATATTTTGATGCTGTAGTGAAATGAAATGGGTTTTTTTACTTTTATATGAAATACTAATTGAAAGTTATCAGAATTGATTGGTTGATTTCGTTGAAGTTTTTTGTTTGTCATTGCTCACTTTTTGTTGCAACTGCTGATTTATTGAATATTTGCCCAAACTAGCACGAAAGAAAAGTACGGCCTGTTTGGTGCAAGATGAAGAATATTTTTCTCTCAAAAGCTGTCTCACTTGCCTGAACTTTGAGTACGGCAACAGTTTTCGTGCAGATTGGGAACCGGCGGCCTCTCACTAGAGAGAACGGGTTTAAACTTAATATAATGTCTATGCCTGTCAACAGCTGATTGATTTTTTTATCTCTTTTAGTTTTCGCTCAGAGTGTCAAATGCTCAAGTGACCAAATCGCCGCATTCGCTATCGAATGAACTGACGACCAAAAATAATGTATGAATGCGATGATTTGGCCTCTGTTTCTTCCTTGTATTTTGTTTTTTATGCAACAATTTTCGTACAGCTTGGCGTCTTTCCCATTGTGTAATGTGTTTTATGTTGTAGACACTGGAGGTGATTTTATTCAAAATTATTTAAGTTTTATTTGAAGCAATTTTGAAAGTTTTATCTTGATTTAGAATCCAAATGGCTTGGGTAATATTTTATAAATTAAAAGAATTACACATGCATGTACATATACATATGTATGTATATCCACTTGTATGTCATACACAACTTTGCTGAAATTTCCACTTTGCTTTTTGTTTGATCGGAGCCAAAAGTCTATTTTAATTATTAAAAATCACTTTTCGACTAAAATTGATATCGACTTTCCATTCATTAAACAATTTTTAATAAAAATTGAGATAATTCCAAATGAAATTGAGAATTTCAAAATAAGAAAATTCCTAATGAAATCGAGAATTTTACTTTGAAATTGAGACAATACCAAATGAAACTGAAAATTTCAAACTGATGTTGAGAAGGGTGCTGCAAATTTTAATTAAAAAATTTTCAATATCGTTTAAAGTTTTCTGTATTTCGAATTTGAGTTCACAGTTTCAAAGTGATCATGGGAAAGTACTAAACTTTAAATTAAAATTTCTCAAATTCATTTGGATTTTTTTTAATTTAAAATTAAAATTTTTCATTTTCATATGGAATTTTCTGTATTTCAAATTTGATTTAAAATGATCTCTTTTTGAAATTATCAATTTCATTTTTAATTTTCTCCTTTACAAAACGAAATTCTGAATTTCATTTGGATTCTATAAATTTCCAATTGAATAGTTTCGAATTTTTTTTAAATTTAAATTAAAAATTGTGTAGCACATGAGGTCTGTTTAAAAATACCTTTCCTTTCATATAATTTCCGTCCAGGCCCACAATGTCACTCGACATGGCCCGTTTAGTTACATTCAATACAACAAAATACAAAGCGAAAGATATCGAGTGACATCGGGGGCCTTCATCTTTAGTCTCTTGAACTTTTTTCTTTCAACATTATTTTTAACTTTGTTGGAAAAATGGAAAAGAGAAAATTTTTGGAGAGGAACAAAATTCTCAAATCAAATTTTTTCAATGTGTTTGTTGTCGTTTGTGCCACCTTTCCAGTGAAGGAAAAAACTAAAATGTATACCTTTATTGTTATATAAAGTAATAAAAATAATAAAATAAAATTTTTTTTCAATAAGAGTACATGTTGTGTATTCGAAAAACGCACAGTTATCAAGTACTCAAGATATACAAAACTTTATTAAAGAATAAACTAAGATGAATTTAATTATTTATTTTCTAAAAGGGCCAATAGAAATGTATTACTTTGGGTCTAAAAGCAGACCTTATTAATTATTTGCTGCCTTTTTCAGGCATCAATACGCCGCTGACATTTCGTTGAGTTTCATAGAGTCTACTGACGAGTTGAGTAGCATCAACGAAATGTCGGCGGCATATAAATGGATGAAGACGACAGAAAACGATTAATAAGTTCTATTTTAAGACCTAATGATATGAACTAAGCATATATCTTTATGTAAAGTAGTAAATAAAGCCGTTTTTTTTTTTGTTTATGCCATGTTGTAGTGTAGCATGGCCGGTAGCTCCGCCCATTACTCTAGCAACTGTGTTTCAATTAGCCAACTTTAGAACACTTTGAAATTACATTAATTAATTCCTTTTCATATAAAACCCTCTTTAAAACTAAGCTAATGCTTTTTCAATGCATATGCGCATTAAAAGGTTTTTGTTCAATGGGCTTTAAAGCAGAGTCAATGCCTGTTTTATAATATTTGTTTTGATCAGAAGATTCTTCATAAATACTGGTAACGAAATTTGTTTTCAACTGCCAATCAATTAGACAATAAAGACTCAAATAGACAGAAAACATAAATCAGTTCAAAAGATTTATCCTTAAAACCACATGCAATTACAGAATAAAACCTGTTGATATGTTTCGTAGTACTAGTAATTACCTGACAAACGCAAAATACATTACGGCCAATATTGATACGGCCAATAATGTTATAGTATGAGGTTTATAAAAAAAATCCAAGGATATATCATCCACAGGACGTTCATTGACCACCAAAAAAGTTTCGGCAATTTCTTCGGGCTTTGGTTTATTACTGCTGCCGCTGGATGCATGTGCTTTAATTGGGGTGTTTGGTACACTATTAGCACCTGATTTAATAGTTGCAGGAGTGTATGTTGTTGTTGTGGATGGGATATCGGCAGCCTCTGGGCTGCCGCGTGAATTAGAACGTTTCTTCATAATTAGATTTACTTGCTTTTTTTTTTCAAATATTAATTATTAAATAAAAAAAAAACCTCACAGTTTAAAATAACAAACTGTAATTATTTTTTCATTCACAAGGGGGGTGGAGTTGCGCAACCACTTCTCAGCTAATTGATTCTCCGTGTTTTTTGCCTTAAAGATTTTTAAGAGGAAACAAAAGGTTTATATTAATCATAAAGTTATTTTCGACGCCACTTAAAGTACTAAATGACACTTCAAAATCGTTTAATAACACATTTTTTATTATTAACCACGAAATTTAAAAAAGAAATTATCATCTATTTCGCTGGGTACACGTCTTGTTCTAATGAAAATTACCGGAAAAATGAGTATGAGAGAATGTTGTCAGAATTTGACAATTTGTTTTCGCACGCATAAAAATGTAAAAAATAAAAGTGACCAGATTAGACTAATGATTTTAAGTAATCATTAGTTGGGATAAAAAATTTGTATAAAAAAAATTAATATCCAATATTTTTGTGCAAATTAACGAAAGTCTATAAATTGAATTGTGCGATAGAAATATTTTCCTTACTTTTTTTTACTGTGATATATCTTTTAATTATATAATATACCTTCGTAATGATTGTTAAAAATGGAGGAAATTTAAAAATAAAAAATTAATATAAAAAATTTTGGCATAAATTAACGAAAGTCTAAGCAAGTCAACAGCTGATAGAGTTGTGTGAAAAAAATATTTTTCCTTACCTTAATTTCACTGTGATATATCTTGTATATATAAAATAATAAGCATCGCAGTACCTTGGCTTCCGGCTTTAAAAGTGGAATTAATGTAATGATAGCTGAAAATGGGGAACATTTTAAAATAAAAAAAATTAATATAAACATTTTTTGTAAGAATAAACGAAAGTCTCAACAGCTGATTGAATTGTGAGAAAAAATATTTTACTTATGCTTATTTACACTGCAATATATCTTTTAATGTTTTATTAACTGTTTTCCCTGCATTTTCTTTTTATCTTTCGTTTTAAGTACTCAAAACATTTTATTATACATAAATGTAGCACTTAATAGTAGAAATGCTGGCACCATCACTTGATTAGTGCATGCAGCTGAAGTGTATAGGCAACTTTGCCAAAAAATAGCGAGTATGGCACTACTGCTCGACATTAGTGCAACCAAGTTTCCTATCATTTTTATGGTTTGTTGTATCCCGCTATTCTCATTGTTTATGCAAGAATTATTTTAATAACAAAAACAAAAATTTTTCCTGCAAAGATTAATTTCGATATAAAAAAGAAAAACAATGGATGTGCCACACAGTGCAACAAACGTAAAAGGTAAGAAACTAAGCGGTAGAAGTGTTCCCACCTATAATGAGAATTTATTTTGAGTAGAATTTGAAGTGACAGGCGTTTCACGCAGTGGTCGTGTACGTAAAAAGTCTTCTAAGCTCTTGGATTTTCAATCTCCCGATGAAGTGGAAAGAAAGATCTACAAAAGAACAACGGCTCCAACGCATTCGCCTAAAGTTACGCCAACTAGATATGCTGGTCGCGGCAGACCTAGTTTAGCAGCGATAAAGGCACGAAGAACGGCTCGCGATGAAGAAATTGATGTGGCAGCCGATGATGAAGAGCTAGGCGAGGAAGCCCAAAACAAGGAAGACATGGATATAGATAATCCAAGTAAAGAAACAGTTGATGAAGATGACGAAGATGAAGAAATGGACGATGATGATGATATGAATGATGTTTTGCACAATACCAGCGGTCTGACTAATGTTTCCGATTCGGATGATGATGGCTTCGGTGAGCTGGTGGCAGATTTAGTGGGAAGTGAAAGATCTAATGTAGATGGCGCAGCCACTAATGCGAAATCAACATTTAGGCAGTCTTTGTATATGACAGAAAAGAATAAAAAACCAAAGGAAGCTAGAGTGGAGCGTAAAGATAAGGGAAAGACCCGCTATACAGCTTATAATATGTGGGCTCGCGAACATCGCAAATCTAATAAATTTGGTAAAACCGCTGACATGGACTATCAAGCAGCAAGGCGTTTGCACGAGCTGTGGTCAAATGTTTCAAACAAAGAGAAAAATGCTTGGAAACGAAAAGCCAAAATGCAGGCCACCAGGTCTAAGCAAAGGGAAAGAGCTGGAATAAATCAAATGAACAAAACATCTGTTGAACAAATTAATCAAGCAACAGCCAATTCCACGTTTATCAATAGACCTACAACAAGTCGCACCAGGAAACTGGCAGAAGATAAACAGAAAGCTAAAGAAGAATCAACGGTCGCCAATCCATCGACACCAGTGACTAGAAGAACACGCAATAACTCTTACAGGAGAACTAATACATCAATGAGTACCAATCCTCCCCTGTATCCAGCTACAAATGGTTCTACTAACAGTTTTAATAATTCAAACAAATCTCTGAATAATACTAAAAATGCTTTGCCCGCAATAGAACCCATTGATGCTGCTGCTCATTTAAAACTGTTGGGCGAAAGTCTTAGCGTTATAGGTGATCGCCTTAAGGAACATGAGGGTCAAATTGCGGTTTCAGGCAGCCTGTCAGTGCTGCTGGACAGCCTTCTTTGCTCTTTGGGACCTCTGCTTTGCTTAACAACCCGACTTCCTGGTTTGGAAAAGAAACCTCAACTTAAATTAAATCTAGCCACTACTTTAGATAACATTGCATATGTTATGCCAGGGCTTTAACATGTTAAAAAAAAATCAACTGTATATTTAGCTAAGAGGTAAAAGGATATATTTTAATAAATAAAGTATACATGCTATGATGTATTTGAAATTTAGTTGTATGATATTTTATTTTTATATTTTGTTAATTTCGCTTTATAAAATATTTTTATAAGAGTTGTAAAATATACTTTTTCTTTTAAGGGGAATGTAAAATTGCTTAAGGTAACTTTTGAGCAGGTCCATTAATAAAATAAAACACAAAAACTCGCTTAACACAATAAAAATCTTAAAATATAAATTTTAACAAATTTCGTAATACCAACACACTAGCTAAAAGTCTAAACATAATAGGATAATGATTGGGCAAAAGTCAAATATACCAATTAAAACATACATACTTATACAAATAGTGATTGCTACGAACATATACACAAATATTTTTAAAACCCAAAAATTTAATTGTACATATTTGAAAACATAATGGGAATGTTTTGAACAATCGAACAGGTTTGTTCGGTTGCCAAAAAGTTATAGGCTTAAACAGGGCTTCTTTATATTGCTGTCAATATTATTTCCTTCCACATAGCAGTCTGTTTTTTAAGTAGTTGCGGCTTGTTTGAGTTACATAATAAACTACATATGTATAAACGTTAGTTGGCAAATTATAACTGTTGCGAGAGACCGGCGGCGGATATATTATCACCAGCACCAGCCGTCTTTTTAGCCACACGACACACCAGCACCGGAGCCACACAGATTTCAATATCCACCGACTTTTGATCAGTAAGTGTTAAAGTTTCATACCAGCATGGAACAGGATTTTGAGGATCGAAGTTCATGCGGTGGGCCTTTGACCGATCTAAAGAGGTCGAAAAACTGTCGTCCAACACTAAGCTTGCTGCTTCAGGATTAATCTAAGCAATGAAAACAAAAATAAAAAATTAAAGCTTACATTCTGTTTAATTTTTGGCTTTAAAATGAGTTGACAAACCTGCTGTGTTTGGCAAACATAACGATGAGCTATTAAAGCTGCTTTAGCAGCCCCCAACTTGGTGCGCTTCCATTTAGAGTCCTTGACCGTTAGAAGAGCCTGATAAGCCAATGTATGCAAATGTATTCTGCTGACCATTCTTCTTTTAGTGTTATTTAATCCCGTTGAATTCTTATAGTAAGCAGTTGCTAGTATTGTAAAAACTTTACGCATTTGATCTAGCGTTGTGGCCACTCGAGGATTCCAATCCGAAGCCAACGTTGTACGTCCATGTTCTAAAACTTGTGCTAAATTATCCAGTTCCTGTTCATTCATACCCAACGAATTGACATGGGGTAAAATGTACTGTTTCAATTGCAGCAAAAGTTCAATTTCTACATACGAAGCCATTTCAAAGTGTATTAAAGTGTGCTGGCTTAAAGAATTTATTTGCTCATTAACTTTAAGCAAACGTGATTCTCTTACGCCCTCGTTAAATTTATAGCTATCCATCATTTGTATGCCACTGATAATAAAAAGATTAGGCTTGTATGCTTTAATAGCTTTTTCTAAATGCTCAAGAGCGTTCAAGTGCGGATTATTTTGATCGTTGTGCAAAATATAGCGATTAGCTCTGGGGGCTGTAAAGGGGCCCCAATTCTCACCAGCCTTGTATTCCAATATTAAATGTATATCATCTTCGTCGATTACATCGCCAGCAATTTGTATTGTTTTGGGCACTAAGAGGCGCAATCTGGGCAAGGAAGAAAACTCACGTTAAATAATTTACGGAAAATAATTTAAGCTCAGTTGCACGGACACTCCACGCATGGTGGATTGTTTTTACCAAAGAACGCTCAACAATTGAAGTATTGCTTATAAATTTTGTATAAAGTGTATTTTATATTTGTTATTAAGGTAAATCAAAATTTAGTTTTTTTTTTTAGTTCTAACAAAACATCTTCCAGACGGCTGATAAGCTGGACCTATGAATAGTTAAACACTTTTTTTCTTTCCTAAAAAATTTAGGTATTCGAAAAATTTTATAGCAAATATTTTATTATCCAAGTTGTGTCTTTTAAAGTATTATTTAGTCTGCATGATTACTTCTTTTTATAGCATTATAAATACATTTGCGTACGTGTATATGAACATGTACTCACTTTTCAGACATACGACTACCCAGCAGTACTTCCCAGCCCTCTTTATCAAAACGTATGCCCATCAAGGGAGCATTGCCACCAATAAACCATTGTATAGATTGGCGATGCTGTTTTTTCGCTATGTTTATCAATTTCTTGAATAGAGGCGTATTGGGCATCACCCTTCTAGAATAAGATTTAAATAAATTATACATATGTAATTTTTCCAAAACGCTACACTTTTGTCTTACTCTGCCGCTGCGCCATTACGAAAATAATAAGCGAATGTTTGTAACAATTCGGCTTCATCGTTTACCTCATCCACCGTAAACTCTGACCCCACATTGTCTGGAATAATTGCAGCCGAATAATTAAGAAACTGTGTAGCACTTATCAACAAATCACTGCAAGCTCCATAGCCCAAGGCGACTTTCGGTTTTGGCTCATTCCAAGGTCGTTTCAATTGACTCTCGATTGCCAACAAACCAGTTAAAATTTGAGTGACTTTATTCAATTGTTTCAACGACAAAAATGCTTGCCAAACAATCGATATTAATGCCGCAAACACCGAGAAAGTGGTAAACAGAGACATATATTTTAATAGAGTCATCTTTTTTCTGGTTTAACTTTCAACACTTTCCGGTAATAATCTCGATTTTGACTCTTTTTGCTTTTTTGAGTTATGGCACAGCAATTGAATGAAAATATTTTATTAATAATTAACAAAGAAAAAGTGAATGTAGGCAAATGAAAAGAAATTTGCACAAACAAACCGGCTACCTGTTTGTCTGCCTGCCCTTCTGTCTGGTTTATCTGTGTGGTGTTTACTGTGGATGATAACAACTGTCAACGTCACTTGTTTGGGCTCAAAACAGTGCTGCCAATTCGAGTTGTTTTAAGAGCGTAAATACATGATACAACTAATAAATAAATAATTAATAAATAAATAGATAAATAAATAGATAAATAAATAAATAAATAAATAAAAAAATAAGTAAATAAATAAATAAATAAATAAATAAATAAATAAATAAATAAATAAATAAATAAATAAATAAATAAACAAATAAATAAATAAATAAATAAATAAATAAATAAATAAATAAATAAATAAATAAATAAATAAATAAATAAATAAATAAATAGATAGATAAATAAATAAATAAATAAATAAATAAATAAATAAATAAATAAATAAATAAATAAATAAATAAATAAAGGAATAAATAAATAAATAAATAAATGAATAAATAAATAAATAAATAAATAAATAAATAAATAAATAAATAAATAAATAAATAAATAAATAAATAAATAAATAAATAAATAAATAAATAAATAAATAAATAAATAAATAAATAAATAAATAAATAAATAAATAAATAAATAAATAAATAAATAAATAAATAAATAAATAAATAAATAAATAAATAAATAAATAAATAAACAAATAAATAAAGGAATAAATAAATAAATAAATAAACAAATAAATAAAGGAATAAATAAATAAATAAATAAATAGATAAATAAATAAATAAATAAATAAATAAATAGATAAATAAATAAATAAATAAATAAATAAATAAATAAATAAATAAATAAATAAATAAATAAATAAATAAATAAATAAATAAATAAATAAATAAATAAATAAATAAATAAATAGATAGATAAATAAATAAATAAATAAATAAATAAATAAATAAAGGAATAAATATATAAATAAATAAATGAATAAATAAATAAATAAATAAATAAATAAATAAATAAATAAATAAATAAATAAATAAATAAATAAATAAATAAATAAATAAATAAATAAATAAATAAATAAATAAATAAATAAATAAATAAATAAATAAATAAATAAATAAATAAATAAATAAAAAAATAAATAAATAAATAAATAAATAAATAAATAAATAAATAAATAAATAAATAAATAAATAAATAAACAAATAAATAAATAAATAAATAACTAAATAAAAAATTAAGTAAATAAATAAATAAATAAATAAATAAATAAATAAATAAATAAATAAATAAATAAATAAATAAATAAATAAACAAATAAATAAGGGAATAAATAAATAAATAAATAAACAAATAAATAAAGGAATAAATAAATAAATAGATAAATAAATAATTAAATAAATAAATAAATAGATAAATAAATAAATAAATAAATAAATAAATAAATAAATAAATAAATAAATAAATAAATAAATAAATAAATAAATAAATAAATAAATAAATAAATAAATAAATAAATAAATAAACAAATAAATAAATAAATAAATAAATAAAAAAATAAAAAAATAAATAAATAAATAAATAAATAAATAAATAATAAAAAAAATAAATAAATAAATAAAGAAATAAAAATAATAAAAAAATAAAAAATAATAAATAAATATTTAAGCAAATAGATAAATAGTACCGGGTACACCTAGATTGCTCGGAACTTTCGAGACAAATTTCGCTGCGGCATCTTCATCTGATCATATTTTTTCTACTTTATTTCTGTTTTTAAAAATAGAATAATATGACTAGCACAACGCTTTCATGATCATTTTCTACATGATACAACAAATAAGGTAGCTTCCTCAGCTGAACCGTTAATCATCTGACTTCGTAAAACTGTCAAGAGAATACAGGGATGAACGGCAGCTAAAACGAGAAGTAGATCAGCGTAAAATCTGTTCATCTCTCTTTTGTAAATGTAGAAGTGGCATTTTTTTGGACAGTTTTCAGAAGTTGTACAAAACCAAAATACATGTTATTTTTATTGAAGTTGTTCTTATTACAGGGAAAAGGTTACCTTATTAGTTGTATCCTGGTCCCTAAAAGCTTTCCGTCTTAATTTCCTTGAGTATCTATCTCTTTCGTAGGTACTTACTAAACAGGTACTACAAAACAAATTATTAAATGGGCAATCAGCATTTGTTGTTAACATCTCTGTGACCTTGAAATAATAATTGAATGAACTTAAAATATAATTATGTGTTCAGGGAATTACTTTCTAGAGCAGTAATTATTTTTAAATTTACAAATATTACAGTTATGTATGTCTGCCGGCTGTGTTATCATAATTATTATTACTTTTTTTTCTTGTTAAATAAACGTGTTGGCTTCGTTTGTTGGTTTAAGTCGTGACGTCGTTACAAAAAGCCGGTTGGTTGGTCGGCTATTTGTTTGACCATGCACTTGAAAGTAAATTAAACACAACACACACAAATATACACACATACGTACAAACGCTTATAAGTACATAAAAAATATATATTTTTGCATGTAATTGAATAAAAATGCACTTTGAAATAATAAGAAAAACTGATTTTGAAATAGTTTTATATGTATTATAGGTTGATATTTTAACACCGATGCCTATACGTACAAATTGAAATCAATTTAAAATGTATACATTTTAACTGCCTGTTCCTCAATGTCGAAGTCGTCGCTTTCAAAGCGAAAGAAAATTGTTTTGAGTTGCTCTATGACGTTCTTTAATTCGAACGATGACTCGATCGACAAGTCGAAAAGACATACATAAGTGTTTTCATACAAAATCCGGTTCCCCTATATCGATCATGATTTTGACACAAATGTAAAAATCAATCACACGTTGTTTTGCTCTCGAGTGAGAGTTATTATAGAAAAAATTTTATATTTATTTGCTAAAAAACAGGGCTATAAAAATAGAAACCACACATATTTTTCATTTTTGTTTTATTTAGTAAATATAACGGGTCTGCCATCTAACGTTTTTTTTCAACTAGTGCTTATTTCGTGAATGGTAACACTTAGCTCATGTCTGATTTGACAGATAATTAGTTTTATTCTTCCGCTGAACGAATATGGTTGTATACACGCTTCGCTAAGTGGACCTGCAATTGACTTACAGAAGATGCCGATTTTGCCAAAAAAAATCATCTTTTCAGATGAAGCTCACTTTGATCTTGACGGGTATGTAAATAAGCAAAATTGTAGCATTTGGGGCGCAGAAAATTCGCACCCAAAACGAGTCACTGTTTGGTGCGGATTTTGGTCCAGAGGCATAATTGGGCCATTTTTCTTCGAAAATCAGAAAGGACTGGGCGTTACAGTCAACGGCAATCGTTATCGGGCCATGTTGAACGAATTTATTGTTCACAAAAATTGAAGAGCAGGATATTGGCAACATTTGGTTTCAACATGACGGTGCTACGTGGTACACAGCCGAAGCTACACTCGATGTTCTGCGCCGTTAAAAAAAAAAAGTTATTTGGTGGACCTTACATTAAACCATTATCATATGTACGTATGTAGTTTTCCTAAACAGTTCACTTGTGCACTGAATGGAAAAAAAATCAGAGTTTGAATACCAGTGTTCAGTGCGTCCAAGTATTTATTAAATGTCTATGCAAAAAAATACTTTTAAATTTTAGAAAACCACAACAACTTTTGCCACACTTTCAAATTTATTTATTTATTATTTGCCTTGGCTTGTCGATACAGCTGAGCAGTTTTAAGAAGGATTGCATTTACACAAGAAGAATTTTGTAGTTTTTTCAATAATGCAATAAAAAATCAACTAAAACTTTAATTTACCGATCTGGCAACTCTGTGAATTAAATGCCAAAAATTTCATGACGTAAGCTCATGCAAACGCAAGTTGTCGACATAGAGGAACTCAAATTAATTCGAAATCGAGCGACTACATTTCGATCGCTTACATTTTCTGGCGACATTGAGGAACAGGCTGTAAAACACGTTTTAGATGAAAACATTTCTCTAAAATGCGCCGATTTCACATCAAATCAAAAGCAATCAAATCAATTTAAAGATATGAAAACAATGTAAACACACAGCAGACGATCACGAATTCGTTCGATCAAGAAAGTCAGAATTTGGCCCCAGTAAAATTTTGGGTTCCGTCTCCTGCCGGGATTGCATAATAATGTTGTAGTTATTACTTCCTCTTCTTAAAAAACCCATTCATCTATGTTTTTGTGTTTATAATCACAAGAAATATTTTCGTTTTGGTATTCTTGACAGAGATAAAAGGAAAAATATGTACATATCTTATTTTATATACATACATACATACATAAATATATAAATAATTGAATAATAAATTCACTTTAGAGTAATAACATTTTATATTTAATACAAAAAACACTTCAATAATGGAACAGATTCTTGTTAAATTAATTAGTTCCCGCAGTTAAAAAAAAAACTTTGTTTTTGCTAAATTCTACACAAAGCAAACAATCAAGAAGTCAAAATCACTTAGTCATTGTAATGTTCTTTCATAAAAAAAGTATTGATTTTTTATTAATCGACTTTCGCACCTCTTTTTCATAAAAAGTTGCAACTTCAATTATGTATGTATACGGCTCCCTTTATTCCAAATATATACATATGTATGTACATATGTACCTATGTTTATATTGCAAACATTTCACTGAAACGCTCTAAATACTTTAATCTTCCAAAAGGAAACTTCTTTTTCATCTTCTTGTCAATCTATAAAAATAGACGCACTTGTCATTCGCATTCGATTGGCCAATTAAAATTCCTAAAACAGTTCAGTTGAATCTTTTTATAGGCAAATGAAAAAAAAAACAAACGGCATAGGTATTTAACTGATTTTTATAATAATGAATATGCATTATTTATAAGAACAATTCATTTCATATGAATGACATGCCAGCAAAAGAAACGCTTGTTAAATATTAAATCATTTGTAGCTTATTTACTTGTTCGATTTTGTGTAAATAAATGCTAATTAAATTTATTTGTAAATTTATAGTTGAAACGAATTCAGTTTACCCTGCTACAAAAATTTAATGAGAGTACTTTCCCGTCTAAATGCAGTGTAAATAATATAAAACTTTTTACAACTGTGCTCTGTATTTATTACAGTATTACATAGAAAATTAATTTACTTTTAAGCATTTATACCGGTATTCATATAAAATAAAATTTTGTTGAAATACGTTTTAGAGTACTTTTTTCATGTGAAATTTATTCTTAATTGTAATTTATTCTACACAAAAAACCATAAAGAATTTTTCTATTTGAAGTTAATTCAAATTTGAGCAGTCTTTTGATCTCTCTCCTTTTTATTACGTTACCAACTGTTTGTCATAACCACCATGACGAATTTTCATTGCAGTAGTGCCAACAACAATTCCTTCTCTTTTTTTCCGTTAATAGTTTCACTTTTGTGATGCTACTGTATCAAAGGATTCTAGTTCGTTTTCGCAATAAAATGCTTCTTCTTTTTTTTTTTATCATTATCATGATAAGACGAAAATGATGGTAAGCTTTAATTTCGTTTGAAATTATGTACTCATGTACACTGCTGCTCACAGTGAGTTTTATTGTTAATGGTTGTATATAAATTTCTATTTCTAGTTCTCATTGTGAAGAAGTGAACAAGAAAATAAAAATAAAATAAAAACCGGCAAACACAACAACAATCTCAGAAATTCTCTGAAAAAAAAACAAGGTATGTCCACATAAATAAAACAGAATAGTTGTTGTAGCGCCGTTGATTTTGTATGCTTTAAAAGTTTTATATAAAAAATGATAATCACAATCAGAATACTTTAGTTGACTTTCAGTTGTCGTTGATTCTTAGAAGTATTAAGTGCTGCTTGATGGAGTGTGCTGTTGTGTGAACTTGCGTAGTCAAAATTTACGATTGAAGAATTAGAAGCACGCTTGTTATACATATGTAGCTATAAAAAAGCTACTCCATAGAGAAAAAGTGAATATAAAAAGTGAAATACAATTTTTGTTTTCTTCTAAAGAAAAAAGTAATTACAAAAATGACAATATTATTAATGTAAACATTGAAAACAAAATCAGCCTAATTGTAAATAAAAATTCCCCGGGAATTTGCTTTCTCCCGCATTTTTGCACACTAAAAACACACAGAAAACTAAAATGTAATGCTAAAACGCAAAATATCTGGTATATATATATTATATATATTATTCATGTTTTTTGTTCAAAACGAGAGGATATTTTTTTAAGAAAAGTGTTTTCCCTAAGTGAGCAACCCCCCGGGAGTATTCAGAGTTGGGCTGAATTGGCTGATTTTTTTTTTGTATATTAAAAATAAGAATTAGATTTTGCGTGGTATTTTTCAATTAAAACTGATTTTAAATTCATTTTTATTTTTCCTTTTATGCGGCCAAAATTGTTTTGTGTGTTGTTTACAAAACTTTGGTGAATTTTTTTGGTTTAAAAATTAAAAATTTATTGCAAAGTTTAATGCAGTAATTTACCGCTAGTTTTTCACAACTGGGCCCTGTGACAAGTAAAATAAGTACTTACAAACATTTACTAGATTGCATTTTTGTTTGTTTGTTTAATTATAAAAGAAAGTAATGAGTTTACTTACCCCTCCAACCAGCCTAACACACCATGACAAAACTACTAAGGCAGCCTCATCAGCTATGCCGTTAATCAGCTGACTTTGTAAAACTGGCAAAAGAATACAGAGATCAAGGCAGCTCGGTACCAGGTAGCCTTACGAGCCCAGCTGACTACTCCTTTTAGCTTGTATTTGCTGTCAAAATACACAGCACAAACACACACACGCGAACAAATGGATGACAATAATAAAGTTTTTGTACCAACAAAATACATGCAGTGTCTGTTGTTGTTGCGTTTGTTGTAGTTATGCGATTACCTGGTATCAAGCTGCCTTGACAGAGATGAAAGGCAGCCAAAACGAGATAGCAAATCAGCGTAAGCTCTGTTCATCCCTCTGCTGTAAATGTAGAAGTGGCTGAAGTCTTTTTGACAGTTTTCAGAAGTAAAATGCATATTATTTATATTGAAGTTGAACTTATGGTGTGTTACACACCATTTGCATATGCAAGTAGCTTGTTACAAGTTGTGTGTACACTTTAACAAGCAATACACTGACAAAGACACTAAAACCTGTTGCTACTTGCTTGATTGTTTACACAGGCAAGTGCAAGTTCATGTTCAAAATATCATCATAGAAAATGGGCTTAAGGAAAATTGCTTTACTTTAAAATATAAAACAATTAAATGAAAACAATAATAATAAAACATTTAGGAGGAAAAACACAACAAAATCACAGTTCCATTTTTATATTTAAAAATCACTTTATATTGATTGCCTTTTTTGTGTATTTTTTGTATTCTGTTTTTGTCCGTTTACAAGACTTTTTAATGGCTGGGTTGCCAAAGTGCTGGCAAAATGGTTTGGTTACATTATTTTGCAAGTTTTGGAGGTGAAATATTCTTATTAATTTGCCGCATCCAGTTTTGTATTGTGGTGGCTCAAGCAGCACCAAGTAGAACAAAACACAAGCATCCACTCATTCTGTTTTGCTGGCTTATGTTAGATTTTTTTTTTAATTTGTATACATATGCTTTTATTTTATTTAAATCTAAATTATTTTGATTTTATGTTCAGCTTAGAGAACATAAAAATTAATTTTTTTTCGCTATATCAGAAATAAATGGAACTAAAAGACCTGTTTGTTAAGAGCAAAGGTCGCAGAAGCGAATGGTCGTTAAGCCGGAAAATCACTGTATGTTATAGATGTATGTGATGTTATAGAATTTTGGGATTTTTTCCATAATATTTTTACATTTTAAATTTAAATCTTATAATAAGATAAATATACATATATACTTATTACATATAATTTGTTATATAATTTTGATATACATAATTTATTCCGAAACAGGAACACTTCAAGAGTTCATTAACATTGTTACGCAAAAAAAGAAAGAGCTATAAAAATTAGGGTGGGTGGATTTAGCATTTGATATGGTGCCATCGATTTTTTGGCAGCTTTTGGTTGATTAGTTCGATAGCTAATAGACTGATTAGTATTATCTCAAATATACGGCCTATTCTCAATAATTTTTGCCAGCATGTCTCGTGTATATTTCCTCACTTGCTCGTGTAAATGATTTTGTGTTTTACATTCATATATCTATAAATATGAATATAGATATATATCTATAAAGATATGTATCTATAAATAGATATAGATATGTATCTATAAAGTTCAAAACCAAGGACCATTTATCAGGTCAATGCATTTCTCCGTATGATTTCGTGTGTTTTCATGGTGAAACTGTCAAAAGTTGTACAGACGTACATATGTGGTTGTTGTACGTTGCACAGTCTCTTCACTATTATTACACAAAAAAAATAAAGGCAGGTTTTTTTGTTTTTGTAGAGTTGCACTGACCTGTTAAATAGGACTGCTCTCAACCTAAACTTCTTTAAAATACCGTTTGCAACTCAAAAGTGTTACATTCGTTTTTAAGATCTGGCCATTTTTGTAAAAAAGTGCTGCCAATTCTCTGGTGGTTGAAGATGAACAGAAGCAATTTCGTAATCGATAGCCATGATGTAAATCAAATGATGCAATAATAGATTGACCAATTAACAAATTTTTTGTTTGAATCTAATTATTTTTTTAATGAAAATTTAATTATGCTGGCATGCTTAATAACTGTGTTATTTAGCTTCTAGTATCATTCATTTCTCATTGATAAAATTAACATTCAAGTGTTAATTTTGTGACTGAAATGTATAAAATTGAAAATATGTTTATATACGTTGATCTATTTTAGAATATATGTCAATAACATTTAATGTAGAACAAAATTTTATCTAAAAAAAAATAAAAATAACAATAATTCTATAAAAGAAATTACTCCTTATAATCAAGTCAATCAAATTAAAAATAGTACAAAACTTTTAAATATATTTGTTAAAAATTTTCACCAGTGTCCATAAAACCTAAAATCTTCTTGGTGTTCTTATACCGGCTATACTGAATTTAGTCTGCTAATGAATTTAGCTGCATTAAAAATGACAGTAAGTCAATGTCTGGTTTAACTAACAACACTTTTTGTATAAAACATATTTTTGGCTGCATACAAAGAGTATTTAATTAACTTTAACTTATTCTCTAACAATTCATTTCATGTTCTAAAGAAATGTTTCTTATAAATTGCAAAATATTAGCTGATTATAATTTTTTAATTGGACACCACAACAATAAGTATGAAAAATTGCTTTTGAACGAATATATGCATTAATCTCCGAATCGTGTTGTTTTTTTCAAATGGCTTATTAACTCCACAAACATTAATTTTGTGCCAATAACTCGCAAAGAAATTAACGAAAACAAAGTATTTTTAACTTTTCACAGGCGAGCTGAAAAATTTCTTTTATAATTTTTTGAACACCTATCGCAAAAGTAAAAATTAAACATTGGCAGCAGTTCCATTATGACTTTAAATGCAGTCAGATGTATATGGGCATTTCCAATCAGGAATTATATTGCATTTGACCGATGAAAAGTTGGAAAAAAAATTAATTTTAACCTCCTTAAAAATGTTTTTTTTTCTCGTTATATTTGTGAAGCAGCTTTGGTCAGTGAACAATGTTGTTAATCGAGCCTAAAGATGTATATAAAACTATGACCCTTTGTCGTTGTAAAAATAAAAATTTGCAGGGAGATTTTTTTATGGGCTAACAGAAAGAAGAGGAAAACATAAGGAGGACTGATTGCCAAATCCAGAGATCTACTTATGAGTTCAAAAGCTAAATAAGATAGATTAAAAGATTTTGTTTTTGCCTTAAGTAAAACCTATTTTATTCTGAAATCCCACTTTTCCTTTATTTTAATATTCTAAGACAATGTTAGCCACACCTTTTGATAGTTGTGCGGAAGTTTTCCCTAAACTGGGCGATTTTATCAACATTTTTATCGGCAACTAATCCTTCATTTTTTTTAACTAGATGTGTCTTAAGTCTTTCTAATTGACAACACATTGAACTGAAAGGGAGGGAATTCAGATGTCATTAAGGGTTTGTTTCTTGAATCTTTTATTTTGCCATTAATTCTACAAGTTGTGTGAAATTTTTGAGAGAGGGAGAGAGAGAGTGGGATTTATTTCAGTTATCTACATTTTTGTTTGCACAATCTCAGTGATTAAAATTCAGCACAACTGAACGAGTCACTGTTTGTATAAAATTTCGCTTTGGCTTAATGTATGGTAAACTTTTTTCCTCAATATTAACGATAAAAACCGCTTTTAATTGCCACAATAAACATTTCATTAGTAAGTTCCTTTTCAATTCTTTTTTAATTTCTTTAGATTTTCATAGCACTATGTTATCTAAATGACTATACTATATTAAAATGTATTAAAAATACCAACACTTTTAAGCCATTAATTGTTAAATCACTTGTCGTTAATAATATGTACATATGCAAATGCACTTAGGCAAATTTAATTTATTAATCACGATTAAAATATGCGTTTGATGCAAATTAGTAGTTGTCATCTGAAGCAATCAAAAGGTAATTAATTTATATTTGTATCTTGTTTAGTCGAGTTTGTAATTCTCGGAGCAAAATGTGTGATGTTAATTTATATGATATTATATTGTGTGCATAGAAATTAAAAATGTATATTTATTTTCAACATAATATATTGCCTAAGATTATGTTAAAAATTATAACTGCTTTTAGAATATTTTAATTGGGATTTTTAAATATTCAAAAATTAATTTAAGTTTGTTATTTTAGGTCTAACAGACTTTTTTTTTGTGTTTTCTGTCTAGGGTTTCGTCCGTAGCCTCAAAATTTTAAAAATGGTAGAATATGAAATGAAGGCTAAAATAGTTTTTTAAGGTTGAACTCAAGGTCTAAATTGTTTTCAAGGGATTTCGAGTCTACTGACGAGTCGAGTGGCCATAGCGAAATGTCAATGGCTAAAAATGGCTACACAAAAACCTAAATCTAAAATAATAAATTTCAATTGAGAAGTATAAAATTAATTTTTGAATAATTTAATTTATTAATTTTTGAAGTGTGTAGATTAGAGTGCGCCTTGTTTTCAATTATTTATATCGAACATATGTCGAAGAAGAAAAACTCAGTGAAGGTAGTCAAAGACTTGACTTTTCTCAGGGCATCATGGGACTCGTTAGGAAGGTGGCAGAACATTTATCAGAAACTATTAACAAATTTTATCAGGCTTGAGTACGATTTTATTTCCTCAAAATTGAGGAAGATTTATTTTGTGGAAATATTTTTGTATGCAAGTTTTCCAACAGAGGAAATAATCTGTTTGAGAGCGAAAATAAAAACTGTTTGAGAGCCAATTATAGATTTGGTTCTTCCAAAGTTACCTTGAGACTAGCTAAGATGAGGGATTTTTGTTTGGTACCCCTACGCTAGAAGACTGCTTTGTTCCGAGGAAATGTTGAGAAAGGAAAACAAATGAAGGTTGCTAATACAATTGACTCTCCTGGACATACAGTGGAGCTTATTTTTGTAATCGAATTCGGTAAATTATTATTAAGAGTTTGTTTCTTAAGTCTTTTGTTATTTCCTCAAAGTTGTTGGGATTATTCCTGCATTCCTGTATGCAATTCTATTATTTTCACACCCACTTTTCTAAAAGTCCTCGCCTAACAATTTTATTTCATTTTTATAAAGTGTTACAAGACATTTTACTTGATTTGGAATAAAGCGTTAAAACACCATTAAACACCAAAGTTAACAACCACTGTAAAAAAATACGTGTTAAAAATGAATAACAGAAGCTGTTTTTGTTTTCAATGATTTACAAAGCTCCGATAATTCTCATTTAAATTAAAATGCTATAAGACGGCAGTCATAAAAATATATTTATTGCTGTTTGTTTTACATGTTTTCTAGATAAATTATACAAATTATGCGTTTGATTAACATCTGTCAATTAGTTTTTATAATACTCGTATGTGTGGTACTAAAACAAGATGTTACAGGCCAACGCACCTCTTTGGACACAATATTGCGCAATAACTTAAGAACTTTGCGAAAAACGTTTCTCAATGTAATGGGACGTTCGGGTGATGATCCTGTTAATTTAGACTTGTCTAACAAAAGAGGGGTAAGTTTTGTCAAAAGAAAAAAATACTCAGATTCACAATTCATGACTTGGAACTTAAATTTTAAAAGAAAACTCAAAAAATGGACAGAGTTGCCAGATCTTTAATGAAATTTTGTGATACGAAAAATGGCCCTGGTCGTAGAAGTGAACAACCACCCAGTTCGGTTCATAGATTGCGACCGGGCGACATAGATATAATCGGTGCCATGGGTGATTCTTTGACTGCTGGTAATGGCATATTTGCCAATAATATTTTACATACTGTGCAAGAAAATCGAGGAGTAAGTTGGTCCATAGGAGGTCAGGCCACCTGGCAGCAGTATTTAACTTTGCCCAACATCCTGAAAGAATTTAACCCGGATTTGTATGGTTATGCCCTAAAGGATGGCTTGAGCACAGAACGTTCATCCAGGCTAGTTATGAGAAAAACAGTAGTATTGCTTTGCATATTTAACCGCCTCTTTCTTACCACAGGTTCAATGTGGCCGAATTGGGTGCCATGTCCCGTGACATGCCTTACATGGCCAAAATTTTGGTTAAGCGTTTGAAATATGACCCTTACGTTAATATGACACATCATTGGAAACTTGTTACTCTTCTAATAGGCAATAATGATTTTTGTTCTGATGCCTGCTTTCATGCTAATCCCATGCAAGTTATTGCTTGGCATGAAAAAAATATGCTGAAAACTTATAGATATTTAAGAGACAATATACCACGTTTGATGTTAAATGTTGTGCCTGCACCAAATCTTTTACTTTTGACTAGACTCAAAGGTTTACCAGCCCATTGCTATACAACTCTGAGATTTGAGTGTCCTTGCTTAATTGGTAAATCGGAAAAACAAAAGGAGTTTATGGGCAAGTTAATGGACAAATGGGTGGAAAAGGATATGGAAGTGGCAAATAGAGCAGAATTTAATACGGAGGTTTGTTGGCAATCGAATGTCATTGGAAGGAGTTCTTAGTTATTCGGCTATCTCTCTTTCTTTTAGACTTTTACAATAAATATACAGCATTTTACCAAAAACTTTGTATTCCCCACATTGCCAAATGGCAACACTGACTTGTCTTACACGTCGGAGGACTGCTTTCATATCAGTCAAAGAGGCCATGCTGCAAGTAAGTCCATAATTGTAATTTATTCACACCGGTAATCTTGAAAAATAGTGTCCAAATACATTTTAGAACAAAACTTTCTCATAAAATTTTTCCTAAAATACATTTCTGCAATATTTTAATTTTTATGAACACTGGCTTCAGTTTATTTGTTTTGAATTTATTTCATTTAATAACATTTTATTTTTTTATCACACCACTTACACATGCAAGTACTTGTTGCAAGTTGTGTGTACAAATTAACAAGCAATACATTGACAAAGACACTAAAAGCTGTTGCTGCTTGCTTGATTGTTTAAACAGGCAAGTTCAAGCTCATGTTTAAAATGTGCTCAAAGAAAATGGTATTAAAGAAAATTGTTTTACTTTACAAAATAAAAGAAATAAATGAAAACAATAGTGAGTTACTTGCACTTGCGTGTGTGAATGGGAGCTAAATATTATTTTCTGGTTTTTATTTTGTTTTTCTTTTATAGGTACAAATTCGTACTGGAATAATCTGTTTGAAAAATCTTATGAAAAATCGTCCTTTTCACACAAACTTTATTCGAAATTTTTATGTCCCACCGAACACCATCCATTTATTATGACACGTGTTAATAGTCGAGATGATTTTGTAATTTAATATACATATGTATGTATGTACATATGTATATGTATGTATGTATGTTATTATATGTATGTAAGTATGAATAGGAATTTTGATATTTTACTACTGTGATAAAAATATTTTTTATGCATACGGATAGGTGTAAAGTAAATTATTTTTAGTTATGTAATTGTATGTATGTAATTATATGTAATAAAATTTATTTTATAAATAAATTTTTAAAACAAACTTGTATATCAATTATATATGTATGTATGCAAACATATGGACAAATGGAAATATTATTCAAATCTTTTTGTTTCATTGCTTAAAACGAAGAAAATGGTAAATATAATCTGTGAATTAAAAATATGTACCTACATATGTACATATACATATGTACATATGTATATGTATATACTCACGTAAGTACATATGTATATATATAAATAAAATAATAAAATAAAGAAGAAATTTTGCAATTCATCAATAACGGAACATTTCTCTTTTTCGTAGACAGCTAATGATGCAACAAAAAAATGCATAAAATAATGGTAACACAACTTCTCATATTTATTCATACTCTCATTTAATTGGTTTACTCATTTAAATCAATGTGACTGATTTAAATGAGTATTCATACTCTTGTCCAGACACACTTGTACACATGTATTACATACATATGTACATACTTTGTAAACCTCCATATCGACACCCACTGCTTGATTTTTGTTTGTTTACATTTTAAGCACTAATTTTCCCGCTATTCATACATACATACACACATATACGAGTACACCTCATAAGCTCTCTTGATTGCACTACTTCTTAATTTATTTTCGCACTCTTCAGTTGATAATTGACATTTTAATGGTGTGTTGTTTTCTTTAGTCGGTTAAAAGAAGTTTAATAAATTTCATAAAAAAAAACAATTATTTAGCGAAATATTAAAGTAAATGTGTATGTGATAATATTATGGTGTTAATATATCAAGTTAAAATAGTAGTGCTCTAAAAAGAAAGCTCTAAATATAAAAAAGCAGTTTCTTGAAAAAGAAAAAATATACCTACAAACCTAAATATAATTATGTATGTAGGTACATACATACGTACATATTCAGTTGTAAACAGTGTGCATCCTGATTAAGCTTGTGCGTGATAATTTTTGTGTGCTAATTTTTTTCATACATATTTGGTGCTGACAGGTAAGTAAACTTGCATGAATATAAAACTGGTAGTAATTGTACATATGTATGTACTTAACTACTATTTATTTACATGCAGGTGCATGTTTTTATTTAGTCCTGGTCATTGTGAATTAGATTTTTTTGGTTTTGATTAAAATATGATTACTTGTGTTCCTTTACTGGTTTAGCTTAAAATAAAATATTTGCAATCGTTAATTATTTTCTCGGATGCTATTGAGTTCGACTTTAACTTCTACAGAAATGAGAAAGACACACAATAGCACTCAAATTGCTTCGAACCCAGCTCACAACTAATATTATACTATTTTTAGCCATGCTACTACTACCTGAGCTTTTTATTACTGACTGTCTATATTTAATCTTATTTATCTACTTTCAGTTTTAATTTCCATTTTTATTCTGCACTGTATTGCCATATTATATAAACGGAAATCAAAGTTTATTTAACAGCAAAGAGTCTTATCAGGCTGAATTAAAACGAAAGTCCTAAGAATCATTTGATCACTAATGAAAAATGTTAAAACAACCTTGTTTTCTATGCTTTTAGCTTGTCTTTTTTTTTGCTTGTTCGGTCTACAGAACAGACCTGAATATTAAAAAAAAAAGCAGACTACCTGCTCGATTTGTGCTGCAACCGATGTGAAATCTTTAACATTTCACATTTAGTGAAAAGTTCCACTAACCAAACATTTGCCCAGCTCACTATTTGTTTTAGACACCGTATTCATATTTATTTAACGCAGTCACTGCACGAGTCGGGCACACACTATATGAATAAAGCGTAAAACTAATTTAAAAAAAAAAATAAAATAAAAATAAACATGACATGACATGCAAGTAAAATTAATGCTCTAAAACTTAACGCCAGACAAATTAAACAAAATGCCAGTTGAGTGATGTTCCGAAATGATACAAAACTAATGTTCACAAAAACTTAATTTTGTTTTAACATTTAGGAATTTAATTTAAATAAAATTAATTTTTAATTCATAAATAAAAGTTGTGAATAGTAAACAATTCCTAAAACAAAGTACATATACATACATACATATGTATGTACTCGTGTAAGTGTGTTTGCTTTTTATTTAAGGCGCCAGCAATTTACAATTCAACAAATTAATTCATAATTTCTGAAATATTAATGTGGGAATATTAGCTACTGCTAATAGTCAATTCATTTTATTACAAATTTTACAAAAATTATGTTATGTTACATTTAACGTTTTAAAAATAGTTTATTTTTTTCTGATAATCAAAGCTGAGTAGTTATTTTCAACCATTTGGACTTTGATCGAAAAAATCTACAAACAAGTCAAGATATTTATGTATTATATATTAGGGTGGGTCGCTGTAGCTTTTGGTATGAAGAAACACAAGTTTCATTGCGACACAGGTATCAAAAAAAAAAAACTTAATTTTTGAGGCATATGAATTTCAATATTTTAAACTCCTATATTAGGGAGACACCCTTTGACACGTAATAAATACAACTCATTTGCTTCTCAATCCATATATTTCGAGCCTTACGTCCCATCTTCAGTATTTATTAAATATTTATTTTAAATTGTAATTTATAACAACGAGTTATCCATTTGGTGGTTTCAAAAGTATAGTACTGGAATTCGACATCTGTCAAACAAAGTTGTTAAACCAATCTTTTTCTTCTCAGTTGAAAGTCTGACATTGACGAAAATGGATCGCTTAACTATCACACAACTCATAAAATTGAATTTTAAACTGATCCCAAACCTGATTAACCAACAACTCAAGACGGTAGTAAACAATTTTGGTTTTATATTCAATCAGCTATTATTTCATTGACCTTTTATAGATTCACATGCATTCTTCCTAAATGATCTGCGTTCATTGAATTCAATTTATAAATAAAATCAAGTTGATTGGCTTTTAGCCAAACTAGTTTCTAGAATAGTTTTTCTTTATTAAAAACAAAAACAAAAGAAACATTCTAGTGTTTGTAGGTTCATTTCACACACAAAATTGCATTCTCAAAGCCTGAAAGACACATTCAAGAGACACTGCTGACTGTTGCACATGTACATATGTATTTAGATTTGTAATGATGTGCCAACCTTGACTTTGAACGTGATTAACACAAGAAAAAAAAAAAAAATAAATAAATAAAAACCAAAGTTTTTTCTCATTGAATTGAAAAACGAAGCAAAACATTAATAAAGAAAAATTTTTAGTTAAAGGTTGGTAAAGTGAAAAATGCAAGCTGCATCTACTATGTATGGATAAATTGGTATAAAACATTGAAGAAAATAAAAATTGAATGTTATTGGAATTAAACCTTAGTCTGCATATGAGAGACATAGCAATATAGATTAAAAATTTTATATTTATCTGCGCTCTGCAAAACTTAAGCTTAATAAATTTAATTTTGGGAAAATTGCAATTAGCTGCTAATAAACTAAAGGGTCTGCCATCTAACGTTTTTTTTTTTTTTTGGAACTAGTGCTTATTTCGTGAATGGTAACACTTAGCTCATGTCTGATTTGACAGATAATTAGTTTTATTCTTCCGTTGTGTATACGCTTCGCTTAGTGGGCCTACGATCCCCTTACAGAAGATGTCGATTTTGTCGAAAAAAAAAAAAAAAATCATCTTTTCAGATGAAGCTCATTTTGATCTTGGCGGGTATGTAAACAAGCAAAATTTTCGCATTTGGGGCGAGAAAATCCGCACGCATACATTGAAAAGCCGACGCACCCAAAACGAGTCACTGTTTGCTGCGGATTTTTGTCCAGAGGCATAATAGGGCCATTTTTCTTCGAAAATGAGCAGGGAGTGGCCGTTACAGTCAATGGCGATCGTTATCGGGCCATGTTGAACGAAGCTTTGTTCACAAAAATTCAAGAGGAGGATATTGACAACATTTGGTTTCAACAGGATGGCGCTACGTGTCACACAGCCGAAGCTACACTCGATGTTTTGCGCCGTTTTCAAAATAAAAAAGTTATTTAGCGGACCCTTTACTTTTGGCCTCTAATAAGAAATTTATGTGTTAAGGCACCGGGAATTTATTACAGTAAAAAATGGTTTCGGTTTTTATGAAATTGTTGATTATGCAGTTTTATGTGGCAAACAAAAACGGAATATGCAATCCATATATTAGCTGTGATCCCGTACTCAACATTTTTTTTTTGCACAAAACCATACAATTTTTTTTTATTATCTGCCTGTTCCTCAATGTCGCAAGAAAATGTAAATGATCGAAATGTAGTCGCTGGGTTTCGAATCAATTTGAATTCCTCTATGTCGACAGCTTGTGTTTGCTTGGGGTTACGTCATGAAATGTTTGTCATTTAATTCACAGAGATGCTAGATCGGTAAATTAAAGTTTTGGTTGATTTTTTATGGCAGTATTGTAAAAACCTACAAAATTTTTCTTGTGTACATACAACCATTCTTAAAACTGACAAGCCAAAGCAAATACATACATACATAGCACTGCAGTTACACCACCAAGTTTTGCTATCAAGTTTTTTTCACATACTGCTTGTCAAAATTCAATAAAATTGATAGCTGTGACGTAGGCTGCACGCAATTTCATAACAATTCGTTTTCAAGATGCCGTCAAGAAGAAAATTAAAAATAGCTTCTTGCATATTCTGCTAAAAAAAATTAAAGCAAAACCTCCTCTTCTATATTCTACGTTAAACCCAGAAACTAATTCAGATTCTAAATGAATATTTTTTTAAACTATTTAAATATACATAATCATAATATACAAATATCTCTTTTTAAAATTAATAAATTTAATGGAAATCAATGTAAAAATAAAAGTAAAAAATTTGTTGGTTTTGCACGTAAACATTTTGATTTCTATTTTTAAGCTTGAATCTGTTTAATTTTTATCACTTTTAATTGCAACTTTCAAACAAAACAAAAAAATATTTGCAGACAGAGCGAAAAAAAAATTGTTGTCAGCTGTTTTGTTGATTGTGACTTGATGCTCTCTATGGAACGCAAAAATTGTCATCAAGTTTGCATCAATTTTCAAAATTGTGAGTGTATTAGTAAAAAAGTGTGAATGTATTAAAACTTGAAAGGCAAAACTTGATCGTGTAACCCCCAAGTAAATAAGTACAAAATAAAAAAGCAAAAATATTGAAAGTGTGGCAAAAGTTGTTGTGGTGTTTTAAAATTTAAAAGTATTTCTTTGCATAGACATTTAATAAGTACTTTGATGCACTGAACACTGGTATTCAAACTGTTTTGAAAAACTACATACATACAGATGATAATTGTTTAATATATGTACTAAATAAAATAAAAATGAAAAATATGTGGGTTTGCTAGTTTTATTTCTCGGTTTTTTAACAAATAAATATAAAATTGTTTCTATAAAAACTCCCACTCGATAGCAAAACAACAAGTGATTAATTTTGACATTTGTGTTCGCAGTGCTGACGACAGGATTGACATAGAGGAATCGGATTTTGTATGAAAACACTTACGTCTTTTCGACTTGTCGATCGAGTCATCGTTCGAATAAAAGAACGTCATAGAGGAACCCAAAACAAATTTCTTTCGCTTCGAAAGCGAACAATCGCACGACTACGACATTGAGGAGCAGACAGTTTGCCATTGAGAACAGATTGCTTTTTTTTATATTTTTTTTTCAATATGTCAGTGCCTTCTAAACTATGCGACATAGATTTTTTTTATAGTTTTTCTGGAAGCTATCACCACTTCACCTATCACCAGTTTTCGTTTGGATGTTAAGTCACCGGACACCCTGTATATGAATATGTGTGTGTGTACTGCTGTGACAAACATAAAATGTAGAATAGTTCATTGATTTTTTCGTGCCCATCTAAATGAATCAACTTTTAGTATATAAAAACAAAAACAATTATGTGTTAATTTGAATTAAATTTTATTATTTTGTTTGTATGAAATACATAATTAAAAATACCAACTACACTTTTACTCTTACTCAACCTGTTTTATACATACAAATGTACTTACAAAACTGGTCCCTAGATTTTAAAACGATCCTCTAGTGAAATCTTCTCCGTTTTTGAATTTCATACACAATAAAAATTGTAATATAATTAATTTACGGCTCAGATTTTTATCATTACGGCGAATAAACGTCATTAATTGTGTATTAAACTTTAGACATACAAACCTATATTTGCGGTTATGTAAGTTAATTGGAATGCTAATGTGTCTTTAGGAATAAAACATGTTTTTTTTTTAAAGTTGTACTTAAACATTTTTGATAGGAAACACGGGGCCACCAAGAAAGTTTTGCAAATTTCTATTACTACCATTTGTGTCGCCACCAACGGCCCCGTTTCGGGTCTGATTTGCAAATCATGTGATTTTAAATCACGCGATTTCGAAGTTCAAAATAGGGATTATTTCAATATTGTCATTGAAGTCTGGAGTGATATTTTAATAGACTCAACTTTAGAAAAGTTACAAAAGATGTGGAGCCGAATGCCTGCATTCGGGTCTGTTTTGTCATTCATGTGATTTTAAATCACGCGATTTCGAAGTTCAAAATAGCGATTATTTCAATATTGTCATTGAAGTCTGGAGTGATATTTTAACAGACTCAACTTTAGAAAAATTACAAAAGATGTGGAGCCGAATGCCTGCATTCGTGATCGAATAAATCTGTGAACGAATGCGTGTGTTTGTTGGTTATTTCGTTTGTACTTTACATTGTTTTTACTATCGAGTATATACCAAGTAGTAAATTTTTTACGTCGTCTTGGTGTGGAATATGGATTTAAAGTAATCTATATACATACATACATACATCTGACTGTCCGACTGACTGGGGGATCATCGCCCAGCCCTAACGGCTAAAGCTAGAATAATCAAATTTCGCATATGGGCAGTTCTACTGATGTATGGATCCACTAAGATGGAATTTTTGGAAATTCGCGCCGTAAAGAGGTAAAAGCGGGTAAAATCGGTAATTCAATATCTCCGGACTTTGCGCAGGTAGCACAAAAATGCAAAAAGCACCCAAAAGTATAATAAAAATAAATGAACAGGTGTCTGGTACTTTTTTGATATTTTAAGTACTAAGAGGATAAAACGGGTAAAAACTGAATTTTGGTACTTGTTTGAATTGCATATAACTATGTAAAGTATAGAAACAGGAAAAAACTATAAACTGAATTTAATACCTAATGAAAAATTCTCGCTACAACTTTGTCACTTTTTTTAAATTTGTACATTTAGGGGGTAAAAAAGGGATAAGTCTGTAATTCTATAATTCAAGTAACAAACAAAATTCAAAAAGTGCCTGAAAGTCTACTAAAGATAATCGAAAGTAAGTGACTTGCAGAAAATAAGTGACTTTTTGTTGATAAAATAATGAAATCAATTAAACATTTATTCATATTTTTTTTAAATTATTTTTTTTTGTCTTTTGATTACCTGTATAAACAGTAGTTGAAAATGTAATTAAGAAATTTATTATCACTAGCAGCATTAAAGAAAAATATAACGCTTATTAAAATATTATACAGATGTCTCTAGCAACTTAATTGATCTACAATTTGCATATAAACTCTGTACTCGCCCTTCTTCAAAACGTGTTTGTATTTTATTATTTCTTTTAGAATTCAACCGAGTTAATTTAAAAACTAATACCTACCAGCAAACTGCACAGTAACATCGTGAGTCACATAGTATTCATTACATGTTGAGAAAATTATTACCGCAGATAAATGTTTGAGCATATTTTTCATTTATTATTCGTTTTTTGTGCATGTTATCTTATTTAGGTTTAGGTTTCTAAATGGTCTCTTTCATACATTCAAACGAGATTCTTGTTTAATTAAATACATACATAAAAAACAATAAAGACTACAAAAACTTGGAAACATTATATGATGTAATGCTTTCACATATCTCTTTTTTTACAAACTATTAAGGCACATTTTAAATGAGGGGAGGAGTATATTCTAATTTCAAGTTATTAACTTATAAACTATAGGATAAAGTAAATTAAATATCCTTAGTTAAAATGCAAAACTATGGAGCTTTATGGCATAAGTTTACATTTCAGCTCACGATATGTTAAACATACAGTTTTTGTATTTTAATTAAAAACAGTTTTCTGAAATTCCTTTGTCGCAAAGAAACTACAATTCTTGATGAGTTTTAACATTAGCAGCAGCCTCAAATTTGGGATCTTTTAGTTCCATGGCCGGCGTATCCAAACGGGGTTCTCTAAAATATTCTTTTTCACGATCGCTCTTCAATTGAGCTTGGCCAGCACGCAGAGGGCCTGTTACTTGATCATTTATAATAACAACTGAGTCTTCAGTATCGGAAATGTAACCGTAATCGCCTGTATAGTGGGTGGGATACAAGAGCAAAGGACTGGCACTAAAAGCCAAAAGATCGCGTTTCTCAAAAGCTTTAGACCAGGTTTTGTTGGGATGGCGATTAAACATGATGGGCAGAAATTCATCTACCGGCAAAAGTTTTTCCAAAGGTTGGGCAGCCAACAGCTTTTCAGCTCCCTTCAGAGATATAACATAGCCCAAAGTCCAATAGGAATAGCCTACATGCACCAAGTTCTCAGTATTGGCTACCCAGGGTTCTGACTCCTCCTTCAAACGCTTGCGACCAAAGTATCTTTAAATATAATAAAATAAACAAAACAAAATAATGATTTTCTCTTAAATAAACATCCATGTTCGCCGCCTTACACCAAATCATATTCTATAACATTGCGTATCTGTTCCATTACCGAAATAGCCTTGTCATTGAAATACGACTCAAATCTAATGTCATCTTCCAAAATCAAAACTTCTTGCTGCTGTTTTTCCACCATTTGCTGCCATATTTTGAAGTGACTTAAAAAGCATCCTATCTCGCCCATAGTCATTTGACGACGATGGTATGGATCCTCGTAGCCGGGCAAGAAGTTGATGCCCATTTCTTGTAATACATCTTGGTTTAATGTTCTGTGAAATGAAATCAGCTGGTTTAAACATATTCTTATAAAAGGAAAATTTGATCAGCACTAACTTTCCATCAAGAGCCGGAAAGTGCTCCACATCCAGACCTAAAATTTCAAAGAGTCTTTCCATTTTTTCTCTACGTTCAGGGCGACGTTCCAAATTGATCATGTAGATATGATCCAAAGAAAGTGTGTGCCTGAAAAAAAAACAACAAATCGCATCGTTATTAAATGGCAGTGAAAGTGCCAAAATAAGCAATTATTTTCTATATTTCGCAATATGGCTTTTATCTGGAGTGCAGAGAGAGAGAGAGAGAGAGAGAGAGAGAGAGAGAGAGAGCATGGACAATTTCTAGTTCTAGTTAAAGTCATAATTGATTGGATTATGATTTATAAATTTGGAAGAAAATTTTAGTTATCGATAAATTTTCTAGGGGAAATTTTAGATTGTTTTGTGCCAAATACAAATTTTTCCCACTTACACAATTTTTACTAACGTTAATAGTAATAGAATTATTTCAGTATTAAGTTTATCAGGCTCAAGTTCTTTCTATATTATCTTTGTGATTGATATTAATTAAATTAGACAAAGAAAACATCAAAGACATTTAGCAGGGTGGACAACTAGTTAATAGTAATACTGAAAAATATTACTACCTTTAAATTTTATGCGCTCACTTTTTGCTATCCATAATCGAAAATTTGTTCAGAAAATAAATAAATAAATAAATTAACACAAAAAAAAATATTAATATCCATAAATTTTCCGTACACAATTTTTACTGCTGTTAATAGAAATATTGAAAAGCTTGTTTTTATCGATAAATTTTATGCAGAAAATTATTGCTATCGATAAAATTTTTTTAAGAAATTTTTTCTATCGATAAATTTTCAAATAGATATCGATAACTTTGCATGCTTTGCCCCCAATTTCAATACCAAATTAATGCTATCGATATATTTTGCAAAGAAAATTTGAGCTATCGATGAATTTCCTGTACATAAATTTTACTATCGATAATAGAAATATTGAAAAATATTATTGCCGATAGTTTTACATAGAACATTTTTCCGATCGATAAATTTTCAAATAGATATCGATAACTTTGTATGCTCTGGCACCAATTTCAATACAAAATCATCGCTATCGATACATTTTGCAAAGAAAATTAGAACTATCGATATAATTTTTACTATCGATAATAGAAAGAAATATTGAAAAATATTGCTGTCCATAAATTTTGTACAGAAATTTTTACTATCGATAACTTTCAAATAGAGATCAATAACTTAGCATGTTCTGGCCACATTTTTAGTATGAAATCATTGCTGCGGATAAATTTTGCATCGAATATGTGCACTGACGATACAATTTAAGTTTTTACTATCGATAAATTTTCCATGGAATATCAATGCTATCAGTTACGAGTATGTCAAAGATTTTTTAAGCACCAAATTATTGCTACTGTTAAATTTTCTAACGATAAATTAAGTACCTTTTCGGTAGATTTAGCAGAAATTGATTACTATCATTAAAAAATTATGCTGTGAATAAATTTTAAAAAATAAAATTATGACTTCGATAAATTTTCGGCAATGAAATTGGGCTGTTAAGAAATTTTTACCATCGATAAGCCCCTAATAAAAAATATTTGCCATCCATAAGCCTTGCGTCTATAGTTGCCCGTAAATTTTTAGTGCGAAATTATTGCATTGTTAAGTTTTATATAGAAATTAAGCTTTCGATAGCAAAATTAAGCTATCGATAAAACTTTTAAAGAAATTTTATATTAGTTATACAATTTCTATAGAAAACTAAATTACCGATAACAAAACTGATTCATCGGTAACATTTTTAAAGAGCATTAACAATAAAAAAAGCAAAATGTAGCAATGAAATTTCAAACTCCAAAATCCACATAATCTTAATTTAGTTATCTTAACAGCTTTAGATTTTATATCATATAATAAACTCTTTTTAAACAAATAATTTGCATACTCACTTCTTTACGTTTCTTTCGTATTTCCTTAAGTAGTCATTCACCTCCACCAGTTGTCCCAAATCATGCATAATATTTGCTTTGATATTAGTCAACTGTTTATAATCTTGTTCGATATTATCGCTTGGTTCCAAAGGTTGTAGAATATAACCAAACGGAACTTCATTCGTAATAAATAAGGGAACCTTTGAACAATTCGCTGAGATGGCAAAAATAATGATATCATCAAGTGGACCATCGTATAAACGACATTGCGGACCCATGTCGGCCAGGTAGTCCAAATCATTTTTCTGTTGTTCCAGCAATTGATTACGATCGAATGTTAAGTAATTGGAGCCTTTATAGTTAAGGCTTACTAAAACTGCGCTGTGGATCATGGGGACTTGAAAAATGCCTTCACGATTTACATTGTAAATGTCTTGATATAAATCTGTGCGTAAATAGTAATAGTCGGACGACATGCCACACCAGAAGTTGGAATAGAGACCTTCCGACAAAAGCATGGGGGCCACTATCGGCAGACGCAACTCAACCAAATGTGCCAGGGTATGAGCTTCTGTGAGCAAGACATCAGCGTCAAGGAACTTGAAAGAAATTATACCAAAGAAAATTGAAATAAGTTACATATGTACATGTATACATAAGTATTAAGCAAATAGTAGAACAGATTAACGATAAGAATTGTATGAGTTGGTATGTATGCTTACAAATATGTAGTCGGCCCAGTTTTGCTTTGCATTACGCAAAGCTTGCTCTTTAAGATTGATAAGATGCTCAAAGCGTGCACGCGGCCAATCAAAAGGCGAACTTTCATTTTGGTGACGTTGCGTGTCAGTGTCTAAAGTTTTCTCTACACGGTGATACAAGGCCTCTGTATGCTCAAGCCATTCGTTTAGAATTTCTATGCTGTTATCAGTATTAAAATCTGAATAAATCCTGTAAAACAAAATTCAAGTCAATTAATTTCTATACATGCATACATATAAAATTCGAATTACTTACCATAGAGACATACGTTTCTTGGGATAATCTTGTTTCTCCAAATATGTTAAAAACAAAGGCAAAACATGAGCCTTGTTACGCACCATTAGAGCCACCATTACTGTTGGTTCCTCATTTTTCAAGTCAACCGGCAATAATTTCTGTAAATCTTCTAAATTTGTTTCTTGTCCACTACACCACAATATAGTGCTCAATATTAACAAAAACCACAAAAGTTTCATTATTTTAGGATTAGAATTTTTTTTTTGCAAGCAACACTATTTTCTCAAAATCTATGAAGGCAAATGGAAAAACAATGCTTTACTCAGACCGGATGCACTGGTGTATAATTTCGTTTTTCTCAAATTCTTGACAATTCTTGTTTTATGTCTTTTTTCGCTGCTCTGGTTTCTGCTCGTTGTTTTTTTTTTTTTTTTCATTAAATTAATTTATGTAGTTGTTTGCTAGTACCACAGAATACAGCTAGTACTGTGTGTATACAATCATAATTAAAAATAATTAATTTAATCATGATGTTTCTAGTTAGTTATGATAATTATTATATTTTTGTTGTTGTTCTTATGCTATACCAATGACAGTTCTTATCACCAAATGTAAACAAAACTACTCTATTTTAAAATGCACATCTGGTTGAATGGGGAACAACAACAACTCGAAAGGGTTAGTGAAAAGCTGCCAGACTAAAATCCCGGCTTCTCTTAACACAGACATGTTATCAGCAATGGCTTTTAATAATGCCGTTATCGCTTCATTTCCAAAAAGAAATCACGTAAAAAACAAAATATGTGACGTACATCATTTGATATCATGTTTTGTTATACATTTCTTTTGTTTTAGTTTTAGATATGTCGAAATATTGTAACTTACTTGACACTATTGTTCAGTTTCCGGCTCATTAGAATTGCATTTTGTTTCAATGGCTCTCTAACCACGATGCTGTTTTGAGCATCTCTAAAGTTGTGCTAGTAACTTAATACCAATCGCTTTCACTCTTGTAAATGATATTCAAAAATTCAAATGTAGTAGTTTGGAGAAAATAAGTGTGGTCATAAGCAACGTTATTTTTTTGTGAATACAAATAAGAAAAATAGCGTATTTTATCTTGAATTGAAGAAAACAAAGTGAAATGCTTGTGTACACAAGATAGTTGGAAAAGAAAATGCATTTAAGAAGTGCATGTGTCAGCTTAGAACAGCTAAGCCAGCTTATATATACAGCGGCAACCTGTTCGAAACTCTTCAACAAAAACAAACAAGAAGAAAATAAATTTTCTTATATATAAACAAATGAATGTATGTATATTGTTACATTTCATGTATGGTTCAACATTTTTTGTTTGGTTTTTAAAGCTGTGCAGATATTTTAGTCTTTCCATGTTTCAAGAGTATTGCTTGATTCCTTGTTCGTTAGCACATATGTATGTCCGTTACATTTACGCGTGTATTTATTTTTGTGTTCTAACTAAAAGAGAGCTTTGAGCTACGCTCTATAATAAATTTTTTCATTTTCTACCAGTGGCTTTCAAACCCTAAAATAGACGTGCTGTTAATTTTGTTAGATTGAAGAAAGAATTCTGGTTAAAAGTGAAAAGTGTTTTTGTGCTAATAAAAATATGAAAAAAGCTTAGCTTAAGGCGTAAGGTGTTTCAAAAAGTTATATTAATTGGAAAAATAAAGTAAAATACACACATATTTGTGCTAAGAGTTCATAAAGTGCATGTCATGCTTGGAAAATTTCAGTTCAACGAAAGTTAAAGGAATTTTAATTTCCATACAGCAATTGCGTACCTATATATAGTGAAAATTGTTATTAAACAAACAAGTGAATCCGTATAGTGAATATTATTATTAAACAAGTAATTGGGCTCATAAATATATAGTAAAAATAATTCAAAGTAAATTAAGGTTATGATTTCTCTGTTATACTTATTCAAGTTGTTAATGCAACAACGCATTCATACTGGTCGCTTCCATATAGACACATACTTATGTACATATGTATATTTTTCTATAAATGATTCGATATATTATAAAGAGTAATTAACAACACCTTCAATTTCTTTGAATTGTTTTATTAACGAAAGCAACTTTCTTTATTATGTGGTATGAGGTTTTGCGTATGAAGGAAAATTAAATGTCAAGCCTTCTCTAGCTTCAAAGAACGTGTACGATAACGTAATAGTGTCTACATTTTCTAACTTTGGATCCCTAACATATTCGGGATCTATGTAAAAGAAAACCGGCATGTCCACCTAGGAATAAAAATTCGGAAAGAAATAAAGGTAAGTTTTTTTTTAAATTTATGTGTTATACATGTATGTACCTCTTCGTGTGGATTGAGCTGCTGCTCCTCAAAACAAAAGCACTGTATTTTATTAAAGTAGGCTCCCGCCTCAAATGGTATAACATTATATGTACTAATACCTATTACTGGCGAGTCTGTAGGATTTTTTGCCGTGTAGAAAGCCAAAGCTGTTTCTCCGGGCGCTACTTTAATTTCATATTGTTGAGGTTTAAAATTCCAACGCATAGACGCTGCAGTATCCGCATTAAATCTTATACGTAATATGCGATCTGGAATTTTTTCCATAGTTTCTACCTTATTGGCGTCATGCCCTTGATTTGTGGTGCCACCATAACTATATGCCTTGAAAAGAAAAATAATGTGATTTTCGAATCATTTTGAAAAATAATTATTCACCTGACAAAACATGCGATAAAGTGGTACAGCGGCGTAACTTAAGCCAACTACCAATACTCCACCGGCTGTAACATAATATAAAGTTGACTTTAGGTTCTTCTTCTGGTCCGGTCCTGCAGCTGGATTTCCTCTAGGTATTTGTGTGGCGTAAAGCCTTGGTTTTAATAAAGATTTTATAGTCTTAGAACTCTGTCTACTTAAGTGTCTATAAAATTGCAACATTTTTAATAGGTTTTATTAAAAAATGTTTTAAATATTTTTAAAAGTTCATGGCGTTTTATAACTTAGTAAGACTGCAAGGAAAATTGTTTACATTTGAACAGCTGTGTTACATTTTTGAGGTTAAAACAGCTGTACACAAAACAGATATGTTTTTTTCTTCTACGCAATGGCTCTCTAACTGGAGATGTTTTAAGAGGAGAATTTAATATGAAAGAGTGTTGCCAGGAAACGATTGAAGGCGTAAACAAACAGTATTATGTATTGTGTACAAATTTTCAAGTAGTTCTGTATAAACAATTCAGTAAATTTATAGTTAATGAATTTTACAAAAAATAGCTAAAAATGAGAAATCGAGGTTTTATAAAAGAATTTTAGATAATTTAAAATTGCATCTTGAAAATAAGAAATAATTATAGTTGTATGTAAAGCATGTTATTCCAGTGGAAAGAAAAATAAATAGATTGAAATTAATTAAAATTTGGGCTAGAAATGTTCACGTATGGATACACAAGAAATAAAATCCATTCGAAATATATGTTTTATATGTTTTTATATTTTTCTAAACTAAATTTAAAATATATTTTATTTATTATGAATGCTGGTGCTCCCGTACTATGATGTACTTGCGTCTATTGTTGAGAATTTTTTTTCTCTTTCTCATTTTACCGAACTTTTGCAAAACAGTACGGTAGAATATGCAGAGAATCACTATAATGACAGATTATGGAGAACGATACAAATGTAGCAGTGAGAAATCAATGTTATAATATGAATATTCCATGAAAAGTTACACTGAAAAAAATAAGTTTGAAAAAAAAATTTGTTTCATTATTCTTCCTATATGGACCAAATTAATAATATACTGTTCAAAATTGAAAATCGCAAAAATATTTCACACTATACCCAAATGTACATCGATTTAATGGCGAATATTTTGCTTATTTTATCTCTTTAAAAAGTGAAAGGATACCTCAATGCCTATGGATTTTAGTTAGCAATAAAAACAAAACAACAAAACAAAAAACAAAAATAATAACATAATTATACAGAAAACATAACAATTTTATGGTTGATAGTTATTCAAATAAGATATGGATGACAACAGCGATGACTTTGACAGTTTCTTTAACATAAAGAAAACTTCATCGTCCGCTCAACAAAAATCAGCATCTAAAACTCTGAATCCAATGGAAGACCTTTTCGGCTTAGAGGAGAAACATGATGACCGAACTTTAGCTGGGAGGAAAACTTTCTCAGCTGGCATCCAGCCTAAAACAGCTAAAGAAATCGAAGACGATGATGATTTAGGATTTGACCCTAGAAAACCCAAGGCCACCAAAAAGTCACAAAATTTACTTGACGACTTGCTGGTGCCGCTAGAAACAAAGAGACCACAGACTGCGTCAGCTTCAAGTACAAAACTTCCCATATCAAGACAATCCACAGATACCACAACCGAAAACTCAAATATTTTTCATGCTCAAACTGCTAGATCAAAAACTTCTCAAGGTCGTAGAATCTCGAATTTGTCTAGTGCAAAAAATCCAGATCCTCTAGGTTTATTTACAATAGATAAGGACAGCTCCAAGCCCCCTTCACGTTTAGCTTCACCAAGGGCCCAAAAACGAGGCAAGACAGCTGATTGGTTGGGTTTGTCAAAGGAGGCAGAAAATGAAATTCCTAAAACTGAAGCCATTGTAGAGACTACGAAAACAACGATTGCCCACAAAACTTCTTCTCAAGACAAAGAAGAACTGTCAAAACCAATGGATAATGAGTACACTGCAGGAAATGAAGCTGATGAGATGCATCACGAGCCAACAGAGAAAGCCCAAGAAGGGATATCCGCAGTTGATGAAACCTTGAAGAAAGATGCCACAAGTCAACAGTTCGTGCTTATGAATACTTTAAATATGGAAACCCAACATAATCTTTCCACGCTAAAATACCAAGAGCAGCAACTTATAATGGCCACACAAATGAAACAGCAGGAGCGGGTCTTAATGGATATGCAGCGTAAACAGGATGCGCTGCTGCAGCAACAGGAACAACAATTTCAAAAACTTTTTCAACAACAAATGCAAAGACACCAGCAATTAGAAGAGCTCATTAAGCAGCAGCAACATAGAATTAATAATCATCTGCAACTTATGATGACACAGCCGCCTGTTACTCACTTTTCCTATGGCCTAAGAAATGAGAGTGATTTTCCTCTCAAGACAGACAATATTGACGAAAATGAGGAAGCAGTAACATCTTTGAAAGACTTGGCCAGGGAAAAGCAAATTGCTTTAGAAGTGATACAATACGAGTCGGATAACAAGCGTTTGGAGTTGGAAAATCTGCGCCTAGAAGAACTGATTTCCAATACCAAAAGCAATTACGAAAAGGAAATAGATCTCCTGGAAAAGTCTTACAAGTAAGCTTGGCTGAAATGGCACCCTTTTTTCATTACTGGTTTTATATACTACATTTTTTACAGAAAACAAATTGAAGTTCTTGAACGGCAACTTTCCAGTGTGGAGAAACGTCTTAAAACCGAACTCGAGGAATTGCAACTGCATTTCCAAAATAAAGTTGCAGCTCTCGAACAAGAAAAAAGTGATATGAAAAAGTCATACACAGAAGAATTGTTCAATCTTAAACAGGACCACGAAGATGACCTACGCAAAATGCGTAAGCACCAAGAAGGAGACTTGGAAATGTTGAAGGAAGAGCATCGCCGCATAATGGATAATATAAGACAAGCGAAAATGCTGGAATTCGCTGCTGTACAAGAAAATGGCTCCTACTTGGACTGTCTAAAAGTGGCCTCTACTAATCTTGAGGGCTTAACAGGAGACCTAAAGGAGCTGAAGGAAAATATGCACAACAAAATTGAAACCATGCATCTGGAAAGAGAGAAACAGCTGGAACTGCGGGAGAAACGGTTACAGGATGCAGAGAGAAGACTACTAATTACCGAAGAGTCTAACGAACTGGAAAAGCAAAGACTCATGGAACTGGTTAGCAGTTTGGAATTGCAAATGTCTAAAATGTCCAAGGAGTCGGCGGAAGAAAATTGGCAACTAAGACAAAAACTGGCCAGTCTTGATGCTGAAAAATTGGCCTTCACAAAAGAAAAAGAATTTGCTCGTGAGCAAATCCAAAAAGATGAAGAAAGAATAAAAGACCTAAAAGAACAGCAGCTAATGGAGACACAAAAATTGCACATTCAACTGCAAGAGGAAAGAGCTCAACTACAGGTAGAAATCACTAAACTTGAATTGGAAAAACGTTTACAAAACAATAGCGATTTGCATAAAGAACGTTTAGAAGCAGAGACTGCCATACAGGTAGCCCAAGATGCCGCACGCAAAGCAGACTTGGAAAGAGAACGTTTATATAAAATGCAACGTCAGCTGGAACAACAAAAACGGGAGTTACACAATAAAGAACACGAACTCACAGCCCGGGAAGAGGAATTGCAGCAAGAACTGCTATCCTACCGCATGGCTGATCGAGCTGCCCAAGAAGCTCAGCAAAAAGCCAAAATTGCTGAACAGTTCTATCAAAATAAATTGCTCTTGCTGCAGCAGCGATCTAATGAAATTGTCGAAAAGGAAACTAATTTGTCGCAAGAACGTCTGCTGCTGGCTCAGGATCGTTTAGCTGTTCGTGCTCTGCAAACCAAACTAGCCGAACAACCTGCATGTCCTCTATGCCAACTCTCGCAAAAGAATCAAGAAATAACACACACTTTAAATACTTTGCCCCCAAATAATGCCTCGACGATGGCCCGCGAATTCGCCAGTTCTGCCGCCCACTATAATTATGCGCAACAAACAAATTTTGTGGAACGTCTATTAGATGCCAATATTGCAGATTCCCTAAAGAAAATGCATTCAAATTCCAATTTGGTTTTTGACTGGCAAAACCTGCTCGATGATGATCACAAAAAAATGGTGCAGAATGATGAAAATGAACTGAACAAAAGCAGTCAAGTACCCAAGACCGATTTGTAGTGTTTCGAGGATTTTCAACTCTATTCTTTTCATATATACAAATAAATTAAACGATTTTTTTTTAAATCAAGTTGTGATTTCTTTTGTTTTTTTTTTTTTTTTTTTTGAAGAATTGACTTTTTTGAGGGTTTTTCTAAAACGTACATAAATTTTGTTTCTCATATTTTGTTATTGCTTTGAATGTGTAAATGCAAGAATGAAATTTGATTCGATACCATGGTAGACTTACAAGCCCAGCTGACTTCTACTTTTAGCCTGAAGAACTTTCAAAATACACAATGCAAAGGCGAAAAAATGGGTGGCAGAATTTAAAGATCTCCACGAGCAAATTAGATTTTGATTTTTGTTACTTTTGGTATTTGTTGTTGTAGAGGTCAGGTAACTACATACATACATATGTATGTATATATCTTGTGCAAATTTCAAGTTTCTATCACTTACGGCTCAACAGCTATTGCTGGTTTTTAAATTAAGGGGTGCCCCCAGGTATTGGGCACCATTTTAGATTCTTGTAGAGGTCATATTCTGTGCAAATTTCATCTTTCTATCACTTACGATTCAAAAGTTACAGCTAATTTTCAGTTTATTGTATGGGGTCACCCGTTACTTTTTAATTTTTTGTTGCTTTTGGTAGATACCTCAGGCTGTAGAGTCTATGGGTTTTATTCATAATAAATATTTTACGTTTATTAAACTCTTATTTGACAGATTTTCCATGCAAATATGTATGTCAAATAAGAGTCTTATAAGCCTGAAATAATTTTTATGAATTAGGGGGTATCTAATTGCACATCCTGCTCAAATTTCAGGTCTCTTTCTCTTATGGTTCGAAAGCTACAGACAATTTTCACAGTCTCTTGAATGGGAGCACTCTTTAGTTTTCAACTTTTTGTTGTTTTTAATATTTTTTGTTGTAAAGGCCGAATGACTGCATGTCCTGCGAAAATTTTAAGGCTTCGCCATTTCGAATAATGAGCGCTGCAACGGATGGATGGACAGACGGACGGACGGACAGCGAAGTCTCAGTACGGTGCATTATTTCTTTAACTTTTCTTTTTATTAAAAAAGTTTCCTTTGATCTTCACCTTAGTAAATTATTAAAACTCCTATTTTAAAGGCTCCTCAGTGGCCACTGTTGCTGCCTCTGGCTTCTGAGTGCAGTGCACGAAGCACTCTCTCTCTCTCTCTCTCTCTCTCTCTCTCTAAAGCCATGTAAAATTAATAAATTTATTTAAGTTGCTGTTAAGCAAATGACTTTCAAAAGAATCAAAGTAAATAAATATTTAAACTCCCGCATTGGTTGGTTTACATATCCACTTCCCCCAACCGACAAACGACAGGCGGCAAGAAGAGAAATCTTGAACAAACTCTCGATATCAGTAACAGAAGCCGACTACGATACCGTTGCCACTCTCTAATTTTAACACAACTACAAAATCTTGAACACTGTTCAAATAAAAACAGAAACTGTTTACACTGACAACAGGCAGGAAAAACTGTAATAAGACGGCTTCTAAAGAAGATGAAAACAGAAAAGAAACAAATCAAAAACACGGCAAAGTATTAAAATTACGAAAACTTAAGACAACAAAAAAGCAAACTGAAATAAAAACTAAATAAAAATTGTCGCATTTCTTTGAATTAACTTTGTAATTATTTGTTTTTAGTTTAAATTTAAAACCTCATTTAGTTGTCGGTGTTTCTTAAAGTATTTGTGTAAATGCCGGGGGAAAGGGGAGTTAAAAAGTCTTTGTATTAAAATAACAAAAGGGTGACCTTAATAGTTTCAAAAGTGCACTGTACCCCAAACTCTTGAGATAAAATTTGTTTCACTACTTTTATTTTTGCCGCAAATTTTCCTTTTTACCCCCTGTCTGCGTCTATCAGAAATACGTTATTTTAATTAATTCCAATATATTTAACCCAGCCATCCATCCATCCATCATTCAAACCTAAGCCACCCAACTTCAAATTAATTTTTCAATATGTTTTATTTTCCTCTCTTGTGCCATGATTTTCTCATCAGTTGCTTCTATTATTATTTTGCAATTATCCTTGAATCAATATTCTTTTCTTCTAATAAAATTATTTTTTTGCCTCATCCATTATAGACTCTACTGCATTTAAGTTTAATCACTTTTTAAATATTGCACCAAAAGGAAGTTTCCAATCCAAACTACAAATTTTGTTTATCAATCATTTTTTTGTTTTTGTTTTTCTTAACAGAAAACTTTTGTTTGCTTTGGAAATTTTTCCCGCAGGACACGTTTGCTGACTTTGTAGTCCTTTAAACATTATGCGTAACAAAGTAATCCATCAAGTTTTCAATTTCACTTGTAATAAAATTTCTTTTATTAAACATTTTTAAAGAATATGCACAATATGCGTCCATATGTATTCTGATGCAATTAAACAGTCCTTTTGTGAACATAATCGTTCGCATAACGTTTGGAAACGCAACCCAACGTTAGCAAATAGAACTATTTTTACAAGAGCTGCCAAAAAGAGCGAAAAAAAAAATTATTTTCACCGTATGTTTAACATTGTATATCTCTCTGCCGTCACAAAAATTATGGCCAAATGTAAGAAATCTCGAAATTCATTCTCGTGGTTATGATAAGCCTGACAAAGAATTTTTTTGCGAAGCTTCCGACATTTTTGCCAATAACCATAGCCGGCACCTAATAAATAAATTCAGTCAAGTACGAGGCTGGCGGCTCGCACATTTAGGGTTCCGTATACATATATTGTATAAATTTCATCTCTCTGTCTCTTACAGCTTGAGAGTTATGTTTAATTGTTACTTTACATTGTATGGGGACACCTAGTAGTTTTCGACTTGTTGTTGTCAGGCATCTGGGAATACGTACACTGTGCGAATTTCGGCTCTCTATCTCTTACGTTTCGAGAGTTATAGCTAACTGTTACTTTACGTTGTAAAGGGACACCTGGTAGTTTTCGACTTGTTGTTGTTTTTAGCATTTGTTGTTGTGGAGCATATATGAATACATATATTATGCAAATTTCGAGAGTAACGGCTAATTGTTACTTTATGTTGTGTAGGGACACCTGGTAGTTTTCGACTTGTTGTTGTTTTTTAGCATTTGTTATTGTAGGGCATATGTGTGTACAGATATTGTGCACATTTCATCTCTCTGTCTCTGACAGTTTGGGTGTTATGGCTAATTTTTACTTTACGTTGTATAGGGACACCTGGTAGTTGTTGTTTTTAGCATTTGTTGTTGTAGGGCATATGTAAATCCATACACTGTGCGAATTTCGGCTCTCTATCTCTTACGTTTCGAGAGTTATGCAAATTTCAGCTTTCTATCTTTTACGGCTCGAGAGTTATAGCTAATTGCAACTTTTCGTTGTAAAGGGACACCTGGTAGTTTTCGACTTGTTGTTGTTTTTAGTATTTGTTGTTGTAGCGGCAAGCTGATCGATTGTTGTACCTTGCTGTGAAAATTTCAGCTCTCTAGCTCTTACCGTTTCGGAGAATGGACGCTGTGACGGACGGACGGACGGACGGACAATAATATGCTGTTTGCAATAATAATACAAAATAGTTGCAATTGTGAACCAACAACAACCAGCCCTACAATCCCAATAACACTTTTCTTTGATGTAAAGAATGAACAGATTTTGTAACATTATTCATCTTCTTTTCATGTCCATTATTCAAACTTTCTTCCTTTGCTTAAGTTTATTAACAACACTTTGCTACCAATCCCCCAAATATTTCTAAAGAATATTTTAATTAAATTTGTAATAATCCCTAGAAAATCTTTTATTTTTTCTTGATGATGGATTCAAGCCGAACAATTGACAAGGTGTCAAACGACAGTGATTTTGACAAGGGATTTTTAGTGAAAGAAAACAAAAAAAAAACAACAAAGAAAACCAACCAAATAAACGCAAAATATAAAAATCTTACGAGAAAACAAATGGTTTAAAACGAAAATGCTTCTTTATTCCATTCTCTAATCCCACACAGAGATCACATTTTTTCCCCATTTAGTTTTACAAATCTTATATTTTTTATTTAAGATTCAATTCATATGGGTTCTATATTGTTTTATTTTCGGCCACCATAACGGTGCATTTGTGTGTGCTTATCCTTTTGTATCCTTAAAACAATTTGCTTGCAGCACAAACACTCATTTGCTAGCAAACATTAGTTTTACACCTGTAGTGTTTTAATGTTGATTATTTAGGTTTTTTTTCGTATGTGTTTCTTTCGTACTCATCTCTGGTATTCCCCAAACTCATTCATTAAAATGTTGCCTTTTTTGGTATTGTGTATTTTTGTGTTTTTATTATATTTTCCTTGCGGGTTTTAGTTTGGTAGTTTCATAGTTTTTGAAATCTCTTAAATCTTACTTACTGGAGTTAAGTTTCTTAGGAAAAATTATAGCGGCACACAAAGATTTAAGAGTTTTCGAAAGATTTTAAATACAAATTGTCATCCAAGAAGACCAAAAGCAATAACAACATTGATGCAAACATAAAAATTGAGGAGCCACAGAACAAAATAGTTTAGGTCTTTTTAATTGTCTGCAGTCTAGCCGTCTACCTATGTGTATACCGCCAACATTTCGTTGATGCTACTCAACTCGTCAGGACATTCGAAAGGGTCTTTTTTGAAAACATTTTTGTAAAAACAGGTTTATCAAATAATTCGTATGCCATTCTTGTTAACAAATCAATTTCAAAGAGCCAGAAAAATTATAAAAATACGGTTTGTCAAACAGCTTGGAAACTTTTTCAATTTAATTCTTCAATTATATTAAATTATATTTTATCTAAACATTTTTTACATAAAGAATAAAATAAAAAAATAGTAAATGAAATGTAAAAATTTCTTCATCGAAAATAATTGCATACAAATTTTGTGGCATCGTATGTTTATGTATGTATATATTAAACTCATACCAATTTTGGTGCGTTGAATCAGATCTCATTTTTAATTACATTTTATCAAATTTTACATCACAAAAGCTCATTTAAATATTATGGGTCTTATTCATAATAAATATTTTAGGTTTATTAAACTCTTATTTGACAAATTTTCCACACAAATATGTCAAATAAGAGCCTTATAAGCCTGAAATAATTTTTATGAATCAGGGGGTATATTTTTAAATATTAAATAACGATTTTACAGAAAAGTTTTTTCTGCAACATTTTATTAGAAACTGTAAGGCATCTGAAATTTATTGTATTAAATGGCCACCAAGAATGGTCCTTCGCACCAGACTCCATCTTCAGTTACATACAATGTTATATATGTATATTACATGAAAAAATATATATTTTATTAAATTTAACTTTTTAGTCGGAATTGTTAATCATTTTATCGAGACTGAGTTCGATTTTACTTCCTCGAAGCTGGGAATTTTTTTTTTGATTTTTTTTTTAATTTATGCTACGAACTGCTTAGTGCCTTTATTACATAAAAAATTTTTTCGGAAACAAATTTTCTTCCAAAAAATTGCTTTTCTGAGAAATATTTTTAATGGAAACATTTTTCTGCCAATAGTATTTGTTTATATGTTTTTAGTGCTTTGAATCAGACTCCATCTCCATAATATGTATTATATTTTACATATATCAAAAATATTTTTTAAATATTTATTTTTTAGTTTTTAAAAACTAATTTTCGTTAAAAAATTGTTCGCGCAATAAGTTTGTTTAATAACTTTCTCAATAGCATTTTTTTAATTGTATCACAAGTATTTGTTGCAATATATACATATATATATATTTTTTAATCTATACTTTATATATTATTTTGTGTCATAGATTTTTTATATGTATATTAAATGCGTAATATTTTGGTACTTCCATTCATATCTCATTATTAACATTTGGGACCAAAAATATGCTTTGTCCCTACCTGGTCCCCTGTAGACCCAGACCTAGACTATTAGCAAATCTCGCTACGGCCGTAGGCTTCATGTTACCGAGGTCCTTGGGATCCAACAAGCTAGCGCCCAGGTACGTGGCTCTGCGTCTATAAGCAGCGGGACATTCGCAAAGGATGTGTTTCACCGATTGCTTCTCTTCATTACAGAGTCTGTAAAAATCATTGCTTACCAATTTCAATTTTTTGAGATGGTAATTTAGCAATAGTGCTCCGTAGCCCTGTTAAATATTTAATATTTTAATATTCCTTCTTCTTTAATATCCCTTCTTCACAGTACGATGGGATTTTACTACGCCGGGATTTATTTGAACTCAGGTCATTAGTAATTACATACTACATTTAAGCAGCAGGGCATTTTTTTACCACAAATATTTTTTAAAGTTGTTTTTTGCATCATCAAAATTTTTTCTGAAAAAATTATCTTAAATAATTTATTTTTTAAAAATATTTTTAGTGATTTAGAAATACTGCAGCCCTTATTCATAATAAATATTTTAGGTTTATGAATCTCTTATTTGACAAGTTTTCCATAAAAATTTGTCAAATAACAGCATTAAACCTGTTATAATGTTTATGAACAAGGGTGTAAAAATATACATTTTTATAAAAAATTTTATTTGAAATGTTTTTTGTTTGTAAAAAATGTTTTTTTCTAATATTTTTAGGAAATTTTTTGTTTCTCAAAAATATACAAATAGTTAAAAATATTGTTACTCCGAAAATCTTTTCACCTCAAAGATCTAGCAATCTAGCAATTTTCTTCAAAATGCATTCTAATTTTGGTCCTTCGAACCGATGTTTTTCAGCTTGTTGTGTAAAATACTTATGCCAAGCTTAAAAAGTTTATAGGAAATTTATATTATCATCGAAAATATATATTTTCGAATGCACCCTAATTTTGGTCCTTCGAACCATTATTTTTCAGCTGGTTGTGTGAAATATATATGACAAGCTTAAAAAGGTTATAGGAAAAATAGCTGAAAAAAATCTTTTTTTTGTTCTCATATTTACAAAAGCATTTACCGGCAATGGTAATGGACTTCCTTTTACAATAACCTTTATGTTCTTTATTACTAATAATATGACTAAATAAAAAAACTAAGCGTCTTCAATGGAAAATGAAACCCAAAAATCTTAGTCATTTTGCACAATTGCTTGTGCGGCCATGTTCACTGTCCTGCGGAAATCTAAAAGGATATTTTCTGTATATAGTTTTGTGCTCTTAATGACCTGTTTAACTTTCCCCTAGCTTATGCTAACATTTAGGGACTTTGATAATGCATTGTGCACAATTACAACATAAAGAGAGACATTAAAATTAATATTTCTTAATGCTTTTCTGTAAACGTTTTCTTCATTAGCTGCCTACTGAAACAACATATAAATTTTAATGTTACTTAACAACAAGTAAATGGTTAAATTAAGGAAACTAAATGGGAAATTTGTTTTAATCATGCTACAACTGATAAAGCCGCCTGGGCTCAAGCTCTTATAAACAAAACATTTTATTAAATTCGGTACCTCTGGCCCAAAAAAAAAAAATCCTTTTAGGATACACAGTCTACTCTAAACAGGGCTTAAGTTCAATTAAAACAAAACAAATTTTAGTTCTTGTTTTTTTGATTTTTGCAGACATATTGTTTACATAAGTAGTTCAGTGTTTTTTTCTTATTCGGTCACAGCTTTTGTTTTTCGATTTTACGTAAATGTATTATATTTAAAATGTCAGTTTATCTGTAAGTAATTTGCTTAAACAACTTGCTTTTGTTTGGCTTTAAGTCCTTTTTGTTTTCTCAACTTCTAACGAAGTACAAGTCATATCTTTGCTTGTACAACATTTCACTTTATATTGTTTTGCCCAATGAGTTTATTTCCGTTTCCTCAACTGTTTTTGTCATACAAGTAAAACTTTCTTTAACTTGCTTTATTATTATTTTTTCTATAAAATAAATCAACTTACAATAATTTTTGGTAGCTTTATTTAAAACAAAAACATCATACAAAGTTATGAATATTAAGTAAAAGTTGAGGGAAAAACGAATAAAGGGTTAAATGTAAGAAGGCAAATTTTCAACTAGTGCTAAACGAACATGTTTCATACTCCCTTTAGTTGAATAATGTTTGAAACAAAAAAAAACTAATTAAAAAAAATAGTATTTGAGCCAAGAATTTGGCTGAGTAAGATAATTTGGGAAATTCTTTGGTGAACAGGGTCTTCGAAAACCATATTTTAAAAATCATAATCATTGTGATTTTTGAGGGCATAATCGACATCATTCCAGAAGCATGCTTTGACTGTTGCACTGTGCAATATTTAATCAATATTATACTTAAATTTGCTGTGAATGTGGTTCCTTATGATTGATAATTCCCTAGGCTTTGGCTTCTTTTTGAAACAAATATTTATTGCCTCAAATGTAGGGAGCTGAAAACTGCAAGACAATTGAGGAGATTTAAATAAAACAACTTAATTTATAACCAAAGTTTTACCTGAACATCTATCTCATCTTCTCTTATTGTATGACAATTTTCTTTTTTTTAATTTAAGACACCGCCATGCGTGCATACATACAGACAGATATACATACATATTTATCAGAGCTGTAAAAACTGCACTCAACTCGAATTGAAATCAAAGTGCTGTCAAGCAACCAGATTTCATTTTAATTTTTGGTATTTTCGTTTCTGGTGTCAAATTTCGCTTGTTTTTGCGATGTTTTAAATATTTAAGGAGTGCATAAAAAGGAAAAAACAAATTGTTATAAATTGATAACTTTTTGCAATCGTTTTTATCGCCTGGATGTGATTGCTGATTTCAAATTGAACCCATCTTACGATTTTAAATGCAAGCAAATATTTAGGAATCATTAATAGGCTTTAGCAAAACAAGAAATAACAAATAGTTAAACAACCTCTCTCTTTTTTCCGTTAATTTGCTCTCTACTAGCTTCTCTTAACAAATACAATATTAGTTTCTCTTATGAGAAAAATTCTCAGCAAATAGTATGTTCTTTACAAATGAAATAAATCAAATTTGAGTACCTGAGGTAGTAAACAAAGCAAATATAAGAACATGTAAACAGTTTTCAAAACAAAACTAACCTTGTTTCTATAAATTAGTGGTATACTCGAGTATTTTGTATTAAATTAAATGTACACACATAGTAACTATAATATAATAATATCTAGTTGAAAAAAATAATTTGTTTTTTCAATTTTAGGTGCAAATAAATACAAATTGTAACCAAAAACAAACGAAATATTATTAATTTCTATGTATGCACATATGTATGTCGAAACGTTGATCCAAAATCAATTACATTAAATATTTAAGACACATTGGGATTAACAGCTACATTTTGTTTGCTTTGTTCGGATCAAATACAAATACCTTGGACGTATAAAGAGAATAACATTTGCTTTCTTTGAATTTGCTCTTCTGTTCGTCATTTTTAGTTAAACTTAAACTGAGTATATTTGTATTTGAATTTAAGTACACTTGATGCTAATCCCTAATCATTAACTCAAAATCAGGTAATTGCAATGAAACCCACAACTAGGCCACTCAACTAACACAACTAACAATTAAAAGAAATTTAAGCAAATACAGTATGATGATGAGCATATGTTATATTAAGAACCTAATAAAATCAATAGGCAATACTTTTTTAAAAAAGAACTAGTAAGATAACCTAAGGCAGCCCATAAGAATTTCTTATTGTATAAAATTTAAAAGGAAACCTTACAGTGTCAATACATTTTTTCTATGGACTTTTTTTTCCTCTTTTTTCGTACCGAAAATAACGGCAACTAAGTAAAAAGATTTTAGTATTTTACAGCTCTGGTACATACATATGTATGTATGTACGTTGTCATACTACTGGCATACTCAAGGCAGGTGGTTTTTTTTTTCAAACAACACTCATGTACTCAGAGGTAAAACTATTGCATAACATTGATAACACTTTTGCATTTGTTTAATATTTTTGCCGGCACACAGGAGTACTGAGTATGAGGTCCTTAATTTTTCGTACTTTTGTTGTTAACAATTTTTATCGTTAACACTCTTCGCTTTACCTCCACATCTTTCAAAGCATTCATTCCCTTATTTTAAGTTGTCGGAGTTACACAGACCAAGTTTAGGCTGCTGTGCATGTCGTATTTACGCAATCTTTGTTTCATATTCTATATAAATATTTTTTCTTATTCTCTGTTGTTAAAAAAAAAAAAAAAAAACAAAAAGTAAACGAAATATTTTTAAATAAAAATTTGTGCCAGACATTATTTAACATGTGTAAAAACTTATGATTTCAACTTAAAATGTAAAGCGCTTTAGTGTTTTTTTTTTGCTGAGGGGTTGGTGGGTGGAGGGGTCTACATGAAAAAGCAATTTTTTGGTTGAGGTGCTCATGTAGAAGAAAAATTTTATGAATATTTTAAGCCTGCTACTTGTACACTTCATATTTTGAAGTTAAATATTACTTTAGTTTTATGTTTAAGTGTTGAAATTTCACACATAAATCATGAGCTTTTAACGCATACATACATACATACATATATTTCATCTCTGGCTCGTTTCCTTGTCATCTTTTCTTCGGTTAAGTTTTAGGCGTTTGTTGTCTTTTTAAGGAAGAAGGATAAAAAAAATTTAATATTTAGACAGTTTTTAGCTTGTACTCCAAAAAAAAAAAAAAAAAAAAAAACAAAAAAAAAAAGTATTGCTAAGCTGTACAAGTTGAATTTGCTTTAAATAGATAAAAAAATAAATGTAATTGAATTGCTGTAAAATAATGGCTGAGAGTCAAGCAAGTGAATACACAACGCGTCAGCTTATGTTTTAAAAGCGCTGCCAATGTCTGACGCAATGGTGGGTGCTGGAAGGGAGGAGGGCCACCGTTTCATCTACTTTTTGGTTTTGACTTTTAGTCGTAAGGAAAATGAAGTTATATTTAAAGCTTATGTACACATAGCAAAAAAAAAAAAAAACTAGGTAAAAACGTGGAAAACAAAGCTGATTTCATGTTTTTTTGAGGGTGATTTTGCACCATATCACTATCATTTTAATTCAACCTGATTTTGTATTCAAGAATTAAAATGAATTCATTCATTCTGACAAGAAGTGCGGCGGCTTCGAAACAGCTAGTTGTCCACCTAGCTAAATGTCGTTGATGCTTTTTTTATCTTGTTTAACTATTATCAAACACAAAAATACTACAGAACGAACTTAGGCCTGATAAACATAATGCATAATGATAGTGATTTTGAAACTTTAATTTAATACAAAATTCCCTTGACTTTTAGGACTTTCAGAAAAAATTTAAGGTTAGAGTCCTGCCTGCTAGAACCACACATATCGAAATCTATCAAAAATTATGGCCTTTGACCTCCGTAAAGTGTTGCACTGTTTGTGATATGTGTTGTCACATCGTATAATTTGTTTATCGGTTTGTTTTATTTTATTTTGAAAATACACACTGTGTTTTTATGCTTTAAATTAGTTTCAATTAAATTTTTAAGCTATTTAAAACAAAATAAACCTAAAACTTCCATGCCTGGCTTAATTGAAATTTCCAATTTTGACATTAGACATTAGAGTTATATGCCTGTTCACAAGTAAAACTCGAGCTGTTTGAAACGATAAGCAAGGCAGCCTCTAAATTGAACAAATATTTGATTGACAACTGTACCACACAAATTTTTAGCACATTTTATGTCTTTAATTTCCTAATGTTTTAAACTCCATACAAAATTTATGGTTTTATTAACATTTTCCTCACCCCATACATATTTAAGCTCACAAAAGAAAAAAATGAAAGATGTAATTCATTTTTGTGTCTAAAACTTTTTAGCAAGTGACAGTGATTGATGAATTTTTATTTTGTTCTTTTCACTGAGTGATTGAATAAATGATAATTTAGCCTTTCGTCAAAGCAATTGTCGCTTCAATTTTATTGTTTATCATCATCGCTCAGCCGAACTGCGGGTTACACTTACAATTTAGTGTGTGTATCTCTAAAGAACAAAACAAAAAAAAAAACAAAAAAATTAAAAAAACATAAATCTGTTTTTGGCAAATTTAAGCTTTAATCTCCCTCTCTTACTTTTGGTTCAATTTAAAAAATAGGCACAGTGTAATAAAATCGCTTAAAAGTTTGATATGTTAAATTTAGTTTTGTACTTCAATTTTGTTGCTGCTCATTTCTTTTAATGCTACAAATTAAAAGCCTTGTAAAACTTTTTTCATTATTTGCTTAAGTGTTTTTTAGGTGTCGAAAAAAAAGAAAATCGTAAGCGTTAAATTTGATTAATGTTTAGTTGAACAGCTGACAGGTTTTTAAGTTGTCAGTTTTGTGTTTTTAAGATTGAATTTGATAGGAAATGCTTGCGTAATGGGCGGTTGTTTATTAAGGTTTTGTAAAGGGCCGTTTTGTCAATTGAGTGGAAAATTACTTTGTTATTGTTCTCCATTAGAATAAGAAATTTTTATAGTCTTGAAATTTTGCAACACCGCTATAAACAAATAACATTTAATTTCATTTGCTATATTCCTTTAAAAAATATAGACTTGACTGGCATCCTGCTGCAAGTGCAGCAGTTTTGCTTTTAAAACGTTGTTGTTGTACTTCTCAAGCCTTGTAATAGCTAAATGCTTAGCTCGGCCATATTTGTTGGCAGCTTGAAAAAGCAAGTCTTATTGCTTGCTATATTCAACTGGGTCGAATCTTAAATACTCTTTACAATAGTCTCGTTCATGTGTGTGTACTCGTATGGAATGTTTTACCGTTTGTTGCTAAAACTATGATGTTATAACACCACTAACACAACGGAACCTTCCAGGACCCAAGTGAGCTGGTCTCATGACGGGCAGCCCGTGAAACTCATTGAAATTGTTAAATTTGTTCATAGCTCGTTTTGTTTGCTAAACTTTTATAAATAATTGTCAGGGTACGAAGCGAATTTGGGTGCGAATGAGCGACTGGTGGTCGTGAAACAGCCGTGGTATGTACCCCAGCCAGTTAGTCTTCAACTTAACTTTTCTTGTCCTCTTCAAAAATTTTGATCACTACAATTTTATCACAAAAAATATTTCCCACTGTTGAGGAAATAAAAATCGAGCTAGAAAGCCCGATAAATTTATTAGCAGTTATTTATTTATTTATTGAACGTTATTTATTTATTTATTACAAAGATAAATTTATAAAATACAATTTTAGAAACAGTGTGGGCTACTTGATCATTATACTATATTAACAATTATAATTTAATAACTTTTAAAAAAAGGAAACACTTTTTATGATATTTCGATAATTTAATTTATACAATAAATAGTAAAATGCCATGCATAAAAATCTGATGAAGATACCCTATAAAGATACCATCATAAACATATTTCCCTTCGATTTCTTCTGACGATTGGTACAGCGTGTATCTAAGGTTGTCGAGTCTAATCGATACTCTTTGGTTAAAACATGCCTCGAATATATGTCAATATTTGCTTATATTTTTCAAAATAACTCAAATACAAACCCTTAAATATGTATACTTAATATATGAAAAGGCGAGTTGTACCACTTTCAAAAATAGCCGCCTTTTAAATTTACCCTTAAGCAGACTTTTGTTTCAAATAATATCTAAAATACTTTATTGCTATATCTGGAAGTACTTAGTTTACCTCTTTAAACAATATTACTTAGTTTTCTCTTTAGTCGACTTAACCTACTCTTCCCAATCAGCATAGTAGATTTACCTAAATAATTGTAGCACAGTTTTTATGCCATTTAAGCTGCTGTTAACAAGTTCTTTTTCTTCATAATGAAATCTGAGTTTAAAATCCAATGTTAGCAAAACTCTTCGGTTGGCAATTTCTTTGGCTTTTTTTTTTTTGTCATTAAACTATATAAATTTCATTAACATTTAAAATGGGCAATGTCAACTGCGAAGTGCTGACTGAAGGCGTTTTGTAATTCTTAAACTAAGAAGAAGAACAAAAAAAAAAAAAAAATTATATAAAAGTTGAATTAGCAGTGGTATTTTTACAATAGTTGGTTGCTAAATGACACACGAAACACAAGCAATGGAAAAAACTGTGGTTTTCTACTTGATATTATGTAAGTTTAAAGACTTTTTATTTGTTCCAAGACAAATGTTAATTAAATTTCACTATTTTTAGCTTCTTGTGCAATTTCCTTAACCAGGACCGCACCCATTGGAGGAGCCGATCTTGGGGAAATCGACTATAATACGCTGATGAGCAACTTTAAGGATTTCTTTATGTATCTGCCTGTCATGTTCAGCACCTTTAGAGATAGCATGTCAGGGTTTCCCAAATTGGCTGAGAGTTTGAAAATTTTGACCTCACCTTATTACGAGAGCCCGTATAATGATGATGAGGACTGCAAATGTAAAAGCACAACAACACAAAATATCAATGAAATTGATAAATCCTCAAATCGTTAACGTGTTGATAAGCATTTTGCCATATTGATGGTGTGATAACTGTGTTTGTGTGTGTTTGTGTGTGTGTGTGTGTGTGTGCCTATAATAATAATTATATAATATAAATATTCATTTATATAATATAAATATTCATTAGGATCTTTTATTTATATTGTAAATATTTAGTGTAAGCGTTTTATTAAAGAGAAAAAAAAAACAGAATTTAATAACAAGATTATCTGCAAGCTTAATAATATACGTCATAAAAATTAAGTTCTCCTTTCATTAGATCAATGAAGAAATTTCTATATTTAATGAATCGTTTTATTTAGTTAATGATTTGTTGTCATTAAACTAATGAAATACTTCGTTAGCTTAATGACTAAAATTCATATATTCAATGAAACAATCATTAATATAAATTTAATAAATAAGAATTTCTTGATTCAATAAACCCGAACTTTGGTTGAAAAACCATGAATTTTTTCATTAAATTAATGTCGGAATTCTTGGGATTTATGAATAAAATTCTTTTAGCGTACTACCATTCTTTTGACGCTGTTTGGGATTGATTCGAGTACGGTAGGATTGATTTTTTTTTGATTGTGATTCGATGTTTCTGACGCCTATTTAATACCAAATTTGTATCTGAAATATTCCGCTCTACTTCCTTAATTTAATAATAATTTATAAATTATTTTGTCTCGTTGCCGATTTGAGCCTGGAACCTAAACTGAACCTGAAACTGCCAGTCCAACCACTCTACCAATTCAGCCATCGTAGAAATTAAAAAATTTAAACAAAATTCAATACTTATACAAACACACACAAGTGCTGGTTATAAATACACATACAGAATTTCGTACTCACTTTAAGTCATAACAGTATTGATTATCTTTACTAATCCCTATTCGGCTAATTTTAAGTACACTAAGTACACGTCATGCGTCCTTAAATTTTCCAGACTGCTTCAAGTAGAAAAAACTTTAATTTAGAATGAGCTTTTTATACCCTTCACAAAATAAGTTTGTGATTCCGTGTGTAAAGCATTGAAATAACCATCTAAGACCCCCTAAAGTATATATATTCTGGATCAGAATCAATAGAGATTACGATTAAGCGATGTCCGTCTGTCCGTCTGTAGTCGTTGAAATACCGTTTCTGAGAAAACGGTTTGAGATAGAAACCTCATTCATTCGCTAAAATGTGTTAAGTCCCGGTAGTGGGTCTGCTATTGAAATTCAGTAAGATCGGTCCACGGATAGCCGAGATATATCCAAAAAACAGGGATTTAAAGGGCATTTTTGGCCATTTTTTGGTCAGATTTTTGAAAAAAAAAATTTTTCCTAAAAAGTTAGCCATATCATTTTTAATGCCCATTAGATCCCAAAAAATCGAAGAATTTTTGAAATCGGCCCATATATACCCGAGATATAACGTCTCCCGATTTTTCAAGAAATCGGGCTTTTTAAGCCAAATAAAACAAGTGTTGGCACTAAAAATCAATCAGAATGGTACATATATCATTGTGAAGGGTTTTTAAGTTTCGGCCCAGCCGAATATAGCACTCTTACTTGTTCTTTGTGTGTTTTATTGTCTTTTTTAAACATGTTGATCACTACAATATTGCCACAAAATTTTTTTTTTCTGAATTCTGAGGCAGTGAAATCGAACTAAAATCCTGATGCAGTAATTAACAATTGTAGATATTAATCTATTAATTTTCATTTTGCTTTCTGACTTTATTGGCATAATAAATTAACAGGCAGCAAAGTTGTTTTAATAACAAAAACTTTTATTTTCAGTTGAATACAAAATCACGTTTGACAAATGTTGAAATGATCTTGTTCTCTTTCGGTGTGTGTATAATTTTATTTCCATTTATGTTAATCTCGTTTGTAATCCTTGCAAAAAAATCTTGGTAAAGTAGTTCACCATTGCACAAAATAAAAAAATAAATCGCAAAATGCCTAATTATTTGTTTAAAATAGAATATGGTAAAATTTTTATTTTCGCTGCTCGTTGTCCACATACCAACCAACAAACATCATGTCGTTTATCTTAACAAATTCATCTCCCAAATCGTGCTTTTGAACACAAAACTTAAGCTTTCAATTTTGTTCGTAACTGGTAGTTTAAGTGTTGTCTCCTTAAGTTTATTTTAACAGTCGTTGTTTCTGTGGATTTCTTTTCTTTTTTTTGTATTTATTTTTCTGTTCAATTTCGAGATAAGCGAGTTGTTTTTTTTTTTAAGTAAAAATGTCTCTTGTAGTCTTTAGTTGTCGCTGTCGCTGTCGTTGTCGTAGTTTTTGTTTTTCTTGTAGTTTTCGTTTTTATTTCAACTCCCACTGAGTTGCTTTCCAAAAGATTAAGGCTAAGTTTCATCCATCCACTTTACATTGTCAGGATTTTCAAATTCAAGTATTTAGTTTTGAAAATCGAGTGGAGTTTAGTTTATTATGATGTGTCTTTTGCATTTGATCTTGGTCTTTTTTTTTTGTTAATTTTGGTACTTGATTACGTTTAAAACCGTGTGTATGACTGCTGTGAGTCTTATATGATTTAGGTTTGTTTTTCTGGAAATCGTTTCGTGTCATTTATCAATTTATTTTGATCTCTGGCACCTTTAAAAATACCTGCAATTTTTTGTTTTTATTTTATTTTTTGAGAGAACTTGTTTGCCCTCGATGCAACAACATATTGATTTGCAAAATAGTTAAGCGTAAACATGAAAAGAAGCTACAACATTTTCTTTTAGAGATGTGTAAAGAAATACAGGAGGCCAGGTATGTGAGGATTAATAGTACTTGAACAGTTCGATACCTTTAGACGCTTTTTACAGTGTTTTGAGTCCATATAGTGATGGGTCAAAAATTAAGGGAAATGTGGTGAAGATTTAAAGATTTAAATTCATTTGGAAAAATTTAAGGTTTTGAAAAAAGATCGCACATACGCGGCATATGCGGCAAATATTTATTTTTAAAATTTTCTGTATAATCGCAACATAAAATCAGATACATGTCTAGGTTCAATGCACATTATTTGTATAAATCGGGTTGCTGACACGTCTATCGCCCATCTCTGTCCATACTTTGTTTCCTTTAAGCAACTGCATGCAAAATCGTATAAGTACGTTGATCTCTTCCCCCCATACATCTCTAAAATACTGTAAACAAAAAATACATTTTTGTTAAAAATCGGGCAACTGACACGTCTACCGCTCATTTTTGCGCAATTTCACGTTTTTAGTATTTTCCCCATCACAAAAGCTGCTATAACTCTGTTGAAGCCTTAACGCCTTTACACGTTTTTGTAAAAACGTGTTTATTTTCCATAAATGGAAAATATGTATATAATTTCTTATATTATATTTTCCACATAACTCTACAAACATTAGTATACTGACTTTTCTTTTTTCGATAAGTGGTTGATTTGTACTCATTACGTGTTACGGCGCCATCTGGCGAGTGTTTGGTGCACTATTTGTATTTTTTTCATTATTCTCTATTTTTTATTGAAGATTTTTGTATTATCTCGTATAGTTTGAGGTTTTGTCTTAACATTGTCAGCACATAATTGATAAAATTTTGCTTAACGTCCACAGCTGCAATAATTTTTGTGGAAACTTACGTCAATTTCTGCCTGAAACAAAAGAACAAATTTGAACATAATTTCCTATAGAGGCTGATGCATGTCTAAGCAAAATTTGTCAGTTGTAGACACTAAAGCCCTGTCGCACGATATCATTCGTGGTCTTATGCAAACGAACGGTGTCGAATGACATCGAAAATTGAGAATTTATACCCTTTTTGAAACTATTTTTTTAATTTGTGCCGAAAAATGGTTGCTCATTTTTCATGGACCTTTTAATAACACTATATAAAAATGTTCAGCAATTGTTTTAATATTTTTCCCTTACACTGTACAAGATTTTTGTTACTTCCTCGCAATTGCTGCTTAAAACCGGTATACAGTTAGTCATGGCCTGGTTTCGAAGCGTATGTACTTTTCGAAACATTTTCTCTTCTTCCGAAAAAACAAAAAAAAAACATTCTTTTTTAAATTCTGTTTTTAGAAAGTACTGGTCAAAAATTATCTCTTTAAAAGTTTAAAATATAAAATACACTCTGGTACTTTTCAGAGACACACGTTGGTATTCAGTAAGAAAAAAAAATTAATGTGTTTTAATTGATTAAGTACCAAGAAAGTTTTTTATGCAAAATTGCTGATGAGTGTCGTGCTGGACGTGGGCCGAGGGCAGGCAATAAGTCTTCAACTTTTCTTATCTTCCTTAAAAAATGTTGATCGCTACAATTTAATCACAAAAAAATCTATCCCAATTCTGAGGCAGAAAAATCTGACTCAAGCCCGATAAAATAATTAACAATTCTAAATCATAGAGTTCGACTATAAAGTTAAGTTAACGCTTCCTTGATGTTAATAAAAGACATTAAGAGTTTTAAAATTATTTGGTTTTTTATTTATTAATAATACTTTAATGAAACTTGCTTGCAATTGGTTGTTGTTATTACATCTCATTTCTTGCACTTTTTTTTAGTGAATTAAATATTTCCTTCATTTAATTTATTATAAATTTTTATTTGATTTTGTCACTTTTAAACAACTGTATTTAAAAGTACCTTCTTTTTGTTCGTTTTGTTTTAACCACTTTTTTTCATTTATTCATTTATTTATTATTTAAATTATTTATATTTATTGTATTTTATTATTGCTATTTTTTTTTTGTATTTTATTTTTTCTTTTGCTCACAATAGAAATGGTGTAAAAATGCGTGTGTTTTCTTTTTTGTTGTAATGTGCAATTGTATGTTGCTTTATTTGTTTATTTATACGTTTGTTGTAATTTTCATTATATGTATTTGTGTTTTAATTTTGATTAGGGATTTTATTGTTTGTTGCCTGTTTAATCGGAAATAAATAAATAATTTCTTTTATCACTTATCAATTACTATATTTTTTTATTTCATTTTTTTATAGTTTTGTTCAATGTTTCAAAAAATAATTTATATATTATGTATAAGTATGTGTTGATGTACAAAACTGAAACAAATGAGAAAATATAATTCACAAAAATACAATTCACAACTACAATACGTTCACACTTGCTTCGGTTTTTACATTATTTTATAATATAATATTTTGAATTTTCAATCTTAATTCAAATATTTGTTTCTTTGGATTTGTATTAGTTTTTGCTAACTTTTAAAACATTTTGCCAAAAATATGATTTAAATAAATAATTTAAAAATATCGTATACATTGTTCTCTTTTTTAGGAGGAGGGCGCAATATGAATATCAACTAATTGAATAATTTTAATTTTAAGTTTTTGCTTATTTTTTGTTTTTAACCAAAAACGAATATTGTTTTAGATTCTTCTTAAATCTGGCAAAAAAAAAAAGTAAAAAGGGCTTAAAAGGCGGCATTGTTACAAATTGCAAGAAAATTTTGTATAAAAGGGTCTTAAAAGAGTTAAATATTTGTTTTATAAAAATTACTCCAGTAAAATGATTGCAAAAAGTATTCTTAAAAACATGTTCCTTTAAAAAGAAAAACACATTTTTAGTGGTTGTTTCCAAGAAAGTACTTCTCTAAACATTTTCTCTTCTTCCAAAAAAAAAGCGAACAAAAAATTCTTTTTTAAACTCTGTTCTTAAAAAGTACTGGTCAAAAATAACCTTTTAAAAAATTTAAGTTATAAAATGCACTCTGCTACTTTTTAGAGACACACGTCCGTATTCAGCAAGAAAAATAAAATTAATGTGTTTTAAATGAGTACTAAGAAAGTTTTTTATGTAAAATTTAAGTTGAAATACACGGAGCGCACAATAAGCCTATACTGGCTTAGGTGTTTGTCGCAAGAAATGGGCAAACGTTTTTAAAGGCCAAACAAATACCTGCAATCAACCTAACCTAAGTTACAATATATTTTAAATTTGAATTATTTTTTTGAATACAGTTCACAAAGTTTTCTAAAAGGTATATATATTATTAAAAAAAAACTACTGCTTTGGAAAAAGTGCTTTTGTATTAAAACATTTCGTCTTGATGGCAGTAATATTGAATCCGTGAGAAATTTTCCAGTGCCTCGAAATGCATCCCTCGCATTCAGAGTTTTTTCTTGGCCTGTGTTCTTATTTTAGAAGATTCGTTAGAGATTTTTCACTAATTGCACAGCCTCTTTATAATTTAGTTAGAAAGAATGCGGACTTCAAGTTTGGTGAGGAAAAACTGAGATGAAACTGAGATCGGAGCCACAAAGAGATTTGGCACTCATTCGTGAGAGTGCATCTCAAAGGATGTAGAAATGTTAGGATTATAATAAACGTCTAAAAGATCGTCGTCGCGTTCAGATAATTTATAACGTAGGAGACTATGTTGTTATAAAGAATTTTGTAGGAAGATTCTTTCGAAATTTAAAGGCCCGTATGTAATTGTTAAGATGACAGGTACGTGTTGAGGGATGTGGAGAGTTTCCAAGCAAGTCAAATACCATATGAGGGGATATGGGAAGCGGCTAACATTAAGCCATGGTTAAACATTTCACATAAAGATGATGGTAAAATCGGGGCGATTTCATGTCAGCATGGCCGAACTGTGGCAAGGAAAAATGAAAATCATTATGTAAACTGCCGGTATGAATAGAGAGAACAAGCTAAATTTAATTCAGTCGCTGAACTAAACTCAAAGTGTAAGGTTGTAACAAATAAAGAAGCGAAAAGAAAAACAAATTTAATTGCGCCTTTCATTTTATTGATTAAATAAGAAATGTTTTTAATGAAATTTTTTTTTTGGAGAGCTGTACTTCTTTGAAGATTATATTAATGAAAGGTACCTTTTTGGAGTACGTTTTTAAATGATACTTTTTCGAAATGATGCTTCATTTACAGAAGATAGTTTTTTTTTTAAAAGGTTATTTTTTTTTTACTTGGTACTTTTTTAGCAGTTCAATTTTTAGCTGAACGTTTTAAAAAGATATTTTGTTGAAAACTGTTTATTTGTTGAAAGGTACTTTTTTAAAAGTAATTTTTTATAGCTTTTCTTATCAAGCTGCTTTTTTGAAAAGTCACTCTCTTAAAACTTACTTTTAACCATTTTTCTTGAAAGTTTGTTGGCTGAAAATATTGATTTTCCAAAAATTAAGCTCTTTAAACCTGTTTGTGACCTTTTTGATCTTTTTTAATTTTGTTTTTGTTTTATGCCAATTTTGCTTGTATTTTTTTCTACTTCTTCTTTCCAACGTTTGCGCTTTGCCAATTCTACTGCATTTTTCCTTTATTTTCTTAACCAATTTTTTAATTTTCTAACACATTTTGAAGACCAACAAATTCTACTTAATCATCTTTTTCACATTAATATTTTTCTTTTCTTAAAACTTAATAATTTTATAAACATTTATTTATTTTTTTAATATACAATACAATAGTTAAAAAAAAAACTTCATTTGTCTTGTCAAGTTACGTATATTCGTTACAAATTTTCTTCTCAAGCTTGGATTTTCGAAAAATGGGAAATTTTAAGCTTCTTTGTTTTTTTTTTTTTTTTTTTTATTTAAATAATAAATCTATTTATATAATACAAATATTAGTACATACATTAAGCCTAAGGTACACAGAGAAAAAATTGTATTGTACAACTCAAATATAATTAACAACTAGATATTTGCTTAATTATTTATTATATATTTGGGAGGGTTATGTGATAGGAATATATGAAGATATGAAATAAAACTATATTGAGCTGGCAACATTGTTTTGAGGGCTTAATGATTAAAATGGGGGAACATTTGTGGTTTTCCTACCAAATGACTGCCATTAAAATTTATGAAAATTAATTTAAGATTAAAAGCATTTAGTCATTTTGAAGCAACTGTAACGGAGAAAAACTCGATGGCGAAGGATTATGTTTGCCAAAACTTGAGGAAAGTATCAAATCATGTACTACAATTTTATTGTATATTGCTTAGAATTCAGTATTCTTCTTTTCGGAGAGTTCCAGGAAAAAAACATTTTTGGAAAATTTCTTGAAGAAATCCCATGATCTTTTCAATAGTGTAATCAAAATATAAAAAATCATTTTCAATAGCAAATGTTTGTCAAGTACACATTAGTTATCTTCATGCAAAACGTGCTTAAACCCAGCGTTGCCCTTGTGTGGTACTAAAGTGTCAATTTGACTCTTGTTTGATGCTTATGACACTCCTTGTGGCACTTTTTTTATATCTCCTTTTGGATTATTTTTAACAAAAATTCTATACTTTTTGTCCTTTTTTTTCAAGCATGGAGGAAATGATTCGCAACACACATGGTGTGGGTGGGGGGTTGTAAAACAAATAGTATTTGATATGCAGTTTCTAAACAAGTCATAAGATTTCATACACTACTTAAAAAGGTATCACTGAGCTTAAGTTTAGAGCTTAAACTCTATACCCAATATGAGAAATTTGAGCCTTAGTTAAGCTGATGAATTTGTTGGGAATGATAAACAGTTTTTGCTCTTAGATTTTACTAATCAAGGGCCTTTAAGAAATGTACAACATAAATGGGTTTTCTAACATTTTACTGAAATTTTAATTTTGTTGAACTATGATAACTATTGTAATACATTTGCAAGTTAGCAGCTATTAGATGAACAATACTTAAATTTCAACTTCTGTTTCTACTTCGGCCCAATGTTTTCCTAAAGGGGAAATCAAATATGCCGCGACTTGTACTCTTTGTGTATTCTTTGAAAATTGTTAGTCTCTGCAATTTAAACTTAAGCCCATTTGTCAGAATACTTAATAATTGTTAAAGACAAAAAGGTTAATCTAAAAGGAATCACACAATTGTTGCTGTCAATTTGAAAATCGGAATGTTCTGGCACTTTTGACCGTTAAATACACCAACTACGATTGCAATTTATTGCTGTTTTTGAAGTAGATTTTAAAAAAGCATCGTATTTTTTGTAAATCAAAGCATAATTTTTCAAAAACGTCTGACTTTTTAAATAGATTTTATCTCGCAACCTCATCCCGCAGACATCTTTCATCTCAATTTGCATGGAAAACCTCTTTAAGCGCCAGTTCTAATTCACCATTAATCCGGCAGGTTTCTTTTCGTTATGATAGACATCTAGCGTAGAAAATCTATTTTACTTTCAAGCAAATCATTCTGCTCTTGATCATAAGGTGCAAAGTCTCATTGAGGGCACTTCTCACAGATGTGTAATCTACAAGTCATGACAAACAATAACTAAGCATCTGAGACATTGTCTTAGGCTTAGAATATGTTATATTTGACCATTTTGGTCAATGACTAGAGTAAAGGCCGAATATTTTTAATGTCAATCTGATCTCATGACCACGGCAACCCTTGTAATATGGTGGAATATTTCTTGTAGTAAGTTTGCCTGCATGATTTCTCAAAACATTTTAATAAGGTTGGCAAACTAATTTCGATTTATTTCATTTGAATCTTTTCCGTTTTTTTCTTTCATTTTCAATTTAAAATTCTTTTTGAGTGTCAGAGTGTTGTTCGAAATATAGCTCAAAAATTTTGCCAAAATTGATTTCAATCTTTATCTGATACTGTTGTCTGCACGATTCTAACGCTGATTTTTAGCAGAAATTTAAATATTCTCAAAAACTACTAAATGCTTTGTTATGGAATGTAACGAATACTCTGCAGGCAGCCACAAATTTCAGATTGTCAGAAAGACCCTGCTTTTCGCCAACAACTAAATACAGCAGCTGCCTGCATTACCATTTTTATCCATGTTACGTCACTGCATTATCATATTCGGTACATGTCAACTCAACTGTAATACAGCCATTAATTTTTTACTTGTCTTAAAGTGCCATTATTTAGAATAAAAAAATATTAACCCTTAAAACCTTTTAATAAAATTTTGTTTTGTCTAATAAAAATGTGAAAAATAAGCAGAGAAAAATTCTACAATAATTAAAAAACTAAAATTTAAAATTTTGTTGAGATACAATTTATATGAAGTTTTATAAGAAAAATTTCTTCTAAAACGTATTTTAACAATATTTCCTTTATAAATAAAATTCTATTGAAAATTTTAGCAACAAAACAAAACAGGAAACAACGCGTTATGTTCCCTACTTAAGGTCTACACCAGACAGAGCTTTGTGGAGACAAACGTCAAAACATCTAAAAAACAACTTAAGGCAAAAATTATTTCCTATAGAATTTGACGTTTGCCACAGCAAACTTTTGTCAGTCAGGTGTTGACGTAAAAATAATTTAAAGAACTTGACTAAAAATTCTAAGAAATTTGAAAGGAAACTAAAAATTAAAAACTTGAAAGCAGGGAACATTGAAGCATGCTTCAAAATTTTAAAGATTTTGCATTTCTGAACCGTGTTGTTATAATTTGTATGAGAAAAATTTATGATCCATTTTCTTCTCGCAATGAATTTGCTTGCTCCAAATGGTAGTTTGCACATTCCTTCAACTTGTAGTTACTTTAGAATTTTTTCCTTTTGTCAAAAATTTCTCTCACCAGGGAGAAATTCTTTAGAACTTTTATCCGGGAAGAGAAGTATTAACTTTTACATCCAGGACTAATGTTACATCGGTTAGTTGTGCCAAACTCACTGCCGTCAGTCTCATTCTGACTGATTATGATAGAGATACCTATGTATCTAACTCGGCTGCTACACAGTGTTTGTTTTCTCGTAGTACTGCTGCCTTGCAACAGACACCGGTTGTTCTGTAAGACGCGCGCTTAGTGGAAAGTATGAGACTAGCTGGTTAAAGTTCTGATATTTTCTTAAAAACTGCCTCAGTTTTTGTTGCTACTGAGGGAATTGTGTTGCAGGAGGGAGTGAGAAGCCGAAGAGCTCTTCAGTAAGGTGGCAATATATGTATGTACATCCAGGGTTGGTATTCATGGGTATTTAACAACATAATAATTTGAAGACCGTCAGGCACAGCCTCATGACAAATAAAAAAATGTGAATCTTTTTTGCTTGTCTGCAGAAATACCCTGAGCCTTCGAACCTGGGCCACTCTACCACCAATTCATCCATCAAGTCATTCAAATCAAATTTACGTCTGTCAAAGGGTCTTGTTGATATCACGTTACATGGTGTATTGCTTTCTGGGGTATAGACTTTATTGGTTATCTTGATGACCCAAATCCTTATACATCTGGCCATCTGAATGGAAGATCTGAAGGATCAGCTCTACGCCTACTACTTCCTAGTATGGTTTCAAAGCTGCTCCGTCTGTATGATACAATATCGAAATAAGCAATGAACACCTTTTTAAAAATAAAAAAAGCTGACCTCAAACTTGAATAATATATAGAAAATTAATAACAAAAAAAAAAAATTTTTAAATCAGCTCCGAAAATCAAAAATTTTTTTTTACGAAATACTTTTTTTTATTAATCGTAAAAATAAAACAAATAAAATAAAAAAACTCAAAATATAAGTCTTTTAATTAAAAAAAAAAATCAAAATTTTATTGCAGTTTTTTTCGATTTTTAGGATTATAAATTCATGGTTTTTGTTGTTGGTTTTCTTTACCAATTAATAAGGATTTTTAGGTATATAAGTTATTTAATATATATAAATATTTATATAAGTATATTTTGTTGCTTATTTATATTAAATACTTAGTTTGTAAAACTTTATACAGTTGTTGTTTTTTTTTAATAATATATTTTGCTTTCGTTTTCTATGATAGTTTTAAAAATTGGCTTTTCTTTTATTAAAATTCTGTAAAAGAAGGTTTTTAAAATAAGTTGAGCTTAAATGCCATTGTTCTTTGTTATTTTTGTTTATATTTTCGATTTAAAAAATCTCTTTTTAATTCTTACCAATTTTTTAATTTTGTTTTGAAGGTCAATTATTAGATTTTTATTTAAAATGCGTTTTAAGACTTTTTGGATGTAATACAGTTTTCTTTTGTTGGTTTGTTGGTTTGTCTGTTTGTTTTTGTTTTTAATAAGCTAAGCATTAAAGTGATGTGAAATTAAAGTAACCCTATCACTTTGACGCTTGGTTTATTTAATTTGTTTGCTTATTTATTTTTAATATAAATTAATATTTACAATTTGTTTTTAGACTTATTTGCTAATAATATATAAATTTTTAGATTTTAATGCTAATTTCTTGTTTTTTTTTTAATATGAAATATTTTACAAATGTGTTTGTTGCATTACTGATATTTTATTCGATTTGTTGTTGATTTTTTTTAAGTTTTTTTTTATAAATTTTTAATTTTTACATTATGGCTTGGCTTTTGGCAGTGGCAGTATGGTTTGCTTTAACTTTCTGTTTTCCCCTCTTTCTTTCTTCCAATTTTCTCCATTTTCCTATACCTAACACTGATTTCATTTAAAAGACATTCATACATAAATTTTTATATTTTCAAGAAGATGCTCTTAGTGGTTTTTTCGTTCTATTTTAATATTTATAAAGTCAGTCTATTTAAGAAAAATTATTAAAATAATTAACAGAAGAAGTAGTTTAGCTTGCTGTTTATTTAAAATAAACATTGTTTCAATCAATAATGTTTAATAAATTATTTAGAGATATTGTGCTTTTCGTTTTTCTTTTCTCAATATTATCAGTAGTTTTTCTTCTTAAGTTGTATTATGGAAAAAAGTGGACTAGATTTTTTTTATATATTTTATTTTTCATATTAGTTAAATAGCTTTGTTTTCTTTCTATAGTATGTTTTGTAAAAGAAAAGGAATAAAAATTAAAAGTTACTTTACTAGATTTTAAATATGGCCGCCGTTTCTTAATTCCCTTAATATAGAAAAAGGGAACAATAAGAAATAAGCAAGAAATTTTTGTTTTGTTTTATACAAAGTTATAACCTCAAATAATAGTAATCAAATGTAAACAAGTTCTCCTCTTTCGTAACATGCAATCTATCTCCTCTCTCTCTCTCGAGCTTTCTCTCGCTTTCACTATCATTAACAAACACTTAGAAACAGTTAAGGCGAAGTAGTAGTTAAATGAAATGCCATACAATTTCATTAAAGGAAAGCAATCTGAAACGAGGCAGGTTCTCAAATAGAATTGAATAGAAAAATATAAGCAATAAATCTGAAAATTAGAAAAAAAAAAAATAAATGCGGTCGGGGGACCCCCGTTAGGAACGAAGTTCCTTACGTTTTTTTTTCATCTTTGAATGTAATACAAGGTGAAATCTGTATGTTTTATTTTGTGTTGTTTTTGAAATTTTTAAATTTTATGATTCTTTAAATTTTTGGAACGTTATCAACTAATTAATATTTATTGGTAGGTGTCTCCGCTGCTGTCAGTGGAGACACCGCCAATCATACACAATTGCTTTTCGACAGTACACCAATACATATAAACAGCTCACACGCTTTCGTGACGATTTCTACTAATTTCCACTACCAGAAAGCCGCGTTAAGGAACTTCGTTCCAAAAAATTCTAAAATATTTTGAAGGGTTTTATAAAAATATTTTGTAAAAAATATTTTTTGCTTATCAAACGCTTGCTTGACAAATATAATATAGAAAATTATCACATAAGAACTTGATACATAAACAGGCCAGTTACAGAAATCAATTTCGATCGATCGGTTTCCTTGGAATGAAATCACCTAATTTCATGATCGATTTTGAAGTTTCTGTATTTGATGTTAAAACTTAAAGCATTTCTCTTCTGAGTTTTTACCTTATTCTGTTTTTTTTATCTTAATATAATTTAATCTTATGTTTAACACCACATTTAACTTCAATATAACAAAGTTAGATGATGTTGCAATAGAGTAAATCGATCAAAGTTTGAAGATGTTATCTATAACAAAACCAATCGAATTAATAATTCGTAGTCAAAACCATATCGAATGATTTTTGTGACATGCCTGATAAAATATTTCTTAAAATAAATATCTCACATTTATTAAATTCTTTTTAGAGAAATTTTTATAGAATATTTGTAAATTAAGAGTTTTCAAAAAATTTAACACAAAAATTACACTTTGAAATTTGTTTCTATTTTACATGTATTTGTTCGAATGAACGAACGAACGGGTGCAATATCGATTAGTTGGCAGAAAAAACTTTTTCTGAACAACACCTTTACTGCCAGTTTATCGATATCGAACGTTTTTGTACGTTCATTCGCGTATACACATTTCAAACAAAAACAAAGTTTCTTTTCTTTTAAATTTCTTAATGTTTCAAATTTATCAAAGCCAAACTGTTCGAATTTGCATGCCTTCGACACAGCAATTCGAAAGCTTTTCCTTTTGGAATCGAATTACATAATGACCCTCTAGGTTCAATATAAAAAAATTGGTAGTTAAAATAAAAAGCCCTTTTATTGCTACACTTTTAGTGCAACAAATTTGTAACACACTATTTCCGAGTTGATTTTTGAATGGAAAATACTATTATGCCAACCTGCTTTCTATGGAAATAAAGTATATTTCGTAGTCCATGAGCTGGGCAAATAAATTTCTAAGTTGTCTATGTTACACCTTCCAAATCCTAACGAACCTCTTTACAATTGACTAAAACTACTTGTGGATACCCAATGATTTGTATCAGGTCGTACCATTAACTATATAGGACCATAATCACTTAATGCCTGACCCGGATGCTGGGCACCAGGCCCGCCCGGCAGTGAAACAACAACGGAAACGGCACGTGAATCGACCATGGAGCCGGGTGCACCCTGGTTACCCGGACCACCACCAACACCGGCACCACCACCACCGCCACCGCCTCCATTGCCATAGACGTTACCGGGTGCACTCATGCCACCGTTACCGCCGCCACCGCCATGCATTAAACTGCCAGGAGGAGCCCCAACACCGTGCATACCACTGCCGCCAACTGTACTATTGCCTCCCGTGCTCATAAGAGTGCCATGACCACCGAGCACACTACCACCGCCAATTGTACTGCCGCCGCCGCCGCCACCACCGCCCATCGTTGAAGCTCCGCCTGACTCTCCATGTCATACATGACTGGCAGCTGGCTGTTTTAAAACATGATGGTGCAAATGGTGGTGGCTGGTGGAGGCCACCGAAGCTCCTCCCGCTTGGGTGTAAGGGGTGGCCAGTAGAGATCCGGCAGCGGAACCTACCGGCATACCCATGCCAGAGCCAGCATATGGATGTGGTATGGGTGGCCGCTGTTTAATGAGCGCCTGATTGGCTCCGGTACGATCGGGTTGGCCAAACAGTCGTCTCCAAAAGCGACGCCAACTTTCTAAGGTTTTACCCGACCATATCCATACGCCGGATGTTATACCCACCGCCAAAGCCATAAAGTATTTCAACATTAGAACCGAATACAACGGTTTCTTTCCAGGTCCCTTAATTTGTGCACAAGGACAGGCCAAGGCCTTGATCCAGTCCTCAAAGTAGGCTGCCTCATACAAATAACAGCCAATGACTATTGTAGCCGGGACGGTATAAAGCACCGAAAAGATGCCAATGCGTATCATTAATTTTTCCAATTTATCTGCTTTCACACCGGCTCCCACGCCTCCTTGTTGCTTGATTACCGATCGTATGCGGAACAAAGAAACGAAGCCGGCCATCAAGAAAGTGGTGCCTATCACCAGGTACACAAACAAAGGAGCCAACACAAACGTTTTCAAGTGATCTGGATTGAGGTTGCCCACATAACAAATGCCCAAAATGGGATCACCATCTACTGCGGACAGTAATAAAACTGCAACCGACTGCACGGTGGGTATAAGCCAGGCTGCCAAATGGAAATATTGTGAGTGTTTGGTGATTGCTTCATTACCCCACTTCAAACCAGCTGCCAAAAACCAGGTAAAGCTTAGGATCACCCACCATATGGAAGAGGCCATGCCGAAAAAATAAGTCATCAAAAACACCAGCGTACAGGAATGAGGTCCAGTAGAGCTTTCTTTCAGAAGACGCCCATCGCAGGCAATTTCCTCGTTTTGTAAAAAGTTTTTGGACAAATAACCCACGGCCACCATGAAATAACAGGCCGATAGGAAAACTATAGGCCTCTCGGGATACTTAAATCTTTCCGTGTCGATGATGAATGTAGTAAGTGTCATAAGAGTGCTGCAAAAGCACAGGCCGGACCAAAGAGTTATCCATATGCCGGCGAACTCCTTTTCGTCGTTTGTGAAGAACGGTCCCTTGCAGGGTATGGCGCAATTTTGTACGCCGGCGATTCTTGACACAGTCGAATTCATGTACCATGGATAGTGAAGAGGTGGCTGCATCAGTTGAGCTTCCTTCCCCAGGAGTATGAGAGGTGGACGACATGAGCATGTGCATTCCTTTGCGTTTGTTTTTTCTCCTAGGGTGCTTTGACAGTTTTTTGAATTCTTGCCTTTACATTTTTGGGAGCCACTTGCAGAACCTGAACCAGATTGTTTACGCTTACCGCCGCCCGACGAAGAACCACTGCCAGTTGCATCACCACGGCCACCACCACTGGTGCCGCCTGAAGAAGAGCCGCCGCTGGCTGAGGAGTCTGTATAGGAGGGTTGTTCCATGCAAAGATTTTCGGGGTCACCATGAAAGGGTAAATTTTCGCAGGCCATTCTCTCGGGCCACTCAAAACTGTACTGCTGCATAATGGGTGCACAACCAGCACGTGCTCTTTCACATACTGAGCGGCACACTGGCAAAGGTTTGTGATAGTCTTCCAAGCAAATTGGTGTGTACATGGAGCATAAAAAGAATTTCAAATCTGGCGAGCATTTGATTTCCACCAACGGCCAAAATTGATGCACCTCCAAACCGGCCTCATCTTGGGTCTCGTGATTCATTTCATTGGGAAACGAAGTCATGTTGTAGCCTATGCCCCGACACATGGGTATCGTTATTTCTTCGCAACGGGAGTTGGGATCCTTGGGTATGACGGGCAAGCCATAGCCCGGGGCGGGGCTTACTTCCATCGAATGCATGCCCAAGCCCATATTACCACCCACGCCCACACCGGCTCCACCACCGCCATTATCTGACATGTGCTGTAAGCCATCCGCTCGACATGTGTGACGATAACTTAGTAGTAAAATAAAGATGATGGCATGAGTGTGAAATGTCCCTCTTGCAGACGTTGATATTAGATGTGTTGCACGTGTGTGTAGCATGTTTAAGCAGGATGAGACTCACAGTAGGAGAGGGAGATAGTCTAAGAAAGACGGAGAGCTTCCAGAATACTCAGAATCCGTCTTTATTAATTTTGTGTAGCAATTTGTTTTTGCGTTTTTGCGTTTTGTTGTTTTTTTTTTTTTTTGTTTTAACTTAGTTTTTATGGAAACTTAAGAGGTTTTCCTTACTTCTTCCTTTCGTTTTTGTTGTGCATACAAAAGCAGCTGTGTATGTTTGTTTATAAGTTTAGGGTAACAGGACAAACAATATTGAAAAAACACAGCGTCAAATAAAGAGATTTCGAAATTCAAAAAACATCTGTAAAGAGAAGAGATAAGAAGAAACAAAATGTTAAATATTTTGTTGGCAAAAAGTTTTTTTTGTCTTTTAATCACTAATGACTAATGTCGTCCGTCAGTTGTGACTGTCAACCTTTTAAAGCATTCACATGAAAAACAATTTAAATTAAAATTGAACCCTTTAGAAAAATGCTTCACTTGACATTCAGTTTCATTTACACAACCCCTTTTTTCTTGTGTGTTGGTTGTGACACTGGCAACGTGTTTGCCAGTGTCACTAAACTAAGAACTATACGCGGATGTGCCCTACAGTTAAATTTTTTTTTTTTATCTCCAGTTGACATACTAGAACTTTTTTTTCATGCATCAATTTTTACTGTTAACTGCAATGAAGCACTCAAAATTGTTTTTGTTTTTAATACATATTTCCAAACGAAAATTATTTTGTTCTGTACATAAACAGGCAGTAAGAGTTGCAACGGGACTAAAGAAAAAGTGAGAAATTAGTTTAGATACAAAATTGCTAAGGCTTAGACAAATTATGAAACCCCGACTGTACTGATTAATAAGTTGAGCTCTGTAACTGCTGCATATAAACATTCTGCTTAAAAAAAATAAAACTTAAATTAAACATTAATTTTTCATTTTATAAACGAACTATATGATTTACAACTGTTGATTTAATTTTATCGGGCTTTGTAGTTTGATTTTTATTTCCTGCAAATTGAGAAAGATTTTTTTTGTGATAAAATTGTAGTGATCAACATATTTGAAGAAGACAAGAAAAGCAAAGCTGAAGACTTACTGGCTGAAGTAGATACCATTGGCTGTTTCACGACCACCACGTCGCTCATCAGCACCCAACTTTGCTTCGAACCCAGGCCATGACTAATTGTATACTGTTGTTTAAGCAACAGCTCAGTGCCATCCTACCACCTGAGTTCGTCATTGCTGATTAACTACATTTAATCTTGTTGATCAACTTTCCACTGTATCACTATATTTTTCTGTTGATTGGAATGTATTTTATATTCGCTCATTAAAGTTAATGTTATTTCGCTTCGTTCCAAGAAGCTAGGTGCTGTAAAGGATACAGTTCGCCAACAGTGTATAAAATGAAATAGTCATGAACGTTGTCTTGGTTCTTAGAATCCATAGTTCAATATCTGAAAGAAAGCCGAGCTACAAAAAGCCTGAAGCCAAAAGCAATTAGTAGTTCTCTAAGCCTTTACGAGTACAACTGATATTGTCTGCAGGGTACCTTTCATATAATGGTACACTCTTTTACAATTTCATCAAACTTGTGTTCGCTAAACAAATCCCTATTACTGTATTTTCCATCTAAGCGATACATTTTCCCCTCAAGGTGACATACATACATATGCACGAATATAAATCACACTACTCTATAGAGAAAAACCAACTCTAATAATTGCATACGTCATCACGCATTTATAATTTCGTACACATGCATGGGTGTGTGTGTGTGAGTGTCTGTTTAAACCCTTATATTTTGTGTTCAGCATACATATATGGGGTTGTGTTTCAGCACTTAGTTGGGAGATCAGGTTCAATAAAATAACATCAATCAAAATCAGTGAATTTTATTAAATATGACAGACATAAACGGCTGCTGTTGTTGCTGCCAGCAGGCTGGACTTTAAGTGCAAGAAAATAAACCTCAAGTTGTTTTTCTAAATGGGAAAGCATTAAAAATGAATGACTTGTATAGTTAAGAGTGTGAAGTATAGAAGACAATAGTTTTTTTTTTATAAAATGTACATATGTATGAGTATATGTAGCTCTAACCAGTATATGGGCATTTCCATGAACATGGCAACCAGGCGAATAAATGAAATTTTTGGATTTTTTTTTCATAATGAGTTGAATAAAAATCAAATATATTAAGTTTTACACTCAGAAAACTTTGTCAGTAAAATTAACTGAAAACACTCTTTAAAATAAATGAAACTTCATTTTAAATTCATTTGAATTTAAAAAAAATCTATGAAATCCAATTGGTAAAAATAATGATTTTTCCTTTATTCTAACTGTCAAGTAATCAACTTGTAAAATTTTTTTTAGTTTTTCTTCGGTGATGATTTTTTTAACTTTATTTTAAATATACATATAATTTTTATTTGATCTTTTTAATTTAATCAACTTGTAAAATTTTTTTTTAGTTTTTCTTCGGTGATGATTTTTTGTACTTTATTTTAAATGTATAATTTTTATTTGATCTTTTTAATTTTTGAAAAACTAGTTCCTGGAGCTTCAGATCATTTTTTTTACATAAAATTTATTAACAATATTATACAATATTTCGCTACTTTTTTACTTCATTTTATTTAATTATAGTTTTCTATCTGTATTATCTCCTTTTTCAATTCGCTTATTTCATTTTTGTACTGCCAAGCCTCTGCTAAGATGCAAACATTCAACATCTGGAGTTGAAAGCAGCTGTCATACCTTCTCAGCCATCAAAACCATCAGAACAAATTCAGCAACAATCAATTTCTGTAAAGAGTGTGTATGCTACAAATGTATGTAGAAACTAAATTATAAATATGTATACACATACATATGAACATATGAACAGCTTGGTTCCTTCATGTACATATGTGTAACATAAGTTACTACTGTCATTATTGACTGTGACCGAAAATCCATATTTATCTGTTGTTAGTTTTTTAAGCAACTATGCAATTCAGTTAAAATTAACATTTCATTCTTTCTTAAACGTTTTGTCATTTAAAAATAACTGCACTGGATTACTTCTGAAATAAACTACGGTCAGTTACTGCAAAAATATTCAGAGTGTACTATTACTAAACGCAAGAGATTGCTACAATATTTTGGGCACTGGAAACAAATTGAAATTTCACAAGTATGTTATATTATTTTTTACGTGAAATCAGTTAACTTGGGCCCCGTTGCGCCACCCGAGGAAGTTTAGGGCTCTACTCTAAACCAGCCAGATGAACGGTTAAAAACCCAGTTTAACTCGCATTTTAACACATCCAAAAACCCATGCAGCCGGCGGTCTGCCCAAATAATTCGCTCTCGTATTAGAAAGAGCTAGTGTTTGACACTCTCCGCCTTTTCCTCTTCACATCTGCGACCTCTGCAAAAGTTGTGATATGTAAGATTTAGACCCTATTAGACCAGCCATTAGGTTATACAGCCTTTGTCACGAAAAATGCAACTCAGCTAAGTTTTTATTGTAGTTACAACTTCACGAATATGCACATATGAAAATTCCAACACGTATGAAAAAAATCTTAAGCAACCTTTTTTTTCTTTCTACAAATGTCACGTATGATGACATGGACATGCCCATATAGAAAAGAGCACAGAAATAAATATGTATGTATATATGTATGTCTTTTATTTTGTAATTTATGAAGTAAAGTGTGGAAATGTTTTAGTATAAAATCAATTAAATTCAATTGAATGCTCTTTTTCTGCAAAGGAAGCGATTCCGTAAAAGGGGGTTTATTTAGCAATTTAACAAGATCTTTTTTTCTCGAAAGGAGAAGAAACAGTAGACCTACTCTACTTTTATATTGTAATTTGTATGCAAAAATGTTGTATATAAGTATGATAATAATTGTTTGCTCCAGATAAGAAATTAGATGTAAAGGCAAAGATGCATTTACTTGAATTAAACTGTTGACGCCAGAAAGCCAAGAATTTTAATATTGTGGCTAAATTTGAAATTCGAATTTTGATTATTAGAAGACGTTTACTTCGAATCCCAGTCAGCCCGCAGTGCAGGCTGCCGCAACACTTTTCGTCAGGTAACCATCGGTCTTGAACTCAGGCTTCTGTTATGTACACTATTTTAAAAGAGTCAGCCACTTTTTTCAACTGCTATTCAATCAAACATAAGCAATTTTTTCGAATTTTGGCTTTATTGACTGTATAGATTTTTTTGCCTCAAAAGCCACCAGTTGCATATTCAGCTGTATTTTTGTTCAATTACAAATTTGCATGCATTCTATAATTAAAACTTCGAAACCTCTGTTGTCTTTTACATGAACGGTCGACCACAGCAATAGTTTTTGAAATTGGACTTGAACCCGGTTAAAGGAAGAATGACAATGTGAAAAGCGCAAATGATGAAATTAATGTAAAAATATTAAGTACACAAAAATTAATCTAACTACTTATTTGCTAAAAAAACCCCAGTTAAAACCTAATATTTTAGACTTAAAAATAGACGTTATCAATTGTTTTCTGTATTTTTCGGCCAGAAAACAATTAATAATGTCTATTTTTCAACCGAAAATAAAATATTTAGTACATATATTACAGTTTATTGTGGATGGGCTTTTGTTCAAATGGTAACTGATAGTATACAAATAAAGCAACATTATGGCTTCAGCTGGTATACAACTACCTCTAATAATAATATTAATAATAAAGGAGCGTAAAAAGCAAACTCATTACCTGAGCTGGGGTACAACAATAGCTAATAGTACTTAAAGGACACAGAGAAAGCAAAATTATGACTTGAACAGGTATATAACTAGCTGTTTATTCTAATGCGAGTTTATTTGAGCGCCCCATATGGATGAATTGGTATAGTGCACTACTAAGAATTGCCAAGATCGCAGGTTCGATTACTGACAAAGGCTCTAGGTGTTTTTCGCAAACAATCAAACAGCTTGGCAGTTTTAGGTTTGTTTATAAAAAAAAAAAAAAAAAAATACACTTAACAAGGACACTTTTTACAGGACTAAAGTTAAATATTTCTTCATAAAAAGTAAAACTAATTACTTCCTTAGTCAATCGTATTAATCGCCAGTAATAGTTTAGTAAACTGAACCTGAGCCTGATTAATATTTTAAATATAAAACTAATTGAAATTGAGCAAATTTAATCTCAAATTCTCAGCAGTACAATTATTCATATCATGTAAAACATAATTTTAGCGCCATCCGCTGAAAATGTTTTTCTATTGCAACATTTTTACCTGGTATCAATTTTTTTCAGGAACATTTTCTTTGACAACACCCTTTAATTGTTTTCCTTTTTGAGGCAACTTATTTTAAGAGCTTCTTTTCATTTTTGCTTCCACAAAGCGTTTGCTTCTTGAAAACTACTTTAAGAGCATTGCATCTTGATTTGTTTCCTTTAAAACGACATTTTCCATAGAAATTCCTTAACTGTTTGCATTTAATTAACATAAATCTTCTTAAGAAAATAAAGAAACTTTAAAAACTCATCAGCTCCTTAAAATTTATGAACTTTGAATAAAAAAAAAAAACGCAAGATTTTCTTCAAAAAGGAATAATTACTTGAATATTGTTGTGCTTTTTTTTTTCTGAAATAAAATTATCAAGTGTTTATTTTGTGATTTGTTAGTTTCTTTTTTATTTCTCAACTACCATAAATACTCATGTTGCTCTTTTTGTTAACTTATGGCTGCTTTACCTGAAAAGGTTTGAAAGAAGACTACTGACTGACTGTCGGTTGGTTGGTTGGCTGGTTGGTTGATAACTTCAAGTGTGCCAGAGCATGGAGCAGACCATGAAGAGGTATAGAAGCATTTAGTAGTGCAATGCTAATCATGTTTATTTTATGAGTTTAAGTGTAAATTTCCTTTGAAAAATAAAACTAACACACTTGAACACAGGGGGGAAAAATTATAAAAAAAAGAAAATATGTGTAGAAAAATAAATATTGAAATATATTTAATAGCCACATGCAAGTCATGAATGGCTGTTAAAATAAATACATATTAAAAAGCATATCTGTGATGAGAAGAAATAAAAATCGTGTATGCTTTGGTTTCTCATAATTGCAACTAGCGAGTGTAAAACAGAGAACTGCAACGGTGCCGCGTATCTATAAGTTACTACCTGTTGTTTACTCGACTATTTTCAACTCTGAGATTTTTGGGTACTCTTAAACAAAGATATGTATTTTGTTTGCTCGTTTTTCATTTGCATAACCCTGATAGACATAAAATTAAATCCAGCTAGCTGCACCCCAGCTAAAATTTTATTTTTTCTTCTTTACTTAACATTCATCAAATAAGCAATAGTTTACAAAATTATAATTAAGCCTGCAAATAAAATCTGCCATAGTAAATTGATCTTGGCAAGAATCGCAGGGAAAAGTCTGAAAACTAAAAATGTTGCAGTAAGTCCAAACATTTCATCACAAAGGAGAAAATAAATAAATTGTAAAAGTTGGAGAACACATTATAAATCTTTGAGTGGAAAATCAAAGGATAAGAAGCTTAGTTGGCCGAGAACTTATTTTAGCACTAACACTTAAAAAAGTTCTGAGCACTCGGGCGTTTTATTATAACATCTGAAGTCAAGTTAATATAGAATAAAATTTAAGAAATATTTTTAATGTAACCATAAACATAAATAAAAATTACTGCAAAATTTGCTCAGCAATACCAAACGAATTCTTTGGCAGAGAAACATACACATATTCAATAACTAAATTTGGTAGCTTAGATGAGTATTTTTTATTTATTAAGTTTTGAAATTCAACTTAAGATGCCATAATAAAACACCACCAATGCTTTCCTGTTGTTGCTTCCGTTTTTGGAAGGAACTTGAAAGCCCTCATTGGTTTGCGAACAAAAAAGGAAACAATGTTTAATTGACAATTGTTAAGAGTTTTATTAGGCTTAAGTTCGATTTTTCTACCTCCTAATTAAGAAAGATTTGTGCGTCGTGGTGGACACGAAACAGCCATTGCACATCTTCAGTCAGTAAGTCTTCAACTTTATTTTTTTTTTGTCTTCTTTAAAAAATGTTGATCACTCTAATTTTATTACAAGAAATTCTTTCTCATTTTGAGGAGGAAAAATCGAACTTAAGCCTGATAAAATTATTAACAACTGCAAATCATAAAGTTCGATTATAAAAACGATTTTTGACAAATACTATTAAATAATGAGGCATATTAAGCAAATTATAGATTTGAAAACCATACTGCTATTTCTAATGTAATTTAAATTAGTGAAGTTTTTTTTGTTCTGGCGCAAAAAGACTTTCACAAATTTTAGAATTCCTTAAAAATGTTTAACATATTTACAAATTCGACGTAATTACCTAAACAATAATACATCATTCGTTAATATTAACCTTTCCAATATGCAAAATTTATAGGCCACAATGCAGTGACTCACTAAAAGTTCAGTGAAAACGGTTTCACACGACTGCCGCTTAAGCTGTTTCTCAAAGTTGAGAAAGATTTTTTTTTTGTGGTGAAATGGTGGCATTCAACATTTGAAACAAAAAACAAGCAAAGTAAATTTAAAGAATAATTTGGCTGGGGAACGGTATTTGTTAGAGTTACTGGCAAACACATTGCATTTACGCTTACTTATTGTGTATTATTTGAACTAATTTGAAACTTTAAATATCAATTCCTTTTCTTTTTGTTCTGAAATTCGGTGAGAGGTGCATGCCCACTCATCCATAGCAACAATTAGAACGAATGGAACAACAAGCAATTTATTTTTAATCAAGTTTTTTTTTTCAGGTTAATAGTACATTACGCTTTTTACTTTTAATCTGGCTTATCATTCTCTCTTTTATACTTGAAGTGACTGCATGTGAAATTGTCAACATATTCTTTAACTTCATTTTGAAACAACCTTTTAAACTTACTGTCTTGAGTTTTTTTTTACCAATGTCATTCATAATATTTTTTTCTGCTAAAGAAACAGTGTGATTGTGGTTTTCAGTTTACTGGGCTACTGTGTTTCATTATGAGATCTTGTGGTTTGGACGATAATAATAAATAATTTTAAAACTATCATTTTCACAAACTGTCAAGAGCTATAAGAAATGTGACATTTTGCAAGATATTTAATATATGAAATTTATATTTATAATTATTAAACATAAACAACAAAATGTTAAACATTTACACCCGTATTCATAAAAAATAAAACGTTGCTCAAATACACTTTAAAAAAAATTTTATGGAAAAAATTTGTCGTAAACTGTGTTTCAACAATGTTTTATTTTTTATGAATACCGGTGTTAATGTTTAATGGCATAAACAAAAATACCTATTTAGATTAGCGTTGTAGAGAGAACGCAAAAGTCAGGTCTCTCCCCATCTCGTGGTTAAAGTTGAAAGAAAAAATCTCCCCAACACGTTTTTAAACTCAATTATCAGCCAGCAACACTCCTTAAGAGGGGCTCCCATGCAAAACTACTATTTTTCCAAACATTAATTTCAATTAATGGTCCAAGTTTTATGATTTAAAATTCTTAATTATTTTGCCTGGCTTTTAGTTCCATTTAACTTCCTCACAATTTAGAACGATTTCTTTTGCGGTAAAATTATGTTAACTAAAGTTTTTTTTTTTTTAAATAAGACAAGAAAAGTAAGGTTGAATACTTATTGGCTGGGGCGCATACAATGGCTGTTGCACGTCAGCACCCAAATAGCTTCGAATCCAGGTCATAACTAAATTTTTATTTTTAGTAAGCATCATAATTTTTTATATTTGTTGGAATATATTTCATATTCTCTCGCCAGCATCCAATTGGTTTCTAATTGATTTTTGTATTTGTTGCTATTGTATCAAATGATGACAACGCTTTCCAACTTTGCTTTGAACTTTTTTTCAATATCTTAAATATGTATTACTTTAGTTTTATGGTCGAACTTTTATGATTTGCAATTTTTAATTATTTTTTCGGACTTTGTTAACTTCATTCTCATCTTCGTAGCTTATATCAGGCCTATAATTAGAAATGAATTTGATTAAGTTTTGAAAAACATAATCATATTTTGGCCATCTTCACATATAAAAAAAAAAATTAATTCACTACTTAAACTTTTAAATTGATTGTAGTAAAAATTTAATTAATGCAACCAAAGTTTTAATTCAAATGGTTTATGAGTGCAAAATCAAACATATTTAAATTAACCAATACAAAAAAATTTTGTTCTGTGTAATCTTTAACGTTTCCCTTTTTTTTATCTACTACTGTCTTACGACCAGACCAGCAAGTAAATAAATGGTGAGCGAAGGGGAAAACATGCAATAACTACCAAGACAATCTCTTTATTAACAACATTGCCAGAGCAACAATGTATATTCTTTCCTTCCTTAACAGCAACAACAACAACTACTACAGAAATCTATTTTAAACGACTACAAAATAGTCTCAAGTATATTTACTCGTACTATGGCATTTTTGGAGAAAAAAAATCACTTAAAATAAACCATTACGAACAAAAATGTTAGAAAAACAAATCTTTTAAACAAGATCATTAAGCACGATCTTTATAAAAACATCAAACTCGAAAATGTTTTTCCGTTAAGCGCTCAGGCTGCAGGCAGGCAGACAGGCAGCCAGCCAAGCAAACGAATCGTATCAGGCATTTAAAACGTGAACAATTCCTCGAAACATTGGACTCGGCTAGAAAAAACAAGACATGACTTTAAATAGTTTCAGCTACCAACATCATTGGTTTTGTCAACAATCACCACCACCACAACAGCAATGGCAACAGAGTCGTCATCATCTTCATGATTGTTGACTGACGCAGTCATCTTTATTTGAAGTACTTGTAGTAGAAATATTGTTTATTTAAGGCTCGAATTTTCAAGCCATCGATTGCTGTTTTTCTTGGTGGTTGGTTGTTGAAGCTTCTTGCTCTCAAGTTGCTTTTGAAATAAACTTCTAAATGATTTTGAAAATAAAGTTCTTCTGAGAAAAAAAAAAAAAATAGCCACCTATAAGTAGTTGCCATGACTAGACATGAATTATGGATGTATTTGTTTGGCACAAGTGGTGGTAATTTGAGAAAAAAAATACAAGTATTTAATTTTTATGGTTAAACGACGACAATTTTCTTTAAACATTTGTTGTTTTTATTTAATCATCTTTTCAAAAAAATATGTGGCTTTGGTTTGCCACATACATATTCCTATTAGACACTATAAGGAACAATGTGGATTGGTATAAAGAAAGGTTCCAAAACTATTTGAAAGAGAAAAAAAAAATGGTTTCTCCATTTTGAGGAAGTAAAATCCAAATGAAGGCTGATAAAATTATTAACAAATAAATAATAGCATAAGCCGCATATTTTTAGAAAGCTCCTATGTTACCAGAATTTATGCGAATTGCTCCTTAATTAGTTATTTTAAAATGTTAAATTTGAATTTGTTGTTCACATTTAAGTTCGTTTTCCTTTTTTGTAAGACACTAAACGGATTTTACCTTTATGTGTTTGTATTATAGATAATAATAAGAATAATAAAGCCTTTACTATTTACTATTAAACATCGTTAGTGCTTTATACCCAAAAAATATGGCGTATTTAATTTATCCTTGCTGGTGCAAAAACTTGAAACAATTTCAAAGCTTCAGTTCATATTTCTCTGAATAAAAGGGCATAATTAAAATCTAATTACAAACCAAATCATAATTTACCCTAAGCAAGTTCAAAAAGCAAGTGCATACTTTATTTACTTGACTTGTTCAACAACATTTAGTTAAACAACTCTATGAAAACAACAACAGCAACAATAACAGCACCATACAGCACACAACTGTATAAATATGTAAGTACTTTTTTTACTCCTCTTCAAAGGAAAATAAAAACAGTGCTGTACTATTTCACTGAAACACTTGAAAGATTTATTGTTTTTTTTTATAAAAAAAAAACTGAAGATAATTACTTTATCTGTTTGGGAGAAAATATAAATAATTTAATAATTTTTATAAATTCATTTTACGCGGACAAAAAACAAACACATTTCTCTATGCAGCAAATGAGGTGGTTATTCGATTTTTGGCTTGAACATTATACACCAACATCAAAGGATAAAATTTAAAAGCAGAAGGATAAAGCAAAACAAAAACACTTGTAAAATTTTTATTCCTGTCACTTGCAAACCATTAAAAAGGACAGTAGTGCTTAAACAGTGATTTTTATATTCCCTTATAATTCGCAAATTTGCTACAGTAAAACAGCAAAATTAAAAACAGTTTATTACTGTTTTTGTTTTGACATAAAAGAATAAAAAAATGTTTGTTATTAATTTATAAAACGCTTTTTTTTTGAAACACTTAAAAAGCAGCAACATTTAAGTATGCACAACTTTCTTTCAGTCTTCTTTGACAGCAACTTTGTTAAAATTTTAACAAATACTGGCAACATTTACTCAACTTTTTTTTCGCAGTGTTTTTTGTATCTACTACAAAGTATTCCTTCATCAACATCTCTTTATCCTTATTTTACATTTTTGTTTGTGTAACATCGTATTGCAAAAAAAGAAGAGAGAAAAAAAAACAGCGTTGCAATTACATACTACAGAAGCTTTTTTGCTGTTGCTTTTATTGCTCTGTTTTGTTTGTGTTTTATTCGATTGTAAGGTCATAGAACTTGGCGGCATTTTGTTTGTGTTACAGAAATCGACAATAGCACAACAGCAAAAACTCTTCACTTGAGTCTTTACCTTTTTAACTGTTTTCTTCTTCATGTTACTCTCTTCAGCTTTAGTCATTTCTTTTTGTTGTTTTCTAGCTGTAATTTAAACACACTTATAAAACAGTCCGTGTTGTTATATTTTTCATGTTTTTTATATAATTTTTTTTTTTTTTTTTGTAATTTTATTTAAAAGATTTTATGGAAAATCGGCTGCTGTGTGGCAGACAGTGAAGCAGGGCTTTAGAATGCATTAAAACATGTCAAACATTTACTGTTCATGCGAAAGTTTTTAGTTAAAAATTAACACTTTTAAAACCATTTTACTTTTGATTTTCAATTTCACTTCAAAAGATTGGCATTACTGGTGACAAATTTTATTAAAATGATTATTTCTGTGTTCATAGAAAAAATTTGAATTCTTTTTTACGATTTTGAATATGTTTAAGTATTCATTCATTCATCTCATTAAAAACATAAACAACTTTCGAAATTTTGTTTTTGTTTGCAATATGTATAAAACAGAGCCGAACACACATGGTTTCCGAACATGATTAATTTTATTACTTTTGTAACAAATTTTATAGCTCACAATTGTAAGTTACACGTTACAGCTTAAAATCAGTATGCGATTTAGTGCTGATGATAGAGGTGGCGACCATGTTCCCCAGCCAATAACTTCCCAAGTTTATTTTTCTTGTCTATTTCAAAAATATTGATCAGTACATTATGGCTTCAAAAATCTTTTTTAAAATTTTGAGAAAGTAATTTATTTGGTCCAGTACCACCCAACCATGCAGTAAATTGTACGTGAACTAGAAAAATTGGTTTGAAGAGATGGTATTCTTTCAGGATTTTTTGCTCCCAAGAGATGCACAGCTAGAACTGAGAAGAATAGTTTCCTTGATAGAGAAGTTGCGTGAAAGTATTCATCATTAGGCTGAACCTATTTAAATTTACTTGTATTTAATAACCGGAAATTTTTTCTTTTTGGCGCAATTTAAAATTGTGCTTATCATTATAATTTTTAGTATAATTTAAAATGGTTTAATTTTTTTTTAAATAAAAAAAAATATTTTTAATTTTTGTTTGCAGTTTTTTTTTAACAAATTAAACCCACATGCTCTTCTCTATTTAAGTCCTCTTGTTTAAGTCTTTGTACCTTGTTGGAAAAGTTAAGTCATTAAAAATAATTATTTGCTTTTTCGCTTTCCTTATTATTTATTGTCATTTTCCCATATCCTTTACTTTCAACGATTTCTCACATTTCCCACACAAAAATTTTTTTTTGTAATTTACCAGCAACTACCAAAAAAAAAAAATTATTTTTGGCAAAACAAAGAGAAAAAACAGAAAAAAAAACTCAAGAGTCATTAATAAAAGACACTGTCAGCAACATAACACACATAAATTTTAATGTTCAACAAAATGTTGACATTAATTAATACGCGTGTATATTACAAAGTTATTACAGAAACAAAGAACTTAATGATTTTTTTTTTCGTTAATAAAATCCCCCTGGAAAATAAGCCAGCATTTAAGCACATGTGTTAATGATTTCGTATATTTACAAAAAAAAAAAAATAAAATTGCTGGATAATACTTAAAACATGAAGCCAACGTCAAGACATCTTAAAATAAAATTTAGCTAAAGCCATCAATAGTATTAAATTTTCACTTTTAACTTGCTTAAAAAACCCAAAGATTTCAAAGATTTCTAAAAAATTTGTCAACAGAACATTCTGTCGGCCACTAATGTCATTCATTAGCATTACACTTTCAGCATTTAAGCGAGCTCCTTTGCAAACTGTTAGCGAAAACGAAAAATAAACAAGTCTTTGGCGATTTTTAACACCAAATTTTTACCATAAATGTATATTGTTAAATGAAAATGTCAACCAGACATGGTCGATTAAATAAAAAATAAAACAAACAAAAAATAAATAAGAAATAAAAACAAAAGTAAAGCTCAAAGTATATCGAACAGCCTTGTTTAAGCTGGCCAATTCTGGCCATTCACTAAAAGAATTTCATTCATAAATCCAATGAATTGTGAAATTAGTTTCATGAAAAAATTCATTATTTTTCAACCAACGTTGGGGTTCATTGAATCTATGAATTCTTATTCATTAGGTGTGATGCCACTTTTTAGGTCTCACTCGCAATAGTCTGCAAAACCTTTGCGAAATATTAAAATATGTTGCCATATTTCTTTACAAATCGAATGAGAATTAAAACCTCAATGAACAAATATATTGATTTAATGAAATTGTTCATTGATCCGATGGCATTTTTTCATAAATCACATTTTTTTAACGAAATTACGAAAACTAATGAACAGTTTTAATGAAATTTATTCCTTAGATCTATAAAAATTCATTGCAATAATGAACACTTTCATTGGATTTATGAAAAAAATAATGAAATAAATTCATTAGGACTATGAACTAGAATTCTTTCAGTGTTGATCGCCGTTACTTTAATTCTATTTAGCATTAAACTAATTAACAGTTTTCTTTTATTTACTTTTAATTTATGTTAGCACTATACACTGTTATTAAAGAAACAACTTTCCCAGGGTAGTTGTGTATGCTGTTAATAGCTGCGATCCCGTACTTTTGTAGTAATCAATATTTTTTTGGAATATTTCATCCGCCTCTTGCCCGTTTTCAAGGCATTTTTTACGAGCCAAAAAAAATATGTTCTATAAAAATATTTGCCTTAATGTTGTCTGAATACAGCTTTGAATTCAGATGTAAAGAAAACATTTTTTATACCGATATTCTGGCGATATAAGACAGCTTTAAGATAATAATATTCCCATTACACTGACATACTTGTTTTTTTGCATTCCTTTATCAGAACTAATCACCGAAGGCCCCCTAATTTTGGGAAAAATTTTAAATTGTTGTACAGTACTGTTTTAATTTATTTATTATTTTATAATTGTCTAAATAATTTAATGCTAAAACTAATTTAATGCTTGGATAATGCTTGCCTTAATTATCCAAGCTTTATTATGACTACAACGGAGTTTCCTGTCAAATGCTATAGAAATTGCTTTCTCAGTAATGAATGACAGAAGTATGTAATTAATTTTACCAAGAAATTCAAATCCAAGATTTCATAATTGCACAACGAATGCAATTATGCATTCTATTTGCTTCGAAAAAAATAAAAATGATGACATTCAACTTTTTACAACTATTGCTGTTATAACAAAAGAATTGATATCTCCTCTATTCCTTATTTCAAAAAGATTGTCGGCCATATTCGCACAAGAATTACAATTAGTCATGGCCTGGGTTCGAAGCAAATTTGGGTGCTGATGAGCGACGTGGTGGTCGTGAAACAGCCAGCCAGTAAGTCTTCGACTTTACTTTTCTTGTCTTCTTTGAAAATGATGATCACTTCAATTTTATCACAATATTGAGGAAGTGAAAATCGAACTTCAGTCCCATAAAATTATTAACAATTGTAAATCATATAGTTCGACTATAAAGTTAAAAATAATGCATAAAAAAGGAAAATCCTTTCACAACTGTTTTCACTTGCCCAAGCTTGAAGTAACGGATCACACCCAATAATTCCATTTTCACCCCTTTTTTCTTGTGTGCCATATTAAACAAATTATATTTTTATAGTTTCTTTTCTATGGTGTTTTGTGGAATATTTTATGTTACATAAATTAGTTGTTTTATTTTTACGACTCGCCATAATGTTTAGAGGAAAAAAAAAATGAATAAATGTCATAAATGTTTTGTGTGCTTGTGTGTGCATGTTTTAGTTCCCCTCTACTTATTTAAACACATTAATGTCATAATGACAATAGTTGATTTATATTTTTAGTCAAAATCTAATTTCAGTTCAAATAGTATTTTTTAGCCACACACCACCATCAAAATACGAGCATTGTTTTGCAGTCACAGTAATAAAAGCATTTTAATGGCTTTTTAAAAGCTCAATAAACTGAGGTTAGGTATTTTGTTGTCATACCAAGTATGTACGTACAACAAATTCGTTAAATATTTATTATTAAATTATCTTAATAAAAAGCACTTTAATGTTATAAAAAAGAAAAAAACAAAGAATCTTAAGCACCATGTCATGTTAATTTTTCTATTATAAATGCATAAAGCTTGTGTCAAAATATGTAAGCTGGCTGTAGTGTCCAAAGGGGTGTGTTTCTTTCTTGTAGTTTTGGAAAACACTTGTCATCTGTAGTTGTGCTTTTCTTGTGTGTGTGTGTTTTTTTTTAATGAAAGAAAATTTTGCACACATGCTGCTTTCCAACTCACAGTGAATTTTCAAAATTGAATTTCCTTGAAAGTTGTAATCTTTTGGCTAAAAATTTTGGTTGTTGTTGCATTTGGATTCCTTTTTCACCGCCATATAAAAACACAATAGCTGTAGCAAAAGTTGTGGTAGTTCTACAGGGTTGGTTATTAAGGGATTTTGATGAATGACATTATATTCAAATAAGGGGTTTTTCGTTTTTTTTGCGCTTGTCTTTTAAATAAAAATTTTTCGTTTTATTTTCATAGAAAATATTGTCAAAAAGGGTTTAGAGAGGAAATATTAGAAATTTGCATGAGCATACCTAAGTAAATACATGCACACATATAAATACGTCAGCTTCTGTGTAAGTCGAGGTCGATTTTTAAGGCTGGAACTCTGTGCGAACGACCTGCTCTAATATTAAATTTCCGCCACGTAAGGAAGATAAAGAGATAGAAGACTGCGCAGCTGCTACTGGCAAAACTGTTGTAATGTAGACCACAGGGTGGCGTTCTATGAGTTTTTAGTACATCCAGAAAAAAGATTGGCTGGCAAATAGTTAGATCGATGAACTAATATTTGAGTAGACCATGTTTCAACTAAGGCTATCAAAAAAGCAATCCACGTTCGTTATCATAAGATCATAATTGTAATAAATAATTCAATAATTCATAAATTGGTTGGGGCAACCGATTGCCTACTTTTCTCATCATTAATTAATGAATGTGCTGACCACTACTGAATCAAATCTTGTGCATTAAATTTTAGTATCAAAAGCTCTCTTACAGTTTTCGTTGAGTAAGGGAACAAGCTTCATTTTCAAACGCAGGCTATAAATTTTCCGTGAATATAAAAAACAATCCACTTTCGTTATCATAAGATTTTTAGATCGTGTAGAAGAACTGATTACCTATTTTTATCATCACTAATTAATGAATGTGCTGACCATTTCCCTCGAAATTAACCCTCCCTTTTTTACTCGTTTGGATTTCTCCATAAGATTCTTGCATTGATTCCCACGGTTTCGTTATGCCAGAGAGCTAAATGGGCTCTATGTGCCCAATTCTTTAGCTCAGATTGAACTGCATCGAAAGCTTTCGCTCATATGATTTCTTTTACTGCCTGTTCCTCAATGTCGCAGGAACAAATGGCTACGGCATAAGATCTCTTTTTTTATGGAATATTTGCCTGGAAAGCGAACTAAAATAATTTCACTAATATTTAAAATTACAAGCAGCAAAACAAAACGGTAGAAATATCTGGTTAGTGAATTGTGAAGGTCATTCAAAATGCGACCCAGCCGATTTAACATTTTTACTTGTTTTATGTTTTCTTTTCACTCTCCAAAATGTTTAAAGTTTATATATGTATGTTCATTTTTGTTGTTGTTGTTGTTGTGCCTTATCTCTCCCACCACATTAGAATTTGGTTTGCAAACTTTTACTGTCTGCAGCTCTTTTCTTGTTGTTTTTGCTCATCCAAATATTTAATGTTTATTTAAGAAAATATAAAAATTCATTGCAAAACCAATTGAGTTGTTCGTGCTCGCTCCCTGGCTGAACACAACAGAGGTAAATAAATATTGTTTTGTTTATTGATTTAAAATAAATTTATTAGTTTAAATTCAATAGGTGGCCGACAAACGATAACTTATTGATTCATTTATTGCTGGCGATTAAGCAATTTTCACACATTATTTATTAATCATTAACAACATCATAATTATTGTTACTAGCTTCATTTAATGTCGTTGTTATTTGTTTAAATAGATATCTACACATGCAAGCGTACGTTACACGCGAAAAAAAAGTTAGAATTACTTTTAGGCAGTACTTTTTTATTGAAAAAAAAAAAAACTGTATACAAATAGTCATGGTCTGGGTTCGAACCAAATTTGGGTGCTGATGAACGATGTGGTGGTCGTAAAGCAGCCATGCTCCCCATGTACCCCAGCTTGCAAGACTTCGACTTTACTTTTCTTGTCCTCTTCCAAAATGCTGATCAATCCAATTTTATCGCCAAAAAAAAAATTTTTTTTTTTCTCAATTTCGAGGAAGTAAAAATTGTACTAGAAAAAATTATTGACAGTTGAACATCATAAAGTTCGACTATAAAATTAAAATCAATGTTTGACAATTATTAAAATGTTTAAAGGAAAAATATTGCAATAACAGTTATCACCGAATATGCAAAAATATACATTGCAAAATATGCGCTAACAAAATTCTTCAATTTGAAAAAATTCAGCACAGCCAACGTATAATTGGGTGCTCAGCACTGATTTAAATTAATATCTTTCGCATGCTTGTAGATGGACTGTAGTTCCCTAGACTAAGCTGCGGAAGTACTAGATACATACTATTTTGCTTTTAATTTTTACTACTTATTACCCCTGATGGCAACATTGGGTAAACATTTTTAAAAATTAATTTAAGCTTTTAGTGCTTCATTATTTAAATTGAAAAGAAATATTATTTAAGACCTCATTACGCCTGTTTTCTGTTCAATTCAAAATTTTGAAATATATTTCCGTTACAAGTGCCTGAAATGAACATTTTGTGTTGAAATTTTCGTTAAATTGTTTCAGACGCAAGCGAGCACACATTTTGTATTATTAGTTTTTCCTAATGTGTGTGTGTGTGTGTGCGTATGTTTTTTTTTTGCCAGTATCAAGCTGTTTTTTAAATTTCTGTTTTATTATTGTTTGTTTATGTGTTGTTGTTTTTATTTTTCCTTTCAGATTTCGAGTAGTATTTGGAAAAGTACATGGCTGCTGCGGCTGCTGCTGTTGCCTGATGTCTGTTCGGTGAGTTAATGGCTTTTAATGGCATTTAGATTTTGTAAGTGTGTGTGTGTGTGTGTTTGTGAGAGCTTCTGTGTGTGCGCTAAAATGATATGGCCACTTATGCATGGCTTGTTCATTTCTAGTCCAGGGAAAGGAAATCAATGTTTTTCTTTTTTTCTACTATTTTGCTTCGTTTTGCTATTTTGTTATTAAAACAAATATTGATATTTATTTTACCAAAATGAAACCATTAAAACCCATAAATGCTTTTAAGAAAACAAAACCAAAAAAAAAAAAATATATATATACATATATAAAGCACATAGTGGGGATCAAAATGATATTAACAATCCTGATTTTTACGGTTCTCGAAATTTCGGAGAGTTTTAAAAAGATTGAAAAAGAATATAAACTCGATTTTCTCTGAGTCTCTTCAAAGGTCTTAAACATCTTAAAAATGCAATAAACTCGAATGTCTAAAGATGTGGCAAAATATTACTATCTAATTCACAAGCGTCTTGTAACATTGTATCGGCTGTATTTTTGCATAACTTTACACAAGTAATGTTGATACTGCTCAATGAACATTTTGCTGCAAATTGAAAACAAGTAATGTTATTATTTCTCAATGAAAATTTTTTCCTTTAAAATTTAAAAAAGCGCCTTTTAAAAAATACATTTTAAGAAATACTATGTAAAAAAAGTACTTTTTGAAAAAGTACGATTAAACACCATTACTTTCTAAAAAGTACCTTAAGAACGTAGAAAAAGTACGTTTAGAAGGTTTTTTTAAACTTAGCTTTTCATAGAAATGCTTTAAAAAGTAAAATTTGGGAAAGCCACATTTAAGAAAGTAAAACAAGTACTTTTTATGATAACTACCAGCAAAGAAAGTCGTTTTTTAAAGCAGTACCTTTTCAAAAAACTACAAAAGTGATTTTTAATAAAAGTAGCTGTTGAAAAAAAGTCTTTTAAGAAAGTATGTTCTAAAAAAAAGTGTTTTTCAAAGGTACCTTATAAAAAATACCTTTGAGAAAGCAGTTTTTTACCTTATAAAAACAAAAAGTAGCTATAAACAAAAGTTGCTATTAAAAAGGTGGCTTTTAAGAAGCTGCCTTTTAAAAAAGTGTGTTTTTAAAACGTACGTTTTAAAAAAGTACCTTTTAAGAAACTGTCTTTTAAGGAAATACCTTATAAAAACACGTTTTTAAAAAAGTATTTTCTAAAAAAATTCCTTTTAAAGAAGTACTTTTGAAAAAAGTAGCTATTGAAAAAGTACTTTTTAAAAGAGTACCATGTAAAAAATTATATTTTAAAAAGGTATTTTTTAAGAAAGCACCGTTCAGAAAAGTTCCTTTAAAAAGGCACTTTTTCAAAAGCAATAGTACTGCAAACCCGCCAAAAATTTGCAGAACTATATCTTATATCCGAAATTCGTAATGACTCAACTTGAGCCAAGGCGCCTTGAATAATTATAATTTTTCCGTTTTCCTTAAAAGAATCCTTAATGTGTTGCAATAAATAAAACATCATTTGTGTCTTCGATATGAAATCACGCTTCCTTTGAAAATAATTTTTTACCTCCTCCAACATCTGCAAAATATTTTTATGCATTTAAAGGTTTTGGTCTTTTCTTTTAAAGCAATTTGTCATTCAAGAGTAAAAACAATAAAATGAAATTGAAATAAAATATTTGACTTTCACTGTAGTTTCTTTGAAGTGATATTCGATTGCATTTTCTATTAACATGATATATGTATGTATGTTTAGAAATATTGTTCAAGCATCAGGCAAATAAAAAACATTAACAAATGCTTGAAGCGTTTTTCAATTAAAAAATATATATAAAAAAAAAAATACTTAAAAAACCAATTGACCCATTTTGCATTTATGACATGCTTCAACATCTCCGTTATGCAACTCTCCCTGTGTCTGCTGCAGAGACATGCATTAAACACATTTTGACCACAGCAGGCTGCCAACTACAATCTGTCGAAAATAAAATACGCACGTTTAAATGCTAACGATTATTTTGAGGATATCATAGACAAACGACTGACTACACGATCACTGCGATTCCAGCAGTCGCCAATTTAGATTTATTGATAATTCTTCTTGGCGACAACAGCAGGTTGCTGATTTCAATACATTAAGAAATGTATATGAGTGGTTTCAAGCAATTTATGTGCATAGAAAAGCTATTGAATTGTTACCCCAGCCAGTAAGTCTTCAACTTTACTTTCCTTGTCTTCGTTAAAAATGTTGATCACTCCAATTTTATAACTAAAATCTCTTTCAATTTTGAGGGAGTAAATATCAAACTCAAGCCTGATAAAGTTATTAACAATTATATATCGTATAGTTCGACTATAAAGTTAAAATTAATGCTTAGAAAAGTTATTGTAATACTAAACTCCATCAGCCCAATTCCTTGAGAATTTCTTTTTTTTTCTCCTTAATACGAGTACTTGTATTATAAATAAAATTTTCCGTGAGAAAAAAATTTTGCAAGAACAAAATATGTGGGCGTCAGTGATGCCAATTTATTATAACAGTAATAAAAACAAGGGTTGGCAACACTTTTAGCTTACTTTGCTTAAAATCGAAATCTTATCGTTTAATTTTAATTTTTAATTTAAAAAAAAATAAGCGACCATTTGTTGAAAAGAACATAAAAAAATATGTGACATGCGTTGCTACTGTTTAGATCTCTTCTCTTTTAATCAAAACTACTTTGGAGAGGAAATGAGCGAATTTTTAATTTCAAATACTGTAATATTGTAATAAAAATTCTCCATTATCATAAAAACTGTTTGCTTATCTTTAGTTTTTTTATTGAAGAAGCTAACATTTTGAGGTCGTACCAAAATCAAAGACGAATGCCGCTTGGAATTATTTTTCCTTTCTTTTTTCTTAACTTTGTACAAACGTATCAATAATACATTAAAAGAATTCATGTTTTTGTGCATATGATTGAATTTTTTTTATTATTGATATTCAAAGGTCATTAAACAGTTTACGATGGCCGCAATGATGAACAAAAAAAAAAAAAAAAAAAAAAGATTAATTTAGAATTGAAAAAAAAACATTAAAGATTGTAGTAAAGTGTAAAGAAAATTGAGACAAAAAGTTTTGAAGTCAAACGTAAGCCAATGTTGCCAACTTGACAAGTTTTAAGTTCAGTGAGAAATTGTTGGGTAAGCAGTTTAATTACTTCTATTACCGTTTTCACTAATAAGCGATAGTTAAAGAAACCGGTGCTTTTTCTTATGAAAGAATTGATTTTTAGGTCAATTTTTAAAGAATTGCCTTAAAAGCCCACAAAAAGAACCAGAATATGTAAGATATGTTATTTAAGCAATTGAAGGAGATATAATAACAAAAAAATTTGACAGTTTATGTTCCATATAATTCCTTTACTAAAAGAAAAAAACTTTTTTCTTGGCATGTTATATTACGAGGGCCGCCGGACGTGAGACCGGCTCACTTGGGTCCTAGAAAGGTCCCGCTGTGTTTTTTTCTTGGCATGCCTTTCATCATTCTGTGGATGCATTTTTTTTTTTTTTTTTTATTAATAAAGATCTAACGAAATATTTCTTGCTATTAATGAAGAATGTTTCATTGATATGAAATTGTATTCTGACACAGAAAAAAACACAAAGTAATTTAATATAAATGTATTACGATATCATAGTTCAATGAAATTAAAATTTCAGCAAATTGTTTACAATTTTTTTTCTGTTTTTCTTCCTCTTGTTTCCCCTTCTCAGTTTATTATTATTATTATTTTTTTTCTTGATTACTCTCGTCCCTGCTTTTTATAATTCCATCGTCAATTATTTTTTTTTGCCGCTTCTGCCAAGATTCGAACCTGGGACCTCACGTTTTTTTAGTCAGTCATACAAATAGCGAGCTATTTGAGAAGAGCATTGTAAAATATTACATAAATAAATTCAAAATTTATTGCACTAATCTGCCAAAATAGTTAATTATTAATATTCATTAAATAAATAATGATTTATTAAATATAAGGTCCTTTCGTACTGAAATATTTTATTTTTTTTTAAGATAGAAACCAACCTGGCTTACCACCGGTTTGAGCTCAGATCATGTAAGAATTTAAAAGTCGAACAGACTTAAAATTTAAGCAACTACACCTAAAATTATATCTTAATCCAACATCGAGGTCGCAATCTTTTTTATTAATATGCACTTTCTTTGAAATTTATATACTTCAAAGTACTAAATCAATCGTTTACTTTATGGAAAAATTAGGGAATCAATGAATAAAAAATAAAGTTAGAAAAAAATTGAAAAAACTAATTTATGTAGCTTCAGATCGTTTTTTTATTAAAGAATTTATTATAAAAACGATCTGAAGCTGCAGTTTCAGATGATTTTTTTTTCAAATAAAAGATCAAATAAAAATATATAATTAGCAAAAATGTTTTTATTTTCTAAATTAAGAGGAAATCAGATAATTGTATTATAATATTCTTAATCAGACCAAGTTCTACCCCTACATGGTCAATACAAATTAAAGAAATAAAAGTAAAATCTTCAATTAAAATGTATTTTATATTATGCTTTTACTTATTGTTGAGCATTAAATAATTCATTTTTGTATAATTAACGTTCATATGTCTCAGAAATTGCGAAATATGAAATTTCATAATATCAACGTAAACTTTTTATTAAATGTAATGAACTCAATAAAATGTAAAACAAGCTGAAATGAAAAAGTTCGTTTCATGAATGATATTTTTCATTGTAGAAACAAAATTGTTCATTCGGGCACTGAAGAACATTCAATGAAGCCCGTTGATTACCCGAATGAATGAATTTTCTCTTAGTGTTGGAAATAGGTTTGTACACTTACCCCCTAATTCATAAAAATTATAACAGGCTTATAAGACTTGACATTTGACATATATGTATGTATGGAAAATCTCTCAAATAAGAGCTTTATAAACCTGTTATAATTTTTATGAATTAGACGGTTATTTTGCAATGTTTTTGAAGTACAGGGTGTCGCCTGCATTTTCTGCACAAAAGATCTTTTTGGTCGTGGTGCACAATTGACAATTTGCTAAGCAGTTTTTTCTTTGGTTCTTGCATGAGCATGGTGTTGACAATCGGTTTTGACAGATCGTGATTTTGTCCAAGTCAAATTGTGCGTGGTGGTAACATTTTTCTGGCAATGTTGCCGCTTGTGTTTGCAAATTATTCTATTGCTTGCCGAAACACAAATTTCGATTTCAAAAGAAGTGCAGCAAATAAATTTACAATGAAAACATTGACAATTTTTAATTTATATTGTTGTTTTGCATGCAAATATGCACATTTACAGGCACAAGCAACCAGCGTGCTTTATACATGTTTATTTCTTAACAGCCATGACTGTTGAGCGGCCTATTTTATCCAACAGTTTTCATCTTGCATTGATGTATACATGAAAATGAAGGGGTAAGAGCTAAAGTTTTCATTTTACATAAATTATACATGACTTCCTTAAAAATTCCTTTGACAAAAATAAAACAAACAAAAAAAATTTTTTTCGGGTCCCATTAACTTAAAAAAATCTTTTGTAGTTGTTACTATTCTAATTTAGGAATTTCTAATTTCTTTTTTTATCTTAACAAGACTTTATGTAAATTGACGTCATGTGGTAACACATGCATACATACATACATACATAGTAAATTTCTTTAAACTTCCTTGTTTGGTTATTAGTAGTAAAGGAAATTTGTAATTCTAATAGGTAACCAACTTTGCCTTGCTTTGCTTTCTTTCCTTCTTTGTCTAGTGCTGTGTGCCTCGAAACACATGTGTTGCGTCTTTTAAATGACTTGTAACTAGACAACAATATTTTATGTTGAAACCAACATAAAAATGACACATGTCTATCATTTAGTTAGATACTGGCAAAATTTGTATTGTATGTTATTCTTTAAAAATAAAAAATAAAATTAAGAAAAAGAAAATACATTAAAACAAACCCACTGTCTACGTAAAAGACGACATGTTAAACTTAGGTTTCTTTTTTCAGTTTTTGTTAGTTTTCTTTGTATTAATTTTGTATGTTGGGAAAGAAAAACAAAGGAAGCAAGAAACATCCGTTCAAAACGAATACAGCGCAATATGTTTTACATGTAGTAGGCATGTAGTAGAAGGAGCAAAATGTTGCAACAATTGTGCATGTTAAGATAAATTTGAATTTTTCGACAATATTATTGTCAAATTACACAGGCTTTGGGCGGCTAAAAAAAAACCTTAAACAAATTTGATTAAATCACACTTTAAATGTAAAAAAATACCTTGCTTATAGACAGTCAGCAATGAAGAACTCAGTCACATGACAATTAGTCATGACGATTAGTCATGGCCTGGGTGCGAAGTAAATTTGGGTGCTGATGAGCGTCATGTACTCCAGCCAGTAAGCCTTCAAATATACTTTTTTAGTCTTCCTTAAAAATGTTGATCACTCCAATTTTATCACAAAAGAAAATCTTTCTCAATTTTGAGAAAGTAAAAATCGAACTCAAGCCAAATAAAATTATTTACAAAATAAAAAGGAAATGTTAACATTTTACTGAAATTTGAGAAAGGAAATGTTTGCCAAAAAGAAAAGAAATATCTACCTCCATGCTAACTGCCATCTCCATTTTGCCTTCAATATCACTTGCTGTCAACAGTTTTCCATTCGAACGGATGTTTTTTTTTTAGCTCTATTAATTATTGTGGGTTTTCTAGTTTTCTTTTTTAACAAATTTTTAATGCAATCATTTATAATATGTGCAGCCATATTTTTATTTTTTTTATTTTCATCATTAGGAATATCTATATTTTTAAATGAAATATGGCAACCACTGCCAAATTATTTTTCTACAAACAAACATAAGTTTTCCTGCAAAAAATTATTTATTAGTGGTGAATATAAAAAAAGGTTTTCTGTCCCTGGAACAAAACTATCGCTTAATACCTCTAAAACCAAAAATAGGTTTACAAAACAGATTTTCGAGCACTAGCTGAATTTTTTTTTTATAGTCCCTGTACCAAAACAATAATGTGCTGACAAACTGGCAACTTTGTTTCATTTCCAGGTTCCAACTCTCATGTATTGTGATGTTGCTTCGCTCTGCGAATGTTAAATACTAACATTTATGCACATATTTACATACATATGCATGTTATGCAAGAGCTCTTTTGTTGCCATTTAAAAATGGTGCTTTGCCTAAAAAATATATAATTTTTTTTTTTTTTTTTCATATGAAAAAATATTTTAAGACTGCAATATTTTCATTTTTTGTTTTCACATTAATAGAAACGTTTTTGTTGCTTTTTTATTACCTGGCCATTTTTTACGACAGTTTAATGTTATTAACAACTAACATGTCACTTGCCCAAAGTGAGCAGAAACAAATAACGAACGCACATTTAAAAACACACACACACACAAACTCACTCATTTAGTCGGTCACTCACACCAACTCACATTGGGGAATATACTTCAGACACTGTGTTTAATAATAGTGAAAAATAAAAGTACTAAAACGCCAGCATGGTGTTGTTTTTATAGGCTTGTATGTTTTAGGCCGCGGTAGTAAAATAATTATTTGTCTAGTGCATTATGGAGTACTAAAAAGAAAATAAACATGTTTTATGTTTTACATTTTAAATTATTATTAAAGCGTTAGTGCAAGACAACAACCGATATTTTTGCATGCTGCAAATAATTTTAATGTAGTAAAACATTTTTTAATTTTTTGCCACAAACATACATACGATGGCACAACGTTTGCTGCAAATTTTTCTTCATATTGTAATAGTTTATTGAAAACATAAACAGAACATTCAACAATCGCTTTGTAGATGATACAATAATAGCAAACAATTTTGAATTCTGTTAAAATCAGAGAAATTACCACAAAGTTATAGTGGGACAAAATGAGTAACAACATTTTTTTTTTTTTACCCTTAATGAATTTAATATTTACTAGTAGAGCCAATTGAAAAATTTATTATTTTACTTTTGGTCTTAGTCCATCAACCCAATTCTGCCATCACTTGGGGCAAATCATCCTTAACTTCATCATCTACGCTTTATGTTTGCAATTTTTTCGTATGCTCATCGCTAGCCACATAGCGATCATGCTCACAGCCATATAGACTCTTGGCCATTTCCATGGGGGATGTTTTTTACGGCAATATCTTCTGGTTTTTATCGGAAACCTGTTTTCTTTTATTTTTTGGATGCTATTGATAGATATATTTCAATTAACTGAATTCCTTTAATTTTTATTATTTTTCATATTTTTTTTTGGGAGAAAAATATATTTTTTTTTTATGGAGGAATGATTATTTTGGTCACACACTTTAAACTGGCACCCTACCGGCACCCTGGTACCGATTTGTTCCAGGGACCTTCAAAATGAACTTTATCCCCCATTACACTAACTTGCTCAGGATGCCGGTAGAGGTTGGTCAAATGTATAACCAACTGCCAATAATTTTGTCTCTCTAAACGTTTTTTGAATATACTGGCCCCATACCAGGCCTCCTTAAGGCTGTTCCCATACCCAAATACAAAAAAAAATTGAAAATCGAAAGTCTGGAAAATGATTTGTTTTGTACGTCATAAAGAAATTTTTTTTTCTCTAAAAATCGATGGCACAATATCGAAAAATGTTTATGCATTCAACTCAACCCCACCTAATGCACATGTATTTTAATTTTAAACAAGTTCATTGATTGCTGATGATGGGTGAAACAAGTAAATTACTTGGCAGGCCTTAATTTTACTTTTTTGTTTTGTTGTATAACCTCTGTGTAGGTATTTCATGTGCAATAAAACAACAACCATAAAAAAGCCAAGCAACTTTAAATTACTATAACAACAACTTCCCTGTAGAACATAAAATGATTTTTTAAAGCAAAACCTATTTTCTTTTTTCAAAACCATAAAAACACTGAGAGAAAAAAATCAAACACCAACAAAAAGAGTTGCAAAAAATTGTTTTCCTCTTTATTGCGCCACTTTTTGGATTGCTTCGAATGGCATAAATGTATGTACGTATATTTTATTTGCTTGTACATGTAAGCATACATGGATTTGAACTGATTCTGAAAAAAAACTTGGTGCCCACATTTAGCTGGCAGCTAAAATTATATCAAACAACTAAAGTGCATACAAAACATATGCTGCTGCTAACTAAACTAACAACTACAACAACAACACATCAGCTACAACGTTACTTGCATTCGTCGCTGTTGTTGTTTCTTTTTTATTTAACTGAAAATAATATACTAAATTAAAAAAAAAATAGTTTTGCTGCAGCATGTGCTGTTGAAATGTACTAACTGCAAGCAATTATTGGATGGAGGAAAAAGGTCACATCTTGTCTTTGTTTAAGGTTTATTAAAAATATTTTGATCAAATCGAATTGCTGTCAAGAAAAAGTCTTTTATTTACGTAAAATAATTACCAAAATATCATTTACTTTAATTAATTCAACTTTTTTAGTTTAATTTTGTAATATACTATTTTACAAAGCGCACAGTTGATTGCTATTAAGAAAAATTCTTTAATTCAGAACAAATTTTCATATAAAATTGGTTCTAAGATTAATTTTCTAGGAATACCGGTGTAATTATTTAGTTTGTTTGACTTTTTTCTGGCTTCTGAATATATTATTACTTCAGCCTAAGGTCCCTTTTCTGTTTACTTATTTATTTGCCGATATTCGCTAGCTCTCCTCTGGATAGCTTCGTCAGGGAATATTTTGGTTCTAACACTATTAAATATCTAGAATAATTGAAAACGTACTGAAAAATAGCTAATATTTTGTAAACAACATTCATAAGGAATTAGATACTGAAGATGAACCGATGAGGTTAGAAATATTTAGATCGAAATAATTTTTTCAAGAAAAGCTAAAAACAAGGAAGTTTTATCTAAATGGACCAAAAAGAGGCACCGTTATAACCAAAAGCTATTAAAATAATATAAAAGTCATTGCCCAACAAAATTTTGACTCACAATCGGATTTAATGTTTGACAAGCAACTCTTGTTTTCTTTTATGCCTGTCTGCAGAAACATCCAGATCTTTTCCGAGGCATCGATCCTGCCTCCTCGTGACTCTTAGTAGGATACTCTACCAATTAGTTTTTTCATTGAAACTCTCGTTGGATAACGAAAATCGAATGCATATCATAACAACGGCCAAAGTATTTGGCTCAACTAACTTTAAAATTGGCTATTACATTTTCTAAACATGTCAACAACATTTTTTATATAATAATTAACTAAAAATATTAGAGCTAAAACACTTTTTTTGTTCTTTAAAGGTTAACAAAATTAATTTTGATATTTCTGGTTTGGAAACAATAAAAGACGTAACAACTCTTGGCATAATTTCTTTGAATAGAAAAAAAAACAAATTTTCCCCCTACCCAATAATTTTAACCTTAACGAGCATAACAATATTTATTTATTTTTTTTTGGTTCAGTTCAAGACTCCATACATGCCAGCGAAGTGCACAAAGAACAGAATACAAAACAGACCAAATGAGCATTAAAAAATAAATAAAAACTCAACTGCATGCATCAGTTGAAAAAATAAAATACTCGAAAATTACAGAGTCTTTGATTTGCTGCTAAAACGCCCATTTTGCCTTGGAACCATTTACTTCAAATGAAACGTCATAAAACTGGAATTCTCTTATACTCCTTTTTTGTGCATATGTACAGTATTTCGTATATTTTTCTATATAAACATATTTTTATTACAACTGACCATAATTCTTATAGCGTTTTAAATACTTGTGGGACATTTAAAACTCCACCCTTTCAAGGGACTTATGGCACAAATGCATATTAAACTTGGTTAGCAGAAAAATTAATATTTCAAACACATTTTTTCATTAACAAGTGTCAACACGTTTGATTTAAAACACATGAAAATATGAATGTTTAACCATTTTTTCTTCTTTTTTGGTTTAGCTATTTACTTTTACAGCCAGCTTGGTTATTAATTAATTATTTATTCTAAGCATAGATTTTTATCAACGAAGAGTAGACGTCACTATGAACATATGTATGTACATATGTAAATAATTTACATTTGTAATTATTAAATATTTTTGATTGAATTTTTTTTGTGTAAAATTTTCAAAAAAGCTACGGATTTAATTGGATTTATTGACTTTAAAGTGGCGCCTTTTAAATTGGCCCATAAATTAAACAAACATTTAAAAAAAATAACAGTAAAAAAAACATTTTTTCGTTTTTCGTGAAATTATTTTTGTACCCAAATTTTTAACACTTCTGTATGTACATGTTTTGTGGCTTAAAAGTTAAAATAATATCTTCAATAATTACCATTTTTTCCATTGTTTATTGTGTTGTTCTGTCTTAATTTTATTACTGCAATTCAAACAGCTGTCCAAAGTAAATCTATGCCAATAGAAATTTGCTGCAACTTTAATTATACATTTAAAAAAATGAGCTGTAAAGATAAAAGTATTTAAAATATGATTAAAATAAATATTTGAGCAAGAACAAAACACACAATATAAAACAGAAATTTAATTAATTTTTAATCTATTGAGTTAATATGTACATATACATATATAAAACATTATTGCAAATAAAGCAATTCAACTCCAGCAACATTTTCTCTTATTTATATTAAAGTAAACAAAAAATGGCAACTAAGTTTCGTTAAGAGTTTAACAATGCTGCGAGACACTGTTTTTACAGTTTTCATCACTCTTTTCGCCATTTAACTCTCAACAGATTTGCATGTAAACACACAACTGCACACATGCATAAGTAACAACTACACCAACAACCGCAATATAATTTAGAAAATAATCAAGACAGTCATGTTTGTGTTGTAAAGTAAAGCAAAGAAAAGAAAAATGGATGGAGCATTCCGTTTATTTTGTTTTCCGTTATTTTGTTTACATTAGGAAATTAAAAAAAGGGATACACCATACAACGAATGAGAAAGAGATTATTTATTGTTATGCTTTGTTTCAAGGGTGGAGAAGAGATTAATTGATGAAGTAAATTAAACAGATTTCCCTTGATTTTCCCATTAGATCTCTGGCACAAAAATAGGACTGTTATGGTGCCAAAGCGGGGCTGGAAAAATTAACTTTCAAATACAATTATTTACTTTATTCATAAGAATTTATTCTGTAAACTGCTTATGAAAGAGAATTCATGAAAGAAAGAAATAATTTATTTCCTTTATTTTTTGTGCATTTCAATAATGTCTCTCTTAATAAATAAAACGTTATAAACTCTTCTTGTCCTAAAATTTTTTTTATGTTTTGGCTTTAAAGTTTATTATCATTATGAATATTATTTTTCAGCCAGATTTCTTTTAAATTTCATTTAAAAAGCTTTACTTTGGGACATTTTTGATATTATGAATTTTTGTGTTATGCATGTGATAAATATATAATAATTATTTAGTTTATTCGATCATTTATGTTTTTCTTTTAATATTCCATTGTTTGAGCTGAAAGTTTGTTTGTTTTATAATATTTTTTTGATATGTGGTATAAAACAACATTAATATTAATGAAAACACCACATGTATTTGATCATAATGCTTTTATTTATTACACAAAAAAAAAATGAATATATAAATAAAATTCCCAAGTCTCAAGAGTAAACACTCTGCAGTTGCTCAAAACATATACCAAACAATAAAATGTCATCTTTAAAAATATTTCTCTTAAATTAATGAGTTTATTTAACGCAAAAAAAACCTTTCGTTTGAAAAAATTTCCAATTGTATTCAAAGAATTTCATCAAAAACACCCCAGACACATGAAACCTTTTTTCTAAGACACAGAATCAAAAAATAATTTGTTTCTTTTTTTTTTGCTGTCTGCTTCAAAAATGTCTCTCTCAATAAACAACCTGTTATAAACTCCTCTTGTCTCTTGACATATTTTTTTATTGTGTTAGCTTTAAAGTTTCCAAATAATATTCAGTCAAACCGAAACGAGGTAAACTCTAATTCAATAAAATAAATAATTGTATGTATTTAAGCAAACATAAAAATGACTAATTAAGCACCCGCAGATGGTTTTCAAATTAATTTATATCTAATTTATGGCTTTTGTACTGTTCAAACAGTGTCACAACAACAAATCCACATTTTCAAAAAGTCATAAATAAAAATATGTCGTAAATATGTATGAAATTCGTAAGAATTCTAATGCCTTTGAATATACCAGGGAGTTTTTGACTGGCAGAAAAATTATTTATTACTTTCTTACTTCAATATAAAAAGTATATGAGCAGAAAATTAAAATACTAAACTACCAAATTGGCAAAATTCATGAGAATTTCAAAAGCTGACATGACTTCGAAATTTTGAATATGACCCAAATATAAAGATGTATATGAACAACATTAAAGAAATATATTAGGGTTTGGTAGTTTAAAAGTCGTATGGTTTTACAATTGTAGTAATTCGAACACATTTATTGCAACTTGAATTCGAAATTTGTGAAATTTGTAGGTATTTTTAAAAGGTATCCAATAGTGGTTATCTACTTGTATCTCAGCTGTAATGAAATTTAGCTGAAATAAATAAAGAAATGAATGATAAAATAAATAAATGTCTGCTGGAAATAATATTCTTCGTAAATTGTCTAGTTTCTAATTATGTAAATTGCTCTAGTTTGAAAAGTTAGGAAATCCTTTTGCACTTCCGGTTTGCTAAAATTTTTCGAAGGAAATCCGTAATATGTTTCCATTACGAGTTGAATCACCGGCTTCGCTCTCTCAATCATATTTACGAATGACGCTGTTTACACGACTCGCCCATGTGCTTCGATTTGACTTTTGTTTTTAATAAGACAACATAAATTTTCCATTAACAAAAAGAAGTAAGCGAAAGTGTTGTCGCAAAAAAAAAACACATTCATATAGAAACGTCTGCGGAGCTGGCAATGCAGGGCATTAAATACAACCCAGAACTTGACTTTTATTTTTATGGGGCAATTAGGTTTTTTTTTTTTTTACAATGCATGATTTTGACAGATGATGCAGCTAGACTTGCAATATAAATTAGAGAAGACAGGAATTGTTGTGCTTCGCATGTAGCTTCAATATGAAGCAACTTCATTCGCTCTCAAAATTTTGTATAGCGAAGCGCGTTGCTTTGATCCTGATTAGCGTGTGAAGCAAAAATAGAGAGCGAAGGGCAAGTCGTGGAAACGTGCTATTAAAGTAGAACCGTACTTCTGACACCGCTTGGGATTGATTAAAGTACAAATGAATTGAATTTTTTTTCAGTGTAAGTTTCTGATTGCCTTTCTACTAATAAAATAAAAATAAATAAAAAATACGTATGCAAATCGTGAATAAACTTGTTTTGCCAACCACCCTCCAAAAGCCAAATTTGTCATTAGAATTTTTATTTTTCAAATTAATTGCAGATGTGACATTTATCTCCATAAATATTAATATTTATAATTTAGAATTCATATTGATGTATGTTTGTATGTCTACGTACATATATACATACATATATATACATATATATACATATATATATATATATTTCCCATTCTATTTTTGTTGTTGTTTTTTTTTTTAATTATAAGTATGTATGTACCTACTACCCCCATTCAATTATTGCTACTTGTACTTTTATTCAATTTCAAAAGCGTAAAACGTTACACGGTCTATAAATTGATAGAAGAAAATTAAATGAAAAATAAAAGCAAAACAACACCAACACCAACAACAAAACGAAAACGACTACACAAAGAAATAAATCAAAAGCAAAAATGCCGCCTTAAATACTTAAATATGTGCAACAACAATAACTAGAAAACATAATGAATTTTACAACAACAACAGCAACAATAATTCAAAAGAAATAACAACAAAACAGCAGCAAACAGTTATTATTTTTTGTTTGTTTTGTTTTTACTTCTTTATCTCTTTATTATTAGTAAGTTTGACTAACATTGACACGACGACACCGTCCCGTCCTCTCTTGACTCTTTAGAATTCTTCTACGGCCGCCTCTGTTCGAATAAAACCGTTAGGAAAACGAGAGATGACTTTGAATACGAACAAAAATAAAACCACCCACTCGTATGAGAATTTTGTTTTTATTTCTTTTTAAACTTACTACCTACAACATGCAAGCATTACATGAGTGTGAACTTAACCTCTAATATGCGAAAGGGTTGCCACCTTTTTGCTGCTCAGAGGTAATGGGAAAAGAAAAATGAAGGCTGTAAAGATTAGTAAATGCCATTAAAATGTTACAATTTCTTTTCCTTGTCTAAATTTTCCAATTTATTATTCAATATACATATGGCAATCCTTTTGCTGTTCTGCCAAACGACAGACAACAAGAAGTAAGAAAAATTTAATTAAATTGTACTCAACTCAACTCTTAATCTCATAATTCAGTCAGTCAATCTGTTGGAAATGAAATTACTTGCTTGACTTTGAATAATAAACTTTTTGTGAAATAAAAGAAAAATAAAAATGCCGCCTTCAAGATTAAACTTCTGTTTCGGCAAAATAAAACATTGGCACAAGACGTAAATCAATTTTTATTATTGTAATTTTAAGAATAATAAAAATCATATTATATATGTATATAAAAATAATATATTTAAGGGGGTGAAAATAAAATTTTACTACAGCTCAAATTCAATTTATTAAATTACTATTTGCTGTGTTAACAAGAATTATATGAGGTAGAGAAGTAAAATTAAGACTAAAACTGCCGCCACTCATGGTCAGAATTATGGCGCGAGAAAAAAAGAATTAACGCCAAAGTTGTCCCACCAACTTCAGTCTGAATTTTATGTTTCCTCAAACTGATCTTGAGTCCAACTAAATTATTTATAGTTGTAAGAACAAACAGTTGAAATAATTAAAATTGCTAAGTTATATTGGTTTGGGAACATTCAAGAGACGGAAATTTATTTTCATTTTCGAAAATAGTTCCCATAGTTCCATAGGAATTCCATGTCATTCACAAAATTCCTTAATTTCCTCCAGCATATAACTCGTAATTGGGTTATGTCTGGTAAGATGTCGCTTCCAAGATATCGGAACTGGCATAAATAGTGCTCTAATGTCTCGTCCTCCTCCCCACAATATCAACATTCATGTAAGTGATACTTTCAGAACTCACTCAATCGTGTAAGTGCTCCATGGAATTATTCTGGGAGTACACCAATGTTATGTGGTCTGCTCCTAAAACATTATAATGTAAATTGGAACATATATTTTTTAATACATTTTGGTTACTTTTAAACTAGGTTCTCTCCAATATGGAGTATTCTCCAGATTACTCTCATTTTTTGTTTACTCTCTCATTATTCTCAAACGTTTCCGAGACAACGTTTGAGAAGTATTTATTGTGATTAAATCATTATTTATTATTCTATTCCCACCCATTTTTAGTTTCAAAAAAAAAATTTCTAAATAGTTATATAATTTTTTGTAATGATGGGATATTTCAATTAAGTTCGAAATAAAAATGTTTAGGTATAACATCAAAAGCAAGCCCATCATGTACGATTTTTCTTTCTTTCACCATTAAAATGTTTTGGGAACTTTTAGACGAAAAAAACCTTTGATTGTTATTAATAATGTACATATGTATGTATGTACATACATTTAATTTCTTGCCATTTGCAGCAAAATGTTTAATTTATGAGTTTTTGACAACATGAAAATTTATTGTTTCCTTAAATATTTCCAGCCCCACTCACTCACAGCAGTCCTACATGCATATGTACATATTTATGTTCTTTGGTATTAAAGTAAAATAATGAATATTGCAAAATCATTTCTTGTTTTTTTTTGTCTGTCAGTTCAAAAGAACAACATACATTTAAAATCAAAACTTGCATGTTTATTCCCCAAAAACACAAAGCACACACAACTCGCCAGCAACGAACAATAAAATTTTAAGAAAAAAAAAGAACAAATCGAAAAAATATTAAAAAATTTTAAAAACATTATAAACATTTTTGTATACATGATCAAGGCATTATTGCCTGCCGCCACGTCTAAAAAACAAACAGAAATTAATTATGTTTCGATACAATAAGTCTTGCACCGACGTCTCGCGTTGCTGTTTGTATTTCTGATATGTTTGATTTCAAATGGTACCTATAAAAAAAAAATTAACAGCCAGGCCTTTAATATTGTTTTGTGTTTTTTCTTTTGGTGCAATACATGCCACAAAACAACTATAAACTTAAGGCCGTTAAAAAAGGCCTCCTTACTATCTTTATAAATGTGCATGTGTGTGTGCAAATAAGCGTGAAAATTATTGTCTAAGTATGGGTGTGTATATCGTTAAATTTCTTCTTCATCTTCTCTTCGAGGTTTAACAATAATATTTGTTTTGACTCTGTGTGTTTGTTCGTTTTTTCTGTTGGATTTTTCTTGTTGTTGATGCTGCTGCTGCTGCTGCTGCTGTTGCAATGTTCTTGAATTCCTTAAAAAAAAAAAAAACAAAAAGAAAAGTTGCCTGCTGCCTGTTTCTTCTTGCAACTAAAACGTTTCTCGTTAAGAAGTATTATTTGTAGTATTTCAACAGCAATCAGTAACACACAGTTCAACAAGATGTGGAACAACAAGAACAGCTACAACATTGAAAAAAGATATCTTTTAATTTACGGTCTTATTTTATATGAAATGTAATACATACAACAAACAGCGACTGAAATAACGAACAAATGAATAATATCTGTACAACAAACAACAGCAACAATATACACACATTTTAAAAATAAAATCAAATTTTATTTTACAAAACAAAAAACGAAAAAATTGGTGTTATTTTTGAAAGTTAAAGCAACGTGTAAAAACCAATTGAACTGAGAACAACAGCGAAAGACAATTTTCTTTTGCACAATAAGATTTACAGCAGAAACAAACATTTTCAATTTACAGCAGTCAAAAAGAACATTCGAATTTGGTTAAAGAGTACAAAATTAAAATCACAAAACAAACTCTTTATTATCGATTTATTTAAAGTTTTTATCTTAAATTTTTAATGGACTATTTTATGTGGCTTGAAAATACAAGACTTTTTAGATTATAATAAAAAACTTTGATTTTATTTTTAAAAATTCCAATCAGAGCCGGCTAATATGCATTAAGTTAACATTAGAATTTGAAAGAAACAAAAAATTAAGGAAGATTTCTTTTCACTTGACTCAGGCACACTATTACAAAGCAAAAATAATTTTGAGAGTCGGTTGTCATATGACCGAACTGTTCGAAAAGTAAACCTTTTCGATTTCGACTAGAAATTGTGTATTCACTTTACTGAGAAACGCTTTCATAAAGCAAAAAAGAGTTTTAAAAATCGTTCTATAAATTATGAAAATGTTCAAAAAGCACTTCGATTTCGATAGTTTTTACTACGAATTTGATTTCGACAAAGTAAAATGTTGGCTCTCATTTCACTGAGAAGCACTTTCAAATAGCAAAAAAAAAAAAAAAAAAATAAAGGCGGTGCAGAAAGCAATTTTTTGCGATTTCGAAAAATTTCCTTTCGGAATTCGATTTCGAAAAAAAGTATTTGTGCTCACTCTACTGAGAAATACTTTCCTAAAGCAAAAGAGAGTTTTGAAAATCGGTCTACAAACTATGGAATTGTTAAAAATGCAATGTTTTCGATTTGGTTAAATTTCCGCTTCTAATTCAATTTCGACAAAGAAAAATGTTGGCGCTCACTTTACTGAGGAACACTTTCAAAGCGAAAAAAAACTATTTAAAAGTCTTTTCAAAAAGCAATTTTTTCGATTTCGAAAAATTTCTTTTTCGAATTTGACCTCCAAAAAAAATATTTGTGCTCACTTTACTGAGAAGCACTTTCAAAACACAAAAAGGATTTTAGAAACGCTTTATAAATGGCCAAGTTCTTCAAAAAGTACTTTTTTCGATTTCGAAAAATGTTCACTTCGAATTCGATTATGAAATAAAGTGTTTGTGCTCACTTTACTGAGCAACATTTTTAAATAGTCAAAAAAGTTTTAGCCATCGGTTGGAACCGATGTCGAAAAATTTCCATTTCTAATTCGATTTTGAAAAAAGTGTTTTTGCTCACTTAACTTCGAAGCACTTAAAGAATAGAAAAAAAGGATTTTAAAATTGTTTACAAATGGCCAAGTTCCTCAAAACAAAGCACTTTTCTCTATTTTGAAACATTATTATATCGTCATATAAAATTCGGAAGGCCGTAAAAGCAGGAGAAGCAAGAAATGTTATATATCAAATTAAAATTATTCAATTCTCCCCAATTCGGAATGAGCATTAAAAAACAACACATTTGAAGAAATAATGTAATAAAATATAAAAATATAATAATGTAATATTTTCGAAACTGAGCTTTTTTTATTTTAGAAAAATTCCAAGTTGAAAAACTTGAAAAGCTAATAATAGAGACTTACTGCTTCAACTACATGTTGTTTTTAAAAGTTTATGGCTTTCTTGATATTTATATATGTATGTATATTTAAATATGCACTTGGATATTCGAAATTATTATGAGTATCAATTTTTCCACTAAAACTCAGCTAAATTAACCCGAGAAATCTTAAATGACTTAAATTTGCTAAAAGTTAAGCATGTTCGAAAATTCGAAGATGTATTTGAAGGCTTAACAACGTATGGTTTTTTTAAGTATGGCACAGAACATTTATTTGTTTGCCTTTCAACTGCTGGTTTTTGTAAGACGCACGTAAGTAATGTTTGCTTCTTGCAGTTGTGTTGACCGCAAAAAAAGTTTTCACATTTTTTTATGATTTTGAATTTAAATTGAAGAAAGAAAATTTCCGTTTGACATAGCAACACGGTCTGTTGATACTCAAATTATATTTTGAAATTTTTAGCATGATACATTTGTTCCCTCACTTACTTGACGAAGGCTATTATATAGTGGCTTTCAATAACTCTTAAATATTACAGTGTAAGTTTTTCAATATCAGCTCAGTTTAATTTGAAAGACTTGGCGATTTAAAACAAAAATTGATAAAGAATATAAAGGCTTGTCCAGGGGCCAAATCGTTGCATTCGATGTCGAATATACTATCGAGTAAAAATAATATATAAAAAAAAAAAAATTAACAACAACCACAAGGTCCAGGCAACAAAATTCGTTGGATCACGTATGCGACAATTTGGCCCCAGGTTTCGAAACATTTTGGAAATGCATTTAACACAAAAATATTGTATATAGTTCGAATAAAAGAACAATCGTTTTGTAAACTATCAACTATGTATTTGTCAAACATGTTTCTTACGGCAATGCTGCGCTTTACTGAGCTTTACTTTTTTTTTTTTTTTTTTTTTTTTTTTTTTTTTTTGAATCTCAGGCCGAGTGAGCACATACTTGAATTTAAGATCTCGCATCTTTTGTGTTAATTTTTCTTTTGCATTTTCTGTTGTATTTCTTGCTTAATTTAAAATAATGTTTATGTTGCTGTGATCTTTCAAGATTTTTCATTTGTGATATTTTGTTTTTTTCGAAAAAGGGATTTAAAAAAACAAAAATAAAACACAACTTTTCTTGGTGCCTTTAGAACGTTTTTAATTAGCCTGACAATTTTTGTTGTTGTTTGTTTTTGAAGTTTTCGTTTTATAAATAATAAAATATTCGTATGTGTGCATGTTTATGTTGGCTTTATTTTCATTTCTTTAAATTAAAATTATTTTTTGTTGACTGTCTGATCTGAGTTGGTTGGTAGGCTCTTTTGCTTGAATTTGTTGATGATGAAGTGAATATCTTCTTTTTTTATTTTCATTATTCAAGCTGTTTTTTAAGGGAGACAACGTGACTTTTCGGCAGAAGTTGCAATGATTTCTGTTGAGAATTCTACAGAATTTTTGTGGTTTTCAGTTGTTGTTTAAAGTTCGATTTTTATAAGGGGTTAAATACTTTTAGATTGATATCTTTCAAGTTCATTAGTTAAACATGGTATGGCACAGCATGATATATTGGCTGTCGTGTTGTTCGACATTAAATCGTTAATGATTTCTCTGTTTTCTTAGCAACATTTCCTATTTTGGTCCTTTAAAATCGATAAAGATTTTAAAGAAGAAAAACAATTTTTTGTTTTGTAGGCTGGAGCAGAAACACTTTAAAAACATGTTACTGAAAATTCTATAAGAGCTGAAAATTAAAACTTTTACTTTAAACCTTTTTCAAAATTATTGTGTGATTTGGTTTAATCAATTTTTCCTCTTTCTTATTTACAGTGTAATTTTACTTTTTCTAATCTTTCATTTTCCAATCGCAGCTTATTTGTGCTGCCAACTAAATGGCCATAAATCATTTAATCGCTGCTTGTTGTCGCAGTTGCCGTTTGACTATTTGTTTCAATAGATAAAAAAAATATTATGGTATTTAGGTGGCTACAGTTTCATATGTATGTTTTAGTTTTTATTAATTTTATTTTTCTTTCTTTCTATAAATAATAAATAAAATATTTATCTAGACAGGCAAGCAAGTGTGTGGAAATGTGCTTGCGCTTTTACTAGTTTACTTGTTGACTGGCGGTTAGATAAAATAGTAGTACATTTGATACTGCCATTCTGATGGGTTATACACATACTCGCTCACAGGAAAATGCATAACTACATACTGTACATCCAGATATAAAAAACATATCTCTATTTGTTATAGAATGTTTAAGTTCAAATCAAACATTTAGAGATTAAAAAATATACGAGTATATAGTTTTTTGTTGAGCATTAATTAATAATTGTAGGTAGTGGAGATACGTATTCACAAGCAACAAACAGCCCACCTGAATTACAACTGCTGCAATTTATAAAATCCGTTTTTAGCAAGAAAATTTCATAAACGAGAAATTCAATCAAAGTACCACAAACAAAACTTTTTATTAAAACTAGCTTCAACTTCTGGATTTCAATGTGAAAAAGTTTTCTTGCGACTGCAAAAGTGTGGGCGAACAATTCAACTAAAATGATGTCATTTACGGAATAAATGTACATAAAATAATCAACAATCTGAGTTAAATACTCTTTAAAGTGGAAAAGAATTAAGCACGTTCGAAAATTCGCAGATGGATCCAAGGATTAAAAAATCCCTTTGTATAAAACATTTATTAATGGGCATTTTTTAATCTCAAAGGCGAACTTTTATAACTTGCTAATTACTTTATTGGCCTTTAGTCCGATTTTACTCAATCAGAATTGAGAAAATAATTTTTTGTGGTAAAATTGTGATGATAAACGCTTGGGAAGAAGCTGGAGTGCATGGCTTCATGGCTGTTGCACGTCCACCACGACAATCATGAGCATTTTTTTAAATCGCAACTCATTAAAAAAAATCGAAGATAACCTCGAAAACTCTGTAAATCTGAAAAATTCTCTATTTCTAAAAATTCTAACTAGGAAAATTTTAATTATGGAAAATTTTTATTTATTTTTTTTTTTGTTTGTTTGAATTTGCAAGTCATGTTCAAAAAATCGAGCATGAGTTCGGAAATTCGCAGATGCGTCGAGAGACATTTGCTAAATTCGATAATCATATACAAAATATCAAAGATGATATTGAAAATTCGAAGACAATTTCTTCGACAGCCGAAAAATTTTCCATTAACCAAAAACTCAAGTAAAGAGCATTTTTTAAATTCACAAATTATGTGAATAAATCAAAGATGACTTTTCGAAACTAAGAAAGTTGCAAGATAAGCTCGCCTCGGCTTAAAAATACAGATTTTACAAGAAATTCTAATAAAGGTAGTTTTGAATTATTCCTTAATTTGCAAATGTTAAACTATTTTTTTCAAATCATGCTTAAAGATTCGGAGATGGGTTTGCAAATTCGGAAGTCAACTTTGACAGTTCGAAGATGAGCGCTATAGATTAAACATTTCCATTTTGCAAGATATTCAAATAATATGCATTTGTGGTGTTTTTTTTTTGTATTTCAAGATTATGTTCGAAAATTCGAAGATAAGTTCGAAAATTGGCAGAAGGAGTCACAGCGTTCAAAACTTTCTCTTACAAAAAGTATTAATTTTATCAATTTTAATTTTTGTTTTTAATTCTACAAACCAGGGTTAGAAATTCCAAAATGGTTTCCAAGCCTCAATGACTCAATTTCAGTACCTTAAAATAATTAATAAAATTATTAATTATAATATCGAGAGCGGCGCTTAGTAGGCCCCTGGAAAAAATAAAGTGAAATACAAAAGTTACTTATTCAATATTAAATTTTATTTTGAAAAAAAAAAAAAAATATAGTAAACCTGTTACAAAAACCTTGAGGTTTTGTTTTTTGAAAGAAACAAAAAATGATTTATATCAGTGAAATCGCATTAAATACAACGTGTAAAAATACATGTATGCACATTTTCAAAAACTTTGCATTAAATTAAGACAAATTGGCTATTTAATCATTAAACAATAAAGTTTGTTAAAAACAATAATCAACGTTGATGGTAACAGACTCGTTAATCCTCTTGCCAAATCATGAACACATAATTTTTTGTTAAAGTTTGTGTACTTCTGGTCTTTAGGCCATTAATGAAGAGCTTTTGTTGGTTTTCAAAATGGTGCGTTTTTCTTTTGAACAAATAACCAATTATCAAAAAAAAAAAAATCATTTTGAACAGATAAATCATTAATTATGATTTTGGTAAAAAAAAGAAGTTCGTTTTCGGCTTTTGAGTTTCAACAAGTAGTACTTAATACAAACAAGCCGCATTATAAGACGACAAATTTCATTCAAAATATTTGTTCGCATCCACTAAAACTAAAGAAAACTCTTAATTTTTGAAACATATTTTCGTTAATGTTTTTTTTTCAAATATTTGTTTAAAAATCCGTTACAAGTTTTTTTAAGCTTCCACATCATTTCACTAAAAATTAAAAAGCAAAACATGCCCAAAATAAATCATTTTTAACTGCCGTGTTCCCCTGGTGATGATTGATGAATTACAATAAGGCTTTTTATATATTTTTTTTACTTCTTTAAATGTTGAAAAAAAGTACAAGTTTGTCTTAAGACAAACCAGCAACGAAATGAAAAATTAATCAAAATTCATAAAAGTGTGTTTAAATAGAAAAAAGCAAAAAAAAAAAAAAATCAATTCACAAGAAGTAGTTAAACATGGCTCGTTATCATGTGGTTAAACACATGGAACACAACAAGGCTTAAATACTTGAACAAGCAGTTAAGATAAAATTAAAAAGCAAAGAAAATAAGAAACACGTAAGGGAACTAAACTGGTTCTTTGAATAAATTACTCAAAAAAAAAAAAAAAAAATAAAGCAAATAAAGTGACTCCTCAAAAGCAATTTTAATAAGAAATACATTTGACATTATGTATGTATGTATATCGTTTGCTTATCAAATATTTTCAAAATTCTTAAAAACGAAAATTTCTTTTTACTTATTAGGCTTTATAAGGCCTATAGGTTTCGGAAAGCTTTTTTTTTTTTGCAGTGACCAAAATGTTTAAAGGCCGCCAGAAAAGTAAATGTGAAGATTTATTATATCAAAAAAAAAAAAAAAAAAAAACAAAACAGTTGGTAAAATAATGGTGTAATGAAATTAGGAAAATTTAGTTTAATACACAGTACAACAATCATTTTAGGAGGATGGAAATTCCAAACATAAAAACCAAGTTGAATAAAAATCTTCGTCGCCGTGGTGAAGATGAAACAGCCATGTTATAGTACCCCAGCCACAAAGTCTACAACTTTACTTTGCTTGTCTTCTTTAAAAAAATATTGATCATTATTACAACTTTAGCACAAAAAAATGTTTACCATTTCTGAGGTAAAAGCGAACTAAAATAATTAAAACTTGTACACTATTAAGTTCATGTTTAAATTTTTTTTTCTAGTTCTTTCCAATTACTCGTCAATAATTCTATAGCTCTCCCCTAAAATCGCCGCTAAAAAATTAAAAAAAAGTTCTTGTAGTAGGAAGAATAGAGAGAATTAATTTTTATTAAAATAACACTGTGCTACACTAAAAATTCTTCTGCTGTTTTGTTGGAGTCCATAGAGAACAAATATACTTTTGGTTTTTTTAAGACACTTTGAAAAAGGATTTTATAACGGTAAATGTAGTGAATAAAGGGATTTGTTGAATTTTTTAATTGAAGGAGTCATATCCTCGTTGTTTTTCTTTTCTGTTTCAAGAGCTCAATACTACCTTTCAAACAATCCATACATCGTGTGATAAACAGCTAAGTTATAGTGGTTGACACGTACAAAAAATTTTCTTCCTCAGGCTCTGAGTTGCTTATGTAATACCAAACGGTATATACATATGTATATTTATTATTGTAAAAAAGGAGCATTATGGAAGCTTTCTAAAATGGGTAACTATAATTAAATAGCTTGAAAAATAAAGGATTAATGAAATTTTTTCCTAACAATTTTTTTTTCTAACCCCCAAACCACTTTTGCTAAAAATACTTTTGCTTTAAAACTGAAAAAACATTCTCTGTAGATTTGAATTGGCTTTTACTTTTAATACATTAGATATTGTAGTACCCATACAACATACATATTTAAAAATAAATATCAGGTACATCGTTCAAGTATTATCTACTGAATTACCCCAAAAATTAAAAGAAAATTTGTTAAACCAAACAATAAATTGGAAACTCAAACAATACAAAATTTCAATGAATTGAAAAAAAAAGAAACATTTGTAAATGTTTAAAAAATCTTCAACGTGCATATTTTCCCTCCTAAAGATCGACACGACTTGACGTTTTTCTGTACATTTTGTTTCTTGTTTCTTCCCTTCACAATAAAAAGTATCAATTTACATGCAAAATTTTTCTTAAATTTTAAGCATAAGTATGTGTGTATAAAAACGTATGTGTGTGTGTGTGTATTTGTTTCTCATTTCTGTTAACGTATGACTTTTTATTCCTTTGATTTTAAACACATGCTGACTTCGGAAAACAGAACGTCTTTTCAAAACTCCATTCAAGCAATAAGAAAAATAAAATTATACATAAATTTAAAAGAGACAAACGAGAAGTCAGAGCAGTAAAAGAGTGAATTATTTTTGAAATGCAATGAAAATCATATGCGAGGGATTGAATCAATGAAATTTTTAATAACTTTATTGGGCTTTCTAGATTGATTTTTACTTCCATAAAATTGAGAAAAAAATTTTTTGTGACGAAATCGGAGTGACCAACATTTTTTAAAGAAGGCAAGAAAAGTTAAGCTGAAGGCTTATTGTATGCTGTTTTTAAGCAGCAGAGGATAGCCATTCTATCAACTGAGCTCTCCATTACTGATTATCTATATTTAATCATGTTGATCAGCTTTTTATTTTTTACTGCATTTTTCTGCTGCTTTGAATACATTTTTTTATTCCCTCACCAACATCCAATTGGGTTTCGTGTTTGTTGCTGTTGTATCAGTGATAACAATGGTTTCAAACTTTGCGCCAGGGCCGGCGATTGAAGTTCTTGTTGAATTTTTGTAAAAAATATATAATATCAAAGTTATGACACGTTGTTGCTTAAAGCAGTACACAACAAAAAAGAAAAGAAAAGCACAAACTAAAGCTATTAAGCACACATTTATTTTGTATCTTTACATTTGATTGAACACACATTCTTAGCAATAATGATTTACGGTGCAGCAAACTCTGTGACAGTGTAGGCCCAAGTATATTCTATATAAATTCCATATTTTTTCACAGCGATTCGATAATTGAGGGTATCATGCAAGTGTAACTTCGCATCAGAATTTCTGTAGGACCAGTGTCCTTTTGCATCACGTTGAGTAGTTACACCCGACCATGTTTCCCTGTAGGGCATTGCGGTTTCAGAGTTACGGAAGGAGCTGTAGGCAAAATACTCTATGCCATCTTCGTGAGGTATTGATACCTCAAAGCCTTCACGATAAATTTCGAAATTTGGGCTGGGTATTACATATTTAGGCATCTCTTTAATCATAAATTTCCCACTCGTGCCATAATTTATTCCATTTTTTGTTACAAATATCCAGTACTTGAGAATGTCACCCACTTTTATCACTTCATCGATATTCTGGTGCGTCCAACGCCCATTAGTTAGAGTAAGTGCATGCCAGGAAGTGCCACCATCTGGATTAACGTTTGGTGACTGGTTAGTGAAATAAATCATTTCTATGCCATCTTCATGTGGCATAGAAACCATAAAGCCTTTATGATAACAGTAAATTAACGGTTCGGGTACTACACACTTTGGTGTCTGCTGAACACTATTTGTCCCAGAGTGATTTGGCATAGTTCCCTCATACACTTTGGTAATGTTGTGATACACCCGTTGAACATGCTTACCTCCACACTTGTAAACGGTGATCCAACACTTGAGGATATCACCTAATTTTAGCTGCGCATCGACACATTGAAAGGTCCACAGCCGATTGATATCATATTTATGTACTAAACCTGACCTCTCGCCGCTTTCATAATGTGCCAGGAAAAACGTATATTTTATACCCTTTTCATGTGGTATAGAAACCTGAAATCCTTTACTATAAACTTTGAATATCGGTTTGGGTATTTCCTGTGCCCACACGCTTTGTACCAAAATGGGCAATAACAGAAAACAATTTATAGCGCGCATCATTTCAATAGAACTGCGTTGTAGAGAGAGCGATTTGAAGACAAGTACTGAAAATTTGTTGCTAAATTTTGGTTATTTATACGTTTATTCTCTTCCATCACATCTTTGTCACATGACTATTAAATAAGATAATTTTTATAGCCCACTTTCGTAAATATTTTTAAAGCTTATATTTAGTAAGCACTATTTACAGTATGATAACAGTTGAGTAGAATAAGACGCTAAAAACTTACAGATAAGTAGATCCCAAATTAAATAAGACGCACGGTGCTTTACTCCCCTCTAGAACATTGGCAAAATTAGAGTCTTCGTGGTAGAAAAATGAAATTTTTTTACAATGGCAGTGATTGATTAAACTAAGGAGAAAATTAAGTTTGGCAAAAATCGGTGCATGGACACTCCCATACACAATTTAAATAAAAATCTAAGTTTTAGCTTCATTTTACATCGGGAATAAAGCACTCTAGCACTCTGCTTTAACTTTTATTAAAACCGATGCAGGGACGCTCCCACCTCCCATGCATCATTTTCCACAACAGCTCCTTTTCAGCAGCGTTTTGCATGAGAATGCGCTGCCAACTGTTCAATATTTCTTAAATCAGGCATTCCAGTTCCACTATAAATTTTGTAAGATTCGATGCAAGTATACGATAGATTTTTTCGCTAGTGGTTTCAGCATAATAAATTGATGCTATGGAAGTTTAAACAATAGGTTTATGCGAAGAAAAAAAAACGAGCCAGAAAATCGCTAAACTGGCAGCACTGGTTCTTATAAATTCCTATCTTGCTTCATAATAGAATAATTGTGAATTACTTTAATGGGATTTATATAGATTTTATTTCCTCAGCATTATGAAAGGTTTCATTTTGTTTTTTTTTTTTTTAAAGGAAAATTGTAGTGATCTCCATTTTTATATTCTATAATCACTTTGAAACAAAATCCTAAAACATTCTATAAGTTCATCAACTCGAAGAAAAAATCTCTTGGGTACCCGACTGTGATGAAATATCAACATAATGAATCAAGTGATGCAAGTCTTATAACTAACATGTTTGCCGATTTTTTCTCTACTACCTATTCGAGGAAAACGTTTGATCCTTCAATCAATTATCCGTATGCAGTGGCTGAAAATCAATCTATATCGTTGCCTTACCTTGACATTCTTACAGTTATTAAAGAATTAAGAGTACTCAAGTTTTCGTATGATGCTGGCCCCGATAAAATTCCGAGTTGTATATTAATAAGCTGTGCAGATACCCTTGCAATACCGTTGACAATTTTGTTTAATTTATCGATTAAGTATGGATACTTTCCTAACATTTGGAAAGATTCATTTATTGTTCCGCTGTTCAAATCTGGCAATAAATCTTTAATAGAAAATTACCGTGGTATTGCAAAACTAAGTGTAATACCCAAATTGTTTGAAAAGATCGTCACAGAATATATTTCTTTCCAAGTTGCAAGTGTAATATCCCCGTTCCAACATGGATTTAAAAAAAGATGTTCTACAACTTCTAACCTCCTTCACCTTACAATTGCAGTGAACCGTGGTTTTTTAGATAAGATGCAAACAGATGTCATAAGAGAAGTTGAAGACTTATTGGCTGTTCCAAGTCCGCCACAGTAACTAACGACATTTAAGCTGATTCGTGCACAACTCATAATTGAATTTATTACTGTTTTTAGGCAGCAGCGTACGTTAATTACAGCAAAAATTTATTATTTTGTTTTGATTTCGCCTGATAATACGCCTTTTGCTGCTTTAATTTTTATTATTTTTTTTTTATCAAAAAATCTTTAAGGGAAATTTGAGCAGACTTTTTTCCACTAACACAAGAATTAAAATCAAGCACTTGTTTTGTTACCTTGAAAGTTCCGGGTATTTAATTCTTCACACTTAAAGGACTTTCACGTTCAGAATTATAGCATTTTCTTTGATTCATCTATTTTATGTACAAATCGTTCTTTTAAATGTGTCCCGCTTTATTACATTTCACTCATAACTGGACTATAAATTTGAAGAAAAGCCGTACATCATAAATTAAAATTTCACGCTTAACTGTACTAACGAAGTTTTTGAAGCATTAACGCAGTAGTTGGTTGCAAGTAACAATATTATCGTTGAAATTGACAATGGCAATATTATGATTGAATACAACAATAACATGGCTACTGGCCACACGCCTTATCGATTAGGATATTTATAAAATGTAAACAAATATTTTTACGTTCATACACATCTATATACTATCCAAGGCTTTTACTCAGATACACAATAAAAGCAGCTCGTTATTTGTTCCATAATTTGTATGGTAAAATTATCTCATTTCAGTTTTAATAACTGAAGATTTTTCTTAAATTTATTTTTCGTTTCTAGCCAACAATAAAAGAATATTTATTAATAAACACAAATAAATTTTCAATCACAACAAAAAAATTGTGGAAAAATTAGCTGTCAACGGCAATAACAAAAACTTTGTTAAAAACAACAATATTTTGTTTATTATATGGTTGGCATTTGATACATCAAAAATACTATATTTGTCACAATTAAAGCTTGTTCAAATGTTCATTTAACATGTTTTTCTTCTTCTAAATGAATGTAACCAATTTTCATGGATAGGGACCATAAAATGATCAAACGGTGACCAAAACTTGTTTAGTGCATTTTAGATAAAAATTTTTCGTATCATTGTGGGCTACATAATATAATTGTCGCAACCATATTCTAAAATGTTTTTTCTTTACGTGTATTGTGCTTATGATCAGCAGATAAACTTGTACATAAATTAGGAACGTTGGTGAAAAAATGTAAAAAATAGGTTCGGCTAAATGCGCCAATAACGTATTAAAAGCAGGGTTTTTTTCAATGCGACAGTAGTGCACTTAACCGAGATTGGAGTTAAGCATGTTTCTCAGTTAAAAGGACAAACCTTTTAATATTTTTCTGAATGCATTTATCAGTGAATTACTGCAAATGTTGAAACTAAGTAAAAATAGAGCTTTTGAATACAATTATAAGATTTTTTAGATTTCGAGCCTGTGGTCTATTTTATTATTATTTTTATTTTCAATATTTAGTTTTTCTTTGGAAAACTTCTTCAGCATATACACCCATATTCATTCTAAACTATTGAAGGTTTATTACACGTTTATTTGACAAATATTCCGTAGAAATATGTTAAAAAAGAGCTTAATAAACTTACAATAATTATTATGAATATGGTCTATACAGTTTTTCTAAATGGGGTTTTTTTTTTCAAATATTACAAAAAGAGAAAACAAAATATTTAGCAAAAAATTATTTCCTGAAGAAGTATTCTACAGCGCAACGAAATATTGAAAATAATGTTATTTTTTTTTAGTTTTCAATATTTCAGGCTCGAAATCTAAGAAATCTTATAACTAAAAGGGAAAAGATAAGGAAATATATTTAGTTTTTACATTCAGTCACAAATTTTCCAGATGCCAGGAAATTTAAGTCCCCTGCAGACTTCTCTGCAACCAAAAAAATTTGCCAGAAAATTAATTTAATTGAATTAAAACGATAATAACCCCCAATTTTTAACTTGGATTTTAAATGCCATTTCAATTTAAATTTGATTTAAATACAAAATTGAGTCAAACAGTTGCTATTTAAATCAAACTTAAACGGCTTGCCGTGCCCATTTAAAATCGATTTAAATTTTTCGTACTGCCATATGATTTTGACCGTTTGGTTTTGTTCTGTAAATTAAGAAAATTGCTCATGTTTTTTTGTTGTTGCATAATTTGATTTTCTATTATTTCCAAAAGGCAATCAATTTCTGTGGCAGTGAAATTGAGAGTCCTTTTATCACTTTTGCTACTCATTTTAATAATTTTTACAAAACACTTTATTATTTTCTAAACTTTTCACAATTTCACTTTCTTCCAAATTTGTTTAAACATCTGTTTTTTATTGATTTATCGATCATTTTTTGACACTTACACAATGTAAGTGCCGTACTTCTATTGCAATTAATTACCAAAAATAATTTTAGACTGTAAAACAGAAAGCTATTTTAAATCCAACTTAAATTTGAAGGAAAATTTACTAATTTTGTATTTAAATCCCAATTCAAAAATCGGGGGTAAGAATTTAAACTTACGAGATTAAACAAGACGGTCGTTTTCACAATGCATGATTAAGATTTAACGTTTACTTTAACGACAAATTTTGTATGGTAATCTTGCCGCTAGTTTGAGAAAAATTCTACTTAAAAAGAAAAATTTGATTTAAGCAGACTAAGTTGTCCTTAAAGCGTTATTAAATGCATTTAATCTGTGCCAAAATATGAAAAAATCAATTATTTTAAATCCCTGTTTTAGTGTTTTATGGTTGCAAACAGACGGCAGGTTTAAGTGAGTGCTGCTGCACAAGAGCATAAAGATAATTCCTTTTTTTTGCCTCCCGCTGTTTTTGGTTTCTTTGCTTTTTGCTTTCTGTGTCCTTCTTCTTGAAAATTTTATAACATATTTTTGTTGTGTAGCTGTTATTTTTGCTTTAGGTTTTAAATTCCTTAACTAAGACAGGTGATCTCTGGTTTACCTGAATTTTTTGCTTTTGCTCTTTTGTTATTCTCGTTATGAGAGTGCGCATGTGCAGGCATGTGTTTGTGTTTGTGTGTGCGTGTGTGTGTGCGCGTGAGTATGCCAGATATTTGACTCTTTTATATCTTAACTTTAAGATCTGTTTTGTGTCTGAAATCAAACCATAAATTATGATTCTAAAAAGATTTTTTTTTTTTTTTTGAGACACAAGGTTTATATTCCAAACAAGGTGACAATACGCCTTTTACTTCTTTCGTTTTTATTAATTTTATTATACAAAGAATCTTTAAAGGAAATATTTTCTTAGAAGAAATTTCAGCCGACTTTTTTCCACTAACGCAAGAATTAGAATCAAGCACTTGTTTTGTTACCTTGAAAGTTTCATAGCAAATAGACCAAATTTAATTGATTTACTTGGAATTCTCATTTGCATAGATCATCATTACCACCAACATGTTTGAGTATGGCTTCAAGCGTTTAGGTGGCTTTGCTTGTTTTTATTTTTTATTTTTATTTTCAAATTTCGCTTTAGTCTATCAATATTGAATTGCGTTGTTTATTTAACAACAAATTGTTTTAAATTGAAGTGTTTTATTTGGCATAAATGCAAATTGTTTAAATAAATGACTTTTAATGAGCGATGGCTTGGCAAACAACGCATTGTTTGCTTTTCAAATTTAACTCTACTAATGATAATTCTATGTTAGTTTTTTTTTCAGAGAACTTTATTTATATATATTGTACCTATATATTTAATAAACTACTAGCTGATCAGGCCACCTTTTGCTGAGGCTCCTATTATAGTTTTAAATAATATTAATTTAACTTAAAATGATTAATTGTTTTATTGGGCTTTTAGTTCGATTTTTATGAATTTTTATGCCGCAAAATTATAGTGTTCAAAAATTATTTCAAGAGGCAAAATTATTTCAAGAAAGTTAAGAATAGTAAAATCGAAGACTTATGAGCTCGGGCACATACCATGGCTGTTTCACGACCACCACGTCGCTCATCAGCACCCAAACTTGCTTCGACCTCAGGCCATGACTAATTGTATACTGTTTTTAAGAAGCTTCAGAGCTCAAGTGGTAGTATGGCTACAGTAACATTTTAAGTTGTGTCACTTTTGAACTGAATGTGAGATGGATTGTAGTGGCATTTTTTCCTCATTCAAAAAACCACCGAAAAATCTATGGCACAGCAGAGAAAAATTCTTGAGCATACAAATCGACCCGGCCCAGCATATATGTACATATAGTTCATCTTACTGAGAAACATTTTCAAAATGCAAAAAAGATTTTGAAAATTGGTTTAAAAATTAGCGGTTTATTCGATTTCGAGTCTTATTTTGAAAAAATGTCAGTAAAATATAAGCTACGCTTTAGTTGAATACCTTTTTTGGAGCAGCAAGATTTTTTTTTGGTCAATTTGTATGAAAAACCTCGTTAAGACCCAGTTCTGTTTCATTATATGTAATGATAAACTCAATTTTGATCTCGTAAATTTTACTGACCCTTCCAGGTCTAGGACTGTGAAAGAAAATCTACTCCCTAAAATACTAAACGTTATTTTGCGTTATTTTGCGCGCGAAGTATTTTGAGACCAATAAAAAATATATATATTTTTTTTTTTGCTTATAAGTCCAACCACTGTGCAGCCTGTAATTCATTTTAATTTCCTTACTATTTATTTTTCTATTATTTGCAATAATTATGTTGGTATTATTAATACCGAAAATAAATTCCAACACTTAAGTAATATAACAATCATATAAACGTTATCAAATGTGTTTATAACTCTTAACAATTTTTATAACATGGTGTATAAAAACCAAAATTTGGGTAAACAAACTGTTATTTTCGAAACGGAAAGCAAAACAACAAAAAAAAACAAGTATTCTGATAACAAATTTTTCTATACACTTCAATTGGAAAAAGCAAACTATAGAAATAGAAAAAAGAAAAACCAAATAATTTTTGAGAAACCACGAAAAGAGAAAAATAAATACAAAAGGGAATTCCAGAAACACCCAAACAGAAGTTCATTAAGTGGGCTGACAGTGAAAATAACATTATTATTATGCGTATAATATTGGAAATATTGGAAATTTGTCTGAGACAAGAGCAGAATAAAAAGCTGATATCACCTTTGAAAATATTTGAAAAAGATAAAAAATAAGTGTTGCTTTTTCTTAAGCGGCTTTAATGACAAATTTGAAAACGTGCCGCTATAAATAATTTAGTGTCAAGAAAAAAAAAAGAATTATACAGTTTTATTGAATTTAAAGCTGCAGGTATATTCAGGTCACTTGGATAACAACTAATAACAAAACCATTACAGAAAGCTTTTAAGCTGCAAACAGTAAATGAAAAGAGCTTTGAAAATATCGAAAGATTTTGAAAAGCTAAAAAGTAGCAGAGCTTTTGGAAAAATATTTTTAAATAAATGATCTTTGATAACAGCTATAACTAGCAGCAGCAAAGCTGATATGCTTTAGCGTAGAGTAACGTTCAAATATGAACTTAATTATTTATTTGCTTTAAGAGCCAATTGAAATGTATCAATTCAGGTCCAAAAATGAACCTTTTCAAAATATTTATTGACATTTCGTCGGCATATACATAGATAGCTGAAAAATACAGTAAATATTTTGAAAAGGTACATTTTTGGACCTGAATTAGTAGAGTAACGTTGGTCTGATTTCGCGACTTTTTTTTGTAGCCTGGAGAAGATTGATATGAAAGAAAAAATTGAGAAAAATGAGCGACACGTAATTAAATTTAGGAAAAGTATTGTACTGTCCAGCAACGCGAGCAGGCTTACTCTAGTATAAAATAAAAATTTACTTAACGTAATTGCCATAAAAATAAATTATTTTCATCTTTAAATCGTCCATTTCGTCGTAGACACGATTATTCCGCGTTCTTGGGGAGTGTATTGCTCCATGGCGTGTTCACTTGTATTCTACAGTTGTCTAGTTCACAAATGTGAAAACAGATTTGACAGTGGCCATCATTTGCAAAATCAAGAACAAATTCTAATAGGGGTTTTTTTTTTTTTTTTTTTTTTTTTTTTGCCCAACTTGTATAAGGATCATATTAGCAGTCCTCACTGTTCACTATCTCATTTGGAAACCACGCTAGACGACTGGGTTTAACTTTCAATTACTTCTGTAGCAGTTAAGATGAAGACGAGGAGAATACTGTGTAATAACTACCAGGAGCCTGTCCCGCACTTCGTCAACATTTTTTTTTATAGAGAAGGAGCTTTATTCATCCTTCGGAAATTTCAACAACATACTGGAGTTCGTTACTCCCATTTTTTAAGGGGCGGACGAAGGCTGGATCCGTCCTAGTGCCAGAGTCAGCGCTATTCTTTGTTTTCACCCCTGCACTCCTATTGTTATCATAATTTTTCCTTATTTAAGTAAATTTTCTCTACCTCTCTCTCTCTCTCTCTGTCTCTCTCTCTCTTTATCACTATTTTTTAGTTTATTAAAGAGAAATAGCCTAGGATTTTTTGCGGACTGAATATCTCTCTATCTTCAGCAGCCAATCTGCGTAACCTATTGCTAAGCACACAACTGAGACGAGCGACGAATTTCGCCCAACACGACGAATACGCCGGTTAAAATTGGCTGCGTAAATTCGTCGTAGGAAGCACAACAACGATGAAAAACAGAAACATCTGTTATAATTGATAAAGTTGTTTATTGTTTGTTCAAAAATACAAAAAATTAAATGAATTAAAGAATTTCAAATTTTGTAAAAATAATTAAAATACTGAACATGATCCCAGATTATATATACATTCATGAAGTTTAACATTTTCAATTAAAATTTCACTTGTATCCATTTTCTCAGTTTTTTAATTTTATCTTATTATAGTTGAAATCTGAAAACTGATGGGGTGACCATATGAAAAAAAATCAGTTGCTAAAAAATTTATCATTACCAAAAACAAACCTACAAACATGTTTTATAATCTAATGTGTTGGCTTTTTATTTTAAATGCAAAAAGTCAAAGCTGTTCGCCGGCGTAAGAAATATAAATAAATCTATTTCAAGTTCGCCGCGTACAACGAATTTCGACCGACGCTGTGACTGTGTGCATTTTCATATATACCAATGTGTTTTATTTTTGACGGCGAATATTCGCGGCGAAAAATTCGTCGTTCGTCCCAGTTGTATTTCTAGCATTACATTACGTACACATTTTTTGTGTTTAATTTTTTTCTTGACAAATTTTTCTCATTATTTGTTCAGAAATTAAGAAATATAAAGTAAAATTACAATGCATTCTAAACTGGCTATCATTGACTTTTGGAAATGAGTAGCATGACTTAATATGAATTTTGCTGGGGTACAACTTCTTTCCTTACAGCTTATTATATGTGATATTTAGTTTTAGCTGATTGATGTGACTGCTATTGGCTAAAGGACACAAATAATGCGAAATTGTACTTTAGCTGGTGTGCAACTAAGTGCTTTGTAGCCTTAACGCTTCTCACCGGCAGTCATTCGTTCTCAAATTTTAATTTTCACCTTCTCTCTACATTTATGCCGATTATTTTCTGGAAAAAAGTGTGCATATATTTTGTTTTTCTTTGCTTGAAATGCGAGTTTTAATAGTTTAGTGAGATTGAAATCAAAAGAAAAAATTGTCGAAACTGTGAATAAGTAAAAACAAAACTAGGCTTATCCTTATTTTTTGTGCAAAACAATATTTAAAATCTTTAAAATATTCAAAATATCTATGATAATATATACGAAATACATTTTACTTGCGTTTCAAATATCGTTTCTAAATATTAAAAAGAAAACGAAAAAACATTTCAAAGGGCTTAAGGCGAAATGGCAAATGCTAAAAAGTGCTGGTGGCTAAATTCATGAAAATTATGTTAATCTGAAAAACGAAATGGTATTTTTTAATTGTTTTATATGCTGCATGTCACGACAGACAAGACCTAAAGTTCTTATAGTAAGGGCAGCTAAGCAGAGATTAGTTAGTCTTACATTTATGGCGCTTAGGAAACCAGTCCTTCAAGTTTCGATGGCAACAATAAAGCAACATTCAAATTATTTTAATAGAATACATTAAAAGGTCACATTTACGCAAAGTTTTTATTTTAGTATTGATTTATTTTGTTTTCTAGCTGTCATTCAAACCATGAATATGTTTATGAGTTTGAGCTGTTTTTTTCTCTCCAAAAATCCATCTATCTTTATTCCAAGTCTTCGAATTTCAATTTATTTGAATACAACAAAATATTTAATTTTAAATTTCTTAATTTTTTTTTTAATATTGCTGCTTGATCTTTAGAAAGAAAAAATTAAACTCACAAGACAGAAAAACCTGTTAAAAAAATAAAAATATTTAACAATATGTCTAAACAAGCAAAAGGTGTCACGTTACGCATAATTTATGGGCATCAAGAAATCAAAAAAAAAAACAATAAGAAAAAATTTCAGGCCACAAATTTAATACCAAATAGCAGACTCTGGGTTTTGGTTTTTCTTCTATAACTATTTATTTAAATGTAGAAGAAGAAGAAGAAGAAGCGAAAAACCGGGTTTCAACGCTTACAACACACAACTTGCAACATGTTGTCACATATAACCCTTTTTCATCTGTGTTGGTTTTTTTTTCGTTTCCATAAAAATGAACATGTAATTAAAAACCTTGTAGTGGAATAATTTTCTGATAATTTATAGACCAAAATAAGCAGAAGACGAAGGAAAAAAATTATATCAAAATACGACGGATGGTTGTCTCAAGACACACACACATACATTTGTAAGAAGAAACAAAAATCATATGTTGTTAGAATTATGTTAATGATCTTAGAAGAAACAAGATCTTAAATAAGATAAATTACAGAGAAAAGAAAACCTCAAATGACAATTTTTGTTCTTCGAACAAGAAACATAGATTTGTGGGCTGGCAAAGATTCAACACAAATGCAGGCAGGTAAAGAAACCACAAGTGGAGGAATGGAGTACGAGTATTTTTTGATTGTTTGCTTGCAACATGCAACTGGCTTTTTAGGAAATTGAAAACTAAAATCCAACAAGGTCAGGGTAAAACTTTTACAAGCCCCCAGTTTAAAAAAAGGATTTTGCTGAGCTTAGAAACTATATTCTAAATAAGCATTCGGATGCAAGTTACAAGATGTCAAGCGAGTTATACTTTTTTTTTTACTATCAATTAAGCCATTGAAAGAGATGAAAAAAAATAAAAGTCACTGAAAATAAAGGCTCCACCATCTAACGATTTTTTTTTTCAACTAGTGCTTATTTCGTGAATGGTTACACTTAGCTCATGTCTGATTTGACAAATAATTAGTTTTATCCTTCCGCTACACGAATACGCTTGAACATCGCTTCGCTAAGTGGGCCTGCAATCGACTTGCGGCTGGAAAACCACAGAAAATAGCCACAGTTTTTCGCTTATTTTTTAATTATGAATTAGAATAGTATACTAATTACTCTAAATGCGATCCAAGTTTTCTTTCGCACATTTCTCTTGAAAAAAAAAAAAACAATTATTTTAAGTCTAAGAATATAACTTATTGATATCTTCTGTCTTTTTCAGCCATCTATATGCCGCCCACATAGACAGAAAACATTAATAAGGTCTGTTTTAGTCTTAAAATGGCTCTTATAGCAAATAAATAATTTTCATGTTTGAAAAAAAAAACAATTAAAAAGATGGTTGTATTTTTTTTTGCATAGAAATATGCGAAAGAAAACGTAGTTTGCATTTAGAGCAACAGACAGTAAAATTACTAAGCAAATTAATTAAAAATAAAAATGAGAGGTAGCGTCTTTCTTGCAATCTAAAGACATTTAAAGCTGACTTTGGCGTTCTTTATATCTAGATTAATCGTTCGACATTCTATTTTAAAACCAGGTTTGGAACAACTCGAGAACTCGAAGTATATAAACACACTTTTGTGTTTGGTTTTTATAGAAAACTTTGGTCTCAGGTAGATCTATAACACGCCTTTTTTAGTATTTTAACAAAATTTTTGAAAATTACCAAAATTAAGAAAATACGAAATGCATGATAAGTCCGTTTTTAAACTTGGTTTTAGCAGGTTTAAGATGCATCGAGCTTACTCGAAAGTAACTAAAATTTAGGGTGATTGGTCATTCGGTACCTTTTAAGGCCGAGTTTTATATAATTTAAAAAATCATTAGGATTAGGTTTTATAAAACAGTTTGATCTCAGAAAGATCTATAACTCATTGTTTAGTATTTAAAATTTGACATGTTTGTAAAATTTATTGCAATCACAAGTAAATCATTTAAAAATATGCCATTTTATTTGGGAATGATATTTTTTCTGTTAAGCCAGAGTTTACCTAAACTTTTTTTTTTTTTATAGCAACTTTAAGACATTTTAAGTTGATTTTGGAGTGTATAAAAACAAATAAGGTGAATATAATTAATATGATAACATTTTCAATATTTTTTTTTATTTTTGTATTTCTACATAAAACAGTGCTGGAATTTATTTTCCTATAGAAAATTTGGAGTTTTAAGCGTCTAACTAAACTCGATTTTAACACGTTTTAAAGGCATAAAGTCATTGCGGCGGATGTTTGAAATATAATTAGCGGCTTGTTGTAAACAAAAATCAACAGCAATCACTGTCTTACAATCGAGTTTGATCAGGTTTCATTCGGAAGTGCACATTGTAAATAATTATGTATGTACAACAATTTTAGTGCTCCATAAATCGAAAATAAAAATTTTGAAAATGGAATTTGATTCTTTTTATAGTAAGAATATAATTATTTATTCTACAATTTTGTTGATTCAACACACATACATACCTCTTTATTCTTTCTCTTTGTGTAAATTAATCCAAATTTTAAATCCTTTGAATTTCTTTTCATCGATATTTGCTTCAAATCCAAATACCCCTACTGAATTTGATTTTCTAAGATGTTATTGAAGAAATTTCGAATATGTATTTTATTCGTAAAAATGTTTTATTGTCTGCATTTTCTTCTATCTTATTTTTAAAACAAAATTTGGCACTGCTTCATTATTCTAAAAACATTCTTCAGATTTTTTTGTGATAGATTACATACAGAAATAAAAAAATCAGAAAAGTTTTAGTTTAAAGGGAAAATTATTTTTGAAGAAAAACATGGCACTAAATTAAAACTTTTTCGTTCAGTTTCAGCATTTTAACTACATACATATGTATGTTTTTCAAACACTTTCAATGAGTTTAACTTGTTTTAATTTTTTAAAATTTCATCCTTCATAGAACTTGTTTTGGTTTAATTTCTTTTTTGGGATTTATTTTGTCTATTCACATTTCAGTTTTAATCCACCATTTGTTTGCCATAGACATAATGACAAAATCGTGTTACAATTTTTTTCTCCTTGTGTGCGTGCTTGTTTTTTGTTTGTTTGCGTTTTCTTCGCTAAAAGCCACCACCAAAAGTTATCACTTGTTATTAGAAAAAGGAACTATTTTATTGCTAAATTTTGCTAACAGCCAAATAATATATTGTTTGATTTACATTTTTATTGCTGATTTTTCTTTTTTTTTTTCTCAAAAAATAGTGTTTTTTTTATAATAACAACGAACGTGTTGTTGAATAGATTAAGAAAAAACCCGTTTCTTAAACATTTCCGATAACAACACCAGACGACACGATCGCTTGTTAAAAACTGAACAAATCTGAATTACAGAAGAATATATTTTTCATTCAAATTCAGTTTTATGGTGTATTTAGCTCTTTACCTTACGCTCAATTTTATTTTTGTTTATAAACTCCCAGAGCATAAACACCACCACCACAAATACAATGTTGTTGTACTTACTTGTTAAGAAGAAAAAAAAAACCTGATATACAAAAAAAAAATTGTTTTATTTGTTGGCATGTATCTCAAATTCGTAACAGAAACTACAAAATTACAGTATAAACAACTAATACAGATGCTTGCTCACACAGATACACTCATACATGTGCAATAAATATAAAACAACAGCAATAAAGCAGAGGCATTAATTTTACTCTTTTGGGGTGGCTTGTTGCGGTGTGACCGTCAGGCCAGCTAAATTATCAATTTGTCACTTTTCTAACCGCATTCCTTTTTAAGGATATGGTCATTCGTTTTAGTTTTCTTTATATGACAGGTTGCTTCACCTCAACTTATGCTAAGGCTGTGAAGTCTGTAAAGATACAAAAAATCATTTTAGGTCTTTTTAGGAGCTTATTAATGTTTTCTGGTTTTTTTTTTCAGCCATGTATGTATATCTTAGTCTTAATCAACGAAATGTTGATAATCAACAAATTATCGGCGGCTCAAAAAGACAGAAAACATTAGTAAGTCCTATTTTTAGACCTAAAGTAATACATTTCAGTTAGCTCTTAATGCATATAAATAATTAAGTTAATTTTTAGATATAAAGAATCTTTACAGCTAGACAGCTTCATTCACTGAAGTAAAATTTTCCATTGACAACACACATGTTTACATGTGGACCACAACAGCGTTTGTTTCCAAATATGTATTTTGCAATATTACAATATTTTTAATTTGTTATTACTTCAAGCCAGAAAAAGATACATAATGCTATCGAAACTCTAAAAGGTCGTCCTGACAATGGTGATAACCAGAATACCAAGAAACTTAATACATACATACAGACCTACATATATAAACGAATTTAACTATCGGCTTTTAAATTCTAGAATCAGCATAAAATTAGTTTCAATTAAAAATCCCTCTTTAGACCTTTTCCGATAATATTTTTTAAAAAGAATATACATTTATACTAACCATTTTTCCATGGAATTTTTCCTAAATTTAAAATCATGTTTTACTTTGAATTATTGCTTCGTTAATAAAAAAAAATCCCCGTTTTTGGCCACTTTTAGAAATCTCTCAACGGTCACGCTGGCTTGTTGTTGCTTTTATTGGGAAAATAGCATGTGTTGTGTTACTTTTTCTCTTGTTTTTAATATCCCTGCAGACAAAGAGACTACAATATAACCAGCAATATACTACTCATAGATTCAAAACGGATTCCTATTACTGAAACTTTGCTGTCCATCCGTACCTTACAGCGCCTATTATCCGGAATGGTACAAGTTAGGGGAGATGTTCATAGTTGTCTGACAGCCACAATAAAAACAAAAAGTTCACTGCTAATGGGTGTTCTCATACAAGAATTTGTATTTTAACCCCCTAATTCATAAAAATTATAACACGCTTATAAGACTGTTATTTGACATATTTGTATGGAAAATCTGTTAAATAAGAGCTTTATAAACCTGTTATAATTTTTATGAATTAGACGGTATGGCTATATTCTAGCTTTAATGTTCGCTCTATATAGCATCAAAATTTACACAGGCTATATAGCAGTATATGAAGTTGCTACAAATGCCAGTACCCGGGGACTAAAATAAACTTAAAAGAGGTGTCCTGACCAGAAACCTTTTATTTTCATACAAAGCTGTACGTTTTGAACCGTAATAGACAGATAGCTAAAGTTTTCACACGGTGTAGTAACTCTACGCTTATCGCAATACCAAATATGAGAAACATTATAGATTTTAAAAATTTAAAGGTGTCCTCATACAAAAAACAATATTCTCTTAATTTAGTTGTAATTTTCAAACCGCAACAGAAAAATTTAGCTGCAGGAATCGAGCAGTTACAAATGTATTAATACAAATACAAATTCCCATAAAGAGAACAATTCTCCACACCACAAGTAAATTTCCAAATTTATCTCTCATAGACCTAAACAACCGTACTGAACAATTGATTTATTACAAAAAAAAAAAAAAAAAAAACAAAAACCTTTTGTAATGAGAGTAAGAAAAAGTTGATACTGATTCTCCTTTTGTATGAGGTACAGAAAAATGCTGAGAGTTTTATATATTTTGTAGCATGCAATATTTTTTTTAATTTGAAACACACTCACCTTTGGTTTAAAATTCTAGATTATTTGGTGTGATAAGAAGTATTGCACAAAGATCATCTGTAAGAAAACACAAGCAAAGCAATGAAATTATAATGAGGAAAAATTTATATTTTTATACAAATTATCGTATTTCAATAGATTTTTCGTTTAGATAATTTATTTTATTTACAAAAGGTTTCAAATATTGTAAATAAACAAATATGTAGTATCTGTAGAATTCTAAGAAAATATTTATCACGTAAACATAATGTTTTTTTTCTCTCCAAAATATGGTTTATTTTCGGTTTAGTGTTTCACAGCTCAAGCCATAAAGATTTAAGGAAAGAAATTAATAAAGAAATGAGTTTAGTTTTTAATTTTTAAAGAATTAAATACTTATGTATGTGTGTGGGAAAGCAAAAAAAAACGAAACAAGTAATGTTCAATTTCTAAAAAAATTTCTTAAGAATTTTTTTGAATTTCTACCCGCAACATTGTTGCAGCAAAATGTGAAAAGTCGCAGCTTAAAAGTTAAAATTTTGTATTTTGTAAAACTTTTAGGCAATAAAATTAGGAAATAAGCCAGTTAACTAAAGATTAACTAAGCTCGCTTGAAAGGAGTTTAATGACAAAAAAAATCTGTGCTTGTTGAAATTCTTGTTTAAAAAAAACTTTCATTTAATTTAAACTCAGTTTAAGTTTTACTTCAGTGAATTAGTGCCCCATTTACTGTTGATCATGCTTTTCTGCCGTTGTATTCACCAGATGATTCATGTTTTTCCTCACTATGATTGGTCACAATGCTACAAATGACAGCTAATACACGTAATTACAATTTGAGCCTAAATTCAAAAATAGTCTTAAGTATATATGTACATATTTGCTATAACAGCCAATTGAAATGCATCATTTAAGTTCTAAAAATAAAACTTATTATAAGTTAAGTAGCATCAACGAAATGTCGGCGGCATTTTAAAATAATAAATTTTTTTATTTTTACACGTAATCTTAAGTGAACAACGCGATTTTCTTTAGACTTCCTTAGAGGCTATTACAGCTTTACCTGTCTGTCTCTGTTTGCCAATAGATTGGAAAAACTTTGAAAAAGTTGTCCACATTCTGTTATATACAAAAAATGGCTGCCAATATATTTACTCAAAATGTTAGTAGTACTGAGTTCTTTATTATGGATATTTTTCTTCGAGATCGTTTTTTAATTGGAAAATTTTTGAGGAAATATTTTTAAGAAATCAAAAATAAAATAAACAAAAAAAAGATACCTAAAATTCATTAATTGGGTATAATAAATTGGCTTTTCTAACATTTTTAATTAAAAACATCACGCTACGGCCTTTTCTCCTGAGCTCTTTTCGATGGAAAGTAATTTGTGTACGTATTCAATCATCAAAATGACTACACTTCACTTTTTCCGGTCCCTTACTTGTCAAAATTAATAATACCCTGTATCTGTTACAATTAAATTAGGTATGAAATGAAAAATGTTAACTATACAAGCGCCTAGTTTTCAGTTTTTGTAACATTCTTTGCTGCCTTTTTGTTGTGTTTGCTTTTACTATTGTTTAGTTCATTAGCGCAATGCCGCACGATTTTGACGTTGTAATGTCTAAACAACGTGCACCAGTAGCGGCAACAACATTTTAAACAATGCATGTTGCACATCAACATTTTTATACACTACTGAAGATTTCATTACAAAAACAACTGAAATTCAGTTTTTTTCTGAAACCAGCCGCACACTAAAGCTCTAAACACATAGACGACAGCAGACAGCAAGCAGCAATATGTCAAAAATAAAATGCATGTGTTTAAATGAAAACGATTATTTTGACGGCAGCAGGGCAGCACGACTGCACAACAGCATTTGCTGCTGCTGCCAACTTAGGCTATTTTCTATTTTGACGGGCAGCAAATAAGCAAATATAGTGTTGCCATTATATACATAAATTGGACAAATTAGAACAAAAACTTTTTTTTTAATATTAAACACAAAAGAACATTGCAAAAATACAATAAATAAATAAATGTATGTGTTTTTATAGTTTTTTCGTGATATTATTACATTTTTCATCAATATTTTCAATTTTATTCATTATGAAATAAGAAATACGGCATCCCTAAAAGTAGCATTGCTAAAATACACAGCTGGTTATTTTCAATATCAAAACAATTTTTTTCGTTTGAGCTAATTTTTTGTGATATTTTATTTAATTTTCATCCTGGTTGCTTTGAAAAAGTGTTCTTCATCTTTTTCCTTGAGCTGTTGTACACATGTTTTGTAAATGCCCTCCTCATCATGGGTTATATTTACTGGGCGAACCCACCATCTTCGGTTTCTTGTACTATTCGTCTTATGGGCTTTATACACTTCAGCTGTAGTCTGAGCTATTTTAACAATTGTTGTGATAAAATTCGCTAAATTTTCTTCGCTCATTTTTTATATTTTTGAACTTTGAATTTGTAATATTTATAAAAATTCGAAATTGATTTACACACCAGCTGATTATTATGTTGTTGCTGTCTTCAAAATAATTATGAAGCCGACTTCAGAGCAGCATTTGAAGTTGGCTGCACTTGAAGTTGGCAGCATTTGCAGTCTGCTGTCGTCTATGTGTTTAGAGCTTAACTGCACGTGTGCAGCAAACGTTCCTGCCTGCAAATGCATCTGATCGGAGAGCTTTCCTTGCATATGAACACCAAGAGCAGCAGAAACCAGTGTTATAGTTGTTATGAAGGAGTTGAATTCTTCAAATTAAAGCACCCTGTTGTTTTTTCATGGTTTTGAGTTTTTGTTTTTTATAAACGAAACCAAAAAAATAAAAAATCTCAACAAAACCGAAATGAAGTGTAATGAACCTGAAAATGTTCTAAAGGTATCGTTAAGCCAAAGAGAAATCAAAATTGTTCAATAGAAAAAAAAAAAACACAAATATTTTAAAGAGAGATAAACATTTAATTTCAATATACATACATTTACATATGTACATACATATATAAATTTAAATGGAATTGTGCTCTCAAAACTTGTTGTGCTTTTCAAACATGTAGAGGTTTCCTTTAAGCCTGTTTTAAAAAGCCCCTCTTTTTAAGCCAATTTGTGCTCTTCTCTTTGACTTTCAGTCAGTGTAAGTTTAGTGAGAGAGGGAGAGTGCGTCTGCGTTTGTGTGAGTTGCTTTACTTAATAAGCCTTGTTTAGCCAACTTTAGCCAGGCGGTTATTATCTGGTAACAACGTGTTACGAATTACTTTTAACAAGACCCTTAAAAAGATAAAAACCTCTAGACAAAGAAATAAAAATAAAAACACACAAAAACCATACCACATACAAGAAAGCAAAAAAACAATACAAAACGAATTTTAAAATAAAACATAAAGCATATAAAAAAACGAAAAATAAAATAATAAACACAGCAGCAAAAAAGCAAATAAATAAAAAAACAAATGTTTGCATAAAACAGGAATCCATTTAAGAACATTTTATTTTCAACGTCTTTTTACGGCTGGTACGTTTGCAGTATGTTGTTAAGAAATTAAGGTAACAAGGGAGGCAACAACTGGTTGGTTGTCTGCATTTTAAACATCATTAACTTGGTCATGATTTGTTTTCTTTCTGCAGCTTAGGCTTTCTTTAGGAAATTGAATATTGATGTAGTAGTAAAGGTTTTCATTTTTGGGGCATTTGGAACTTCGCCAACGCATAGTTCGTCCTAGAAAGCTCTGGGATTACTTGGAAACATGTCAGAGGTGATTTATTTGCATTCTAGTTCTGGTCGTAGTGTATTTCAAATAACTGCTTGAAAATTGCAAAAAACGGTTAAATCGTTTTCTGAATAGGTTAGGCTAGGTAAGGTTGATTGGAGGGGTTTGTTTAGCCATGTCTTGCGATATACACACTTAAGCCAGTAAAGGCTTGTTGTGCGCTGCGTGGGTTTAACCATAAACAGTTTGATCCATAGGTCTGTAAGAACTCCGTGTTATTTACAAAGTTTCTTAATTTTCTCCAGCTTATGCCCCGTAATTTATGCTTAGTAAGATATCTCTCCCAAGATATCGGAACCGTATTTGTGAGAAGGCATAAATAGTACTCTAATGTCTCGCTTTCCTCCCCACATGCTCTATATCCATCTCTTCACGCTATTCCTATGCGGTTAAGATGTGCCAGTAGTTGAGAGCGACCTGTCATAGCTCTCATTATTCTATTTAATTCGAGCTTGTTAAGTCTTAGCAGTCCCCCTATTTTTTCCTCGTCTGGATCCCCTTTATAATTCTTGCATTTGTTCCCATGTTTGCGTTATTCCAGAGAATTAAATAGGCTCTGTGTTCAATTTTTTAGCTCAGATTTAACTGCATCGAAAGGTCTGGGGCATACCAAGCTTATGTTGCTTAACTCTCTCGCTCTTGAAACAAGTGAGTTTGTTCTCTCATTTATAGTGATTCCCTCATGGCCTGCCACCCATATGCACTGCGCATTTTCGAATAAGTTAAATGATTTCAGAAACCAATTTCAGGAGAATATCCACGAAAAGTATGCAAATTGTTCAAATTAGGGTAAACACGTTAGAAAGTTGCAAAGAAGACAACTTTTTCAAATGTGCGAAAATTTGAGGAAAAACAGAAATCGACACTAAAACAGTAGAGTAATTTAGCAATTGAGGGAACTAAAAGAAGTAATGGAATTTTTTTTTAATTATATTAAAATTTTTCTTTTTCAAAACGTTAATACAGTTGCAAAGCAGACAATTTACAGGTGTGCGCAAATCAAAAACAAAAATAATATGAAAAAAAACACCACAGCAGGATGCAAAAGAGTGAAAATCCTCGAAAGATTTGCAATCAATTAATTTCAACCATTTTAAACAGTAGATTTTAGATGTTTAACAGTTGCAATAAAAGCACGTTTTACGAATGCTTAAAAATTCGCGAATATTTTACACAAATTAGATTGAAAAAAATGTTTAACAGTTGAACGAGCTCAACAGGGAGCAAAAGAGCAAAACTGCGCAAAAGGTTTGCAAAGGGGAAAAAATAATAATTTAAAATAGAGCTTGCTAAAAACGTTAAGTAGTTGCGCAAATGTCTGAAAATCAGCGAACAATTAACACCAAATAGTTAGTTGTCAGGAAGAGCGGCGCAAAAGAAGAATGTTGAATGAAGAAAGAATCAAATTTAGTAAATTTTTTTCGCAAAAGGAATTTTGAATTGTAATATTTGATATTAAAATAAAGGCTTTGTAAGTAATAGCAAAAGGCTTACCGCCTAATTCATAAAACTTATTTCAGGCTTATAAGGCTCTTATTTGACATATTTGTGTGGAAAATTTGTCAAATAAGAGTTTTATAAATCTAAAATATTTATGTATTTTGAATAACACCCTTAATGAATAAGAGGAAACAATTTTTTCATTCTCATCAAACCAGTATGACAGAAACTTTAATTTAAAAGGGTTGCTTGAAGGTCCAAGCAGGTCCCCTAAACAATATCGATATTGTTATTTTTTTGTTTTACTGTTTTAGTTTTATTATTCCATTTTTATTTATAACTTTTTGTGTATTATTTTAATTATTAATATATGGTTGATGCTCATTTACCGATATCACTTTTAATTTTTTTTTTTTAGTACTTGACGTTTTATTCGATATTTCGATACTCCGTTGCGCATCTTCTGCAGGATACATCACAACAAAAAACATCCTGAAGAAGATATACAACGCAGTATCGAAATATCGAATAAAACAACCATTATTAAAAAAAAACTCAACTTTTACAATCAGGAACTTATTTTATTTACTTATTATATTATTTTTATTATTCTCATAGTTTAACGTCAAGGAATTTCTTTGGTGACAAAAATTTTCCTTGAACTTTTGACTGTGATGCCCAGTCATCTCATTCATTTATCTTTATCTCAAGTTTGGGGTCGATTTCTCTCTGGTTGTTGCACGAACCGCACTGAAATGAGCTGCATTGAATGCCAAGAGTATTCTGCGGGTTGCCATCATAATTTATGATAGTGATAAATGCTCTTTACGTTTTCTTAATATGTTTAAATTTTATTTAAAAGTCATTATTTTAATTGGTGAACACAAAAAAAAAAAAAACAAGAAACGATTTCTACCACAGGCACCCGGTGTATTTCAAATAAAATAGACAAAACTTTTAAATGAACTTTAAATTGAATTCTGTAGTATTGTTGTTGTTGTTGTTGTTGTTGTTACGTCAACATTTTGAAAATAGAAAAGAATTTACAGTTCGAACAGAAAACAATAAAAAAAAAAAAGAAAATCTAAAAAAAGCATTCAGAAAAAGATTTAAATATTTCAACATTTTCCACAAAATGTTTGGTGTTGTTGTGCTTTGTTTATTTATTCAAGGTTCACAATTGACACCCCGAGTGGAACACCCAGCATCATTTATCGCCGTTGAACTTTAAATTTCTATCTGTCTGCTTGTTTCCTACAGCCAACCAACCAGCCAACTCTTTCTCTCCATCATCATCATCAACATTTCAACATATTGCTGCTCGAACCAAACGAACTCATTTATAGCCCGGGTAATATCGATTCTTTATACTCGTTAATAAGTACGCACGTACGTGCTGCGACGCTCTACAAGGAGCTGTGCAGTTTTACAGGGCAGGCAGGCATGTTTAATTTCTTGTCTAGTTTTTTTAGTTCTGTTCTTTTTTTTTTAATACACATTTTTGGTGGCAAGGAATGAATTGCTGCGTTATACAAGCAGCAGGGTGCTGCCATAAATTACGCACGTTTTTTTTTTAACAAGCAATCGAAAACTTAGACGATGCACAAGAACCAGAACTCTGCTCAACTACACTCTCGCAGCCAGTTGTTACGTGCGTAATGCATTTACTTGCGCTGGCTGCTCTTGTGCCTGGTGTGTTGTTGTGTGCACAAATTAAAGTTCTAGTATTGAGAAATATTTATATGCAACTCACATAATTATTGAATTGCAAATGAATAAATTTTCGCAGAGTGGCCAGGTTGTAGTAAACAATTACAAAGCGATTTAGATTTAACTACACTGGGCAGCAAATGAAGACGTTTAGAAACACACACGCACTGAGAGGGGACAGTACTAATGGCTAGTAAGACTAGATATGTACTCAGTTTGGTGACTAATTTTTTTTAATGGGCTCCTAAAAATTTTGAAAACAAATAGACTCCGAAAAAAAAGTTGCCATATGTTTTTGACCTTAGAGAAAACCATTCTTTGATCCATCAAGTGTCTGGAACTAAAAATCAAGTGCCCGGTCCACGTTGTCACTGGACATCGTTCGACTGAATAAAAATACAGAAAACAACACTAAAATTTTAAAATGTATTATTGTTTTGCATGTAACTAAGCAAGCGCTTGATGTCGAATGATATCGTGAGCCTCAGATTCAATTGAAAATAAGCTCCTATTTGAAAACTTATATGAATGTACGAAGTTCACATCGGTGGTTGCACATCCTTAAGCCATGGTAATATTATTCAATGTTGCCAACCAAATCAAACTTTTGCCCTTCACTGTAAAATTACTTTGACTACATTTGGTCTTCCCAGTGGAATAGTTTTCTTTTTAAACACTACATAATCTTAACGAAATCGTTATAATACTATTTACAATAAATTATTATTTTCTCAAATACTTTTCCTTCTCTTGCTGTTACAATCTGCACTGTCCACACATTTTACATACTGCGTTCATTCTTTAAGATTTATTTGAAGTTTTTGCCATGAAAATTGTGTTTTATGTATTACTATTTTTTTTTTTTTTGTACCAAAGACTGTCAAAATGACATTATTTGCGTAGTTGTCAGATTTATGTGACGTTGTCATAGAATCTGCACAGGATTTGTTAGTTGTACATGATGTTGTAGTTGTGTTCTATTCTTGATATTTCTTTGTTTTAATGTGCAACGCAAAATTTAAGCAAATTCCTTTTAATAATATTAATTCGCATAAAAAAGAAAGAAGAATTGGACATTTAAATCTTTGTGGCATTATGAGGATTGACAGAAGTGTATAAAATAGTTTTCAAAAGTGTTGCCAAGCAAAAGGAGTGCGTATTTTGAAAATACTTCAAACGTCCAGTTTAACAGGCGGGGTTGATAACGTTGTTTGGCAAAAATTGAGACAGGGGGAATTTTTTGTAATATTCCCTATTAAATAGTGATTAATTTACTTCATGTTTTCTCATATTCCTCAAAGATAACAGGTGATTTGATAAGTATCACGAAAGCAAGGAAATAAATATTTAAAGTAAAACATTTCTGGCAGCTTAAATAAAGACAAAATATAAAGTTTAGAAATCAACTCCAAACAGAAAACCAAATTCAAATAAAAAAAAAAATCACTTACGAAATGACAAATGTGCACACAGATTGTGGCTCTCCAGTTCAAAATATGGTTTTTTAAAGAGTTAAAAAAAATTTATGATATAGACAAAAAAAAAAAAAAATTAGTTTCAGAGCAAAACCGTTTGAAAAAATGTTTAGAAAATGAGCCTTTTGAAAAGTGCTTTTTAGAAAATACTTCAAAAAATGAACTTTGTTTTTTAACAAGAACGTTTTAGAAAATCACTTTTTTTAACCACGTTTAGAAATGAGTTTCTTAAGAAAGTACTTTCTGAAAACACTACTTTTTTTTTAAACTACCTGCTAAAGAAGGACTCTTTAAAATAACACTTTTCCGAAAAAGTACTTTTTTTTAATAAAGCAAAAAAAAAAAAAATAAGACCTTAAGCCTGAAAAATCACACAAGACAAGTACAATTTAGAAAGTCGAAAAAAACATTACAAATATTTTAATAGCTCGAGCTTTAAGGTCACTTGTTGGAACGAAGATCCTTAACGCGGTTTGCTGGTAGTGCAAATTAGTAGAAATCCTCACAAAAGCGTGTGAGCTGTTTATATGTATAGATGTATCTGTCGACAAACAATTGTGTAGGTGTCTACGCTGCTGTCAGCGGAGACACCTACCAATAAATATTAATTAGTTGTGAAAACGGACACTATCAGTTGATAGATGTCGCTAAAGTAAAGTATGTCACAACAAAAAACAGCAATATTGAAAAATTTTCTTTTTTTTTTTTTTAGCAGATTGACAAAAAAAAATACTGCATGTGTCAAAATTAAAAAAATAAAACGTTCCAAAAATTTTAAGAAGCATATAAAATTTAAAAATTTCAAAAACAACATAAAATAAAACATACAGATTTCACCTTGTATTACATTCGAAGATGAAGAAAAAACGTATTTTTCTTTTTTTTTATGTTTATTAAATTCAATATTTCGATACCTCAATGGGTATCATCTTCAGAAGTGCTTTTAGTTTTTTCAAAAAAATTTTTTTTTAAAAAAACATCAAAACTAAAAACATTCCTGAAAAAGATACCCATTGGGGTATTGAAATATTGAATTTAATAAAATTAAAAAAAAAAAACCAAGTGACCTTAAAGCTCGAACTATTAAAATATTAAACAACAAAGGTAGAAAAATTAGCATCAAGAATGCATTAAAAATATTTTAATTTTCCAAAAAGTTATTTGAATAAAAATACGTTTTGATTAAATACTTTCCCCCTAATTCATAAAAATTATTGCAGGCTTATAAGGCTCTTATTAGACATACATATTTGTATGGAAAATATGTCAAAGAAGAGTTTAATAAACCTAAAATATTTATTATGAATAAAACCCTTTGTATATAAAATTCCATTTAAAGTAGCTTTTAAAAAACTATGCCAAGTTTCTCTGTTATGTTTCTTTTATTCTTTTTCTTTTCTCTATGTGTAATTTATAGTCTAAAACTTCATTGCAGTCCTTTGTGGTTTCGAGAGGTGAGATATTGAGTTGTGGTTTTGAAAACCATTGAAGATTATAAACAAAACAATTAACAGTGGCTGCTTAAAACATTTTTCCAAACTACAATCTTTATTAAAGAGACGTATTTGAGAGCATTTTGCTCCACTGTTGAATAATTTTCATTTAAACAAGAATCCCTAACGACATGGGGTAACACCTCTTGTTAGTTTAACTGATCTTGGCATTTTCCATTTTATTTGTTGCTGTTGCTGTTGTTTGTGCACATTGTGAATATTTATTGGTGTGTTGTGTTGTGGTGTGCTTTGTTGCTCTTCCTACCACTTCCTTACACCTCTGGCTTCACCACCACCACCACCACTACCACTACTGGCCACTTTAGCAACATCTTGCTGCACTTCTACTTAATCATGCTGCTTACCTCTACCCGCCAGCCGCTACACACTGACTGCAAAAAGCTTGTTGTCCGGCACATTATGAAATAAACCCTGCAGTAACGAACGAATTGTTTTGTGGCATTTAGCAAAAACAGAAAAAAAAGAATCAAATGTACTGAGGAAAAAAAAAGGTTTTCTGCTGTTGCATGTTCTTTTTATTTTTTGTGAAACTTTGTGCAATTTCATGTTTTTAAACAAAACTTAAAGATCATATGACTGCTGAAGCGAAAACTGAGTAGAAATAAATGTTCAAAATTAGAGAGGAAACAGAATTCAACATCACGATTTGTGGTCGGTCGGTCGGTCGGTCGGTTTGCCAGTACAACACCAGCAATTTCATGTTTTTGCTGACGAGGCTAAATGTTTTGCAAACCCTACCACTGATCAGCACGTTTGTGACAACTGCAAAATTTGAGGCTGTACTCGTAATAAAGGATATTAATAGAAAAAAATTTGAAATTATAAAAGAGGAAAAGTAGAATGCTGCTGCTCTAATTAAATTTTCTTCGTGCGTTTTCCTTTTTGTTTAGCCTTCTTTTAGCTTAGTTTTTTAACACCTAAGACTCCTTTTCTTAATACATTTTTTATGTATGTACAATTAAAAAAATATGGTTTTCTAGGGCTTTATAAACAACATTTCTTCGGTGCCCATCAACTCGTCAGTAGACTCGAAAATAGTCCATTGGCTGTCAAAACGAATAATAAAGTCATTTACTTTTTTTTTCATGTACATATATGCAATATTCCAAATCCATTTGGAAGGACAAACATTTGTCAAGACTAAGCCATATATTTTTTGACAGCTTTTTTCTTGAAAAACAAGAAATCATTTTCGAGACGTCCGAATTTCAAAGTTTTGCATTTGCGATTCCATAAGAGTTAGCCTAAGAAGGCAGCGATCAGCTAATCGCTGTGTTCGAAAAAAATTATTTGTGTTCGGTCATACCTTTGGATTCTCTACGGCCACCCTGGATGTGATTAGTGCGAAAGGCCGTAACTCATATTTTGTTTAATCTTTATTCTCTTCCCGTCAAACTAACCAGTGTCAGTGTGTCAAATGTATGACCAACTCCCAATAACTTATTCCCTCCAATATTTTTTTTTTCAAACATACTGACAACATGCCCTGCATGCAGGCCGCATTTCCATTGTATGGGGGACACCCATACAAAAGAACAAAAAATTTAAATTCGGCCGCCTCGAAATAGATATTTTTGGATATATCGTAGTGAAACTTTATTTTCCAAAAAACAATAACTATCGAAAAATCTATGGCTCAATATTGTTTGCTAAATTGACCCACCCTATTGTATATATTTCGAACTCTATCAATCAATATTTAGGATCTATTTATTTATGCATGTAAACATATAATATATTTAATTATCTTAGCTCAAGTGATAAAACAAAATTCTTTTTTGCATATTTTTTTTCGTGTTTTTCCAATCCAATAACTAATCAGTCATGTAGGCTGAATTTATAAGCCCAGTTGTATTGTTCGTCGATGAACTTGGAGTGACAATTTCAAACACAAACATTAAATTCACAATTATTAATAAGAACATTATTTAATTTGTTTGCATTAAGTTTATCGGGCTCAAGTTCTTTCTAGATTATTTTTGTGATTGATATTAATTAAAAAAAAAAAAAGAAAGCAAAACAAAGAAAACATCAAAAACATTTAGAAGGGTGGACAACTATGTAGTTGTTTCAAAGCCGTCACACTTCCCGTCAGCAGCCGTCTTTGAACTCAAGGGTTCATGTTTCTAGAGCGACTCTCATTCCACTCAGCCACTCGAATCAGCTGGTTGTCTTCGATGTTTTCATTGTCTTATTTAATTAATGTCAATCAGAAAAATAATGTAGAAAGAATACAAAATATTTATATAAGAAAAAAGTTCGAATAACACAAATTAATTAATTTCGAAAATTGTTTTTTAATAATTGTAGACTTTTCGACCTTTTTATTTTAAAATGAAAATGCAAAGTATTGATTTAAGCTTAAGATAACATTTTATTTTTATAATAAAGTTTCTAATATTTCGTCAACCACTGGGTAGCATCATCAGGGATGGATATATTGTTTTAAGAAGCTTTGCAGAAATAAAAATGAAAGAAAAAAACAACTCGTGTTCATTGTGTTAGCCCTTACAAATGATTTTTTTTTGTATAAAAATGCTATAATATAAAAAGCTCTTTAAAAAAAAACAAAATCTCCATCCCTGATGATATTTTTCTATACAAAAATACTGCAATATAAAAAAGAGAGCAAAAGTCTTTAAAAAACAAAATCTCCATCCCTGATGACGCTTCCCAGTGGTTGGCGAAATATTGAAAATTTTAGTGTAAAAATAAAATTTTACCTCAAGCTTAAACACAAATTTAGCATTTTAATTTTAAAATTGTTTTGGCTTAGATATTTTGTGCTTGAAGTTGTCTCTCCAAACACATCGATAAACGATACGATACGACTGGAGTTGTGAACTCAGGCCATATGTTATCTGTTGAGAAAAATGAAAATTAAATAAGTTTCCTAAGTGAAATTTTAAGCACTTCATTTCCCAAATAGTGCTCTCTTAAGTCGTTTATGTCTGCATCAAAAAGATTTCTTAAAAAATTTTTTTTCTTCGGTTTTCATCTTCTGCCACACAATCACATCATTCACAATATTTGCTTAGAGTTGCACTTAATCATGTCGTTTTGTTGTCCAAAGTCTCACTTAAAGTTGACATTGATGTTGGTGTTGCAGCTCTACTGAAAGCTGGCTGGCTGGCTCACTGACTGGCTATTCGGTTGGTCCATTCTTCATTTGGCGAGTGTACTTAAAGAATCAAATGCCAACGTGATGGTCGTAGATGATGGTTGGCCGCCTGAGCGATCGACTGTCTGCCTGGCTGCCCGCCCGCCTCTCTTCCTGTTTGCCTGCTGTTGCCTTTAATGTTGGGTAGTTTGTTAAAGATTTTTGTGTAGAGAGCAACCAACCAACCAACAATTGTTGTTTGTCATTTGTAAGAAGCCTGTGCATCATATTGCAACTTGGCTGTAGTCGTTTTATTGCTACATTATTATTAAACATTGGGGAATTCTAAATGAGTTATTTTTAAAATTTATATTCGTTCGTTCGTGTCTGTTTTTCCTTTTTTTTTGTTTGTTTGTTTGTTTGCCTGTTGTCATCCTGAAACTTGAAAACAGGCGTGGGTTTCTTGTTGCCTGCACAAAATTATGGACAACAATATTCTTTTCGCCTGCCCTTCGCACAAAACAGCATCATCATATTTCGTTTTCGTTCGTTTCGTTTTGTTACAAAAAAAAAAGAGTGAGTTTTTAGTGTAAACAATTAAATTAAGTTATGATTAATGATTTCAGCTTTGTTTGCTTATCGCATTTTTTCGAAAATAATTTTGTAACTGATGCGCTTCATCAACACATACATATGTATGTTTGTACACACACATGCTTTTTTTAAGAATTACTTCAAGTTCGAACTAAAGTCATAAAATAATTTCTTATACATATGTATGTCTGGTTTTCTAACACGTCATGAATTTCAAAATGTACAAGTTCGCATTATTTATTGCATTATTTATGAAATAATTCCGTTTCTTTTTCTTTGCTCGTTTGCTTGGTTTAAGAGATTTGCTTTAAAACTGATAAAGTTGTTTTTAATCTCTGGGAATTTTCGAGCGCATAAGCCATTAAATCCAGCTGCACATTTTAATAATTAAAGTATGAATGGAAATTGAACTTTCAAATATAGTATTATCTATGAAAAGTAGTGTCTGCCATGTGACAGACATGTGACAGTCTGTCTATAAACTGAACGTCTTTCAAAAATGAGAAATTTTTGAAGACCTACATAATTATTTTAAAATACTAAGTTAAATTATACAATTAAACAAAAATTAATAGTACAGGGGCACATTAAAGAAATTCATGAGAACTGTAAATCTCAATTAATTAAAATTGTCAGTACAAAATTTTCTTAATAAACATAAAACTTTTTTTTTTTTAAATTTCTAATAGTGCATTTACAAATACGCCTTATACAGGTTATAAGTTGTTTATCGTGATAAACTAGTTTGAGAAACTTGTTTATCCATATAAATCAAAAATAAAATTTTTAACTAGTTTTTGAGATAAGTTGGTTGATAACAACCAGTTTTTGCAAATGCGACTCTATTTTGTATGCTTTCGTCTGTCAAGGCCAGGCGTTGTCATCCTGAAACTTGTCCAATAAAATGTTCATTAGTAATAGAAGGAATTCGAAAAAATAAGAAACTCTCCTGAGTTTTCGTTTAGAATTGGCCTGTATATCTCTCTTACAGAAAAATTAGTAAGAGGTTGCTTGCAACTGTCAAACTAATGTTCGCTTTGGCAGGTTCATACATTGCAAACACGTTTGGAACGTTTGAAACGAATTTAAGTTTTCTTTTCTTGTCAAATGTAATAAATATGGGCAGCCAGTAACAATTTGAAGCTGGATTCGAGCCCGAACAAAAATTTAACTAAATTTATAATAAATATATTTTAATAACTTTCACATTTAAGCTTTTTTTAATTCAATTAAGAAATAAAAATGGAGCCCAAACCATATGAAGTCAGAGGAGTTGTTCGTTGTTCTTTATTTTGTCATACTTCACAATGGCTTAATATGCTGTTGATGCTTATGACTGTCACACAGTGTCTTAACCCCATTTTCTCATGCTTCAAAACTATTTAAATAATTTGTCTCCACTAATTTAATTTAACAATGTCATCAGAGATATTTATCAATGTAAAAACACTTAAGATGAATTTACAAATTATCACATAAATGTTAAGTTAAACAAAATTTTCCCTCTACTCATCTTTTGTGAAAAAAAGAAACTATCATACGGTCACAAAGCCTCCAACAGCTTCAACTAAGATTTTAAGATTTAGATAAAGTAATCAAACATATAGTTTTTATTTATTTATTTATTTATTTTTTTTTGTTTCTGTTCACTCATATACAAAATATTCTTTCAATATATTTCTCATTTTACAACAGAGCTAAACAAATACTCTACATACTTTATGGTGGGCATCCCTTCAAAAAAAGAAATTCTTTCACAAACTTTTTTTTCTTTTTGTTCTTCTTATTAAAGTTCTGTGATAATTTTAAACCCGCTCTTGTACAATTTTCTTCTTGTTTTTCTTTGGTCTCACATGTTGCTGTCAATTTACGATGTAATAAATTTAAATATTGTTCTTTTTCTTCCCTCTATATTTTATTTTTTATGTGTTTCTTTTCGTTTTCTCTAAAGAATTTTATAATATGTATATGAAATTTTGTTGTTCAATAGCGCAAAGAAAAAACACAAACAAATAATGTCAATAATTCAATTATCAATACGGGTTATCGCTTCTTGGGAGCTCAAGGAAACAAGGTTATCGTCATCTTTTTCATCTGCAGAAAAATGAAAGAAAAGGAAACGACTATAAATAAAATATTTATAAATATAAAAATAAAAAAACTTTACAAATAAATTATCAAAATGGCACATGTTTTGAAGGTTTATGACATCTATAAAAAACCAGACAAGGAAGTAATAAAGTGTCTAAATCATGCAAAAAGCCCAAACTTTTGCATTTCAAAAATTAGTATCAATTCAGATGCCCCCATTAGCTTAGATTTTAAAAGAAAAACCAACAAGAGCCACATTTGGTTGGGCTGAATTTCAAATCTTCTTTTATTTTACAATACAAACATAAAACTGGATAAGACTTTTGCTTGTCTGCAGAAACGCTCAGAGCCTTCAGCAAGAATCAAGCCGGAGTTGTAGGGATTCTGAGTGGGGCACTACTGCCAGTTCAACCATCAAAGCTCACAGTAGTTAGGCTCATGTCATTATGGAAATTGTTTTAGTTTGTTTATCGTCTATTTAAAAAAAAAATCAGTTTCTTACATAGAGAGAACAGATTAATTGTAGCAACCGAATTTGTTGCCAATCGAAATCTATTGTGTAACAGCAAAACTGTTCAGAAATAGCACTATATTTTCTTTTATTTAATTTAATTGTGTTTCTTTTTTATTTATTTGCTATGAATTTTGTTTATTTTATTTTTCATTTTGCCTCTGACATGATTCAAACCGTAACCGCACGGCTGTTGGGAAGACAAAATACCCATTCAGCCATCTCAACAATTAGAATGAGTACAAAAAAAAAACATTTTGACTAGAGTTAATTTTAGATTAGGTCTTTTTAATTGTTCGAGCCTTAAGGTCACTTGTTTTTTTTTTTTTTATAATTGTATATTAAATTCGATATTTCGATATCACAATGGATATCCGCTTCAGGAATGTTTTGATGTTGCTGAAGAAGATATCCATTGTGATATCGAAATATCGAATTTAATAAACACTTATAAATAAAAAAAAAGCAAGTGACCTTAAGGCTCGAACAATTAAACAACAAAGAGCGAAAAATTAGCATCAAAAATATTTTAGATTAGGTCACCAAATAAACGGTTTGTTTGCTTTATAGCCACGTGAATTGCATGGAAGATGTTGAAAATGTGAAACAGCCCTTTACATTGACAACATCTTTCAGCATTCATTTATTTAGCTGTCACAAAAAAAAGATGCAAATTGTTTGTGAAAAATAAAAAATAAATTTTAAATGGACTTGGAGGAGGACTTTTGGATTTTTCTCCCCCCCACAGGTCAAGCAACATGTTCTCCATACCGATTGAAAATACGATGCGAACACCAGCTTTCTTTTGCACTGCAATTAAAATGAATTTATTTATAATTAATTATTAATTAATTTTTTTCTGAAATGTCATTTTGCTGGTGATGGTACAAAAGCAATCGATTTCTTGCAATTTGTTTTCGTGATGGCACTAAAAATATCGAAAGATGTAATGGATGGAACAAAATGAGAAATGATCAGCTTCTGCTCATGTAGAAAGATTTAGAATTTTCGCCCTGAATAATTCTTGTGGGGAGATGTAAACATCTTTGCAAATTGATGACAGATGTAAGGTGTACGTCAGTGTAAAAAGGCTATTATATTAATTATTATTTTGTGTTTTACTTGCGATTTGACATGTTGTTTTTGATCAGCTGTTCAAGTGACCAGTGTATAGAAAAACTTTTCTTACCAGAAGGACTGCTGTGCAGAACACAAATTTTTCGTCTAAGGTTCGATAACCGAAATTATTATTTTGTTTTTGCTTTTTAACATCTAACGCTGACCAACAATAATACTTTTAATTTTGTCGTTTATATGACCACTTTATTACCAGAAGGACTGTTATACACCAACATTTGTTTAGTTCATTAAAAACTAATTTTCCGTCCATATACGGATTGATAATTGAAATTATTATTATTATTATTTTTTTTTTGCTTTTTAGCATCTAATCCTAGCCAACAATATTACCAATTTTATTGCCGTTTTCTTTGCTACAATAAGTGCAACATTTTTGATATTAGTTTGTACAAAAAATGTAGATGATATTTTAATTTTTTTATAATTAATAGTTTTGACAATCTTTTCTTTTGATCTCTGCCTCGCTAAACCATTAAAACTCGCACATTTGGAAAAAAGTGCGAAACACTTTTCTTTTCCAGAAAAGAAATCGGCATAAGACAAAGAAAAAATTTTTTTTTTCAAAAGTCCCATAAAATGTTTCAATTTTTACCACTCTAAACTGTAAGTTCTTTTGAAAAAAGTTGTCTTTAAAACTTGGAGTCTTCTCCAGTTCATAAAGAGGCCAAGCATTAGCATATAATTTTATTTTTTTATCACATTTAAACTAGAGTTTTAGGAACAATGAGATTCTTTAAAAAATCACAACTTCAGAAATTGTTTTAAACGATTTTTACTTTTTCTCCAACAACTTGAAGGAAACAGTAACAACATTTCTATCAAACAAACCAATATTTTTGTTTTTGCTTTTTAGCTTAAAATACTTCATCACATTTGCTGATAAACCCAAATAACAATGGCAAAATTTCATAGAAAAAGTGAACTTTTAGACCACTTGTTCACTTGTTCAAGCCAAATATCATGTTGCAGTTGTTGTTAATAGTTCTTCACAGAAAGTCTTTATACTCGTTAAAAATTGTGGAAAAAAGCGGAAACTATTGTTACTTCCGTTTGTTGTTTATAGTGCATTTTGATTTTTCGTTTCCTCTCTTCCACCACCAACTCTTCACTCACTCACACATACACACACACACACACTCAAAACTGGCTCTGTCATTCATACTTCATTTGTTCAAGTTGTATTTTGTTGGGGTTTGAAATTGACTTGCTATTTTTTTCCTAAGATTTTTGTTTACTTCTTTTAATTTTCCCATTTTTTTTTTCTTTTTTGTGGAAACTTTTAACAAAAGTGAAACTTTGGAAAATTGTTTCTTCCTTCCAAAGGAATTTTAGTGCAAGCTGCCACCAAACTAACACTGTGTGTGTCTGTTTTTATAATACGCCGTCCTTCTTTCATTTCGTTAAATACAATTTAACAATGCAATTGTTAGGAACAAATTCTTTTTTCTGCACAATTTCATATTTTCCCTGACGCTGGGTAAGAAAAAAAAAAAAATAAGCCACAAAAATCAAAATCAAATAAAACCAAAAACTAAAAGAAATTATAAAAATGTAAATGCTTTTTAGTTAATGAATTGGAAATATTTTTCAATAGCAATTGTTGCAGCTCAAAAAAAAAATACTCATGAAAAGCTCAAACATGTTTTTAAGGATTCTTGAGAGGTTGAGACAAAAATCGAGAGAAAAGTTAGAAATGCTTTAAAAGAACTTTGCATTTCCTCAAATATGTTTAGGGCTATTAATCACACAGGTGTTTTAGCGTAAAGAAGCGTCTCAGAGGAAAAAAAAGTAGTAAATATTTTTTCTAGAAATTTTATCGATAACAAATTGATATTAAGAAATACATATTCACTGCGTAAAAAGTCGCTGTACATAAAAATGTATACCAGTCATTCTTTCTTATTTAACATTTGTATGCTTTTTATTTTTTCAAAATGTTTATATTTATTTATATATTTCTTTTGAAGCTAAATTCTTCTGTTATTTAGTGACCAAAAAGAATTCATATTTCCAATTCAATACTTTTGGTATACAACTTTCTTTGGTGCCACAATTGAGTTTCATTGCTTTGCATCATTTTTCTCTTTACCTGAATTTCCCGTTAACACTTTTCCACCCGCCTCGTTGTTTTGTCAGCGCAGTATTTATTTAAAAGCAAAAACAAACTTTCAATACGTTTTCCAGTTTTAGTTCTTTATTCCATTTCAAGTCAAAGAAATGGCGATTTGTAAACGGCTTTAAATTGGAAAAGCATTCTCTAATGTTTTGCTTTTTATTAGAATTGAGAAAAAACTGTTTAACTTTGTGCATATAGATTGAAATTTATTATACCACATAGAATTGTAGCCAAAGTGAAGGCGGCAAAGAGATTTGGAGCAAAAAGTAATTCAAGTCAAATGTAACTGCAGTTGACAAAGCAACTCCCAGTAGTTTCAAATAAAATTCCCATCAAAAACAAAGAAAATACCGCAGTAAATTATATTTGCCATGAGCCATTCCCTGAAGTCAGCCACAAATAACTGACCTTAAGTATGCGATATAAACATAAAACCAAATAAGCAGAAAAATAATTTCAAAACATCTTAAGTCAGGTTGACACTTTTGACAAAAAGGTGTGAATTTATGTGAGTAGCTGAGAACCGAGAAGGTGGATGCAGTCATCAACACAGAATACAAACAAAATTCAATAAACAAAAATTAAAACCTCAAACAGATCAAAGCAACAAGATTATTTTGAAAAACTTAAAGCAAGGTCAGACATAAAAAGATCCCTCTATTCTAATTTAAAAATAAATTTTGTTAATAAAAAAAATATTTTCCAAGGGATTCAAAATTAACATGTGTATGTATGTATGTACATATATTTGACATGAATTTTTACAAAATTTTGTGGGGAATATTTTAATGGAGTTTCATTTCAATTCAATTTTTATGAACATGTCATTTTTTGATTTTCCTGGTAAATTCTGCACTACGGCAAATTTTCATCACAGATTTTAAAGCAATTTCCGTTCAAAAATAGTGTTATTTGCTTAAGTTTAAGTGAAAAACATGATGTTTCCTGTTCATTTCTAAATTTCTTGTATGAAAATCTCTTTTAGTTTTATGCTTTAACTCAAGCAAAATAAAGCAAATCTTTTTTCACACCTACAAAATTTTGCTAATACTTTTTTTCTTTCCTATCTCTGTATTTCCTCTTTATAAGTTTTTCAACACTTATTCCATCATCAAGTTACAAGAAAAAAAAAGTAGTTGAAAGGGAAAATTCTTTTACTTTAAAATAAAACACCAGATGAATTAAAAATAAAAGTAAAACATATTTCTCAAAGAAAACTCATCAAAAATGTTTTAATATTTTCCATAAAATTGATACATTGATAAAAAAAAAAAAATTCTTGCCCCACCGCAGAACTAATGGTAGGCACTAAATAAAATTAATTAATTATTTATTGATTATTCAAATATGAACTCAATTATTTATTTGCTTTAAGAGCCAATTGAAATGTATTAATTCAGGTCCAAAAATGAACCTTTTCAAAAAATATTTGCTGTTGCAAAACGACAAAAGAAATGTTTGCTGTGTTAAAAGTTTGTTTGAACATTTCTGATTCTCATTCTGTTCATGGGAATTATGAAATAAGTAGTTAAGTTTCAAACAAACTTTTAAGAATTTTTCAAGTCTACTGATGAGTTGATTAGCACCAAAGAAATGTCGTCGGCATATAGACAGCTAAAAAATACAGCAAATATTTTTTGAAAAGGTTCATTTTTGGACCTGAATTAATATTTATTGATTATTTAAATTTTTTCTGCAAAACAACATTGCTAACTTTGCAGTTGTTGTAGAAAAGAAAACGACATAAATTATTAAAAATATACTTGTATCTAAAACACCTGTTCAAAACAAATCCTCTCAAATATTTTCATTGAAATATTCACACAATATTGACTTGGCTATTTGACAAACAACACATATGCTTTTCAATTCCTATAAGGAATGCAAACAATTTTGTTTACCTTAAGCCATACCAGTTCGAGCACACGAAAATAAAATACGAGTACTATTTTAAGTATTTGCTATTTGCAATTTCAACTCAATCTCTACTTTAAGAATCATTGCCTTAAAGCGCCTTTTTAAATGACGCACAAAAAAAAAACATTTTCATTTTCAAAGGAAAACTCAAAAGAACCTTTATAATAAAAATTAAAATACATACAAAAACAAAAAGCACCAGATGAAACTTGTTAATAGCCAATGAATGCTGAATGATTTGTGGTGAAGTTCTTTTTACAACTGGCAGCAGCGAACAGCCAACAAACAGCTCCTACTTTGTAAACAGAGCAGAGTGGAGAGTTGCTTTTGAGTCAATGCGAGCATTTGCTATCAAAAGAAATAAAACAAAATGAAAATAAAAAATAAAATGAAATCAGACTGGCCTTAAAATCAATTGCTATTGATTGTTAATAATAATAATAATAAAAAAAACAACAAGAAATGGCAAATAGCAACTACTACACAAAAACAAATACTTTATAAAAAAGAAATTGTACAAAGTAACTTTGTGTTCATTGGTACTTTATATTTCTCTTTCTTGCCTTTTTTTTTGTTTTCTTTGTTGCTGTTGTTAAATTAAATGTTAAACACAACCCTGCAAACATTTTCCCTCAAAAGTGTCACTCAATTGTAAAATAGTAATAATAAATCTTACAGTAATCGAATGGCAAAATTAAAACAAACTGTTGTCTAAATGCGTCAAAAAGCAAATTATTCGAAACATGTCGCTAAAATAGACTTAAATTTTAAAGAAATAATAACCAATTCGATTGGCTGGGTGTATTTAATAATAATTCGGACTCAAATAAAATACACATGTGTATGCACAAAAAAGGAAAGCGAAAGTTAAGCCAGCATCTCCATGGATTAACTGGATGGCTGAAATGAGTGTGCTATCAAGAGTTGCGAGATTGCGAGTCCGACGCCTAGTGCAGGCCTTAGTTGTTTCTGAAAACAAGCTAAACTATTTTCATAAAAATTTTAATTCCGTATTCATACGCATTTTTTTGTAACGAGAATTTAATTTTCAAACAAATACTCCATTTTGTTCGTACGCCGCTTGAGTTGGTTAACGCGATCCAAATATGTCTGCATTTTTACCAGAAAAACGTTGTTTGCCATCGATATGGAGATTTTAAAACTTTTTTAAGCCATAAGTTGGCCAATTTCGACGCGAACTGCTGGTATTAGATATACATACAGGCTTTTTCGGCAAACAGCATGCTCTGAAATTAAGCACTGGAAAGACAATTCAATTCATTCATACTTAAATCCCAATCCCAAGAGGTGTCGAAAGTTCGGTAAGTAGGGACTCCTACAAATCAAGTTTGCGATTGTCCTAAGTATAGATTATGCAAGTGCCAAATACTTAATACCAGTTTCGGATTGATTTTAGTAATATTCAATGCTGATTTCGAATTGAATATGACAAAAATCCGTATTTAGAAACAAGCACGCCGAACCTAATTTTGAAAATATTCGTGAATACCGATTGGGCTTAATTTAAGTATGAAAGAACTGCTTTAATTATTAATTTTTGAAGCCCATGTTATCTCAAGTCCATACATGAAATAATATGCTCTACTTCCTTAATTCAATAATAAATTATTTTGTCTCTTTGCGGATTTGAATCTTCAGCCCAACCATTGCCAGGCAAGCGACTCTTATCAATTCAGCTTTTGCAGCAATTAAACAAATTTAGCAAAATTCAAATAAACCCAAGAATTTCGTACTCATTTTAAATTATAGCCGGGGCCAAATCGTCGTGTTTATGTTGTTTTTGCTTTACATTATTTTTACTCGATAGTTCATTCGATATCGAATGCGGCAATTTGGCCCCAGAATTGATTGCCTTTAACAGTATCTATTCGCCTTGATTTAAGTACATTCGTGTGTTATGCGTATTCAAATTTTCAGGTGGGTTTTGTACTAATATCAAATAGAAAGCATCTTAAAATTAGCACGAAACTTTTCTTTGTGTGTGATTTTTGAAATCACAAATAGTACATTGTTCTTCAACGAGATAAAATTGCCGATTGTAATCCAATGGTGTTTTCGTTTCTACAACTACATCAAAAAATGTAATTTTATTCGAAGTGTGCTGTTTTGTGTACTTTTCTTGAAAATTATTTGCCTTCTATAAGGAGCGTAAGTTTTTGTCCACATATTTCGCCCTTACTAACGGTGAAATGCTTTGCACTTAACGCCTCGCATAAAATGGCAGGGGTAGAAAGTGCCCTGAAAAACATATCACTTTTGGGAGTTACCAGACATCGTTGGAAAAAAAAAATTGTTTTGATTTGGGAGTACAATGATATTCAGTTTTTATGTTATATTTCTATTATACTACAAAAGAAACATAAGAATAAAATTTTTACACTAATATACACTAAAATATATAATACTAAACTATCCCTGATATAGAATTCGACTTTATTTATTGCCGTAAAATCGCATTGAAAAAACAGCTAATAAAGTTTTACATTAGGCTTTAATTGATTTAGGTCCAAGAATAAATCTTGCAATTAATCAATTGACTCTTAAAGCAAATAAATAATTAAGTTACTTTTTTGTTAAACTTTAATAATAAAATATTAACAAATCTGCAGAAATCCGGACTACTACTTTCACGCATGTAAAAGGTACTCCATAAAGGACTAAGAGTAGTGCAATAGTAATATAAATATGTGGGAAAAACATGTTCCATTTTACATAACAATGTCCTAGGAGAGTACTATAATCATCAAAAAAAATATATATATTACATCAGAGTAATCCAACAACTAGTCCAAGTAACTACTACGCACATTATTAACACAGGGTTAATAATGTAATTTCTTCATGTCACTATTCCAGGGATTACCACATGGTAATCATGTGTTGCGAATATTGCCAAATGATTCTTTTTATTCATCATGGTCCATGTTTGCATAACATCGGACAATATTGTAAATACTCCCTTTTACTTAAAACGCATCATGTACTCCAATAATTTTGGAATTCTGAATTTTTAAACGTTATATTCATAGCATAACGCTACGAATATAACTAAAGAGCAGCTTTTTTATTTTAATACAATTTGTTTTAAGAAACTGCATGGTTTTGAGTAACGTGATTCTCACAACAAACCTGAAATTAATTTTTTACTGGTCAAGCGGCATGAAAAATGCCTGAATTGGCAACACTGTTTCACTGTGAAATTAACTTGCTCATGTTGGCAGGGCATAAATAAATACATTTTAATTGAAACACAAAGCATGTGAATTTTTTGCTACTGGCAAGTGTGCGTTTGTGCATGTGATTTGGCAACACAAAGATTCATCTATAATGTTTGGGGTGTTAAAAAGGGTTAATTGATCTGACTTTGATTGTTAAAAGCCCAACCAAATAGTTACTGTTAATATACTCACACTTTTATGCTCACAAAGTGTAAAAGCTTTTCGCTTGTGTGCGTGCATTTAAAGATGTGTATTTGTTTATTAGTGCTCTTTACGCACTTTTATTTTGCCGTTTTGCTAATGGATTTTTTTCCTATTGTTTTATTTTAATTTAAAAAAAAACGACTCTTTTTTTTTCTTCTTCAAACATCACAAAGTTTTTTTGCTTAAAAGCGCACTGATTTCCATTTCCATTTGTATTTGTTTTATTCATTTTCAATACACGCTATACTTGAGAGTGTGTTTGTGTGCACACACACACAAACATTATTGCAGAATGTTTAAAGTTTTCATTAAATATGAAATAAATAAAAAAAAATAAGTAACTTTATAAAAGAGATTTATTATTTATGCATAAATTACAATTTAAAGTTTATTAAAAGAATATTGATGAATTTAAGTTTTATTAGTGACTTTCAAAGCAACTCGAAATGACAGTAAATTGCAACAACAAAAAATGTCATTAAATTTAAAGCGGGTTTCGCAATAATTCTAAAAAAAGGAAGTGATGTCATTTCAAAATAAATTTAATTTATTATTATTGACTTTCTGTAGTCAGTATAAAATAGTTATGAAGGAATGTAGTTGTTAAAAAAAATTTTTTTTGTGATAAAATTTGTACTTTTAAATGTATAAATGTTATTAGTATAGGTATTCATTTCAGCTGTTTTCTTCCTTGAAGTAGAGGAAATACGAAAAATTAATTTATTTTTGACAACGAAATTTATTTGAATTTTTTTTTCCATGTGCTTGTTGTAAGCAAAAACAAAATTGTTCTTTTTTCCATTTTTCCAACAAGGGAAAAACTTAAAATGAATACCTTTAGCATCTTTGCTAAAGGCAGTGATTCACTAACCTACACAATTGCATGTTTCAAGCTACTAGCTCTATCTGGTAGAATTCTAACCTGCTTTAAAAAGTCACATCAATACGGCAACGCTGTTAGACTTTTGTAAACAACTACGGCAAGACAACTCTGATCGCAACCTGATGCTGTGTCACCGGTGCAGATAGAGATCAATGGGTACGCGGTTGATGGTGATTAAAACCCAAGCAAAGCAGGCTAATAACAAACTTCACCCGAAGTGCTATTATTATTACTATTTTTGTTATTCTTGTTAGTACAATATTTATTTGGCCTCTGCTAGAATTTTCGAAATGCTTGCTTCCTGAAAAGAGTTAAGGCTAAAAACAATTCTTAAAATCAATCAATTTTTGGCACCAGCAATTGAGAACACTTCAAATTTCCTGCCATTTTATATCATGAATATTCAAAAATCACATGTACATACTTTTAATAAATTTCACATTTAGCAATAAAAGTTTTATTTTGCAAAAAAAAGCTATTCCTTTATGCCTTTCTTTCGAGTTTCTATTTGGTATTTTTTTTTTCTACCTTTAAATACAAAATTGACAAGTTATGACAGCAATGACAGGTTTTCTTTTCTCTTCATAAAATGCAATTTATGTGTTTAAATTTATTGCCAATAAATTCAAGCAAAAAATATTTAAAATTTTCATACAAGTATGTAGATGCATAAAAAATTTCCTAAATCGTCAAGACAAAAAAAAAGAAAAGAATTATGTAAGTGGCTTTGTGTTCTTAAGCAGGTGTGGGAAGGTGTAAAGCAAAAAAAAAAAACGAAAAAAAAAGTTTATAATAAAAAATTTTATAGTAAAATTGTTTAAATTACTTTTGTAAACGTGTGTTCGTTTTGAATAAGACATATAAAAGACATATTAAAGATGTCAAATGAATTGACAGACAAGCAAAAACATGTCGTATTTTTTTTTTTTTTTTTGTAGAAGAGTTAAATAAAAATCAAAGCTGTAGAGAGAATAATGAGGAATTTTATTGAAAAGCTTTTAAAACTATTAAATAGTTATTTAAACAGTTTTTGAAAGCAAACTAAACAAAAAATTTTAAGTGGTAAAGAATTTTCTTTTTCAAAATAATTTTAATTCGAGCCCTGATGTACAGTTATGTCCAACTAATAAGGTAACCTTTTCCCTACAATAAGAACAACTTCAATAAAAATTATATGCATTTTGTTTTTGTACAACTTCTGAAAACTGTCAAAAAGACGCCCCTCTTTTCATTTACAGAAGAGAGATGAACATAGCCTACGCTGATTTGCTATCTCGTTTTGGCTGCCTTTCAGCTCTGTATTCTCTTGACATTTTTAAGTAGTCAAATGATGAACGGTTCAGCAGATGAGGCTACCTTATTGGTTGTATCATGGTATGTAACTATGTTTGAGCTTTTACAAAACTGCTTTTGCTTTTTCACACTGACCGGAGTACAACACGCAAATAGACAACAATGTTTGCTGTTTATCTTGGAAGCAAACAACGAAATATAAAATTTTGAAAAAGGTGTTTAAAATACACTCAAATAACGATGTATGCATGCTTGGATGTAACTGCTCTAGACAATTCTTTATGATTAATACTAATTTAAAAAATAACTTTTAGCAAGATAGACGACTGGCTGTGTCGAAGCCGCTACGCCACTCATCAACACCCATACGAACTTTGGACGTGCTACGTCTCATAGTTTTCAGCTGCAGCTACTGGACGACTATATAAACTCATGTCACATGTTACTCTTTTGTCTTTAATTAATATTTATCATAAGGAAGTGTCTAATGTTTGAAATTGAGCCTGAAAAAAAATTACATGTATAAAAGTATTGCGGCATGTAACTAAAAATAACTAAAAATAAAGTAAAATGAATTTTTGTTTTAAGATTTTAAGGCACATCTACTAAATTTGATTTATTACCAAAGCTGGACTGAGGCCAAACCACTAACGAACTGTCGGCACCAAAATGTAGTTCTTCATTCACTGACCTGTAATATCTGCAATAATAACAATAATAATAAATCAAAGACCTTAATTCATTTTAGACATGTATTACTTTTTATACCAGCTTATTCAACTGAAAGTAATTGAAAATAATCATAATATTTTGAAAATAAAATTTATAGTTATTATAGGACTACGTTGATACGTTTATTTAACAATCTAGAAGTGTATAGTAATGCTTCAACAATTAGTTACTTGAGTACAAAGTTAAAGAATATTGTAAATAAATATGACACTTGGTTGACAGACAGCTTGCCTAAAACTGTCACTCCGAAAAGTTCCTCATGCTCAGCTCAGGTAAATAGTTTATGGCATTTAGTTTCGATAACAAGAAGGAAAACAACTGAAATCTTATCTCGAAAAAAAAAAATTTCTAAAATACTTGCACACTTACATAGTTTAATAAAATATTTGTATTTCTTTTTGTTGAACAAACAAAAAAGAAACTCTCAAATTCTCTGGCACCAGGGGAATGGATGGATGGGTGTTAAACACAGATTAGGATTAAGCAATACACAATTATGATGGATTATTGACAATTATTGTTATAAAATTGTGTAAATAAACGAAGTAAGAGAATACAAATGCTGAAGGGAACAAAAACGTATTGACACCTTAAGAAGTTCTTAAACCGAATGTTGGTTTTTGGTGGTTGTTTCATTTCTTTAATAAAACATATGCCGCCAGATAATAGGATTTTCCAAAATAATTTAGTTTTTTTATTGTTCCATTTGTTAGGCCTTCTTTCTAATTCTTTGCTTAAAAAGACCACCAAGCTAATTTGCCAATAAATAGTAAAAGTAAAATTTTTGTTTTTTGCTTTTTCAAATCATTTTAATCCAGAGGGAAAACCAGCTGCTTTAAAGAAAACATTTTCAAGGTCTAGAAAATGTTTTTTTTTAATACTAAATCTTTGATTCAAACATTCTGCTTAAAAGTACACGCACAGAAGCAGCTTGGATTTTACTTTAGTTTTAACAATTTTTTAGCAAAATCAGATTTTAAGCAGTAATTTAACTTTATAGGCGAAGTATAAGATTTATAGTTGTTAATTATTTTATAGGGCTTGAGTTCAAGTTTAGCTTCCTTAGAAAGAAAAATCTTCCTTAGAGAGAACGATTTTTTGTCTTCTTTACAAATATTGTAGTGATCAATATTTTTAAAGAAGACAAGAAAGGTGAAGTTAAATACTTGCTGGCTGGGGTACACGGCCACTACGATGCTCATCAGCACCCAAATTGCTTTGTAAGCAGGTCATAACTAATTGCATACACGTGACAGTTGTATGTAGCTGTTGCTTTCAGTTTTAAAATCACACTTTTTTGCCTTTTTGACAATCAACATTCTGGTAGTGGATTTTGGAAAGTCTCGGATTTTTTTGTATATTACGGCATCAGCCTGACTATCGTCGCAAAAGCGATACCCACAAGTAGGGTGACTATTTCATGTCCACCACAACGATCATCAACAGTGAAAAATGGCTTTGCTATTTACTTCATTGAACTTTCTTTTCTTGCTAATTTTATGTTTAGTTCGATTTTATTTTTTCACAGAATTATTTCTTTGCGATAAAATTGTAAAGATCCAAATTCAAAAATTAGTTTATTTTAGGTTTCCTTTTTTTCTGTAAGTTATTTAATTGTAGTCTAGATTAATTTAAGCTTTAATTTCAAATAATTCACGCAGATTTCTTTTAAAACTTTCTTGACAAAACAGTTAAGTGTCGTTGTTGTTTTTGTTGCTGCTAATAAAATTATCATGTAAATTGCATCTTAATTTGTTAATTTAAAATTTCTATATTTTTGAAATTGAACAGAAATAGATATTTTTCTAAAGTAAATTCATGAAAAGAAACGTGACTTGAGTTGGAGTTTATGTTTTACATTTTTATCTAATAATTTATGTTTTTCAAGCTTAATTGTTGACTCCCTTTTTAAATAATAACAACAACAACAACAACAACAACAATAATAAACCACAAACACACACCTTGAAAAAAATTGTAAGAAAAACATTTAAAAAAAAGTTTTCATTTCAAGTAAACAACAAAAAACTCTCTTTAAGATGACATTTTAAATCGTTGATGTTCACAGTTGAATGTCGAGACAAAATGAATCACTTAAAATATGTAAGTCACGTTCTTAACGTAAACCGAGGGATATAGAAGTGGGTTGGAGTGAAATGACTGGGTATATTATTTTTGTATTTTTATTTTTTTGGGCATATTTTTTTTGTGTCAGACTGGTCTGCATGTAAATGATGTTTATTCAAAGTTCCTTAGTGCTGTTAGAGAGAGAGAGCGAGAGCATAAATAAACATGAGATTAATACCTATTAAAAGTATTCACTTGAAACAAAAATTTAATATATTTTTTTTAAATTTCACATTTTGAATTTAATAAAAACTTTTTGGTTTTGGTAAAACACACACAAATTTTAATTCTTGAATTTATATTGAAAACAATAACAAAATATGTATTTTCAATACAAATACCCTTAAACCTTGTCGGCAAATGAAAAAGCATTTTCGTTTGCCAGATATACATACATACATACATACATACATATTTAAAAAACACACCAATTAACTGCCGGTGTTTTTAAACGTACATAAATTTTGTTAATAATTTTATTGGGCTTTCTAGTTCGATTTTTACTTTCTCAAAGTTGTAAAAGATTTTATGAGTGATCAATGTGTTTAAAGAAGACAAGAAAAGTAAACTTGAAGACTTACTGGCTGTGGTTCATACCATGGCTGTTTCACGACCACTACGTCGCTCATCAGCATCCAAATTTGCTTCGAACAGAGGCCATGACTAATTGTATACTGTTTTTAAGCAGCAGCTTTTAGCCATTCTACCAAATAAACTCTTCACTAAAGACTGTATATATTTAATGTTATTGACCAGCTTTTCACTTTATCACTTTATATTGTATCTTTTTCAATTTTGAGGAAGTGAAAATGGAACTAGAAAGCCCAATAGAATTATTAACAAGTCTAAATCATATGCATAGTTCACTATAAAATTAAATTAAAACATAAATAAACAAGCAAAAATTTTCAAGTTTTGTTATTGTTTTAGAATAAATATTAAAAAGTGTCAATTGTTCTGAAGAAGCTATTCGAAGGAGAGCGAAATATTATACAATTTTTATGAATATCGCTGTTAGATATCATTATTTCTTAAAGAAGTTTTCCAGAGGAAAACGAAATATCGAAAATAAGAAAGAATGACTTGAAGCACAAAACTAAAGAAATCATATACATACATACATACACACATACATACATACATACATAAATATGTATGTATGTACATAGTATGTACATAGTATGCATTAAATAAATGATTGATTTAGGATACCTAATGACAAAAATTGTCACTAAATAAATTTTTCATTCAAAATATTTCTTTCTTTCATCTTACATACATAATGTACCCACTTACATACATACAAATGTAAGTATATCGACTGAATTTGATTCTCATATTATAAACATGTGTTTTATTCTTGATTCTAAAACACCTTTTTAAACTCATGCGTGTTATTTTACGGTAAATAAAAACTTTTTATCAGAAATACATACATACATACATACATACATACATACATACATACATACATACATACATACATATTTACTCAGAGACACTAAATCCAAAGTCATTCCTTCATACACATGTAAGTATGTATGTAGTATAATAATAAAGAAATATCAATAGTAGTTTATCAAATAAAACTTATCTATTATTGTGCGTTTACAAAAAATTCTTCTTCGAGGGTGCATTGATTTATGTGTGTTATTTCAGGCAACACCCGTTCAAGTATCTTGTCCAAAACCAAACTTATGCCATGAATACTATTCAAAACTCTTTTCAACACAAAAAAAAAATTGTTTTAGTTTTTAGAAAGACATTAATTTAATATAAAAAAAAATCATTATTTTTCAACCAATGTGGGGGTTCATTGAATCAATGAATTCTGATTCATATATGTATATGCATTTTAGTCATTAAGCTAATGAAGTATTTCATTGGTTTAATGACAAAAACTCATTAACTAAATGAAACGTTTCATTAAATATTGGAAATTGTTCATTGATCTAATGAAATTAGAACATAATTTTTATGACCTGTATTATTATACGGTTAAGGATAATCTTATTGTTAACAGATATTCCAAAAAAAAGGCCGTTTGATGTGTGATGCCACTTTTTAGGTGTCTTCGAAACCTTCACAAAATATTAAAATATGTTACCATATATCCAAATTTCTCTACAAATCGAATGAGAATTAAAACCTCAATAAAGGATTACATTGATTTAATGAAATTGTTCATTGATTCGATATCATTTTTTTTTTATAAATCCAATGATATTTTTTTAACGAAATTACGAAAAGTAATGAACAAATTTTAAGGAAATTTATTCATTAGTTCTATAAAAATTCATTGTCATAATCAACGTTTTCATTACATTAATCAAAAAAAAATATTAATGAAATAAATTCATTGGGACTATGAACTAGAATTCTTTTTGAATGTACAATATTCGCTTACGAAAAACATATTTATCTTCACATTCAAATATGTCGTTACCTTATTTCGTTACGTCAAACATATTTAACTCGGCATATTTATCTTCACACACATATGCACATATGTCTGGAGAGGTGTCTCTCCCAAGATATCAGGATTGTATTTTTGAGAAGCTGGGGCACTGTCATAAGTAGGGCTCTAATGTCTCGCTCTCCTCCTATTCCTATGAGCTTAAGACGCGCCCGTAGTTGAGAGTGACCTGTCATAACTCTTAAATCAATTAAATTTCCCTTACAATTTGAATCGTTCGGAGCAATGTATTGAAAAACTGGAAATTTTGTCTTAATTTTTTTAAAGCAGGATATATTTATAAATTTGGCAAAGTTGCTCCTGCTGCAAGTGACTTGGTGAGACTTTAAAGCATTTTATTGATATTAATTTACATTTCAAAATAACAAACACTCATGAACTTTATCCACTTACGTACCCCTGATGGCGATAAAATTTTTTCCAAATGACATTTTTATTGAAATATCAATCAATATTCCAAAAATTAATCAATATGACAACTTTTTGAATTACGGGGACAAAAAACAAATTCTTTGAACAATAACTTATTCATACCAACTACAGTTATTGCATTCACAAAAAATTGCAGTCCCAGCATTAATATTTATTATTCGTTACCCACACACGTAGTAAAATTCCAATAATCTTTTTCTCTTATTCCCGGTTTCTTTAAGAAAAAAAACAAAAACACGAAAAATTAATAATAATTTCATTTTGTGTTTGTCATCTCTGTACCAGAGTTATTTTGTTGTTACTCATAACCGAACAAGTAAAAGCCAACAACAATGCAACCAAAACGAAATAACAATTTCTCATGTAATTTGAGCCGTAAGACATCATAAAATGCAGCACACAAAATGCCATGCAAGCAACAAACAACAGCAGGAATGTCAACTAAACAACACGATTTTGGTGTCTGAGTTTCATTACGAGAAAATCAAAAAGATCTTGTATCAGCCACAAAACACATAAACCAACCAGAAGAGACTAAAATACAAGATTCAGTTAAATAGAATTTTAATACCCTTTTCATCAGTTCAATGAAAAAAAAAACAGAAAAAGACAAAAACCTTTTTTTTTTTTTTTGCAAAATTGCTTTCTATTTCGATTTTTACAGCCTCAAAATTTAGAAAGAGTTTTGTGATCAAATTGGAGTGATCAACAGTTGTGAAAAAGATGAGAAAAGTAAAGTTGAAGATTTATTGGCTGGGGTACATACCATGGCTGTTTCACGACCACCACGTTGTTCATCAGCATTCAAGTTTGCTTCGAACCCAGGCCATGACTAATTGTATACTCCACGACCAGCTCTACAATCCTAGAAAACTCATTTCTTTTAAAGTTTCCCCATTCATGCTCTACTCAAGTCCCAATTTTGACCGGCCAATGCAAAACAGCAATAATAAAAATATCTATATGCTTGAAATTTATGTTGACAAAACGAAAACTAGATTTATTTTTTTATTATCAAATCATAATAAACTGTATGCCAGTACGTGTTCAAGATGGCTGTTCAATGTCTGTGCCACATCAGCTACAAAGTTCATTTGCAACAAGTCGATATCCATAATAATCACATGTGTGTCTGTCAGTACAGCTGTCCAGCTGTCAAATGTTGGGTTAAATTTATAAAGAGTTTGTATTTTTCTTAGTGCGAAAACAAAATCACTGTGAGTTTTAGTGGATGTGTATTAAGAAAAATGATTTAAGTAATAAGATTTTTAATAAATATCCATATATATATATATATATATATATATTTTTTTTTTTTCTTTCTTTTTTTCAGCTCAAACCCATGAGGATGTTGTGGAGTAGCAGCAGGATTTGTAATCATTTTCACACCAAGCAAGACATTAAATACTTTTTCAATTTTCTTACAAATGAAAATCTTGAGGCGTAAATAAACAAATGGACAAAAAAAAAACAAAAAAAGAAATAAAGAGAAAAAAGTAGGAAATCTTGGTGATAATCCTTCTTCAAACATGATTTTAAAAGAAAAAAATAAAAACCAAATAAAAAACTGCATGCTGGATGCACGAGTATTAAAAGAAGTTGTTGCAATTTGTTGCTGCCCCACCACTGATGGATTTTTATTATATACATATTTGTCATGATGCACACGAAGGCAGCTGTGTTGCATGGTTGATTACACGCACAGGCATATACATATACTTGAAAATACATACAGACTAATAATAGAAATACGATTCAATTACAACTTAGATTATATTTTTTTTTGACGTAAAATTTTATATGATTGAAAAATAAACTTGAAACTGGAGAAACTAATTCTCCATAAAAAAAAAAAAAAATGTTGTGCAATAAAAAAAAAAAAACGATTTTCATAACAAACAGATTTAATAAATGTATACTTTTTTTAAGGAGAATTTTCTTATAAATAAATTTTGGTATGAAATTTGTTATAATTAACTGACAAAAAAAAAATCTTTTATTAGTGATCGATATTCTGTAAAAATTCTTTGTTATCGAGAGACTTGTTGTGCATCATTTTATGATCAATTAATTTTTTTTACTATTTAGTTTATACGACACTTTTTTTTCTCTTTTTCCATCAAAATCTTTCGTTATCGAACAATTTGTAGAGGAACATTTGGCTTATCGATAAACTTCTTATCGAAGAATTTTCTACCGTTATCGGTACTTTTATCGCTAAATATTTTGTAAAGTGTTTTGTTGTAAATAAGTTTAAAATATATATGTATGTATATAATTTCACCAGCTTTATAATTTCCACAAGAGATGTGTTAGCCTGCCACAAAATATTCTTGTTATCGATAAGTTTTATGTAGTTAATTTTTGTATTGATAATACAATGAGTTTTGTGTTCAATTCTGTAAGAATTTACGTTATCGAGCTTGTTTCTGTAGCAGATTGTAATTTTTAGTTTTATTTAATTTTTGTATAAAATTTTTATCACCGATAAATGTTATTAAAAAATTTAGCTGTTTATCGATAAAGTTTCTACCGAAAGTTTAAAGCGTCATAAAATGTTTCATAAAAAATGTATTGCTATTGATAATTCATCTTTTGGCAAAAAACAAATTTTTTTTTCAATAGATTTCGTTTAGAAATTTTTTAATATCGATAAATTTTCTGTGGAAAATTTTTGTATCGATACATTTTCAGCCGAAAACATTCTAAAATTGTAAATTTTTCACATTTTTCTTTTCGGTAAATTTGCAAATATTTCTAAAATCGAAAATGATGGCCATTGATAATAATTAAAAGAAAAGATCGTTATCTATGAAGTTCCATTGGAAACGATTGTTATCAAATACGTACTCCGTAGAAAATTTTTAACATTATAAAATTATAAAAATTGTTATCAAATACGTACTCCATAGAAAATTTTTAACATTATAAAATTTGTCAATGAACTTAATTATTTATTCGCTATAAGAACCAATTGAAATTTATTACTTTAGGTCTAAAAAAAATAGACCTTAATGCTTTCTGTCTCTTTCAGCCGTCTATATACCGCCGACATTTCGTTGCTGCTAAACAACTCATCAGTAGACTTGAAAAAGCAAAAAAGAATGTTTGAAGCCCAACTACTTATTCCAAAATTCTCATGAACAAAATGAGAATCAGAAATGCTCAAACAAACTTTTTATACAGAAAGCATTTTACGTCTTGCAACAAGACGTAAAATGTTGTTGGTAACCAAAGGTCACCTGTTGTAAGGAAGTGCTATAAAGTGTTCATGAGAATTTTGGAATAAGTAGTTGGGCTTCAAACATTCTTTTTTGCTTTTTCAAGTCTACTGATGAGTTGTTTAGCAGCAACGAAATGTCGGCGGCATATAGACGGCTGAAAGAGACATAAAGCATTAAGGTCTATTTTTTAGACCTAAAGTTATAAAATTTGTTTTAGGACATTTTCATTTCGTTAAATAATTTAGAACAATTTACGGAATCGATAATTTTTTGCAGATAATTTGTACAACCTGTAAATGTGTTAAAGAAATTTGTTTTATCGATGAATTTCTTAGAGAAAACCTTTAATATGAAATGAAAAGCTTTAATATGAAATTTCTTCACATGTAAACTTTTATTTTCGATTAGTGCTTTCTCAAACATTTTCAAGAAATCTTGTGTAAAACAGTTGTGGTATCGATAAGTTCTTGAAGAAAAATATTAAACATCAATGTAATTGCGATACGATATTTTTGTTATCAATAAATTTTCTTTAAAAAGTTTTAGTTAAAGATTTACCATTCATAAATTTTCTAGCGAAAATAATGTATGCTATGAATAAATAATTACTATCAAAATATATATATATAAGTAAGAGAAAATTTTGATTATCGATGGTAAAAAAAAATAAAGTTATCGATAATATCAATTGATAAATTTTCTTAAAGAAAAAAATTTTGCTATCGATAAATTTTCTAAGGCAATTTTTGTTCGCATTTGATACATTTTCTTGAGGAAAAAAATTTTTATTGCCAAAAAATTTCCACTGCAGCAATTTTGGTATTTAAAAACTTCATATAGAAAATGTTTACCTGCACAAAATCTTTAATCTTTTACTCATCCCCGTTTTTCGTCGTCTTGCTCACTCCTCTTCTCATTGCAATCACACTTATACGACGAGTACAGAAGACGCCTTGTTTAAATCCAATAAAAAGCATAAAAATATTTGTTCAAGTTACAAGAATTGTCACACTACAAGGTGAACACACACTGTTTTTCGCCTTCAATTTCGTTTTGTTATTTCGCCTTTTTTGTTCTTTTCTTTTACGTTTTGTTGATACCGAAAGATTTTCGTTGTTTATGTACCTCAAGCATACGAAACGACAGATTAATGTGCTGCCATAACAACAACAGCACAGCAGAGATCTTAAAGATACTGGATATTAAATAAACAAACAAACAAACAACCATAAAACGGGAATACACCACGATTGCCTGCCTTCTGATGCAACTTTGGCTAGTATATCTGTACGAAAAAATCTTTTTCTGTTTTCATATGAAGAAAAATTAAATTTGAAATATTTGAATACTAAACGAATGTGTCGGGCATGTGTGCGTCTGTGGTGGAGTGTCACACAGCCGGCAAAAGATGCTGGTTAAGATTTCGTACAAATTTTATTGCCGAAAAGGATCATGTTTAAGTTTTAATATTGTTGCTGTTGGCTGGTATTGTTGGTGCCTGCTGTCATTTGCGTGAGCTCTCAAGCTGGTGTTTATTGTACAAAACATTTCCAAAATAAATGTTTAAAGTCAGTCACAATGTCAGGTAGAAATTTAACAAAATAAACTACAAATGCTGGCTGGCCGGCTGGCTGGCTGATTGCCTGAAGTGTGGAAGGGTGGAGTGGCTGTGGTGTTTAAGGCAACAAACTACTCTTGGCTAAGAAGTTGATTATCTAAGCCGTTGTCATTATCATAAACACATTAATATGTTTGCAACAGTTCACAAAGCAGGCTTTATGGGTGCATTTTGCAGCAGACCAGCGGCAAATTTTCGTATTTCTTGTAAAGCAATACTTTGTGGAAACCCATTTTACGGATTATTTTAGATCCAACCCTCTTGCTTGCCTGCCCTTGTACAAAAGCCGTGCACTGGCTTTCTCAGTTTTCTACTAGTTATTTATGACCGATTTTATTCTGGATTTTATATGCTCACACGAAGCAAGCTTTGTGTGTGTGTGTATTGTGTAGCAGATGAGCGGCAAACTTTCGTAGGTCTTCTAAAGCAATACTTTCTGGAAACCCATTTTACGGGTTATTCTAGATCCAACTCTCTTGCTTGAATGCCTTTATACAAAGGCCGTCTAATTTTTATGACGCTGCCTGACATGTCATTGCCACCTTGTGGATTTTGGTCACATAATAAATGGAAAATTATATTCTTGCATGATTGGAATCAGCAGCCAATCAAGGCTTTTCTACTCCCTTCCTCTGCAGGGCTTCTGAATGGTATAGACAAAAAATAGTTTGTAGGCAGATAAATGGCTACAGCTTATATCTGTCAGCTGAAGGACGAGTTGGTTAGAGCAGACACAGCAGAGCAACGAGCTGGGCACAGTAACAGATTTGTTGCAACCAAAAGAGAGTGTAGAGTGTAGCAGAACGAGTTACCGCAGGTCAATCTACAAGGAGAGAGAAAAACCTTATTTTTTCAAATGACAGCCAACGACAAATCTGTTTTTGGATTTGTGAACTAGACAGCTGTAGAGTGCAAGTAAACAAGCCATAGAGCAACACACTCCGCAAGAACGTGGAGTAATCGTGTCTATGACTAAGTAGACGATTTGTGGACCAAAATCATAATGAGGGATGAGGCTTATTTCCACTTAAGCGGGTAAGTGAACAAGCAAAACTATTGCTTCTGGGGCACCGAAAATCTACGAGCGATGCAAGGGGAGCCCTTACACCCACTCAAAGTGAGTGCATGGTGAGCTGTTCAAGCTGGAGGAGTCATCAGTTAATTTTTTTCCAAAGACGCCGCTGGTCAAACGACGAACGAATTAGGTCTGAAGGATATGTGGTTCCAACAGGACGGAGCAACCGAGCATACTGCACGAGGCACAACCGATATTCTGAAAGCCGAACAATATCGGATGACTTCTTTTGGCCCACCTGTTATAGAGAGCCAATAATGAAGAGCTCAGGTGGTGGGATGGCTTTGTGTTAAAAACGGTATGCAATCAGTTATGACCTGGGTTCGTAGCAAATTTGGATGTCAGTGAGCATCGTAGTGGATGTGAAAGAGCCATGGCTAGTAAGTCTTCATTTTTACTTTTCTACTCTTCTTTTAAAATCGACAGATTTCTACAACTTTACCACAAGAAATCTTTCTCAATTCTATGGAAGTAAAGATCAAACTACTACCGTTTCGAACAGACTCTCGGGAGTATAAAAGCAGAATACTACAAGTCATAAGGACTTATTGTAAACATGAAGGTGGTGGAAAACTGGTTATACGTAGAACTTGATTGCAGCGACCAAACGAGGACCTAAACCTCGTTTACAACCACCTTGACCATTTAGATTACATTTGGTCGGAGCAAGAGCAACGTATTTTTGCTTCTAGATTTTATGTGTTTTTTTCGCTATTGATATATTTAATAAGATTTACCACATGAAAATAATAGAGAGGACCTATAGAAAAACCTATGTTTCTCTCGGCTGGCATACCCGTTCAAGCTAAAAACGTTTCATAGAGATAAACTGATGGATTCTATTAGGTAGTTTTGGCTCTGTGTGTACAGTTTAGTTGATTTTATATTGTCTGCAGCAACATTTTTACACAGCGGACGAATTTTGCCTCATGTTTTTAAAAGGGAATATATTGCTGGCAAGCTTGCTCTCCTGCCAGTAGTTGTTTGCACAGGCATAAGTGAAGAGTAACTACAGATGTGAGACTTCAATGGCATAATATTGATTTTATTGATGGGAATGCATGTTGGAGCGAGTGTGTGTGTGTGTGTATTCAATTTCTTGACTTTGTAGAAATAAATTTAATTTTTATAAGAAAAGAATAAATATTTACACAGAAACAGCAGGCGTTTTATAAAAATATTTACATTAGTCCCGTTCCATACAAAAACATTAACTCACACACACACACACACACACACACGCACACAGGCATCGTCTCAGCCAAATAAAGGCCATGGCACTTCAAACGAGAGTGTATGCGTGCGTGCAAGTAAATTTATTTTAAATTCAGTCTCAAACTCGTTTACACAGAGTGTTAATAGGAAATGAACAGCAAAAAAAAAAATGTTTAGAGTGAATGAAAAAAGAAAAATAAAACAATCAATGATTATTACAAATAAGCAACAAATATTTAAGACTCGTAGCAACAAAAAATAACAAAACCGAATGTCAGAAAAAAAAGTCAATTGATAAGTGGGGTTTTTTTTTTTCAATAGACGTTAAAGAGGAAAACGTTTGTTTTTTTCTGTGTTCGTTTTCTTTTTTTTTTTGCTTCTCGATTTGTACTTGAGTCTTGATTCATGACTTGAATCGCACTGGCGATAAAAAGCCCAATAACAATTTTAAAGTGGAACAATATTTGTCAGGGGTATTGCGTTGCTTTATTTTAATAAATCGTTATTATTGACAGATTTATTTATGCAAAGAACAACAAATGTTTAAACATTTATTAAATATAAACAAATTTTTCGTTACATAAATTTAGACAAAAAAAAAATTTTTTTTGCTTTGAAGTAAATATTTTGAATTAAAATTAATTCAACTCTTGAACTCTTTCCAGGAAAAATTCTAGAATAACACCGGAATTCATAAAAAATAAAACATTGTTGAAACACATTTTACGACAAATTTTTCATATAAATTTTTTTCTAAAATGTATTTGAGCAATGTTTTATTTTTTATGCATACCGGTGTAAGTCTATTAAAAAGGGTATTACAATTGTTGAAAAATAATTTTGTTGCGAAATTTTGGTTTTTGTAATTATTCCAGTATTCTAAACCAATTTTGAGTTAAGGGAATATATGTTGTCCTACCTCCTCTATTTTTAAAATAACGGTATATCTCAAAAGCAAGAGCTAACCTAAAAAAAAACGGTTAGCATCACTGAATTCAGCGCACCCGAGTTAGGTTTACCCACTGGGTGCCCCGTTTGTCGTTTGCTTCAACTACCACAGTGTTATTATTTGTTTGCTTGCAAATCTGTTTCGTTTGCATTGATTTGCGCTGAATTTTTCTAACCAAAAATCAAATGTAAAGAAAGGCGTAGTCTACCAACAGATATAGCTATACATGTATACAAATATTTTCATATATTCTGTCCTTCACTGGCTGCACCCGCACCCCTAGAGCATGATACAACTAACAAGGTAACATTTTCGCTACAATAAGAACAACTTCAATAAAAATAACATGCATTTTGTTTTTGTACAACTTATGCAAACTGTCAAAAAGACGCCCCTTCTACATTTACAGAAGAGAGATGCACCGAGCTTACGCGGATTGGCTATCTCGTTTTGGCTGCCTTTCATCTCTGCAATCTCCTGACAACCTAAAGTAGTCAGATGATTAACGGTTTAGCTGACGAGGCTACCTTGTTAATTGTATCATGCCCTAGACTGCCATTTTCATGAAATTTAACAGAAAAAATTTTAATTTTTGTAGTCCGCTTTCAGCATTTGTTGTTTTCTTTGTCTTATTTAATTAATATCAATCACACAAAAAATTATATAGTGAGATTTTGAGCCCGATAAACTTCATACAAAATTCTAGAATTTACTTAATAACTTTTAGTACGCCCTGGCTCCCTTAACTGCTAGATTTAATGAGCCGAGAATATATTCATTATAAAATTCCTTATTTACACGAATTCTTTTATGAACTTTGCTGCAAAAAATCATTCCCATGAATAATATGAAAAAAAAAAAAACATAAAATACTGTTGTGTCAAGAATTTCTTTTACACCTTTAACTTGTTTTCTGTAACTTGATTCCTACTTTATATTATGTTCAATTTTTATATCTGTCATTGAAGTTTTTCTGTGCAGCTTTTGTGTCGTTCGTTTGGGTGTTCATATGAAAAAGTGTTTTGCTTCAATGAACTCCACAAAACACATAAATATATAGACGATCAATATGAGAGGACATTAAGAAATTGATTAAATTCACTTTTTACACACATTGAATGTTGCCAGCAAAAATAACTTAACAGATCGTATAACCTACAAAAGTCTTAGCAGAACAGAATACAAGCAGCAGCTACACAACGACATCACAAACAGAGCGAGCACACAAAAAAAATATATGTTAAAACAGAAAATTTATTTTGTTTTTGTCGAATCCAACAAGATAAGCATCATTCTCATCACAATACCAAGAAATACTGCATGCAGTGCACAAAGGAGATAATAAAATATTTATCGAAATTAAATACATTTTCATATGTATGTACATATGTGCATGGGAGACGAAGATGTGTAATGAAAAAAAGGAAAAATATAAATATCAAATATCATTTGCTGAGGCGGCAGGAGCAAAAAAAAAAACAAAAGGAATAAATATCTTGAAAACAAAGACAATAATTTAATTAAATATTTGGGATAAAAGATAAAGTGTAGAAAAAAGAAACAATAACACACTGGTTTGAATATACCGCACATCTGTGGGATGATTTGCTCTCAAATCTACATACGAGTATTCATAAATACTACAAATGTATTTTATACAAGTTTTAGTTCACAAATTCCACACAAAATTTCCTTCAAATGCATTTAATTTTATTATGAATAAATGAAAAAACACTAGCATTCTCTAGGAATTTCAAAGCCTCTAGTGACCGTCCATCCTGGAGAAATGATAAAGTGGCTGTAAAACGGCGAATTGGAGGATGACAGTGCAGGCGCTGAAATACGTGGGCCTGACTTTCATAAGCCCCCACCCAGCCACAGTTTTCTGTGAGTGGGTTCACGTTCTACAGCTTTGTGCGAGATTTTATCAGATCAAAGAGAATAACATTTTCCTTTGTTTCCTGTTTTCTTTGAATTTGCTTCTTCTGTTCGTCATTTTTATTTAAACTTAAACTGAGTAAATACGAAAAAGCAAATGTTAACTCCTAATCCACATATGGAAAACGGATCACGAAGGACAGGAGGGCAACGAAAGGACGGACTGCTTGGGCAAAAGGGTAGCGTAAGGACCTTACGCCTTATACGCCCTGAACCTATCAGCGGGGTTAACAATAGTTTTAAGGACAGCATTATAGAAAAATGAGAGGAAGATAGCCTTACTGGCTACTGGAGAGCTCTAAAGGCTAATGAATGCCGGCAGAGTGAAGTCCGTTCGTATTGTTAATTTCGGCCAAAAGGATATTCAGAACAAAAATTATAAACAGCAAAGATTATTCAAGTTTTTATACAGGGCTAATGACTGCACTCAAGCTTAATTACCATCTCAAAAACCTGAAATTGGTAAACAGTGACTACTGCCAACTTTGTAATGATGGCGGAACACACACATCCACAAGCTGGCTTGCTTTATCCCAAGGATCTCTCTAACATCAAACCTACTACCTTAACAAGATTTGAGGTCTATAGGGAACAAGGGCTGCACAAACGATCTTTTTAGTCAAGTTCCATAATTGGCCCCAAATGATAACAAAATAAAATATTAATATACCTAAATATATTATGAGTAAAATAATACATAACATTTTCCCGACAACAATTTGACAATTTTGTAAATAGAATTTCAAAGAAAGATTTAAAGCCTTGTTCATAGTAAAAATTTTCGGTTTATTCCTGACGATTTTTTGAAACGTATACAAATTTTTTTCTTTTTTAATTTAAATTCAAAACAATAACAAAATATGAAACAAATACACGAAACAAAATTAGCGTACCGTCATGACCTGGCTTCAAAGCAATTTCAGTGCTGGTGAGCCCAGCCAGTAGATCTTCAACTTAATTTAATGTTTTTTTTTTTAACAATGTTAATCACCACAAAAAATCGTTCTCAGTTCTGAGGAAATAAGAGTGCAACTCAAGCCTGATAAAATTTTTAACAATTCCAAACCTCAACATTGCGAGTTTTAGTCAATGAAAAATTCCATCAGAAAGCTGTGCGGCATTAAAATAGTGGTCACGTTTTTAGTTGTAAGCGACCATGCTTTTAGAGATGGCTGAATTTGTATTCCAAAGAAGTTGCTGTAACGATTAGTACTAAAAACTGTGGCAATTTCTCCAGACAAGAGAAAACCTCGTGTTGGGTTTTTGTTAAAAGAAAAAAAAGTTGTTGTGCGAAAATAAAATAAAATTTTACTAGAAATTGCCAGCAAAGATTATTTAAACAGGTCAGCAAAAAGTCCAACGATTTTTATTCTTAAGCCCCTAAGGCTTTAATTTTTGTTTTTATTATTTGCAATGTAACTTCAGATAATTAAATAACATAAAAATTACTTTCATGCTTTCAGCAATAACTATTAAGCACTAAAACTTTTAGCAAAGAGCTTAATTTGCTTTTTTCTCATTACGTATCCCTCTAAATTAAACACACATACAGTGTGGTGCGGTAACTGGTATGTAATTGCTTTTCAACATACACAATATATGTATACATACTTTAATTAGTATCAAATACTATTAGATATTTGTTGTTAATAAATTGCAATTTATTTCCAGCATCTACAGCTTAATTACAAGCCCACGCACCCATACACTTACACACAGTGCGACAGCCCTCAGCACACATACACTCTGCACTTGAACTAATGCTAAGATGCCAAAAACCATTATAATTATTTTTCTATAATCTTCTTTAATTTGCTGTCCTTTCGTGCAAAAGGATAACACCAAAACGTTGCCATTTATAAATAGAGGAAGAAACATTTTTAGCATATAAAACAGATCATTAATTATAATGCAAAAAAGAAAGAAGGCAACAATATCATCAAGAAATTACAGCCAGCCTTTGATATCCTTGAGAAAACAACAAAAGCCATTGCTTAATGTTTTTCGAGCTGAAAATGCTCTCTGATGAAGGTTTTTATTTTAAGTAAAAGTCAAAGTTCAAAAACCTTTTTCACTATTCGCAAAAACATGGCTAAATAAACAAGCAAAAGTGTTAAACGACTGCATCGGCAGATGCAGAAGAAGACAAGGAAGGCAAAGAAATCTTAAAAATAAAAACATTTTTCAGGTTGTCTACTTTTGAGTTTTGTTTATTTTGTAAGTAAAAATTCTTGTCTTGCCTTTTCCACACACCTGTCTGCTCCCTCTACATCCCACCAAACAAATTAAACATTATTTGGCTGCTGTTCTTCCCGGTACACAAAAATTAATACAGCAAAAATTAATTTCATATAAAGATAAACTAAATCCACATTTACTACAATTAAAATGAAAGAACGGGGTGCTCAAAATAAGTATTCTCCTTTGCAGCAGTTTGCTGTTGTTGGAAAGTGCGAATGGTAAACTCTTTAATCCTATTTTCGTTATTTTGCAAGTTTAATTATGCTTGTGTATTAAGCGGAAATGAAAATGAAACAGCATACACCAACAACCAGCGTATGCACCACCTTTATAAGGTTATTAAGCTTTAGGAAAATAAATTCCGTTGGGTTTCCTTTTTCTTTACTTTTAAGCTAAATTTACACATAGACGCATCAGCCGACAGTTTTTATGCAAAGAAAGAGACTCAAAGAAATTCAAATATTAAAACGGTTCTAAGGGAAGCGGAAATAACAGTGCGTCTGAGTAAAAATGTATACACGAAAAGAATTTTGTTCATAAATCCAATGAATTCCAACATTAATTTAAAGAAAAAAATTATTATTTTCCAAGCAGCGGTGGGGGTCGTTGAATCAATGAATTCTGATTCATTAAATTTATATATTTATGATCGTTTCATTAAATATGTGAATTTTAGAAGTATTTCATTGGTTTAATGACAAAAAATCATTAACTAAATGAAACGATTCATAAAATACAGGAAATTGTTCATTGATCTAATTAAATTAGAACATTATTTTTAGGACGTATATTATAATAGAATTAAGGATAACAGATATTCCAAAAAAAAAAAAAAAAAAAAATACCGTTTTATGTGTGAACCCACTTTTTAAGTGTCCCTCGCAGTAGTCTTCAAAACCTTTGCGAAATATGAATATATGTTACTATACATCCAAATTTCTTTACAAATCGAATGAGAATTAATGCTTCAATGAACGAATACATTGCTTTAATGAAATTGTTCATTGATTCGATGACATTTTTTCATAACTCTCCAATGATATTTTTTAAGGACATTACGAAAACGAATGAACAGTTTCTAATGAAATTTATTCATTAGTTCTATGAATTAAGTTCATTGGATTAATGAAATCAATTCATTGGGACTATGAACGAGCATTCTTTCAGTGCAAAAAAAAAAAGATTTTTCTTTTCAGCGACGTTAAATTTTCCACTGACGAAAACTTGTAATAGATACAAATTATTTCATCTTGTACAAATTCCAAAGGATAATTTTTTAATAACGATCAGTTTTATTGATCATAAATTTTTCGAAGCCAAAAGCCATACAAAGATGCAGCACTTTTCGAAGCCAAAAAATATTTAAAGAAGCAACACTTTCCGAAGATGATAAATTTTCAATAACGAAAATTCTCAGTGTCGCCACAGAGTACACAGAGATGTTAAAAGTGACATTTGAAAATTGCTCAAATCAACTTCTAGACAGATTGTGTAAGGAGATAGGCTATAGTATGCATTTTTTACGAAAAACAAATGTAAACAAAACAAAAAATAGCACGTTTTTATGAAGAACCACCACCGAAACAGCAAAAATTTAATAATTTAAAGTAAATTAAAAGTAAAAAATTGGTAAAAATCCTCTTTGACTTAGTATTTGATAATACATATTTGAGTGTTTGGAAATTGATTACAAAGAGCATATATTTAAAGTCACGAAATAAAACATAATCAAGTATTGCTTTGCACATTATAAACGGTGAATAATATAAAGTTTTATATTATAAAAAACCACTTAATATATTTTTAGAGAAGGCTGAATTTGTATTCCAAAGAAGTTGCTGTAACGATTCGTACCAAAAACTGTGGGAATTTCTCCAGACAAGAGAAAGACTTGTGTTGCGGTTTTGTTAAAAGAAAAAAAAGTTGTTGTGCGAAAATAAATTAAAATTTTACTAGAAATTGCCAGCAAAGATTATTTAAACAGGTCTCTAGTTGATATCTGTTACATTGACATGCTTTACAAGAGCAAAAAGTCCATCGAAAGTTTTTAAACATTCATAAATTTGTAATAAAAAAAAAAACACCACTTTTTCTGTAGAAAATGCTTTTTGTTTTGTTTTGACTACAAGTTCTCGAGCGATTGTGAAAACGAGACGTACAGAGCTTTACGCTGACTTGCTATCTCATTCCGGTCGCGTTTCATCTCCGTGTACTTTGTGATATCACTACATTTTTCAATAACTCTAAAGTTTGACATAAAAAAGGTTTGTGTTTCTGTTGCGTAAATTGCAATTGGCGATGAATTATCAAACGAAATAATGTTAAACTGCAACACATTTGCATGGGTGAAAATATAATGATTAATTTTTAATAATGACGATAAAAAAAGCAGGAAAATTTCCTTAAGGCCATAAATTTTACGATTACGATGTAATTTTTTACAGCAAAAATTTCTCCATACCAAAAGTTGTTCAGGCAATAAATTTTTTTAAAGCGAAAAACTATCCAAGCGAGGAAATTTGAAGTGGCTTTTGCAAAGACAACTCATTTGGGGTTGAAAATTGCGTTCTAAAAAGTGCAGCGAAAATTTTTTTTTGGATTTAAAAATTGATTTCCAAAAAAATGTTTTAATAGCAAAAAATTTGTGATATTGCAGATTTTAGATTTTATCCCAAATAGGGCAAAATTTGCAAATTCATAAATGTTAAATTTGTAGAAGCACACACTTGTCTACTTAAATCCTCATGCTCAATGTTCCTGCATAATTTTCGACAAAGGCTTTTCTTTTCCTTTTTTTTAATGCTTTTTTGTGTTAATAATGTTTCGTTTGCATTAAATAAAAGGGAAATATTTTAATAGCAAAGAAAACTAAAAACTTACTCGTTTTGAAAATGAGAAATAAAAATCCTTTTTTGTTTTAATTTCCTCCTGCGCCGGTGATTGTTTTTGTTGCGATGAAAAAAGTTCTTTGTTTTTTATGCAGAAAAAAATCTAAAATTAAAAGAAGTGAAAGAAACAGGTTAATTAGCAACATTTTTATTTGCATGAAAAGGAAAATTCAAATCTTCAAACACAAAACTTTAATAAAATTTGTTATTTTATGACAAGAATCCTTTTTGTTTTTCTGTTTGCTAATTTTTGCTTTCAAAGCAAACGAGTAAAGTACTGCCTTTATTTAATGATTTTGTGTGTAATTTTTGTTTAAACTTTTAGTTCAAAATACCCTTCTGCATGTGAATTCTTGTGTTTTATTCAGCTTTTACTTATTGTCATCCAAGGAAAGTTGGATAATGTTTTTCCATAATAATTTTTCAATCCTTTTTATGGTATACTTCCGTAAGCTTAATGCAAGTAACATGCTATAGTTTTCTTTTTCCTTTTTTGGGTTTTTTTTTGCTCCAATTACATTTAAGTTGGAATTTACTTCACTTTTTGTTTGGATTAACTCCAAGAATAATGAATGAATAAATATATTAAAAGTAAAATACATTTGTTGATTAAATTTTAAATTGGAATATTTTCAACAGAAAAATTATGCTCACTAAAGGTTTTTTAAATGAGTCATTAAAGCAAAACACAAACAAAATGTTAAAGAAAAATAAAGCAAGGAGGTATTTCAGTCAGTTATGAACAAAAAAAAAGTGGATATAATGAAATCATTGCCATTGAAAAATGTTGGCTTTTAATAACGACCAAAAATCTAAAAATTATATCTGATTGGAATGAGGATACGAGCACCTTACAGGTAACCTTAATTTTGAAAAATAAAATTTTAGCAACAATGTTAATTGGAAACCAAATAAAGTTCATTACTAGTTGACTAATAGCATACTTAAGGCACAGAATAAATTTTATGCCGATTAGCGCAAGGACTCACACACGGTCCATATATCCTTTTTTTCTAAAAAAAAAAAACTCGAAATAAAAAATTACAAAATCTTTCGAAGACTGTAAAATAGTTTTTAATTTTAGTCCAGATCTAATAAGTATTACTGCCAGGACCTCCTGCCTGCTGTATATTCTTTACACGTCTTATGCAATTCTTCGAGCTACATTTTTTTAAACAAGAAAAATATGTTCTTCTACTAATACACTTCAGTTTGCCTTGGCTTTAAGATCAGTAATTTTAACTGTAAAAACAAAGTTTTGCTAGACTTCTTGGTGTTTATTGCTCAAACGTCATTTAAGTACAAAGCAAAAATATGAGATTGTAGTGAAACACGGCTACAAGTTGCCATATTACACCAACAACATATATTAAAAATATTAATGCAATTTGAGTAAGCATGCGATTAGCTCCCATATATCCTTTATTTCCTAAAAAAGAGTATGCCAAAAAAGACTATCAGTATATGCCAAAAGTTATATAACTAATTTTAATTTTAGCTTATCTATAAAAATAGTTGCTATTGGTGCCATTATCTTGCTATCTGCCATGTATTATTTATTTTAAGAATGAAATTTTTAGAGCAAAAGCTTCTACTACACGAACCAAAATATCTTAGTATCGATGTGATAAATTTATAATTAAGAATGCAAAATATTAGAATACAAAACTAACATTAGTTTGGTAGAGTTCGGTATATCCTGTATTTCCAAAATGTCCATTCATTACGAAGAGTAATTAAATTGCATTGCAAATTGATAAAAACTTGTTAAATTATATCGTTAATATTAGGGCCTAATTTCATGACAATCAAAGCAAGGGTGCACATAGCCCCCATATATCCTTTTTTAACAAAAAAAAAAAAAAAAAAAAAAAAAAAAAAAAATCGCTTCAAAAATTTGCTAGACTCTACAAACTTTTGTAATCGTTTTAATTTTCAATTTGGATTAGAAAGTGCACTTGCTTACTAATTAGCACTTGGATTTTCCTATTTACCACATATCCTTTATTTTAAATGTTTAAGTTTTAGTTTTTAGTTTTTTAGTTTCAAGATTATACACTTCAGTTTTAGAATTATTTTAAATATAGGAAAGAAAAAACAGTAACCTATACGATCCTTGCTGTTAAAGGATTAAATAAAAAATTATCAAATTGATAAAAAAAAAACATAGTAACAATTTTTAATATTGTGTTATTAACACATAGAATAAATTTCATAGTGATTGGCGTAAGCATGTGCATAACCCCCATATGTCCTTTATTTTTAACATAAGGTTTTTACGTTAAACTTTACTAAGAATTTCGACAATGCTGCTAAATATTTTAAAATTATTTTAGCTTTGTTGCCTTAATAGTTTTATTCGAAGGCAGGATCTTTCGAATTTCTTTATATTCTTTATATACAAAATTTAGTTTTTGTGTAAAATTCGTTCGATCTTCAAAAATGAACTTAAATGTTTATAAGAGCCAATTGAAATGTATTATTTTAGGTCTAAAGATATACCTTTTTAATATTTTTTATCTTTTTCAGACGTCTATATGCCGCCAACAATTCATTGATGCTAATCAACTCATCAGTAGAGTGGAAAAATCTTAAAAGAATGTTTGAAAGCCAACTACTTATTCCAAAATTCTCATAAACAATATGAGAATCGGAAATGTTCAAAAAAATTTTTTCGTCTTGCAACACTTTTACCTTTCTTAACACTTCCTTACAACTGGTTACCATCGGCTATCACGACTTAAAAGATTTTTTTTAATATTCAAAAATTAACTTAATTATTTATTTACTATAAGAGCTAGTTGATATGTATTATTTTAGATCTTTCGAATTCTTTTATATCCTTTATATAAAAAATTTGGCATATATCCCATCTTTACAACAAAAAAAAAAAATTTCGTGAAGGAAATGGTAAAAATTTCAGGAAAATTCTTTAGAGGTGTTCTATTCAAAAACAATCGCTACGAGTGCAAGGCTTTCGATATCTATCATATCCTTTACTTTCAAAATTTTTAACAACAAACTATTACAAACCAGTTTTTGATAATAAAATAGTTCTTTTAATCTGTAAAGAAAATCAATAGTCAGAAAAGTCTTTTGGGTGTCCAGTATATATAAAGCCTTATTCCAGCTTAAAAATTGGTCACAATTTGTTAACGTCACTAAGTTATATGTATACTTATTTTTTGCACTTGGACGAGTACTCAGGAAATGACCTCTACATATGCACTATATTGTGCTGGACCTAAAAAAAAATAGGAAAGGGGGCGAGTGGGTGGTGGGTGGAAAGCAGAAAGTTCTAGCGTTTGATTTAGCAAAAAAAGTATAATACAAAAACAGAACATTTATTTTTACAAAGTCGAATAAGTCAGAATTAACTGCTGTTATCTTGTTTATCTACATCCTTATTCATAAAAATTGTAACAGGTTTATAATGCTGTTATTTGACAAATTTGTATGGAAAACTTGTCAAATAACAGTTTCATAAACCAAAAATATTTATTATGAATGTGGCCCCTAATCTCCACTGTCCTTGTCACTTCCACACTATCTTGCCAACAACATTTAATGCAACATATTGAAGACCGCTACAACCTATTACCTATTACAAATTTATACTTTAACGATCTAATTTTTAAAAATAATAAAAAAAATTTACCACATCATCAAGTTATCATTTGACAAATATCTGTAAAGAACTTCTTAAATAAAATTTGAATAATCTGGAAATATTTTTAAAATAAATATTACGAATTTCCTAAGCTTTCAAGCATGCGCGTGCATGACTCCCATATATGTATATCCTTTACTGTTAGGAATAAAATCTGAGCATTAGTTGTGATCAGAATTTCTGTAATTACACATATTTTGTAACACACGCCAGTGTTTGATATTTAAATAAACTTTGAATGTAAAATGAAAACAAAACAAAAAATTGTTGCTATTGTGGCGACTACCTGCTGCGAACTTAAGCATTTATTCATTCATCAAATTCAATTACGGCTTACTGCTGTGTTCAATTGCTCAAATATAAAAGGTAGTAAAACAGAAAACGGCAAGCACTTCAGTACTAAATTTCCAGCTCATTTTCTATGCACTTGCTTTATTTCGCCCCACACTAAGTAGTAAATGGTTTAAGAGCATTCAAAATTCTAAACGTCTATCCAGACCACAAAACGCCATCTTTTGTTTCGATTTTCTAAAGCTACCAAATCACCTGCATTAAATAGTTCAAGTAACAGCAACACAACAACAACTAAAACAGCAAACACTGTTTAATTTTCCTGCACTGAATGCATTTGGTTTATATGCCAACATTTCTTTCATTGATGTGGTACTTGAATGGCATAATGAGCAGCAGTAGTTCTTCTTTTAAATGTTTCCACATTTGCTTACGATTTCGTCTGATTTTATTTATTTTGTTGATACGTAAATTTTAATTTGAAAAGTTTTTTGAGTTGTTGGCTCCAGTGTTTAGTTTACAACAATTGCTTTTCTAGAATTGATTTCTGGGTGGTTAATTTCTGCAAAAATAACGAAGAATTTGTGGTTGAAGAAAACATTAAAATTTAAGTGTCAAAAGAAATGAAGAGAGCAGTGTATTTTTAAGCAATAAACAACAATTTTTCTATGAAATAAAGGAAAACAATTTTTTTTTTTTTGTTTACAATCCTGGTTGTATAATTTTTGCAAACATCCTCAAGACAAAGTTTTCCCACAGGTGTAATAAAAACATTGCCACACAAACAGGCTGTTCCATTAAAATTGTGCCCAATGCAAAACAGCTGATAAGAGGGCCGTTAAGAAATAACGAACGACCAGAAGAAAGAAAACGAATGCGAATTATACACGCTTACAGCAAATTTATGGCCCAATTTTCAATATTTATCAAATAAATTGCAAACTATGTCTTGTGCTTAAGAACATTAGAATTTAAAGCTGATAGAAACTAGTATTGCGTTTGAAATGTCGGTTAAACAACCCTTGAAAAACAATCCGCAGTACCCCAACCTCAAGACTGGCAAAGAAAAACTCCTCTCTTTGTTCATACACATACACACACACACACTTCACCCCCTACACTCAGTTTATAGTTAAAATAAACATTAACATTTGTTTTGTTTTTTCACCTTTTGAGCTTTGAAATTACTTTCAAAGCACGTACACATTGGCGGCATTTTACAATGTTGCAATAAAAACTGGAAAAGGTTGCACAGGATAAAAAAACACACACACACACATACAGAAACAATACTGGAAACGTAAAATAAATGTTGAAACAATTTGCGTCATGTGGTCGTTCGTTGGAAATGAGTAAAACAAAATAAATACATACATATAATATCTTTCACTGATTTTGAACTCCAAACAGGAGACGTCAAACATCTCCCGTTTGAGAATTTTAATTTTATGCAATTTTTTTCTTGCTGCACGTTTTTTTTTTCAGAGCAAAAAAGAGTTGTAGCTATTATTGTAGTTGGTGAAAAGGATTTGCACAATTGTTAAACAAACACAGCAGTAAACAAATGTTGTTTTAAAGTTATTTTTTATTGCAAGACAGGGTGTTGCATGCAGCGCAAACATCAGGTAATAAATGAAGTTTAAATGGTGACAGCAGAGAGCTAAAAGTTATCGAACAGATTGATTGAGTTACATAATATAAGACAAAAGATTTTAATTTCAAGGAAACTACTCTCACATCAAAATCAAAAGTTACTCTTCCGATTCATTTCCTCATACATCACCACTTTCAATAATTTTGTATTAATCACCCTGTTTTTAGCAAATCAAAACAGAAATCTATCCTAGCACAGAAAAAAGCGTTCGATGATTTATTTTTACTGCAAAATAGTATAACGATTTTATCTCTCACCCTGTAAATTAACTTTATATGTATAGTAAATTTATTTGTTATGTTGTCACTTTGTTGTTAAGTGTGCGTAAACACATACTAACTTCTCGAAATTGATTCATGCATGCTCGTGCATGTGTGCGCGTAAGTAAACAAAGTTCTGTAAACACAAACACTACTTCTGCTCTACTGCCAAGCATGATTGGGGGACACTGAGAAAAATAAATACATACCCCTAATTCCTAAAAATTATCTGACATATTTGTATGGAAAATCTGTCAAATAAGAGCTTTATAGACCTGTTATAATTTTTATTAATTAGACGGATAGTAATTGGATTTAGTAACGCTGTAGCGCTTTAAAAATTTTTGCAAGAAAATCAAATGAAACTAATTGCCACTTGCACGATTTCGAACTTGTTCGAGCATTCGCCCAAAAACGTTTGAAATAAAACCAAAGTTCGCAAAAACCTTTTCTATCTTAAAAGTATTTATGTGTGAACACTCTAACACTCGAATAGGTTTTAGCTGCTGCTAAAATAGCAGTAGATAATTTAATTATGACCTGAGTTCGAAACAAGTTGGTTACCGATGGTCTCGGATACACACAATTAACTAAAAACTGTTAACACTTTACAAATATTAAATAAGAAAAATCTTAAAATTTTTTCAAAGGAATTAAATCGATAAAAAATCAAAATCTACGTAAAAATGTTACTGCTTGAAATTCTAGAGGGAAAAAGTCCAAACGTTTTCTGCTGAAATTTAGTAAATAAAAATTATAATCTTTCTTTGAAAAAGCTTGTTAAATTTTCTAAATTGTTAAATTTTCTAAATTAATCGATTAGACTCTAAACATTTTTTTGATGAATTATTCAATAAAAACTTATCGACGAAATTCGTAAAATCCATAAGAATCAGGAAATTTTGAAAAGAAAATTGATCAATAAATTTAGGAAATTTTTATAAAGAAAACTAATCAGTAAAGTGAAAAAAAAACTTTAAAACGAATATTTAACCATAAAAATGTAAAATTTTAATACATTACTGAATCGTTACAAATCAAAAACTGTCTAATACAAGAAATCAGTGGAAATAAATCGATTAGAAAAAAAAAGTTTTTTAATGGAATTAATCAATACAAATTAAAATCTTGCCTAACTTTTCTAAAGAGAATTAATTGACAAGAATCCAGAACCTTTCAGAGAAAAATTAATCGATAAGATTCAAGAGATTTCTAAAGAAAACAAATCAATATGCTGATAACTTTTTGGATAAGAAAATTAATCGACGGAAATGAAAAAAATTTTCGATGAACATTTCACCATAAAAATATAAATTTTTCTTATATTAATTAAACGCCACAAATCGGAAACTGTGCGACACACTTTTCACAATAAAGTGATACATTTTTCTTGGACGATTTTGGGGCAACTGAAAATGCTTTCTTAATCAAAAATTTATAAGAATTCAAAAATTTTCTAGTGCAAATTAAGCGATTACAATCAATAAATTTTCCGATGAAATTAATCAACAAAAATTAAAATCTTGCCTTATCATTTTCTGTTTTTTTTTCAGCCGTCTCTCGGCCTTATAAGTTGACTCGAAAAATCTTAAATGAAATATCGGCGGCGTATAGATGGCTGAAAAAAGCAGAAAACTTTAATAAGGTCTATTTTTAGACCTAAAATAATACAAATAAATAATTAAGTTAATTTTATATCCTTCATATCGTTAAGAATAGTAAAATTATCTCGAGTAAGTTAAACGATAAGAATCAAAAATTAATAGATACGAATCAAGATATTTTTAAAGAATAATATCAAAAAATATTGGAAATTTTATTAACAAAACTTAGCAAAAAAAAAAAAAAAAAAAAAAAATTTCGAAAAACTTTTCAACGAACATTTGATGATAAAAACATAATAATTTCTTACATTAATTAATCGAAAACTCTACGACATATTTTCAACGATAAACTAAAAAAAAATCAAAAAAGTCAATAAAAATCGAAAGAATTTTTTTTTTTTTTTTAAATCAAAATTCCAGTAAAAATTAAAAACATTTTCAAATCGTTAAGAATCCAAAAATTTTCTAATGAAAAATTAAATCGAAAAAATGTTGAATGAAATTTACTCCATGTCAACTGTTTAATTTTGTGAGAAATGAAAAAACCCAAAATATTACTATTTCATGAAACAGAAGTTACACCATGTGACAACTGTTCTGAGGTTTAAGTTTTCGACCTTTATTGTTGGCTGTTTTACAACATGTTTGTTCACAAGCATTCTCTCAGTGCAATACAGTGATGTTAGTTGGCATGTCAACAACTTTTGACTACGATGAATAAAATTTACACATACACACGCATATACACGTCAACTTACACGTACGCACAGTAATCCTGGGCACACACTTTTGCACATTTGAACTCAACACAACTCCACCCAACACAATCAACTTTCAATAAATGTCTAGATAACACGAAATCTCTATGATGCTGGCAGTAGCAAAAAAAATTGTTTAGCTGCTGTTGTTATTCCACTAGCAGTCCTTTTTCCATTTAACCACTATTGCCATGTTTAATACTCGAGTTATAAAACAACAAAAACAAGCACAAACTAAACAAACGGTTCGTTCAGTCACAAACGTTGACATTACATATTTTGACAATAATACCGCCGCCGCCGATGCTGATGGCCAAACAACAATGATTAAATGGAGGGCGGAGATCAAGGAAGCGAAGGGGAGATGATTTTCCAAAAAGAAGCCAGGCTCTCCAGGCGTGCAGGAAGGCAGGCAGGCAGTTTGTAATATGTCCTTTTTTCTGTTAGTCTAACAGTTAAACATTCAATCAGCCGGTTTTGTTGGTTGTGCCAATGCTGGCTGATGTGTTTAATTTTGGTCGTTTTTTCTCTCCACCATTTTCATGTACGAGGTGATGCTTCTCTCGTTGTTTTGGTTAAAAAACGTGACATGCATTAAAAATGTTTTCTATGCCGCAACTCATCAGCATTAGCAAAGGACTTGTTGTTGGTCTTTGATTGTAGGAAAAACGTACGAGTGGCAACAACACACAGCCAAAGAATCTTTCACAAAAAAAAAGCAAAAAACAAAAACATTCTCCCCCAACCAAAATGAATTTTGCATGTTATTGAAGTTCTTTGTAAAAGGTGTCATTAAGGACTTTAAGATTTTTTTATTCCTCTGGAGTAAAATGTGCGTACAAATGTGTGAGTGTGTTTATTTGTATTTTCGTTTACTTATTTCCACAGGACTTTGTGTTCACATTTTAAGGGATTCTCAATGACGATGATGCAGACGAGGGAAATAAAAAACGCATCATCACAGAGAAAAAGTGTTTTGCCAAAGGATATTTTACTGCAATTAGTTCAAAGTGGATTAAAAAGCAGGGGCACGCAGAGGTGAGTGCGGTTACTGCATTAAATGAAACAAAAAGAAAGAAAAGCACAATGATGTTACTGCAGTTTAAATCGAAAAGTTAAGAACTTTAATTGTGAAACTGTTTTTTTTTTAATCACTGGGAGGAAAGTGTCAAGGAATGCGAAATATGAAATAGGTTTTACGAAAATTTTTCAAAATAAATTAATAATAATTTGTGGCCAAGCATTTTTTAAAGCTTGGTCACATTAGTTTTACCGAACGAATATTTATCGATTTCTTAAAAAAAAAACGTAGATTTTTCTAACTTTTCCTTGTGGCAAAACTAAACAATTTCACCATAAGGGTTTTCGTTGAAAAAGTGATAACCTTTCTTTGAAAAAATTGTTGATAATTTTTTTTTAAAACTATGAAGCTTCAAGGGAACGTTTAGTCGCAGGAATGGTGTGTGTGTGTGTTTTGTTTTAGAGAAATACTAATTTTACTTTAGCAAGTAAGGAGAATGTAGTTTTTCTGAAGAAAGCGAAGCATTTTTTGGCTAAAAACTATTACGAAAGCCATTATGTTTTTGCCGGAACTTTTTCCAAAAACTAATTTTCTTATAAAAAGTCTTCCACTACAAATATTTTTCATTAAACACTACGGGACCTTTTCTAGGACCCAAGTGAGTCGGTCTCAGTACCGACGGCCCTCGTAACATAACAAGGTATTTTTTTTTTATTTATTTTTTTAAAAGCTATACGAGTATATAAGGAAAATAAATTTATCATTATTTATCATTAAATGTATGTTCCCCAGTCAATAATTCTTTAACTTTACTTTTAATTCTTTACTTCTCCTTACTTGTCTAAAACTATTGATCACTTCAATTTTACCAGAACAAAATCTTTCTCAGAATCTTCCACAGAATTGCAAGTAAAATCGAACTCAAAGGCCGAAAAAGTGATTAGCAATAGTAAATCATAAAAAGTTCGGCCCTACAGTTAAGTATGTGTTTAAAATTAACTTTCGTTTGGAAGCGATGAATTTTTCTGGCAACTTTTTTTTGTGTGCAAATGTGAACAATTTGAAACCGTGTAGGAAGCGATAAGTTTTCCAGGCAAATTTTGAAGTTAATAACCTTTCTTCCAAAAAAAAGCTTTTTCTAGGGAAAATTATTGGGCGAAAGATATTTCGACTCCAAATTTTTTCGCTAAAGCAACGTTTTCAGAAGTTTTAATTTTAGTAGCGAAAATTTTTTGATAAAAATTTTTTTTTCTTAAAATCTGCAATTTTTGTAGTGAAAAAATTTTCAATGAAAAATATATTTGCTCAAAAGTAATTTGTTTTTTTGCAAGTATTTGTTTATTTTTATTTTTAAAAGTAAAATCAACCAAACAAATATAACAATATAAGACAAACTTTGCCATCCCTGGAATTGAAAGTTTTTTCGTTCTGAATTTATATCTACTGATTGATTGATTGTTTGATTTATTTTTTTCGTAACCAAACTATTCTGCAATGATGTCTATCCTTCGCTTTGATTCATTGCAAAACAGTAAATTTGGGAAAGAAGCAGTGATAAAAATTAAACGCCAACGGGAAGAGAGTCAAAAAATGTCTATAAAAAGCGGAAATGTCCTAAAAACATGTAATAGTTAATTCGCTGCAGTTTGGGCGTACTGACTTAAAATCAAAAGAGTAATTTGTTTTTCGTGCTAAATTGTAGTGAATCATATTTTAAGGGAAGACAAGAAGAATTAATTTGAAAGCTTTAGCTGGGGTACAACCATGTCTATTTTACGTTCTCTATAACGCAGCTCATAGCTAGATCGTAGTTTTATATTTAGCTTTCAGTGAAAAACGTCAATTATTCTATACAAATTATTTCGCTAAAACGCCATAATGCTTTTTGCAAGTTTTCTATAGAGATGCTATAGAAATGACTTCTCTACAAGTGAGCAAGTTTTTAGTAGCCACAATTTTTTCGTTTGCTAAGGATCCTCTTTAAGCGATAATTTTTCAACCAAATTTTATTTCGATTACTTTGACGTTGATTCTTGACTTTAGAAAACAAAGTAGTGAAAGCCTTCTAGGGCTGCCTTAATTTTGAAATGCATTTGATATTAAAAGTACTTTCATGTTGCAAAATAACTTTTGCCGGCTGTTTTCATTTCATATTAACAGCATTCTCAGGAGTCATTATTGCTGTCAAACGAAGCTCCCTGCAGAAACAAATATTCTTAAAAGAATCTCCTTGTGCCAGTAATAAGGAAAACTTTTATTTTTGCAAAAGGAAAAAATGCAAAGCAAAAACTTGAAACTTAACGAAACGGGATAATGCATTATTTATGCAAGAGACGAAACACATTCAAAGGCAAACTTAAAATAACCAGAAAGTAAGCGGGGACAAAAACAACAAACAGCTTTTGAAAAAAAAGGAGAACAATCACAAAAAGAAATTACAAGAAAGGTAAATGACAGTAATGCAAATAATGAAGTGGTTCTGATGTTGCATCGGAGTGTCCTTTCCGTACTACGCACACACTTTCGAGCAGGGCTTATTTTTTTTATATATTTACATACACTTTTCAGTAGGGAGTGTTGAGGGTTCCAGTGAAAATGTGATTAAAATGGCAGATAAATGAAAAACTAAAAGGAAAATGCTTAAATCCTAACTGTGCGACCCACAAGGCCACAAGTAACAAATTTATCAAATGGCAGTTTATGAAACAAACTTGCCACCTGTTTTCAGCACGAGCCTAGCGCCTGCGGTTCTCCAAGAAAAACTTATTTGCCAGAATTAAGCAGCTTCAAAGTTTTATAAGAAATTATTACAGTTCAATAACCCGGTTTCAATCAATTATGTTTGTCCTTAAGAATAAAATCAAATTCAAAAGTTTGGTGGTTTTCAAGGCAACAAAAAGAAGTTGCAAAAACCAACAAAAACCAAGACAATATTAATCGATTGAAGAGAATACAATGACTACTAACAACCAGTAACGAGACAAAGATAAAGGATTTACGTTAAACAAATGAAAAATGGAAAAGAAAACTAGCAAAAAATGTACAGCAACTTCAATAGATTAATAAAAACAAATCAAACAAAATTAATCGTCTTTGACAGAGATAAAATGGTCGATTGTATGCAAAGCAAACAGATAACATTTAATAGATTTGTAATGAGGCATAGAAATTTATAGAATATTTAAACATATTTGTGCAATATATTGAGCCACATTAAATAGAATTTACAATTTCATTTGTAGCGTTAGTTTTGTCGGAAGAGGAAAATGTTTAACAAAAAAAAAAAAAAGAAAAGAAAAAAAAGAGTATTAAAATTTTGTAATACTTGACGAAGGAAGCAAGAATTCATTTACAAGCCTCATATTTTTTTTTTTTTTTTATTAATTTTTCGTTTGTTTTTTATTCCTGACAATAAAAATGATCAGTATTTTGCATTCTATAGACATGTAATTTTAATTTTTTTTTTTTCTAGAATATGACGTTTTTGAAGATGTTACTGTCGACATGCGATAATAAATTTAAAACTTTTTATTCCATTTTACTAACCAGTATGACTCAAAGTTTTTCCGTCTAATTCATAAAAATTATAACAGGTTTATAAAGCTCTTATTTGACAGATTTTGCATACAAATATGTCAAATAGCAGTCTTATAAGCCTGTTATAATTTTTATGAATTAGGGGGTTTATCTCTGCAGTCATTCTGAAACAAACAAAAAACTAAAAAAAATTTTGTAACCTTAAATGTTGTTTTATAATTTGGATCGGTTCTCAGGACAACAGGAACTGTCAAAAAATTGTTATAGGGGGATGGAAAGGGGGAGTAGTGCTTGTGTATCTTTAATTTGAGCCGTCCCACACAGTAAGTGTAGGCAGTTTATTGTACAGACAATTGCAAATTACAATCGGTAAATATTTATTGGGCTTTTAAGTTCGGTTTTACTTTCACCAAATTGAAAAAGATTTTTGATACTACAAATAACAACCGCTTCTCCATAAGTATAAAACTAATAATTCATAGTTTTATGTCACGGAGCGTACAACAAGCCTACACTGGCTTAGGTGTATGTCGCAAGACATGGGCAAGCAAACCCCTCCAATCAACCTAACCTAACCCCTAGTTTTATGTTTCGAGTTTTTATAAAATTAATAAATAGTTATTTTATTTTTAATGGAGATGGTTAAAAGAAATAATATTCAAGTCATTTATAGAAGATAATGGTTATAAGATGTTTTAGTTTTTAATTTTTTAATTCCAGGTACATGTGTGTTTTGGAAAACATTTTTTACTGCTTATAGCAATAACCGATTTGGTTTTAAATTATATTTTAGTATTTAAAATAACAAAAAAAAAATTTGTATTTGCTGTCTTCATATAAAAAAAAAACATTTTTTTTTCTTAATTTAGTGATATTTTAAGTTGATTGCATACCAAGTGCATTAATCGCTTTGGCTCATTTCCCATTCCAATTTCTGTATGTCTCTACTTGCCAACTCTCTCAACTGTGCTGACTAGGAAGTAATTGTAAATAAATGTAACGTGGCATTAATAATTGAAAATAAAACATTCAACTTAATAATTCTCAGAATTTGAAAGTTATTGTTGCTGTTAATGTTTTCTTAACAACAAATAAAAACAACGTGATTTCACAAATTAACCCTGGGCTGCTAGATAATAAGAATATCACTGCAACAGCGTCACAACCAGAACAGCCACGATGCAACGACAATAAAATGCATCCTACTCGCATAAAACTAACAAAAATAAACAAATTTACATAAAAAATAAGCAACATTCGAACAATGATCATCAACATCGTCATCAATAGAGCATCATTAAGCAACAACTCTGTTTTTATTTGTAAATGAGTGCATTCATTGTTATTGCCTTGGAAACTCTTGCACAAGCCGTCATGCCAGAGAAGAAGCACCAGCGACTCAACAAAAACACCTACAACAACCAGCCAGCCATCCCATTCACTGTATTTAATGTTTATTTTAGTTGTTGGAGCTTTTTCTTTTTTACCAAACATTTATTTGTATTTATTTTCCAGTCAATATAAACATTGTGAATTAAATCAGTAAACACCCCAGACTTCAGTTCCTTCATAAAAAAAAAAAACAAACTTAAGGAAATTACTGTAAAAAAAAAACTCGAAACAGAAAATATATTTTTACTTAATAAAACATTCAAGTACTCGCTGAATATTAAGTGCCAGAGCATCCAGTAAAGCAAGTAATCGTTAACATGCTCGTGCGTGCATCTGAACGAAGGAGTCATACATAAATAAATTATGCGTAAATTTCTTTAATACACATCGCATATTCTTAAACAAACAATTTAACATTGGCTGTTTCTGCTGCCAGACTTTTCAGGTCAGTGCTGCGTTTTATGACCTCAGGGTGGAGTGGAGTGAACCGGGTAATTATAATTAAAATAACAATAATATTTACAAACAAAAAATGAAAACGAAGAAGGAAGAATAAAAACAAATTTATCATTTCGTAATAATTAGTTAGAGAGGAGGACCAGCAAAAAAAAAAAAACAAACAAAATAAATAAATGAAGTCATAAACTTTTGCCATCAAAACTAATACAAAGAGAGAAAAGGCCACTAATTTCAAAATTCGATGAACAATCGGTTACTCAATGATCACAAATAAAATATACACAACACCATGTTTTTCAATAGCAAAAATGCTATTTCAATAGATTTGAAATATTTCTTACTCTAATATTTGATATTTGAGAAAGAGTTCCTAGTTTTAGCGTATAGAACTATAAGTTCGGGGGGCTTACTTTAAATTTCTCAAACTGAGTTGATTTTCGAAATTAAATTTAGAGCGAAAGTTGAATTTTTATCAGTTTAGTATTGCTTAGGGATTTATTTTTATTTCTTTTGCAAACTTGTTTGAGATTGAGGCTTTCAACCATTGTTTTTTTTGGAAAGCTGCTTCAACTTTCATGAGATCTTTGCACCCTCTAAATTTTGTGCTATTCTTTCAACTGCACATGCTTCCACTAATTTTCAGCATATGGGGGTTTTAGTGTATTTGGGAATCTTGATTCGTAAGCCCATTTAATTTAGGTGGCCTCAAACGCCAATGGTCTCTTTTATAAAAAGCGAGCTTAACGAAATTTCAGTGCCATATTTTTACAATAAGGAGCTTACTAATAATAAAAATTTTATGTTCATTCAACTCTAAGTTGACAAAGTTGGCAACCAAAAAAAAAAGTAGCTTTTTTTATTAAGGGTAAAAATGTATAATAACCATGAAATATTTTTATAAATAAGCCAGAAAGTCCTCTAAATAAAAATTAAAATTTAAGCAAGTTTTTAAGTTGTTCGAGGAATGTTTAATTTTCAAAGTCATCGATTGATCTAGATATCATTTTTTATGATTTAAATGTAATTTTTGTTTTAGGCAAAATCAATATTTTATATTGTAACGATAATCCCTTTTAAACTAACGATTCTTGGCAGCAATTCCTTTAAGCCTTCTCCATAAGTTATCGTTTGCAATTTTCACAGCAAAAAAAAAAAAAACAAATAAATGGAAATTTGTTTTTATTTCCATTTTTTCTTACACATTCAAACTCTCAGCCAACCAATAAAAAATCGTTAGATGATGAAAGTTGGCAAGCAAAAACAAATATACTCTAACAAGAAATAAATTGCTATACAAAATATAAAAAAAAAAAAAAAAAATTCCAAGAAGAAATAAATCGAACTTTTAGAAAAAATCAACGAAAATGCTTCAAGTTACATTTGGAGTTTAAAGCAAATTCTTTAATCTAAAACGAAAATTTCATCAAACCAAACAACAATCATCAGGCAGTTTGAATTTAGAAACGTTCACAAACAAACATATCTGAACTGAGACAAGGCATTAAGGGCTGGGAAGGGGGGAGTAGCCTGCAATACGGAAAATATTATTGTAAATTGCTTGAAATATTTACATTTCACATTACTGCCAACCAGACCAGTCAAGATGAAAATTAGGCTGATGGAAATGATAACGATTTCAATGCTGCTGCTGCCACTGCTACTGCCGGTGATTACTTACTTAATATTTGAGGTAAATTATATTTCGATAATTCTTCATTCTGCAACCGTAAAAACTATTGCCAGGCAACAAGCGACACGTAAAAAGGGATAAGCAAATTTTCTGGCTGCTTGAAAGCTAAAGCAGTCAACAGTGGTAAACACATTGGTATAATTATAGCCAAATTACTGCTTCGCTTTAGTAAATTGAACATTTGGATCACTCTTGGTGGGAGATTAACAACAGTGGGCAATGGCATTTAAGAAAATATTGCCAGTTTGAATAATTTCTATACAAAAATACTGCCAGAAACCGAATTCAATGAGTATTTCGAAATGAAAAATGGTCTTGGTGCTGAAACTATTTTGAGCTGGAAACTCAAAATAATTTCATTTCGCTTTTCATTCCCATAATAATCACAAAAATCATTGAATAACAATTCAGAAAAGAATTGAACTTTTTGCCCTCGCCAACTAATTTTTTGTCGATTTCCAAATATGCTAAAAGCAGCAAGCGATAACAGAAATAAACCACATTTTCTTCCTCACTTTCAGACACTGTGACAAAATTCCAACATCCAAGTCAAAGGCAGTAAAGACACATATAATTTTTTGTTTGATTTTATGATTTGACTTAAGGCTGCTTGATGCCTGGTAAATTGGCTTAGAAGGATTTTGATAGTTTGAAATTTGTCTGAACAAATTGTAGCCATCTATTCAACTTTAGACTAAGCAAACATCTCTGTATGTCACAATCTCTGTATGTGCATCTTTTTAACAACGTTTTCCATTTAAACAACAGAAATTGTTTGTTTCTAGGGTCGAACGGCTGCCAGCAGTGGCAACAGCAGCACCAGTTGTGTTGAATGTGTACATCTATTCTCAAGTACATAAATTCATTTATAGTCTCATATGAATTAATGTTTGAGAAAGGTGCCATGAAAGCCAGCAGCAGGTACACTATAAGGCTTAGTTCTACATATCATAGGTGCTTTTCTAGTGGCCTTAGGGCCACTTTTTCCAGCTCTCCTCTTGTAGGCTGCCATGGCAGTTGCACGAAAGTAATCCGCTTAGACTTTGTTGTGTAATTTTTTCATTTTTTTTTTGTTCAAACGAAGATTCTGATGATGATGTTGTTGATAAACCAAACTGCAATGTTACAGTAAATGAAAAGAAGTGAAAATGTTAAAGCCAAAAATACCCACAGCTTTAGATACACAAATTCAAGTAACTTAAAATAACAATAAATTCATTTAAGAGGATGAAGTAAAAATACCACAATCTTTAAAAATGTATTAAAATGCAATACATAAAATTCTTTAAGTATGTTTTCTAAATTAATTTTTAAATTTAAAAAAAATAGATTTATGACGAAAATGGGTAAAAAGTGTAGCGGTTTCAAAACAACTAGTTGTGCCCCATCTCAAGTCATAATTTGGATTTAGTTATGTCTATTAATAAGTATTAGTCGAAGCCATCATTTGTACTAAATAAAACCATCTGGTATAAATCGTCATATGCATATCACAGCAAATTTATTTCAAATAATTTTTTTTAGTAGATAAAATAATTTTGAACAAAACAATTATTCGCTAACAAAATTTTTTTTTTTAATTTTTTACTAAGAAAAAGTGAAAAACGAAAGAGAAGATTATCTTATTTTATCAGCTGAATTTTTCAGCAAAACTTAATTAACAGCAAGAACTTTTAAAAATTTATCTAAAATATTTTTTTTAGTCGATAAATTGTACAGTATATATTGTTTTTATGGAATCTATCGATAACGATAGCAAAAATTGTTTATAAAAGTTATCGATATTAAATATATTCTTTAAATAATATCGATAACAAAATTTTTAATACAATCTCTATCGATCACAATATTATTTTCCGAAACTTCATAGATAATGAAGATTTTTTTTAAATTTTATATATGTATTTATTTGAGCTTAAGGTCTTTTTGAAATTTGAGTTTTTCTTCTTTGTCTTTGTCTTTTCTTCTTTGTCCTGAAGAAGCTATCCGAAGGAGAGCGAAATATTGACAAAAATAAATACTTAAATTTCAAAAAGACCTTAAGCTCAAATAAATACATACATAAAATATAAGAAAAAAAGGGGTCAAATAACTAAATATTAGATTTTTTTTAAAGCAAATTGCTTATAAATTTTCTAGAGAACTTCGTTTATAACTTTTCATAAAAAATTTGTGGACAAAGAAAACTTCTTTTAAAAATTAATCGATAAAACCTCCCATTTCAGCAAAAAAAAAATCTGTATATAAAAAACTAATTTGTACAGCTTCGGATATTTTTATATAAAAATTTCTTAGGAAAATTTTTTCATAAAACATTTATCGATTGTAAACACTGTCGATATAAACTACCCATAAAAAATTATTACCCATTTAAAAATTACATTTAAAAATTAAATAATCATTAAGCTTTGTAAAAAAAACCAGCAACATATGAAGTTTGATAAATGAAAAATTATAATCAATTCAGGTCCAAAAATTAACCTTTTTTTTTGGACCTGAATTAATACATTTCAATGGGCTCTTAAAACAAATAAATAATTAAGTTCATATTTTAAAAAAGAAATGCGGTCGGGGGACCCCCGTTAGGAACGAAGTTCCTTACGTTTTTTTTTCATCTTTGAATGTAATACAAGGTGAAATCTGTATGTTTTATTTTGTGTTGTTTTTGAAATGTTGAAATTTTATGATTCTTTAAATTTTTGGAACGTTTTCCAACTAATTAATATTTATTGGTAGGTGTCTCCGCTGCTGTCAGTGGAGACACCGCCCATCATATACAATTGCTTGTCGACAGTACACCAATACATATAAACAGCTCACACGCTTTCGTGACGATTTCTACTAATTTCCACCACCAGCAAGCCGCGTTAAGGAACTTCGTTCCAAAATTATAATCAATATAAAATAAGCATTGGATGAAAAAAGTAATAAAAATATCAGTTCTTTTGTTTAATTGAAATCTTATACGATATTTTTTTTCAAATACTAAATTTTTACATATAAAAAATTTCTTAGGAAAATTTTTTCATGAAAAAGTTATCGATATTTTTTTTTTTCAAATAATTGATATTATATTTTTTTTTTCAAAAAATTTATGTTTTCTATAAAAAAAATATACAATTGTAGGATTTATTTCCGAAATTTCGTTGATGGTGTGAATTTTCTTTAGATCATTTTTTGATACTAAAAATTTTGTTTTAACATTTATCGATAACAGAGGTTTTGTAAATTTAAAGATGACAAATTTTTGTTTGTTTTTAGAAAGCTTCCTGGCAATATTTTATAGAGCATTTCTAGACAGTAATAACAAGTTTTTATAGAGAGCGTATTTACGATCAAAATTTTGTTAGACAATTTACCGATAACAGCAATATTTGGTGAAATGCCATAATGTGCAGTGTCAGAGTATATATATATGTTATGCACATGACACATTAAAAAGAGTTAAGAAGTCCCTGAACATTACGACACCTAGGCTCCTATTCTGTAAATCACGTGCTTTTAAGTCTTGTGATTTCCAAACTCTAAATGAGCTTTACTTCTATAGTATGAAATTCCAGCCTGAAATAATATTTTAAATGACTTATCATTAGAAAAATCACTAAAGACAGGTATGAATACTGGTTTGTGTTTTTGGATATCGGGGCGATTTGAAGGAAAGTGATTTTCAGAACAGAGCCGTTTATAAAGTGAAATAAGGTCCACTAACAGCATATAGTAGAGTTTTGTGAACACTTTATTCTGTTGTCGATAAATCTTCTGCAGAAAGCAGTGTGATAAGACAATAGTCATGAGCGACGCCAAAACTAGACAGGCCATAGGGCGAAAGCCTCTCCATAAAGCCGAAAGCCAGTATTTTAAAATTCTGAGTAGGTGAAGCCAGAATTCGAAGTACCATAGAGTTAAACATTTTTCCGCATGGCTGTCGAATTCTTATTTCACGCATTGATATAAATTTTTGATAGGTTTAATAAAACGAATTATTTTTAACTTCACAGCAGTAACCCAATTTTTTCAATACTGATTTTTTGGAGCGCCTCGCAGGATGAATTGGTAGAGAGCGCAGGCTTTGTGTGTTTCTGGGGACATGTAAAAAGCTTCGCAGTCTTGTGTTTATTTAAAAGAAAAGTTATGTGTAAGTGTAAAGAAAAGATGACTGGCTCCCTCATTGTGTCCCAACACAGGTATTCCAAATAAACCGCCTTCATCCGCAACGTATAGATTTTTCTCTTACTCAGTGTTGTCCTACTATTTCACACACGACTTTATTCTTAATTCCAGCCTGCGTGTGCTGACAAATCATTCTAAGTCCTCGGTTTTTGGTCAGACCATATAAATGTTCTATGAACTTAATTAATTTCTATTATTCGAACTTTTTCTTAAATAATTATTTCTGTATTAAGTTTATTAGGCTCAAGTTCATTCTATATTATTCTTATGATTGATTGATATTAATTAAATTAGACAAAGAAAACATCAAAGACATTTAGCAGGGTGGACAACTAGTTGTTTCGAAGCCGCCACACTTTCTCGTCAGCACTCGTCTTTGAACTCTATCTGTAGTATGTGCTGCTTTAACTGCACTTACGGTTGTTTTTAAAACTAAAACGTCGTATTGTCCATGGACCTTATGCCACTTGTTTTTTAAAGAAATGAGGTTGCGCCAAAGATATTCCCATTAAAAACATTATCACATTTTAATGTTCGATTTATTTCTTTTTAAATTGTTTTTATTGCTTATCAAACCTATTTAACGTGCCCCTGGTTACATAATTTGTAGACTGCCATTAAAGTTTTTAAATATTTATGAATTTCTGCTGTGTTTATTTTTAATTTATTTTAATTTTTTCCTGGTTTTTGATTTAATAATTTACTGTAAATGTATCATAAAATTGGAACTCCGACTGCGTTGTCAACTTATTTATATTTTCTTATGAAAACAAATTGATTGACAGGCCGGCAGCCAGAAAATGCCAGCAGCAGGCAGGCAGGCAGGCAATCGGTCGGTAATTACAGTGTGACCAGCAGATTGCAACGTCAAGACAACACGAGACAACCAAAATCTCTGTGATGTAAAACAAACTATTACGACACACTATGAAGTCGTTTTTTTCTTCTTTTCTTTTTTTTTTTTTTTGTTTTGTTCCGTTTGTCGCCCAGTTTGGCCACAGTGGAAACAGCTAGAAACAGCTTTACAGTTTACATTTCATATGGAAGATAAATTAATTTGATCACATTTCAAGTGTTTACTGCCTCTGCATACGAGCGACTATAAAGTTATGCTTTGCGTTTATTTCACTTTGTGTGTGATTGGAAGTTGTTCTTAATTTTTCAGTTGCTGCAAGTAAATAAAACTTAATGTCTCTTGCCTGCCTGTTGTGGCATTAAATTCAAAGTGGCAGAGGTAGTTTCGGTTGAAAACTATAATGTGCATTTTTTTTTTTTTTGGATCTTTATATTTGTTTTTAGCATATGCATTAACGAGGGCACAACAAACATTTTCTCAGTATGAGGGAAACTTTGGTTGCACTTAAACTGGCAGAGCTAATGAATCGTAATCATGCAGTGAATTATTTCTATGGGTATCCTCGTTTTTCATGCATATTTATGTCTGTTGCCGGTGTGGCATGTTGTCATACTTGAATATTTGCATATGCAAATGTAAAATATTAAAACGGTGACATGTACAAGCGCCTCTACATACTTTATGACCAGATAACATTTCTGACAAGGAAATTTCCCAGCACAGTGGCTTGTACTGAGAGAGCGAGAGTGAGAGAGAGAAAAAGGGAATAAAAAAAAATTCACTCAAGTTTTGTTTATTAAACAAATCTTATAATTTGCAATATTTAAATCACACACCGAACTTAAGCTTATCTTTAAAGATAAAATGAGTTTAGAAGCAAATTCAAATCTGAGGGTTAGTGCATAAGAATTAGTCATGGTTGTGTCGCAGCCAACAAATCTTAGTTCAACAATTCGTGATGCTAATTTTTCAACTTTTGTTCTTTAATACTTTAATAGTTCGAGCTTTAAAAAAAAAATTTTTTTTTTGAAAAAAACATCACAACTAAAAATATTCCTGAAGAAGATACCCATTGAGGTATCGAAATATTGAATTTAATAAACCATTTAAAAAATACAATTGACCTTAAAGCTCGAACTATTAAAGTATTACTCCAAATATGGTTAATTCCTACAATTTATTTCGCACAAAAAACAACAAACAAAAATGCACTCAAAACTGAACTTAAGTTCATTTTCTTTAATTTGGGCGGGTATTCATAGGACATTATCTACATACACGGGGCATTGTGTCAGCTTAAGGAGAAAAAAACTGTAATTGTGTAACTTATTAAACAGATTCTTATGAATTCAAAAACTTCTAAAAAAATCTTGTTTTCCAAATATTTCTACTAGCAAACCACTGTGCTTCTTTGTGAGACAAACTAAGTTATACTTTGTTTTGTCAATCCAAAAGAAAAACTTGAGTATTGCTGTAATAAATCTAGTTCGTTTTCCTACTTTTTTTGTTTTTGGTTATTCAAATATAATCGCAGTTGCAAAAAAAAAACGGCCATTTCATTAAACTGTTTTCATAAACATGCAATTAATAATTTGCACTTAGCAAAATATTTTATGAAAATTAAATGTTTAAACAAAAAATAAACCATCTTAGGAGTTTTTTAATGGCTTAAAAAACTTGGACTTCTAAATGGACATTTTTAATTAAAAGAAAATTTTTTTTTTAACACTTTTTAGAATTCTGCACTTCACCACAGAAACGTGTCACACTATCAATTAAGGAGCTTAAGCTTTAAAAGCATAAAAAACAACGAAATACTGAAGCATAAAATGTTGCAAGATAAAGTGTTTTTAATTAATGAGAATATGTTGTAAATATGGGCAGGGCAGTAAATTGAATGGTGAAGCACAAAACAAACTAACAGCGGTAGTGGTCAGCAACACTGCAAAATGAATGAACTAAACGTATGAAAACGAAAAATTAGCAAATGGAAGGAAAGTGGTTACAAGATCTATTTCGTTACAATATTTTTTTATTTGTTTTAACAAATATTTTGCAAAAAAAAGGTTGTTCAAAATACAAAATATTTTTAACAAACCATGAATTTACAACCTATAACCTTAAGTACTTTTTTTCATTTATACATCTTGAAGATACACTCCACATATTTGAATTTATTTATGTACCTTAAAAAATGTACAAATTAACAGTCAATTTAAACTTAAAATAATATTTACCATTCTGTAATTAAATTATTGTGAATTATGCTTTTCGTTGACAATTGGAATATGTAGTCACTTAAAATCTCCAAAATGGAAGAATATGTCATGTAATAAGATTTTCTAAAAAGGCGCCAAAGACACTATCAATTCAACTGGCCAATGGTGAACATTATATAATATACATATAATAAATTTGTATACTTTTCAATTCATCATCTCTTTTGATTAACCCCCTATTTATAAATTCTGGTATCATCGTGGATTTATAAACATACACGCAGCACGAATAACAAAAAAGGTAGTTCTCTGGTATAAACCACCCATATAGTCCACTCAATCCCGCTAATCAGGGTACTACCACCAGTTACATCGTGTTCAAAGGTTAAAGTTTTTATTTGCTCTAGAAGGCAATTTATCATATGAAATCTTACTATAAGAATCAAGCTGTCTATATGTAATTATATTGTACATGCTATCTTACCCATGAGTAAATTTTTTTTTTATTTGCTAAAAAAAATTCAACACTTAACCTAAAGTTATCACACAATTTACAGAGTTTTAGTCAGCATACAAACAATTCATCTCTAAAATAATGTTTAGTTTATAAGAGGATATTTATTACGAAGAAAATATTTAAATAGATGAAATAGGTATGTAATAATCATATACACTCATGCATACATATATAATTGTAAGTCATATATACATATTGAAGTATATACGCAATGCATATACGTATGTATGGTGATACAATTAAATAAATAAATTGGTCTTCTTTAATAAAGGGCGGAAATTAGTGGGTTACTAGACATGCTACACGAAACCTTGAAGCGTTCTGTTAAAAAATTTATTTTTTTCAATAATTAATTTTATATTATTTTTTTCGTAAAGATCTTTGGTGGAAAAATGCCATGGTAAATTAATCATCATCTTCAAAATTAAAAAAATAATGAAATCAGACGCCTCGAAAATTATTTTTTGGATGTGTGGTAGTGAAACTTTTTTTCCTCATGCCAAAAGCTATCGAAAACTCGATGGTATTTTAAATCAACAGGAATCAAATTTGTCTTAACAACAAACAATTTTGTTTTCGGATTCAAAAAAAGTTGTTTTGGAATAAAACTCCTCTGGACCAAAAAAAAAAAAAAAACACTGCCACAGGGTGCCTCGGAAATGTATAACAGATCGCATTTCTATTCAAAGTCATATGAGCGGCTAAATTATGTTATACGATAGCTCTGATTTAACTAGAGATCTAAGGCCGACATTTTTTGTACAAATAGGAGGATTATGGAGCCCTTTAGTTTTTTAAAAATCTTTAAAACTTATTTCTACAAATGTGACTAGAGGTTTTCATACGTTAGCTTTATAAAATGAGTGCGAAAAAAACGTGAGATTTAAATTTGAAATTTTGTACAGAGCTAAATAACGTTTTAGGGAATCATTTTTAGGCAACTTAAAAATTTAGATTTTTCGAGATATGATACAATAAAGCAGCAATATGAGTACAAATTTTCATGGCAAAATATTATTGCTTCTTTTAAAAGCCAATCATCTTTTTTATTTGTTTTAGCCGTTATGATGCTTATCTTTTATTTTCATGGCTTAAGTAAAATTTTTTGCCATCAAATTTTACAACTAAAATTTCTTTCTTTTACAGGTGGTGTTGGCTGTCAATATGGTTCCATAAGTCGCATAAATTCAAAGCAACAGTTATAAACTATCAGGAAGAAGTGTGTCAAACGAAAACTTACACCATGAATGGCTGGAGTGAGAAGACTTGTGCGTGAGCGCAGCCAAAACACCAACTTTACCTCAAAAAGAATCCATAAAAACTCTATGATTTTATGAATTAATGTATTTACAGCAAATTGAAATTCATCTTAGTTTCTGTCATTCAAATTTTGTCACATTACTTTTCAATTATGCTCATAATTTATTTGACCAAACAGCCAATTAAAGCAGCAATAAAAAATCAATGTTTTTTTTTATTGTTAAATTGAAAGAATGTAAGTGATGTAGTGAACGAGCAATTTGCTTTTAAAAAACAATATCATAAAATTTACCTACTTCTTGGGAAAAAGCCGGGCAAATAGAGGAGAAAACAAATAAAAAGACACTAAAAATTTAACAATACACCAGTACATTTTCAAACAATATAAAACAACACATAAATTTAAATATTTCGCTTTTGATGTAAAGCGGAAAAAACTGTATTGACTTCGTTCGCGATTTTTAATTTACTTTTTTATCTGCCATTGTTATTTTTTCTCTCTTTTTTTTTGCCAGCTAAATGTTTGTAATAAAATGTGTGTGTAGATGTAAAGGAAAAAAAAAACCAAAATAACCTCAACATTCCCATAGAAATAAACGTAAAAAAAATTTGCAGTAAAAATGGCAATTGCATAAAATAAAAATGAAAAAAAGACACGGAAAATAATATGAAAATTGTGGCGTTTAAAAAAATTCACCAGGGTGCCAGGAAGCCCACGTTCATGCTCACTTTCTGATTTTCCTTGCTATTTTACATACTCACACACACACACACACACACATACACTGTTTAGCTCATAATTTAAGCAAAATTTGGTTTTTCATAGAAAAATAAATTGCATGTACGTCTTGAGGCATGTACGGTAAATGTACATGTGTATATACATACATACATATGTATGCTTGTTTTGGTTTAGACATGAAAGCTTAAACAACACCCACAAACATGTCTCATAAATTTCAAATACAGACTTAAAATTCCATACACTTCCAACTTTGTGGAAGTGTTTTCTTTTCACATTTTATTCAAGTGTGTATGTTTGAATTTGAAATGTTTATTTCTGTTTGATATGAAAAAAACAACGATGTTTATGTTCTGGCTGAAATTAAGTTATTGTCGAAACACAAACACACTTATGAAAAAAAGAGTTTTTGTACAAAAAAAAAAAAAAAAACAAATAAAATTATCTCCCATCGAGCGCGTCCCCAGGTGTCGAATAAGACAAGTGGTGTCAATGCAATGGTTTGAGGGTGATGCTTAGAAAGCTTTTCGACTGTTTGGTTTGCTATTTATCCATAATTTTCTAGCCAACATACAGCGCAAAAACTGAGCCTACTGACGAGTTGAGTAGCATCAACGAAATGTCGTCAGCATATGGTGCACGCTTAAATCGCTCATTGCTGTATTACGAATTATCTATGAAAAGAAAATAAAGGGTCAATTACACAGCTGCTAACCTTTTCATTTATTTGTATGATTGCAATGATAACAAAACCAAAATTAATAATTTTAATTTTTACTGTCAATACAATTGCGTTAACAAATAAAAATATTTGTAGTTACGAAATGGGACCAAAAAGCAATACAATTCAATAAAAGAAAATAGCAAGTAAAAATTACTTTCTTTGCGGATTTTTTATTAACAGGAATCAAAGTTGGTTTTAATAGAAAACAGTTTCGCAAAGTCTCTGTCTGAATTTAAAGTCCTATGAGGCGAAATCATCACCGAAAAACGAAAAATATAAAATCAGCTTTGTTTATTGGGTTTTGTTCTCGTAGAGTGAAAAAGGAAACCTCTTATTGAGACTTTGTTGTCCGTTCCTCTGTCTATTACAGCGTTTACTCTCTGATATAGTAAGAGCTAGAGAGCAGAACTGTAACTTTCGAATCGTAAGAGATAGAAAACTGAAACTTGCACTGGACATATGGTTACAAGGGTTCTACAACAATAAATACCGAAAACAACAACATTTCTAAATCTAAAAGGTGTCCGCTTACACGAAACTGTGAAAAACGCTGCAGCTTTCGAAATATAAGAGATAGAGACTTGAAATTGGCCTGGGATTTATGGTTACGCGGGCTCTACAACAGCGAATGCGAAAACTAGCAAAAAGTTACAAGCTAAAGGGTGCTCCCATACAAGCAATGTGTAAGCCGTGCGAGGTAAAAACCTGTAATTGATTAAGGATATGTGGGCAGAAAATATATGTAGGCCTCTACAAAAACCTACGCTAAAAACAACAAAGATTTTAAATTTAGATAGGGTGAACTCTTTTAGCTCACCCTATAGTTTGAAAGCTACCTGCATATTTTGAACATATATAAGTACAAATTTAATAAATAATAAGACAAAAAAAATTAGTTAAAAAGTTCGCCCCATACAAGAACCCGTATTCCATCTTAATATTTGCATAAATTTTTTAACTTATTTTTAGAGGCAAGAATTCTTAGGGGTGGTGGAGGAGGGAGGTCGGTTTGGTTTGATCCAGACGAGGAAAAAGCGGTGGGACAGCTAAGACTTAATAAGACCGAATTAAGTGGAATAATGGGAGTTATGACAGGTTACTTCTCAGCTACTGGTACAACTTAACCGCATATGAATAGCGGGAGGAGATGAATGTAGAGCATTCGGGGAGGAGAGCAAGACATTAGAGCACTATTTACGCCAGTGCCCTGCCTTCTCACAAATACGGTCGTGATATCTATATATACCAGACCTAACCCAATTACGGGGCACATGCTGAAGAAAATTAAGGAACTTAGTGAATGGGATGGACTTCCTATAGACCTATGGGTCAAACTGTTTATGGGTAAATATACGAGGCACACAACAAGTGTATCTTGCACGATATGGGTTAATATACTCCTCTAATCAACCTCACCTAACTGGTTTTTATAAAATTTTTAGCACCAAAATTCCGAACGGTAGTAAGGGACCCCTCCAGTGCAGGTCAGTCCCGTATTTGGCTAAATATATTTTTTCGGCTGCAATTTTAACGCTTACACGCAATTTCTTCAGAAAATTTAACCTTAACAAAAATGCTTTATTGAACCTGAGTTTTTTTTTATGAATAAAAACGCTTTTCCATAGGATATTTATCAATAAAAAAAATATACAATTTTATGAAAAAAAATCTATCTTAATTCTGAGGAAGTGATCGAACTCAAGCCCAATCAAATTATTAACAATTGTATGTCATATACATACATACATACGAGTAGTTCGACTATAAAAATAAATTATGAAATTTTTTCCAATAATTTAATCTAAATAACTTTGAGTAAAAGCGGCATAATATTTTCCTGTAATCTATATTAATTTGTTTAAAGATTAGCTCAGATTGGGTTTTCTCATTGGCCCAGTATCCCCATTTCAGCTTCTATAACCCAGCAAACATAATCATAAATTAGTTTTAGGCCAGATCTAAAATGCTTGATTTTTGTGATGTGCTTTCACGAGTGGGGTTTCATGAACTAGATTGTTTATTGAGGTGAGTGTTTGTATGTTCGCTTCTCCATTTTTATATTCTTTTTATGAATTTTATTCTTTTATATTTGTACAACAAGAATGATGACACGGGGAAACGATAGTCCTAAACCGTTATAGAGATTTTTATGTTCATGAATATTTTCCTTTCAGTTTTTTAGCACGTTTGTTGTAGATGTTTGCTTTTTTATTTGGTTAAAGTTGTGATTTATGCGTATGACTGAGTTCTGGTTTCCATTTTTATACACTAACACACACAAACAGTAAGCGAGCGTACACATGCCGAGGCATGCTCACGAGTGTGTTTTGTATGGCAAAAAGGATTTGTGTACGTGTGTGTAGGTTGGAGTTTATAAACACACTCAATTAGGTGAGTCTGTGTATTTGTTTGATGTGTGCGGGAGAATATTGTGATTTCGATACATTCATTTTCGGTTTTTATATAACATGTTAAACAAGCTATTTTGCCATAAATTATAATGGTTGGTTGTTTAGCAGAGTGATTCACAGTACTTTATAACCGAAATAAAAATAACATAAACAAAATCCTACCACAATGCCTGATTTACTTGTGTATTTGTTTGCCGCTTACTTTGTTTTATTTTTCGCTATTTATTAAATCTTATGAATAAGTGAAAATTGATTTTGTTTTTCATATGCATGTACTCACATGTGGACTTTAAATGTAGAGGAGGGAAACAAGTTTGTAGTTTTCTCTTGCGCCAAAATGCTGAAATTAACGAAACATATATTTTAATTTAAAAAATATTTGTTTAAGTTTAAATCGAGCTGAGAATCGAGTTTTTTTTTTGGCAAATTCAATTAAATGATTAAATAATAAAATATGTGCTACAGAACATACATATTTTATAGAAGTTCTTTGTCACAAGTAAATGTATTCCAAAAATGTGTTATTATTATAAAAATATCAATAGTAATCAGCTTGCTATAGCAAATTCACGGATGACAAAAATATACCAAAAAAAAAAAAAAGTCTTTGAAAAATTTGTTATTTACACCAGTCTTTTCAACAAAATGTATCGGTAAAAAATTGTTTAATTATTAATTACAAAGTAATTTGCTAATAAAATAGTAAAGAAAGGTAATAATAAAGAAGACAGACCTTGATTTCTGTCTCTTCAGCTTTCCATGTGACTTCGTTGATGCTACTCAACTCGTCAATAGAGCCGAAACATCTTGAAAAACTATTTTAATTTTTAAAATGTATTCTATTACTTTCATTTATGTTGTAATTATCTTACGGATGTTCAAACAAGCCTTCAACATAGCAATTCAATAGTTTTGCAACACTTTTTATTTATTTTTATTTTTTTCGTAAATTAATAAATTTTAAATTCTTGGTTCTATTTAATATAAGTATTTTCTTCAGCGAAAGATGTTTCCATTGGAAAGTTTTTTAATATTATTTCCTATGCAGGAGAGTGAAGTCTCAACAAAAATATGTATATAAAATATACATTTAATAAAAATACCTTTAGCTGAAGAAAACACTAGTATTACAAAATAATAAATTTCAATTGGTGGTTGGAGCAACTATAAAATTCAGTGTGATTGTTATTTCCATAGATTGTAAATGGGCCTGAGTTTGAGTTTTCTTTCTCCAAAAAAAAATTTTTTTTTGTAACAAATCATTGGTATGGTTGTACCCCAGCTGAAAACGGAAAATTTACTTTTATTGCCTTTTTTAGTAGAGCAGATTAAAAAAAATCAACTAATTACTTTTCTTTTTATTCCAACTTTTAGCTTTTCCTGAAGAAGATACACCTGGAAGTATCGAAGTATTGAAGACTTTAATAATAAAAGAGTTTATTTATTAAAACTAAAGTGAGCTCAAGGCTCAGTCGATTAAACCAAAGAAAAATACAAAATGTCCTAATGCATCAAACTAAAAAGTAAATATATTTATACAAAGCAGATTAATTAACAAACTTTTTTTTATCTCTATAAAGTATTTTGTAAATTAAAAGTTAATAAACTTAACAAAAAAAAAAAAGTTTGCCTTTTATATGAAAAAACAAGTATATTATGTGGCTTTATTTAACGAACAGGAACAGAAAAAAAAAAGAAAGAAAAATAAACTGGCTGCTTGAGAGATAGTACAACATTAATTAAAATTAAAATTTCCTTTAACCCAAAAGAAGTGTGATGTGGTGGGTGAATTGATTCACACAGATTAAGGTGGCCCTATAATAAATTTATAATATAAGAATTATTATTATAATATCACTTTGGCAATTTATTTCAGTAGCAAAAATTATTACCGCTCCAAATTTGAAATGTGTGGCAAATTCCCTCTGCTCGCTCTCACTCATCGAAACTTTATAATTCTGCTAAAATAAATTGTTCGTATTTCCTTGTTAAAAAAGAAAATATTAAATGGTCTACTTAATTAAAGTTTGCATGCATTTTGCAACATGTCCTGTTTCATGCCAGTGGACAAAACCAAAAAGTGCCTTGACTAAGCACAGATAGACAATGCCATTATTTTATATGCACTTGCAACAGTCAAGCTCACGCACACAGCCAAGCACTAAGGACACATTTACAAACCGATACACAGAATACTGGAAAGCAACACCATGGAGATGTGTCACGCCAAAAGAATTCCAATGAATAGAAGTAAAAAATAAAAATAAAAAATCTAGCACAAGTTGAACTACAAACAAAAATCAGACACAATGACGGGTGGACAGAATGCAAAAATAGACACTCATTCGTACAGCACAGGGACGTTGGAGAAAAAAGATAAAATATACATACGTAGACATAAAGCAAATTGCAAATAAAGGAAGTTTACCCTGAACAAACTAGAAAAAACCAAAACGGATAGAAAAATTGCACAGTAGCATAAAATTAGAGGATGTGCTTGAAAACACACACACACACACACACACAAACACACACTCATACATCCCCATACAGCCTCCGATTTAAATATACCAGCCAGGGAGCAATTTAAATTGACGATAGTTTGATGCTTGCTGACAATAAATCTTAAATATATTTTGATTTTCTCGTTGGAAAGAGAAATTAATAAAAGTTTTATAAAAACGCAAAAAAAAAGAAATGGGAAAAGTATTTAATAAAAGTGTGAAATTTATTTGACGGAAACGTAAAAGGATGAAAAAAAAACTAAAACAAACCCCAGATCAAATATTGAATAGTTAAATGAATTGAATATTAAATGAGATTGCCAGCCAGTTTGCTCTTCTTATTGCTATTGTTTTCAGTGCATTTGAGCCAAGTGTAAAGAAAGAAATTAAAATAATAAAGAGAAATAAATAAAAATGCAGTAATTAAAGGTGGCGGAAACTGTTAACGCCAAAAGCAAAATTCTTTTTATGACCACAAATATTAAAAATATAAAAAATAAAGAAAGTGGGGTGCCATTTCGTTGGACATTCCGCGAGAAGGTAGACCAATAATGGGAATAAGTAAAAAAAAAAATATATATGTATATTATTAGCGGCAGATACAAATTGCTCGCAAAATCAATTCGCAGTAATTTGGAGGGGTTTAAGAGACAACTTTAGATAAAAAATTTATTGCTGTTAAAAAAAAAAAAAATATTCAAATATGAACTAATTTATTTGCTGTAAGAGCCAATTGAAATTTATTAATTTAGGTCCAAAAATGAACCTTTTTCAACAATATTTGCTGTCTTTTTCAGCTGTCTATATGCCGACGACATTTCGTTGGTGCTAAACTGATGAGTTGACTAGCACCAACGAAATGTCGTCGGCATATAGACAGCTGAAAAAGACAGCAAATATTTTTGAAAAATGTTAATTTTTGGACCTAAATTATTAAACAAAAATATCGCTTATAAAATGTTCTATTAAAAATGCTTACTTGCAAATATACACTGAAAGTGAGATAAAGGTTCAATTGTATGAGTGGTCTAAGGATTGATGCAAGTTTGCCATGAGATAAGTTCGAATCAAGTTTGAGTGCTGAAAAGTACCACAGTAGATATAAAACAGCCAGTTGCACGGTATGGCAAAGAACTCTAAACTATGCCAGCTTCTAACTGTTCTAATATTATTTTTTAGTAAAACTAGTATTTTTAGAGTTAGTGAAAAATAAGTGACAAAAAAAAATTTTTTTTTCTTAAAAAAATTCGCAATTTTTGCTTTCTTAAAATTCACAAAAAATAGAAAAGCCCAACTACCTCACTGTTTTATAGGTAAACGATAAAGCCGCTTATGATACCAGGCAAACGAGCCCTTATTCATGAATATCGCTGGTCGAATACTTTTTTATTCTAGATACAACAAAAGTACTCAGTGTGTAATAAATAGGCATATCTGAAAGAGAAGAGACTGAGGGTGGGTGCGTGGTTGTGTAAATGTGTTCCATTTCATTACACAGCATTTAAAAAATGTTTTAAACTACTTTAGCTTCTAACGATTCTAGCATTACTTTACATTATAACGAGAAATAAATGACAAAAAAATGTTAAATTTACAATTTTTTACTGTAAAAATGTACTAAAATTAGAAAACCCCAAAGACGTCTTTATTTTACTCCCTAGTGATAAAGCTGCATGGAATGGCAGTAAAACTGGCTGTCACTCGTGACCTTCGATGGTTAAATACTTTTTTTATTCCAGATATAGCAAAAGCACTTAATGGTAGTAGGCATATTTGAAGGAAACGAATGCAGATGTGGCTGTGTGTGTGTATGTGTGTGTGCATGTGTGGATGTGTACTTGAAGTTGTTACCCAGTATGTCAGAAACTTTAAATTAAGCCAGCTTCTCGCTGACTGAACATAATTTTTTAATATAACTGGTATTTCTAGAGTCATAGAAAAAAAAAGATTTTTCTTGCAAAATATTGAATTCTCTGTTTTTAAAAGTTCATAACAACAAAAAAAAAAAAAAGGAAAAGTCCAAGTACCTCCCAGTTTTATTGTTTAATTGCAAGCTTGCTTATAATAGCAGTAAAAGGAGCATCAAGTTATAACATACAAATTGGCAAACATTTAAGTACTATTTTATTCTGCTCCAGTTTGTATCTGCTTTCCATTTTATTTATTTCTATTATTTTTTAAAATTTAATTTCATTTTATTGCTTGGTATTGTGTTTTAATAATTCATAAATTTATTTCCCGCTTAATATTACATGACAAATTTAATAATGTGAAACATTTGAATATTAATGATCGTGAAAGATCACAATGATTAAAGTCGCATGGCTGCGGCACTAATTTCAATATGGCATTTAAATCGCCATTCACGTTTTGTGTTAAAAGAAAATAATTAACAAATAAACAGGGGGAAAAATACAAGTTATGAAAAAACTTCAGGCGCCATAAACAAATCATATAAACAATAAAAATCTAAATAAAATAATAAAAGCAAAAAAAAAACAAATCAAGTTAAACTTCTACGAACGCAACAAAAGTTTCAGCAAAAGTGCCGGGGATTATGTGACAGCAATAAAAAGTTTGTTTTTAATAATAAAAAAAAAAGTTTCGAATTCAATTTGAATAATAAAATGATTTATATAAAACAAAAAGTATGGGAAATATCATGTTGAAAATTTACAGAAACAAATCTCTTTCGCAATGAATAAGTTGTGAAATCTAAAAAGCTTTTTGTTTTGTTGCTTTGCTTTGCAGTTAAAAATAGCATTTTAATTATTGAGAGCATATTCAAAGTGTGCACTCAACCACTTGTTTTAAACTTTCCTTTCAAAACTTTAAAATTGAAAATTTCATAATATCCTTTTCTGTTCATGTGAGAGCATGAACCTGAACAGCTTTACACTCGCACAAGTGCAGCGGTCGGTGTCATTTAGAAAATGGCTGCGAGGTGTTAAAATGAAAAAAAAAAAACAAAATTGAGTCTACGTTTGTTTTTTCTGTCTTGCCACCCACCCACAATCCTGCAGTACCTTTTTATAATTTGCCATAATGCAGAGTGTTAAGTTGTTAATTTAATGCAGTTCTGCGGTGTGCTGGATATTATCTCCTTTTAAACGAAATCTTTGACAAAACGGCGGATACAGATCGTTTTGTAGTGTTTTTCTCTAAATTTTTCAGTTTTCAAATTTTGTACACAAGAAATATTGTAGAAAATACAGTAGAAATAAGTTGTACATTTCGAGGCGTTTTTCTACAATGGAGTTCTACGGTGTGCTGGATATTACCCCCTTCTATGAGAACTTAAGGTAATTCCAAATTAAATTCAGAAAAATTCAAATTAAATGAGATCTTTTAACTTGATATAGTATGTATTGTAATGTCGTAGAGGTCAGATTTATTTAAAGTTTTTCATTGCAGCTAAACAAAGTTTCAAATGAATTGGAAACAACTCCAAGTGAAGTTAAAAGAAAATTCAAATGCAAAACACAGTTTTAAATTGTGAATAGAGAGTATCAGTCTTTAGGCAAATTCAGTAATTTTGTTCTTCCGACAAAGGTTGGAATTATTTCGAGCACTTTAGTTGTTTGTCAGAAACAAAAACCTCATAAATTATTGTTGCCTGATCCGTTAAGCATATTTTTCTTAAAAAAAAAACAAAGCAAACTTCTTATTATTATTTTTCTTACACCACATTAATTAAGTTGTTATGTGCTGGACTATATCGCAACCACTGGGTACTGGTACTGGCTTCTGTTACTCACTTCAACTTCTTAATTGTGTTTGGTTGCCCCCCCCCCCCCCCAAAAAAAAAAATAGATGGCTTCTTATGGCAGCTTTTCTTGTTATTTTCCCAAAAAAAAAAAAAAACAACCTCAGCAACTTTTTCTTAAAAACTCCATCTTCGACTAAGCACAACGCCATGTCCATGTATTTAAGGCAAAAACACACAAGTCCTTGGCAATGTTCTTATCCTTTGCTTGTTGTGGAGTACATACAAACATTTTCTTGAACAACAAGTTTTATTTTGGTTTCTTTACTCTGTGTGTTTCTGTATTTTGCCAAACAAACTCTTCTTAATAAAAGTTTATAGACTTTTAGGTTTTCCTTTAGCTCATTTCGCTGCTTGGCAGCCAGCAAAAACAAACTCCTCATGAGGTGAAATTTATATTTATAGTTCTTTTATATTTGTTTAACTTGGAAATTTTTATTTTATCACTAGTGCAAGATAATAATTTTCACTTATCATAAATTACTAAAAAGGTAATAAAGAAAATTTAACCAAGTTATTGGATTTGAATATGAAAGGGAAGAAAGAAAATCCTTTTTCAACGTTTAAAAGCGAATAAAATTTTGAGGCATAAACAGTTGTCTTAATTGAATTTTTGTCAATGTAGGTCCTTGTTCACAATTTTCTACAGAAAAACTAAAGTCAAGAGTTACCAAAGCACATTTTTGGTTATTATGGAACAAATGTTATAGAAAATAAGCATGTCGGCTTAGACATTTGTTTTTCATCGAAAATACAGGGCTTTTCAATAAGAGCGCTATAAAAGTTTTTTTTATTTTAATAAAACAAAAACGGTTTCAGACATCAATGAAATTTTTTATTCCTGTAACGGCATTATGTATGGAACTCCAATTGTTTTGCGTGGCCACCACCGCCCCGCAAAACGGTTTTCAAGCATAAATTGGCCGATACTGCTGCAATTTCACGAAGTTCATCAATCGTCTTGTTGGCTTGCTGGCATTGACCATAGACTTGACGTAGCCTCACAGGAAACAGTCTAACGGCGTCAAATTGCACGACCGAACCATTTTGTGAGATAACACGTTCTCAAACAAAGAAGAAGACTACGAAACGACCTGCATTTGCAGATTTGTCGGCACGTTCCCGTATAAGTTGTAATGTGACAAATATTCCATACCAAAAGACTGCATAGGTAAAAACCCCACCCCACGGCGGCACAACTTGTTGCTACTGTATTTTCTAAAATACTTCTTCCTCACAAAATTTGAAAACGAAAATATTTAGAGAAGAAGACTACGAAACGATCTGCATTTGCAGATTTGTCGGCACTTTCCCGTATAACTTGTAATTTGACAAATACTCCATAGCAAAAAATTTGGTTCCTGATTAGAGTCATGGTGGACGTGAAACAGCCTTGCTATGTACCCCAGCCAATAAGTCTTTATCTTTACCAATTTCATCATAAAAAAATCTTTCTTAATTTTGGGGAAGTGAAATTGAACTTAAGCCTGAAGAAATTATTAATAATTGTAAATCATTAAATTCCACTATAAAGTTAATATTAAGGGTTAATACGCTAAATTAAAAATTTACTTATCATATTGAAAATATTGTGTCAAATTGAAACAAAAATATTTATGCTGCCTCCTCTTATTTTATAATTTTTTAGTTTGTGTTGCAGGAAAAGAAAAATTAAATGTTGCAGTTCTGTCATTTTATTTCTTTGATGTTGTTTTTATATATTTTCTTTTGCTGTAATGAATTTATGCAGCATTAAAAGGCGATTTTAAGTTCTTGTTTTAGAGAAAACTTTCTTGATCTAGCAAATATTTTACACGCATTCTAAATATGCATAAATATGTATGTATGTACATTCATATACATACATAGATAAATGTAAACATGTTTGTATGCTCATAACAATGTGATTTTTGTGTTGTGTTGCTTAAAAGTCGTAAAAATAAAACTATAATTTTTATATTTTTGCTCACGCTGTAAAGGAAAATCTCAAAGAAAAAAATGTTCAAATCAAATAACTTGGAGACTGACGCCACAAATAAGAAAAAAACAAAAAAAAAAGCAGCCTCCCCCCACTTAAAGCAAGTTGCCTGCATGTCATCACTTTGTTTGGCTGCCATTCTCATGCAATTCAAGTTATTTGTTTTTATTTTGTTTAAATGAATTGATTTTTATGTTGATCAAACGTAATAAAAATGTTGTTTGATTTTCATGTGAAATATTGTAAAGATTTTCAAAATAATTTATTTATATGAAATGTTTGTTTACTTTATAGAATCAACTTGTTTTATGACCGTTTTTGGTGAAAGAGAGATAAAATTTAATTTGGACAAAACTGCTGATGTCGATCGTTATCGTGGGGATCTTGATAATGAGAGAGTTATTTATGAAGGCTATAAAAATTAATATGATTAAACAAACAATGGCTCAATTAAAATGTTTGATTTATGGATTAGCACTAAACTTTTATAAGTTTCAGTTATTGAAACGGTATGGCGAAGAGTTTCTCTCAACAACTTCGAAGAAATTGTAGTCTTTTTTATGGGATGAAAAGACCACAGGTGTACAATCGTCATCTAAATTCCGCTTTTAATTGTTGTTTGCAAGAGATTTTTACTAGAAAGAGATACAGCAATCATTTAGACCACCCACTTGAGCCACTAATTATAAAGTAATCAGCGCAGCAGTGGATAATAATAATTTCTTAGAACACCAATTATAGGCCCTAATTGCGCATTTTTGGAAAATAATGTCGTTGCTTTCTGCAGAAGTTTTCAAATTTTCATGCCACATAATAAATAAAATTCAGGTTTTAAGTTGTGAATTATAAAATTAGGATCTTAATAACAGGCAATAATAATAATAATAAAAATTAATAATTTCTCTCATAGCGGCAGCTTAAAAACAGCAGTGCCGCAGTCAATATTGACAGTAGCTGGTTATTACTGACAATGAATTTATATTATACTTTGTTTTTGATGACAAAGTTTTCAGTATCGACAAAAATCGAATGAATGTTTCATATATGTATGTATATTTTGTAGTAAGTTTATTGAGCTCAAGTTCATTCTATATTATTGTTGTGATTGATATTAATTAGAGAAGGCAAAGAAACAAGGTGAGAGCTAGCTGTTTCGAAGACGCCACAATTCTCATCTGCACCCATCCCTGAATTCCTACGCTCATATTTTCAAAGCAAAACATAACTATAGAAAAAAAAATTTATTAATTTTTCATACATTTTTTTGTAATCTAAATTATAGTTTAAAAAAATAAAAAAAATAAAATGACATAAGAGATTTTGAAAAAATAATTACAAAGAGGACAACATGGTGCAAAAAAGCACTGTACTCTTTAAATAAGTAAAACAGGTTGTCTTAAGATTAATATATATTTAACCAATATAATAGTTTTGAAATGCATGAAAACCTTCGAGTCTGCGTTTAAGAATTGTTCACACAAATATCTGGAATAATGAAACAGTGGCACGTAATACAAGAATCTCTTGTCGGCAGATCTAGACCAGGAAAAAGCGAAATTGCTACTCAGGCTTAGTGAGACCGAATGGGAGTGATAACAGGTCACTCACAACTACTGGCACATCTAAGCCGCATAGGTACAGGAGCGGGATTAGATGAATGTAAAGCGTGTGGGGAGGATGGTGAGACACTAAATCACTACTTATACCAATGACCCGGCTTCTCACAAATACGTTTCCGCCAAATAGGGAACAAAGCCTTACCCACCCATCTGGTGTTTACTGGAGGAATATAAGGGACTTTATGTATGACACTGAATTCCTATAAGTCAAAATTATTGTGGTCAAAACCACACAGCGCACAACTGGTCTACTCTGGGTTTAACAAAAAGTGACCTCCTCAAGCTCAAGAAATCAATACCTCAATTGAGTATAAATAAAAATCTAAAAATGTATACCAAAAATAATAATATTGTATAGTAGAGTTTATTCAAAATCAATTACATGTATTTTTTTTTTTTTTTTTTGGTTTCCATCCCTGCATCACCTCCACCACTACCCACGAAAGTTTGCTGTTATTTTACAAATTTTTGTCCTGTTTTTTATTTTTTGCTTTTCATTGATGAGCATATAATTGTTTTGTTATTATGGCAACACAACGATTCACACAATTTATGGCGCTGCTCACAGAGCAGACCATTAGATTGAGCGTTTTTAACGAATTTGTATAGAAAGCATTTAGACCAACACGTGTCGGCCACATACGACTCAGAAACGATTAACGAATGATATAAAAAATACATAATTGCAGCACCAAAATATGTTTATGTTACTAATGATAATAAAACAAAATTGATAATAATGACATAGCGTTTTTTTTCACGCAATTTCAGCACGGAGACTTTGAATTCCCTCAAGATGGCGTCTCTTAATTAACACATGCAAAACTTCCACACACAAGCACACACACACACACACACACCCCCCAGTTACACAAATCGATTATTGCGGGTCTTGTTGTTGCTAATTAAATTATTACAATGATCATAATTATGTTTATAATGCTAATGAAGTTTGTGTTATTCATAATCATGAGTGTAAGAAAACAAAATCAAACAAACACAATTTTTATGAAGTGTTTAAGGCAACCAAACAAATTGTAATAATAAGAAAAAGAGTATGTATTTTACAAAAGCCATTTAATTTTATGCATTCACAATGGACAAGGGGGGGGGGAGCAAAAGTGAAGAAACTTATAGACTTGCAAGCATGCAAACAAACATATCTGTGGTGTTTCAGCATAACCTCTTAAGTCAAGATAAAATAAAAACACACTTTTAAGTGGAAGACTATTATAGTTAAGAAAAACCAAAGTTTTCAAAAATTTTGCTAAATAATACAAAACATTGGACAAAACTGTATGCATAAATATATATATGAATGTATTTGATACTAATAAAATTTGGCACATTTCTGACACAAAACCAGTGATGCATGTATACAAATACGACTGAGATGGAAAAATTTAGTGAATAGAAAAAAATTAAGAAAGAAATCAATGAACGTAAAAGTAAATATTTGAATACTTAAATTTCAAGAGGCCGAAGTTTAGGCAATTACGTAGTGCCCTAGAGAGCTCAATGCAATAGGAAGGCCAGGTCCTGTAAATATATGCACACTTAGTCAAATGGCCCTTAGAGCAATCTCAGCTGAGCGGATTATATCATATCACAGTTTGGAATTGCAAAAACGCTATTAACAATTACTTGACTCATGGTGAGCAGCTCATAACTTTGTGCTGAAGTGTGATCATAAAAGCTGAAAATGCCAGCAACCAAGTAAACGACCGCGATTGAAAATTATCGGTCGTACCAAATAATGTATTGTGTGACTTTACATTAAAAATTTCAAAACATTTCAACAGACAGACTTCTTTTTATTAAAATAAAATGTATCCACAGTTGTATAAAAGAATGAATGTAAGTAAAATACTTACTTTTTTCATATCATTGTTCATTTTATTCTAACTCCCAATTTTTGACTTGGATTTTAAATGGCATTTCAATTTAAATTTGATTTAAATACAAAATTGAGTCAAACAGTTGCTATTTAAATCAAACTTAAACGGCCTGCCGCCGTGCCCATTTAAAATCGATTTAAGTTTTTCGTACTGCCATGTGATTTTGACAGTTTGGTTTTGTTCTGCAAATTAAGAAAATTGCACATGTTTTTTTTTTGTTGCATAATTTGATTTTTTTTTTATTATTTCCAGTGAAATTGGAAGTCCTTTTATCAACTTTTGCTACTCATTTTAATCATTTTTACAAAACAATTTATTATTTTCTAAACTTTTCACAATTTCACTTGCTTCCAAATTTGTTTAAACAGCTGTTTTTTGTTGAGTTATCGATAATTTTTTTTGACACTTACATTGTGCTGCCGTACTTTTATTACAATTAATTACCAAAAATAAATTTAGACTGTAAAACAGAAAGCTATTTTAAATCCAACTTTAAATTTTAAATCCCAAGTCAAAAATCGGGGCTAAGCATTATGTGTAAACAATTTTGTCTCGCCTTGTCGTAATTTGGCACATTATTTGACAGTTTTAGGTGAGCGGTTTTTTCGCAAAAGTTTTAGAGACCCAGTTTGTTTGTACAATGGCGAGTATTTTCTTATGTGCCAGTTATTTCTCACCAAAAGAAGTTTATTTATTTATTTATTAGGTTACAAATCATAAGCTAAATTATTCTTATGAGCAATAGCAACGCAGGCCTTCAGCTTATGGGATGTGATAAAGAGATATATTGGGTTCTGGTTTTGAAAAATTGTCCTGCGCACCAAAAGAAGTTATAGATGCAGGTTAGTGAGAAAATCAGATGAGTGTTTTAATTTATTGCCGGTCGAGGAGTGTCTGGAGTGTCTATTAAAATACAGCAATATTTTAAAGGGATTTAGTTTTAGAGTAAAGTATAAAAGGCCTGCATAAATGAAGCACATTAGCAAAATTTAGTTGCTTAAAAAAATTCCTAACAAATTTGTGGAAAAAGTAACAAAAAAAATCATTACTAAAACTTAAATCGCACAAACATTTTTTGTTTTCTATCGGTACAATAAAACCAGCGTCCTTAAAACCGGTCATTTATCAATCAATAATTTCTTGTTTTTATCCTTAGTGTAATAAAAACATACACATGTATATACATATGTACATACGTTTCCATGTGGAAATTTATGCTTATCCATTCATTTACTACTCACAAGTTTTTTATATTATATTTGTCTGCCTGGTCGACTGTAATTTGTTTTTATTTTTTTATGAAAACTTAAAATACTGAATTGTTTATGACTTTACTCGGTCTTTTGTTCTTCTTTTTCAATATTTGATTGATTCATAGAAACGACCGGTTGTTTTTTGTTTCTTTTTATGGCATTAAAAACATTAAAAAATTTGCATAAATGTGAAAACAAAAATAAAATATTTTTTACAGGAATCTATAAATATAATTTGCTTTAAAAACGTATTTGCATAAGTCATAAATTCATGATGTTTTAATCAAGTAATTTATTCTTTAGCAGAAAAAAAACTCCAGTTCTTTTTTAATAAATTCCAAATCAAATTAACTTAAATGCATACGTATATAACAACTTTTTGTTGAGAGACACATTTAAGCCAGAAGATAAGCGGGATTTGGTAATTTTTGTGGCCAAAGAAAAAATACCTTTTTTTTAATACATTACTTCGCGAAATTCAATAATTTGTAGAACAACAAATAGCCATTTGCTTGCTTTTGAGAATTTCTCGTTTTTGAAAAACGTGCTTTTTTTGAGGACAGATCGAAATATTTTTGATTTCAGTACGATTGTGAGGAGACTTTTCCAAAGCTGGCATTTAGTGAACTAGGGCATTAAGCAATTCCTCTGTGGCACATATATTTTGTCTACTTTATCAAGTAATCGTATTAATAATTTATTTATAAAAAACTGCTGCCATGATTAACTTGCAAATAGTTACCATCCCTCCATAAAGTAGACAAAAAAAATCTATGCAACATTAAGAAAAATGCTAATTAAATAAATTATTAATTACTTGGAAAGCTTTTTGATCCCAGTAGCTAAAATATTACATACATTTTATATAATTTGTTATAAAATTTTTATTAAAACTCATTTCAAGTTTATTTTTATTTTATTTTATTTTATTTAAAATTTTTTTTCTAAACTACACCAAATTATTTTCTTAAAATCATATTTCACTTGAAACATCCCATCCATCAGCATTTCGCTTAAATATGTTGATTTGAAATCATAATCTTCACAGCCACCAACCACTGGCGCCTGATAATTAAGGAATTTCTTTTTTTTTTTTTTGTTTTCATTTTTTCTTTGATTGTCTAAAAAGCTTTAGAGAAAAAATGTTTTTTTTCTCCCCAAGTTTTTCCTCAGCAATATTGAATAATAATTGCAGGCTTTTTTCTTTCATGGCTTTCACTACAGCAAATACACACTTCATTTAACATTTACTCTTTGATTGCTGAAGCAATTGATTTGATTTATCAGCGCTCTTAATCAGCCTGTTTTTCGGGTATGAGTTTGTTGCTGCTGCTGCTGCTGCTCCTCCAACGAAATTCGGTTTAAGATGCCGATTGATAAAAATCATTTAACAAGTTGTCGGTTGTTGGTTGCTGGTTATTGGCAGCCAATTTCCCTCCTGCTTTCCGCGTGTGAGTGTGCGAATGCGCTCATAAATCAATACAAAAAAAAATTATTAAATACAGTGGTTTGTAAAATTAGATTTTATTTGATTTATGAATTGAGATTTATGTTTTTAATCTTGTTAACGTCATAGTTTGGCCCTGCTGGCAGGCTTAAGCTAGTGAGAGATTAAGCATAGTTTTAAGTAAGCTCTTAAGCAATTCTGTGCTCATAAGCAATAAGTGCACAGATCATTTTTTACTTTTGTTCAGGCAAGAGGTTTAAACCTGCTAGTACTTGGAGGCTGTCAGATGTCGGCTTGCTCTCGCCGAGATTTCAAACCAAAGTAGATTTTAAATCCTATAGCAGTTCTAAAATCACACAAGTTTAAAAAATTACATAAGATTGCAAAATCACATGCGCATTTGACATAATATGCATTACACGAAATACGTAGGTAGATTAATTTAGAAGGTCGAATAAAGATTTCAAATAACTTAATTATAATCATTAACAATATATTATAAGTCTATGATATTACATGCGATTTGAAAACCACTCACGTTTTTTAAATCTAGATCCATTTTCAAATCACGCCGCAAATCAAATGACTTTAAAAAGTATGCTGCTTTATTTTGTTTGACGATTTTTGAATATCGAATATACTATAAAAAATTGTGTGATCATTCCTGCGATCCAACGCGAATATGATTTTAAGATTAAGGCACAGTTTAAAAATTTCACACGATTGCAAAATCTATGACAATATCCAGGGGCCAAATTGTCGCATACGATATCGAATTGACTATCGAATTAAAATAATGTAAAAAGAAAACAAAATAAACAACAAACACACAGCATAAACGACGGCATTCGTTCGATCGCGAATGTGACGAGTTGGACCCAGATCATATGCTAAAATTTTCGATCACCTGCGATGTATTGCAATTTCAAGTCACATACTAGATACATAATTTTAAAATACGAAATTTTAAAACTAGAAAATCATGTGTAACTTGAAATCACATGCGATTTGAAAATCATACATAGAGGTTTGTTTTGCATATGCGCGTTGTTAAGTCACATACGAGCTTCATATCACATGCGATTTCCAAATCACACGCAATTTAACATCCGACTGGCAAGTCAGACAGGCAGACCAGTCCTCAAAATCAAGAGATTTTAAAACGTATGGCCTTTTCATGAGGGATTTTCTGGTACTGTTTGTCTCACTTTTCATATCCCGGTTCTAAAAATCAGTTGCGATTTTAAGACTATGTGTATATGTAAAATCAAATGCGAGTTCAAAATCACATGACTTAATACCATTTGCATTTGAAAATAAACGTATACGTTATGTTTTGTCTGCGCCATCCATCACAGGATGCCTATAGAGAACTCATAAATACGACCAACCCCGATTTTGCATAAATTTTTTCACTTCAATATATATATATATATATATATATATATATATATATATATATATATATATATATATATTTTTTTTTTTTTTTTTTTTTTTTGAAAATAGTGACTGACCCTTTCCCACGCCTCCTTAGAGAAGCTCCCGTACAAAAACGCAAAAAAAAACTCTTCTCGTTCGATTTAACGCCTCGCAAATAATGTTTTGATATGTCGTTGTGAAACTTATTTCCTTATGTCAAAAGCTATTGAAAAATCTATCGAACAGTATCGATAGCTAAATGGTGCCACCCTACTATGCACGTTTATATGGAACTCTTTTTTTTTGCAGGTTTTTTACTTTGAAGTAATTGTTTTGTTTGTAATATATTGTTAAATAAATGTAAACAAAAACAGAACATACATATATACATATGTATGTATATAGTTTTTATAATTTTTATATTCCCTTTTAAATTAGTTTTGCTTCTGAAGTTTCTTTTTTTCCACAAATTTTAATGCATTTTTATTTATTGACACAACCATTAAGCTGTCATTAAAAGACATTTAACAAAAATGTAAATTATACATATATGTATGTATATAAAAATGTGTACATATTTGTATGTAAATTTATAGTTAATGTTAAAATAGAACAAAAATAAATACTTCGAATAAAATAAAAATACCGCAAAATGAGGTAAAAAAAAGTTATGAAAAATAATATTTTGAAATCAGAAAAGAGCACGTAAATTTTGCAGAAAAAAAGGGATTTAAAATTTATAACGATAACAACCGTAGCCAACAGAATAAAAAGCATTTCTAAACACCATATTTTTTTGATACGTTATGATTCTGTAGCACAGAACGGTGAGGCTAAAAGCCTCATCGCTCATGGTAATTTTGGTCGAAAATCGTCCACTTCATTATGGACACGGTTATACCGCGTTCTTAGGGAGTGTATCACTCCATGGCGTGTTCACTTGTATTCTGCAGCTGCCTAGTTTACAAATTAAAAAACAAATTTGACATTGGCCGCCATTTGCAAAAGTAAGAACCACTTCCAATGGGGTGATCTCTTTTGGCCCACCTTGTACAACAATCATCAGTATTTGAGTTTCTATGAAAAGTTGTTTTTAATTTTTTTTTTTTTCTTCTTTATAAAATGTGAGAGATTTTTGAACAGGCTGCTGCAGATATCTGATCATAATCTTAAAATGACGAATTCGAATTTATCACACAATATGTACAGAATTTCTAAATTTTGCTAACTTTTCTACCATTATTTTTGATATACTTGAAAAACAAACAGGAAAAAGATTTTGCCCCTAAATCTTAAATTGTAGATTTCCAAAAATTTTTGAAAGAATAAGAAATCCGAAATATTTTTCAGCTATATTGTTTATTTCTAGGTCTGCATACAATGGAAATAAAATGAGCTATCACTTAAGAAATTTGCTGCGTAAGTACTTATTTTATTTCAGACAAAGCAAAATTAAATAAACCTACACTAAAAGAATTTTGTTTATAAGCTCAATGAACTCCGTCATTAATTTAATGAAAAAATTCGTTATTTTTCAACCAACCAACCAACCAATTCTAATTAATTAGCTTTATATTAATGATCGTTTTATTAGATAAACGAATTTTCGTCATTAAGCAAATGAAATATTTAAACAAACATCATTAACGAAACAAAACGATTCATTAAACAGTGTAATGCCACTTTTAAGATGTTACTTCGAAACCTTTGTGTTACCAATGTTAAAATATATCTAAATTTCTTTACAAATCAAATGAGAATTGAGAACTCATAAGCGAATATATTGAAGTAATGAAATTTTGCATTGATTTGATGACATTTTTTCATAAATTCAATGATATTTTGTAATGAAATTATAAAAACTAATGGACAGTTTTTAATGAAATTAAATTGAAATTAGAAAACAAAAAAGGAAAATATATGTGTACGGTTTTTTCCACAAAAGAAATCGACACTAGTATGATATTTTTTCAGTCGAATGAATCAGGAATTTCCTAAACAAAACTTCAAGTATTTATCAGCCTTTAAAGAAATATTGTTTTTAAAATTTGTTTGTTGTCCAATTTACATACAAATTTCATCATATTTGCAGCTTTAAATTTTTCAGGCTTCTTGGGCTTTTAAGCAAACTTTTCTTTAATGTGTCTATAATAAAAAAAAGTTAGTAATAATTTAAAATTAAATGGCAACCGTTCAGAATGTTGGCCATTTCGAAAAAGTGGTTCGATAACGTGATATGGTTAGAGAATGAATTCATTATTAATACAAAAATAATTTATGCTAATTACACCATTACAAAGTATCATTAATAAGCTTTAAAACATATAATGCCCGCAAAAGTATACAACAGTGTTTTACTTATGTAACACCTTAAAAGTCTGCAAAACAATGGAGGGAGTGGCGGTAGAACAGAGTATGTATAATTTTTTTTCCAAAATCCCAAATCACAAACCGTGCTCATCTAATTAAAATTATAATGAATAAGTATGTATAGCAGTGAGAGACTGTGGAGAATGGTAAGCAAAGAGGCAGTCGATATAAATAAATAAATCTGTAGCCTTGTTTTAGGCTGACAGCGTTAAAATAAAAACCAAAACTTAGAAACGATTTAGCTCACAAAATGTGGAGAGGTTCCTTAAATTTGCCTAGAAATACGCTTGCCTACTTTTAGGATTTGCCATAATCTTTATTAAATAAAATAAATTAGTTTATATCAAACTGTTTATAATATACATATGTATATGTTTGCTTATATTTCTAACTTAAATCATGCAATTTCTTAATATCCCTTAATTTAGGCTACAATATCTTTATATTTCTAGATTAATTACCTAAATGTATACTCTCCTTTGAACGCAAAAACCAATTCATATAACACGCCATAGAATCTACCGCTCACTACCACTGCGACCACAATGTATGTATTATAGAAGAAAAAAAAAAATGTAATACAACAATCTGATTCACAAATGTACGCACTCACCCGCACAAATGGCAATTTATTTAATTTCTTGCTTTAGACCAAAACTCAAAGGACGTAGTCCTGTAAATTGACTGGGGTTTTTGTGTGCTAAAATTAATGCTACTAATACTAATGTATATACATATAATACATTTTTGGTGGCTGGCATCTAATGTGTCTAATTTTTCCTTGTCAAAAATGTCATTAATCTTATAAATTCAAGGCAGGTAGGGAAGGGGAGAACAACGGGAGCTGTACAAACGTTCGTCTTCTACACAAAATGGGGGGTTGGTAAATACTCCAAATATAAATTAGAATTATAAGGGGGGCATTAAAGGTAAACCATGAATTTTGAAATTTATTTTTTTGCTCTTTCGTTTATGCGTGTTTCAAGATTAAGTGAAACAAGCGACAAGGAAATTGCTTTATGGCAATATAATTATTTTTGCTTTTTTTATACGCAAGAACAAATGTTACTTGTATATGGACTTTAACGAGTCTTGAGCCTTGGTAGCAAAAAGCAACAACAAATTATAACAACTTGAATAATTAAAGAGTTGGTGATGTTATGTTTTAATAACTGGAAAAGTAATATGTAAACAAAATTGATATATGTGAAATTTTATTGTTATAATTCTTTTATTGTCGATATTCTACTTTACAAAGAATTCTATTACGACACAAAAAAAAAACAGAATAACGACGGCTGTTTTTTTCGAAATTGTTTTAATTTAAACTTGTCTTTTTTGCTCTTTAGCTTTTTGTTCACCAAACTGTTATACAACATATTTTTTAATAACCATCCCTAATGAACTTCAAAATAGTATACTTTTCTGTAAACATCACTTAAAAATGCGGCTCATCTCTTCTAAGCTAATGTACTTATAACAGTTATAACAATTATAACTGTTATACTTATTTTTTGATTTACTATTTAAGCAATATGAATACAGTTATAAAAATGTCTCTTCTCATTAGACCACATGTTTAATGATTATTAAGGTCTAACTTTTATACTGTTATTCCAGTGCAATGTATATAACCAGAAGACTTATTTCTCTTACACAGTCCCTTCAACTTTTTTAACTAAATCATAAGACTTTAGCTATTCTAAATATCTTTAATAAATTCTAAATTTTATTAAAGATCTACCCTTGAAACGTTATATACCGTAAATCAAACTGTTATACAAAAAATTAATTACATAGGATTAAAAGATTTTAGTCAAAAATTAAAAATTGAGGGGTTTCTCTTTTGTACAACAATTAAGTGCAAGGTTTCAAAAATTGGCCTGGCAGTTCAAATATTACAAAAAAAATTTCGAACCGTCACAATAAATATAATTTAGGTATTGCTTGATTAATACGTAATTAGCTTAAATAAAACAAAGCTCAAGCCCAAAACTTAACTAAATAAGTTTGAAGTTTAAATGAATATAACAGTTTAAGTGCTGTATGGAATGTCTTTAGTTTTAGATTTTGATATTAGTCGAACATATAGATGTTATGATGCACCTTATGCAGATTATTTTAGAAGGTAACTTGACAGAAAATCTGTTTTTATAATAATAAATAATATTTTTTTATATTTTATATAACAGTTTTTTTTATGATTCTGAAACCTGGCTGCTAACAGTTTTTGCACTGACACTTTTCTGTTGTATCGCTTAAATAAAGCTTAAAATAAAAACTAAAAATTTAATGAAACTGTTATACGGGAGTAGCTTTGCCAACATCATTTTAGAACTAGTAAAACATTTTTTATTTCAGTTTTTTTTTTTTTTAAAGAGTATTTGGACTTACAAATTTTAAAAGAAATGTAGTAGTATGTAGAAGTTCATAATGTAATAAGCTTTCATAAATTTGGAGTACTAAACGCTATTGAATTCTTGGCGTAAATTGATGTTTAATATTCGGCAGTAACAGGAAGATATCAACTGTTAATAAAGATACATATATTTAATATACTAATATTAAAATTATTATACAAAGGATTTAACTGTTGTACAAACTCATTAAAGGTTTACTCCTAAATCACTGAACCATTATACGTAATTGTTAACCGTTATACAAATTTTTTAACTGTTATGCTACCATATCGCAGTTGTTTTTATTAAAAAAAATATATCCAAGTTAATTACATTCCACCAAATTGTTGACTATTAAGTAGTAGAAAACTGTTATACACATATAATTATAATCAAAGTGTTCGAATACAGACGGCAAACGTTTAATTAGGAAAATATTTACGAATATTTAAGCTGGTATACAGAACTGTTATACAGCTGCTCACACAAGTAAACTTCAAACCCTAATGACCACCAGATGATCGCTTCAAAAAAAAAAAAAAAAAATAAATTAAATAAACAAAAATAAAATTAAATAAAAATTAATAAAATAAAATTATTCCAATGATGTGTCGGTGCTCGTAGCACCAAATATCGATTTGTTACAAAACAGTATTAGATATAACTTCTTACTTAATTAGATTCATTTTGAGCCCAACTTATACATAACCATAGATGTTTGTATTATTATATGATATGATAGAAAAATCACAAAGTTTAAAAAATCATTTATTTTCAAAACAAATAATGTTTTATACTGAGCGGGAAAATGCAGGCGTAAGCTGATTGCTGCTGGAATCTTGTACTTTGCTAATAATTCAATATTGAAATTGTGGAATTTATTAAGGAAAATATGAAAATATTGGTAAAACAGTGCTGCCGGAAGAAAGTTTTAGCACAAAACGTAAAATCGCCAATTCATAAACAGTTTCAAGCATCAAAAATCGAATTTTTTAATTTCAGTTCATGAGTTTTTCATAGGTATTCAAAACTTGTAATTGACAACCAGCCTTTGGCCGGGCTGAGCCAAAGGCTATACTATATAAACAACACCGGCTTCCCGTACAAAATCTGTACAATTGGTGACATTATACTAAGGCCGAACCCCATAATTAATTTGTAGTATACAAAGCTCACAATCGTTCTATATAATGGAATATCATAATATTCCGTGAAATTTTTAATTTGGGGTACTCTGAAAATGTTTTGTATTGTATTAAAAACGCTTTTTAAAACCCAAATGTTTATCCTCATTTACCCCAATTTACACTGTTATATGTCTACTAAGAGCACAATTTCTGATCAAAACAAATACTCATTTATACCGAGCAGAAAATTGTATTTTCTCTAATATAATTTAGGATATAGACCGTATAAAAAAAATTATTGGCGACATAACAAAACTCCTAAATAAAAGTATTTCTTCTCAAAACTGCTACAAAAACACAAATGTGTCTAAAAGAAATTATTTTATTTATGTCCTGCAATTAAAGGCAGGTTTCAGCCATTAGATAACATTTAATTACAAAACTAGTTTGTTTGTCATGCCCACACTTTCCGGAAAACAGAAAGCAAAATAAAAACGATGTCTAAACAATTGCCTATCGATAGCCTATAAACATAAAGTCAACATTTTTTATTAGGCAACTCGTTACTAATAAAATAGCAAAAATAAAATAGAAATAAAAGAGAATGAAACAATGAATAACAATGTCATAAATCTTAAAGCTATTTTGAATATTTTTACAAAAGCAGAAAACTATGCAAAGGGCAACAGAAATTTTCATTTCTACAGGCATTTATCATGCAACCGTAAAGAGAACAAGAAAAAAAATTAAATTCAATATTTCAAGCAATATGCTACTGTTGCACTAACAGCTGTTGCCACAGCAGTGAGTCAAGACTTCAGCACCCAAAAAGCCCACTACACCAAACAACAATGACGTATTAACGTTGCTGGTGTGATAAAAAAGGAAAAATCCAAACCCTACATAATCCCAAATTTTATCACATGTTTCGAACCATTTTTTGAGACAAACCTTTATTGAAATATTTTATGTAGATGAATGTTGTAAATAAATCCTAGACACACTTTCACAAGGAAAAAAATCAGAAAACAGAAAGACAGAAAGAGAGAAGGAGAAAGAGAGAATGATAAATTCTATAAGCAAATGTTTTTGATGATGCATGCACACATAAATATATTTTAAATGCCTGACGGTATCACATACAATTCATTTACATACAAGACGCCTACAAACAGGCAACATTACATTTATATTACAAAAACTCATGGCACACATGGTGTCTGAATGTGTGTGTATGCTAACAACATGACTGTAAGCTTTTATCCTGCAAGTATGTGCTCCTTTTCATACAAGATTGTTTACGTGTGTTAGTGTTAAGTTGAGATCGTGTTGGAAAGCATTTTACGTTTTTAATGTCACGAGTCTTTGTATTATACCGGCTTGTCTAAGTGGGTTTGTTATTATTATTGTCGAGCTGTTATTTTTTTTTTCGTTTTTTAGATTGTTAACTGTTTTATATGAAACAATTTCTCAAAGCAAAACATAACGGGACCAACTTATTTTCTGGTGCAAAATTCCAGTTACCACGATTGGTGGTACTTTTTAATTTCTATTTGTAAATATCTGCAAGATGCTGTCATTAGAAATTAGGGCAGGTCCATATAAAATCGGAAAGCCATAAACGGCAAATTTGCCGTTAAATTTTACATTAATTTTTAATCGTACACTATGAAAACAGCCATTAGTCGTATTAATTTATTGCCACCTTGCTGAAATTATAGCAGCTTTATTATTTGGAGAAAACTGAAACTGTTATACAAAATGGCTAACGGTTGTACACCTGAAAAAATTGAGAGCAATCTATGGAACTCAATATTCGTTCCTATTCTACGGTTTTACCGTTTATTTAAAAAATGCATAGTTCTTGTTTTAGCCTATTTCTAACCATTATAAACTGTTATACAAATTCAATAATCAACCAAAACCTTATTATGAAATGCTTAAAATGTATTATAAGTTTAAAACTATGAAAGTTTCACCATTTAATCACACTAGTAAACGAAAACTTGAAAAAGCAGAAGAAAATTTCTAGGTCTAAAATTACAGATTTTTATTTTGCTTTTCTACAGTTTCGAAAAAGTGTTGGTGCTATTTTAATCCTTTTGACTTTCGTGATTTCTATATTTAATATTCCTTTTTTTTCGTTCAATTCTATGTCGAATGGTTTAAAACAGAATTTATGTCTGTTTGTTTATTTGTTTTCTGCTTTCTTCGTTTTTATTTTATTTTTCAAAAAAAAAAAAAAACGAAAAAAAGAAAATTGTAGAAGCTCATGAAAAAGGTCCTTTACACTGTTTAAATATTTTCTGTTGCGAATACAAAGACTTTTTAGCTCGTATACGATAGAATGGTCTATTACCAGTTTTGCAGATGTACATATGTAAAAGTATGTAGTTGTAGACGTTGTTGCTGTTTTCGTTGTCGGTATATTGACGCTTGTTTATGTTTATAACGTCTGCGTAGTTGTTTTTGCTGTTTTTTGTGGTTTTCGTCTACGATTTTCCTTTTAACTTGTATTTGCGTGTGTGTGTGTGTGTGTGTGGTGGTGTGTGCATAAGCCAAATGTGTATTTGTGTGTTTTCAAGTATACGGGGGTATCTGTGCGTGTGTGTGTGTATTTTTTATAATTTTCCATTATTACTCCCCATTTGTAGTCCTTTGAAAATGTTGTTTTTCTTCTACTAGTTTCAAACACACTCACAAACACAGTCTTACACAAATGCCATCATACATTGTTGCCACATTTCATTTACTTTTACGCAATTTCCTTGTTTTGTTTATTGTTAGTTTAAATGTTTTCCTCTTTTTTTTTTTTTTTGGAAAATTTGTTTTTGTGTGATTTTTCCTTTTTCAAGAGAAAATTTTAAAACTTGTAAATAGGTAAAGTTTTGATAAACTTAAGCTTTTCCTTTTAAGAGTGTTCGGCAGTGTTAGTTTTTCTGTGTGTGTATGTGTGATTCAGTTGTTAATGTTTTTTGTCGTTCGTTTTTTTTAGAAGTTTATGTAAATTTTTTTTAGCAGTGTACGTGCATGTGTTTGCGTATTTTGTATTGTTTAGCTGGGCAAAAGTTTTTTATAAAAAGAATTTATTTGCTGAAAGTTTAAATTGTCAATTGAAAGTGATGAAAAGTTTTCTTGATTAATTTTTATTTGTTAAACACAAAGAACGATGATGACACTGGAAATTGTTTTTTTAAGTTTGAAACAGAATTTCTTCGGTAAAGACTATATAAAAAATTGATTATGAAAATATTTTATTTTGGTACAGTTTTCTATGCCTGGTAATTTTTCAGAACTATTGCTGGTCATTTCTCTGAACCGAAAAAAAGACAAGTTGTGTTAAAAAAAATTTTTTTTTAAATTTCCCTAATATGTGCACTATACAATTCCAAGCCTCCTGACGGTATGCTACAGTTTTGATAAGAACTCATTTTAAGCAGAAGGAAGAAATAAAAAGGGTATTAAAAATGTGCTCGTTTTAAGTAAAGAAATTTGTTTGACCTTATGCAAGTAAACATTAAAAGGTATAAAGGTGTTTGTTTTGCTACACTTATTTAATGTCCCTAAACGTGTTAAGACATTAATTGCCTGTAATTAGGGGTGATTCTTTTCAAACAAATAGAGCACACAAATTGCTTTTATTACGAAGGTGTAGTACAATAAAATACGGATGAAAAATAAAAGAAAATTTGATACTTGTATGTATTGGACACAAAATGATAATTTGTTTTGCCATGTTTGACAAATACAGAAGTGTAATTGAAATAAGTATTTACATATGTATCTAAAGCAAAACTCACCAAATCTCGGCCGAATAAAAGGTTGTCAGCTGCAGGTTAGTGTAACTGAAAATAAATTTAAAAAAATTTATTATTAAATTATGAAATGTTTTTGCAGCACCAGCAAGCTGGTCTAAGCACTCAAGAAAAAAAAATTGGTACTTTTCATAGAGAAATTCTAAAAACATCGTTTGTTTTCGCTGTAGAAGCATCACATAGTTTATTATTAAATGTTATTATGAAACACAAAAGTTTTTTTTTATCAGTTCATTCAAGACAACAATACCAAAGAATTTTCTTAGCACATACACAAAATAAATTAAAATACAGCCAAATCAATGAATTAAAATCAAATCCCTTTATGAAAACGAGGCGTAGAGATGACTGAAGGAAAATGTTTGCAATGATCTCATAAAAGTTTTGATAATGTTTTCTCTTTGTTTGTATAATTTCTATAGATATCAAAAGAAAAACAAGTTGAACAATGTAACAAAACACAAAAATGGGAAAAAATGCTTAAAAGGCAATAAGAAATTTGTCTCACGAAAACAACCCACATGTGCCTGTGTATTTTAAAACATAAAAACTGAGAGGTGGCAATAAATCTTTTTAAGAGGAAATTATATAAATTTCTACAATAAATAAGGAACTTTTTTTTTTTGCTAAGCGTGTTGACAACAATAAGAAGACTTAAAAAATGTTTGCAAACATAAAAAGAACTTGTAAGAAACAAAAAGCCTAAGAGTAGGCAGCAGTTTTGTACACTATTATACATAGTAAGATTAAAGGGAATAAATATGATGGTGTCTTCCACTAACTTTGGTCTCGAGACCCCATAAAGTGCTTACATATGTACTAGATCATAATTGATAAAAAAAAATCGTTTGACAGAAAATCCTGGATTTTGAAGGGCAACAAAATGGTAAATTTTTCACTTATTTTCTAGGAAATTTTGTTTTGCTCCAAATCTATTAATACTAATTGTAAGGGTCATTTCCAGGCAAAATAAATTTTATTTTCGATATTGCTTTTTATACAAAGGACATGTAACACTAACCAATTCCTAGAGAAAAATTATTGATATTGAAATTTACAACCCACAAAACTGAAGTCATATTGGTGAAGGGTGTTTAAGATTCCGTGCAGCACTCTTACTAGGTTTCAGTAAAGGCAACTGTGTAGAAAAAGGAGTCAACAATTTTTTTTATGTGAAATAACGGCATGAAGTTTTATTAAGTTTTTGACACCTGTTCATAATTCGCATTAATTACAAAAATATCTAGGACTTGAAAACACACAAAATGACGAGCAAAAAGCTGCAAAAAGTTGAAAACAGTAAGTGACAAATATTACACATTAAGGATTAACTCCGACAGCTAGCAAAAATAAGTTATACAAATGTTGCCTACTGTCAGGAGCAGAAATAAATTGTTTTTTTTTGTTTTTTTTTTTTTTTTGATAAAATCAAGCAATCATGTTTTCATAATTACTGGGTTAACTTCAGTTTAGTATATAATGCTTAGATAATGCTATACTATTAGGTGAAGATATCAAGAGCTAGAGCTGTCTTTCTGCTGATAATAAAATATTCCTCAGGCATTGGCAGCTTTCTAATGCTCAAATATTCAGCTCAAATTCATCTTCGAGTATAATTCAGCTTATGTTAAAGCTAGCTAAATGCTTAAACCATCGACGAAAATTTTGCTTTAGCGAAAGAATTAAGCTTTAGTCATTAAAAAGTGTGAAGCATAAGCTGTATGACACTTTTTGCAACGTTGACAAAATTCTGCCTCTAAAAATAATCAATAACAAATATTTCATTGTAATACTACAGCCAAGTTTAAAGTGCAATTAAATCACAGAAAGGTTTTATTAAACTAGAGTTCCAACTCGAACTGATTTTTAAGGTATAATAATTTAAGTAACCTTTAGCGCTTGCAATGGACAGGAAAGGTTCTTGTCTCAAGCTGCGGTTGTCAGATCTTAATACATTGTAAGGCTTAGCAATGTGCTGGTAATCTACTGGACATAAAAATTGTCAGCCTTAAGCAAGACAAAAAAGTTCCACTTCAACAAAACAAAAAAAAAAAAACATTTTCGAGGCTTCCGGTTTAAATTTGATTGGTATATTTGGTATGGCAATATCCCTCAGGAGGCATAGTATGGAGTCAGTGTGATTAAAAGCAAATATTGGGATGAACAAATTATTGAGGTTGGTCACACATTTCCCTCCTCAATGGGCAATTTGGTGCAAAGTAGTGTGTTAAGGGGAAAAATTTTATATTCGAGGCTCTTTAATATGGGCTCGCAGTGCTAATCAAACTCAAGCTGCCCACCCAGACTGCCATACAAAAATACAAAAACATTTAAGCCAGACGCTTCGAAAACGATTTTTTTTTACATTTTTTTTTGGGACTATCGAAAAATGGTTGACACAATATTACAATATTATTGTTTTAATTCTTGAATACGAAATCAACTTGAATTAAAGTGGAAGTCCTAAGAAACAAAATCGCCACCGAAAAATAACCTTTTTCGATTTCTAGCTGGTTTGTTTCTTTGCTTATGCGCACATTTTGCGATTTGATTACGATAAATTTATTAAGGTTCACATGTTAATGTAGCCCTAGCATAAGTAAGTAGTTTGTATGATATTGCATACTTTTAGGCATCTCAAAACCTTTTACGTTTCTTTAAAATTGATAAATTGCGCAAGAAATAAATATGTAGTCTCATAAATAACCTCCATGTTTAACATGTGGTTTCGTCTACGATACTAAAAAGTGATTTCGTTATGAAAACTCGTTTAGTTTTACTTTTTTTTTAAATTCATAAACTAATTTACAAATTTATTTCCCTTTATCAACGGATTTTAACTTTGCATCTTGTCTGATAGTGTGAGTGTTTCTTTAATATTACCCGGTATATGTATATGCACAATATGTGATTATTTTTGTAGCAAAGCAGGAAAGTTCAAACAAGGTTAATATCATTTTTTATGGGTAGGTAATTGGTGCCTGGTTGAAGTAAAATTATTTTTACTTTGGCTTTTATGGCCAAAATGATAATTTTTTTTACTGTCATTCCGAAATCAAAAATTTAATATAGTCTTAAATGCAAAGCCAGTATTATAAATTCTTGTAATGTTTTGCTTAGGCTTTTGGAAAATAGTGCATTAATTGAGCAAACTTTATTTTCAACAAATTATTTATATTTTTGTTCATAAATTTCCAGCCTCAACTTATTTAAACTTAAAAAATCGTACATAACTTTAACATGGCAAACTTGTTATCTAGCGTCATCAAGTTCAATTCATAAAATAACCTGCATTCTGCTGTTTTCTTCTTCTTGTTTAAATTACAGCATTTGTAATCTCAAAACAAAAACAAAAAAACTTGCAAATAACATTTCTGTCGTCCCATTCAATAGTTGGCTGTCAATGAACAGTAAAATAAATACAAACTTGTTGGCAATGTGTTGCAAAAAAAAAATCCTGTTTTCTTCTTGCTGCTGCTTTACATTACAAATGTTGCAACTACCTACTAATGACAACTATTCAACATAAAAGATATGAGGCAAAAATATCAAACTTCAAATGGAATTGCAACGAGCAACAGCCAGAAAAACATCAAGCAAGTTTCTTGAAAGTTTAAAAGAATATTTAACCATCTATATTTTGAGGTAAAGTTTTAAAAGCAGAAGTTTACTACATGACAACGTTTTTTACACAAACACATAAGACAAGCATGTACAGCGTACAGAAAACATTATAAGGAATAACGTATAAACATGATGTTTATCAGCAAATGATAGAAGTAACACAAAGATTTGATAAACAGAAAAGAAAGAAGTCAATTCAGACTTAAAAAACTTGATGGAATGTTGAGTCAAATATATAAAAAAAAACTATTGCCTATTTCAGGGCTTAAAGGCCTAATATGGCTGTTTTAAGTGTTTTGCAAAAAAAAAAAAAACGTTTGGCTGCTTTTTAGAATTTTGTGTATGAGTCTTAAAAAAATTTCTTAGCAGTCTTAGAAATTAAATTGTGTTCTTCTTTGCCTGTTTTTTTTGTTGTGTGTGATCCTGTGTTATAAATTCTTTAAATTTTTTTAAAATCCTACTTACTTGCTTTAATGAATTTTTTATTACATATATAGATACTGACAAAGAGTTATGAGCTCGTGGAAAAAATTAAATAAATAAATGCCATCTGAAGATTTGAAATCATCAAAAAAGAGACAAAGCTAGAAAAGTATTCGATTAAGGCTGGAGCAAAATTTAAGGCTCGCAATTATTTGATCATTAAATAAAGCTTAAGAAGCAGTTATAGTCCTGTTTTTTGTAGTTTTATCTAATAAACTAAAATTATATTTTTGTAAGTCTATGCTATAAATAGTTTTAACAAATTGAAGCATATCTTGAGGCTTAAGAACTCAGAAAATAAAAGATATATATTCTAACAGTAAAATATGTTTGAAACTAATATTTTGGGTATGATTCATAATGAATACTTGAAATTTATTAAGTTCTTATTTGACAAACTTGTGTGGAAAATATGAGCTTTCTATACCCAAAATAATTTCTTTGAATCATGGAATATAAAGTTCATTAAGTTTCTTTTTAACATACATATGTATATTGTATAAAATTTCTCAGATAAAAGCATACTGGCTTACTTAAAAAAAAAATGTGTCAGGTTTATTAAGCATTTATATTCCAAACTATTCTAGAACTTTGTACAATAAAAGCTTAATAAGCCTAGAATAATTTTTATAAATAAGACCGTAAATATAAGTGACAAAAAACTGCTTTATTGATAAAATTTATTTCAGGTTTTAAGGCGCATATTTAACAAATGGAAAATTGTCAAATAAGAGCTTTGCAGACTTCAAGTATTTATTATGAACAAGGCCCAAGATATAGTTTTCTTAAATAGGACCGCTGGAATATATACCTTCAGTTTTTTGAATTTGTAAGCCTCAAAGTAGGCTCTAATTTCTAAAACTATATTTAGTATATTCTAGGCAAATCTGTCAAATCGCTCTTAGGCCTACAAAAATATGTTTTTAGCTTATTAACTAAAACTATGACAAAACCGAATTATAACGTTTTTTTAAGCTCTATTTATAATTGAGAGCCTTAAAGTGTGCTCTAGCCGTAATCAAACAATTCTCTGGCTTCTTCGCTTTTCTTGATGATTTAAAATCTACAAATGACATTTATTTATATCATTTTTTCACTTGTTCATAACTCTTTGTCAGAAACTATATACATATGTATGTAATGAAAAATTCATTAAAAATATTTCAACAAGATTTATATGATTCACAAGCAAAAACACACAAAAAAAGAAATTCTATACATACACAGTTTAATGCACACACACACTCGACTCAAACACCCACACCCACAATGTAATTGTAACTGCTTAAAACAGCAGGATAAAACTAAGATAAACTCCCAAGGCTCAGGAAAAAAAGAAGGCAAAGAAGAAAAAAGAATTGCGATGAAAGTTTATGAAAAATTCAACTAAATTGTAATTACACACACATACGAATGACGACAAAATCTACACACTCACATTATGGCACGGTATCTGTCTCTGTGCACGCATACATACACACACTTGTAAGTTTATATAAATAGTTAAACTACATGCTAACAGTTAAGAATTAAAGAATAAAATAATGCTGATAACTACTACCGAGCTACCATTAACTTTAATATTTCCCTTAACATCTGTGTTACTTCCCAGGACAGAGCATTAGAGCAAACACAGTACTGCATGCACAAACACATTCACATACACACACACACACACACACACACAAACGCACAGACAAATGCTTAAACATTTTCGACACAATGAAATTTAATAATAAACAGCAGGATTTGAACACAGGCAGGAGCATTTTAAAAACTAAAAAGTTTAAAATTTAAAAAAAAAAATTTTAATTTGGAGCACAATTTTCTAAAAAAAAAAAAAAAAAATCGAATAACGATATATTTATTTTTTGTAGAAAACTTCTACATAACGATAAACTTTTGAAAGAACATTTAAAACAAAAAACAAATTGGAATTTTTAAATCAAATTAATCCCAAAAACGTCAAATTTTGTGTAGAATATTTGTAACAGCGATAAATTTTCAATCAAATCTTATTCAAATAGTTGGTTATTCTTTCATATAATCAAATCTTGTTAATAATTTAAGAAACTTTTTATCAAGAATTTTATGTAATGACAAATTTTATACGAAAAGTTTTAATCACAATTTTCTTTAAGACCACTTTGACATTAAATTATAATGCAAAATGTTAAAAAAGAGTTATTACTGAACAAATTTTATTGAGAAGCAAATTTTTTTTGTCGAAAACTACTGCTACAGATTAATTGAAATACATGCAGGATGTTATCAAAAAATTATCAAAAAAAAATTGTGATAATTTTCACTCTCTTTTCCTGAACTAGCTTAACTTATTCTTCTTCTTCTTAGAGACCTTTTCCTTCATCTGTCACTTTTTTGTCAGTATCCCTTTTCATCAGACTATCACAAAGGTCCCGTCATCAAGTGATGAACCCAAGTACACTGGACATTTTTCTATTTTACTGCCCAGCCGCCTGTCTATTGAACCGAACTGCTGCGGTCGTTTGGCCGATATTTTGTTGCACACATCAGTAAACCATAGCAGTATTATCACAATAAAAATATGACAAAATTTCCCTAATAATGGGTTGTGCAACGCTACGAAAATTTTTCTCAAATGATGTTCACAAAATACGATTTTGGATTTTGAATGAAACAGCTCTTCATTTCACGATGTTAAGTTCTGCGCTAAGCTTTTTTTTCTTCTAGCATTCTATAATCAATATTTTTGTATTTTTCTTAATAAATTCCGCAACTTCTATTTGAATTGTTAACAAGTTAAAAGCTTTCAGCTGACTACAACCCCAGAAACTTATCTTCTTTCAAAGCCTGGCTTCTTATTCTACAGTTTACCCAGAAAATTTTCTATGGAAAATTAATAATAGCGATAAATATCTCGGCAAAATTTTAGATAAGTATAAAAACTCATAAACGAATAAATGTTTTCTATAGATTTTTTTTTTCGTCGAATTTTATAATGTTGACCTTTAATAGTAGGCGAGAAGAGTTACTCACGTTAACAATTGACGACACTACTAATATAATAAAATAAATATAAAAAAGATAACTCCCTGAGGATGACCAACAAAGTTGGCCGAAATATTGGAGAAAATAAAATAATTGCTATATCAATTTAAATTATTTACTAAAGGACCTCAAGCCGAACTCACTTTATAAATAGATTTTTTTTTATAATTATTAATTTGCCATGAAAATTTTGAATAACAATAAACAGTTTAACGAAAACGAAAAGCTTTTCACTGACAAATTCAATATAATTTTATATATTTAATGTAAACAAATAACTTATTTTAAGTCTAAAAATATACCTTAAAGTTTTATGTCTTTTTCAGCCGTCTATATGCCGCCGACATTTCTTTGATGCTAATCAACTCATCAGTAGACCCAAAAAAGTTGGCTTATTCCAAAATTCTCATGAACAAAATGAGAATTTTGGAATAAGTAGTTGGGTTTCAAACATTCTTTTTAGATTTTTCGAGTCTACTGATGAGTTGATTATCATCAACGAAATGTCGGCGGCCTATAGACGACTGAAAAGGACAGAAAGCATTAAGGTATATTTTTACACCAAAAATACTACATTTTAATTGGCTTTTATAGCGAATAAACAATAAAAATTATTTTTAAAAAAATAACGTCAAATTTTTCTTAGAAAATCGCTTAGAAACGACAGATATTTTGATATATTAAACACTTTTAATAACGATAAATTTCACATCACACAAACTTAATATTGACAATTTTTCCCTGAAAAATTGTATACACAAAAATAATCGACAAAAAAATTTTGTTAAACAAATTTTTTCATTTCAGATATCTACATTTTTTTAACATTCCGCCAATCAGGGCGACAGACAGAACAGTCCTTTCACCATTTCTTATTTTAATTTTCTCATTTTTTCTTAAATGTAGCATTTAAATATAATTCTTGCGGTAAAATTAACTTTATGAACTGTTGAACATTCTGTTACTTTTAACACACTTTACTTATGCCTCCACATGTTGTATGCATTGTAAAGATATATATGAAAAGTGTCTTTAATTTAAATACTTTACTACCAAATCCAGTAAGACGTCAAAAAAGGACGTGCAGGGTAAAGTGGAAAACAATAAGGAAATGCAGTCTACTCTCACTAGTTTCTGGCAACAACTACAACTACTACGACTACAGGAAAAGTATGAAAGACAATTTCTGCAAGGAGCAAACTAAAGACAGCATAAAATTTCTTTAATATATCCTTTAAACAAATAAAGAAGATGAAAAAAAAAAACTCCTATTAAACGTTTGTGCACGTGTATGAGTGCACTAGAGTCGTCTGAGGAGAAAACAATAGGCAAGAAGCCAGTACTAACTTCGTCAATTTTGTAGTAAAGGTAACACCATAGTGCAGAAGAACATTTGCATAATTTAAAGAAGAAGAAGAAGAAGAAGAAGAAGAAGAAGAAGAGGGAGAAGAAGCAGACAACTTCTTGTTGCTGGGGTTCTGTTTTTATTTCCTAAGAAAATAATTTTCTAAAAAGTTTCAATTCCCTGGGAGAAAAAGAAGACAGCACAGTTGGTTATTAGACCGAAGGATTGACGGGCAGTCAGCAAAAGAGTAAAAGCAATCATTTATGTCAGTGTGAAAAATTGTTTAAATTAAAACAAAAGGAAATAAGAATTTTTCAAACCCCATTTTCAAGAAAAAATGGGAAATAAAAAGTTTATTATATAGAGGCATTTGAGGACAAAAAAAGTTTTTTTTTTTATTTTATTGTTAAAAAATATATTCAACCGAATTCGGTTACCAAGACACATTTTTCAAGAAATATTACGCAGCGCAAAAATTTCTTTAATAAAATTTTGCCATCGATTATTTTTCTACGAACGGCTGTCTGTTAACAATAATAATTTTTTATTATATTCTATAGGAAATTTTCGCTAACTATAAGTAAGTTCACCATAATAACCCCCAATTTTTGACTTGGATTTTAAATGGCATTTCAATTTAAATTTGATTTAAATACAAAATTGAGTCAAACAGTTGCTATTTAAATCAAACTTAAACGGCCTGCCGCCGTGCCCATTTAAAATCGATTTAAGTTTTTCGTACTGCCATATGATTTTGACAGTTTGGTTTTGTTCTGCAAATTAAGAAAATTGCACATGTTTTTTTTTTGTTGTTTCATAATTTGATTTTTTATTATTTCCAGAAGGTAATCAACTTCTGTGGCAGTGAAATTGGGAGTCCTTTTATCACTTTTGCTACTCATTTTAATAATTTTTACAAAACAATTTATTATTTTCTAAACCTTTCACAATTTCACTTGCTTCCAAATTTGTTTAAACAGCTGTTTTTTATTGAGTAATCGATAATTTTTTGATACTTACATTGTGCTGCCGTACTTTTATTGCAATTAATTACCAAAAATAATTTTAGACTGTAAAACAGAAAGCTATTTTAAATCCAACTTAAATTTTAAGGAAAATTACTAATTTTGTATTTGTCGATAACTGATTTTTTATCGTTAAGTTTTTCGTCCCAAATTGTTAAAATTCATCAATTTTGGATGTTGATATTTTGCCAGAAAATTTTTTATAGGCATATTTTGTTATCGACAAATATTTTATAGTCTGCGGACAAATTGGGGCATTTGTGATCGAACGAATTCGTGAGTCTTTGCCACTTATTTAGTTTTTGCTTTACATTGTTTTCACTATCGAGTATGTTCGATGACGAATTTGGGAATGCGCTGCCAGGTTTTGTAAGCGATAGTTATCAGCGTTAAATTTTGAATGGGACATTTTTGCTATTGATAAATTTTTTATGTTGTTTTTTGATCAACAAATTTATGGGGGTAATTTTTAGTTACCGATGAGTCTGTAATAGAAATTCCTTGTGCACCGTAAATTTTTGGGCAAAAAATGTTTGTTATAGATACGATTTCGATAGAAAATAGTTTTACTTAAAAACTAACTACAGCATTTTGTTATCGATGTTAGATGTTGTGCACAAATATAATTATAGATACATTTTTTCTTTAAACATTTTGTTATCGCTTAGTTCTATAATACTTGTTGCTATCGATTCATTATTAATAGAATTTTTTTTTATCGATTAACAGGTTGTGAAAACTTTTTGTTATTGAAAAATTTCTGTTATCGATAACTTTTCTGTAAAAAAATGTTGGCAAAAATAAAAAACAAATAAAATTTTTCAGCGTTATACACAAATTTTATAATTTTCAAGTCTTATCCGCCCAGTGTGCTGTTACTCTTGAAATGGCAGCATCAAGAATTTATATTAAAAAATACACCAACTGACTAGATTATCCTTCGTTGTGTATGTATGAGAGAAATGTTATTTTATTTCGTTTTTATTTCCTTCTGAAAGAAGTAGGCTAGACAAAATCATCTAAGAGTTAAATAGCGCTGAACAAAAAAAAAAAAAAAAAAAAAATAAACGTGGAAAAGGAATGAGAGGCACTGAAATGAATTCGCATTCTTTTGTTTCAAGATGAGAGAGACTGTCGACAATAATTCATGCAGTCCTCTACTATGTTTATTCCTTTAATTTTTATACGCTTTTTTAGTTTGCATTTTAATTTAATGTTGCAGGTAGGTTTAAGTAAGCTGTGAAAAGTAGTGTAGAAGAAAAAATTGGAATGTTTCCTTAACCTCATGTGAAATTCCATTTTATAGTAAGTAAAAAACTGGATTTGAATTTTTTGCAAATGATTTTTTTTTTTAAGATAATACGAATAACAGAAAATGGATTATTTAGTGTTTTAGTTTTACTAAAAATTTTATGTTTTGGTGCACTACACTAGGGTAAGTGTTATTTTCAAAAATGCGAAATTACACAGTCGCTCCGCTCTCCCTTAGAAATATTTTACGTAAAAACTACATTGTTGTGTGAATATCAAGACAGATAGCAACAGAGAAAGGCGTGCGGCCTAAGGGCACTAGTTGAGTCAAAAAGCTCAAAATTTCGCTTACATATAAGTAGAGCCCTAATACTGCATATACATATATTTATGTATATGCCCTCTTCAACATTACAGCTGTGTTTTATTTCTATTTTATTAATTTAACGATTGTGTGTGTATGTGTGAGTGACTTTATAAAATATTGCTCTGCGCGATGTTTGACGGCAAAAGAAGCAGTCACAATGAGAAAAGAGCCAGTATTAATAATCGGGGTGGCTGCAAATGATAGTAACCATCTTTTTTCAGCTGTTGGCATCCCAGCTCATCCTTGACGCCATCATCCGCATTATCATTAACAACATTTTGCGTTTTTCTTCTCATTGTCAGCTTTTTCACATCAAAGAGTGCAAATTTGCTTATAGCGGTGTGATTTTTTCATTTTTGCATAATTTCCTTTATTTTTCCACTTTCAAAGAAATGTGTTGAAGAAAAAAAAAAATCCTGCAGTTTCAAGTATGATCATCAACGTCATTACTTGTATGCTTATAAAATATTTATGATGCATTTAATGCAATTTGTTTCTTTCTAGTATTTTTATTCATACAACCCACTTACTTTTCTTCAGCCTCATTAAAATGGAACAAAACAAAAGGAAAATATATTGAAAATTACGTTATTTATCAAGGCAGAAACAAGAAGCGGGAATTTTATTCAAAAAATGGCATTGAAGAAAAAGAAAAAAAAAATGGCGAATAGAATGGTATCAATGCCTGTAAAATGCAAAAGTGTGCTGCCAGATGCTTGTAGATTTTGTACGCGAAGCTGGAGTTGGTTATACCATAAACTAGCAAATATCTTAAACTTAGTCAAGCACAAGTTTTGCCTACTTATGAAAAAATTTCTGAGCTGAAATTAAAATAATAATATGACTGTTTATGAATCTGCGATTTGACGTTCTGTTCAAACATTTTCCTCTGGCAGCTCTATTTTATCAATATTTTCCTTAGTAAATTCCGCAACTTTAACATCGAAATATTAACAAACCAGAGAAGCCTTCGGCAGACTTTGAGTTTAGTTTTTTGAGGTCCACGCCCTCCTCTACAAACCTACAAAACTCATTTTTCTCAAAATCTGCTTTCCTATTCCAAACTATCCCCGAAATTTAGCAGGAACAATTTATTAGTTTTAGTGCAAATATTTTAAAGAAAACGTTTTTTGTAGAGAAAATTTATCGATTACAATAATTTTCTGCACAATATCATTAGTGAAAAAATTTTGTAAGGAAAACTTAATGCGATCAAATTTGCTGTAGAGTTCGAGAGTTATTGATCACAAAAGTTATGCTGGGAAAAGTTCTTTAATAGCAAACATTTTCTATAGAAGATAATTTAATACTGAACAAATTTTAATTCCTTAATAACAAATATTTGCTGTGTTAAAGGTTTGTTGGAACACTACTGATTCTCATGTTGTTCATGGGAATTATGGAATAAGTAGTTAAGTTTCAAACAAACCTTTAATAATTTTGCAAGTTTACTGATGATTTCATTAGCACCAACGAAATGTCGTCGGCATATAGACAGCTGAAAAAAAAACATTTTGAAAAAGGTCTATATTTTGTGACCTGAATTAATCATAAATAAATAGTTGCTTAGGAAAAACTTTTGATAACAGAAATTTTTTCGTACGATATATATCAAGTTTTTGAGAATATTTATTGATTTTCCTTATAATAAAAAAAAGACACCACCCTAATTATTTATTTGCTTTAGGAGCCAATTGAAATGCATTAATTCAGACTTTTAATATGTTTTCTGTATTTTTCAGCTGTCTATATGCCAACGACATTTCGTCAACTCATCAGTAGATTTCTTTTAAGAATTTGATATGCGAATATTTTCTAGAGAAAATTTATCGACAACAAAAATTTCGGAAAAACATTTAAGAGTAAAGTATCTAATCTTAGAGTCATCAAGCGCCAAAGTTTTGGCCATTCGATAGTAAAAAGTGTTCAGAGAAGAATAAGTGATAAAACCAAATTAACGATAGCAAGAATTTTGTAGCGAAAAATTAACGTTAGCAAAATTATGGCTCAAAATAATTACCCATAACCAAATTATTCTAAAAAAAAAAAAAAATAGTTACCGATGACAAAAAGTTTCCGAAAAATTTTTTCCCGTATTCTGGGAAAAACACATACATATGTATATCGGAAATCTTTTAGCAGAAAAATAACGTAAAACTATTAAATTTCACAACAGCATATGTTATTGTTTTATTTGCTTAACGAGTACGAGGGAGTTTGTGTTTGCTTTTGAAAAGTTTTTATAAGACCAAATAATTGTTGGCTGTGAATTTTGTTGTTGTTCCTTGATCAAAGAAAACCTTAAAATATGCTCTTGTGAAATTTTATGTTTTTACTTTTTTTTACCGACGTTTGTTTTTGTTCTTGTTTGGCGATATGTCCATATGTAAGTTTATGCATTTTTAGATGTTTGTACCCATAAGTTTCGCCAAAACAAGAAAACAGTGGTCCCGTTATTTGCCGGCTAATATTTGATAGTCTGACCGTACTGTGAGAAAAAATTTTCGCCAGGCCCACGATGTCGAGCGACATTGATCGCTCGCGTATTTACATGCAGCACAATAACAAATTTAAAAGTTTTGCGTTTTTTTTTTCAATGATTTTGCTCAAGCGAACAATGTCGAGTGACATCGTGGGTCTGTTTCGAAAAGTTCTCATTTTTAGAGAACATATTTGATAACAACAAATTTTTGCTAAATAGTTGTTAGGTTAGGTGTTGCGACATACGCTTAAGTCGGTGTGGGCCTGCTGAGCATACCATTTAATTACGTAGTTCTTGATAAAAAATTTTGTTATAAAAACTTTTTTTAAAACATTAACTTTGCGTACAAAACATTATCGGCGTCTGGGAAAAGTTCATCATTAACAAAAATGTGTCCTAGTTAAATATCCAATAACAGAAAATGTTGAAAACAAATTGGAAAAATGTTTTTTAGACAATTTTTCGATAATAAAATTTTGTGCTAGCAATTTATCGATATAGAATGTTAAAATACTAGCAAATTTTTCTGCACAAGTTTTCTGTTATCGTTAAGATTGAATTCGTTGTTTGCCTTGTACTTCAACATTTAATTGAATAATTTTTTAATCTCCATAGTAAATAGCATTTTAATACTTTTATATCAGAAATTTCCATTACAAAAAGAAATACGGAAATGGAATTAATTTATTTTGCTCACTTCTCTCTCTCTCTCTCTCTGTCTGGTTTAATTATGCAAATACGATTACATACATTTTAATATGTTTCAAGGTGTTAAATTAATGATGACTACAATATTGCAGACAAGATTTTTAGCAATTATCTACATAAGTAAATAACAAACAAAGGAGAACATTTTTAAAACAAAACAAAGATAGTCTTTTTGTTGCTCTGCAAATTCATTAATTAAGGCAAAGTTTATGTCGACTAGAATACAGCACAAGTGAGTATTATTATTTGTTTGAGGAAGAATTTCAATTTTATGGAAAAATTGTGCTTTTCAAGCTGTGAAACAATAAAGTGTTTTAAACTTTCAGGAGACAGTATACAAAAATACTTACACCAGAACGGCAGACTACTACTGAATGACAGCACTTTACTCATACTCTGTCGCACACATGCATACGCTCTCCTGCACAGGCAATTTTGTTAATGAACAAATATAAACATAGTGCATACTTTTAGGGGCACAGAAAGTATGTAGTTCTATGAGTAAGAGCAATACTAATATGCATGTGTTATTTAATATAGATAGTAGTTTTTGGTGCTGTTGCTGTTGTCGTTGTTGTTGTTGCTGGCTGTTGAAAATTCTCTTGTTTGTTGTTTTGTGTGTGTGTGAGTGTGTGTTTGGAAAAGGATTCATCCATATGTGGCAAGTGGCATGTGTGGCAAATTGGGTGGTAATAGAAAATGTTAGTCGGGAACTGTAACAACTACGATAACAGTTGTAGTAGACAACAAACTAATAATAAACAAGCACAACTATAACAATAATAACAACAAAGCAGATAAGTATTGTTTGAATACAACAACATAAGAATATTATTAACACACATGTACACACACTCACACACATATGTATGTCTGTGCAAACTTGCACACATGTTTGCTGGTGTGCCTTTGCATTCATTTGTGTCTGCCAGTGAGTATGTGTGTGCTTTAAGCAATGTCTGTCTGCTGTTAATTGTTATGGCAACTTTGTATACACACCAGATAGCTGTGTACAAGCAAGCATACTTTTAGGAGTACAAACACAATAATGACAAAATGAGGATACCATATCGAGATTTTTTTTTTGTACAGCTATTGTATAAAAATATATAAAAATTAATGTTTGTGGTAACAAAGCCAGAATTTTAAGCGACAAATCAATTGAATTTCTAAAGCATTTGAAATTTAAAAGAAATTATGTAACATTTACTTTACGAACATTTTAACTGAAATATTATTTAAAAATTTGTTTAGTAATGGATATTGAAGGCAAATAAAATTTGTGATTTTAAGTACAAAACAAACTTTCTCTCAAGCTAAACAAATATTTGCTGAAATAAGTGTGACCACCACTTTCTTGTTGGTTTTTATTCTAAGCTTTTGCAAGCACCCAAACAATTAAAAATGCACATGCATATAAACATCAAAAACACAACTCGAAACAAGAAAGCAAGTTTTAACATTCCATTCGCTTAACGTGTAAACAGAACATTTTAAACGTATCTGGATCATATTAGCATCGAGCTTCATTAATTCCTTAAGGCTCTTCTTGTTTTTATAGAAAAGTGTTATATATTTCAATGTAGCGTTTTTCACTGAAATACTTCTTCAGAAAATAATATTATTCTAGCGAACGAAACAAAGTATTGAGATCGTTCGCTTGCACAAACATAATGGCGATAAATTGAACAAACCATTTTTATAGATGGATATAATATACTGCAATCACATTATTTTAAAGCGAATTGGAATTATTTCCTGACGCTAAATTAAACAATTGCTTGCTCTTAATTAATATTCTTGTTGATGGCAAAAAACAAAAATCTTTTGAGGGCGCACAATTTTACACAAGACCTAGCATATACATATATATATTTATATCAAAATGCTCGTTGAGCGAACATAACCTTAAAATATGCTCCTATAAGGTTTAATGTTTTTATATTTTGTTCTGTTTTTACTTGCCTTTGTTGTGAGGTGTTGTATTATATAAACATTTTTAAATGTTTATATGCAGGTATTTGGCCAAAATAAGGGACAACAAAAAAGTAGGGGTGACGTTTTTTTACAAAAATGAGGCTGTGACCTTCGCAAACTGCACACACACATTTTTCAAAAATTTGGAAATGCTTTTGGTAATGAAAAACAACTACAAATTGTGTATAGATTCATGCACAGCGGTATGTTCATTTCAATGAACTAATTTTTACTATCTGAGCTTTTTCTTCTTTAACTATTTTTATATTACGTTAATCACGCCTCTATATTATTTTTGCGCTGGATATTATTTGAACTACTTAGAGAAAACTAGCTGTTTCGAAGCCGCCAGGCTTTCAATCCGCACCCATCTTTGTTTCTAAAGCGACATTGAAGCCGCTTGAATTTTGGTATATTTCCTAAGTTGACGCTGACATTATATTAAATTATGAATGAAGGAAATTTGTGGTGCGTCCCAGCCAAATACAGCACTCTTGCTTGTACCTTTTGCTTCGTTTATAACAGTTTCATTTAATGTGCTTTAAACTCAATCTGCTCTTTACTCGAAATATCTACTTGGCTGACACTGTGTCTAACTGCTTTATTCAAATGCATTCAAACATGTTTATTTGTTCGTTCATTCGTCCTTACGGCATTTGCAAAATATTACAACTTTTTGGAATTTTATGTTTTTCGATAGTAATGTTCAATAATGTGTCACATTTACACTTGCGAGTAGTGGTATATATTTACAACAACCTTCATGCTTGTGCAGCTGTGGTAGTTAAGAGAAAAGGTTGATGGAAATAGTTCCTCTTTTTCTGGTTTTGGATTTTTTTACTTCATGCCTTTTGGCTAAATGCCATTTGCATACATTCAATGTGAAAGCGTTCGTTTCGTTTTGAAATGGAGAGGGAGAGAGTGATATTATTGAGATTTTTCATTTCGCTTATTTTTAGACATATTGCAGTCTCCTGTTTTATGTCTGGTAACATGATGGTAATTTTGGCTGTTTGTTAATGTTACTTTATTGTGGAGCAAATTGTGTGTGAAGCAGAGTATATTTTGAGGGAAGTACGAAATGGAAAAATTGGAGAAAAATATGTGCGTATTTTCAATTGTCTGAGCCAAGTAATTGCATAAGTCAGGTTTGTATTTGAAAATCACCTTTACTTGCAACAAGACCCTGACTTTAGCCAGATATTTTGTGATTTGTGTGAGACTTGAAAAAAGTTATTTAGCCCAAAAATTCCTTGGATTTTGTTAAGTAAATAAAAAAAATATTCACCAACAGAAAAACATAGTGACGAAATTGAAAGTTGAAAGTGACTGTCAGTAATGAAGAGTTCAGGAAGTGGAATAGCCGAGTGCTGCTGCTTTAAAACATTATATAACTAGATACGTGCTGGGTTCGAAGCAATTTGGGTGCTAATGAGTATTGTGGGGGACGCGAAACAGCCATGACAAGTACCCCAGACAATAAGCCTTGACTCTACTTTTCCATATATTCTTTAAAAATATTGACAATTAGAATTTTTCACAAAAAAAAAACATTTTTTTTCTCAACCCAGGGGAAGTAAAATCGAACTAAATTCCTATAAAGTAATGAATAATTTTGAGATTTCTCTTTTACAGTAGAATTTTAACTTTATAGTCAAACTGTAGTTAATAATTTTATCGAGCTTGAGTTCGTTTTGTACGTCCTCAAAATTGAGAAAGATTTTTTTTGTGATCAAATTGTAGTGAACAACATTTTTAAAGAAGATAAGAGCAGTAAAGTTAAAGATTCACTTGCTGGGGTACATACGAATTTGCTACGAAAATATAGACAGTCAGTAATGAAGAGCTCAGGAGGTAGCATGGTAAGCAATTAGTTGTGACCCGCGTTAGAAGCACTTTGGGTGCTGGTGAGTATCGTTTTGGACGTGAAACAAGCAGTAATCCTCAACTCTAGTTTTCTTTGTATTCTTTAAAAATATTAATCACTAGAATTTTTCATTTTAAAAAATATCTTTCTCCGCCCAGAGGAAGCCAAATCGAAGTAAAGCCCCATAAAGTAATTAACAACTTTAAGACTTCTCTTTTAGAGGAGAATTTTGTGTTAATAAAATTATGTTCGTTTTAATTTTAGAAATCATGTGATTTAAAAGCACGTGATTTACAAATCAGGTCTGTTTATGTTGCTCTTTTTTTTTTTTGTTTTCCTTATGCTATGGCATTTAAAATTTTATGTAGTATTTAGTTGATTTCTGAAACCACATGATTTACAAGCATGTGGTTTGTAGCTTTTTCTAATCTTCAAATATTATGACAATTCAAATAATACATATTTAAACCTCTTTTCATAATATACGCTTTAAAGTTAATGTGGAGTTTATCGGCAAATTGGGTTGTCGTTAAAGTAAAAGTTAAGCCTCAACCATACCTTGTGAAAACATACATATGTATATAAATGTAATTTTTTTTATTTGGTTTAATTTTTAAATTTTATTTTTATTTTTGCTTGTCTTTGAAGTTTTGCCGTAGTAAGAAATTATTTATCGTCATTCGCCAAAAACTATTTCAAAATTTTAGTGGAGCCAAAATTTGCGTTTAGCTCATCTCAAATTCACTTCTGCCTCATTGACATCCTTTTTTAAGGGTTTATTTTTTTCATGTATTTTAAATATTTTTATAATCTAGATATTTCATATTTTCGTGATTTCTTTTTTTTTCTCTCTCTCTTTTTATTTTGTCTGAATATGTGCTGCTTTGGCAGGTTGTGTGTCTATCTAAATGTCTGTCTATTTGTCTGCTGTATTTGTTTTTTTTCTATTTTTCGTTCTACTCTCTAGTAAGCAGCACAGTTGCTGGTGTCATTTTTTGCACTCAATTGTGAACTTCATAATAAATTTTTGTTTGTCTTTCTCTTAGAGCCACGAAAAAAAAAACAACAAAAAAATCAAATTCCAATTTCAGTCTGTACTGTTGCAATCCTGGGTATTTAGTTGTTCATTAAGTTGCCATGGTGTTTTCACTGAATGGCATGGCTGGTGTCTCTCAGTCTCATTCTCATTCAGGTTCTGACTGCATACAACGTCTGCGGTTGTATGGCATATAAAACATTATCATAATTGTTGTAAATGAGTTACATTCATTTAGTGTTGGCTGCAATTTAAGAATTGAAAGTTATGGTTATTTTCTTTGCACATTTTGCGCACTTTAGTCTGTTGGTTCTCTGTGCAGTGGTGTGCTCGAAAGTGGCTACTTCATGCATTACCCCATAAGCATGACTACTCCCTGCAAGTTCTCTTGCATACCACAATCTAATAAATCGTAAACAAACTAAAGTTTCCATTAAACATAAATCAGGAAAACTTTTCTAACAGCGAACTGCCGGGCTTTCCCTTCTGCCAACTGTCTCCCCCATATGAAAAGTTTTTCTTTCATTAACTGTAATTACAGTGCATAAACTGTTAATGCTTGTAACAGTGTGAGTATGTTTAGTGTATAAATAAGACTCCAAATGAGTTGAAGTCTGTATAAGAAAATTTATGGTTTAAGCAATTAGTTTTAATCATATTTCTATAAAGCAGCCAAGACTAAAAAAATGTATGCATATCAACATTTACCACATTAAGTCTGACAATAAAATTTGAATTAAGCATTTTAAAGTTCAGACGATTCCACAGACGAAATGAGTTAAAAAGAAAAACTAAAATGAATAAATATTTTTGTATGGCACATGAAAAGACATTCAGCCCAATCATGAATGATAATTCCGTGAGAGTTTTTTCTCTTTTCCCATTCCTCTTATTATGTTGAAAAATTCCTTAGGAATTTTTTTTTTAACCTTCCCTGTTTTAGCTACATCGAAGGGGAAAAATAGTCGGCGGAGGCAAAAGTAGGTATTTTAAAAACATATGTTTTTTGTTTTTTCTATTAAAAATTCCGATATTACCAACTTTTATTTTTTTGTTTCTCAGGTAATTTATGATTGGAGGAATTTTTTTTTTGTCGAGAAACGTATTTTCCTTATGAATAAAATTCCTTGAGAATATTCATGATTGGGCTGAATGAGAAAAGTTTTAAAACTGCTTGTATTTCATCCAACAATTAGGAGTATACCGCCAGATATGGACAAACAAACCCCTCCAATCAACCCAACCTAACCTCATCCAACAAACACAATCGACAATCAGACAATTATGAAAAGGAAGTTTAGAGCTATTTTCGATTTTTAGACACCAATTTCACGATGCAACTCTACATCGCTTGCTGGCACAAAAACACTGAACTTAACCACAAGATTTTAAATTTTTTTTATTGTTATAAAAATATAAAATATATATTGAGCTGTAAACTCAGTTTTTTTTTATAATATTGAGCTGTGATCTCAGCGATATTGAACTGTAAAAACTGAGTGTTTTTTTTTTTTAATATGACTTTTAAAACTTTTCTATACTTCTAAGCTTTTAAGCAATGTGAAAACATGAGTGCATGCCGTTGCATGCTCGCTTACTGTATTTTACTTAAATTACTTAAAATTAACCACAAATGAGTTAATAAATTTGTCCAAAAATAACGCTGCTACTGCAATTAGCCATAATTGACATTTATTTTTAGATAATTTTTGGTCAATAGCAAAGTTGGTTATATAAAACCCAAAAAAATAAATAAATAAATAAAAAAACGAAAATTTTTGTTCATGAAATTAAAATATTTGGACATTTATTGGCTGCATGTTCGTTTGCCATGAAAATATATATGTATATTATAGCAAAAATTTTCAATTAAACAGCAGCAGGAGGTTAAAAGCCATAAACTGATATAAACCACATTTAAGCTTATTTGAGCATAATAAATAAATTGCCACAAAAAATTCATGTTTGCTAATTTTTGTGCATAAACAGAAATGCAGCCACAGCAGCAGCAGCAGCAGCAGCAGAACCAGCAGCTACAGCTGCTACAGCTGCAGTTCTGGTAGAAAGAATAACAATAATATCAAATAGTCACATAAAATGTTTATGAATTATGAAATTTTTATGATCAAATGCAAATGTTTTGCCTAAATAGCTACATACATATTTAATAAAACAAATTAGATTTAAATGATGAAATGTAAGTATACAAATGTATGTGTGTTTATATTTTGAGATAAAAAATAAATTTGGTTTACAAATTTACAACATATTCTTCCGCTATGAAGGAAGAAAAGAAATGCTGACTACTGATTTACCTAAAATACCTATGAATATGAATTCATAGGTTTTCAAAACAAAAAAATGTGTCCCTAACCAAATCAATAGCAGCAGAATTTTTACGTATGATTAATAATCTGTGGTAGGAACTGTACGAAATTACATCACGTATACGTATGTGTTACCATATGTTTTGCATGTTATGATTCTACTCCTGTTTCATCTTAAAATATTAATCCATCCAAAATTAAACCAATAAACAATTCTTCCAAAAAAAACATCATTCTCCAGTAAAATTGAGCCAAAGCCCATTAAAGTAATAAACAATCGTAAGCCACAAATATAAACTACTAAGTCTAATTATTGTTTCAAAACCGATGGCCTCAAGCAAAGTTTGAAGGCGTTTTTATCACTGACACATTGGTAACCAATACAAAAATCAGTTGGAGATGAATTTTATGTTGATGAGAGAATATTAATTAAATAAAGGGACCACCATCTAACGTTTTTTTTTTTTCATCTAACACTTAGCTCATGTCTAATTTGTCAAATAATTAGTTTTATTCTTCCGCTAAACGAATACGCTTGACATCGCTTCGCTGAGTGGTCCTGCGATCGACTTACAGAAGGTACCGATTTTGTAAAAAAAAAAAAAAAAAAAATCATATTTTCAGATGAAGCTCATTTAGCTCTTGGCGGACATATAAACAAGCCAAATTGTCGGATTTGGGGCACGGAAAATCCGTACGCATACATTGAAAAGCCGACTCACCCAAAACGAGTCACTGTTTGGTGAGCATTTTGGTCCCGCGGCAAATTCTTCGACATCGAGCAAAGAGTGGCCGTTATCGAGCCAATATCAATGGCGTTCGTTATTGGGCCATGTTGAACGAAATTGTTACAATGATAAAATTTAAAGTTGATCAATAGAGTAAATACAGACAGTCGGTACTGAAAAGCTTAAGAAGAAGGAGAATGGCTAAGTGCAGCTGCTGCTTTAGAACAGTATATAATTAGCCATCGCCCAGGTTCAAAGCAATTTGAGCACCGATGATCATAGTGGTGGATGTGAAACAACCATGGCATGTACCCCAACCTACAAGTCTTCGCCTTTATTTTTCTAGTATACTTCAAATGTGTTGAACATTTCGGTTTTACCACAAACAAAATGTTTCTCAATTGCGGCGAAGTAAAATCTATTTAAAGCCATATAAACTAATTAGCAATTGTTACTAGTACACAAGTTCGTTACTCATCAGAGAGATTTTCTGTGATAAATTGTAGTAACCAATATTTTCAAAGGAGGCAAGAAAAGTAAATTACATAGATGAATAATTAGCTGGGGCACACATTTGTGCCTGTTTTATATTCACTGCAGTTATCAAACGAATTTCAATTAAAAATTGCCTCATTGTAAGGTTTACCATTTTAAATTGTTCATAATGGGTATTTTTATGACTTAAAAGCAAATTTGAACGGCATAGAATAAATAGCAAATTAAAAGTTGATCAATAGATTAAACATAAACTGTCCGTAAAGAAGAGCTTAAGTAGTAGCATGATTGAGCGCTGCTGCTTGAAGACAGTAAGTGATTAGTTATGAACTGCGTTTGAAGCCATTTGGATGCTGATGAGTGTCGTGGTGTAGGCGAAACAGCCATGGTATATTGTCCAGCTATCCAGTCTTCAATTTTATATACAAATAGTTCATTTGAATAGAAGCTTTCTTTGGAACAAATACTCGTGTAGCCAGCTTAATTTCTTTTAATATTTCTAATTGTTGTGCAGATTTTACAAATTTAATTTTTTCTGTTATCATTTATTTACCATACATCGATTATTGGATTAACAATAGTACAGCCGGGGCGTATGAGTGATAATCCATTGTTTAAAATTTATTGAATTACGTATACGCTTGTTCTTACAGGATGAGTTACTACAATTCCGTTACGGCACAGAATTTTCAAATTCAATTAGCGTTTTTTTAAATGTTAATTTAGGTCCAAAAATGAAACTTTTTATAAAAATAAAAAAATTAATACATTTAATTTGGCTCTTAAAGCAAATAAATAATTAAGTTAATATTTTTTTTAATGTTTTGTTCATTGTAGTTCGTTAAAAAACTGATTTTTTTTCAATTAAGTTTTTAACTCTAGAGCGTATATACATTGTATACGAGTATTGACGCCACATCATTTTGCCTATGGCCCATTCGAGGAGGCTGTAAAATATGTTGTATAAAAATATGTTTGTTTATCAGAATTGAATGAAATGCATAAATTTTTGTTTTGGGTATTTAATGTAACGTTTACATTTTCTAGCCACCATTTTCTTGGCATAATTTTTTAAACAACACTATACATTATCTAAAAATTATTCTGTTCAGTAGATGGTTTTAAAGATAATTGTTTTACGTAAATAGCTTTTAAGAATGCAAATAGTTTTCGGAGTTCCTGAAAAATTCTTCTAAGCAAAAAATTTTCTGAAAATAATTTTTTTTGGAACATTATAAATAGTTGCAAAGAGTGCAACAGATTTTACAATTTTTTTGCAAATTTTTCGCCAACTTTCGCAGCTTTTGTATTCTATGAGGGTTGCTGTTGCGAAAAAAACCTTTTTCAATCCGTTCAGTTTTCAAAACAAACAAAAATTATGGACAACCAGAATAATGATATTCACCACTTACTATCTCTCTCTATCCCTCTCTTTCTCTCTCACTCTCTATTGAAGTGTGTTTAGTAAACTTTACTCAAAGATGGGGGCAATTTTTACCAGTTGTTCAATTAAATAATAATTGTATTTTTGTATAGTAAATTTTCAGCTAAATGAAGGTAAGAACCTCAAGTGAATTCTTTAACTGTTTAAATAACAAGCAACATTATTTGAAACTAAAGGATGAATTCAGCTTGATAATCAATTTGTCTGTTTTAAAAATATTTACACGAAAAAACTAAATTCTCATAAATTTTGTTTAGCCACTTTTTGCAACAATTTGATTATTTAATATTTATTGCCAATTTAATTTATACAAAAAAAAAGCTCACAAAAAACGAATTTGTTTTGGTTAAATTGTCAGGAAGCTGGTCCTTGAATATTATGACATTTACATTTGATAACCATATTTAACGCTTCTCATAAATTTAAATTCTTTTGAATTTAAGCAATTTTTCTTAATACACATACATACATATGTATGTGTGTATGTATGCATGTATTTGTAACCTTCAAAAAATATTTACAAAGAAGCAGCATCAATAGGAAAACTCGTTACCGAAAATAAGAAAATGCAAAAAAAAAAAGCAAGACAAGACAATCATTTTATTTGCAGCCATTTAAGCATAAGAATGTTTCAGCATTTTTCTCCACAAATTTTGTATTCTTCATTTGCCATAGATATTTCGTTTTGTACTGTTTCAGTTAAATGCAGACAATATTTTTCAAAATCAAATGACTATGACCAGCAAACTATCCATTACAAATGTAAATGGATTTCTTGTTACAATTTGCAACAATGAATGAGAGCAGAAAAACAAAACACAACTTGTCTTAATATATTTCGAAATGTTGTCTATGAAAATATAGATGAAAACGTGCACATGAGTGTGCACCCAGCTACATACATGTTTATTATTTTCTACATCCTTTTTTTCCGGGTAGTCTTTAACTACTGACCACATCTGTATGTTGTAATTTAATACTCAAACTAACAGTTTTTTAAGTCAAGAAAATATCATATAAAATTCATTTGATAATCCCGGAATAAAAACGTGTCTATTTTGCTTGTGTTTTTTTTTGTTTGTTTTTTGATTGCTTGAAACGATACTCATGTAATAAATTTTTTATTTTTATTATCAATACGTATGCATTTGTACGTTAACAAGATAAAAAACAGGATTAGTGGGTCTTTAAATAAATGTTTGCATAAATTTGTAGAAAAACGTAGGATTTGGGAAGTTGGATTATTTTGTTTAAAATCATTTAAAATATTAGCATGTTTTAATAGTAAAGCAAAATACAAGAAACGAAATAACAACCGGAGTTTTAGGTATTATTTTATTTAAAACAAAATAACAAGTTTCTCTTATGCTCAAAAAATCAATTAGATTTAAGATTAAAAATAAACAAAACTTTTCTATGGTTTAAGTGCAGTTTAGACGTGAAAACAGTAAATCAGAGAACGATTTGTTGTATTGATGGTTTTTAGAAAGAGAAATTTAGCAGCTGATGTTTTGCTCTATTTAAAGACTGCTGAGAAAATTTTCTTGGTCTAACTTTGCTTTAAGTACTTATTCACTGAGTGATCTCTTAAACCAAACTTGCAAATGAACTTAAACTGATTTTCTGGTCATTAATTATTCTTAATCTAAGAGACCCATTTGATTATTTTCAAATATCCTGCCAAGAAAACTCTTTGGCTATTCCCTGAAGTACTGTGTATTATGATTCGGCATTCTGCTTTATAATGTTTCTCGCTATATTTTCATATCTATACATTTTTGTGTAAAAATATTTTATATGATTTTTAATCACATGTGCTGATTAGGCTGTGATTTCATTTCATGTGTATTTTTAATAATCTTAAAACATGTAATCAGGCCTGCATAATTTATGAACCAACAATCAGCAACATTGGTTTTTACGAGCTACCAAAACTCATGTTCATAATCACCTTAAGGTTACAGTCCGCAAAAAACGAAACAGCAGCGACCCAACGTACCCAATAGGAAATATAAATGGAAATGGAAAAAATCTTTTAAAGAGCACTGCTTAAAATAAATTGTTTCGCAAGTTTGCTAAAACAATACAGCAAAACCTTTTCCTTATACAATATTTAGAGCTTAGAAATTTTACTAGTAAAGTTTTTTCATTAAAATAGTTATAGATAAAATATTTTTATATGGAAAATTTTAACGATAGAAAAAATTAAAAAATTAACTTAATTATTTTTTCACTATAAGACCCATCGAGCGCCTCGACGGATGAATTGGTAGAGTGCTCTACCAAGAGTCTTCGAGGTCGCAGGTTCGATTCCTGTCGAAGGCTCTGGGTGTTTCTGCAGACAAGCAAAAAGCTTCGCAGTTTTGTGTTTGTTTAAAAAAAAATTTAAATGTATTATTTTAGGCCGAAATAGAGACCATAATGTTTTCTGTCTTCTTGAGCCATCTTTATGCCGTCGAGATTTCTTTGTTGCTAATCAACTCATCAGTACACTCGAAAAATTCAAAAATGAGAAATGGCTAGGGTACATACCACGGCTGTTTCTAGATAGCCACGCCGCTCATCAGCACGCTACACACAATTCTATAGCAAATAATTTTCCCATAAAATATTTTCCTGGGAGGAAAAAGTTTTGCTAAAATATAAACATGTCTCGTTATTTGTGCCTTCAAAGTTTCTCTTCGCCGCCCTTAAACTATTTCGCTACATTTATAGCTTATTCACGAAACAAGTTCCATTTCTCTATGGCTCAATGCGAATGTAGTTGTTAACCATGCCGTGTTTAGTACATTTTAAATGGTTTTGAAACATCTGACTGTTCATGAATATTAGATGGTTTGCCGTTTTGTGTATGTGTGAATTGTTGCATGAACTCCAAGTGCTGGCTCCTGCTGTTGTGTGCTGAACCTCAATATCATTAGCGAAAGGCATACAGTATAAAATGTGAACAAATATACAACAAGTATACATATTTTTAACCACTAAAACAAATGGCATATTAGGAGTTTTATTTTGTTTGGTATTAAAAAAAAAACAAAACTAAAAAGAAAATTTTGTATGGTAAGGGGAAAATAAGAAATTCAATGGCTTAAACATAGAAAAGAAAATGTGTTGGTTCAAGTGGCATAGAGTTCAAAGGATGCGGAAAATGTATTGTTGGGAATTAGGGGGATCATTGAAAGAGAAAGGGGAAAATAAATTTGAAATTTGCAGATAAGATTTGGCTACGATTTCTGTTGAACCATCCTGAAAATCTCGAAAATTACTTGTTGTGCTAAAAATATTATTATTTTGCTATTATTAAATATGTGCCAATGTCCTGCGAAATGCTCCTTTAGTATTCGCCACAATAAAAGAAATGAAGTTAAATATTCAATTATTATTGCACAAAAATTTGTACACTTGGGCTGGAATATTTGCCAACGTTTAGCGTCTGTTTGGTTAAGAAAACATGAATTTTAATATTCAACATAAAGGAACAACACAAGCACTAAAAGCTGCAAGTGCTGGAACTAAACAGCTTCATTACTTTTATGGATATTGTTGTCTGGTGTTGAACAGAAAATTTCTCTCTCGAAAAGGAAATTCAAATATTTATAAAGAAAATATGAAAACACTTGGGCACACATACTTAAATGTGAACACTATTTCCGCTTAAACTACACAACAATCAGCAGCAAATAACAGCAAGTTGTATGTAACTGTGTGTATGTATGTGTGTGTTTAAAATACTGTTGTGTATGTTTTTGTTTTTTTCTTTTTTGTTCTTTTGATTCTCCGCTGTATGGTAAACATATGCACTGAAGAAAACAAAGCCAATAACGGTAATTTGTTAGACCATTTACAAAGAATTTACTTTCACGGTGTTTGAACGTGGCAAACAAGCCAATTTTCTATGAATTTTTTATAAATAAAATTAAACGTTTATACAAGCAGCTGGTTGCATAAAGTATGAAGCTCTTTTGAATATTGCAGCACCTCCCACTTCCTTCTTGATTTCATTACAAACTCTGCACGAAAGCATATTAGAATGTTGTGGCTGTATTTGTGTGTGTGTGTGTGTGTGTGTGTGTTCACAGGAACCTCAAAGGTTGTTTGTATGCATAAACTAGTAATGAACTATTATAAAAAGTAAAGAGGGCACAGCGAAAAAAAAAAAGAGATGGTTAACAAATAAAGTCAATTTAGTTTTTATATTTCTTCATTGCTGCTCTCAAAGGCTGCATAAAATATCAAAGACTTTTCCCACATTTAACAAAAAAAAAGAAAAAAGAAAAAAATAAAACTTTGTAGGTTGTTTTTTTTTAGCAATTTTTCAAACTAGATTAGTTTTAAAAAGTTTTACTAAGAATTTAGGTTATTTAAGCATGCCACAAATTAAAGGCCGCAATTAGTGCCGTTTAATGAAATCAAAAATATATATTAAGAAATGGCTGTAAACTAAACAAACTTCGGTTTGAAGAGACAAAAAAAAAAACAAAGAATTGCATTTAAAAGATTTCAAATATTTACACTATAATATTGGAAAACCAGAATTTTGAATATTATTTTTGTTTTCAATGCCTGTGAACGCCTGAACATGTTTGAAATCGTAAGAGACGCCATAAAATCTCCATGAGAATTTTTTACTTTTCTTTACTTAATTGATATTAATTAAAATGGGGACAAACCAAGATTTTAACTTAAGCCTGAAAAAGTAATTTAATATAAATGTATTACAATACAGAACATCAATGAAATTAACATTTTCAGTAAAAATGTTAATAACGCAGGGCACGTCGTAAATGTTCAAATTGTATCAATAAAAGAGCATCTAGATCTCAATGATGCAAGAACAGAACATGTAGAGAAAAAAAAGCTTTCATATAAACAGAGAGCTGAGATGATAAAATATCGCCCAAGACTGCAAAAATATCATTGCTTTGGTTAAAGGTAAGTAGTACTCTGATTAAAATTCCACGCGGAAAGTTGTCAAAATGCATGTAAAAAAATTCGCATGAAATTTTCGTGAAAAAATGTTGCAGAAGTAGTACTCTGCTCATTTTGAGAAAAACGTATGAAATGTATCTGGCAACATTTTGTTTTTGCTGCGAAATAATTGAAGTGGCAATTCTTCCACGTTAAACTTTTAGCTGACTGCCTATATTTTCATTGCCAAAATTTAAGTAAAATTTTTTGGACAAAAAAAAAAAAAAAAAAAGAAATGCAAAGTAATAAAGAAACCCAAAAAATTATCAGCCGTGAAGAAAAAGAAAATTAATAAGGACTTCTTTGTTCACTTTGATGTATTTGTATAAAAAATTAACTTTTTATTCTATAATTAAATTTTTCTCATCACAATCCAAATTGCAAAACATATGGGTTTTGTTTACAAACGTAAAACAATGTAGCATACTTTTAATGAAAAACTCGTTAAATTGTGTAAAACCGTGGGATAGGTAACATTAGATACATATCAAATTTTCCGTACGAAAAAATCAATGTTGCTCAACATTTTCCGCAGTTTCGAACACAGTACTTACCTTAATGTTAGTTAAGTATATAAACAGAAAGTAAAATTGCGTGAACTTTGGTTACCGAGTGGTTAAAGCGGCTGTGCCAAAATTGTGAAATTTGACACTTCCAAAATTCATAGGGTGCTGATGAAGGGTGTTTGCTACCCAGAAACAGCCACCTAGCTATTAAATTTTACTTATCTTTACTTAATTAATATTAATTAAAATGGGGACAAACCAAGATGTGAACTAAAGCCTGAAAAAGTAATTTAATACAAATGTAGTACAATACAGAAGAAGTTCAATGAAATTAAAATTTTCAGTAAAAAAGTCCATGAGATTTTTTTTTTTTTTTTTTGCTTACCAGTTAGACAATTTATTGCTAAATCGGAGGTTTTAAAAAAAAAAGAAAAAACAAAATAATTATTTGAATTAATGGGTTTTTGAAACCTTTTTATGCAGGTAAATTTTTACTCTAGCAAACTTATGCCACAAAATAAAACATCATATAGAAACCAAGTAGCGAAACAAATTGTGGTAACATCACCGTTACCTCTCAAAAGGCTGTGCTGATAAGAAGCCCAGCATAAGTCATAATTTTACGTTTTGCTATTAATAGGCAAAAGAAAATTATTATTTTTTTTTCCAAATTTTTGCCCAGTAAATAAGATTCAGACAACTTGGGAGACACACCTTCTCAGACATAACCCAATTGAGGGGCATATGCTGGAGGAAATTAAGGAACTTTGTGATTGCGATTGAGTTTCTATAGGCCCATGAGTCAAACTCGGTTCACGGTTAAAGCGGTTGATTGGGTTTATTCTTGCGACATACACCTAAGCCAGGCTAAGCTTGTTGTGTGCCAGGCGGCTGATAACTGTATGCCAAAGAATCTGGGCATAGTTTCATAAAGAAGATGAATGGCCAGTAAATACTACTTCTTGAAGCAACCATCACTTTCAAAAGAGAGCGTAAGTTTATGAAACTGCTGAATATTTATTTAATGGAAATGATTTAAAATTATAGAAATATTAAAAAAAAAAATCGCATTGATAAACAATGCGATGATTAAAAACAATTGGCCACAAAAAGAAACGGAACCTTTCAACATGGTAAACAATGGTAAATACAATCTTATGATCCCGGTAATGGTTTAAATGACCAGATACCAAATTGTCTACCAAGATTTTATTAATTTACAAAAGTAATTTTTTGCGCGTTTAAACTAAAATCCTAAAAATTCTTTTATAGAAAAATGTCCACTAAATTGATAATTGTTGCGGTATGTCATTTAATTCACCTCACCTAACCTAAAATTCGACCATAAAATAATAATTAATTAATAATTTTTATACAAATAGATTTTATTGTTAACTATTTTATTGGGTGTTTAGTTTGATTTTACTTCACATAAGAATTAAGAAAGATACTTTTGTGGTCAAATTGTAGTGATCAACATTTTAAAAAGGAGACAAGAAAAGTAAAATTGAATACTTATCGCTTTGTGGTTGTTGATTGGAATATATTTCATATTCTCTCACCAACATCAAATTGATTTCTACTTGATTTTTGTATTTGGTGCTGTTGTATGAGAGTACGGGCAACTGTTTCGAAGTCGCTTCATTGGCCAGCAGCTCCCACTTGCAATTTGATCTTGTTGACTTTCACATAATCCACGATTATGCTTTTAAATTTTGTTAGTTTGGGAAAAAAATTTTACTTGTTTTTTTTTTCAAATTATTCTCAATAGTTTTTCCTTTCGACCGATTTTATCTTTTTTATCTTCATTACTATTGAAATCTCTTGTGTATTCAGTGTTGTTCAACATACATACGTAACTTTTTTGCGTTTCAGTTTTTATATGTTTTGTGAATATTTCAAGTGTTTCTGTCAATGAGGTACTTGAAAAACAGTCTGTGGAGTCTACACAGTATATGATTTTGATTCCATTATACTGTTGCTGCGATTTTTTTTTTTTTTTTTTTTGTATTATTGCCAACACACTTTGATTGGCAACATGAGAGTTACAAAACACTTAAATTAATAATAATACAAAAAAACAGAATTTGTAGTTAAATGTATTAACATGTATGGTAGAGCAGACGGACCACCAGCAAGCAGTAGCAAGAGGTGCGCCAGCCTGGTAGTGCCAGGGGAATGACTGTAAGGCACTTACGCATTTTAATTATTTGCTAATGAAAAAATTTGCAAAAATCATTATAGTCATAAAGAGGAAAAGACTTTGATAATGTTTCAATGAATGTAAGTGGTTTTAGAAAATAATTAGGCTGAAAGTTTGTATATTGAAATGAACTCATTGTAAAGGAATTTTAGTGAATATGGCTTTTTATACGATATTTTCATTGATAGTCCTAAAAAAAACATATACATATATGGCAGCAACTTAATCGCCATAAAGTCAATCAAAAATGATAGAGTATTGCTGATAAATATTTTAAAATTTTCTTATAGCATAGACATCACACTTTCTTGGTGGAAGCCTGTTTTTGTCGCTCACTGTAATTTACCTCTTTCTTCCAAAATCCCCATTAAAAATAATTGTCGACATTTAAGTCGGCACACAGCGAAAATGCCTGGAAGGTAGTTATTTGAAGTTTATTTTAAATCTGTCACAAGATTTTCCAATCACCGCCAATGGCTGGTTTTTTGTTCAAGAGATTTAATGTAAAGAAGCTTAATATAGAATATGTTAAATTATAAAGTTGACTGACACCTTTTATGGTTAAAACAAAACAGTTCCTAAAAATAAACACCAATTACCAATCTAACAGGCTTAAAAGCAAAAAAAATAAGAAATCTTGCCCTGAAAAGCGTCTTCATTACCATCATCATTATCGTCACTGTCATATTGGTAAAGAGAATTTCTAAAAAAATCATAATAATTAACAACGTAAATAAAACTGGAAAATTTATCGAGAGCATAACAGATATTTTGTTGTCAATGTTTTATAACAAAAAAGAAAAAAAAATTATAAGTCCATAAAGAACTTATTAATTTGAAACCGCTCAAACCGCTTATTAAACATTTAAAATCTTGACAATTTCTGTTGATTCAAGTTCCCAGAAAAGGTGGGTGTTTTTTTTTATTACATTCAATGAACATGGATTTCATTCAAAACATGAGCCGCTTTTAATTAAAATACCGCAGTAATTACAAAATGTAACACACTACCAAAACTAATTATAGCAGCAGCTTAAAAAGCGTATATTGCTAAATCGCCTTAATATTATTGAAAAGTCTGCGGGCCATTTTCTTAAAGCTTGTATAGAATTTTGTTTATTCGCTTATCGTTATATTTTATAACAATTTACCCTGTCATTATATGCCTCAGTTTGCTTGTGTGAAATCATGACCATTTGTGTGCAAACAAGTTTCTTCAAACTGCTTCGCTCCTGCCTGTTTCGCAGTTTGATCGTTTGGTTTTGGCTTGGCTTGTTATTTCTTAATTTACTGCGTGTTTATTTCTGTGTCAATTTTGCTTAAACGTTATGAAAAAAACAAAAATTAATTATATACATAAATAAAAAAAATAATCACTTAATTTTTGTCACTCGAAAAAAAAATTTTAACAGCAGCCAGCTGCTTATGGCAGTTTGTTTGATTATAAGATTTCAATAAAGATTTCCTTTTTAAGTTTGACCAACCAAATGACAAAAAACAAAGCGTGGATACGTTTATAACTTTCAAAAAATACGATTATTGAAGACAATATTAAACTATATTTTTAAAATGAAAGTCGGCCATGAGATAAAAATAAAAATTTCCCTTTATGGGTGGGTACATGATACTCTTTATTCAACAGCTAAATTTCCCTCTAAGAGACTTTTCGAAAATTTCATTATTTTTTTTTTTTTTTAATTTTATTCCTTTTAATTTTTTAATGTACATATTTTGAATTCAATCAAAATTATTTCAGGGAATTTTTCTGAAATTTTTGTGTGTCAGTTATTATTGGTTTGCTTCTGTTAAATAAAATCTCTTTTTAACTCATTTTGAGTTACAATTACAATTTCATTTTATATTAATTATAGATGTGCCAAAAATGTTTTGACCTGCATACAATACAATTGACATACATTTATTCCTTTTTTATGCTAAGCGCACTGCAAAGCACAGGCAGCAAAATGAAGATTATAATTAAACTTTATTAATGCTGGGGCGTTTTGAGGAGTTTCTTGAAATGTTTAAATTGAGGTTGGCAGAAAAAAAAAAAGAAAATAAAGAACTGTAACACATAATTATCAACATTCAGAGTAATTAAGCAGCTCAAAAATGTTAACCCAGTTAAGAAAAGATCAAGACTTGCTTTTTTTCTTTCTTCCTGCTCATAACCAGGTTACGGCGAAATGACAACAAGAATTTTAAGGATACTTGCTTGCAAATTATTTCAGTTGTTAGGTGAACAAATTCCTGCTGAATTTATTTGTGTATGTAATAAAGTAATTCTTTATATTTGAGATATTAAACATTTATTTTAATAGTTGTTTGAGTTTCGAATGTCTGGCACGTTTTATGGCACATTAGAATTCCCATCAACAGGACCTTCAGACTGCTGTCGTCAACGCTGTACAGCAGTTCTTTATAAAATATTTTTTCTCTCTCCCTCTCTCTTTAAATGTTTGCTCTTTTTAACAACTACTTTTGCATTTCAATCTCTTTAATGGTCTACTGCAAACGTTATTTTCAGCAATAGATGCCAGGCAAAAGAAAACACACACACACACACATGTACTGAATTCAGTCCCTAGAGTAGGCAAGATTGCCAGTATGTGTGTAGGATACAAAGTTTTGTTTACGTAAATTGCAAGACATTCCTGCAGACAAACTGGTCAGAAGTAAAATATTAAAACACAAAATATTATAGAAAAGTATTAAATGTGCTAGGAAATTATGTTTGGAACTGCGATCGTTCAAAGTTTTCCAGCTCTGAACAAGTTATATTCAGATAATTATAATTCTGCCGTAATGAAGTATGTGATGGTATATTAAGAAATTATTATAGGTCTACAAATAGACCTTATTAATGTTTTCTGTCTTTTCAAGCCGCCTATATGCCGCTGACATTTCCTTGATGCCAATCAACTCATCAATAGCACGTATTATCCATAAGATTGTAATATAATCAAAAATGAACTTAATTATTTATTCGCTATTAGATCATTGAAATTTATTATCTAAGGTTTAAAAATAGACCTTAGTAATTTTTTCTGTATTTTCAAGCCGTCTATATGCCGCCGATATTTCGTTGATGCCAATCAACTCATCAGTAGACTCAAAAAATCCCAAAAGAATGTTTGAAACCCAACTACTTACTCCGAAATACCCATAAACAAAACGAGAATCAGAAATATTCAAACAAACTTTTAATACGGAAAATCTTCTTCCGTCTTGCAACACTTTTACTTTTTTCTCATGTTCGAGTATACTGATGAGTTGATTGGCATCAGTGAAATGCCGGCGGCATATAGACGGCCTGAAAAAGATAGAAACCATTAATTAAGATTATTTTTACACCTAAAACACTACATTTCAATTGGCTCTTATAGCAAAAAAAAAAAAATAAAATAATTAAGTTGATTTATTTTAACAATTTATTAAACAGCTAAATTTTCCTCTGAGCCATTTTTTTTTAAATTAATACCTTGTTCATACATGCATTTCTAATTGAGATAATATTCAGTTTATTGACATAATATTTTTTGCGTTCATACATACAAATATTGCGCTAACTCAATTAGTATTTGACAGCTGGAAAAAAGTTGTTGTTTTTGTTTTGGTAGTGAGAAAGAAAAAGTGAAAAATATTTTCAAATAAGAAAAATGGAAGAAAAACTGCTTTTATTAAAAAGATTTTATTGTTGTACAATAAAAAAAAAATGGAACTTGTACAAGTAGTCCGTTCATGTTATGACTCCAAAGCGGCAATAATAAAAAGCAAGAGAAATAAAAATTTGGAAGTGCGGCAATGTTTAAAAATGTTTATGTTTTTATTTTTTTATTTTTATTATTTTGTTTTGTTTGCTTTTGTGGACATTTATCTCGTCATTCATCTCGCATTGTATACTTTTGCTTATTAAACACATCTTTTACAGTGTTGTGTTTCATCTTTTTCTCAATATTCAAAGCAATTTTTAGTTTATTAAGCAATAACTTTATTGACTTTTTGTATGGAATATTGAGCTCAATAATGGACTTTATTGCGATTATCTCAATAAAGGCGCATGTATGAACATGGTATAAGTTCTGAAAAATTTTTCTTGCTATTTTTTTTTTTTTTCTTATGAAGAAATATTAAATTTTTTTTTTATGTAAAACAAACACAAAACTGCGTAGCTTTTGGCTTGTCTGCAGAAACACCCAAAGCCTTCAGCAGGAATCGAACCTGCGACCTCGCGGACTCTTAGTAGGACACTCTACCAACTCATCCATTCAGGCGCTCAACAAAAATAGTTCTAGAGAATTTTTAAAAAAAAATTTGTTTTAATTGGAAAATTCCATAAAATACAAATGTCCTTCTCAATCTAAAATCAACAGCAACTAATTTTATCTGCAGGGTGTATGTGCGTTTGTGTGCGTGTGCGTGTGCTGGTGCTTGTGTTTTCAGGCAACAAGATTTAGTTTATGTATATGAGCAAATCACAAACTGCTGTAGCATAATATGATTTAATTCTTTTAAACCATAACAAATGAAAGATTTAATTATTTCAAATGCATTTATTAATCAGGCAAAACAATATCAGGTATCACTAAAAATCTTATCAACAAAGGCCGGCAAGCACATGTGAATTATTTAAAAACAATGCCGCCTTTGCACCTCTTGAAGTGACCATGAAATGTTTATGACTCGCGTGTGTGTGTGTCACACTTAAGCCCGTCGTGAGAAAATTTATACATGGATTAAATAACAGTTTTGTTTATTCCCACAAAATTAGAAATAGTCACTGCCCTTATTTAATGCAGTTATGCATTTAATAATTTGCCGTAATAACGGCACTTGCAATGCTATGCACATTTGGGGCAAACTAAAACATTCACCACTGTGGGAACAAATAAATATTTTTAAGGAAAATCAAATTTCATCAAGAATTTCCAACAACACTTCCACAGCGCCAATGCATTCACGTTTATAAAAGTAGTCTAGGATATTCTCATAAGTAGTATATAAGCTGAACTAATTTTAAGTTAAAATCAATCTTAATTCGAAAGCAATTGACAGAGCACTTGTTGCTTGATTGCTGAAATAAAGATTCAATTTTTTAAATAATACAAAACAAAATTTAATTTTTTAATTATTTTACATCATGGCGATCCTGCCAGATTCTTTATAAGGAAGATAAAGCATACTCTGCTTATCCTTATATTGAAAAAGGACAATAGGTTCCAACAGATAGAGCTCAAGCTTAGTTGGTTCTCTATTTATAATTTTTTTTTTTTATTATTAAAATAAATAGAACCCCTCCTAATCAAAAAATCCTTCATGGAAGAAAGCTTGGAGGAAATTCTTAAAAATCTTGAAGAGGCAGAAGCCAGATGGAAGGCAATTTTATAAGAAGGTGCAGACAAAGCAACTAAACCATCCATCCTTTCCGTAGGACCGAAGCCGAGAAAAATCAAAAGGACACCAATAAACGAAGAACCCAGAAGAAAATAGAATAGAGTATAGAATATACAAATTACATTATTTTAAATGATAGATTTTAATATAGAAAACATATTAGACATGGGTATAGCCGACGCAAAGGTCGAAGGACAGTCGAACGCATACGCCGTCAATAATAATAAAATAGAAATTAGTCAGGAAATTGTAATAGTTTTATTAATTATTTTTGTAATAATAATTTTATTTAAATTTTTGCAACACTATATAAAAAAACAGGTTGTACGAAATAATGTCCAAAATATATAACAAACATTTCAAATACATATGTATAAATAAGAATAAAAATGAAAAAAAAAAAAAAAAAAAAAAAAAAAAATTATAAATACATATATTGTATAAATAAATAATATTCATGGAACAATTATTTGAAGAACTAGAGAAAATAATATAAAACGCTAAAAAAATCCATAACAAAAAATACACAAAAGAAACAGTACAAGAAAAATTAAATGCAATAGAACAATTAAGTGAAAAATTTGTTAAAGTAGTAGAACATCTGGCAAATCCATTAAGAGATGAAAATATAATTCAGTTTAGAAATTTTAAAGAAACAGCAATACAGATATTAACACTACATAAAGGAGAAGATTTACAAAAAGAGCAGCAAGAAGAAATTCCAAAAATCATGTCGAACTTTGACAGTAAAAAGGCTTCGGATGTAATTCCAGTTTTCGACGGAACACCAAAACACATTTTCCTTTCAATGATAGAAATGGTTCATTCTGAACTGAATGAGCAAGGAAAAAAAAACCTAATAAAATACGTACTGGCGATAAAATTAGTAGACAGAGTCAGGGACATACTGATTATAGGAAACACACCTGAAACACTCGAAGAACTTAAAACAGTTCTAACAAAACATTTCAAATCCACAAGAACGGCAAGCAACATACATTTTGACCTAAGAAACACTAAACAAAAGGGAAACGTACTCAATTTCAAGGAACGGATTAACACTTTAATAGCGGACTTGACATTGGTACAGATTTCAGAACTAGAAGACAGATTTCACAAAAGAATTTTGCATAACAACGGACGCAGGTAAATTCGCTTGTGGAGCAGTATTATCACAAGAATATGATGGCAAACATTTACCCATTGCATACGCCTCAAAAACATTCACTAAAGGCGAAAGCAACAAGTCAACAATTGAACAGGAACTAACTGCCATACATTGGGCCATAACACATTTCAGACCATACATATATGGAAAACATTTCCTTGTCCGCACTGACCACAGACCACTATCTTACCTATTTTCAATGAAAAACCCAAGCTCAAAATTAACAAGAATGAGACTTGATCTGGAAGAATACAATTTTACAGTTGAGTATCTTAGGGGAAAAGAAAACTATGTTGCCGATGCACTTTCAAGAATAAGCATAAATGACCTAAAAGACATGAATACCAAAATTTGTTCTATACTTAGAGTCACGACTAGATCGATGACCGATGAAAAAACAAAAATAAATAATAATATAAATAATCAGCATAATAATATTAAGAAAAATAATGAGCCCAGTATATATGTACCACTAAACAACACTGACGTCAGAAAATATTATAAACTTAAGATTTCCCCCGGAAGATGTTACATCAAACGAGGAAAATCTATAGTAACATATATACAAATTAATGATTTGTTTACTAAAGGGAACTTTGACTTAGGACAATTTCTCCCTAGGCTCGAATATGTGGCCGGTAAACATAATATAAATAAATTACAAGTGGCACCTAGTGAGAAAATTTTCGAATTTATCTCAATTAATGAATTTAAAAATATGGGCAATAAAATATTAAAGAATATTAAAGTAGCGCTACTAAATGAGGTGACCCAAATTGATAGTAAGAATGCCAAGGCAATTCTCGAAATAATGCTGAAATATCACGATGATCCCATAGAAGGAGGACATTGCGGAATTTATAGAACAATACAAAAAATAAAAAGATATTATTACTGGAAGAATATGTCCAAAGACATATCAAATTATGTAAAATCATGTCATAAGTGTCAAACATCAAAAACAACAACACATTTGAAAAGTCCAATGACACTTACAGAAACACCAGATAAACCATTTAACACGGTGTATGTAGATACAATAGGTCCATTTCCAAAATCAATTTACGGAAATGAATATGCTATCACACTAATATGTGACTTAACTAAATATTTAGTTACAATACCAATACAAGACAAAAGCGCTAAAACAGTCGCTAAAGCAATTTTTGAAAACTTTATACTTACCTATGGTCCAATGAAGACGTTCATTTCGGACATGGGCACTGAATATACAAATGAAACATTACAAGAAATTTGTAAATTTTTAAAAATTGAAAAAATAACTTCCACTGCATATCACCACCAAACGTTAGGAACAATAGAAAGAAGCCACAGAACTTTTAACGAGTACGTACGTTCTTATATTAACAATGACAAGACAGATTGGGACGAATGGTTGAAATATTTTACATATTGTTTTAATACAACTCCATCAACAGTTCACAATTACTGTCCATATGAGCTAGTCTTTTCAAAACTTCCTAACCAGTCTGAACAATTTAATAAAATTGATAAAATCAACCCTTTGTATAATATAGATAGTTATGCCAAAGAGGCAAAATTTAGATTAGAAGTAGCATATAAGAGAGCTCAACAATTATTAGATAGGAATAAAATTAAGCAAAAACAAAATTACGATAGAAATGTTTTAGACTACAATTTAAAAATAGGAGATTTAGTTTTACTTAAATATGAAGCAGGTCACAAAGTAGAACCAAACTACAAAGGACCATTTGAAATTAAGAACATAGACATAAGAAATAATGTAACTATAGTTGATAAGAAAACCAATAAAAAACAAATAGTACATAAGAATAGACTTAAGTTATATCATAACAAGTAAAAAGCCTTTACTAAGCAATCGCGATTGTAAAATAAGAATATATATACATATATGTATATCAATTTAATAATTATTTTTTTTTTAATAAAAAACTTTCCCTACAATTGTTAATAAATAAATATAAATAGAAGTAAACAAAATAATTTACTAGATAAGTCATAAATCAATTTTAATTTTCTTACATTTTAAAATAAAACAATCTTTGTAAAAGAATGTCCATAAAACTATCGTTATATGAACATTCTTGCGAAAAGTGGAGGTGTAGCATAATATGATTTAATTCTTTTAAACCATAACAAATGAAAGATTTAATTATTTCAAATGCATTTATTAATCAGGCAAAACAATATCAGGTATCACTAAAAATCTTATCAACAAAGGCCGGCAAGCACATGTGAATTATTTAAAAACAATGCCGCCTTTGCACCTCTTGAAGTGACCATGAAATGTTTATGACTCGCGTGTGTGTGTGTCACACTTAAGCCCGTCGTGAGAAAATTTATACATGGATTAAATAACAGTTTTGTTTATTCCCACAAAATTAGAAATAGTCACTGCCCTTATTTAATGCAGTTATGCATTTAATAATTTGCCGTAATAACGGCACTTGCAATGCTATGCACATTTGGGGCAAACTAAAACATTCACCACTGTGGGAACAAATAAATATTTTTAAGGAAAATCAAATTTCATCAAGAATTTCCAACAACACTTCCACAGCGCCAATGCATTCACGTTTATAAAAGTAGTCTAGGATATTCTCATAAGTAGTATATAAGCTGAACTAATTTTAAGTTAAAATCAATCTTAATTCGAAAGCAATTGACAGAGCACTTGTTGCTTGATTGCTGAAATAAAGATTCAATTTTTTAAATAATACAAAACAAAATTTAATTTTTTAATTATTTTACATCACTGCTATTTTATCTGTGTGTGGGGGGCTGTGTTATAAAATTGTTTTGTGTGCTGCTTTTGTATGAAGCAAATTGTAAATGGCCACAGAAATGCGAAATATTTAGGCTTAAGTGTCACATAAAAATGACTTATCATTTTTATAGCATCAAGTAGCTTTTTAACTGCCAAAGAAAATAACATCAATGCCAGTTGTCTGCTAAGCGGGTGGTGAGTTATAAGGCCATTCACAGTACTCATAACAGCACGTTTTAAAAGTTCTTAGCAAGTGATTCATAATTTGAATAGCAAAATGTATGGCACATAAATTTTAATAACTACATTTTAAAACTACCCCCGTGTTAAACACACACACACACACACGCACGCACATGCAAAAAAGATGACAATATCTGTAAGTATCTAGTTGTGTTACTCCAGCTACACTCACATAACTTTATTTTATTTTCTCCACACAATGTAAGAAGAAGGCCTACAAAATGTTTTGTAAATCACTTTTTTTTTTGGGCGGCATTGTGTGTAGTGTAGGCGATACTTCGTTATTCCCTTCAAACGGGTCATGGGTATATTTTTAACAGTCTTCAATACACAGACAACAACTTGCAAAAGTTATATAAAGATATAAATATAATTGAGAATTATAAAGAGATATGTTTGCGAAAGTGATTTCGTGAGGAAGGTCTTTTAGCTTCTAGGCATGATTAGTTTTACTGCAAGACAATGCCATAACTACATACATATTGCATATTGATAATGCCAAGACAATTTAATTTGATTGTGTTAAGAAGAACCCTAAAGGAATTGATTTGAATAAAAAATTCGAAAAAATAAAAGCCACGAAATATTATTTTATATTAAATCAAACAACTGTGCTGACACGAGATAAATAATGAGAATTTGTGATTCGTGATATAAATTTCACTTCATTTGCTTAGCAATTATAATGCAGACCTGATTCATTTATGGCCGCCATTTGCCAAAAATAAGAACAACTTCCAATGGGGTGATTTCCTTTGGCCCACCATGTAGTTACACTTTTACTTTTGACTCGACATTTTATTACAATAAACCCACCATCTATCTCCCTCCCATGCTGAAGAGTGTTGCCATACCAAAATAAAATTTTCATAAATTTGTTCTCTATCGTCAAACTAGTGGGCCTAGAAAGCCTCTGGAGCAGTAAAGTGTACGATGAGTTTTCATTAATTTTTATTTATCGAAATTTCCAAAATACAAAATAACCTTTCACATCCCTTCCTTAAGGGTGTGAAAGAAAGACTTTCATTAAATTTCTCCCTATCTTTCTAGCTAGGTCCACTGTACCAATGGAAAAGTCAAATATATGACCAATTCCCATTAATTTTCCCTTCCCGATATTTCCACGGTAGAAATCAACTCTCTGTCCCTCCTCCTTATGGGGGCTGCCATAAAAAATTTTTTTTTTAGAAATTTCCCCCATAGCGATGCATGCTATTCTCAATTCTGGAAGAGCCAGGACTCGGGCAGCATCAAGCGTATTGATCGTATATGATTTATTCAATCAAACAGTTTTTCGAACACAGTTGGGAGCGGGGGCTCTGGCCCGCTTTTAGCAGCGCTCCTAAAACTTCTTTCACCTTGCCAACTCGTTGCATGGCGCCTCTGGTTGAATAAAGTGTTTCGAGAAAATATTTGTTTCGGCAACGGTCTATTTAACTTGACGTAAAACAAGGAAAATAAAATCGCTTCGAGATGAGAGTAAGCAACATTTAAAGCTATATATTTTTCGCGCAACTTTTGTTTTGAAAAACTCGATTCAATCTGCCAATTTGCTAGTCCAAACATTATTGCAGATGCAACAAAGCAAATGGGCAGTGGACTCGATTGTATATACATATATAGCCGGAAATTCAAGCAACGGACATTGCAACAGTATCTGCCCCAAACGTGTATGTATGTTGTGAAGTTTTTAAAAAAAGACAAATTGGCCAAGTTCCCAAATGTCAGCAGGATAAACATTATTTATGTAATATGTTTATTGACTTTGCTCCTCAGCTAAAAGCTTTGCTTGGGTTGCAAATTGCCACCTTAAACTGTCAACCATAAATCAAAATTACTACAAAAAAACACGAACATATGTAGATAAGTACAAACATATGTATATGTATGTATAAGTATGTCACTTCCATGATAGATTTTATAAGAAGACAGCACTAAAACCATTAAATGCTAAACTTTTTCATTTCATTTTTCTAATGGCCACCTACAATAGCAACGAAAATCTAATAAAATACAGTAAAACATTTAAAAGAAAAGTAGCAAAGAAAAAAAAATTATGTATATTAATACAAAAACACTCAATGAATAAAAGAAAGACTGAGTGAGCACTTGATTTAAGTGTGCGTATGGGTGTGTGTGTGTGTGTGCAAGCACATTGTAAATAGAAAACATCACACACACACACACTTAATGTAATGATAATTTACATTTATTTAGTTTTTACATCTTGAAACTCCCAGCAGCGCCAAAGTCACACAACTCCAACCACATCCAACCCCTAGTACGATTCACTGCTGCCTGTGCACAATGGTCGCTTGTTGGACCGACCGTTAAAACTAAATGATGGAGCACAGCGTATGATGTATGAGAAAAATTTACACACATTTTATTTTTAACACCCTCTACCAAGAAGAACAACAGTTCTACAGAATGAATGTAGTGTTTCTTTTTTTTTTTTTTTCTTTTGTAATTCTTTTAAGAGGGATTTAGATGATTTAAAAGAAATTGTCTACAATAATTTGCGTGGGTAAATACATGCAATAAAAATGTAAAGAATGCCATTATTTAGAGGACCATTATTTTAATATTGTTTGTTGCAAACATACACATTTCTTAAGCCATACAGAAGAGTGGAAAATTTAATGAAGAAATTTGTTTTGACATCATAATGCACAGCATTTAAGAACAGATTCGTTTAATTTTTGTGTTGCACAAAAACCTTAACAGAGGGAAATTCTATGGAAAGAGAAAATACACATATTAGCATAACAATGAAAACAATGAAATTTTCTTTTTCTTGCTAAATCAATATTAGGAGAAGTAAAATGGTAAAAGCGAATGTTACGAGACATTTTCGCCCAGCAAATAAATTTTACTAGACTGCCAACTGCACCGTAAATTAAGCAGCGGCAGTAAAAAAAAAACCAGCAAAAGGTATAACAAACAAAAGCAACAATAATCAAAACTGCTACTAGCTAAATAAGTACAGTAGTAACAACAACAGCGGTAGCAATAACCAAAACTGCTACCAGCCAACTGATAACAGATGTGGAATGATTAACGTCAGTACCTGCCATTTGGCCTTACCTGACGGTGGTCAAACCACGTGGTGCAATCAGGACGTTACACCACCGCCCCCGAGCAGACGCAACAACTGCTCGGGTGGCAATTTATTTGCTACGTTACCTGGCCATAACAAAACCCCTTGCTCAGGAGTTGAGCTATCTAACCTCTGCTGCATTGCTGCAATTCCCTAGACGGCAAGGGATACACGACCACCGTGGTAGCCCAAAGTCCCGAAGATCATCAGTGCTTGAACCAACGCTTATGTTCCCGCCAATCCAGTTCCTAACAAAGCAGCGTCTGTTGCATAGCAACAGCACTACGGGCCCATTTGGGCGACCGAACACAGACCCGAAGGTCTATGATCAGTATAGCTACCAACGTTCCCTTCCACGCGAACTTATGGTAGCAACCACAGCCAGTACGTTTCAGCCAAGGAAGGCTCCTCAACCTATGACCGGCGAGATGACTCCGAAGAGTCACCTCGGGGCTCCGGTCCCCGTACTGCCGAATTGCCCCTTGGTGAGGGGTTTCAGCAAGTCTCTCAGGATACGCCGCTATCCCTCGGGACCTGCCTAAGATTTTTAGCCACCAAGCCACCCGAGGTATCCTGCATCCCTCCTATCCCGTTGACACGACATCAAGCTGGTTACCATCAGCAAGATGCATATTGTGCCCCCGGGGGGAAGCCAACTGATAACAGATGTGGAGTGATTAACGTGAGCACCTACCCATAGGGCCTAATCTCACGGTGGTCAAACCACGTGGTGCAATCAAGACGTTACACCACCGCCCCCGAGCAGCCGGAACAACTGCTCGGGTGGCAATTTATTTGCTACGTTACTTGGCCATAACAAAACCCCTTGCTCAGGAGTTGAGCTATCTAACCTCTGCTGCATTGCAATTCCCCAGACGGCTAAGGATACACGACTACCGTGGTAGCCCGAAGTTCCTAAGATCATCAGTCCTTGAACCAACGCTAATGTTCCCGCCAATCTGGTTCCTTACAAAGCAGCGTCTGTTGCTTAGCAACAGCACTACGGGCCCATTTGGGCGACCGAACATAGACCCGAGGGTCTATGATCAGTATAGCTACCAACGTTCCCTTCCATGCGAACTTATGGTAGCAACCACAGCCAGTACGTTTCAGCCAAGGAAGGCTCCTCAACCTATGACCGGCGAGATGACTCCGAAGAGTCATCTCGGGGCTCCGGTCCCCGTACTGCCGAATTGCCCCTCGGTGAGGGGTTTCAACAAGTCCCTCGGGAGACGCCGCTCTCCTTCAGGAAATGCCTAAGATTTTAGCCACCAAGCCAGCCGAGGTATCCTGCACCTCTTATACCCCGTTGACACTACACCAAGCTAGTTAAGATCTGCATGATGGACTCTGTGCCCCCGGGGGGAAGCCAACTGATAACAACAAGAACAACAACAACAGCGGCAATGACCAAGTACTGCAACACCTAAGTAGGTGTTTAATAAGCAGCCCAAACTATGGGAACCGCTGACACTGCAGAACATGGGTACGTCGAAAATCGGGCAAAGTCAGCATGTGACCAACAATCGGCTGGGATTCCCACGATCGCAGCAGCAGCAGAGGCAGGCCATTTTCAAGCCATAGATAATGTAGTAAGTGCAGCAAAAGACGGAGTCCTCCGTCCAGAACGGGCGAGTGTAGCTCAATGTAATTTCGGAAAATAAACTGGTGAATTTAAAACAAAAATCTGTGTTCTCATTTAATTCTTGTCGTTTCAAACAAACAATTAAGGGTATTCCTGTGACCTCTACGGAGAAAGCCAGGGATATAATAATATAATTTATAGTTGTAATTCTGCATTCCTACAGGACCCTGCAAGGATCAAAACATTATAAAATTATAATATAAATATTTTTTATAACACGAAATAGTTTGGCTATTAAATTGTGCATTTTGCAAAAAAAAAAAATTGAAAAAGATCATGCAATATAACCAAGCAAGAAAAACAAATATTTAATTTAAAATACAGGGGACTGTCATAGCATCTGATTTTAACGGAAGTGGCTATGAAACCAACGAAAAAACTACTTTTATAATGGGAAAAATAATAGTAAAAGGGTTTTTGCTATGATCTAGAATTAGTGTATAGTTCGAACAAAACTCCGAGTCTAAAATAAAATTTAATAAAATTAAAATAACTTTCGACATTTAATGTGTGTTCCCTTTATATATCAAAAATTAACTTAGCATTATTAAATAGTATTTTACACTGTGCTGCTTTTTTGCCAGCACAAAAAAATTTGATAAAATTTGTTTTTAACTTTATTGCACATGTTTTCTTTAAACCAGCTTTTTCATACAATTTTATTACTGAAGAACTCAGTTGTTTTTTTCTTTTCTTCTTTTTTGTATGTTTTAATTTTATAGTTTAATGTCTCTTATTGTTGGCTGAATTTTTTTTAGTAAATTTTTGCTCGTCATTTTGTAGCTTTTGTTACATTTTTGCCAAAGTCAGCAAATATTTTCTACAGTCTATAAACAATTTTCGTTTTCAGTTTTGTTATTTGAGGCAGCACACGCACGCAGGCAGCCAAGCAGGCAGGCAGGCAGGCAGATTCACTCAGCCTTTGATGCTGAAAAAAATAACTATTTTCTACATTGTTGTTTTATTTTGACTTTACAAAACATTATTATGCTTTGGGACTTTATTTTTTTGTAGCAGGAATTGTGTCAAAGCAAACAGAAAAAAGTGAAATAAATAAAATAGTTTATTTTGTTTAATATAAAACCCAGCGGAAATAAAGTCTCATTCATACACATAAAAGCATTGAAGCTGATAAAACAAATTTTTTTTTTTTCGACAAAAACCAAATATGTGTATAAATGTAGGCATGTAAAAAATCAATGAGGGCCTGATAGATTTTTTTTTCGGTTTAAATTGATGAACAAAAACAAAAAAGAACACGCCACGGCAGCAAATTAATAGAAAATTAAAAACAGACACCAGAGCAGAGCAGTCCAGTCCAGTAATATAAGTTAAGCAATGGAGTAGTAAATTGCGGCTAACAAAAAATATAATAAAACAATTTGTTTTTTAATTTTATTTTAAAATATAAATTTAAGCTCAATGCTGTAAAGTTTAAAGTAAAATAACGAAACAAACTTATGTATGTTTTTGGGTTTAAATAAGGTCCTTTAGCGGAATTGTTTGCCTAGAATATTTCGATTTATCTTAAAGAAAAAAACTTTAGCTAAATTTTTAATTGCTGTGAAATAAAAAAAAATATATTGAAAATAAATATATTAATTCAGGCCCAAAAATGAACCTTTTCAAAAAATATTTGCTGTATTTTTCAGCTGTCTATATGCCGACGACATTTCGTTGGTGCTAATCAACTCATCAGTAGACTTGAAAAATTCTTAAAAGTTTGTTTGAAACTTAACTCCATAATTCCCATGAACAGATTGGGAATCAGAAACGTTCAAACAAGCCTTTAACAAAGCAAACATTTCTTTTTTTTCGTTTGGCAACACTTCTACTTTTCTTTGCAACCTTCAAGTCTACTGATGAGTTGATTAGCACTAATGAAATGTCGTCGGCATATAGACAGCTGAAAAATACAGCAAATATTTTTTGAAAAGGTTCATTTTTGGACCTGAATTAATACATTTCAATTGGCTCTTAAAGCAAATAAATAATTAAGTTCATGTTTGAAAATAAATATATTGAAAATAAATTTCCAATTATTCCAAAAAATTGTGCTGACGAGCGACGTGCTGGTCATGAAACAGCCAAAAAAAATGTCATTGAATTTTTAATTATTGCAGGTGTTGTATGTGAACTTTTGATCAGAGCGGACATGGTGATGCGTAGTCGTAATAGGTGAACGCTTGCTTTTTTAAGGGCTTATCTAAAAAAAAAATCATTACATGTTTATTAAACGTTTATTCGGCAAATTATGTATAGAAATTTTGCTCAATGATAAACATGACATACTTTTAAAAATGAGTTCGTCACAGTAAACATTCGTAATAGGTCTTATCGTTATTATTGGGTCGTCTTTTTGTTCTACATAAGTATGTATATAGTCAACGGTTTGCAATATCGAAGAGGTTTCGTTAAATATTGTTAACTACATATTGTCGAAGGTATATACACTGTACACTAAACAGACAAATTAAAAAAACATTTCATCCTGATTTACTCAGCTTTTATATTACGATTTTTTTTTTTGCTTAATCAAGCGTTAACAAACCACCAATCCCTCTTTTCTATTTTCCTAGTTTCAGCACAATGCAATGCAGTGCATATGTAGGGGTCATTTGCTGAATACTAATCCCAGTCTAAAAAAAAAAACATTTTTTGGAAATGAAATTTTTAATCACTTGAAAAAAGTGTTCTATTTTATTATCAATTAATGTATAGATGCTTAATTAAATCGTTTTTTAACTGCATAGAAATTTTTTTCATTAAAAATGATTTCTATTTAAAATTAAAGCTCAGATGTTTTCCCTAAAACAAAAGCTTATTACCTGCTAATTTTATTGGCATTGAAAATCATGTTTTGTTTTTAAGTCCTGCTTCAATATCTGCTTTTAATTTGGGCGGATTTTCTGGCTTATTTAGCAAGCATATCAATTTCAAAATCAATTACCAACATAACTTTTTATATGCTTGAGTTTTTTCTTCTAGTATTTTTTTGGGTAACACGTGAATATATTTTAAAATTTTTTCCATCAAAAAAATTTTTTTTCTTCTGTTCATAAAATTAAACAAATTTTGCCCGAAAAAAGCCATTTACATATTTTTTATGTTAAACACCGGCAACAGAGAAAAAGTTTCGTTTTTATGAAAAACTTTTGCCAGTTGTTGAAAAGAAACAACAAAAAAAAACCCCAGTACAAAAAACAAACGAAATGTTTATAATTACTTTGAAAAAAATTGGTAGATTATGGCAGGAGTGAAAATGAATGTGCGCGAATGTATGGTGAAATTAAAACCCAAGTGGAACAGAGCAAAGCATTAAAATTTAAAGCAGGAGAGAAAAGAAAGAACTGGGCTGGGTTTTGCAAAAGAAAACTAAAATTTTAATAGAAAAAAAAACAACAGAATTTTAGCTATTTGAGTCCAAAGCCTGCTGTGAAAGCGGGTTGAGTAAAAACTAATAGCAAACTAATATCTAGTGTGCCAAGGAGGTTGCAAAGCAGTATTTAAAACTTAAGGTGTACCAAATTTTTCTGTGCCATTATTTTAAGGCCAAAATCGTGGCTTTGTTGGGGGTTTTTATGACAAAAATTATATTACCCACTAGAAAATATTCAACCTAAAAAGCGCTCCTTAGATATTTAAAATATTTGTCCCAAAATACTGCTTTAGGAAAAAAAATGTCAACGTGCAAAATTCTGGCATTAAATCATATATTTATTGTGTATTACTTCATAACATCAATCCTGTCATTTAATTTTGAAAGTGTCCCAAAATATTGTCCCAAAGATTTATATAGCAAAAATTTTGCCAAAAATTATTGTGACTTAATAAGTTTTGCTTATATACAGTAACAGTACATTACAGCATTTGCTGCAGGAATGTTCAAGTGTCCCAAAAATTTAGTGACGCAAACAAATATGTAACAAATTCTAATAAATAAGTCTTTGCTAAATGTTACTATTTTTTGTTTCTCTTTCCAATAGACAACATTTGTTTTGCAGAAACACAGCAGCGAATTTTATTTTACTTTAGCCACTGTTTCCTGGCAACAGCAACAACAACAGCAACAACTACATGTGCTCCACTTTATACTTTTGAGCGTTTTCATGAAAAAAAAAGCGTGTGTGGATTTTTCTTTTGTTTGTGTACGTTCGTCCTCCCCGCTTCTTTTCTGCACAAATCTTTTGTATGCCAAGTCCTTTAAATGGTTGAAGAGGTGTTATAACTTTGTTGTTGTGCCATAGTGAATGCAAATGTTTCGATGATGGACTTTTTTCGTACTCAAATTTATGCATATTTTATGTAAATTATTATTTACGAATACAATGATGTTTTTCTATAAAAATAATCAAAACCACCTACTTGCTGCTCACAATGACGGAGTAGGGATTCATATAACCTGTGCATATGGGTGCATAGAATTATGTACGCATACCCGTAGTGGGTTTGTGAATTTTAAATTGCAGGATATAATTTAATAAAAACAAATCTGCCGGTTTTGCAACATTTTTTACTTGGCGCTTACAATATCTTGAATAAGTAAGAATGATACGTTTGATTGGGCAGACTACTCACAATAGTAACGTCAAAATGTCTATACCAGGCGTTTTGTGAGTTCTAATATTAATTACTTTAAAATTGTTTAAATTGCTTATCAGGCGTATACCTCAAAAAATGCAAATGTAAATTTGCTTATTACGAAAATACTTTTCAGCTGCAAGAAGTGTTTCAGCTGGCTTATGGTTTATTTTATATCTAGACTAAATAAATGCCAATATTTCAAACAAAGATTTTTGATAATTTTTTGTAATCAAATTTGATTTGAAATTTGTTATTTTTAAAAAAAAACCCAACTCTCCACTTTTTAGCTGCGCCAAAATTTTATTTATACTTGTCACAAAATATTCTTGAAACGAACTAAAAATGAAAATGATTTTTTGATCACATTCTATAATATTGTTGTAATTGGTATTAGTTAAACAAGACAGAGAAAACTACAAAGACTTTTAGTTGGGAGATAATTCCCTGCAAGAAATAGCTGATGCAAACTAACGCATTAACAATTTAATTACTAACACATGCAAAGCAATTTTATAGATTTCAGCGTTGCCATTACAATGATTGTTTTAGTATTTTGGTTTTCCCTTATTAATTTGGTAATTTCATTTGGAACTACGTTTACGCATTAATGTTTTTATAGGTTCATTTGTGCATTTCTTTTTTTTTTAATATAGTTTATTATATTCTCTTTGAATTGTTTTTTTTTTGAAAATTTTCGAAAAATTCTTTTTTTTATTTATCAACAAAGAAATTAATAGCATTGCATGTAAATTTGTGGGCATTTAAAGAAAAAAAGATTTCGAGGTGGTAACGCTGGTTAAAAAAATAGCTCACACGTACACGAATGTTTACATCAGTTTGTTCATTTTGCCCTTAAGAAAATTATAGAAACCTTGATGTATGAATCCATCAGCAATGTCCAATGATGGATCATATGACCGATACTGTTCTTGCAGGGTTAGTTGTTTCGAAGCCGCCACACTTGTGGTCCGCATCCAACCTTGAACTCTGTCTATATTTAATCTTGTTGATCAACTTTATCACTGTGTTTTTTTGCTGATTGGAATATATTTTATATTATCTCACCAAGATCTAATTGATTTCCAATTAATATTTGTATTTATCTTATATTAATATGTATCTTCATTTAATCCTATATTCATAAATACATACCTTTTGATGGTTGTGTTCCAAAATAAAGTGCTGAAAAATAATGAGAAAAAAATATTTTTAATTAAAAAAAAAGTCTGAGATAATTTTTTTTTTTTATAAAAATAAATATTTCAATAGTGCCTGAAGAAAAATCAGGTTTTAATTTGTTGGAATCTTAATTCTGAGCATAATTGTAAAACAAATAATATGAACCATTTTACAAATTGCTTTCGTCTTGTGTAGAGTGCATTGAAATACATATTTGAATGACCGCTTTAATTTGATATTGCGATTCTCTTTTGTGGATTTCATATTTGAGCAAAAAAAAGGCTGCTGTCTCTCTACAAGAGATGTTTTTGCGCTAAAATAAATTTGCTTAGAACAAATACTTGAAACAAATTTATTAAATATAAAATTACTCAAAATGGGTAAATATGTTTGGAGTTAGTTAAATCTGTTCGGAATTAGTTAAATCTTCATTTTCATAAAAATAATCATTTATATTAAATTACTTTTTCAGGCGCAAGTTCAATAATCATCTTTAGATTGTTGTTGGTTAAAATAATTAAATTGGTAGAAAATTTATATTTACGTAGCTCTTTAGAAATATATACATATATGTATATAACGGATCTATTTTGCAATAATATACAATTTTGGCGGATACTTAAGAACGAACACTGCTTAATTTTTTTTTTTTTTTTTTTGTAAAATGTATTAAATTTTTAAATTTTGCACATCGTTTGCTCCTTGTTTCAAGCATTCTTTCAAGAATTTTACGAGTCTACTGCTGAGTTGATTAGCATCAACGAAATGTCGGCGGCCTATAAACGGCCCGAAAAGACAACTTTTAGACCTAAAATAATACATACTGAAATCAAATAAATAACTTTTCAAAAGTCATAATATATTTTTTTTTTCTTTTGAAAACAAGAAGCACATTTTGCTTTAAAAAAAAAGCATCGGCAAATTGTTTTTAACAGCGAAAACTGTAACGTTGGCCAAACGTTACAGAGGATATGTTGTAAAATTGTTTTTCTAGTAATAGAATTTATGTACGGCTGGCAATTTTTACCTGGTCATTTTCTGCAATGCATTTAATACAACTTTTTAAAAGTATAGAAATTTAAGCTGAATCTGAAATGAGTTTAATTCTAAAATACAAAACTTTCTAAAAACTAATTTCAAATAACTTTTATTTTTTTATAAATATTTAGAAGATTGCGAATTTGAGGCCTTTGTTTTTTTTATTTATTTAATTTTCACTATTTCGTTTACCTCTAAACAATTTCTTCGCAAAATAATGCAACAAATAAAATAAAGGCATATTTTGGAGTTATAATCATAAAAAAGAATAAAATTTTAACAGATTTGTCTGCATAAATTGCCAACAAATATGCACTTATGCAAAGGCCTACAGCATTACACCTGGTGCAACGATACATGTTGAATATGCGCTTGCCAAATACCTCGACTGGGCGCTTCAAACAATTCTATTGAAGCAATTCTATTTGAAAATACCCATTTAAACAAATCTGTATTTGAGTATAGGAAATTTATTATTCAGCTAAATGTTAGAAATTATTTGCTTTTACTACTTTGTTCAAACACTTGTCTGCGGTAATAAAAATCTTCAAAAATATTTAATTTTGCAAACTAAATATTTAACCTGACAGTTTGGCAATTTCCAAACAAAATTAATTATTTTTGAGCCGCATCTTTTCGACAAAAACAAAAAAAAAAATAAATAAAATTAATTGTGTTTGTTTTTAATTGCTTTCGATTTGACATTAAATCAATTCTACATAAAACTGGCCTGAAAAGAGACTCAACAAACTTAATTATTTCAATTTGAGCAGTAACTCTGCACGCCCTGCCACCACCCCCACTTCATTAACCGTAAACTGCATGAACAAGATGAGCAAAGACAAAATGGAAAAAATTAAAAATTTCATAATTGAAATAATAATCAAAAGGGACTAAGTAAGACGCAAGAAGGTTGCGCTGAAATGAACAATTTTACAATGTTGTAATTGAATTTTACAACACAATGACAATATTGTCAGGTTCATAAGCAGAGCAAGAGAGTGTCAAAATGTATTTTTTTAAATATCACTTTTCTTTAGTTAAAGGCAGCCAGCAGCACCAAACACTGAACAATTGACTGGATGTTAAGTAAGGAAAGCGAAAAAGGAGAAGTAAAAGAAAATTGTATTTGAAGTACAAAGCTGCAGTCAGTCACCGACAGCCATAAAGACCAACAATGTCTGCACAAAATACAACAAACACCAGCAAATGAATACTTTGTGTTTTAAGTATTTGAGCGCAAAAAAGGAAAAAAAAAGTCCCTGTTTGTGTTTTAATGAGGAGTGACAGGCGACAAGCGTAATTAAATTTTATTTCATTTTAGCGAAAAATTCTATCACTTTTTTTTTCAATTTTCTTGGTGTGCCTTACAACTTGATTTAAAGCCAGAGCTGCTGCTCCTCTTCTTGGCCAGCAGCTATTTGAGCTGATTTTATTTCAACATTTAGAAGATGAAATTCGAAAATGGAAACCGGGAAGTTCGAAACAACAAGAACATAAAGCCGCAAATCCAATCAAACTCAAATTTAAGCGGATTCGACTACAACCACTTATCGGAAACACAATTTTTCTAAGACATTGTGGTACACATTACAGCTTTCAATTTAAATCCATGTTGATGACAAAAATAATTACATTTTAAAATTTCATTTGCCGGCGTAGTGTTACGGAAGCGTGAAATGAATTTTGTCATTTCTACGTGTTAAAAGCGCAGGAGGAACAAGCGAAATGACATAAAAATTAATTTTAATTGAGTTCAAATGCAACGGCAGAAAATTGAAAATAAAATGGCAGAAAAAATTAAATGGAATTGAAAAAACTGAATTGAAAAATATTTAAATTAAAAAAATTTAGTTGAAAAATTTTTAAATAAAAAAAATTTAGTTAAAACAAAAACTTTTCATAACTTTGAAAAAAAAAATTATTGAAAAAAGTTGAACTGAATTAAAAATTTTATAGAAATGAAGTGAAAAAATAAATAGGAAATAAAAAAATGGAATTGAAAAAAAATTATTTAAAATAAAAATTTAACTGAAAAAATTTTATTAAAAAAGTTTTAAATTAAAATAACTGAATTGAAAAAATTTAATTGAAAAAATTTTAAATTGAATGCCAGAAAATATAAAATAAATGAGATTGAAAAAATAGGATTAAAAAATTTAATTGAAGAAAATGGAATTAAAAAAATTTACTTGAAAAATTTAAATGAAAAATAATATAAAAAATAATTTATAGTAAATTACTTCTCAGGCTCAAGTTCAACCCTTGGTTGATCACTTTTTAATCAATATTAATCAATTAAATAAAGAAAAGTAAATTTTTAAGTGGACTGTAATTGAAAAAAAAAGTTTAAAAACAATTCGAAAAAAATTTAATTGAAAAAAATGGAATTGAAAAAAAATTAAACTGAACTAATAATTGATATGAAAGAAGATTGAAAAAAATACTAACAGAAAAGAATTTAATTGCAACAAAATTTATTGGAAAAAAAAAGATTTGAAACAAAAATTAATTTAAGAAAAAACAAATTTTAAAAATTTGTTTTAAAAATGTGCTTTAACTGAATGGCAGAAAAAACTGATATGAAAAAATTTAATTTGAAAATTAAATTGATAAAATTTAGTTGAAAAATAAACTGAATTGAAAAAAAATTTCAAAACAAAAAATTTAATTGAGAAAAAATTAAATTTAAAAAAGTGTAGTAAAAAATTTAACTAAAAATATTGAACAATGAACTTAATTATTTATTCGCTATAAGAGATAATTGAAATTTATTACTTTAGGTCTAAAAAATAGACATTAATGCTTTCCCCCTTTTTTTTAGCCGTCTATATGCCGCCGACATTTCGTTGCTGCTAAACAACTCATCAGTAGACTTGAAAAACCTAAAAAGAAAACAAATTTATGTATTTGAAAAAAAAAATTTAAGCTTTAAAAAAACGATTAATTTGATCAACATTTTTAAAGAAGACAAGAAAAGTAAAATTAAAGACTTGCTGGATGGCGTACATACCATGCATGGCTAATTCATGTCCACCACGACAATCATCAGCACTCCCAGTGGCTGCGAACCCAGGTCATGACTAATTGCATACTGTTTTCGAGCAGCAGCGCTTAGTCATTCCACTACCTGAGCTTTTCATTACTGACTGTTTATATTCAATATATTGCACCACTTTCAATTTTATTACTATATCTTTGCCTCGACATTATGATGGACAACTAGAAAAAAAACCAATCAGCTGTTAACTTGCCTATAGTAGACTCTGGCCAGGGTATTTAGGGTATTTAGAACTCCGCTTAGCGGATTATATCACTTTTAATTGTGTTACATGCATTCGGTGCAGCAACTTGTCATGTTTATATGAAATGCTTTAACTGTTGTCAATTATTTCAATAGTTTACGTCACGTAACATAATACTTAACACATTTGGTGACACACATGCTCTGGCTGCACTTGACTGAATTTCGTATTTTATAACTTTTTTGAAATTTTTTTCATGTAGAAAAGTGTCGCATGCAAAATTAAAACTTTTTTTAATTTTTTTTTTTCATTAAATAACAATTAAAACAGACAAATTATAGTTGTCTTAAAACAGGCGTCAGAGCAAATAGATCGTATATTTCAGATAAAATTATTTACATAAATAATCAAAAACAAGCGAAAAATTAAAAAAAAAATCAATTTAGAGGAAGTAACAATCGATTCTCAGCTTACTTAATATTTAATGAACAACTGAATATTAAATAACAAAGAAAAACACGAAAAAAAATTATGGGGTCCGACATTGGATTCTGGTACAGGGGACGAAAAAAAAAATGTATATACGTACGTCAGCGTTATGAAAAGTCGCATCGGGATATTATTTTAATGTCGGTCAAAGCTTGTCTCTTTTGGTGTATTCTGATAGCATATCAATATATAAAAGCATTGACATTGGACCTGGCCTCTATAATGTATCGCTAAGATAATTATAACGATATTTCATGGAATTTGCTATTCAGTAAAATTTATTAATGATACTCGCTGCCGACTGAAAGCAGCTGTTACTTTCACTGCCCACTATCATTATTTTAACCACCAACACAAATAAACAACAGTAGTTGTTGTTTATTTAAACGGTAAAGTGTTTGAAATGTAAGCAAATAAATCAAATTAATAGTAGAAACACAATTGATTTCGCCTACCTTATGAAAAATGAAATAATATTGTAAAATTTCAACATCATTTCAATCCAAATGCACTTAAAACTACAGCTGCTTATCATCGTTAAAATTATATTACAGAATCACGCAACCGTTATTGCAAGCGGTGTTATATCATGTTACACGGGCTGCCGGTCATAAGACCGGCCCACTTGAGTTCTAGAAAGGTCCCTTGTGCTACCCGAATAGGCTGTAGGGATATAGCCCTACATACCTCCCACTGGATCCGACCTAAAGCATCCAGATGAACGGATGAAGGAATACACCCAGTCCAATCCACACTCCGACACTTCTGGCAGCTCATTTAGTTTCGGTCTGCCCAAGTAATTTGCTTTCTTACAAGCGATGCAATAAGTAGAAAAACATAAGCTCTTGGATCGTTCAAAGTTAGAGAAACGCACTAAAGAAGGTATATTTATAGAGGAACTATAGTTAACGCTGAATGGTACCTTTGAGATGAAGACATGCATACATCGAAAACTAAATGTCAAAACAGTAAAAGAAATCGCAGTCGTTTAACACAATATTCCAAGACGGAACTCAGACAGTTGCCGGCAAAAGAAACCCTGTAACGCAGAGGACTCAAACGATATACACCTTTAGAGCCAGTTTACCGCTTCTAAGAGGGTCATGATGATGCGTAAAACTAAGATTTATATCTGCATAAGTACTATTTTTCATTATTATTTATTGATTGAAGATCAATAAATAATATGCAAATTCAATTTCTTACTGTCACTTTGTGACAGGTGTAATAAAAATAGAATTTTAAAACAAACAAAAAATAGAGCATATGAAAAGAGAACAAGAAAATGAAGATGAAGGTTAGCAACAACGAGAAAGAGGGAAAGGGACGTAGATACAAAAGTATTCGGTATTTGAGAGTCAAACTTTCTCATCAGAGATGGGATAATCTTATATGCAGGCAATATCTACATTAACTCTTAATAGGCAGTCTAAATAAAATTGAAATATTTTATATATTTATTTGAGCTCAAGGTCTTTTGGAATTTGAGTAATTATTTTTGTCAATATTTCGCTCTCCTTCGGATAGCTTCTTCAGGACAATAATAATGAAAAATGTTTTCATTGGTTTTTTTCAAAAACAAACATAACAACAAACATGCATTACTCAAATTCCAAAAAACCTTGATCTCAAATAAATATATAAAATATAAGAAAAAAAGGGGTCAAAATAACTAAATATTAAAATTGAAATATAATTTATTTTAAATTGAATATTTTGGTGTAAAATTATTTATGGCAAAGGACCTCAAGCCAAATTTGATTTACCTAACAAATAGTAAATCTTCATGGCCTATATTTTTCTGGAATATTTCGGTTCCCTCTTCATAGTTTTTTAAGGGGAGTTTTTTACGATTTGTTAGAAGAATTGCGTTGAACTGTATAATGTTGACCTTTAATATTAATATTTTATTTATAAAGTGAATTCGGCTTGAGGTCCTTTAGTAAATAATTTTACACCAAATTTAAATTGATATAGCAATTATTTTATTTTCTCCAATATTTCGGCCAACTTTGTTGGTCATCCTCAGGGAGTTATTTTTTTATATTTATTTTATTATATTAGTAGTGTCGTCAGTTGTTAACCGTAAGTAACTTTTCTCGCCTCAGTAGGCAAGAAAAGTTACCTCAAGCCGAACTCACTTTATAAATAAAATATTAGAAGAATTGCGAAAAAGACCATTTCGAAGGAGAGTTAGAGGCTTAATATATTTCACAAAACTATTTGCCGTAATATGCTCTATAAAGTCGCTGAAAATACCTGCGGCCTTAGATGTAGAGGCATCATACTTTGATATAAATATAAGCTGCCAAAAACTGGCTAAAGTTGGAAAACTTTAAACGACTCTAAAATAATATTCCGATATGATCTTTCATAGCGCTGACATGCACATATATTTTTTTTCATCTCCTCTACCAAAATCAATCGTCAGAGCCCTGTAATTTAGTGAAAAGTACATCACAGTATAATCAATAGAGCGATGACAAATCTGCCATAGAGCATTTTATTGAAAGAGGCATAAATAGTTTAAGAAATATTGATGTGCTTATTATTCTGCAGCGCCAAACCACCCCACATGTAAAATTCCTGCCAACAATGCCATACATCAAAGTGATGACAATGAAGTTGTTAACACATACGGGTTCGACTGCAGCAGCTGAATTGAATTGAGAAAAACGGAATAGAACTGCATTTGCAGCTTTAAACATTTTTAATATTTTTTAAAAGCTGCTGCTGCTGCTGGTAGTATCTGGGATTGTCAGCACAAGTAAGCAGACAAAACTTATGGTAGATGCTTTCATTTGTTTTTTTCTTTTTGAACAGACATTCATTTTTTTGATTAAAAGTAATCAATAAGCGGATTATACTTCAATGGCAGTAACAGTCATATGAAAGCAGAAATCAAGCAGAAAGTAGAAGTTATAAATAAAAACGTATGCTGCTTAAATCATAATGAGAAAATTATGAAAACAAAGAAAGTATTAAATGGGCGTAATGCGGGGATAAAATCAGAAGCAGCAGGTTCAATTGAAAAAAATACAACAATCAAAGAAAAAATACAGTAAACTAAATATAAAGCAAGAAGGGCAAACGTTGGGTTTTAAAACGAAAGCAAAAAAAAAAAAATTTGTCGGATGACGACCATTTACGTTACATAAAATTTTAGAGCAAAACAGTTTCCACAAAAATCTATTACAAAAAAAAATTCAGTTTATTTTGTGGGGTCTGAGCTTGAGTTTTACATCCTCGGAATTAAGAAAGATTTTTTTCTGATAAAATCAGGTTTTTGGTCGGCCGACAATTTTTTTTCATGTCTGTTAGATTTTAGCTTTTACCAGCGGAAAAGTAACGTAAGAAAACACTTTTCTGTTATTTTTTTTTGCCTCAACGTTTATGGAAAACTGATTTAAACTTTTTGTCGGCCGACACTTATTCCATTTTTGTTTGTTTTTAGATAAAATCATTATTTGTAAAAGAAAAGTTTTCATTAAATAAATGAAAAGTGTTTGCTTTTCAAAAATTCCCTATCCTATAATTTTTAAAAAATTAGCTTCAAAATTTTTGTTCAGCCGACAAATTTTTAAATGTCAGTTTTTAGCTATTGGTAGTGGAAAGATTTTAATATACATATATTTTTTTAAAGAAATTTAAAAAAGTTCTCTATATGAATATTTTTAGGTCTAGCAGAAGAAACGTTTGATTCCAAATTTTTGTCGGCCGACAGTTTCACAAAAATTACACTATTAATTTTGATAGCGACAATATTTCATATAAGGAAATATTTTCTTTGAAGAAATTAAAATATTTTTTTACGACATTTTTAACATTATTTTTGTCGGCCGACAATTTTTTTCTCGTATTTTGTGATAGTGGCCAGATTTCTTTGTTTTTTATTTATTTAAGAAATATTTAAATTAACAAATTTTCGATTTCAGAGCTCAAAAGAGCTAAATTGAAATTTTTTTGTCGGCCGACAATTTTAAACATATTATATATAAACTTTTGATAGTGGCAATATTTCACATTTCTTAAAATGGATTAAAATATTTATCTTTTCGCCTAGTTTCTTCAGCATGAGCTTAAAAGTGTTTTGTCGGCCGACAAATTACTTGAATTTTTTTAGCTGGTGGTAGTGTCTATATTTCACAAAAAAAAAAATATTTAAATTTGTTGAATGATTTTCGATAAAAAATATTTGGTTTGAAAATTTTATGTCGGACGATAATTTTTAATGTCTTATAATATAATAATCTTAGCTTTTGCCAGTGGAAATATTGTAATAAAAGCAATTATTTTTTTAAATTCAATTGGAAACTTTTAAGCTTTCAACATTTTTTTGACTCATGAAAATTAAGCTAAGCAATTTTTTGTCGGCCGACAATTTTTTAAATCTTAGATTTTAATTTCATGGTGAAAAGGTTTGATTAACAATTCATTTTTTTGTACAGAATTTAAAATTTGCTATTAAAATATTTTTATAAAACATTGGTTCATACACTTTTGATCAGCCAACAATTTTTTACTTTGTGTTTTTCTCAAAAAAACAGTTTCTATAATTAAAATAAAATTATGTTTCAATATATTTCGTTTTTTTTATTTAAAACTTGGTTAAAACTTTTTGTCGGCCGACAAATTTTTTGGATTTTATTTTTTAACAGTGTGGCTGTATTGTGGCTTAATAGAAATATATTCTTTAAATAATTTATATGTTCGATGTTTTTAAAAAACATGTCGCTCTCGCTTGAATAGCGAGAATCTTTTGAATCTTTTTTAAACATTTTTTATCGGCCGATAAATTTTGAGTTTCAACTTCTGACAATGGAAACATTATATTAAAAGCAAAACATGCTTTAATAAAATTTCAAATTTTTAAAAGATGGTTTTTTTGGCATTATTAAATTTATGGACACGTTGTTTAAAGTTTTTTGTCGGTCGACAATTTTCTTATCTTTAGACTTCAACTTTGGATAGTGTGAATATATTACTAAAAGAAGTATTTTCGTTAAAAATGTATTACTTTTAAATATTTTTTGCTTTTAAAGATAATACAGATTTTATTAAAATTTTTTTTTTTTTTCGGCCGACAATTTCTCTAAGTTTTATTTTTGTAGGTGTCAATATTTATTCAAGAAATATACATACATACTTTCTCAACGTGAATAAATTTTTTTTATTAAATATTTTTTAGTTTTACGACTAATTAAAACTCATTTTTGTCGGCCTACATTTTGCTAACTTTCGTTTATGTCAATATTAGTTCAAAAGAAATATTTGTTTTATTTTATATATTTTTTAGTTTTACGACTCATTGAAAACTTTTTTGTCGGCCTATAATTTTTCACTGCTACGACACACAAATCTTCAAGCAGCAATTTTTCATTGTTTTCTCTTCTTTCATGTTAAAAGCAAAATTCATCACAATGATTGATTGAAGTTTGATCTAAAACGCTCTCAACTCAACCCCTTTTTTCTTTCAGTATCTGAATGTGGTGTTTCAAAAATCTTCAAACTGAAATACATAAAAGCAAATCAAGTAAAAAGCTCTCCCTGGCAGAGTTACTGAAAACACCCACAGAGTGCTAAAGTGGCTGTCAAACTCATATGTCAAGTGTCAAATGAGGGTCTCTGCTCAACAACGAACTGTGTGCAATGACACAAAAACTCTTGCCATAAATAGAAGACAAAAAAGTTGCATAAAACGGAGACAAGAGAAGTGAGTTTTTTTTTGTGTTTTTAGAGAGAAAAAAAATCAAAGAAAAGTAGTAAAGAATGTAGTTTTCTTAAAAAAAAAAAAGAAAGAGAAAACAACTCTAACTAAAACAGCAAAGAATCTTGCGAAATGTCAAGTTTAAATGTCATACTTAAAAAAAAGAAGGGGGAAAATCTAAGCTAAAAAAACTATAAAGAATGTTTGAAAAAACAGAAATGATATTTTAAAATATTTAAAAGCTTATCAAGAAAAACTAATTAGCCATAGAGAGATTAAAAAACATTAAAAGGGAATGAAAATTGGCAGGTGATTTCAATGGGCAACACTTGTCAATGTGAAACACTGATTTCTTTTTTAAAAGTCTGAAAATGTAAAAAAATGCCATTAAAATTCAGAGCATTTTTCTATATTATTTAGTCGCTCTATTATTTAAATTCTTTTCATTTAGCAGACAGTTAGTTGACACTTTGATTAATCAATTTAAAAAACTTTATTTCCTTTTACAGGGCCCCAGTTGGCGCACAAAAACAAGAATTTCCTTAATTCAACTAATTAAATAAATTGATAAACACATGTGTTCGGGATTGAGTTGCAACATTTCAAACTTTAAAACTCATTAGCATTTTTCAGTTTCTATTCTGGGAATAGGAAAATATTTGTGTCTTTTTTTCTATCTCCCTTGTGCAATCAGTCAAATGAAATGTTGGAAAATTCAATTGTTTCTAGATTTTTTTTCTCTTCGAATGAATGATGAATTAAATAAATTAAAAATAAAAGAAATGGTATTATGAGAATTAATTAATTTATCAAACACTTGGTGATAATTTGTTAAAATATTATGATGGGAGAGGGAAAGTTCTTGCTACCAAATAATAAACTTTCCAGAAATGTTGAGAAACATTTAACAGGGAAAATGTTGCTGGGACTTTGTTGATAAATTACACTGGTTAAACAAATTTTGGGTAATTGTGCTTGATTTCAGTTTTTGTTGTTGTAATAAATGCCACTGGTATTGGATTTATTATTCCACTCGGCATGCTGGCAAAATGCACACATAAAAACTATTTCAAACATAGTGCATGGAAAAATGTTAATAGAGTGGCACTGTGTTTACTCCTGGAAAAACTTATGAAATATATCAGGCAACATCGTGAAACAGCCACGGCGTGTACTCCAGCCAGTAAGTCTTCAACTTTACTTGTATTGTCTTCCTTAGAAATGTTGAACACTCCAATTTTATCGCCAAAAAATGTTTCTCAATTTTAAGTAAATGACAATTGAACTAAGAAAGCCAAATAAAATTATTAACATTATATAAAAGTTATGAAATAAAACAAGTTGGTTTTATTTCATACAGAATTTTACAGACCACGTGCACACCTGTGTTTGTAACATTTTTGACAAAACATTCTGCATTTTATAGTTTCTAAGCAACTTGTAACTTGTAAGAGAGAATTAACAAAACAGTATTCCTTTTATTACTAAAATCAAAGAGTCAACATGTCAGGATTTTTAATTATTTTACCCGGCTTTAGTTCAATTTTACTTGCTCAAAATTGAGCGAGATTTAAATTGTCATAAAATTGTAAAGATCAACAGTTTTTAAAGAAGACAATAAAAGCAAAGTTGAGGACTTATTGGCTGTTGTAATGTTTCGCAACATGTTGCACGGGAACAGCTGTCAAGTTTTTGAGCAATCATCTTCAGTTTTGCATTTTCTAAGCAATTTTCATCTTTGCGACACTATAAAGACGATATTACGATATTGTACTTGTACTTGTATTTTATTTTTTTATTTTAACAAACACAAAACTGCGAAGCTTTTGGCTTGTCTGCAGAAACACCCAAAGCCATCGGCAGGAATCGAACCTGCGACCTTGGGGACTCTTAGTAGGACACTCTACCAATTCATCTATCGAGGCGCTCAATATCATAAGTACTAGCTTATTTTAATACTACTACAGCATCATAGAATCGATGTTTTTTAACGTTTCTCAGCATTTTGCTCCAGAATAATTAATACATCTTGAGCAATTTTAATTTTAAATGTTTTCTGCTTTCTGAATAGATAGCATATTATAAAACCTTATTCGTTTCATACTAAAACCATAGAAAAAACACGTTATTTTTTTCTTTCATTTCCAATTTTTTTCCACCTTCTTCCTGCCGCCTTTTTCCAACTAATGTTTATTTAATTTGTTAACAATAGTAATTTGGAAAATGCTTCTTCTAAAGCTTAATTTTATTTCTCTTTTTTTTTTGTTGGTTGTCGAAATACCCTTTTTCATTAAGTTTCTGTTCGTTTTTCGATTTTGTTTTGTTTATTTCCCCTGTAATCATTGTTCAATCAATATTAAGACCACCCCCTCTTGCAAGAACAACTTTCTGACCAAATCAGCCACACACACAAGCACCCACATACATATACACTGTCACGCAAACATACATCGAATTCAATTGTATGATTAAACAATAGAATTGTAATTTTCTGTTTTATATTTTACTTATAGATTTTTCGTTATTGCTGTGGTTGCTGATTTTCCTCCTGCCTACTGTTGTTGGCAATATATTTTCGTACAAAAATAAATATTTAGCTTGGAAAATTTATAAAAACAAAATAATTTTGGGGCATTGACAGAATTGACAATGATTGATTACTTTAGAGGATGGTGTTTTTAGCATGAAAATTATATACATATAGCATTTCTATTGCTAATACAATTACTAATTCCATTTTTGTTATAAATAAACAAATTTGCAATTCATGTAAAAGCTGGAAATGAAAAGAAATATTTTTAATGACATGTCAATAAATGGTAATAGTGCTTCTTAAGCTTTTGCAAATAGCTTCCCTTAAATCAACAATGAAAAACAACGAATTCTCAGCCAGCAAACTGATATTTGATGTGCATATCTTGAGACAACTGACTAATGTTGAGCAACTAATGTTTAGCAACTAATGTTGCTAGGCAACATTTTATAATTAAAAATATGCTACGAGAGTTGCCTATTATGTTTCAAGATTTGGCAAACCTAGCGTTGCAATCTGGCAACTTTTGCAGCTCTATCGTAAAGTGGGACGTTTTCGAGCCGATACTACTCAGAACGTTTTGATATACACGAGTGCTGCTGGTGTTGTTTACAGTAACTTAAAAGATTCATTTCGGCCTAAGCGTGAATATTTTCATGCGATTATTTTTTACAACTTTCGACGTGGATTAACTCCGCGATTAACAATGCATGGATTATATAACTTACAATTGTTAATAATTTTTAACGAGCTTTGTAGTTCAAAATTCAGAAAAAAAATTTTGTGCGATAAAATTGGAGTGATCAATATTTTTAAAGAAAACAAGAAAAAGAAAGTTGAAGACTTACTGGCTGGGGTACATACCATGGCAGTTTCATGACCACCACGCCCCTCATCAGCACTCAAAGCTGTTTCTTAAAACAAGTGTGTGGAATGTTTTTGGGTTAGAAAAATGCAGCAGCTCTGGTTGTGGAATGAATACAAAAGACGGAAAACACCCTGAAAATAGATCATCATGGTAGACCTGAAACAGCTATACTATGGTCCCCAGCCTTATTGGACTTGAAATTTTTTTCTCTTGTCTTGACAAAAAAAATTTTTTTTGACACCAGAAAATATTTTCTCAATTCCGAGGAAGTAAAATCGAAATGAAAGCCCAATAAAGTAATTAACAATTAAAGATCATAAAATTAGACTATAAACTGAAATTAATCCAGAATTTTATTGGCTTAGTTAATTACTCTCTTTTAACACCTAAGAATATTCTAGAAAAGCTCCTGTTCTTTGTTTATTTTTGTATTTTCCATCATTGTTTTCTAAAAAAACAACAACAATCTTAAAACTCCCCTCGAATTTTACACACAATTGAAAGCCATAAAAAGCAAAAGTAAAAAATTGCCTGATTATGAAAAAAAAAACATCTTGAAAATATTGCTGGAGAGTACTTGCTTTATTATCTGTATTGTTTGGCAATTATTTATTTTCGTGTTGCTAAACATTTTCAACACATTTCATTTTATTCCGGCGAAATCTGTATGGCAGAAAATTCCTCTCTGCTTTCTTGTCTGGACAAACGTTTTGTTGTGGCATTTTTCACAATATTGCCTGCTATTCAAGAATTTAAACAGATTTTAATGCTGTGTCTTGATTGTTGTTGATGACTTAACAAAAGGTATTTAGACGTGTTTCTTTTCTTAAATTGTTCCCGGTAGCAGCGAATGAATGTAAATAAAGTTTATGGTCCAACGTTGTTTGGCTGGCCGGCTGGCCGGCTGGCTGGCTGGCTGGCTGGCTGGTGGTGAGTTTTTGTTATTTTGCTTTTTTTTTATTTTCTATTTATAATATTTGCTTTATTCCTGCTATTTTTTTTTTTTGCTGTTTCATTGTTATTCTATTTATATTGTTATACGTTTAAAGGATTCTACTTTTGTGTATTTGAGTTTTATTGATTTCCTGCAAGAAATGTACTTCTTATGACCATTAGATACTTGGTTTTAATGTGTTTTATAAAAAGTTAAATGCCTATGGAATTAATAGCAAAATTCCAAGTTAAAACATTATTTTAAATGATGTTTTTGAGAGCCATTAAAGCGATGGAATTTCATTAGTTTAATGTGGCATGCGAGGTTCTTTTTAGAAATCAAATACAATGGAATATAAAGTCAATAAATTTTAGACCCCAAAAACAAAAACCTTTGTGGTAAAATGTTTCAGACCCGCTGAGCAACATGTTGATAAAATCAGTTGAGTGGTTGTAAACAATGTTCTTACAAATTTTTGCTACATAATTATGCTAAAGAGTTTATTTCTCTGAAGTTGCCAGCCAAACTCGCTTTCATCGATAAATGAATTTTTTTCATTCATTATACAAGGTGGCCCAAAACAAGTCATCCGATGTTGTTTGGCTTTCATTTTTTTTTTAACTGAAAATCTTCGATTCTGTTTCTGTTTATTATGTTTATTTGAACGTTTAGAATTTTATTGCTTAAGTCGAGAAGATGATGTCGTACCAATGGGAGCCGCCACAATTGATTGCTCGCTTTATGGCATTTTTCATCACTTCGTCTAGAGCTTCGGGCGACAGATTCTCGCACTAGTGTCGATTGTTGCCCTTGAGGTCTTCCAGGGTCTGCAACGGTTAAATCGGGAGATCTTGGGGCTAGTGCAAATTGCCAAAATGACAGATGAGGCGAATATCGGTCGTGCTTTACGCAGTGTATGCCATTGTTTCTTCCACATGTCCTCCAGACCTGATTCGTTCAATTGCAGCAGAAAAAAATTCGGTTAACTTGGCTTTATAGCGCGCATCGTTCAATGTTGCCGTTTAACCAGCGGCGTCCTTGAAAAAAAAAACAATAGACCGATGACTCCTCCAACGTGAACAGCGCCCCACACAGGCACTCTGAGCGGGTATAATTACTCCTCGTGCATTACTTGTGGCTTTCTGGGTGCCCCGGATGCACGACATCCTCGGCGCTCCAGAGCCGGTCGCTCTTGGCAGCATCCCGTGTGCTGATATACTCTTCAAGGTTGGTGGCCAAACAACGCAGTCGCTGCCGGACGAACGGGGAATCAGCGACGGAACTCGCTCTCGGCACCAACAGTACAAGCAAATTGTTACTCTAAAAAAATAGACACCACTGTTCTGCGGTCTTGGGAAGTGTATCGCTGCATGGCTCATTCACTTGAATTCCACGTCTGTCTAGTTCCCCAATGTAAAAACAGATTTGACATTGGGAGTGCAACTTCCAATAGCATGATTTCTTTTGGCCCAACTTGTATATGCTTAAAAGGGATGCTTTAAGGAAAATGTTGCCAAATAATTATGCTCTAAAAAATTCCAGTTTCTTGTTTCTAATTATTTTTTTTTTTTTTTCTTGAATGATTTTGTTGTCATCTGCAGTGATTTTAATTATTTGTTATGTGAAAAGTAACGGCAACAACTATTTTAATGCCATCTTACTTTGTTGTAGTTGTTGTGAAACAGTTCAAGGACACTTTTTATGTCGTTTTGGTACTGTTTAATTATTTGTCCTTACAAAGGACATTGTTGAAAACAGAACAAGCAGCACAAAGTTTTATTAAACGTAGTGATTAAAAAGAAAAGTTTTGGTAGTTTTCAAAAAAAAAAAAAAAAAAAAGAAAAACACTAGTAAACAGAAATCATTGACAAAACAACAAAAATATATCAAAATTTCAAAGGATGGATTGAAATGAATTTCCCGCTGAGCTGGAAATTTTTTGCACAGAAAAACAAACAAAAAAGAGGAAAAGTAAAAAAGCAAGAGAGTCTCTTTATTAATGCCTTCAACAATTTATTTATTTAATGTTTTTAAGCAACAAAACACCCCAACATAAAAAGTCACCCTCTCAATTTTTAACATCAAACTTTTGTTTTTAACAGCCACACACACACACACACACACACACAGAGCCTAAAAAAATTGTTTTTTCCTGGAAAACTCATTGAAATTGTATTTTCTCCGCCTCGTATCAAGTTTAGCAAGTGAAAGTGTTTCGTTGCTGTGCAGAGTGGGAGAGCAGCCACATCAAATTTCAGCAGACTGTCAAACTCACATTTCGTTACCCTGTTTTTTGTTACATTATGCTGATTTTCATTACATTACTTTTTGCCTGCTTAATATTACACAATCTTTTAACATTTTCCATTTAAATGGTGTTGTTGGGATGAAGAATCATTTTGCTTTTTCTTTAAATTATACAGCAGTAATGATACTGGCTCGACTATACATCTTGTTTCTTTACGAGGTTTTTGGTGTTCTTGTGCCGTCATAACGAGCACAATTTTTCACAATTTCCCCCACATTGCAATTCACCCTTTTTTCCTACTTTCGTGCCCTGAAATAGCAAAAAAAAAAAACTGTTTTTATTCCTGTTTCATTTTACAAACTTAATGTAAGACAATTTTTCCTTTTCTATGTTTTTTTTTTTTTCTCCTAAATTTGTATCTTCTATTAACAGCCAGGATATGGAAGAGTAAACATTACATTTAAATCTAAACGAAATAAATGGCAGTTAATTTGTTTTTAGATTTTGTTTATTTCCTTTTGTTTCTGCAATAAGAAAAATGTTATTTAAGATATTAAAAGTTAAATAGCCAAACCCTGTTTCAGAAAAATAAATGACAAAACTGTTGAAAAGGAAAAAATAATCTACATAATAATTGCAAATTAACCTCGAAACTGGAAAAAAATTGTTAGAAATCAATTGAGCACAAATGATTATATTAATTGGCCGAAAGCAGGTTGAACGTTTTAAAAAATAAGTTTGAGAAATTCTCAAAACAGAGTTGGGAAAGATTTTAATCAGCTAAAACAAAACAAACATTTCATCAATTTACATACATATATTTCAAATTTGTTGATAATATGTTCAGCAACTTTGTTGCTGATCAGCAATATGTTGCCAAGAAAAGTTTATGGGACTATAATGAAGAAAAGGTAACGTTTTCAACCTGCAGGAATTTACCTAACTCGACGTTTTAATCAGCTATCAACTTGAACAACATGACCTGAGCATGACGCCGTTAGAGCAATGATATTAATACGCTCATTTTTTGTACGTGGAGAACACATACATACATCTGTCCAAACTATTCAAAAATTTAGATTTGTCGAAATGTTTATTTTTACAAATTTTTACTTTATTTCACTATATATTTCATTAGTTGATTAAATTTTGGTACTTTTAAATTTGTGGGGTTTCTTTTTATATTTCAATGTTTTTTTTTTTTAATTATTTCTGTGGTATTTTTTATTAGACTGTCAAACCAAAAATGACATTTCATGCATAATTTCATAGCAAACATCAATGGCCGAAACATGAACATGAGCGGTCTTCATTAGCCATGAGCAATGTTCGACATCGTGTTCATACCAAGATCAGGGCTAATGGAGATCCCCAGTAAAGATTGTTTTTGTCAGATCAAATAATTGTTCGCTGTAAATTTGGTTTTTTGTTCCTTGATCAAACAAAGTCTTAAAATATACTCTAGTGAAATTCAATGTTTTTATTTTCTGCAGTTTTATTTCCCAGATTTTTAACAAGTAAATATAAAATGTTTTCTAAAGAAACTGCTACTCGAAAGCACAATTGCAAGTGAATTGATTTGGACTTTTTTGTGGAGCAGTGCTGACGATATGATCGAAATAGAGAAATCGGATTTTGTATGAAAATACTTATGGCTTTCCGACTTGTCAATCGAGTCATCATCGTTCGAATAACAGAACATCATAGAGGAACCAAAACAACCGCACAACTTCGATATTGAGAAGCAGTAAAAGTTTTAGTAAAAATTTTACAAGCCGCTTAGCAACTATTTACCATAATATTTTGGCAGAAGGTTGATTAGTTGCTTTGCAACCTTCTGCAATAAAATCGCTATGCTCTTTAGCAACATGTTGATCAAAAAATATAAATTCAGAGAGAAAAATTACTTCATTCACAATTTTGGGTGAACAAGTCATTAATTTGAGAAGAAAAATAATCGTTGAAAAAGACAAAAACTTTTTAAAGAAATTTTTTTTTAGAAAATTAGTAGGTCGCGCTCAGTATTTTTTTTTAGTAGAGAAATGAGAAACCAATTCAGAGATATTCCACTATAAAATTTGTGTTGCCTACTTTGCAACATGTTTATGTGACTTTTGCGTTGCAATATTTTAACAGAAAAGGCGATGAGATGTTTAGCAACATTTTTGAGAAAACCTTATGTGACGCTAAGAAAAGTTGGCACATAATTTGATAAAGTTCTTAGCAACATTTTGACATAAAACTTAGCAAGGAGCTCAATAGCATTTTAGTAAAAAAGTTGCTGAGATGTTCAGTCCCAATTTTCATAAGGAAAGTTGCTTATTAAATTAAATATTCTTTTTAGCTTGCTTTGATGTTGGCACAGAGCAAGTTTACTTGGACAAGTCTCTGAACAAATGTAGTATATGTCCACACCAAACGAATTTCCAAGTATGAAAGAGAAATCAAAACTAATTGCAAGTACAGGCAAGTAGGCTGACTTGCGTTCCATTCTTTCCTTATCGCTTTGCCCTGTGAAAATTGCAACTTAGCAGAAGTTTAGTAAAAGACTTGATTAGGCGCTAAGAAATATTATTTTATTAAATATTTAATGAGGCGCTAAGCAACCTTAGTGTATAAAATTGCAAAAAGGTTTTAGCAACGTTTTTTGTAAAATAATTTTATGTACCTTTTTTAAACCTTTTTTCAAGGCAAAATTTATGCGCCAGCATAAGTTATTCAATATTTCAAAATATTACCATACAAAAAACGAAAATCAATAAAGTCCAGTTGCCAAAAATAACAAACTTTCAATATACCAATTTACGTTAAACAAGTACTTTTACTTTCTTTTCTAAGATGTGCTTTACGGCCACTTCTCCACATTCCTTGCACAGACACTTGGGCATTCGTTTGAAAAAATCTCAAAGTCAATATCCATGCAATAAACAGTCAGTAAACGAAGTAGTAGCCCGAAAACGGCAGCATCATCACCATCACATGTTGGAATTCTTAATACCCCAGAAATAACAAATAAACAAGCAGAAAAGCAAAAAAAAAAACGGCAGCAGGAAAAAGTAAAAGCCATGTCTAAAATTTTATTTTACTTGTTTTTTTTATTACAGACATTTGATTCAATTCCCTGCAGTCTAATTGAGTTTGTCTGCTGCCATTAGTAATGCTTTCTACTCTTAAATTCGTTAAATTTCTTCAACGTCATCATCGTCATCGCCAACATCAAATCAACATCAATGAGATGAATTTAAAACATGGTCCTGTGCGTCTGGCGTGTATTAGACCCTCATGAGGTTATACATATTTGTGCACCCGGTGGTGCGTCTGTGTGTGTTGTGTTGCATTGGTTGCTTTAGCCACAAATTGTGGCGGCCATTATTTATTTCAGGTTGCGTTTTATTTTCTGTACATGAGTTTTTAGCCCTTGTAAGCCTTGTTCCACAAACAAGACCACCTTTCTGCAATAACCCCGGTAGCCCACACTTGCCTGCTATTTTTAGTCGCCAATGTCAATGTCGAGGCGTATGCGCTGTATTGAAAATGACACAAGCAAAGTACCCAGAGTAATTATTTAAAGAAAACATGATAGAGACTTGAGATCATAGAACATTAATCAATTCACCTGAATTTTATAGACAATTGACACGCAATGACCAAGAAACCAAGGAAATAAAGAATTAACGGCTTAAACGAGAAAGAAATATCAGTGTGCAGAGACTATTGTTTATTCATCACTTTGCTTTAAAGTTGGTACTCTATTCAAAAATGTTGAGCAACATTCATCGTTTCTGGCATGAAATTTTACGTGTTTTCAATGTTGCCTATTCCCCGAATTTACTTAATTTGTTGAGTTTTTTTTTTTAGAATGCCACATTGTAACGCAATTGTTATTGTATATTCCAAGTCAAAAAATTACGTTCTCTTTATTTCGCAGCAAAAGCAAAATGTTGCTAGAGACATTTCTATGTTTATCACTAAATGAAAAAGAGTTGTTACTTTAGCAAAATTTTTTACAATTAATTCATGTAAATTTTTTTTTACATAAATTTAGCAGCCACTTTTGTCAGCGGAAATCAATGAATAACAATTGCTTAAAACTAAATGTCATATAAAAAGTTTTAAGGAAATATTTTACATTGTTGCTATGCAATTTCCGTGTAATTCATAAAAATTATAACACGTTTATAAAGCTGTTATTTGACAGATTTTCCATACAAATATCTCAAATAACAGTCTCATAAGAATGTAATAATTTTTATGAATTAGGGGGTTTGAGTTTAGGTTATAAAATAAATTATTCGAGTTAAAGATCTTTTTTTTCTTTCTTATAAATTCTTAAATACTTAGAAACAATCATATTTATTTATTTCTGATGTCAGGAAAATAATAGAAATATTTTACAGGTAAATGAAGTTCCTTTTCTAGTTTTCACTAGAAAAGGAACTTCACTTTTTACTGTGATTTATATTCAAAGAAAACAAGAATAGTACAATCTGTTGACTTATTTACTAGAATGCACAATCAGCTGATTTTGATCCACCACGATACTCATCAGCACAAGAATTAACTTTGAACTTAGCTCATGGTGAACATTCAGTTTCTAAGGCAGAGAAGATTTAACTAGCTGAGCTTAGGCTTTATTTTCAGTCTAAATTTATTATTATTAAGTAACAGCATAAGAAAATTAATGAATTAGCTTTTTACTACAAAAAAAAAGAAGCAAATTCAAATTATGTAAACGCGCGAGATAGGCAACACTGATAACAAGTTATATTTTCCGTATAAAAGAAACAATGTTGCTCAATTTTTTTTTTTTTTTTTTATTGTATCAATTTTGAACACAGTAGGTACTAAGCTTTAGCTAATATATTCCAATTTTAGCGAAGAGTACTTGGTTTAAAGGGAAAAACTTGCGCTTCGATGGATGAATTGGTAGAGTGCTCTACCAAGAGTCTTCGAGGTCGCAGGTTCGATTCCTGCCGAAGGCTCTGGGTGTTTCTGCAGACAAGCAAAAAGCTTCGCAGTTTTGTGTTTGTTTATAAAAAAAAAAAAAAAAAAAAATGTCTACTTATGATATTTTTTTGATTTTGATTTTATGTATGTATAGTTGTTAATAACCTTATTAAAATTATTTGTGATAGGTATGTTTTCACGAGTTTTAACAACAAGTTTTCAATAAACATGTCCAAACGTGTCTTATTAATTTCTAGCAACATGTTGTTTAAGTAAGTAGCTATGTATGTATATAATAATAAAACTTGGTTAAATTCTTATTTAAAATATTTGATTTATTTTGTAAATTAACTCACTTTTTTAATGGGCTATTTAATTATCTTAAAATTTTTCCCAGCGGCAAAATGCAAAATTATATATAAAAAAAACAACAAATCTGCATGTAAGTAGGTATCAAGAAAAGCCATTAAATTATCTTTAATTCCAATGAACTTTAACCATGTGTACGGCAAAAGTGGTTGCCAGTCAAGAACACACACACACATATTCATTTGCAAACACACGGACACAATAAAACCAAGTCCATGCATGCAGACACAAAAACAGTGGAAAATAAAGAGTGAAACGCATCAGGGCTTAAAGAAGGAAAAATTAAAAGAAAAACAATTCAACAAACAGTCTGTCAGTGTCAAAGCCAACGTTGGCGCAGTCTGGTTATAGCAGACATAACAACAGCAGCAGCAACTATTACAAAGAGGTAAAAGAAAAACAGCAACGTACATAAAAATACCAGCAACATGCATCCGTGTGTACATGTGTATACACATGCATATACATACATACACACATACATACATATATCCTTACATATAACTATATATACCCATATACATACATATAGCAAGTATGTACATCCATATACAATTTTTTTTTTCAAATGTCTAGGTATAAAACTTTTTTCAGAAATAGAAGGAAATGAGACGTCTAAGATAACAAATTTATCAAAGAAGTCCTTGATTTTCTTTAAACTGGAAAAACAATTTTGTAAATAGCAAAACGGTGTTTTACTTTATTTAAGCATGTTGCAATGACGCATGTACATACATACACACATACAAGTACACATGCATACATATGAATATGTATGTTCACATGTTTGTATGCATAAGTCTGTGGGTCGAAAAATGTGTACTCAAATATTAAATTGATCTTTTATAATCTAACCTTGGGGCCATAATCAGTTACAAATGCCTTCTTATTTTTTTAATATTCTAATGCATTAACTTTTTAACATGCCTTTAAGAGCGAGGAGAGAGAGAGAAAGAGAGCAAAAAAAAATTGCAACAACTTAGGAGCATTTACAGTTTATCTGCAAATCAATTGTTGTTGCTTGTTTTGTTTTATAGTTTTGCTTTTGACCACAAATTAAAGTGTTTTTTTTTATTTTGCTTTTGGATACTTGTCAGTATATAGTCATCTCTTTCTTTTGTACAGCCAAGTGCTAAGACTTGCATTAGCTAAATAAGTAACCATAAAAAGTAACAAAACACACAATTGTAATCAAGAGAGCAGTGATGCTATAAAGCGTTTTTAGCTACACATAAAAAAAAAGTCGGTGACCGAGAAGAGATTTTAAATTTAGCAGAATAAAACTTACTATATATGTATATGTTTTTTTAATAAAGATTTTTGACATTTAGCAAACAAAGTCTAAGATATTTGAATTAGTTTAATTTAGAAGCAAACTTTATACTCGTATAATTTACCCAATTATTTAAGATCCTAAATTGTAATCACCTTTCGCGTAAGTACACAGCATTTTGTTGAAAAAATGTTTTATTGGATTTTTGAAATCAATAGCTTGATTTAATATACATATGTATGTAAGTACATTATATACATATGTATGTAAATACATTAAAATAAAAATAAGAAAACACAAATTGGTTGCTCTTGTCAAGCTTTAAAAGCTTAGCGAGTTGAGTGGCCACAACATATTGTTGGCATCATACATACATACGGCTTAAAAGCTAGACAGACAGTTAGGCCTAATATAAAGTACTTCAATTGATTTTTAAATAAAACTATAAAAAAAAGTAAGCTTTGCAACAAGAGTTTGTGTGTACAGCAAAATCTACACTCATCCCATTGCATTTCCCCATGACATTATCAAACTGAAGTCTACGCAAAGTAAACTTTTCTAGTTTAGTGAAGTTAAACTTCCGTTTGATTGACTTCCCCTCATTTTTCAATGTAACACAACTACAAGAAACTCATTTTCTATGACTGTCGTATGAAATACATATATATTTTCATAAGAAACTAAATAAATTAATTTAATACCACTGCAGAAAGTGCTACAGTTTGGAAGCCTTTTTAAAGGTTTATTTTCTTTTTATAATTATGGCGACAGGAACCTACGGAATCCATAGCTTAGAGGTCTATTTTCTATTTACGATTCTCCAATTTAAATTCTTTTTCTTTTAAATTGTTGAAATTTTTTTTTTCTATATTCGAAATTGTTTTAGTCAATTTCGAGACATTAAACAATAATATACAAAGTTGGGACAGACTTTCGCTTTATAGTACTATTAATATTTTCCAAGCCTGGCAGCGTAAATCAAAATTTCACAAATATTAAAGTAAAAGACCGAAGTTTGTTCTAAAAGGTAGATAATTTTAAATGGGTACATATAGATACCTAACTATGGGACAACATTAAAGTTTAAAATAACGATTCAGGAGACTAGAAAAAAGCAAGTGGCACAAGCTTGTGCTGGGAAATTCGTTTCTACTCGTTTGAATTTGAATGTATGTGAATTTCTGTGTGTAAAGCATTAAAATTAAAGCATTTGCAAGCACAAGAATAAGAAATTAGTTGAAACCAGTTGCTGGCGAATGTGAGAGTAGAGTTTCCTCTGTTATGATGAGGCTTCTAAGGCATTATATGTAAGTGTTATTTTTAAAGTCTTCCCAAATTCTATCTCATTAAAATACTTTTTTTTTATTTGATATATGTTGCACATTGCAGCTTGAACAAGTTTTGTACAAAATAATTGGGGGCAACTCTTTCTAGCGCTTAAAATAATTTATGTATTTGACAACACTTTGGCCTTTTAGGTCTTCCACTAATTTTGTTTATGAATGATTGTATTGTTTTGTTTTTATTATTCTCTTGTTATTACCTATTTAGACTTTTATTATTTTCCAACTTATTGGTTTTAGAAACACAATAGCTATAATTTGAAATAGGTACATTGTATAAACTTACTTACTTTTTTTTCTCTGAACAATTAGCTTTGCCAGCAATAATTTTCGTTTTATTTTCACTTGAAGCAAGCACTAATGTACCGATTAAAATTGCACTTGGTATGACAACAAGAAAAACAACAAAAACACACAAGGCCAGCAAATGAGACAAAAACAAAGATCCAGAAAAAATCCCCAATAAATTCTTGTTGGATTTTGTTTTAGTTTTTTTCTTCTTTTCAATAAATTTTAAAACACCCAAACAAACACATGCACTCTCGTGTGAGTAGCTCTCTCTCTCTTCTCTTTTATCCGTTATTCAAATTCAATACAATTTTTTATTTTTTCGTTTGTTGTTTTTATCTTTTTTTTTTTTTTTGTTATTGCTGTTTGGTTTCTTTAGGGAAAAAAACTATTTGAGACACTGTGGGAGCACAAAAATGTTTTAATTCGACAGATATAAAAATTATTTGGTAATTAGAAAATTTATATGACAAGTTTTATTGTTTTGTTAGCGTAATTATTTATTGAAAATTTTTTTGCTTTTTGTAAAAGATTTTTAATTTGTTTAAAAGCCATTTTATTTATGTACCTACAACATTGTTTTACACCGGCGGTTTTTCATTAAATACTTTAAAGGTTTAAAGTTCTGAAACTTTTATACTTTTGTAACCATAATTTTTATTATGGAAAAAATTTTATACATACATATTTATTGTTTTACTCATTCAATAGCTCAGCATTGTTTTTTGCAGACTGATTAATTGCACGCACGTCAGTTGTTTAATATAAAGTATTTTCTTTTTTCGGTTTTTTACTTCACTTTTTTATTTGCTGTTTAATTTTTCTATTACTTTTTTGCAAGTGGGGTCACCCGTTACCCTTGCTACTGGTTTCTTTTTTTGTTATTATGTATTTTAATTTTATTGCTTACAATTTTTACTCAATCTTTGGTTTGATTTGTTGTTGTTTGTTCTAAATAAAAGGTATATTCCCGCTATCCGGTAGTTATCCCGCTGGTTATCACTTTACAACTGAATATTATCATTGTCAACCATTATAAAACTGTCATTTTTTAGTATACAAATTCATTATGCCAGTACAATTTGGGGTTGTTTTTACTCTTTACTTTTGTTGAATTTTTGCTTAAACAAAAAAAAAATAATTGTATCTAAGCAAAAAAAAAACAAGATGCGAAAACAAATACTTAAAATATTTTCTGCACTGAGCATGCCCGTTTCTGATAGTGTTTCTTATTAAATGTTTCGCTCTCATTATGTTTATACACTTTACTTTGTTGGGGTCGATGGAGAGAAAGAGAGACTGCATGTGCAAATTTAATGCTTTTGTGTGCTCTTTGTGTTAACTTTCAGATCTTGTCTGGGGGGGAAAATGTGCTACTGGACAAAAAGTAATGCCAAGTTTGAATAAATAGTTCGTGGGTATGTCTGAAGGCAGGGTTTGGAATTCAAAAAGTAGAATTTAAAATAATTCAAAGGAAATAAAATCATAAACTTTCAGTTAAAGGGTACGTTAGCTGTTTATCGAATTCAAGATTTTTCTGTGAAAAATAAAATAAAATAAAATAGTGTCATTAGTCTACGCTCGTAAAACATATAATTCAGTTATTCCAACTATTCAATTTATTTATTTTTTTATAAAATCCAAAGCTTTATTTTATACCTAGTACTTTCATCAGCACGTGCAGAACGGCCACAGAAATATTCTGTTTTTAACTATGGAGAAATACATAGTTTAGTAAACAAAATAACAGAATATCTGCTCAGTTATCTGTGCAAGCAAAGAAATAAGTTCTTCTAGCATGGTTTGTTCGCAGTTGGCTATCGTAGGGACATCAATCTTAATTTCTGCCAAAAATATGTTAAAGCTTCGTCAAAGATGCAACAATCTGACGGTTTGAAGAAGGTTGTGAGGCCACTACATGGTACATTGTTCAAAACTGAGCCTGGGATATTTCAACATGTCTCTGATCCAGGCTATATGGTAAAAAGAGCTGAGGTTAGGTTAGGTTGATTGGAGGGAGTTTGTTTGCCCATGTCTTGCAACATACACTTAAGCCAGTATAAGATTGTTGTGCGCTCCGTGGTTTTAACCATGAACAGTTTGACCCATAGGTCTATAGGAACTCCGTGGCATTCACAAATTTTTATTTTCTTTGGCAATTTTTGTTGCACCGGTCAGGCAGCGACATATTCTGTCAGAATTTTGTCTTTATCTCTCACAGTTCCAAAGCTGTAACTAATTATCATAGTTCGCTGCATGATGACACCCCTTAGCTTTTAACTGTTGGATTTTTTAGTACTTTTCTGTAACTACATACTCTGTGAAAACATTACTACGAGCTCCAGATGGGCACTGCGACGGACGGATGTTCGCTGCCCAGGTCTCAGGTCTGCATATTCACTCTATGAGTGTGGAACCCAAAAAACCTTCAAACCCTGCCGTTATTTATAGATTATTTTTTGCCTTTCAGTTTCTTGTTGTGCCTCTTCATGCTGCTTTTCTCTTGTCACAAATCACACACTCTTTGTACCATTTCTTTCACTTTTCTGCACTTTTATTATCTCTTAACTTGTGGTTGTTGCTCCGAAATTAATGCGCAAACTCCATTTAGGGGTTTTTCTTATAAAACTTGGATATCCTTTTTATCCTGTTATTCAAACTGTAGCTTTCCTCTGTATTGAAATTTTTTGAAAACTAACTGAGTGTGTGAGCTAAAAATACAATTGGTAATAAATTTTCTTCTTGAACCGGCCGGCATTTTTGCTGTCTTCTTCTTCCGCTCTCGTTCATTATCCTTACAGCCAGCCACACAGACTTATTTAAAATTTGACTAATACATACACATAAACTTGCTTTTGAATAAATATAAATAATGGCGATGATTTCCATTTCGAAGTGATACTCTTTTTTGTTTTTTTTTTTGTTTTGGGCTTTTCATCTAATATTTATTTCGCCCATTTCTTGTAGCTCTTTTGTTACTTTATATTGGCTGGGAAAAGCTTCAGCCATGAACTAAGACAAACAGCCACTGTATTTCGGTTAACTGGCTGGCTGTTCCTGCCATCAGCTCCCAATGGAACCAGCAGTATTAAGCAGCTTTAGCTTAACAGTTTGATTTATAAACAGAATTAACATAAAGATAATGTGGTAAATACATATACGAAGAGCGAACAGAAGAACAGTTAGAAATAACGATTTTTTCTTATACTTTTTTTTGTTTGGACGCAAAGAATTTTATAATGGGTAGTTTGTGCAGAGTGCTGCCTTTAAGCAGTGGCAATATTTTGGCTTAAAACTACAATTGCTTTAGAGAGTCAGTCATAAGACAAGTTTAGATTTTACTTTATTGCTTGAATAAAATATGGAGGCTGCGAAAGGAAACAACAGCTTAATCTTTAACGGCTTTGAAAAATACACTAATGTATATCTACATACATATTCGCTGTGCATTACTAATATAAATCTTTCATTAGGAAAATGTTTCTTAAACATTAGGAGGCAACTTTGTTTTCTGTGCCGTTTTTAATCATGTCAATATTTTTATATGAGAAGTGAGCAAAATTTTACAAGAGAGGGGAGAAGATCTACAACAAAGATTATATTTATTAGTAGTAGTACTGCAGGTCTGAGATATTGGCTGGCATCAGATTCCTAAAGTTATGGTAAATAAAAAATAGTAAAATCAGTGCATTTGATGAATTACAAAAATTAGAAACTTTAACAAGGATGTTTTTGCTGCAAGTTTAGTAAATACGACTTAGTGCCACATATGGGCAATCAATCAAGAAACCCCATAATGGAACTAACTATGAGGTGGACACGTATGCAGAGCACTACCTATAGGAAGCAGGTTTGAGTTACTTGAGTTGAACCATAGGTTGTCGTTCTGCTTCACAGAGCAGAAATGTGCCACCGAACCAATCGCTAGGGAGATCCATTGAGGATACAGCGTGTCTAAAGGAACCTCTTAATCTCTACTCCAAGGCCTAATCGATGTTACAAAGATCAGCTGAGCTGATTCTGCGGGCTTACTCGCACTGCCTATTCGTTGAGAAGCTCTTTCCGGCTGAAACGTAGTAGCTGTAATTGATACTATAAGGAGAGAGAAAGAGAGAGAGGGAGATAAGGTTGGGACCATTTGATTACAGAGAGCGAGTAGTAAGAGCTAAGAGTCTAATGCATGAAAACCGCAATTTTACGTTCTTCTCTACGGGTCAGTAAGATGCAGAAGTTTCTCAGCCATCTTTTCTTTTTAAACCAGCACAAAACTGCTAAGCTTTGTGCTTGTGTGCAGCAACACCCACAGCTTTCGATATGAACCGGACTTGCGATTGTGGGGACTTTTAGTAGAGCACTCTATTAACTCATTCATAGGGATGCTGATTTTGGTGACCAAACTTAAAAAAAATATATATATATGTATTCACTCAGTGACAACCTGAATCCTCCTGAGCCCAACACTGAAGGCTAATGAGTACTGTGGGAGAATCAGGATTACCTATTAAGCTTTCCTTGTCTCAAATGTGCTGATTGATAATGAAAATAGCATTGCTGGCAACTCTTGACATAAACCTTGAACCCACGCTCGGCAATCCTAATAAGTCGATAGAATAATGTACATCTACTTATGTATATTTAAAGCAACGAAATTTGTCAATTATTATTAATCTTATTAGACTTGAGTTCGATTTTACTTCCCCAGAAGTGAGAAAGGTTTTTTGAGATTAAATTGGAGTGACCAATATTTTTAAAGAAGACTTGAAAAGTAAAGTTGAAGACTTACTAGCTGGGGTACATACCATGGCTGTTTCATGACCACCACGATGCTTATCAGCACCCAAATTCCCTCAAACCCAATCGTGGTGCACGTGGTCAGTAAGTCTTCAACTTAATTTTCTTGTCTTTGTTAAGAATATTGATCAATCCAATTTTATCACAAAAAAATCTTTAATATTTTAACTTAATAGTTCGAGCTTGAGGTCACTTGTTTTTTTTTTAATGCTTATTAAATTCAATATTTCGATACCTCAATTTTTAGGTTTGATGTTTTTAAAAAAAAAAAATTTTTTTACAATTTAACCATACCCACTGAGGCATCGAAATATTGAATTTAATAAGCATTTAAAAAAAACAAGGGACCTCAAGTTCGAATTATTTAGTTAAAACATTAAACAACACAGGTCGAAAAATTAGCATCAAGAATACAAAAAAATCTTTCTCAATTTCGAGGAAGTAAAATCGAACACATGGCTGATCAAATTATTATTGAAACTTATTTACAAAATCTTTAGCATTAGTTCGATTTTTATACCGATACCTCTAGTCATTTGTAGAAATTCTTAGATCTAATTCTTAGATCTAAAAATAAACCTCTTTCAGTCGTCGCGGACCTTTCGTTAAAATCTTGAAATCTTAAAGGAATGCTAAACTACTTATTCCGAAATTCCCATGAACAAAATGAGAATAAGAAACGTTCAAACAAACCTTTAATAACGAAATGTCGGCGGCATATTGAGGTCTGAAAAATAATAAGAATAAGGTCTATTTTTAGGCAGGCCTAATATAACAAATATTTCTTGTCTAAAAACTGTTTTCTGCAATAACATTCTATACATCCCCTTTGGCCAAACGTATCAATTGTTTTGCAACATTTTTATATGAATTGAATATTTCGATACCAGGCCGCTGTTTTTATTCTGCATTTCAAAGCACTGAAGTGTGAAAAAATTATTGTGTTTCTGCAAAAATTTGCCATGATATCCCCTTAAAATCCTTTGATATGGTATAATAATTTATCACCTCCGTTTCCACTTTTTCAGGCGAGTATCCATAAAGGAAATTCAATTTTTATACGTGGTTAAAAGTGCATGTGTGTTTTTAAACTGGCTGAAAGGAGTGTATTTGTGTGCGTGTGTGTGTGTGTGTGGCTTTTTGCTGGCATGTGGGTGCGTGCCAAAGTGTAGCTCAATTAAACCATAAATCATGGTTTAATGTAAATCATCTCGTTGCTCTTATTTCTGTTGCCTTTTTATTTTTGTTCATAATATTGTTTGTGTATCACAACTATAAATAATTGTAGTTGTGACTTCATTGTTTGAATTGAATCAATAAACAATATGTTAACTATAATTTTATTATTACCAACAAAAAGTTATTTTTTCCGGCCTACAGAGCCATTCATTCGTTCATTCATTCAATCATTCGAGCATTGATTCATTGACCAACATTGTGTGAGGAGGCTGTTTATTATTATTATTTTTTTCTTCTTTCTTTCTGTCTTTCTTTTATCCTCATGCTCTACGCTCTATTGTCCAGTATTAATAATAATATTTATTTATAAACGTGAGCTTATTTAATGAAATTCTATATAGCTGGTGAGATCGAAAAATCAATAAAATAGAAACTTTTTTCTCTAATTTTACTGCTGAAAAAAAAATGTATAACAAGTGTTAAGGGCTTTTATAGATTTGTGATTTAATTTGTGACTTTTATCCATTTAATTTCCGAGCCCATGAATGATTATATTCTAGATTAGCATTGATAGAGAAGGCACTAAAGTTATGTCCTTTAACCTTCCATAGCCTGCTGCAATACTGTTTCTGAGAAATCCACTTGACCTAAAAACTTCTTTAGCCCCCCCTCAATCTATACCAACCTCGTATTTGCTATTGAAGGGTATTTGGCTGAGAAATGGCCACTTACATCGCCGCTGTGAAACTCTCATTACACTACTGCTCGCTGTATTTCTCTGTGCCAGCAAGAAGTTGCCTTTTTCTGAAGCGTTAGTATATATTAATTAGTATATTTTAAGTTTAGTTAGATCGGTCAAATTTTAAGTATGCTTTAAGGCCATCTCAGACACTTGTTAAGGTTCATCTATTTCAAGAAATGTATTCAAAACTGGTAGTGACAGTAGAAAATAATGGGTTATCCATTTTGCGATTTCAAAAGTAAACGTAAATAAAAAACACATATAATATATAATTTTTTTTTTTCATAATATTTCTTTTTTATTATAAAGCTTGAACGTTGACATTATGTGTGAAACACAACATCATTTAAATTACCACCATGCGAAGTGTTGCAAGCATTGATTCGTCTGAGGTAATTTTCGATTACTTTTTGACACATATTGGGCGGTATCGGAGCCATAACTCGACGAATGTTGGCTTTTAAGTGCTCAAGAGTTAAAAGTTTATCTGCATAAACGCGGTCGTTCGCGTAGCCCCCCAAAAAAATTCTAATGGTGTCAAAGCGCATAATGTTGGGGGCCAGGAAATGCCTCTTGCAATAAATCCATATTCGCTCGAGTTGTGTGGCATGTGGCACCGTCTTTTCCAAGTCGTATTCTTCAATAGCAGGCAGAAAAAAGTCGGCTATCATGTGACCATAACGCTCCGAATTGACTGACGCTGACAGTCGTTTCATGGTCGTTTTCGAAGAAGTAAGTTCCAATCACACCTTCGGACCAAAGAGCGCACCAAACAGTGACAGTGCCTGGATGTAATAGCCTCTCTTCAATTACTAGGCAATTCTCCAAACCCCAAATACGACAATTTTGTCTATTCACATACCCACCGAGTGAGAAATGTGCTTCATAGCTGAAGAAAATTATGTTCGAAAAATCGCCTTACACCACCTCCACTTATCTACGACATTGTGAATGGTCAGCTGGCTTCACCTGTTGTATGAGCTGGACTTTATATGGATGCAGGTGTAGATCTAAATGCAAAATACGCCCTAATGTGCCGTAAGACAGTCCTAATTGCTGATAACGACGAGGATCTTCACTTACAGCAGCGATATTTTCAGCGGAACGAGGGAAACGATGATGCACAGGCCTTAAAATATTTGTAACTGCTACAGTCTCTTCCAATTTCTTCACAATTTTGCCAATTGCTTGCATAGTTGGACGATTATGTAAACCATAATCTCCTGTTAAAGCACGATATGTGGCTGTGGCAGAATTACCATTTTGTAGCATGTTTTGATAATTTTTATGCGTTGAATGAAAAAGTTAAGCGATCCATTTTCGTCAATGTCAGACTTTCAACTGAGAAGAAAAAAATTGGTTTAACAACTTAGTAGTTTGACAGATGTCGAATTCCAGTACTATACTTTTGAAACCACAAAATCGATAAGCCAAGTTCATTTAGACGGCCAGTTAAACTTAAGGTGGGCTTCAAGTCAACATTAGTTGACTTGACTGGATATTAAAATTCGGGCATTTTATTAAATTAATTCATTAAATTATGCAATTATAGTGAAGAGTACTTAAGACTCGGCTTAATCAAATATTCTATCGGCCTTTATTTAATTTATGTTTTTAGTTTTGTTGTGTCTGATGTGGACTTTGAAAAGTAGATGCGACTTTAGTGAAAGGTATTTACTATTTCGGCTGGACCAATCAATATACCTCTCCTGCTTGTCTTTAATTATGCGTTAAATGTGCTAAAAGTCGACTTTGGCCGCTTGATAACGTCCAATTATTGGAGCAAGTTAATTTAATTTAATAAATGTGGCTGCATTGCAAAATGCATCTAGTGTTTGTCTTACCCCCAATTTTTGACTTGAATTTTAAATGACATTTCAACTTAAATTTGATTTAAATACGAAATTGAGTCAAACAGTTATTATTTAAATCAAACTTAAACGGCCTGCCGCCGTGCCCATTTAAAATCGTTTTAAGTTTTTCGTACTGCCATATGATTTTGACAGTTTGGTTTTATTCTGCAAATTAAGAAAATTGCACATGTTTTTCTTTTTTGTTTCATAATTTGATTTTTTATTATTTCTAGAAGGCAATCAACTTCAGTGGCAGTGAAATTGGAAGTCCTGTTATCACTTTTGCTACTCATTTTAATAATGTTTACAAAACAATTTATTATTTTCTAAACTTTTCACAATTTCACTTGCTTCCAAATTTGTTCAAACAGCTGTTTTTTATTGAGTTATCGATACTTTTTTGACACTTACAATGTGCTGCCGTACTTTTATTACAATTAATTACCAAAAATAATTTTACACCCATATTCATAAAAACTATTGAAAGTTTATTACACGTTTATTTGACAAATATTCCGTAAAAATACGTCAAATAAGAGCTTAATAAACTTACAATAATTATTATGAATATGGCCGTTAGACTGTAAAACAGAAAGCTATTTTAAATCCCACTTATATTTTAAGGAAAATTTATTAATTTTGTATTTAAATCCCAAGTCAGAAATCGGGGGTTAGTTTATTATAGTGATTTTGCTTGTGTTTAATTATGTGTTAAATTCGCTTAAATCAATCAAACTGAAGCGTGCTTTAAGTTGATTTTTGTTCCTTCTTAGAGTTCATTTATCTAAATAAATTTATGCCAAAAGTAATGTGACCATAGGGTTGGGTATTAGGAAATATATAACTTTTACTTGCTTAAAACAGTGAGTCAAACTCAAAGTGCGCCTGAATACCACTTTAATATATGAAATTTCACTCACTTAATAAAGTTTATGTAAAAACAGATGCAACTTTATTGAAAAGTATTTAGGATTGTTTTGCTGGATATTTTAGAATATACCATTCTCATTTTTTTTTATATACTATATTTTAAGTTTAGTTCAGGCAGTAAAACTTACAGTGAGCTTTAAATTGACTTTAACCGCTTGTTAAGGTTCACTTATTTAATTTCATGCATCCCAACATGATGTTTTGCCACACAGCTTTTGTAACTGATTTGTAACTGACTTGGGTATCTTGCTGTTAATGAATATGTAATGGAAATGTGTAGCAATTTGTGTATGTTATTTATAAATTGTTAATAATAAAGGTGTAATTAATTAAAATTAATATGAAAATAAAAATTTCACAACCACAAATCATTTTTGTGTGGAAATGGTCTGAATACATTTTGTTGTTTTTTTCTTTTTTTGCACGTGCAGTTTATGGCAAATGAAACCACAAATTATTATTTAAAACAAAAAATTTGTTCACTTAAATTGACATTATGGAAAATAAAATATTTTATTTTGCTTCCAGTAATAAACAATAAAATACTGAGTTTTTCCTTTCTCATGGAGGGAAATACTTTGCATAGCACTTTTAGATTTCTATTAACCCTTTTGAACTTTCTACTTCAATTGCTGCAATTGCAAAGTAAGTTTTTGCAACATATCCAGGTTACTCTCAAGTATATCACTTTGTTGTTATCTCTTGATTTATTTTTTATTCAAAAGTCCTTTCGGATTTGTTAATTACTTTGACTTTTAACTAACCAGCAATATTCAGTCATTCATTCATTCAGTCACTCGCTCACTCACTTACTTTGTTATTTAGACTCGTATTTTAAGTCCTTAAACACAACAACAAAATATGTTCTGCAATTGCACTTGTTATTGTGGTGAAATACTTTTGGATGCAATTTTTTTCTCTGTGTGTGTGCGTGTATATAGAAAAAAAGGAAATCCCTGCTACTTTCCTTTGCAAAAGCTGCAAAAATAATAGTCTCTTATAATATCCTGCCATATTTTGCAACTCATTTTTATATTTGCATACATTTACTTTGATGTTTGAGAAGTATTAATTATAAAAAAAAAAACTTCCCACAAGTGGTTTCTTTTAATTTAAATAAAGAATTTCCTTATGGGAAAATGACAAGAGTTTTTTTTTCCAGATTATAAAAATAAAAAGAAGTCAAAGAAACGATTTTTTTTTTGAATACATATAAAAAAAACTGAAGTGCAAAAAATTGAGATGCAGAAATTTTTATGAAGAAAACATTTTTTTTTTAAATTAATTAATTTTTATTATTTGAACATTTTTTCTATAATTATTTGGTATTATGTCAATCGATTGGGCTTAAGTTAATTTTATATTATTGTTGTGATTGATATTATTTAAAGAGGACCAAGAAACCATTAAAGTTTTTTAGCTGGGGGACATCCAGCTGTTTAAAAGCCGTCTTCAAAGGTTTTGTTTTCTTGTTTTTTTTTTTGCCTAGTTAAATCAATATTAAGCACAACAATAACATAAAACAAGCTCAAGCCTGATTAATGACTTGTTTTTATTAAATTATTCTTATTAATAAGTATTTGCCTTATTTCGGTTGGTATGCACACAAAAAAACTCCAATGTAAAATTAACATGAAAAAATGTTGATTAAAAATCATATATATATATATATTCCAGTCAACAGAAAAATACAGTAATAAAGTGTAAAGTTGATCAATATGATATGAAATAAAGACAGTCAGTAATGAACAGCTCAGGTAGCGAGATGACTACGCACTGCTGCTTAAAAACAGTATACAATTAGTCATGGCCTGGGTTCGAAGCAAATATGGATGCTGAGGAGCGACGTGGTGGTCGTGAAACAGCCATAGTATGTACTCCAGCCGGGCTTATTGGCAATTTTATTTTTGTTATCTTCTTTAAAAATGTTGATCACACCAATTTCGTCCATGACTGTTTCATGTCCACCACGACACTCATCAGCAACCAAATTGCTTCGAACCCAGGCCATGACCAATTGAATATGGTTTTTTTCAGCAGCAGTGCGTAGCCATCCTAACACCTGAGCTCTTCATTACTGACTCTCTATATTTAATCTTGTTGTTGATCAACTTTCAAACAGAATTTGGTTTAATGAATACTAGAACGACCTACTTGGCAACACCGTTTATACTAAAATATTGGTATTAGCGAGACAAAAGCTTTAAAATCCGACTGAAATTATCACAGATATAACAAAAAGTGCTGAAAGGCGACCCTAAGATTCGGCAATACAATTTTTTTACTTTTCTATACTTAATTAATATTGATTAAAAATTGGCAAGCCAAGGTTTGAACTTGAGCCTGAAAAAGTAATTTAATATAAATGTAATAAAAATGTATACTTATTTTCTTTTTGAAGCTTTTTAACAAAAATACTTCATACTAGGGGATGTAGCGCATACTTTTTTTCTTGTAAAGTGGAACGGTCAGGCTTAATTGGTTTTTTTTTTTTTTTACAAATATCGAACTTTATAACATACTCTCTTCACACACCTAAAATTGTTGTTATTTTTACAAAAAAAAAAAAAAAAAAATTACAATGAACTTAATTATTTATTCGCTATAAGAGCCAATTGAAATTTATTACTTTAGGAAAATATTTACGTAAAATATATTTTTGTTTAAAAAATGGTTCGTTGTTAAAAACGTATTTTTTTAAAAAATTTTCCATTCGTTCTTTTCTTTTTCATAAACTATTTTTGCTTGCCTTGCCTTTTTTAAATAAAAAAATATTTTTTTGCATTGCATCATAATCATTGTATTAAAATCAAATTTCCTTTTAAAACTCCATTTCGTAATTCTGTTAACCCCACAATAACCACAAATTCAGGCTGCCACATGATGATGTTTTCGTTAAGCAACTCATATTTATGTGCAAAATTTAAAAAATACCGAACGAACACCTTGTGTTTCATTAATATTTCATTTAGGCAGGAGATAAAAAATATGTTTAAATTTCCATAAACAACAAGAAATATTGAAATTACAAACTGAATCAGTTTGTGGGAGTGTAACAGTGGTGCAAGCCGCAAATAGCAGTGATAGTGTGATACGCGTTTAAAGCATATTATACATATGTAAGACGACTTTGAAAATTTGGACTGAAGTCTTTTTGGGAAACATTTTTTTAAAGGATATTTTTTGGGCTTGAGATTGTATTTGTTTTGCTGCTCATATTTCCATCTTAAATGCTTGACTTCATGCAAGAACGTCATATACAAGTGGCAGGGGTAAACAGACAAATACATAGACTAACTGACAGCAACATATGTTGCATACATTACAAGAAATATGTACAACAAACAGCAACAGCAACAGCAAGTAAAAAGACGAATTAAAATCATTATGATGAGCTAAAAAAAAAGCAGAATGTATATAATTTTTTAAAATGTTCATAAATTTTCATTAAAACTAAATAAAATAATACAAACACATACAGAACCCAGCAACAACTTTCTAAAACACCATCAATATTAAAAGGATGTGGCACACACACACTCACACACACATTCACACAGATGCATGTTATACACCTCTAAACGACCTGTATGAGTGAATTACAAATGAAAGCAGCTTTAATGGCTGGAGTTTATGCTTTATTCCTCCATGTATGGCTGAGTGTAAACAAAGAAATATAAGAATGAGTGCGAATGTGTGCGCTCTGTGTTTAAGGTAACATAATGTCATAAAGTGATTATGTAAATATTTTACTACAAATTAAAATCAAAATTAAATACAATATAAAATAAAATGCAAAATGGGAACTGTAGAAGACGGAAACTCCTTGCTCGTTGCTTTAATACACAAAAGACAACCGGAGTATAACGCCATTATCATTCAACTGTATTCGGATGATAACAATGGCACAGTGTTTGGACTGAGAGACAAAAATGAATTTTTCTTCTCTCAAAAGTTTATGCAATTTTCTATACTAAGCGATAGATAACAATACAAGACAAAAGAAAAGTATTTTTATTTACTCTCTCTCTCAGCTCACTAGAGGGCGCTAAGTATGTACAAGTTACAGAAAAATACATCACAGACAAAGCAAATTGAATTGCCTCAATTCTGAAAAACCATTTTTCCTAAAGGTCTTACAGTTTTGTATTTAAAATCTTCGTTATATTACCAATTTGACAACAATAAGACTTTTCAGGTCTAGTTCATAAAACTTGAATAAAACTTTTCAAAGCGAAATGTCTTAAAAGTGTATTCATAAACACAAAATAGCAGCGATTTTAAGGAACGCTTGTCAATGACAAGACCCTTGTTTAAGCATTTATTAAATTGAAATACTTGAAACAACATTTTCTAACACAAAACTCTCTATAAATTTAAGACTTGACAGAATTTTCGTTCACAGTTTCAGTGAATTTATTTCATTAATATTGTTTCATTAATCCTATGAAAATTCTCATTGCTGCCATGAATGAATAAATTTTATTCAAAATTGTTCATTAGTTTTCATAATTTCGAGAAAAAAATGTCATTGGATTTATGAAAAAATGTCATCAAATCAATGAACAGTTTCATTAATTTCACTAAATTCATTGATGTCATTGGATTTATGAAAAAATGTCATCAAATCAATGAACAGTTTCATTAACTTCAATGAACAATTTCGTTAATGTCATTGGATTTGTGAAAAAATTTCATCAAATCAATAAACAATTTCATTAAATTCGTTCATTAAGGTTTCAGTTCTCATTTGATTTGCAAGAAAATTTCGATATTTGGTAACATATTTTTTAATTTAGTAAAGGCATTGAAATCTACTACGAGTAGGTTTATGATGGATGCCTAAAAAGTGGCATCCATCATAAAATGTAATTTTTTTTTTTGGAATTTCTGTTAATAATAAGTTTATAATGCGTCATAAATATTATGTTCTCTTTTCATTAGATCAATGAATAAATTCCTATATTTAATAAATCGTTTCATTTGAGCCATTAAGTCTTTTTGTCATGAAATGAAATAACTCATTAGCTTACTGACTAAAATTCTTATATTTAATGAAATGATTATTAATTTAAATTAAATGAATCAGAATTCGTTGATTTAATCAATTTTTTTATTTATTAAATTAATGTCAGAAGTCATGGGATTTATGAGCAAAATTCCTTTAGTGTATCAAATCGAAGCCCGATGCCTGCTTCACTTTTGCCCATTAAATTTCATTTCACATAGCAAAAAAAAAATTATTAAACTATACAAAAGGATCTAAAATAGAAACTAATTTCTGTATTTAATGTCATTAGCTAAAAATGTATCCTTCTGGCAGTTTGCTGTTGATTGTTTTAATGGAGAGAAGGCACTGTGCGTCCTCCCGTTAACACATGTTGCATTGCCTGAGCAGAAGCATATTCTTTTATTATTTTAAAATATATTGTTTAAAGAATAAGTCCAATTTGTTTTTATTCAGAAACTGCTTGCCTGCCTGCCAGTCAGTCTGCCTTTTCCTTATTTTATTTAAACGTGTGAGTTGGTAAGATAACATTGTTGCTCACATAAATAATTTTTAAAAATTTCATTTTAAATGGCAAAACGGTAAAGGAAACAGAAATCATGCAGGCAAACCGTCTGTGATTTGTTAGTTAATCAAGAAGGATGCTCCGCCGCATGATATCTCCACCAAGCCAGTGGAAATGGGAAGTGTTGAGTTTCACAAACTAATCAATTTTATAAGAAAAAATTATTGCGATTTTTTTCACAAAAATCTTTCATAAATTGTTTTCAAGAAAATTTTATAAGCAAAAGTTTGAAAACGAATTCTTTAAAGAAAATTTCAAAACAAAAATTTATAAAAAAAATGTATTTAAAGAAATTATTAAAAGCAAAAGTTTATAAAAATGTTTTAAACAAATTGTTTAAAAAAATTTATACGAAATGTCTTGCAACTTTCTGGTGATGATCGCAAACATTTTTCAGGAAAAAAAATTTAGAAAAGATTTTTATATAAAAAAATGATTTCTTATTATAATTTCTTTAAAAGACTCTGTATGAATATCTTCTAAAAGACTAACACCGGTATTCATAAAAAATAAAACATTGTTGAAGCACATTTTACGACAAATTTTTCATATGAAATTTTTTTTAAAATGTGTTTGAGAAACGTTTTATTTTTTATGAATGTGTAACACTGATATTCCAAAAAAATTAATATCTATTTCATATCCAAATTAAAAAAATTTTTGTATGGAAATTTTCAAATAAAACACATACATACATACATATAATAAAGACTTTAATTTTTTTGAATACAAGCATAAAATTTTTCCATAAAATAATGGGGCATATTACAAATCAAGCCTTAAACGGGGTTTCATTAGAAAGCTTTTAAAATTTTATATCAACGTTTTTGGACACAAAAAAAATTTTTTTTGAAGAAACGAAAATTTGTTGGGAGAAAATCTTGTTACAAGCAAAATTTTTCCACACACAAAAAAAAATTAAAATAAAATTATCCCAAAAAAATTTTTTGTCATCACTTTTTTTCTAAAAAAAAAATTTTAATACAAAAAACAACACACGAATTAAGAATAAACAGTCAGCTATGAAGAGCTCAAGTTGTGGACAGGCTAAGCACCTAAAGAACAAAATAAAATTAGTCACGACCTGGTTTCGAAGCAATTTGGGTGCTGATGACCATCGTGCTGGACATGAAATAGACAGGTTGATTGGAGGGAGTTGGTTTGCCCATATCTTGCGATATATACCTAAGCTTGTATAGGCTTAGTTGTGCGCTCCGTATATTTAACCATGAACGGTTTGACTCATAGGTATATAGGAACGGTAAGCAATTTTCACTATTACAACTTGTCGGTAAGAAAAAATTTTTTTTTTGTTGTTAATTTTTGGCAATGCTTTTGAAAAGTTCAAGTCTAAAGGAAGAGTAAATGGGAAATTTTTCCAATTAATTCAGCATTTTAGTACGCTATAGCAAAGACACAACCCAATGTGGTAAATGCAAAATCTAAACCTCCCGTTAGTTTACCAGTTGGATCATTGTTCCCATGATTTAACGCTCACTTTTGTTTAAGAGAAGTTATAAAAGTAAAAATTGGTTTATAAGGTCCTACTTTTATATAACATCAAGTTATAATAATGGCCCTTAATTCGGGGTTGCTAAGTCTTAGCAGTTTTTCCCTCGTCTGGATCCCCTTATAGAATTCTTGCATTAATTATCATGGTTTCGTTATTCCAGCGAGTTAAATGGACTCTATGGGTCCAATTCTTTAGCTCAGATTTAACTGCAACGAAAGGTTTCGCGCATACCAAGCAAGTGAGTTTGCCCTTTCATATCCAGTTCTTTCCGCATGCCCTGGCAGCCATATAATGTGCAGTTCGACCATGAGTCGAGTAACTGTTAATAGCTTTTTTACAATCCCAAACTGTTTGTGACTTAATCCACTCAGCTGAGATTGCTCGAATGGGACCTGACCTTCCCATTTCATTGAGCTTCCTAATACCCTCAGTAATAAGTCTTAAATTTAGTTTTGCTGCCTTCTTCAAAAATGTTCATCACTACAATTTTATCACACAAAATTTGTTTTCAATTTTTATTATAATAAAATTTTATTATAATAAAAATTTTTCTCAATTCTGAGGAAGAAGACCAGAACTAAAGCCCGATAAAATAAATAACAATTGTAAATCATGAAGATCGTCTGCAGTGAGCCTAAGGCCTCGAAGCCATGGCCTGATATATATATATATATATATATATATATATATATATATATATATATATATATATATATATATATATATACATTAGTTTATAATTTGTAATTATTCTCTAATGCTTTAAATAAATAAATAATGACAAAAGAAATTGCGTTTGGAAAATTTTATTCATATAAAAAATATTACTTCAGAAAATTTAAATTTTGAAAATAATTTCTCAAGAAAATGTTTTTGAATAGAAAAATTTTGCTCTTAGAAAAAAAATTTTTTAAGAAAAATTTTGTTTCTAAAAAACTTTTTTCTATAAGTTTTTTGTATAAAAAATTTTTAGCATGAATAATTTTAAATAATTTCTAGTAAAATTATTTTTATTGAAACAAAATTTTGGTTGCAAAATAGACACAATGAATTGAAATAAAGATTTGGCTCCACTGAATTTGCTACAGTAAATTTAAATTTGTTTACTTGTTGAGTCATGTCTGAAACCATTTTATTCTCTCATCAGCACTACTGAAAATGATCTTCATGTGTTTCGCCACAGAACTGAAACAATTTTAATAACCAGACCACTGACCGTGTTTTAATTGTGTTTATTTAGTCATTTCTGTTGAAAATTATTATTTTTGGCAATTGTTTTTGTGGCAACAAATTAAATTGCGTTCTAAAACAACACAATTCCAAGCAATATACTCGTTTAAAAGAACAGAATTCCTGCTATTTTATGGCCAAACGAAAGAAAACAGATCCCGAGAAGTGTAAGCGCCAGTGTGTGGCTGCAACAAATGAATTATATTTATTTAAACAACAAGTTGTGTGTTCGGAAAGAAAATTATGGCAATTGAAGTCACAATTTAACACTGGGTGGCATCAAATGCTTGAGAGGAATTTCACACGAAATGAAACTATAAACAGCAGCAATTGAGCAGCAATTTAATGGCTTCAGTTTCTGAAGACGTATCGAAAATATTTATTTCAAAATTGAAAAATTATTTAATGGTTACGACTGCCCCAGCAACCTCTATTTTAGTTTAAGTCGTTTGTATTACTTTTAGCTAGTTTAGATCTCACTCTCACAGCTTAAAAGTTGTTATTTCAAAAGCATTAATTTTAACTTCCCCGTTTGTTTTCACACATCGCTTCAAAAACGAAACAAACAAAAAAAAGATGAATTGAATAATGATGTCAGTGCAGTTGCCTGTCTCCTTTATTAAGGATGTTGTTAAATACAAACTTTTAAATTAAAAAGTCATTTGATGTGTTTTTCATACTGGGGATAAAAACGAACAGAAAACAAACGCATACATACAGAAATGAGAACTCCTTTGAATCTCAAACAAAAGTGTTGACAATTCAATTGAAAAATGAAATAAAAACTTCATGCAGCGAAAAAAATAACTATAATTTAAACATCGTAAACAACATGACGGCAAAAAAATACAACTTAACAGCAACGAGCAACACTCAAATAACAACATTGTCAGCAATAATAAACATACATGATGTTGCAACAAATAAAAAGTTATTTAACTATGAAGTTATAAACATGTGTACCTCACAGGAAAAGTTTAACTTAAGCGTAGGGCTTAAACTTAGGTTCCCATAAAAACTAAGTCTAAATCATTGGCGAAGCTTCAGAAAATTTTCTGAATTCCTTATGAGCAGCATACTCTGAAATGGTTTATATGTCGTAAGGAAGCTTTTAGTCTGATCCTTAAAATACCGTGTAATATTTAAAATTTGGCCAAAAACAAGAAGTTCCAAGCAGCCAAATTTAGTCGATAGCTTTTGATTTTGCGGTCAAAACGCTCATACTAAAATGGCAGAATGATCACTGAATTTCGGTCTATAACCCACATTAGATCATTTGAAGGGCAAGTAAACTTATTTCAAAACTGTGTCAGCATTTAATTCATAAAAAATAAAGAATATAAATAAAAAATAAACAGAAAATCTGTTGACAGCAAATATTTTCTTAAGAACTTATCAAAAATGAAGTTAATTATTTATTTGCTTTAGAGCCCATTGAAATACATTGTTTTAGGTCTAAAACTAGACTCTATTAATGTTTGCTGTCTTCTTCAGCCGTCAACTCTTTGTTGATGCAAAACAACTCGTCAGTAGAGTCGAAAAATCTCAAAGGAATGTTTGATATCCAACTACTTCTTTTCTGTGTTAATAGTTTGCTTAAACATTTCTAATGCTTTTTTTTTTTGTTCATGGGAATTTCGGAATAAGTAATTGGGTTTCGGACATTCCTTTAAGATTTTTCGAGTCCACTGATGAGTTAATTAGCATCAACAAAATGCCGGCGGCATTTACATGGCTGAAAAAGGCAGAAAATATAAATAAGGTATATTTTTAGACCGAAAATAATTAAAAATTTTTTGTTAGAAATAAAATTATTGGTTGAAATAAATTTATTGTAGAAAAATTATTGAAAAAAAATTTTTTATAGAAAATGAGTCGATAAAAAATTAATTCTAGTTTTCCAATTTATGAATCACTATTTTGTGGATAACAAATATTACAAACGAAACTTTTTTCTACAAAATGCTTCGCTGACCAAAATTTTCTTTCGAACATTTATCGAGAACGAAATTTCAGTTAAAATTTCACAAAACGTGATCGATAAAAAACCAGTTAGTAATAAAAGCTTATTGATGTAAATGTTTAGAAAAATGTAGCGATGACAAATATGTTCAATGAAAATTTTATCGGTATCATATACTTATGTATTTCCAACCCAGATCGATTACAACAAATGTCGATACCAAAAATTTTTATTAGAAAGCAAAGCGAAAACAAAAGCTAAGATTACAAAATTTACCGATGACAAATATTTCCTGTAACAAAAAAAAAATTAACTATAAATTATGTCGATAACAAAATAAAATTTATCGATAACAAAAATTTTCGGTACAAAATTTATCGACAGTAAAACGATTTGTAAATTTTTTTTTATCACATTTTTACTAATAGTTTGTACTGGGTTTTGTCGAGAGGAAACGCTCTGTATATAAAATGTGTCAATAACAAAACTTTTCAATAGAAAACACACTTTATTGTTAAGTAAAATAGTTCAATAAACATATACATTTGCTTTTATAATAAAAATTACCTTTAGCTCAAGAATATAATTATATTAAATATAGATTAACCGTCTAATTCATAAAAATTATAACAGGTTTATAAAGCTCTTATTTGACAGATTTTCCATACAAATATGTCAAATAACAGTCTTATAAGCCTGTTATAATTTTTATGAATTAGACGGTTAATATTTAGTTATTTTGACCCCTTTTTTTCTTATATTTTAGATATTTATTTGAGGTTAAGGTCTTTTTTTTTTATTAATAAGTTCTCTAATAAAAAGACCTTAAGTTCAAATAAATATATAAAATATATATTAAATATAAAAAAGGGATCGAAAAAACATATAAAAAAAGGATCTGAAGCTGGTTTTCGTATAAAATTTATTAACAATAATATTCAATGTTTCGTCAACAGTTTGTTAGCATCTTGTGAAGCTGCAGAAATTAGTTGTTCAAAAATTAATATTTTCTTTTGGTGATTTGCATTAAAAATTTCCAACCGTCCCTATTTTTTTTTTTTTTTTTTTTTTTTTTTTTTTTAGCAAAATAAACATTTAAACAGCATCCACAGCAACATGAACACGGCATCACAACTAAATAAAGTGTTGTTGATATAAATATGACAAATGTTTAAGTGTTGAGCAATTGTGTTGATGATAAGTTGATGATGGGAATGGTGATGGTGATGGTGATGGTGCTGTGACTGTCATACACACTTATGAAATGCCCACAAATGTTTACATACATACATATGTACCGACTTATGTATGTACATAACTACATATTTAATTATGAAACAAACAAAAAATGGAAGCAAGCCAACCAACAACATCAACTATTATTTTTTAAACTAGGGGTGATGGTGGTGGCCGCAATAATTTTAAGTGATGTTGCACTTGATGGTGATGACAATGATGATGATGATGATGATGATTTTTGCCGTTCCCGTTGCCGTTGCCATTACTGGCCGCCGCCATTGATAATGTTGCTGTTGTTGTTTATTTTAACACTTGAATATGTCAAAGTCATTAAACAAATAATGACATTTATAAAATAAAACGACGCTTAATTCAACACTTTATTAATGAATGACATTTCGCTCTTGTTCACATTTGTTAACGCACTTAATATTCATTTAGCTAAATAAATTAATAACACGATTTCCTACAACAGCTACAGCTACAGCATCATCATCATTTTGAAGATGTTCAAAACTTCTTCAACACTATTTGGTGACACACTCAAACTCATACCAAAAACATCACGTACACACACACACACACACACACACACACACACACACACACACACAATTGTTGGTGCTGTTGGCGCAATTACGGAGAAGACACTTTTTCACTCATATTTAATTAGGAAGTTGTACAATTTAAGCATTTGCTCGAGATAAAAATAAGAAATAAAAGGGGCAGGGAGAGAAAACGTTTTGCTAAAATGGACAACGAGCCATTAACAAAAAAAAAAACACTTGTAACTAATTGATGACTTGCATTTTAAGTGACGAAAATAAAACTTTTAATAGCCATATTTCTGCAGAAAATATTTCAATGGCAAAATAGTTTTGACGAAATAGTCACACAACAAATAGATGTCGGCGAGTTTTCTCAAGTGATATTTTCTATGTATAAAAAAAACTATAAAACTAAAAAAATAAGCCCTTATATAATAAACGAGGGAAGGTTGGGCCATAATACGAGTAATAAGGCCTTCATAGGTCGATTCGTATGTGTAACATAATTTTGCTTTTATGGTACAAGGTGGGCTAAAAGAAATCACCCTCTTGTATGTTGCTCTTAGTTTTGCCAATGGCGACCAATGTCAAATCTGTTTCTACATTTGTGTACTAGACAACGGTAGAATACAAGTGAACCAGTCATAGAGCCACTCACTCGTCAAGAACGTGGAATAATTGTGGATATGACGAAGTGTACGACTTTTTTTTTTATTATTTTAATTGTTTGAGCCTTAAGGTCACTTGTACGATTTTTCGACCAAAAACATAATGAGCGATGTGGCTCATTTCATCCTCAGCGGGTACGTGAACAGGCCCCGAAACTAAGCCAGTGATGCACCAGAAGCCATTACACCCGCTCAAAGTGACTGCACAGTGCACTGTTCACGCTGAAGGAATCGTCGGACCTCTTGTTTTTTTTTTTCTTTTCTTTTTTTTGAGGACGCTGGACAAACGACAACAGGGCCATGTTAGCCGAGTTTTTTCTGCCTTAATTAAACGATTTAGATCTGGAGGACATGTGGTTTCAACAGACATAAATAACCCAAACTGACGAAATGGCTGCTATACTCAAACTGTGTTCTGTGAAGGCTATTTGGGATGCGGCTTAGCAGAATATATCACTCCTACTGGTTTCTGAATATAAAGTTTATACTACCACTTGCATGGAGCATGGAGCAACGGCACACACTGCTTGAGCCACAACAGATATTCTGAAAATACATCGGTTGACCTCTTTCGGCCCACCTGTTACATTTGGTTTCCATATTTATTAGGAAATTTTTCAATTTTTGTTTTATAAACTCTGCTCGATTCTCTGCAAGTCATTGCACACACTTCCTTTGATATGCTTGTCAATAAACAATCTCCAGAATTCTTTTTGTTTAAGCATTTCTTCGTGTTCTATCAGATTTAATTGTTTAATGCAAAGAATAATAAAGGACTAAATTAGCTGCAATAAGGAAAAATCCGGAAGAAGGGTTGCAACAACAAAGAGCAGCGCCATCATGAAGAGGTTTTGATTTTTTCTTTAAAATTAAAAAAATATGTAGCATACACTAGGGATATATGAAGAGATAAATTCATGGTAAAATAGCCAGCAGTAGTAAACAGAAAACAACTAGCATGCTACAAAAAAATGTATAAAATATGTTTAAATTGTTAAAAGCACACAACAGGAAATGATGTGTTTCGTGAGGCTTGAGATGAAAGTAAAATGTTGTTAAGCGTTCTTCAAAATTCAAGCACAAGCTACAAATTTGAAATTTTACTGACAGAAAATCTAAAAAAAAAAAAATACTCAAGAAGAATAACTTACTTGGGCCAATTGAAAGGTAATTGTGTGTTTTCCGTTAGAAAGGAACGCCAAGAAACGCACAAAATTTGCCTAAAAAGTGACGTTCATATGCCATTCCAAGTGGCTCTACTTGGTCTTGACAAAAACCGAAAAGGAATTTTGTGCAGCAAGTACAAAAAGAAAACACTACAAAAACAAAATTTAAGAAAAAAAAAAAATAATAATAGCGAAACAAACAAATAAGCGAAAAGTGTGTACTTGAAAGCATTTGCTTAAGCACACAAAACTTCAAAGTCAACTCGAGAAAAAGGTACAAACAACCAGGCAAACAAACACCCTTACACCTTTGCAAATCATAAAATACCTTGCAGATTGCTTGAGAAAATACGCGCAACTTCTAACGAAAAGCCATTTTCCAGTAAAAGGATATAAAGTTCAGTTTGCACATGACAAAAAAAAAACAGAAAACAAAATCTGTTGCAATAACATTAGAAAGTAAAGGCAAACAATGGTGGAGGCATGAAGCAGTAAAAGAAAAAATCTTTCAAGATTTTTTCTTGCTTGCAAGCGAACAAAAAAACTTTAAAGAAGAGGCAAAATTACACTAGACTCAATGCATACAAAGTAAATGCATCAAAACAAATAGATGGAAATGCATTAAGAAAGGCAACAAACTCAAAGTAAGAGACATAAATGCTTAAACAAAAAAAAAAAAAAAAAAAAAACAAACAAACAAAAAGAAAAATAGGAAAATGTCCATGAAAAAAGGAGAGCAGAAAACAAGACCAACTACCTCAACACAAAAAGCAAGTATATATTCAGAAACCAGTAGGAGTGATATATTCGGCTAAGCTGCATCTCAAAAAGCCTTCACAAAACACAGTTTGTATATAGCAACCATTTTTTTTTGTCAGTTTGGGTTATTTATGTATGTCTGGACCGATGTTGAAAATTTTTATTTCACACATTTAAATGGCTCTTCTTTATGGTCGGCTCTACTCTTTGAAGCCGAAATTTCTCTTATTTCACTCACAAAACAAACTTTTTACAAAATTGGTTTGCGCTAAATGCAGGCAAGGTGGGCCAAAAGAAATCACTTCATTGGAAGTTGCTCTTATTTTTGCAAATCTGCTTCTATATATTTGTAAACTAGACAGCTGTGAACAAGTGATAAAGCGATGCACTCACTTCCCAAGAACGCAAAATAATCCTGTTTATGATGAAGTGAACGATTTTTCGTCCAAAATCATAATGAGCGGTGAGGCTCATTTCCGCCTCAGCGGGTACATGAACGAGCAAAGCTATTGCTTCTGGGCACCGAAAATCCACGAGTGATACAGGAGGAGCCGTTACACCCGTTCAAAAAGACTGCATGGTGCGCTGTTTACGCTGGAGGAGTCATTAGTATATGATTACCAGAGTTCTACAAAAATTAACAGTAAAAACAACAAAAAGTTAAAAACTAAAGGACCCCCCCCCCCCCTCAAAAATTAAACTGTGAATATAGTAAATACAGCTGTAACTTTTGAATTACAAGAGATAGAACTTTCAATTTGCATAGGATATGTGGTCACATAGGTTCTATAACAACAACTACCAAAAACAAAAAAAAAATTTAAGAACTAAAGGGTTCTCCCATACAAAAAACCGTAAACGTAGCTGTATTTTTTGAACCGTAAGATATGGAGACTTGAAATTTGCACAGTATACACAGTTACCAGGCCAACACAACAACAATTATCAGAGATAGCAAAAAGTGAACATTTAAATGTTGTCCTTTGTAAGGGGACACCCTTTACTTTGAAAATTACCTTAACAGTCCAACCTAAATTAGCGCGTCAAGCGTATTATTGCCGGTCATATGATAACCGATTTTTTCTGCCTGCTATTGAAGAATACGACTTGGAGAATGTGTGCTTTCAACAAGACGGTGCCACACAACTCGAGCGAGTATGGCTTTATTGCAAGAGACATTTCCTGGCTGCGTAATTTCTCGTCATGACGATATCAACTGGCCACCAAGATCATGCGCTTGGACACCATTAGACTTTTTTTGTGGGGCTATGCGAAAGACCGTGTTTATGCAGATAAAACTTTAATTCTTGAGCACTTAAAAACCAACATTAGTCAAGTTTATTTATTTATTTATTATTCTATTCGCCTTATAATTAAAATTAAAAGCTAACATTTTTTTAGGCAATGGCAGCTTAGGCCTTCAGCACAAAATTGTGTTTAGTTATTTTTATCTTCTTACGTGTTCTTGTGTTTTTTCATCTATATGTATGTTATAAAGTTATATTATATTGCATTATACAATTGAGATATTCAATTATCAACGATAAACTGGAAGGTGTAGCATTTGAAAGGCACATTAATGGGCTTGAATGCTGAAATATTTCATATTTAATCGTTTGGGTCTTTTGGCAATTGCAGAGAAAATGGTGTGTGTAGGTATAGAGGGGTGTGTTGCATTGGCAAGAAAGCGTAAAATTCGGGTTATATATTGGGGCAAAGTTAAGTTTAGTGTGCCCTAAACGTAGCCTTATAAATTGTATATGGTCTATCCTTTTTATATTCTGCAGTTGTGTACATTCTTCTACGTAATTTATGGAATTATTGTATGCACTTATGCTTTTATACCAAGACGAACATTGGCTAAATATTTCCTTTTTGTAGTACTCATAATAGTGTTTAATTATAGCTGTATCTATGTCCCTATGATTATAATTTGGTGTAAGGAAAAGAGGGGATTTCCCAGCATCTTTGATCTGCGATCTCGTTACCTTTAATTTTGCAATGACCAGGGACCCATATTAATCTAATGTTTGGTGCAGTTTTGCAAAAAAAAATCAGTGTTTATGCATATATACCTCAAAATTACCTCAAAAGAATCCATGCTTGCAACACTTCGCGTGGTGCTCATTTAAATGATGTAGTGTTTCACACATAATGTCAAGATTCGAACTTTAAAATAAAAAAGAAATATTATGAAAAAAAAATATTTTATATGTGTTTTATTTACGTTTACTTTTGAAACCGCAAAATGGATAACCCGTTATTTATAACAGAGAAAATTTTGCATTAAAAAAATATACACAGAAAAGTTTGCATCAAAATAATTTTGTTTATGGAAAATTAGTAAAAAGAAACTATTTTCATGAAAAATTTTTTTGGTAAAATTATTAAAAAAATTTTGGTAAAAACATTTTGTAATTATCTTACAAAACCTGTTCTTTTTCGAAAAAAAAAGTTTTTGTTTAAGAAATATTTCAGCGTAAGACAATTTTAAAAACTAATTACATATACATACATACATATTTGGAAAGTTTTTGATGGAAAAAAAATTTTTTCGATGAAATAAAAATTAAGCTATAGTAATTATAATAAAATTATTCTATATATGTACATACATATGTATATTGTTTCACTATAAAAAGTTTTCTATTCAAAAATTGTCATTAAAATAAGTTATTCATGGCAAATATTTTATTACATAAATAAGAGTGCTGAGTCGAATCTTAATTGCACTTCACACCGTCTACCAGTATATTCCTGCATTAGGGTAATCGATTAGTCAATAGCTTTTGGTATGAGCAATTGAGTTGTAAAAAATTTTCATTCACACAAAAACAATTTTGATTCGTTTCTGTTAGATTTAATTAACTGATCTATTGGTTTAAAATCTTTTCTAATTGTTTCAATTAAAAAAAATTTTAAGTTTCAAATAATGCCTTAATTAAATTAGTTAAAATTTTTATCAAATCAACCACTTCTCTAATTTGTTAAACGTTTAATTAAGTCAAACAAAATATTAATTTAACTTCTTTGATTTCTATTTGCAGAACAAAATGTTAAAGTCTCAAGTAATGCTTTCATTGAATTCGTTGAAAGTTTTGTCAAATCAATAAATTTTTAATTAAATCAAACAAAGTATTAAATCAACTTTTGCGATTTCTGTTCGCTTTAAATGTTTAATTAACATTTACTAGCAGAGCTTTTTGAAAACTATTAACAGCAGTCATCTCCACAAACTGACTGTTAGTCAGTTTCCTTTATAACATTTAGTTTGAAAAGTTTTTTGCTTAGGAGAATGTTGTTTTGAAGCCGGTTGCATGCAGTTTTCAAGTGTTCAATGACTTTCCACATTGTGCTTTTGCTTCCCATCCTGGATTTGAGAAATCAGAGCGACAAGAAAAGAAATAAGCGGGAGAGTTTCGGTTGGATTTTCCTTTTAATTGGCTTTTAATACAAAGGCTAAATTTTCAGTGGTTGCATGAAACAACAAAAACGACAAAAATTTCAGCGAAGAATGGAAAGAGAGGACCGGCACAAAAGCAGCAGGAACGCAACAAACTGTAAGTATGTTTTTGTTTTGTTTTCACTTTGCTCAAGGATAATGTGCATGATTTTCAGCAGAGATTTTTGTGTTTTCTTTTTTTCTTCAGCGCTACTGCTTGCAACTTGTTGGGGGAAAGTTGTAAATACTCATTAAACATTCACTTTTTTCAAACGCATGCATCAAACACACACACACACACACACGAGATGATAGCTTTTGACGGCACTTTTACTTTGATGTTAAAAGTGTTTTGTGTGTGTGTGTGTGTGTTTCTTTTTTGCATTTTGTTTGTAAAGACGATGATGTTGATAATGATGATGACGATGATGATACGCCTTCCTCTTTTAAGCCAGTAAAATAAAAAAAATAAACAGTAGAAGTAGCAACAACAACACCAACAACAACAAAACAAAATGTCGCATTATGCAGCAGATAAACACTTGAGAGTATGGATGAATTTTCAGCTGCATCAAAATGTACGCTTAATTTTTTAAGGTCTTCTTATTCATCAGAAACATTCCCATGCAAGAGAAACAACAAACTTCAACTCCCACCCCCCAACTTCATTAGCACTGTCTTTATATCTTTATATTCTACAAATACATACAAGCATTCATATGTTGCAAATTTTCTGTAATTGTGTTGTGTTGTTAAAGGAGCTTTTTTTTTTTGCTTTGAATGCTTTTTAGAGTTACAAATCAAACGATGTTTAGAAAATTTTGCACGCGAAAAAGCGAAGCCAGAAAGAAACCTGAAGTTGGTGTTTTTTTCTTTTATTTTGCTAATGGTTGCGTGCATAAATGCAACAAAAACAAAAGCAGAATAAATTTCTTTGATGTTTTACACAAGTTGTTGTTATTAAGAATTGTTATCCTTGGGGTTATGGCAAGATAACACAATCAGTTGTATTATTTAATCACAAAAAGATTTCAAGGATTTTATGATAAAGAGTTGCAGAGCAAAATAAACAAATAGAGGGATATACATAGATAGTTTGAAAAGATGCCAAAAATATGCATACAAGTTGAAAATCATCTGCTTAATAGTAATAACTGAATATTTTTATGTTAAAAGAAGCACTAATGTGCAAGAGTTTAATACTGTAAGCACACGCAAGTACAGGGTCCGCCACCTAAGGTTTTTGTAACACTTAGCTCATGTCTGACTTGACAGATAATTAGTTTTATGCTTCCGCTGAAAGAATATGGTTGTGTATACGCTTTGCTAAGTGGGCCTACGATCGATTCACAGAAGATGCCAATTTTGCAAAAAAAAAAAAAAAATCATATTTTCAGATGCAGCTCATTTTGATGTTGGCGGGTATGTAAACAAGCAAAATTTTCGCATTTGGGGCACAGAAAACCCGCAGACATACATTGAAAAGCCGACGCAACCAAAACGAGTCACTGTTTGGTACGCATTTCGGTCCAGAGGCATAATTGGGTCATTTTTCTTCGAAAATGAGCAGGGAGTGGCCGTTACAGTCAACGGCGATCGTTACCGGGCCATGTTGAACGAATTTTGTTCACAAAAATTGAAGGGGAGGATATTGGCAACATTTGGTTTCAAAAGGACGGCGCTACGTGCCACACATCCGTAACTTCGAAGTTTTGAGCCGATTTAAAAATAAAAAAAGTTATTTGGCGGACCCTTTATAAGATTAAAGAATTGCAAGATTATAGGAGTGTAATATTATAAGAGTAGAGGATCGTCAGATTATAAAATTATAAAATCATCAGATTATAAGATTGTCAAATTATAGGATTATAAGATCACCAGATTATAAGATCATCAGATTATAAGATTATAAGTTTATAAGATTATAGGATTATAGGATTATAAAATTATAACCCCCTAATTCATTAAAAATTATAACAGGCTTATAAGGCTGTTATTTGACATATTTGTATGGAAAATCTGTCAAATAAGAGCTTTATAAACCTGTTATAATTTTTATGAATTAGACGGTAAGAGTATAACGGCCTAATTCATAAACACATTATAAGAGTGTTATAACCAACTTATAAGCAAAAATCCCGAAAAGTGTATTCATAATCGACTTATAGCTTATTATGCTGCTTATAACCATCTCATAAATTGGATATTTTTATTGTGGCCTCTACCCAACTATAAGCGTTTAATAGTGAAAATCGTTGAATTGATGATTTTTTTTATTTTAACACTATTTATCAATTTTTGCTTCTTGAATGTGTCTATATGATTGCATTTCATTGTTTCTTACACCAAATCATCATTACGCATTAAACTATAAAATTCGAATATATGTATGTATGTAAGTCGGTTAAATTCTACTGATAATATGGTGTAAAAATTAGTAATATACACTCATAAAGACACATTAACCCTGCAAAAAGCATCTCATTTTTTTATCAAACAAATTTTTCTTTAGTTTTCACATAAATTACAACAAGTATTTTGACGACTTGTATCGATACAATACACAAAGAAATACATACATACATATGTATGTATGCATGCATGCATACACATACATATCTACGCACAAACAACAGTAGCGATCCTGCCTGTATTTACAATGTATACACACGCATTGGCTTTTATTTAACTATAAGCGTTTGATAAAGAGACATTCGTTGAGTTGATGAAGAGTTGGGAAGAAAGAATTCAGCAATAAAATAATTTTAATAAAAGATATTTGCGAATTAAATAATATTTACCACTTTTCATTATGTTTTCATGAAAAATATTTGCAAATAATTATAGTGCTACACAAACAAATGCTAGAGAGTAAGTAGTCGACTACTTTTGGTACCAGTCGTTAAACAAATGTGTTTAGAAAAAATTTTTTTTACAATTCAAAGCCTTTTATACGTATTTTTCGCAATAAAAATAGGTAAACCAATAAATTATTTCATATTCGAACAAAATTATGTTATATAAGTAAATAATATTTTGCATTTTTCGAAGCTACGCAAATAATCAGTTTCTTACATACATCTCATATATGCAGCACTAGGCACAAAATGAGAGTGAGCATTGCATGGTATTGCCAACAATAAAGTACAAAATTAATAAAACAGTTTAATAGTTATTTCACCCATACAATGTGTTTATGAATTGAATTTCTTATGAGTTGATTATAACACTGTTAGTGTATGATAACTATTACCAGCTTATAAGTTGAAATAAGAAATTTTTATGAATTAGGGGGTAAGATTATAAGAGTGTAAGACTATCATATTATAAGATTAAAAGATTATAAGGTCATAATATGATAAGATTGTAAAATTATAAGATTATTAGAATATAAGGTTATGAGAGTACAAAAGTATAAGGTCATAAGAGTAAAAGATTATAAGCGTAAAAGATTATCAGAGTAAGATTATAAGAGGATAAGATTATAAGAGTATAAGATCATAAGAGTATAAGAGTATAAGAGTATAATATTAGGAGATTTTAAGATTGTAAATTTATAAAATTATTAGATTATAAGATTGTAAAATTATAAGATTGTTAGATTATAAGATTTTAAGATTATAAGATTATTAGAATATAAGATTATAAGATTATGAGAGTGCAAAAGTATAAGATTATAAGAGTAAAAGATTATAAGAGTAAGATTATAAGAGGATAAGATTATAAGATTATTAATTTATAAGATTATAAATTTATAAGATTATAAAAGTATAAGATTACAAGAGTATAATATTAGAAGATTTTAAGATTATAAGTTTATAAAATTATTAGATTATAAGATTGTAAGATTATAAGATTGTAAGATTAAAAATTAAATGACTATAGATTTATAAGATTATAAAATTATAAGAGTATAAGATTATCAGATTCTAAAATTATAAGATTATAATATTTTGAGGTTATAAAAGTATACGATTATAAGAGTATAAGATTATCAAGGTATAAAATTATAAGATTATTAAAGTATAAAAGTGTAAGATTATAAGAGTATAAAAAAGCTAGTTCAATTAACATTGGACTAGGTTTCTTCTGAATAATAAATTATCTAATTAAAGCCCCTATAAAAATTATACGACCCTATCTTTTGTTAATTTGACAGATTTTCAAGAGCAAATTATAAAAATTTAATATATTATACCTCAAGGCAATGCATACGCCACAATTTGCTCACTTCTATTATTTATAGCACGCATTGAATTAATGTTTAGTGTTTAAATCTTATTTCACATAAGTTTTGATAACGAATACTTATATACACTCATACATAAGTATGTATGTATGTGAGCAGTAATAAAACGATTACGTTACCATTTCAGTCAACCCGCATGGAATAAAAAATTTGTGAAAAAAAAACTTATCATGTACTACTGCAGAAATGTTTGTGCGAAAAAATATGCAAATAGACTTCATGAAGAAATCGAAGATATAGAGTGAGCCGATTTTTCAATAAATTTGACTCGTAAGATTTACTTTTTTTTACGGGCTGGGGTACATAACATGGCTGTTTCACGTCACAACGACGATCATCAGTGTACAAATCGCTTCCAATAATTTTACTACAAGAAATCATTCTCAATTCTAGGGGAAGTAAAATCGAGAATTTTTATGCTAAAGTTTTTATAAATTTTTTTTTATACAAATCTTGTCTTTATGAAAAATTTCCCGTACCACAGCCCTAAAAAAAAGTTCTCTTATTAATAATGTTATCTCGCTCGAGTTCAATTTAATACCTCAAAATTGAGAAAGATTTTTTGTGATAAAATTGGAGTGATCAATATTCTTAAAGAAGACACGAAAAGTAAAGTTGAAGAAATACTGGCTGCGGTACACACCATAGCTGCTTCACAGCCGCCACGTCGCTCATCAGCACCCAAATTGCTTCGAACCCAGACCATGACTAATTATGTACTGCTTTTAAGCAGCAGCTTATAGACATCACAAAAAATCTTTCTCAATTTTGAGTAAGTAAAACCGAACTCAAGCCTGATAAAATTATCAGCAATTCAAAATCACATAGTTCGACTATAAAACTAAAAATAAGTGCTGGAAAAATACTCTGACAAACCTTTTCCATTTGCTATACCAAAATTTTCTATAAATATATTTATATATTCTCTAATATTCATAAAAAATAAAATGGTGTAGAAATATATTTTTTTGCACAAATTTTTCAAATAAAATTTTTTCAAAATGTATTTCAACAGCAGTTCTATTTTCATAATTAATTTTTAATCTGTTTTCGTCTAAAAAAAACACCTGCACTAAAATTTATTTTAAAAATTTACTTTCAGTTAAATTTTTCACAATTTTTTGTGCTTAAAATATTTCAAAATAGAAGCACTCTGTATTATGATCGCGTCTTTTTGCTAAAATTTGTGCTGTAAAAAGTTTGTACTGAAATTTTTGCCCTAGAATTTTTATGCTAAAATATTTATGCTAGAATTTTTGTACTAAAATAATTATACTAAATTTTTTGTACTAAAATTTTGGTACTAAAATTTTTATAATAGATTTTTTGTGTTAGAACTTTCTATAAAAAAAAAATTTGTGCATGTACTAAAATTGGTCTAAATAAAATATTTTTTCACAAATATCTTTCTATCAAAAAGTTCGCTGTACTAAAAAGAAAATTTTGTCTATGAATGAATTCAAACAAAAACTTTTAGCTACGATTTGGAATTTACGCAACCAAAGTAATTAGACTAACACACAAATGTTCTTTTCAGTAAATGAGTTGTATTAGAAACGTGTAATATTTTTTGCAAGAAATTAGAGACGAAACCAACAGAGTCAGGCGATTTGGGGCTAAGTCTTGCCCAGCTTGGCAGTAAAAAAACGTATAGCACTCATTGAAGTTGTTTGGTAGCAGTTTGAAATATTATAGTCATTACAAACGTGGTTGCGATTTGTTTTAAGTTATTATAATGATGCAGTAATTTCATTTGTTTACAAGCATGCTAAGCGAAAAAAAGTTTTTTCACGCATGAAATCAGTAGCGTTTAAATACCCCTCTGCTCAAGATTTCATTTCATGACTTTCGTTGATTTTGCGTTTGTTATTTTGTACTCAAACAAATTGAATTTCAATTGTTACTGCTGAATTAGTTAAACTCTCATTCGCACAAATTGTATGTAACAAGTGACTACTCTATGGACAACAACTACACTTTAAAAGCGTCTCACTACACCGGGTTCATCTATGAAAACGGTCAACTTCATTTGTTTGTTGTTGTCCTTGTTTTGTATATCCTCAGAAAGGTGTGTGTGTGTGTGTGTATAGATATTTGATTGTGTTTGATGATATTGGGGCATAAAACCACTCAGACACACCAAGTTGATTATAAAGCCACCAAAACAATTGGAAAACTTTATTTGTTCAAGACCTTATAACCAATAAAAGAGGGCTACACACATACATACATACATACCCATACAACCATTTATACATAGAAATGAATGCAATCAAAACTCCTTTTTAAATGAGGTTATACAAAACCCCTTACACAAAGACGAAAAAAATTTTATTAGATATTAACAGATGTAGAAACATATAAGCAGGAAAGTATAAGGGGGGTTCTGTAATTAGAGGAGGTATTGAGAAAAAACAAAGAAAATGGCCAAGCATAAGAAAATCAGGATATTTAATTTATACAATAAAACAGCGCAATTCCTGCTTAAGAGGTTTCTGGCTTTAAGTGTTTGGGAGTTTTACCCTGAGATTTAGTTGGATGACATTATTTAGAAATTTGTCACTGATCAGCAAGTATTAAGCCTCAATAGCAAAGCTGAAGTCCTGGCTGATCCAGCCTCAAAGCTTTTAGTCGACTACCAGCCACGACAACTGCTGCGTACGTAAAAGTGTTAGTGATCCATTAACTCGGCATTTTACTTATGAAATTTCCCACATTTTCCAAACCTTGTTTGTGTCATATCTTTAATAATACTTTCAAAATACAGTCACTGATACAGCTTATCAGCGTATAGTCTATTTAGTATTGTGCAAAAGGTAAACTGAACAGCAACAAATGACAAAAGCAGAAAAAATTTAATTCAGTTGCAAAATCCTGATGCTAACAAATGTGAAGGTGAACTCTCAACCACGGTTGGCTGTTGTCTGGTGTCTGTGATATGTTGGGTGTTAATCCAAACAAACAATAAATGAAATTTTGAAATAGAAGAGAATCAAGTGTAAATATTAAGTGAATAGATAACAAGAAATAAAGAAAACATAATACAATAAACAGCAGTGTAGCATACACGTATGTGTTTAAGGTTTTTGGTGATGGCGTTGTTGAAGGACTGAGTTTCACTTTTTTTTTTGTATAAGCGGATATAGTCAAAGTGACAATGTTTAACATTTGTTGGTGGGTTTTCTGACTGGTTGGTTATTTGGTTGGTCTTGCAAAAAAAAAAAAAGGATAATATAGCCAGGAGCAAAGGATATGGGAATAACTGTGTAGGTAAGTAAGCGTAAATAACAAATACACAAGTTGTACAAGTTTCGTAGAGGTAAAATATTTTATTTAAAATGATTCAAGATGTGGAAATACAAGTGTCACTTACAGATGATATCTCTACACTTAAATATACATACAATCGTATACATGTGATAGAGTGTATGTATTCATGTAAATACCAGACACAGCGACCCTGCAGCAAAAATGTAAACTACTGGAAGTTGCTCTTATTTTTGCAAATGGCGGCCAATGTTTAATATGTTTTTACATTTGCGAGCCAGACAGCTGTAGAATACAAGCGAACAAATCATGGAGCGGCAGGAACGCGGTATAACGATTTTTCGACCAAAATCATAAACAGCGATGAAGCTCATTTCAAACTAAAGGGTGTTCTCATGTACATGGCAATATTTAAATTTTACTTTTTGTTATTTTTGGCATATGTTATTGTTTAGGCCTAGTAACTGCATATCCTGTGCTAATTTGAAGGACTCTCTTACGGCTAATTTTCAGTTTCTTGCTTGGTGACACCGCTTGCATTCTAACTTTTTGTTGTTTTTGGTATTTGCTTTAGTACATATCCCGTGCAAACTTTAAGCCTCTAGCTCTTACGGTTTGAAAGTTAAGGGGTGATTTCCAGAGTTTCGTGTATGGGGATGCTCTTTAGTTTTAAACTTTTTTTTTGTAGCTTTCAGGTGGCGGCAGGGTAAATACACATCTCATGAAAATTTTAACCCTCTAGCTTCAACCGTTTCGGAGTTTAAACACTTTGACGGCAGAACGTACCGCCGGAATGGGCACGGAATCCTAAAAATTACAAATATATAACAAGTAGTATGTGTCTAATCTTTTTGGCTGCAGGGTTATTTGCACATGCATACATGACTGTATAATAAACGCATGTGTTTTAAAACGCATAACTTTTATGTACAAACAAAATGGCACCAACTAAATATTTTCTACTTGCCCTCGAAACAACAATAGTATGCCACTCTAAGTTGGTTGCCTTTAATCCAAATGTCCTTTAGACACTTCTGCATTGAAAATGAGATAAACTTTTTTTTATCAATGTTACGTGTAAAAATTTTGACAAGGGTTTTCTGTAGTGTAACCGAGAAAAATAAACACACCAAAAGCAAACGAATTGAAATGGCTGAAAGTAAAGAACTCACAATCCTTTGCAATTTGTCGCTTTAAGAGTTTGAAGGGGTAGTTTCGATTTCCTTTACAATATTTTTTCAATAAAAGAAAACGAAAAACATTTTAGCCCACAAAATCAACACACATACATACATATTTAAACAGAAACTCGTAGATACACAGTACATATTTATTTGCTCCCAATACACTCATATAAATGGCTGAGTAGTCGTAATTGTATATGAATGAACTGTTTTATCTGAAAGTTTTGTGATGGAAGATAAATTAAATTTTGTGGTTTGATTCTCTTCGGAAAATGGGCAATCAATGGTTTGATTCATTCATTCATTTCATTTTATTTCCCGTTCTTATGTCACTACATTCACACATTCTCATACATGTATGTACATATAATATGTATGTATGTATGCATGTATATGCTCAAATATACATTTATACAGTAGGAGACACTCTAATGAAATCAAGGAAATAAGTTTTCCTTTTTTTTTTCAAAAAATTAACTGTTGTTATGTGGCTTGTTTCGCACGGCAGCAGCAAGAAGGTTCGTTAAATTTTATTTAGTTCGCATTCTAATGAAAAGCTAATCAAAAAAATATTCTAGTAAATGTTTTTATCACATAAATTTTAATAGTTTTGTTGCTTTTAAAGTGAGTAAGTCGAAAAGATTTCGCCCATATTTTAGCTAAGGCCATAAATGTTATCTCAGGGTCAAGGTTCTCTTTAAAATTTGTGTTTGCGAATGTGATATGTGAATGGTACAATGTCTTAAATATAACAATTAATCCAAAAATTACTAACCAGAATTAGTTGATGTACAGAGGAGTATATGTTCAATACCTCTGTGGACAGCATAACCGGACTACAAAGCAGCGAATCGGGATGGTCTTATGGCTGGCAAAATATCAGCGTAGTGGCTCGCCAGCAGCATTTTATTTTCATATCATACTGTTTGAACTACATATTATTATGGAAAAACTGGATATTTACCAATGGAATGGATATTTACTTATGGAAAGATTGGATATTTACCAATCAAAGTATTTTGAACTTTTTTGAAGTGGAAACCAGATAGGTTTAAAAACTGATATGCCATCACACGAGCGAATCTTGCCTTAAGTGTAAAGATTTTTTAATGGTCCTGCGAACCCATCTACACATACATACTAAGGTATTCACAGAAAGGGGACACTGCTCAGGCTTTTTTTTTTGTGGAAGCCAGGTAGCTTTAAAAATGAATGTCTAGTCACAGGACGAAACCTATGAACCAATTTGAGACTACCGCTGCAATTACAATAAAGATTTCAAACTTATATGCGTTTAGCCACGGAATTTTCGTTTAAGTGAATATTTTTACTGGTCCTTCGAGCCAATTTTTAGATTCCATATGGGTCACAGTTTGAGCTGTTTCTGCGGAACTAAGTAAAACAACTGATTGATATACGGTTTCATAATAGAATATTGGCTTAAGAGTTTAGTGTTTAATGGTCCTACGAACCAAAATATGATTTAATTACAGAAAGTTTCTTTACTGAGCCCAGCAAGAGATGATATGTTAATCGCAGAAAAGCGGTATTGATTAAGCTGTTTTTAGTATTCGATCTGACAGTTTCTGCTACATAAAAATTACATGCTTGTGACTCATGATGAACTGCGGATCATATGGATGCCAGGGCATGTGGGAATAATTGCATAAAAGAGCAAACTCAGTTGCTTCAAGAGCAAGAGAGTTAAGCAACATAAGCTTGGTATGCACGAAACCTTTCGATGCTGTTAAATCTAAGCTAAAGGATTGGGTACATCTAGCCCATTTAATTCTCTGAAATAAGGAAACCGCGAGAATCAATGCAAGAATTCTATGGAGAGATTCAGGCGATGTAAAAACGTGAGGACTGCTAAGACTTAGTAAGCTGAAATTATGTAGAATAATGGGAATTATAAGAGGTCGCTCTCAGCTACTCGCACATTTTAACTGCATAGAAATAGAGGGAGGAGAGTTAGACATTAGAGCGCTATATATGCCAGTGCCTCGTCTTCTCTCAAATACGGTGCCAATATTTTGGGAGAGACACTTTACTTTCATCCAATTATGAACATATGCTGGATGAAATTAAGCAGGGAATGACACAGAGTTCCTATAGACATATGCGTAAAATTTTTGTGTGGTTGAATTCACGGAGTGCACAACAAGCATGGGCAAACATACTCCTCCAATCAACCTAACCCAATTTAACATACTTGTGGAGCAAAAACCCTATATGAAGCCCGGAAGGTACGCAGCTGATCTGACGCCCTCTTCAAATTTTTATCACCGTGGAATAATATCAGATGTGCAAATAATTGAAACACATGTCCCTTTCGTTATATAGACTGACAACACCATTGTGCTACCCTAAGCCCCCAACAGTGTTTAGCAGCCAACAAATCAGCACTATTCTCCCCCTTTTTTTTACACGCCATTGTACCTTAAAACATCTGTTTGTTTGACAACTTTGCTATCAAACGTGAGGTAGTACGAATAGTAAAGATTTCAATCAAAGTTTTTCAAATCAAACCATTTGATAAATTTGTTTAAAGTTAAAACAAAAACACAAAATGTGTAATTCATTAAACATCTACTTGAAAACAAAGATAGCACTGGTCAAATAAAACGTGCCAAGTTTATCGTCAAGTATCAAGTAGCGAATGAAATATTTGACATAAATCAAGAAAATAATTGGGTAATAACTACATTAAATCAAAGTCATCGAGTAGCATAACTAAGAACATGTACATATGTTTATATATTTGTTTAATTATCAGCGTTCAAGATTTCAGAAAAAAAATTTACAAGAAAATGCATATTATCCTTGATAGATTAAGAGGTGCATACTTAAACAATCATTCAAGGTTTTCTGAGTTCGCTGATGAGTTGTGTGGCATCAACAAAATGTGGACTGCTAAAAAGCTTGTATAGCAAATAATTTAAGTATTTTTTTTTTTTTTTTGTACAGAAAAACTAGCTCTGCCCATGGCCGATGCTTCCCCCTGCAGCAATCGACTTTAAATCAATATTTATTTACAATTTTCCTTTGTATTTATTTTAACACTTCAAAAGAACAAACCAAAAGAAATTCAAAATACTTGACACTATTGACATTTGACCAGATCTTAAGCAAACAATGTTTAAGAGCAGCATGTTTTCTACTTTAACCAACCAAGTGGATGGCCAAGAAAAATATATCCTTGGCTTTGCAACAAACAGCAATTGAGAAGGCAAATAACCACAGGTAAGAAGCAAATAAATTTCATGGTATTGTCGCCAAGTATAGTTTTATTAAAATTTGTATACATGGTATCATGGCATAACTATTTTGATATTTACTTAGGACTTGCTTAAAGTAGAATAAAATAAAATAAAATAAAAGAAAAGAAAATAAACCTAAATTATAATTTGTCATCGGCAAAGGGGCCCATATTGGCAATATTCGCTATTAAAGCAGGTATATTGCTTTGCTCGTAGTTGCCAGTGAAGTAATGTTCGCCCGGACCCGAAGCAAACACACCCACATCATCAGCTCCATGGGTCTCCGCATTAAGCGGTACCGTGGCCATGAAACGATGTTCAGGATTTTTCAAATTGACTTTTGACAAATCGATGCGTCCCTTTCTGGCATAGGTGTGGTAATAGCCCCGACCATTGGCATACGATAATATACTGTATGGCAGACCATCATCTGCCAGTTTGGGAGCCAAACCAAAAATACTGCGTTCTCGATCCTGTCAAGAAAAAAAAAATTGTTTGTGTCATTTTAATTAAATTGTAAAATTGCCTTCATTGTGGAAACTATTACCGGATAACCATTGATGGTCATGGTGTGTGAATGATCTGAAGTCACCAAAATTAAGGTGTCTTCTACACTGGTCATATTTCGGGCCAATTCAATGGCTCTGGCAAACTCTGCAGTATCTTCCAGAGCTTTGCGGGCTTGCGTGCCATGGTGCGCCATATCAATTTTAGCTCCCTCCACAAACAAGAAAAAGCCCTGTGAACTTTTCCTTAAAACTTTAATGGCCGCCTCAGTCATTTCTGTTAGGGAAGGCTCGCTGTTTTCCAAATGTTCCCTTTTCAGATCGCCGTGATAAGGACAATGTGAAGCGCTAAATAAACCCATTAAATAATCCGTTTTATTGAAATCGACTTGCTGCAGACCTTTTCTCGACCAAACATATTCAGCCGTTTTATTTTCACGCTTCTTGGCGGACAACCATTCTTCGATAAGATCCCGATTGTCGCCTCTAAAGCCAGCTGAGCCCTCTTCATCGTTAACACTTTGATCGCGGAAATTTTGGCGACCTCCACCCATCACCACATGCAACTTTTTGCCCACCGGCCACTCCACCAGCTGGCGCGCTATGTCCACATTAATTTTGGCACTGCAACCATCTTTTATAACATCCTGATCGCATTCCCAGCCGCGATTGGCAACATGGGCATACACACCAGCTGGTGAGGCATGTGTAACACGAGCAGTGGTTACTAGACCGGCCCATTTTCCCGCATCTTGAGCCCACTTGGCCAAACTTTCGGTGTGAGTTTTAGTATCATTGGCCTTGAAGCAGTCGTAACGTTTTACCTGAGCGTTGACACCTATGGTGCCATAATTTCCTTTGACACCATTCAAATAAGCCGTAGCCGTACTGGCCGAGTCAGGTGTCCGCTTATTTACACAGTATGTACGCGATAAACCTGTGTAGGGGAATTTTTCAAATGAAACCTGCTTGCTGCTGTCGCCCATAAAATTCCTGGTCGCTGTTACCGTATGCACGGACATGCCATCGCCCAAAAATAATATCACATTTTTGGCTTTATTTGTATTAAGAGTGCTGGCCTTCTGTAGCTTGTGAGCCAAAATATTTTGAGCTTTCTGCAGCCAAAATTCAGTGGTTTGTTCTGGCTGCAAGAGTTCGTATTCTGGCCGCGATGAATACCGCGTCTTAGGTGCGAAATGTGGATGTAGATGATCCCTGTGGGCCAACGCCATAGAAAAAACGAATGCCAATAGTATAAAATATCTCATAGTTCCTCCTGCTGCACAACAGCTCTTTTAGATCGAAGCGTTATTTAATCAGCACTGACAGCACACAGTGTTTTATTGATTACATTTATACTTTTTTTCACTACACTACCTTATCGCCCAGGGAATTATTCTTGGCTGATTATTAAGCTTATCTGCTTAGCACTGGGATACTAAAATTTGTATATTTGTACATTTAAACATAAATTTTCACTAGTATATAAAATAATTGTTATTTTATAGCAAATTTATGGACTTATCTCAGTTAAGCTGGAGGCAGAAGCGTTCTCAGGTGGGGCTGTGAGGAATTTTATCAACTACAAATAACATGTCTTAAACTCCACTGTTCAAAACTAAAATTATGTTTTAAAAGCACATATTTAATTTCCCTGATAGTTACAATTATCGTTTCGGTCAACTCAAAATGTTCAGTACCCCTACATCTAACTACATCTCTGCCAACGTATGAAAAATAATCATATATGTACATATGTACATATTTCAAATAATTTAGAAGAAACCCAATCCAAAGCTAAAAAATTTTTTTTTTATTAACTTTATCACTTCTTCAGTGATAACAATTGTTAAGGTTTGCATTAATTTAAAGTCACTCGAATTTGGTTAAAACATAACAGTCTTATTTATTTGTTGAACTGAAGACCATGGCTAAACTCAAAACGTTTCTGTTCTTAACTTTTCTTATACACCACCTGTTGTCTGGTGCAACACTGGCCTACCTGGAGGATGAGGCGTTAGAAGAAGACCGTATGCATCCCAGTTTTAGACAAGAAAATTTATTGAGAAGCCAACGGCCGATGTTAAGGAAAGGCGAAGATACTAATGAGTTTTGGCTAAACTTGGGCAAGGAATTTGTTAAGCAGCAAAAACAGCAAAAGCAAAACACCAAAGTGGCCAAAAATACCATATTGTTTTTGGGTGATGGCATGGGCTTGGCCACACTAGTAGCCGCTCGAAATTATATAGGGGCAGAACACACTAAGCTTTCTTTTGAAGAGTTTCCCACCGTTGGCTTATCGAAAACCTATTCCGTGGACAAAACAGTGTCTGACTCGGCCACCACGGCCACGGCTTATTTGTGTGGTGTCAAGGCCAATTATGGAACCATAGGTGTTAATGCGGCAGTCCAGCGTTACGATTGTGAGGGCATGAAAAATGCCAGCAATCATGTTTACTCATTGGCCAAATGGGCCTTAGATGCCGGGAAATCGGCTGGTGTTGTTACCACTGCACGTGTTACGCATGCCTCACCTGCTGGTGTTTATGCCCATACCGCCGATCGCGATTGGGAAAGTAATGCTGAAATAGAGGATGTGTGTGGTGAGGATCATGGTTTGGATGATATAGCCCAGCAGCTGATATACGGTGATGTGGGCTCTAAGCTCAAGGTAGTGATGGGTGGTGGCAAAGGTGTTTTCATAGACCAGTCCTTGCACAGACAAGGCTGGCGCTCAGATGGTCGTAATTTGATAGAGGAATACCAAAAAAAATCGCCTAAAAACAAGTTTGTAGAAACAAAAGCACAACTGAAAAATTTGAATTTCTCACAAACCGAACGTCTATTGGGTCTGTTCAATGACAATCACATGGATTATTATTTGGACAGCTTCGGCCAGGCAAACAATACACAACCCACTTTGGCAGAAATGACTAAAACAGCCATTGAGTTTTTGCAACAAAAAGGCAATAAAGAGGGCTATTTTTTATTTGTTGAAGGTGCTAAAATTGATATGGCTCATCACGATACCAAAGCGCGTTTGGCTCTAGAGGAAACCAAGCAATTCTCTCAGGCCATTAAGACGGCACAGCAAATGACCAGTGAGGAAGATACTCTCATCGTTGTTACCGCCGATCACTCACATGCCTTTAGTGTAGCTGGTTATCAAGATCGCGGCTCTGATATTTTCAGTTTAATGCCCACCGCTGACGATAATCTACCGTATCAGCCTTTAAGTTATGCCAATGGGCAAGGTTATAACAAACATTACAATGTTCGGGCCGGCAAGCGCAGAAATCCCCAGCTAGTTTTAACTGGTGCAGAAAACGATCAATTTCCCGCCACAGTTCCCTTAGATGCGGAAACTCATGGTGGCGAAGATGTGCCAGTATTTGCCGCCGGTCCTTGGGCTCATTTGTTTAGCGGTGTTTACGAGCAAAATGCCATACCTCATATAATGGCATATGCCACTTGTGTTGGTGACGGTCTCAAGGCCTGTGATACGCTGTAATACGATACAAAAGCTAATCACACAGCCAATATCTTTAATTACTTTTACACTTAAGATTAGATGTTTTCTAATTTTTCTTTAAGCGAAATAATAAAACGAATTCCTTTAAATAGCTTTAACTATAGATAACTGCTTCTTAGTTTAATTTATTTTAAAGCATGAAAAGCATAAAAACAAAAAACTTCAAGGTTTGTCTTGGTCTGACAATGACAATATAATTGTAAATATGTATGTGGCCGGGTCGGTTTAGTAATCTATATTGTGCCTTCGATATTTTGATAGCTTTTGGCATGAGGAAATAAATTGATTTTTTTTTTTTTTTTTTTTTTTTTTTGTATGGAAGCTCTTTTTAAGAAGTCAGGGTACGGGGTCATTATGTTCGAAAAAGTATTGAGGAGAAAAAAGTTATTCTGTAACCAGGGCTGGGCAGTATTTGAAAAACATGTATTTGAATACATATTTTGTATTTGTATTTTAAATACACCCCATGAATGTGTTTAGTTTTTTAAATTTTAAGCGCTTGAGTATTTTGTATTTCAACTGCTTGTGCTCTCAAAATACATTTTTCTAAAGACATTTTTAATTTATGTTATAAAATATGTGCTAAGAAGTATTTCATTCATACTTCAACTAAAAACAAAATTTTACTACTGTTTTATTTCTAAAAAAAAATGTCTATACTACAATTTAATTGGCAAACGCAAAATACCTGTGTAAAGTAAACGCAACTGAATGCATACACATTGAGAAAGTTGCCAAGCTGTCAGAAAGTTAAACAATGAAAAATGAAAATACAGTCAAAGCCCGGTTTAACGAATGATATAATGTTCAGACCTTTCGTTATACCGAGATATTCGTTATATCGCACAGTAATTTTTTATCTTAAAATTTTATACAAGACGGTGGTCCGCAGTTTCAAAAACATCAAAATTTAATTGTATTGATAACTTTGTCGAGAAATAAAACTTTAATTGATATTTTAACGTTTATTTAAGAATTGTTTTTATTTCTAATATGTAAGTTCATTAAAAATTATAAATGTACAAAGGTGCATATACATATTTACTTATATTTGGATGGTATTAACATATGTAGGTTTATTGTAACATTTCATTCATATTATTAACTTCTTAAGAAATCGAGAGAATCCAAACAACACTACTGAAATTTTCAGGAAAAAAGCAACGCATCACACGCGTTCTTTCAATACAAAGCAAAAAAGCCAAAAACACCCACAATCATACGATTTTATAACCATTTTTTGATGTATTTTGCTTTGTCATTCGTTAAATCGAGATTCTTTTTTTTTGCCATTCGCTATATAAGGCAGTTAATATAAAAGTTTCGCCATTCGTTATATCGGATATTCGTTAAACTGAGTATTCGCTATACCGGGCTTTGACTGTACTGCAAGGAAGAAACAGCGTTTGACATTTTAATCTAAAACAAGAAGAGAAAAACAGAGATATTGACTTGGATAGACTTTATGTACATACATATGTATGTATATAGTCTTTGGTCAAACTTGTTTGAATTGTCACCTATTTCTTAACTCCGTTATTTCTCTGGCAATAAAATATCGTTTTTCATGGAGATTTTATTCATTCGCCATTAAGAGGTTGTTTGTCTGATACCACATTTGAAAAGCTGGTTTTTATGGAAGAAAACAAAACCTTTTTTGATTAAAAGTATTTTATATTTTAAGTGCATATTTTTGTTACACTGTATTTTGTATTTCAAATACTTGCTTTTAGAATGCAGTATTTTGTATTTTAAATACATCAATGCATGTCATTTTGCCCATTAACTCCCAATTTTTGACTTGGATTTTAATTGACATCTCAATTTAAATTTGATTTATATACAAAATTGAGTTAAACAGTTGCTATTTAAATCAAACTTAAACGGCCTGCCGCCATGCCCATTTAAAATCGATTTAAGTTTTTCGTACTGCCATATGATTTTGACAGTTTGGTGTTGTTCTACAAATTAAGAAAATTGCACATGTTTTTTTGTTTGTTTCATAATTTGATTTTTTATTATTTCCAGAAGGTAATCAACTTCCGTGGCAGTGAAATTGTAAGTCCTGTTATCACTTTGGCTACTCATTTTAATCATTTTTACAAAACAATTTATTATATTCTAAACTTTTTACAATTTCACTTGCTTCCAAATTGGTTTAAACAGCTGTTTTTTTTTTTTATTAAGTTATCGATAATTTTTTGACACTTACATTGTGCTGCCGTACTTTTATTACAATTAATTACCAAAAATAATTTTAGACTGTAAAACAGAAAGCTATTTTAAATCCAACTTAAATTTTAAGGAAAATTTACTAATTTTGTATTTAAATCCCAAGTCAAAAATCGGGGGTAAGTATCTTAGCCCCTGTTTACTTTTTGTTCAAAATGTTTACTTTCTTTTATTTTACTTTATTTCTATAAATCTCATTTCCTTTTTATAGTTTATTTATTTATTTTAATTTTGTGCTGCTAACTCTTTCGTTTGCCTCTGACGGGGCTCGAACAGCAACCTCGAACCTCACGGCTGGCTGCTAGTCAGCCACCATATCCACTCAACCAAGACAACAATTAGTGCGAAAAACCAATAAGCAATTTAATTAGACAGTTCATTTGGGTCGGCTTTAGTATAATGGTAGCATTATACGCGAAGCCGGTGTTGGTTATTCGATGGCGGAGAAAATTCATTAGCCCGGCCGAAGGCCGGTCTCCAAGAACAAGTTTTACATACACAGAGAAAAAAGCACCTAATAAAGTAGAACAAAATCAATAAGATATCTCTATGGTTTTTTTTTTTTTCAAGAAGGATTCCTTATTATTTTAAATGGGAAAACCTTATTGAAAAAACAACAATTAATGAAATTAAAAAGATGATTTACGTATGTTTATATAGGAAACTAATAAAACCAATACGGAAAAATTAATAGGATAACCTAATAAAATCAATAAGAAATCCTTATTGTATACAATTTACAAGAAAACCTAATAGAATCAATAAGTTCTTCTCTATAGAATTTTTTTTTTTTTTTTTGGTACCATGCAAATCGGAAACTGAGTAAAAACAAACGTGAGTAACAAGTTTTCTTCTTGGTTTTATGTGTTTTTCTTGTTGAGACAATTAATAAGATTTGCAACATGGAAATAATAAGAAATACTCATAGAAAAATCTTCTTTTCTCTCTGCTGGGATACCCCTCAGCCTAAAAACGTTTCAAAGAGAAAATCTTATTGAATCTATTAGGAAGTTTTCGCTCTATGTACATATGAAAAAATTTTCGAAATGAAATTAGAAAAATAGGATTTTGGGTTCTTCAAAACCGCTTATCAATTCGCGATTTTGCCTTCTGCTCAACACCTTTTCTCTGGCAGCGTTGTTTTACCAACATTTCCATATTTTCCTTAGTAAATTTCCCAACATCGCATTATTAAGCAACTAAAGGGCTCCGGCAGACTTTAAATTCAATTTTGCGAGGTCCACGAGTCCCTCTACATACCTATAAAACTCATTTCTTTCAAAGACTGGTTCCTTATTCTAAAGCTTACCCGTTCGTTTTAAATTTGATCATCATGGTTTGTATAAATTTAACACAATTTCTAATCAGTATTTTTTCATGTTAATTTTGCGTTCCTGTTTAGAATGCCTGTCTCATTTTATTATGTACTATTTTTACTTAAAATTTGAAAATAAAATGCTAAAGTCATCTGAAGTGCAGAGCAACAAAACTTGTGTCAAATACTATTTAATTTTTCTTGCAAATACTTAAATATAATAACTTTTAGAGTGTTTTGCTTAACTAAATTATTATGATTGAATTTGTGCTCAATTTTAATAAAATATTACATTTGCGGGCTTAATGAGTCGCATGATGAAGATGCTGTCAACGACAATAACAGCAGCAAGCAACATCATGTTTAGTCATGTTCAGTTTGGTTTCAGAGATGATATGTGTACGACTGATATAATACGCAAACATAAGTGAGGATGTCAAATAAATACGTGTTATATGTATATGCAAGTGATTTTAATGTTTGCACAAACTTTATTTATTTATTTTTTTTTTGAACTTTCAAACACTTGTTTCAAATTGAAATGATGCTGGATCACAAGTAATTGTAGTAATATAATTATGGCAAAGTGCTTCCGTCGGAGAATAAACTAGTGGTGCCAACAAATATTTTAAATTTGTTTGAAGATTTTATGGTTTAATTTTTAGATTTGGCGTGTGTAGGTGGAGGTGTAGGTGTAAACCACTAAAATTTTGTTCTCAAACATGTCAAAGCCACTTCAGAAACTGTATGGTATTTGTTTCCCTTTTCCTTTTTCTGTTTTGATTGAAATTTCTTGTGTAGACATTAATTTCAGATGACACAAATTTAGTTTTGCCTTAAATGCCTTTAAATATAAAACACTTAACAAATACTTAGACTCATACTCTCCGCCGCTAAATGAAAGTATGACAAACTGTACATGTGCTAAAATGCTTTTGCAATTTTCTATAATAGTTTTCATCTTCGTTTATCTGTATGTCCTTTGCCATTATTTGCATTTCATACTTATAATTTTTTTTTCACTTTTCTTCTTGCAAATCTTTTGCATTCAGCATTAAAGTCATAAATGTATGTGTACATAATGCAAATACTCTCTCTCTCTCAAAATCGTTGTTTGGCTTAAATAAATATTACAGTTTCTTACATCTGCTGATAAAGAAATTCTTTCATTTGAAATAACTTCGTGCAAAAAAAAAAACTAAATGGAAAATGGAAAATAATTTGTAATATTTTCTTTCGTTAACATTTCACCAGTTTAGTATTTAATGAAAGTTGACAAGTCAGAGTTTAGTTACACCGTAATAATGCTTGCTGTTGAATATGCAGGTTTATGAAGTGGCGACGAAGCCAGCCAGCTGCCTCTAAACATTTTTTGTGCAAAAGCAAAAAAAAAAAAGGAAATATATGGCGACTGCAATTTTAAAACTGGGTTACTGTTCACCATTATAGGCCTGCCTGCAGTTATGGCTCGGAAGTGAAAATGTTGGTAAATATTACATAAATATGATTTTACAATTGAAAGTAAAGAATCACAAAACACAAGTACAAATTGGAAAACTTTAGTTTTCCATAGCAAAAATGCTAAGGAAAATAAAAAGCGAAAACAAAACTCAAAACAATATAGGAGAAATGCTAAAATTGCAGGAGAAAAGTGGTGCGTGTGTGTGTGTGTGTGTGTGCGTCTCCTCAACAAAACAATAAGCATTTCACTTTTCCTCCCACAAGCAATAACAGTTGTCTGTTACTTAAGGACATGACAGCAATTCTTGCAATTCATACGCACGTTTATGTGAGGAGCTTTTAAATTCTGTGGCGAGATAAACAAAGTTCTGCTTAAGGAGAATAAGAAGCATTTGTGTAAAATTAGTGGCTTGTCAATGAATTGAACTTGCAAGAACTTTAGAGATTTTGATTAACAGAAAATATGGCAATAAAAGCTGAGATAAGAAGAGAAGCATAGTTTTTAAATAAGATGAACCTTTCGCAAACTGAAAAAATTATAACAGTCTAATTTAGAAAAACAATTCTTGACAGCCTCCAAGAAGTGAAGAAGAGCATTATTAATAAGCTCGTATGGCCAAAAAATCGGTGAAGATGCAGCTTCAACTTTGGTTTAATTAACGATTAAAATTAATATTACGATTACTTTGTCTTATATAAATTAAGAACACGAAGACAAATTTACACAATAGACTTGAATAACCCTACCTCACTCATTCAGAACCTTCGCCCCTTACTGGAACTCCTTTTCCGTTTGCATAGGGTTATCCATGTTGCAGTGTCAAAAGTAAACGTACATAAAACACATATAAAACATTTTTTACTGACTAAAAAAATATTTTCGCATCGCACCACATGGGCAAACACAACCCTCACATTAAACTACCTGTTAGCACCATCACCAAAATCAATATTTTACACCACAATCTGGCATCGCCGAACTTGTTTAAATGTAAACTTAACGAAAAACATAAAACCACTAAAGTTAGCTCCACGCATGCGCCCTTTTGGTGCCATTTTTAATTCTGAAGTCCAAGGGTCAAAGTGGCTGTACGCAACACAGGAGCAAAATTAAATTATATTTTAAATATTGTAACTTTGAAATATTCCTGGCGTTTTCCATACCAAAAAGTATGTCATAATTTGCTATTAATTAAATATTATCTCTAATTTTCTGAATTAATGAAGGAATTTTAATACAAATACACATCAAAATTTGTGTGTTTTATTCAAAATCCACGTGGAAGTCACTAGGACGTGCGGCTGACGTGCCTTGGTAACACACCTTAACCTATTTTTCTTGTTTTTTAGCTGGGGGCAACTTCTTTAAGAACTTTAGTGACCCCAGTCATGAGTATCAAACAGTTTTCAGTTTTCAAGGACAGGTGGTACAAACAATGTTTCCAGATCTCCTTGTTTTAGCTCAAGTCCTTAAAGTGAATTTTTTCCTCTTTTTTTTTTGTAAACTTTGAAATAATGAAAAAAACTGCTTGTTACGTGGCTAGAAAAAACAACCCTTGAATATATCCATCACTTCACATTAATGCAACCATAAAAATAAATATATTTTATCAGCCTAAAGGTAAATTTTGCTCACTTTCTTAATATTAAATATGCCATGACTCCCTTAAACTTTGTTTCTTATATCAAAAATAAATCATCAAATCGAATAACTTTAGCCAGAAGAAAGAAAAAACTCTTTGCATATCAAAACAAATTCAAAGCAACACTTTCCTGCTGACCAATTTAAGCGGAAATGTAAAAATATTTAAACGAATGAAAAAAATTTCAACATCACACTGTGTCTCGGTGGGCTGGGATTGAGAGGGAGTGAACAACAAGGAAGTTGTTGTTTTGCAAACAGGGTTAATGAAACGTTACTGATGGGCATGTAAAAATCATCATCATTGTTGCCTTTACAATCTCATGGTAAAATATCATCAGCATCATGGTCATAGATTGTTTAAGTTTGATATGTCAAGAAAGTTTGACATGTTGATGGATGGGGTGTGAAAAATTTAGTTGAAGCAAAGAAAATGGGAAAAATGAAAGGAAAGTACAAAAGCAAATGAAAACAAAGAGTTTAATAACACTGATAAAAAACAACACCAATATACACAATTATTCAATAATGAAATGAACGCTTAAAAAATTATAAGAATGCCAGAAACAAATAAAAATTTTCACTAGAATTCCTAAGAATTTTCTTCTGTTTTACATCACAAAATCCGTTTGAATTGGCTTTGATTTCAAGTGTCTGTCGGCAGAGTCAAATGTTGATGCTTAAGTTCTCAAAAAATGTTTGTAATGCTTGAAATGCTGTGGCATCCTAAATAAGTAATTTATATTGCATAGCATACTTTTAGGCACTCTGTTAATATTTAAGAGTAAAAGGAATTTCATAATAATTTAAGATTATATGTAATGTAACTTCTTAAAGTAGGAGGAAAGACTACCGGGTAGTGAAATGGAAACGTTTCTAGCCCCTGTGGCTTCTTTACACTATGATCGTTTTGTGATAAACATTTTAATAAGCTTTGGGGCATTTTTCTCAGTGTATTCCATTTTAATGCCTTTGTGCGTTTCAAACATTACAAGCCAGTAATAAATCATCCCTTATTGCTGTTGAAATTTATATTTCCAAACTGGGTATTTATATTTTCCAGTTAGATTAACCATTTGAATTTTGCGCATAAATTTATTTTGCTTTTTTCATAAATTTTTGTTGAGCATTTTTTTTTTAATCTCTCCATCATAACAAAAACGCACAAAATTTTATCTTATAATTAAATATACGGCGGCAGCCTTGAAACTATTCAAATCTAAGCTAAAGAAATTGATGAGTATAGTTAAATAAAATATAACAGAAATAAAACAAAGTAGAAATAAAATTAAAAAAAATTAAATGAATTTAAATAAGGAAAATACTTAATCTAATTATTTGTTTGCTGCAGGAGGTCTGAAAATAGACCTTATATATTCTTATGTCTTTTTCAGCCCTCTATATCCTGCCGACATTTCGTTGATGCTGCTCAACTGGTCAGTAGCAGGTATGGTTTCACTCATCAAGTTATATAAATAAAAAAAAAATCCCCGGAGAAGAGCGATGGTGGAGCTCGAAACATCGAGAAATAAGAAGTGTTAATCATTGTTATTATAAAACAAAAAAAAGAGGTTTATTTAACATTAAATAGCTGACCTTGAGCCTGAAATATGTAAATAACCAACTGTTTGAAGAACAAAAGGTCGAAGAAAAGATTAAAACTATTGAATAAAATGAAAAAATATAAAGGAAAATGGAAAATTGACAGAAATAAAATTACAAATATTAAAAATGAAAACTACGGCCCTCGTATTTAGAAATTCTATTGCAAAACATTGCTTCATTTTCCAACCAATGTCAATTTCCGGCTGTCACTTTGAAAACTGTCGGCCACAAAACTACCAGATGATGCCAGAATATGTTGAATAACAAACAGCAGCATCAAAAATCGTTCAAATTAAAAACTTAACACGTTCGTGCCATACCTTTCATGCCTTCCTTCAGTCAGTCAGTCAGTCAGTCAGTCATCCACATCCATCCACATGCTGGCTGGTGGGTATTGAAAGTCTATCCTGCAGATTATAATCAAATATTTTCGTTAGTGATTGCATACGTACACCCCCAAAGTTTTGTTCGAGCTGGAATGGAATGTGTTTATGCAACACACGCACTTTGCCACTCACCCACTATTTGCCACTTACTACCGTTGGCAGTGCTTTTTTTTTCTTTTTTGTTTACAATGGGGGGGTTTGCTAAAGTGTTAAGAGTTTATTCTTAACAAACACAAAATAAACTGCAGAATTACAGTAAAGAATAATTTACAATTGGTAAAATTATGTAAATAAAAATAAATTGAAAATAGTAGAACTTTTTTCCCCTTTATGTATTATTATTTTCTCGTATTTATGTTTGTACAAATCAAATGCTTGATGAATCGCTATTGTGGTATTTGATGCAACTACACTACATAGTGTTTGTGTGCGTGTGTGGGTGCACACGTTTGTATTGAGTGCTTAAAGTGTCCTTTAGCATGCTTCGTGAAATTGCAAGGCGTGACAATTATTTGGGTATTTGCGTTAAAAATTAATGATTGTGTACGCTTGATTGAAACTACATTTACATACATATGTACTTATATTTGGCACAATTAAAACATGTTTTACCTCCTTTTCGATTGCCAAATGCAACCAAAGTATGATTTGGTTAGAGCTTTTATGGAATTGTTGCAAGGAAAAATTACGTAAAGGCAGCGAGAACATAAATAATTTAAAAACAGGATTTAAAAAAACCAGCATTTTAAGAATAGCTAAAGGTGTTTCTGTTAACATACATTTTTCAGAAATTACGTTTACAAAACGTACTGTTAAAGGTACATTTTCTTAGCAGGGGCTTTTTAGAGAAAATGCATTTTTGAGATTTTTTATGAGCCAAAGAGATCTTTTTCGAAAAGTTATTTTTTTCAAAGTAATTTTTTGTAAAAAGCACACCTATCTAAAGGACTTTGCAAAGCAATTTTTCTGAAGTACTTTTTTTAAAAACCTATTTTTTGAAGAAATAAATACCAGCGGTACTGGTTTTTTAAAGGTACTATTTTTAATGGGTACTTTTTCTAAAGGCACTTTGACTAAAAGCTGTTTTTTTAAATATGCTTTTTTCGGAGCTAGTTTAAAAAATACCTTTCTGAAAAATTTTTTTGAAAAGGTACTTGTTTTTGAGGTACCCTTTTTAAAAGATACTTTTTTGAAAGTTTAAAAAGGGTGCCTTTTTAAACTTTCTTTAAAGGATACCTTTTTTAAAAAGTGTTTTTTAAAAGGTACTGTTTTTTAAAAGTTACTTTTTCCCATAGAGATAGTTTTTCTAAAGGTGCTTTTTCTAAAAGGCCCTTTTTTTTAAAGAAACCCTTTTTAAGGTGTACTTTTTTCAAAGGGCAAAAAGGGTACATTTCTTTGAAAGGTACTCTTTTTTAAAGGTATCTTCTTAAAAGTGCTTTTTAGGTACTTTTTAAAGGTACTTTTTTTAAAGGGTACTTCTTTTTAAAAGGTTTTTTTTTCAAAGGTACTGATAATTCAAAGTTACTTTTCTTAACAGGTACTTTTCCTAAAAGGTACTTTTTCTAAAAGGTACTTTTCCTATAATTTACTTTTTTTAAAAGGTACGATTTTAGAAGATACTTTCTTGAAAGTTTAAGAAGGTTACCTCTTTTTCTAAGGTACTCATATTAAAAGATACCTTCTTAAAAGTACTTTTTTTGGAAATATGTATTTCTTTAAAAGTTACTTATTTTAAAAGGAGCTTTTTTCTAAAAGATACTTTTTTCTAAAGGTACTCTGTTTAAAAACTACTTTTTAACAGGTCTTTAATTTAAAAAAGAAACACTTTTTAATAAAAGGTACTTTTTTAAGAAGTAATTTTTTAAAAAGTACTTTCTTAAACGTTACTCTTCCTTAAAATGTACCTTGTTTGCTCAAGAGTATTTTTTAAAAAGGTAACTTTTTTAATAGGTACCTTTCGAAAAGTATTTTTGAGGAACTTTCTTATGCAATACTTTTTGGAGCGGTATTTTCAGAGATACTTTTTAAGAAGTAGTTTTCAAAATTGTGCTTTTTTTGCAAGATACTTTTTTAAAGGGTCCATTTCTAAAAGATGTTTTTTTAAAGTATTGTTATAAATAAAATGTTTCACAAATGTTAAAACAGTACATTTTGTAAAACATCCGGTTAATAAAAGGAGCTTTAAAAAAAACTTTTTTAGAAGATGCTTTTTGAAAGATATTTTTTCTAATAGATACTATTTCTAAAATATACTTTTTCTAAAAAATAAAAAATACTTTTCTTAAAAGGCATTCTTAAAAGTATTTTTTTAAAAGATACATTTTTAGGTACCTTTTTAAAAAGATATTTTTGTAGAAAATACTTTTGCAGGAGGAATTTTTTTTTACAAGAACATTTTTTAACTTTTTTTAAGTCTTTTTTTTTAAGTTTTAAAGGTGCTTTTAAAAATTGTACTTTTTTAAAAAGTACTTTTTCCAGAAAATACTTTTTATAAATCAATTTTTTTAATTATTTTTTTCGAAGGGGTTTCATAAGGTACCGTTTTGAAAAGTAATTTTTCAAAAGGTTTTTTGAAAAGGCTGGTTTTTTCAAGTGCGATTATTCAAAGATGCTTTTTAAAAGGTTGTGTACTTATTTTGAAAGATATTTTTTAGAGGGTATTTTTTAAAATAGTATTTATTTAAAGAAAATATTTATTTAAGCGCACTTGCCTAGAAGCTTTTCAGCAAAAGAGGACTTTGTTAAAAGGATTTTCTGGCAACGGGTAACTCTGCTTTTTGAAGAGGTATAGTTTCGGCGAACTATTTTTGAAGCCACTTTTTGAAAGGTTGTTGTGCTTAAAACTTAACGAAAACGAAAAAGGGCTTCTTTGTTGGAAGAGATTACCAATATAAAAAATAGTTTCCTTGCTATTAAATGATAAAAAAGTTATCCGATTGGGTAAAATGTTATCAAAATCATGGCGCTGTTTAGTTTAGTTACTTAGTGTGCGCCCCGCTCTGTTTCGCAGTCACCGCAATGATCATCAACATGTTATGACCTGAGTTGCAAGCAAACTGAGTACAATTGTTTTGGTTAAGTACATGCCAAATGGTCATGGCTATACCCTAGCTAATAAATTTACTTTTCATGTCTTTTATCAAAATGATGATCACTACAATTTTACCAGGTAAAATTTTTCTCAATTTTGAAGCATTAAAACTGAGCTTAAGGCAGTCGATTTAATATTTAATTGATAATTGTAAATTGTAAATTTTTGTTATTCTTTAACCATTGCAAAAATCAATTTAAAAGAAAAATCCTGCCTGATGTTGATGTCACTACTCAGACAGACTTGTCAAAAGTGTCATTATTTTCACGTTATAAATGAATCTACATAATTAACAAAACTTTCAAACACTCACACACACCAACTTCAAATGGAAACACATGCATTTGAACAACTTTTCACACATACATATGTACATACATATGTCCACTCATCTTCAGTTTTACATTTACAACAACTTTACACGGCTTGCATGTTCTGTTACATTCATACATACATACATATGTATGCATGTATGCATGGCATGTAATTTATCCAACATTAAGTGCCATATTTAACACATCAAATATTGAATAAATCATTTCAATAAATCGTGTTGAGGCGTTTGTATATCCCCTGCCTTAATATGGAATATTTTGTTTTACAATTTTTTGTCATTTCATTATGCCAATGAAATGCATTCATTTGTCAGTTGGCGAAAAGAAAAAACAAAAATGAAATTATTAAAAGACTGGTTGGTTAATTAAAAACTGAAAAATTAAATTTATCTATTGAAAAGGCGTTATGATACGTGTAATAAAGAGATGTAAAGAAAATCGTCTATATGAAGGTTCAGTTACCAGCTAATGGTGAAAACCATTGAGATGCAAACACAGTGTTGGTCAAATATCGTCTCAAGTGTTTGTTGGGTTATAAAGAATACAATATTAATAACGATTGTTACTTGCAATGCCATAATGCCTCTTGCCCTGTTGCTGGCTGGCAAATTGTTGTTGTCAATCTTGTACTGAGTAGCTGTGAATTGGCGGCATTAACACCCTAAAATAGCACCACCATCATCAATTCACTCCCTCTTCACTTAATAAACGTTATCATTTTCACATTTTCATTTGTTATTTGTTTTGACCAGTCTGTTGACAAGAGTGCAAAAACGAAAAAACTTTTCCCAACAAAAACACCCCCCCTCGTAATGAAAAAGTCATCATTAACGCATTTGGGTTTTGTATGCAGCAGACAGATGGGTTATAGTTTTTTTTTTTTTTTTTATCAATATGGTTTTTGTCAGAATTTCTCTTCTGTTTTTATTCTTTCAATATTTGCATACTTTCTTTTCATTGTCATAATGCTGGAATATTATTGACATTATGGAAGCTGGCAACTTCAAACTGAGGAAAAAAGCATAGAAGAAATGTAAATTTTTCTTTTGTGTACATTTTTTTTTTTTTTGTACACAAAAAATCTTTTGCAAAAATTTACGCATAAACTTTGATTTGTCAGTTCAGAAAAAAAATTTAGTTCTTTTATTATAAAATTTATGCAAAAATTGCTTTACAAACAAGCAGATTCTTAATCGTTTCAATTGCTATTTAAAATTTAATCTTTTTTTACAACAAAATGATGGAGCTCTAATCGTTTAAAGTTTTGAACAAATTTTAATATCAAATGATAACAATTTTTGAATAATAAAAGCGCAAAATACAGAATATGTAGTAAAATGTTTTAACATATTTTTATAAGTGTCGAGTTGGCTGGCACCAATGAAATGTCGGTGGAGACAGAAAACAGCACTAAGCTGTAAAAAATTTCGTAGGCCGACAAAAAAATTATTTTTTACCATGAGTATTTTTAACACATATTTTTAGCTTATTTCTCCTGTACAAACATACAGTTTTATCATAAAAATCTATTATAAGGCTTTTCATTGCAAACAAAAAAGAGAAAAAAAAATACTTAAAATATTTTCTCGGTTTTATGTTTAATTATTTCTTTGCTTATTGGCCTTGCTACTAAATACAATTTTTTGCTGCAATTGTTTTTTAAAATTTTATATATTTGCCATTATGTTTTGCCTGTTATTTACATAAATTTTCCTCATATCCATAACCCGAACATAATTGATAAAATATTAAATCTTATTGTAACACATGACAATAAAATTTTATCACATTCTTTTACTTTACTCAACGTATCTGTGTCTCAGGAGGTGGAATGCCATGAGCCTGGTTTACAATGTATGTACACGTGTGCGTGTGTGTGCCGTTGTATGAGAGTGTTATTCATATAAAAGTCTTTATTTGTTAACGTCATTCGTAGTGTTTGGGAAATATTGTTTGTAAATCTTCTCAGATTTAATTGTGTCTCTGAATGTTAACAGACAAAGCAGTTACTTCTCTTTCTCCTTCTCTCTCTCTCTCTCTCTATCTCTCTCTCCCTCAGTGCTTATTTGTTTTTGTTTTGTTGGTTGCTTCTTTATGCAAACATCATGCACATGAATAACTGCAACAGTGTTGATTTTCAAACATACGGCAAGACCCAAAGTGTAAAGACAAGCGCTACCACCCAGCAGATTTTGCGAGACAAAGCCACAGTAATGCAATTGATTTTGCCAATAATTGTACTTCCTTTTTGTTGAAGGTCATTTTTTTTTATAAAGTAATTTCAAACAGTTCTAGCACTATTTTTGCTACCATTTACATTTATTGGCAATTGAATTGTAATTCATAATTTCATTGAAAACAAATTAGCGTTAGAATTATAATATGAGACTATAATGTTATCCCAAATGTTGCAAACTACCGGGTTAAATCTCAAATTGGTATAAAGATTTTCTGTGTCCTATGCTACAGTAATTTCAATTCTTAATACATTTTTAGCATAAATAAAATTTGGGAAAACCTGCATAAGTCCCCCTACATTAAGGGCATATGATAAAAATTGCGCTAATTTTGTTAAACTTTTGAATTGAATAAAAGTCTAAAGCAAAAAAAAAATAGCAGCTTACCAATGTAACCACTGTGCAACAAAATGGGTATCGTATCGTCAACATACAAGACAAAAGAGGTGTTGCAAATCAACATTCTCTCGAACATATAACGAGCCAACTTGTATTTGGAATATTGTGTGCGGCTGCTGGAGTGTCACTAATACAGTCCCACACCCTTACACACACACACACACACACGAATGTGCTTTAACTTACATGTGTATGTGTGATGGTGGGACGGTTTTTGTGCTGGTGGCAAATGTAAATTTAAACGAATTTTATAAAAAATAAAAATTGACTTTTTCTCTTTTACTTTCTGCTGTGGAGTCTTTAATTGAGTTCTTATCAACAATGCACAGTGGCGCGAAACAAGAAAAATTTTGTGGTTTTTGTGCTACTAATGTTATTTAATAGATTGAAATATTTGATATCAACAGATTTCTTGTAAAAACACACTGAGCCAAAACGTCAGAAAATATTCTATTTAATAATATTCTATTTTCTGTACAATGGTGCAAAAAGGTTACTTTCTTTTAAAAAAATATCAGCTTTTAATTTAAATGAAAAAAAATTTAACATTTTTTAATTATTTTTTAATTAAAATTATTGAACTGCCTTCGTCCTTGTTACACTTTTTTTTCTTGTCAATAAAAAGTACCATGGAACCGAACGCAAATTAAAAATTATTTTTTTAATATTAAAACTCGAAAAATACAAGACATAAGATAAAAAAAAAACTTTTTCAATAGCATAAGGTAAGAAATAAGAAGATTTTCCTTTTGTTTTAATCAAAATATACAATAAAAAATTTTAATATTTCAGCATATTGTTGCACAGTGAAACAAAACGGGTATATTTTATTATTAAAAATATTAGCCTGAAATAATTCAGTTATTTTTGCTTTAGTTGCAATATTTTTTCTTTTTTATGTACAATGGGACACAACAACAAAAATTATATGATTTGGTTTGGAGCATAATATATAATTAAAAAAAATCCTTTTCATTTTGCTACTATACTGTGGGGCCAAACAAATGAAATGATAATTTTTGAAATATTGAACTTGAGTTCCACAAATCTTGAAAACTTGTTCCCTTAAGAAATTTTTCTTCTTTTAAACTCACCGTGGGACTAATAAATAAGCATAAGAAATATTTTAATGTAATACTGTACCAAATAAAATCATCGTTTTTAGCTTTCTGATGAACCGTGGGCCAAAAGCAGTATATTTTATTAGGAACAAAATATTATTTTAAATTTGAATTCTGCAAATTTTAGAAATTTGATGCTTTAATTTTAATTATTCTTTTCATAAACTCACGGTGGGACAAAAAGAAAAAATACTGGTTTTTTTATTAAGTGAAAATAGTAAAATTGTGTTGAGTTTTTGCCCAAAAACCCCTTTTTTAACTTTCTGGTGCACAGTGGGAGAAAACAAGTAGATTTTTTTTAAATTATTAGCTTTGAATTTTAAATTTTTAAAATTGTAAAGATTTGTTGTATATTTTCCTTGTCGAAACGTACAGTGGGCCAAAAGGTATGAATATTGTAAGTTTTAATAAAAAAAGAAAACAAAAAATATATAAAATTTGTGTTAGTTGTATGCATAATATACGGAAACAAAGTATATTCTTTATTACCTTATTGAAGGATAGTGCACCGAACCGAGTGCTTCTTATTTTGGCTGTTGACTTTATAAATTTTATTGTTTCAACTATTTTATCATAGATATTTTTTAGTTCTTAAACAAACTCAAGCTCAATTTTCTAAATTGTAACTCACAATTATTATTAATTAATAAAATAAAACCAAAATTTGCCCTTTTTAATCAATTCTAATTATAATTAATTACTATTAACTATAATTAACATAATACAGTGGAGTAAAAACCCAAAACTCCTATAAAAGGATAAGCCACTATTATAAGTTTATACACACCAAATTTATGAATTTAGATTTTCATCACTGTGCCTGCCTTAATCTATTACTCCCTGCATTTGAATGCACATACTTGGGCTTGTATACACTTATGTATGTATTGCCATCTTTCATAAACGCTTTAGTCGAAATGTTAAAAAAATAAAAATCATTTTCTCATCTGATTTAAACTTCACACAATCAAATAAAATATTTTTCATTTTTGTTGTCAGTTTTATAATCTGTTGAAAGTTCTTCTCGTCTTTTTTAAACTTCCACCCGTACAAAAAAGGAAATAACATACAAAAATTGTCAAGCAATGAAAAAGTAATTAAATTTTATCGTTATTTTTACCACTGCTATGTTCAAAAGAAGAAAAAATTAATTTCATTTTGCTGGCAACAATAGTAACACAGAACAAAAAAAAAATCAGATTGCAAAAAAATTGCAAATTTGTTGAAAGCAAGTGGAAAAGCTGGTGTCATAATGACTGATAACAATTGTTAATCAAATACTCTCATACACACAGGACGCTGAAGACCATTGAATTTGATTTGTCTTTTTTTTAAGTTTGCACAGCTGTATTGGTTGGGTCGCAAGTGGGGGAATGACATTAAAAATGAATTTACACAATATTTTACAAGTCAATGACACTTTACAATGCATACGGAGATTGATATTTTCTGTGGTTCAACACTTTTGTAACGTAGCTATAACTTTTTTTAAAGCCCTAAAGTAGGCTTTAAATGCAAGAAGACACTTCTTTTCTGCCACAAATCAAAAACAAAATGTTCCTACAAGTTATTTATATAAATAAACATTTATATTTACCAAAGAAATTCAAAATAAAAAAGAAGAAACAACAAAAAACCACACTCAAATTCCTTTCCTGTCTTAAGCTGCGTATGAAGCGCGGAGCTGAATAGTTCAACAAGAGGCAGCAGCCAACAGCCGCCATCAGTCTGTTAGAAAACGCGAGAGCTAAAACAAGTTAAAACAAAAACTGCACATTCCCCGGTGCCTAAAAGTGGCAAAAGATTAATTTCCAAAATGAAATTAAAATAAAACAAATACCTACATCAGCGAAATAAATGCCACCATTAATAATATTCAATTTACGATTTATTTCTATTTAATAAACTAAAAGCGGAATTAAATGCTTTTTCAATAAACTAAAGTTTAAAAAGATCTACTGAATGAAGAATAAATGGTGTATAGAAATTTTCGTGGTATCCAAATGAATTTTGTTTTATTCATTCTGTTTTTTTTTTGTGATACAAAACCAGTTTGTTTAATAAAAAAGCGCGTGCTATACAGTGTTAAAGAAAAGTTTTCATACCTAATAGCGAAAAAAAAATTTAATTTGGATGGAACTCATGACAACATAAAAATTACTTACGGTTTCTTAAAAAAATAGAAAGAAACAATAAGAACTTTATAGAAAATTTCGTTAAAAAATTTTTACAGAAATTTTGTGGACAGCAAAAATTTTATAAAACAAAAATCGTCTACAGAAAATCTATCCACAATAACAAATTGTAATCAATAGCTGAGCTAGTTATACTTAACAAAAATTTTAGTATAAAAAATATTGATAGAAAAAATTATAAACAAAATAAAATATTTAGCGATAAAAAAAAATTTGTTATAGAAAATTTATGTAGCACAAAAATCGCCTAGAGAAATCTATCGAAAATATAATTTTTTTTTTAATTTAATCAGTTACCGACTGAAAGAAATCTTTGAACAAATTTTTAAAATAAAAAATTTATCGATAACAAAAAAAAATCAGGAGAAACTATGTTCTGCTAATTTCTCGAGAGCAAGAAATTTATTTCATTAAAAATTCTTTTCGCCAGTAAAATTAGCTTACCGAAAAATTTTCGATAGCAAAACTATATTTAAAACTTTTTTCGATAACGTATTTCAGTTATCGAAAAATTAACGATAGCGACAATGTTCTATGAAAATTTATCGCTAAAAAGTATTCTTGCAAGAAAGTTTATCGTTACCTTAAATGTTTTGTAGAAGAATTTGTGATAACAAACAGTTTCTATAAAAAAAATTATAGACAACAAAAAATATATTTTTGTTGTCTATAATTAGAGCTTTCCACTGAAAATAGATAGAAAAAATCAACATAGAAAATTTATTGATAATAAAATTTTTATAGGAAATTTTGCTTTCATTAAAATTGTTGTAACAAAATTTATCGATACTAAAAATCTGTCTACAAAAATTCGATCGATAACAAAAATATTCTATTTGAAATTTATCGATGATAAAATTTTTCTACGGAATTGTTATCGATAACAAAAAGTTTTTGTTTAAAATTTATCTATTATAAAAAATTTCTGTGAAAAATGTATCGCTAATAAAAATTTTCCTAGAAAAAATTTCGTTATAAAAATATTTATACAGCACTTATTCAATTTTGTGGAAAAATTATTAATACAAAAACACTTTCTGCAGTAAACAAACAACTCATCGGTACAAGAAAATTGCAAGCAAAAAATTTTTCACAAAAAAAAATTATCTTAAAAAAATTATGGATAACAAAACGTTCCTATGGGAAATCAATCAATACCAATAAAATTCTACTAATAACTCTATGATATAACAACTCTTTTCTTAAGGGTATTAAGAAATGAGTTGTACAACATTTGCCCCATTCTTATTCAGGTGTAAACGTTTGGCAATGAATTGTTTGTTAAGCAGATGCGAGCAGTTTCACTATAGGGATATTTCAAGGTTTTCCAAAATTATGAGTTCAAATAAAAACGTTTCTATTGTACATAACAAAATTCCTTGAAGAGCTGAAGAGTGTATGCAGACTTTGTTGCACCACTGTTTACTTAAAATATTTTCGGTTTTACTTTTTCCATGTTTTGTTTACCAGAAGTGTTTTTACTAAGAGAGTGTTAACAAGCGATGAGAGCTTGCAAGTGAACTGTTGAGAAGAGAGGATATGAAAAAAACATAATAAACAGATGTTTAAAAAAAAAAGATTTGTTTTTTAATTTGTTTGTAAACATGAATAAAATGTTTTCAAAGTTTATGTTGACGATGTTTGTGGTCATGATTGTGGTTGTTGTGATTTAAACTGTTTGTAATTAAAAAATAAAAAAAAAACACGTGTGAATTATTCAAAGACTTGAACAAGAAACTTGAGTTTTTTTTAAAGGCACCAAACAAAAGACTCAAGACAGGAACTTTACGAAAGCAAATTGTATTGAAATATAAAAAGGGAAATCGAAAAACATTGATTTTGCTTTAAGAAAGTAAAAGAAACCTGAAACGACAATGGGAACACGTGTACCGCCTCCCTGCCCCACCCCTTTAATATGCGATGGCCAATCTGTGGCCGGTCTGCCACAACTCATTGATGATTTACAAAGACTCTCAGAAGATCAGGACAGCGCCGATGTGGTATTTATATGTGGTCGCGAGGAAGAACGTATTTATGCCCATCGTATAATAATGATGGCTCGGTGAGTTTAGTTTTTTTTCTTCTTTCTTTTATCAACATTCCTTAGTCATTAAAGAGCAAAAAAAAAAGAGTTAAAACAATTATGATTGCATAACTGACAATGAGATGCTTGCTGCTCTGCTCATTGCCATTCAGGCAGACTTTCGTGGTGCATGTTTACTCAATTGTTTATAAATACAACGCTTTACAATTAAGTCAGTTTGCATGTTTTGTGGCAACTTGGGTTTCTTTTCACAACACAATATGACCATAAATTTGTTCATAGTTTTATAACAAATAGGAATTTCCATTTAAAACGGCATACACCTATCAATTGCCATGAGAAAAAAGAATATGTTGGAATTTAATTTATTAAAAATTAACAATTTCTAATGGAGCAATTTCCAACATTAAAAAAAATACTGTGGTGATAATGATGTTTTCAAAGCTGTTGTTAACTCAGCTCACTGCCAGGAAATTCTTTCAAACTTTCAAGCTTACAAAGTGCTAAGAGAATTAATGAATCATTAAATGTTGCAAACAGTATAAAGTATTTTAAAGTGCGTGATCATGATAAGAATTTTGATGTTATTTTAATTGCAACATTGTCATTGATAAACATATTTTTTTTTTCTCTCAGCCACAGGAAAAGCAATGTGAAAATATTTATTTGTTAATCATGGCATTTTGTTTATTTTTTATGGTATTTTTTGTTTATTTTTTTTTACTTTATTTTTATAATTTTACATTTTTATGCTTTATTTTCTGTTTTAATTTATAATTATTTTGCATTATTTTAGGTCTAAAAATAGACCTCTTTAATGTTTACTCATCATATAGGTTTTTCAGCCGTCTTCTATATGATGACTCTACTGATGTGTTGATTAGCATCAACGAAATGTCGGCGGCTTATCTGACATAAAATCTGTAATAAGTGAATTAATTACTATTTTGCATTACATTTATCAGGCTTAAGTTCGTAATATTTTAATTGTTGTGATTGATATTAATTAAACAAGACAAAGAAAACATCAAAAGATATTTAGCTAGGTGAAAAACCAACTGTTTCGAAGTCGCCACACTTGAACTCAGGGGCTCATGTTTCAAAAGCGACACTCAAGCCCCTCAGCCACCCAAGTTGTTCTATGATTTCTGCCTAAACTTTTAATAATATCACACACAGGCAGCTTCGAAACAGCCCCTCAGCTGAAAGATATTTTCTTGGTCTTGTTTAATCAATATCAATCTCAAAAATAATATAAGAAAGCAATCGAATAATAAAAATAAATTAATTCATAAGTCAATTTATTTTTATTAATTTTCAAATATGAACTTAATTATTTATTTGCTTTAAGAGCCAATTGAAATGTATTAATTTAGGTCCAAAAAGGTTCATTTTTGAACCTAAATTAATTTATTCATTTTCAAAAAATTTTTGTAGATAATATAGAAAGAAATTATAAATCATTTCTTGGCGCCAAGACAAGAAAAGATTTGTCGACAAAAATAAAGTCGTTGAGGGAGAATTCCATCCTAAAACCGTATTTATTAACGCAAATTCGTCATCAATAATAGTCCAACACTGTCAATATTGGCTAATGCAATACTGTGCTATGTAATTTTATTTTTTATTATTATTTTTTTTTAACTATGAACTTAGTTATTTATTTGCTTTAAGAGCCAATTGAAATGTATTAATTCAGGTCCAAAAATGAACCTTTTCAAAAAACATTTGCTGTATTCTTCAGCTGTCTATATGAAGGTTCATTTTTGGACCTGAATTATAAATTTTTTTTTAACTTAATTTGCAATAAGCGCTAATTGAAATGTATTATTTTAGCTCTTAAAATATACCTTATTAAAGCTTTCTATATTTATCGGCCGTCTATATGCCTCTTACATTTCGTTGATGCTAATCAACTCATCACTAGACTCGAAAAATCTTAAAATAATGCTTGAATAAATTGTTGGGTTTCAAGCTTTCTTTTAAGATTTTTCGAGTCTACTGATTGATGAATTGATTAGCATCAACGAAGTGTCAGCGGCATATAGACGGCTGAAAAAGACAGAATATTTTGAATATTGTATTTTCCTTAATTTTCTTATTTTATGAGTTCCTGAAATTTTTCTCAACAGTTGCAAGAGCTTCAAAACCAATAAACGTGGAGAGCTGTGCCGCATACCTGGTTGTTCAGTATCACCAGCAGCTCCTGGCACGCCAACACCTGTCCGACTGCCGCACGTTCATCCGGAGGTATTTCGACAATTTGTGCTTTATGTCTACACAGCCAAGGTAGTTTTTTTTTGGGGCTTAATGCTATTTCAACAATTATAAACAAGAATTTTTTGCTGCCTTTTAGATTTTACTACAGGACTCTCGAGTTTTCGAAATGATGACTCTGGCCCAAGACATGGGTTGCTGTGAGCTAAGATCGGCCTGTGAGGATCATGTTATTGCCACTTTGTCCGTGGATAACGCCTGTACATTTTTGACCGCAGTAATGGAAATACACGAGAAAGCCAGTAAGTAGTAAGATGCACGTTTCATAAGATATCATTAGAATTATCTCTCAATATAAAAACAAAGAAGCTAGAAAATTTTGTATAAAAAATATCCATGTACAAACAAAATAGTTGTGATCTCGAACTCAACATTGATGGCTGCTAGGGATACCAAATTGCACTAAAACTGTTTTCGTACTCAAAGTTCACGCAAGTGAGAGAGCTTTTGAGAGAGAGAGAGAGAGAGAAATATTCGTGTTCTTCTTAAAGACCAATCGATAGACAACTGTTATTTAAATTGCATGGTGCCGTTTTTCGTACTCAAAGTTCACGCAAGTGAGAGAGCTTTTGAGAGAGAGAGAGAGAGAGAGAGAGAGAGAGAGAGAGAAATATTCGTGTTCTTCTTAAAGACCAATCGATAGACGACTGTTATTTAAATTGCATGGTGGCGTTTTTCGTACTCAAAGTTCACGCAAGTGAGAGAGCTTTTGAGAGAGAGAGAGAGACAGAGAGAGAGAAATATTTAAGACCAATCGATAGACCACCACTTATTTAAATTGCATGGTATTGTTTTCCTTCGTTTAGTACGGATGTCACTTATAGCAGTGCTACTCAATCACTTGTATTGGATTAACCCATGACGCACCACCAGCTGAAATTTGTAACAATATGCTATTTTTTTTTTAAATGTGATTTTTAGTGTTCCATAATTTTGTATTATTTGGTGTATTATGAAGAGATATTCACGATTGCTCTCATTTTACCGAACTTTGCCCAAAAAGTACGGGAACAAACTTAATAACACAGGTTGAGGTTAAGGTTAAGGGCGCCTATTTCTCACCTGCGAACGTTGTCGTTCGCAGGCCCTAAATTTATTGAGCTTTTTTTTTTTGTATAACATTTACATCAGGAGACAAACAAAAGTTAAACCATAAATACTTATAATTATAATGTAATGTGTCTTAAGAAACTATAATGAGAAACGAAACAATGGCTACAAACTTGATAATATATGATATAAAACAAAATATTTAAAACTGAAATGGGAAATTAAAAAAAAAAGCAGAAAACAAAATTAAAAATTGCTAGAAAAGATGTTTTAAAAAAAATTTTCTTTCTCCCGAGAGGAGACAAATAAGCAGTATTATTTCAATTATACCCCCTTTCAGAATTTTTCACATCCCAAGAATATTTGTTATCAGGCGAGTTTATTGCTTAATACAATTTTGAATTAAGTCTAAAACATAAATCCAGTTTAGAACAAATTTTATATGAAAAATTTGTTGCAAAATGTGTTTCAACAATGTTTTATTTGTTATGAATACCGGTGAGAAACTTTAGGCGTAATATTAGACTCTTTATATAACATGATATTTGAAAATCGTTTACATCGCTCAGCAATTTAATAACAAATAAATAACTTCATCGGAATCAACCAACACAACAACAGTGTTACACTGTTTCATTCATTCATAAAAATTATTTCAGGTTTATAAGACTCTCATTTGACAAATTTGTATACAACATTTGTCAAATAAGAGTTTAATAAAACAATAATACTTTTTATGATTAAGGCCGTTAATGCCTTTCAATTAGTATTTCATATAAAAATACCTGCAAGGCGCTTTAAAATCTAAATGAGTTTCATTTTCCCAAAATGTGAGTTTCAATTAACATGACAGCATCAAAACATACTGTTATTTTTTGGTATAGCAAAGAGAGAAATTCATGATTGCTCTCATTTTACCGAACTTTGTCCAAAAAATACGGGATCAAACTAAACGTTTTAAAAAAAATGCTACCAAGCCCAATTAAATGTTATAACGTCATTGCCATTTCTGCATGTTTTATCGTAGACTAGTAGAGTCTCAAACCACCAATTTTAAAAACTTTCTTATCGTAGACATCAACCTGCAGAAAAACTTGTGCACACTGAACACTTCCCTCAAATAAGATTATAAAACTAAACACATTTAAAGCATAAATGACAGCTCTTTGACATTTGGCATGTCAGCTAGAAATTTTTTTCGTCTGCAAATAAACAGACGCCGGTTTATAAACGTTTTGGTTTCGGCAAAACTATTGCTTTTTAATAGGAAATATTGATAATTCAGAAACACCAACCGCAGCAAAATGTCCTTTAAAGGCAACACGAAGGTGCAAAAGGTAATGGTTCAACCCATTAACCTGATTTTTCGTTACCTACAAAATCGTTCCCGCGTACAAGTGTGGCTGTATGAGAATGTGAATTTGCGCATAGAGGGACACATTGTGGGTTTCGATGAATATATGAATCTTGTTTTGGACGATGCCGAAGAGGTCTGGGTGAAGACGAGAACGCGTAAAAATCTTGGACGCGTTATGCTCAAAGGCGACAATATTACTCTAATACAAAATGTTAGCCCCTCAAAAGATTGAGGTTAGATTTGGCCTCGCAAATATTCCATTAACTGGCGGCCAGGCGTTTGGAGAATGAATTAGTAAATGCTGCCTACATTAAGTTTTAAGTATAATTTATAAATTTAACAAATGACTAGAACTTTGCTTTTGTATCATCTATATTGAAAGAAAAAAAAAATATCCCTAAAATCCTCAGGTGGCTAAGAAATATTTGTATAATTTTTTTGTTTTCATGTGGATTTCTAAGAAAAATAAATAAAAGCCCTGCTAAATGAATGAGCAATAAAATGGTTTAAAAACACAACAAAAAGCTATCATAGAATAAAAAAATCACATTTTTGGACTCAAGCCTAACAAGTTTTCAGACAACGAATTTAAAGCTTAAATGAAAATATTTGAATAGAATGAGTGCAGCAGTATCCGGTAGTTTAGCACCCCATGGCTATTAAAATTAAGCAGTTCTTAATTCAAATGCTAATATTTGCTTTGAATTTGATGAAATTGCAATAAATTTATTTTTTCTCTATAGGTGCTCATTTCATTTGGAAAAGTGGAAATAAGAATTTTTTTTTTTTTGGTAGCAAACATGAAATTGTTTTTTTTTAATATTTTTTCCAAGTGTTCGTTGTAATCAAACAATATTTTTCAATTGTTATTAATTTTATCGGAATTTCTAGTTCGACTTTTACTTCCTCCAAATTAAGAATGAAATGTTCATTTTTAAAGACAAGAAAAGTAAAAGCCATGACTAATTATGTACCGTTTTATTTTAATATTTTTCTTTTCTCCACTTTTCTAACAAGCGAAAAATTAGAATAGAATACCTTTATCAGGCTAAATATAGACAGCAGTGGCTTCTTAAAAACAGTATGCAATTTTGTTATGCATTAAGTGCGTAGCACTTTGAGGGCTGATGATCGATCGTTGTGGCATCTATTTATAACATCTTCAAATTTACTCTTAAAAGTGTAGATCACTAGAATTTTTCCAAAAAAAAAATACTCAATTTTAGAGACGTAACCCCGAATTAAAGGCCCAATAAGCAATTAACAATTGATAAGACTGAACGATATGTGCTGTAGTCGGCACCGTTTTCCTAAGTTCAATATTTTATAACCCAAAGTAGGCACTAATTTTACAAAGTATAACACTTGTGTTATAAAGTGGGAACTGCTATTTGACATATTTGTATGGAAAATCTGTCAAATAAGAATTTATTTTATGAATTAGACGGTTAGTTCATAAAAAAGAATAGATTTGCTAATAAAACACTTGGGGTATATCGCTAAGTTAAAGATACATATATAAAGAATATATTTGTGACTAAGTTTCAGGGGGTTTCTCTGTATTTCTATGCTAAGGAAAATATTTAGCATCCCCATGGTTTTATCACAGCAGTGCAAAACATTTTTCTTTCGCATAGCATTGTAGAGTAAAACCCCAGATTTCTGCCTACTAAGGATGAATAACTAGTATACTGTTCCCACTTTATAACACAAGTGTTATATTGTGTCAAATTAGTGCCTACTTTGGGTTATAAAATATTCAACTTAGGAAAACGGTGCCGACTACAGCACATATCTTTCAGTCTTATCAATTGTTAATTGCTTATTGGGCCTTTAATTCGGGGTTACGTCTCTAAAATTGAGTATTTTTTTTTGGAAAAATTCTAGTGATCTACACTTTTAAGAGTAAATTTGAAGATGTTATAAATAGATGCCACAACGATCGATCATCAGCCCTCAAATTGCTACGCACTTAATGCATAACAAAATTGCATACTGTTTTTAAGAAGCCACTGCTGTCTATATTTAGCCTGATAAAGGTATTCTTTTCTAATTTTTCGCTTGTTAGAAAAGCGGAGAAAAGAAAAATATTAAAATAAAACGGTACATATGTAATTAGTCATGGCTTTTACTTTTCTTGTCTTTAGAAATGAACATTTCTTTCTCAATTTGGAGGAAGTAAAAGTCGAACTAGAAATTCCGATAAAATTAATAACAATTGAAAAATCTTGTTTGATTACAACGAACACTTGGAAAAAATATTGAAAAAAAAACAATTTCATGTTTGCTACCAAAAAAAAAAAAAAATTCTTATTTCCACTTTTCCAAATGAAATGAGCACCTATAGAGAAAAAATAAATTTATTGCAATTTCATCAAATTAAAAGCAAATATTAGCATTTTATTGCGACAAAAGCAATCAATGGGGTCTATGATTGAATCCGATATTGGAAATCGAAAAAAAAAAATACTTTGCTGTCATGAAATTCCATGTGAGAGATTTTTTGTTCGAACAAGACACTGATTCTGGTTCGTACAGAAAACCGATGCCATTGGGTTTCGTAAAATCACAGTAATTTTTTACTGATTTCAACTGCGATTCGTAAAAGATCGAATTCTATGCCACCCCGAAAATCAAATATTTGTGTGGTTATGATATAAATTATCAGAGTACAACATAATCAATCAAACAGTATATCGAATTTTTTCGCACACCGTCTTTTGACGGCATGTAGCCATATAGAAAGTTATTTTTTAATGTTAAATATATAAATTTTTATAGGGATTTTTCAATACATAAAGATTAGCGTCACTTACCGATCTTTTTAGATCATAGATGCCCAGTAGTGGCTGATATCAGCAAATTAAACTCACACGTATACTTACGCTCTTTTGTTTGATCGTCAATCAACCAATAGGAAATCACCATGTTGAGTGCGAGAGACAAACTACACTTGAAGAACTTCTGTGTGTTATTTTACAATTTAATCGTCATCGAGACTGCTGTCAGTGAACATGTTTATGATACAAGAACATAAATATGATTATGTTGAAAATTCTTTCGTATTTTAAAACTCAGCTATTTTTACTTGCAGCTCAAATTGATTCTGCAGACTTTTCGGACTTTCCGAAAACTTCTATTATTTACAACAAGGATTTTGATAATATTAAGCATTTGCTTGATATTTTTCAAAACCCTTTTAAATGCGATATATTAAAGTACGAATTTGCAATCCAAACATAACTTATTATTCTTGGAAGTGAATTAAATTTCTCTGATAATTTTATCAATATAGAACTGTGGAAAAATCTGGAGGGTAATACACATACGTATATATCGAAATAAAGAAGATTTCATTGAAATATTTATTCTTGTTTCCCTCAACGTATCTTTGCGAACAAATATTTTCAGATATGAATTGTATTGGCTCAAAAAAACGCAATAAGCTGAATTCTTCTACTTTGAGAAATACACTTTTACTGCGTAACTGCAATGAGAGTATCCATAGAAGATTTCATTACTTTTTAATTGCAAGATCAACAATGATTAATTGAGGGAAAATTTATAAACACTTCGAAGAATCTTTTTATTTCAAAACATTTCAGACTACCAAGAGTATTACTAAAATATGTACAACACCCGCCACACATACATATGTCACAATTTCGTTGATGACTAAATAAAATGAATAGCAAATTGTTTTCTTCCAGTGTTATTTTGTAACTCTCACCAATACTACTACATTGGGCATCTATGATTTAGATTATGAAGCTACGAGTTTTAAGCAGTAGGTACATCGGTATTCAAATACTGCTTAAAGAGTGCTCTCAAAATAAAACAATTTATGCACAGGTTTCAAGTGAAACTATTTACCATTCCGAAGTGGTGAAAATTAATTAAAAACACTACACTTTAAACTATTTCACTTGTTTAAATTTTTCTATACTCATTTTATTATATTTCACTATATTTTGATAATAAATTAAATTTTTAAGGCTTAAGATCTTTTTTATAAAAATGTTTGTAACAAAAAACAAATATATTTATTTATTTATTTCGATATTTCGCCCGCAATATCGAAATAAATAAATATATTTGTTTTTTGTTACAAACATTTTTATAAAAAAGATCTTAAGCCTTAAAAATTTAATTTATTATCAAAATGAAAGAAAAGATCAAATAAACTATACGTTAAAATATTTCACTATATTTTTTCTCTACTTAAACATCAAAACAAAACTTTTTTCATGCTTTAATTTCCTTAAAAGCAGAGAGGACTAAAAATTATATACATACATACATACATATAAACCGGGAGCTACTAATAACACTGTGCTTGAATTTGAAACTTTTTTTTGCATATAATATATATATATATATATTGTATATCGACCACTTAGTGTTAATTATTTATTTTTTCTTCGTGCTTTAATAAATTTTTCCTGACACTTTTAAGGTGCCAAATGTGCTGCCTCATTTATGGAGCGCTGCATAGTGTATATAGGAGAGAATGCCAATGAATGTGTAAAAACAAATGCTTTTTTGAATTTGAAAAAGGAAGCCTTGATCAAATTAATATCATCGGACTATGTAAGTTGGTAATTTATGTGGCTGCCAAATAGAAAACTAATTATTTTTTTCAAGTTTTGCCTGGAGGAAGAAGATGTGTGGCGTTGCGTCTTAGCTTGGGCAAAAAATCATGCTGGTGTTACGCAGCCTACGGCTCACTGGAATGAGGAAGAGCGAGCCCGTGTTTGCCAACAACTGCAGGGTGTAATGTGTCATGTACGTCTTTTACTCATCGATAGTCAAGTGTTTGCTGAAGAAGTCGAACCCACCGGAGCTGTTCCAATGGAACTTTCACTAGAACGATACCGCTATGCAGCTCTGCAAAATTCAAATAATAAAACGGGACTCCATACAAGTGGGGGCATGAGTGGAGTTGGTGGAATCGGTAGCAGTCTGTTAGGCATGGGGCCTGGTGGCAGTTTTAGTACCAAGATTGAGGGTGACAAGCGACTGCAACCGAGGCTAACAGTTAATATGTTTCCTGGCTCTCAGATTCTGAGAAATGAAAAACTACATTTGCAAAGCGTTCTAAATAATTGGTAGAATCTGACACTCAATGCATTATATTTGTACTTATATACGTTTTTTTTTTTTTAGGTATGGTTGCCCCAAACAGTCTTGGCGTTTATTATATCGTGCTTCCTCTCATGGTTTCTCCTCCACAGCCTTCCACCGTTACTGTGATGGCCTAGCGCCTTGTTTTGTTATATGTTTGGTATTTAAATTAGTAGAAAATCATTTTTACGTATTTTAGAACAAATTTTTTGCAGGGCACCCACGGTGAAATAAGTGGTGGTTTTACTGATGTTGCCTGGGCTAAAACTTCACGTAAGGTAGTTTATATTCAATCTGAAAGAGCCTTTTTATTTGCCCTAAATGCCGGCATCGGTGAATCACCTTTAAAATTCGATATTGTTAAAAAGCCTTATGCCATCTGCTATCATCCAGAGTAAGCTGTTTTTATTTAGAGCTAAGAGTTTAATCCAGTATTTCGATTTATTTCTAGCTGTGGTCCTATATTTGGTGCTGGTGCTGATTTACTTATAGCGAACAATTGCAATACCAATATGGATTCTTATTCAAATTTGCCCCATTCTTATGACGGTTCGAATGCTTCCAATGAAATTCTTTTCGGCGATTACAATTTTACCATAACTGACTATGAAGTTTACACCGTAGCCCAGTCTATTTCAGCTTTAACCGAAAATACTGCTTACAGTAGCGCTGCAAATAGCTTTACCAATACCTCAAGTAATTTCAATATTACCAACGGAGTAACAGCTGGCATAAATGGATCGAATTCAATGTTGAATAGCAATAATATGGGCAATAACAATACAAACTTAGGTAAAGATAAATATGGAAGATATTAAAGATACATATACATTTTGAATTTTGTGAAAAAAACTAAAAATTTGTTCGAAAATGTATTTAGCAATATTATTAATGTTTCGTTTTATTCGACCTCTTTTTTTTATTTAATACAAGTATTTTCGGGAGCTAAAGGTATTTTTATATATATCTTGATATATGCCTTGAAGAAGTTATCTGAGGGCGGGCGAAATATCGGCAACAATATATGAAAATATATAACAATGCAACTTTAGCTCAAGAAAAAATTAAAATTATTTAACAATATTGAATTTTTTGAATACGAATGTTAATATTTATTCAAAAATTAATCTGACTCATAAGGTGTAGATTTAGACCCAAAAATAAAGATGTTAATATATAATTATTATATATACTTCTTTGATAAGTTTACATTACCATCTCTGTTATTAACGGTGCATTTGCTGTGGCATCACTTCAATTGTCTGTTCTTGCTGTGAGTGTGGCATCTCATTTTCAGAAACATTTAGGTCGTGTTTTTTCGTTTGGCTCAACAGTTATCGCAAAGAAAGATTTTGTTAAATACAAGTTTTTTAGTGAAATAAAAAAGTGAAAATAAATATAATCCTTATATACGGCATATATAGAGATATGTGATAGTAATATAAAGTAAATTTGGGGGGAAAGCATTGTAGCGTAATGGTTTGAGCGGTTACAAGTGACGTGAATGATGTAGGGCTGTAAGACTTCATTAAAGTGTTGTGCAGGACGCTTGGTTAAATATTAAAGTATTAATGAGATATAGAAGTGAAAACAAGTATAATAAACATTTCATTATAGCTTAAAGTTTTGTGAAAGAAAAGTGAAGAAAATTTTAGTGAAAATATTAGAGGAGTTGTCTTTTTGACAGTTTTCAAAAGTGTAAGTTAACGAACGGGTTAATAGCTCAAATTTTTTTCAGAGAATTGACATACTCTCTTTTGCTTAACGTTTTGAAGTAAAATATTTTTCAATCCTTTTTCATTCATACTTTTAATTGTTACTAAGCAATTGTAAATTTCTCATTGATCTTTTCATTCTTTCATGTTACTAAGCAATTGTAAGTTTCTTATTCATCTTTTCATTCATTCATGTCCCTTTACCGCTATTCATATAAATTGTAAAATTATTTAATTGATCTTCCCCTCTTTCTGCGAAGGAGATTGTAAAATATTATTTTTCTCTCTTTTTCTTTGTCACTATGCAAAGTAATTGTAAATTTGGTTTCTTTTTGATTTTTCTTTCTGTCAATTAGCAGTAAGAATGTTTAATTCATATTTTTGGTTGTAAAATTTTTTCAGTGCGATCTGTACTCCGTTCCCTTAGGGACGGTTACAGGCATTCATTCATTAAAAAATTAAATTAATAAAAAAAAAAATAGTTTTAAAAAAATTAAAACATATTTCATACTAAAACATTAAACTAAAAATTAATTCAAGTTCTACATAGTAGATAAATTAAAACATTATAAATCTAAAAGTGTAGAAACTACTGGAAGTTAAATTAATAAAAACATTAAAATAAATTATAAATTATTTGTAAGACAACATTAAAAATTTTACTCAATATTCCAATTGAAAATATATTGACGGAACTTTAAAAATAAAAAGTAAAAAGTTAATTTATAAGTTAAATTCTGAATATGAATTCTTTAAAAACGTTGTGAAAATTATAAAAGTTCTTCTTATTTAAGGAAAACAAAACATGCTAATAAAAATATTTTTTTGAATTGAAATAAATTATTTGAAAAAAAACTGAAATTTTCTATTTCCTATAAAACTTTAATACGACAAAAATAACTTGTACAGCAGGGATGCCCACGGCCTATACGCTTGGTACGCTTTTGTTTTTGTAAAAGCGCGAAGCATTGGCTGATCATTCTAATATGTATGTATACACAACTCTTTGTATGAAATACACACATATCCCAAGTTCAAAGCAACAACACTTTCATATGCACAGCAATAAGAACGCAGGCTTTGTTGGTACACATTGGTGCCAAGCGTAAATTTTTTTGTTTTTTTGTTTTCATGATTTTGTTGTTTTTTTTCATGATTTCGTGAGTATGAAACACTTGAAGAAATCAGTTTTTGTTATGAGTTTATTTCTGTTTTTCTTTGTGTGCGTCAATAAAGTGTATACGTATTGGTGTTTACGCTTCCATAAGAAGATTTTGGGCACCCCTGGTGTACAGAAACAAAATGCATGTGGAAGTTGTTCTTATTGTAACTTATTAGTTGTATCATGATCCCTATTTCAGAAAAGTTGAATCTGCATTCTGGTATCGCTAGTTTGGACACTTCCGTTTTTATAATTGCTTGCTTTGAGGAAAAAATGACTAGGCTAAGTAAAGAAGAAAACCACTTTGTAGTTTATATCAAGATGGCAGCACATTTTTGAGTTCCTCTTAATACGAACTCGCTTTAAACGGATGTGTTGCAATAAACCAAATAAAGTAGAGAAATCAGTCAAACACAGCTGCCAGACTGTTTTAATAATGAAAGCGGTTTGTATTAATGACATGACAGTTGATTTTCAAATTGAGAAACTGAGAAAAATAAAATAATGCAGAAAATAAAAAATAATATAAAAAAGTAGTTAAAAATTGACAATTGTAAATAAAATATTAATAATTTTTTTTTTTATTAAAATAAAATAAAAAAAAATAGCATAAAAATATATCTAATCTAGCTCTTACACATGCGAATACACTCACATTTTTTTTACTGATACATCCATGATTTCTGCTGTCGCAGCTTAACTCGTTGCAACATTTCCAGGCGAGTGCATTTAAATGTCTTTGTTGGAAACGAAGTTAATTTTAAACTAAATTAAAGCTAACTATTTCATAACAGGTTTTGGTTGTCGCCTGGACTACTCCTCAATGCAAACAACTTACTATTTTAACATGGTGATGTCCTAGGAAGTAGTCAATTATTCCATGCTGTATTACTTTTTATTTAACCTAAAGTTAGCTAATTAAAAGTTAGTGCCCACAGGAAAAAATATACAAATTAAGGCTGGTCTTATATTTTTCGGTGGTGATATTTTATTTTATTAAATTGAATTTCATTCTACTTTATTTTCTTTTTATATTCCACTTATTTAATTTTTGTACTGATAGGTTCTTTTGTTAGCCTCTGGTGGGAGTCGAACCACTAAACCTTACGACTAGTGAGCAGCCAACATAACCACTCAGCCATCGCAACATTTAGAACGAATGAGCTATTTAAGTAAAGAGTTATTTTCCATGTTATTTGAATTTTGGGTCAATTTTTCACTAATTTTCAGTTAGCTTATAGTCAGTCTACACAAGAAGTTAGTTAAAAATCAATTGTATTGCAGATTACTTGAAGCTGGTGTATAAAAGTTAAAAGTTAATTATTTTAAAGTTAATTATTTTAGTAGCCGACTACTCAATGTTCTCCAGGATATTCTTGCCCTATAAATAATTTCATGAAAATCACTGGATCACTGTATAATGAAATACATTTTTAACCTAAATCTTAAGCTTTTCAAATTAATATAATAAGTGGATTTTTTTATATTACGACAAAAATAGTCAACGTTGGTTTTTTTTCTTTCAAAAAATGTATCCTCTGAAAAAATCGTCCACTTTATTTTTAAAATAGAAGAAATTGTTTCGCTTTCAAACGTAAACCCATTAGAAGTGAAACCATTAGGAGTTTACGCATTGACGACATTTTTAAAATGAGCTCTCACTCGCAAGTGTAGACAGAAAAGTGAATTGCATGGCAGTAGAGTATTTCGAACAAGTTAGAATATCATGAATTGCTTATTAAATTCAGCTTATGAAAAATGTATGTGACTCATTGCAGCGATGGCTGCAATTAGACAAAGAAGAAAGACAAAGAAAGTGAATTTTAAATATTGATTTGCTGGGGCACAACTAGCTATTGGGAGTTTAGTTGTTTCCAGCAAGTTAAAAGCTTTCAATTTCTATAAAATTATATATAATTATAGAAATATATAAACTGGCAGATTGAACGCTGCAGAATTTGTTTGCCCTCTCAACTTGAAATAACTTGGCTTTGTGCCTTGTTGAATAAATAAAGTTTCGTGTATTTTCCAGCATTCACCCATATGCTACTCTGTATTAAATTTTGAACATTTTGTTAAATGATTTGAAAAATATTTAAATATAAAGAAAGACAAGTTTAAAAATATGTTCAAAAAGAATTCGAGCCGACTGACGCATTGTCAGCCCATGGACCGTTAAAATATTCACAACATCTCTGATTTCGGGATTAATAAATTAACTTTCAAAGAGATAATCTGCGCACTGTAAAGTGATTTATTTCAAAAAATGTATAACAGAGCTTTGAGAAGCATTTATTATTGATAATTCCATTTGATTAGCTCTTGACCTTTTTAAGCCGGTTTTAAGCGTCAAACTGACTTCAAAGTGACAACTCAAAACTTTATGCATTTTAATAAGAACTAATAAATTTCTATTAGAAAATATCTTGGCAAAAACAGCCCGTCTATGCTTTAAATAGCCTCCAAATCAAATTGTTGCTTGAGCTCAGACAGACAATCTCTTCGGCTTAAACATGCAACGCTTAGAAAAAACAAAAATCCATATTTTATGAAAAACCTAAAGAATTAAATTCCAAGTTTTTGGTCAGTTTCGATTTTTTGTTCACATATTTTTTCTTGTGTAGCATTTTGCTTAAATTTAAATCTGTTTAATTTTGTTTAAAATTCCTTTTTTGAAAAAGAAGTAGAAGCAGTTTGGTTTTTTTTTCTGTGAATCTGAATTCATTTAATTTTTTTCAACAAATTTGGAATTGTTGTTTGATGTGTTTGGCTTAATGATTTCCAATTTGCTTGAACCCATAAATCTTTCCAATAATAATACTTTTAACAAGTTGAATATCATTTTAATTTATAAACAAATCTTTTAAAACTACGCTACAATAGGCAATGTTGTTAAAATATTTACAGTTTTGGTTTTCTTAATGGGGGATTTTTTTTTGTAGGAACATTTTTTGTTATTGGGTAAAATCTTTGTCATCGATATACTGCCAGGCCCACGAAGTCGCACGACCTCGCTCGTTCGCTTAGTTACATGTAAAACAATACAACAAAATTCAAACCTTTGTTGTTATTTTCAGTTTATCGGAGTAAGCGAGCGATGTCGGCTGACATAATTCGTAGTTAAAATTTTCAATATCGGAAATTTTAGAAAGAAGCTTGTTAACGATAAAAAATGTTTGCTAATAATTTTATTGGGATTGCTAATTAAATTTTTACTTTCTGAAAATAGAAAAAAAATTTTTTTTTGGGATAAAAGAAAAGTAAAAGTGAAGACTTACTGGCTCATCAGCACCCAAACTTGCTTCGAACCCAGGCCATGACTAATTGTATACTCTTTTTAGCCATCCTACCAGCTGAGCTCTTCATTACTGACTGTCTATATTTAATCCATTTTCCATTTTATCATTGTGTTGTTCTATTGATTGGACTATATTTTATATTCTCTCACCAATATCCAATTGATTTTTGTCAAACTTTTCGCCGGGCCCTGAACTATATGATTTACAATTGTTAATAATTTTAAGGGACTTTCTAGTTCGAGTTTTTCTATCGAGCACTTTTCTTCTCGTTAGATTTTCTATTCGTGACTTTGAATTTGAGGGGATGTGGCAATTTGTAATTTTTTTTAAAAGGTAAACAATTTTTGTTGTATTTTTTCTTATAATTTCTGAAGAGCAGCACTAAGTTTTAATTTAGTTGTCAATGTGTGTTTGTTTATTTCCATTTTTGATCTGAAACAATCATCAGCGTAATTATGTACGGTTGTTAAACAAGTTCATATCATGAATTATTTCTCTTAAACCGAACAGCAAATTGGATTAGTTTGTATCAGTTTCTTTATTACAAAAAAAAAAAAAAAAATGATTTCTTTGTTAACAAAAATGATTAACGTTTTCAATTAATTAAGTATGATAATTTAAAATATTTGTAAGAAAATAAAGCAGCTGCGTCTGGTTTTTTTTATGATTTTCGATGGCTTAGATAATGTTTAATCTGGGCAAGTTTTGCACCCAATTAAAAATATATTTTTGGCGTTATGAACTCATAATTTAACTTGTTTATCATTTAGAAATGATTCAGTATTTAAAATAGAAGATTATAATTAGGTGAATTTTTCCAGTTTTATTTGGTTAATCTAGATTTTGCGAGTGAAAACAAAAACGTTTGTTTGATTTTATGTTTTCTCTTTGGATTTCATGGCTGAATTTTTATCATAAAGTTTTTTGCCACCTGTTTCTTTTTTTAGTTTTATGCGATCGCTTTTGTTCGTGCCCAACATACAGTGTCCTTTTTGTTTTTTTTTTTTTTTTTTAATTTATGCTATTTATGTTGTCTTTTTAATAACACCTGATTTTCATGTCATCATTTTTTCTCTCCCTCTTTTTGTTTTGCATTATGTCTTAAAAATTAACAACTTAATGTTGCATGCAACTTGGTCTTGTGTTGCTGTGTTGGCTACTATTTTATGTAAAGCAAAGTGTTGCATGTTGTTTTGTTATAATTTAGTTTGTTAAGGCTTCTTTTTGAATATGAATACGCTTTCGTTTTATTTTTGAAAGACAAAACTGAACGCTGTCCTGTGTGTTGCAGACATGATTTGTTGCCAACATATGATATAATTGTTGCAAGCGAAATGCAAACAAGTTAAAATATGTTTTCATGATATCAAAAGGATTTCATATTAAGCAAAATAAAGATATAAGAACATGCAACATTTATTACTGCTACAAGTGCTGATGCAGCAATTCGAATTAGTTGAAAGTTACCTAATGACAATCAACGATTTCTTAACTCTCTTGTCTGCGATACATATTGGCGTTTCGGAAGCCTGAATTTTGTTGAGTCTTCGAAAATTCGAATTTGGAATGTTAATTTTTTTGTTGCGTTTTTCCGAAAGTTTTTTTTACAATAAATTAAATTTATATTTTTATTGTTTTATGTAATTACGAAACCATGATTGTTTTATTTTTCTTAGACTTATTGTCTTCAGGTGTCCTCTTGGTATGGCGTTATCAATATGTTTTTATCACTAATTACTTTTGTTTATTTGCTTACAACAACAATAATTATGCAATAAATCTTATTTGATATTTTATTGGAAGATGGAAAATAAGCAAAAACTAAATTCAATTAATTTTCGTTTTTTTTTCTTTGCTATAAAAAAAGTGGAAATGAAACACGTGTTTGAGTTTGCTCAACAACTTTTTTTTTCATACAACTGTCAATCTATAATATCACACGGACAAACACTTGCAATCATAAATCTTAGAAAACAATACGTTGTAGTTAAAAAATAACAAAACTGCTAACAACGCCGGCAGCCTTAGCCTTAAAAGAACTTAAAAAAAAATGTCCAATAAATAAACATTTTTTTTTATAAAAAATTAAACTTACCCGGAAAAAATTCGATTTTTTTAAAAAAATTTGTTAAATAAAATGTTTGCTTATTGTTATCTTTTTTATGTAACATCTAAAAAATGTTTAGATTTAGACTTAATTAATCAAGACTTGAACTAGCATTGTGAAAAATTTATCTAAGAAAATATTTAAATTAAAAATGTGCATCTTCAATCGATTATTTTAGTAAAATTTTTTTCGAAAGGTACTTTGTTCTAAAGTACTTTGTTTGTTTTTATTTTATTTTATTTCATTTTATTTTATTTTATTTTATTTTATTTTATTTTATTTTATTTTATTTTATTTTATTTTATTTTATTTTATTTTATTTTATAGTTTCTATCATATTTATAAATTAAATTGGATTTGGTATAGACAATAAGGTTTGAGTTTTTATCTAATGATATTACAGTAAACGTAAATGTGTGATCATATTGATGGTTACTAAATTTAAAAAGTTTATACTTCGCTATTTATGGGAAAAATATATTAAAAACCTATAGTAAATATCACAAAAAGGGTTGGGGTGGTTCTGCTTCGTCTCCGTTGCTGCCATTTAGGTACTCAAAATCTGATGTAAATAGAGAATATAAAAGAGGGGAAAGAGCTGGTCCCTGTGCAATTCCAGCAGGGGTCGAAAATTCGTTTGAGCTTGAAACATTTACATGAACAACAAATGTTCTTTCTCTAAGGAAGTTCGAAACAAGTTTTACCAGGTATAAAGGCAGACCGATTTTATGAAATTTATATATCAGTTCTGAATGCCATATCGGGTCGAACAATTTCTCTATATCTAAGAACAAAATACCTGTAGATAGTTGTTTGCTCTTACTATGGGTAATTTTGTTGACAACTTTGTGCTAAAGGTACCTCGTTTAAAATGTAATTTTTGCATTATACAATTTTTCAGGAGGCACTTTCTGAAAAATTTATTATGGAAAAAATTTACTTTCCAAAAAAGCTATTGTGAGCGAAATGTTCATGTTCTTTGTGAATAGAGAATACATTTTGAAAAAAGTACTAATTAATTTTTTTCTGAAAAAGAAACATTTCCAAAGTTTTTTTTCAGAAGTATTTTCTAAACGCACAAGGCGCTTTTTTCCAAAGTAATGTTTCTCAAAAGATACTTCCATCAAAAGCAAGTTTTTTAAATGATATTTTTTGAAAATATATTTTTTCAAATAGTACTTTTTCAAATGGTGTATTTTCCAAAAGGTAATTCTTTAAAAAGATGGTGTTTTAAAATTAACGTTTTTCAAAAGGTATTGGTTCTAAAAGCTCCTAGTTTCTTAGTTGAGAAAAGTTTGAATTTTTTTTTAAACAAACACAAACTGTGAAGCTTTTTGCTTGTCTGTAGAAACATCCAAGACCGTCGAGCATGCTTAGTAGGCCACTCTTTCAATTTTTCCATCGAGGCCATTACAAAGAATTTTATGAATGTTATCAATTAGCTTATTGGTTTCAGTTTATTTTTTAATTGAAAATACAATGGAATTAAATATATTTTTACCGCCTTTATATATTTAAGCGAATAATTTTAATTACAAAATCAGTATTATTAATTCACTTTGAGGTGAAAATAAATTATTTACTTAAAAATACTTTCTAATTTTTATTTTTGTCCTGTAAGATTTTTGATTTTATGCTTGAGGTTCTTAAATACTATTCAAACTGCCCTCGTTTCTTTCCACAATATTTATATAAATTATCAACTGCATCATTAGCATTGTAACAGGTCAAGGGGTTTTAATAAGGCACGTTGAAAATATGCAACAATAGTAAAAAATAGCAACATTTATTAAATTAATATCAATAAAGTAAGTTTGTAACTTAAGTCTTCCGTTTTTCTAAGCGCAAACACTAAATTGCTTTACTCGCAACAATGTTTGCAGCTTAAGTCTTTTGTTTTGTCACATTAATCAAATTATGGCCCACAGTTTGTTTTTGTTATTTTATATATTGGCTGGTGTGAGTTTTTCGAATTTTTTTTAATAAATTTTTTCATTTAATCATCAAACCTCCCAAAGGTTTAGTCTGTCCTCACCAAACGAAATTGGCTAAATCACAGCGCAAAAAAAACAACAGTTTTCAAACCAGATTATCTAAACGGTCATCAATGCAAATGTTTGCATACCTGCTGCAGCCTTTAAGCAATACCCACATATGATCAATAATCATTTAGACATTCTCAAAAAAAAGCTCTCCACAATTATTTTCTTCAAAAAAACTTATACATATATGAAATTTCTGAATAACTTTTCACAATCATGTACAAAACGATCGATCTTCTTAGAACCCCAACACAATGTTTGTTTGTGAAAAAAGTATTAAAAAATAAAAATGAAAAAAGACATGCGTTAGAAGCGTTAGTTAAACAACATAAAACAGAAAATTTAGCTGATCATACAAAACGATTCACCTGTCGCTTAAGATGGTTATGTTTTATTTTAATTTCTTTTTGCTGGAAAAAAAACAGAATTTTTTTTAAACAAATTTTAATCTTAACATCACATTCTAAAGAAATGTTGGCAACGAAAACAAGCAGAGTGCTTCAAACTTACAATCATCTACACATAATTCGACAACCAACTGAACTGATGCAAAATATGGTCATAGAGGTCACCACACCACACGTGACCTCCACACGACGTTTCCAATGTATGTTCTCTTGTTCTCATACCAACAACACTCATGCCTGCTTACTCATGTCCATTGCCTGACTGCCGGCCGGCCTGCCTGCCTGCCTGCCTACCTTGGGAACCATACAGAGCAAAGTAGTCAAGAATTTTTCTAGCTTTGCTTCTTTTCTGTAAAAATTTTCCAATATTTTTCTTCTTCTTCTTCTTTTTTATTTTATTGTGGTGTTTTCAAAGTCTGTTTGGCTATTTTGGCTGATATGCTGTGTGTGAGATGTGATCGATCGATTGATCTTTTTTTCTTGTGTGGATTTTTTTCTTATTCTTCTGTTGTAGTTGTTGCTTTTCAGTTATTTTTCATTTTTGCACAAATGTTTGGTCAAATTCAGCAAATCATTTTTGCCATGTTGTGTGTGTGTGTGTAATTCTTTTATTTTATTTATTTTGGGCTGGCCAGTGAAGAATTTGAAGACAAAAAATAATATTAAGAAAATTGGATATCAAAATAGCTTGCGGTTTTTAAATTTATAGAATATTAGATTCGTCTAAAGGCCACAGAGACAGGAAATAAAAAAAAACAAAATTATAATTTATCAAGAAAAAAAAAAACGAACAGAGAATAATACTAAAAAACTAACTGTTTCCTTAAGAAAAACAAGTAAAATAAATTTTACTAACAAAATTTTAAGGTTCTGTCAAAAAGCTGTTGTAAGAAAAAATGATGTGACACTAAAAATTATTTTTGTTACTTATTTGCCACAACAGTCAGCTGAAATGCATTATTTTAGGTCTAAATATACTCTATTACTTCTGTTCTGTTCTTTTCAGCCATTTTTATGACGCCGATATATTGTTAATGCTACTCAACTCGTCAGAAGACTCAAGGAAACTTATAATAATGTTTGAAACTTTAAAATCACACATTTTTAAATAAATATTTACTACCAGGTTTATGCTATTGAAACGAGAAACTTTTTCGTATTCAGCTTACAAATCCACCATGATAAACTTATTGTTTTAATCTATTTCTTATATGTATAAAAAAGGAAACGAGTGATCGAAAATTGACTTTAAACTGACAGCTATTCATGCCACTGGTTTTAAATCACAAAAACTTGTGCAAACAAATCTTTTTGTGATCTTAAATCACTCTCACAAAAAGCGATTTGTAGAACATAACTGTTATCTTAAAGTTCCCAAATTCGAATTGCTTGCCAATTTTATGTTTTTTTTAAGGTGTTGCCATAAAATATATTTTTTTAAATGTAGAAAATTGTCTCGAGCTCAAAGAAAAATATTTTTTTTTTTATAAATTGCAAATAATAGAACAAATAGAAGTATTTAATTGAAAATAAAACCTGCTCGAATTGTATTTATTTATTATAGAATTCAAGTCAAGTACAATATCAATACTTGGGAGTTAAATTTTTAAATTTTCAGAAAAAAAAGTTGCAATTTTCTTACTTTCCAAATGGAGGTTCATATAATGATATATTTTCTATACCATTTTAACGATAACTTTTTCCATGACTTCTAAAAGAAATTCAATAATGAACAGAATGTAAGCTTTTGATTGAAATAATGACTGATTAGAACTAAAGTGGCTTCGAAAAAAGATAGTTGTACCCCAGCTCATGCCATAATTTTATAATTTTGCTTTAGCTGTAGCTCTTAATTTATGTTGGTCATAGAAATAATTTGAGCCAAGGACCATCTAGAAGAAAACATAATATTTTAGAGGTAAATGTTAAAAAATAAAATCATTACTAAAATTAGAAAAAAATTTTTTTTTAGCACATTAACATTTTCCAACAACATGTATTTTGTAGTTTTTGTTTGCAGTTTATTATGACACATTTTTTTGCCTTACGCTTCAACTTTTTTGTCTTTTCAATTTGGAATAGTACTGGCATAAAATCTGTGCTTCTATGAAAAAGTAAAGGAAAGCACAAGAGAACATCTTTGATGTTATAAAAAGGAGGCTGCTGATTTATGGTAAATTAAATTCTTTGGCGGGTTTCTTTAATGCACACTTACACCCATTTTTAGAATTTTTGTTTGCTTTAACGTTGTTTATTACAATTTTAGTATTTTGCGTTTAATTTTTAAGCTTTTCAGCACTTTTGTTTTAAGTTTCACCAAGAGCACAAGGAAAAAGCCAACAAATGCAGTCTGCTTCACTCTTCTTCCAAAGGCAACTACCAGGTTAATTAGAAGAACATTTATTGCAAAATGGATGCTGTGGGAGAGTTAAATGTGTCTTGTTTAATATTCAATAGACAAAACTTTAACCTTAAGCAGCTATAAAATAGTTTAAAATACTGCGGCGCATATACATACATATGTGGAAGTAATTAAAAATATGTGCCTAATAGTAAACTGATAATGGAAAAAATCTAAAATATAATCAGCCATATTTTCTGGGAACGAAAACTAGAAAATATTTATAGCATTATTTCATAAATTAAAACATTTTGGCATACATTTTAATATGTAAAAATCAAGAAAAACAATCCATATCAAAACAAAAGCTTAGGGCTCATGAGCCACAGCAAAAATATACTGGAACCACACAGTGGAATTTAGTGTTCATGCCCTTTAGCTGAATTTGTTAAATTAGCAAATAAATTATTTGAATGCGAGCCATGAAAATATGCTGTTCGATTTTATTTTCATTTTATAGTATGTTTAATATATTTATTTATAAAAATTGAACAGGACCAATCAAATAGAAACATTCAAATGAAAACAAAACTCACTTGAATTGCATACATTCAACTCCGAGAAATCTTTCAGTATACTTACATTCCTGTTTATTTATTTAACAAAAAAATATATGGTGTTGTCTTTACTCCAAAATGTCATTTCAATAACAATGTTTTTCTATAAAACATATGTTAGAAACAATTTTTTGATTTTAAACAAAATAATAAATAGCATTGAGGGTTTGAGTTTGATTTTTACATTCTCAAAATTGAGAAAGGTTTTTTTTGTGATAAAATTGGAGTGATCAACATTTTTAAAGAAGACAAGCAAAGTAAAGTTGTAGACTTACTGGCTGGGGTACATACCATGGCTGTTTCACGATCATCACGTCGCTCATCAGCACCCAAATTTATTTCGAATCCAGGCCATGACAGGCCTGCATGTATCTCTTATTGCGATTTGAATTGCACATTAAAGTAAAATAAAATAAAATAAAATAAATTAAAATAAAATAAATTAAAATAAAATAAAGTAAAATAAAATAAAATAAAATAAAATAAAATAAAATAAAGTAAAATAAACAACAAGTTATTTTGCAATAACTTCTTGAATTATCCTTTAAAGTAATTGAAACGCCGCTTTTTGTACTTCGGAACATGGAGACAACAGTCATGTAATTTTCTCAAATTTCCCTTAAGGCGACTCAAACATTTTTTCTTGATGCTATAGATATTTTCAAAAACAGCAACAAAATCCAAATACAAATAATAACTACATGTCAAAGTAGAGCTAGCAGTTTGGTTCTACGTTCAGCCAAATAGAATTTTTTTTTCATTTTGAAAATATGCTTTTAAGGTCTTATCATTCGTGACTTTTTATTATTGAGTGTTATTATCAAATGAATCCACAAATCAAAAATGGTTCGTTGCCTAAATTATTTCAATTTTGAAGAGTGTCTATAGCATAGCAAAAATAATTGTAATTCGTGACTTGGTTACCTGTAAGGATTTTGATGTGGCAACTTCTGTTATTGAATTTTGGTTTTTACTTTATATCAGAGCACTAGACTAAAATTTGGGCGTGAAAAATGCAAACATTGCAATTCGTGACCTGTGTTTTTTCTGGGCCCTGGTTATATGTTGTGGTAATTTTTAAAGTTTGATTTTGGTTTTTCATCGTGTTTTCAAACCCAAAAAAGTTGTTCTCAAAAGTTGTTAGATTTATTTGACCTTATGAATTTAAAATGTCTGCTTTTCTTTGTTTATAGGCTCTAGGTCGGAGTTGTTTTAAATAAAACTCTTGTGTGTTTTATTTTACATTGACTTTATTATTTTCAATATTTCGAGTACCTTTGATACTCTTCTTCAGGAATTTTAGTAAAGTTGTCAGTCTTATTGTGTTAAATGTAAATCCTTTACTTGACCTAGAGCCCATAAACAAAGAAAAGCAGACGTTGTTGTCAAAAGCTAAAACTGGAACACAAACTTATGCATAATACATATTTTAATGTATAAGAAAAGGGGACAAAGCAGTTGTTCTTAAAATAAAGCTACAAGCAAAAATTTGAAACCACTAAAATTCTAATGGAAAAAATTCTTCTTAGGAAACTCTTCGACATAATAAAATTTGAAAATAATAAAGCACCTAATGTTAAATCAGAAGTAATAATTTATAAAATACTCACATGTTTCATATAAAAAATTTATTAAAAGTTCCATACAGAAGATTTATAGTCATAAAAAATGTATTATTGCCAATGAACGCTTTGTTTGGTTACTCTTTAATTACTCTTTAATTAATTTGATTTCAGTTTTGTACTTTTTGTTTGAGGTACGAAAAACTTGTTAAACTGTTCAAGCATACTTATCAAACAGTGCAATTTTTGATCAAAACAAAAAATCCAAATCAAGTGATTGATTATTATTTTATGATGCATTGTTTCGATGCTTAAAATTAAAACGCCAATCTCAGGGGACTTTAACATCAAATATGTTTGTATGTATTCATAATTAAATGTTTTTGGAGAAATCAACAACCAGTTTAACAATTTACTTAAAATTAAACAAATTCATTATCACTCAAAAACAGAAAAAACCAACACATCTCAACTTTGAACTTTTGTTTTAAATTTAAAAAGAAATAAAATGAAATAAAATACCGCAACTTCCATCAATTCTGTAGCCAGCCAAATTGTTGAAAAGAGAATATATAAAATAAAAAAAATAAAAAAAAAATAAAAAAATTGCAGCAACATTTATGTGTAAAACTACCAGCTGCTTTATGACCAAAACTTTATGCATTAAAACTTTACAATGCAGAAAACTCACATGCAGCTAACACATACATACACATACTGACGATACCAACCCTTTTTTACCCTGCTTACGTATGCAATCGTAAAGGCTCTTTTGCCATGGCCAGGATTCCTTAACTAAAAAAGTTGCTCAGTTTGGTTGAATGATCTAAAGAATATTGCCATACAATTGCATATGTATACCATGAGCTGAGTTCGAATCCGACTTTTGGAGCTGTCCTGAATCATGATGAACACGAAATATGTTCCTGAATTCTGTGATTTTATTTCTGATATTATTTAATTTTAATTACATTTTGATGATTATCAAAATGATTTTAAAAAATTATCATTTGAGAGACTAAAATGCCATTGCTGATTACTGCCTCACGAAAATTAACAAGCCACAAGTCTTTCGTGCAAAACTGGCATGAAAAATGTAAATTAAAGCTGTGCTTTAAGAGCGCTCGTCGAACGATCATCTAAATGTGAGCTGGGTATAAGTACTTGTAAGTGCAAATGTGCTTTCATGAACATGGCACAACACTAATTAACACTTATTTTTCTTGTGGCTCAAGTCATACGCATGCATTTTTTTCTCTTTCTCATTATTTTTCATTTTATATGTGGCACCGGCGGCACAACCTGCCCCAACATTATATCAATGTTGTGCTTAAGGCCATAAACAGCATTTAGCAAATATGTATGTGTCTGTTCGTCTTTCTGCTCTGTGTGCTGTTCTTTTTTTCAAAAGGAAAAGCTTTTGTAACCGTGTTGTAGTTCGTTGTCCTTTTTTGGTAGTTTTAATAAAATGCGTGAATTTTTTTTCTTCTTATTTTTTGTTTGTTTTTTTTTATGGTTGTGTTTCTTTTACCGCCTTATGATTGTTGCCGCCTGGAAAATAGAGAAGTTAAACAATATTGAAGACTATAAAATAACAACAGCTTCCCAAAACTAAAAACAAAAAACAAGGCAGCAGAAAACAAAAAGAAAATAAATTCAACCAGACCAAGTGCAAAATTGTTAAACATGGTTGTTTTGTAATTTTGGTGTCAAAATAAAAAACAAAAAACGCCGATAACAATTCGGTATTCTTTGTTTGGTGTTAACACACTTAAATAACACTTACACGCACATAATCTCCAAGGAATTTCTTTGCTGCTTAATTTAGTTAAACCAAAAACACCTGACTTTAACATAAAAAAAAAAAAAAATGGTAAAGGTTAAAGGTTAACGCCACAAATTTGAACAGAAAATAATTAAGTTTTCTTGAGCATTTCTTATTACATAGAAAGTTTGTTATCTTATCTTATCTTATCTTAGAAAAATAAAGTATTGGTAAAACAGTGCTGCCAGATGAATATTTTTGCACAGCACGTAAAATTGCGAATTCATTAATGGTTTTAAGCATCCAAAATCGTAATTAAAAATTTCATTTTAGAAATTTATTCATAGGTATTCAAAACTTGTTCCTGACAGTCAGCCTTCGGCTCTGCATACAAAACTTGCAAGCATCTGGCAGCACACTTTTTTATTTTACCGCAATTGTTACCATTATACCAAAGCCGACCCCAAATTTTCCTACAATATTTGTCATATAAGTTCTTAATAAAAATGTAAAAATTGTAAAATAGTAATCGTTAATCACAGTTTGACAATAAAGTTAAATTAATGTTTAAAAATTGCTGGGCCGGAAGCAAAATTTAAAAGAGTTTTCATTCCTTGTACAAGATGGGTCAAAAGAAATAACCCTATTGAAAGTTGCTTTTTTTTTACAACTGGCGGCCAATGTCAAATCTGCTCCCCGAAAATTTCACACCAAGATTTTTGAAAATTTTCTCCTTGACATTAAAAATAGTTTAAGCCCAGATAAATATAAAATATTTGTTATCTAATATCTAAGTAGAAAAGGATAAAGTATCTTAAACTCTTTAAGAAAATTATTGAGCTTGTAAAACCTTGAAAGATATTTATAAATAAAGAATTGAATTGAATTGAACGGAAATGTCAAATCTGCTTTTATGTGTATGAGCTAGACAGCTGCTGTAGAATACAAGTGAACAGGCCATGGAGCCATAATCTCCTCGAAAAAACGGTATAATCATGTCTATGACGAAAAGGACGATTTTTTTTTACCAAAATCATAATGAGCGATGATGATTTCCACCTCAGCGAGTACGTGAACAAACAAAACAATTGCTTCTGGGGTACCGAAAATCTACGAGCAATGCAAGAGGAGCCCTTACACCCACTTAAAGTGACTGCATGGTGCGCTGTTCACGCTGGATGAGTCATCGGGTAATTTTTGTTGGAAGACGCCGCTGGTCAAACGACAACGCACTATAGGGCCATGTTAACCAAGTTTTTTCTGCTGCAGTTCAATGAATTAGGTCTGGGGGACATGTGGTTCCAAGAGGACGGAGCAACGGCACACATTGCGTGAGCCATAACCGATATTCTGTAAGACCAAACAACATTGGAGGACTTCTTTTAGCCCACCTGTTACAATAGCAACAAGCACAAAAACTAGTTCGAAATCAATTGGATGTTGGTATGAAAATATAAAATATATTCCAATCAACATTACGACAGAGCTGTCAGTGGCCGGATTGCAACAGTTGGGCTGGAAAATCGCGAAACATAAAATGCGATAGGAAAGCAAACAATTAAGAGTAAAAAAGTAAAACTAAATTTATATTTAAGATGAATTTACGTCCAAAAGTTTGCTGGGTATGATGAATTATTGTGTGCATTCTCTTTTAAACAGATGTGTTTTCTTTTTGTAATTGTATTGCTATCATTACTCTTCTATTTGGTGGCATTTCTTTTCTATCAATTTAGCAAGACAATATTTAGTTTTTACAAGCACTTGTTTACTTAATTTGCATTTGCATTTTCTTTTTCAAATTCTTGTTTCACAATGTCATTGATTTTCCCACAACAGTTTCACACCATTTTTCTTGCGTCCAAACAATTATTTATTCTTTTTCTTCTTTTTCTACTAAATTTTCCAACATACATGTTGAGGTTTTCCGTAAAAAATCTATTTGCCTTCGCCAGCCAAAATAACGTCTGCTTGGCAAACAAAACAACTCCTCCAAGACACAGCCTCTTTTAAATCTTAAAAAAAGAGAAAAATAATGAAAAAAAAAGAACTCAAACTTGAAAAAGAATTTTCTAACTTCTTGACTAATGTAAAGTGTTAAAGTATGAAAGAAAAAAAAAAATTAAATTATGGAAACAATTTAAAACATTGATTAATAAAACCTCACACGACTTCGAAGAATGAAAGAAAGCAAAAAAAAAAAAAATGAATGAGTAGAGAGATCAAGCCAAAGTGATAAGAAATTTACAGCAACAATTTGCTAAAGAAAAGTCAAAGAAAAAAAATGCAGGAAATTCAACTCAACTTTACTTTGGAATATAATAAAAAAGACACAAGCAGCCAGATAGACGGACAGACAAACAGGCAGACGGACACACGGAAAGACGGACAGCAAGAGCTAATCTTTCAATTAGAGACAATTTGTCAAATCGCTTACAGCATTTTTAAACAGCACAAAGCCAATACAAGTCTAGTTTATATATACATATAAAAGAACAGGGTGCAGCTTGTTATAAAACGCACTTGCCACAAATGCCAGGAAACTTTAAACCTCATTTTAGTTCTTCCTCTTTTATAAGCTCTTACCCTGTGTGTCGTTTTTATCTGCGTTTTTTTTTTGTTCTTTGTAGTTTTATCTTTTGTAACTTTTTATAAAAACCAGCGCGTTCAATCAAAGTCCATTTATAGGCGTCGTATTACAAGCACCAACTAATCGAAATCATTTATCAACTCTATGGTGGTGGTGTTGATGGCATACCTTCCTTTACTTTTAACTTTTAACTGACTTGTATATGGCATCAGGAATATTGAGTAATGCAATATAATGGTTTATATTTAAGCCAACAATGTGTCTCAAATATTTTTTATAACACTTTTTCTTCTTCTTCTTTTATTAAAAACGGGGCGAAAAAAATCGTGTCAATTTATATAGAAACGAAACAAGAGAGCAGCAACGAATTTAAAACACTTCACATGTTAGTTAAGGTAAATGGTTTCCAAATCAAGTGGTTTGCTCAAAAGGTGCTATATCAATAGCCATCATCTAGATGAGTTCAATATAAATTATAAAGCGGTCGTCTGATGGCAAATTAATACTTTTAAATACGATTACTTCAAAAAGTAACAAACGGAGCAGGGGGAAGGCTCCGTCAACGTCATTGGAATTATCGACTGTGCGGATCTGTCAGTCACAATGTTACTTTGGAGACATTTTTTTAAAAGTAATAACTCTTACATAACTGCTCGTCGAATATCTTGTTTAAAGTTTCGTATGCGGCGCATACGTGATGGACTGAGAGTAAATTTAAATTCAACGAATCTAATCTAAGACACTGCAAACTATAGTCGATGCTGCATTCAGCAGGTACATTATGGATGAAGACATACATCGAGATATAAATGTGTCAAAACACTGAAAGAAGTCATCCATGATAGCGAAATCAAGCATACAACTCGTTTAATACAACATTCCAAATCAAAATTCAGACAATTTCGGGCAAAAGAAATCTTGGCACCCAGAAGACTCAAGCGTTTCTAAGAGGATCATAATGATGCTTAAAACTTTTTCTTTCGCCATAACTAATTGATATGTAATTAAGACCCCATACAGAAATTTCAATTACTTCTTGTCACATTGTGACAGGTGTAATAAAAATAGGAAATTACTCATGGGTGCAGTTTCGGCCAGGGCCCAGACGATCTTTAAGGACTCCCGAAAACATTAAACTAGTTGAAAGCAGTTCAGGTGAAAATCCGAAAATTTATGACTTTCAACATGGAAAAAGACAGCCTCAGTGGGACTTCTAAGAGCGATTATTCACTGCATTGCCCCTGGGTAACTGTTTTGTGTGTCTTATACACACACACACACACACACGAGATGATTGGTGAAAATTATCAACCCATGCTTACAAAATTCTTTTTACCAGAAGTGTGAGCTCATCCCTTTTACTCTTCAGACAAGTGGTTTCAACAGGATGGGGCGAGTGCACACACAGCCAGAGCTTCGATGACTTTGCTTTGATTGGTCACTTTGAGAATAGCCCATGACGACCGAGATCGCTCGATCTAGCTCCCGTGAATTTTTTTTATGAGACTACCTCAAAGAGAGGTCTTATAATGACAATCCGCAATCTCTTGTGACCTTAGCGGAAAATATTTGTCTAGAAATTAGTTTAGTTGAACTGGGGTGTGCGGCACAGAGTACAAGGCTCCATTGTGTACAGTGTGTTCAATTTGACGGAAGAGATCTGGATGACACACCCCTCAAAAATAAAATCAGCATATCCATTCTATCGTTCAATACTCTTTATTAAACTTTATGTCAATTATTATGTTTTTTACTTAATTATTTTGGGTCTAAAAAATGTTTTCCCTGTTAATGTTTTCTGTCTTTTTCAGCCGTCTATATGACGCCGACATTTCGTTGATGCTCATCAACTCTTCAGTAGACTCGAAAAAAATCTTATAGACGGCTGAAAAAAACAGAAAACATTAATAGGGTATATTTTTAGCACTAAAATAATACATTTCAGTTGCCTCTATAGCAAATTAATAATTAAGTTCGTTTTTTATTTAAAGTTGATAATATACACCCTGCATATCTGTGCAGAGGTTCATTGAATTTGCGCTGAAAGTTTCAGAAACTAGCGAGACTGCACATTGTAACATGCAATTCTTATATTTGTATATTGCTTTTTTATTGCAACGTAGCCATATTTCGAAAATCAAGCCTAGCAAAATGCGTTTAATTTGTTCACAACTAACAGGTGGGCCAAAAGAGGTCATCTCATGTTGCTTGGCTCTCCGATATTGTTTGCTTCGTTCTCTTGGAACTACATATACTCCAGACCTAATTCGTTCATTTGCGGCGGCCTAGAAAAAAAAATGACCTAATGCTTCCTCCAGCTGGAACAGCGCACCATGCAGTCACTTTGAGCGGGAGTAGTGATTCCTCGTGCATCACTCGTGTATTTTTGGAGCGATTAGTTTTGCTGTATCCCTGGCACAGCAGTGGTAATTCATATAACACTGTAATGACCACTTTCTAGGCCAAATAATGCGAATGGTGTTCTATGGCTGTTATTGCCTGCACATATTGTTCATGCCCCTTTTTGAGGTAGCGTTAGCGAAGTGCTGGTGTAGCAATTGAATATAAAGCAATCAGCACCTATTGTGTAATATTTTGGGTGACGACGACATTTACATACTTCCAGACTGAGCACAAACACACATACAAGCGCACACTCAAACCCATCCAGAGAGGCATAACAATTTCTTGGCCACACTCCTCTGGATCTAGTTTTCCTTCACAAAAGCATGTCTCAACATAAGAAAAGTATTTTATAATTCAGTGAAATGATTAATTGGAAAATTATCATGCAGGCTTTAGTGTCGTTAGTGTCGGTTATTATTCCACTCTATATATACACGAATATTTATAAGAAAATGAAATCAATGCCTGTGTTATATAAACGAATTAAAAAGAACAAGGGGGAAAAAATAACTAAGCAAAATGAAAAGTGTATTGTTGTGTATTTTGTTATGGATGAGGCAAGTGTTAAATGAAGGAGAGGCTTTAACCAACCGCGAGTAATAAAGATATTTTAGTAGTGAAAAACTGGAAGAGCATTTTACACATATTTTTACGTATATGATGAAATGGTATTTTATTAAGATTTCATAAAAGAAAATCTGACAAAAAAAAAAAGTCTGTGGGAAAAATAATCGGTGGCAATTAGTCAATGTATTTAAGTCATAAGAACATTATCAGTTAGTTAAACTAGTTGTTATTATAGTAGGGGCTATTTGCTGGCTTGGAAAATCAGCGGTGAAAAAAACGTATAAAGAAATGGGGTTTTGTGAGCTTTATATGCTAAATAATTGGTTGAACAGAAGAAGAGTTAATAACAACAATGATGGTGAAAAGTTTGAAGACACAATTGCTTTTCTGCAAGACAATAATGTTTATAGTTTTCCGATATTAGCTTAAACTGATTTTCAGAATATTTAAATAATGTGAAATAGAATCGTTTTAAGGTGCTGTTATGCTTCCTTCCTACCAACATCAAGAACATGTCAACATGTATCCCATGTCAAAAATAAGGTAAACCAAAACAATACATTCTTCAACTATCTTAATACTTTCTCTTCAACAGTTTTTTGTCTATTCATAATCAAAAATAAGGAAAACTACCACGGCTCAGTTTTCAGATGTTAGAGAGCTTTTCCTTTATCAGTGTTGAACTGGTTTGAGACGTTGCCAAACTCCCTCCTCATCAATATTTTTGCCTATTTACTGTCTTATAACAGGTGGGCCAAAGAAGTCATCCGATGTTCTTTGGTTTTCAGAGTATCGGTTCTTCTTTTTTTTTTTTTTTTTTTTTTTTTTTTTTTTTTAAACAAACACGAAACTGCGAAGCCTTTTGCTTGTCTGCAGAAACACCCAGAGCCTTCGGCAGGAATCGAACCTGTGACCTCGGAGACTCTTGGCAGAGTACTCTACCAATTCATCCATCCAGGTTTTAGCTTGCACAACGTGTGTTGTTGCTCGATAACTTGGCCCTATAGCACGTTGTCGTTTGACCAGCTCACCATTGAGTCATTTTGAGCGAGTGTAATGGCTCCTCGTGCATCACTCTTGAATTTTAGGTTCTTGTGTATTGACTGCCAAATATTTGGTAGTTTTAAAACAACAACGTCAATCTTTCTTCTCTTCAATGCTCTTGTTTATTCACTGCGAAAGCTATGATGAACTGAAGTAACACTCTTTTTAAATGTTGCCCAGATTTCTCATCATCTGAGTCCTTCTGTCTTTACTGTTGAAAATGTAGCAGCATAAACAGCACGTTTATTGAATATTGCCAAACTTCTCGTTCATCAATATTCCCATACATTTATTGGCAAAAATGAGTCAAAGTGGAACAACACTGTTTTCAGTGGTTGGCATTTGTGTTCTTGTGTGTTCGGTGTAAAAAATAAAGTAAATAAGAACAACACCGTTCTCAAATTTTTATAAGCTTTCACTTCATGAGTGCTCTTGGGTGTACTTAGTTCAAAACAAGGCAACAACAATAACACTATTTTCTAGGCTTGTGTCGTTCATGAATGAATTAATTCAATCGAACACTTCCTTCAATTGAATGAATGAATGAATGCTTTTGTCTTTTTGCTTACATCATACAGCAATATTTTAATTTCAATTTTGATGATTTCAATTTTATTAAATTTTATTTAATACAAATAATTTTATGTTTATTAATACTCACTTTTAAAAATATTCATACTAGTTTTAGTTTTGACGTTGCGCTATTTATACCCATAATTAATGCCTGGGGCTGCCTAAACCCTGTTTCTCAAAAATTTAGCTTTTTATTATTAAATTTTATAAATCCATAGATTCTATGAATACGTATTTGACTTATAATACAGCACTTGTTGATTTTAAGAAACAAAACCCTGATATAAATGAGATATTTTCTTATTCCTTCATTCTTAATTATGTGTAACATTCTTTCTGAATGAATGAATGATGAATTAAAAGAAAGAATTAATTTAAATTAAATTTCTGAAAAAGAACGAACGAATGATACATCAAATGATACATCTTGCCCAATCCTACTATTTTCGAACATAGTCCAGCTTCTTCTCATCAGCTTTCTCGTTTATTTATTATGAGTATCAAGGTACTTAAAAGCAGCACTACTGAGATATATGGCCAAGACTCTTCATCATCAGTGTTCGTGTGTACTCACAGTAAAAAGAGACAAAAAATTAAAACAACACTGATTTCAAGCATCTTACAGCTCTCTACTTATCTCTGTTCTTGTTTATTAAAATAAGGCTACTTAAAATAACACGTTTTTTAAACTTGCAAACTTCTTCCATATCAATGTTCTCGTCTCTCTCATTTGGCAATAATAAGTCAATCAGCACAGTTTTCAGCCGCCGGCAATCTTCCGACTCATTATTGTTCTATAAAAATATAAAAAAATGTTCTATAAAAATATATAAAAATGAAGCTAGAAAACAACAACGCTAATTTCAAATGCTTCTGCTTCATGATTGTTCTTGTGTCTACTACTTTGTCAAAAAACCTAGAATATATCTATTTTTATACCTAGTGTAACTTTCTTCTGATCAACTTTCTCTTGTATCCATTATATAAGAATTAGGGGAGAAGAGCAACTCTATTTAGAATTATCGCTAAGCTTCTTCATTGACAGTATTTTTGTGCACTCAAAGAAAAAAAAACTTAAAGTAGAATAACACAGATTTCAAACATCAGCCAGGTTCCTGCCTATCGCTCTCATTTCTTGTCTGTTTACTATGGAAAAATTTTATCAAATAACTGCCAGATTTACTTTTATATATTTATTAACAATTTGTAAATAAAAAGCAAAGATCTCTCTGGTCTCTTCTAACTGCTGCTTCTTGTAAAATTCCTTTAACGTTCTTTTAGTCTCTTAAACAATCTTTTAATATTCAAATTTATAACAATATAAACAAATTGAGGTTAAAACATTTTTTTTTTTACAAAATTTACGATATTAGCAATAAATATTTATTATTGGTTGGAAGAAAAAGAAAAAAAATACGCAACTAACAACGACACCTTTGGAACACACATGCACACGCACACACAGACTCACCAACACAAACCCCTTAAAACGCAGCATTTTAACCACCAGCTCTTATTTTCTCTCCCCAATCTTATTATCATTTTAAAATAATATATATAAATTGTGGTGTAAAAAGAATATTTTCTTTATTTATTTAACTTTTCGAACAATAAATATCATCATTATGAATGAAAAAGTGAACCTGAGCAAAAAAGATCAACAGCAACAAAATATAAAAAATTGTCCACTTTGGCAAAGTGTGGTGTATTGTGAATGTTTTACAAAATATGAGTGCTAAATAAAACGCAGTCGTGCTATAATAAAAAATTGAAAAATACATATAAAATTTTATGATAATTGCTGCAGAGCCTAATAAATGTAACGATTACAACGATCATGGTTGGTATTATAAATTTAAGGATAAAGTAAATGCGTTTTATATTAAAATTTTATTTTTCTTTCTTTCTTTTTTTTTCTGTTTATTTTGTTTTGAGTAATAATGGCAGAGCAGCAGTGTGGCTTTTGTACTCGTAACTGCCATCATTAGATTTTGTCCGCTTAAAGCTTTTGAAATTTATGTTTTGATAAATAAAATAGCTGCGTATGTTTGATTTAAGGTGTTCAATTTATTAAAGGGGAGTCAAAGAAAGAATAAATATTAATGGAAAATTGCGTTAAGGCAGAAACAAATTTTAGGAGTAGAAAATTTACTCATGGTTTTATGGGTGTTAAAGCTAAAAGCGAAATTCCACAAACCAATTTTTTCATTTGTTTTAAATTTAGGTTTGGTTGAAAAGATATGGGCTTATAGAAAAATATATTTCAATACGAAAAAATTATGTGCCACTATTCACTTGAAAGTTTTTATAGCAAATTTCGCAGGGTGCAATTTCATTGAATAATTTCTTAATTTTACTGCGAATGATATTACTAATTATATTCATTTTATAATTATTTTACAGCTGAAATGTGAACAAAATATTCAAATGAAAAATCAACACTTATGCTTGGTAATAGAAAAAAAAAATTAAGCAGCATAAAACTGCCAAAAATGAATTTATTTGCCATTGGCTATGAGAGGTCTAAATAGACCTTGTTAATTGGTTTTATTGGTAAAGTTTCAAGCATTCTTTTAAATGTTTTCGAGGCCACTGACGAGCTGATTAGCCTGAATTGTCTATAATAATGGGAAAAGATTATGTACCTAAAAATTTTTGGGCCACACACTTTTCTGCAGAAAATATTTTACAGAAAAAAAACATGTTACCCCAGCCAGTTGGCTTGATAATTTTTATAATCAAAATACTTTTTTTTCATTAGCTGACTCATATTTTTATAGCAATCATTTTTCAGTAGAAAATATTTTATAGCAAAATTGGTTTCATTGATTTTCTTCCTAGAACTAGATTTGTAGCAAAAAGAGTATATGAGGCATAAAGTATGAGTAACATTTTTATAGCACACAGCAAAATATTTTATAGCCAGATCTTATCATTGCATTCAATTTTACAGTAACAATTTAATATTGAAAGTCTCTACTGGCTGAAGATTAATTAGTTTTTTTTAATTAGCAAAAACTTTTCCATAGAAAATATCTTGTTGAATACTATATTTCTTGTTCCTTATCACAAATATGCCCTTATGGCAACTTTTATGTATGTTTTTACTTGTTTGATAAATTTGAATTTTTCCAATCGTTAATAAGCATTGAAATTCTTAGCATAAAAGTTTTTCATAAAAACTTTCTAGATAATTAATTGAATAAAAGCTTTCGACAGTAAAAGTAACATATCTTTTAGTGAAAAATATTTTTTTGTCTTAGAGTTTTGTAAAACGAAAACTTATTTTGTGGCATATAATTTTTATATAAAATTTTCTATAGCAAACACTTTTTATCACAAAAATTCGGTAAAGTTCGATAAAGTAACCGAACCAATAAGTTTTTAGTTTTACTTCTTCTTTCAAAATGTAGTAAAATCGAGCTAAGGCTAGATAAAGTGAATAAGTACTATAAATCATAAAAAACGACTACTAACTCAAAAATCTAAGGAACTAGGGCAAAATTTGAAGCCGTAATTATCACTTGTACAATGGCAACAAAGAGACAGAGTTGATCAAAAGATTAAATAAAGATAGTGAGTAATAAAAAGGTCAGTTAGTAGAATAGTCAGGAGCTGCTGATTTAAAACAGTATGCAAATGTTTATGATCTAGGTTAGATGAGATTTGGGTACTGATGAGCGTCAGGGTGGACATAAAATAGCAATGGTATGTATCACTGCCAATACGTCTTCAACTTTACTTTTCTTGCCATCTTTAAAAATGTCGGGTACTACAATTTTATCACAAAACAATCTTTTGAAAGTTGTACCAACTGATTAAATGTAAACAGTCAATAGTGAAGAGCTCAGGAAGCAGAATGGCTAAACGATGCTACTTAAACACAGTAAGGAATCAGCTGAAACCTAGGTTTGTGGCATTTTGGGGGCTGATAATCGTCGTGGTGGACGTGAAACAGTCATGATATGTTCCCTAGCCAACAAGCCTTCAACTCTACTTTTCTTGTTTGAATTAAAAATATTGATACCTACAACTACAACGCAAAAATTCTTTCTTGATTCGCAAGGAGTAAAATCGAACTAAAGTCCTATAAAGCCCTATGACAATTGTAAGCCATAAGGTTTTTAGAAAAAACTTTGCCCACAAAATTTGTTAATGAAAATAAATTTGTAACAAACATTTTTAAAAGCTTAACATTATTTATGAGAATTTTCTCTGCAAATCATTTTATAGCAAAACAATTTTTAGGGCTTGAATATTTTATGGTGCAAATTCTTTATTCATACACAAACGTACGAGCTTATACATGTTTAATACATATTTTGGTTTTTTTAACTAAGCAAATTTTATACGCTTTTTTGAATAAAACATTTCTAATATATAAAAATATTTTACATATTTTGTGTGTTTTACAATTCTATGTACTTTGCAAAATAAAACCATTAATTAATTTTTTTGCTGTCGAAACAAGTGGACATTTTTCCAAAATCAATTTTTTGTCATACATTTTTTTAACAAGTTCGTGTCTTAAGTCTTTTGTGTTGCATTATTTTTCTTGTCCGGTATGTTTTTAATACTCATTTGAATATTTCCTTAAATTGACATTTTTAATCACATGTTATTAATTTTGTATTTAAACATGACAAAAACAAAATTAAGTCTTTCAGTTTCCAGCACATGGAAATACACAAACAAAATGAAACAAATGACTTCATTATGAAAACCAGAAACAAACGCACTCACACACACGCACTCATACACACACTCTGGCACTCATAAATTGTGTGTAACGCAGCTAAAATGATTTTTTTTTTGTAATATAAAAGTTTAAATGTATTTGCTATGGCAGACCTTTGTATGTGCAACAGTTCCAATTTAGGCGACAAATATAAATTCAAATGGAAATTAAGGCATATAGATAAAAGCCAACAGCAACAGCAATATAATTTTATTATACGATGAGAACTGTGGCCAAGAAACATTGTGAATGTTTTAAATTTAAATTAATGATAAGTAATTTGTTAAAGACAAAATACGATCTGTAAAGCAGAGCCAAGCCAAAGCAAGACCAAGCCAGCGTAATACATACCACCACCACCATCACACGTTCTTTCTTTCGTATGCAAATTTTGTTTGAATGCTTTTTTTCTTGTTGTTCTCTCGATAACCACTTAAAGGAGAGAAATATTTAATTAAGTTGTCATACAAAACATACCAAGAACAATAACAACAAATTAACAATATTATCATGAATTAAGAGGGGATTTTAAGGCAGAGAAAAAAAAATATTACGATTATTTTGTGTTTTTCGAAATTTTTTGAATTTTATTTGTTGCTCCCTTTCAAGCTTCCTGTTAAGAAATTGTGAGTCAAAATTTTACTTCTGACCCTGTTTTGATAAATTTGCTTTAATATTATTCTTTTGCCAGATTTCAGTTTATGATAAAATAATTTTCAAGTTTTAACTTTACACAGTGTTTATATGTTTGAGTTATTTTTTTTTGGCTGTTTTATTCAAGTCTTTTGTTAATATCTTGTTTTTTTAACCTTTTTAATTGCCTTGTTTATTTATTGTTACGCATTAATTGTTAATGTTGGACATAATTTGGTGTGTATTTCTTTGTACAGCTCAAAATGAGAAAAAAGCTAAACAAGATGACATTGATATACTTCCGCTAAAATTTAAATTATTTTTCGTCCACAACAAAACTAAAGCTGCTTTCCAGTTATGAAATTAGAGTTGTGCAAATTTTCTTTCCAGCATCTGATACTAGAAACTGGCCAAAACTTATTCAGTTCTATGAATTTGTTTAAAAAGCTGTACGCTTTAAACTTATTTTCGGTTTAGGCATTTTCTATTTTTTTTCTACTATTTATAGCTGCCATAAAAATTTCGGTTTTTAGCATTAGCTTAGCATTTCAATTAACGGTTTGTTATGATTTCAAAAGATTTTTATCTGAAATTTTTATGGCATTTTTTATTAAAAGCTTTTAAGCAGCATTATAAGTTGCTCCCTAAAAAAACTTTTACGATCAAACAGAAGCTGTTAGTGCAGGTTTTAATTTCTTAGATTTTGTTTTCCAAAAAGTTAAAAAAACCTACTTTTATGTTTTAAATGTAGTTTGATATTTTATCAACCGCATTGAAATAGATTTCATTTTATGAGTTTTTTATGGCAGCCCAAAGTACAGTTGCATACTAACAGGTGGGCCAAAAGAGGTCATCCGATGTGGCTTGGCTTTCAGCATATCGGCTGTGGCTCGCGCAGTGTGAGCCGGTGCTCCGTCTTGTTGGAACCATATGTTCTCCAGAATATATGGTTATTTCTGTAGATAGTTCTTTATTGTACACAAAATTTTTTACAAACAAGTTTTTTGCGTTCACAACATTTTGGACATCCATAAATAGTCTATAGAAAGCTTTTCTCTATCCACCAATTTTCCATACATAAAATTTTTCATACCTAAATTTTGATTTTATGGCATCCACAACATCCACAAAACTTTCATATAACTTTCATTCATTTGGCATCCAAAAATCTTTTTTATAGAAAAGTGTTTGGCTTCCACTAAATTGGAAATTTCCACTAACTTTCAGCAAATTTTTGGACATCCATAAATAATCTATAGAAAGCTTTCCATTCCATGCATCCCTAAAATTTTTCATACATACAATTTTTTATATAATTTTGTGGCATCTACAACACTTTGTATTGAAAATGTTTAGTCATCCATAAGACTTTCTATCGGAAATGATTCGGTATCCTCAATATTTTTTGGAGAAAATTTCATTCATTAAATTTTCAAGAGAAAATATATCGTCAACCATGAAATTTTCTCATGCACAAAGCAATTTACAGCAAATATTTTTGTCAATACGAAAACTTTCTATAGAAAAATTTTCTTAACCACAAATTTTTGCAAAGAAACTTTTTCGTCATCCCTTTTTTCCACGCAAAAAAACTATCATCCACAAACATTTTTTTTTATCACTAAAGTTTTTTGTAGTAAATATTCTGTCCCCCTCAAAATGTTCAGTCAAATGCGTTTTGTGATAAAATATTGTTATTAATTTATGGAAAGCATTATTTTTATTATCCACAAAATTTTAACAGAAATATTTTGTCATTCCCAATTTTCTTTTAAATTTGGCATCCACAAAATGTTTTACACAACGGTTTTTGTGCTAAAACTATTAAGTAACATTCACAAAATTTTGTTCAACAGCCTGAAAGACAGAAACATATTTTTTTTTTAAGAACACAATTGGTTTGATTGCCCACACATTTTTCTACAGAACATTGTGGTATTGCCATCCACAAATTTCTCTTAGAAAAATTTGTCATCTACAAAGTTTCGTTGCCACTACTAACAACAATCCTTTTTTTTTTATTGATTTATCTTATAAGCTTTATTAAATAAATTTCTGCAAAACTAATTCTAAATCTTAAGCCAAGTGTTTAATTACGCAAAGAAAATGATAAATAAATTATCTATTAAAAATTTTAATCTTGAAATGAGATAAATTTTGTTTTATTTTATAATGATCATATATTTTAAGCTTGTTAAGAGGTTTTATACACAAATGCATAAATTTTTAAAATAACCATAAAAAATGTTCATCAAAAGACGAATATACCAACTGTAAAACTAAAAAGACATTCCACTTTAATGGCAATTTAAGCGAAATGTTTAGCATACAAAAAGCAGGATTTGAACATAAACACTAAATAAAAAAATGCATATAAAATATAAAATTGCATTAGAATTAATTTTATGGCTTGCAATGAAAGTTTCAAGAAAGAAATTTGTCCTCAAAATGGAATCAAAGTAACTTTCTTCAGGGCTGCACTTAAGCTCAGCCTTTATGCTTCTTTAAAGCGCGTGTAAAGTACAAACAAATACATTTATTCCCCATAATAAAAATTTTTGAAAAATCACTTCATTGCCATAAATTTACTATCATAAAAATTTGTCTTTATTCAAGTTTGTTGGAAAGCATTTCTCAATTTATAGTTTTATGTCGAAGCACATAAAAATTGGGTGGCTTGCTTTATCTAATTATCTTGTAAAAAAGGCGCCAGTCTTAATACGGCTTTTTAAGGACTCTTATTTGCCAGAATACCATTAAACCTAATATTTATAGTTGACAATAAGTTGGAAAAAAGAAAATGCAATAAGGAAAACATAATTTTCTATTTATGAATTTATTTAAAGTATTAGGATTAAACCATAACTGAAGTTATTGTGATATAAAATTTTAATTGCGAATATGGCGCCAATCGATTAAGGAAAAGCCCTATTAAAAAGAACTAATAAAATCACTGCTTAAATTAATTAGCAAGAAAACGTTTAGGAAGTAAAGAGGTAATTTTTATAATACATTTATACTGCGCTACACAATGCAAAGTATATTTTGCGGCTACTTAGTTGAATTAATTATTATTGCAATAATATTTCTAAAGATTTTTCTTTGTATATAGCGAACTTCGTATAATGCAATATTTCAATATATTTTTGTTCTTCAAGATGTGTATGTTCTAAGTATTTATTTTTATAATTTTCAAGAAGTTTTCTTTCCCATAAATATTATAATTTTATGACCTGCATCACATCGTTCTTAATGCCCAATGTCTTGTTTATTTTTATTTCCTTCGGATCTTTAAAGAAAATTTAATTTAGCTCAACATTGAACGCTTTGCTCTGCAACTCTTTTTTCTAGTTTAATGAAAAATCATTAAAATTTAATTACAACTTTTTCACACCACTGCTCTTAACACAGAACATTCAAAACTTGCAGCATCAACTTCAGCTTCGCTTGAAATATAAATTACTTACAGCAGAAAATGAGTAGTGATGTTGGCACAAAGAAAACAATAAAAAAAAAGTGTTGAATGCTTAAGAAATGTAAATCATTTCGCCATGCTCTATGGCTTAATGAAATGTACCAGCCACAACAATAACAATAACAGCCACCATATTAAAATAAGTAAACAGCCGAATGCGCCCTCTAACCCTAAATAAATTGTTTTGCTTTTTTCCGTCAGACATTTGCTGCTTTCAAGCATTGAGGATTTGTGAGGATTTGCTCAAGGAGATGAAGTGCAAACAAAAACTAAGTGAAATAAATAAAAACAAAATACCACATGCAAAATTAAAAGAAAACATAAAAAATAGTCAAATGAAGTGCTAAAACAGAGAGGCTGCTGTTTGCTGAAAAGTCAAGTGGAATTCCACTGCCAGGTCTTAGTTGTGAGATGTGGTTTAGCCGTATTTTCTGGGAAGGAGCAACAAAGTTGAAATGAAGGGCTTTGCTATTGTTGGTCAATATTTAAAGCTTCAGTGAGCAAATTGTGTCACTAAAAGTTGTGTTTCATTTTATTCGTTTTAGTGTAATGGCAGCTCGAAACTCTAGATACTTCAGCTGGACATATAGTAGAATGATCTTTATTTATAAGTATATAAATGTTTCATGGGCTATCTATAACGTTACGTTGTATAAGTATAAGCTATAAGTATAAGTATAAGCTATAAATATAAGCTATAAGTATATGAAGGATGGAATACTTTTAGCCTAAGAAGTGCGTCGTCTACGATATATATTTTTTTAACAAACTCTTTATCTCTACACCAATGTGAAATGCACAGAAAAAATTACCTTAGCCCAATTCTCAACCTGCCGTTGTATTGTGTATGGCATATTAGGAAATGCATTTGAATACTACCTTGTAAACAGCAAATTTTACTGCATGATAGCATTTTTTTAAAGTTCACATTCGTTTCCTAACAGCCGCAAAAAACTCAGCGGTGCACAAAAGTGCGAAAGTCTCGAAAAAAATTACAATGTACCGGTCAAAAAAAAGTCTCAGATAGTCTCAGGTCATGAAGAAGTTGAAATTTAAATTCTGTTTGCTCAATTTATCCTTAACTTTAAATGAAAATTTATTCAAGTTATTTATTTTTTTAAGACTCTTAATTAGTAAAGTGTAGGTGCGAAAAACTTGTTTTTCAACTTGGGTGGCTGAGCGGCTGGAGTGTCGCTTTAGACACATGAGTCCCCGAGCTCAAGGACGGGTGCTGACGAGAAGAGTGGCGGCTTCGAAACAGCTAGTAGTCCCCCTAGCGTAGTGTCCTTAGTGTCTTCTTTGTCTTGTTGAAATAATATCAATCACAAAGATCATACTAAACGAACTTAAGCCTCCTAAACGTAATACAAAACGAAAATTTTTTGTCTAGAAAATAGTTTGTTAAACACATAATCATGGCGCCCAGCCAAAAAACAATAACATATACACAAAAAAAAGTCCTGGAAAGCGATAATTTGCATTTAAAAAACAATCATTATTGCGATATACCTCTGCGAAAAACAGTTCTAATAAGATTATTTCATAACTTTGATACCTTAATCAACAACAACAACAAAAAAAAAAAACCTTAAAAACATAGTTAATAATGTGTGTGTACAAGAATCTGAGCGTTTCTGACAGATCTAGAGAAAGTGAGATTCTTACACAAAGGAGTTTAAAAACAAAAAATTTTTTGAAACTGCAACCTAAAAATGGGGTTATGTGATCTTTCGACCTTGAGTTCTATACAAGACTAAGGATTATGATGAAAGGTCTTTCTAACTTTGTGATATGTAGAGATATGGTAGCAGACGTTACTCCAATACAATAAAATACCTGCAATGTTAAAAGCACCAGAGCCATTCTTCTTTTTATACACTGCGGCAAATATAAGTTGATGTCTGATGTCTGCGCAAGGTATAAAACATTTTGGCTGCAAGCATATTGAGGAGCTTATTTAAATTTAGTGTGCGGTCAATTACAACGCCCAAACACTTACAGCTTTTCACAAACTGTCAATCGACGCCATTGATGGAAATGTTGTAATCGACATTTTGAGAATTCCCAAATGCCCAAGGCAATATTTTTGATAGGCTATAGTTGATAGCGGCTTCACTAAAACTCGATTAGTACTCCTGCAATTTTAATCATTGGTGTAGCAAAATCATTTAATCATTGGTGCAGCACAAAATATTCATCTAATTTTTGGGTTTTGTGAATTCCGAAAAGTGTGTTCATGAAAAATGTTCTGATTTTTTTGCTGCATAAATACTATAAAACATTAGGAAAACAAAATTTTCTCACTAAAAACTTTTTTTAAATATTTCTAAAATCTAAGGAGAGTGCCTCATTTGGAAAAATCGTAATACGGCAACTCTTACATATATTTGTCGTTATTCGTGCTGTTCAAACCCATTGTAGACAAAAAATTTATATTTTTATATGACAAAATATTGTTATATTTCATGCAAAATACACCAAAAGAAAAAGCTCGTTCTTAATTTAAGTCTTTCTTCTTCATTTTAAAACGAAGCGTACTTGAAAACTTAAATACGCATAATACACAAACAAGTGTGTTTAAAACAAGCCGAATACAAAGAGACTCCATCCTATTAATGCTTAAAATGAGTATGAAATTCTGGGGTGTATTTGTACCCAGCACTTTTGTGTGTGCTTGCATAAGTATTGAATTTTGTTTAAATTTGTAATTTTAAAGTTGTAAGATTTATTTGACCTTATGAATTTAAAATGTCTGCTTTTCTTTGCTTCTAGGCTCTATTATTTTAATATTATTATTGCTAGATCGGTCCAGAATGGCCCTTCGCACTGCGACCATGAATGATCTATTGTGCAATCTATTTTCTATCACGAGTTTAATACATCAAGAAACAGTACTAGCTCCTTCTGTGGAAGCCCTTGCAAATCCTGTGAACCCAATGTATAGGCCTGCAACAGCCTGTATCTTCTGTGGCCAAGTGCCACACATTCAATAATCAAGTGTTCCATTGTCTCCTCTTCTTCTCCGCAAAATCTGCAGGTTGCCGTGCTGGATAGTCCCATTCTGTGTAGATGCTTCATGCAGGTAAAGTGTTCTGTTAGCGCCCCACACAGTGTCCTTAGATTTCTTCTGTTTAATTTTAGAGCGAGGTCCGCCCTCTTGGCATCAAAGCTAAGAAATTTCTTCGAGTGTTCCAGACCCCTAGTGTCGTTCCACAGTTTTCCTGTGGAACTAGGCTCTAAGTCGGAGTTGTTTTAAATAAAACTCTTGTGTGTTTTATTTTAAATTGATTTTATTATTTTCAATATTTCTAATTTTTAATTTCTATGATGGCTGAATTGTTAGAGCGGCTGGACAGACAGTAGTTGAGTTGCAGGTCCAGATCACCAAACAGACAAAATTATTTATAAATTATTATCAAATGAATAAAGTAGAGTGGAATATTCCCGGTATGTATTTAAGATTAAATAGGCTATAAAAACATGGAATCAAGTGCATCATCACACTCAAAACAATTCAATGCTGCCTCCTTAATTAATTCAATCCCAAACGGTGTCGAAAGTATTATGGTAAGATCAAATGTTCTTAAATCAAGAACGGCGTTCTTGGTTTTATGGACGGATTTGAACGATATCAAATCAAAAACCAGGATTGGTTATTAAAATCATTCCGAAGCTGTCATTGAATGTGGCTAAAATTAAGTATTTAGCGCTTGAAAAATCCGTACTTAAGCAAGCACAACGTACTTGATTTAAGGAAATCCGTATTTATCGTACTTGTGACACCGCTTGGAATTGATTTAAGTAGAAATGGATTGAATTGTTATTTCACGTTGTAAACGTTGCTTGTAGTCCGAACGTTTCACCTATTTGGATCTACAGATTTTATCATGAGTGCCTATAATACTTACCATAAAACAAGTGGAAATCAATTTTTCATTCGTTATGCAAAAGAGGAAAAATGAACAACTGAAATACTTGAACTTTTTTTTTTCGTTTGCTGCAGAGATTCCTTTCAGGCTTTAGGTTATTGTCTTTTAAAATAAAGGAAGCTTCTTTGAGTCAGTAAAAAGGCCATCCTAGTTTTACAGTAGTTTGCACTGTTTGCAGCATATTCTGGCATTCATCTTTCCCACCTGCCTGCCTTGTTTCGTCTGCATGGGATAGTGTACGTGTGTGAACTTGTGTGTGTGTGTGTGTGCCAGTGTTTTGCTGTTAAGTTGCTGTTTTGTTGTTGAAGATGTAAATGATTTGCTGATCGTTTTAGACACTCCATCAATTCGTGATTTTTATGAGCACAATGTCGTAGCAAAAATGTTATTACAAATGTTGGGGCTGCCGCAATCAGCCAGCCAGCCAGCTCTTCTATTTCTTTTTTTTTTCAGTTTTTGTTTTGTTGTCCTTACCCATGAAAATGTTGATGGCCTCACATTTTGGCATTATTTAACGCTATTTTTAACCATGCACAACTAAAAACTTTAGCTCGATTTTCTTTATATTTTTATATATTAACGCTTTTATTTGCCCAGACGAGGGTGGTGCTGAAAATTTACAGCAATTAGTTCTTAATTTTCGTTTTCTAGCAATTAATAACATTTTGAATTGAATTAATAACCTTCAAATATGAAAGTTGTTGAGGAAAGTAAAGTGTGTACACAGAAAATATCCTACTTAATATATCTGCACTAAAATCAGTCTCAATCGGTATCAGAAGTAGGATGAGTACAGATTTATTTGAATCAAGTACCCTTAGGCTTTTTTTAAGCATGCATTTTAGTTAATTTTGGGGAACAAGTTTTTTCGCTTTTTTCGCTTTTTGTTCTCTCTCTTGCTTTCTTTTTTAGTATTCTTTTTTATTTTTTCTACAAAGCTTTTGTCGTTTTTGTTTGACTCTGTCAAGGTTTGAACCTGAAGGCTCTAAGGCCAGAGATCGCAAGAAATAGATCATACAGCAAGACTTTTCTCCTCATTTTAAGTATTAAAATTTAATATCTTTATATGTATATAAAATTAAATGGCAAAACTTCCTGTTCGCATACTCCTCCTAGACGGCTTGCCCGATTTCAGTGAAATTTTCAGGGGTGATTGGGGTCTGTATGGAGGGTGCATATAAGAAATTTAATGTGTGTATAATTGCACGTTTTGCAAAACAAAAAATTAAATTTGAATGCAGAACAACGTTTGCCGGGTCAGGAATTTAATATAAATATAGTTTTTTTTTCCGTTAATTTTTACGTTGCAACGTGTCGTTACAAACTTTCCTTTAATACTCCTGTCATTGACTGTAATGAATTATTCACACCATGGCCTGGCAAATGGATGGTCATAAGCTCGAATCCTGGCCGGGCTAGCATAAGTAATTTTTATTTTTCCATGTTCCTAACGATGGTTGTATAATGCTTGCTGTTGATTACGTTCTTACTTATACGCCATGACTATTTTAACACAAAATGCTAATAATTCTCATTTGGTCGGTGACCAATCTGGTATAAGAAGGCAGAGTTTGATATTATTTATTTATTTTCATTTCATTTATAATATAACAAGCCGTGTAGGCCAAATAAATTTATATTACATAGATTATTAATAATCGAGTAATTTATGGTATAAGCTCATGTATAAAACTAACAAGAATAATAAAATACAATAAATTCACGCAGTCTTATAATATAGTTTGACATGGGAAATAACTATCGTCCGAGATCCAAGTAGATTAGTCGTAAGCACACGATTGTTGGGGCTGCAGCATTTGACGGGTAGTTTGGAGATTTGCTTGTCTTGCTCACTTTAAATTGTTACAGGGTTGATCCATGCCTTTTTCTACTGGTTTTCAGTATACATGTGTTAGTACTAAAATCAAGTAGAAAACCTTTAAATTCAATAAGAGTTATTTCTTTCTGAGTGGCTATAAGATTAGATTGCCTTTTGAAATGAAACTTTACAATTTTTTTTCTTAAATTAATTTTCACTATTTTACCAAAAATAATACACCCGGTAGTGAAGTTTGTTCGAGTCCACTGCGGAGTTGTGTGGCATCAATGACATCCCGCCGGCATTTGTAAGAAGGCTAAGAAGCTGTTAAGCAGGTCGTTTATGAATTTAATTAACACCATTTAATTTCTCCTCCCTCGTACTTTGCTTTTATTTTCACTGAAAGAGAAAAAATGTGAATTTATTTCCCCACATTTTTCTTCATCACCCAAGCCAAGATTTTAAATATTTGTAAGCAAAAACTCTTAAAGTAAACAATATTTTTACCCAGATGCTTCGTGGTTAATGTTCGACCGACTTGGCTGGCCTGGGCCTTCATTTGCCTTTTAGCCATATTGAAGCAGCTACTGAAGTAGCTACTTTAAACGTTTGCTTTGAAATAGTTCTTAAAATCCAGCAGATGATGGAAATGTAAGCAAAGTGGGCAAAATAAAAAAGGAAAATAAATATTATTTTCTATTTCTTTTTATTACGAAAACATGTCAAGTTGTTTGAGCTGTTGTTGTGCTTGGTTGGACTTGGCTAAAATCTTCAAGTACTTAGTTGGGCCAAGTGTTTTCCTACGTTACTCATCATCACACATCACCTGTTGGTGTAAACTGTTTTAACGTTGCCGTTGCCATTAAGTCTCCTTTGAAGGTTTACGAAATTTCATTACGTCCATATGGAGAGTTTTTGTATTCAGAGGGCTGGTTGGTTGCTTGTTCGTTCGTTTATGCTTGATTAGAAGAACTTCAGTGATTTTGTCTCTGCCAGAGCATCTCAGTTTTTATTGACAACCTTTTTAGTAATGCTTTTATGTAAATTAGTTCAAGTTTATGCTTATCATGCTTTAAATTTCATTTCCAGCGCTTGAAGGTGTCTTACTGCAATAGAACAAATTTCACGGAATATGGTAAATAAGCTAAAGACAATAAATATTATAATTATGAAAAATAAATGAATTCAATAATTCAGAAATGCACCAGACGTTCCATAAGTACATATATTGTTTTTAATTACATATTTAGGCTGGAAAAAAATACTCTATAAATAAAAATTTTCACGAAAAAATTTAACTCAGGAATTGTTAGTTCATTATTTTAATATAAACATTTTTAATTATCTCCATATAAGAGAACTGTTTCTTTAAAAAACATGTAAAACGATTTCTGTAAAATAAATAGATCTGCCAATTCCGCAATCTCGTATACCAATATTTCGGCATTCGTGCAAAAGCTTTCATTTCCTAAGGGCAAATAGAGTATTTCGTAGTAAGTAATACAATGTAATGTAATTTGAGCAATAACATTTCCTGGGCTTTACTTTTGCACACACATACCAGTATACGTACATATTATTTTCTTTCATGCATGCAAATACTTTTGCTTTACCCCTCCATTGTCTTAAATTAGGAATCATTTAATTTATTAAATATTTTATAGGGATTGAGTTCGATTTTTACTTCCTCAAAGTTGAGAAAGATTTTTATGTGATGAAATTTGAGTCATCGACATGTTTTAGGAAGACAAGAAAATTAAAGTTGAAGACTTACTGACTGGGGTACATACCAAGGCTATTTTACAGTCACCATGTCGCTTATCTTATTATATGCAACGTTGTAAATAAATATTACAACTTCTGCTTAGATATGCTAATTATGTCCAACATAAAACAAAGGCTTTATTTTATTTCCAATTTTTTCGAAATCGAATATTAAATCGAAGGAATCGATCATGTATTTTCAAAATTTCGTTTGCTTTTTAAAAATATTTGTTACCAAAATAAGCATATATATTTTTTCGAAAATATGTTCGAAACCGATATTTTTTATATAGCGATAAAATAGCGTTTTTAAAAACCCAGTCAATCATATACAGATTTTAAAAATTATTTTTGCTTTTTGAAAGTGATTCTCAGAAAAACGCTGTTCAACTTGAATTCAATATCTATATTTTTTTGATAACGCAAAAGAGGATCCTGAATATCATATTCATTTATAAACCGGTTTTCGAACTCTTTTTATTTTTGGAAGCGATTGTCAGTGAAATGGGCAAATCGGTTTTTTTCGAAATCATATTCGACATCGAGTTCGAAAAATTAGTTTTCTAATAACTCGACCATTTATAGACTGAGTTTCAAAATTAGTTATGCCAGTTAAATAGATCATTATTTCTACTCAAAATAGAATTTGCAGTCGACGGAGAAAAAATCTTAATTTTTACATCAAATTTTAACTTACTGCCTGTTTTTCTAAATGCGCACGAAAATCTCATTCGTATACATTTATTCAAAACACCAATAAAGATTTAAAATTGTTATTGTTTTCAATAAAATTATGCGAATGGAAACTTCGTTCACAGTTAGAAAAACAGACATATAATATTATTTAAAACTATTATAAGAGCCTCAGCAACACGTGGCTGAATCCTTTAGCTTATTACTATTAAAATATATAGTGTCGCGATGTTCATTCTCGCGTACCTCCAAATCTAGTGGATCGGTTTTGATGAACTTTTGCAATAATATTTAATCTACATTCAACTTTATTTCAATTTTTCGAATTTCAAATCGAAAAAATTGATCATTTACATGGCACCAATATTTAAATTAGGCTCAATTTTATTTCCTTTTTTCGAAACCGAATTCGAAATTGAATTAATCGACAACATCATATTTTTTTAAAAATCGAAATTTTTCGAAATCAAAAGTTTTTCGAAATTGAAAAAATATGCCAGTTATAAGCCGGCTTTACAAATTATTTTTGCGTTTCCAATGTCAAAATCGAATTCAAAATTTGCTTTATTTCGAAATCGAAAGAAATGCTTTTTAAACAATTTGCTAATTTTTAAACCGATTTTCGAAATTTGTTTTGAGCTTTGAAAGTGTTTAGCAGTGAAATGACTGTATTAGTCTTGAGAAATCGCGCTCCAAATTAAATGCGAAAAAAGCTATTCTTTAAAGTTCGGCCATTTATAAACTGAATTTTAAAATTTATTAAAAAAAATTACATTTATTTTCCTTTAAAATCAAATTCGAAATCGATGTAGAAGAAAAATCTTTTTAATATATTTTCAAAACTAAATTGACATTATTTAAAATTATTATAAGATTCACAGCAAAGCATGGCCGCTTCGGCTGGTATAAATATATAAAACTTGATTGTTATATGCTTACTTGAGTATTAGTTTTTACACAATCGCATACACTGACCAATATAATAAATAATCGGCTGTCACTCATAATGTCAATATTGCTGCCAACATTTTTGTTATCTCGCAAAAATATTTCTTTTTTTCCATCTTACATTTCAAACATACATATAAAACCACCACCATGTGTGTTTCAATCTTTTTGTTTTATTGCTTGTGTGGGGGACATGTGGGAAAAACTATGACATATGTGTACAAAAAATACTTTGTAGTGCAAAAAATATGATCACAATGATCATTAAGACGATGATGTTGATGATGAAGATGGTTTAAGGCAAACAATTGCCACACACATACTTTTGAATTTTAGGTTACAATGCATTTAAAATGATTCAAAGTTTTCTACTCGACCATTGAAAGTTCGTATGTACACCTAGAAAAAAGATCGGTTGGAAAATAGTTTGTTCGATAAAATATTAGTTGAGTTGGTTATACTTTAATACAGATCATCAATATTCTGTGCATCTAAAAAATATTCCATGTTTGTTAACAGAAAGTCATACTTGTAATAAATATATGACCTTTTTTTAAATTGGTTGGAGTAACCGATTGTTTCGTTTATTGTGACTACATATGGTGCATGGGTTCCTAGTACCAATTATTGGCATTAGCAACCAAAGATTTATTTTTCGAAATATAAGCCAATAAAACGACTTTATCTTTTTAAGCCCCGGGAAGACTCCCTATTAATGTATTTATTTATTTATTTACTTATTCATTTATTTTTTTTTTCTTTGACTATTTTTCAGCGTCAATTAAGTAACGAAAAGTAAAATTTTGTAGCAAGGCTGCGGGAACTAACTTTAAATTGATTTTATCATCCTAGTTCATGGCAGCAAATCTTAATTCTTAAAATCTTAATCTTAATTCTTAATTAAGGTTTGATTGATACGCTTTACCAAATAATACCAGTCAACTTTGTATGTTGAGCTAGTTTAAAATTGACTCTATATGTGTGAGGTTCAATAGTAGTGAGGTTGCGTTTCGAATCTTTCTTTTAAGAATCTTCCTTTTAAGGCTAAATAAAAGCTAAAATAAACGAAATAGAAAAACAAACTAATTAAGAAAAATACAATTAAATACGATTAAATAAGCTCAAAAGAATTTCAAGAAAATAATAAATAAAGAAATATTAGTTCCAGACAGTTGACCAATCTTATCGGCTGTTGCAACTATTGGCTTGAGGGTTGCAATTAAAAGTGTGGTGAACAATTTTTGCTGTTGCACAAGAATTCCACAAGTTCGATTGCTGCAATGAATCTGTTTTCTCGGTGTATGTGTCTGCGTTGCTTTGCAATTCAATTGGTGACTGTTGGTTGGCCTGCCGTTTTAACTAGAAAATAAAAATTATATACGCATCTAAGCTTTTGTTCCTGTAATATGCTTATAGACTTTTTTTTTGCTTTTTTGCAGACTACTGTTAAGAATACGTAGCTTTGACATTTTACAGATCAATTCATGATAATCGGTGGACCACCATCGTGTAATGTATACGATGAACGTTTGAACATTTTTTTTTCGCAAATATGTTGAGAAAAATAAAAAAAAACCAAGCAAGCAATAACAACATACTACACCTTGGCAAAACATCATATGTACTCGTATACTCGTACTATTTAATAGCATTAACAACAAAATACAATGATACTTTGTTATTATTGTTGTTAATCTTACACACTGTAAAAGTTTAGTTGAACTTTTTTTTTTATACCTAATGGGTGGCTCGCATTGATGTAGAAAAAAACTAGAGACAGGGGCGCAACAGAAGTGAAACCACTTAAATGTTTAAACCGATAAAATAGTTGGACTAAAAAACTTCAACTAAAAAATGATTCATTTATTAAAACATTTGAAAAAAAAAAATGTTTATATAATTAGGGTCTTATTCATAATAAATATTTTAGGTTTATTAAACTCTTATTTGACAGATTTTCCATACAAATATGTCACATACGAGTCTTATAAGCCTGAAATAATTTTTATGAATTAGGGACTTGGTCCCTATTATATTATAATTTTGTAATAAATTTTATAAACTATTGCTTATGATTTTAATATGAATTAAGTTAGAAAACTAAGAAATTTTAGCTGGCGACTAATTGGTAGTTTCGAAGCTGCCACGCCTCTTATCAGCACCAATTTGAACCTGGCAATTTGATTTTAAATTTACACACTTAATGAATCTTAGCCAAAGCAATGATTTTATTGTCGCTTTTGGATGACAATCCTTCCTCTCCAGGAACTGTTTTGTTTTTTGTTATTTTATTGTTTTCTTGAGTTTCGTCTTTTCTTTCTTGTAATCCTGTTGATTTGCTAACAGCTAAAGAATTTTGTTGGACTAAATATGCGTTTTTTTAAAATAAAACTAACCTAAATATTGGTTTAAGTTTATTTGAGTCTATTGGCGAGCTGAGTAGCATCAACGAAAAGTCGGCGGCGCGTAAAAAAACCACAATTAAAATAATACATAAATTTTAATTGACTTATAGTAAATATTAGACTAAATTTTGTAAGCGCTTAAATCTTTACTTGTGTTGTAAAATAAGCTGAAAAACTTTTAATTTACAGTACAGCCAACACTACTCTTCAGAGGGTAAAAAAAAAATGGTTTTTCTACCACCCTGTTTTGCCTTCCCAAGTAGTTGCTGTTAGTTCTTCTTTTAATAGGACTTTTTCATGGCATCTATGTACTATATTTTTTTTCTAGCATATTGCATACCATATTCCTGGTAAGTAATATTTTTTGCTTCTGTTATTTATTTTTTTCTTCTAAACATCTCTTAAGTGTTGTAAATCTAAACACTTTTGTGTATTAAACGAACATCTATTGTGGGGTGAGCGAGTAAGTGAGTAATCGTTAAGTGATAGTTTTTGGCAAAGCGTGTAAATTACAAGTTATACTTTATCATTGTCATTGCTTTATGGTCAAAAAGGGTCAATCTGTATTATTTGGTTTTTTTTTTCTTACTTAAATAGACAACATTAAACATAAATTGAATAGAAAAGAAGTAAAAAATAAACAATTTTATTTCTTTTTTTTATTTATTTTGCTAAAAGACAACTTGTGTAGTTTTTTTTCCTCTCGAGTAAATAGAAACTGCAAATGTTGTTGTAAATGGTATTTTTTAAGCGTTAGTTTTTGTTGTAGTTGCTGGTTATTTAGGTTAGTTTTAAATATGTATTTCACGCATCTTTACCAACCCAAGCATTGGATAGTTGTGGTTTTTTGTTTCTCGTTTCTCGTTTTTTTTCTGGTTGTATTTATACAAGTAGTGTTGCATGTAGTTGCTTTGAACAAATATTTGCAGCAGCCCGGCATTATTTGGCTACTGGTATTTTATTTTTTTGTAAAATCATCATGATGTTCTGCTTTGGGTTTGTTATTACACAGCCACATTATTTCCACTAAAAGTACAAAATGGAAAAAGAAAAATACTTATACGCTCTCAAGTATTGTGTGTCAGATGTCACAGGCATTTACGAAGCCATTTTACTAAACTTTTTCCCGCCATGCGGTCTCCTCACCAATACCCTTTTTATTATTGAAAAGTAAACTTAAACCGGGTCAGTTGTATCTTCCCATATTAACCAGTAATTAACGAAAACAAAAATCTTGCTGCAGCAGTTTGCTTTAATATTTATAGTGTTTCCGTAAGGTTAATAAGGTGAGAAATATAATAGTCAGTTTTATATTAATGACATGAAAAAATTAGATATTTACATTTTGGAAAAACGAAAAAAGTGTGTGGCTGAGAAATGGGAAAAAGTGTTTGTGTGTTTTAGAGTGCAGCACAAAGTTTGGCCATGTAGTCTAGCGAAACTTTAACACTGAAAAGATTAATGGCATTTTTAATGTTCCGTTTTAATAGTAACAATTCGTTATTGAAACAATTAATTAGGAAAAAATAATGAATTTGTACATACTTAGATACTTGGTTGCTTATTTGAATCCAGGATTTTTTATATGTGTAGTTTAAACAAATATGTATGAAAGACTGTCCCCACTTGGCAAATATTAATGATCATTTACATTTTGCAAACTTAAAATCTAGAGCTAGAGACAACTTATGAACCTTTTTTGCAACACTTCATCAAACTCAAAACTGAGCTTTATTATAATACATTTAAATAAGCTTATTTTCTCTTAATCAATTTACTGCTGTTCGAGATAAAAGCCAACCGTAACGTTAGATATTGTCAGACGAGCACTAGGAAATTTCATTTCCATGTAGAACCTTAAATTCAAAAATAAACACCACAAAATATATTAAAAAAGGTTGTGATTTTCATTGAATTCTAAAATTTAAGTTAAAACAAGCCATATTTTTCAGATTAATCGTTTAACCGATTAAATTATTCGAACAATATTTTGTAAAAATATTTCTGCACCCGAAAAAAAGTTAAAGCAGACATAAACAAAGAAAAAGACTTTTCGATCAATTATAGACCTATTTACTTTTAGTGCTTTTAAGTAAGAAATTTAAAAAAAAAACTTACCATATTAAAAAAATCTGCGAATTGTTTGTATAGTTAGTTTTCAGTGAAATTTAAAATTCTCTTTGCATGTAATTTGTTTTTTTTTTTCATAACTATACATATAGCTTATTATTCGCTTAACCGATTAAATTATTCGAATAATATCTTCTTAAGATAACTGCGCACAAGGAGAATACTTAATAAATACATAAATATAGAAGAAGACCTTTTGATCAACCATAGAGTATATACGTATGTATGTACTTTTAATGTTTTAGCGTCATGTAGATACCATGTTGACAAGTTACAAGCGATTAATCGTTGAAGTTTGCATTGAATTTAAAATTTTTTTTCATGTAAAATAAGTCAAAAAATTTTATTCCGAACAATCGATTAATAGAATAAATTGTTCGAATGGTATTTTAGCAAATATTTTAGTACAAAAGAAGGAGAATCTACACCTAAATCAGTGTAAAAGAAGACCTGTCGATTAAGCGATTAAATTATTTTATATATATAAATTTAAATTGTTTAAGAAAACAAGTAAAAACAGCAAAATCAAATGTATTTGATTGAAAAAATAACATTTTTGCTGTTTTCTATGAAAAACAGAGAAATCTATAGAATACAGCGAAAGTTTTTCAGACGATTCGATTAATCAAATACATTATTCAATTAATATTGTAGTACAAAAGATGACTAACTGCCATTTTGATAACGTATGCTTGAGACTCACTCGCCTAGTTACGCACAAAACAATAAAAAATTCAAAAATCATTTGGATGGTGGTGACAGAATATAAAATATATGCCAATCAACAGAAAAACATAGTGATAAAGTGGAGAGTTGATCAACAGGATTAAGTATAGACTGTCAGTAATGAAGAGATCAGGTGGTAGAATGACTATGAGCTGCTGCTGAAAAGCATTATACAATTAATCATGGCCTGAGTTCGAAACGAATTTGGGTGCTGGCGAGCAACGTGGTGTACCCCAGCCAATAATTTTTCAATTTTACATTTCTTGCCTTCCTTCTTTAAAAATGTTGATGACTCCGATTTGATCACAAAAATATTTTTTAAATTGAATGTTTTGAAATGGATTTTTTGATATGAAGTAATCCAATTTTTTTTTAATTGCTCATGCCAAAAGCTCTTCAAAAATTGGTGGCAGAATATCGACAAAGTTTTGTCCTTTTCAAATCAAGCTGGTAGTAAACATACTGCCTTTGTGTTTTTGGAAAAGTGTATGATAAGTCGAAGCAGTATATAATTATTCAGCTGACTGATTCGATTTTTATTCGCTCTAATCTATTAATCGGTTTAATTTTTCTATCTTATGCTAAACTGGGCAAATCAACTCTATACCTGCTCAGTAGTCAGTTACTCCCTGGCTAAGCTCTATACAATGTGCCATCTTTTTCTACATAATAGCAAATAGCTGAAAAATAAATAAAATAAGAAAAACAAGTCTAAACAACTAAAATATTTACGCCCCTTCCCAGAGACAAACAATCAACTACAACACAAAAAACACTTTTAACAGTTACACACTCTTTGCATTAGACAGAAAAAAAAACTATTTAAGTAAAACAAATCATATGAAATATTAGCCAGCTTGAGAGCACCCATATCAAGTCATACTAGGCAGGCTACTTAGTGTTTTTTTTTCTTTCAATTTTCTCCAAAGTGATTAAAACACTTGTAGACACTTAAACACACCAGCTAAACTGACTTTTGTAGATATCGTTTCATTTTAAGTTTTTCCTTTTTTTTCATTTTTCATTACAATTCAAATATAAGAGGCTGTTTTGAAATGAAACTGCAAGTTTATTGGCCAGTCAAAATGAATTTATTTACACTCATACTGAGTTTGTATTGAAATCTGATTAAAAAAGTTTTGCAAAAAGCAAAAAAAAAAATTAAGTTTCAGTTAAAGTTGATTAAAAAATGTGTGTTGGATGGGGGTACTATTAAAAGAAGGAAAAAAAGGAAAATACTTAAACAAACAGAAAACTAAAACCAGTAATCATCACCTGAAGCTGACTGAAGAAAATACAAGCGGGCTTGGTTGATAAAAAAGAAAATTGCACAATCGTCTAACAAAATGAAAATTTTTAGCAAAATAGCGCATTTTGAAAATTATATTAAATTTTACTTTTCAGAAATAAATTAAATATTTCAGTAAATTTGTTGAAAATTATTTAGATAAGTTTAAGAAATGAACTTAACCATTTATCTGCTTTGAGCCAATTGAAATGTATTATTTTAGGTCTAAAAATAGACCTTAATAATGGTTTCTGTCTTTTTCAGCAGTCTATATGCCCCTGACATTGAGTTGATGCTAATCAACTCATCAGTAGATTCGAAAAATGCTCAAACGAGTGTTTGAAACCCAACGACTTATTCTGAAATTCCCATGAACAAAATGAGAATTAGAAATGTGCTAACAAACCTTTAACACAGAAAACATTTTTTTCGTTTTGCTACAATTTTAATTTTCTTAACAACCTCTATGCAACGAGTTACCATCAATTACTACAATATGTATTCTTGAAAGTATCAAAAAGTAAAAGTTTTTTTTTTTTAAATTCTAAAATAATTTTTGGCAATTTATTTGCTAAAAGAGCCAATTGAAATGGATTATTTCAGGTAATTTTGGAATAAGAAGTTGGGGTTCAAACCTTCTCTTAAGATTTTCTGAGCCTGCTTTGAATAGTTGCTTGATCTTAAATTCCATGTTTGTAGGCGGAACATTCATAATAATCAAATCGGGAACAAATAAAAATTAGTTTTGTTATGTTTTTTTTACCCATTTATCCAAGCGGAACTTAAAGGCTATAATGTTTTTATTCACAAGGTAATGCCAGCCTTAATATGAAAATCTATAATAAATTTGAAGGTTTGATTTGAAAGTTAATGTTGTTCTGTACCCGAATTTTAGCCATAAAAATGAATTGCATTTATAAAACTTTAACTTTATTCCAGTGCAAAGCAACAACCATTTTGTAATACATTTTCAAATTTGTTATTGTTTTCCATATAAATTGCAAACGAGTAACTAGAGCCTAACATGTGTATTTTTAAAATTTATTGTTGGGTTGTTTTGTTCTATTTTTTTCTATTCATTTTTACTAGTGGTCGTATTTAAGCATTTTTTGCTTTGGTGCCAGTACTTTCCCTAACGTTTTCTTTCGCCAAATATTTGTTGAACACTGAACATTAGGCTTCGTCAACTTAACAATCGATAGTTTTTGGCATGGAGAAGAAAAGTTCCATCACGAAATATTAAAAAAAAAAGAAATGCGGTCGGAGGACCCCCGTTAGGAACGAAGTTCCTTACGTTTTTTCTTCATCTTCGAATGTAATACAAGGTGAAATCTGTATGTTTTATTTTGTGATGTTTTTGAAATTTTGAAATTTTATATGCTTCAATGAACTTAATTATTTATTCGCTTAATTATTTTTTTAAAACCTAAAGTAATAAATTTTATATGCTTCTTAAAATTTTTGGAACGTTTTATTTTTTTACTTTTGACACATGCAGTATTTTTTTTGTCAATCTGCTACAAAACGAAGAAAATTTTTCAATATTGCTGTTTTTTGTTGTGACATACTTTAATTTAGCGACATCTATCAACTGATAGTGTTCGTTTTCACAACTACTTAATATTTATTGGTAGGTGTCTCCGCTGACAGCAGCGGATACACCTACACAATTGTTTGTCAAGAGATACACTAATACATATAAACAGCTCACACGCTTTCATGACGATTTCTACTAATTTGCACTACCAGCAAGCCGCGTTAAGGAACTTCGTTCCATACATTATTTTCGTGGCATTCGAATTTGAATTTTTTGTACTTTTGTATGGGAAGCCTCTATAAGGCGTGATTGTTTGTTTTGTATTTTTGCTTGGAAGATCCCCTCAGAATGCGTGGCACAGGATCCATATTCGAAATTTGGGGAGAAAAAATTGTAAGTCATACATTTGACCCTACTACGTGTACCCAATGACTTTTGAGTGTGATGGGGAGAGCATCTTCCCCTTTAAAATTTTGTTCTGATTCACCATCCCTGTAACACGACACCTTAGGGGTCTCCCCTGCAAGAATTAAAAATACAAAAAATTTAAATTTGGGCTAAGCTTTAGAATAAGGCGCCAGGCTTTGAAAGTTGTATAGGTATGTAGAGGGGGCTGTGGACCTCCCTAAACCGAAGACAAAGTCTGCCGGAGACTTTTGTTTTCTTAATAATATTGAAATACGCAATTTACTAAGGAAAATATGTAAATGTTGTTTGGATGCATCCAAAATTCTAGTTTTTATGCTTCAATTCAGAAATTTTTTCCTATTAATGCCTTCGGCCGGCCTAAAGGATTTTCACTTCCATGAAAAAAAACCAGCTTCGGGTACAAAATTTTTAAGGGTCTGGCAGCACACTTTTTCATTTTATGGCAATTGGCATTATTTTAATAAAGCCAAGCCTAAATTTGGACAATAGTTTTTTTGATATGGCGAAGTAGACCTTTTGTTTTCTCATGGCTGAAGTTATCGAAATATTGTTGTCCTTGCAAATGGACCCGCTGTAACTGACATGCCTTAAATCTTTTGCTCATATTATGCTGAGTTTTTCCAACGCCAAAGTACTGCGTCAGGGTGTAGCCAAATGTATGACCCAACTCCTCTACCTCATCTCTTTAATGCAAATAGGGGTGGCATTATGACAGCTAATAGCATTCTTTTTTTTTTGGCTTGATTTCGATGCTATTGGTTTTAACATAATATAGGAATATATACCGCACAAACACAACGATAACTATTTCAGTGCTTGACAACTTTTCAATTAATTAATTTTCTTCTTCGATGCTCATCTCCTGCTAAACAGCCGTCACCATCAACAGCTTTAGCTTATCTCTAAGACTGTTAATGATTTGGAATTATTTGTCACAAATTCATTTTTAGTTTTTTATTTTACAAAGCAAACAAATAAACAACAGGTGGCTAACAAAAAAAAAAAAAGAAGATGCTTAAGCAATACAAAGCTCCTCACACCCTCCCTTTTAACGGTTATACACACTCATCTCGAACACAACGCCTTTAAGTATTCACACTAAATAAAAAAATTAAAAAAACAACAACCAGTCTGCCACAAAAAACCGCAAAAAGATTTTATTTGTTGACAACATTAGCTGCTACAACAGCCCCAGCTCCAGCCCCAGCACCAGCAGTTGCAGTACCCGCGCTCAGGCAAATCGATATGGAAAATTGAAAATATTGCTTATTGTATTGAAAATGGCGTCGTTTAAACACTACAAATTATTTTGCATTTGTATGATTTCATGACAGCAAAACCAACACAACAAAATGATTTATGAACGGGTAACGAGAAAAAAAGCAGTGCGTTTTAAACTTTTTCATATGAATACATTTCCATACATTGACATTAAGCGAGTGTATTGGAGTTTATCGGTTGGTGATGGTTTATGTAAATGTACTCACATTTGCTTTTAAATTTCGTACTCAGATTTGGTTTATTGCAAAACTGTATGAATAAAATTAATTAAAAACGGGTAAACAATTAAAATTTGTGTATATAGGAAGCTGAAAAGTGCAGTTGTTTGAAAAACTAATGAAAACTTGTAGTGCTTTTATGGCAAACACTGTCCACAAATCGTAAAGTTTAGAGTTCGCACATCCCATTAAGCGAGGTGTGATTGAGGCAAGAAAATATTAGATTTTGAGTGGATTTGAATTCTGATTACTTGGCTGCCACGCAAAAGTGTTAAACGCGAAAAAGTTCTATTGGCCACGTGTTTAATATAAAACATTTTTACATGTGACCAAAAAAAAAAAAATTGCAATTGCTCTTGTGACTTTAATTGTTCGTTAACTTCTCAGACTGAACAAACGCCTCTTGTTTGTGTGAAAAGATTTTTGTAATAGTTCTATAAAAATAATTTCAGCTTTTATAAACAAACAACGCCTTTTAAAATGGCAAATTGAGGTTTTAGTTTTTTTTTGCTTTTAATATTGATTATTTTTCTATAAATTTTTGTTTTTTTTTTTTCGAAAACCAGATTTCTAAACCAAACTGTTGATTTCTCTGAATTCACAGCTTTGGCTGTTTTTCTTTTTGCAGCAGCCAATCAGTTTTGTGCAATTTACTACGGTTTGTTTTATTCATTTATAAATTGCTTAAGATTAATGAAAAAATGTTGCCATCGTTATTAACAGAAACAAAAAAAGATGATTTGATTTGTTTGTAAGCCAAGCTAAAGAAAATTAAAAACGTATGCTCATAAAAGTTTTGCCACTATAAATGCACGGGCTAAAATATCATTTATACTCTCGGACACATAAAAACATTTTTGCGTTGTAGATTTTTCCTAAAACACTATGGGACGAAATTCACAAATAAACTGTAAAAAGAAGTAATGTGTATAATATGCTTTAAATTTCGTACAAATGCTACTGCGATTTTTACTTCCTTAAATGGAGAAAGTAGTTTTGTGTTATCGATAACAAAAAATTAGTTTAGTAAATTTTACAATCGATAAATTGTCATCGATAAATGTTCTGTACGAAAATGTTTTCGTTTATAAATTTTTCAAATAAAATTTGTGTTGATATTTTTTTAAAAACAGTTTTTGATATAGATTTTTTTCTGTGGCTGTATAATAATTTGAATAATGTTTTACACAAAATTTGTGTTATCGATACATTTCTTGCTGAAAACTTTCGAGGCGATATATTTTCCAAAAATTTGTTCAGTGATTAAATTTTTGTACACAACTGATATTATCTATTAATTGTTTGTAAGCTCAAATTCGTTTTCGATATAATTTTCCTTAAAGATTTTAGTTATCGATGAAGGCTCTGTGAATAATACTTATTTCTAATAGATATTTTACAGCCGAAATTGTGTTATCGGGAAATTTTATAAAGAAAATTTTTCTTATCACTAGTTTTTTTCACACACACAGATCGATAAGTTTTGTATGGAAAATTTTGTTATCGATACTTTTTTAATTTCCCTTAACAATTTCAGTTATTGATGAATGTTCTGTGAATAATATTTATTTTCGATAGATTTTTTATAGCCAAATTTACGTTATCGTTAAAGTTTGTGAGACAATTTTTTCTTATCGTTAATTTTGTTTACACACAGACTGTGTTATCAATAAATTCTGTTCAGAAATTTTTTTTATCGATAAATTATTTGTGGAAAAAAGTTTCATCAGTAAAATTTTTTTCACAAGTTGTATTATCCATAGAAGTTTTTTAAGAAAAACTTTGCTATTGATAAATTTTATATAAACAATGAATGCTCTACAAAATTTGTATTAACTGCGAAATGGCTCTAAATGAACTTTTATCGATACAAGTCGAATAAAAAATTTTAGCTATCGATAAATTTTTCTTTGTGTATGTAAATTGTATATCAACTAATATTCTTAAATCATTTTTCTTTGTGATAAATTTGCCATACATTAATTATCAAATATGAACTTAATTACGTATTTATTTGCTTTAAGAGCCAATTGAAATGTATTAATTCAGGTACAAAAATGAACCTTTTTTAAAAAATATTTGCTGTCTTTTTCAGCCGTCTATATGTCGTCGGCATTTTTGGACCTGAGTTAATACATTAGTTATCGGCAAATGTACGAAATTTCCGAGCACGATAAAATTTCCATACAAAATTTTTCGCATCTGCTGTGTTTTACATATTTTTCATTGAAAACTAGTTTTGTCTATTAGTATTTTGTGCAAAAGTTTTGCTACTGCTAAATTCTTTATACAAAAATTTCTTACCCTGACATTTTCGGCAGTAAACTTTTACTATCGAATTATTTACGAAACTTAAAATGTTGTTTATATTAATTTTTTTATAAACATACAAATTATGACCAATAAATTTGCTAAATATAATTTGCGTGTTGATTTTTAATTTTATAAGCGAGCTATATGATTTACAGTTGTTACTATTTCTATCAAAGAAGACAAGAATATACTTACTGGCTGTGTTGTTAACTAATTTGAATTGTAGAAAAATATTACTGAAGCTAAATTTTTTGTAGAAAATTTTCTTAGAAATAAAATTTCTTTTACATGCTTATTATGAATTCCGTCGGAGGCTCCGACGGAATTCAGTCGTAAAAATGCTATCATGAATTCCGACGTAGCTACGAAATTTTCGAAATTCGGGAGATTGATATTATGAATTCCGAATGAAACGTACTTTTAGCGTTTTTTTGTCAAAAATTTCTACGAACTCTTCTTACTGTCGGGATAATACAAAAATAGTTAAAAATAAGAACAAACTGAAAAGAGGTTCCTAAATTGAATAAAAACAATATCTATGTAGTTATAAAATTATATTTCTTTAATAATTAATTGGTGTATTTTAAAATACTTATGGGTTTTGCCCTGATTTGAAACAAAAAAGTAACACAAACTAACTGCTGATTTTATGTGTTGAAAAAATCGCTTCATATACACCATTGAAACATGTGATAGATGGTTTGAAAAATAATTAACCATATAAACAAACAAAAAAAAAAAAAACTAAACAAAAAAAAAACCGCCTTTTATGTATAGAATTAAATGTGTGTATAAAAAGTGGTACGAAAAAGCCTTTGCACCATCTACATCTTTTGCAACACCAGGCAGATTCGATTAGAAATCGAATTGTACAGATTTGTTCAACCGGAAGTTTTTAATAAAACTAAATGAAAAATTAGAAAACACATATGTACATATTTTCACAATTTGTGATTTCTTTTAACAACTTACGCCTTGTAATCCAAATCAAGGGAATTCTGACCATTTCTCAAGACTGCGCTCTATTCGCTAACAGCCTTTGTCCCTCTTCCATCACTGAAAAGGCTGCAGCAATCGAATTCATTGTATTTCCTTTTTATTTTTTGAAAAATATTTTTTACAATCCTTAGAATGTAAACAAAGTGCATCTGTTTTTCATTTAAAAAGTTGGTTGTACTAATTCGAACTTAGCTCAAGAGGATGGCAACACCAACTTCGAATCCGTCGGAATTCATGATACCTTTTTGTATGAATTCGTGACGGAGATTTTCCATTACGAGTGATGTTCACTCGGAATTCATAATAAGGCTGTTAATATAATTTCGTCACGATCGATTTTGTAGAGAAAATTTTAGTCCCCACAAAGTTCTTACAGCAACGGAAAATTTCGTTAAGAAAATTGGTTACTGTATGGACTGGTGGATCGGAAGGATTTTCAAATTTATTTTTTGCAGTCGAGAGATGTTTCTTATTTACTAAAATATTTGCGTTTTGGTTTTGCAGAATTTTTTTGCCTCGACCCACTGTTTTGCATGCGCATATTCAAAGAGGGTTCGACCATTAGCAGATTGGTGTGAAATTCAATATTAGTGCATAACATGTATGTAACAAAACTCACCTTGCCACACACGTACACACTTTTGATATGAAAGCATTAATGTGTGTAATTGTGTGTGCGTGTGTGTGTGTGTTACTCACTAACGTTTGCTACAGATGATGGTGTATAAGTGAATTTGATTTGGAGTTTTTCATCAAGTGTGCTTGAGTTTTATGACTTTGCAATACTGCTGCTGCAATTAGCACAAATTTGCCAATACGGTTGGATTGTTTAAACTTAGTTACAAGTGTAGATGTTTCTCAATCATTTGAAAAAAGTTCAAAAGGAAAAAAGCAAATGTACATATTTTCAATACATAATGAATAACATCACCTGCTTGCTTCACTGCCAATCGTTGTGGTTGCTTAAATCATTTTTAAAAGAATTTGTAAGAAAAAAAATTAAATTAATTTCAATTTTTTCTTTTACCATAAAATCTTAAATTTCAGTTCATTAGCTTTTTCGCAAGCTTAAAAATTGTAAAAAAATTAATCTTTACGCCTTTTATTTGGATATTTATTTCAACTCTAAAACTGAGAAGTTTTTCGATAATTAAGAGAAGAAATATAATAGGCACCAGTACGCATATAAATTATTTAAGGTTGTATTCGGTTTTAATATACATAGTTTGATTAATTATAAAGCAATAATTTCGAAGTAGTTAATCAAGGCTAAAATATATATATTTTTTTATAATTGTAACACATAAATCTTTGTTAAGAAGACGGCCGAGACACGAGTTTTTATTTTCATATCATCGACTGCTATTAACTTAAGCATAGATACTGACTTTTTCTTATTGAAAGTCTTTAGGAAAGTATTTATATGATTAAATTGTTTCACAAAAACTTGGATAAAGCAGAGAACGTGACACATGGTTGTACCCCAGCACATAGGTTGCAACTTTACCGTTTCTGCCTTCCTTAAAAATGCTTTTCGAGCACAAATTTTTTTTTACAAAAAATCGTTTTTAAGTTTAAGAAAGTAAAGCAGAATTTTTAGGCGCGTAACTTACATTTTAAATTTATAACATTTTGCTAAAATGTTAACATATTTTCTTTTAGAACAATGTGTTTGAAAAATTTCATATTAACCCCATCACTAGTTAGAGAATAATTTTTAAATTACATAAAAAATTTTGTTGTTGTTGTGCAAACACTTGTCTAGCTGCAAATTTTCTTTTAATCTAAGTAAAAATGCTGAACTGTATCCTGAACACATTCTCACGCATTTCAAATTTCAATTGGCAATAAATGTAATGCAAAGCAACACATTAAATCAAGCCTGAGATATTTTGGTACCACAGAACAACTGCAGTCCAAGCAAATACCCAAAGCCCAAACAAATAGACTTTCGTAAAAACAGAATTAAAACCAAAGCCCATAAAGTTCTCAAATATGAATTACAACAAAACAGAAACCAATACAAGCATAGCCTGGCCTTAGAAAAGCAAGAAAAAAAACTATTGCACTAAAACGTTTTACATTGAACAAAAAGGAAGAAAAGAAAAATATTGTAGAAATTTTGCTAATAAAAAAGATAAAACATCTTCAGAAACTTACAACTTGTTGATGGTATCTTAAGCAAAAGTGTATGTAAAAAGAAACCAATACTACATATAGTAGTTTAACCTTAATGCAAAGGCCTGCTTAAATGTTTGTTGAAATGGGTTCGTGGGGTGGCAGAGGAGATGAAGAAAAAAATAGCAGCCAAAGAGAGGGGAGGAACAAGAAAGAAAACAGCCAGCCAGAGTCTGGTGAAAAGAAAAACTTGTTAATATTGGTAATAAAATACTATCAAATGACTTGTAATCATAAGATTATTATTAAAAATCAATAATTTACATTTGTCAAAATGTGTTGATGGCTAATGATTTATAATAAAACAACAGCTAAAATGTGGCAATTTTCATTTTTAATTCTTCTCAAAAATAAAAGATCGAAAATAAAAGCAAATTTTTATGAAAGACTGAAATAGGCAAAAGATTGGTTTCTAAAACTAAAGGAAATTCAATAATCACAAAAAGGTTTGTGATCTTTTGATAATTTTAATGAAACTGGCATAAAGAAGCACAACATATTTTTAATACGATTATTTCTTGAAACGATTCCACTGGTACACATCAACAATAAAATGTTGTTAAAATACCTTTTAGACAAAGTTGATATGAATTTTTTTTTCTATATATTATAAAAATCGGAGTTATAAGGCTATAAACATGAATTTAAATTAAATCAATATGAATTTATATACTAATAATAATTTAAAAAAAAACAAAATCACTCCTGTGCACAATTCGTTTAGTTGTATTACAACTCACAAAGAAAAGTTTCTAAAGTTATTGATAAGGCAGAAATATTTAAATAGTTGGTTGAACATTCATGGAATATATTTACTGCATAATCCCCTGGATGACAAACATCTTCGCAGCTTTACTAGATAACTTTGTTGTTGTTGTTGTTTGTGATCTTTTGATCAGAGCGGATGTGTTTTTTGTGATGTGTAGTCGTAATAGGTGAACGAGTGTTTTTTTTATTGGCTTATGTAAAAAAAATATGCCATGTTTATGAAACGTTTATTTGGCAAATTATGTATATATAGATATTTATAGATAGATATTTGCCAAATGTAATCTTCATAAGCTTGAAATATTTTCAAAAATATGTCCGCCAAAGCATACATTATACTCGTAGTAGCTCTTATCTTGGTTATTGTGTCGCCTTTTCCATCTGTGTAGTCAAATGTTTTGCAACATTGAAAAGGTTGCGTTAAATGTTGTTAGCTGGATAGTAACGAAGAACACAAAACAGACTGATTAAGCTCGGTTAAAATAAATGTTCTGTTTTTATGTTGTAATATCCACAAATACTCCCTATTTTGGTTTTTTCAAACATTCATCCTTTTTTCCCATTTTCCTAGTTCCAGTACAACAAGGCCTTGCATGTAAAGGGCTCATCCCCTGAGTACTGGTTTCAGCCTAAAAATAAAAAAATATAACTTATAATCGGATTATCCACATTAATACTCATCCCATGATATGAGCACTTGAAATATTTTGCATAACATTAAAATAAAAAAGGCACTGTGAAATTCGGTGTTATTTTTGTATTCATGGTACCACCCTAATACATTTGGATGATCTATCATATTACGAACAATAATTTATTTTGATCTAATCGATTATAAAATAATTTTATTATTGAAAAATAAATTGTTTTATTGACTGATACCGGCATTTTTTGTATCAAGTTTGCTTCTTAAGTTCTTTGATATTTCCAAATACCAAACACCATAAATCGATAAAGTCGATAAATTTTCATGAGAAATATTTCCTTATTGATACATTTTCATAAACGATTTATGTAAGCGATAAATAAATAAAATTTTCGCTATCGAAAGCAGTATTTGGGGTAGGAAAAAGTCGTGTAAAAATAATTTAGTTGACAAAATTTGCATTTTATCATGTATTCATTTTTAATGATTTTTTAATTATGCAAATTGTTAATTTTTTTTTTCACTAGTTAGAAAGATATTCATAATGCACACTTATGTTGCGAGGGCTGCTGGTTATGAGACCGGCCCAGTTGGCACCTAGAAGGTCTCAATGTGCTATACATAACAAACACTACTTACATATCTTTTCTAAGGGTTAATATACATGTGTAAAATTAAATAAATATTCTAGAAACATTTTTGCTGTACAATTACAAACAATTCTATATATTGATATAAACGAGTTTTTCGCTCGTACATTTTTTTGTAAAATTTTGTTGTTGAAGAAATTGCTACAAACATATCTATTAAGACCGCAACGAAGGTCTATCCTTAAGAACTTTGCGTAAAAAGACTTAAGAAATTTCAGTTTGGTAAATTTCTGCATACATATTAGTTTGGAGTTCACAAAGAAATGTGAACCGACTTTTTTAGTATTACAGGTCTGCTACATATATAACTCTTAGTAGTGACTTTTTTCCGTCAACTCATACGAAAATTAATGTTTATATGTACATTTATTTGGCTACGTAATTTTTGATATTTAGTTTATTGCCGTTAACAAAATACTATTAAAATCAAGGAAGACATTATTAAGAATATCTACAAATTGAAAAGATTGATTTGTCTTTTTTAACAGCTCCCTGCATATTAGTATACACAATTATTTTACTATGTAAAGATAATTTTTATTTTCCAAACTTTTCTAATTTCCTTAAAACCTCCGTACCGGTCTTTTTTCCTAAATCTAATGAGGCAAAATTTTTTAATCGATGCGCTTTCTATGCACAGCTTAAATTAGTTAATTAAAAATTGTAAACGTTAAATAATGTGTCAGAAAAAATATTGATATTGATAAATTTACTAAAAAATATGCTCGTGTGTACAGAATTCCCAAAGCAAATATTTGATATCGATGAATTTTCTTTAAGTATGTTTTTCTCCCAAATTCTCTGATGAATTTGTTATCGATAGATATGCGTTATACGCACAGAAAGTTTGTGTAGTAGATAAATTATGTCCACTTAGCTTATGTTATTGATAAATAATAGAAAAATATTCCCTTTAATCGATCTTGTAAACAACATTTTTGTTGTCTTTTTAAATTTTCCATAAAAGAATTTGCTATCGATATGTTTTCTGTATAGAAGTTATGTGAGCGACAAATTAGAATGGAATAGAAAACGAACAAAATTGATAAATTTTTGTGTACCAATAATTTTTCTTCCAAAAAATATTGTCATCGATAAATATTTTAAATAAACTTTTTATCGATATATAGTCTGTTACAAAGTTGTCTGATCGATATTTTTTCTGCATACAAAATGTTGTCTGAAGAAAATCATTATTGGCCATCATTTTTGAAGCGAAGCTTTTTCTATTCATTAGTATTTCAGTGGCAAACGAGACCTCTTAGGATCCAAGTGGGCTGGTTTCACGACAGCAAAACATTTTTGTCCTGATAAAAAATATCGCAGATATTAACAAGATATTGTTATCCACATAATTTCTCTCTATCACAAAAAGTTTTCTGTAGCAAATTTCCTTTTCGGAAAGTTTTGGCTGTCGAGAAATTTTTCTAATTTATAAATATTTTATCGATGTACATACACTTTGCAGCAAATTTCTGCAAGCGACAAAGTTTTCATTTGTTGGAGCACGTTGTCGAAGAAATTTTTTGCTGCCGCTGAGTTTTATATAAAATATTAACTATTCACAAAAAATTTTGGTTGCCAATTTTCAGTGCAGGCGCTTTATTTAGTTTCAGCCTTGTGACACAGAAAGAATCTTGTTGTATTTATTGACGAAATATTGAAGAATACGTTGTTGAAGTTTTACAGCCAGCAGATATCACCATGAAAAGTTCTTATTTTATGTGGTGGGAGCCATACTTTTCTCATGATAAGTCGAATTAATAATACCTCGCCTCCTAAAAGTTCTAAAAACTTGAATGAAACCTACACCCTGAAAGCAGAAAACGAATGACTTTAATGAAATACTTTATTCAGATTAATGCAACACTCACCGTTATTAGAATAAAAGAACTAAGACAGACGTTTACATATTTCAGCCTTTATAACATAAAAAGCCAAATTGTTTGAGATTATTGAAATCTGGTAAATGATATAAAAAATATTAAAACAAACCAACTAATTTGCATAATTTTTCGAATGCTTTTAACATAATTTTATGTGTTTTAAAATGCTATACATTTTTTTTACATCTTTGTTGCTGAGCTAAAATTTTTTTCGAAACAATTAATTTCTTTATATTTAAATTACTTCGCAAGTCATTCACACCTGATAAATCGATTTTTTATGCTTTAAATTGCTTGAAATAAAAAGAATAAAGCACATAAAATTTGCATACCTATTTAAGAGACCATTAATAAGCTTCAGATTGCAAAAAGGCAAAAAAAAATATAATGTTTTATTTACAATTTACTAAAACTTCCAAAACACTTTTGAAAATGGCTAATTTTTAAACGATATTATTGTCTGCTTTTTATTGGTTTTCTCAGTGTGTTAAATCTCTCAAACACGCATGAAATTTTTTACTCTTTTGAGTTTTTAGAACAGGTTAATTACTTTAAATATCAATATTAAATTCTTGAATTTCAAAACCATGTCTATACAAGATTTTTGGTTTTAATTTTTCTGCCTTGTGCAATAATCTTCCATAAAATCTTCTACTTAACCATCATTATAAGCCAATAGCGTAACCAAAATATAATCATAATTAAAACTGAAATTCCATCTAATTATAATTAAGAAAACGTATTCGTATATGAAAATATGAGCATATTAAAACAAAAAGTCTCAACATGTTCGTGCATGCAATATTTAATTTGCATGCGATAAAACAACTTCAAACCATAAAATCATTGAAAACCAACCGTACAAAAAATCAAAATAGCACCACCAAAAGTTAAGTTATTGAAAATTTATAATAATTTATGAACAGAAACTAAAAGTTGAAACGCGAAGAAAAAAAAGAAATCATTTTAACCTTATTAAATTGACCTAAACCTGATCATCATTATTGTAACCAGCAAAGAAAACGTGCTCATCATTTGCTAGAGATCAGTGGAGAAAAAATTAAATAAAATCGCTACATTTATTGAAAAAAAAAAAAAAAAAAAAATGTAGAGTTTGTGTGAAAAAGCTAAAAAAGCGGTAAAATAGAAATCATCCTCATCAACTGGTATTCAATAACTTTATATTGTTTAACACGCTGATTTGTTGTACTTGTTGGATTTGTAGTTTCTAAATTTGCTTAACGAGTGAGAGAGATCAGATCAATCATTATGTGGCATTAACAAGGAATTTTTACTTCTGCTGCTTCATAATGATGTGAACTTTGTTGTAAAAATGTTGTTGGCTTAAAATTTTGTTCCTGTTTTTTTGTGTTTGCACTTGTTGTGTTGGAAGGTTTGAAAAGATAAATTCAAATCACCTAAAGGGTAAGGAAGACCCAAAAAGGAAATTTTTTCAAAAAAACAAAACTATACAAGGTGTTTTTTTGTTGAAATTTTTCGTTTTTGAATAAAACTTCTTCTTCATATTACTTTCAATTCTTTTGTATTTACCTTATTTTAATAAGCTACTGCTATACTGCCCAAATGCTATAAGTTTGTGACCCAAACCTCTTATACAAACTGAATTTAATAGCAGATTCTTTGCTCGCTTGCTCTCTCTCTTTCTCGATGTTTTGTAACGTATTGGCTTATGCTTATTTATTTTTGTTTCTGCCACTATTGTTTTATAATAAAAATTTTCAACTATATATTTTCAAATCGCGCTATTGTTGCCGCATATATATATTTTTTGTTCTTTTATATGTCTATTAAGGCGGGTCGATTTATTTTTCGACAATTTCCCTATAATTTCCATATTCTATGGGTTATTCCATAAAAATTTGCCAAAGGAAGCATACCTTTATCGTCAAAATCGAGTCCCCTACTTTTTGTTGGTAGATTTTTTCCCAAATAAAAATATTGAAATATTACCTACACGTTCACATCCATAACTCAAAAACTATCGATCGGGTTTAATGGCCAGTAGGCACGTTGGAAAGGTGAGTTCATTTTAATCAATTTACAACATTGGTCCAACGGTTCAAAAGTTACGGGCATTTTTGTCCAAATTTTGGAGCATTTTTCCATTTTTTTTATGATGTGTTATTTTGTTTTAGCAATATCGCATGAATTAACCAACCAAATTCGATAAATTTGGGCTTAAACTCTTCGCTTTGAATTGTAAATTGAATTAAATAATGGATTGAGCCAAAAATATGGCCATGAAAGTAATATTCTTGGACAAAATCATGAAAAAAATGGAAAAATGGTTCAAAATTTGGACGAAAATGCCCGTAACTTTTGAACTTTTTACCAACAAAAAGTAGGGGACTCGATTTTAACAATGGAGGTATGGTTCCTTCGGAAAATTTTCATGGAATAACCCATAGAATACGCAAATCATAGGGAAATTGGTGAATTTTTTCACTCCCTACAAATCGACCCACCCTAATGTCTATACAATTCAGTTTAGTAGCCTCTTTTTTATACCATATTCTCTTATATCGTATTCTCTTTTACTATTTTCTTTCCCTACCTCATTTTATTCAATTAAATTTTCAATATTATAATATATATTATAATTTCTTAAGCGACTTCTTGAATATATTTCCAACTGGGTCTCACATCTATACCAATTTTTGTGTAATAATTTTTTTATGAGATATTTAGCGACATTATAGATTATTCTTCTCTTTCATGTGCCATTAAAGATCAAAAGTTTTCAAGTTAAATTTTCTTTGCATGAACCTTTTTCACTTTTTATCTTCTTGACTAGTTTGTTTTTTTTATATTTTTTGTTGTTGTATTTAACGTTAAGGAGACAATAACGTTAAAAGTTTCATGGCAGGAAAATGGGTAGAAAAATCAATAAGTAACAGATCATCACCATGTTTAATATTAAATTGCAAATGATGGCTGGGCGAAGAGTTAAAAAGAGTGTTAGGCGGAATAAAAAGGTTCAAGAACTAAAAACAACCTGCTGAAGAATATTGTAGTCGATGCAATTTTTTTTTATGGTTTTAAATTTATAATGTACCAATGTAATGTGATCATGAGTTAATGTTTAAGGTTTTCAGTTTTGTTGCAGTTACTTTGATGGTGATATTGGCGGTGGATGTAGTGGGTTGAGATGTATTGTAATTGTTATTGTTTCGGTAAATTCTCTCAGGATGGGCGATAGCAAAGAAAGGTGGACACTGAGCACTAAGTTGACGGATAAAATTTACTTAAGGGGATAGATCTTAGAAAGCACTATGCGATTTAAATACATTTATATTAATTTACCTTTTCAGGCTCAAGTTCAACCCTTGGTTTGTCACTTTTAAATCAATATTAATTAAGTAAAAGAAAAAAAAGTAAAATTTTTACAGCTGGGTAGCGAACCAGAACCACCCTTAATCAGCACTTTATGGACTTTGGACGTGTCAAATTTCACAATTTTGGCACAGCTTTAACCACTCGGCAACCAAAGCTTACGTAATTTTACTTTCCATTTTTATACTTAATTAACATTAACCAAATTTCTTTTTTTCTTTTCTCTTGTTTTTCTTCTTCTCTGTTCTTTAGTTCTCTTTTATTTTTTTTTCTTTTCTTTTCTTTTCTTTTCTTTTCTTTTCTTTTCTTTTCTTTTCTTTTCTTTTCTTTTCTTTTCTTTTCTTTTCTTTTCTTTTCTTTTCTTTTCTTTTCTTTTCTTTTCTTTTCTTTTCATTTCTTTTCTTATCTTTTCTTTACTTTTCTTTTCTTTTCTTTTCTTTTCTTTTCTTTTCTTTTCTTTTCTTTTCTTTTCTTTTCTTTTCTTTTCTTTTCTTTTCTTTTCTTTTCTTTTCTTTTCTTTTCTTTTCTTTTCTTTTCTTTTCTTTTCTTTTCTTTTCTTTTCTCTTCCCTTTTCTTCCGTTCTCTTCGCTCCTGTATTCTCCTTTTTTAAGGTAGTACCGATGTCTTAAAAGGCTGTTTGCCAGCTAACTAATATTAAATTACAATTTGCTTACATGCGACAAAAAAGGGTCAGTACTACAAATTTGATTTTAGGTTATAATTCATAGGTCATTTCATATTTTTTCCAGATCTGTTTTCTTCTGCATTAGATCGGTTAAGCTTAAATAATATACATGTGATCGTGTGATTTCTTAATAGAGAAAATAGCCAAAACTAAAAACAGAAAAAAATTCAGAGACAAGACATCTCACCTTAAACTATGACTTTCTTGTTTGATATTTTGTATCGCACAATTTCATAAAGGCCATGTACATGTTCGATGGTATAAAAAATCATCACAGACATCAAGGATCAAACTTTGGCTGAAATTATATGCAGCACACATTTGTTGTGGTCAATTTGTTTCCTCTAATGTGCAGTTGAGTGGTACATGTTTGTGTCGAGCTTGTTTTTATTTATTCTTATGGTTGTATAGTTTATTAAGCTGTTTTGTTTGATTTTGTTGTATTGATACATGTTCCATCATGTGTTATGCATGATTGCAATCAATTTTTTTAGAGATTTTAAAATGGGTTTGTTTGGTTTTTAGTCATTTTTGTGATTTTCTTGTTGTGACTTTTGGATCAAAGAAAAATAATCAATATCAGTTATTGGATTTAAACGTATTACATATTACAATGGAACGTAGAAATTCAATTAATATTGATTTGATTTCTATTTTAAGAATTTATAAAGAATTATATATAATATATAAATTTGTTGCAGTTTTGTCTCCGCTGATGAGCTTATACTCATTTATTAAACCCTTCATAGCAGTGCTTCCCTTTGTAATTTCTACTATTTTCATTTTCGAATGCATGAAAAAGTATATATGTATGTATATCCTAGATCAGTATTATTAGAAAAATTAATTTGGTGATGTCCGTCCGTGTAAAGACTGTTAAAACACCGTACCTAATCCAACTACATGACTCGCAAAAATGCTTTTAGCATTAAACTATTCATTTATCTTGTCATTTGTTTTCGAAATTCCTTAATATTGACGCATTAATAGCCGGAATTTATAAGAACTGAGTTTCGATAACGATTTTTATATATCCGATTATAGCGAAATCCAGTTTTTGAGAAAATTTCACATATAAGCGAGCTAAGTCAATTTTTTCATATTAAAAAGTAAATTTGGTGATTAAAGAAGTGTTTTAAGTGGGGAAAAAATGTCTTCTGATATCTGTCCATATATACCCTGCATATATGTACATATGTATCAAAAATCGGTTTCTTTTAAAATTTCATCAGCCCTGTGTGCATAAACTTGTCTTTATGTGGTTATACAAATCTCTATTACTATTATCATAAGTATAACATCTGATTTCATATATCTAAATCTCTTGCACTTTTTGTATTTAATAAATTTTCACTAATTAAATTCTGAAATTCTGGCAGAATAATCTTGGCTGAAATAATGTTGCCACAGCAAACAACTTGCTATCAAAATCTTTAAATAACAACAAGCACTAAAAGAGGAGCACGATTTTGTCACGATATGTTAACGAATGCAGTCAGTAGGTATGTTGACTGGCTGGTTGGTTTGCTGAGCGGCTGCCTTGACTAAATGAGTGACTGAGTCATAACATGACTTTGGCTTAAATCCAAAAAGTAATAAGAAACTCACTGTTATGTTTTGTTGTTTTTGTTTTAAAGGCAGCCAGCCAAACTGTAAAGCACATCATTGAAATATCTCCGAAGTGCAGCAAAAAGTATTATACGGTTGTGTTTGTATAATAAAACCCCAGATAACAAAAACAAACGCAGCACGCCTGCAGACTTTTACTATCGCTAAGTTGTCAAAAACTCGTGCAATATGCTATAATTTTTAAAATTTTATGTTGCAGATTACAAACTCTTCGCAATGAATTTTTTTTTTCTTAAATAGCAGCAGTTTGTTTGATTTTTTGTTTTTGACAAAAGCGTTAAACTGATATCTTGATGTTTTTGATTGGCTTAGTTTGATTTCGTTTTGCAACTACTGATCTTGTTTTTGGTGATAGTTATTAAAATAAATTTTTGTTTTATGTCACAACAATTTCGTCCTACTGTCTGTTGGCTTAAATTATTAACTATCAGTTTTGAGAATATAAATATAACTTAAAAATTAATTAAAAAAAAAACAAATCTTTAATATACTTCCAAAAAAGTAAATAAAATTTTGTGGGAATTGAAATCACTGCCAGCAATTTTGAATATGATCTTCTTGATCTTATTTGCTTATCTTAAAAATATTTCATTGAGTTTGCTTAATATATTTAACTTGTTTTTCATTATCCCTACGATATGCCATTAGAATACGGCACACGCAACAACACACTTCTTTAATAAAAATTAGGTTTCAATTTTGTTTTTATTGTTTTTAATTGCCGGTCGTTTTGTTGTCTGCTGGTTTTTTCTATTCCTCTCATAAAAACTGTTAATAATACTTCATCATTAGTGAGAGTTTATCATAACAATTATTTTAGTGCTTGCAAAGCACCCTACACTCTGCTTTTTAGTGGAAATCAAATTAATAAAATGGTTTTAAAGGCTTTAAATTAAGAAAATACAGTCTTGCTAAGTCGTTTTGAATACACCTGTTTGGTTTGCCTTTTTCACTCTGGCTTTAAAACGTTGATAGAGTAACTTAAGATTTTTATCTACCTTGTATCTGATGTCTACAAAGTGATCATATAGAGTTAAAGTTTTGATCTTAGAACTGCTGGAAAACCTCACATGCCTGAAGACGGCAGGCAGTAACTGTAGCATTCAGTTCATGAATGCTGTAAGCATTTTGCCATCTGAAATGCGTGTTGTGTAGTTTTTCTTCACTTCCTTTTTATTTTGCATGCGAGTAGTAAGTGGAATGTATGTCTTTGATAATTAGGATTTGTCTTTTTCGTTAATAAGTGGGTAACAATGTTTGGCCATTTTAGCGGTCGTAGACTGTCTCTGCTTCTACGGGTGACTGTTTGTATGTTCATGTGTGCCTGGGTAACAAGTGTGCAGGGTGCCAAAGAAAAGAACATCCATTATTGTTGTATGTTGAGTGCAATAAAGGTGATGTCTCAACATGATTTGAAATTATCTATTTGGCTGATTCAGTAGGAAAAAGATTAAGAGACAGTGGCGCAAAATAAATAAAATTCTGTTTTTGAAAACCAGACTAAATGGAAGTCAAAATATACAGTATAAAAGATGTATGATTAAAATAAGGTTAATAAGAAAACAAGTCTGATTTTATGTTTTCCAGTGTTGGTGAAATTTCTTTGTAAGACTAACATTTTAATTTAACCAAACGTTTCATTAAAATCAACACAAAATGTTTACTATAAAAACAACTTTAATACCTTCTGATTCAACACATCAATACAGCCAAAAATCAAAATAAGGATTGTTTAAATTTAAAATGGATTTCGATGCATATTTTATCATGCTAATTGTGAATTGCAGATTTTTTGTTATCAGTTTTTTAAACCACTGTTTGTACAATAGCCCATTTTTTCTCATTGAATGAAAAAAAGTCTAGAAATCCTGAAGGCAATCGTTGGAAATAAAAGAAATAAACTGTAGCCATAACATGATTGTAAAACATTTAATGTTGTTGGGGTGCTTCGTAACAAGTACATTAAATACTTTTTATGTAGGACCCCAAATTACACAGCAGCCAACAAAACAAGCAAATACAACAAAACAAAATACATGATCAACTATATGTAACTTTGTCAAATTAAATGCGTAAAAAAAGAAAGACAACTCCTTGTTATAAAAAAGAAAACACTGAAAATAAGTAACAAAAAAGAAAACATACAAATATCTCAGCTGTAAGTAGCAAGTGAGAATCTGGAATTGCGTAGAAAAATTTTAGCTAATATCCATGAAATGCTTGTAGCTTCTGAGTTAGAACTCAAATTAGACATCAGAAGAAAATGCGCAACATCATTTGTAAGCAGTAAAACAAATCAAAACAAAAATTCAACTGAAATGTAGTTCAGATTTTCTTTAACAATTTTAGTAATCACAAAAAATTTGCTTAAATGGAAATTCAAACAGTTTCTCTGCCAGTTCCACCGAGTTTGTGCTTTTAACTAAGAGTTTGTTTACTAAATCTTTTGTTTCTATAACACGCCCACACTTAATTTGTTTTCCGATTTTCTCAAGTGGGAGGCATACAATAGCTGAAATTCCATCTTCTAGTCATAAAAAAATGTATTTTTTAATAAATAAATTGCGAAACATTTTTAATAACGCGTATCCCAACCATAATACTTTGAAACAAACCATCTCAAAAAGCTAAAGCAAACTATGCGGTTTTTTTTCTTCTAAATAACCCTTTTCGGTATATATTTCGTTTTTTTTTTATCTTCTCTTACCCCATTACCAACGTCTATAAAAATGTTTCAAAATTTGTTTGCCTCATTTTTGTTCCTCACTTTTTTACGTTGGTGTTGCAGTGGATAATTGTTTAATTTACAAATCATGTGAACCAATTAGACAACAAGATAATAATAACACGAATAATACAACAAGTATAAAAAACAAACCAAATAAACCCTAAATTGATATAAATGATTGAATAATGTGCTCTACACACTTTTAGACAAGATTTAAATAGATTTTTCTTGTAAACAATTATAAGGCCTTGTTTGGACCATATAAAACGGACCAACATTGAACAAGAGAAAAAAAATTAAAAACAACCAAAAAACTGAGAGAACAAAATGTAACATAACAGATATACAATAACATATAAGTAAATTTAATAGAATGGCCATAAAAATTAAAAAAATCACAAGACACCCTATGGGCGGTCAGATTGTTGTTTAGTAATCTTACAGCTAGTAAAATTAGTAGAATTAAGTCTTTTGAAGATACCTATTAGTAATTCATTATATATTTATGTACAATATCGAATATACTTCTTTTTATTCTTTAGAAAAGTAATAACGTATTGTTACCGATACATTTTTTCAGTTATGATACCTTTTTATCAATAAATTTCGTTCTCTAAATTCTTTTATCTACATATACAATTTTTATTAAACATTTTTGTTTTCCATAAGCTTTCCAAAAAACGTGCTGCAATTGATGCACCTTCTGCGCTCTTTTCTTTTCTTTTCTTTTCTTTTCTTTTCTTTTCTTTTCTTTTCTTTTCTTTTCTTTTCTTTTCTTTTCTTTTCTTTTCTTTTCTTTTCTTTTCTCTTCTCTTCTCTTCTCTTCTCTTCTCTTCTCTTCTCTTCTCTTCTCTTCTCTTCTCTTCTCTTCTCTTCTCTTCTCTTCTCTTCTCTTCTCTTCTCTTCTCTTCTCTTCTCTTCTCTTCTCTTCTCTTCTCTTCTCTTCTCTTCTCTTCTCTTCTCTTCTCTTCTCTTCTCTTCTCTTCTCTTCTCTTCTCTTCTCTTCTCTTCTCTTCTCTTCTCTTCTCTTCTCTTCTCTTCTCTTCTCTTCTCTTCTCTTCTCTTCTCTTCTCTTCTCTTCTCTTCTCTTCTCTTCTCTTCTCTTCTCTTCTCTTCTCTTCTCTTCCCTTCCCTTTTTGGCAGTATTTTCTTTTCTTGTATTTTCTTCTCTTCTTGTATTCTCCTTAACTTTTTTCCATTGAAATTTTAAATACTTTTTTTACATTTTTGAGTTCTGTTTCTTAACAACTTAGAGTTCCTTCTGGTCGTCTAGTCTTGATGTTTTGTGTACTACATGAAAAACTACTCCAAAAACTGTGTGGGGATACAATTGTAATTTTTATCTAGCTCTTGTCTTTGTCCGTCTGTCTGTCCGTCTACCTTTTCTATAGCCATCCTTGTTTTGTTTTACGCTAAGCAACATTTGAAATGAAATCAAATGATAAATGTACTCAATTGTATATAAATGTTTATTACTAATGTATGTATGGTCAAGATAGATTTATAAACAGATTTCTACAACCACACACATGCACACACGCTTACCGTAAAACAATGTGAAATAAAACTAAAAAACAAAATGTTAAATGCTTTTGCTGTGTTTAAAATGTAGTTTATGAATAGATTGGTTTTAAAATGCGTTACGATCCATTACCGTACAATTCAGATGACGGATGAGTTTGATCTCACATACATGACCTGTACGCTCACAAAAAAAAAAAAGACGAAAAGAAAACAGACACTGTTTGGAGCTCAAAAAAGCCTTCTGCCACAACTTGGGCCATGGTAGAATTTTTTTTCTTGCAGTATTTTATTTAAGACAGACATATAGACTGGCAACGACAGAGTTTTTAAATCTAAAGGAAAAAAATATCTTTTTTCGAGAGGGCATGTTTGTTCACTTTTTATGATGGCTCTGTAAGTGTATTATAATCATATTTATTAGCTCTATATTTTTTCAAAAATGGCCAAAAAATTATGCTTTCCATGGCTTTTATATGTTTGATGCGTTTCCATTTTTTTCCTTTTTTTTTTTTTTTGAGTTTCAATTTCTCGTATAAAGTGATATTTATTTTCATGCTTTCAGGGCGTTTTGCTTTACACTTATTTTGGTCTACTATTTCTGGTGCTTTAAATTTTTATTTCATTTTTTTATTGCGGCAGTATGAAAAACGAACCTAAATGAACAGTTTGATAAATGTTACATCGGTTAATTTAAATGTAGTGGGATTTTTTTTGAGTTTGATTTTTAGGGGGTTTTTCAATTAAAAGAAAAAAAAAATAATTAAATTTGTAAAATATGAAGCACTATAGTAAAACTTGAAAGCTGAAACGCTGGTATAAAACTCATGATAATATTATAAATATTAGTAGTAAATGCTTATGAAGCAATAAGGGGCCTACATTATCTTTAGCCGAGTTTGCCATACTTTTTTTCGCTGATTTATTTATTTTTTTCATTTAAATTTCTCTTTTCTCACACCAAAGCAATAACAGAACACCTCATTTCCTAATCTGAGCAAGATTTATTATTTCGTTAGCAGAGTTATTCATCAGCAAACAAATTAAAAAAAAAATAAAAGCTATGAGAGCAATCGCAACGGCTTGATATTTCATATCATTAAATAAATATGATTTAACTTTTTATTTAATGGCTAAAATTAATCTTTTATATATAACTGTGGGAATTTCTGTGCGAGTAATTAGAGAATTTAATTAATAAAAGGGAAATATGAAGCTAAAAATTAAATATATTTTGGACTAGAGTCTATGAATAATTTTTAATTTAGCTGGGTTACTTCCAAATTTTTTTGATAGCTTTTATTCTCTCCCTAGCAGATGAATGATGCTGTTGCTTAATTCCGTTTTCTTTTGGGGGATGGTTTCTCTGAAATTCCGCATCAACTCTGAACATTTTTTTAAGAAACGACATTCAAATTTTTGAAAAGACATTGCTCTGCTTCATGCAAACTTACTTAGTAGTAACCTTTTTGCAGAGCCCTGTACCATGCATTAAGTGTCTTAGTGTATTTGCAGGCAGACTTAAACTCGAATAATTCGTACAATCAACATTAATAATGTATTATAAAAGATCTATTTTTAGACCTAAATACATTATAAAAGAAACAATTGATAGCAAGTATTAAATATATCATCCTAGCTGGGGGACAACTAGCTGTGCTTATTATTTGAGTCATAAATATCTGGAAAGACATGGGAAAACATAGATATATTGAACGCAATTATTTTCATATATGGGCTTATATGAACTAAAGAGACAGTCATATGCAAATGTAATATAGTGCTTATGATACAAAATACTTATCCGAAGTTTATGATTATATATTTTATTTATGATTATATATTTGATATAGTAAAACAGAAAGTAGTGAATCTACAACCTAAAATGAGCATTGATGAGAAGTGTAGCGGCTCCGAAACAGACATAATTTTACAGTCATAGTTTTACTTTTTTATATTTATTATTTATTGTCAGTTTGTATTATTTATTAATTTAACTTTTCTTTTAAATACAATTACCTAAGCTTTTATTTACAAATTCCTGTTTTATTATAATACATTATTGTCTTTCAGTTATAATGATCTTTCATAAATATTCTTATCTAAGTTGCCATTTGAAAACGTTTCCATTTACCAAAGAGCAATTGACTTGATCTCTTTAGAACACCATATAAATCTCTTACCCTTATTTTTTTTCTTTTCGTATTATTTGTGGCATTGTGTTAAAACTCACACCTGTTGAAATATTTCTCTTATTTCTCTCAGTTTCACAACAATTTTTAACGCTGGAGCTTAAAAAGAACCCCCAACTGTTTTCCAATAACAAATACGAATTATTACGAGACAATTACATGCTTGTGAAGTGCTCAATTACAAACGCACAGTTAAGCCAACAAAGAAGCAACAAGAAACATATAAAAAAAAACATATGGGAAGAAATTTTGCACCATGGCCAACAACCATGGTTACGAGGGGGATAAAATTTGGTACTAAAAATGTTATCAAGCCAAATGAGTTTTCTTCTCTTTGCCTGAAAAATTGTTGGAAGTACTTTTTTCTCAAAACTGAAAAGTATTTTTTTTTTGTTAAACAATTTTATTGGTGGGTTTCAAATCACTGCCAACATCATTTGTCTCTAAATTGCCTGAATATGAGGTTTATATTTGCCCAAGAATTTTCGTTATAGAATGTCCTGAGGCTGCAGTTGTTGCTGGTGCTGTTGTTGTTGCTTTTTCTCCATAGATGTAATTGCAATTGAAGCGCAATCAATTACTTAACGGCTGGTGGTAAGTTTGAAGAAAACTTTTTCCTGGTATATAGTTTTATACTGAAACCACTTCTAATACGCACTCCCCACATACACACTGACACACACACGCACAAGCACGTTACCGCTTGTAAGGAATAAAAAACTAAAACAAAAATAGAGGGGAAAATCCCACAGCATTTAAGCCACATGCTGAGTTTTCCTTAAGAAAATAAAATTGTAGAAAAGAAACGGATTTAGATACTTGGCTGTAATGGAATATTTTTCTTTTACCAATTTCTGTTTTTTGCCTGGTTTCAAACTCCAATGTGTAGAAACGCAAACCACATCAAAAAATGATTGCGTGCAATTTATTAAATAAAAATATATAGTACAAGTAAAGAGGTGTTCAATCGAGATTTAACATAGTTGCACATCTTTACTCTCATCTAAGCAAGCAGGCAAGCAAGTGTGTGCACATATGCTCCTAAATATGTGTTGGTTCGTCACTTATTGGTTGGTTGGTTGGTTGGTTGGCTGATGGCCGGCCGGCCGGCTGTTTTGCTAACAAGATGTGTGAACTTGTTGGTTGATGGAAGTTGTGTAAAAAAAGGCAACAAGTGAATAATTGCCCGGTATGTGGTAGCCCAAGAGTATCTACTTTTTTCTCTCCCCTGTCATTCTCCGGCCATACAGAAGTAGCAATTCTTTCATACCTGGTATAATGTTTGCATAGAAAATCATTATAATTTTGTATTAAAAATAAGCTTCAATCACTTGCTTATGCAGCGCTTCTTTCTGGCTTAGACTCTTTAATTTGTTAATTTAAAAAATTGTTTTATTAATTGGCTAACATAAAAGAAATTTGGTTAAATGATTAACTTGCTTGAACGCAAAGTTTCAAAACTACAGAAATAAAGTAATGGGAAGAAAAATTAGACATACATATATAAATAATAAAGGTAAAAAGTGTGGTAATGTATACACTTAGAGAGAAAAAGAAAACGAATAAAACAAAACTATTTTGTAGTGGTTATTCTATTTTTTTTGCTGTTCCGCTGTAGCCTTTTAAATTTATTTATAAATTTTCAAGGAGAGGCAACACAAAAGAAAATATTTAAAGCAATTTAAAAGGATACAACGGAATAGAAAGAAAAACAGAATATTTTGAAGTGTTTCAGTTGTGATTTTGCTTTCTAGAATCATAATTTTAATTCAAACGGATTTTGTTATGCTCACAAAAGAATATTTTTTTCTTATTAAAACAACTTTGGTTCCTATTATTTTAATATATCAATACTGTCAAGAATTAAAATTAGTTCTTTATTTTATTTTCCTTCTTTAATTTTTTAGTATTTTAGATTTTAAAATAGGCTCTAATATTTTCTGTGTTTTAAGATTTTCCGAGTCTACTGATGTCGACTAGCATCAGTGAAATGTCGGCGGCTTCTTGTTAGACCTAAAATAATACATTTCAGTTCTTCATTTGCTCATTGAAAACTAAGTTCTCTTCTCTAAAAACCAAAACTTAATCCAAAATTTTGGGATGGTCTTATTAGCAATTTAGAGATATTATTTTAGATTTAAAGAAACGTTTTAAATCAGCGCAGCAAAGCCGTACATTTTCGTAAAAAATAATTCAATGTAAAATTAACAGAAAATAAATGACAAATTTAGTTTTAAGTATGAATTAGCATTACTTAAGTTGCTTGCTTTTGCATTCATTTTTGTTGAGATTCTTTAAGAAATATTCAGAAAAGAATTTAGTTGTTGCTTGCTATAAGAAACAATTAAATTAATTTTTGAATATTTAAAAAAAAAACTTTTTCTTATTGATTTTTCTAAAATTACAAATTGTACGTAGTAACCGACGGTTGCTCTCTGTTTGAAGGTTGTTTAGGAAACTTAAAGTATTGCAAAACGATTAAATCGTTTGTTTTTTGTGCTAATAGTTCATTTGAACATTGCTGATTACTACTGCGTTCATGGCAATAATAGAGTACGTAGTCAAGTTTCAAATATACTCTTAAGTTTCTGATGAGTTGAGTGGCAGCAACGAAACGTCGGGGGCATATAGGTTTCTAACAATTAATAACATCTATTTGCACCTAATAAAATAATAAATTCTTTAAAAAATTTATGCTATTTTCCAAAACGTAAAAAAAATATTATTTCCATTTTAAAGTAATGACCGCATTTCAATCATGTCACACAATCAGCATTAGAAAAATAAAATAATTACCAATTTTCAAAAAGAACCAAGAATAAAATAATCAAATCCCAACAAAGTATGCATTGATTTGCTGAGCGAACTTATAATAAAAACAAAGAAGCAGATGATGTTGAAAAATTAAAATTAGAATCTCTACGTTAGTCATGGTGACCGCAAAAATTATGTCATTAACGACCTTTTGAGGCAAGCAGCATATTCACAGCACTTTGTGCTGTGATTGCAACAACCCGAGACAAACAGCAGCAGTTGCAAAATAAATTTAGACAAAAAAGCAAAAAAAAAAAAAAAAAAAACAAACAAAATCTCATACAACATAAACATACTCCCATGTTCATTAGTTAAACTACTGCATGGCAAATATTGTGGCAGAAGCATGACATATAAAACTATAAACAGTTGAAGAAAATATGTTTGAAAAAATAAAGAAATAAAACTATTGAATGCGAAAAATTGGCACATATGAAGAAAAACTGCAGAAAAATTCTTCTTTCAACAATTTAAGCCATATTATTTGATGATGATGTTGTTGTTGTTGTTGTTGTTGTGGCTGCTGCTGTTGATATGGTTGGCTTATAATTTAATTTATTCATAGTCACGTCTTGCCACAATACTCTACTCTACTACATTTGATTTAATTTTCTTTGTCAACTCCTCAAGACAAGTGTTCAGGGCATATATGGGCTTATGGTTCTGTTTGTACTTCACTATATAAATATAAATATATTCTGGATATGCATAAAAGTCGGTCCAGCAAAAGCCGATAAGCCAACTAAAATTGTTTAAAGGATGTAGAAATACTTCTAGCAAAAAACAAATAGTTTTCAAGCACTTTTCATACAGAATCGAGGTATTGCATTAACCAATATTTTTAAGGAACATTTAAAATTATTGCAATGATGTTAGAACTACCGTCCTGTAAAAAAGCTTAAACGCCTTGACTCTAAAAAATATGCCCCAGCCGCATATTGCGCTATTAGATACTATAATAGAATTGTAGAATTATAGTGCTTACTTCTGAGCTATACTATGCTATCACATCATCGTAATATTATATTACTATAGCATTATAGGGTTATAATGTTACACTTCAATTACATAACAGATTTACGGCAATAAAATAATAGTATATAAGAGTATTATAGTATTAAACTGTAAATATATAATAGCATTATAGTCACACTGTATTGTAGTACGGTGGAATTAGAGTATTATAGTACGGTGGAATTAGAGTAGTATAGTATAGTATTACATTAGTATAGTCTTATGGTATTATAGTATTAAGCTACTATAGTAGTATTATAGTATAGTAATATTATAGTATTATAGTATATACTATTATAGTATTAGTGTATTATATATATTATATTTTTATAGTATCATAGTATTATAGTTTTATAGTATTATAGTTTTATAGTATCATAGTATTATAGTTTTATAGTGTCACAGTATTATATTATTAATGTATTAGTGTATTATAGTCTTATAGTATTTGTGTATTAACGTAGTAGTGTATTATAGTATCATAGCGTTATAGTTTCATAGTATTGGCGTATTGTATTATTATAGCACTATAGTATTAGTATATTATAGTGTTATATTATTATAGTATCTTTGTATTAGAGTATTATAGTTTTGTAGTATTATTGTAATATAGTATTATAGTATCATAGTATTAGTGTATTATAGTATAATAATACTATAGTATTTTAGTATGATAGTATTATCGTCTTCTACTATTAGAACATTACTGTGCAATGGCATTATAATATTATGTAATAAAAACATAACACTCTACAATGTATATAATAATTTCTTCATAGTGCATGCTTCATAGCACAGAAATGCATTGTTTCAGACGTAACTATGCACCAAATGTAAAGTAAACTGTATTTTATTTCAGCAAATATCATATACATATGCAATAGTTTTTAAAATTGCTTTTAATTGAAGTGCTTTTTACATTCGTTGGTAACCTTTTGTTTTCTTCAGATCCCTTGCAGCGCTCAAGTGCGGAAAAAAGTGCACTTAGACAAGTAAGTGTATCAATTTCCATTTAACTAACAATATCTGGCAATTTTTCAAAAATTGTTAAAGGCAAAATCGTATTCTCAGCACATTGTCTTTGTTTAGTAATGTTGAGTTGCTCTATCAACTGTTACTTCCCATTTAAACGGGCAAATGTTCTTAAGATCTGGAAGTGTGGGTGACACGGTTTGGCAAAACTTGATTTTATTCAAAGTTTGTTATTTGGTTTTGCAAAAAAGAAAAAAAAAACAAAGAAAATCCAATATTCAGTTTTCTTTCAAGTGTTTTACTCAAACATAAAAAAGATTTCAAAATTGAGTTGATGATTATTGATTTTTTTGTTCATCTCTTCAATGACTAAATTAAAGTGTTTATTTTGTGTTGGTTTTTTTTCTGGAAAAAAATTTCTATAACTGGTTGCTAGTTTTTTTTTTGCCATTTTTTTCCTATCATTTCTATTTACTACCAGTGTTACTTGAGGTTAATGATGTCTTTGTTTAACTGTTCATATTGCTTATTTATTTTGCTGAATATTTATTGATTATTTAAATTAATGATACTTGAAAATTCTTTCTAGCTTGAGTTGACTGAAAAACTATACAAAAAATCTCAGAAAGAGTTTTCGCAAAAAAAAAATATATAAAAAAATTTTCAAGTATTTACCTTAAAGTGGCATAAAATCTGCAAGGTAGTTATGATTTTTCCATTTAAAGCGAGACACGCTGCTAAATTATACATAATTTTACAGTTAATGTGTCGAAAATCACAAATCAATTGAATAATTAAATGGTCATTATAGAAAAAAGCTCATTATAGAAAAAACGAAAGAAAGAAAGAAAAACAAAAGACTTAAGATGCAAACGAGTTGCCTAAAGCATAAAATTACATATTTTAAAATGAGGTAAAAACTCCAAGTTAAAAGTTAGTAAATGTTAATCATTGCATGAGTTTCTGTTTTAAGTTTTTGCCTTATTGGAGCCTCATTCTGGAGGAAAAATATTAAATAGACATATGAAAAAGGAACAACCTTTTTACAAAGCTTAAATATAGTTATAGGAGTTATCTAAGCTCAGTTGGATAGCTTGAAGTATTGAATATGTTTTAATCTAATTCGCTAAAAAACTTCTTTTCATCATTTCTTACTCCCAGAGCTGAACTCTTTATGGGATTTTACATAACATATTTTAGCAAAATTTTATTTTTTCTACTGCTGGGTACTGTATGAAATTTGAAGCCAATTCGCTTTCCAAATAACCTTTTTTATTATATTCTGTTCTCTGACAATCCTCCAACGCATTAAATTTCCTAAGAATCTAATTTTTTTTAACTCAACCTTTCGGCATTTGCCTTCACTTTTAATGGCTCACAAAAAATATAAATTGCTTTATATTTTTTCATGATTATTGCAGACAATTGTTATAATGAGAGTGTGAATATTATATTTCGTATTCAACAGCACAGTATCAATAATTTTGAACCAGTGTATGTGACTGACTGGTTGCATTGTACATGTACAACAATGGACAATCGATTCCTGGCACCACGGGGGATATGGTTGCTTGTTGTGTAAAAGGGTAACGGTGTAACTGAAATCTTAGTGCTTTAAACAAATTACTTCACTCAAATGGGTTTCTTTTTTATTACAATCAGTAGTTAAGCTAAGCAATAAAGTGTGCTATCTTGGTAAGTTATTGATGTGCATATTTAATTGGGGCTACTTTGTCAAGCAAAGAGTAATTTTTTTTTATATAAAAGACTATATTTTTATGAAATATTTGACTTTTAAAATGGTTATATAAATATTTTTTTTTTCAAATTTTGCATAGAGTAGACATTTTATTAGATCACTATTATATCAACACTACATTTATACACATAAACGACATACATATAACCGTTTTATTGTACATACCTTTGTATTGCATTACTCATACGCCAACAATTCCAGTGTCTTGTTGATCTGCGGAAAATCACAAAATAAAAAAAAAGAACAGAATAAAATCTTTTGGTAGTCATATTTCAACATTAAAGTGTTATGACGTGATGCGTTTGATATTTCTTTTTTGTCATGCTAATCTTATTTAATTCAGGTGTGTTTCATATGTTGGCACAACAAAAAAGGAAAATGAGCAAAACTAAAGAGCAAAATGCATGAATATGTCTTTTGAAAAAGTCAAAAGCTTGGCAGAAAACTTGCAGCCATTTCTAGCGATCACTGTTGTTTTATTGTTGCTGTGCATAAACAAACACACATGTTTTTTTTCCGTTAATGCGAACATCGTATGTAGGAAGTTAAAGGTGAGGTTTGTGATTTTATTTCAGTTTCATTTACAATTGTTGCACTCAATGTTCCATTTTATTGTGTAGCGATTGTTATTGTGTTTTATATTTGGGAAGTCGAAAAGATACTTAACATTTGAAAAAAAAAAATTATCTGGGTGCCGCTTTTATGAAAATGGAGTTAAGACAGTGAGATACGAAATAAATCTATCGCCAAAACACGGAAATTCAGCACAAAAACTGTGTTTCTTTTATACTAAGTTACTTGGTACAGCCACAAAGTATTCTTATATATTTTTTTTTCAACAAACTCTGAAGAGGAGACACATTTATGAAGAGGTGTTTTTTCTTTATTTTTTTTAAGTACTTTTGTAACTGCTTTTTTTTTTGGTTGTTAACTTTTCGACTGCGGTCTCTGCAAATGTTCGTTGAGTTTGTACTCGTATGTGTCAATTCAAATTGAAATTTCAATCAGCAATAATTGTTGTACAGCTCACTTCTGCTCTGCTAGTTGTTATTTTAGGCCGAAATTTAGTTTCTAGTGCTTAAGATTTGACTTAAAATCTTGACGTGGGAATTATTTTATTGCAGTGATTAGCACCATAATGACACCTAAAAGAGAAGTGTGTTCAAGCTGAAGAAATCACAAAAGTGTTTTGTAATGGATTATATATGTATGTTTGGTGGCAATTTAAATAAAAAATTGTAAACAGGAAGTAAAAAAAGTAAAAACAAAAGTGATATTGTAAAGAATCTTTGGTTTACAAAATTAAGACTAAAGAGCCAAAAAGGAGGAAAATAAGAATGGAAGAGTTAATAGTAATATTATATATTAATATATTATGTAATATATTATAACCAAGAACGATGATAATTGTAGAGTCGAATGATGAGGAGTTATGTTGTTGTGGTGTTATAGCATGAGTGGTAGTATGTGTGCCATATATTATATAAGAGTGATGCGGTATAAGAGTATACATAATTGTGTTTAAGAATTGTGGAAGTATCGTTTTGGAGTATTATGATATTATAATATTATGAAAGTGCTATGGTATAATATTATTATAGTATTGTAGTATTATAGTATTATAGTATTACAGCATTATAGTATTATAGTATTATAGTAATATTGTATTATAGTATTATAGTATTATTGTCTTGTAGCATTATAGTATTATAGTATTTTAGTATTGTAGTATTATAGTATTAAAGTATTAAAGTATTATTATATAGTATTATAATATTATCAGAGTATTATAGTATTATAGTATTATATTATTAGAGTATTACAGTATTACAGCATTATTTATTTATTTATTTTATTTCAATACCAAGAAAGTATCATTGCTAATAATACATGTATTATAGTATTATATTATTACAACATTATAGTATTATAGCATAATAGTATTATAGTATTATATATAATAGTATAATAATATTATAGTATAATAGTATATATAATATAATAGTATTATAGTATTTATAGTTCTTTTAGTTTTATAGTATAATATTGTTATAGTATGTAGCGAGAGTTAGGGTTGGAAATGCCACCAAACTAGCACTGACCGGTGTCGGCTGTATTGGGTGGAGCTGCTACGAAAAATTTTCCTATTTCTTTCTGGGTGGTGTCCTTCCCCCTACGCCTTTTTTCATTACTCCGAGAAGGCCTAAAATATCTTCCTCATGAATACTTTTCTCTATTTACCCACTTTAGGGCTCAGTTTTCTCATTTTGCAAGATTGTCAACTTCGCCTTAATTTGTATGCTGTGGTGCTCTTTGCAGCAACATTGGTGGTCCACTTTATAGCAGTCCACTTTATAGCAGCCAAATAACTGCAATTTGATTTGAATGCTAAATAAAATATTCATAAATCACTTTTTGAAAATATTTTACCCATAACAAATATTCTGGGGGAAAAATATAAATACACCTACCGCATGTTTGAAAATTTTTGTTCACACCGTTTTGAAATAAAAAAAAAAAAAAACATGAAACAGATATTTTTCTTTTCAAACTCAAACACGCAGGATTTTGCATGAAACTTAACACTGGCTCAGTGTAACAACTGGCCATATGTAAAAAGGCACAATTAACCCAAACCTGCACAAAAATAAAATGAAAAAAAAAAAATCTTCTCAAAGCAAACATGATTTCACGCAGGCAGCAACAAAAACACCAGCAATAGCATTAAACAAATACAAGACAGATGATTGCAATTAAATAATATAAATAATTTAAATAACAACCAACCGTCCAACAATATTGATGGTTGAAAACCAAATGAAATGTTTTCAAACTGCACAGATGATGGGAGGGGTAAAAAAAAAGAAACATTCCAGTGCAAATGTTTAAGTGATTTATAAAATCACAGAACTCATACTACATACCTAAACAAAGATGAATATACTCTACCGACCAAGTATTTACATATAACAATTTTATCATGCTGTTGCTGCTGATGAGCCAAATGAAAATTGTTGCCACATCTAGTAAGAAAGAAAAAAAAAAAAACCTAGAAAGCATAATGATGGCGATACTGATGATGATGATGGTGTGTTATATAAAAACCTCAAAAACAATTTATATTCCCAGCTAAACATTTGACCTCAAACACAAATTCATCTTAATCAATTATATGAATTATAAAAACTGAAATATGATAAAATGTTCTACTCTGTATAGTTAAGAAGAAAATAAATTGTTTAAACTGTGGTTGCAGTGTTTAAGAAAGGAAATAATGAAAATAGTTTTCAAACATTAGCAGGATAAAATATTTTCTTGCGCTGGTCTTAAAAATATGCTGGAAAATACTTGTTGGTCTTAATTTTTCGATTTCACTTGAAACGCATATGAAAGTCACTTTTACTCTTTAAATATTGTAAAGTCTGCAGATGTTTTTATAGCAAAAGAACTATTGATAATTTTTATTAACACAAATAATGTTATCGAAGATATTGCTGTGCTAAAAAAGTTCTCGATAATTTTAATATAGAACAGCAAAGATATTTATAAGTTTTGCATTAAAAATAGAACTATCGGTAATTTTTTTATGCCAATAGAAGTTTAGATAGTCTTCATATTATTTTTATTTAAAAAATAAGTATATAGAAGATTTTGCTATGCAAAATATCAAGAATTCTTACATAGAATATTAAATTATCGATAAATTTTTTTTTATTATAAACATTTTATTTTTACACTCTTTTACATTGTTAATAAGTTTTACATTGCAGGAAATTAACTAACTACACGGATAATTTCTGTATGGGAAGTAAGGCTTTCGTAAATATTTATGTACTGAGAAAAAGAAATAAATAGTTTCGATTTGGAAAAATAAATATAAAATAATTTTTATATAGAAAAATTAAGTTATCGAAAATATGTCCAACCTAAAAAAGGACCTCCACAATTTTTGTACTTAAAGTTGGTATATGTGAAACCTTATTAATGAAAGATACTGATAATTTTTTCATTGAAACACATTGTTATCGATAAGTTAGTGTTAAAAACGTTATCGATGATCTCAATACAGAGCAGCAAATATATCGATAGCTCTTGTCAGAAAAATAAATTTATGGAAAATATTTCTTACAAAAAAAAAAAAAAAATTATCGATAATTTTGGAAGAATATCGAAAACATGTTTGTGAACGTTTGATGTGGAATCCTAATAGATGAGCATGTGTTTCTTTATTGATTTATTCGAAAGAGTTTTTCTTGCTTACGAGTATTACGTATCTAATAAATATGGTAGAGATATTTGTCAAATAACACTTTAATATACATAATAAATAAATAAAATATAATTTTAATAAGACCGTTGGAGTATAGTAACTAATTTCGTAATTGGTTTTGTTGTGGTTCTTTTGTGGTCTTTGTTTTCCCCCCTATATATTCAAAGCTGTTCAGTATTGAAGAAGAATGCAGCATTGAAGCTGTTGCCTGAATGGTGTCGATAGTATTTACTCTGGGAACTATATAGACAAATTCTGGCGTACTCAACTTTATTAAATTAAATTTTCTGTTTTATGTTTTATTTTTTATTTTTATATTATTTGATCTTTAGATTTTTAAAATAATTATTCAAGCTTTTGATTTTGGGGTTTTTTTTTTAGAAAAAATAATTTTAAACAATTATTTATTTATTTTCAATATTTCGCCGACAATTTGTTGGCTTCTTCAGGAAAATAATTATAAAATAAAAAAAAACCATTACTGTCTTTTTTCCCTATCCATACAGCACTCTCCTTTTAAAATTTTTTTTTTAATAGCTCCATATGTAATGCATCTTCATAGTGCTGCTTCAAAATGAACACAACAAAATATTTCTAATAGCAAAGTCAAGATATTAAAAAATTGTTAATAATTATATCTGGCTTAAGTTCGATTTTACTTCCTTAAAATTGAGATAGAATTTTTGTGATAAAATTGGAGTGATCAACACTTTTAAAGAAGACTAGAAAAGTTAAGTTGAAGACTTACTGGCTGGGCTACATACCATTGGCTGTTTCACGTCCACCATGACTCTCATCAATACTCAAAGTTGCTTCGAACCCAGACCTTGACTAATTGCATACTGTTTTTAAGCAACCACGTCAGCTCTGCAGTACTGACTGTCTATATTTAATCTTGTTGATCAATTTTCCACCTCATCACTGTATTTTTCTGTTGAAATATGAAATATATTTTATAAAAATTCATATGCATATGAAATATAAAATATATTTTATAAAAATTCATAAATTTCTTTTGAACACTTCTCACATAAAGAAACTTGAGCTGTAGAAATTAGGATCTAGAGAAAAGCACGCCTTTTTTCAATTTTTTTTGGAGAAAATTTAAGCTGTGAAAATTTCTGTTTGCGAAAAGCAAGACCTTCGTTAGTTTTTTTGCAGCAAATTGAGTACATACAACATTTTCATAAGAATTATTTAACGATATCTACAATTGGTTGTCACTGTGTTTTAATGGGCTGGTCAATAAATATTTATTTCATAATAATTTCGTATGCTAAGAAATCAAAATTTTGAAATTGCAAAAAGTGTTTTTTTTCGATTCCACTATTAATATTTGTCTGCTTGAGTATCCGTTTTTTTTTATTTTTATGTCTTACTGTACTGGATTTTTATTGACTGCTGTTTTTTTTTATTTTAATATGAGTTACAATTTTTATATAAATTGACATTGTGCAAAAAGTGCGTGTGTTTAGCCGGCGCTTCCACAGCCAGCACTGGCAATTCTCATATTTATTGTTGTTTCTGTTGCAGAATTTTATGCTTTTTTATTGACGATGACGATGTAGCAATAACAGCAGCAGCACTTACAATGAAAAAAAACAAAACAGAAAAAAACGTTGTCGACAATGGTGTTGTCGATGTCGCCTTCAATACAAAATTTCTTGTGGCTGCAGTTTGTTGTCATGGGGTTTTAATATGGGAGCAAAACAACATTTTATGTGTAGGCTGTTGCTTCCATTTAGTTGCAAAAGAAAAAATATTGGCATTCACTTAACATTGATTTTTTTCTGCTACGTTTTGAAAATTTGCATTAAGACTTTTTTTTTTCTTATTTATGCTTGTCGATTTTCTTGTATTTAAAGCAATTTAGTTTAGTTTTGTGCCATGATTTGTGCTGACAAAAAGCTTAAGCATTTAAAATTGTTAAATAAAGGGATAAGATATATTAGTCTTAAGAGAAAAAATAAACATGTTCTCTTACACTTGAAGAAAATTGTGTGCGCAAAAAACAAAATTTACCATTTATAAAAAAATATATAGACAAGTAATTTTATATGTTGTAATTTTAACTACTTTTATTGCTTGTTATTGTCCTACACATCAACATCATAGCAACACATCAAACAGACATCTCTGTACAACATCGATCCATCTTTTCATTTAGCAATCAAAGTCTTGAATGTCCCACGTGTACGTGTGTGCTTGAGTTTCTGATATTTCATACTCACTGTCTGCTCTGTCTGCCTCGTCATCTTCGTCATGTCTTGTATCTCTGATAAAAATATTGTTGCTTGTTGTTCATCATTATTATTATGTGATGATCAACACTACTATTATGGCTTAATAAAAGCTTGTCATAAGGATCGAACCTACTCGATCATTTAACACTGCGAGGGAAGTTATAAAAAAAAAATTAATAAATTTCTGTACATTTGTTTCTATAAAATATTTTTCATTTATAAAAGAAATGCCAAGAAAAAATATCAATGATTATTTTCTTTCACAAAGAAGTTAATTTTAGATGTTTTTTTTTTCAGAAAACTCGTACAGCTTTCACTAATTTTTCTAACATTACGTTTAATGGATGCTAATTTCTCTGTGAAAAATTGAGAACAGCGCCAGCTCTTTTGTAGAAAGAAAACTTATCGACAAACTTCAAAGAAAAATATAATTATCGATGGCTTTACCGTCCAGTTATTTAAGTTATCGATAATTTTTGAATTATCAACAGCTCTACGTAATAAAAAAGTAATATTAATAGCATTCTTGAAGAAAAATTAGTTCATCGATGACTCTTCTAAGAATTATCAATAAATTTTCCGTAATTTTAGGAAAGCTATCGATAATTTTTGAAATACGAACAACTCCAAGCAGCAAAAATAAAACTATTGATAGCTTTCTAAAAAAAAAAATAAGTTCCTCGATGACTTTTCTAATAAGAGTTATCGTTTACTACTACAAAATAAAATTATTTATGGCTACTCATATAAAAGGTAAAGTTAGCGATAACTGCTGTATACTGAAGTGAAAGTATCGATAGTTCTTCTGTAGACAAAAGAGCCGTTCGAGAATTTCCTACACAATTGTTAAAACTAAGAGAACTTACTTACAAGTAAAAGAACTTACCGATTGTTTTTTTTTATAATACTTCTAAAGAATTATTAAAATTATCGGTGAGCACTTCTTAAGATAGCAGAGTTTACCAATTTGAAGAAAAAAAATTGCTATCGATATTAGTTTTACAAAGAAATAGATTTGTTGATTACTTCTGTATGAATATCCGATAATTTTGTTTTTGGAAAATTAAGCTCTTTAATAGTTTTTTTTCTAATAAAATAATAATCCCTCCTCAGCTTTTATATAAGAACACTAGCTGACCCGGTCCGCGTTGCTGGCCCTAAGAAAGCTTTTTATGAAATTTACGGCGAAAATTGGATTTTGCCATACATATGTATACACACAAAGAATTTTATATATGTATATAGACTATAGGGTGCGCTACTACACTGAATACTCTTTAATAAAAAAGTTTTGAGATTTTTGGTACATATTTGTTGTTGTTGTGTAGAGAGTAAGGTAACTACATATTCTGTTCAAACTGCAGCTTTCTATCTCATATCGTTAAAAAGTTACAGCTGATTTTCACTTTTGTTTGGGGCACCCTTTAATTTAAATTTTTTTGTTTGTTGTTTTAGGTATTTGTTATTGTAGAGCATGTGTAAAAACATAACATGTGCAAATTTCAGCTCTCTAGCTCTTATTGTTCAAAAGTTACAGCTAAGTTTTAGTTTTCAATGTACAGGGTGTTTTCTTTAGCGTCGGGGTTTTGTTGCTTTTGGTATTTGTTGTTGTAAAGCATGTAAATATCTTGTGCAAATTTTAGCTCTCTAACTCGTATCGTTCAAAAGTTACAGCTATATTTTACTTTTTAATGTACAGGGGTTCTTTTGCATTTTGCCACGCCCTTCCGCCCCCAGACCGAAAACCGAAATTCAGACTATTCTGGAGACTCCCTGAAAATTTCATCCAAATCGGCCTAGCAGTTTTGGAGTCTATACGTTACATACATACATACACACAAAGAATTTTATATATATATATACATATATATAGATAGAAGATATACACTTCTATAGGTGTGTATATCCATAACAGTGGTAGTGAAGGCTATAAAATATGCCTGCTCTAAAAAATCACCCCTTCCGTATCATTTGCCTTTCCATTTCATTTCTACACTACTTAACAAGTTTTTAATTTACTTTTTATTTGGAAACTGACAGCTTTTCGCTCTACAAAATGAGCAACTGAATGATTATATACTTATATGTTTTTTGTCTGCTGCCTTGTATCTACATATATCTATTGGGTTTCGCCAATACCTTTGTACAATACAGGTGTACATACATCCACTCCCTTTACGGTTATATTCTTAATGGCTCTCACAGTTGAGAAAAGTTTTCATGAAACCTACAATAAAATGTGTGGGATGCTGCAACATATGCTTATGCGAGTCTTATATTGTATGCATGTTGCAAGTTACATTTATGATGACTAAGTTGATTGTTACTAAACGTTTTAAATTTTTTTATTCAATACATTGGTTTTGTTTATTTCTTTTTCTTCTTCTTCTTCACTTCTCTTCTTTTTTTTTTGTGTGCAAACATTTTGTCTAAAAACAATTTTCTTTTTTCTTGAAATGTTGCTGTGGTTGTTGCCATCCTTTTGTGAGTCGATAATGGCATTGACAAGTGGTTGCTTTATAAACTTCATAAAATGCTTTTGTTGTTGTTGTTATTGTTATTGTGTGCTGGATTCAAAAGTAATTTGTTGTCTGTTTATTGTTTGTATGTATGTATGTAGTTGTAGTAGAAGTTTTTGTTGTCGTCAATAAATTTGCTATTTGTGAGTTATTGTTGATGTTGTTGCCGTTGTTGCTGCAATTTTATTATTATTGATGCCGGTTGGTGGCTGTTTAGTGTTGTCATCAATAAGTGCTTTAAAGTTGATTTTTGGATTCCTTTTTTCATCAACTTTTTCGTTTGTGTGTTTTTGTTTTTTGAAGCAGTGTTTTTTCTGGTTGTTTCTTTGTGTCAAGTCTAAGTGATGTTTAGAAAATCATTTACCAGAACTGTTTTTGAAAAGAAAAAGAGTAAATTTTGCTGAAGAGCTATTACAAAAAGAGTTATTATAAGGTCAAGGATCGTGGCTGAAAATGCTCTGGAGTAATTTTATGCTGTTTATGATGGTGTGGGAATGTTAGAGTTTCGAGCTAAAAAGAAAATTATGAAAGTCATTAAATAAAACATGATTCATACCACAAAAAGAAAAGGGGTTTTCTGTGAACAATCGCTGTTATTGCCACAACAGAAACAAGGATTTTGTCTAAAAATTTCATATATAAAAAGTACAAACTGTTTTGAGAGATTTCTATGAACATTTTGCGGGCAATTTGCTGCCATTAACCAAAGGCCACCAAACCGATCAAATTCAGCTAAAAGGTAAAAATTAGCCAAAGGGTCTGAAAATGGTATCCGTAGGCAACATCACCGTAGCCTAAAGGAACGGGCCTCATATCGAATAAAACGCAGCATATATTAGTTGCTACTAATTTAGCCTGCCATCCGAATCTCCATGGCATGCAACTTCTAATATTGCGGATAAGTTTTGCAGTCCATATCTCAGAATCTTCTGTCATCTTTGTATGCAGCGGCATCTTTGCTTTGCTGCTTAAAAAGCAGTTTTCAAGTTTTTTTAGCCCTTTATTATTACACCTGTCAGCACAGGGAAAATAGGTAATTAAGTCTACTTATTTGGGATGTTAATTACCTTCAATCAATACTTAGGATAACTTACATCGTATGTTAATAAAAATGATGTGATATACATAAATTTCCAAATCATTTCTTTTGTAATACAGTAACTTGTCTCTACTTGTAACGCTTAACTAGTTCTGACTTAAGCATAACGCTTCAGTCTTCTGTTTGCCCGGGCAACTGCCTCAGTTCACCACCTGGTTTTGCCCCTAGGAGAGCTCCCCAAATATTGCTTCCATATAAAAGAATTCCGTTAGTTGTCTTTCTTTTGCCATAATACCACAACTATTTTAACCTTTAACTTTTTCTCTCCAGCCGCCAATTCAATTCCCTTAAAAAAAGTCCCATTTAAACAACAGCCCTTTTAAAATTCCACTTAGATCAAATAGATAAAAAAAATTAACAAAGATTAATTTTATGGCAGTCATAAAACAATGTTATTGGCATTATTGCACTCAAGTGTTGACAGCAAAATAAAATAATTGTCGACAAGTTTGAAAATAACACAAGGCATCGACAACAACCATAACCACAAGTCATTTTATCTGGAAAAACATAGAAAGTAAGAGGTTACAATGAATACTACCAAGAATTGGTAACAATTGCAAGAAATACTAAAAAATCAAAATATATATAATAAAAATTATTATTAAAAATAGTTTTTTTTTGAAAAATTTATAAAACAAATATTTTAGTGATCATTAAAGTGATCATTCATATTTTATTTTAATGATTCAAACCTAAAGTAGGGATATTTTCAGTCACTGCTTTTGCTTTAAAAATCTATTTATTCCTTTTATCTCCTCCTCGAAAGCTGGCGAAAAAAAAAGATGAAAGATTTTTCATATTATTACCATTTTTAGAGCAATCTTAGTTACAGCTTATATTATGCTTGTAGACACTTGTAAAACAAGACCATGACTTTGACTTGATTGCCACAATTACAAAATTTTGTACTTGTTGGCTGATTTTTTCATTTTTTATATGTAAAATTTTTTTGTATTTCTTGGCTTTCGTTTAATAATAATGGCTTCAATAATCGTAAAAGATCAAAAGAAACAACAGCGGCGCTTCGTTTCACTCATAAAGAAGCCTTCTTTTATCGTTATAATTCACCCTCATTTCATAATAAATTGCTCTCAATTGATCACGACGACACCACAGCAAAAGCAATAACACCACCACTACCAACAACTGCAACAACAGCAAGAGCATTGCCAATAATGCAAACTATTTGCCATGTTGTTTGCATTATTGTTATAATGTTGTCTGTTAAGTCAAAATCAAATAGCCAGTGTTTGTAAAGCTTTTATTTTTTATATATATTTTTTTAATAAAAAAAATTCAAGTTGAGAAATTTTCTTTAATGCCGATGATGATAATGATGAATATGAGGAGTTTTCTAAAGAAGTGTTGAGTGGTTCAGTGGTGGGTGAAGTTATGTTCTCTATGAAATGTATCGTTTTAACATTTAAGGTCATTTCAATGGCTTTCAGGTAAAATGCTAAATAAGAGTTATATAGAAGATATTAAGTAGAGTTAAAAATCAATATATTGTGACAAAAAAGTAAATATAGTAATATACATATATATATATATATATATATATATATATATATATATATATATATATATATATATATATATATATATGTATATATATATATATATATATATATATATATATATATATATATATATATATATATATATATATATATATATATAATACTATACGATTGTATTACCATAGGAATATATTACTATAAAGCTATAATACTATAAGACTATAATACTCTAATACTGATATACTATAATACTGTAATATACCATAATCTATGCTATAACACTAATATATTATAATAGATACATATACTATGACACTCTAATACTCTAAACTATAATACTATATTATTCTAATACTTTAATATTTTAATTTTATGAAATTACAATATTATAATATTTATGAAATTATAATATTACTAATACTGTAATATAATAATAATAATGCTATAAATCAATAATGGCAATAATGGCAAACTAGAATACCATAATATAATAACACTTACTACTATAATCCTATACTGCTATTTTCTTACAATCCTGCACTCTAACATATCTATACACGCAAATTCGTGTAGTACATGATCACACATCAAAACTCTTATACTCTTATATTTTTATTGTTTCATAATTTCCTTATAACTTCTCTAAAAATGGCGGTTTATTATTTTTATAATATTTTTCTCCTTTAAACTCTTATTAGCTGGTCTCTCTTTTAATATTTCTCCAATTTCACTGAAGTCTTCTGGTGATCACTCCGATTTCTCTAAACCAAAATACTGTATGCCATTTTTATATTACTTTTCTTCTCATCCTCCCATCCTCTCAATGCTAATAAGAAGTCTTGTAGCATTATAGTACTATATAACTATACTCTAGTACTATACTAATATAAATAATACTCTCTATAAATAATACTCTAATACTATAATAATATAATATAACTCTAATACTATAATAAAATAATACTGTAATACTATAATGCTATATGCTATATATGCTATAATGTTACAATGCTGTTACGTTATAATATTATAATACTATAATTAATGGTATAATACTATATATAGAGGTACTATATATAAGAGGTACTGTAATAGATACTATAATATATACTCTAATACATGATATACTATATGGATACTATAATACTCTAATAATATAATAGATACTATAACACTGTAATACTCTCAACTATAATACTATAATATTCTAATACTTTAATACTATTATATTATAAAACTGTAATATTGTAAAACTATAATACTTTATTAATACTGTAATACAATAATATTATAGTGCTATAATTCAATCTTGGCATATAAAAATATAAAACTATAATACTTTAATACCATAATATAATAAAAAATATTACTATAATACTATACTTCTATTTTCTTACAATCCTGCACTATAACATGTCTATACATCCAAATTCGTGTACTGTTATGCTCCTGAGCTCTCTCTTTACTACATGATCGAACATCAAAACTCTTATACTCTTATATTTTTATTGTTTTATATTTTTCCTTATAACTTCTTTAAAAATGTGGGTTTATTATTTTTATAACATTTTTCTCATATCCTTTAAACTCTTATTAGCTGGTCGCCTTTCTTATACTCTTTTAAAATATTTCTCCTATTTGACTGAAGTCTTCTGGTGATCGCTAAGGTCCGATTTCCCTAAATCAAAATACTATATGCCATTTTTATATTACTTTTCTTCTCATCCTTCCAATGCTAATCAAGTCATGTTAGCATGCCACTAAATTGTAGGGTTTCAGTAATAATAAACAGACCTGGTATTAAAAAGTCATACACTCATTTAATAAAAAATTGCAACACGTTTTTGAAACTAATGTAATACAATTGACACCCTCAAGACACACTTGATTTAAGTTGCAACAATAGGAATACTAACTGATGGAGTTGGAGCGAGTACGTTTTCATGCATTCAGATAGAAAAGTATGTGAAGATGTTTTGCAAAAACTTTACGAAAACTTGCATGAGGTTTTTATATGAAGTTTAAATGGAGTAAACATACATATATATATAAAGCAACAATAATATATATTATATATATGTACGTATTTCAGTAGAATTAGAAGGCGTTGCTGAAAAAAAAATAATTTATAAATTAAAAACTTTGGCAGATCTTCTTTGCTTAAAAAGTCAATTAAACTCTGTTTTTAATAATTCTTTTTAGTCTGATTTATTTACCTATTAACACTGAAACTGAATTTCTAGCGAAATGGCAGAATCATTTGTGTTTTTATATAGTGTGAAGCAAGTCCTTGTGCAATCATAGCTGATCTTCTTTAACACCATGTCGTTTAGTTTGACCAGCAACGCATTATTATGTTGCTTTAATGATATTTGAAGATAGACTACTTTACTGAAATACAGTTTAATTTTTGCCCTCAGGTTGTAGGAAAAAAACTAGTTGTGATTTTGGTTTTTTTTTTTTTGTGAAGACATTCAGAAAACTTTGCTTTTTGCAGGGCATTTCCCAGGCTCTTTCTCCTGCCACAGTTGATAACAGTGTTTTGTATGTTTGTGATTTCCTTAAAGTCTATTTGCATTAAATGCTAATAACATGCGCATGATGTGAAATGTTTAAAACTATTCTGCTATTGCATGATGTGTCTAATGCCTGCATAAGACATCATGCATTTTTGTTTCAATGTGTGGTTTTTGCCTGCATATGGTTGTGTGTGTGTGTGAAAGCAAGTTGCACGTTTTGCGCGTGAAATAAAGCGCCTTTGTATTGGAACGCTCGCTCCATCTTTCATATTGTTTAAACATAAAATGACTATTTGAACAATTGTTATGATTAACGGAGCTAAAAAAGAGCTTACAGCAGGAAAAGCTACAAAAAAAAAACTCCATATAATTTAGTTGGTAAAAAGGTCAAACACTTGTTATTCTGTCTCAGTTTTTTTGTCTGCATGTTTTTTTTTTTTTTTTGTAAGGCAAACACTATTAAACTAATGTTTGTTTATTTGTCAACGCGGTCAGTAGCAAAAGTGTTGTTAAATAATTTTTTTTTTTTTCAAAATATCAAACTAAGAATAGTGGTTTTATTACGCGGAACTCATAAAGAAATTCACCTAAAAATTTAAACGATTTTCATAGTTTCATAAAAAATTTTATAAAAATTAATATCAAAGTCCTGATATTTTTTTATGAATACTCTCTTTAAAAACTTTATTTATTGAAGATCAGTGTCGCTTTACATTATTTCTTGAAATTAGTGTTTTCAAGCTGATAAAGTAAGATAAGCTGGGGGACAGCGTAGGCTTAAATTTATTTTTCCGAAAACGAGTGTAACTCACGCCGGCTAGAGGAGAGCTCTGGCCTAAATATTTGCTTTACAGATGAAAGGGAAAATGGGTAGCACATCTTGCGCAAGCTGGGGTATAGTGTGAGCCTAAATGCCTTATTTTTATGGTCAGGAAGAGAGGGAAATGTCTACCGCATCTTAGAAAAAATGGTGGCCAAATTTTTATTTTAGGGAGGAAAGAGAAAATATATGAGGTAATTGAGTGCCTCGATGGGTAGAGTGTCCTACTAATAGTGCCCAAGGTTGCAGGCTCGATTCCTGACGAAGGTGTTGGATGTTTCTGCAGGCAAGCCAAAAGCCACGCAGTTCTGTGTTCGTTTAAAAAATAAAAAAAATTTAGTTTCTTAATTTGTCACACTGTTAGTAATTAGATACAAAAACATACATGAAAAGGAAAAGGAGTTTTTTTTAATTGCTTTCTAAAATCAGTATAAAAATTAATCATCAAATTATCTTATAAAATACATCTTTAGAAAAACTTAGTTAATTCCGAGCAAATAATATTTTTATACAAATATTTTTATACAAAGATGTTGCAAGCCTCTGCACCATTTGGCCACTTTGACAAATAACATTGACAGGCTATACGAATACCTTAAATTACGTTTTCATATAATTTGCATGGCAGTAAAAATTTTTTTGTTTACACTAATATGCCGGTTGTGTTTCTTTGGTGTAAAGTAACGTTGCAGGTCTCTAATCCCATTTGTTACATTGACCGGAATCCCGGTAAGTCCATATAAGTAATCAACATTTATACTGACCTTGCCCTTAAGTAAACCAAAAACAAAAATATGAAAATATAAAGCTACCAAGTAATATTAATCTCAGAAAAATTTAGTCGCTTCAAAGCAAAGTTTTACTTTAAATATGGAAGCACTGCTAGCCTCTGATCTATGCAGATACTTTTTTGATTGCGAATAATTTTTTGAATTAGGAAATTATGTTTTCTTTATATTTCTTTAGCATTTCTGTAGCGACTGCCCACCTTTTCTCCGCTGTTTTTAACATGTTTTATTTTGTTACAACAAGTATTTTGGCCACGTTAGTTATAGTGTTCAATATAATTTAAATCATCGCCTGATTGTCTACAAAAAATCTTTTCCTTGTTGTTTAAACTTCTTTTTTTTCTTTGTTGCTTTTTAAAGGTTTGAAACGTTTGTTGTTAGAATCGTGATCTTTCAGTTTCTTTTCCTTTTCTTTTCTCAAGTAAAATTTTTTTCTGCAATTTTGTTGTTGTTGTATATCTTTTGACTTGTTCCACTTTAAAATTTCAACACGTTCATTTTCGTGCTCTACATAATTCATCATTGGTAGGGCATTCATTACAGCAATAGCTGAAAGACAAAAACTATCATCAGCAAAATAATCGTCATAAATATGTGGCTGCAAGAAAAACAACAACAACAAAATTTAAAATTTATATAAAATAGTCAATAATAACGATGGTATCATTTTTGATGTTCAAATTTAAAGCTAAATTGTTGGAACACTATTATTGAATAAAATTTTGCGAAATTTTTTTTCTTCAAAATTTTACTGGTTGTTATAAATTTTATCAATAGCACGATTTTTGATAAGTTTTTTTTATTAATAAATTATATAAACTGAGAAAACGAAACAAGCAAAAACAGAATTAAAACTCTTTAGTTCTAGGTTTTACTAACAAATTTTTGGTGAAGGAAAATAGCACTGGCTGGCTCACGGTCCTTTAAACCGTATTGTCCTTGGCTAAGTTTTATCTTGCACCAAGAGCGCCAAGAACTTGCGCCTGTTAATTAGTTGGATATTATATTATTATCTGGTAACATTATTTAATCAATGGATGTAAAGCATTTTCTATACATTTATCGTTTGTATAAAATACAGCAAATTCCTCAGCCATCTCAGTAAATGACTGCATTTTGAGTCAAACTTTTTTTTTTGAGTCCTTGTTTTTCACTTCATGCTCTTCGCGGCAAAGACTTTCACTATCCTTATGTATCCTTGTTTTTGGAAAATCTTTATTTTGCGAGCAGTTATGCTGGGATTTAAGTTTTTTTAAGCAAAGGTCATATATTTGTCCTACAAACCATCACTTTCAATTTCAAAGCAATCAAAACAAGAATTTGTAAGTCTGCCATGTATCCTTTTTTTTATTTGGGAATATGTAGAATACATATATGTATCTATATGTTTTTTTTTTAACTTAATATGTAAAGAAATGACCACAAAACCTCAGTGCTTCTTATAGAACTGAGTCCATGGCTGGTATTTTACTGCACTCTGTATTTTAAGTCAAGTCTTTGAGGAGTTTTCCATCACAAGGACTTGTTTTTGACAAAAATTTTAATTTCAACCTTAAATTGCGTATTACAATTTCTGAAATTGTGGTTTCAGCACTCATAATCAATTTCATGTTGTTCAAGGCAGAGATCTGTAATGTCTCTGTATATCCTTTTTCCGAAAAATCTTGATTTTTTCAGAAATTGTTATTCGTTTTGGTAGCGTCTCTTCTTAGAATATATAAAATTGTTTCATTGAATGCTACAGCAAATTTTGAAGCAATGAAAATAATTACTAAGAAGTCTGCCAAATATCCTTTTTTTGAAAACTTATTTCTAATTTTTGCAATTTTTCGTTTTTGTTTCGTTTGTTAGCCGATTGCAAAAAAAACTTCCTTACTATTTGTAGAACTACATGTTGAATCGCGGTAAAAAAGTTCAGGAAATTATAAAAAAGGATTTGCCAAGCTGTCATATATCCTTTTAAAAAAAAAATTTTTTTTGCTATGAAAGCTTTAAAAAATTTTTGCCACATAACTAGTGGAACTGCATTTCAGAGACTCTGTATAAGTTTTGTTGTTTTTGAGAGAAGAACTTGTGGGCCTGCCATATATCCTTTTTCAATGAAACAGTTTCTACTTCAAAAATTTTCAATATTTCTTATATACTACTTGAAAAATTATGTTCTAAGTCCTCGTGATGTTCACCCCATTGCTTTTGAGACAAGTAGTTGCAACATTTTTATATACCCTTTCATCATGTTCCAAAATAATTTGTGGCCGCAGTTCACAAAAATCTATTCACAAGTGGCTGAATTTGACAAAGTATCAAAAAAGATTTTTTGTTGTATTTTTTTTTTCTTTTTGTACAAATTTTAAGCAGCTTCTCTTTTTATTTTTATTTTTCAGGCAATATATTCGTTTTCATTTCGCGACATGAAAAAAATAATTTAATTAAACCTGAACAGCAAGAAAATTCATCATATTCGCTTCACCGGTAAGTCTTTCCAGTTTTTCTATTTAGCTTGTAAACCAAGTTTTAGTTATAATATATTATCAATTTTGGCTTTAAACGTTTACAGTTTGTTACAACTCTTTAAATGAGACTGCTAGTGCCAGCTTTGCTTAAATCAAATTATATATTTTTTTAATTACAATTTGACGGCCCATTAGAAAAGAAAAACTGTCAATGAAGAACATCAAGACTCATGTTTAGCTACTCACTATAGCACTAAACCATTTTAGAAGAGTTCCCACGCTGTTTGATGTATTAAAATTAAGGAGTTTGGTTTGTGTTATGTGCGCATAAGTGTGAGTGTGTGTGAGTGTGTGTGCATTTCTTTACATTTTAATCAAAGAGTTAAAATTTTATGATATGTACAGCGATTAAACGAATCTTTGGTGACTATAAACTTTTGAATTTTTTGCTTAATGAAGAAAGATATTATTGGCTTATCAAATAAATCTTCTCGTTCGTATCATCCCCAGTTTACTATCAAATTAAAAATCATTTAAAACAATTTCTAGCTTTCTTATTATGGCCAAATTGATTGCTGCATTTTTCTCTAACTGCGTTGCAAGTATTACATCAAGATCATCCTCATTGTCCGTCCGCATCATTATCAAGAGCAATGGCATAAATTTGAAGTACTTTAAGACTTGCGAAACCATCATACGTTAGTCTTAAAAAAAAGCAAAAAGTTTACGAGAATCTATTGGGCAAGGTGCATCTACTTAAATCTACTTACAGCAAAGGTCTTCTATTTAGACAGTCTACAAAAAGTGTAATAGTTATTCGTCCATCACGGCCACATGATGAAAAGATCTATAGTTGTTGGCCGCAAAAAAAAAAAAAAAAAAAAAATCTGAACAGAACAAAGCAAAACAAAATAAAACGGCTACAAAAAATAAACACAATTCATAGTAATAAATAAAACATTGCTTTAGTTATAAACTAAACTATGGAAATGAATACTCAACTGTAAGTAAATTGCTTTAAATTAGCTAAAGTTTTTTGTTTTAAGTTTTTGGAAAGATTTTTGCCGCCAACAAAATGCCAAGTCTGAAAAAACAAGACTTAGAATGCATAAATATAAAACTTAAGCGCACAAAACCAAAAAAAAAAAAAAACACAAACAAAAACCTCATACAAACCAATAACGAAAGCGTATGAAAATTTCAAATATGTGCAATATAACTTGAAGAGAGAGAGAAAAAAAAAACCACACAGTTTTGCTGTTATGGGTCCTCTGTAAGATGTAGCAAGACACAAATATGTAAAGCAATTGAAATAGCAGCAACTTTGGCGGCTGTTTTTGTGTGAGTTGTTGTTTTTTCGGTTTTCATCATCAGTGTGTGGCATTAAAATGTGCATCTTTATTTGCGCAATACATGTTGTATGTAACATCAGCAGCCGCAACCTAAAAAAAACAGAAACAAACCAACTACAAGGTTTTAGTTTCCTTCTAAAGCCAATGTGCAACAAAATTGTCTTGACCAACTCAACATTCAATACACACACACACACACACACACACGCACGGCTTACAATAATCCATCAAAGTATCGGAGAAACAAAACAAAGATGCCAGTTGTTTGAATTTTTTGAGAAGAGCAAAATGTATAAATAAATTGAACAAAAAAACTTTTAAAAGGTAAAATTTTTCCTATTGAATTATTGTTCAAAAAAAAAAAAAAAAAAACAAGTAAGAGCAGGGCTGGGCCTAACCTTAAACCCCCTTCAAAATATTCGTATTCAAATGTGGCCATGCGCTGTTTTGATCATATTGAAATTGTTTTACAGCCTGGTTTTCTAAAAGCTACACTAATTTTGTTTTGTCATTATTTTGAATATAAATTAGAGAATTAAAACTGTGTGTATATTTTAGAAGAACCCCCCACTTAATTAGACGATAGAAAAAATTATTTTTTTTTTAAAAAATTTAAAAGTTTTGTTTCTTAAAATTTCAAAAAACTATAACCCTTCAAATAATTCAAATTTTTATTGATTACTCACAAAATTTGCTTAATATAGAATTTAACTGATTTCTTATTATTTCGAATCGGTATGTAAATACTTATTTTATTCCCGATAAAGCAAAGGAAACTGAGATGTGTGCTATCAAGAAATGCCAAAAAAATATATATGTATATATTCTTATCTTTCAAAGATTCCTTTTGCACGTCACTCAGGTGCTTTTGTTTTATCTAGAAAACTTTTCATTGACAGAAACCCTGGTTTAGCATCGCTTGTAGAGATGTGCGCGTGAGTGTTTGTTTTTTTTGGGTTCACGTCACATACGCTCATGATCAGAATAATTTGCCTCACGCACTTTTTTGTATGAAAGACTTTTTGGGCCCTACCTCACGAACAAAAGTCTTTCAATCACGCAATTACACGCACGAAAACAAAAAATACATACCCATTGATTTTCATCAATAAGGTCTGATTTTATTTTCGCTGTATGTAACTTTTATTTTTTATCACAACGGGACCTGTTGGGACCCAAGTGAGCTGGTCTGTTGTACTGGCGGCCCGAAAACATAACTTTTATTTTCACCATATGATTTTATTTTCACTATATGTAACAAACTGAATCTGGGAAGCTACAAATGTCGCTATGAAGTCGGGCTAAAGGATGCTGCAAAAAATATTTCCCTTAATATTCTCCACAAAGTTGATAAGTTCATCTTTGACCTCAGATGTACAGAAAATATAATTTTATGCCGCCGTCTTTAAAATAATATTCCGTTGTCATCCATCCCCCATTGCACTGACATACCTAAATTTTTTTCATCCCCTCTACCAGAAAAAATCGTTGGAACTCATCTCTTACTTTTTTTTTTTGTGGAGCGCTGTGTTGTTTGAATATTTATTTAATATTATCGGGTAGACAGAGCTTTGCTTGGAATTTTAAAATTGGCATTTTGAGACAAATTTTGCTGCTGCAACTTCATGTCAATATCATATTTTTTCTCTTTTGTTTCTGTTTTTAAAAATAGAAAAATATGGCTGCTTAGTAGCACAACGTTTTCATGATAATTTTTTGTAAGGCTATAAGACACCACATGTTTCTTGCATTGTTCAAGTTTAAGAGAGCAGTGGTAATAAATATAGCCACTAATAAATATACCAATATAAATACCAAGAGTGCTGCTAAATCAGCGGTTTTCGAACAAGTTCAGCGACTGAAACTGAAATTATTGTTTGTTTTTTTGCCCCTTTGATCTCCCTAAAGTTCAGAATTTCAAAAAATACCAGATGCCTGTTCGTTTGTTAGCATTAGGTTGTCAGGTCCTTTTAGAATTTGTGTGCTACTTGCATTACTTGCACGGAGATGCAGAATTAAAGATTTTGGCCACTTTGCGCCCCATAAATGTAACAGTAAAAATTGCTTTGTGCATTCGAAATTTTTTCTTAGGAGTCTAATTCTTCTTTTACTTTTTTTCTGCTTCCATCATCTGCCTCTGCAATTCAAAAAAGTACCAAATTTCTGTTTTTACCCCTTTTATTTCCCTAAAATTCAGAATTTCAGAGAAGTACCAGACAGCGTTGTAATTATTTTTAGTAGGCTTTTAGTACTTCTTCGAACATTTTTGGTGCTTATTTTAGGCTCAGAAATACATTATTACCGATTTTGTCCTTTTTACCCCCTAAATGTCCAAAGTTTAATAAAATGTGAAATATTCTATTTTTTTTAAAGGGAGTTTTTATTAATCCCCTGTTTCTAACTGTTTTATAGATAAATGCAACTCAAAAAGGTAAAAAAAATAATTCAGTTTTACCAGTTTCGAAAAAGGACCAAACACTTGTCGTTTTGTTTTTATCATCTTTTTTAAATTTTGTGTCGGAGATATGGACTTACCGATTTTACACTCATTTTATCAGTTTTCGCTTCTTTCTCATATCATTCTAGATTCGAGATCATGCTAGATTAAATTTTCGTACCCGAAAAACTCGCAAATACCTGGTTTTACCAAAAACACTTGTGATCTTAGCTCCGTCTGGTGGCATAAAATAAATACACAAAATGCTTTGAAACTTATTTAATTTTTTTATTTTTATTTTATTAAACATTATTTATTTGAATTTGTGCTTTAAAGTTGAAGACTTATTGCCCAGGGAAAATAGTATGGCGGTTGGACGTCCACCACAACGATCATCAGCATCCAAATGACTTCGAACTCTGGTCATAACTGATTGCGTACTGCAGGATTTTGAATTATAATTGACTGTTACAGATGTTAATAATTTTTACTTTCTCAAAAGTGAGAAAGATTTCTTGTGATAAAAAATCATTTTAGCATTGTGCTAAGAAAATTTATTTTTTTGAAAGTGTTTCCTAGATTAAGAAGAGCTAAAATGGTTGTCTTACCTCCTTATTTCAAATTCTATGGCCTTGTCGTTTTCTAAAGCCACTAGAAAAAAGTTAATTTGAATGATATTGTTTTCATTCAATTCGTTTTTTTTTCTCTATTTTTGTTCCTTTAGCAGTTTCAAATTATCTGGCATCCTCGTTTGCCATAACATTTAACCTAGAGCCTACATATGTGGCTCACTGTAACTTGCTTACATTACTTTTATAATGATCATTGCCTGCCATAATATCATTATTATCATGCCGTTGATTTTCCTTAAACATGATGATGGTTTAAGGTCAGTTTTGTTTCAGCCACCATTGTTTTGTTTTTCTTACAATTTTAAATCAGTTTGTAATAAAGTCTGTTCTGTTCGTTTTATGTTTCTGTTTGAATTTTGCTGGTCTTCTTCCACTAGTTATTTTATGGGGAATTAAATTTTTCACATATTGGTTTTTTTTTATTATTATTTTCATTTTTGCTTAGGGTTTTTGGCGGCTTTTTAATGTGAAACATTTTCGCAGAAGTAAATCTTTCTGCCAAGGATCATAAAATTTTACAAATATGTTAAACCCTTTTTTTTATTCCTGTCTAAGCAACAAGTGGACTGACTGCAAGTATTTTGTGGTATTTTAAATTGGATGTGCAGCATTTCAAGTAAGATTTGTAATGTTTCATATTGAAAATTTCACTGACATTTTAATGGATTGTATGGTGACCTTAGAATTCACTTTTTAAGAAATAAAAAAATTTTTTTTCGCTTTGGCAGCTTTTGAAGCATGTCTAGATTTTTTCTGCAAAATGTTGTTTTGTGAATTAATTTCTCAAATTTTAAAATTTTTGAAAACTAATTAAAAAAAATTTTTTTTAAATCATTTTATATTTTACATCTCATTCAGGTATAAAATTTGTTGGCCTATTTTAGTTACATATTTTTTTTTTTTTGTATTTTTGCATAAATTTGATATCGACTTTCTTTCCATTAAGTTTTGATTATTGTATGGAATTTTGCGGTCATTTAATTATCGATGAAATATTTCTAAAACGAAGGCGTTTGCTTTGGCAACCCAAATTTTATACAAGTTATGTTTTTGGTAAAATGTAAAACCGCAAAAACATAACAAAAACCATGAAATTGAAAATAAAACTCTGCTTTGGAAACATTTGACAGCTAATGATTATTTCATATTTGACAGCAATTTATCAAACAATAAAATCAAACGAAACCTGAACAGCCAACAAGATCTGCTTGTTCTGATACAAAATGCCGCCATAGAAATTTTTATATTTTGTTTAGCGTTTTTTTATTCAAACAAATGGGGTATTTAAAACATTATAAAATCAAAATTTGCCCAGAAGGCAAAAACTGAAACAAAACTAATTGTTGGATGTTCGTGTTCAACCTGATTTTTTTTTTAAATAAAAAATTTTCATATTGTCCACAGCGAAAAAAGATGGAAACTGATGAACCAACCAGATTTTTTTTCAGTTCAATATAAATTTGAGAATAAAAAAAGTCCAGTTTGCCAAAAGCTGGTTACCATCTGAAGTGTTTTCTAATGAGAGTTTGAAACTTCTTAATTTTTAGTTTTTATTCTTCATAATTTTTGAAGTAGTCTTCTAGTTTTCTATGGCTTGGAGGGCATGTGGCGTTAATTGTGATTAATGACCTGTATTATTGAACAGAAAGATAAAAAAAAAACCTTTTAGATTTGCTTCTTTGTTTACCCTAAACATTTAATTACTTTCATAACTAAACAAAGTTTTAACATTTTATCTTGAAGCAATAGTTTTAATAACACTTTCGGAAGCCTTCATAAAACTGCTTCTCTTTTCATGAAGAAATATTTAATAAATTTTTATAATGGGTTGTTAAACTTTAAGCTGTAACAAATGCCACCTAAAGTCTTTTAAATCTTTTGTTCTTTTTCACTTTGGAAATAATTGAAAACTTTGGTATGTTTCTACACATATCACTACAAATATGATTTAGTTTTAATGAAGATCATAAAAAAAACTATGATAACGAAAAAAGTAGCTCGTCACAATACACAAGTTTTTGTGTGTTTGCATCAGTGCTGTTGGAAGCAAGATTTTACCTTTGTTTTTAGGATTTAATTATCTAGTGATAGATATCACTTGTAATACCACCGGCGATTAAATACAATAAGTAACTTGATACCACATTTGCTTTCATACTACATCTGAATTGATGCCATAGGTGATTTGATATCACATTTAATTTGGTACCACAAATGATTTGATACCACACATGATTTCGTACTGTGTGTGATTTGACACTTCATGTGATTTGATAGCATAGCTGATTTGATACCACATGTGATTGCGTGCTACATGTGATTTGATACCACTTCCTATTTGATACCACATATGATTTGATATCACATGTGATTTGTTATCGGAAGTGATTTGACACCAGATGTATTATAATATCGCAGGTTAGTTGCCATTTCTTCTGCCATGCAGTTTTATATCTCATGTGATTTGATACCACGTAAGATTTGGAGACACATGTGATTTGAGAGCACATGCAAATTGATATATCATGTGGATTTAATACCACATGGAATTTGATACCATATGCATATTAATATCACATGTGATTTAGGACCACATACGATTTGATAGCACATGTGATTTGATACAAGCTGTAATTTAATATCCCAAATTATTTTAGGTCTATTCTGATTTGATCTCGCACTCGATCTTACATCATATGTACTATGATATTATATTTGGTTCAATGTTACATTTGATATCGCATGTGATTTGATGTCACATGCTATTTCATATAGCATTTCATTAAACATATCATGTGATTTAATATTGTTTAAAATGTAGTTTTGTATACAGTTTGCTGTCACACGTGATCTAATACCACATGCGATTTGATACCACATGTGATTCTATACGATATATGATTTATTATCACATGTGATTTAATACCATATGATAACGCAAATTATTTGAGGCCTGTTCTTATTTGATTTCAGACGTGATTATAAATCACATGTGGTGTGACATCAGATTTAATTTAATATTATATTTGATAACGTATGTGATTTGATATCACATGATATTTGATATAACATTTCACTTAATATAATATGTGTCTTAATATTGTCTAAAATGTAATTTGCTATTAGATTTTGTATTAGATGTGGGTAGTTTGATGCCACATATATTGACACCACATTTAGCTTATTATCACATATCGTTTAATTTCATATCAAATGTGATTTTGTATCATTTGCGATTTTACTCGACTTCTGTTTTGATACCAGAAATATTATGTCTTCAATCTTAAACCTACATGTGAGTTTATATTAGCTACCTATTGATAAAATATTTGATTTGATATCCCATGTGGCCGTACTGCTAGTTTGATTCGACGTCTTCTGTGAATTAAAATCACATATGATTTGGTATTGCATGTGATCTAAATATATATAGCACTTGACAATATATTATACAGAATTTTTTTTTGCACGTAATTTTGTATCACATGTGAATCAATTCACGTGCGCTTTCATAACAAAAGTGATATAATTTCACAGGTGATCACGTTTGATGTGATATGAACGCACACGATATTTTATTGAATCATACTTTATGTTTTTACAAAATTCTTTAATTATAAAGAAGATTTCAAACTACCACGTCGTGTTTACTTTCTTTCTGGAAAAAATACGATTTGTTTTTCGATTCAATTTTATATGTAATGCAAGCTCTAGTTGTAAAATCACAACACTTTCGTAAATTATAAATTTTAAAGCAACAATAACTTAATATTTTTTTTGCAACGAACAAAATCAAAGCCTTTAATTCTTAATAACAATAAACTTGGCAATCCTTAGTAGCTATTGAACATGTAATCTGACAATTTGCTATTTGCCACATTAGCACCTTCTTTGTCTGGCCCCAGAACAGCCAAGAGACACCAAGTGATTGGAAATGCAACAGCGCTAAAAAAGCAAGAAAAAAAACAGGAATCCATGTAATAGGGGGAGTTTTATTGACAGCAGCAATTACCTTTAAGAACTCAACAAGCTTTTCAAACGTTTAAGCAGTGCGCTTAATATTTCTTCATACAACAACAGCCATCCTTAAAGGAAAGCAAAACAAAAATAACAATAATAATAATAAAAACACTTGTCTATTTCAAGCAATTTTATTGCAAGTTGAGTGTCTATCAAATAAATGAATGAACAATGAATAAAAAGAAAATCAGAAAAAGAACATTTTGAATGATTGAATGTAAGTGTTGTTTAGCTGCCAAGTTGTGCAACATTCTTAACGAACAACAGCAACAGACAAAACAGACATTACGTACAAACAGCCTGGCTGACTGGCAAGACAGACAGTATAAATCACAAATTGAACGTTTCACATTTTAATGGGGTGGCAATCATTTTGGTGTTTAAGCTTTCTTTCCTTGCGCTGGCTTTTTTAGTCTAAGCTGCCTTTTATAGTTAAGCTGCGGTTAAAATTAAGGCGGGCTACAAGTGGTTAAGCACTCTATTATTAAATAATAATGGTGTGCGTGCCTTCCCTATTTTTATTAATATTTATTTTTTCTCTAATAAAATACAAGTTAGAAAAAAAAATCAAATTAACAAACCTGGCAAAAATACTAAAACAGTTTGCGCAACTGTTTCTGTGACTGGTATCAAGTGTATTAGTTGGCAGCTCGTAGCAACACCTTTTACAAAACATTTTCACTTTGGTCTTGGAGTTTGGGCCTGATGAGTAAAGTGGAGCTCTTTTTTCTAGCGTAAAGAATCAATTTACAGGAGATATTTAATTACGAGGAATAGAAATTTTGGTAATTAATGTTAAAAAAAAATTACAAAAGTTGTGGCTATAGTTTGTATTGTTACAATTCCTTTCATTTCATAATAAAATAGTCTAGAAGAAAACTTCGAATTACATGCCACATCATTCACATGTAATACAAAATCACATGTGGTAGCAACTGACACAACTATGATAGCAAAGCACAGGTCATGGCAAAACATATGTCATATCAAATGCCATATAAAATCACATGATTTCGAATCACATGATTTCAAACCACATGTGGTGTTATATCACACATGACATCGAAACAGATGCGATAGCCTCTTCTGGAAACCATATGGTTACAAATAGTCACACTTTTTTTCGTTTTTCGATATGATTTTAAACTGCCGAAAGTACAAGCGAAGAGCTGTTCTCGTTATGTTGAAGCTAAACGTGACAAAAGCATGTAATAACAATAATTGATAAGAGAAAGCATCTTCGATCTTCCAAAGTTTTATAAATCGTTCTTACAAAATTACCCGAAAAATCAATAAAAAACACGTTAACTTCTTGCTTTAAGCAATTTATCATGCCTTAAGAAAAGAAACGAGTGAAAAAATAAGAGAGTGATTTCAAACTGCCAGCAACTGAGCTGATTAGTTTCAAATCACACAAATTTGTGTTCAGAACACCTTTTTTGTGGTTTTCCAAACAGGCCTGTGTATGTGATATCAAATCATATATAATAACGAGGCATACGTGGTTTCAAGTTCGTTAGCAAATTTTATATCATTTGATGTAAACCGAAGCCTGTTTCAGTCTCCTCTCCCTATTTTACCTTATATCAATAGTTGCAAACAATAGTGAAATTAGTAACAGCTTATTAAATTTTGAAAATTCTTAGCTAGCTTGCTTCTGTGTAGCTCTTGCCTACGACAAAAGTTGATACAGAACAATTTCTGTGAATATTTACATATTTGACATCATGTCAACAATTGAAAAATCGACTGATTTTGCAATAAAATGAGGATTATATTATACATATGGCTTGGTTTTGCAGTTTTCTACCTTTGGAAAGCATATTTTAAAAATTTTACATTTTTTACATTAGGTCAAGAATCGCAGAGCAAAACAAACCTAATAGCTTAGCAACGTTTCACTAAGTTGCAAAAGTTCTTATTTGCCTTGTGTTCTATTACTCGTCCTATTGAAAAAAAACTTGATAAAAAGCTATTTCTGCAAATGTTTACATCTTTTACATAATGTAGACAATTGAAAAATAGAATAATATTTAAATAAAGTGATTATATTGTGAGTATGGAATATTTGGCTTATTTTTGTTGTCTTTTTAGTTGGAAAAACATTTTGATAAATATCTACTTTTGTTCATTTTACATATTTGACATCAGGTAAAATGGCGTAAAGTTGAACGAAATCAATAATAACTCTTGAAACTAAAACGTTGCTTAATTATTTGGTGTCTGGCCTCACATTTCTAGCAAAAATGTATTGATGTAGAACAGGTTTTTGTATTTTTTTACATAATTTACATTGCGTCAAGAATTGCAGAATTGAGCAATATTATGTATAAATGATTAAATTTTAAGCGGTGCTCATTAGGCTGGTATCTCCCTTTCGTAAATTTGACGTACATATATGACATTATGTCAAAAATTGAACAATTAATTCAAATTATTAATAAATGATTGCATTTTGCACATTGCTAAATGGGAATGCTTTTGCCTTAATTTTGCTTATAAAAAATTGGATGTAGAACGATGCTTGCAGGTATTTACATTTTTTACATGGTGTAAACAATTGCAAGATTATAAAATATTGATGATATATAATATAAGTTAAAGTTTGGTTTTTCTTAATTATTCTTGTGTTTCTTTTACCAACAAAAACATTTCGATAACAAACATTTTTTGAAAGTTTTTACATGTTTGACATGATGTAAAGAATTGTAAAGATTATAAAATTTAAGATTAATCAACATGATTTCAGGCATTGCATAATTGGCTTCTTTTTGTAATACTCTCCTCTCTGGAAAACTCGTTGTCATGCATTTATGTAAGAGTTTACATAGTTTACATAATGTCATTAATTACAAAATATCATGCCATTTGTTTCAATTTATTAAATTTTAAACGATTTTATATGCCTTGCTACTGTCTGGCTTTTAGTCTTTAAAAGCAATTCTGATCTAGAGTAGTGTGTGCGAATTTTCACATATTTGACATTATGTAAACAATTGATAATTCGAAAGTTGTTAAGAGTAAATAACTAAAATTTGAATATTGCTTTTTTGGCTTGATTTTGAATTATTTAGCTTACTAAAACATGCAGATAAAAACTATTTTTCTTCTTCTAATTTTTGACATAGTTGACATTGTGTAAAGAATTGCAGAAAATAGAAAACTCAGACATAAACAACTTAATTTTAAGCATGGCTTATTTTATCGCACTGTTGGTTGTAAAAACACTTTGATACGGATAGATCTTAGTAAATTTTTTCATTAATTTTTTTTTTTTTTTTGTAAAATATCTTGTTATTTTGGTTTGGAACACATTCGCTTAAAGTATTAATTTAAAACCCTGCATTTCTTACTTTCAATCTTCTACTTGCTACTGACTTGTGGAAAAAAAAAACTAATTGAGTATTATTTCCACACATACCATTTAGTCTAGTTTTAACGCCTCTTCACTTAACAGTATAAATAATTAAGTGTTTTTAGATTTCTAATTTTAATTTAAATAAAATCACGGAACACCTTTTTTTCTTGCTCGTAACAAGCCTTTATTTATTTCACTGTGCGATGTCTATTTGAAGCGAAATCTAGGTGAGTTAGTGATCTAAGAAAATATCATTTAAAACTCTTTGATAAAAGTTAAAAATAATTGAATAAAATAAAACTCAAACCTATTAAACGATTTCACAATTTCAAAATAAAGTTTCAAAGGCACACACACACACACATACTCACTTATCTTTTATACAAAAAAAGGTAAACAAAATTTTTCTTATACAAATAATGGGTGTTGCCTGTAAAAAGAAAAATTGCAAAATGCAAGCAAAAAAAGAAAAAAAAACTGAGAAATGTGCCACTTAAATTGCTCCCGTTGTCACACCGTTGAGCAGACAAAAACATCAGCATGCAAATTTCCATCATAGCAAATCACTTCAATCGTTCGCATCTAAAGGAGCTTGAAAACAACAGCAGACAGCAGAAACGTTTAACGTACAACTAATAAACAAAATTGAAGACGAAAACAACATTTAAGTATAACAAAACTCAACAGATACCTTTTGATGAATAACAACAACGTAAACAATGAATGTATCCATCCAGTGAGGAACATCATCTGCTGAAAAAATGAAAATTTATTGTAACTGTGGAACAAAATCAAAGTTACGAGTATCACTCACAGAAAATGCTTTGAACATGCAACAAGCAGAGCGTATAACGCTGTCTTAGTTAAAGCTTAAAGCTTTAACTGGTGCTTCTTGGTCGGTAAGTGCTGCTCAGCCATGTGCTGTGTCTTTTACTTTAATGGGCACGTCAAGAGCTCATGTCACACTCTTACAATATTTTGTCACCAGCAAGAGCAATCGTAACAAGACACACATACACACATACAAACACTCACAGAGGAACGTAAGAAAAGGCAAATAAACTGACAAACAGCGAACTGCCACAAAATTACAACAACAAAAAAAATAGCGACATGTTACGAGGGTGGTTTTAAAATGATTTCACTTTTTGGTTTTAGGGAACAGCTTTAAGATGATAAAATTATTTTACTCTAGCTTTGTTATGCATAAAAAGTGATGTAAATAAGGCTCAATATTATTTTGAACATTATTTCAACAATGTAAGCAATAAGTAAATAATGTTGTACTGAGAGAAAATTGTATTAAAATTAAGGAGAATAATTAATACTTAGTCGTTTTTGTGTTTCTTACATTTTTTATATAGACAAATGCTAGTTACTTTCCTCTTGTTCGGTTTTACTTTTCCAGAATTAGGAACAATTTTTTTTGTGGTAAAAAATCTTCTGCTCTAGTGATCAAAATTTTTTCATGAAGATAAGAAAAGTAAAGTGATCGTGTAAAGGGATCGTGTCACGACTGTTTCACGTTCACCACGACAATCATCAGCACCCGAATTGCTTTGCATCCAGATCATAACTAATTGAACAGATACTGTTTTAAGCAGCAGCTATTACACATTCTAGTAGATGGGCCCTTCATTACTGGCTCTCTATATATAATCGTGCTAATCAACTTTCTGTTGCATTACTTTGTTTTTCTGATCACGAACGTCCACCAACCTCCACAGTTCACATCTTTTCCTTAAAAATGAGTGTAATTCGAAGCAAAATTCGCCAAAAAATATTATCAAAGGAAAACAAATTATTTTTCGTATGCAATAATTGTTTACATAATGTAAAAAATTGTTTACAAAATGTAAGCAATAATTTATTCAATGTAAACAGTTGTTGACATTTTGTAAACACTTATGTTTATTATGTAACAAATTGTTTACATAGTGTAAACAATTTTTTGCATAGTGCAAAACAATTGTTTACATGGTGTAAACAACTTATTTCTGATTTCAAAAGCAGATATTTAATGACGATATTATGTAAACACTTATGTACATTATGTAAAAATTTTTTTACATAGTGTCAACAATGGTAAACAACTTATTTTTGATTTCAAAAGCAGGCATTTATTGACGATATTTAATTGTCCTACCATAAAAATATCAAGATTTAAAATAAGTAAGAAAATAACTAAAAAATTCGCTTATCACATATTTATCTTTTTAGTCATAAAAGATTACAATACACAAAAATAGTTTCTCAGCACCTTTTAATACAAATTTAAGCAGTTGCAAAAAGTACACAGGCTGCACACAATGGAAAATTTCCAAAGTTAAAAAAATATACCGGTTTTAGTTTTGTAGAAGTTGGATTAGTTTAGGATGATTGTAGGAGTTTGTTTGCCCATGACTTCCGCCATACACTAGTACAGGCTCGTTATACGCTCCTTGGATTCAACGATGACCATTTCGCCCCATAGGTCCATATGAACTCCGTGTCATTCACTAAGTTCTTTAATTTCCTCAAGCATATGCGCCGTAATTGGGTTAAGTCTTGTAGGGCATCTATCCCAAGATTTTTCTAGAAGTTAAATAGTAACTGAAATCATAGCTGGATGCAAAACCACAAAATTTGGCGAAAGATTTTCAGTGTGCAAAACCAGACTTAGGCCATAACTTATGAAAACCGATACAGAGCACAACCAACACTTGTGTTGCAGGTCACTTATGTATTTAACAGTGCTTAAAAATTTTCTTTTGCCTGCCTGCAGCAAATACATTGTACAACTGTGCGGCTTAGCAGATCTCAACCTAAATTAACAGACCGAAATGAAAGCAAAAGATAATAATTTCGCTGCCACCCTCGTAAATCAGCAAATATTTAAACAAAAAGTATTTATTCGCAAAAATGCTTGAGCACATTTGCAAAATGTCAATCTCATTCTAAATTTTCCTAAATAAGCTCATCAGAAGCAGCAGCAACAACAAATGCTTATTTCAGATTTATAAGTCGAATGCAGTTTGTATTTGCTACTTAAGGTGGTATAATTTTCACACCATTCTTCGCACTGACTGCTCAACTCCACGAAACATTAAATTGAAATAGAAAAATCACCTTAAACGAGTTGCAACACGATTTAAGCAGACACTCACTCAGTACTGCACAGTCAGCCGTCTTCTGCACACAGTGAGCCAAATCAATAGTCTAGTATGTGTGTTGTTGTTGTTGTTGCTGTTGTTTTTATTTGTAGTTTCTCTGTTCGTTGTATTGACAAAAATGTTGAAAGTATTTGCAATTACTTGAAGATTGATTGAAATAGATTTCAGATTGATTAGTGTCAGTTTGAATAGTTATGGTAGACTGGAAGCAAAATAAAACACCTCTAACACTATTTAACAACAATTGCAAGCAGCAGCAGCACCAGTACCAGCAGTTAAATAAAAACAGCAACAAAAACATTTAGCTGAAAATTTTATGAAAAAAATTTACGAATCCAATTTCAGTTTATTAAGAATAATGTTTATGCATTTTTTTTTCTTTTTTTTTTAAATGCCAATAACACTAAACTTAACAAAAGTTTTATTTGTTGGCTGTTTTTTTCTTCTGCCACAAAATTTGTGGGAAAATTTCAAGAATTTTAAATTTAATTTTTTAAGTCCCTTAAGTGACAATTAAACGAACAGCAAAAATGTTTTTCTTTCATGAAAACGTGTAAATTAAACGCTTTGATTTACTGAAGCAATTTTCAGCTTGAACGGAAAAAAGTTTATTGGGTGCCTAAATTATTTAAAAATTATGCAGTTTATAAGACTCCTTTAAGAAGATTTTTATTTGTTGTTTTTCCACAAAAAAAAAAAAAAATAAATAATAATCAAATTAACAAAAAAAGCTGTTAAAAAGAACGTGTTGGTTTCATGGAGCAAAAATTTTTGAATTGAATTGAATTTATTGAGACTTCAAAATGAGATAATAAATGCCAAAAAAGAACAATAACAAATAACAACTTAGAACTATGTGTATTATTCTAATCTAGATAAAAATTAAAAGCAGCTTGCTGACGTTAAATATATAGTTTAAATACAAAGATATTCGGTGACATTTTTTTACATTTGTTCTTGCTCCCGGAACGACGAATGGAGCAAAAATATTGAATTGAACTTGAAAAAATACAACAAGGTCCTATTTCTCAGGGAAAAATTCACACCCATAGAAATTTATTATAAATGCTTATTGATTCTTGTTAAGAAAAAATAATAAGAGATGTGACCGGGTATACTTGACTGAAAAAAAAAACAAAAAAAAATAGATGACGTTGGAATTGTCAAGTATTTAATTTTATAATAATTCAATAATTTTTCATGCACTATGAGTACTGTTTTTAAGAAATTGCGTGTTTGTGTGGGGTTATACTGTAATTTTTATTCTAAGATATTTTAAGAAACAACAATATGTACCACAGTGAAAACAGATAGTATACTGACTTTTTCATCCCTGTTATGGGAGGTTGCTAATGTTCTGCCTTTTATAACTTCCAATGGATTAACTCATTAATTTTTCTTGAAAAAATAACAGAGTTACTTCGTACAAGAGAAGTCATTCTAATGGAAGTTGCTCTTATTTTTACTAAAGATTTCAAATCTGTTTTTACACTTGTGAACTAGACAGCTGTATAATACAAGTGAACGAGCCATGAAGCAATACATTCCCCAAAAAAGCGTGAGTTTTTGTGTTCATAATACGAATTTATATAAACGCTTTGAATATTTTTTTGATTTTATTTTAATTTTTGCAACAAGTTTGATGGTTAAAATATTTTAAGTCTAAAAATAGACCTTATTATTAGACCTAAAATAATACATTTATTTTATTATAATAAATAATTAAGTTCATGTTTGAGTTTTCATATAAAAAAATTCTCTCAACTGGATTTTTTTTTGCAAAATTTCAAATAAAAGACTACTAAAATTATCGGGCCTGAGTTCAATTTTCCTTACTCATAATTGAGTAGGATTTTCCTGTGATAAAATTCTAGTGATCAACATTTTTGAGGATGACAAGGAAAGTAAAATTGAAGACATACTGGCTAGGGTGTATATCATGGCTGCTGCACGTCCACCACGACGCTCATCAGCACGCAAATTTATTTGTTTTAACAAAAATGTTTGTTCTTGAACTGAATTCCAACTTTTAAAACTTACATTTTAAGAATATTATGTTCAATACTTTTGCTTTTTTTAAGTTCGTAATGGTGGAATTAGGTAGGAATTTTCAGAACCCAGTTGAAATCCTTGCAATCAATCTAGAACTTTTGAAAATAGTTATGATTTATCAAGGGTTTTGTAATCAAGATCTAAATTAAGGCCATATATAAAACATTTTGTGAAACTGAATTCTGTTAAATGGTTTGCTGGTCATCTTCAACTTCGTTATAGATGAAGTTGAGTAGCTTAACTTGCAACTTCTCTTCTAACAAAATACTAATATTTTAAACATTTTGTTTTAAAATTTTTAGTTGGTTAAATTTTTCAAAATCACATTTCTTAAAATTCCGAATTCCACTTACCATCCCTGACCTGTTGGTTTATGGCATAAAAAAATCTATCTTGTATTTTTTTAATTTCAGAATTATTTTTTTATTTTTATTCTTTTTTCGAAATTTGCTTTTGCATTAAAATTTGTTTTGCTTTAAAATAATTTTATTTCATTAAAAATAAATAATTTATTTATTTCATAATAGTTATTTATAATTACAATTTAAATAAGTTTACATAATATTGTTCTATAAACATTTGCTAATTGACTAATAAAGGTAATTGATACTATTTGTTTTTATTTTCTATAACAATTATATTACAATAATACAATCATAATGAAACTAAATTAAAAAAATTGTTTTTAGAGGAGAGTTTCTGCAGAATAAATAAATCAGTTTTTTTAGGAAGTAAAATTGTATTGAGTTGTGATGCAGTACTTGAAGGAATGTATTTGTTGGTTTTTTTTTGTAGTAAATGATTACTTTATTAAACATCGATAGTATTTATCTAGATAGTGTTAGAAAAATTTTTTTTTAGGTAAAACTACATTATTTACATGATGTAAAAAATAGACACATAAGGTTAACATTTGGTTTTTTTTCTTCAAGAAATTTATTTTTAGCTTAAATAAGTAATTTTGCAAATTTGAACTTAAGAAATTTTAAATTGAGTAAAGAATGGGAATATAAATATTTTTTGAAAAAGATGTTTGGGTATATTTAAAAACACATGTCATTTACATGATGTAAAAACTAGGTAAACATTGTTCATATTTTTTTTTTGTAATCAATATATCTAATTTAAATGTAACCAATCATAACTTTTTTTTAATTTATATTTTTTGTAATCAATATATTAATTTAAACACAACCAATATTTTTTTTTAATATGAACAGCAACAAAAAAGCTCCACATGTTGTAAAGAATAAGTAAATAAATCTCTTTTGGCAGATATTTTGTGTAAATCGAAAATTATGTATTACTTGCAGGATGTAAACATTCATATGCATTTTTTTGCATTAAGGAATTTAATTTAAATATAAGCAATATTTAATTCGATGAACTGGAAAAAACGAACATTCTACATTACACAAATAATGGGTGAATACGCACTTCTTGGCGGAATTTTTACTTGCATGACACAAGCTGGTATATTTGGGTCAGAGCGTTTTGAAAAACCTTTAACAAAGCCAAAGTCAATAATGATGGTTTTGATAGATAAAAAAATGTTTTTCAATTAATAAATATATTGTAACAGATTTGAAAAGGAAAAAGGCGAAAAAAATAATGTTTTCTATCAGCTACTCAATAAATAAATAATCGTTCTTAAGGGATCAACATAACTTTTATTACGTTCATTACACCATGAAAAGCTTATTTACACTATGTAAACAGGAAGTAAAAAACCTAGTTTAAAAAAAAATGATTACGAATGCAAATTGAGTAAGTGGATAGTGTTTAATGACAAGTAAGGTAAAACATGGCTATACCTGCTGTAAGCAATGAGTAAATAATTATTTCCTTGACAACTTTTTGTATTTTATTTGCAACGGAATCTTATGATGTTATATATTTTTACAAATAAAATAATGAAACTTGCATAACTTCAAGAAACATTAATTTATATGATGTAAAGAATTGCTAAAACATGATTTTCTGTCTCATATGTATTTCATAGAAATGAAATTAAAACTTGTAAAATACTTTTAATTTACGTGTTATGGCCAATGAGAAAATATTTAAAATTTAGTTTTTGCACTTTTCTTGTTCTCTGATTCCACAAATGCATTATTTACACCAGGTAAATAAAAGGAGAAATATTATTATATTAAACTTTTGGCTGACAATATGCGATATTTGGTCGAACAAGTAATTTTTACACAGTGTAAATAATGGGTAAATAAGAAAATGTTATGGAGAACATAATGTTTATAATAAATTGAGAATATTGCTTTTAATGTAATTAATTTTATTATTCTAATTTTTCGCAATAGGAACCAAAAAAAAAAAATGCTTCATTTCAAAAATTTCAGAAAAAAGTTTTTTTCTTTTGCAATAAATTAATTCTTTGATAACATATTTACACAAAATTTTGTTTCCTTCAAAGCATATTCTCCAGTATTTACGTTATAAGTAAACGTTATACACAGCTTATTTGTTATCTGATGTTATTAATAAGTAAGCAGCTAGAAGATGTAGGAAATGTGTTATTTACAGGGTATTTTGGCTACTGGGAAAACTATCGGAATGCATTATTTACATCATATAAGATATTTTGCAATATTTTAATTTTTTACATTGAGTAAACAATAGTTTAATGATAAAAAATTGTAAAACTTTCTTATGCAATTTAGCTGATAGGCAAACAAATTTGGAAAATGTATTATTTACACAGCTAATCGTTTTTGAAAAGTCCCCAAAATGTGTTATTTACATGTATTATTTTTTTTTAAATTTTTGCTTTCATTCCTTATATTTAGTTGTTTTGGTCGAGTCTGTTTGAAAAACTGTTTCTTACAAAATGTAAATAATGGGAGAATAAAGCAGTAAATTGAGAGTATACAGTTTCGATGTAGTGTAAGTATTTTGTCTAAAAATAGACCTGACCAATTGTTTTCTGTCTTTTTTAGCCCTCTTCATAGCACAGACATTTCGTTCGGACAACTCATTTCGTCAGCAGACTCAAAAAAATCTTAAAGTGGCCCTTGCAAGTAATAAAATAAAGTAATACCTTTCAATTGATGTTTATAGCAAATAAATAATTCAATTCATTTTCGCTTCTTCTTTTGTTTGAAGTGCTCTTCTTTCAAATTCCTGGCTAAGTCCTAATTTTTCAGTTGCCAGTTAACCGCTCACAAGCTTTAATACAATATTGTTTCTTATGGTTCTCAAATAACTACAGCTTAAGCCATTGCTGAAAATTGGTGCTTAAATGTGTTGATATAAGCAACACATTTTCTTACCATTCTTTATAACTTGTTGGTTAAATCCAAAGCTGAACCGGTTCTCTTAAGCCTTTTGTCGCCTCCATTTTCATCCTCCAGTTGTTGTTCGCAAGGTTCCATAAGTTTTCTCTTCACACCTTTGCCTCTCCGGCCTTTATCTTCCTCACTTTCGTTGTTGTTATTGTGCAAACAGTTTTCCACAAACTCTTGATTTTGCCAATGCTCCGTTTCAGTTGGCTTGCAATTGGCAGCAGCTTCTGGGCTTTCATTGTCCTGGTCAGAGGAGTGCGATGAATCACAGCGGTTACTGTGACTCAGACAGCTGGATACTGAACTTACAGTTTTCATACTCAAATCGATGGGATTGTCTTGGGCCGAGTGGGCGGTGATTGTTTGCTCTGGACCAGGTTTGCTGTCCGGTTCAGTTTCTATGTCTATGGGCGAACGGGGTGGTGTCATGGACACCACCAAATCTTCATCCTCCTCTTCGTTCATTTGTTCACTTTCCCGGCCATTGGAATGAGAATCATTCAGTGATTTGGTATGCTGGTCTCTGTCCTCATCTTCTGGCTCTTCTTCATTACTTTGCCGAGAAGTATTGCTGTTGTTACGACCACTTTCGGAGTTGGGCGTTACCAGGGCAGATATGGAGTAATCATGTTTAGTTAGATTGGGTATTTTGGTGGCCATGGGAGGTGGTGATTGTTGCTGGGATTTCAGCACCGTATCCAAATAGAAACGTTTGGTTAGTTCTTCAGCTGCTTTGCTGCCATTTGGTATGTGATTGTTATTCAAGGCATCTGAACGGGGTGGCTCCGCTTTAGCCTCCTCTGTTTTGCGTTCATCTGGTGCTGAGGTGGTTATAGTTGTGGGATGAAATCTGGGGGCGTTATTGAATAGTTGATGTACAGCCGCTGCTGCAGCCTGCTGTTCAGGCGAAGGTTTTAACAGGCCGGCTTGGGCATGCTGGTAAAAAGCAGGGTGGTAGCCGGGAAACAGCAAATGGGAGGGAGGCAAAAAACTTGGAGGCGGCATGACCGGCATGGAAGACAGGGCAGGAAAAGGCAAGGGCAAAAACGAAGGCATATCTTTCCTCAGGTGGTTTGAATGAGGGGGCGGCGCCGTTGGTACTGAGGATGATTGAGATGCAGATACTGCCTCCAGGGCAGCATGTTTGTTGCTTAGGTGCAAGAGGCCTGCATTAGTTCTGCCATTTACCTCCACCGAACTGTCAGAGTTATGGGAATCTGGGGAACTTACTGAAGGCGAGGCAGCAGGATGTTTAGCATACTCTTCCAGACTCAACATCATGAGCTCTTCTTTTGTACGCGGAGGATACAGGCCCGGATAGCCGCCGGCATGACCCAGCATACCCAGAGCGGCAGCAGCTGCTGCTGGTGGTGGTATGCCAGCCGGTTTACTGTGCAGACCAGGCTGTTGGCTGTTTTGATGGGCAGCCATGGCGGCGGCTGCCTGCTGCTGTTGCTCCTGCAGCAAGCAGTGTATCTTGAACCAATTCGATCGGCGTCCATAGCGGGAGCCGCTCTTTGACATACCCACCATTAAACACTTGCGCAAGCGACAGGCTTTACAGGCCGTTCTGTTCTTTTTGTTGATAATGCACTCACCATTATTCTTGCAGTCCGATATGGAGGATAAATTGTTATAGGAGCGCCCAAAAAAAGACTGAAACATTAAAAAAAAAGTAAACGTTTTAAAGACCATTGTATTTTTTTTTTTTTTTTTTGGTAATTTCTTAAATTATAGATTTTAACAAATTTTGGCGTTAATTTTTTTTTTATCTGTTGTTCCCCTTAAAACTCATTTATTTTTCTCTTATAATAAATGGTAAGGTTTTTAGAAAAACTATAAATGTATTTAAAAATGTAAATGGTGCTCTTTTGTCATTATTAAATCATGTTACATGCCACAATATTACGACGTCTAAAATGATTTGCTTAATTTTTTTCACTAAACAGTTGTTGTAGGTGTCTCCAAGTTAAATAAATATGCAAAAACGTTTCTATGTGGGTTCTTGTCGAATTTGTGTGTTTGCGTTACTTTAACATTTTAAGCCATTAAGATTTATATGACAGACCCAAAGCAATTTGTTGGTTTCTTTACTTAAAAGTGATTAATTTGTCAACAAAATGTTTAACATGTCTCTGGTTTTTCGTTGCTTTATTTTTTAATATTTTACTTAAAGCCATTCAAATTAGTTTTTGCCAAATTGCTTAAATAAAATGCATTTTATTTTTGGCAAGGAAAAATATGACAAATGTTGAACAAGTTTAATATTTTCTTATAATCGTTAAAAAGTAGAATTTATAGCAACTATCAATTTGTCACCAGAATGTCAAGATCATAAATTTTAAATTGAGAACTGTGAAAGGCAGAGAGCACAAGGAAATTTTTGAAAATTGTTGTACAGATCTTGAATTAAAAAAAAAAGTACATACAGTAACAACGAATTCTATGACTATAGCACATGTTCGAAAATTCAGAGAAAAGTAACGAGTGACTAAAATATATTACTATGTTTATCAAATAAACGTTTAAGGAATAAAACTATTTATTATACATATGTATGTCATGCAATTCTCTTTTTTATTTTTTTTTTTTTGGAAAATGTAACAGGAACTTAAAAAGGCAGCCTTTTTGTTTACTTTTTTTTTATCAGATTATTGTCTTGTGGTCATTTGTTACCTTGGCTTAGCAATTCAATATTTAAGCACGTTTTTAAATTTAATCAACGAAACATCGACAGCACATAGAGGGATGAAAAGTCCACTACTAAACAATTTAAAAGTTTTTTTTGAAACTGGAGCAATAAATTCAACAATTTTTCTGTTCTGCTCTGCGGTTGACCCGATATTCCAATGATAAGAAAAATCATTATTTTGAATTTCTTAAGTAATAAAAAACTCTTTTAAGAAAGTTTTAAGAAATTTTTCCAACAAACAACGTTTAATTATGCATAAATTTTACTTCAGGATACAATATTCATTATTTCAATTACACAAAATATTTATCACTCTTTAATTCTCTGCAAAAAATATTTAAACTTTCCAAATAATTTCAATAACAATATCTCTATTTAATACTTTTCTCCTGCTGTATTTTTGTTAACAAGACTTCACATTCATATTTTACCAAAAAATTTGGCGAACTCCGTCAATGCCATTAACAATTGCATATACGAATTAAAAAAAACAAACAAATAAACAATTTAATTCAATGGGGGCAAAAGTAAACAACTTAACCAAAAAAGCCATATTTTTTTTCCTCACAAAGTTGTAGAAACAAAAGAACAAAAATCATCCACCATACATAGAAATGTTAGGAGCTGTTGCACTTTGGCAACACAAAAGGCTAAACAATAAACTATTCCAAAAACAATCAGCTCTTAAGTTAGAACACTTATGCCAACAAAAACATGATGGCAGTAAATCAGAATTGCTGCCTCAAATGAATGAATGAATGGAAGCACTTTAAAAAAACAGCAACAACTTGCCAAAATCTAAATAACAGAAAACCAAAAAAAAAAAAAAACACTCGCAATGCAAACAAGAACTTTTAAGGTTAATTGGGCATCAAGATTACTGGGTCGGAAATGGGACTTACGGTTACATTTGAAAGAGCAACAAGCCTTAGAAAACTAACAGTTTTTTTATGCATAGCAACACTACCGATTTGCTCTTTTGATGAGCTGAGTTTGATTTGTTTGCTGTGCAAAACTAAAGTAATTTGGCAGGCAGAGACTTTACAAAACAAAAGACTTAAGCAACAAACTTACCCACTATGTATTTTGTTGTAGTTTTTTTTCTAATTTTTTTTTTGATTTTATTTTGCTGAATTGCAATTAAAGTTTTTGTTTGTTAATTTTTTTTTCTCGCTAAATTATTGCGCCCTCATCCATCAGCCATTATCAGGGAGAGGAGTTGCAAGCCAAAGGAGAGGCCTGAGAAGAGCCGTAATAATGAAGGCATTTGAGCTTTTAAAGTTTGTTTTAGGGTTTGTTAGTGCGCTTTTATGTTTTCTTAAAAGCAACAGTTTTGATTGAAATAAATTAACGTGTAAAAATAACAAATTAGTTTGACCGACAAATTGTTTAAGAGTTTTAACAAGATATTAAATGAAATTGTTTTCAAAGTTGTTTATTTTTTGGTTTGCCATTTATGTTGTAAAACAAATATTTACAGATATTTAACATTTGCTTTTTGGTTTGCAGTAATTTTCTCAGTTTTTTTTCTCATTTAACCTTTTAACCTTGAGGTAGTTAATTTGTTTTGAAATGGTTGCCTCTATTTAAAACTCTGAGCAGTTGGATTTGAAAAGCAGGAAAGACTGCAATAGTTAAATTTATTAAGTTTTACATTTAGCTGTTAGTGGTTAAAACTTTGGCTGCAGGTTTAATTTCAATGAAATTTTGGTTTATGTCTTTTTTAATTCAACGCAATAGTTTGCTTATTCTTAATGATTTGAAAAGTTTGGGGCTACAAATCATACAATTATGTGTGGCATAAGCCAAAAATAAGCATATATCTTGACAGCCTTTTATATCGTTGTATCTCGAATTGGCCAGTGCGATCGTATAGAAAAAATTATGTTTTTCATTATTTTCGTTTACGGATATTTTTTTTTTAAAGTGTAATTTTTTAAAACTATAGAACAGTTGTTAGTGCATTTTTATCACAAATATTTATGAATAGTGCTAAGCTGTGCATAAACAATTGTGAGTTTTTTAAAAAATAAAATTGTGCCCAGTTTTTGGCACTAAAATTTATGTAACGACAGCCTTTTTCACTAAGAGCTTTCTTTACATCTGTTTTTATTTTAAAATATTGCTCTTAAGTCAGAAAAATTTTCTGTAGTAGAAACTTGCAAATAATCTGTGCTAAAATTTTTCGATGGAGAATTTTATATACAAATCATTTATCCAAGCTTTAAAACGCTTGTGCTAACATTTGTTTACTGACATATAAAATATTCTCTACTGAGAATCTTGTATACAATTTGTTCCTAATTTTTAAAAAGTTATTGTTTGATAAAGACAAAATACAAATATTGTCCCACAATTATATTTTTGCACAAGCTTCCTTCCAGCTACATATGTAGGTATTCAATAGTTTTTCTATGAAAAACACAGAAATTTTGACATTAGAAACGTGTGGTTTTAAAAATTTTCAACAAAATATTTTGTTTGAAACTATCCTTTTTTCGTACAATTTATATAGCAATAAATTATGAAAGGGAATTTTCTCCCTTTGAGGCATTTTAGTACACCTCAAGGGAACAGAATTCCTTAATATATTTTACTTCTGATGAATATCGGTGCATATGTTATGAGTACTAAGGCATTGTATTCATAAGACTTAAAATATATTTGAGATAAATTCTACAACAATATTTCTACATTCATTTCTTACAAAATTTATTTTAAAGAAAAAAGACAAAAAATTCTTATAATTTGTATAGCAAGTGAGAAGTAGATTTTATTAAAATATCTTACTTCTATAACGTGTTCACATGTAAATTTATTATTTTCACGTGGATATCGATATTACTTTTTAAGGAGTTCAGGTATTATTTTTAAGACAATTCTACTCCATATAAAAAGAATTTTCTATAGGCGAAAGCTAATTTTCTAGTGCGAAATTTTCTACACTAACATATTGGCAAAGCAAACTTTATATATCAAATTTTGGCAACATGTGATATACAAATTTTTTGTGTGAGTTTTTCTTTTAGAATTGTGTGAGAAAAATATTGTGTTCTAAAAATTTCCATACTAAAATGTTTCTTTAAAAAATTTCATTTGTAACTTCCTAAGAAAAAACAAATAAATAACACCTACTTACGTTAAAAGCTTAATAGGCAAACTTTTTTGTACTAAAATGTTGTACAAAAATTTCATTTTTGCTATACTAAAATGTTTTCCTCCCGAAAATTTTGTAGTTAGGTTTTTGTGAATAATTTTCTAATGAGTAAAAGGACTCAGACGTAAATATCAATATAAAATTTCTGTAATAAAAAAAATGTGTTCAAACATGTTTTCTATAGAAATTTTATGCATACCCAGATACTTTTCTTCCTAAACATTTTTTTTTAGTAAAATTTGCAAAAAAAGAAAGTATTTCCACCTAAAACTTTTTTTCAAAAAATAGTTTTCTTCAAATTCTTACATGAGCGCTTTTTTTTATCAAGTATTAGACATTATTTTGCATTAAAAATGTTTAGGGAAATTTCTTTTTCCTCATATTTGACTTAATAAAATATATATTTTTCCATAAAATACTAAAATTGTTTTGTACTAAATTTTTTTCTATACACAATTTTTTTCTTAATTATTTATTTGCTTTAAGAGCCAATTGAAATGTATTAATGCAGGTCCAAAAATGAACCCTTTTAAAAAATATTTGCTGTATTTTTCAGCTGTCTATATGCCGTCGGTTCATTTTTGGACCTGAATTAATACACAATTTTTTTCATTAACACTGTTCTGTGAAAAGTTGTTGCACTAAAATTTTCTTTATCAGATTTTATTTACTGAAATTTTTCTAAAATATTTCGATAGTAAGGTTTTTTTTACAAACACTTTTAGCTCAAAAGGTTTTCTATAAAAAACTTTTTCGTACTAAAGTTTTTCTTATAGTTCTTTGTTGGCAGAAAATATAAGCTACGCTGGTAATTCAAGTTTTTTCTGTTGACTAGTTTGGCTACCTTTTTAATGAATTTAAGTTTAATAGAGTTCTTTTAGTAATGGACATATCTCTGATGTTCTCTGTGTCTAGAATTATAAAATTCAATATATTAGATTTTTTTCTCTAAAATGCATGTTTTATTCTAACCTTCAATTTCAGTTTGAGAAATTTTCTACATTTCTTGGCAATTTTTTTATTGGCATTTATATTTTTATATTGTGTTGCTTCAACATTTAGTTATAAGAAATTAGTTGCACGAATACTTTTCTAGCTGATCCAAGGTTTTTTCTAATATTTTTGCATTGAAATTCTTCTTTTTAAATTTCTAATGTGCCTTGTTTTAGTTGTTAATTTCCTGTACTAAGACTTGGCCAAAGAAAATATTTTGTGCTAAATTTTTATTGATAGGATATATGTTGCACTAAAATTATTTTGTGGAGAATTGTTCTTTTATGTGCTTAGTTTTTTTTTTTTAATTTTCTAAACTAATTTTTTTTAAAGCATATAGTTTGTACTAAATTCTTATTTGTAGAAAATGTGTGACACTAAAATCTTTTTGTGAATAATTTGCTGTTCCAGTAGGCTGCCTTGAAAGTGTTTGATAGCAAAACTTATTTTGGAAAATTAGTATTCTAATACTAAATCTTCCAAAACTAAAAGTTACATAAAAAAAAATTTGGTACTAAAATTTAAATGTTGGCAATAAAAATTTGGGGACTTGAAATGCATAGGGAAAAATTAGTGGCTCTAAGTTACTTGGAATACAAAAAAAATTTTTTGTCCATGGTATTAATTGCTTGAAACCTGTTTCTATGAAAATATATAACAAGTGTATGCAGCAGCTGAGAACTTACCTTACAGCCTTCGCATGTAAATGCTCCAAAATGAAATCCTGCAGCTGGTTCCCCACAAACCTTGCAGGTTTGATTCATCTGAAAAGATAAATTTACAATGAAAAATTTTAATTACAATATGTATATCAAATAAAATCAATAAATTTTTTAATTATAGCATTTAAATAAATTGTAATACAAAATTTTATTTGCATTCCATTTAAACTTCAATGAAATAGACTTTTGTTTTTTTTTTACGTGGTTACTAAGACTCATGATCCAATTTTATAAACTCTTGCTTATGATGCTACACCGCTTACAGACGTAACATTAATTTTAGCTGGGGAATATTGAGCTATTTCGAAATTACCACTCTTCTTCGCGAGCCTTAAATATCAGGGCCAAAATTATGAAATTTAGCACAACTAAAGTTAAAGTTGGTCCTGATGAGAAGTGTGATGTCCTCGAAATAGCTGGCTGTGGCCCAACTAAAATTTCTGGTATAATTAATGGATTAAAAATTCAGAAAATAAAACCGGATATAGAGAATTTTTAACACACACTAAAAATAACCCATTTCTTGTTTAAATTCATTCTTAACGTAAGCCGACGAAGCTCTATGACTTCTCTACTTATGAACATGAAATATAGGGGCTTCAAAGGAAGTTATCCAAACTGCTCCCAAATATATTATATATAACAAGCATGAGTAAAAACTCTACACAGGTATTTGCAGTATTTCATGTGACACAGAATTTATAATATTAAAATAAAGTTAAGCGCAAAACGATGCCCCGGCTAAAATTATACACTTTCATTTGTAGCGATTGTCTTGCAAATAATTTCCTTCACTTTTCATTCCTTATGAGCTTGTGTCTTTTTTTTTTTTTCATTTTCAGCTTTTAGATTTGAAAATTAAAATAAATACAGTTTAACATATTGAGTGGTGACTGAGCATTTTAGTTATAATTTTTTAATATGTATTGACTTATTTGCTTTGTTTAAATGTTAAAGCTTGAGGCTGCAGCAGATGAAATTTACATATAGAAAGTAATGAAGAAAAATAGTGGCAATGCAACAGTGGGACACGAAAATTGAGCATAAGAATAACCAGCTAAAAATTTTTGCTGAGCACTTCTCTTTAATAAAACTTTTAAAATTATAACCGTTTACAAAATCTACAAAAAAGGGTCACCGAAAAGTTTATTTTTTGTCCATATATTTGAGTCCTTTGTACTGTTAGTTGAGCATTTATAATGCTATTTATTTCAGCTTAATATTCAAGTAACAAATAAATATATTGTGGCGTCGATTCCCCTGTAGTGTTCAATAGCTTTTTGAGCATAGTTTCGTTTTATGGTTTTTGTGTTTTTTTTATTTATTACTTATTTTTTATTGCCTTCTAAAACTGATTATCTTGACATTTTCAATTTCTTGTGTTTGGACAACCAATAAATCCTTGGGAAATCTTCATTTAAAAATCAAACTAAATTGCTTAGACTGCTTGTTGCACGCACCACAAATAAAATTATTTCGGTTAAAAGAAAGAAGCCAAAAAAGTAGGAAAAAAAATGGAAAAATACTTTAACAACGAACTGTGAGGACGCTAAGAACATTTAGCAAACAGATTTTAGAATAAATAGAATTAAAGCGACAGAAATAAAATCAAAGAACATGTCCTTTAGTTAATGGTTAATGGTTGTAGGTAGTAAGCGTGGTGGACAGAAAGAGAGAGAGAGAGAGAAGGTAAGATAAGTAAGCGACACTTGAGCACTGTATGTAGATGATTTGATCACTGTTGCAGTAATGCTGCTGCGATCATACCAGCCTAAGCTCGAAACATGAGTGCTATTCCCCAGCTTGTCCTCATTTCACTTTTTAGTGTGAATTGAAATGTATGTAAAAAAAATTTTAGTTCACACACATTCCTATAAAAATATTTTAATATAAAACTAATAATTTATAACAAGATTTTGGAAAAAAAGTTATTGTCCCAGCGTGCTAGTGCAAAAGTTGTTACGAAAATATTGATACTAAAATATCTGTTGAAATATTTTAGCAGTACAAAAAATGTTTCGATTGCTTAGGTAACAAAATGTGGGTACCAAACCCGTTTTAGTACAAAAAATTGATATAGAAATAATTTGTAACAACGTTTTAGTACTTTTGTACTAACAATTTTGTGTGGAAAACTTTTTCGTGTAGCTAGCTACAAATACAGTTATCAAAAAAACTATAAGGAAAAAATTTCGCAAATTTTTTTTTATAAGTAAATTTTAGTACAAAAAATTTTCAATGGAAATATTTTAGTACAATAACTTTTTTCTTAAGCCAGTTGAAAATATCTTCATACGAAAACTTTTAGAGCAAAAAATTTCTATTAAATTATTTTAATTTTAGTACGAAAAATTATCCCTGCAGATGTTTTAGTACACAAAATTTTTTTGCGTTAACTAGTTAGAAAACAATTTTTTTTGAGAAATTTTAGCACAAAAAAAATTCGTTTGGAAATTTTTTAGCTGAAAAATATTTTATATTTAAATATTAACCAAAGATCGGCTATAGGAAAATATTTGTACAAATGTTGCTGAGAACGAATGTTCATAAAAAAAATTTGTTTTTTGTAAAACGGATGTCGGCAACATTTTAATTTTTATGTATACCGGAGAAAGTTTTTAAAAAAATTTTAGTGCAAAAAATTTTCAATAGAAATGTTTGGGCAAAGGGATGTTGTATAATAAAAATTTAGTACAAAAAATATGGCTGTAAGAAAGATTTTTGTTTTTGATGTTTCAGAGCAAACAATTTTATTACAAAAATGCTTTAGTGTATATAATATTTTCTCGAAAAATTTTTGTACAAAATATTTGCTGAAAAAAGATTCCTAAATTTATAACAAAAACTAATTTAATTATTTGCTATACGAGCCAGGTAAAATATGTTATTTTAGGTCGAAAGGTCTCAAAAAGAAATAAATAAATTATAAAGCTCTATTAATATACTGAAGTAATTTGTTTCAAGAAACTTCTAATAACAATTTCTGTTGCAAAATTTTAATACAACAAATTTCTTTTTGAACTATTTTTTATATATATATATATTTTTTGTTTTTGTAAAATGTCTAACAAATGATGAAGTGAATTAGGCCAGTGTAGGGCTCCGGTCTGCTAAAACCAAATAAAATCTTTGAATGTAAACACGCATGACTTTGCTAAGCCAAAACATTGTTAACGCTTGTTACTCATAAATATTCAAATTAAATATTGTTTTACTACAACTAGAGAAAAACACAAAAAGTAAAAAAGAAAAACGGAATCCCTCCAAAAACGAAAAAAAAAACTAAAAGAAGTGAATACAAAATGCAAACAAATCATCTAGATGCCATAAATAAAGAGCAGACCAACCAACCAACCAACCAATGAAAAAAAAAACAGAGCGGGCTAACAGAATCATCAACAACAGCAACAACAATATACCACAATTGCTAAATTGCATGAGAAATTTACATTGACATCTTGTTTGCTTGCTTGCAACACAGCCAACAACAGCAACATGCATAAAATTCAAATTGGTTAAATGTTTGTTTTCCATTTTTTTTTATATATTTTGTTCTTTAGTGCCGTTGCATTTTTAAGATGGAAAAAGTGATGGTGGTAAACTTTGCGCTCCAACTTCTAGCAGCAGCTAACAAACAACAGCAACAAGTAGAACAACAATACCTTATGTTTAAAAGGTGATGATGCTCTATTTTATACGGCTGGCTGTGAATGTGTTGCCTAACGAATTGTTGCCTAAAACCTACAAGTATATTACGAGTGTGCTGGGTGAAAATAACAAAACTATATTCAAATATTTTATATTTTATTATATTGTTGTTTGCTTGTTGCCACAGATCTGGTAGACACACACACACACACACACACACACACACAGCACACAGTTACTTGTATGTAGTAAAAATTATGGTAGAAGAGACCTTGGCCTTTTTTAACGATTGCAATTTGTTGATAAACATTTGCAAGGTAATAAATATTTTTTACTACCAGTTACATTTAGTTTAGATGGAAAATTTTTTATGCATTATTTTTATACATGTATACTTCTATTTTGTTATTTTTATTTTGCTTCCTAAAAGTTTCTGCTGTAGAAAATTTCATTTGCATGGTCTTGTTTTCTTTGATGGTTAGAGGGGAACTTCTGAGAGGGGTTGCATAGCTTTAGGAAAGGTAAGAGCTGCAAATGGGGCACTTGGAAGGAGTTTAAGGCTTTGTATAGAGATTTTGGATGGTTATACAAAGAAGAACATCTAAGTCATGTTTTTTTACATTAGTTTTAGCTTTACTATAGATTTTTTAAGGTTTACAATTGTTAATGGTTTTATCCGGCTTTAGTTCAGTGTTACTTTTTTAGAATTAAGAAACATTTTTCTATCCAGCTTTGATTCGATTTTACTTGTTCAGAGTTGAGACGGATTTTTTTTTTTTTGGGAAATTGTAGTGCTCAACATTTTGAGAGAACATTTTTTCATCGCATGGTTCAAAAACCATTTCTCGTGATAGGATTCATTCACTACACACTAAAAGAAAAAGTAAAGTTCTAATTGGGGTGCAGCCAGTAGTTTCGCATCTACCATGCCTCTAATCAGCGCCCATTTGAACTTGGATCGTACTACATTGCAATATTTTTTGGCTCTGTTGCTGAAACTAAGCGTCTACCAAAAAGCTGTTTAGCCTTGCAGTTGGGGTGCAGTATTGCGCTCCAAGGGCAGCTGAACTTGACACCAGCTCACTGGTGGTCCTTACTGGGTCGCCCAGTCCTTAAAATATCGCTTAAATTAGACTATTAGCCTAACGTAAGGCTGCACGAGGTAAACAAGCCAGACCATTGTAATTCGTGACCTGTTTTTTTGAGACCAGTCCACTGGGTGATGGTTACTGGGTCGTCTAGTCCTTAAAATATCACTTGAATTAGACCATTTAGTTAACGTAAGGCTGTAAAAAATAAATAAGCTCTATCATTGTAATTCATGACTTATTCATTTATACGGATTTTCTAATATCCAGCCTTGCTGTTTTCTTTACATTTATGGAATTTTTTTCTCTAACCATAAAGTGCTACATCAACATTACTTTTAGTTGGCCAACATTTTTAAATACTAATCTAGTTTTTATAAAATTTTACTCTAGCCTTATTTAGAGGAAACACAAGTTTTGTTTAAAAAAAAAAATCAGGTGCTTCATTTTTGAAGCACCCTTATCTAATAATTTTCTGGCTATAAAAAGAAGCATCTTAATTACAAGAAAATATTAGTTTATTTACTGATTTACTCGACCCTTTTTTTTTAGTATATAAAAATAAATTCTGCACAAACTCCCAAATTTTTAATTTATTTTTATGCGATTTTTATCTCGCTGTTACATGCCACATAAATCTATTAAAAATAAGTTGAGACACAACAAGGAGTGGAAAAAATAGAAACATATAGTTTTTAAAGCCACCAAAAACTCCTGTTTGTATAAAAGCCGAAAATTATTAAAAAAAAAAGTTAAACAAAACATGCAGACACTCACTCGCACTCATACACTCACGAAATCTGATTAGAACTCGTAAACAACTGTTACATGTGAATTCGTATTCGAATTTATATTTAGATTTTTGTAACAATTTACTTACGATGCTGAGTGTTAGTCTAACAAGTGAATGTGTTTTTTTTTTTGCCTGAAACATGTCTGGGAAACTACACAAAAAAAAAAAAAAAAAATTAATCCTTTTTTTTTCTCCTAACCAAAGATTTGTTAAAGCTTCGCTTTGTCTGTCTGCCTGCCTGCTGCAAAAGCTTGTGTTACTTTTTATTTGTACATTGAACTACAAAAACGATTTGTTATGGAAACATATTGAAATGATGATTTGTATGTTTTTGGTTTTTTTTCCTTCAACACAAAAACGTTTATTTAAGTGTTATTATTATTTTTTTTTTTCAATTAATTTGTTTAGATCACTTTACTAGAAGCTGGCTGGTTGTTTTCATAAATACTATTTGTTGTTAAATTATTTTTGTGTTTGTTGTTAATGTTTCTTTTTTTAGTTTTCTTCAATATGTGTTTTTTTTTTCTTGTACTTTTATCAAGGTTTGCGATGTGTATAATTCATTAGTTTCTATGTTTGGCTGTTAAATTTTAAATGTATTTTTTTTTTTTAAGAAAGAGCAAAAGAATGTTGTTGTTATGATGGAATATGGCTTAAGTGTAATAAATAATAAATCCTGACATGTTTATAACACTTGTAAGATGAGTTGGCAAAGAAGCGCGAAGAGTTGCAGGTTGTTGGTTTCTCAGAGAAGTAAAATTGGCAGGTTATTTTTATGCGATTGAAAATTAAACAAAAAAGGAAAAAATACACAGAAATAATATGTGGTAAAAATATATTATTTACATCATTAGCAGGTTATACATCTACCTGGCATTGTTTGCCAAAATGCACAGAATAGATGAAAACCCAGCTCTATTAACTCTCAAAAATCGCCACACTCTATTGCAAAGACCCGTACTGTACTGTAAACTAATAGGTATAAAATTGAACAGTAAATATTGGTTCTACAGTACGGTTGAGAAGCTTAGAACTGTATGGTGGCAGGCACTAGAAAAGGCCAACTACTGCAAGACTTTTCTGAAAGGATGTTGCATAGATCGGCCTTGATGGCAACCGGAGCATCCGTCTCTATATCATCTAAGGTGGTCATGAATTCGGTGGTACTGTTGAAGGCAGGTGGAAATATAGTTGCAGATGAATTGGCCAAGTCTGGCGCCCTCTTACAATAGAAGTAAATGTACCAATTTGCTGATGACCACCTCAATAGTTGTAAGTCAAAACTTTATTAGGTGATCTCGAATGAGATCACCTGTCAAATATTGGGGCTCATGTGGCCCAGCTATAATTACAAGAAGTACTTTATTGAGCTGTCCACGACAAATTTTACATACACTAGTGGCTATTCTAATGGGACACTATCACATGGGAGTACATGCTTGAAGACTAAGTCTTCCAGTGATTTCTGAAGAGGCTGCAGAGATGAAGGGATGGATTTCCAGATTTTTCTAGCAAAAGAGAGCAAATTACTTGATCACACCGACACTACATGAATTGGCAGATGTGTTGAAATGCAAGTTAAGCAGGATGTAAGTCTTTCATCTGCTCATCAGGCTGGTTCAGGGTAGAATCAGTAGATAGTGTGCAGGGATGTTTGCCTACCGTCACTTTTGCCAGAGAAACATAACATAGCTTAACAACAGTATATATTTTTAATTAATATTATTAATTGATCAACACTTAATTTTTGCAGCCACATATCCTTCTTTATATATAACGTATACAAATAATTTTATTCAATATTTTGGTAGCAGCTTATCAGCATCTTCAGGATAATATTTGGAATATAAATTGAAAAATATTGAAAAAATTTCTTTAACATATATTAAGCTTTGTTTTCTCGGTATGAGGGCTTTTTAATAAAAATAATTGCAAATAATAATATTAGATAAGCTTGGTCATAAAGTAGTTTGTAAGTTATTAACACTGATTTATAAATTTTAATGCATATAAGTGTGGGTTCGGGAGTATAAGAGACTCACAATATAACGTTTTCGAACAGAAGCTTCAAACTGTAGCAATTATAAGACAAAAATGTAAGACAAATTAAACTACATACATATATAATAAAATTATGCCAGTGTAAGAGTTTTCCCTTAAAATATTTATATAACATAAGACTTTACAGGTATATAGTATTATACTTTTGTATAAGAGTGTTTGTAGGTATAAGAGCAAATGATCACATGAAACAATTTTTAAAGTGCTTCACCTTCTTCTGCTTGATTTTTCATTCTAAAATACAAAGCAATTGTTTTGCTTAACATTTCATTGATTAAATCCATTAACCAGTTATTACTTTACTCCAATTTCTAAACTAAAGCACCCCTGCTTAAGATACTAATTTTGTCTATTCACCAGCGACCTCAAGACTTCACTCATAGCGTATAACAAAAAATGTATAACAAATTTGTAACACTTCGTCCATCTAAAATCCCATCACGCACAAATGGCACGCGTGTCAATCTTGACTTACCAAAAAAAAAAGAAAAAAAAAAAACTGTTTAAACTTACCATTATAATAAAACTAGAAACAAAATTGAAATTGTAACAAATGCTAACAATACGTGTGGCCTAAAGCCAAAATCATCGCAAAACAAAGCAGCAGATGAGAAAAAAACAACAGAAACAAATAAATGATTTTAAACTTAAGCTTAACAATAAACAACTAACAAAACAAATACTGAATAAAATACAGCAACAACAGCAACAATTTGAGAATTGTTAACATTTTCACAAAACATCAAAATTTGCATAAGTCAATTGCACAATGAAATTAAATGTAAGAAAAACCAACCAACAGCCACAAGCAACGGTCAGGCCATTGTACACGAGACACACTTTCGAAAACTTGTAGGAACAGAACTAAAATAAATAGATAGAAACAAAAAGATTCTCGAGAATTGTAACAAACATGTGTCTGCGTTTAACAAGGTTAATACGTACTGCAGTTAAATGGCCAACAATATGCATTGGCCTAAAGTGGACACCAAAAGTGCTGCAAAACTGAAATGGAAAATAAGAAAAGCTTAAGACGAATTGTCTGATACTCTGCTGGGAAAAAAAATTACTAATTGACTCTCTTCTCAAGCCAGGGAAAATCGATGAAGCCACAATATAAGGTATTAGGAGAAATTCAAAATAGCTGGTATATATTTCAAACGCTCTCAAACTGGTAATCAACAAACCAAGTAAACATTTTTTTTTTATTTCTTTAAACTAAAAAATGTACGGGGGAGTAAACAAAAAAACGGACACATAGCAAAAGCCATGTAGCTCAGCAAGATGAAATACATATTATATATTTCATCTGGAAACTGAAGTGAAACAAGCATTGACGTTACGCCAGGGAAGTATGTATGCACTTATGTATGAACACCGGTATTAACAAAAAATACGTTGCTCAAATACATTTTAGGAAAAATTTTATATGAAAAATTTGTTGTAAAATGTGTTTCAACAATGTTTTATTTTTTCTGAATACCGGTGGAATTCTTTAGTACTTCTAAATGAGCATAAAATAGGTTTTAATCATCAGCCAGGGGAGTGTACAATTGCTCGCAAATGTTAGCTATACTAGAAAAGAAATATGTGATTTTAAAAATAAAGAATTACATGACCACTATACTGGTACAAGTTGGAGTCATATGGCAAGAAGTGGAACTATGCCTTTTTAGCTGTTAAATCAAACACATAACACTGTGCTAGTTGAAAAAAACCCACAGACAGATGGCGCAGCCAGCGGTTAAACCTAATTCAGATGCGCTGAGTTCAGTGGTGCTAGCTCTTGTTTTTGAGATATACCGGTTTTTTAAAAATGAAGGAGATATGACAACATACATTTCCTTTACTCCAAAACGGTTTAAAATATTGAAAAAAATTAAAAAAACGAAATTCGGCAACAAAATTACCTTTTGAACAGCTGTAAAAATCTGCGTGTTTCATATAGAAACACCAAACTACAGAAAAGTCAATGCTGAATAATTTGTTAGTTACGGAATTTTGTCTTTTAAGTATCGATATGTAAGTTGTTTTTTACTTCCTTCAGCTGAAATTGCTTTATTTTGATAAGCAAACAAAATGTTTCTTCCATTTTGGAAAAAAAACCAATAAAAACTATTTTCATTATTATTGTCCTGAAGAAGCTATCCGAAGGAGAGCGAAATATCGACAAAAATAATTAAATATTTAAAAAAAAAGACCTTTAGCTCAAGAAAATAAGTATATAAAATATTAAAAAAACAGGGGTCGAAAAAAAAACAAATAATAATTTTTTTTTTAATTTTTGAGGCTTTCGTCTGGTGACCGGTTGAAATTGCAATTTTTGATTTGTTGTAAATAAAGTCCAAAATTGTAAACCGATTTTAGTCAATTCTAAATTTTTTTGTTTGAAACTTAATTTGTTATGAATGTATGAAAATTAATCAGAATAACTTTATTTTTAGATTTTTTATGCTGTTCTAAAAAACAAAAAATTTCGAACTTTTACAAAAAGTTTAATTTTTTCATTAAAAAAAATTTTGCAGTTTCTAAGCTACTAAGCTAATAATAAAAGGTAATTTTGTAGCCGAATTTCGGTTTTTGTACCTTTTTCAAAATTTTAAACCGTTTTTGAGTTAAGAGAATATATGTTGTCCTACCTCCTACATTTTTAAAATAGCGCTATAACTCAAAAACAAGAGCTAACCTAAAAAAAAAACGGTTACCACCATTGAATTCAGTGCACCCAAATTAGGTTTATCTACCGGGTGCCACGTCTGTCGGAAAAAAAAGTTTCAAATTCAAGCACAGCGTAATTAATCCGGGGATGTTTAAGCGCAAGGAAAAATTCATATACTTCCTAATAATAAGCTGCTAAAGTCAAAGCTCTGTTGAAAACTGCATTTTCAAAATCATTAAAGGAAATTAATAATGGTGCTAGAGAACTATACAATCAAAATTATATTCCAGACTTTCCTCAATTTCTTCTTTATTACATTTTGCTGGTGAACATTTCCATCTTTCAGTCTTAAAGCCTGCCAGTTTGGCTATAGTTTTCTCCATTTGAACAAGTGAATCTTTCAGCACACGCATTCAATTTGCATGTTTAATTGCTTGCCCGGTTAGACATTAAAACTGAACTACTTTGTTTTTGCTAGATCATAAAATTGCAAAGCACAAGTACGTGTTAAATGGCTGCATTAAATAAAAATTCCACAGAATTCTCATTACTAATATAATTTTATAAAGAAATGAGTCTAATTGCCACTGACAGCTACTGCAAAATAAGCGCAACTAATACAAAACAATTTTCAGATTGAAAAAATGAAATAAAAAAAATTGTAGTTTCACACAACTTCCTTGAAGTTATTCAGTAGAAAAAAAAAAATAAATCTTAATGACTTTAATAAACAAAATGTATAAAAAGCTGCACTAATAATTATTTTAAAACATAAATTGAAACATTGAAATAGCAAAAAAAAAATCAAGAGTATTTGAATATTTACAAGTGAGCATCGCTAATTTGCAAATTGCAACCTTGAACAAAATATAGCACTTCAAAACAAGATATACAACTCTATGGACATTTGTCATGAGAATCAGCACTTCTGTGCGCTGTAGTATGATTAGGTGACTGTGGAAATGGTCAGAGGTCTACATTTTAATGAAACTGGCATAAAGAAGCATAACATATTTTTTATATGATTATTACTTGAAATGATTACACGGGTTGTGCACCACACCACATCACACAATAAAAAGTTGTTAAAATAATTTTAAGACAAAATTGATAAAACATTTTTGTTTTGTATATATTATGAATATCGGAGTTATAAGGCTATTAACATGAATTTAAATTAATTCAATATCAATTTATATACAGTCAAAGCCCGGTATAGCGAATACTCAGTTTAACGAATATCGGATATAACGAATGGCGAAATTTTTACATTAACTGTCTTATGTAGCGAATGACAAACAAAAATAAATCTCGATTTAACGAATGGCAAAGCAAAATACATTTAAAAAATCGTTACAAATCTGCATTTGCAGATTTGCCGGCACTTTCCCGTATAAGTTGTAATTTGACAAATACTCAAAACCAAAAAACTGTATAGAAAACCCCTCCCCACGGAGGCACAACCTGTTTCTACTGTATTTTCTAAAATACTTCTTCCTTACAAAATTTGAAAACGGAAATATTTAGAGAAAAAGGGACCACAAAACGACCTGCATTTGCAGATTTGCCGGCACTTTCCCGTATAAGTTGTAATTTGACAAATATTCGAAACCATATTTGCAAATACCGTTGGATTGTGTGTGTTTTTGGCTTCTTTCTTTGGATTGAAAGAACACGTGTGATGCGTTGCTTTTTTCGTTAAAATTTTAGTAGTTTTATTTGGTTCATTGTGAAAACGAGATGTCGATTTCTTAAGAAATGAATAATATGAATGAAATGTAATGATAAACCTACACATGTTAATAGCATCCAAACATAGCTAAATATGTATGTATATGCCTCTATGTACATTTATGATTTTTAATGAATTTACATATTAGAAATAAAAACAATTCTTATATGAACGTTAAAATATCAATTAAAGTTTTATTTCTACACTGAGTTGTCATTACAATTAAATTTTGATGTTTTTAAAACTGCGGACCACCGTCTTTTATTAAATTTTAAGATAAAAAATTACTGTTCGATATAACGAATATCTCGGAATAACGAAAGGTCTGAACATTATATCATTCGTTAAACCGGGCTTTGACTGTACTAATAATAATTAAAAAAAAAAAAACAAAATTACTCCTCTCCACAATTCGTTTGGTTGTATTACAACTCACAAAGAAAAGTTTCTAAAATTATTGATAAGGCTGAAATATTTAAATAGTTGGTTGAACATTCATGGAATATATTTACTGCATAATCCCCTGGATGACAGACATCTTTGCAGCTTTACTAGATAACTTTGTTGTTGTTGTTGTTTATGAACTTTTGATTAGGGCGGCCGTATTTTTTGTGACGTGTAGTCGCTTATTTAAAAAAATATTCCATGTTTTTATTAAACGTTTATTTAGAAAATTGTGTATAGATATTTGCCAAATGAAAACTTCATAGACTTGATATATTGTTAAAAATAAATCCGCCAAAATAAACATGCATAAGAGATCTTATCGTGGCTATTGTGTCGTCTTTTTATTCTCTATAGTCATTATTGCGCAATATTGAAGAGGTTTCATTAAATATTGTTGACTGAATAATGTCGAAGGTATATGCACTGGACATTAAACATACAAATTAGCAAACAATTAATCCTGACTCACTCAGCTTTGCAAAAATATATGTTTTGCTTTTATGTTGCATTTTTTTTTTGCCGGATCAAAAGTCCACAAACACTCACCACTTTGGTTTTTTCACGCACGAATGCCTCTTGCCTGTATTCCCAGTTCCAGTTCCAGGACAATACTATGCATATACAGTACTCCCCTGAGTACTGGTACCAGTCTAAAAAACTTTTTTTTGTGATTTCCCTGGCTACGTGGGATCCCACATTCCCACATGAGATCGGGTTTTCGAATCATTGGATGGTGTAATATTCTATTAGTTGTTTTTTAGTGGTTTTTTCAGACCAAGTGTAGCTTATGAGATAAGGTTGGTCAGTAATACATTGTAATCTATTGTTTCGTCTATTTGTCTTGAACACATAAATATATTTTCATATTTTCTTACTGTTTTGAATGTAAACTCAAGAATAAAAATTTTGTGTGCGTTTTAGAGAGAGGGGCAGTAAAACTGACAGAAAACTTAATTTTCTTTTATTTTAATTTAACCTCCACTGCTTGATTTTATACAGAAATAAGTTTTTTGATATGTTGTATTTCCTGCTGCCAAAAATTAACGAAAAATCGTTGGCATAATATCGAAACATTTTGTTTCGATATATAAAAACCTTAAGTCAGTAGCTTTTTCTAGGAATTTTTGAATATAAATTTTATTCTTGATCAATAACAATTAACTGATTTTAATTAACTTATGCTTTAATTTTAATTAATAATCTTGTCAATCTGTTTCTTTTGTTTCTGACTTTTTTTTTTGGCTGCTTAACAACATCTTCAGCATCATAAATTATTTTTTAACAAAATGCTTACGTTTGCATTTTGTGTTTTAATAAATTAAACTTGGAAACAAAAAAAAAAAAGATTCTTTGTTTCTGGCAAACGATTAGATAATTATAGAAATTTAAGGCAACAACAAACATTTGTTTAATAATTATATTCATTTGAATTTTATTTTTTTTTCTCCCCACTGGCATATAAAACATTGTATAATGATGTGCGAAATTTAGCTCGCTAATAATTGTTATTTAACGAAAGCAAAAATTTTAATAGAAACGAAACTCTTTCAAAACACCAAAAGAAATCGCTTTTTGCTTAGAGTGCAAAGAGGGAGTTAATAAAAGAAATTTATGACTTCATCTTAATTTTTATACTTATTTATTTTAATGAAAACATATTTGGAAACCATTAAAAATTTAAAAAAAGCGGTGATCAATTTTTAATTAAAATGTAATAAAAAATAATGCTCTTTTATAAAAACAGTTTTATGGGAAAAAAATTCAAAAGAACTGGTTGCTAAACAAAAGGATTTAGGGGAAAGATTGGTGAGTGGCAAATGGGGAGGAAAGAGAGAAAAGATAAGCCAAAAAGCATAGATAGAATATATAGATAGAATATAGAAATCGGTGTAAGTATTTTTTTTTGTTTTTAATTATAAATTCTGAGGAATGGGCCAATGGAAAATTGAATGTAGTTATACAGAGCCCTGCATGGCCATCAAGAGCCTTTGTCGGGCTTTAAATCGACTTTACTGCCTCAAATTTGAGTAATATTTTGTGTAAGGCAAAACTATGATTATCATTATTTTTTAAAGTAATGTCTTAAAGAAAGTGTTTTCACTTTCATTTGTAAAACTGTTTATTCCCAAAAGCTTATTTCTTTTTTTTTGTCTGTTGTTACTTTTATTTTGGCCAAAATAGAAAAAAAACTAAAATTTCCCACCATTAAAATCATTGAAAACAACCAAATTAAAATCAATGTTTGCCAACAAATACCACCACCTTCATACTGAATGCTGAAGATGAAAAGAAACCCCATAAAAAAGCACCTAAAGAACTTAAACCAACAAAATCAGTGCTCTTATTTAATTGACTTTTGACTTTGTGTTTAACTAAATTTACAAAAGAAAGAAGAAGGAAAGAAAAACAAACTCTAGATAACGACACAACCTAACCCATCTCCGCTGCCAGCAAACGAGAAGAAAAGAAATAAATCTCACAACTTAAAAACAGGCAGCCAAGAAAACAGGCAATCGAAAAATTACAAGAAAAAAGCTAAAACCATTACAAAAAGTGTGTTGCAAGTGCCATGTTAAAATGAAAGAAAACGACACATTTACTTAACGCGCTTGCCACAGCCAACAGCTACCAATACAGATACCAGACATTAAACATTTTAGGCATTAAAACACATGCAAAATGTATTTTTCTAAATAAAAAAAAAATCGAAAAAATAAGGTTTTTTTTCAAGATTCCTCTATACCTCTAGAGATCTCGAAAGCAGCAATCGGTAATAGTAAATGAAAAAACAAACGAAAAGAAATGGAAAAAAATCTTAACTTTGAAAATTGCTAAACGTTGGCAACATTTAGTGTTTCCAGCACAACAGATACAAAAAGGATGATGATGTTGATGACCAATATTGTATTGTAGCGGAAAAAGGCGGCAAAAAAAAGTGAGACAAGACTCTATGAAAGAAAATTCTAATGAACCAATTCCCACGAACAACAACATTGGCAAGCAAATAAAACTACAAAAAACGACCACCATTTCGAAAGCAAGCGAAGCTTTAAAACAACATTTGAAGTTTTGCAGTTTAAGTTTTGAATTTCGCCAAGAGAAACACCAGCTAAGGCTTTCAGTGAAGGTGGTGTGGCAGGCAGCCAGCCAGCCAGCATGTTACAGCCGCCACCACCACCTCAAAAGTGGCAACATTAACAAACAGGCTGCTTAACAACTTTCAAAGTTTATTTAAGTTTTGGTTTTTTGTTGCTCCTTATTTTAAGTCTGCTAACAGGCGAGACATTTTTAAATTGTTTATTTGATTTTTAAGTTTTATTTTTATTTTACTTTGTTTTTTTTTTTTGTCAATTCCCAATAAAAACCAGCTAACAGTTGTTACCTCGTAAACTTTGCAGGAGCAAGTGTTTTCGTTAGAGATTTTTCGTTGCCTTAAATTTTGTAAGACCGTTTTTTTTGTTGTGCTCCCAACTACTGTGTGAGAGTGTTAGACTTTGGTTTGTTTAAGGAAAATCTTTGTTTTTTTCTATTTACTTTTGTTAATGTTAAACCTTGAAAGGTTAAAGTGAAGAAAGTGAAATTGGGTTGAAAACAGCTTTAGAAAACATGCTGAAATAATTGAAAATGAAATTCAACTTAGCAGTGATAATAATAATGCATGAAGGTGCAAATAAGTCCTAAGGGAAGCTAAGATTTTTGTACAACTAGAGTCTGAGAATCAACCTAATAGTAATAATGGATGAAAGTACAAACAAGTGTTAAAGAAAGCTAAGATTTTTCTAAAATCTGAGAGTCTCAGAATCGTTGGGTGCAGTATTGTGCAGATAATCAAGTCCTTTTAAATTACACGGCCAAGCTCAAAATGATCTTTGTTTCAGTAATATAAAATTCTTAATATAAAATTAAGTCTGGAGTAACATTTTAAACTAAAGGGTTATTCATTTCGTGGTATAGAACTGGAATCCAACATTCACCAAACTGAGTTAATAAATCAATTTTTTTCTTCTCAGTTGAAAGTCTCACATTTATGCGTCAAAAAGTGATAGAAAATTACCTCAAAAGTATCAATGCTTGCATTGATTCTTAGCGAGGGGTGGTCATGACCTAGTATTTCATACATAATGTCAACGTTCAAACTTTATAATAAAAAAGAAATATCATGAAAAAATATATTTTATACGTGTTTTATTTACGTTTAATTTTGAAACCGCAAAGTGGATAAGCCGTTATTTCGTATTTGCAAAATCACAAAATACCAGCATCAACTCAGGAGCCAAATCATCGCATTCGTGATCCATCGAATTTCGTCACTTATGCTGTGTGTTTGTTGCTTATTTTGTTTTTGGTTTGCATTATTTTTACTCAATATTTCATTCGATATTGAGTGCGGCAACTTGACTGCAGATTTTTTATAAAGTTTATTTTTGTAAATGAAGTGACTTCAAGCAAACTGATTTTGACAATAGACCTGAATGTGAGAGTACAAAGCGATCGGCTTTCGTATAATGCTACCAATTGCCCTAAAATGAAAAAGTGTTCCAGAAGACGCTTACTGGCTTCGAAAGTGAAGCTGGCGTTCGTTATAATATAGTGAAGAAAATTGCTGGCCGTTGTCAAGATCAAGTTTTGCATATGAGTTCCTATGAAAAACTTATGAACTGGAAATAAAAAAAGTACAACTCTTTAGCTTAAAACCGTTTATGCATTCACAATTTTACATTCTGTGCAAAAACTGTCTTCGTTCAGCATTCTTTTAGCCATATATTCATAGTTTTTTTATAGTAAATTTCAGCACTTCTACATTGAAGGTATTGAAAGACCTTGGCTTCAGTTTTGAGCGGCCTACGACCTCCTCTACAATTCTTCACAGTAAAAAAAAACTCATTCTAAGTTTAAGTATTTTCTACCTGATTTCAGTACAAAGCATTTAAGTGCGAATAACACACCAGTGTGCTTAAAAAGAACCTTAAAATTAGTACAAAATTCTTATGTGACTTGTATAAATATTGAATTTTGTTTAAATTTTTTTAATTGCTACTATAGCTGAATAGGTGGCGGGGCTGGACTGGCAATAGTTGGGCTCCAGGTCAAAATGGGCAACGAGACAAAATAATTTATAAGTTAATATTAATTTAAGGAAATAGAGCACAATATTACGGTTTAATTCCATTTTTCTTTTAAGTTGCTTTAAACAACACAAACAGCGCTCGTGTGTCAAAACATTCTGAGTAGGTATAACTTGACAAATATCCAGCTTTATGATAGGGCTGTCAATTGCCAAATTGCAACACTGGAACTGCTATATCCCGCAATATAAAAAAAAAGCCTCGTAAATTTTTTAAAACTGTTAAAAGTAAAAATCGTATGCATCAAAAAAGGGAAATTTGTTTAGATCATTCCCTTAAGAAAACCGTCAAAGTCTGAAGCCCTTTGGATGCTGGTGATTGTCCTGGTGGACCTGAGAGAGCCATGGTATGCCTCCAGTCAATTAGTCTTCTACTTTACTTTTCTTGTTTTCCTTAAAAATATATAACAATTTATCACAACTTTATAAAAAAAAAAAAAAAAGAAATCGAACTAAAGTTTGATAAAATAATTAAAAATTGTCTAAATTTTTCTTAAAGCTCTTTTAACTTTAATTTTTTTTATGTGGCAGCTGTCAATTGTCAAGATTTCTAGTTAAAATATCTAACATTTAAGTTGAGGCATTTGCTCATATTTGACTAGATATTTTATTTTTTGGTGATTTTAGTGTCTCAAGGTTTCAGTTTAGTTAAGAAATTATTAGCAAAATTTTAATATTCTAAATTATTATATTTTATATTTTTATTTGAGCTTAAGGTCTTCTAGATTTTGAGTAATTATTTTTGTCAAAATTTCACTCTCCTTCGGATAGCTTCTGCAGGACTCTTCGAATGAGAGCGAAATATTGACAAAAATAATTACTCAAATTCTAGAAGACCTTAAGCTCAAATAAATGTATAAAATTTAAGCAAAAAAAAAGGGTGAAAATAACTAAATATTAAATTCTAAATTATTTTCAATCATGGTGGTACAATGCGCAAGTAAAACATTTTATGAGTCAAGATTCAACAATTTATGAAACTTCAGCTTGAGCGGAATTTTTATAAATTGTTATAAATAATAAATTCTTATATAAATTAAAATTAACAAAATTATTTGAGATATATTAATTAAGGTTCAAAAATGAACCCTTTTAAAAAATATTTGCTATCTTTTTCAGCTGTTTTTTACATTTTTGAACCTTAATTAATACATTTCAATTGGCTCTTAAAGCAAATAAATAATTAAGTTCATATTTGAAAATTAATTGAGTTTAAATTAATTGATTAGTTTTACTCTAGTTTCTCTACTTGAATGGAAACATACATCATGTTATTTGCTTGCTAACAAAAGTGTTATACTACATATTTCTAAAAGCAGTAATACCAAACGTATTAATAAATAATGATTTGAAAAAAAAACAGAAGACCACAACCATTATATTTTAATACAACATAATGCTTATAGTTGCTATTGAAAATCAAAAGAAAAACAAATAAGATTCTTGCCTTAAAATAATGCAAAACTTTACATTTTTAAGTTTAATGTTAGCAAAAAAAAAAAGCAAACTAATTGCTTATGACCTTGGCAAATTCAAAAAGTAGAATACAAAATCACACAAACCAAATGTTATTGTAATATACTTAAGTACAATTTAGTTTAAATCTAAGTGAAGACAACCTGCTGTTCACATGCACTTGTGTATTTGTTGGCTTGTGTGCCAGTATAACAATGCTGGCAATCATGCAATTTATGGCCATAAATTTTTATATAATAAAATATATGTGTAATATATGAAAAAATAAAATAAATTTAATTAGAAGAGAGCTCTGCAAAAATAGCAACCAAAACACAATACCATTTTTAAACAAAATGTTCTAGATTTTCATTGCGATTATCATGAAAAAATCATGACAGTAGAGTTTTTTTTTCATTTATTTTTATTTTAATAAAATAATGAAAACGTCTTCAATAAAGTTCTAGGTAAGCCGACTTAGAACGGAGTTATTTTGGAAATAGAAAAACGTGTTCTACTGATCCAATACATTTTAATTGAAAGGAAAAGTTATATAGAAATAAAACAGATTTATGGCCAATATTCAAACAATACAATTGTCAATAATTCTATCAGGCTTGAGTTCGATTTTACTGTCTCAAAATGGAGAGTGACTTTTTTCATAAAATTTGGAAAAGATTTTCTTTTGTGAAAAAAGAAGAAAGAAGACAAAAAAAGCAAATTTAGGACAAATTCTTCTACTAATAAGAAGAGTGGCGACTTCGAAACATCTAGTTGTTTCCCAGCTAAAGCCATAATTTGACTTTACTATTATATGTTTTTAATTTTAATTATTTGTTATCAATATCCGTCATGGCAATTACTTAAAATAAAATACCCGGCAGTTAAACTATAATATAAACTTCTTTTTTATATAGATATGTTTACATTTTTTTGGTAAATTTTTAGTTCTTTTCTTCTAAATCTATAAAGCAAAAAGTTCCACTAAACTCTATGCGGAAGAAAATTTTCTTAATTCAGCATATAAATTGTCTAAAACTATTGTACTTCATTGTTATATACAGCCAGCCTTGTTGCATTTGTTGTTTTTACTTTAAAATTCAATATGTGAAATTGTTTCCACTACAAACAGCACACAGTATTAAACTAACTATTCTAAAACTTACTGCCAACTACTTTAACTAATGGTGCATTAAATTTTGTTATAGAAAAATATCACGACTGAACAATTTTAATTTAATTTTGAAGACTTAGAAAAAATAATAATAGAATCAAGACTAAAACAATTTTGTAATTCAATTTTAAACAAATAATTAACACGACATAATAATAAAAGAAAAAAAAATTAATTTTCAAGCATTGACGAAATTAAGCGAGTATGTCTCTTAAGTCTTTTGATATTTGCCAGACAAATTTTTGGCAAGAAAAAAAAAATTGTTTTTCTTTCAAAACGCAAAAAAAATGTTTTAAAAACCAATACATATTTAAAAATAACCCTATGAATCGATTTGGAGCGAAATTAATTTCTTTGTGCTCCATATTTTAATACAAAATTTAAAACACTACGTCGGGCCCTTGAGTTTTTCTTAACATTTATTTTTATGGTCTTAATTATATCGAACTTTACTGTAAAATATTTTAACTTTAAGCTTTTTAAGCAGGTTTTTAAGTTCTTTTTAATAAAACTCTGCTATTTCGGTAAATATTGAGCAATGAAGGAAAAATAAATTTTGGGACGGTGGATATCCAGATGTTTCTTTGTCGCCACGCTCTTCATCAGCACCATAAGAACTACCCAAAGCTCACTAAAATATATGATATAATTTATGGTTGAGTTACAAGTTATCAATAAAGAAATAATTAAATTTGGTTAATCATAACCTGTGTTATTAAACTTCAAAGCCATCAGCAACTACTGCAATAGACATGTTTGTAATTAAGCTAAATGTTTGTATTTTTTATATTACAACATAGAGTGTCCCATAACATAATGTCCAAAGGAAAACTGTTGAAAGGTCAAGTGGTCACTAATCCCAGATAAATTATAAAAAAAAAACTTTGGCGAGTAACTTAAAAGGTATTGCCATACTGAAAAAAAATCGTCCTTTGATGATCCTTTGATTCCTCTGATCACAAATGCTGAATTTTAAAATATGTTTTTTCTCTAATAATATCCCTAGTAATTTTTTTTTTAATCTACATTTAAGAATTCGTACGGTGATTGCTGAATTAGCATATATTATAATAATATTTCACTCTTCTTCAGATAGTTTCTTTATGTTATTAAAATACTAGTAAAGCTCTTTGTCAATATGGGTCTAAAAGTTGTCTTTCAATGCTCTCTAACTTGGGTTTCAGTTATTTTTATGTCCTTAACATTTAATTGATACAACTCTACAGGTCAACAGATTAGAAATATTGAAAAAATTATTTGCAATCTTTCTACTTCAGCATTCATTTTAGTAATTGGCAAGCCTTCTACTTTATATTCTATTATGTGTTCAAGTCTGCAGGAGAGTTAAATTTCAGCAACGAAATGTCCGTGATCTCTATTCATCATCATATTTTGAAACCAAAATAAAAACAAGATTTTATGGACCTCAAACTAAATTTGAAAGAAAGAATATATTAAATTGGAATCTATCTTAATTATTTTCAATAACCCTAGTTATGCTACTCCAGTATGGGTTAAAGTCAAGTTTGGAAACATGTGAGAAATCAATACTAAATACCAATTTCGATGCAATTCTAACAAATTTTCTAGAGCTCCATTTAACAGTTTTTTTTAACAATATTTTAAAGCCTTTAAAATGATGATCTCTCAAAATCGTTTTTCCCCTTAACAGTTAAAGGCTTGGAGACCGCCTTCTTTATTTGCTCATTTTATTGTTATTATTATTTCTTTTTTGCAAATTTATTTTTCAATAAATAATTGATTGAAATTGCCTTAAAAAAAGTATTCATGTTCATATTTCACACATTTATTTATTTTGTTTTTATGTACTTCAAAATAATATTGAATGCTTTGAATTTCACCCCAATTAAATTTTATTTCAATTTCATCTTTTTGATTGATCATTTTCTTAATGCAGCCAACACTCCTTTTGTTGGCAATGTCAATAATAAAATATGAATGTTTCAAGAACCAAAAGATATTTTGCTGAACTGGCTTTTAATATAAATACGCAAATTCAGCATTATTGTTTTTTTTGTTGCAAAATTACAAAATTTTGTAATTTTAAGGGCAATGACAAACCATGCCAAACACATCATTTGTCATCGCTAACTGGTACATGCATACACATATGAAATCAACGATAAGACTCGTTAGCCAAGCCAAAATGAAACTGTAACAAATTGTAAAAATATTTTTACGCATCATCAGCTCAAGAATATAAAAACAGCAACATCATAAAGATTATCAATTTGCCATGATCATCAGCAGCAGCGTTGTCGTCATCATCATCATCTTCCCCATCTCAATGCCCTAAAATGAGCAGAGCAGAGAAAACAGACCAGTAGTAAGTGGTGCTGAAGTTCAGTCAGCAGACAACAGAAGTGTACTCGTCATAACTTAAAATAATAAAATGTTTCAGTCAAATTCAAGTCTTCAAAAAGCAAAAAAAAAAAAAAGAGCAAACGTGATAAAATTTAACATTGATGATTGATCACTCCCTAAGGGGCGTAAAGCGCAAAAAACCAACAAGAAGAAACAAACAAATAAACAAAAACGTAGACACAATAACTATAAACCCAGATAAAAATTAATTTTAAACAAAAGATAAACATTTTTATAATTTCAATACAATTGATGAAAATCGTTGTGAATTGTTTAAGAATGACAAATTGCCATGACTCAGTGAGTAGAGCAGTAAGTAAATTGGAGTATTTTTTAATGCTTCTTAAGATCACAAAGCAAAGTTTGTTTTGGACAGCAATACAAAACATTGTTTTATTTAAATGTTTCGCAGGCAGTAAAATAAAAAATAATAGTAAGCAACTCAAATAAAAATGTTGATGGCAAAAATAAAATTGTTCTTTTCTTGGCAACAGGAACGCTGAAAGTCTCTTTGTAAAGTTCTTTTGAACGCATGAGAATTATTGCTTTTTAAAGCGGGCAATTTTTTTTAGCACATTATTTAAACCAGTTTTGTATGTATGAAGAACTAAAAAATTGTAGAGCCATTTTCTGGCTGTTCTGTTGAATTATTTTTTTTTTCCTATAAAATCTAGTTTTAACTAATCAGGTAACAAAAATACCTCTTTTAAAATACTATAAATAAATAACAGAAACGCGAAAATAACATGTGAAAACCTATCAAAACAAAATGACAATATCGTAAGATAATATAATTTTGACATTCGTAACCTCTCATTAGCTTTTCTGTATTCACAAGAAATTTAGCTGTTGCTTATGATTCTGAATAGATTTAAATCAAAGCTGAAATATATAGAAGGAAACAAACTTATTTTAAGAGTGACTTTCATAACATTTTTCTTGTCTTTAGTTTGTTTTCTGTGTCGTTTTAAGTATTAAGTTTGTTTTGCTTTGAGTGCTCAGGATATAACGAAATTTTTGAAATAAGACATTAAAAGACGGTCCTCTACATTAAAAATTTTGCGGAATGTTTCCCATTCAATCTGTCAAAGCATCTTACGAATGAAAGCGTTGCAGAAATTATTCTCTTCATCGAAAAATAATAGAGACTCCCTACCAAACGTTCGGAGGCCGTGGGATCCCAATTTGCATGTAGTTAATGCAAGTGAGAGAACTTTTGAGAGAGAATAATTGCTGTTCTTCTTGCACGAAACAGCTTGCACTTTCTCTTTGTGCTAGTTTGAGCAAGTAGTAAAGCAATCAGCTGTTGCAAAAAGCAAGCAATAAGAAACAAAAAATTTCATCTGTCTTAACCAGCATAACAACAATTTTTAAGTTTTTCAATTGGTATTTTAAAAACACCTGAACCAAACAACCACAGTCACCAATTACAATTTTCCCAGTTTTCCAAATTTACAAAGTATGAAGCAGATGTAATTTATTTACGTTTTAGATAAGTTTTAGTTTTGTTAAGAAAGTAAAATTAGTCACGAATTACAAAATTGTTGCTGGTTATTAAAATGTTTAATACTTTTAATTATACTCCCTGGAAATCTACTAAATTAGATATTAGAATTTATTACACTCAAACCCATTCAAAAAATCCCTTCACGAATTATAACGTTTTGCAGACTTCTCAAATTTGGGTTACGATTTTAATTAGCTTTAGTTTTAGGTTACAGATTTTAAATTATTAGAGCTTACAACAACCAATTCTGTCGAAAAATAACAGCCATAAATAGCACTTTAAGGTATTTTTTGGCTTTTCTAATTACATAATTTTTTATTTTAATTCCCTTTTAAAATCCTAAAAAAATTATTTCTGTATTAAGTGTATCAGGCTCAAGTTCTTTCTATATTATTTTCGGGATTGATATTAACTAAATTAGACAAAGAAAACATCAAAGACATTTAGCAGCGTGGACAACTAGTTGTTTCGAAGCCGCCACCCTTTCTCGTCAGCACCCGTCTTTGAACTCAGGGGCTCATGTTTCAATCACAAAGATAATATAGAAAGAACTGGAGCCTGAAAAACTTAATACAGAAATAATTATATAAGAAAAAGTTCAAATAATAGAAATTAATTAATCCTAAAAAATTATTTTTCTCAATAAACTTTCAATTTTTACGCAACTACAGAACAAATCACCTTTTCATTATGAAGTAATTTTCTTTTCATTTAACCTTAACCTTGAAAATTCTCAGCCAAGCCAACCAAGCCTCATTTAAACGAAAACCAGCTAGTGTTTTCTGTGTAGAAGAAGGAGAAAAAAAATATGTAACGAAAATTCGTTACGCCTGCTTAAAGAAAGTTGGAACAACAGCAATTGTGCACAAAAAAAAATTCATGGTATCTCTTGCAACCTTTTCATAACAACGAAAATAATTATATTTTCTAAGACACCAAACCAGCAAGTGGAAATAAATGCTTTGAACTTGAAATAAAATTGAAAGCGTTATAATTTCAAATTAGAGTACACAATAAAACAAAAACACATAATAGAAATAATTATATATAATAAAAATTAAAGTGAAGACGTTAAAATAAGACACAAATATTCATGATAATAGTAATGAAAAGCGTTAATTTGAAAATAATGATGTATGTATTGCAATCGTAAATGGATTTTAATAAGTAGCACAACAAACAATAAAGCGCAAGTGGTTTTGAAACCACAAAAATGTTTAAGTACTAATTTCTGTTATACAACACCCACAATAAGTATGAACAAATTTCTTGCTCTCTCAACACTTTTAAATCATATCAGACTTAATTTGATTGCATTGCATCATTGTTTTGGATTTAGATTATAATTTATTTTTTCGAAACCTTCTTTTTTTCTAAACAAATTTGTTCATCTTGATGTGGTTTTAAACAGAATAATTTTAAGCTTTTTATATTCTCTAGTATTTGTCTTAAAGGGATTTATGCTCTGTTTAAAAAATCATTTTGCCTAGAATATAAATGGTTTTTAAAATCCATTTGGTCTGCTTGATGTTTCATTGTTCTGGGTTTCTGTTGTTATTTTATATGGAGTATTTTATAAAGAAGTGTGCAGAAAAATATTTAAAAAAAAAGTATTAATGTATTTGAGAGATTTGTAGAAAAAAGTAACAGGAAATCTCATTTGTAATGCTCGATTGAAAATTTTAATAATTTTCTTTTCTTATGAAACTTCCCCCATATAAGAAAACTTTGAACTGTCTGTTGCTTCTTTGTATATTCTTATTTTTTTTTTTTTTAGCAATTTTACTTAAGCTATTATTATTAATTTTTTGTTTGTTTGTTTCTTGCTAAACAATCAACAAATGTGTATTGTTATTGCATTTAGTAGTTGAACTATTAAATCACTCATGTGTAAGATTTTTGTCAAGGTTAAAGTTTAGTTGAAGAAGAAGCCACTTCATTGCTACAGAACTTAACAAAATTTTCAAAGCTAAAATTAATTTTAATAAATCGTTAATTGAGTTTGATTCTTTTTTTCTCATAAAATGTTTTGCTTATGGTTTAGATTCAAAAAAAAAAAAAATTTGATGTTCTTTGGCCCTTTAGCTTTTAACATTATTTAAGCAACACTGCTTAAACCACTTTCCTCCTTCCCAAAACTTACTTTCCTAGTGGCGGTACAGTAAGCAGGCATAAATAAAGGTTGACGCCTGAGTACTGATCCGAGTTCAAAAAAATAGGTATTACAAATTCTTAAAACGCTGGGAGTGTGCTATCTGTATACTTTTTTTATTATTTGGTTTTTTTCGACCCCTATTTTTATATTTTATATATCAATTTTCTTGAGCTAAATGTCTTTTTTTTTTTGTTAGAAATAATTAATTATTTTTTTTTCGATATTTCGCTCTCCTTCGGATAGCTTCTTCAGGAAGCTATCCGAAGAAGAGCGAAATATCGACAAAAATAATTAAATATTTTTAACAAAAAAAACTTTAGCTCAAGAAAATAAATATTTATACCGCTATTCATAAAAAATAAAATGTTGCTCAAATACATTTTAGAACAAATTTAATATGAAAAATTTGTTCTAAAATGATTTTCAACAATGTTTTATTTTTTAATTAATACCGGTGTTAAAATTTATGATTTTTTGCAATAAAGGGAATTTGTCCATTTGATCTCAATTTGATTTCTTTCGCCGATTTTATGTACAAAAACAGACAGCTACGGTAGAAAAAAGTATTCTTAAATAAAAGTTACTTTGATTTTGATGCGAAAGAAATTTTTTGTTTAATCTGGAAAGCAAAATGTTTGCCAATCGTCACTTTTCTTTTTAATGTTGAGTATTATTAATATAATTCATTTTAACTAAAAGTAAACCTATAACCCCTTGATTTGAAGGAAAAGAATTTTTTTTCTCTGTCATGTCGACAAACTGATTGTCATGCGTGACTTTTCTTTTCAGTGTTGAAAAAATAGCCGCAAATAAGCAAAAATCATTTGGATTTTGACTCAAGAGTAACAATCTTCATGTTTTATTTAAAAAACAAAATGTTTGTCATTCGTGACTTTTTTTTTAGTGTTAAGTATTATTAATGTATTTTACCCTAAATAAAAGTAAACTCATAAGTTTTGACTTGAAAGTATCGGGTTTTCTCTTTTATCCTAGAAATATATCTTAATTGTTCGAGCTTTAAGGTCACCTGTTTTTTTATATAAGTGTTTTTAAGTTCGATATTTATTCAGGAATGTTTTGATGTTTTTTCAAAAAAAAAAAAAAAAAACATTAAAACATTCCTTCAGGAATGTTTTGATGTTTTTTCAAAAAAAATTTTTTTTTTTTTTTAAAACATTAAAACATTCCTGAAGAAGTTATCCATTGTGATATCAAAATATCGGATTTAATAAACACTTATAAAAAAAACAGGTGACTTTAAGGCTTGAACAACTAAACTACTAATTTGTTATTTAGTAGTTTAGTTGTTCAAAAAACTTATACAAAAACAGGTGACTTTAAGGCTTGATCAACTAAACTACTAAATAACAAATTAGTAGTTTAGTTGTTCAAAATTAGCATAAAAAAACTAGAAATATATCGACAAACTAATTGTGATTGGTGACTTTTCTTCTTAGTGTTGAATATTTGTAATGGAGAACCAAATAACCGTAAGTGAGTATTTACATTTTTTTTATATTTTCTTTAAACAATTTTCTCAGCTGCTACTACAAGGTGGGCCAAAAGAAATCACCCTATTCGAAGTTGCTTTTATTTTTACAAATGGCGGTCAATAACAAATCACTTTTTACATTTGTGAACTGGACAGCTGTAGAATACAAGTGAATAAGCCATGGAGCGTTACACTCCCCAAGAATGTGGAATAATCATGTCTATGACGAAGTGGACGATTATTTGGCCACAATCATAATGAGCGATGAGGCTGATTTGCCCGTGTTCAAGCCAAACTATCGCTTCTGGGTCACTGAAAAACCAAGAGTAATGTGCGAGGAGCTATTACACCTGATCAAAATAATTATATTCGAGGTCCCCGCTGTTCAAACGACAAAGCGCTATGGGATTATGTTAACCGAGTTTTTTCTGCTGCAATCGAACGAATAAGGTCTACAGGTTATGTGGTTACAACTGTACGATGCAACGGCACATACTGCAGGAGCCACAACAAATATTCTGAAAGCCAAACAACATCGAATCACTTCTTATGATCCACTTGTTATTTGCTAATAAAGCCAATCGAAATTTATTATTTTAGTTTTATTTGGCCTCATTTATTAAGCCAAATAAAACTAAAATAATAAATTTCGATTGGCTTTATTAGCAAATAACAAGTGGATCAAGGTCGCTTTATTCTCAATAAATATATTTTCTATTTATTGATAAATTATTCGATATTTCGATACTGCTTTGTGTATCTTCTTCAGGAAAGTGTGTTTTAATTTAGGTAAAAAATTACTTCTCTTAATTTTAACACTTTAGTTGTGTTTCCTGTCTAGCTTTGTAGCCGTCCATAGATCGTCAACATTTTCTTAATGCTATATAACACTTCAGTAGCCTCGAAAATTCTTGAAAGACTGTTTAAAACTTACTTATGGCCCAGCTGTAATTATACTCCCCTTTCTCTTTAGGCCAGGGAAAATCAGTGCATACATAAGAACAATTAAGAAAAGAAAGTTTATTTCCTTTAGAAACTTTTTGAATAAAAACTTTTTTTTTTGTATATATTTGAAATGAAAGCGAAATGTCTGCTGTTCCGTCTAGCTTTAAAAAAATAAAATAAAATATTAAATTTGTATTTTTTTTCTCCTTTAGTACTTATAGTAGTTTAACAACTACAAGATTAAGTTGTTTGCCTTATGTGAATGAATGATCACTTTTAAGCGGTTACATGTTTTGTTACTAACAACTTGATTTGTTTAGTGATTTCGTTTTTTTTTTGGTTTACTTTTTTTTTTCTATAATATTATTTCACATTTCAAAAGTAAAACATTTAAGCCATCAGTATCTTAGTTTTTTCTTGGCAAGTTTTCTATCACCACCATCATCATGATCGTCATCATCCTGGTCGTCATCAAAACTTTGTTTAACAACCAGCAGTCATAAAAAAATATTGTTGCTTTTAAATCATGTATGCTGGCTTCTTGGGGAGATGTGCGAGCAGGATTTCGTGTTTTACAAACCAACAATAAGAAAAACCTTCAGGCCTGAACATTCAGATTTATTTCCTTAATAAACAACTTTGTAATATTTCAGTTCGTTTTTCTCAAGGAATTTATTTGTTTGTTCATTACTACAGCATTCGAATTGTAATCAGTTAGTTGTTCTGTTTGGCTCTTACGATTCCAACATTTCAAATGCTTCAGTTTTTTCTTTTCTTTGGCTTTTGTTTAGGAGGCTGGTCTAAAAGCCATCTTTCTCTTTTGACCCACGTATCAAGTCTGGTCGCAAAGCAACAAGATCATATTCTAAAAGCGGGCGTACAAATGGGTAGTTTTGAGAAATTTGTCAATATTTGTTAGAGTAACAGGAGATAAATGAACGATAATGAAGCAAAAGTTGAAAAAACGTTGCTCAAAAACATGTGATTAAGACATTTAAAATGAAGCACAAAAAATGGCAAACATTAAAATGATGTAAGACATACATGGCATGTGAGTATGTTTAGCAAAGATGGATTTTTGGACGTGCTTTTTAAAACAAGTACTCTGGGCAGGAGGGTACATATTTTGAAAAAAGTATTATGTTATGTTATGTTACGAGGGCCGCCGGTCCTGAGACCGACTCACTTGGGTCCTAGAAAAGGTCCCGTTGTGTTACCCGAGATAGGCTGTAGGGAGATCTCCCTACACAAGCTCCACCGGTTCCACCCTGAACCAGCCCGATGAACGGATGAAGGAGTCCACCCTATCCAATCCGCATTCCTACACTTCCGGTAATCCCTCTAGTGTCGGTCTGCCCAAGCAATTCGCTCTCCTGTTAGAGAGGGCCAGACATCGGCAGAGAAAGTGTTCGACACTCCCCTCCTCTTCCTCATCTCTGCAACCTCTACAGAAATCATTGTATGGAAGATTCATTCTTCTCGCATATGCTCCCATGTGGCAATGTCCTGTTAGAACAGCCACAAGGGTATGAAGCCTATGCCTCGGAAAGTCCAGCAAGGCCATAGTCCTCCTATTGAAAAAAGTAACATATATCTGAAAGGGTAAATAAGGAGACACACCTGTACATGGTTAAATATGTACAGTTTTAAGGCCATATTCATAATAATTACTGTAAGTTTATTAAGCTCTTATTTGACGTATTTCTACGGAATATTTGTCAAATAAACATGTAATAAACCTTCAATAGTTTTTATGAATATGGGTGTTAATGTGGAAATAAAAATTATATACATACCGAGAAATTCATTTAATAAAATTATATTGTGATCATCTACGAACGTGTTAGCTTAAAGACTGCTGTTCTTACCTGGCTCGCTCTCATGCGTTAGCACAAACAAAAAAAAAACTATTTCGCAATTCTGAAGCCCGCTAAACTAATTAAAGCTTGCAAATCATTTCATAGTTTGAATATTAATAATAATTAATTATCAAATTAATAATAATTAGTTGAACTCGAGGTCACTCTCGTCAGCCTTAGAGTTTAGCGCTATTTTCAATATTTCGGTACTTTTTCGTAGACCTTCGTTACGAAAATCGTTTTCGTTATTGTTTTACAAAGTTAAGTTAAAATAAAATTTTTCATTTTTAAAAAAAAGTTTTTATAAGAAATATATGTTTATACGAAAAATTTTCGTAATGAAACATTTACATGTCCTCTCGCAATTTTGATGAATTTCGTTACCTGCCAGAGATAAAATGTAGAAATAAAAATTTGATAATAAAACAAACGTGCCTGACATGACACTATATGTTTGGCTGGTTCGTTAGCGATTATAAATAGTGCAAATGCGTGCAAGCTTGCAATACACTTCATTTCATTTTTTTTTTTGGTTTTTTGTACAAAACATCAACCTCATTTCGAAATAAAACTTTAAAGCTTAAAGCTTGTAGTTTTTGGGTTTCTTTGCTGTGGCGTCATCATCATTAGTTTGCTGAACGTCAGTCTGGCGTTTGTAAGCAGTTTCTACGAGACATTAACAAAAAAAAACCAAATACCAAATAGACTCATCAAACAAGCTGCTCAAAGTCAGACTTTAGAGCAGGACATATTTTTTTGAAGTATTTTTTTTTTCTTCTTCAGTCAGTGCAATGCTTGCAAAAGTTAAGCCTAAACTTTAACACTAAAGCAATTAGCACACACCAAACTGGGAAAACTAAAGGGGAACGTATGCCTGGTAAAATGTGGCAAACTTATACATCTGCTTGGTTTACCTGTTGTGTGGCTGACTGTTGGGGCAGCGTATCTGTTTTATTATTATTGTTATTATTTTCAGTCTTCTTCGTCAGTTTATGATAGATGTGGTAATATTAGCTGGGAAGTGCTTTGTAATTGGTGGCATCCACAATATATATACAAAAACTCACTCTTTCAAATAGAGAAATAGAAAAGTCTTGCGTTCAGCTGATTTGTAGTATATAATTATTGGGTTTGTTAAACAATTTGTCTAAGCAATTATTGCTAAATACCTGGTCTAACCAGAGGTTTGCTTTCTTGGCCTATAGTATTTGCACGAGAGGGAGAATGTGTGTGTGTGTGTGTGTGCAAGTTTGCTTGATAGTTTGTGCAAAAAGTTTGCTAAATTAAGACTTTTAGTTTTAAACAAAATTGAGCTGGTATTAATTTAATTCCTTAATATTTTTGACTGCTGGTAATTGGACTCCAAATTCAGTGGCTTCTTTTTTATGGTATAAGAGTTTTGTTTGATCTAAAAATTTATTTAGTTTTTATAGTTTTACTTTGTATATAACATTCTTAAATTATCTTTACCAGCGATTTAAAACAAAATTATGCATTTTAATTAACTTTATTTCGGCTGTCAATAACTTGGAATTTAAAATAAATAAAATTAAGATTTGCTCTCATTTAGTGAGATAACAAAATGTTAATGAGCACAGAACAGCCTCTTCTTGCACCATTTTAGGGAAATTAATAAATATTCATAATATTAGTATACATTTTTTTTTTTCAGTTTAATATCATTAAATCGTAACAACAAACAACATGTTGAAAATCATAAAATGTTCCCTTTTAGAAGAACAGAAAAAAACCCAATATAGTGTCAAAAATCAGCTTTAAAACATAAAATATCAGCTTAAATATAAAAATTAATATTAATATTTTAACATGCAATAAAAAAAAACAGATCATTTTTGAAACCTCAAAGCTGAGACGCATATTTATCTACCCAAATAAAAAAAAACACACACACATTTTAACCGCACTTTGAATTAAAAACTAATGATTTTAAATTATGCGCACAGGTGAAAGGGTGTTTTTTAAAAACACTTAAACAAAATTCCAACAACGCTCTTCTCAACTTACCGCATATGGATTGTCCTGATTCATCATTGAAGAAGAATGTGGGGTGGAGAAAAAGCTGAAACCGAAAACACAAGATAAAAAAGCATTGCATTAGTAACTCAATTACTTAAGTGTGCTGAAAATATTAACATATTTGATAGTTTGCTATAAATTTTAAACCATTTTAATAATAGAAATAGAAATGTTAACAAACAAAAACATACAATTGGTAGCAAAATTCGACAAACCATAATTGGCATGTGTTTTAAGTCTTTTGTTTTATTCGTTGGTAGTCAGCAGCATTAAATGACAAGTCTTTAAAAGATTAACGAGATTAAAAACAATGGCCAGCATTTTATTGATTTATAAATCAGCAAATTGAAGAAAGTCTAATTAAAAATCATATTAAAAAGATTTATGGACGAAATGCAGAAAGACCGGTGAATATATGTCGGTCATATTTAGCTTAAACAAGAATTATAACCATATAAATTAACACAAGTGCCAGACCATTATACAAGTATTAAAATAATATGAGCATACCACTCACAATTAAAATGATTTTTATATATTAAAAGCATATTGAGTAGCTAAAAAAAAAAATAATATTTAATAGCTGGGTGGACAACCGGCTGTTTCTGGGTAGCAACACTCCTCATCAGCACCATACGAACTTAGTTAATTTTTTGTTAAGTTAACTAAGTTTAAGTTAACTTTATATTATGGTTGTCTTTAACAATAATTACACAAAATCAAACAAATAGCAAATACCTTTAGCTAAGAAACTAGCAATTTTGAAGTATTATCATGTGCAACCATAAGAACAGAAGAGATTTTCTGTAGGTCATAAAACTTTTGCCAAAAAAAAACCAAAAAAAAAGTGTTTTTTTTTTCAAAATTCTGGCAGCATTTAACTAAGTATTTAACTGTACATAAATATAAGAGATATTAGCATATAATGATAGCTTAATAGGAGCTTCATATTTCAGTTATATCATACAAGACTAAAAGAACATTGTGGCAGAAGTTACTGGATTTTGGAAGGACAAACACGGCTTTCATTTTTCTCTACAATTGGTGACCTAATATAAGAAAGAAGTGTACAAGAAAATTTTCGAGTTAAACAACTTTGGTATATGTAGAGTACATTGCACAAGTATATGGGAGTTTATATATTATTTAATATAAAATTTTAATGACAACTTCACGTATTTCAAATTGATTTAAATTTGACAACAATTAAATTTCTAAGTCAATCTCTGCTTGACTTACTTTCCCCCCTGTGCTCTCCCCCCATCCACCCTCTTATTATTCTTTGTTTTATCTAATTATATCTCTTAACCTTAATACAATTATACAATATGTATATGCAAGTGTTGACAAATGTTTTGAAAATTGTATTTTGTTGTTGTCTATTTGATTGTTTCTCTCTGGTTGCTGCCGCACGCCCTTGGAGACAATGCTATGACATTTTCAAGCAAAACTAATCGTTTGCTTAAAATAAATCTAACAAAACAATGTTACCATCATTAGTTAATATTATTAACCATTTTCTACACACAGCTCTTGAAGCGCTCTCGTACAACCATAATTTAGAAGAAACAAACGTAACGAAAAAAAAAATTATCATAAAAATAAAAACTTTAACAATATTGTTGTGGTGTTCTCGATGTTGTCTCTGTTAAGAATTAAAAGAAAAACAGACTGCACCCATCTGAAACTAAATTTATATGTTTGTAAATAAATTGTAATCATCAAGTTGGTTTTTAGCATTAGCAACAAAAGCCAAAGCAGAGAAAAAAGAACACTTAAACTGTTTTACATTTATTGTTTACAGAAATGTTTAGCTGCAGCATTTTAAGCTGGAAAAAAGATTTCAAATTATATTTAAAATAGACTTTAATTTTAAGCACATTGTGCTAAATGGAAACAGGTGTTGTTACTCCACACAAAATAAGGCTCTATTTATGTGGTTTTTTTTTAGTTATTATCTTTTGCCTTTTTCATTATTGTTTCTAATCTATATTAGTTAACATTTAATATTTATAACATTTAGCACTTCTCTGTTTGCTAAACAAAAACATTTATTTTGTTTTTTTTTGTACAAAGATTTCCTTTAGAGGCAAGAGCATAGAATTGTTCACAAATCTGTGTTGCTTCGTTTATTTTGCAGATGTTCTGCTTTTTTACGGGCAGTTTTTTTTTTGCTATTTTTTATTTTTTCTGAAAGTCTCTAAGCAACGACCTTGACTTGTTAATTATCTGCAGTTGCAGTTGTTATTATCATTTCCATAGTGGCTGGCTGTTTGGCGTTACTTGCTTGCTGTTATTTATTTGAGCTGCAAGTTTTTGTATATATAAATCATTAAATTTAAGGCGGATCTTCATTGGTTCTGCAAGACACATTTATACTTTTATTCTGTTCGATCATTCTGCTGAATATGTAAATGTGTAAGCAGTGCTTTAATTGATTTACATATTAAGTAACATGACAAAATTATAATAATTTTTCAATTAGAAACCTCAACAAAAGACGCAAGACACAAGTTTTGTAATGAATTATTGGCGATTTAAGCACAAACAAAAACGTTAGACTTAAGACACATGCTGGAACTCGAATACCAGTTTAAATGCGAAAAAGGTCTGTTTAAGCAAGCGGCTCTAATCTGCCATTAGATCATAAATTCAATATTAATTCTATAGAGACTTTTTTTTTTTTTTTGATTTATTTAAGAAAACGTATAATTGTTATTGAAACAGCTTAGATGTCTCCATAAAAGCAAGGAAAAGGCTTCCTGGTTAATGAATTTAATAATGATAGCTTTTGAATTTATATTAAGATGTGTAAAAAAACTTATAAGTCTGTGTTTGATTAAAGCAACAATTGACATTATTTATGTCTTATATTATTATTAGTAGTTCTTTTAATTAGCAATAGGGACCAAACTCGAGTTATTTTCGTGCCCATATCTATCACAATATCACTTTTAAAATTCTTTAAAATCAATGTACCATGGCCACAAAAACAATGGCCACAAAAGCACTGCTGCTAGTGCTCACCACCGCCTTAACTTTATTATAATTTATTATTTTAAGTTTTTCAATAAATAAATAAATATTTTAATTATGTTAACAACATGAAAATGTGTTTAGCTTACAACTCTAGTACTTTGAATTCGGTCCAGATGAATATAGCGCTTTCAATTGCTATGCTTACGATCTTATAATCTCGTTTATAAGAATATTTTTTCTTTAATACATTTTTGCTTTGCAGAACATCATTATTGTAGACTAATTTTTAACTTGAACTATTTTAGCATATAATAAAGACAACACCTTCATGTAGCAAAATTTCACTTTAGCAGTTAATTTATGCAAATGCAAACGATATGTTTTTATGTATTAAATTTTTTCATAATTTTTCTTGTATTTTATTTTTGTTTTATTTTTTGATACGATCTCTTTGATTTTGTATGTGTTTTCTAAATGTTTAAAGGCACGATAACATTTAAAAAATTATTTGCTAGAAAAAGCGTGACCACTACTTGCTTAGAAAAGCCAATCTTTGAAGAATTGAAAGCGCATACACATACCTGAAAGAGCTTCCAGAAGAAACCAGATAAATTGCTCTTAACGTAATATAAATACTTTAACAGAAATTTCCTTTTTGGTGTTTTGTACAGCTCAAGTATTTTGTTTTTCTGCGATACTGTTTAAATGTTGGCAGGCAATGGAACATATCGCAGAATGTTTGAACATATTTTCATAAGAGTTTTCAAGTCTTGTTGTTTGTGAACTTTTGGTCAAAGCGAACGTATGTTTTGTGACATGTAGTCGTAATAAGTGAAAACGTGTTTTTATTGGCTTATTTAAACAAATATTCCACGTTTATTTAACGTTTATTTGGCAAATTATGTATAGATATTTGCCAAATGAAATCCTCATAAGCTTGTTATTCTTCTAAAGTCCCTCAAAGTACACATTTTGAATATTGAATGCACCATTCATGAACTACGACTAGATGTAGAGGAAGAAAGTACTTGAAAATTGAATTTATCGAATTCGTTTCTGCAGAAGAATTTATGGAGTACATTTGAATTACCTTTTAAGTAAGACCTAATTGTGTCGATTGTCTTACCATTCAATAAAAGCACTTTTGATTCCTTTTTTTAACTTAGACCACTACTCAGAAGACGACCCCTATTTATGCATGTGCATCGTACCGGAAGTAGGAAAATGGGATTTGGAGAGTAGGAAAGAGGAATTTGAACTTCTTTACATTGTAGCTGGCGGGGTATATGTCTACAGGCAATTAGTTCCTCAAACGAACCATGCGACTAAAAAACGAATTCTTTCTGTAATGCGCTGTGCGATTCACTGGCCAATCGACTACAAACGGATGTGATCTTGACGATACACTTGCATTACGTAAAAATATACGAGATCCCTAATCTCGTCTGAGCAACATTCATTTTAATAGCCATAGAATAGTGTAACACAACCCACACGGCGACGGTGTTCCAGTGAATCAATAGAGCTGTAAACGCTACTGTCACTAATAATTTTCTAGAGCTTCTCTCTACTCTACAATAGAGGGCGATGGTAGAGTAACCCCAAAATAGACTTTGAGTCGCCGACCCAAACACGAGAGTCGTATTCCATTTTCGGTCTGAGGAAGGTGTTAGAAATAGTGATTAGATTGGATGTGGTTAAATAATTCCATTTCAAAAAACCAAGGCACTTAAATGCTTCTTTTGCGACCTGAAAAATATGCTCAGTCCAGCGGTTATTGCATTGCATATTCATAACAAGAACATTAAGAGCTTCCGACTTCTCAATGTGTATACCATATTTACTTAACAATAATTGTGTTTTCTTGAATAGTTCATATTACACTTTTAATTTTTTTTAACGAATATACCAAGCCAAAAGTCTATACAAATATAGTGGTCATGCTTATTTCAACAAATGTATTTTTTTTTACTATTAACATGCCCTAAGAATTGAAATTACAAATCATTCTGTTTTAAAGATGGCTTTGCTTGCTTATCTCTTCTGGCTAAAATAAATTCTTTGATCTTTTCATAGTTTTTGTTACATAAATTTCACATTATCATAAAGCTTTACTAGTTCCATAACAAAATGAAAATGAAGGCGGAGAAGAGTAGAAGAGTAGAAGAGCAGAAGTGATCAAACAAAACTACCAGTTATCTAAAGTAGTATTTATACGCTTTAAATTAATCCCCAAAAAGTGTGATTTGTAGTTTAAAATAATAAAAAATACAAATTGGTTTTTGTTTTCTAATATATTAAAGAAACTTGTCTGATGGTTGGTCTACACATTTTAAATGTCACACATAGATGGCTCTGCTTGTGAAAGAAGTATTTTAGTATATATTTTTTTTGTTCGTTCATATTTCTTATTGGATATTGAGTTATGGGTTTTTATTTAATTGGAATTTATGACAAAATGTGTGTTGGTTCTAATGAACTTATTGTTTAAAAAAGATTTATTAGAAACCGGAAACAGAACTGTTTGAGTGTTCAATTATGAAACGGTAGTCTTTTTGTGTTTTTCCTAAACGACAAATTTATTTCTAGATTTATTTTAAATGAAGGTTTGTTGCGTTTGTTTTTGTTTTATAACATTTTAAATATCATTTCCTAAATCATTGTTTTCTTACTTACCTATTGCTATGGAAATCCAGCTTAATGGTTTATTTCTTTAACAATTTGAAAGAATCTTTTTTAGTTTGCATGTATTTTTCAATAAGAACTTTAGAGTTCTCTGGTGGTACGACGTTTGGCAACGTTTTGCTCGGGGAGTGCGATTTTTAATATTTTTTATTAGGAATATTTTTTTAATGCTCTAATCTCATTTGTGTACTTAAAAAGTTTATTTGTTTTAGTTTTATAATTTTTTTTTTTCATTTACACCGTATTGAATCTTTTTTTTTTTTGTATTTGTTTAGTGTTTTTTTTCTCCTGCTTCAAACCACACCTTTATTGCATGAAATGTTTGTATTGGCTGGAAAAAAAAAAATTTAAATAAAACGAAACTTCGTTGAGAGATTTTTGCTAAATAAAATGTAGTTTAAACACTTTTTCATGACATCTTTTTTACTATTTGTTTGGTTTTTTATCTGTAGTTTTTAATTATTTGTTTGATTTTGCTGCTATTTTTTTTTAAGAAAGTGTGAAAAGTTTTAGCTGGTGTTAGACTTTTAGACTTTGAAATCTGTATTAAGTTTGTAAGCAAATTGAATTTTTTTTTGCTTGAGAATTATTTATTACAGTTTTTGTAAAGCATTACGTTTCGGGTTTATTTAGAATTTAAAAAAGGGTGAGGAAAATCATCAGTGTTATGGAGGCAAATTTGTGTTTGTGTAATTTTTTGCAGCTCAGGCAAAAGTAAATATTTTTAAAGTTACAAAAAACCTAAATTTTTTTAATTTTGTCCAGTTTTTATAAGAAAGTCAATATAAATACGTATTAAGGTGAGTCCATTTAGCTAAAAATATTTTGCCATCGCTTTCTGTTTAGATTTTGACATAAGGAAACAAGTTTCTTCACTAGTTTTAAGAAAAAGATAATTTTCGAGCCGTACGGTTTTCAATTTGAACAACTTTTTTTGTAAGGATGCAGCCGTAAAACGGCTTAGCACAAATTAATATTTTATGATTTTGAGTAATTGTATTCCCCACGAGTTTTTACCCGGCGAAAATGGTTGCTTTCTGCTGGAGAGAGGAAATCAAGAAATTTTATTGCTTAAATAATCATTTTAGTACAAGTGATTCAAATAATCCAAAAGTTTTTGGATTGCCCAAAAATCAACGCATAACGAAACCAGGAAGAGTGACATGCAGTTGCTTTTTTTTTTTTGCTGATTTTGTCGTATGCTAAAGACATAAATCTGCAAGGGCCTTTAAGGAGTTTGCAGGTGGCAAACGAGTGCGAAAATCAGAAGTATACTTGGTGTTATTGATTCTATTTTAATATTTAAATAAATATATAAATATCTGATTATTTATTGAGACATACAAATTAATTGCATGAAGTGAAATGAGTTTTAAATTTGACATTGATGTCAAAATAATATTTATTTTGGAAAAATGGGTATTTTTACTTGTTCGGGAATAAATTAAAGATTTATCCAAAGATTTAAAAAAATATGGTCTTATTTTATTTACTTTATTTGCAGCTTTACTCAAGAATAAGAAAACTTGAAATTATTTACAAATTTATATTTTTTATAAATTTTTCAAAATCAAGAATTTTAATATTAAAAAAATTTTTATTTTTACTTTTTTCTCAACAACTTGAAAATTATGAATTATACCAAAAAATACAGTTTTGTAAAAAGAACTTAAAGTTATAATAATTTAAAATATTTTGAGATATTTTATAATAAAATGAGACACTCCATTTTTAAGTTATGACTAGAGGTTCGCATTATCATTTCCATAAATCCCTTATGTTAGAAAAAAAAATTAAATATATACATATTTATTAAATTAATTATTCAAGCTCTTTATCTTTGGTTTTTTATAAGAAATAATTTTAAACAATTATTTATTTATTTTCAATATTTCGCCAACAATTTGTTGGCATCTTCAGGAAAATAATGAATAACTAATTTAACAATATAAAAATCAAATAAAATAAAGATAAATATTCACATTTATATATAATTTTTATTTGCTCTTTTTAATTAAAAAAAAAAAACTTATTTCTGCAACTTAGTTTAAGAAAACAAATATTTTATGGAATTTAAAATATTTATGATTTTGTTAGATTTTATAAATGAGCTTAAGGTCACTCAATTCGCAATAAATATATTTTCTATTTATTGATACATTTTTTCAATTTCAATTTATCAATAAATAGAAAATATATTTATTGAGAATCGAGTGACCTTAAGCTCATTTATAAGATCTAACAAAGCTAAATAAAAAGGTCGAAGAACGAGTATCCAGAATATTTATGATTTTTGTACTTAGACAAGCATATTTTATCAGAAAGATGTAGTGGCCATCAAAAGTTGTTTTGCTCCTAATTTAAAAATTTTTGCCATATCACATAATAAAATAGGACATGTGATTTTGATGTTATGACTACACTAAAAGCATTTTCGTTCATAGTTCTAATGAATGTATTTCATTCGAATTTCTTCATTAATCAAATGAAAATGTTCATGACAGCAATAAATTCTCATAGATCTAATGAATAAATTTCATTAAAACCTTTTCATAATTTCGTTAAAAAATTATCACCAAATCAATGACCGATTTTATTAAATCAATGTATTCGTGTCTTGAGGTTTCAGTACTCATTTGAATTGTAAGGATGGTGACATATTTTAAAGCATCACACATAAAACGGCATTTTTTTTTTTGAATATTTATTAATAATAAAATTATCCCTAACCTTAATAACATACTCCATAAAAATTATGAATGAATTCCTATATTTAATGAATCATTTCACTTAGTTAATGAATTTTTGTTATTAAATCAATGAAATACTTCATTAGTTTTACGATTAAAATTTATTAATTTAAAGAAGCAATCATTAATATAAACTGCATGCAGTAGAATTTATTGATTCAATGAATCTCAAGGTTGGTTGAAAAATAATGAATTTTTCATTAGGCGGAATTCATTGGATTTATGAACAAAATTCTTTTAGTGTAGTGGTTTGTAGCAACCTTTCCCAAAAATCTCATATTTGAGAAGGAAAAAAATCCAAAACAAAAACTTATCCATAGAATTTAAAATATTTATGATTTTTGGACTAAGACAAGCATAACACGCCAAAAAAATATAGTGATCATCAAAACTTGTTTGGCTTGTTACATAGTGTTCAATTGGTGATCAATTTTATGTCTTAGGTTACCAATTTCTAAGATTTTTTCTAAAAGGAAACTTCTTTGACAAAGAGTTGTTACATTAAATACCTCCTAAAACATGTTAAGCATTGAAACTAATTAAATTTGTTAATTTGTTTAACTTTGAATGGTATGCAGGGGACAACACCTGAGTAACCCTGAGTTCCGGCCTAGTGCTGGAACTAGGAAAAATGAAAAATGACAGAGCAAGAAATGCATAATTTGTTAGTTTGTCTTATATTGCTTTTAATTAATAATTGCTTAAATTTTTTTAATAAATATTTTAGTAAATTGATCTCAGCAAATTGATCACACTCGAGCCATAAATTGTTCCAGGAACATTTTAAGTGCACATAATGTTATAAATTTGGCATTGAAATTATTTTATTAATCCCTTGACATAAGCTGTTGAAACGTGAACATTATTGAAACTAAAATTTTGAACAATTATGAAATATTGAATCCCCTTGAAATCCCTTTTAACTTAAGTTTTATTTTTGAAATTATAAACATGTATATTGAAATTATAAACATATTGAATAATATATTAGATATATAAATGAGCGGTAGTAATAGTGAAGTAGTTCCGACTCTGCAAATATCCACACATACTGTGAATTGTTTTATGGCGATTAGCCAAATTGAACGAGGCTTTTGGTTTGAAAACCTCCAGAAGGACGAATCAACACCAAGAACTTCAATCGATCCCATTTGTTTCCCCCAATAAACATTTATGTAAGTTAATCTAAGCAAGAAAACCAACTCAGTGTTTTAATCATTTAGAACATTCTTCCCACACGTAAGTTTGTTATAACACTGGGCAAATCCCAGCCCCATAATTCATTTCATTATTAGGCTCTAACAAATTGGAGATCTCCCACCATTTTTGCTTTAATTTTCATTTCCTTCGATTTCTTATTAAAGAAACCGAACAAATTTGTTCATAAGCATTAGCATTGAAAAGAAAAGTCACGAATGACAAACACTTTGAAGACCTGATTTTAAAACTAAAAACGACTCCGTTTGAAGAAAATTTTATTTTCTTTTAATTTACTGCCTGTTTTTGCAAATGCGAACGAAAACTTCATTCGCATTCCCGTATTGCAAACAAAAACCATTAAATTTAAAAATTTGTTATTATTTGAAATACAAGTGTGCGAAAGAAAACTTTGCTCGCATGTAGAAAAACAGGCACGTATTTAAAATATTATTTGTTTTTCTAAAGTGGAGACTAAAAAAAAAGAGATATCATGTTTTAGAAAAAAAAAAAAAATTAAAATTTGCTTAACATAATATAGTGTAAATATTACAAATTAAATTTGTAGACTACATACTGTTTAAATTGTAATAGTTTTCATCCAAAAAAATTACTGAGACAAAAGAATTTGTTCACGGGCTGTAATGGTTCGTTTTGTTTGCAAGTCATCAAAATTGTTATTTGTTTTATCCATTCTTACAATTGTTGACTCTCATTGATCGCTTCAACACGAAAGGTCAAAAAGTGTAAAACCACAAAAAATTTAAGGGTTGAAGTGTGGAAAGAGTTGAATATATATTTTTCGCTTTAATAACATAATACAGACTTATTCCGGTTTAACGAATACTCAATTCAACCTTTTCGCATCTGAAGGTGTGGCTATTTTTGTTTAACCAATACACTCAATGAACAATCCAAAAAGTTAAGAATTATTTAACAAGGTTCTTAAGAAGTTAATCAACGATATGTAGTGTAGGTATGAAGTAGAGAAATTAAATATAAAGAAAAGCAATAATAATCCTAGAAAATTGTGGGTACAATTTTTAGGATTAGCATTGTTGTATATTATTTTATCTATTGTTAGCGAAAATTAATAAAGAAAAATAAAAGACCTAAAGCTTTAAAAAATAGTTTTATTAATATTAGCATTGCTGTGCACCAAAAATCATAGCAGATATTTTACTATTACGATTGTGTAAAATCAGTATAAAGCTATATAGTCAGTTAATGAAAACAGAATCAAAACATGTTTCAGTCATAGCTAGCAGATTTGACGATTTATGACCAGTTGACGATTTTATGATTCTGACGATTTTTTTTTTTAATTAAATTTCCCAAATTTTTTGTTTACTCTAAAATAAACTTTGGACTGCCTAAAAATAATTGGAAGCAAAATATGAAAGGAAGAAATATTTCATGAGTTTTAGGGTTCCGTACTCACAGAGTGAGAACCCTGCTACTGAGACTTCTACGTCCGTCTGTTTATCACAGTAAGAGCTAGAAAGCTGAAATTTTCACATTATATATTGTCCGCCATCCGCTACAACCGATAATATTAAGAACAGCAAAAAACTAAAAACTAAAGGGGGTCCCCATACAAGAAACAATAAAAATTAGCTAAAATTAGCTGTCACTTTTGTACTATGTAAGATAAAAATCTGAAATTTTCACAAAATATGTAGTGACGTAGGCTCTACAACAATAACTACCCAAAACAGCAAAATATTAAGAACTAAAGGGTGCTCCCATGCAAGGAACTGTAAAAATTAGCTAATATTGGCCCTAACTTTTGCACCATAAAAGCTAGAGAGCTGAAAATTTCACAGTATATGTTGTTGAATAGGCTCTATAACAGCAAATATCCGAACCATAAAAAAAGTTAAGAACTGAAGGGTTCTCTCATATAAGAAACGAAAATTAGTAATGACTTTTTTTAAATGTAAGAAATAGGGACTGGAAGTTTGTTTAGAGCATGCAGCTACAAGCCCCACACAACAGAAAATATAGCAAAAAGTGAAAATCTAAATGTTGCCGTTTATGCGGGGACACCCTTTGATTTGATAATTGACTTTAGTTCTTAAGCTGGAAAAGATAGAAACTTAAAATTTTCCCAGTATCTGTAGTTCGCCGGCCTCTGCAATAGCAAATACAGAAAATGACAAAAAATTAAATTGTAATTGGGCTTCATATACGGAGGCACCCTTTAGTTTGAATATCAGCCATAGCTTTTGAACCATAAGTGATAGCGGCTTGAAATTTAAACGGTGTATATAGTTAACTAGTCTTTACAACCAAAAATATTAAAAGACAATACCAGGAGTAGCCTTTGTCTACAGCTTGCACCGTAGTACGGAATCCCCGCTGTGCAAATCAGTCTCGTGCTTGGCTCAATTTATTTTTGTATGATATTGGCAATTTTTTATTAGTGTTTTTAAAAACAAATTTTTTTCTTTTAAATATATCTGTTGTTGGTTTTGTTTTTGCAACAAAAAAATATCCGTATTATTGCCTTAAGAAAGTTGTACCAAGGAGATCGAAATAGCCGCAAAAAATGAATGAGGAAATATAACAAAATATATAGATGTAATAAAGGAAACGCTAATATTATACATAGTTTATTTCACATGAGCGCAAGAGCTATCCTGGAACTGCTGATGTCCAGAAATTTTATACAAAAATTGCTTAATTTATAAAAATTGTTTCATTCTACTTCAGTGGAGTTCATTACTGAAAAACTCCTTTCGGTAAAGTGTTGAAAACTTTTCTGGAAAATTAAGAAAAAACAAAAAATGCACTTAGTCTGCCAACTTATTTTGCGACAACTATATTTATAGTTGTGAAAAAAAAGTGAATAAGAGTTATAATTTCCATCCCTGGAAAAATCTATTCTCGAATACACTGACATGAGAAAAGCCGCTAAGCTTAATGTTTAAGCAACAAGGCTTGTCTACATTAAATATTTCCAAAAAAAAATCTTGATTTATCAGAAATCCTCAACTAAATCCTCAGTAACTTTTAGAAATCGCCTAAAAATCGTCCTGCTACTACGTCGTAAGTTAGTAGGCCGAATGGCTTTGAACATGACCATGACTGCACTCACATCACCACATCTGGCAGCCCTGTGCAGCATTGAAAAAGTTCAAGTTTAAACTCATAAAAGCACCAAATTCCTAAAAATGAAGGCTGGGACACCTCCTACAGACGTCTAAGCAATGAACAGCCTAAAAATTGGAACATATATGCTTTTAGTAGTGCACTTTCTATGGCATTAAGGCTGGTCAGTAGCAGAGCTGGCACTAAGAAATATATGGTTGTGCGCCAGTTTAAAACTACATTTTTTATGATCTTAAAGTACAAAGTCAGTGGGTCTCCAACAATAATGGGACTCGGGTTACAAAATAGCTAGTTGGCCCCCAGCTGAAAATTTGTTATTTATGATCGTAAAGTAATTTTTTTTTATTTAATTTAATTTTCCAATTTGCGCTAAAAGACACTTTTTGCATATTTTTTATATAATTGCCATTTGTTCATCTTCTTTAGAATAATTTTTGTTTGTTTTGATGTTATAAAATTTCAACAATTACAAAAACTACAAAAACAAATTATATTTTTGTACTTTTTGAAATTGTAAAAATGTCAAAACATTAAAATAGAAAACTTATCGTGAAGAAGATACTAAACTGCTCTTGGAAATATCGAGACTCTACATGTTTAAACAAATATATAGAAAAGTGGCCTCTATCTCACAATAAAAATACCGAGGAATCAATTAGCAAAGGTCGATAAATTGGCATCAATGATCCTCAAGTAAAAGGTCATAAGTGGTGCCACGACTGCGAAACAAAAAGTTGTCCCCCAGCTGAAAATAAGCTTTTAGTGATCCCAAAGCAAAAGGTCAGTGAGCACTGAATAGAAGTGGGGCGAACTAGAAACCGATAGCTGTTCCAAAGCTTAGCAGCGCGTTTTTTATGATTGTGAAGCAAACAATCTATGAGCTCTGCGCTGTAGTGGGACGACTGGGAAATATCCAGTTGCCTTTCAGCTGAAATATGTATTATATGCTCATTCAAAACAAGTTACTATGTAAAAATTTTGTAAGCCGAATTCTGAATAAAACTGAATGGTTTAATTCACAAGCCCGTCAAAGCGTTTTTTGAAATTATTGGACAAATAAAGTAAAAGAAAACAGCTATTTGATTTCACTTGATAAGGTCCCAAATACAACCCACTGCAAGCAAGGCTTGATAAATGACGAGTTTTTGCATAAAACGGTGTGGCTAAAGCCCATTCAAAACACATCATAATTTATGATAATATCTTTGAAAAAAATGTCAGCTAAAGTAAACGATTCAATTGGTAGAAGAATTTTTATTTAATAAAAACCATTTTTGTGTCATTTGTTTAAAATTCAGTTCCTTATCCTTTTCAACAAAATACGAAATACAGCAATAATTTCAAATGAGCTCTAGCGCCATTGCGGCAATTGAAAGATAATTATTTATTTTCTAGTGTTTGTTTAATTTTTTGTGTCTTTTTGTTCTTAAGCCCTAAATCTTTTTCCACATCTGTTGACATCAGGTTTTTTTTTTTTTTTTGGTGATTAAATTAATCTAATTTATTATTATGTTTTTTTTTTTGTAGATCTTTTCTTATAAGTTTTATTTTTTATGCTAATTTTTAATATCAAAAACAAATTGAATGGAATTTAGTTTTACACGTTGCGTTTTAATACGTATTTATTGAAATTTATTAAAATTAATAACAAATAGCCATTTATTGTCGATGGCTAAAACTTGTTTCCCAAAAGTTCAAAAGTCTAGGCAAATTATTGTTGTTATTTTTTTGTTCTTCAGCTTTTGTAACACAATTATCACACGCACGTGCGCATTGGTTTATAATAACCGTCTGAGTTTGTATCAGTGTAATTAAAAGTGTATGGGTATTTGAATACTTGAAGTTATTTACATACATTTCTTACGCTGTTGTTTTTTTAGCAGAAATTTAGCACCCAAAATCATTTAACATGATGACTTCTTGTGATCATTAATTTTATTTTTATTTAAAAATTTTTTTTGTTGCTTTAGCGACGGCTTTTTGTGGCCATCATATTAATTTTTCACCGTTAAATTAGTGATTTTAAGCACTTCAAAAAAATAGAAAACAAAAACACCAATTGACCATTAAACGGTTGCTCATTTAATCGGTTGCTGTTTTATTTAAACACGAACGTTCTTTTTTTTTTTTTTGCTTGTGTTGTATGTCTTTTTATTTATTTTCAATTTTTATTTGTTTTGAATACAAAAGCGTACATCGGTACGTGCACCAGCAAGAAGCGCGAAGTACCACTAAAGACTGACTGTGATGTTAAACAGCTCTGCAAAATGCCTTCCAAATACACAAACACGCACACAATACAAATGCACAGCAACACATGAATAGAGATACAAAGTCAAGCATTAAAACGTTTACAGAGACTCAAATATGAACAACCAAACAGTCTGCCAAAAAAAAAAAAAAACCATCATCATCTTTTGCTCGAAAATTGAAACGGGTATTGAAAATCTAAGAAAACAAAAGCAAACAACAACTACAATAACAGATGCTTAGAGCTCTACTGGAGACATTCAAAGCAGCAGCAGCAGCTCTACTAAATTGAAAAACTGAAATATTTTCAAGACGTAAACAGCCCGGCACCTTTGAAAGCAAATATATTCTTCGCTGAGGTGGTGGTAGCTGCCAAAATAACAGGGGTACGTGCAAACGCATGGACGTACCTTCGTAGCATCATGCTGAAATCAACATTAAGCACTGAAAATATTTCTAACTGTTGACTTGCTTAACCACAAAGCTAGCAACAACAATAACATCACAGACAACAACAGCAACGACTGCAATATTAATATTTTGAAACTGATCTTTTATTTTAATTTAAGGTAAAAATATCTACAGGCAGGGAGAATTTATTGGCAAGACTCAAAAGTGTAAGAGCAAACAGTTTTCTAATAACATGACGTTAACTATAAGGCCAGACTACGATTCTGCCGGCTCTCTTAGTATTTAACAGAAAATTTTATATAAAGATTCCTCTTAACATGAAGTTTTAACAGAGATGTTAAATCAAGTAACAGCTCCGTTTATGCTCTCTTAATTTAACATTGCTTCATTGCATTCTAAGAAGAGAGCATGTATAACTGTTGAAGGTTTTGCGTCTTAAGTCTTTTGATTGAAAGGGTGTAATTTTTTCTAATCATTTGAAATGAATTATTTGCAAAAGAAAAAATGTTTCTTAGGCAGTAAATATGTATGTATGTACATAGCTATGTATGTACATATGTATGTGTATCATTAAGAAAATTTAGTAAAGGAATAATGTTTTGTACATCCCATTTACTTTTGAGGTATTGAAAAAACATTATTTTGCTTTAATTTGAATTTTATAGTCGAATTTACAGTTACTAATAATTTTATCGGACTTTCTAGTTCGATTTTTACTTTTTCCAAATTGAGAAAGATTTGTTGTGATAAAATGGAAGTGAAAAAATTTTTTTGTTTATATCTTAAGCACATTTTTAGCCAATATTTTTCAATAATTTTGAATGTAAAACACTCAATTTAAAAGTGGTATATTTTTACCTAAGCTGGGCTAATGACCAGAAATATAATTTCTACACATACTGCTCCTTTGAAATGGAATAAAAAAATTTATTAAGCAAAATATGTTGAAATAATGAAAGAAACAGCAAATCTAACAATTTGCTTTCGGGATAAGTTTAGTATAAAATCAAGAAAACCCAAAATTAAAAGCTTGTGGCTTTATAATTTGATTAGTTTGTATGCTTTCAACTTGGAACCCTTTTCACATATTATGCCCTGGGAGTTAAACTTTATGGTTTACGATTTTGTGTTAGATAGACTGTTTCTCATGTTATGCCCTAGGGCTTAAACCTTATAGTCTAAGGATTTTCAAGCTGATCCAGACGGATTTTTGGAAGCTGATCTCTGAACGGCAGGTTTTTGTCCATGCATCTCAATACCAGTTTTTGTACAATTTCTTAGTAATGCAGCGTAGTATAGAAAATGTAGTTTTAAACTTCAGGCTCAAGCTGATAAATTGGTTTTTTGTTTTATTGAATTTTTGGCTTTTATAGTCCTTATACTGTTTATTGTGTGCAAAAATTCTATCAAAAGTTTTATTTTTTTTTTTGATACAATCTACGACATTTATATTTATGTTACATTTTTTTTAACGACGTATATGGGATTGTTAGAATTTGATAATTACGGGCTTATTGTTCACAGATTATACATAAAGCTCTATGTGTTTTCTGAAATAATTGTCTCAATGTGGTTTAAAAAATATATATAAATGGAACATACGCTAAAAAAAAAATTAAGAAAACCGTACTTAGTTTCTTCCGGTTATACTAAATCTGTATTTTTTTTATCTAACTTAATCATACTAAAATATGGAAACTTGCCTTCCAAAAAAAATATATCAAAATAATTGCTTAAATTAATTTTTTTTAAAACGCTATGAGAAAAAGATTACGCATCTATTCAGAGAGTTTTTTCTAAAATGTAAGCTATAATATTTTAGTAATAGAAAACATCGTACTACAAATAAATACGAAATTTTGTAAGGCAGTACTGTAAATGTTGTGCCTCTCAGCTAAAAGAAAACTGCTGTAGTTCTGGTTAGATTGGATCACCAATAAACAAATAATGAATAAATAAATACCTTTAATAGTGTGTTTTAATTTTAACCTTTACTATGTAGAACATGTAAACATTTTTTAAGAATTACTTATATAAAACGATTATTTAATTTGGCAATTTTTGACTACACGTTAAGTTTGCAGCTTGTTTGGCATTCGAGTTTTCAATTTTACCTAGAAGTGAAGAAGTTGACCATGTTTGCAGATATCTAGATTTGTTATGAGAAACATACATATATAAAGATTATGAAATGTGTATATAAATTATTCAAAAAACACGAACATTATTAACGACGTGCCATGTACATTCAAATGTATTTTACCATCTTAAAATTTTTCATATAAATATTATTTATATCATCTTGAATATTTGAAAATTTTGTTTTTCATACGCACGATTTTTTTTTTTTTTTTTTTAACAAACACAAAACTGCGAAGCTTCTTGCTTGTCTACAGAAACACCCAGAGCCTTCGGCAGGAATCGAACCTGCGACCTCGAGGACGACTCTTAGTAGGCCTTTCTACCAATTCATCCATCGAGGCTTTTTTTTTTTTTTTTTTTTTTTACAAACACAAACAGTTTATTTAAAACAGTTTATTCCAACGTTTTTTCTTAGGTGCCAACAAATATTTAATGTGTTGTTTGATATTGTTACAATTCAGAGATATAAGACAATACATCTATTAGTCCTATACACCATATAGGATTAATAGATATCTATTAATATATAAATATTTAATTAATTATTAGTTATCTATAAATCTAGATAAAAAAAAAAAATATATTGGAATTTTTTTTTAAAGTGATAAAAAATTTACAATCCCTGCCTCACACGCTCTTAATAGTGTTGCAAAGGGTAGTATTCAGTTTACTCCCCTAAGCCAACGATATACATACATATAATCCATAAATACAGTACCTACTAATATTATTTATTTGACCATTGAATTTTTATAATTTATCATGCATTAATAAAATGCATTGATACGTAATAAATATTTAATAAGTCTTTAGAGATATCAATAACTTTTATTATATCTTCTAATTCTGGGCATAATAATTGCACTTTCTATTCTAATCATAATTTTACTTTACATATAGGATGGCAAATAACATTTGCTGGTTTACTTCTTAGCAGTTTACTTTAAATCAACATTGTTATGTTATTGCAAGAGAAAATTAAATTAAACACTCTTTAGTTCTTTAAACTAAACTCTTTATGTTTAATTAAATGGCGCTCTTTTTCTCTCTTTTTCAAACCACTGTTAACTATTGCTTGTATATTAAGCCAACATTTTCATAGCCCCTTTCAAAACCTTAGGCTAAAAAGAGACAATCAATAATTACACATTTAGTGTCTTTCTTGCTCTTAAACTTGTTTTAGTTGTAAACGGTAACGCGTTGTTGTTGCTGTTTTATTGATTTGGTTTAGTAAGCAAAGCCTGCGTGTATGTGTTGCTGATAAAATAACAGATGTTCTCATTTCATTGACCAATGCAGAGCACTCTTATTATTTTTATTTTACTGGTATAAGTTCTCATGTGTGTGCCAGCAAAAACAGCAAAATAAAATGACGTATTTTTTCCGTTGCTTCTTTTTTTTTTCTATATAATGTGGTTGTTGTATTTGAGTACTCTAATACTCCACTTAATCAGTGATCATTTCTTTTTATACGAAAACGGCAGAGTTGTTTTTTGTTTGTTTTTTTTTTTATTGAAACAGGGTGATGGGTAAGAAAACAAGGCGTGGTTTCATTTCATTTGCAATTAAAGTAAGGTACGTACATATAAACATATACATATGTATGTATGTACATTTATATAAGTATGGAATTGTTAAGCAGCATATGTTTATTTTGTATATTTTGCTTTTAGTAAATACTTTGCGGTTGTTGTATGCCAGTGGGTAATGCCAACAGCTGTGGTTTTTCGTCCAGTATGCGCAAATAAAATTGTGATATACCTATTTGTGTATGTATGTAAGTATGTACATACATATAAATTCAGCATGCCGAAGACTAATCAAATGTTTGTTTGAAACATGATTATATTATGTTATAATTACAAAAAACTCCAACAACCGCTAGGTGGGCAGTCAACAATTTTGATGGCAATTGCAAGCCGTGATCATTAAAAAAACCGACAGCACAGCACATTCGAGCTATTGACCATTTAATCAAATGCATTTTTCATTACTTTTTTCTTCTGCTTCTTTTTTTTCTATTGATTAACTTTATGAAATGTTGAACAGCCATGTTGCCAGTGCTTTATGCATTTTTATGGCATTAATAAAATAATTTGTATTTAATGTTTGCTTTTGAAATGAGTGGCCACAATGAACAGCTTGAGCTTAACTGTTAGAGAGCAGAAAAAAAATTTAGATTTGTTTTGTTTAAACTTACTGTTTTTATGCTAAAAATGTTGGTTTTTAAACTGTTATTTTTCACTGCAAAAAAAAAACTCGGTATGCATGTTTTAACGGCCAGTTTAATTATTGACATTACGAAGTTATTTAAATTAAGTGACAAATTTCAAGAGTTAAATTTTGATGGCTGGCTTTGACTTCAAAGCTTATGAAGTTTGCACTGACAACTACAATCGTAAGGACTTCTGACTAACAATAAACAAATGCCTTGATTCTCTTCTTTTTGCCACATTATATCTGTTTTCTTAGTGCTGGGGTACAACCAAGGTTCTGTTTTTTATTTTTTTCTCATCACAATCCACACCCAATTGGCCTCAAATTCCGTAAATCAGCATGTTCTATAACAATTGTTTTGTTATTTTGTAGTATTTTTTATTTATTTGAAAATTCAATAGAAAATTTGTTTCAACGTTTGATTTGTAGGTATTTGTCAAAATTCTTCAAAGTGATTATTGAAGAGCACTACTTTTACTGGCTGACTGACAGACAGACAGACAGACAGTCAGACAAATTTCCAATAAAAACATTTCATCACTCTTGGGACACTGGCTGAAGCGTTTGGCTTTGAAAATTTAGCAAATGATTGATTGATTGATGGTTTGTTAGACAAATATCATGGTAAACAGTTAGACTATTTAAATGGGAAATTTGCCAACTCATGCCGGAACAATGAAACATTTTCAAAAAACAAACATAGAAAAAGTCACATTTATTAAAAGGCTTTATCAGGAATCAGTTCGTTGCGAAAGGCTAAAGAACTGTTTATGGGGTGGGTCAGAAAACAAAACGAAAAAAAAAAAAAAATTCCAAAAAATTTAGTGTCTAAAATTTGTTTTAGAATTGAAACATTTGTTAAGGATAATCTCATTTAGAAACAGGCACAAGCAAGGCAAGAGAAGGCGTGTGTATGCAAAACTGTATGTAATTTTTTGCTTACGAAAAAAAATTAAAGCATGAAAATTTTTCTCAAAGAGCTGAATTTTAAAGGAAATATTCCTGGGAAGTGCACACAGGAAACCTCAAAAACCACAGTGCGGTTGTGGGCATTTGAAGACAAACCAAAAGTATAACGGTAGCGTGACACATTAATGGGTTTAACAACCCTTTTTCTTTAGAGTTTTCTTTACTTTTAGGAGGTGTTTCTGTAGTCTAACAGCATGATGGCTCATTGATATCCCGGCAAGTCTTATTTTTTTTTTGCTGTTGAGCACAATGTTTAGTTTGTGATCTTTAAAGGCTGTAATTCACTCTAGACTAGAAAAGTCAAAAAGGGGTAATCTGTGTTAATAACGACTTTGAATTTTGTAACACATTATCTACGGTTTAGTGCTTAAAAACTGATACAGGATTAACTTTTCAAGCAACTAGCAAAAAGTCAAAATGTCACCATAAATTACAAAATCTGGATTAGTTTACAGCTGATGTTGGAAATTCTTAAAGAAATTGCTTTTAAAAATTTAACATTTTTTCAAACTCCATTTAACTTTAAATTTCTATAGTCTCACAACACCACAACATCATATTTATTCGAACTGCAACAACAACCAGCCAGTGACAACTACAAACACAGCAAAAGAATCAAGCAAAACACATTTAAATTCTTTTGGCTCTCCACGCACAACACTTTTTCTTGCTGTCTTACAGCGTTTTCAATAAATGATATTGATTGATCGTTTTGTAGTCTTGTTGAAATGATAAGCATACACTTGAGCTAATTTATAACAAAAAAATAACTCCAACAATTTCCAAGCAACAACAACAGCCAACAGCTAACAAACCATGTAGACAATTTGTTACAAAAGCAGAAACAGAGAGAAAAAAAATTAGCTGACATTTTATATGCATTTTAGTGAAAACATAAATGCAGTACCGAAAAAAAATCAGGCACATCCTTTTTTCCGCGCAGCTTAACAAACACTGTGTTTTTTTTCTACTTCTTCTTTGAACCCAATCGTTGCAACCAACCAGACCCCCAGAGACAGCGAGCGCAACCCAAAAACGAAACACAAACGAAATGAAAAAAGTATCATAATCAAAGGCGGAAATTACTTTAAATTGACAACATTTATAAAACCTTAAAAGCAACACTATCAACTTCAACTGCTCAGGAAAACCTCTGTAGCAGATAAAAAAAAAACATTTTTTTCCGTTTCAGTTTGAAGGCTATGAAAGATATTTCACACTTCTTTTGTAGCGCTTTTAGCTGTAGCAACATTCAGCCGTTGATGTTGTTTCAATTGATGTCAATCAATATTGATGCCAAACTTGAAGTATTCCTTTTTTTTCGTTTGTTGCTTTCTGGCAAACAAAAGCATATTTTTCCGCTGTTACAGAATGCGCAAATACACAATTCTTTTGATTTTTCATCATTTTAAAAGATCAATTATAAAATTTATATGATGGATTGTTTTTGCCATAATTTTGAAAAGTTGCCAACAGAATGAAAGATCGACCATTAATAGGAATTGCTATGAATGAAGAAAATTAGCTCAAGATTATGAAAGATTTTGACAGATGGCCATTTAAAATGAGTATAATTCTATTTGTTTACATGGAAAACTTGCAAGAAAACTATTTCAGCGAAATTTTAAATTTTATTATTAAAATATATTTTGTTTAGAATGTTTTACAGAAAAAGTTTTTTAAAAGGGAAGTTTGCTAAGGAACTCACTATACATATGTATATGGCAAAGATTTTGCATATTGCAACATGACTGCCATAATTTTTTTTTTCTTTTGATTACTGATGAAAACATTTGCCCCAGCTAATCAACTTGATGATGCGTGATTTAAAAAATTTCTATAATTTTCTTTAAAATTTTTTTTTTTATAAAAAACTTAAATCAAAAAAAAATGAACTAAATTGTTTATTCGCTATAAGAGCCAACTGAAGAGTTGATATGTAGAATATAGATGGCCGAAAAATACAGAATACAGTGAAGAGTTGATTAACATTAACGAAGAATGGGAGGCATATAGACTACTGCCCAAAAACGATAGACAACATTAATAAGTTATATTTTTAAACCTAAAGTTATTAACAAGTCTTACACCTAAAATAATACATTTCTATTCTATAACACTGTGCTTGAATTTGGAACTTTTTTTTGCCGACAAACAGGGCACCCAGTGACTAAACCTAATTTGGGTACGCTGAATTCAGTGGTGCTATCCGTTTTTCTAAGTTAGCTCGCGTTTTCGATATTTACCGTTATTTTAAAAATGGAGGAGGTTGCACTACATGTATTGAACTAACTAAAAAAATTTTTCGTTTATTGAACTTTAGTAAAAAACCGAAATTCCGCAATAAAATAACCTTTAATCTGGTGTATAATTTATTAAAAAACAATTTCAGTTTTTAGAAAAAAAAATTTTTTTTGAAAAAAAAATTTTTTTTTTGCAAATTCTTGAAATTTTGTGATCTTTAAAACTGCATAAAAAATTGAAAAATTAAGCTACGCCAACAAATTTTCTCGTGTATATAAAAAATTATGTTTAAAACAAAATGAGCTTTAAATGACTAAAATCTGTGGGCAACTTTTGATTTTATTTACAAAAGATAAAAAATTGCAGTTTTAACCTGTTACCGGACGAAGCCTCAAAAATTGAAAAAAATATTTTCTTGTTAATTAAAGTACATTTCTGCATGTTCATATAAAAAGTGTTTTGTAATTATCTAACATTAAGATGTGTTAAAAAAGTGTTATGAAACCCTTTTGCATAATTTGTACTATTATGCAAAATTATGCAAAAAGGAAAGAGCAACAGCATCTAAAACCTTCAGATCACACATTTTATAATAGAAAACAACTTTTCCATAGCAAATTTTTGTCATCGATTAATTTGCTTAGATACATTTGGGATCAAAGTATTTGCTTTCAATAAATTTGGTTTAGTTTTTACTTAAGATTGTTATTATTAAATTACTACATACGATTTTGGTAATCTATAAATTATTTACAAGCCAAATGAATGATTTTCTTTTTGCATTAAACATTTTATATAGAACACTAAAGTTTTTGTAACATATATCAATACATTTTTATTATCGAATGGAGCTATAAAGATTCTTAGTTGGAAAAAAAACCTTGTTTTAGGCAGCCTGTTAAGGCACGGCAATGTTTTGTTCACATAAATTTTTTTTTGATGTTCGTTGGAACGCTTGACTGTTGCCAACAATATTGTGGTGTTACGTTTATCATGCCATTGATTGGACTGACTTTAGTTCGAAGAAAATTTGTGTTGTAAATATTATTAAACCACAATATTTCACATCAAAGCTATTGTGCTAACTGAGCATACCACTGATGTAAGTTACCATATTATTGTCATAACCAGCCATATTGTTGTGTTACTAATCTATATGCGCATTTAGACGTACACATATAGAAATTTTTTCATTTGTCTTAATCATTATATTTTTCATTTTAAAGTTCACAAGTCCATTTCCTTCTTATCACTTCTGCATAAAAATCTGTCTGTCTTGTCCTGCTCAAGTCATCTGAGTGATGGTGGTGGTTGGTTGGCTATTTAATTCAGTTAACACGCAAAATTGAGATCAATGATCTTTATTTAGTTATTTTTTTTTTCTTGTAAATTTCCAATATAATTTGCATATTGTTCGTTCGCTTGTTGTGCGTAGATCGCCTAAAGATGATGAATAAGATGATAAATGGAAAACGTAACAGGCAAAAACCATGTAAACAAGAATAATGCTGACACAATAAACACGCAGATTTTGTGTTTTGGCTGAAAGGCTTTTTTTGTGGTGTTCTCTTTAAATACATATGTACATATGTATGAACATATTGCTGAAAGAAAGCACAAATACAGGCATTTGCATAAACAACAATCATATTTGTGTTTAAATTTGAGCCCCACCAAGTGATTAGTATTTGAAAATGTTCAAAAATGAGTCGTAGCAAAAAAAAAAAAAAAAACACTAAATAAACCAAACATGAGTGATATTAGATTTCATTAGAAGAAGTGACAAGACCATGTTCTCTAACAACGTTCGTTTTGATATTGAAAAATAAATTTTTGATTTTAAAACTGGTTCGTGTTAAAGCAATATTTGTCATTTTTATTGACAGTGATTAATTTCATTATAATTAATTTTTTATTTATTCGGTTTTTGTTTAAAGAAATCATTTTTATTTTATATATTTTATTTTGTTTATTATTTTTTAGGAAATAATATATAAACTTTGATGCATGTGAAATGATCTAATCTATTTTTAAGCTGTATGTCATCCTTATTTTTATTCAATATTAAAATTAACACAAAATACAAAGTCTGCAAATTTCTTGTATAAAACTCTTGGAAAAGCAGAAATTTCTCTGTTAAAGTATTTTCGGCTGGGGAAAATATTATTTGCAATTGTAAACTAGTAAGTATGGGCCTAAGAGATGTTTTGTATATTTATAAACGAATGCACCTTCTGAAGAAAAAAGGCCATAATTTTATCGTTTCCCACAAATATATCCAGCAGAAAAAATTAATGTTAGCAGGTCTCATATTTTACTTCTATAGAGGACTTTCTAGGCTTTTTAGAATGATGGGCGATAATTTATCAAATATCATTCCTCCAGGGATGTCTTTAAGGCGAAGATAGTAAGATTGACTCTTCCGGAAAAAAAATGTAAAGGAAAAGTAAGTGGTCTGTCATGTCAATAGTAGTTGTGAAGCTTTTGTTTATTATTAAGCTCGTCATTCCTTTGAATCGGAATCGGTTGGGAAGCAAGATCATTTATACCAAAAGATGCTATCACTCTTCTGGTACCATGCCTGATTCTAGTAAGTCCTATGGTTTTTTTCTTCTTTTCCAATAATTTTAGATATTATGATTCACATCATTTCGAATTTTGCTATCAAACATGATATTTAGCGCTGCCAAAATTCAAACGGATGGCGGCGGGTTTCAACTAAAAGCTGGAGCCCAGCTGAAATTTTACTTGTTTTGTCGCTCCTCTTTTAAAGAAGTCGCTGCAGATATTCTCAACTTGTTGTAAAATAATTATAATTTTCAATATTCTCGTTGACATTGGCACAGGTCCCCTGGTACATATATTTTTGTAAAACTGAATTTCGGAATGCTCTGACGGTATTATTTTCAGCTTCAGTTTTTTTTTCTTATTTGGATACTTTAATTTTATTTCTTATATTTAATTTTTTAATTTAATATTCTAGCAATATTAAATAAAACTTAAAACTTTCCTAGATAAATTATTTAAAAAAATTTTCATGCATAATATTTATAATTTAGATAATTTGTTGTTTTAGGTACTTTCATTTCGAAATTTTCCTTTTTTCTGGAAACATTTGATCTTATTTTGAGCATGTTGTAGCTGCAGTCACTCACAGTGTGTATTCGTTGTTCTCTAAGTAACATGTTAAAAGAAATGATTTATATCATGACTTTAAAAATATTGGCCCTTTTCGTCCAATAAAACATGCTCGTTTGACATGCGTGGGAATTTTATAAATTTAACTCATTTAACTGATTTGTTTTTTCTTTCTTTTACTATTCAACAATAAATAGCAAGTAATCAATTAAAAACAAACCAAAATCAAATGAAATTTATATTGGTGTTTTTTTTTCTAGTAACAATACAACAACATGATTAAGCTTTTGGTAGAAAAAGGTAACATGTAAAATTTATAGGTAAATTAAAGAAACCAAAAATCAGGAAATAAATTCTGTTATACATTTAAGCAGAGAAAACAAAAGTAGAAAGTGAGCACAGAAATGATTGCAATAAAATAAAACTTTAAAGAAAGAAAAAAAAAATCACGAATTAGTTGTTTAAAAATATTATTGGGGACGATGAAATGAAAAAAATCAATAATTACTTAGTTAAAAAATAATATATGTATATTATATGTCTTAGAGTAAATGAATTTACACTTGAAACGAAGAAAAAAAATCAAGTATGTCTTCTCAGTCTTTAGTTTCTTGAAGTATTTTTTTTACATTGCTTTTCCTAATCATTAATTTATTAATGGATTTTGCTGTTGAAAAAAAAAAACCAAGAATATGTTCACTCAACTTTGTAACATATAATTTACCACTTCAATTTTTAACATAAATATTTTAATGAATATTCATAAGCATTAAGCTAAAGCAAGTGAAAAAAATGCCAATAAATTAATTTCATATTTAATCATAGCTTTTATTTAATTTCTTAACAATTCATCTTTTTTATGTACAAGTGCTTTAAGTTCGCCAATAAAAACATTACAAAAATGCTACAGTAATCGAACAACCTTCAATAACTCTGTACGAGTTCAGAAATAAATGAAAATGTTTTAAGAGTTTCATAATTCACACATGTGTCTTGAAACTACCGACCATATATAAAGTCCACTTGTTTAGATGTCGATTTTGCAAATGCTGCCTGCTACGGCTCATGTAGTTCGTTGCTGAGTTGTAATAACTTAACAATGTCATTCTAATCTTAATAACTACTTATGGTCTCGTCCATTACAAGCTCCCTGTCTGTGTATTAAGTGTTGAAGAAATGCTGTTGTCCGTCTGTCCCAGTGTCTGGTGTGAATTCTGATGATGATGACGTGATAACAATTACTATAAGTTGGCATGGCAAATTAAATATACTTTATGATGTCATAGAGGGCTTAAGATTTTGCTAAATCTATTTTTTAATTGACATTTCATGCATTCAATATACTGTCACTTTATTATTGTTTTAGCCCATCAAGTCTTAATAAAAAAAAATTCAAGTTAAATGAGAAGCATAAATATTTTGAATAACCATTTGCGGAGCGAAAACTTGTTTGGCGAAATTGCTCTGATTATAAATTTGCTCCAAAGCAAGTGTTTGTAAATGTAAATGCTACTGTATGACGATTGTATAAAACGGGTGGTTGCACATAAGTAAGCTTATGATTAATTTTAAAAGTCATTTGAAAAGTTAAACGGAGAAGAACGAATATGCTCGAAAAATACCAAATCGCTAAAAGTGGCTGAAAAGCCAGAAGATCCGAAAAAAGTTCATGAATTAAAAACTACATGAAAACTTGATCAGAAAGAACAAAGTTCTGGGAAAATTTTGAAAAACCGCGAAAATTTACTACAAATCATTCTTTCAGCTCTTTCCAAAACCGCGAAAAACCACAAAAATTATTTACATTGTCCAGTTTGACACAAAAGAGTTGTTCAGAACGTTTGATAAGTTGGGAGGAAAAAAGAAAAAGTCCGTGAAAAAAAACGCAAATATTTAATTGGAATATTTCTTTGGTAATTTAATAGGCAGTGATGTAAAAGCGCTATGCCGATCTTATTTTTTCTTTGGAAAGACAATCAAGTAAGTTACAATTAAAACAAGATGTGCTCTTTTTAATTATATTAAAGTTTATGCTTGCATTTGCTGCAAAATAAATCCTTAGTTTTAATTCACATGAATATGTTTTTTATTGTACTAAAATTTTTTTTGTCACCGCCACTATTATTTTTGTCTACTCCGTGGAAAATTGTTAGTAGGCTTCGCTGTCTGTTGGCGCCATCTATTGTTACTAACATTGTTTATTTTTTTCTGGGCATTTTGCACACATCTCTTTGCTCAAAGATTTTTTTTAGTGCAAATGAGGAAAAATGAAACAAAGTGCTAATATATAAATTTTGTTGTTGTGCGCAAAGAAGCAGAGCATTTTCGCTCACATTTGCTTCGGTTGCACTACCCATCGAGAAAACCCTCATTTAAGTCATTTGGTAGGTGATGTATTGCAGCCCCAATTAGACTTTTGTGGGATAGACCTGAATAAGTCAAATTGGATTGTCTCGCCATTTTATGCAAATATGCTCGCAATTACTGCTACCACAACACTTGAAATGATAAATATAAAGTTTTAAGCTCCAGTCAACTTTTTTATAGCAGCTTGAGATCATAATAAAATTCTTTTTCTTTTTCGTTTGTACATTGTTTCCCTTATTTTCAAATAAAAATTAAATTGAAAACGTTTAATGATTGATCTTAATTACCTCGAGCAGAACAAACAACATTGTTGTTTGTCTATTGCTGGCCATCAACGGCATGTGATGAAAGGATAATTAACTCATCATGTACCGAAGCAGGGAAATATAAGCAAAACACAAACTAAACCCTTCACAACTTAATTTACCACACACATACTGTAAAATGAAATTCAAACTGCACAGCTGGTCGGTCGGTCGATCGGTCGGTTGGCCGGTCAGTCAGGACACACAGTCTCCGAAAAACAAAAATAATAACAACAAAATACAAGTATGTAGTAGCAGGCTGCATGATAATAGTGTAGGCTTTAGTTTGAGTTTCAAATTGAGTGTCTGTGCAGTTCTGCTGAAGTCCTCTTTATAAACGTCAAAATGTTGATTTTATATGATATTGACCCTTTGGGTAAGCGTGTCGATTCTCTTATGAGCCACACAAAAAAAAAAAAAAAACCAAAAAAGGAACGAAAACTGAAAAGCAAATAAACTATAACGCAACGAAAAATGCAATTAACTTGTGGGCGTTAACAAATTGGGGTGTTACCCTAAAGAGCAGAGAAAATAATAAAATAAAAAATAAGCAAAATTTCAAGTAATAAAAAAATTAAAGCAAGAAATTGTTATGAAGCTGGTATCTGTTGTTTATGAATATAAAAATTAAATTTATTATTTGATCTAGATTTTAGGTGTGTGGTATGGAACAAATTAAAGGAAAAACAAAAAAGAAAGAGAATTATATGCTGTAAAGATATTGAGTTGTCAGAGCGGGATATAAAATTTGTTTGTAGGACATGATTATTAAGTGAAATTATGTTTTCTTATGTAGGCTTGCTGATGAATGATGAACAGCGTGTTCAGACACCAATTTTAATTGAGTTATTTAAGTTTCGGTTCACAGATGATAATTTTGCTCAGTGGTTTCAGCAGTGGTTGCTATTTTTTAAATATTTTATATGGCTTTAGTTCAGTTTTACTGCTTCAGAATTGAGAAAGATTTATTATTTCTTTGAAACTAACAGCTGGGCCAATAGAAGTCATCTGATATTGTTTGGCTTTTAAAATATCGATTGTAACTCACGCAGTGTGTGCCGGTTACTCCGTTCTATTGAAACCACATCTCCCCCAGATCTAATTCGTTCGATTGCGGCAGAGAAAATTCGGTAAGCATAACGGTATAGCCTGATGTCGTTTGACCATCAGCGTTCTCGAAAAAAAATCGTCCGATGCCTGCTTCAGCATGAACAGCCCACCATACAATCACAATGGATCCTCGTGCATCAGTTGTAGATTTTCGGTGCCCCAGCAGCAATAGTTTTGCTTGCTTACGTACCTGCTGAGGTGGAAATGGGCCTCATCACTCATTATGGTATTAGTAGAAAAATCGTTCACTTCGTCATAGATACGATTGTTTAGCGTTCTTGGAAAGTGTATCGCTCCATGGTTGGTTTACTGTTATTCTACAACTGCATTGTTCACAGTTTTGACATTAATCGTCATGTACAAAAATATGAGCAACTTGCAATAGGGTAATTTCTTTTGGCCCACCTTGTAGCAATCCCTCCATCTCCTATCCCTCTCTTTCTCTCTCCCTCTCTTACCCACTGTTGAAATGTGTACATCCTTTCTTAGTAATTAATACTGCATGCAGCCATTAAACGCATGTGGTATTTAAACAAAATGTTTAAGGCAAAAAAAAAAAAAAATCTCCCACGTTGTGTCATTAGCCCAAAGTGTTTAAGCAAAACTGGTATTTGAATCAATTAAATATCTGCCATACAAATAAAATAAAAACCACAAATAAATTGCTACTGTGGCAGCCATAATTACAGGCCACAACCATATAATTAGACTACCCAAACATTAAAACTTGTATTTTATGGCAAATTGACAGGCGATTAAATTTCGTAATTCTAATTTCGTAAACATATGTTAAGAATTTGAAATTTCCCAAATGTCTTGGTCCCAGTTAATAATTGAAAAGAAACTAAATCATGTTTAACTGAATGACTTTTATAAAATTTCGTGGTGGTGATTTGTCAAAAAACCTAAAACAGCACAAAAGGAAATATGTCAGTAAATCTGTGGCTTAATATGTGAAAATATAAATTTTCCTTTGGTGGCCTTTGCAAGCAGTTCCTTTGGCTTAAGATCACATATACCAAAATTTCTTTCTCTTAAGGCTTAATTTCATAACGAAACATAAAAATTTCCAATTTTACATGTGTTCAGATTTAAAATGGACATATTTAAATTGGAAAATTTTCAAGTACGCCAACAGATTGCCATGTATGTTGTACTAAGCCTTTTTTGTTGTTTTATTTTATTTAAGACCAGGAACATTTTAAATCCTGAGTTGTTGAAAAAACACACATACTTAAAAAAAAAAGGAATCAATGAATAAATATTTTGTTTTGCTTGTATTTAATAATTTCATACCTCAATGAGTGTTAAAAAAAATCATAAGCAGCAAATGTGTGAAAAGTCTTAGACTGCTTATTTGCTTGTTTGTTCAGGATTATGCTAAACTATATCCTGGCTGATATTCAAATAAAGTGCGAGCAACACACGTCTCAGGGATTTGTAAAATAAACATAAAAATCATGTTTATTGTCAAAGAACTGCAAAGAGTTTTTCTTTCATATATTAGCTTTGCAGAGGGTTTGTTTTGAAAAATACCACCTGAGCGTCGCTAAATGATGGATTTGTAAAGAATGCTCATTTTTTAGGAATTGAAAGGATCAACTGATTTTTCATTTAAATGCAGATTAATACGAGTATTTAAGGAACTGAAGTATGTAAAAAAAATTAAAAGGCACACTTTTAGGAGTTAAAGAGTATATTTATAATTGCACTATCACTCAATATGAGAAAGAAAGTCCTACGAGCAAACAGAAGCAATTCAAGAGTCAAAAGCGTCTTTCTGCTTATAAAAAAAGGGTTGTTGAAAGATAGGAAAATCAAAAACCCCCAGCTCATTTCTATGTATTAAAACTCTGTTCACCGATATCGCCTGACAAATGAGCTAAACTAATTCCCATACAATATATGAACGCACCTATTGTGAAGAGTATTTTAAATTCGGTCCAGTCACTACTATGCCCTCCACTTGTTGCTGCTGCTTTAATTTTTAAATTATTTCATCGTATTTATTTTGTATGTATTCATATAAAAAAGGTGCACGTACGATTTTCTCTAATTTGGTTTTTTCTTTTTTTCATTAATTTATTTTAATTTCAATTTCATTCAGTTTTAAATCACGATTTGCATTATTGTTTCATTTTGCAGCCAAGCAATTACAGTGTAACTTTTTTTGCATCAATTTTATAGAGCTGCTATTTAAAGGTGTATGATTTTGTTTGCAGTTTGTGTTGTCTACTCCTTTTTGTACGGGTGTTAGTTGAGATTGGCGTTTTTGTTTGTTGCTGCTTAATATTGAAAAATAAATGAATACTACGTTCTTAGGTTTTTAATATATTTTATGTAGTATCATTGCTCGTAACAAAAATAAATTCGTGCTCATCTCTAAAGCGAAGAACAAGCAGATGAAAAAAAAAAACATTTATTTACTAAAATTCAAACGTCATGATTTGTTTATTAGTTCAGCTGGGTGGTAAAAGGGGTTAAGTAAAGATATGATATTATTCAAAAATAAGCTGAAACAGTTATAAAACTAAGAATGCATTTGTTTTAAATCGAAATTACCTAACGAATTTTTTTGGGTAAGAAAAAGTTGATTTTTAAACAGTTGTTAGGAAACAATAAGTTTATTTTATTTTAGTTGGTTCGACTTTCATCTGTTTTAATAATATAATTTCTTTGATTTCTGTTTTGAGGTCCTTGCTTATTACTTTTTTTCAATATTTGGTTTTCTTTAGAAAGCTCCTTTTATTGAAAATAAAAATAATAAACATGGACCACAAGTTCGAAATTGAAAAAAAAATCATAAAATGTATGGTATAGTTGTATAATTTACAATTGTTAGCCACCTAGTAGGCAATCAGTTCAGATTTACTGATTCAAAACTGAATTTTAAAGTAACTCTGAAGAGTTATTTACTATGTCCCCCAGCTATTATTAGTTTTCTTCTAATTTATTTTTGATTAATAATATTTTTACTAACAAATAAATTTAAAAAAGTGTTTTAGCAAAAGCAATAATATGCATTTAAGGGATACAGAGACAAAAGACTCAAGTGACATACTTTATGTGTAGAAGAATATTTTTTGCATTGGCGAAGTCGGAGGGATCTTAGGTTGCAAAAAAAGAATTATTTTATGCGGAACAATAAATTCGAAATTTAGGAGAGGGGGGGAGGGTTTGTGCACCAAAGCGTGCAAAAAACTATTTGTCTATCTGTCTTTCGCAAAAATGTCGGAAATGGGGAAAATGCACATCTTTAGTTTAAGCGATTAGTGTTAAATTTTTGTTTTTCTGATTTATATGAAACTTCTGTTTTTTATGTGAAGAGCACCCAAAGAGAAACAGGGTATTTCAAACTAGTTTAAAACCCAAAATAAAAATTATAAAATCAATAAATCTGTTTTAAAAGTAATTGTTTGCCCATTCTTCTGCTTATGTATATGATGCACATCATCTGTATTTTAATACATGGTTCATTTACCTTCAATAGACTTTTTAGTACCAAAATTTAGCAAACCATTTTAAAAATAATAAGCAGAAAAATCTCAAGCAGACCTCCTGCATTTTATGATTCTTTAGCTGGAAGATAATTTTTTTGTTATATTTTTTGTCATTCGTGTTAGCTCGTATTTTTGGTTTTCAACTCAACTTAAATAATAATTATTCAGTGATTTTTTTTTGTTCGGCTTACGGTATAGCAAAGTTTATAATTTTTTATTTTGAACTTGTCAAACTCAACTTAGTACCTGCGATAAGAACCGTAGATGGGAGTAGTTCCCAAATTATAACAGGCAGACAGAGCCCAAAGTTTTGCCCAAAGCAAATGTACACGAACTTCATGTTCATATTCGTCTCTTTTTCGTAATATATTGTTGGATTTTACAAATATTTGCGAATTTTCGCGCTTTTACAAACGCTTCTTTACTCTTCCGATTACGCTTTCAAACGTAACAGGCGATTTTTAAATGATTTGAAATAAGAAACAGTTCTGAATAATGTTATGTAAAGTAATTGCGATTTGGTAATTTACTGCTACCATACTTGAGCAAATCAATTTTTTTGTTATGTGAATTTTTATTCTTTGCATTTTGTTTTGCTCCCAGCATCTGTTTCATTTCATTTTGCAGTTAGCAAATATATATAAATTAGCCGATCAACATTTCTTAAAAAAAAAAAAAACGGCCGCTTGGCCACAACAATAATGAGCTGACGACATGTTTGAATAAATCTAATTTTATTTTAGTTAAAAATTTACTTTAGTTCGTTTTACTCGAAAACTTTTTGTTTTTATTACCTTCTTAGAACACCTGTTTAACAGCTGCGGTTGCGCGCAGTGAAAACATGAAAAATAACAATTGCAGTTAGAAGAAGAAAAAGCTTCAAATGTGTCAAATAAAACGACAGCGTAACAGTTAAAAACCACGGCTTAAAACAACAACAGCAACAACAAAATCCATTAAAAAAACTCCAGCAGATGAGCAGACAAACTCAAGTTTCTTCTTACAAATAATAAGTACGTGTTCTAAAGCATTTTTGAAGAGAACATTTATGGCATCATCTTCAGCATTATATATATATTTTTTTCTTGCAGCAAACACCACCTTCCTGCCAACTGCCAGTTGAGCAGCCTCCAACTTAAAATCATTTAAAGCCATTAAATGAACAAACGACCTTAAACATTAGTCATGGTACAAATAAAAAAAGTATTTTCTTATACGTTTTTTTCTTACCACGTTTTTTTGTGTCTAAAAATTTTATAACAAAAAAATTGAATTTATGTAAATATTTTGTTTTAAGAGGGAAGACGCTGTTTTTTATTATAAAATAAATATTGCCATGGAGCCAGCGTGTCTTGCCAGGGTAGTTTTGTTACTAATGTAATGAATTGCGAAGTATACAAAAACCTTTTAGTGTAAATACCATTAGGTCAAGTTTAAATTTGTCTTAGTTATTCATTCATTGAGAATGTTTTTTTTTTTTTTTGTTTTAATATAATAATTATATGCATAAAAACATTATTGATAACTTATTTTTTATTTCCAATAACTCTTTTTTATATGGGGATTTCAATAAAAATGATTTATTTGTTTATCAAGAAAAGCATACCTCACGCCTTTTTCTATTCAGCTTTTTGCTTTCTGCCACAAACGTCTTGAAAGTTTTTTGCTGCTTAAAATAATGTTTTATTGTTTTAAATGTTGTTTCGCTTTAAATCATGTCTTACAATTTTTATTGTTTTATTTAGTAAGTGATTATTTTTTTGTTATTTTAGATATGTAAACTTTTAATAATAAAAAAAGAAACACTTGCAAGTTGCTGTCAAAAAATTAATAAAATCAGTGGGAAAATACAGTGTTTTTTTTTGCTGGTCCAAATGGTGTTGAAATCGTGTTTGAGAATATTCTTTCGCTGTTAAACGAATAGGCAACGTAAATACCCTAAAAAAGAAAATGACTCAAATGATTTTAAGATATTGAAATGATGTCTTAAGTGCCTGTGTTTGTAAAACGTACAAACATTATCAGTCTAAAATTTATACCGAAACTAATAACAAAATAATAAAATTAAACAAACTTTTTTATATAAATATAAAAATTAAAATGTTTAAACATTTTATAAGCACAGCAACTCCTGCACTCTTGTACATTTAATAATAATATTTTATTGTTGGCAGGCGCGGATCCAGCTAAAGCTTTTGGGGGGGAAATTTTGTATGGCATAAAATAAAGTCTTATTATTGGTAAATCGCTTATTAGCGAAATATATACATTTATCATTATGGTGGGGCGGGGCGAACTTATGGTAGCAACCACAGCCAGTACGTTTCAGTCAAGGAGACACCTCAACCCATGATTGGACGAAAATACTCCGTGAAGCCATCGCGGGGCTCTAATGCCCGTACTGCCAAATTGTCCCAGGCAGCGGGTCTCAGCAGGTCGTTCAGGACATGCCGCGATCCCTCGGCATCTGCATAGGATTTATGGTCACCAAGATAATCGAGATATTCTGCACCTCATTTACCCCGTTGACACAGCACTACGCTGGTTACGATCAGCAAGATACATTATGTGCTCCCGGGGGGAGGGTTGTATTACACCAAGCTACAGTAGGAAATAAATTGCCATCTGAACAGTTTCAAGAACTGTTTCGAGGCGATGATGTACCGCCTGTTTTACACCCGCTGTGTATCCATCACTGAGTTACGGCTCATTAACCAAGCAATGCTAATGAGCTTAAGATAAGGAAGTAACAGGTCATTTTATTTATTTATTTTTACTTCTGCTGGTCTGATTTGAAATTAAATTTTAGTTAATGAAAAACTTGCTTTGAATTCTTGCATAATTTTTATCTCTCTGTTGTCTAATTCATAAAAATTATAGCAGGTTTATAAAGCTCTTATTTGACAGATTTCCCATACCATTCCATTTTCCAATATGTCAAATAACAGTCTTATAAGCTTGTTATAATTTTTTCAATTAGGGAGTGTGAATTTATTTTAAGCAGCCAAACCAATGAAAATTAAAGTAAATACTTTAGTGAAAGAAATAAGTGCAAGCAGTAGCCACAGATAAAAATAATATAATCGAACTAGCCAAAGTGAGTCATAGAAATTCTGTTTTGTTAAGACTTCTTTTGCTATACAATGAGGGTTTTGCATTCATTTAAAGCTGAGATCGAATGACCGCTCTCGATATGGACGGCACGGGCTCATGAAAATAAAATTGAATGCCATTTTGCATAAAGCAGTATTATCACTGCTCTATAAATTTAGAAACATTTTCAATGAACATTATTAAAGCTTAAGTCGATAACAAGCGAGCCCCACAATCGGTCAGCTGTAGAAGCATCAAGTTTTTCGTCGATTTGGTAGTTCAGTTGATACTGAAAACGGCGATCAGACCCATTAAATGAATTGTCCATAAACTGTTTCAGTTCTTGTTATCATTCAATATCGATATCAGGCCATTTAAATTTTTTTTTATCTCAAAACTGTTTCAGTTCTTTTAAAAACTCATTCAATACCAAAAGCCTCAATTAGGCCACTAAATTTATTTCTCATACAACTTTTCAGTTGATTTATAAATTTATTTACAAAGTCTTATGGCTGAATTATAAATAACAATTTCCATTTTAAATATTTAATATCTTTCCATCATTTGAATGGGAATTTTTTAAACCAAGTAAATAAACTGCAATAAAATTACCAATAAAAGTGACAAAATTGTAAACAAATTTAGAGCATACAATGCAAATGGCTGTGGGAACCAAATGGTCGAAAAAAAAGCTACTGTAAACTTTACAGCCCAAACTGGTAAGCTGACCAAACAAGAGGTAAGGCAGGTAAAAGCAGAGAGTCTCAAACATCCCACAAACCTTTTTTTTATTTTATTAAGGAGACACAGAAAAATAATGGAAAACCAATTTTCTATCATTTTATGCTGGATGAGTTAAATATTGAACGTTGTTTTAAAAGAAAAAAATCTTAAGCCTTAAAATCGTTAAGGTTATACCATTTTTTATTAGTTGATCTAGTGTGCAGAGGATCGAAGCACCATGAAAAAATAATTGCAATTTAATTTTTTTTTTTAGTATTTTATCTCAAGCAAACTTAATATTAATACATTGCAATAGTGTGTAAAATCAGACTGTCTTTAGGTCTTGCAGGTGGCTGCAAAACCTATTTTATTTAAAAAAAAAAAAAAAATGGGTTTGCTGGACCACAAGGGAAAACATTTTTTTAACTTTGATAAATTAAATACTAAGCATTATTATAAATTGAATAATTGCTATTATTGAGGTGCTTTTTTCTAAAAAAAATTTGTTTTTGGGGCTCACTGTTTTTATTATCATAAACAAATTTCTTTCTTCTACCCAACTTCAAATTTCAGCAATTGTAACGATTTCTTTTTAACGACTGTTATCACTGTTTGTTTGGCTGATTAACACTGTATGTTTTTTCATCTTTAAATGGTATGTTATGAATTTCAAACACTTAATACTATAACAAATGGACCATAAACGTAGCGTAAAGAGAAGATTGGTGAGACTTTTTTTTCAAAGCAGAACACAGAGATTTGTTTGTGCTCGGAAACAGTAACACTCTTTTATAGGTTTGTTAACCTTTTTTCTTTTTTTTTTTGTGAAAGATTTGCTTTGATTTAGATTTCAATTTAACAACCGACAAAAAGTTTAATTGTATTAAACTGTTTGTTTGGTAGTTTTTTTCTTTCTTGTAGTTTATTTGATTTTTAACACATAGAATATCTTGTGAATTTATTCATAAAATCATATACAAAATTATGTTTAAAATTTTTAATATTATTGAGAATCTGTGGGAATCTGAAGCAGACAAAGATTTTTTAAGTGTCCAAAAGGTTTTAAGAAATAAAAGAAATATTTAGTGGCTGGTGATACACCAGTGCACAGTCATTTTGTTGCATGGAACTTTGTCACAGTTCTTCTTAAATATGATATGACCTCCAGATTTATAGAGATATTATTATAACGAAAATTAGCTGCAGAGCACTCATATTTGCAAAAACTAGAGAATGAAACATACAATTATAAATAAAAACTGAGACAGAAAATTTGCAACAACTTGGCTTGCTAAGCGACATGATTGTCACTTTAGAAACATGAGCCCCCGAGCTAAAGAACGGGTGCTAACGAGAAGTGTGGCAACTTCGAAACAGTTAGTTGTCCTTTAAGTTAAAGGTCCTGGTTCAATTAACATCTAATATCAATCACAAAAATAATATCAATCAATAAAATAATAAAATAATGTGGCAGCTTCGAAACAGTTAGTTGTCCTTTAAGTTAAAGGTCCTTGTTTAATTAACTTCTAATATCAATCACAAACGTAATAAAGAACGAACTTGAGCCTGATAAACGTAATATAAACAACAATTTAATGGGCACACAAAAATCAACTGAAAATCAATTGGATGTTAGTGAGGGAATATAAAATATATTCTAAGCAACAGGAAAAACAGCGATAAAGTGGAAAAATGATCAATAATATTAAATACCGACAGTCAGTACTGAGGAGCTCTGATGGGAAACTGCGTAAGCACTGCTGCTTAGAAACAGTATGCAATTAATCATGGCCTGGGTTCGAAGCAAATTTGGCTGCTGATGAGCAGCATGGTGGTTGTGAAATAGCCAGTATGTCTTCAACTTTACTTTCATGGTCTTCTTTAAAAATATTGATCACTACAATTTTATCGCAAAAAATTTTCCTCAATTTGGAGGAGGTAAAAATTGAACTGGAAAGCCGGATATGAATTATTAAAAAGAACAATTTTTGTTGAAAAGAAATATATTTTCAAGCAAATGCATATATTTTAATTGTAATATTTTCTGCGTGTTTTCCATGATTAGCATCCCAGGAATGCGCTTTAGAGAAACAGTTTTGTGGAGCATAACATTTTATGTTTGCTCTCCAATGTGCAGCGCATTTTTGCTGGGTTGCTTTTAGTTTAGTTAATTTGCTGTCAAGCCTCGACATCGCGTAACAAGTCTTTGGTATTTTTTAAATATTTTCAAGCAAAATATCCACAACTATAATGCGTACGATATAAATATTTTCTTTAATTCTATTAAGTCAAATGTTAAACTTTTTTTTTGTATACTAATTTCTATTACAAACGTTGACCCTCTTTTTTGTGGGTTTCTCTCTCAAATTCATGCATTAAATCACGCATAACAAATTATGGAAAATTTAAAAACTTATCTAGTTTATAACCAACAAAAATGTATACACATTTAATTCGAATTAAATACTAAAATAGTCTATAGTCTATAATAGTCTAAATACATTTTTTATTTCATATTAAGCTTCTGTTATCTAAAGGAATATTATTTTTATTTTCTAAGTTATTAATGCTTCTCACAGAAAAAAAATTAAACCAAAGTTTCTCAAAAAAAAACACCATATTATTTAATCTCATTATGTTTTTAAATTGAGCGTAAAAAATATGAATGCAACTCGTTTATGACATTCCAGTGAAAAAGAAAATTTATGCAACACAAACCAAAATTAGTTTTTATGTTTTAAATATTAAAATTGAACAAAAGCCGAAAATCGGTAGCATTTCAATAAAACCAAAATTATGTTATGTTAGGGAGTTGAAAACTGAAAAACATAAAAACTTAATGAATGTGATTTAAATTATGGCAACCGGTGGAATAAAAAAAAAAAAACGTTTTCAAGAATTTATTATTCAGCATAGTATAAGCCTCTAGAGGCATATGGGTTTGTGACAGAAATAAAATCGTAATAAAAATATACATGTATTAATTTTGAAACTTTTTTTACTTCTAACTATTTACATCTGCATATTATTTTAAAGAATGCTGGGTTACCATCAGCCGGGTGCTGATGGTAAGTGGGGCGGCTTCGAAACATTTAGCAGAGAAATGTCTTTGATGTTTTCCTTATCTCATGTAATTAATATTAATCACATAAATTATGTAGAAAGACTTTGCGGCCGATAAACTTAATAGAAAAAAATAAGTTTAAAGAATGCCTTGTAGTTTGTAGCAGTCCTTCTTAAATTAGCGCCTTGAGCGTATTTAAGCCATCTAAACCAGCCTTTTTATATGAAACTGATTGGTTTAGACAACAAAATTACATTTGATGCACTAATTTATGTTGGTCTGTAAGATTTATACAATAGTATAAAGCAATTTTGAAATTTTTTTTAAGATCATTTTAATCTCTTATGCTGCTTACTAAAATTTCCACTTCTTGCAAACCTCTTGTTTAGTTAACACGATAAATAATTGACTACTACTTAAATCTTTTTTAGCGGAAATAATTCCATTTCCGAAAAACATATTCTTGCCAGTTCACACTTTAAAGGGCTTATCTTTAGCAAAAAATCGTTATAAAGCTAAGAAAAAAAACTGCAGTTTCTTCAACTCCATTTTCACTGCCAGACCCGCATACTAACTAGTCCAGCCTATTCAAACAATTTGAAACAATAGTTTTTAATGCTAAAATATTTGATTTTTAGTTATTTAATCGTGATAAGACGCATACTAAAGTATGAAAATGAAATTAATTCAGTTTTATTGAACAAATGTTTCTGAAAACCACAAAACGAACAATGCCCGTAATGCAACACATAGAATTTCGAAAGATAAAAATCTTGTCCTGCTTTTGGAGTTTTGAAAATATCCCTTGTGTTGAACAAACACACATTGAAACACTGTTTGATAAACGGTACAACAATTAATGTGTCAACATGCCCTGCTGTTTTACTAATTTTTTTTTTATTATTTTTTTTATTTAGATTTGTTGGTGTAGCTGTTCAGTTCTGTGCTGGCATAAGAATTCAGTCTAATACTTGTGCTACGTGTGTGTTTTATCTCGAACTCGGTGAGTAACATATTTATTTATGACAATTGTGTAGTTTTTGGCATTGATTTAAGAGTTATCAAGATTGTTGGTTGAACGATGCACAGTGGGGGATTTTGCAAAAAAAAAAATTGGAAATAATTCTGCCGTTTCTAAACGGATGGCTCGACGGTAAAAGTCTGACAAATCTGCAAATGCAGATCGTTTTGTAGTCTTCTTCTCTAAATATTTCCACTTTCGAATTTTGTACACATGAAATATTTCAGAAAATACAGTAGAAACAAGTTGTGCATCTCGGGGGGGTTTTCATGCAGTTTTTTGGTATGGCATATTTGTCAAATTACAACTTATATGGTAAAAGTCGCGACATTTTTTGTAGGCCTGGATTAGAAGAATTTAAAAATAAATAAAAGAATTTAAAAATAAATTTTTCGCATTCCCCAGGTGACCTACTTTGGGGGCGCGTGGACACGCCCACTTAAACGCTATATAGTCCAGTCTCCAAATTTAAGCTTGAGTGCATCTCTTTTATGCTTGCCTGAAATTTCATTGCAATCTAGCCATCCGTTTAGAAACGGCAGAATTATTTCCAATTTTTTTTGCAAAATCCCCCACTGTGCGATGTTTTAGGGTGTCCCAAGAAGAGTTTAGCATTGAAAAAAGACATTTGAAAATAAATGCAAGCAACTAGATATGATTATGTGGGGAGGAGCAACGAAGCTATAACTCTTTAAATTCAAAAATGAAATGCAACAAATTGTTTGTGAACTTTAGATCAGAGCAGACATGTTTTTGTAATGTGTAGTCGTAATAGGTGAACGCGTGCTTTTGTTTTTTTTTTTTTTGATTGGCTTTTTTAAAAATATACTTTATGTACATATATTAAACTTTTATTTGCCAAAATTTGGTATACATATTCGCTAAATGCGATCTTAGTAAACATAATTTTATTTTAAAAATGAGTCCATTAAAATATACATTCGTAATAGGTGTTATCGTGATTATTGTGTCGTCTCTTTGTTCTATATGGCCAACGTTTTGCAAAGTTGTTAACTGGATAGTGTTTGGACACTACGTACATTTACTGGTTACTAAACAAATATGTTAACAACAGCTAATCCTGACTTATTCAGCTTGGCAAAATGAAACGGTTTTATGCTATAATTTTTTTTTTTTTGCTTAATCATTCCAAAACACCATTTTCGCTCTTTCACTCCTCTTTCCTGTTTTTCCAGTTCCACTACTATGCAATGCATATATAGAGGTCATCCCCTGACTACTGGTCCCAGTTTAAAAAAAAAATCTCGTTATTCACTAGATTTACCGTTATTACCGTCCTTTCGAAGTGACCTAAAAAAATACGATTGGTGCATGAGAAAGCCTGAAAAATTTTGGTATATCACAGGGCATAGTAAATTTAGTTAAAAGCTCATGACTCTTTCTTAAAATACAAAAATTAATATAGTGCCAATGAAATGAAATTTTGTGATAAGAATATATTTTTCCCACTGTGTCATATACGACTAGCCAACACACACAGTTCGAGTTCTGCTTCCCAGCGATCACCCTATTCATCTCTGACTGTCATATGTGTGTAACTTCAGCTTGTTACTTGTAATAAACTGCCTTTTTTTTCTAACTACTGTTACTACATACTTCAACTACTGCTGTAACTGCTGTCCTTTGCAACTACTGAAAATACTGGTGCAACTGAGCGCTCATAAACAACAAATAGGCAATCAAAAACAAATGTATTGCACAAAGGTTGGATAACAAATAATTGACATTTAGTTCCTGGTATTCTGCTTTTGTCACTTTATTGTGTTGTCAAAAAACTTAGAACGTGAATTTTACCTTTATTCGTATTGAATCTCGATAAACATCTAAATGTGGTAGGTTTAGGTGCTGAATTTTTGTCACTGTTCGTTTTTACAACAAAAGCAACTGTTTCCAGTAAAAACTAAAACTAAAAAAAAAAGAATTTTGTAAAGAAACGAAATATAATGTTTTGTTTTGTTTTTACTTGTAAATGTTGGCAGGAGTGATAAAATTTGTTAGTTTAACAATACGAAGCTGTAGAGTACAAAGATAATGGCTTAAGATAAAGTTGGTTCAAGATATGTAATTGCAAAACTCCAAAAAAAAAAAAAAATAATAAATTAATTAAAAAAATATTATAGATTTATTGACTTCCATACATTTTGTTTGGAAATAGAATGCATTCGATTTTATTTTGTCATAAAATCCAGCTGGTTTATACTCACCTTGTAAAAAGTATGTTAATTTATTATTTTCTTTAAAAATTTATAAACAATATTCTTGGGCATGTCATGGCATGAATAGAATTAAAATAGAAAACTCTTACCAAATCAAGCCATCAGATTAAATTTAATTAAAAAACAATGCACTGATTTGTTTGTATATTAAAATACTTAATTATATATACTAATAAATAAAGAAACGAACTTGTTGGGCATAGTACACCACAACTGCTGATTTTCAAAAAAATTTAATAAATAACAGCAATCCATACGTACCGCAGCAATCCGTACGTACTCCATGAGTCATCATTTCAGCCCGAAAAAATTACAATTTGGTGCGGTTTATGGGTCGGCGGCGTTGGCATAACGCATTACATTCACACTATCAAACTGGATCGTATTATTTGTATTTTTAACAGGTATTACCATACAGTATGGCAGTCTGAAGTGCCCTCAAATATTATCGTCTACAGGATAAATTTATTATTTATGTAATCTTATAGTCACCTGTCATGCGCTCACCTATTTTAAACTTACTTGCTGTTCATTTGTCAATTTTATTTGTTTTGGTTTTTTCTTCATCAAAAATTATCTCTTTCAATTAAATTCGCTTAATTTCAATGTAAAATATTTCTTGCCATTAAACAGCAATTATCATATTTTCACTTATTTTTTTTTTAAACACAATTTCATACAAAACAAGAAACTATGCTTTTTTCTAATAGAAAATTTTTTTTCTTACACAAAGCAAAACAAAAACTCCATCTACCGTTTAATAATACGCCTTCAGTTTCTCTTCATGCATTTTCTTGTTCTTCTACTTTGTTGTTTTTCCTTCTTTAACGCTCTGTGGCTGCAAACATTTATTTAACCAATTATATCTCAACATATTTTCTTCAAAACCATAATCATTTTTCATAATTCTACTCAAATTACATGGTATTTGGTAAATATGGGGCTGAGTGAAACAACCATCATTTATAAAATTTTAAAACAATTATTAATTATGAAATTTATAGCAACTGATAATGATAACTAGAAAAACAAGATATTGAGATTAAAAATACTAATGTACTTTAAAAACTGAACGAGAAAGATAATAGTGTTTTTGTTTTTTGTTCATAGCAAACACCAGCCATAAGCAACAAAGAGTTTTTGAATAGACTTGTAGGAGATGTGTGCCGTTGAGGCACAAACAGTGGGGGGCATGACATAACACGAGGAACCTGGAACTTGGAAAAAAGGTTGTCTATAATTTAAAAAAATAAATATTAAGTTCAATTTTTGTTGTTGCTGTTGTTGTTGAAAGATCTTAATTGATATGGAAATGAAACATTTAGTAAATCTAAATCAATGACTGCTCTTTAATATGATCCCACTCTGACACTTTAAGTCTAAACTTTGTTTTCCCTGAACTAGACGCCAGTAATCTTATATATAATATAATATTTTTTTATCAAGAAAAAAAAAAAATATTGTTATACAATCATTTGCTCAACTATGCCTACATCTTGGAGTTTTTCTTTTAATATCATTTTATTTTTTCTTTTCGTTTTTGCATTTAAGAATTTTCTTTTAAACCATTTTACCAACAGTTGAGCAGCCACAGTATTTGTTATTAAATAAATGTTCAGTCATTTTTAATGTAGTTTTGCTTTTTGTTTTGGTTAAATGAAATTTTAGAATTTAAATTGCAATAAATGATATAAAATTTTCATTCTTTTCTTAATGAGTGCGCTGAGACAGCGAAAAAAGTCCAAGCTGCCAGCGATGGCTATCAAGATTTTAAGATTTGATGATGAAGAGTATAAAGACAAAAAAGAAGAAAAAAATACAAAAACTCATAAGAGATGCCAATCAAATCGAAACGATAATGATGTCTCTCGTTTGTGCTTTTTGGCTTTAGGGAGGCTGTTACATTAAATGTTGACAACAAAATTTAAATAGGTCCGCTGAAAATTATCAGGAAGTAAGGTATTTTAACCCATTGAGGTGCGTGACAGACATATTACATGTTACATGGATGCATCAAGGGCGAGGGGAAAAAGCAGGCTGGGTATTAATGAAGAAAATATTAAGAAACTATTGTTCCATCTGTTGGACCATTGCACAGTTTTGCAGGCGAAATGTCCGTATCCAATGAAATAGGGAGGCTAAGACTTATATTACTTACATATATTCACGGGTAGTCATATGGTCATTACAGCGATCTCAGCTGAGCGGACTAAATCACAAACAGTTTGGAATTGCAAGAATGCTATTAATTCTAGCTCGACTGCTGGTGAGCTGTGCATTGTGTGGGTGTCCGGGCATGTGGGAATAACTGGAAATTAGAGAGCAACTGAACTTGTCCGAGATTTAAGCAACATAAGCTTGAAACCTTTCCATGCAGTTAAGACTGAGCTTCATAATAGGGCACATAGAGCCCTTTGAACTCTCTGCAATAACAAAACCGCAAGAATTAATGAAAGCATTCTATGAAGGATCCAGATGAGGACAAAACGGGTGAAGTGCTAAGATTTAGCAGGCCCGAATTGAATAAAATAATGGAAGTTATGGTAGGCCACTCTCAACTACTGGAACAATTTAACCGCATATGAATAGCGAATGGCGATGAATGTGGAGCATGTGGGAATGAGAGTGAGACACTAGACCACTATGTGTGCCAGTGCCCCGCCTTCTTACAAATACTATCCCTACATCTTGGGAGAGACACATTAAGACACATAAACCAAGTACGGGGCGTATGTTGTAACATTGTAAGTGATACCCAGTTTTTACAGAACCATGTGTCTAACCTTTTGTAGTTAAACACAAGGAGCTCACAACAATCTTCTATTGGCTTAAGTGTATATTCTAGGACATGGGCAAACATACCCCTGCAATCAACCAAACCTAAACTAACCTAAAAAAAAGTCATGTTTAGTGTACGAGTGGAAGACAAATAGCAAAAAAAGAAAAACGTTTTCGTGTTTGTTTTTTACAATGAATTTAATTACACATATACAATTTTTTTAGGTTATTTTTTTACTCTTAAGCAAATAAAAGGGTTTCCAAATCTTTATTCCTCAGTATTATTGAATTGATTATTTCTAGTTCCAGTTTTTATTTTACAATCACCCACTTTACAAGCTCCCATCCCGCTTTCTATAATTATTGGACTGCAAATTTGAAGTACGTACACCTAAGGAATAATTAGTGTTTAGCATTGTCTTATATATTTTAGATTTAATATCAGTTTTTTTTAATCAGATAGAATATGAAATTGCAAAAATTATCCATTCAAAGGGAAAAAAATTTTCTTTACAAAAGTTGGCTTGTAATCGTTTTTAAAATAAATAAACGTTTAACTATTTTGCGATATTAAAAAAAAAGTTCAACACTTATGATACGAAGACAGACGCCTAAGAATTTCAGTAATTTTTTTTTTCCAAAAAATTTTCACTTGCTCAAATTATAGTGAGATGCACAATGAGTTAAATGGAATAAAACATTTAATTGTTTAAAAATTAAATCCAGAAAAAAAGTCACCTTACAACCGCCATCTGATTGATTTTATTATCTTAATAAAATGTTATGGTTTACAAACCGAAATTTAAATCGTCAATCTTTGAATAATAACTCTTCAACAAAGTTATCAAACATTCATCGCAGCAACATGCTTGCATGCTTGTTTGTTTTTATTTGTCTTTTTTTCTTCTCTCTCCTTTTTTACTTTATTATTTATGTAAAAGTATATGAATGCCTTGTCTGCACTTGCAGACAAGTCTACCTGTCTGTAACTCATAATTCATTAGTGTTAATACACCTGAGGAGGAATGACTGAAAACAGCTTGTTGTGCATATTAAACTGTTGCTGCTTCTGCTGTTGATGCTGCTGCTGCTGCTGGCTGATTGACTTCAAAATCGAATGATTAAATGTTAATTAAATGTTTTACATAAAACCCCACCACAAATAGTAATAATATTTACATTTAATTGGTATTTAAATAACTTCGACATCGTTAAATACAAAACCAAACTGAAACAAAAAATCTTGTTAATGTCGCTGCTGACGACGTTGTTTTCTTTTCTTTCTCTGTGAACATCATAATTTTCATTTTAATGACTTATGTCGCCTAGTTTTTAGGTTGTACAAACGGTTTTCGTAGCTGAAAAAAACACACACACACACACACACACCAGATACAAGTTGCAGTTTTTGCTTTAGTTTTAATTTGTGTTAATGGGGGGTCCTAGACTGCTACTCCCCATGCTTCAATTTTAAATAGGTTTTAATAGTTATTGATTTTCAGTTCCCTCTGTTAATAGGTATGTATTATTTTATCACGAATTTATGGGCTCACTCTGGGACTGTCTATATGTCTGCTTGTTTTATTATTGATTGGGTATTGGACTTTATGCTCTATATTTTAAATTCAAATTTAAAGTTTTATGAGCCATAAACAATTAGCTAACTTCTATAAATAAAACAAATTTTATGGCAAGTTATAAATATTTGGTAGGTCATGGGGTTTTTTAAGGCAAAGAAAATTTTATTTATAGAATTTAATTGGTGTTTATTCGATAACTATAATGGCTTTATTTCAAGAAAATTAAATTAAATGAATATATTTTAGGCTCAACATATCCATACTTTGTTTCAAATTTATACACAGTTAACGAAGTGATTTCTTGTCCTGCCTCCAAAATAAATTAAGTCCTTACAATTTTACTTTCCAAAAATGTTCTATTTTACAAACGATATATGGAGAGCAGACACACGCTCGCTGCAATTCAAATAATTTTGGGTACAATCATGGAAAATATTGTTGTCTAAAATAGTTAGCGGCTTTTTGTGCTAGAAACTTTTTTCCGCAGACTCGTGCTAGCGGTAACTCCTATAATTTTGGGTACAGTGATAGAAAATATTGTTTCTGAAATAGTTATCAGGTTTTTGTGCTACAAATTTAGTTTTAAGAAAAAAGGATACATGACAGCTCATCTTGTGCTGGCAAATATTGACACTTACCGTCTAATTCGTAAAAATTATAACAGGTTTCTAAAGCTCTTATTTGACAGATTTTCCATAAAAATATGTCAAATAACAGTCTTATAAGCCTGTAATAATTTTTATGAATTATTTAAAAAAAAGTTATTATTCTAAAAGATAATAAATACATGTCACTTAAGCCCCCTTAAACTAAAAATGGTCTTTCAACTAAATGTCGCACACTTGTTATAAGTCTAATACGTATACTGTGTTTTAAATGTAAATTTAGCAATAATATATATTCTTGAAATAAAGGATATATGGCGAAAAGACTTTTTCTGGCAGTAATAACAGCAATTTTTGGCACAGTGATAGAGCTTATTGCTTGTGAAATAGTTATTAGCTTTTCGTGCTTCAAATTTAGTTTTAAAAATAAAGGATATACGACAGGCTGCTAGGTCCTATGAGTTATTGAAAGAAAATTTCATCCAAGGCCTTGGCATATAATTTCTAAAGTATAAATAAAAACAAATAGATTATTAGGGATTTTTATTGTTCCACAGGATGTTAAAAGATATGCTAAATGTATATTCTTGTTGTCCCTTTAAATTAAAGTGGTCCTTTAACTTTAGGTTAGGTTAGGTTGATTGAAGGGTCCTTTAACTTTAAGTCTTGTAGTTTTTGGAATAAAAAAAATATCTACCTGCCTAGCAAATTTTAACTAAAATATGTTCCCATTAAATAAAGGATATATGGGAAGTAAACATATCCATGCCGCAAATTTAGCTATCTTTGGTACGGTGATAGAGAATATTGTCCCTGAAATAGTTAACAGCTTTTCGAGCTCCGAGTTTTATTTTAAGGGGAAAGGATATGTGGCAGATTGTACTATCCTGCCAGTTGTGGCATTAAAATTTTAATTGAGACTCTCACATATACATAGCTTCTCAATTACAACTAATAAAAAGAAGGATATTTTTAATTTTAGTTTATCCCAGGATTAAAAATACGAGTCCTTTAAGTCTTACTTTTTTGAATGCATTTTAATGGAAAATTTATGCAAAATATATTTTCTTAGATAAAGGATATCAACAGAAAAGATACATACTTGCAGTGATTGCTATAAATATTATCCTGGTAATGCAGAATATTACTTTTGAAGTAGTAATTAAATTTTTTCACTTGAAGTTGTTTTTAGCCAAAAAAAGGATATATGCCAGTTTGCCGTATCCGGCTAGATATGAAAATAAAATTTTAACAAACGCTGTGAACTACAACTACTCAACTATAAATGGTAAAAAGGTAGAAATATTAAATAAATTTTAATTTCAAATACGATAACGCAAGCATGTCCTTTGTGTCCATTGATATTGAATATTGAAAAATTGAAATCTGAGCTCAGACTAATACAATTGTAATACAGATTTGAAGTTTTGAAGGTATTTTGATTAAAACATTAGCTTAAATGTATTTCTTTTCCTAAAAAGGATATATGGTGAGCTTGCACATTCTGGCAGCAATCACAATAATTTTTGGCATACTGATGGAAGATGTTGCTACTGAAATAGTTATTAGGTTCTTATGACTCAAACTAAGATTTGAGATAAAAGGATATCTGATATGTTACAGATAATTACACTGTTGTTACGATTAAAAAAATTTGTTATGACTAAAAATATAGTTTTCCATTATAAATAGTATAAAGATTTCCAGAAATGTCAATAGTAAAAATAAAATAAAATGTTTTATATCCAGTGAAATTTAAGTAGCCGTTAAGCTCAAATAAATAAAAAATTTTGTTTTTTTTTTTTGGATTACTGGGATAATAAAGTCAGCGAAAATATATCTTTCGCAAATACAGGCCAAAGAAGATGTTCACATATTCCTGCATAAAGTGAAACTTTTATCTGATTATAAGAAAGCATTTTTCCTTGAAGCCAGCAAATCATTAACATTAATATTAGACCAAAAATGACTAATCAACAATATTGGATATCAGGGCCTGTTAAGTATGTTTTTCCACTAGTTTCTATGAAAACTCTAATACCTCAACTCAAAAAAATATTACACAGATAGATAGCGGAAAAAAAGTTGTACAACTTCCTTCCACCTCCTCAAACAAAGTGAAACTTAACAAGGCACTTACGCATGTATATTTTTTCTTATTTCACAGGACTTTCTTTGTAAGATTCTATGAATTATTATAACTATAACTTTTCATGAATTATTTTCATTCATTTAAATTAATCAAAAGTTTTTTTTAGAAGCAAATATGGTTAAAATTTTCGTTCCTTAAATAAAGGATATATAGGAGAAGCAAATATCCTTGCTTGTATTGAACTCAAATTTGGTATACTGTTTTAGGGCCTAATTTGGCAAGTTGTAAGCAAGCTTTTAATTTAATTTGTCGATATCATATTTAAAATTTATTTTATTCTTCAAAAAAAAAAAAAAAAAAAAAAAACGATAATTGGCTCTAGGACAAAAAACTGCACTAAAAGTAAATAATATTTGAACACAATTCTGAAGCTAATTATGTCATCTGGCGTAAAGTTTAGGTCTAAGCTAGCTGGATTTTATGACGAAATCTGTTATAAGTTTTCACCAAATATCATTTATTTCCATTTTCAACAAATAGTAAAGCTTAGCGAAAATTTTTTTAATAAAAGATATGGCCATTATAAACATATTCTTGGACTCTGATAAGTCAAAAATTAGCTGAAATCTTGTGTATTGTATGGTGACTATTTTGTGCGCTGTACATATCTGCAATTGTAAAATATATAGAAGAAAGGCAGACATACTTAAATATAAACAAATTGTAAACTAAGTTTAGAAGTAGGGAAAGTACTGTACTATTTCTTGCAAACTGCTAACAAATATTTTCGCTGAGTATATTTTTACTCTAATTGTTAAAGTTTGGAGTATTAAAGCTACTGTAAATAAAATCTATCGTATAAAACTGGAGCCAGGCACTACTATATTCACAAAACTATTGCCATTTAACTCTTGCCAAGCCAAAGATTTCGCAGTAATGTAGCAAAATTTTAGAATTTCAAACTGAAGAAATCTTGTAACCACTTCTGCTCTTATTGTATGTTTGTAAAACCCATCTGCTGGTTGTTTCTGCTCTGTTTTTCCCAATACAGAGAGAAAAAAAGTAAATTGTAACATTAAATTCACCTTTAATTTCTTTTTCTTTACATTTTTTTTGCAGCTTATTTTGCTCAAGATTAATGATGTTTGTTTTGAGAAAAAAATAGGTAAAACATGACTTGTCGAGATTATTTGAAGTACTTTTAAATATGCTAAATGATCTTGACAATAAGTAAGAGAAAAGAAAAACTAAACAAGAAACCAAGAATTGTCACACAAACAAATATTGAAATTTAAATTACTGTTGGCAAAACATTAGCAAGAAATCAAAGCACTTTTGAATGCTGATCATTAATCATTTTGAAAAATTTCGTTTGAAACTCAAACGAGTTTTGTAACCCAAAAATTAACCCTTTAAATGAAGAAACATTGCATCCCCATAAATACGAGACAAAAGAAACTGATGCTTCCATTTAAGACTACCTTTTTATTCTCTTTGATTTAATTATTGTTGGCAAAATATTTGCAATACTGTTTGTGTGCACAGCAATTGTTTTAATTTTCTATGGTAACATTTGATTTTTCTAGACTGTCAGGCTCTCTATACATGGCAAGTCTTTGATTGTGTTTTTTCCGGGTTGTATTTTACCTTGTTAGTGTGCTGCTTTCCATCATCATTGATTTGGTTTTTTTTTTGTTTTTAGTTTTGTTACCAAATTATCATAAAGGGTGTTTTCTGGCATTCGTTATTAAAACGAATTTTCAGATCATTCATTTAATTTATTATCATGAATTTTTAATGAAAAGTCATCAATCATGAGCACTAAATTATAAGAAGGAAATACATTTTCATAAATTTTGCCAAAGAGAAACTTCTGTTTAAGAAATTCAGTGCAAAGAACAGGGTGCTTGAAGAAAAAGCTTCAGGAATGATGTGGTGGGGAAGTAATGGTATTTTTTTTTCGCAAGAAAGGCCCATACCTTGATGAGCCACAAAAGTGTTCTCTAGACGAGTTGTCATAATTTCGCTAAACACATTTTATGTCTAAAATACTAAGGTCGCGTGCTGTCTTATGCAGATTACCAAGAAGGAGAATGTGCCAGAGCTGGGAAGCTTTGACTCCGCCTCAAATAAAATTCAGATGTAAACTTTCAAAATGCCGACAGAAGTGTGATTGTTTTCCTATCTTCTCTATTATAATTGTAAATCCCGGAATTTGCCATTTTTTTTGTGTTGCAACCAAAGAAACAGCTGATTTTTTTTGGCAGCAAATATCACTCAAAAATACTACTAAGTAGACAATTCTATCAAACATGGCCATGATTGTTTTAATGTTATGATTATCGTAATAAAAGCTTCACAATCAAGCTGTTGATTGCTTAAAAAATGGTTTTAAGTTTTTTAACACCTGCTCTCAGTATTTCGCCAAGAATTTGTTGGTCCGCCTGAGAACAACATTTGTTATGCAAAGGTTCAAATTTGGCAGGTGGGCTGCTTTAGCAGAGCAAATGTTGGTTGTAGAACGGGGACCGAACTACGGTATTCGTGATCAATTTAATTTCATTACGTATACTCTATGTTTGTTGTTAATTTTTACTCGATATTTCATACTGGGTTATTAAGTTTGCACTAGCTGAGAAATTTTTCATTAATATAGTTAATATTTTTTGAATCTTGTTAACAATTTCGTGGGGTGCGGAAAGATGTGTTTGGCGAAGTTTAAAAAATGTATAAGAGCTTGTATAAAATGCTCTAGATCTGTTACCATCGATAACAATACATTCTCGGGGAGAGGAAAAAGTACGCTTTATTTTCTATGATCGCATGCAGGACCTGTTTTACGTAAATCGGAAAACGTGTCAACTTCCATGAATCGCCACTGGTTGGTTTTTCTCCAGAAACCCAAATGGCACATAAACTCTCACAGTAGACTCAGCCAGTTTTTTTTCCAATATAAACGAGAATCAAACTATTTTCGTTAAGGGTAGATTGGATTCTATCTATCAACTCAGAATAAAGTTCTTAGAAATCTAGGACACTGCAAGCACAACTCATTTAAAACTTGAGAATCCAATCTATCAACTCAAAATAAAGTTCTTAGAAATCTGGAACACTTCAATCTAAAATACTGCAAACTATAGTCAACACTAAATGGTACATTAGAGATGAAGACACACAACGAGATATAAATGTCAAAACAATAAAAAATGTCATACGTGATAGCAGCCTCAGACATACAACTCGTTTAACATAACATTCCAATGCGGAACTCTGACAGGTGCTGGCAACAGAAACCCTGGCGCCCAAACGACTCAAACGATATGCACCCGAAGAACCAGCTTACCGCTTCTAAGAGGGTAATGATGAAGCTTAAAACTAAATTTTATTTAGGAATATGTATTATTTTTCATTCGATATAATTTATCTCTTTCCTCTATTTAAGACAATTATTAACCCGTAAGGCATATTCAATTACTTATTGTCACATTGTGACAGGTGTAATGAAAATTTGATATTAAAAAAAGACAAAGCTCTCATAGAATTCACCCATATGAACAGTTCAGACGATTTGTTGCAAACAAAGCTGATAGGCCCGAACATTCCAGCCTTCCTTCCATGTTCGCTGGCATTTCTGCCATTGAAATGCGTTCAACCCCATGTTCGGCAAAAAAAAAAAAACAAATTTTGAATAGTTCTGCTGAAATTATCAAAATACTACGTCAACAAAAGGGTAATGATTGTTTGAGTGCTTTTATATTCTGTTATTAGGGTGGCGCATTTAGGTGGTGGCTATTTGGATAGCGGTATAGTTGAAGTCAATGACTGTTGAAGCAATACATTAATCTCTCCAAATTAAAAACATCGATATATCACACTTTAAGATCCCCTTGTAAAAGCTGAAGATATAAGAAAATTGTATTTTGGCTACCCCTACGTTCGGCATAAAAAACAGAAGAATTTCTTTAGTAACTCTTGATACAATATTTTATGTATGCGGTGGTGTACAGAAAAGTATTTATTTATTTATTTTTTTGCTTGTAACCCAATATGGTCTCATGATTCTGGTACTGTTCAACAACAGGCTGATACTTAAAAAATAAAAAAATATGTGTTTGAAAAATAAATAACTTTCTTACTAAAAAAAAATGCCCTACTTACGATTGAAAATTTATTATCAGTTTGTTTAGCTGTTATACTGCCTCTGACACTAATTGCCATTACCGGCTACACCTTCAAAATTATAAACCATTTCTTTTGTTCCCTGCAAAGATCAGTGCATAATTTTTCAAAAGAAAGGACAAAAAAAAAGATTTGTCCACCCAGTAACAAAAAAATAAGCAAATCTCAAACCTTGTGTTACGAATTAGTTATTAACCCCTGTTTGCCAATAAAAATCAAAAACATGACTGAGTCATTTAAGAAGACAAATTTTATGTGTATTTTATTGCTTTCGTTGGCAGGCATGTGTTGTATAAATTTCCAAACATTAATATGAAATTGAATCGACATCCTCCAAAGAAACCACCTCCTTTGAAAATATGTACGCCGTATGTGAAACAGTTTCATTGTTCGCCCAATTGAAAACATTATATTATTCAATGGCTTAAAGACAACATTAAATAAAATTTATGTTTTAGAGGCACAAATAAAATGAAAATAAAAAAGAAGGAAAAAAATGATATTGAAATTGAGACAATTTCAAAAAAAAACCCGGTGTTTGTTCTTTTTGCGTTGCTTTGAGAGGTATTTTATTGAAAGAAATTTATTAAATCTTGCTGGTAATCAAAATCGTAACTTATAATACCTGCATTGTTGTGTTCGTAAATAAATGATAAATGTGATGACTTTAAAAATTTGTCGCTTTTTAAGTTATTTTTTTTTTTTATAAATTTTTTATTAAATCGCATTTCAAACATTTGCCTTGCCCTGGTTGTTAATGTTTTTTATGTTGCTCGTCTTTTGCAAGTTGTGATCTAGATAACTGCTTTTATGTTTCACATCCTTTTAGTTTTCAATAACGCATCGCGTGTGTGTTTTTAACTGAATTCCTCTTTCATTTTTTGTTTTTTTTTTATTTGTTTGCTTTGCTGGGGTGACCACAATTGATTAACCTCTTTATAAAATTTATTAACACATTCATTGCCAAAGCTGTTGGGAGAAGTTTTTTCTCAAGTTATTTTTTTTTTATCGAGGGTGTTTATGACTTCTTTGACTTTCAACTCTTGATTTTGATTTTATTTTTGCAGTTTTTTCAAATGTGTGTTCGTGTTAAGAAATCTTTCCCGCTGGGCTACTGACACTGACACCACGAACAGATTTTGTTTAATTGATAAAATCAAGAGCAAACAATAAATGAATGTATAGTCTTTTTAAATCTTGCACAACAAAGTTGAGCAAGAATGAATGCAAAAAAAGGAATATATTTTTATTCTTTCGCAAGATGAAAATACTCTAAAATTATAACGCTCAAGGCATTGAAAAATGAAGCTTAATGTAAATGTAATTTAAAGGCAAGCGGACTAAAATTTATTTTTACTTTTTGATTGAAGCAAAAAGTTTGTGTTAAGAAAATTTAAAAATATGTTGAGTGGATAAATTTAGAGGTGATGTCATGAAGGTGAGTCAAGGTTGGAAAAGTCAGGTGGGTCAGGGGGTTACAAAGAAAAATTATTTTCAGAACTATGGTGTTACTAGGTTGCTAGGGCCATGCAGGCCAGAACATCTAATGCTGAGATAGTGTCCTTAAGAAAAAGGTTAAAACAAGGTTTGCAGAGTAGGGAGTTTAGGTTCAAGATTACCTGTATTTTTTTTTTTGTTTCGTTTCAAGTTTTTGTGTGCGCGGTATTCAGTGGGAAGGGTTGAGGATCCACTGAGATTTTTTTTGCTCACGCTGGGAAGTCTCGCTGGGCGATACACTCGTATACTATTCTATTTGTTTATCACTTTTGTTTAAATGACCGAGAATGGATTTGATATTGATAAATATATAATATATAGGAAAAAAAAGGGGCAAAATAACTAAATATTAAATATTGATAAATGTTTTATCTAAAATTACAGCATCAGATAAATGTCCACCTCTGTTAGTCTAGCAAATGCGAGTCCTTTTGTTGTTTGAGCACATTTTTCATTACATGCTCACATATTTCATGCGGTATTTCAATAATTTCATCACGAATATTTAGTTTGAGTTGGTCCAGTGTTCTTGGTTTATGTGCTTAAACCTTGCTTTTCCGATATCTCCATAAAAAGTAGTGCGCAGCAGCCAAATCACGGTTATTGGGGAGGCCAATCAATATTATCACTTCTTGAAATAAGTTGTTATGGAAAGAGGTCTCGCAGTAATTCCATTGTTATACTGACTGTACGCGATGTGGCGGCACCATTATAGTACATTTACCCGTTCTCTATTTCACAGCTGCCAAATATGAACTTATAAAGACTCATGTTTACCAACATGAGTGGCGGCAAAACAAAGTCCTTTCTGCTGGAAACACTGTACAACATCAATAGTGACCATATTTTTTATTTTTTTTTTTGCATAGAAATTGTACTATACTTTAATAGAGAGTTTGGCTTCCAAGAGAGTTTGAAAAATAAATAAAGAACCCAGTGGCAAAATTCACAAAACCAGTCGTAGGAATCACCCATGTATTTGTAGAGACAATTTCAAACACCAAGCAAATAATTCGAAAATTATTATTATCATCATTTAAGGGCCAATGGTGCATCTCAATGAAAAGGATATTTTGTGCAGCTCTTGTTTCCTATAAAACGAAGCGCTAGACTAGTAGTAAATATCGTATGGCATAATAACAGAAAAGAGTTGCGGGTTAGAAGCATATGCTGGGGAAAATTTGTGAACAAATTTTCCAACTAAAACTCATTTTAAATTCATCATGATTTTAGAGAATTAACACCGAATGTTTAATTTAGTAGCACTGCCTTATTGGTTGGCAAACTTTCTCCAGTATAAATCTTTTTTTTTTATTAATAAAGTCGATCGTATTAAGAAACAACTCATCGAATTAGGAAAATGATCAATAAAACCCTTTTACCTAGAATTATTACTAATAATTTAAATTTTCTTTCCTCATACATTTTAGTAAACCTCTTTTCATAGTGGCAATCGATATCGCTGTAATTTTTTCACTACACATTTAATTACTCTATTTTAATTTGTTAGTAATACAAAAAAGGGGGTTTTCCAAAAAACTAAATCATATTATTTTTTCGTTTCTATGCATTGTTTTGAGGAGTGCAGTTTAATTACTTTATTGCCATCATTTATTTTCTTGGGAACCACAACATTATAATACTATTAGAAAAACGAAATCAGACAACAACTACAACAACAGTGATCAATAAATGACCTTTGCTTTTAATAGAATCTTATAAATAGTAAATTGCAACGACAAACAAACTGTTTGTTTGTGACAATTAACATACAATACAAAAAGTTGTTCGTATTTTGTAAAGATCACAGGGAATTTTGCCAAGTAATTGGAATTAGAACAATTACGAGTATTGCTTTGTAACATGATTAGAAAAAACAAAGAATTAACTAACATTCTCAACCGGATCTAATTAATTATTTTGTAAAGAAAACAAGTTCAAAGACAGTGTGAAAAATGTAAATTTTAATAAAAAATTAAGCTCTATTACAAAAAAACCTTAAAGATAAGAATACATTTTTGCTCAAGGTTTTTGAGATTCACATGCTTGGAAATTTTTCAAAGTTAGTCTTGAGAGTTGTTGCCGCTATTTAAAACCCCAAGTAGCAGAAAAATGCTGGTTTGAGGACATGATGTAAAAACAAACATTCAATAGTCTAAAATATCGGAAAAAATTTAGATAAGTGAAATTTTTGATATGCTATAAGAGCATATCAAAGCTGAGGTTTTAAGTTAAACGAATCGTACATAAATCATTACTATCCAACTTGGACTAGCCTGAGAATGAATGCACCAGACGTCAAACCACTGTCCATAAGCTTTGTGTAAGAATTTGTAATATGATTTTGTGATAGAATGAGACAGCAAATTGGTGCCTAGGGTCTACTTACAGATCCATGAACCTTAAGTAATAACAGGGCAATATTGTCCTCTTTGAGTTTTAAATACTACCAACTGTATTCAACAATTAACGCTCTTTGTGTTCATAATTTATTATGTCTAATTTAAATAAATAAATTAATGGAGCGTATTTCTTTTATAAATAAAGCACAATAATGGGGTAGTAGGACTTCGGCTGCAAAGCTCGTAACTGGATTATAACTCTTTCTTTTTATTGGATTAATTGCTTGGTTTTTGGGTGAAGTGGGAATTGCTCGGTTCTACTGTCCTGGGCTATACTTAGTGAGGCAACGCCTGCTCACATGCATAACATTAACACACTCAACAACTACGCGCTACCATTGCTTACGCAATTGGTTATATTTGGTAGCATGGCGCTCACTTACAGGACAGTTCATATGCGAATCGTGCTTCAGAAAAAAGGGTTGTATATGATCGTATATTTACTGCTCCTAGGTCTTACATAAGCTATTTTATATATACTCAGCTCAGCAGTACACTGGTAGAGCCCCACCATCATCGGAGTGCACCTGAAAAGCCGCTGGGGGTATAGACAGCCCGCGTACTGCTAGGAAAACAGTCAGCTGAAGCTGCTGAGAGAACAGATGTGGAATGATTGACGTCAGTATCTGCCATTTGGCCTAACCTGACAGTGCTGAAACCACGTGGTGCAATCAGCACGTTACACCACCGCCCCCGAGCAGCCGGAACAACTGCTCAGGTGGCAATTTATTTGCTACGTTACTTGGCCATAACAAAACTCCTTGCTCAGGACTTGAGCTATCTAACCTCTGCTGCATTGCAGTTCCCCTAGACGGCAATAGGACACACGACTACCGTGGTAGCCCGAAGTTCCGAAGAGCATCAGTCCTTGAACCAACGCCAATCCAGTTTCTTACAAAGCAGCGTCTGTTGCTTAGCAACAGCACTACGGGTCCATTTGGGCAACCGAACACAGACCCGAGGGTCTATGACCAGTATAGCTACCAATGTTCCCTTCCATGCGAACTTATGGTAGCAACCACAGCCAGTACGTTTCAGCCAAGGAGGCTCCTCAACCTATGACCGGCGAGACGTATCCGTAGAGTCACCTCGGGGCTACGGTCCCCGTACTGCCGAATCGCCCCTTGGTGAGGGGTTTCAGCAAGTCCCTCAGGACACTCCGCTATCCCTTGGGACCTGACTAAGATTTTTAGCCACCAAGCCAGCCGATGTATCCTGCACCCCTTCTATCCCGTTGACATGACATCAAGCTGGTTACGATCAGCAAGATGCATATTGTGCCCCCGTGGGGAAATTAAAATTTTGTTTCTAATATACATATATTTTAAGCTTTTATTTAAACATTTTTTCTGCTCATAATTTTTGATTATTATTCTGATGGGTTTCGTTCATTAAGATTTTTTTGTTGTTGTTTTTGTTGGCGTTTAATTAAAACTCATTTTTAACAAAAGAAGTTTTATTATCTCTTTGTGGCTTTTATGTCTTATTATATTTAATTCTTTTCATACCAGGCAACGTTGATGTTGATTTAGCAGTAAGATGTATATCTTTGGGTCATTAGGTCATGTTGATGGGGCAAAAAAGAAAAACTCAAACATGATGCTTAATTTTAGTTTGTAAAATATTATGACAGCCATAATAGATAATTGTTAAAACTGCAAAACAAGTAGAAGACTTTAGAGCTGTAGAAAATATATAAAAAAGATGTGTATGTTTATAGATTTTATGAAATAATTTTTAAATTAAAATCATAAAATAGAATTTGTGTTCAATATCTGTTTTTTCTCCATACTTTTTTTCTTACTACGTTTAGCCATAAAATAAAACTTTAAGACACATACTTGTCAATTTTAAGTAAAACGTTATAAAAACAAAATGACATTAAAACAAATAAAAAAGCAAACGAAACTCATGAGAAAGAAGAAAGAAATCTTTATTATTTCTAGCATTTCCAAACAAATCATGGGAGTTCAGCAGATCATGTGTGTGTGGTCCAGTTGGTTTTTTCTCTTTTTGTTTTTTTGTTTTTTTGCTTTCTTGGTTTTTGTGGTAAAGCTTTCATAAGTAAACAGTATTGATTTAATTAACATGTTTGTAATGAATTTCTTTAAAAATATATGAACAACCACATAAAAGTCTATCAAAGTTTCGTTTTACGTTACCACTTTGTCATGCTGTATAAAGCAAAAGTCTTAAATTTCTCAATATGATTGCAGTTTTTGGGTGTGTGTCTGTCTGTTGAATGGCTGAATGGTCTGAATGGTCTGAATATTGAAATGTTATGGAGTACAAATTTATTCTGTTTGAAGTATTTATTTGAAAAATTCATAAATATTATGTATGTGCATTGGAAAAATTATCACATGCGTTGGTATTCACCAAATCAGTATTGGCAATTAGCACTTGACTGAAATGAGGGCTTAATTTTAAAGAGACAAAGGTAGAAGAGGCAGCAAAAAAGAAGTAGAACAAAGCAGCCCAGTTAAAGATAAAGATGTCTTGATGTATAAACTGCGGTAGGTGGTATGTGAACTTATGTTAATTAGCTTGCGCCAAGTTAAGACTTCAGTTGCACAGTGTTGTATCGGAAGGTGTGTGCGTGAAGATGTATTCTCGTAAAATATTTTCATATAAAATGCAACAGTTTTTCATAGAATTAAAACAAGAAAAGTTAACTGAGAAATACTCCATTTTAAGTCAGGAAAAACTACAACACAGAAAAGTTTTTTTTATTTGCCAGGTTTCTAAATAAATATATTATTCCTAAATATTAAAAAATTTTTTTTTTTTCAAAACAGTTATTTAAAAAAAAATAATTTAATCATATTTAAGGTATGAATTTTCTGTGTATAGAAATCATTTTGTGGAAACTTTTAATAAGGGACTTCTTTGAAATAGTCCATAAAAAAGCCCTAATAAGGTTGTGATTTCAATCGGAAATGAGTTTTGAACGCTGAGCAGTTGTGTGTATGTAAAGCATGTATTAAAGAATGTTACAATACACATACAATATACATGTATTCATAATCATTTCAAGATGAACACACCTCATGTTTGCTTTAAAGTTCCAAGCACTCTATTGCTCAAAAGTATTTTTCATTTTGCAATGAAAATAAGTCAAGACTAACTACAGAAAGGATTCTGCGAAGTATTGTTTTTACTAACTTAAACTTGAATTTATGAATTTAAAAATTCATAAATTCATGAATTTAAAATGTTATGAATTTAAAATTGAAATTGAATTGAAATGTTGGTAAAAAAAAAATTAAAAGCAATGAAAAGGCTACTTTGTTAGTATAATACTTAAACATTTGATTGGTGGATGGTCCTTTTTTATATTTTCTAGTTTTGTCGGAAATAATACCACAAAGACAGTGTAATCAATTTAAAACTACGCCACTCGCAATTTTGTGTTTCAAATGTAAAAATATAACATTTACCTAAACCAATGTGCCTGCCTGATTTGTTATTTTGTGTGCTTCCTGCTCTCGATATCTTCACTGTATGGTAAAAACTTTTACTTCTATTAAAACTTCCCTTCATTAGCTCAGTAAGGAATGACAAAGCTGTTAAAGAACTTCTTTAGACTATTGCCAAAATTTTGGAATTCTCTTAAGAAGAAAATTTAAACCTTTGTGCTGATTTTTTGTTAAATATTCTCTGAATTCAGTTAAATCAATATACTTGTCATTCGTTGCCTCGCATAAACCTGTTTAGAGCTTCTGCTTTATCTTAGTTGTTCAGTACTGCTTTAGTATTATTTTAATTCACTGCTCAGCTATAAAATGACAAAGAAAGGGTAGTTTGCGGAGAGACTGTTATCGAGAAAAATAGCTTTGGCAAAAGACTGGAACCCTACTGTAGGTTGCAACGTTTTACTACCTAATTTTAGTTGCTTACAAACTTTTTAATGCAATTGGCAAACTTCACTAATTCAACAGCCAGTGGAAATTTTTCAAAAATTCTGAAATTGTAGTAAATTCGAGCTCAACCATTTAGTTTTTGTTTGGTTGTTTGTAACCAGCTGCAAACATAGCTCTGATAAATTTGTCATTCGTTATCTTATTTTAATATGTCACCTATTTGAGGTGATTTTGGTTTTCTTTCTGCTCAGCTCTATTCTTTAAAATTTTTTGACAAAATTAATGTTTATTATTCGAACTTTTTCTTATAGAATTATTTTTTTTGTATTAAGTTTACTGACTAGAAATTGTGGCTGTTTCGAAACAACTAGTTGTCCACCCTGCTAAATGTCTTTGATGTCTTCTTTGTCTTATTAAATTAATATTTATCACAAAAATAATATAGGAAGAACTTGAGCATCATAAACTTAATGCAAAAATAATTTATTGAAATATTTTCTCTTGTGTTGCCTCCCCTTGATACTTTAAATAAAACTTTATTCATTTTTCAGATCTATATATTTCGAACCATTTTTTAGTTCATCTTTAGGATCAGATAACAGATGTATGTGTGTTTTTATATGAATATAAATTTTATAGATTATGGACGATACTACTAGAAAAATAAATAAAGTTCTTTCTTTTCTTTTTTTTTTTTTTTTTTGGAAAATTATTTAAATATCATGAGCTTCTTGCTGGTCCCTTGTGTAAGGGTCCTGAAGCAATATATTCATATAAAAACACACATAGCAAGGACCTGTTGAAGAAGAACTAAAAATTTTTTTCGAAATATATAGATCTGAAAAAGGATTGAAATGTTACTTAGTGTACCAAGGGAGGCAACACAAAAAAAAATATTTCAATATTTTAGTTGACTGCAGCACTTTAGTAACCCTTTGATATTTTTCTAAGCCTAATAGGTTTTCTTAAGGTTTAATCATATTGCTAGAGGTTATTTGCTTTTCTTATACATTTATTGAAGTTTGCCTTCCGGCATATCTGTCTAATTTTGTTCGCTAGCAGGTGGAATAATTTGGAAAAAAAAAACGGGGATCTGATAGATTGTTTATTTATTCATTACCTTACTAAATAGTTTATAATTTTTAACCTTAATTTAGCTAATAATAATTCTTTTAACATACTTTTCATTTGCCATGTATTTTACATTTTTAATTTTCAGTTATTTCATCGTGCTTAAGTTCAGTTTTTACTTCCTCAGCACTGAGAAAGCTTTTTTTTTTTTTTTTTTTGATAAAATTGTGCTTATCAACATTTTTTAAGGAAGGCAGAAAAATTATATCGCAAGACTTATTGGCTGGGTTGCAAAACCCGTTATGTCTGCAATCATATTTCCAAAGGCAAACAAAAAAGGAAAAATCAAATGCAAGGGGCCTTAGATATTTGCCATTTCGTTGCCTTACTTATGCTTGCTGCTTATGATGTCAAAATTTAGATTTGTTTGTCATTCGTTACCAAACTATAGGATCGAAGCATGACAACATTAAAATTTTTTCAAAAGTTTCAAGTTAATCTGCAGCTTAATGATCAAAGCTGCCTTATCTGATTTTAATTGATTAAAATGCTTTTTGACATCTTTATCATGCGTTACCCAGCATAACAATTTCAGCATTATTTACATCAGTTTCATGCCTTACATCAGTTTCAAAAACAGTTATGCTTGACTTAAATGACATTAGCGTTTTGTTTTGGCCAATAACTTTTGTTTTTTTTTTATCACAAAAATATTTCAAAAATAAAGTCTTAATGAACTTTTTTCTTATAAAAACTTTATAACCAACAATTCTACTTAAGCCAAAACGAACAAAATAATATTGAAAAATTGTGCTTTTAAATCAAAGTCTTCTAACAGTTGAAGGCCATTGGTTGCAAAACAAAAGAAGAAAAAAAAGCAGACGCAAGATTATCAATTCAACTCAATTTTAATTTTCATATGTCAATATAATTAATAACCTTCAAGCTTATAATATATAAACAAATTATGAATTAGCAAAAGCATTGTTTGAAATGCAAATAATTGATGGATTTATTTGACCGAGTAAAAAAAAAAATTAAAACACATTAATATATATAATAGATTAGGGATTAGTTAAAAGATTGACTTATTGAAAGAACAAGTTTGCTAAAATTTGAATGATATAAAACAAATTGGCAATAAAAATGATTTGTTAGTCAAACGAAAAAAAACAACAATATTTTGAAGAGGTCACTTTTTTTCAAGTATACATAATGAGTGAAGAAATACTATAAATTTTTGGGAAAAATGTCAAAAGGGGATTTTCATTAATAGAGCTTTAAAGAAATAATTGATATGTATTTAAGAAAGTTAGCTATAAAATCTGTAGTTCGTTACCAAACTATAAAACTTAAGCGTTAGCATATTAACATTTTTCCAAATGTGGAAACCCATGGTTAGACCTGCCTTACCTCAGTTTCACTGCTAAGAAATCTTTTCAAATCTTTATCGTTCATTACTAAGCAGTAAAATCTCCACATTCGCGTGACATTTCCTTAAATTTCGTATGTCGGGAGGATATAAGCTTACTGGTTGCAACTGACTTGTATTCTAAAAAGCTTCTTACATTTTTTTTCTGCTAATATTTTTTTGCAAAATTAATTTTTCTCTACCTAAACAATGCCTTATAAAATATCACCCCTATAAGTTTTTGTTGTTGTAGTTGTTGTTGCATGCGATTTCCAACAAGTTCAATGCAACTTAATAAAATTGACCTTAGAATAGTAAAATAAAATAAAAGACAAACAAAGATTTTTTTCTGCTGCCTAGAAAATCTTTATTAAAACGTGTTTGTTCTGCAGTTTGTTTAATTTGATGCTGGAGGGTTTATAAGTACTCACAAGTTTATTGTGTTTGCTTGAAAATTTTTAGATTTTTTTTTTGTAGTTTTTTTATTTTTAACACAATCAAGGCACGAGATATTCCCACATGTGTTCTAGTTTCATTGTACAACTTCGAGGTGACAATAACAATCATATTATTAAATTAATTTTTTTTTGCGGCGTTGTTGCTTTGCTGTTTTTCATTAATTATTTAAAGTTAAAGTAAACAAAAATTCAATTAAAAATTCTTTTGTTTAGTGTTTCTCCCCTCTTTTGATAACTGAAATTACTATTTTTTTTCTATTTATAAAGCAGCCAACTATGCTTTGACAAAGCCAATGTCATGCGAATGAGGGCTTCATATTAAAATTAAGTTAAACAATCATTAGATTATAACTTAAAATCACAGAATTATGAGGAGATATTAAAAAATTGTGTAAAATAATATAATAGTTTATTTTATGGAAATATGTTCCAAACAAAAATATGTAAACACAAATTTCAATGGCTAATGGAAGACAAGAAAGTTGTACAATGTAAGTGTTTTAAATAAATTGTGCAATTTACCACAGCCATTATCAAGATTTTAAAGTTTCTTTATTTTAATTAAAGTGCTTGGGCTTGAGGTGTAATTTTTGTTTTGTCAACGAATTAGAAAAATTAAAATGTTTCCTAACATTTCACTGAAATTTTTAATTTTATTGAACTATGATAATTTTTGTTGATAAATTTGGTTGAAGGGTTGAATTTGAGCCTGAAAAGGATCCTAATATAAATGTATGATTTATCTTAAATTCCTTTTCAATCTCAAGTTCCACCCTTTCCATTTTTCATTTAATCAATATATGCCAAAAGAAGTCGTTGGATCTTTGTTTAGCTTTCAGAATATCGGTTTTACATTGTGTGCAGTTACTGTGCTGGGCAGGGCCCTTTAGTACGTTGTCACTTGTCCAGCGGCGTCTTCGAAAAAAATGTCCCGATGACTCCTCCAGCGTGAACGGAGCACCATGCAGTCACTTTGAGTGGATGTAATGGCTGCTCGTGTATCATTCGCGGATTTTTGGTGCTCCCCTGAGCAGGAAATGAACCTCACCGCTCCCTATGATGTTGGTCCAAAATCGTCCACTCATAGACAAGATTATTAAGCGTTTTTGGGGAGTGTAACGCGCCATGACTTGTTCGCTTGTGTTCTACAGTTGCCTAGTTCACAAAAGTAAAAACAGATTTGACATTGGCTGCGGTTTGCAAAAGTAATAGCAACTTCTAATTGGAAGATTTTGTTTTGGCATTTGAGTGGGAGATGGGTGAGTTTTATGCAAAAATGAGGACGTCTGCGAAGTAGTGATCATGTCCAAGTGGTGGTGTTGAGGGTAGTGCAATTGGTTTCTTCTACATTTCATTACTGCATGATACTCAATACGAACAAAAAAGTTACAGCGCAGCATTATGTTGTTAGATAACCCCGATTTGCAGGTTCTTTGATTATGGACCTTCAACAATTTTCTCAATCAATAAAATATTTCATTTCCCATTTTTTTTGTTAATGCATGCAAATATGTAATAAAATAAAACACAACAAAATATTTCTGCTGAACAAAATATTTTACGGTCAAAAATTAAAAGGTCTTAATAAGCGGGTTGTTATAGCAACAAAATTCTGCTCTGTAATTTTTTTGTTCGTCAGTACAAAAATTATTTTATAACCAAATGTAAATGTCCGAGATTAATACTAAAAATACAAAATTAAGAGCTCGATAAAAATCGGGTTACAAATATTGATGAGCCAGTATATAAAAAAATGTATTAAAATGATAAGATTTTCCAGCTCAACCCTCGTAGCTGATTTATTATTTGCATAACCTGGTCTTGGTTGGATGAGAATACGAGATATATAAATTATCAGCAAAACACTTGCTAGCTTTTGGCAATATTCTATTTCGATCAAAAGACATGGCTATTTTAATTTTGATGTTTAGCGTTATTTACTCTCGATTGTTTTAAATTTGTGGCCACCACTGTATATCTATTTATGTAGGTCAAAAATTGTTGTTAATTTGAAGAAAAAAAATTTATTTTGCTATTTGCTCTTCTTGTCATCTTCTCAGTGACAGGGGCTGCTTTTTAAGCAGAGTTACAACATTTGTCAGAGTTCATTTTAAAATACATTTGTATTTAGTCATGAATTTGCCATTGAGTCATTGAGTCAAAAGGTACAACTGTGAAAATACCAAGTAACTACTTGTGAGTATTAAGTTTCCAAAAATAGTACAAATATTGAGTACTCGTTACCCTAATGCTCAAAACGTTGCCAGCACTACTTGAGGTTCGCCTAAAAATATTGATACTTGGAATATCGGAAATAATGTTTGCAGTTTCTTAAATTGACTTTTAAAAATATTTCATATTCATGCAACAAATTAGCCGGTAAAGTGTTATAGCAATTTGCTTTATTAAAACTGTATTCTGAAAAATTATGCATGTGTATTGAGCTTAAGTGTGCACAATCCAAGATTAAAACTTGTTGAAATATTTCTCTCAGCATAAAATTGTTATTGAAAAAACGAAAACAACAGGGCTCATAGCACTAATTGATAAGAAATATTGTCCTGTTTGTGCCTTCTTTTTGTTTCAATTAATTATTTATATTACTGCATCACAAATGTTTCCAGACCCCTAAAACTAAGCCTAAAATATTGCGCAATATTTTACACAGATTTTTCTCTTACTTGTTTAAAAATAAGCCAGACTTAATTCAAACATACCGCCTTGTAAGGTTCTTACAATATTTCACATTTTAAAATCATATTTCATAATACCCTGACACAAAGTTGAAAGGTTTGTAAATGCAAAACGAAAAAAATAAAATAAATAAATAAATATAAAACAAAAATAGCATCACCTTCAACATCATCATTGTCTCTAGAGCTGTTCGTTCCTTCATTCTTGCGTTCGCGTGAGGCACACAAAATCATACGTATCTGGCGACTGACATTTATCGCTGTTTATTTTTTTCACAAATTTAATTGCAACTGTCAGTTTTTGGTGTTAACAAAAGTCGAAATAAAAACCAAAAATATTTATGTTCTTTGGCTCATAAATATTTAAGCACTTGTTGTGTCAGTAGTTGAATGAAAAACGAAAAAAAAAGAAATATGTTTTCAAATTGTTTTCCAAACTTTTTCACTTTCAGTTGTGCTAAAAAATAAAACCAAACAAGACATACTCTAGGCTTTTGAAAAGCTTCAAACTTTATGTGTAGCAGTGATGATTTACTGCCTTAGAGCTTTGAAATACAATGTAGTTTAAAGAGTTTTAGGTTTTGGATTTTACGGTATATAAATCCTTAGGCGGGGTGTAGCAAACGTCAGTGATGTTTTTGTTAAACTAGTTCATGTTGCAGAAAGGTTTATGATGGCAATAAAATATTATAGAAAAAAAAATTTTCAATCTGGCTAGAACAACTTTTTTTTAAACACAGAGTAATAAAATGTTGTTAAAATTGCAAACTATTAAAACAAATGCCCAGTTTAAATGAGATAAACGAAAAGGAAAATATATAATTGGCTTAAGGTAAAAGAATATACACAACTGAAGAAATTTAAACAAAAAAAATTATTTTTCAAAATTCAAAAACACCAAAAAAATCCATTAAAATAAAAAAATTATGTATAAGAAATTACGGAAAAATATGCAATGTAATAACAAAACCTTTTTGAAATTATTTGCGGTTATTTTGATATTTCGTTTTAATCTTAGCTTCCCTCAAAGCGTGAAAGGTAATTTTGTGTACAAACAAAAACGTCATAAGGCAGTAAAATTTTGTTCAAAAAAATTTTTCTGAAAAAAATTAAAAATTTTTTTAAAATTTATTTTTATTAAAAGTATTTTATAAAGCAAGAAGAAAACTTAATTCAAAAGAAACACCATCCAAAATAAGCAGAGAATATCTTGAAAAAATTTGTACTTAACTGCAACGTCCTTGAAAGTTTTACCTAAAAGCAGGATAGAAAAAAATTTCAAGGAAAAAACTACAGATAATTAAAAAAAAATTTAAAAAGTTAGAAACAAAGTGTGGTTTACTTCAAACTTTTCTACAATAAATTTTACCTAGTTTTTGGTAAGGAAATGGCTAGTTTTGTTTTCTCAATTTGTGTTACCATTGAATATTTAAATAAAAATGTTTTTATTTTAACGTATAGTTTATTTGATCTTTTATTTTAATAATAAATTTAATTTTAAGGCTTAAGATCTTTTTATAAAAATGTTTGTAACAAAACAAATATATTTATTAATTCAATATTTCGCCCACAATTTGTTGGCTTCTTCAGGAATATTTTTTATAAAAAATGCCAATGAGTTCAATAGCTTGAACGAAACATTAGCGGCATATAGATGACTGTAAAATACAGAAAGCAATTCACTAAGTTTCTTTTAGGTCTAGAACGACACATTTTAGCTGGCTCTTATAGCATTTTTGTATAAAACAAAAAAAATTATTTGAAAAATAATTTTTTTTTTTCAAAATAAAAAAACTTTTTGGTGCTGTATTTTATATTTTTTTGTTGTTAAAAGTGCTTTTTTTTTATTCAATATATCTCTGTTGTTATATAAAACTTTATAGAAAACAAAATGTATTTTCTTAATCTCCACTAATGTCTCCCACCCCAGCGACACTATAATTAATGCCCGCATGCTGTGTGGCAGAGGCCCAACTGCGTCTGGGTAAAATCCGGCCAAAATTAAAATATTTTTGTCGTAACTTTTCCTTGATCTCATCTTCGTTCATAATGGCGCTGGCCTCACGAAAATTTAAAAATATACGTCCCTTCTCATCGGTTTTGATGGGCAAGATCTCGGTGCAAACGTTGCGTGCCTTAAGCAAGAATCCCTCTTGCTCTACTAAAGCTTCGTCATTGTTAGCCAACTCTGCTGGCTTAAGATTATCCAGTCTCGAATCCACCGACTGTGAACGTGAGTGTTTGTTATTGGCCGCTGTATGGCAGTTTTTCTTTTTGTTACGCAAGCAGAAAGGATCACGGTCACTGGCTTTGACGTACTGCATAATGGGTCTGTTGACTCCCCATTTGGGACGTTCATCGATCTTGTGACTGTCTTTGGTGTTACGTTTTTTATCTTTGTCCTTAGACTTGGCCTTAAATGTAGTTGTTGTGGTGGTGGTAGTAGTAGTGGTGGTCTCATGATCTTTGTCGGCTTCTTTGGTCGGTTTGGTTTTTGTCTTGGCTGTGTGGGTGGTGGTGGTAGTGGATACTTCCCTTTTTAGCAGAACTTTATAGAAATTATCATGAAATAGACACAAGTCACAATTCAAGGGCAGTTCTGTTTGGGTTTGCTGATCTTGTCTGTTTTTCAAGTCCACTAAATTTTGGCTACTTTGCGAAGAGTCCTCAGAAGACTCACTGAGTTTTGCTTGAAGACGTTTTGTTGCCGGTATTAAAGCCATCTTGTTGACATCTTCTTGGCAGTCCTTTATATCTTCTTTAGCTTTGTGGTGATCATCTACATCATCAGACAAAGTTTGAGTGGCTTTGTGGTCTTCCAACTTCTTGTCAATTAGGTAGCTGTTTTCGGTGTTGACGGACGTATCTGTTCTTTGGGTATAATTCTCGGTGGCTGTGGTCTTGGAAAAGTCTTCTGTGGATGCCGGCGTAGAGGGTTTTAATTGTTGCTGCATTAAATAGGTAGCTATTTGTAGGTTTCCAATGGCTGTTTGTAGGCCAAAAATATCTGTGGTTACTGGCAGTGGTATTAAAGTAGCGGGCTGCATTATGACCACACTTTCTCTAGCCTGAGGAGCTTCTAAGTTTTTGGTTGTAGTGGCGGCAGCAGCAGCAGCAGCAGAATCAGCTTCAACTGGCTTGCTGGGTTTGTGGAAGGTTTTCCTTAAATTAATGGGGGTACCTATAAGTACCTTTTCTTCTTGTTCTTCACAGAAATCAGTGCCAGCCGTTTCTTTCTCTTCATTAGCTGGTGGGCTTGATATTTCTTGATTTTTTGTTGTTTGTTCAATGGCTTCTGGTTTTTCCTCATCGTTTTGCTCAAACATATTCGGCTTTACTTCCTCCTCTCTTTCGTCTTCTTGATTTTTAAATTTCTTATTTCTTTTCTTTTGCTTTTCCAGTTTTGCCGCCTGTTCTGCCCGGGCCAGGGCCTCCAACATGGCCTCCTGTTTTTTCTTTTGCATTTCTTCCTTTTCCAGTTGTTGCCGTTGTTCGACTTCCATACGTTCTTGTTCCAGTTGCTGTTGCTTTTTTATTCTTTCTTCTTCCAGTTGCTCTTGCTCCTTGTGTTTCTCCCTTTCCCACCTGCGCAAGGATTCCCTTTCCTGCAACTGCTGCTTAATGGCTAGATGATATTCAGCTGCTTTGCGTTTCTTGTCCAACCGCTCAGCCATTATATGCGGCTCCATGGGTACATTTTGGCCCCTTAGGTAGGAAGAAGATTGCAAGGACTGAGTATCATCCTCGCTGTCCTTAAGATCATGCAGACCACGACTCAGCCAAACAGGACCAGTTTGGTGCTGCACTTGTTTACCCTGCGAGTCGGAATTTTGATTGTAACACCATTTGGCTCTTTCACGATCTTCTTGGCAGTGTTGTGTATACATTTCGGATTCATCACTACGTTGGATTTGATAAGTGTTAGAGGTGGAAACGTCACGATTGGGAGTACAGGGCGAGTCAGAGGACTCATAGTAACTAAGGTGAAAGCAGTAAATTAAAATGTTAATTAATGTAAGGTAAACCTTTGAAACAAAATCTTTTTACAAATTTTAAATTAATTTGTTTTTGAAATATAGAAAATTCTAAGTACAAACTACAAGTTGAAATTTTGAGCTGAGAAAATTATAAAAAAATTCAGAAAATTAAAATAGTTCATATATGAAGGAATTTCTGTTTTTGCGAAAACTGTAAATAGTATCTAGAGCTAATTCTAATTTCATTTGGAATATTTTTTTCCACTTGAAATTGAAATACTTAATTTTTTTAAAACGTTTTCAATATCAACTTGACTCTCTCAGCTTTAAACCATTTTATTTTATTCTGAATATTTTCAACGAATTTTGAAATTTGCCCAATAAGATTTTAACTTTTCTTGATTGTTTTTAAAAATTCTTAATACAATTTAAAAATTAATCAATCTATTTGAAAATTTTCCTAATTTTAATAAAAAATCAAAAAAAAAAAATTAACTCACCCTCCTCCCGTTTGATAATTTTTATTATGGCTAGAAATTTCCAGGCCATCATCGTGGTCATAAGTTTTAATTATTTGGTGCTGGGGCGCACGCCCCTTTACTATATAAGTTTTATTTAAAACATGCTCTTCACTTTGGCTGTGCTGCTGCTGATGGTTTGTTATCGATCTTTTCTGTCTTCCCGCCATATAGTCCCTACCTTCACCTGACAACACACTATTGCTGTCAACAGCACTTGGTGTTAAACTTTCTACCTGGCTGGCACCATCATTGAACCAAATATTTGGGGTGTGTATATTTTTGGGGGAATCACTTAAATAACCTGAAGTGTCTTCTTCCTGGCAACCGTTTTGTAGGGAATTTCCTGGCAGTTGTTGTATTTGATTGTTTAGTCGATGTTGTTGTTGCTGCTGGTTACCAGGATCGACGACACAAACAAGCTGTGTGCCATGGGCCAACTTTAAAGGAATTTTATTGTTTTGCATAATTTGTTGTTGTTGTTGTTGTTGTTGATTATAACTAAAATATTCTCCCTGAGGACGTATGACAGGCAAACTGGGACTTCTTATGCGTTGTATTCTCCCCTTGGCTGTTTGCATGGCATTGGGCATAAGTTCTACATAAGAATATTTACGTTGCCCCTGCGGTTGTACCATCGTCATGCTTGTGGTATTATGACGTTGATTTAACAAGGCGCCTCTACCCGGTTGATGACTGTTTCTTCTCTGCTTTGTGTATGAATTAGATTCCACTAAGTCCTCAAAATCTGCTTCATTGCCTAAATCATCCAAAAATTCTGCTTCATATTGGTCACCATAATTATTCATACACTCGTAACTTGGCTGCTTTCTTAGCAATTGTTTCTCAGCCGGCGGCTGGGATTGTTGTAAATGAGGTCTCTGAGTGAAGTTGGGGTTCTTAATTGCCAGACTTTGCATATTGTTATTGAGTGCCTGCTGCTGCTGCTGCTGCTTGTGATACAATTGTTGTCTTGAGTTGCGTTGTGATGTTTGACTAAGATCCAAATTAGAGTAAAAAGTGCGTATGGAAGTGCGTTCTATTTTCTGATGATGATGATGATGTGTGGAAGATGATGATTGCATAGACGAGGAAAACATTTCATCCAATTTTGAAATTTCCTCTTCAAAACAAAGGCATATGAGAGTAATGTACAGAGAGTAAAGAAAAAAAATTATAAAACAGTTTTCAAATAAGAGATCACAAAAAAAAACATAAAAAAAATAAAGCGGGGTTTTGTGTATTTTCTTGCCTTTTGCAGGAATGTCCGTGAGTCGGCTTAAAATCTTCCCAAAAAATTGCAAAACTTTTTTTATATACATATATATTAAAATTTTTAAACAGCTAATGAGAATTTATACAGCCACAACAATAGTAGGCGCAAGAAATGTGTCACATTTTTGCTTGGACTGTTTTTATCTTTATCTGTTATCCAACAATACACTTAATTATTTATTCGCTATAAGAGCCAATTGAAATTTATTACTTTACAACTGAAAAATAGACTTTAATGCTTTTTGTATTTTTTCAGCCTTCTGAAAAGGCATATAGACGCCTAAAAAAAATAGAGAAAGCATTAAGGTCTATTTTTAGACCTAAAGTAATAATTTATCTGAAATCTTTTACTTTATTTTTATTTTTATCTTTATCTTTGTCCTTATCTTTATCTTTGGCTTTATCTTTATCTCTATCGTTGTTTTCATTTTTATATTTATCAACTTTCATCATCTGCCTTAAGATAATAGAAAATAAAAAAAGGCTTGTGAATTTGTTAGAAAACTTGCTAAAACCACTGTTTAGCTAGGAAAGGTCTACATAAAATCAAAAAGATATCCAAAAGCCAGCCATACATATTTCCTTTCACTTTTTTTTGTGTAACGAATACAATTTATTAAGCAGTACATAAATTTAAAATAAAAATCAAAAAAAAAATTTTTTAAGTCCTTTTGATTTGTTGCCTATTTTTTTATAATATTTTCTTTTCTTGTAAGACATATTTTCTATTAATTTCTTTCAATGACTTTTTCTAGTTCATTTCTTACCCTTCTCTTTAGCCCATTGCTTTTTCTTTATATCCAATAGCGTGTGATTTTGCCGGCCTTCAGCTCCTGTAATCATGCCTTAAATGACACACAAAATAAAAACAGTTTTTTTTACCGGTCAATGTTGTGTTTTATTTGCACAATTTCGCTAACAAATTATGTTCTTAAGTTCATTGCCTCAAAGGTCGGTCAATTACTTATATGAGCACAAATTCATAAATATTTTCGTATTTTCTTTTTATAACTGGAAATACCTGTGGTTACTTTAAGGTCTTTAAAAAGACTAAATACAAAATATTTTATTACTTCAAGCCAAAGTGGAAAAATTCCTTCAAATATCGTCAAGTGTTGTTTAATTTCACGTTTCCTTGTCACCGAATTGTTTAATATTAATTTTTCTCTATTTAGAATTTCTTGTTAGAATTTTGTGTATTGGCATTTTGGCAAAGTTTTTCGTAACCAGGGGTGACCGTAAACAAACAGAAAAATATGGCAAGTTATTTTGGAGCACCACAAAATGTAAACAAACATTTTTGTATGTAGTAATAGCTGTGTTTCTGTAACAAAAGCTTTTTTAAGCTTTGACTGACATTGTTACGGAGAGAAAAATAATTCTAATGAGAGAATACAGCTTTAGAGATATTGAAAAAAAAATTTCTGCAAGCATGTGATATTTACAACGCAAGGGACCAATGATTAATTTAACTACAAAAATGCCATAACGATAAGCAAGGCTTGGCCTTGGAAAAAAGCGAAAAAGTGCAAGGAGGGAGTGTTTATCTACAAACCCTAACTATTCTCTTTATTATGTTCTACATAAAAATTTTCTAAAATGAACTTAATTATTTATTTGCTTTAAGATCGAATTGAAATGTATTATTTTAGTTATAAAAATAGACCCAAAATAATAAATTTTCTAAAATGGTTCCTCACGACGATATTCTAATACTGACTCTTCCTAATAATTTTTTTTAACCCTATTGTTTGGTATAACAATACTTCAATTTGTTAGTAACATGGCTTATAATATGGTTAAGAATGACAATGTTTTCATTTTACATGATAAGATTATGATTGAATACATCATTAGTATGGTTAAAGGCAACAATAACCTGATTAATGAAAAAAGAATTCTTAATAACAATACCGAGAAATTAATTTATTTTTAACAATAACATGATTTCCATTCGCCTTAGGTAACAAATAACTTCTCTGAACATGGTAACCTCAAACATATTTTTATTTTACATGTAGAATTGTTCTAGGTCTAGATATACTTTGTTAATTGTTTTCAGCCTTTTTCTACTACTCAACTCCTCGTTATACTTGAAAACGCAAGTTTGAAACTTTAGTATTTATTCCATTATTCCCATGAAATTCATGGAAATCACAAATCTTCATGCAAACCTTTAACACAGAAAACGTTTTAACATTTTCAGCACTTTTACTTTTCTTAACAGCCTTCGTATAACGAGGTACCGTTGGTTACCATGATTTTTATTTCTGAAAGTTTCAAATAGTAAAAGCTTTTTTTTTGTAATACAAGCCTATTAAAAAGTATTATTCTAATTTTTGGGACGAAGTTCCTTAACGCGATTTGCTGGTAGTGCAAATTAGTAGAAATCGTCATGAAAGCGAGTGAGGTGTTTATATGTATTGGTGTATCTGTCGACAAACAATATTAATTAGTTGTGAAAACGGACACTATCAGTTGATAAATGTCGCTAAATTAAAGTATGTCACAACACAAAACAGCCATATTGAACAATTTTCTTCGTTTTGCAACAGATTGACAAAAAAATACTGCATGTGTCAAAAGTCAAAAAAAATAAAACGTTTCAAAAATTTTAAGAAGCATATAAAATTTCGAAATTTCAAAAGCAATACAAAATAAAACATACAGATTTCACCTTGTATTACATTCGAAGATGAAGAAAAAACGTAAGGAACTTCGTTCCTAACGGGGCTCCCCCATCCGCATTTCTTTTTTTATTTTTTCTTATTTTACATAAAAACTATAAAAAAATGTCTTTCTCAAAATATATTATTAATATTTTTTCTTTAATTTCCTGTAAACAATTTTTGAACAGGTTTTAATTCGTTTGACTTTTTTTTGCAGATTTAAATATTTAAGTACAAAATTTTTAATAAAAAAATTTTAGTACAAAGTTTTTAATAAAAAAAATTTAAAACAAAGTTTTGAATAAAAAATATTACACAGTTTTTCACTAAAAAATTAAAAAAAATTTTTTTAATGAAAATTTCTCTAAATGCTAAAGCGGTATTCATAAAAAATAAAACATTGCTGAAACATATTTTACAACAAATTTTTCATATAAAATTTTTTTCTAAAATGTATTTGAGCAACGTGTTATTTTTTATGACTAACGGTGTAAAACTTTTTTATTTACTATAGAAATAGAAATTTTACACATATATAAATTTTATATAAAAATTTTTTAAGTGAACTTAATTATTTATTTGCTTTAAGAGCCAATTGAAATGTATTAATTCAGGTCCAAAAAATTTTTTAAGTGTTTAAAAAGAAATTAAACTGAGTTTTTACTCAAGAATTTTTTCTAAAAACATGTTTAAACACCTTTTGGTATGTATTTTTGAAGAAACCTCTTGACTGACAGCACAAATATTCGAATTTTTAAACACCTTTTTGGCACTAGATTCATCTCCTTTTCATTTGCAATTCCTAGTTTTACGCTTTTTATTTATTACATTTGACGCAATTCATTGAATAATATTTGCTTTTGATTGAAATTTGTGCTCAAAAATAAAAGTAATAACAACAAAGTAACAAGAAAACCTAATTAATTTTGTGGGTTTTTTTTTGGTTTTTAATTTGAGCTTAAGAGAGAGAGATATACAGCATCTAGCATACATGAATACCAGTTCCCACAGTCCTACAGCGAGGAAATCATCCCAGAAGAGCTTTTAAAGCTAAAAACAACAGTAAAACAGACCACAAATGTGTAGGCGTCTTGATATTGTCAGTCAAGAGGTCATAATGTACTGCAAATGTGTACGGCAAGAGCAGCAACAACAACAAAAATTATTTTGATTTTATTTCATGTTGTACTTTTCTTTAGCGTTGTTTTTTTTTTTTTTTCTTTTTGTATGACGAAACAAAATGAGGAGGGTCTGAAAATTTTTTTAAATCAACCAACAAGAAATATGCTCTGCTCGCACATTTTGGCACAACTTTTGAAGCAGCCTTAACAGCACAGACTTAGAAAAAATAAAAACACTTGATTAGAAAACCACATGCTTATAGTACTATACGTAATGAAATTTTATAGCCTTAATACTACAATAATGGGAATGAGATGACGACCACTTAGTGCAGCAAAAAGCCAGCGATGAAGTTGACTGCTTGAGATGACCAAACTAAGGTTTTCTAGTCGTCGCCATAACCCAACATTCATCTCCAAAAGCATTTCTTGTAGAAATGAATAATTGAATATTTATATGATTTTTGGCAACACAAAAAGAAAAACAGCTCAAATCAACGTGAGCTTAAGTCAAATAGAAGTTTTTATGAGTGGATTTGTTTTTAATTTTGTTTTCTTTATTACTTAAAACTATTGTTAAATGGTTCAAGGGGACAACTACTATATTGTTAACTGAGACATTTGAGAAGCGAAAAAAACTCAATTATTTAAATGACTTTTCAGCAAAATTTGTTTTGCAGTTTTTGCTTTCGAACGGCAAACTAAATCGCTGGAAACTGAATAAGAGATTAAAAATCTAAGAATAGGCTTGCGAAAGAGAAAACGTTGTTCATATCATAATTTTAATTTGCTGACACCCTTTTCAGAATCTTGGTTTTTTTTTTAAATAATGAATATTTAGTTTTTTAGTTTAATGCAATGGGCTTTTTATTTCTTCGATTTTTCGTTTCCTCTCAAAAAAGAAATTTTCAGGGAAAACTTTTACTATAAACAAAAACATTTAAAGAGATTTTCTAAGAGCAAATGAAACATCGGAAACATAGAACTAATAAATTGCATACCCGGCAAGAAATAGCTGATGGAAACTAACACATTAACAATTTAATTACTAACACATGCAAAGCAATTCTATAGGTTTCAGCGTTGCCATTACAATGATTGTTTTAGTATTTTGATTTTCCCTTATTAATTTGGTAATTTCATTTGGAACTACGTTTATGCATTAATGTTTTTATAGGTTCATTTGTCCATTTTTTTTAAATATAGTTTATTATATTCTCTTTGAATTGTTTTTTGAAAATTTTCGAAAATTTTTTTTATTTATTTATCAACAAAGAAATTAATAGCATTGCATGTAAATTTGTGGGCATTTTGAAAAAAAAAAATTTTTGAATGATCGCTTTGCTGAGGTGGTAACGCTGGTTAAAAAATAGCTCACACGTACACGAATGTTTACATCAGTTTTTTCATTTTGCCCTTAAGAAAATGATAGAAACCCTGATGAATGAATCCATCAGCAGTGTCGGTCATATGATCCATCATATGTTCTTGCAGGGCATTTAATGTTTGTGCCTGAATCTTTGCTAATATAAATGAATTTTTAAAATTTTTTTCTGCATCATAATTCTTTGCTCTATTTCTTTTAAATCTTTAATATGAACTTGTGACTAATAATCTTTTTTTTTTGTTTCATTACTTTATTATTGCCTTGTCAATTATGTGGGTGTGTGTGTGTGTGTGTATGTTGTTTTGTCTTCATTCCATTTGAGTTTTATTTTTGCTGCCAGGCAAGGGCATTTGCTTTGAGTAATTTGCACGCAATGTAGTAAAAATATATATATATGTGTTTCTACTTTGCTGGCAGTCGTATTGTCTGTTAAACTTTATTAAATGATATCGCTTATTTTATGTTGCCTGCCTTTTGCGACTTCGACCCAATTTCGTTAGGGGTTTTTCTTGTTGTCTTATGCTTTTTGTTCTCAAGAAAGTCCATAACCTTGTCACTTGAATAAAATTTTCAGACAATTTGTTGCCTAAGCTGAGTAAAAATGCAACACGTTTGAGCACATATGGCAAACTCTCATTTTAGCTAGAAATTTATACATAAATTCATATTGTCTTATTCATTTCGAGCCACCTTATTGCCATTTCATATCTTTTAACCATATTATGTGCTGACATATTGACTTTTTAACCCTTTCATTTATTTACCAATCAAAACGAATTTTTAATGCTTAGAAAGTTACCACCTCTAACGAATCACAAAAATTGCAAAAACGAACACCAGCAACAAGCCAACGTTATCATTTAAAAATGAGACAAACATCAAAAATCTAGAGAGAGAAAAAAAAACGATTTCACTTAACCAGCACTCGTTGCAAAAATAACATGGCAAAAAGTTTGGTTTTTGTTTTTGGCATATTATTTTTGTAAATCAAAAGACAACGTATGATCAAAAACATAAAGATTTTAAATGACTACCTAGACAAGAAATAACTGCCACAATTGCCAAGCCAAAGCAAAAAAGTATATCTCCAAAATCATTATCGTCATCAGCAGCAGCAACAGCAACAACAACAGCACCAGCAGTAATAATAACCACCGCCACCAACACCACAACATCACAAGAAGTGGCGTATCCAGCGATTTTTAGATGCGACTATTTAACGTATTTCGTATAACATGAAATGATACGACCAAGCAAGATTGCATTGTGTGGCATGGCATGTTTTTGGTATGTCCAATAAACAAACAAATCTATATGGCTGAAAACGCAAAGAAATTGCCATCGGAAAATATAAACGACACAACTTAGAAACACAGCCGCAACAATATCATAATAATTGTAAAATTTTTTGAATGACCAAAACACTATACTAACATTAGTTCGTTTGCTGCACTCTACTATTCGTTCCAGCAGGCCTAAATAGTTTACATTCAGAATAGGAAATAATCATTCCGACATTAATGTTTAGCTGACCATTTTTATGATTTAAAACTTTAAATTATTTTACCGGCCTTGAGTTCGATTCGATTACTTACTCAGAGTTTTTTTGATAAAATTGCAGTGATCAATATTTTTAAAGAAGCCAGTAAAAGTCAAGTTTAAAGTTTAACATCAGCTCCGTAATTGCTTTAAAACTAGGTTATGACTTATTGCATTCAGGTAGCCATTCTACTACCTGAGTTCTCCATTACTATATTAAATCCCTTTCAATTTTATCAATGTATTTTTCTGCTGACTGGAATATATTTTATATTCACCCACAAACATGCAATTGATTTTCAATTCATGTTTGTTTTAATTTTCCAAATAATTGACTGCCGTTGGTCTGTGTTCCTCTTTAAACACTATCGTCGGTATTCATAAAAAATAAGACATTGTTGAAACATATTTTACCACAAATTTTTCATATAAAATTTTTTCTAAAATGTATTTGAGCAACGTTTTATTTTTTATGAATATCGGTATATAATTTTAGAAATCATTATTTTGTGTCTTTAAATCTGAATGCAAGCTTTCCTCCACTTGTTTTTTCCAATTTTGATTTTCTTTATGTTTCTATAAACAGCTTTTTATTAAACAATTAGTTTTCATACGGCTTTTTTAAGTCGAAGTTTGCTTATTATTTGCCACATCTGTTTTGTAGGTTATCTTTTTTTTTTAGTTTTCTTGAAACGATATAAAATCTGTTTTTCAACAATTGATCATAAAAACCTAAAGTGATATGGGTCTTCACAAAATGATAATATCAATGATTATGTAGTGTATAAAATTGATGATGTTGACACGATCTTTAAAATAACCAAACGTTATTGGATGGCAGGTAGAAAAAATAGGCAAAAACAAAACCAAAGTTTGATTTAAGCAATTTTGGATGGGTACTTTAAATGTTTAAAAGACAAAGAAGATGATTTTAATTTTCATCAATAAAAGTGCAAAATTGAGCATGAACATGCATGTTCACCAGGACATAATTCAAGACATTGAAACAAGTATGTAAAAAGGATAATTGCAGACCTGTACAAATAGTTAGCATTCGGGGACTAGGAATGCAAATTTTCATAATTGAATTATCAAAATTACAAATCAAGACTATGTTTATTTCTTTTAAGCATATCATATTAATGACTATTGGGCAGTTTGTTGTCTCCCTTATCAATTGCCTTGCTGTCATGAAGTGCAGTTTTTAGGTATCGAAAAACTTTTGTTTTGGCCTTTCATTATCTTAAAGTTTGTTTCATTTGAAGCCGCAATTTTTATTTATTTTTTTATTTTTTATTTCTAACATTTACCGTCATCTTTATTAAATGCTGTTATAGAAACACTTGCAACATAACAGTTGTGACGAGGAAAATAAAAATAAGCATTTTACAGCAATTTTGCAGACCATAAGCTGCCACACAACAGAAGTTACTTTTAACAACAAAGTACATGCTGCAAACTGTCAAAGCAAAAACTTTTTTTTTTTTTGCAATATTTAATCTTTTTTACTCATTTTGCTGTGGTGGCTTTTTTTTTTTTTGTGTGTATGAGATCGTCAAAGATGCTTGTTGTAAGATTGTGTAGAGTTTTTGTGTTGAACATTTACATTGGTGTTTGAAAAATACAAAAATTACACATTTTCACTCATAAAAGTGAAAAAATGCCATTTGAAAAATGTAAGAAAACGGTGTGTACTTTAAGGTCCCTCGGGTGTTATAAGACAAACGTAGTGAACGCAATCACACCAAAAAACACTTTGAAACACACTTTTAGACACGCTTGCTAAGAATACTTTTAGGTATTTTATTTTTAACTGGATATAATATATCATAGTTAAATGGTAATTAAAGCAATGAGATAAAAAAAACTACAGATTAATTGAATTAGTGATTAGAGTGCTTGTAGATCATAAGAACTGGGTGAAAATCTAGGACATAGTGTGCAAAAAATATTTGGGTATGGAAGGGGATAGCAATGCCTTCCAGAAATTCAGCTTACTCTTTCTTTCCGTATAAGAGTTTTGGTATACTACATATTGGGGTACAGTACCCCTCCAGCATGCTCCACACAATAATTATTCCATTGCAGTTGTAGAAGAATATAAGAAAAACCAGTACAAAGGCAAAAATACAACCGTATAAGAGTTTTTAAATACTCTTTCTCTTTCTTGTGTTATGAGGAGAAATTTAAAAATATGGAAAACACTTTTTTAAGGTCTTTAACACAATATTACAGCATAGATGAGTAAGAATAATATAAAAAAACACAAATGAATATCGTCTTTAAATAGCACACAAATAGAAACGTATAAGAGTTTTAGTTCCCCAAATTAATATCCTTATAGGTGAATAGTTTTTTAATTTTATGCGGAAGCAAATTTTATATTATTATTAATTTTATGATAGTGGGAATATTGTAGTAAATAAGTATTCAAACCGAACACAATGATCTAAAATATTATAAATGTAAGCATATAAGTATTTTTGACTGCCTTAAGCCTATATCTAAAAATAACAAGAAAGCATAAAAGCTTCAGGCGAAAAGCTGTAAAACCTTAAGACAATATTAAAGTGTAGCGGCATAACATTACAAAATAATGATTAGAGGTACTCAGCTTTCTGAAACGGAATAAGACATATTTCATGCGACATCCTAACTATTTATACCACCTGTGGGCGAGGTATTTGCCTTGGTGGCTTCCACTATAGATAATAAACGCGCAAGTCTAATTTATTTACAATTCTTTATTTTAATTTTAATTCAATTTAAATGGCCTTGTGACTTTACTAAAACTAAATACTTTTGCGTTAAAACTCTTTTTGGTATGGTCATCGCTTTAGATTGGCAAGATAACTCAGCTAAAAATGGCTGATATCCAACCCTTTTATCTGCACGTCGATCAGAAAATCCGCGTGGAATTCTTTTGGATTTTTATGATTGCGTAATAAAATATCAAGTCACTCATTTAATAGAAACATATAATTTGACATTTAGTAGAGCTATATTTACAGAACAAATTATTTACATGAAGCTAGCAATCTTTTGACAAAGCAGTAGTGGCGGTAACACCACCATTATCCGACCAAAAAAGTGATACAACTGTCATGTTTGTTTCAGTGCCTGAAAATCTAATTAAAAGGGCAATTCAAACTATTATACAAGTATAAATACTTTTATCGAGTTTTGTGAGATGAAAGTATAAATTGGATTTCTTGCGACTGTGAAAAAGTCTAACGTAAATTACAGTTTACATTCACACCATCACACTTCAAATAAAATAAAAAATTTGAGTGGAAAAGAAAACGTATGTACATATGTACATACGTTAATCATACATACGTTTGTTTAATCACAGAATAAACGTGCCCACATCAAACTTTACACGGTGGCAGAAGAGTTGGCGGTGGACATGCCGGCGCTAAAAAAAAGTCAGCAGCTAAAATAATAGTTACGTAACACAGAACCAAATTGAATAACACAAAAATCTTTTATCTTCTAAATACAGCTAGAGCAAAATACATTTGTATACGGTAATTAAATTCCAAATTTCGAACCTTTGTGTAACAAAATCAAATACCATCAGTGACGGCACACCATCGGCTGTGAAACAACTGGCTAGTAAATTTTTTCAGCAGCTGCTTGTGTTAAAAAAACAACCCTGATCGAATGAAATGTATTATCGTTTAGAAAATGTTCAAAAAACGGTGAAGTCTTATGGGATGTCAATTTTTTATCGTATTATTTCTCGTTTTCATAACACATTGCATTCACACCGTCCCGTCACACTTGCACGTATTATTTGAATTTTTGGCAGGTAGTAATACACAGTATAATAGTCTGAATCGCCCTTAAGTAATACTTGACTGTGCATAGAAAAAGGAGAAGAAGCTCATCGGTGATATCGGTCTAGTGAACCACCAGATCTTCGCCGCAGTGTGGTGTGCATCACACTGTTTTATCCCTGCTATAGTGGCTTCTAATCTGACGAAACCAGGGATATTGTTCCCGAAGCCCTCTCATTTCTACACAATATGCATACATTGTTAAAGGTTCATCCATTTGTAATTTATGTATCAATTGCAAATGGATAAACCACGAAATGTATAACCCGTTATAAGAAAAACCAGGAAGAGTATATAAACAAGGTATGAGCGTGGAAGGTTTGAAGAATAATTTTGGATTTGCAAATGCAATAAAATAACTACGCATACTAAAAGCTGTAACCATCAGATCAGGTTTGAAGGTTGGTGGAAATTTCGATTTTTATTCGAATATTAATTTTAGTTTAAAATGTTCAGAGTAAAATTGTGAAATCTTAACGATGTTGTCTTGTTGTTCTTAAAAACTGCTCATCACTCCAGTTTTATCACAAATGTGTTTTTAATTTTGAGACAGCAAAACTCAAACTAAAAAACCCGACGAAACAGTGGTAAATCATACCGTTCGAGTATGAGGTTAAAATTAATGATGTTGTTAGATTTTTGTAAAAATTTTAAATAAATATATATTATATCAACCTTTGAACCATTTTAGTATAACAGCTGGTATCAGGGCATTGGAGCACATCAGCTGGACTTGGATCTCTGCAGAGTTTCAAATTAGAAAATCTAATTGTTGTATAGAAAAACTAATTTGTATTATTTATTTGAAAGAAATGTGAAACGTACCCCACAATCTTGAACACTGCAATTTATTAAACAGATGACACGTTTGTCTAATGCCACCTTCTTTTTCCATTTTCTCCTCAAAGCTTGTTGTATTTGTTAATTACAAAATTGTTTTAAGCGCTGAAATTCCCATGAACGTTAAATATTTTATAAAATCTTCTGCTTTTTTTCCCTCTTGGTTGGTTTTATGTTCTCCACCATTTTTGGAGTAAAAACTACAAAAATATGTCCACTGATTAGAAAAAAGTGTTTCTGTTGTGATTAAAGAAATGTCTTGTAGTTGGTTGCTGCGCTGGCTAGTTGGCGAAATTCTTTGCCCAAACGAAGTGTTAATGTTAGAATTTTATAACGGTTTTAAGGTTCCTCATCATTATCATCAGCTTCAAATGCGTTTCGTAAATAATTTTTTATGCTTTTTTTTTGGCAAATGTTTGACTAACATTATTTTTTTTTTTCGCTTTGGTTCCGCAATAGCCTCTAGAACATTTTCTCATACCACCAAAATATACTGCGTAGACAGTCATGTCGTTCGTTTGCGTTCATGCCACCAAAAAAAAAAAAAAAAAAAAAAACAAAAAATCCACTTAGAAAAAAATAACATGAAACAGGTGTGGCTCGTATGTTAGTAAATGGCCAATAGTAAAAAAAAGCAAACTACCAATATCATCAGCTCAATATAATAGAAGAAGGATGCTGGTTGTTTCGGCTTCAGACACTAAAACTGAAAAAATTCCAATTCAAAGCAAACTAAACGAAAAACTGCAGCAAAAAAAAAACTTTAACAAAACCAAAGACTGAAAATATAAAGTTTAATCTTTTCATATACAATTTTAAAAGAAATGTTATGGCTCGTTAGTTTATATGTTGATAATACCAATGAATGGTGGAGGCTTTCCTACCAGACAAAAACAAAAAACAAACTATTTTGTTCAAATGTTTTTTTTCTTTTCTTTTAGTTTTAAGGTCAATTTTGTTAAGTAGTTTTGCGTTTTTCTCTCATTGTTATTGCGGTAGAAACGCATTATCGTATGGCATCTCGTTTTATATCACATCACATCTACTTTGTTGCCTACATTTCATATTGTCATATACAGCAATTTGGTGAGTTTTTTTCCTATTTGATTTTGCTACATCTTTTTATTTGTAATTTTCCTCTTGGCTAAGATATTTGTTTGAGAAATTAAAGCCTGGCTTTTTGAAATATGCTCAAAAATGTATTCTTTCATTTTAACTTGTTGGCCAAAAATCATACACTTTGAACTTTGTTTAACAATCTTTGAATTAAAAAATAGATAATTGACAGATTTTTTTTTTTCGTAGTAACCAACCCAAAGGGGGGGAAAGGGTTAAGCTTTGAATGGACAGGCATATGATTTATGAAGATTTAAATCAAACGTTTTGTAAAGTTTTTGCAACACAGAAAAAAGTAAAAAGTTTCAAAGCATGGTAAACATAAACCAATTATTTTTTTTTTTTTCATAAAATAAAATAATAACTTAGAACTATTACTCTGAAGAAGCTATCCGAATATCAGAAAATATGTAATAAAGGACTTTCAGCTTGAGAAAATACTAGTGTTATATAGAACCATTGAATTATTGAGATTTAAAATCTCTGTACAAATTCAGACCATCAACTAAATAAACAGATTTTTTAATTAATTTCTATTATTTGAACTTTTTCTTATATAATTATTTCTGTATTAAGTTTATCAGGCTCAAGTTCTTTCTATATTATCTTTGTGATTGATATTAATTAAATTAGACAAAGAAAACATCAAGGGCATTTAGCAGGGTGGACAACTAGTTGTTTCGAAGCCGCCACACTTTCTCATCAGCACCCGTCTTTGAACTCAGGGGCTCATGTTTCTTAAGCGACAACCATGCCACTTTGTCTAATTTAATTAATATCAATCACAGAGACAATATAGAAAGAACTTTAGCTTGATAAACTTAATACAGAAATAAACAGATTTTTTATTAAATGGAGTTGAGTTCGGTTTTACTTCTTCAAAACTAAAATAGTTTTCACTTTTTTTTAATCAAATTGCTACCCAGAAACAGCCGGTTGTCCACCTAGCAAATAAATTTTACTTTTATTTACTTAATTGATATTGATTAAAAAGTAGTGAAAACCAAGGGTTGAACTTGAGCCTGAAAAAGTAATTTAATATAAATGTATTACAACACAGAAATTCAATAATAAAATTAAAATTTTAAATAGTTTTCTTTTGTAAATTCTGGTCTGTCGAATTTTTAAAGAAAAGAAGCAAAAAAAAATATATAAAAACTAGGCTGAAGACATAAATACTGGTTGCACCCCAGCTCTATTCATATCTTTAATCCATCTGTGTCCTGATTTCAGTCATAGCAATCGTCTGAACAAAAGCCTTTTATATTTCGGAATTAGAAAACAAACAAAAGATATTGAGGATGTACAAATCGAACCGACAAGAATAACTATTGTAAATCATATAATTCCACTTTCACATTGAAATTAAGGCATAAAAATTGCTGATCGCGCTGAAAATTTGGAAACCGTTGTTGGAAGGATCAACATTTTTACAGCAGACAAGAAAAGTAAAGTTGAAGACCTACTGGCTGGGGTGGTGTGTACGTAGCATGGTTTTTTTTTCACGCTCACCACGTTGCTCATCAGCACCCTAATTGCTTCGAAACCAGGCCATGATTTTTGTAGCTGGCGGCCCTTAGCCAGCTTCTTCATTACTGTCCGTCTATATTTAATCCTGTTGATCAACTATCCATTTTATCACTGTGTTTTTTTGATGAATAGAATATATTTTCTATTCTCTTACCAACATCGAATTGATTTCCAATTGATTTTTAAGTTTGTTACTATTATGCTAACTAATAATTTGATTGTTTGCTGAAAACAATGTTCTACTGCAAACAAAATTCTATACTGTACTAAGAGAAATTTCGCTACAGATCTCTTAGAAAACCAGCCATTATAACAACAGAGTCATATTTACGAGGGTTGTGTTTTATGTTTCAGGATTTGGCAACCGTACGGTTGTAATCTGGCAACTGACAGCTCCATTTTGATTTTTTGAAAATTTACTTTAACCTTCAAAGCAAGCAATAATTCAATATTCAATCTTTTTAATATAAAAATTTCTTTTAATATCTGTTTAAAGCGATTTTTCGCATTTTTTTAAAATAAATTTCCCACCTTTCATGTTAAGCCTGACAAATTTGCAAAAAAAAAAAAAATTATTATAGTTATTGAAAGCATATCAATAATTCTTTGATCAATTAATCATAAAATATGGCCTTTTTAGAAAATTTTCCAGAAAACAAAAAACCTCCATTGAAAATAGTCCAAGGATAATGCCATAACAATAATAAATCAAATTTGTTGAAATCCAATCATTTCAATTATGTATATGTACACAAAGCAGTCATAAAACTGTCTCTCTAAGTTAAAAAGAAAATCAACATTTTGAAACAGCACCAACGCCTTAAACTCACATCCAGAAAACTGCTGCCAAACAAAATCATTTCATTTCAAAGCAATTAATCATTATAAATAACAAGACCAACAACAGTGGCTCCAGAAACGACTTCCACAAAAAGGACTCTTTCCATATACAACGGCAATAAACAAACACTTTTATGCAACATAAAAGATGCTCTCAAAATTAAAAGTAAAAGACCAATAAATGCTTGAAAAATAATTTTTTTTTTTAATTGTTATCTCCAACATTAAAAAGGCAGATGAATTTCTTTACTTTTATACTCAAAAAAAAAAAGTGCACAAATGTTAAAAATTTGTATCAATTTTTTAATTCTTAATTCAGTTTCTTTTTTATTTTTCATGCTTAAAAAACAAAAAACCTTAAACAACAGCAGGCATTCCTTAGATTTTTTCATTGCTTGTTGTACATTTTTTTATACAAAATATTTATAAGACGCTGGAATTTATTATGCTTGCTTGGGGTTTTATTAATTAATGCTTTTTGGAGTGTCTTGTGTGCTTGAGAATGTTATAGATATTTATTAAACAATAGAAAATTGTAACACATTTTAAACGAAACTGATACAATTTACAGCATGATTTATTATTAAGTAATAAATTCTTTTTTAATTTTATGAAAAAAAGCATAAAATTGGTTTAAAAAAAAAGTAAATCTATTGAAGGAAAAATATCTGAAAGATTTATGGCTTAGAAAAAATTTTGAAGCAGTTGAAATTGAATAGGCTGTAAAGTAAAGGTTAATGTTCGGAATGAGAAAGAGCACTAGATTTTTAATGTGCTTACAATTTGCCTCAAGATCAAATGGAGTAACACATATTATCGATTTTCTTAATAAACTTTTGTAAAAACCTTAAAACACTAAACTTTATAATCTATATTTTAACTTAATACATAATTCGAGATTGAGGTCACTTGTTTTTTGAAATGCTTACTTAATTCAATATTTCGATACCTCAATGGGTATGTTTTTTTCTTCTTTAGGAAGAAAATACGCACTGGAGTAGCGAAATATTGAATTAAATAAGCATTAAAAAAAAAAAAAACAAGTAACCTCAAGCTCGAACTATTAAGTTAAAATTTAATATTTAGTTATTTTGAACCCTTTTTTTCTTATATTTTATATATTTATTTGAGCTTTAGGTCTTTTAGAATTTCAGTAATTATTTTTGTCAATATTTCGCTCTCCTTTGGATAGCTTCTTCAGGACAATAATTTTTTTTTTTTTTTTGAAAAAAATTATTTGAAAAAAATTATTGAAAAAAAATTATTTTTGCAAAAAAAACCAATCAAAACATTTTTCATTATTATTGTCCTGAAGAAGCTATCCGAAGGAGAGGAAATATTGACAAAAATAATTACTCAAATTCTAAAAGACCTAAAGCTCAAATAAATATATAAAATATTAAGTTAAAATATTAAACAACAAAGGTCGAAAAATTTGCATCAAGAATATACTTTATAATCTATTGTTTTCAAAAAGTCAATATGTATGTGGCTGCCATTTTTTTAACATTTGTCACTTGGACTTGAAAACTTTTGAAATATTCAACACTACTTTCTATTGCTGTTTAAAAGGCAATAAGAGTTAAAAAGGATAGTGTTACTGAAAATAGTATTGGAAGCTTTATCTTTAATTCTCATTGCCTTTTGTGAAGACCATATCATATAGAGTTAAACATTTGAATATTTTTTTTAGCATCTTTCCAGACTACTGACAAGCTCATTGTTACTAATAAAATGTCATCATATAGACAGATAGACAGAGGGTTTAAGTGGGTGTAATTCCGATGTTACCCCACAGCTCCCGAACAGCGGGTCTAACCTCGCGGGTGACAATTTATTTGCTACCTTTTTGTTTTTTGGAGCATAACAGAACTTCTTAGTGAGGAGTTTTTTATTTATTAGCTGCTTCTTTACACGTGGTGTAATTCCGGTGTTACCCCACAGCCCCCGAACAGCGGGTCTAACTTCTCGGGTGACAATTTATTTGCTACTTTTTTTTTTGGCGCGTAACAGAACTCCTTAGTGAGGAGTTCGACGTATCTAAGCTCTACTGCAGTGCGGTTGCCTGAACGGCATTGGAAGGTTCGCTGCCTGAAATTTCAGGGAACATCTGAAATTTAGTCAAACCTAATGATCCCGCCGCCATTCCAGCGCCTCACACCACTGGCGCCTTGGGACCACCAAAAATATGCCCGAAGGCTATATAATCAGTCATTACCGACTTTTTCTCCCTTGCAATTTTTCTTAGCAATCACAACCAATGCAGGCACCTCAACTTATGATCAGGCGGGATGACTGGGTGGAGTCATCCCGACTGCCAAATTTTTCTTTGACAGAGGCTTTCAGCGCTTCTCTCAGAAATTGCTGCAACTTCTCTGTACCCGCCTAAGACTTTATTTACCTCAATTTATTTTTAACTCATCTGAAAACTATCTTAACATTACAAATATGCCCCCAAGTGTACAAATAAAAATTTTAACATTTTTACTCATGTTTTGCTTCAGCATTCTGTTTTTCATCGCCCAAAATAAACACCTGAAAGGAAGCACTATTGATTTTGCAATCTCTACTTTTAAGTGCTTTAAATCAATAAATTTAATATCAAGCTGCAGCCACTCAAGTCATGTTTTGCAATTATTTAAGCATTTTTACTTAATTGTTCATGTATTATTGGCTCAACTGTTTTCTGATATTTTTCAATTTCAAATTAATATACATATGTCTTGTGTGCTACCAGCAGTTTTATTATTTATTATTATTTTTTCGCAATTTACTGACAAAACCATCAATGCTCATGTTGCTGTATGGATGATATCATCTTTATTGATTTTTTTTTTTTTAAGAATACATGCATAATTTAGTTATTTTTTTTTTCTCTAATATTAAAATTAGCTGCTTCTATTATAATTATTTGTACTTTGTATAAATAATCTTTAAGTTCTTATTAAATTTCAAAATAATACTTCATTCTAATTATATGGGTGCAAAGAAGATAATTTTGCTATGAAAATTTTGTATTTGATTGATTAGAAATGGTAATTGTATGCTTAGAATCTATAATTGCTCAATATATTTGTTGGTAAATGTTAAAACAACACGACTTATGTCATGTTACATTTTTTATGAAATTATTTACAAAAAAGAAGAATTTTAGAAGCTGATGAATCTTGGCAAGTACTCCAGCCAATAATATGTCAACTTTACTTTTTTTGTCTTCTTTCAAAATGTTGAGCACTACAATTTTATCACAAAAAAAATTGTTTCTCAATTTTGAGGAAATAAAAATCGAACTGGAAAGCCCGCTAAAATTATTAACAATCGGAAGTCGTATGGTTCACTATAAAACTAAATTAATGCTTATTATTATTTTTTGTATTACGTTTAACAGGCTTAAGTTCATAATAAATTATTTTAGTAATTGATATTAATTAAACAAGACAAAAACAAAACATCAAAGGCCTTTAGGTAGAAGCAAAACTAACTGTTTCAGGTCTGCCACACTTCTCGTCAGCACCCGAACTTGATATTCAGGCAACACTGAAGCCACCCAAGTTGTTATATCTTCTCTGTCTAAATTTTTAGTCATATCAAGTGAAGTAATGATGAGGAGTGTAGCGGCTTCGAAACAGCTAGTTATTCACCTAGCTAAAAGTCGTAAATGTTTTCTTGGTCTTGTTTTTAATAGCAAACACAAAAGTAATATTTAAACAACCTAAGTCTGATAAACGTAATACGAAAAGCTAAATTTTTAATAATTTCTATGTGAAACGCTACAAAAATAATATTTAGTCTTAAAGCTGGGGGACCGCTCTTTAAAGCTGCAACCTTAAGTCTCAGCTCTTAGAAACTTTTAAGGGTTAGATTATATGCTACAGTCTTTTTTTTTAATTTGCTTTCTTCCTGCCACATTTTTATGATCTATAGTGATGTAAAAATTGTGCTTCTTTAAATTTGGATTTTAAATAAAATATATGTGCTCATGTCAGCCCAGTTGAAGTGTTTTCTTAATGAGATTGCCTGCTTTGTCTTAAAACAAAAACAGGCCACCAGATCATTCCCAATTTATTCAAATTTAACCGCAAGCATTTGGTTGCATCTTGAAATTCACATGACCTTTGAAACCCCTTTTTTTCTCACTTAAATAATATTTCTTTCAAATTGACTTTTATGTTTCAAAAATGAAATATTTTATTGCTAAATTTTATTTTGTGTATCAAGTTTTTGTGGTTTTCTTAAGGTTGACCACTTTTGCTTGACACCGAAAAAAAAACAACCCTTTTCAACATGCTGCTTGCTGTAGCAGCTAAAAAGGTGTTAATATACATACGTTTAGTTGTTTGAAAATATCTTTGATAACTTCATTATACAAACCAAATGCATGAAAAAGAAAAACACATTTTTCTTGATTAGGCCAGGCATTAATTATGATAATACTATTTTATTACCAAAAGGTAGAACGAATTGTTATTGTTGGGATCTTTGACAATTGAAGAAACAATCTTTTCTCTCTTTAAATGTGTATACAAAGGCAATAGAAATGAGTTCAGGGCATTTATTTGACAAAAGGGAAGGAAGATATTTCACAAAAAGGAAGTTGTTTAATAAAAACTAATTCAAAAAGACATTCATAAAAAATGAAACTAGTAGTGGCATGATAAATGTCAGTTTCCTGCTTTAATATTTGTTACGCTCTTAATGCCATTTGAAGATTTGGTGCTGCATTTTAGTTCTAAGTCAACTATCCTGTTTGATGACTTTATCAGGGACCAACAAAAAACAAAAAAAAAAAAAAAAAAACAGAACAGTCATCTGCAGGCAGCCAGAATCTGTGTTTTAAAGAGAAAATCCTTTTAGTTGCACATGACTTTATTTCAGCATACAAAGAAATACTAAGATTTAATTATTTGCGGAACAAAAAATATATAAAATGTTGTATATTTAATTGGCAAGCGATTAGCAGCATAATTTTGATGGGATTGGTTGTGTAACAAATATAATTGTATAATTGTTTGCCACAGTGTATTTGCGGACGTAAGCATTTTGACATCAATAAGAGACTGTAGCTATTTGAAGCATATTGCGTATATTTTTGCCGCGAATTGAAAATGTGAGTTAACCATCCCTGGCTTATATCCAGGCAACTATTTGCAAATGTTAAGAAATTTTACTTTTTATATATTAATAAATAAAAAAAAAACATGAATTTGGAAGCAGCTGAAAAAGCTGCCACCAATATAATTAATTAAATTTTTTATGATTTTTTGTTTTAATGAAGAAACGCTGGCGTAACAGGTTTTAGTTCATTCATACAAAACTTCGTTTTGACTTTTTTTTAACTATTTTTCTATCGACTTTACTTAGTTTTTTGTTTATGAACACGTTAATTGAAAAAAATTCGTGTGGTTTTATTTTCTCATTTCGCCTAAAATGTTGTTTATGTGTTTATATTTTTATAATTCATTAAAGTTAAAACAAAAAATGCTTGACTTATTTTACTCTAACCGAATCGTCCGTCATATGCACACACCCCAAATTCTAATAAAACGCCAAAAAAAAAAGTTTCAAAATCCCATAACAGTGTCTGGATAAACATGTGTGTGGCTTTCAATGAAATGGTGTTTTTTTCAAACTTATTACAAATTAGTATCATTAAAATTATATTTAGAGATAAAACAGACTTTTAAAACAAAACCATTTATTGGAAAAGTGTTAATTAAAGTTATGAAAAGAAAAACAAAAATTTCTTTAAGATTTATGAAACTAAAATGAATGACTGAGTCAACAGTGTTTGGAATATTTTAAAATTTTAGCTGGGACTGCATGAAGATTTAAAGCAAATACTTGATCATTAAACAAACACAATTGCTTAACGCTCAACAATTTATCCCAATATTTACTTTGTTGTTTTTAAAAATCACTTTCTTAATGTAGATCATCATCACAGCAATTGTTTGATTTGTTTTTTTTTGCTCTTTGAGGATGTAAAAATATGCTCAAGAAATAAAATTCGATATTTCTTAAGCGATTTGATCGACACGCCATGACCGTTGTATGCAAGCTGGTCATGTGAATTTCTTGCTGTAGATCATTTTTAAAACGCCAAATGAATCTTTATTGCATACTCAACTTTGTAATCCAATAAATGGTAACATCTTGTAGTTTTTTCTTTTAGGTTTCTGTGAACCAAAGTTTAAGCAACACTCGGCAATTGGCTGTGTGCGGTTGGCGTTTGCTGTAAATGTTACAGTCTGCCAGCCTGCCCAGCAAAAAAAAAAAAAAAAAAAAAAAAAAAGAGAACACATATAAAAGTGGGTGTTTATACGGGGCGGTTATGCGAATTTAGAGCCAGCATATGATTACAGACCGAGATTACAAAACGTTCAGTTTTGTTTTCTTCCTCTTTTCATTTATTACTTGCAGTTTGTTCCTTTAATTCTTTTTGTGTTTATTATGAGGTTAATGTCTGGTGTATTGATATTAATGGCTTTTTAAGAGAAAGCCCTCATGCACTGAGGACTGACTGACGTTGCCGATACAATAGTAACAGGCAGGTACAATGCAATTTCTATAAAAAAAAAATTTGTAAAATGTGCCAATTTTTCAACAAAACTCTTTGCACCAGCATAAAAGTTATAAGGAAATGATCGAAATATACCAGAGATACAGGACTTTAACGCACTTACACTTATCTGAAGAAAATTTATACTACAATGAAAATCTAATCACTGAAGTCAGACCCTAGTGTAAACTTCAGCAGAAAAGATGTTAGGCCATTTACTGGGGTACAGGCGGGGCATTGTAAACTACCCTGTAATGAACAGAACGATATGTGTAAACACGCCAGTTACCTTATTAAAGTCAAACTTACGGTCCTAAAGAGAGTTTTTAATAGTCTAAGTCTCGCTCTATAGGGAAAAAGGGCTGCGTAAAAGATGTTTTTGGTCGTGGCACATGATTGCACCCAAATGATTATATTATATATTAAATTTGATTCTAAGTCCGATCTTTTCATATTCAGTTAAATATTGTTATCTCTTAATAATCATAATTCTAAAGACAATTGTTAATAATTTTATCAGGGTTGAGTTCGATTGTAATTCAGCATTTTTAAAGAGAATAAGAAAAGTAAAGTTAAAGACCTACTGGCTGGCGAAATTACCATAGCTGTTTCACGGCCACCACGACGCTCACCAGCACCCAAACTGCCTCAAACCCAAGCCATGACTAATTGCATAATTTTTTATGAAGCAGCGCATAGCCATTCTACTACCTGAGCTCTTCATTACTGACTGCCTATGTTTCATGTTATTGATCAGTTTTCCATTTCATCACAGCAGAAAAGTTGATTGGAATATACTTTGTATTCTCTAATCAACATACAATTGATTTCAATAAATTATTGTGCTTGTTGCTACTGTCAGAGTGATAGCAACTGTTTCAAATTCTTCACCGGGCGTAGCGATTTTTGAGCATTAATTTTTGCCTTATAGTCGAATTATACGATTTATAATTGTTAATAGTTCTATCAGTCTTCAGTCTGATTTTACTTTCTTAAAATTGAGACATAATAACGGTAATAAACGAGTCAATAGCAGTTAACGCAAACTCTTCTATATTTCAACAAAAACCACAGCAAGACTAATTACGAATTTACTACTATGACTTTATGTGTTTATGGTCGTATTTATAAAAAATATTATACATTTATTGCGTTTTTATTGTACAAATATCTATGCAATCTTTGTCGAATACAATAAATATGATACATTTGTTATAAATAAACTAGTAAATAAACACGCTTTCACTTATTAGTGAACAAAGGATTAGAAGAAACACGTACGTAATCATCAAATGTTTACAAATAACCGTTTTGGAGCATGTGGCGCAATGAAACAAAATTACCCGTTAAACAAATAATTTCCTCGTCATATTATGTCAATAATAATATTTTTTAATATTTCATAATTTCAATGTAAACCCATCTTAAATATTATTACAGTTTATTTATTTATTACACTTGGTTTTTTTTATAAAAATTTAATTTATTTGATAATTTACATTCGATTTATTGGCCATCAGTCCTTTTTACTTCACATCACTTTCCCAAATACATGAAACCATTTACGAAAAACAAGCGGGCAGCTTTCTTCTTTTTTGTGCCTATCAATTTTGTCAAGTCCTTTCGTCAGATCGGTTTTTTTTGCATACGCGTCAACATCTAAAGTAATGTGTGGTCCGGTTATTATACGTAAAAAATATAGTAATAGTTAATAAATTGTTATGTTCGGTGTAATATTATCATCATTTTATATTTTTAATTAGAAATAAATCAATAAAGTGTAATAAAATAAGTAATAACGCGTCTAAAATTTAGTTAAATTGCTCTCATTATTATAATATTCTCGTGTCCATAAAAATACACACGTTTGTAGCTGCGTGTTTGTTTCGTAAAATAGAACTGCAGTTTGTGTTGTTGTTTGTTGTTCTTGTGTCGTGTTTTTTTCCCCCATTAAAGTTTACCTACTAAAGGAAAAAGTGGTTTATTGTTGTTGTTGTTCTACCAGTGGCTCTTGTTATTGTCGCATAGAAAGAAGAGTAATGAGAGCAATTAAATGAGTGTAGTGTGTGTGTGTGTTTTTTTTAATGAGTTTAAAAATATAGATTAAATTTTAATCTGTAATCATTGAAATTAAGTTGGCGTTTTTATTTTTTTTTTTTTTTTGTAAGTGCTACCAGATCAAGTAAAGACATATAGTGCAGGGAAAAGGAGTTTAAGGAGTTTAGTGGTAAATTTTTATGTAGTAATAGTAAATATGTACATAAGGGTGAGTTGATTTAGTAATTCTTTTTAATTATTTCAAATTTACTCAAAATTAACAATATTTTAGAATTTAATGTTGAGCAATATATGTATGTAAGATTTATTAAATTAAAAAAAAAATTATAACAAAAGATGAAAATAAGTTGATCTTGAGGCAATTATATAAAGAGAAAAATGTGCTTTTTATTTCATTAATTTTTAGTAATTGTATAAATCCAGACGGGAAAATTTAAGGATTTCTGGTTGTATCCCAGTTAATAAATAATGAAATTTAATTTTAACATTTTCTTTAACTATTAAAAACTCAAAGTGGTTACAAAAATCTGTCTCAACTAAAACTTAATTTAAAAAAATGACCAATTTCTTGCTCATCTCAAAAATTTTGGAAGTTGTCTCAGAATCTGTTTTCATTGCGTTGATATTTTTGCTATCCAAATTGCAACGTTTTGGTGTCTGTCTTTTATTCCCTTCTCCATGTGTAGTCACGAAATGAACAATTAAAAAATAAAAACCATGCTCATCTTTATTTTTGGCGCTAAACAATACTGAAATTTTGGACTTATTGTATAAAAGAAGACGGCATGAGCGACGAGTACAATTTGAGTTCGAAGGAATTTGGGTGCTAATGGTCATCGTGGGGGTCGTGAAACAGCCATGGTATGTTGCCAGCAGACAAGTCCTCAAATTTACTTTTCTCGTCTTCTTTATTCAGTCACGTAAGCTATGCAACTGTTTTTCTTGTTTTCATTTCACAATATTTTTGCACATATGATCACTAATACAATAATCTGGTCCCTGATTAATACAATTTTACTACAAAAAAAAAAAAAAAATATTTCATAATTTTATAACTGAACTAAGGCCAAATAAATGATTAACAACAATAAATAATAGAAGTTGGAGTATAAAGTAAAACTAATGTTCTTTTGTTTTTGGGAATAAAAATTGTTACCAATTGCTTTCAGATTTTTTTTGTAAGTAGGATTTAATATATGTTTTTAGTTTTGCCTTCAAAGCGTTTTCCAATATTTGTTTACCTTTAAAGTTTTCTATATTTTTTGTTATCAAATTTGTATATCGAATTGCTTTTACGTTTGGGTTTATTTACGAATTTGTTTTGAGAAGAAGCTTACAAAAATAACAGATCTTCTATTTTTATTATATCCAACAACTTTGTTGAACCCTGTAAGCTTCTGCTACAGTGAATAATCCTTACCACATTTTAATTTCCTCACTTTGTAATAAAACCTTCAAAGAGACAAGGACTCTTTATGACACTTAATGCGCCACACAATGTGTTCATATGGGAAATGTTTGTTAAATCATTTTAAGCCACGATAGCTGATACTTAATCGCATACCAAAACCGCAAGTATCCGTGTGTGCTACCAAAATTAGCCAACTAAATCAAGTCATCTGTCATATTTGTAAACAAACAAATAATAAAAGTCGGTGCTTCGCTTTCATGCAGCGATCTTAAATACATTTCAATCCTGAGTATAAAAAACATACATATGGTTATTCTAACCACGACCATTAAAACTCCACAATGAGCACTAATTTTATAAACCTTAAAAAACAATTATGAAAATTTTTATGTTTGAGGTCATGAAATTGTAGGCAGCAGTAGCAGCAAAAAACAACACATTCAAAAAACAGTAGCCACCAAATAAAGACAAAAGCCACAATACAAAGTTTAACAACTGGGAGGTCTTGAACCACGACCATGAAACTTAAAGCACTTACACAACAAAGGCACAAACAGAGAAAATATTAACGAATTTTAATAGAACACACACTTGGAAAGTTTGAGAAATTTTTAAATTCTCAAGATATTGTATATGAAAGAAGCAAAAAAAAACTATTTTGAATTTTGACTGTAAATGCAAATATCAACACCAGTAGGCGACAATCTAACCAATTGGCCACGATTGGCAGTAAATGCTCAAAAACATAAAGACAGAAAGAGATTATTTGGCCAAGATAAGCGCCACACGATAAAACACCAAATTTGAAGGTTCCTTTGTTTCGCAGCAAACTTATTTCTTCTTTCTTACAATCTTTTCTGCTAAACTATATATTTGGTATAAAATGCATGTTCTGTATTTTGCTTTTCCTACAAGTGGTGAATGTGGCAGTTGTTGTAGTGCTAGATATGCTGATTGGCATTAATAATGGATTATCACGAAATCGCCTTTGTTTTGCTCAACATTTTTCGGCATCTCTCTCACACTCATTCAGCCTTTTTACTGTTCGACTTACATCCACACAAAGTCAAATGTTTTTGTTGGTCACATCAGTAACATAACATTAGCAATATGGAAATTATTAATCCAAAATGCCATATCGTGTGATCATCATCAATGATGTTTAGGCTTAAAACAACATTTACGAAATAAAGGCATACAAAAACGCTCAGTATGTAAAAATCTGCAAAAAAAAATGTTATTTAAAGCAACAAATATGCTGACGTTATGATGCTATTTCACTACTGCTTTTGCCTTTGTTTTAGTTGTTACTATTAGGATCGTGGTGCAAAGAATAGTTTGGATAGATATTTCTCATATTGAAATATAATTTTTTAAGCAGCCCACTACTGAGATTTCTGGTGTGAGCACAAACAGTTTTATAGTGCGCTACAAATTGGAGAAAATAGTTTTAAATATTTAAAAAAGGGCAAATAGGTAGCAAAAACGATACTTTTTATCATTGTATATGATTGTATATGTGTCTACACTTATAAAAAGGCTGTAATGCAAAATGAATAAAAAACTTTAAAATCATGTTAAATTAATCCAAAAAAAAAAAAATAAACCGAAGAAATAGAAACTCTCATTTTGATTTTAGACTGTATCGTTATATCAAATTAAAATGTTTGTTTCTAGATATGCCAGTTTCTAGCTAGCCAAGCTGCCAATGCAAATTAGAAAGCCAACTTTGCTTTTGACTTATTGTGCTATGTGTCTACATTTTCGCTTCTCATTGTTCTCTTTGCTCTTCGAATGATAATACCTAATAATTTTTATATGATAAATTATACCTAATAATTTTATAGATTACCACGAACAAAATGCACAAGAACTCTTTAAAAATTTTCGAAAGTTTCTGAAAACATGAAGTAGCTCCACAAAATATAGTGAGGCAGGGAAGTGCGAAAATCAGCCAAAAACAGACTCAGTATAATTTGTTACTTATCTATTGAACAAATGCAAAAATCATTACATGACTGAAAAACGTGAAAATTTGCGAAAAAAAAACAATAAGCAACATTTAAAATAAGAAAACATTTCATGAACACCTTAAGAAGTTTGCAAAAATCCCTGCACGAAATTAGGAAAGTGATATGCGACAAAAAAATTTGGGAAGATTAAAATCTCATACAAAACAGTCTTATTTTATGTAACATTTATGAACCATGACTCTTGGTCTTGTGATATTTCTCTCAATTCCGAAAGATATTGTGAAAACTAATGACGTGTTGTTGTGGAATGGTCGTGCCAAAGGCCACACTGTAACATAAATAGACTTTATTAATTTGTGAAAGAATTAGGGAGGCACAAAAAGTGAAAATTGTGGCCAGTAGCTTATGGAAATGTTAAACAGTTACAAGGAATATAACTCGTATATAACCACTAAAGTGAGCAAAAATTTCAGCAATTAATAAATTAAAAATATTAAGAATTTGGCCGTTCAGATTCGTGGCATATCAACCACTAAGCCGGAGGACTATTGGGCAGTATCCAAGCTGATGCAATATGGATAACAATATTTAATCTTGTAGATGTTTCTCCGTTATTATTGTGATACAACTTAGCTAGAGAAAAGAACCCCAAACCCTGTATATGAGTAGGAGTGTCATCTTCCGTATAACAATTTTTAGTTATCGAATAACTTTAAAGTAGGCCAACCAGAAACTTCTGATCTAAAGCGAGAATAGATTTTAATACGCATTTTCACAAACTATTTTAGCTATAATGGTTATTATATGACTTTATTTATTTTATATTTATTATAATTAAAATTACAATAAATCTTAAGGCTAAAGCACTAGTTACATATATGAAAAGAAGACTAAGACTAGGCTGGGGAACAGCTAGTTGCTCTGAAGTTGGCTCCCATCAGCATCTAAGACTCCAACCCTAATTAACATTTATTAAATTGGATAGCAAAACAAAATTATTGCAAGCTGGGGGACAGCTCGTTTGCTTTAAGATATCAAGCAAACGATTGCAAAAATAACCCAGCTGCTGGTGCATATTCTCTTTCAAATCAATTTGAGCATTCATCAAGTGGCCATGAAAAATCTAGTATGTAATCGGATTTAAGCTTGAGTTTCGCTATAACATATTAACTACGATTTGATACTTTGTATTTATGTATTTCACCTTACAAGCCAAGAAGCTGCAGCACACATGGTATGATCAACTAATAATACAATTTTTCTGTTCGAATAATATCAACTCTTTACTCCCCCGTTTAAGAAATATTGTGCAATTTTCATTAGAATGAAACTAAGTTCGGATAGTGTTTTTCTTTTTATCCAACATACTCTGTTATAGTGACTTATTTATGCTAAAACACTAAGCTAATTTTTTTTATTTTTTTGGTTGGCGAAAATAAATCGTGTGGAGATTTTTGTTGTTTTAAGCTGTTGTTATTTAAACTATCAAAATCATTTTGTGTAGGAAAAAATTCAATATGAAAAAAACTGTAGTTAACGTGATCTTATTTTTGCGCCTTGTGATCACGATTTTGCATAAGCAAGCAGTTGGCGCAAAAAAAAAAAAGAAAAAATATTCCTCTCTAACGAAAACATGTAGGAGAAATACATTATATACTTTTGTTCTTGGCAATTTTTTAAAAATTTAGAAACTTTATGAAACAGCTCTTTAAATTCTCCTTTAAGTTAAAACCGAATTCGTTTTCAAACAAAATGCATTTTTTGTTTTTTTAATTAGGTCAACAATGACCAATTCATCGTTAAATACTAAATTCGCATTTAAATGCCGCTTAATAATACTTATGCGACCAAAGATAACACTTCATTGCCATTTGCATGGACTGCAGTGAAATAAACCCAGTCACCCAACAATCAAACCACTTAATTGACCATAAACAATGACAGAACCATATTAAATGAAATTATACCAAATGAATAAGAAACAAAAAGAAACGTTTAAAAACACGCGCAAAAACTGTTGAAAATTTGTTAAGCTTTGTTATGCTTTAGCAGCCATAAACACATTTAAGCAGCAAGACTTTTCATGTTGTCTTTGTATAAAATCAACTTTTGCTTGACAATAGTATTTTAAATAAAAATGAGACAATATCGCTAAGTGTTCTTCTATACGAAAAAACACAAGCATTTTAGCTCCTCGCTGTGCAAATACAGCAAGGGATTGACAATTGACAAGAGTTTTTTATTTCTCGATTTCTTTTTAAGCCACAAATTTTTATCTTCTCTGCCCTTTTTGCTTTTCCCCTTGCGGAGGCTTGGGCCTTAAATGATGAGAGTACTTCAGGCACATGAATAGATAAACCACTATTTCTTTGCAGCAGCTTAGTGGAAGAGAATGAATGATAATAAAAAAAAAAAAATGTGGTTTTACATTGATTTGGCTTATTATATGCAAATTATGTTTACACGGTTTGTATTGAAAGAAGTTCACCAAAATCCCAAATAGAACAAGTTCAGGCTGTTTGGATTGAAGTGGCCAAGCTTAACAATGTAAAGCTAGAATTTTTGAAAAGCCACAACTTTATTAAATATCTCTTGAGATCAGCTGACGCCGGCTTATACTGTAATAGAACATAAGTCTTATTTTAAATAGTTTTTTACATCTGATTTAACTAAACACACCTGGCCACCTTTTTGTTACATATCGAAAAGTATCAGAAACTCAAACTTGCCCAAATATATCACAATATCTTGGTGCCAAACGTACTGCTATAAATCCTGGCAGAGACGTGGGTAATATGGGCTTACAATTAAAGAGTAGCAAATACTATTGCTCATGTCAAATATGAAGGTTTGTGGCAATATGGAAACATGGAGAGTTAATGATTGCAGATACTACTAAACGACCTTGCGAGTATTTTAGGTGGTTTTAGATGTATCATCGTTTGATTAGTTTAAGGTTACAAATTGAAAACAAATTGAACAAAAACAAATAAAAGTGCTATATTCAGCTGGGCCGAATCTTAAACACTCTTTACAAATCTCGCCTTCACATATAAATGTATATAAATGTGTAGGTATGCTACCTGCCGAATTGGGACATGTATAATAGAAACTTCCGTTTCAGTGAGTTCGCTTGAGAGCAGAATGCCACATGTAAGCATATGAGAATCCATGAGTGATTGTTGAAAGGCCGATGCATCCACAAAGAGTGATTGCTTGGTACTGGTGATGGGCTGGCAGTATCAAATAGACATACTTCTTTTTGAGTTAGGTCGTTCAACCAGTTACCATGAATGGTGCTTGCTATGGTGAAATGATGCTGGACTTATGGTGGCAGCAAATTGAAGATGTGGACCAGGACAATTGTGTTTGCCATAATTCGCTGCCACCTTGATACATTGCCAAAGTAAAAATGGTTTTTTAGCCCGAAATATTCAATTGCCATACTTTTTCACATCGTGGCTATGCTAATTGATCTGTATGATCTACATGATACACCGCTACACTGCTTTCCTTGGATATATTTAGAAGAAACGCCAACAACTTAAGAGCTAAACGATAAGATCGTTCGGCTTCTTGAAAACAATATCTCTCAAATATGTCTTAGACTCATTGCCATCGTATAGAGGTTTGCTATCGAAACCATGTCAGAAATTTACAAGATATTTTGCAGCGCACATAATTGCCAGAACATCTTGTATCGCAATTGAAAATATTACGAAAATCTCTGAAAACTTTTTGTTGTATTTGCAATGAACATCATGCCTTTTGGTTAGTCTACCCTTTGTAAAAATACTACAATATGCCTATAACACCTGGGCCCCATTTCTTAAAACTTACAAAAGTAAGTTACAAGTAAAATATGTTTTTGCATCAGAAAAACAATAGACAATGCAATAAATTATTGTGAAAGCGTATTTTACTTCTAACTCACTTTTGTTCATTTTAAAAAACAGCGCGCTTAAGTGTTATTGTGTTTATTCTAGTACAGCAAATGTGTCTATAAATTAATATTGTTTAATAGTATGCAATAATTATGACCTTATAACTTTTTATAACTAACTTCCTAAGCAAGTTGTATTGGCTCAACAGCCGAATTTATAATAAATTTATTTTTAATATATTCTTTCAAATACTTATATACAATCATTCATTAAATCCTTTACGATTACCATGTGATAACATGAAGTGATGACTTTACGATCTCGTTAATATTTAGCTTCAATATCCTTTCCCCCAAAATTTCTATAGTACGTTTGTGCTTTTCTACAATGTTAGCTGTGCTTTGTTTAAGTCAACAATTTCTTTACAATACCAACCTTTTGATTTTAGCATATGTAGCAAATACGCTGCGTAAATTTACAATACAATATATTTTCACAAATGTTTTCCCTGACACTTTGACAGTGATCGAAATGTGTCGCATATTCAGCATCATTTTGGTTGAAATGACAGCAATTGCGGGCGGTTTTGTCACTAACAAGAAGAAAATTGCAGCAATTTTCATAAAAATATACATAGTATTATAACACAAAAACAAAAAGCAAAACAAAAGTCAATACACCAATAGCTTTCAAACCATAGTTCCCATCGTTAGCAATAACGTAAACAAGCCATAACCCAGCAAATTTTTTAAGCAGTTTGTATACAAATTGAAAATGTAGTAGATTTTAACTTTGTAGCCGAACTTTATGGTTTACAATTGTTAACTACTTTATCGCACCTTTCTTAATTTTATTTAATAATGTTTATCAGCACAATATTGCCGCAAAAAGTCTTTCGCAAGCCTGGGGAAGTGAGAAATCGAACTGAATACCGTTCAAGTTAACAGTTAAAAAATAACTATTTTTGAAATCTTTTTTAATCATTTTAAGGGAAACCTGAGAACAAAGTTTAGTTACGAAAAACAGGTTTTTAATATGAATTGATGTAAATGGTTACTGGGTTATAAGCTACAAGCCAGCAAACTTTTTAATAAGTTAGAAAAAAACTAAAATATTATTTTTCAATAATATTTTCGATAATAAGTGTAGCCAGAGAGAAACTGAGCACTAAAATATCCAAAATAGACTTTGAAGCAATTCTTATGTAAATGTTTGCTGGGTTATCAAAGCATGCAAATTTGTGTTAGATGCTCTTGTTAGTCTAGCTTAAAAAGATTGGTGTCTTTAAATTGTCATACTAGAAACAAAACTATCTAGCCAACAAAACTAAATTGAGGAAAATATTTGCATATCTATTATATCAAAAAGAAAGAGGAAAATGAAAATCGTTTTCAATACCCTTTTTCTCTTTTGCTATTTTTTTTTTAGCTATATGTATATTAAATTGTAAAACTCCTTTAATACAAACGCGTAAAACTCAAGTTTTGATCAAGTGAAAGAAGAAAAGAGAGCTCGAGATGTAGAGACAAGCAAGATTTCTTTATTGTTCTGACTTTGATAGATGATATTGAAACTGTTGGCGGATTTTTTTTTTTTTTTTTTTGCTATTTTACTCGTGGCTGCTTTCTGTCTCAATGAGCTGGGGGAATCTGTTGAAACGTGGTTGTCATAAGATTGATATGTACGATTATAAGTTATTTACGGTCATAATAAATAGAAATTAATGGATTTTTAGTTCTGTTGGCACTTGCTAAAGAAGGATTTCTTTTTTTGATTTTGAAAATTAAAAACAAAAAAAAAAAAACGAATCTAATGAAAATTTCTGAGGCGGAATGCTGAACAATTAAAAAATTATTTTTAAGCTGCAGGAACAAAATTCGGTCCCAAATTTTGCTTTCAGATTTTGTATTAAGAACAACAACAATTATTTTAATTTTGATTTTTGTTATCAATACAAATTCATAAGACAGAACCTCTATATGTCCTGAAAAAATATCAAACAGATTTTTGTAGACCAAATACCAAATAACTACTAGTTCAGCGATATTGAACCTGCTGATTCATTTGCATTAGCAGTCTAAAAAGAAACCCAAAGTTGTTAGTTTAGAATGAGTAAACAAGCTTGATATCAAGAAGTAAATTAAATTATTTGTTTTTTTCTTTTGCAGATGTAAAAAAAATTTGTTGAGTGTTTTTATGTTGACAATAATAACGAATTCCTTAAAATGGCTTTGAATATAATATCAAGCAGAAAAATATTTATGTTTTCCAACAACAGCCAGTTAAGCTAAACATCTGTTCATGTTATTGTTTCAAATTAATTTTCAATATATATATGTATATAGTTGTAATTTATTTTTTACTTCTTTAACTAAATTACATTTTTCACTTTTAAACTAGAGTCATTATTAGCGGCTTAAGTAAAACATTGCCAAACATTTTATTTTCTAGTCACAAATAAGAATAAAATCATTTACAAAAATGTGCATGTTTGTGGGTTGTTCACAATATAAATTAATTGCCCCTTTGCACGCGCCTTTTTTTATCTAGTTGTTTCCATATTTCACCTACAACACCCAAATCTTGTACTGGCTGGCAACAGACAGCAAACAAATAAATCCCAATAACTTAAGTAACCATTCTATATGATGTTGTAGTTTTTTTTTTTTTCTTTATAAAATTTTATAGTTTATAAAAAAAGCCGAAAATGTTTGCTTTACTATTACAATTTCACTAACTATCAAAGCACAGTGGATGGCAACGTAAAAAAAGAGAGAAAATTTCGAATCGTTTATGAAATTTTTGAATTATGCCAAAATTAAATTAAATAAAACTCATTTATGGTCCAATATACTATTTCCAATAGATTTATATTATTTTCCGACTATCGCAGACCAACAATAAACTAATGAGAACTATACTATAGTCAAAGATGATCATATTATGGCCAAATATAGTCATAGTATGCTTAGGGGCAATTGTATTATAATTGCATTTTGACATGCTATAGAGTTCTATGACCATTATATGGCTGTAGTTAGTCATACTACATTTTAATCTTGAACATTTTGTTAAAACTAAACCATACAAAGTCTTCTTTTTCACCAGCATCACTGTTTCTTATGAACAAAAAAAAAAAAAGATCAAAAGTTGCTGATCAAGACATTATCGATTTTGGAAGTATTTCTGTGTTGTTGTTTCGATACTGACTCTCTCTGTGTGTAGCACATGCCTGTCCAAGAACGAACTTTATAAATGTGGCATAAGCTCAACTGACTTACATATTTTAAAATTGCTAAAACATTTATGGTTTTTTTTGCATTATCAACCAAAACTATACTTTAGCAAGTAGTGACTACAAAAAGCATCTTTTAAACTGATTTCGGCAAGTTCATTCTTTTTTTGTTTTTTGTCTTAGCTTGTGTATTTAGTCTAACACAGAGTCTCACTACTTCTCCCTAGAGAGAAATCCAATTAGTTTTGGCGGCGCGGCGGTATATCTTAAAGGTGGTGTTTGCTCTTCTTAGCGATTGCGTTTTATTCCTACAGCACATGCAAAAGGATTCATACACTTATATAAAAATTTTTTTGTTTTTTTTGTAGTTTTCTGTAACTACCATCATGCACAAACATGTTGTAAAATGTTTAAAATTCAATTGTTCAGTGGTCAATCGGTAATAGTAACAAAAAGATCGTTTTAACTCACATACACTATGAGAAATAAACTAGACGCGCGGTCGAAGAAGTTTATAACCTTAGACAAGATTAAAATCTTTACATCATGCTTGAGCTGCAAACAAAAAAGAAAAAAAAAAACTTTAACATTTAACTACATGGCCTAACATTACTCCCAAGTCAGGACGATGTAGTTTCACAAAATGAAATTATAATTGCAAATTTCTTTGAGTTTTTAGCAATTTAAGCTGAAAAAAAAATTTAACACGATTAAAGCAAGAAATTAGAGTTTTTCCTGAAAAGACTATTTAAAATTTCAGTTTAGTTCCGAATGCAACAAAAAAAAAGTGTGAATGATAAAAATTTCAAATGCTATGTGATATACAAAAAGCCCAAAAACTTAAAACACAGGCAGCAAAACAAATTAATTAGAAGTAAAGGCGTCTTAAAATGGTTTTTACTAAACTTTAATAGATCTAAAGGTTGCTTTTTGTAATAAGTAACTAAAGGAATAGAGCACAAAAAAGTCTAGGCAGCACAATGGGCAGGGAAAAGAAAATAATGAAAAAGTTCAATTAATGTCATTCAGGGCTGGAAGACCTGCTTATTTTGCTTAGTTTGCTGTCTTTTATTAGGCTTGAAATATTAAACTTATTTTTGAGCTCTTAATAAATTTATTGAGCAAAAATTTCAGAAATCGGAGATATTAATTTTTTTTTAAATTAACTAAACTCTTGCATTAATTAAACCATAAACTTGTGGCTTACCAGGCAAATTACAGCTACCATTTGATTTTTTTTACAATTTCATTTAATCAATAATAAATTGTATACACCAAGTAATCTCACTATTCTTTTATTAACTAACCCCAAAGAGACTGCATAACGAATTGAATTCCTGCATTAATTTCAAATCAATTTTCTTCACAGCTTAACGCTTATCTAAAAAACAAAACAGAAAAAATAATTTTTTTTCAATAATCTTCCCAACTAAAACGCATAAGAAAAGAAAACTAAACATCAACCAGCTGGATTTTGTAGACTAGATAAAAGTCTCAAAACAAAGTGCTAAAGAGTCTAAAACACCATACACAGCAGCCAGAAAAAGAAATTTGACTTGAAGCGTCTGAATGGTGGTGGGGGGAGAGTGAAAGACTTATTACCAAATCAAATGCAAACAATATAAACCTGCTATAAAAAAGATTTATAAGTCCAACTGTTACCATTTATCATGTTTAATTAAAACAAAAACACCTAATAGAGATGTTATATTATAAATTTTTGTTTTTTTTTTTTAAATATAACAATAAAAAAAGTGAAATAACTTGTTAGATGCCATTGTTCCATGGAACTAAAAAAGAGAATGCTGCGACTGACTGACTTTGTTACACATATTATTCTTCTTAGTGTTTAACATCTTCAAGCTTTATCAAATTCAATATCTTTTTTTTTTTTCTCAAATTCAAAGTAAAATTTATTGCTTTCGAAAATTATTTCGAATTTCTTTGAACTTATTTTCTCTTAATAGATATTTTATAAATAGATTAATTTTTCTATAAACCCCCTAACTGGTTCATGATGACTTTTGTTTATTATTAATTTTAGTTTTTATATGCAGGAATTTCCTTTAATTAAAAATGTGTGATATTTTATTTGAGTTTAAACTTAAAAAAAAAATTCCTAAGAATTTTCTACTTCATATTTTAGATCAATAACAAATTTCTCAATAATTTCAAATTAAGTTTTTTCAATGAATTCATTTTATATTTATACGTTCACATTAATAATTACATTTCTAATGTTTTTTATTCGCCTTTTTGTGCTAAAAATATAATAAAGTGTGAATCACAAAAGCAACAGCGGTTGAGCGAAACACTTCAGATATAGTTAACTGAATTAAAAAACTTATTTTTATATTTTATTCATTTTCAGTAATATTATTCTAAGACTATATTAAAACAAAATGTGCCAGATTCAGCAAAGGCTGGTGCACTACACAAAGAAGCGAAATTTCTTAAACATGCTTGAGCATGCAACTACACTGAAAAAACAATTCAATACATTTGTACTTAAATCAGTCCCAAGCGGTGTCAGAAGTTCGATAGTTTTAGCCGTATTTGATCTTAGTTTTGGATTGAATTTAGCCATATTCAATCCTGATTTCGTATTAAAAAACCTATACAAACAAGAAAATTTGCACTTATCATACTTTTGAACTGATTGACATTGATTTAAGTATGGCAGGCTTAAAATTGTTTTAAGTATAATTATTATGCACTTATGCACAGTAATGCGTCTTGTCTTAATAAGTGCAGTTAATGTCATTGATTATATTTTGCTACGGGAAACCATATTTCTGCTATGCGAAGTCATATTTTTTTTACTATATCTTACCAATACATTTATACACCGATATGGATAAAAAAAACTTTAGTAGTCCTATCATTGTATTGTCATATACTAATAATGTATATGACAATAAAACGCATAACTGTGTTTTTTGCCACCTGTAGCTCAATTCAGGCAACAACTGCTAATTAAAATCATTAATACAATAACCCAAGTATAATCTCAATAATCAGTTTAATCTCTAAATTGATTCCAACATTAAGCTCAATGCAATTTTCATATACGTATGTATGTATGTCTGGCTATTTATGTATGTCTTTCTGCTTACTTGCTTGCATGTGATGTCGTTAGAATACGAGTAATAAACTGAAATTCACACCTTTATTGTTAAGAAAACTGCAGTAAAATTCCAGCGAAAATAACTTTGCTTATTAGAACACATTTATTAAATTAGAGAACATTTTACTAAAGACTTAGTCACTTAGTAAAAAAAAAATGTGCTTGAAAGGTGGCAGTTTCATTTAATCTATACCATAAGTCTCTTTAAGTAGCAAAAATGTTTTAAGCACTTTAAATTGTTCAGCATTTTCTTGTTTGTTTTAGAGTATAAAGTTGTCAAGCCGTTTTGGGTGAAAAACTGCTACAACTTTGTAATCATAATTAAGACCACCTGTTGTTCAGAAAAATTAATACTATTAATTTGTTTGAAATATGGCAAACGTAATAAATTTTAATTTTCAACACTCAGTAATAATAGAGAGATATTTATGAGCAAAATAAAATAAAAAAAAAAACAGATGATTGGAGCTTAACGTGAATACTGGAATTACAGTGGTTTTAAGAGGTTTCCTAATTATTTTTTATTGATGTCATAGTGCTTTCTTTTAGCTGAAGGAAAGTACCTTTTATGGATAATATCTTTGATTGCTTTTATCTTTTGTCCCGATATCCTACATTGCCTTGATATCATTTGTGTTGTTTTATCTGGCAAAATACAAAGCGATTTTGTCTGTTACACGATCTTAATAAAAAACCGGCAGAGAACCATCAAATTTACTTCACAAGATTATGCAATAGCACTTTATAAAAAACTGAGTAAATGAACAAAATAACTAGGTAACACCTGAGCTTCAGCATCATTAAAAAGAACACCACCAACATCAAAAAAAAACCTCAATGTCTACAAATAAAATCTAACACCATTCTAAATAAAACAACTGCTTGATAAATAGTTAAGCAAACTGAAGCTTTGTCTTAACCTTAAACTAATGAAGTGATCGTCATCACTGATCACAGCCAAACATCAAATACTTTGAACATTTTGTTTTCAAATAGTTCTCAAACTTTTGATGCTACTTAGAACGAATTAACAGGCTGCCTAGAAATGACATTAAAAACAAGAAAACACGAGCAAGACGCTCCCACGAATTAAATTGAAATCAAAGACAGAAACAGCACTTTTTTGAGGTGGTAAAATCGATTTTCGTTTTATCAGTTTAACAACTTTTTACCAGCTCAGTCAGCAAAGCTCCTTAAATAAACTAATGACTAAAAAATGTTAATGAAAATTAACACTTTTTCTGTTTGCTTGTTTCTTTGTGTATTTACAAACAATTTGAAAGTTTTAAGGTTCAAAAAAGACAAAGAGAATTGTACGAATTAAAGTCATCATTTAAATAGTCACACTCAAATGTAAGAATTCACAGTATTAGAAGTTTGTTTTAAATTGTATATTCGTTTTGGTCCACTGCCTTAAATCAGTGTAAATGTAGAGTTTTTCTTTTTTCTCAAGTTGAAATATCTTCTTTATATAGCGTAACTTGAAGTTGTAGAAATATGATTTAAATTATTACAGCTAAATTTTTTGTTTTGTTTTAAAAAAATTTTTTACTCAGTTTGCGGTTTTTTAAAAAATATTTATAATCTATTATTTTAGACCTTAAAATAGACCAAAATGTTTGCTGTCTTTTTCAGCCGTCTATATACTGGCGACATTTCGTTGATGCTAATCAACTCATCAGTAGACTCGAAAAATCTAAAAAGAATGTTTGACATCGAACTACTTATAACAAAATTTTTATGAACAAAATGTGAATCGGAAATAATCAAACAAACTTTTTATACAGAAAACATTTTACGTCCTGCAACACTTTTACTTTTCTTAGAAAAGGTCTATTTTGAGACCTAAAATAATACATTTCCATTGGCTTTTATAGCGTATAAATAATTAAGTTCGTTTTTGAATATTTATAATTAATCTATAATTCATAATTTATATTTTATATTTCTACATAAACGCATATGACTTCTCATAAGACAGTGGGGTTGTTTCTTAAGCAAATTAATTGATTTAGCAAAATATATAATCCGTTTGTAAACATCTTTCCAACAATTACTTCCGTCCACACCTTGCAAGAAGACGGCAAAGAAAACAAAAACCCGATCCTAAATCCACAAATAAATGACTGCAACGTGATGTATCAATAATTCAGAAAACCCTTAAAGGCCCACACACACATTTTTCAAAAATAAAATGAACACCTCAATAATGAAAGCAAAAGATTATATGAAAATAAATAACAATTTATTTGAAAGCATTTAATTCCGGCGGAAACAAATATGTAGCAACGAGCGCACCATCATTATCCGTATAAGCAACAGTGAAACCACCAATTTGGATTATTATGTATGGGCTGATGGACAGCGAAAAAACCAAAATCAAACCCTAAACCAATTATTTGGAACCCTGGGTATTATTCCTTTTTAGGTTCTACTTTAATTTCAAATACTTTAGCATTTAAAGAAATTCGCACGCCTAAAATAATTGACATTTTGTGTAGCCAGAAGAAAGACGGCCAGCTCTCTTAAATCGAATCAGACGTAATTGTTAAAATAACACAAGGTGTTTGCCAAGTTACGAATCGACAGACAATAATATACCTGCCACAACTTGTGTGGCATACATCTTAAACGTTTTTTGTTATAAAAACAAGTGCCAGATATTTTTTTTCCTTTTTTTGTATTCTTGCTACAAAAATGAAGTAATTATTTTTAAGCCAACACTTGAAATGAAATTTTCTTTGTTGTACGCTTGAAAATTGTTTTAGGATTTATCTCTCAATTTAATAAGAAGATTGATTTAAAGGTAATTATTTACAAAATTAAGATGTTATGTTGCAAGTGAAGTTTTTAGGTCTTTAAGATTTTTAAGATTGCTTCCATGCAGGTGGTGTGACAGTGTTTAAAAGACTGCAAAGAGCATATTGCCTTAAATTAAAACAATATGGATCTAAAACATTTAATGAACAAATAACAAGACATTTCAACATTGCCCCACTTTCCCCCTTTTGCAACTTAAGGCTATAAAATATTTTTGCCTTACGAATTCGCTTCTTTCAAAATTTGGTATAACAAAACTGTTATATGAACCAATTTACATGTCTAAAATGTCATATGGTCGTATGATTTATGTCTTAAACGACAGTTTTATAACACAATATAATGTTCGTTTAATATAGTATTGTCATACTTTAAATCAATAAACAGTAACAATTACTTTTGTTCACTGACTAATTAAAAACTTTTGCACGTTTTTTGAAAACGAAAGAGAAAAAAAATATTAATTTTAACCACAAAAGTATTTTTGTTGTATATTTTTTTTTTGTAGTTTTGTTTAAATGTAACGCTTTATTATTATAATTTTCTTCAATAATTGTTAACCATATAAAGAGTAGCACACAACAAAAATCAAATTGAATTGTATGGCAAAATGAAAATAAGAAAAAGCAAAATGTTTTCAATTTAATTTGTATGAAATGAGCTCATATAACCATATTAAAACTCGCCAACAGGTCATTAACCACTTTGTTACAGCAATTGCAATGCATATTGAAATTATTTTTTAACACAAAATTAACAAACAAAAAAAAAACAGTAATAAAAAAAAACTTTGTTAACCATATTAAAACATTTATATTATTTTCCTTATAAACTAGGTGTTTAAAATTAAATATAACTATGTCGTTGAAAAGCATAACCCAGCAAACATGTTTGTACTCATCGAAAAAAGAATAAATTGGGAGGATTAAGAAAACTCACAAAACCTCATGGCTTTTATATAAAAAGTCAATTGTTTTCTAACCTGAAACCGAATTGTTTGCTGGTACATGACCAACAACATAACATATGTATATGTATAAATAGCTAAGAAACAAAAATGGGCTTTACGGGGACTTTATCTTATTTCAACTGCTTTTCTAGTTAGCTATATATGGCGTGACGTATGTGACTACGTAAAGCGTAAGGAATGAAATAGTGTAAGGGATTAAGTAATTTAAGTGGTTGTATGACATAAGCTCGGTGATTAGCGAAAGTAAGAGACTTAAAAATTCTATTATAGTTTTATGTAAAAATTACAAACCTTCAAACATTTTAAGGTATTAAGCTCTAAATACTTGCGTTCTATAACACCGGTAATTAGTTGACATAACTGAGTGCATATTTTTAGTGTACTTGTATGTAATTTTGCAAATCAAATTTGTAAAATTACATTGCTGGCTTGTGAATTTAGAAATCACAACCCAGCAACAGTTTCTATTGACATGGGGCTACGTGACGTAAGGGACCAAGTCGTGTAAATATTTGTATGATGTAGACCCAGCGTTTGTCTGACGTAAATGATTGAATAACTTGTACATAGTTGTATTTGAGTAACGAAAACTAGCAAAAATTTCCTGAAGCTGCAAGTTAGCAATGAAATGTTAAATTAATTTTAACAAATTATTTGCTGGGCTATTTTTAGAAAAACTTATATGTGTGAGCAGAAAAAAACACTTAAACAATTGCGTCGACATTGCATGAGTATTTAAGCTCATTTCAGGTGCGTAACAGCAGTAGAACCAATTATGGTTTATATAAATTAAATGTGTGCCGCATACTTAATTCGCTGCAAAATGTATCTGCTGAACAGCAATTCTTTTCAATTTATTATTTGTATCACCTCTTTTAGGCAAGTTATAGTTTGCAGTTGATGTTTTTTTGTGCTTTTTTTTTTGTTTTGTATTTATTTGCGACTTAAACAAAAACGTATATAATAAAATGATTTACTTAGCTATTATTAAGAAATTTATGTTCATTTGTTTTTGTCTTAGTTTTGCTAGTTTGTCATACATTGTTTCTTATTTGGCTGTCAAAAAACACTGTTTTTTTCTCTTACTATTATAAAAAGGAAATACTTTAGACTTGTAGAAAATACGAGTAGGTTAAAACATTTAAGCAGAAAAAAGGTGTTGTTCTGTGGTAGTCAGAACTTCTTTATAAAACTTGTCAAGTGTAAATTATATAAATTGAACTTTAAGTAGAGCTTTGAGGCCATAAACAAAAAGAAATTTATAAGAAACAAGTTATGGTATACTCGTTTTGTAGTTACATTATATCGTATAATAATTTTATTTTTTTTGTATATTTATGATGTCTTTCATTGGCATTAAACGGAAAACAAATTGATATTTTTAGTTTGGTATTCGATTTTTGATATTGTTTTAAAATCTTTATGACTACGTTTCCCCGAATTTTACGACTTTTACCTTTTATTCTATTTTATTTATTTTATTATATGGTGATATCGTAAAAACTCCACGTGTACTGTGCACCTGCATTACCCAAAATGCCATTTTATTACTTAATTTTTTCTTAAACTATTGAAATAGGTTAAATTAATAAATAATGTTGAACAGCTCTAAAAATTATAAAATTATATATTTGGAAATCTAGTTACAGCCACTGATTCAGTTTTATTGATTTAATATTGAATTTAAGCCACGTATTAGTCATAAACCTTACACTTCCCGTTATAAATGTGTTCAACCAAATCATATACACAATCTCTTGCTGCTTTTTACACAAAAACAACTTGAAATTCCCTTTTTATTATTAATTTTTGTTGCATAAAGTTCAATATGCTGTTAAACCATACGCCTTGTGTTATGAATTTCTAATAATTGTCTTAAAAACTTTTCAACACTTCCTGTCATAAATCTAATTAAACTTAATGTTAAACACTGCAAAAGCATAACAATTAGTTTGAAAAATTTTAATGAGCGAACACCGTTTATTTTAACAACATTTTAAAAGAGCTGGTGGTTTCAAGAGAATTTGTTTGAAGCGAAGCTTTTGAGAATGAATGTTTTTATTTTTAACTTCCAAACTCGGCCACCCAAAGGCGTTATTTAACTCATTTAAAAAAAGGGACTTGCTTAGCTCATTTTAATCAAGAGTGCTGATGATTTTTTTGATTTTTATTGCAAATGATTTGAAAAATAGTTACATATGCAGATTAAATAAATAACACAATGCATCAAATAAAAAAATATGTTTTTATTACTTATAACCGCCATATTTTTTTAATCTCGCTTAACTACAAAAATCATAAGTATTTCAGTTGCTAAGCTGAAAAAAATTTAGTTCGTATTTTCGGCAAAAAATATTTTATTACCATTTGCTCATTAATACAATGAAATTTTTCGTCCTGGTAATGAAGTACTCATAGATACAATGAATGCATTTAATTGACGCAATGAAATAATTTATTGATATGATCAAGCCTGACATTTTCTGAAAGCTAAAGATATAATTTGCTGACTTTCATCAAACAATTTTTATGTGAATACTGCTGAAATACTTCCTAAAAATTCGATTAGCATTCAAAAATGTGCGCCAGTTGCAAGTAGCGCTTGTGTAATGCTCAGAAAAAACGCCATATGTCACATTTTGATTCAACGAAACAATTGGATAAAAATATACCTAAAGAAAAACGTTTTTCTTCAGTACAGTTTCATTTACCACCAATTACTGCTGCGCTATCACTGAAATGCGCTACAGGAGCTCATTTCGTTTGTCGTGTATTACCACTTCCAGAAAAAATGTGATTGGTTCGTGATCTCTGAGTTTGTGTTTTCTTATTCTGAAATTTGTCTTTAATTTTTTATGCAAAACTTGTTATTTTGAGTTGAACAAATTTTCATTTAAAGTTTACCGCTTTACTCTAATCAATGCTTTTCTCAAAAGAACTCTTACCAAAAAGACAGAAACATGCACATACATACAAGTATGTATAAATGAAACTTTGCACCCACTATGGCACTCTAAAATTTAAAGGCATTTAACAAAAAAAAAAAATATATATATGCTCAAATGCTTATAAGTTTATTACATTTGTTGCATATTATATTGTTGTAGATTTTAAAGCCAGAAGTATGTTGCATGCATGCGTTCGTTCATCAAACGCCTGTCAATTTGTCGGCACTTTTTGTCAGCATAAAACCGTATACAAATTTTGTGGATGTTGAATGAATGAATATACACTTTATTTCATGACTTTTTCTTTATATTCTTTTAAACAATTTTTTTCTCCTCTTTTTTTTATAACTGTGAAAAATGTTTATCAATGGTTTCTTCGTTTATTAAGAAAAAATAAATTAAAATGAATATCATACGTTTACGTTAAAAGCTTTATTAAAAAGGTATTACACAGAAGACCACAAAAAACTGACTTTTCGTAATACACTTAGTTAATTTTAAGAACTGCTTTATTATGCAAGACATAACAAGTTATGAAAATATTTTAAAATTGTTTTTTCTTTTCCATATAAAAGCGTTGACGATTTTTGTTTTATATGATTTTATATGTCTTATATTTTTATTTCTTTCTTTTCAGCAATAATTTGACAGGAAATGCCATGTATTGAATTTGAGGTAATAAATAACAAAAATATTATCGATCGTTATAAATAACACTGATGCTTAAGTTTTAAAAATTAACAATAGCATAAAAAAATTAAATTAACAAAAAGTATCAGTTGTTTTTGTTAATATACAAATTTTGATGGTTAAAAACTAAAGACTTAGAGCACAGACCTGATAATTAGTGTATCCAAATACTTGCTAGGAGATTTTCGAGGTACTGATAATAAAACAGTCTAAAAAACTGACACCCATCATATTCTTTTTTATAATAATTATTTCGAATTTTTTTTTTCTCTCAAATTCGATATTTTTCAAGAGGCCGCTGCTGTCATCTTATTGTAAATCCAAAGTTATGTATTCTATTTTATTACATAATTTGTTCAAAAAAAATTTTTTCTTTTTGTAAGACCAACTGTTTATTTTATCGGTGTTTGATCCGATTTTTAGTTCCTGAGAATTGAGAAGATTTTTTTTATGGTAAAATTGTAGTTATAAATATTTTTAAAGAACGCAAGAAAAGTAAAGTTGAAGGCTTTTTGGCTGGGGTGCACAGCAAGGCTGTTTCACATCCACTACGAAGCTCATCAGCACCCTTATCTATGAGAATAGTTTTATTCATATGATGAGTCTTCGATACTAAGCTCTATTACTTTTTGTGTGTTTATAAACTTACTGTCAGCACGCACAACGAATTACAGGTTGAAAATATTGTCACAAACACAAAAATTAAATTCAAAGCAATAGGGTGTTGGGAGAATGTAAAATATATTGCAATCAACAGGAAAACACAATGGGGATAAAATTTAAAGTCAATAGCATTAAATATAGACAATATGCAGTTAAGAGCCCAGGTGGCAGCAGAGCTCCTGCTTAAAGCAGTATGAAAGTAGTAGGATGAGCGCCATGAGAGACTCGAAACAGCCAACTAAAGAAAAGCATGTAACTGTTTTGTTTTAATTTAAGGATTGTTCTCTCAACTGCTCAAAGTTAAACTGAATCAAGACCCATAAAATAATTAAGAACCTTAAACTAGAAAAAATTCTTGCAAAAAACTTCAAAGAAACTTATTGGAAAAAATCATAGAACAGGTTTTTAGGTTTAAGGACTGTGCTTCCAGCAGTTCATGTGGCAGTTAGATGTAAAAATATGTTACTTAAAATAGTTTTTTGTTTTTTATTTTGTCACCAAACGGTTTTACCGCTCCAAAATTGTGTGACTTTTCTTTTTCATAGTTCTTTGTAATTCGTTTTAAGCTCTAAATTTTTCACTGATGATCACGTTTTTCATTTTCCAAAATCAAAATTTTATAACATGGCTTGTGCAATTTTCTTTCGTACGAGTATGTTGACTTGTTTTAAACATTTGCACTCAATATTCAATTTTTGCATATTACAGCAAATGCGTGCCAGACCATATTTAGACAAACATAAAATCATACGTTCGTATGCTAAAACGACTGTACAACAAATTGTTTAAAATCAGAAGAACAAAAAGCAAAAAAAAAAAAAAATCACCAAAACTAAGTTAGATAAATGCAATATAACACAACGTACAAAATAGTTTCAGGTGTTATTAACCAAATACTGGCCCTTCGTTTTTGAGCATTTAAAAAGCTCTTCCTCATTTGATTGAAGAGTGGTTTAACTATTTAACAAATTTTGTACAAATATTTTTCAACTTAAATATTAAAACCATTGGATTTCGGTTCACTATGGCTTTGCATCTTTACTTTTATTTGCTTTTTTTGTATCTTTACCCACCACTATTTGACATTTAAATATGTAAGTTTATCGTGCACATAACCATACATTGCAGCATATACATACATGCATAAATGTCATATGATATCCCTCTTTCAAATGACTTGATGAAGTTTATGGATTGTTTTGCATACACAACTAAAATGGAATGTTTTCAAAACTATAAATCAGTAAAACCATATTTTGCCATAATACTTTGGCAAGAAAAACTAATTACTAGACCTATGGCCATATTGAAAGACTCTCAGGTCTCTACATACCGACATATAAATCTTAAAACGTCTCCCATACACACATACACACACTCATCAGTGCTAAGAAGTATAAAAACAAAAACCATAACACAGAACGCATTGCCTTTAAGCCAGAAAATGCCAAGTAAACTAATTGAATTTACAGCAAAAAAATTACACTTTACATACGATTTATATAGATAAATATTGCCACAAAAACTGTTCATACATACACACACACACACACACACACACACACACACACACACCGCTATACATCACGCTAGATCTCACGCAATTTATGTTTGCAAGCGAGGAAAAAAAAAGCCGAATACAGTTTTTAAATGTAAAAAAAAAATAACGTTTAAATAGCCATTCACATCATTTCAATTTAAAGTCATTATTACTAAGCATAAAATTTAAAGAATTTCATAATCATATTTCACGTTATGTGCTTTAAATAACCTTAATTGTTTATCGCAAAAAAAAAAAAGAACCCAAATGGAGTGTGGTAGTTGCTTTGTGATTGCTACAAAAAATAAAGAAAAAAGAATAGTAGTGAAAAAAAGTTCTTCGATTTATACGAAATTAAAATGTTTTCATTAAAAAAGATCATTCGTTTGCCATGATATAACAAAAATATCTACATGTTTTTCTTAAAGACTGTTTTTTTCTCCTGTAATGTCTTCGTTTATTATTTTCATTTGATATTTTGCTCAAAGTTATCTTTGGCACTTTAAAAGAAATATTACCACGGTAGAGCATCATCATTAGTAGAGGAGAAGCATATAAATTGAAAATTACAGTGGTGTGGCTGGAAAGAAAATTTAGTTAACAAAACTAATTGTATGTATGTATTGACATACATACGTTAAAATCTTTAAAAAATATTTCTGTAAAGACAAATAATTATACCAGCATATACATATTTAAATGACTGCATAGCTGCAACACTATATGGTTTTGTTTTTAGAGTTCACTCATCATAGAGTAATAACGGAACCCTATTACTAAGACTTCTCCGTTTGTCAGTCCGCCAGAGGCCCCATTCTCCTCTCTAAAAGTCCAGTATAATTCATATTACATTGCAAGCTTTGTTGGTGCATTAAAATGCATAAAAAGTTTTATTTTGGAAACAAGCTAGATACCTTCTTTAATATCAAATTCACGCTCTCAACTGGCAGTTGAAGTCATTCATCTACTGTGAAGTAATGCAGTTTTATTTTGTAGAAAAGATTTTTTTATATATTTTGCTCTCGTCAATTTCCACTGTCCATGTGACCACAATATTGCATGCCATAAAACTGCGACAAGAAGCAACTCTTATGACAAATCATCATTGGAGTAATTGTCGATGCATTGTGTAGCAATTAGAACAGACACTTTGGAGCGTTTCGGTAAATATACACATGTACTAGCAAAAACAAAAAATACAACAAAATTGATGTATAAATACTGGCTGCCGTTACTGCCCTTAATGTGTTCAAGGAAATGATTAAACATTTAGCAAAATGCTGTACGTTTTATGCCATTTTTTTTTTCTTTGCTCTTCTAAACCATTGCTCCCCGAGTCCCCTTTTTGTCATAATTTCTCATATTTTTACAAATCACAACTAGAAAAACACGAGCATTTTCCCCAAGTGATGCATGTGCAGCAGCCACCACCGGCTGGTTGGCGGTCTGTTGTTGCTTTCAAACGTAACCTGATGGTGGTCATTATTTGGCCTAAAGTAACAACAAACGTTTAAGTGATTAACAGCATATATAACACGCGCGTTTTTACTGCTGATTCCTTTCATCTTGAAATTTTTAATTTTTCTCTTTTCGCACAGTCAAGCGACGACCACAACCAACCACCACGTAAAGTGTTAAGAAATTAATACTTTGTTGTTGGCTGCGTAAATTGCACAATAATTGTTTTGTGTGAGCAGTTTGTAGTTTTCTGACCCTTTGCGTTTGATGAAAAGCTTTGCATGGATGCGAGCTGGCATTAATGGTTCATAAAATTAACAGCTTCGCTAGAGATTTGTGGGGCATGTCCTGCTACATTATTATGAAAACTAAAGCATTTTAATTGCAGTCATAAAAATAAGTCAAAGCGAAGTATTTTTTCGCCATCGTTTTATTTTCATTTAATGGTATAATTAAATGTTAAAAGGCGCTAAAGTGTTTAAATATTTTCAGATTTTGTTTCCCATTACTGGAAGGAAAAAAATATGTATTTGTAAAAACACCAGGAAGTATGCGCAATATGTGTGAAAAAGGAAAGGCAAACATCTCAAAGGTCATAAGAATTAATTTACAAAAAAATCGCCAGCATTAGAAAATGTGCTTGGTAATATTCGCTGAGAGTTAAATATCTGAAACGCAATCATTTAATATAAACTCTCATTTATTGCTCATACATGTCTAAATATTGCAAGATTTAATTAACGATTTATACGAAATTCGTGTGTTAAGTCTTTTGTTTTATGAGTTTCATTTTTAACAGAGGTTGCTTAGGCCGATTTTTTTCTATTATTACTTGTTATTTTTCCATTAACACTTGAAGATTTTTTTTAATAAAAAAAAACTTATCCTTGACGTGATTTAAAACAATTAAAATTACAACAAACAATTTCTTTTCTAACACAACAATAAATAAACCAAATCAAACGCAAGCATTTTAAATAAACATATAGTGAAGAAAAGAAAACAAGAAATCAAGAAGCTGAAGCCGCCAACCAAATTGGTCTCAATCTGCAGGCAATTGAGACTTTAGAGAGTTTACGGTATAGAAGAAAACTAATAATAAAACGCTAAAAGTGTAAAGAATAAAAGTTTGTTGAACAAATATAAAAGGTCTCTCTCCAGTTGTTTTCTTTTAGTTTAAGCCACTCGGGGGTAACGAAAAGACAACAAACGCTACCAGGCTGATGATGATTTGAAATGTGTGTAAATGCTGCAAGTCATGATGTTTTGTTTTCATTTTCAACATTTTTGTTTGACGGCATTTTATACGCACTCACAAACAAACACACACACACACTCTGCGTAATGAATTCTTTTTTTTTTTTTACCAAACTCAGCCATTTAGTGTTTTGTTAAAAAGAGTTCTTGTTGTCCTAATAATTGTGTAAACAATAATGATGCATCTCTAGTGGTCAGGAATCGGTAGTTGGTTTTATACCAGTAGTTGTATGCCAGGTTTCGGTCAAAGAGGCGGCATTTCTTCTTTTTAGTCTTTCAAATTGAAAACTAAAGTTAAACAATGTATGCTTACTTTGGTTAAGAAAATACCTGCATAAAAAAACTCTCTCGTCTTTTTCAAACTTAAGCTAATTTCCTTAATGCAGCAGTGGCAGCCTGACGTTCTTGCAATTTAAATAGTAATAACAATAATAACAAATACTAATGGTGAGTAAACAACAGACAACACAACCGGTGTTAAGTGAACGCACATACAGTTAAGAAACCACACATCGCTGTTGTTTTGTCATCATTTTAATGGTAGTGGATGTGATTAATAAATCACAGTGCAGGTCAGATCAAGTATAATAGCAAAAGAAGGGCGCAACAACTACAAAGCAGCGCAAACACTTTCAAAGGCAATAGATTAGTGAAAAACAAAAAAAAACAGAAATTAAAATATACGGTGGTCTAAATGAAAACTCAAAGGCGGAAATATCTTTACTATAATAGTTTGTATACGACATTTTCCTTTTGCACTCTATAGCCAGGTGTATTACAAACTTATGCTGTTGTGCTAATGTACGCATAACAGAATAACACTATAAAAGGACATTAGAATAATAGTATGCTGATATAGCAAAATAATATATTTGAAAGTTTTGTCACCGTAACAGCATAGTACTTTTACACTACTAAAACTGTTATGATAATAAACTTATATATTCTGCTACAATCATACCCATACAACTCTATACTGTTATTCGGTAACACTCTTATAATAACATAATTTTATTCCAATACGAAAATCAACCCCAATAAGTTTTTCTCTTCACAACAAATACGTACCACCCATCCTTTTACGGGCTTTCAAAGAAAAATGAAAAAAATAAATAAATTGAGAAGAGAAATGAAAAAAAAAAAAAATAAATTGAGGATCGGACACCTCTTAAATTTTTTTTCATATACGTCGTTTGGGTACATGTTCTCCTCATGCCAGAAACCTTCAAATAATCAATGCCACAATATATATTTTAAAATCGGCCAACCTTAGCTGTTATATATTGTCGGCTTGTAGTTCTCGTATTCTCTTTCCTCCTCAGGCTACTGTTTCAAATCAAAACGTACTGTTGTTTGCTCAAAATGCTTCAGAGGGACTTTATTATCCAGTTTTTTTCTAAGTTCTGTTGTCTAGCACAGGGATGAACTACGCTTTGTTTTTTATGAGGTCTAGAATTTTTATCATTTTGTATTTTAAACAATAACTGAACATCATTTCAGCGGTACTCTTTGTGTTAAAATGTTTTATATAGAAATAATAAATTTCTTTTGCGCTTTTCAACGCTTCAAATCGAATCACAGATCACCAGCTCAATACTTTTGAAGAAACTGGCATAAAATTTAACTTTATTGTGACAAAAAAGATAATTTCTTGTGGCTTTCCAAAGCAGCCTAAAAATATAATGACTTTGATGATTTTTTTTATTTTAAAAATCACCAGACTTTAGTTATTAAAGCGGTATTACTATATATCTAAAATATAACAAAGACAATATTCAAATCAAATCAATTTGTAAATTTACACAGCCAACAGCAACTTTTAGATATAACATAAATTTTACACTTTTAGCTTGTAAAATCTAAAACAATGCAACGACAGCAATAATAATAGCCATAACAACAACAAAAAATTAAATCGCTTTTTTCTTTAAAGGGAAATCTCTATCAAATGGGCATATTTTGCCAGTAAAAATCAAAAGCAAAAAAAAAATTTAAACCAATAAACTTGCATTTTAGTTTTGTGTTTCCAAGACACAAGATTTACCCCCCATTGTTTTACCACCGTGTGTGTTTTTGTTGCGGCTAAGAAGACGTTTTGCAGCCAACAGAGAATAAAACAAACAAAAAATTAATAGTGTTTATGTCAAACTCTTGTACGGTCATGTTGCATCAACACATGATGACAGTCATAATTCTTTAACAGCCACCAATGGAGAGCTTATGTTTCTTTTTTTCCTCATACACAGATTGTTTGGCAACAAACGTACAAATATTCCACAAAAAAAAAACTGCAAATAAACTTAAACGATTTCAATCTTAATACAAAAATATATTAAAACTATAGTTTTTGCTGTGAAAACCTTTAATATACTTTTATGTTCAAACTAAACAAACCTGAAAAATGTCAACACCATTTATTCTGTTTAGTTTTTTTTTGTCTTTTCTCTTATTTTACCTATAAAACAACTCACAATCATTATTATTTGTGATATTTAGTGCACACACTACAACGTCAAGCAGATATTTTTAAATCTTTTTAAGGAAATCTTAAGCAGAGCATGTACATAAATAAATGGGAGACGAAAAAAAAAAATATTACGGAAAAAATCTCCCACGGCTTTTAAACTGAAAGAAAATTTCTTAACATTTTGATATGATTTTAATTTAAACAAAAATTATTTCCGCCTTACTTTGAAAAAGGCAGCAAAAAAGAAAACATGCTCCATTTATTTGTTTGTTTTAATTTAAAGCACGCCATGGGAAGTTTAATTTTTTGGTGTGTTGTTGCTTGCCAGCAGCAAAACAAAAGACTTTAGCCACAAACCTGTAAAGTGTAATCATAAATTGATAAGCGTTTGTTTTAGTGCTTCCACAATGACAAATTTATTTAAAAATAGTTTAATACTTAACTAAATCTTTTATTTGAACTTTGAACATTTAATTTATGGTTTTGCGCTTTAAAACTGGCTTTTCAGTCTTAATTATTTATCGTTTAACAAACACCTTAAATGATCTCATTCAAACGCAACACCCTCTGCGGTAAGAAAAAAATTTATTTCTTCAATACTACAGCAAAACACAAGGAATTTTAGATTCAACTAGACATAAGTGACACTACAATAAATTCACAAATAAAATCCTTCATATTTATTTATTGTTCAAACTGAACTTTTGGTTTAAAAAACTACTTGCTGTTTTATAATTTATGTCGGTAAACCGTTGTTTGTGTTTTTTTTTCATGAAACTTTGTCATTGCGATCGTAGTCTCAATTTCCAAATCAGATAATCAATCAATTATGGCCAGAAAATCAGCATCAAGAATAAATACTCTTAATAATAAGGCAGAACTGGAGAATACGTCGCCGTAAAATGTGGTAATCCCGTCGATTTATTTTATTTTGACAACAATATTGCATTAAGCTGTCAATATTAAGATCATAAGTTAAAAACCTCGCATTTTTTGATGCCCTTGTCGACTTTTCAGTAGAAAAAAGGGCGATTTTCTACTGATCGCTTTGAAACATTTTTAGCTTAATAAATGCTACTTGCCTTACTTGTTAGAGTGTATTTGTTAGAGTGAATTTTCTAAATTAAATTTTATATATTAGGTGGAAATATGCAATAAACAAGACATATTGCAAGTTAAGTGAGCAACTGTTTTCAAAACCTTCAGTTCACAAGTGCTTTGTTTAATTCAAAAACAAGATAAACCTAGCCTCTTGAAAATAATTGATTTGATTTCCTCTGGAATATATTTTGAAGACAATAACAGTTTTTAATAATAAATTCTGAAAAAAATACTACAATCTAATATGGCTAAAAAAACTGAAGAAAAATGGATTTGAAACTAGTAGTATAGTGGATTTACGTGCAGGTCTTTTCTCACCTTCATTTATTTGAACTAGTATGTTTTATATTTTTTAAGAATATTATGCTCTATTTTAAACATTCGTTGCACCAGTAGGAAATTTTACATATACTGAAGACAAAGCTAGTGAAAACAAGACAGGGTTTCATATTGCCCAAAATCAAATAGTAGCCCTTTGATGCTCCGACTCATTAGATTTTAATATAGGGCAGGAAAAGTTGCGGCGATGAGTACATTTGCTCATGTTGAGCGTCATATACTTAAACAACTATTGGCTTGTTGTGCGCTCCGTGTATTTAACCATAAAAAAATTGACGGATATGCCTGCAGGAATTCTGTAATATTTACAAAGTTCTTTAATATCCTCCAGCACATACTCCGTAATTGAGCCATGCCTGATAAGGTGTCCATCCCAAGATATAGGTACTGTATTTGTGAGAAGGCAGGATATAAGTAGTGGTCTAATGTCTCACTCTCCACATTCTTTACATTCATCTTCATCTTCACTATATATTTCTGTATGGTTGACATGATGCAGCAGTTTAGAGTAACTTGTCATAACTAACATTCTACTTACTTAGTTCGGTCATGCTAAGTGTTAGCAGTCCCCCTGTTTTTTTTTCCTTGTGTTGATTAAATATACTACAATATACGGAAAAATACAGCGATAAAATACAAATTTTGTCAACCCAATAAATAAAGACTGTCAGTAATGAGAACTTTAGCTGGAGGATGGCTGCTGCTTAAAAAGAGTATTCAATTAGTTATAAACCTGTGTTCGAAGCCATCTGGTTGCTGGTGATTCCCGCAGTGGAAGCGAATTAGCCATGATACGTTTCCAAGCCAAAAAGGTCTTCAACTTTAGTTTTCTTAGCTAATTTAAAAATATGTATCGGTTTAATTTACCACAAAAAGTTGTTTTCTCAGTTTTGAGGAAGTAAAATCGAACTAAAATCACTGCAAGATAAGTAAAAATTATAGACCATAAAGTTCGACCCTAAAGTTAAATTAATAAGAATTTCTTTTCTCACTTCTATAGCAGCATTAAGCTTAAGCAATGTTCAAGTTTTTTCCTGTAGTCATGCAACATAAACTTAATTAATTTCTATTATTCGAACTTTTTCTCATAATTATTTCTGTATTAAGTTTATCAGGCTCAAGTTCTTTCTATATTATTCTTGTGATTGATATTAATTAAATTAGGCAAAGAAAACATCAAACACATTTTAGCAGGGTGGACAACTAGTGGTTTCGAAGCCGCCACACTTTCTCGTCAGCACCCCTGAGTTCAAAGACGGGTCTGATAAACTTAATACAGAAATGCAACATAAACTTTATGAAGTTTGGCTGGGGTATACTGTTCTAATTAACAAGTCAACCTAAGCAAGCTTCAGTAGCTTACTGTTAAGGTTTCTTAATACAAATTAAGTTTTCTTTTCATTTCTCTGTGGGGAGTTTCCTAAAAAATTTAATAAAATGATTTTCCTCAACGCATTCTTTTAGTAAAAACTATTACCAACAACTGTCTTTGTGATACATTTTTATTTTTTTCAAACAACTTTTAATTGATTCTGCTCTGTAGCAGAATAGCGACAAGCTTCCTTTTTATAAAGCAATTTCTTTTTCTCTATTAGTTTTGTCAGAAATTTCCTATCGGTAACTTTTGCCACTTCATGAACTACAACCCTTTTATATACACCGTCACTCTTTAAGAAATCCGTTCACATAAATGCATTTTAAAATAATATGCAGTTTTTAAGATTGCAATACAAAGATAATTTAATTAAAGTCACTGTAATAAACACACCCCCAATGGTTTTCAGAAAAAAGGTGACAGTGTAGAAAAATAATAATAAATTTGTATCACATAAAACTCGTTAACATATGTTAATTTGTTTAAATGGCACCCTCCTTCCCCCTTAAACAGCCACTACTCTTAAATAACATGACAAAGAAATATCTTTATACCAACTTGAATGAATTTTTTAGCTTTTTCTTTTGTTTGTTTTTGGTGTTTTGTAAAAAAAAAAGTGTTAAAATATCAAAATCATTATTTTGCTGTTTGGCTGCATGGTTGCTGTCAGTTCGTAAACAAAAATGTTAAATAAATGCAAATAGATTCATAATACTCGTAAACCAACAACAGATACCATAAAAAAGAAAATAAACAACTACAGAAAAACTCACAAATGATCATAGTGCATTTTTCATTTTAGTGGTGATTTTTTCAATTTTGATTCTACCAGTACTGTGTTGTAGTCTAGATTTGGTAGTGTGTCATATTTAAAACGCCTTTTAAAAATTTAACATAATTTTTCTCTAATAAATTAAACGACAAAAAACGTTATATTAGCAGCTGCTGTAAGCACTATGGTGTAAAAACAAACAAAGCGGGAAATTCAATCATGCATAAGAAATGTAAAAAAAAAAAATGCAGACAAGATTTTCCTCTTGAGAAAATTGAAAAAAAATAATCGGTTACAAGATATTATTTCAAAAAATTCTGTTGGCAATATTTTTACGAAAACTTTTTTTCTGGCACAAGTTTTGTACAAGTTCCACAAATAAAAATATTTTTTTTGATAATTGTTAATAATTTTATCGGGCTTTCGAATTCGATTTCTACTGCCCCAAATTTGTGAAAGCTTCTTTGTGTTTAAGAAGACAAGAAAAGTTAAGTTGAAGACTTACTGGCTGGAGTACATACCATGGCTGTTTCACGGCCACCACGTCGATCATCAGCATCCAAATTTGCTTCAAAAAAAAAAAAAAAAACAAGAAAAAAATGTATATTTAATTGAACGTCACTTTTCATAATTCGATCTACAACATTAAATTCTTCAAGCTGCATATGAAAACCTCTTTTATTTATATTTGTGCAAATAACCTTTTTTCAAATCATTACAACCAATCCATTGTGCACTATATATACTTTTCGCTAGCCATATTCCTTTGCTGTATGCAGTATTTGCATCATGTGTGATAAATCATGTATCAAGTTTTTTTTTTTGTTCAGCTTTTAGAAAATTGAGTTGCCTTTAGCTGCCATGGTTCATTTTTCTCTCTGTTTCGTTAATTTAATTTATTTATATTTTATCGATTTATTGATTGCAGACAACAGCACATACCTTTTGTTATGCTTATAATATCGAATTCGTAGCTAAACTGTACTCTCCGTTTCAAGAAAAATAAAAAAAGACTGTGAATATGATTTATTTTATATGGATTTAAATATTGTGTTTGTGGTTGTCATCATATTGCTTTAATGATTATAATCTGTTATAACTAAAGTATGATTTATAAAGGTGGCGTATATGCAAAAAATATTTAGTGTATACATATAACAATAATAATTTTCAACTAGACTCATATGCAAAATATTTGTTCGCATTAAGTCACGTTAAGTCACCTGGTAACCCAGGAGTTTTTTTTCAAATTCGTTTCCCCCTTTTTGTTGAACTTTGAAAATACTTGTTGTTTCAAAGTTTCATTTGCAATAGTTTTCCTGTAACTGTAACACGATTAGCAACCTGGTTGCTCAACAAACTTGGGAACATGTGTTTGTGACAAAGTTGCCATTATTTTTCCCACTGGATAAGAAATAAAAACAAATTTCATAGAAATTAGAGAAACTGTTGTTTTACAAAACAAAATCAAAAGCCAAAATGTTATTGTAATACAAACATACCCACATTAAAGCAAAAAAAAGTTTTCCTTTATCGTGACGTACGTGATAACTTATAGCATGTCACAAGGTGATTTTATAATAAAGATAAAATATATTAAAATATTTACTTAATCATGGCACTAGAACTAAGGACTAGTGTTAGTACAAGCATGTCAGGTTGGGGAAGTAAAATAACAAAAAACAATAAACATCAGGCAGAGCACTAATTTTTGAATTCTTCTTTTGAAAAATTCAATAATATACAAAAATCGGGTAAAAAAATGTAAGTAAAAAATTAAAATAAGTTAATGAAATGAAATACATGTGGCGTGACGCCTTCTGAGCGAGATATACCTCAGCTAAAAATAGCATTTTGCCTTATATTCTTTAAGTATTATCCATCACAGCTTTGAATGCACTCATAACATTAGCCTTTCTCAAATCAACACAATAAATTTTATAACAGCAAACAGTTTTGCTGCAGGAACTTTCGAAAAAAGGATACACAGAGCGAAAACTTTCTAATAGATTCAAAAAGATTTTCTCTTTGAAACGTGTTTAGGCTGAGGGGTATCCCAGCAGAGAGAAAAGAAGATTTTTCTATGGGTATTTCTTATTATTTCCATGTTGCAAATCTTATTAATTGTCTCAACAAGAAAAACACATAAAACCAAGAAGAAAACTTGTTACTCACGTTTGTTTTTACTCAGTTTCCGATTTGCATGGTACCAAAAAAAAAATTCTATAGAGAAGAACTTATTGATTCTATTAGGTTTTCTTGTAAATTGTATACAATAAGGATTTCTTATTGATTTTATTAGGTTATCCTATTAATTTTTCCCTATTGGTTTTATTAGTTTGCTATATAAACACACGTAAATCATCTTTTTAATTTCATTAATTGTTGTTTTTTCAATAAGGTTTTCCCATTTAATATAATAAGGAATCCTTCTTGAAAAAAACTTTATTGGGTGCTTTTTTCCCTGTGTAGCGTTTCTATATTTTTATATGGAAATTTGTTTTTAGAAAATGGTAATAACTTAATGTCATAGATTTTTGTGCAGTAAAAAATTGGAATATTGAAGCTTTTCTTACACAAACGTATTGCTTTAAATTATTTGAATATAAAAATTTTTCTTACAAGGAGATTTTGCTTTAAAATATTTAAATAACCTCAGCACTAGTATAAAAGCTTCGTGTTAGTACAAATATGGCAGATTGGGCAAGTAAAATCCATAAACTACAAACAGAGCACAAATTTCTGAAATCTTATTTTGAAGTTTAGGAAAAATCGATGTTATAAAAATTCAAACAACAAAAATATTTCCAGAAAAAATATAATAATGCAATTAAAACAAAAATCAGAAGTAAAATTTAGCATATGATTAGATTTAATAAAACGGCGTCCTTGAAATAAAAAATAGTCCGATCACAACTCCAGCGCGAACATCACACCATGCCGTCACTTTGGGCGATTTTACATCACCCTTAGATTTTCGACGTAGAGTTAAAGGTTAATTCGAAAATCGAAAAAAAACTTTTGAGTATCTTAAAACTCAAGTAAAGTGTTTTTGATTCGAAACTTATAAGTGCCAGCTTTTTGCTTACGGAATAAAATCACTTCAATACACATATTTTCTTAAAAATCACTGTGTCAGAATAGTTTCATGAAAAATTTCTTTATAAGAACTTTGCATCTAAAGAAAAAATTTTGGAAATCTTAATTAAAAATTTTATTTATTGAAAACTTTTTCCTTAGACAAATTTCTTCGCCAGCTCATAATGTACTTTTTGTTGTAGCATTGTTGCATATCGATCAGATATTGCAACATTGTATTAAAGTAGGTTGTGAGAAATTGCAAAGACTTTATGCACCTTTTGGTTTCCTTGTTTTTTTGTTCTGTTTGTCTTTTTTTCTTTATTTTGTTTTTTGCTAGAAATTCAGGACTACAATTTTTTTCCTAACATTTTTTGTAATGTTTCTTTTGTTGTCTGTGTGTTAATTTCTTAATGATTTCCAGTCAGCTACAATATTATTGTAACGTTTTTTATTTTTTATTTCATATATTTTGGTTGACTTTGCACAGTGCAGTTAGTGGTGGCGGTTGTGAGAAATAATCATTATAGAACATCTTCGTTTGTGGCAAAAAGCTGTTTGCTGTGCATTATTGCATTTGGTTTCTGCCTGCTTTTGGAGTATTTTGTATTTAAGCATTTATGGTAAAGTCACGTTGGCATAATTTGTTTTATGTTAATGTTGTCATATAAAATTGTTCAAAAACCAAATAAACGTACTGCAAAAAAAAAACTTACAACAAGTTAACTAAAATCCTTAAGAGCTTCTTCTTTTTGTCTTTATTTGAGGTTTTTTATTTTTTTATTTTCTGTTGATCAACTTCAATGAATTGGTATTTAATTTGAGTAGCCATTGGCTTACATAAAGAAGCAAAAACCAAAAACATTTACAGATTTGTAAAAAAAAAATTTTTTTTTGTTTCGGTTGTTCTTAACTCTTCCAAAGATTTAAGCAAAAATCAATTTTGTTAATTTTTTTTTCTTTTGGTTTTCTTACAAACCCTGCAAAATTATATTTCTTTTAGTCTCGAAAGCACGACATTATTGTGTAGTGGAGTGTCATTGTTTTGGGGGATTTTTAATACAATTGTTATGGTTTTTATGTTTAAGAAAAAACATTTTCGAAAAAAAGTATCATTGTTAAGTATTAAAAACAATTTGCTACTGTAATGTATTTAAGAAGACCGAAATCATTTTACAAAATTATTTAAGCATAAAGCTGAAAGAAACCAAGTTAAAAGAAAGAATATTACAAGACCATGAAGTGGTTAAACGTGAGCTACTGGAATTTTTTGTAAATATTTTGTTTTGTTAAGCCAAACGAAGCAAAAAAAAAATTAAAAAAAGATAGAATTAGAGCTCAATCGAATGTGTTGTTTTGTAGCTCGAAAAATCTTTTCACTTTTTCCTTGTGGAAGAAAATATTAAGATAAATATCAAGCCATGAATTTAATTATTTATTTGCTATCAGACGCAATTAAAGTGTGTTACCTTAGGTCTAAGAAACTTTTACTTTTTGATACTTTCAAGAACACAAGTCGTAGTAATCAACAGTGACTCGTTGTATGAGGATTGCGGAAAATGTTAAAAGTATTTTAATTATTTATTTAAAATTAATTTGTATATGAGAGATCTGAGTGAACATTTGTGATCTTATAATTTCAAACATTCTTTTAAGTTTTCTCGGGTTTGCTGATGTGCTCAGAAGCTTTAATAAAATATCGGCGGCTGAAAATAATTAATAAAGTCTGTTTTTTAGTCTGAAAATAATGCACATCAAAAACTTTGTATGTATATTTCATAAAATTAAAATGCAAGTTTGTTGGGAAAGGTTCCCAGGAATCAAAACTGCTGAGAACTGTTTCACAATGTTCATCCCGCTTTACAACATTTTAGTTAATAGTCCAATTTGTTTGTAAAACATAATACAACAATGAAACATATAAACCATGAAATACCTATATATTTTTTAATAAATATTATTTTCCACATCCTCGATGGCTGAATTAGCAAAGTTATCAAGGCTCACTTTCTGCCGAAAACTTTGCTTGTTTCTGCAAGCAAGCAAATAGCTTTGCAGTTTTGTGTCTTTTTTTCAAGAAAAAAAAACCGCCAACTTTCTTTTCATAATTGATAATATTTAACAATATCCGCCAATTTTCTTTTTCTAAATAAAAATTTGTTATATTAAATTTGTTCCTAACTCCGCCCTTTTGATATTCAATGAAATATTGTTTTATTTCTGATATCAAACCAACCGGGCTTTCAAGGTCATTTGTTTATCCTCATCTGGGGTTGGAAATACCCCAAAGTTTTCGTTAGGATATTTCCAACTTCTTCAGGAGTAGACTTTTATTTAATTCGTATTTATATTTAAATTAACGGGTTTAGGAAAAACTAATTTCTGCAGCTTCAGATCATTTTTTTTAATATAAAATTTATGAACAATATTATTCAATATTTCGTTAACAGTTTGTAAGCATCTTCAGAATAATATTTGTAATTACAAATATTATTCTGAAGATGCTAACAAACAAATTATCGAAATATTGAATAGTATTGTTAATACATGTTATATAAAAAAAGGATCTGAAGCTGAAGAAATTAGTTCTTCAAAAGTTAAAAAGATTAAAGAAAAATTAGATATATATAGTGGGTTTACTTTATTTAATAAATGTTTTACGTATTTCTATCATATTTTTGTGGTGCAAATGGGAAAATCACAAAACACAAAAAAGATGTCTAATACTATCAGCTTTACTCCTTAATAAATTAAATTATGGTATGTGTAATTTGAATTTATTGAATTTTTTTACTTCCAATAGTTTCTGTGTTAAGCGAATATTGTTTTTCTAATATTTTAACAACAAAAAAATTCCCATAATGATCCAAACAATGTCTTCAAGTCTGTGTAAAGAATTTATTTTAAAATTAATTAATGAGTAAAACACATATTCATTTATTTTCAGCATAATTACTTGCAGTAAAAAAAATCCAATTTATCAACTCTTAAATAATATTTATATTTAACAACAATACTATTTAGTTAAATTTATACATATTACATATTGAAACACTCAAACATACATTTTAACAAACAGTTTATCTGATCATAAATGACATGCCTCACGGGCATACAATCAAACAAAATGTTTCAATGTCTATAAGAAGAATGAATAGTATTGAACAATTACGTATGAGTACTTCCAGCTGAATATGTGTACAAATGTGTGTATGTGCTTAAGTTGTTGGTAACTCAATTTGTTGTAATATTAAGTTTCCAATATTGTTGCTGTTGTAAAGTTTGTAAAAAAAAATTTATTATCATTGTTATTACTTTTTAACAACAATTCGTAACACACAGAATACAATTTAGTATTTTTACATTTAAAAACCACAAAATCAAATTAACGATTTGTTTTGTTGTTGCCTTTTTTCTTCTCTCCCGACTGTGACATTGTTTGCTAAATCACATCAAGCAAATAATTACACATACATATTTTTACATTTCGTCAGAGACTTCGTTCGCATAAGAGAATCATCTTGCTGCTTACCTGCTATAAGCCAAACAATCAATTATACGAGGGATGGTCAAGTCAATCAGAACAATATTTTTGTAAAACAAAATATTCCAAGGAAAATAGTTTTTTTTTGAAAAAGTTTTTAATGTTTCCCAAAACTTTTGTTTTGAAATTTTATTTTTTAGAAATTACCATCAAATAATAAACACACAATAAAAATGCCAATATTACCTCCATATACATGAAACTTTACTATATGTCACAGATAAGCATAGAAAGTTTGTAATATGCTCAGATTCTTTATCATCTCTACAATCGTTCATAATCAAGAAACAGGTTTTAGGCTAGGAAGATTGTAATTAAAAGATTTGCCAACATAATTCAAATGTGGAAACTCAGCCTCATGAGAATCCAGGGGAACGAACTCGCTGACTTCACAGCTAAAATAACAACAAGACAATCCATACTTTTGACATACAACTTCTCGTGTAGAGATATTAATAGCAGGCTAGATAATTTATCTAATACACAGCTTAGGAACCATAGCGCTGAAGCAAACTCTTAGTGGTACAAGATGGTAAATAATTCCCTAAAAATTAACGACCTATATTAAGGAAAGACCAGCAGGGCATCTTTAAACTGGATCAAGTCAAATTAATAAGGCTTCGTTTAGGCCACACAAGACTTAAACCAATATCATTATTCAACTAAGCAACGCCACGTTTCTGCAATTGCAATATATCTTATCCTACTAACCTCTTCCCCCACTTTGTACGTAATTGTCCCCAAAGAATGTTTGACACTCAACAACTTAAATAAATAAACAAGTTAGTTTTTGAATATTCACAAAACTTTTATATTAAATTACTTTTTCAGGCTTAAGTTCAAACCTTGGTTTGTCACTACTTTTAATTAATATCAATTCAGTAAAGAAAAGTAAAATTTAATAGCTAGGTGGACAACCGGCTATTTCTGTGTAACAAACACCCTTCATCAGCACCCTATGAACTTTGGACATGTCAAATTTCATAATTTTGGCACAGCTGCTTTAACCACTCGGCAACCAAAGCTCACGCAATTTTACTTTCTGTTTGTATACTTATTATGTATGTATTAACATTAACCAAAGCAATGATATTTTTGCAGTCTTGGACGATATTTTGTCATCTCAGGAGACTGTTATTTTTTGCTCTCTGTTTATATGAAAGCTTTTTTCTACATGTTCTGTTTTTTGCATCATTGAGATCTAGATGCTCTTTTATTGACTTTCAAAAATACCAATTTTGGTGACTCGTTGTATAGAAGTTATTAAGCAAAGTAGAAGTGTTGCAAGTTGCAAAAATTTTTTCTATATTAAAGCTTTCTGTGGCCATTTCTGATTCTCATTTTGCTCATGAACATTTTGGAATAAGTAGTTGAATTGTAAACATTCTATTAAAATTTTTCGAGTCTACTGATGAGTTGATTAGCATCAACGATATTTCGGCTGCATATACATAGGATTCTGAAAATTCTCTATTTTTAGACCTAAAATAATTAATTTTATATTAAATGACTTTTTACTTGGCTCAGGTTCAACCTTTTGCTGGTCATATTTTTCTCAATATCAATTAGGTAATGAAAAGTAACATTTTTTCATTAATAATTTTTAATTGGTTCTTAAAGCAAATAACTAATTTTTTTTTTAAATATTTAATATAATTCATAACATCTGTATAGAGCACCTGGTTTTGAAAAAGCTTAAGAGCTAAACAATTTTAGATCATTAATCAGTGTGGGTTTTCTACTAACTGGCATATTTTTCAAGATCTGACAAAACAATTTTGATTGGAGCCACTTTTGAGCTGGCTGTGCGATATATTTATTCTCTTGTAGGTATACTATTTCAATTACCCTCCTGTTATCATAATGTTTTCCCCAGCTTTGGAGTAAATTTAAATGAAGCAACAAAATCCGGATTTAATTTTCATCATTAGCATTAGAAATTCTGTGTTTCAATATAATATTAAACTCATCGAGCTTCTTCTTGTTCACTAAATTAAAATAGAAATAGTATTCCCTCACTGAGTGGCTGACCTTCTGCCCATCTCTTGTTGCACATGTGCGCAGCCATTGCCTTATTATGATAATTAATTTTCAATAAAATTGTAAAAATATTAACTCAAATTAAATAAACGTTTTAAAATATGCAAAATAAAAAGTTGCCATCGCCAATTTAGCGTACTCACATGCATTTAAATATTACTCGACCAACTATAATTAGAATGATGAGCCGTTTTAATTGCTGTTGTCAGTTATTTGTAAGTCAATAACTTACAAAAGCATTTAGCTAGTAATTAAGCCGTAGTTAAAGGCAAGCAATGTTCACATTTTTGCATTTTATTTATTAAAATCTAATATCGAACTGGCTGGGTGTACTTAATACCATTACGTTATTACTGATATTTTTCACTTAACGATTTTTGGGCGAAAATTTTGCTGAGTAAAAGTATTATTTTCAGTTTAAAAAAGTTATTACTAAAAATGGATGAAGTTTCCTTCTTTTTTCATTTATTAACCAAATTATTTTTAATTCAAATGGTTGCTGCTCAGCTTTTTCTAGCTTAGTGATGACTAATCGCTGTTGGCTCTAAGACGTTCATGTAAATTTGCGTTGTGTATTTGTGCTGCTGCAATTGCATTGCACAAGTATCAATCTTGTTTTAGGCAACAACAAACATTTAGTGTTTATAAAATTTTTATTACTACATTAGTTTTATTATATTTTTTTGAGCATAGTGTTAAGTATTAGTGTTCATACTTTTTATATATAGCCACACCGAGATGACTTCCGGCTGCTACTTTGTGTACTCTCAGCCAAGTCTCGAACGAAATAGGTGAGGAGCTGGAGGTAATGCATTTACTTCGCTGTTGTTGACAGCGTGAGAAAATTCTAATACCAGTTTACATTTATAGTTTTTTCTTATTATTATTTTTTTTATTTCACCATACAAAGAACATTAGCTTTTTCTGTTGTTGTGTTTTTGTAATATATTAGATGATTTGTTGAAAATTATTCATTGATTTGTAGTCGTTTTGCTTAATTCTTGTTTATGGCCTGAGTAAACGGAACTAAACAGCAGAATCTCACATACTTCAGTGCAGCTCTATTAGACATGATTATGACTACGTCATAATTATACAGTAAGTGGGAAATTTTTATTTAATTTAATTTTAATTTATGTTTCTATTTTCTACATTATTTCTAGTTTTGTTAGAATAATTAAGTCTGAAATAGATTTTTAATTGCCTGACAAGAACTAAAATACTCATATTTTTAAACAAAGTGGAATAAAATTTATAAATATTCTAAAACAAAAATGTACGTTTATATTCGTAGACTTTCAATTAAATTAATTACATATTTTTATATACAGGTAAAGAAGCTTAAGAAAAAAATCGCTCTGCTTTCGTTTAAGGTGCCATAAAGTAAACAAGTTTGTAGTTTAAGTCTTTTGTGTTTTTTTTAATATGTAACATATGAATTCCTGGTTGTCATAAATGTTCATAAATACTTTTAATTATTGTGTTTCATAAATGTGGTTGAAAACATCATAACTAATCATAAACTATTGCAAAAAATATGAAATATATCAAATAGTAAATTATTTCAAAGCCTCTTGCAGTTTAATTGGCTTAGAAATTTGTAGCAAAGTTAGTAGTTATTAAAAGATTTGAGCAAAATGCTGAACTTGTGGTCTCAAGAACTAAATTTGATGTTGTAAAAACTAAAAATAATGTGCCAACATTTTTTAACATTAATTTTGCATATTCTCTTCTAAAGTTCTGTAAAGAAACTTCATTATTTCCTTTTGTTGCTAATATTGTTTGTTGAAAAACATTTTTTTTTTTTTGCAATAATCTATTTTTTGCTATTCCTCTACAACGGCCCATTAAACACACCTGATATGAGACTTCGTTTACAAAAATAACATTGCACAAATTTCATTCAATGATAAATGATTGTAAATTTTTAAACTTGTTAAACTATTAGCCAAACCTAAGCAGCGACATAAGCAACTAGACAATATAGTCCATAAGAAATGGCAAAATAAAATGACTTGTATTACTTTAAGCCCAATTTTAAACATACCACCAACAACTGTGTCTTTCTTTCACTTCAGACCCATTCATAATCGAATAATATCTGCCAAATATATGCACAAAGCCAACAAACTAACAAAATTTTGTTGCAGTATAAACAAGTCCAAACAAACAAACATTGATGATAATTTCACAAAAAGCTGCTTAGCCTGCACATTTTCCAGACGATTTGTAAGGATGTCAAACAATGTTATAAAAAATTATTGTCATTTTATTTGCAACATTTTCGTTTATGTTTTTTTCTTTTTTCTCTCTTCTCCATTTAGTATGTATTTGCTTACTTAGTTGCTGTTGTAGCTGACCTTTGTAGGTTATTTTCGAGCTAAAAGCTTTTTTGTAAGACGAATAATTTCGTTTATACGATTCCACCCAAGAAACGTTACCTTATACTTTAACCTTAAAAAAAAGTATGTGCGTTTGTGAGCCGAATGGAAAAGATTTAGTTTCATAGTAGCTATTAAATGCTGACACAATAAAAATGTTGTATATGCAAGCGGAGCTACCACAAAAAGAACCGTCACATATGTTCTCAACAAATTCTCAAATAACTTTTAAAAACAAACTTCTGCACCGGTATTTATAAATTTAGAAAATTCTTTTTAAATAGGAACCCAATTATTTATTTGCTTTAAGAGCCAATTGAAATGTATTAATTCAGGTCCAAAAATTAACCTTTTCAGCAAATATTTTTTGAAAAGGTTCATTTTTGGACCTGAGTTAATTTTTAAATAGGTTTGAAAACAAATTTTATATGAAAAATTTGTTCCGAATTGCATTTTGATAGCATCTTGAGGACAGCTGCGACTATTATACTCTGCATCAATAATTATCAAAAATTCAAATAATACGATCACATGTGATAGTGTGAATGCAATGCGTTATACAAACGGAAAATTATACCACACAAATTTTACATCCCATACGACTTCGTAATTTTTTGAAATTGTTCAGGGTTGCGTTTTATAATAGCACACATAAACAAGATTCACTGACTCGATAGTCTCACTACTGATATCGAGCCGTTGGTGGTAGTATTATTCTTCATTATACAATTCATAAAAATTTGGATTTTAGTAATAATATAGAATGATATTTCATTTATGCCATGTCTTGCAGATAATGAGATTTCGCTATAGAAATTTTTGCGCACTTAAACACAACGATTAATTAAGCTGTTGAATATTTCTCGTTGGCGGCATGCCTTACGCCTACATGAAACTGTTCATAGGATGCCGATGAAGATTTCATCGTGGCGTGTAGTATTTTTCATTTTATTCGAAGTGTGATAGTCTGAATACAAAATGTATTTCATGTCAGATATTTTGACAATAGCAAGACTTTTGTCTTGTAAAGTCCAATGAATATACTAGTGCTTGTGTAATAGCTTGAGCTGCCCTTTATTTATTATGAATTCAATTGATTAAATATATTTATAAAATAAACAAGCAAAAAATCTAGCGAAGAATAGAATATGTAAATTCTGAAAAACTTTGCGTTCTTGCTATTACAATAAATGTTCTCTTTAATGTTGCTATAAAACACTTTATTGCTAGATGCTAAACTTTATTACTATACAGAAATTTAGAAAAAAACTTCCTTTTCAAAATAAATATTTTCCGCTACATAAAAATTTTCCCTCCAAAACTATTTCAAAAATGTTTGCAAATGTTAACTAATTTATTGAGCTTTAGTTCGATTTTGATTCTGCCGAGTTGAAGAAAGACTTTTTTATGCTCAAAACTTGTAGTGATCAACATTTTTAAGCAAGACAAGAAATGTTAAGCTAAAGCCTTGTTGGCTGGGGAACATATCATAGCCGTTTCACTCCCACCACCGATCATCCAGCAGCCCAGTGGCTTTGAGTTCAAGTGAAGCTGCTGCTTTAAAAACAGTATGCAATTAGTTATGACATTTAATTGCATAAATTTGCATGTTTTTAGGGCACAGCTCAAGCGACTTGGACTTAATACTTTTACATTTTTTGTACCATAGTTTCATATTTAAGCTTTTTTGTCATTGTTATTAATAATAATGGTTGTGTTTGCGTTAATATTTTTTCTCTCGAGAACAACCATTCAAATGGCCGACCACCTTAATGTAACGCAAACCCAAATGATATACAAGAAACTTAAGGAGTTTTATTTTCTGCTTGTGCGCGGTGGCCATAAAGCCTTAACAAATCGTTGTTATTGTTATCGTTGGGCTGTTTGAATACATTTGCTGTTATTTGGCGTTTTAAAAGCAATTTTATTAAACGCATTTAAGAAACTGCGACAAATGATCATCGAAAACAAATGGACCACCATCATGTACGCGGCTGCAGTCTATCCACTGTTTGTTCCTTATGGCGGCTTAAAATACGAGACTTTATTTCCTTAAGGGAAATTACAATAAAATATATAAATTTGTGAGGTTTTATAACAGATTTAAAAATAGATTTATTACATTGGGGGCTTTTTTGTGTTTCATGTCATTTGGCTCTTAGAACTTTTCGGTAATTGTGTCATGATTATCACTTATGTTTATATATTTATTTATCGATTGCTAGTTTGATCTATTTAATAACAAATTATACAAATTACAAAATGGTTAGAGCCCAAGCACAAAAATCGAAAAGTATTCAATTAGCTTTAAACCACTTTAAATTAGTTTAATATTTATGAAAGACCAATATTATGTTAAATAAATAAACAAACATTAATTGTTATTCCACAATTTTTATAAAATAACAAACAAAATTTTCAACTGCAAGACCACGTACAAAACGGAAATCTTATTTCATTTTGTCTTATGACGTCTGATCACCAGAAAGGAAATGCATATCCTTTTAAATAAGAACGCGCACTCTTCTTCATTCAAAAAAAAATGAAAACGTTCTCTTTTTTTATGTTTTAAAAACAATGCATCAGCTACTTCTTATTCACGCTGTCATAATTTTCAAAAGTTGCCTTAAAAGCAGAACAACAAAAATTATTGAAATTATTGAAAGAAATCAGTTTTTCGTTTGTTTCTTTTTTTCCTCAATAAAGGAAGTCTTTAAAACAAATTTATAACAGGTGGGCCAAAAGAAATTATCTGATGTTGTTTGGCTTTCAGAATATCAGTTGTGGCTGGCGCAGTGTGTGACTGCTCATGCAGTCATTTGGAAAGGATGTAATAGCTACTCATGCATCACTCATGCTTCACTCGTGGATTCAATGCTCCAGAACTAACAGTTTTTCTTGTTCACCTGCCCGCTGAGATGGAAGAGAGCCTTACCGCTCACTATGGTTTTGGTCGAAAACTCGTGTTCTTCGTTGTAAATACGATTATTTCACTTTCTTGGGGAGTGTATCGCTCCAAGGCTCATTCGCTTATATTCTACAGCTGTCTAGTACGCAAGAGTGAAAACTGATTTGAGATTGGCTGCGATTTGTAAAAAGAAAAGCAAACTTCTAAGAAGGTGATTTCTTTTGGGCCACCTTGTTCAACCGTCACAACTATATTTTGAAACTAGAAATGTATAATTTTTTTCGAATTTGAGTCACAAATAAAGTAAAACGTTTAGTTGTTGGAATGAGTTGGTTGGCTTGAACGCTGAACAATACCACGTTCTTAATGTGAGCGGTGTTTTCTTGTACGTGATTTGTTTGCTTCATGTCTGCGGACGAGTGAGCAAATCACTGAAGAAGCTAAAAAAATAATCAGTTAAGCAAATTAACGAACAAATGAAGGAAACACATCCCTTTTGCTCACACATGCATACTTCATTTAATATTACTGTGATAACTTAAACTATTGTACAGTAGGCGCAGTAAGCTGGTGTTAGAAAAGTGTTTTTATAGGGGGAAGAAATTAGAAAAAGGTCTTAAGTAAAAAATTTTTTTTTGATAAGTAGAAGTTGTGCTCTATTTATTCTTAACCTAACATGTGTTTACGGCTAATTACACTTTCCGTTGCTTGCCTTAAACAAGTTTGTTCCAAGAAACCTTATAGCATTGCTGAAAAGGGTTTTTAATTTTAAATTGCAGAAATGTCTTCAAATGTGAAATGTTGCCATCGACTGCAATTACAAAACTGATCGAACCAAAAAAAAAAAAAAACTCATCGCAATCCTCCCAACTACAGTATTTAAAGTTCTTTTATTCAAAGTTTCATATTTCTTTTTACACCCAAGACAATGTCCTTTAGCAGGGTTTCAATAACGAATACGAGCCATTGAATTTATATATATATATGTGTATGTATCTTTGGAATTATTTGTTTTTATTGAGAAATTCAGTAGCCGTTATGACTACAATCAACATTCGTTCGTTCGTTGGCTGGTTGGTTGGTGGTAATCAGCATATTGATATCTTGATTTTAAAAACGTTTCATATTGTATTAATGCGAGTATTCTGTATGAATACATTGATGATAAATATGTATACATCTATGTAGTTGTATGGCTGCTACTGCTGGCCACACTCTTGATAGTTCGTTCTGCTGGCTGTTCTTTCTCTTTGGCATATAAATCATGCAGTTTGCTGTGCACTTGTGACATGTTTCATATTGTTCCTTTTCATTCATTGTTTAATCATATTTTTTTCTGTTCTCAAATGAAATTATTATTACTTTTTCTTCTACTGTTCTGTTTTTATTTACTTGTGATAAAATTCCATTATATGAGTGGAATATTAAATGAATAAAAATTTTTTTGCTTACTCTCTACGTTGGTTTTGTTTTTGCTTCCAATTTATATGTATGATTTGTTGAGAACTCTGCTATAGAAAATTATAGGCTGTAAAGTGTATAGTTTAATGTTGAAATTTGTTTTGTCATATTGACATTTTATTAATAACAAAGAACGGATGTGTATGTTAATCATCGTCATCATGATCGCCGTGCTGTACTACTGTAGGAACACAAATGAATGAGTGCATGAATGAACGAATGAAGAAACAATTTATTGATTAACATTTTTTAAAAGAATAAATTAATAAAATTATGATTGAAAACTGATAGGAAAAATCATACAAATTTGTTTAGAATATAGAAAATTTCATAGAATTCTTGGAGGTTGCTTGCAAATTCAATATTTATTTGAATGTGAGCAGATATTTTTTCTTATATTTTCATAATTGATTTTCTTTCAAGGCAGGCTTCACAAATTTTTCACTGGAAGAAATATTTGCTCAAAGGAAAAGCATAATTTATTGATAAGATCAGTTTTAATTGACTGAATGAGAAGCCAGGAAATTGCAGTTGATATTATAATTTAAATAAGGGGAAGTTAATGTTGAAGGCTTTAAAAAATCTTTGGATTTTTAGGGAAAATACTAAACAAAAAGGTCTTTAAGATATTTAAAAGAAATCTGCTTGATTTTGCAATTTCCATATTTTCCTTGCGATTTGTTTTCATTATATTTTATTATAATCATTTGGAGTCAATTGTGGACCTCGACCAAAAAGTTAATTTGTATAGCCTTTGCTGTCTATAGACCATGACTTAGACTATTATCAAATCTAGTCACCGCCGTAGTTTTATGCTACCGGGTTCCTTGGGATACGCCAGCGCAGCGTCCAAGTATATGGTTCAAAGTCTAAACGCAGCGGAACATTTACAAATGATGTCTTGCGCCGTTTCCTTTTCCTCATTAGGGAGTCTGTGGGAATCAATTGAAATTATCAGTTTCAGTTTTCTGAGATGGTAATTTAGCTTGCTAGTTTCCTTTCTGCTGATTTTCACAATACAATCAAACTTTACTCTTTTGGGATCTGTTAGAATTTTTGCCTTTTAATCTTTTGGGATCTATTAGCAGTTTTGCTGCCACATGCCATTGAAGGCTTTTCAGTAGCCTGCTAGCTTTGTCACTTTCCATTGTCGTAGAATGCTGTCCTTTAAACTTTTGTTAACGCCGCAGATTGGGGCTCAGTGTCTATAAAGTATCTTACTGCTTCCCTTTCGGTTATAGTTTTTCTTTTTATATTTTATTTCTTCAACTCATTTACTGACTAATCGCTTTGCATGTCATTGTTCAAATGAAATAGCAAATTAGTGCATTATAGCGGCAGAATACTATTACAAAAGCAAACATTGAATTAAAATTTTTATATAATTTTTTTTTTACTAATAGTTGTATTTGTTTTTTGCACAATATAAACAAACATAAAGGGAAATTATTATTCAAAGCTGAAATAAATAAATAATTCAAACGCTGCAGCAAATCAAGAGCAATATTTTAATGCTGATTTTAAATACAGATTTATTAGTTTATTAATTTTGAACACTTGAACACATTGTAGAGTAACGATGACTTAATAAAATGATATTGAATTATATTCGAATTAAACAAAAACAAACAAAATTTGGGGCCGTCGTGTTTATTTATGTCTCTTTTTAATATATGAAATATTGTCAAGGCTAAAAGTGTTAGTGCTATAAGAAGGCGACAACAAAAAAGCACAGGAAAAACAATATTACAGTATTTCGACAAAAGGCTTTAACAGAGAATCTGTCAGTGGTGAGTTGTATTTTTAACGCTTACAATTGGACAAGACTTTTAGAGGAAAGTGTAATATGACTGGAAATTTTGTGGCACATATTTGCATCTATTAGCTAAAATCAAATAAATGTTCGTTAAACTGCACAGTCTAAAGTTTTAAATAAGATGCAAGAATCTGATATTAAATCTGCTTTAAGAAAAAATATGGTTGAGATAATCATATATTGTGTTTATATAAAAAAATATAAATATATTTCATTATTATTAAAATATATGGTTACAGGCTAACAATATTAATTATTGAATATAACATACACATTGGTACTAATTCCATTTTCAGTTATTGTCATCTCTCACCATACTTTTGCCATTTTCATATTTTTATCGCATCCAACAATACTATTGTCCTATCCAACTGTCAATTTTAAGCATATGTTTATGATAGAATGCAACAAAAACATGATTAGCCTAGTTGAGTAGAATATTTTCAGAATGCAAACAAATATATTTTCGTGCATGACAAATAAAAGCAGCACTTCATATGTTCCAAAATTTGTATTGCACAATTGACTTATTTTGCTTTTAATAAACGTGGTTTTTTATTTAACTTTTTTTTTGTATATTTTTACTAAAAGAAACATGCTCACTAACAAGCACACACAAATTTTAGCACAAAAATTAGAGAAGCTGTTAGCGGCAACAACTTTGTTAAAAACAACAATATATTGCTTTTTATCACTCGATAGATCAAAAATACTATGCTTCTCACTTACAAAACTGGTTGAAATATTCATTATAAAGTGAAGCAAGCAGGTTTTGGTCACCGCAAAACAGAGTTTTTGTTACAGTTTAATTATTTTGTTGTCTCTATTCATGAAAATTTAAATACGGTTATATTCATTTGAATAAAAAAAACACAATCTACAACGCTTTTTTGCAAATGAATACAACCATATTTAAATTTTCATGGACAGAAACAGCAAGATAATCAAACTGTAACAAAAACTGTGTTTACGGTGACCAAACTTGCTTAACTCATTTTAAATAAAAATAACTTGTTTGCCACAACCTTTTGCATCATCATATTGTAGAATCTTTTTTCTTTTCATGCAAGATGGTTGAGAACAGCAGTTTAAAAACTATATACAGTTAGTCCAGATCTGATTGCAAAGTAATATTACTGCTGATGAGCTTCGTGACGACAGTGAAATAGCCATGGCAACAAGTCTTCAACTATACTCATCTAGTTTTCTGTACAAATTATACTTTTTCATTTCCAGGGAAGTAGAGGCCAGCTTAAGTCCTATAAAAGCAATTAACAACAGTAAATACATATACGTTTTTGTGATTTTATTGTTGCACTAACAAATTTATGGATATATGTACATATGCTTATAAGCCATTATCTTCTGATTCATATTTTTTTGTCGCTTAGTGTTACTTTTAGAACAAAATTCTTTCTAACCTTGATTTCGAATTCATATTTTTCTTTTAAATTATGTTGATTTTTTTTTGTTTTTTTTCAAGAAAAATCGTGTTGTGTGCTTCTTTGCTTCAGCCAACAATAATGTTGTGGGTGGTTATACCAATAGTTTTTTTATGTCATTTAATTTTGAAGCAAAATAATTTTTTTTCTTTGAAATTCATGTGTAAGCTTGTGTGAGTTTTCAGTTTGTTCAATGAACTTAAAGACATGGCATGTTTAAATGTGTAATAATTGTTGTAGGAAAGCAAAAAATTATAAACTTTGAGGCAAATAAATGACAAATGCTTTTGTTTGTATTTTTTTCTATTTTTGAAGTTTTTCTGACAAATTTGAACAAACATAAAGTCATTGTTAATATGAAAAGTATAAAATTATATGACGAGAAAAAAAAAACGCTTATAATTTCTGGGTTAATTTTCTTGTAAACTTATTTACAATTAATGCATTGTTATTATTATTTTTAGTTTTGTTTATTTTTTCTTACATATAACTTTGCTTTTTGAAGTAGTTAAGTTGTACTTAAGCATGGTTTTGCTGTCAAGGTTAGCATAATTTTCAAAGTTAGCGGAAAATTAATATGATGCACGCATGAGTGATGCAAACGGTGATGAAATATTCTTGACAGAAAGGAAAAAAAAATACATAATACAAAATAATATTTTTTGTTTACATTATGACAATAGAAAACTAAGACAATCGACAGAAATTTGTTTATGAATAAAAATTAAAAAAAAAAAAATTAAAAATAATAAAGGAAAATTTAAATTCTAAAGTATTAAGTTATACCCAAGTTCATACTCAAAAGTTCTAATGTTGAGAACTCATTTGGTGTTGAGGAAAGTTATATTTAATAATTATTATTTGTAACTGTAACTTTTTTTCAGACAATTTTTGAGATCTCAGTTAAACTAGGTTTAATTAAACTGCAGAAAAATAGATGCCGCTATTACCAATTTATATTAAATTTTTTGATGGAAAAAATTTAACTGAGCTCTCAAAAACCTTAACTTAATCAAAGAATACTTAAATTTAATCAAAGAATTTAAACGAAAAAAATTTTGCGTTTAAATTTCAGTCATCAAATAGTGCAAAACATCAGCTGCTTGGCACTTGTTGCAACGTTGCTTAATATTTATTTCTAAAAATGATGAATAATAAATGGTTCATTATTACAATAAAGATTTGCTAGAGTTTTAATTATAACTTAATTTTTGTTTATGAAATAGATCATTTCTCTTTAAACACCTTTTCAGCAAAATAAGAATAGACTTGTTATTCGTTTCAAATAAAAATTCAAACTGAAATTAAAACATATTATTATTTAAAAATAAACATTAGCTTTTGAAACGGAATGCGTGCTAACTAGTAGCGCTGGCGTTTCGAATTGGCGAGCTGTACCCCAGCTAAGGTTTTGTTTCTACGTTATTACTATTCTTTAAAGAATATAAGCTATATTGTTATTTGCACTAGAACTCATCTGCTATAAGTACTTATGAAACACAAAACCATTTAAAATCTATATGTCTAAGGGACAGGCTTTGCAGTCAAAATCAAGTTTTTTCTTTTCAAGCATAAAACGTCGACATTTAAAGGTCCTGTGTTCATAGTATTTCTTTGTTCATTGGCTCTTACTGGCCATAATAAATTCCAAAAACTGCTCTGGTTTTTTATGCCTCCTTTTTGTTAACCTAAAGACTTAAGAGCCAAACACCAAACACCTTCATGCTGCCCTCCACAAACAAACCAATTTCATTTGCTTTTTTATAATTTTATTTCTAGAAACTTATAAAAACTGTTAAAAACCACTCAAGCCCAGGACATTAAAAATTCCTCACAGCGTGTTATAATACGCAATAATATTATTAATAAGCAATTCCTAAAATCTCAGCTATAAAGAACAAACTCTGTGTGTTCAGAACATTTAAAAGACACCAAAAACAAAAGACAAAATGAAAAGAGTAACCACAAAACTGTCACTTATTTTATATTGTAGTAATCATGTTCAAAGGCTATGTGTTGCCTGTGAGTATGTGTGTTTTTATAAACATTTAGTGCTTTTGTTGTTCAATAAAAATCAGGCGCCACTTGTCTGCCTGTAAAACAAAAAAATCGGTTTTTTATACAAGATTTCTTAATAAGTAAACAGTAACACCCAGCATAACATACAAATCTATTTACCAGGGCCACACTCGGTGAACGTGACCCACATTACAGTTTTCAGAAAGAAAAATTAATTTATGTTTTGTTTTTAGAAAATTTTCTATTGTAGCTTAGGATTCCCAGGACATTTTGTTTATAGTGTGAAGATGTTTTTTTTTTTTAACTTAAGGGTAGCATGATAACAAAGACTTACTTCACTGATATCTTTATTATATTTTTGAAAGTTGGCAGTTATAAGAAACATTATCAGGGTTTTAGATAAAAAATTGTTTTGGTAACTATTTTACAATTAAATGCCACAATTGTTTTTCTTTCACCTGAAAATTGCAGTTTTTCTTTCAGCCTCATGCTGTGTTTTGAGTGCTGCAATTAGAACACACACTAGAAGAAGCAGATATAAGAAGGATGTTTTTTACACTATTTCTGCGAAAATCATAAATTTTATTTTCAACAACACATGAAAATTTTAATGTCCAAAACCTTTAAATAAAATAAGAAAATTAATAAAATAACAAAATGTAATAAAATACAAAAATAAATTGCATAAAATATTAATAAAATGAGGTGAAATTGGATAAAGTTTATACACAAAACGAAATATAATGGAAAATAAGACAGCATGGAAATACAATAGCTAAAACTTAGTAAAGTCAAATCAAATACTACAAGTAAATTTATATAAAATAATTACTAAAAAAAAACAATCTACCAGCAAACAAATAAACCACATTCACATTGGCCTCAAGTGATTCTTACACAAAAAAAAATTATTCCCTTAGTAAACTTCTCAATTACTTGAACTTAAAATTTAATTGATATTTAAAATTGCCAATAATGCAGGCCAAAACTTAATTAGAATAATTTATTGGTGCGAAATCAATCAAATTTTAATTAATAGAACAAATTTTTCAATTCATATTATGAATCCTTTGACCAAATTGTTTTGCTCGCAATGCATTCGTTTTTAATATGTATTATAAAGTGAAAATTTCTTGCAGATTTTCCCGTTGCTTTTCATTCTATTGTGCTCTTTTCCGTTTGCTAATTTAATTCATCTATTATGCACCGTAATAAATTATAATTTTTCCAACAACCATTTAATTATAATTGGTCGCTTGTGTGATTTTCTGTGACACAGAAAACGCAATTGTTATTGTTTTTTGTTTTATTATTATTGTATATAATCGCAGTTTTTTCTTTTATTTTATTTCTAAAATTTAGATTTTTCGTTTCTTATCTACTGCTTAAAGACAATAAAAATTTAAAAAAAAAATTTACAAAATACAAAACATTTTTTCTTCTATAACTAAAACTTAAGCATTAGCTTTAAATAAAATGCAATGTTAATGAATGCTCTTCCAACAATAACAATTGAAAACAGAAAATCATACATTTAGCATGAAAACTGCTTGATATATTTCAACCACTACAAGGGTATAAAAAAGTAAATAAAAACTTAAATTCTACTATTAAAGTCATCATATTCATGTGTATGATTCAAAACACAATGTTATAGAAAATATATATTCCAAGGTCGTTTGGGGGAAGTTAAAAATCAGTTAGCAAAATAAAAAATATAGTCTAACGACGTTAATTTCAAACGCTTCAGTAATTGCTAAAAACTTTGATATAAAAATACTTCCATTTCAATGTGCAATCAAGCTTTTTATCTTTAACTTTTTTTCGAGATGTTGGCAGGGTATTAAAAAAATTATTTCAATTAGATTTTATGTGTTATTTTTAAAGGTTATTTTAAGTATTACACCAGGCGACAGAAAAGAAAAATAAGCGAGAGTATTTACTTTTAGAAAGCCAAGCTATATTTTTGATTATGAGGAAATCTAATTTACGGTCTTCAGCCACCACTTAAATAAACTGCATTGAAAACGAGTCCATTCTTTTTTATTCCCACTGGCTTATCTATGACAAATTAGAAATAAATTTTAGAACGAGATTTGTTCTAAAATATATTTTAACAGCATTAAATTTTTTATGAATATCCGTATTAAGTTCTAAAGAGGAGAAATATAGCAGATAAGACTTTTTCGAATGCGTACTTTAAGTATTTACTATTTTTTGGCATAAGAACATCAATGTTTATTGGGAGTTTTACGGAAAACTATTGCATTAACACTTGTCAATTTTTAAATTAAAAAAATAATATCCTCAAAATGTATTTATATTAAGCAAGGTTTTCTAATAATGAAAAATCAAAGCTGGTCACCCTTGAACATAGTAATGACCCTAATGTGTTGGACATATTTTCTGCGAAATTCAGGCGCTTTCGAAAAATGGTGCCGTGATTTGCAAACAATACGACACTTTTCCAAAATTACTACAACAACATCAATATACTCTAATAGTGGTTGGAGTATTTAACTGTCAAAAGAGCAATTATAAATTCAACAGCAACAATGACAGCTGTTGAACACTACATGGTCCATAAAAGTTTTATATTGGCTTCCTATATTCTTTATTAGTGGACCTTGTCACTGAGCTTCAGCCACTTAATATAGAAGGGAAAAACAATGTAATAACAAGAACACTAACAAAGGAGTTGCTATTTGGCTTTTCATATTGTTGTAATTATTTACATTAAAAAATAAAATTAGTGAGCTCTTATTCTTTGTTTTGTTCATATAATCGGGTTTATGAGCTGACTTCACTACTTCGATAAAAATATAGCTCAAAGAAACTTGTCACCAGTTTTTGTCCTACGCATTGAAAACACTTTTCTTTTAATTTTGCATAAAAAGCATAATTTAAGACAAACGGAAGTCGACTGCGAACTTAGTTTTTTCGAAAGAACTTATTACTCAACATCCTGCAGTTTCTATGACTGCCTTTTACTTGCGTTATGCAAAATAATGTTCACGTTAGTATAGTCAATAAGACAATATAAACGAGATTAATTGGGTTGGCATCAAATGGAAGCGGCTCTCCTCACTTTCAGTGAGGAGAGCCGTTTTTAGTTGGCATAGTTTTTCAAGCAGCTTCAACAGAACAGAATTAGTGCAATCACATCGTTAAAAAATAGGTTAAATTTGTTTCTTTTTACAGACCAAATTTAGTCTCGGATTGTCTGTCGTGGTGTACATATTGAAGAGATGTATGAATGGGATGGTCCTGCCAACATATTTAGAAGCTAGAGCAAATGTCAAATAAATACAAACAACACTGACTTACAAAGTGGGCCAAGAGAAATCACCCTATTAGAAGCTGCTCTTATTTTTGCAAATGGCAGCCAATGTCAACTTTGTTTTTACATTTGTAAACAAGACAACTATAGAATACAAGTAAACAAGCCGCGGAACGATACACTTTCCAAGATCAAGGAATAATCCTGTCTATGATTAAACCAAAATCATAACGAGCGATGAGACTAATTTCCACCTCAGCGGGCACGTGATCCAAAAATCCACTAGTAAATTTCCTAATTTTTCTGAAATGTGTTCAAAAATTTTGCAAATATTTCTTTTTTAATGAAGCTAAATAATTGTTTAATTTTTCACGTATTGCTATTTTAACATGACATGAAAAAACAATACACTCAAATCTAAACTGTGCTCAGAAAATTGTTGGAGCGTTACATGATAATAACTGATTGGGATTTTTAATGGAATAACACACACGAATGAAATAGTTTTTTCTTATTACTAGTTTAAAAAGTGAAATGGAAAATTGAAAAAATACCATACAGTCAGCTAATACAAAAATAATCACAAAAAAGTTTCAGAAAATCCCATTATTTTTGAAAATATGTATATAAGTGGAAGTTTTAAAAATTTGTCTACAAGCATTTCAAAACACTCTTCAGATGTATGGAATTTCGAATTAATTTTCCTTAGCTGCTTTTCTTCAAAACAACTGCTTGTCTTCTTTAAAAGTGTTGGCCACTGCAAGTTTATCACAAAAAATTCTTATCCATTCTGAGGAAGCGAAAACAAACTAAAGGCCCCATAAAGTCAGTAACCATTCTAAGTCATAAAGTTCGACTATAAAAATTTAAATTAATTTGTTATTCCATTGAAAATATAGAATTTCTTAGGAAAAGCATTCTTAAAATATTGCCATTAGTGGCGTCTAGTAGAGATATTAACAGCACTTTGCAATGGAATTCATTATCAATTCAAAATAATTTTAATAAAATTTTCGGCAATTCTGTTTTTCAACTGGAAACATATTTCATGCATTTTTACTTCTCCAAATTATTTATAGAATTAACCTTAGAAGTTTGTTCTTCCCAAACAAAATTTAAACAGCCAAAAATGCAAGCAAAACAAAAACTACAAATAAAAAACTTCGCATGTTGTTTTAAGATACACGTTTTTATTCAAATCATAGCTATATTGCGTTTGGGCCTAAGAAGTTTCTTTTGGCAAAACTCACGCATTTCTAGGCAGGCTCCTTAAGAAACAGCCAGCAAAGTAACATCATATGAACTCATACGAACTGGTTCTTTGGTACTTCAAAGCAAAACAATAAAATGTTTTTAACAAATTGGAATCAATTTACTGCCATGGATCACGTTTTAATTGTTAAGCAGATACTTTTTTTTTTGCTTTGCTTTGAATGAAAAGCAGCTATTAAAGCCAAAATATTTAACATACAAAAGAAAATTTCAAAAATGCCAAATAAAAAAAGTTTAAAATGGTAATGAAGGTAAGAGTTTTTCAAAGTCCACATAAATTGAAGCGCATTTCTGTAGCAAAAACAAAAAACTAGACTTTCCCCATTAAAGTTTCTGTTTCAATATTTGTTTTGGTTTAAAATTTAAATGTTTTGCAATTACTTTTTTTGTTTTAATTTTGAGAAAAAAAAAATTGCCTGAAATCTTAACTTGATAAAAAAATTAAAGATAAACTGGAACTGGGGGTATTAAACATTTAGCCGTAACTTAAATAGAAACTAAACTGTATTTAATTGCAACTACTGGTCATTAACATGGATCTACTAAAACAGAGTTATAAAACATTATTGCCATGAAGAGCAAACAAAAACAAAATGTTATGGGAACTGGAAGTTCAATTGTTTTAACAATTTAATTTAGTTTTAATTTGTAGAACTGGGTTACCGGAATTATTTAATTCGGAAACATTTAATTCAGTTTAATTGCGTTAACAAAATAAAATAAAGACAAACTTTTAGTTTTGTCTAGCGCTAAGAAACAAAAGACTTAAGAAACAAACTTTTACTTTTTTTTATAATTTTCATTATGCAAAGAAAACACCTAAGACCCAAACTTAAGCTATTGTTTAGCGAAATATTAGTTATCAATTTAAATGAAACAAACTTTTTTAATAAAAACAGCAAAACAACTGAAAAATAAATTTTTTTAAAAACTTTTATTTTGCCAGAATATTTGTCAATTCCATTAAAACACAAGACTGCAGAAACAAGTTTAGTTTTTCTTTCTTTAAATATTTTCCTATTGAAGCCTTTAACAGAAAACTCTTTTTGTGCATTCACTTTCGATTCAAATAACTATTCTTATGCCCTCTTTTCGGTTCAACACAAATTAATAACAAAATTACATCGTAACCCTTTCAACAATTGTTTTGATTGTTTGCTCAATATGTCAGTATATTTTTCTCCCGCCAACTATCATCCTTTAGTATTAATCTCACATGCCTTTTTCCCTTTTGATCATTCTAAGGTTTCTGTAACGTGATGTTTTCCACAAATTGTGCTAAGCAAATATTTTCTAAAGTCGGTCTTCTTTTTTCTCTTTTGTTTTTTGTAACACCAAATTGGAAACAAATATTATGCAACACAAACGTTTAGAAAAAACCTCTTTTGAATTACAAACAAAAACACCGACTTGTTGCAATGAAATAAAGTGCACTTTCATTACGGCGTGATCTTATTAAAGCACAGCCAGAACACTTGTTGTTTAAACATGAATTGAATTTAATGAAAATATTAGAGTATATTTAACTTTATTTCAAGTCACAAGAGCCGTAATTGTTGAATCAGTTCGCCGCTAATAAGGTGAAGGTTAAAATACACTGACAAACCTGGTTTATATTTAAATATTGATTTTACACTTAACGTTTAGAATACAAAGCGGCTTGTTAGAACTGGCCAAACGAAGAAAAAAGAGTACTAAATGAAAACACTCTTTAAAAGAAAAGAAATAAATAAATAAATAAGAAAAAGGTTCCTTAAAAATGTAAAAGTTTTCATTTAAATAAATATAAAAGAGATAGAGAAATATATAAAAAAAGTGTTGGTGTTTTGTAATTTATAGAGAAATTATTTGACAAATGCAGGTTGACATGTAGTAAGGTCAATAAACGAGCTACAACGCCTCAAAATTCCATGCACAGAATATTTACATACATCCTAGTAATCAGAAAACTACGTGCGAACCTCCCAAGCCATAAGAGACCAATTGCACAGCGAGAAATTTCGAAAAATGTACTTGGGCAAAGCTAACTGCGGCAGCTGGCATAATTATATGTAAACTGTTTTATCATTTACGTCGACTGCCTTACCAGATTTAAGACCTAGCGTTCTAACTATAGTTCCATTACGTTCCATAAGCGGGTTGTAATATTATAATATATAATTTTATTTTGATTTAAGTTTTTTTTCTTCTGCTGGTCTTTTGAAACTTTTTTAAGCTTTTAAGCAAATTTTGGTTTTCGTTAGAATTATTTAATTATTTTTGTTTGTTCGTTTCTTTCCGAAATGTAATTTTTTTAATGTTGCATTAATGTTTATGCGGTTAATGGCACTTTGAAACCATTTGGCAGCAATATGATTTCATATATAATCGCATCAACAACAACAACAACAGCAAGTAAGTAAACCAAAAATTTTGCAAACTTACACTGCCTGCGTATTAACAGCATCACTTACAACAAACATCAATGACCATTAAACACGGCTATATTGCAAGCACAGACAGTGGTCTAGAAAGCAAAAAAGATAGGTAAAGATGGAACAATCGCTATTTCGGGAAATCGCTTGAAGATCTTCTTAGTAGTGTAACAGAAAGTCACTTTCATTCTTAAGCATTCAAAGAATATTTTTAATAAGCGAAATAACGATTTTGTACTTGGAACTTTAACACATAATAAGATTTATTGTAAATGAGGTTTGTGTTCAATTTTTTTATACATCATTACTAAAACTAAAAATATGTACACACAAAAAAAGAAAACACAAAAGCAGCAAAATTATGGCTTGGGCTGGGGCACAGCTACCTGTTTTGAGCTCGCCCCACTGCTCAACAACAGCCATTCAAACATAAATTATTTTTACTTTATATCTGCAAGCAAAAGTTTTATGCTGCTAATCTTTTTTCCTTCACCAGCAACTGTTTTTTTGAATAATTTTCATCTTGTACGCAGTTGTCAGCTTATCAACTTGTTTGACTTTTCTAGAATTTCTCTACGTCTTATAGCCTTACGCAAAGCCCACTGTGCGGCGGTGCATCAAATGCTGCAAAAGTAACATAAAAACTTACTACACACAATGCTTAACACTAAAAGTCATATACAAAAGGTTGATAATATGATTGTTATTGCTGTTTTGTTTTTTCGTTGTTGCGTTTGCCTGTTTAATGCTGTTATTGTTGTTGTTGTTGTAGTGTGTTTAAGTTTGTTGCTATAGCACTTACATTTACTGATTGTCCATCCAAATGTCTGAACATTTATTCATCTTCTTATAATTTGTTTTCTCTTTGCTACGCTGTTATAAAGCATTTGCTTATAACTTCGTTTGCCGTTTATCTGTTCGATATGAATTGTAAAATTTAAGCTTTTATTTTAAATACAAGAATTTTTGCTTGTTTTTGTTTCTGCTGGGTAATTGGTAGAATGGGATGAAAAATAGCACATGAGAGTAAAATATTAAGTAGAATAGTGTTATGTCATAACAGTAACAACAACAAAAATGACAAGCGAAAACTTAAAAAAAATTGCAAGTTAATAGAAACCTGAACAATATTGAAAATAATTTTAGATTAATTGAAAAATTATTTATTTAGTTTATGAGACTTAGCTTAATCGTCTCAAAGAAATCAGAAATAGGAGTCTTAGTGGGAAAGAAACATTTTTGTGAGATCTTACTCTGAAATGTTTTGTACTAAAAAGTTAAATTTCTTATAAATAATTTTGTTTCCAAAATAAAATATCTGTACTTCACATAATTGCCATTATTATTTTCTGTAAGAGCCAATTGAAATGCATTACTCTAGGCTTAATAAATCTAAAATAATAGTTTACAATAACTTATGTCCTAAACGCCTATTTTACCCAAATCTTGGGTGACACTGGACCTAAATTAATACATTTCAATTGGCTCTTAAAGCAAATAAACAATTTAGTTCATATTTTAATATTCAAAAACTTTTACTTTTTGATACTTTCAAAAATACAAATCGTAGTAACCGATGGTGACTCGTTGTATAGAAGGTTGCAAAGAAAAGTAAAAGAGTTGCAAGACGAAAATAGAAATGTTTGTTGTATTAAAGGTTTGTTTGAACATTTCTGATTCTCATTTTGTTCATGAGAATTGTGGAATAAGTAGTAAAGTTTCAAACAAACTTTTAAGAATTTTTCAAGTCTACTAATGAGTTGATTAGCACCAACGAAATGTCGGCATCTAGACAGCTGAAAAATACAACAAATATTTTTTGAAAAGGTTCATTTTTGGACCTAAATTAATGCAAAAAAAAAATTTTAGGAAATCTTATTAACAATTTTTAAGTAATTTTTGTACTAAAAATAATGTTAACGAAAATGTTTATTAGTATTAGTATGAAAAACTTATTTAGTCTAAATATTTTATTTCTAAAATATGTTACACAAATAATTTTTACACACCCGCAAAAGGAAATGGCTGAAAAATGTTTAGATAGGCATAGTGGTTATCAATTGATCACACTATATCTCAACCTAGCCTTTGAGTTTACTGTGACTCCAAAGAAAACATGTCGCGCACTTCAGTTTTCTATGTATTGTGCTCGTAATATTTCCCTATCTGTGTTTCCTGCCACAATATTTATTTGTAATTTTCTTAGATACAATTGTAAAACTGCTAACAAAATATTAAACGTAATACAACCTCTCTAGTTTGGAGTATTAAATCGTATTGCTTTGTTTTTGTGGCTTTAATATCACTTTATTGTATTTATTGGCTTTTTGCTATAGATAATTTTTATGAGATTTTATTATTGGGCCATATAATGCCAAGGAATGTTTAAAGTTTAAAGCCTGCTGGAGTATTAGTATTTGAAGTTGATTTCCAGTCAAGTCCCGTTCAATTAACTTAGCAACAGATTTGCTTTTGGGTTTGTAGGCCTCAGCATTTAGGTTTTCATGGTTTTCTTTTTTGAATTGTCTTCATTAAATGACTGAGTGTGTTTGAGTTTATTTAACAAGTGTTTTACATTTTCAACAGCATTTCAAATGGCATTGCATGTTTCATATTTTTATAAAATTCAACTTCTTAAACGATTTCCAAGCATTGTGCGCACCCAGGCGCACCGTGCGTGTGTTTGCTATTGGTGTGATAGTTACTCATATTTTATTAAAGTGATATTTCTCTTTATCTTTTAATGCATAGAGTTCGTTCTTTTTTTTTATTATTTCTCGTTATTTATACGTTCGTTAAAATTTTATGGTTTTAATGTTTTATCGGTTGCATAAAAAAATTATACACGGTCAGGCAGGCTTTGAGTTATTAAAATAGCAAACTGATATGTTTTAGCAGAAAATTTTATGAAAGCATTTTAATTGAAGATCTCTAAAGTTTCTTTTATATTAATTTGGTTAAAGAAAACAACTGGATGTTTAAAACCTCTGCCTCAAGCATAAAGTGGAAAATATTTTCAAACATATATGATTAAGAAAAATTCAAATTGGAAATATTCTTAAATTGTTACAAAATTTCTTAGATATAAAATCGGCCTGTAAAGCATTTTCAAAACCCAGTTTTAGCAAAAACTTTTCTTCCAAATCAAGCATATTTTATGGATATGAGAAAAAAAACCATCAAGCTTTACTTTAACTCAAAATCATTTCAACAGACGTTGGACAAGAAATGGTGAATACAAGGCAAAAAAATTGCAAAAAAAATAACTGTGCAAAACATCCTTTAAACACCGGCGCTTAAAAACTCATCTAATTAGTGATCTTGGGCACACGATAGTCCTCCTTAATTTAAACTACATTTAAGCACACCCTTTTAAATTACACACTATCATAATAAACACACACACTCTGACATCCATACACACCAACATGCCAGGCAATTTTGAAATGTCTGTCTTCATGTGTCTGTCCCTGCATTTATTTCACTTCACCAAGTCAGTCTCAAGCAAAACAAACATTCAGCGATACAGGCCACAAAACCTTTGGGAGTTTCTTGTTTTTTTTCTTTTGGATGCTGCGTGTGGAGTCATACAAGGGGAAAAATTGCACTGTTGGGCAATATAAAACAAAGAAGAAGAAAAAAACTTAAAACAAAATGTTCGTGTCGATTAAAGTGCTCTGATTAAAGTCATGAAAAGTTGATCTTCATTTTACTCACAGTGTCCAATGTCTTTGAATAAAATAAAAAGAAGAAAACAACGTGCATGTGCTTGTACACCAACCAAAGTCAATCACATTGTGTACGAACAATTTAAGAGTGTTTTATATTTGCTTTTCCCATTGAACAGCCAGAATCTCTGAAATAACTAAATGGTTCACGCAGTGAACATAAAACGCATTGCTGGCAATAAACAGTCATGCAAAAGCTTTGCGATCACACATTTTTTGTTTTTTTTTTCAGGCAGAAGGGAAATGGCAAAAGACAAAAGCTTTGAGAAGAAAAACAGAGATAAAAAATAAAGGTTCATTGCAATTTGTGTTACACTTGATCCTAAAGGTCAAATTGTAGTGTTTATTTTATGCATTTTGAAAATAAAATACCAACTCAAATAAGAACAAAAGAAACAAAAGCAGCTTTAAAAACATACTCTCGTGAAATTTTAAACTAAAAAAGTGATAGAGATTTTTGAAAATGCCCTACAGTTGTGCAAAAAGGCAAACGTTTCCTTCTCTTTTAGTTTGAGTAAATAATATATTTTTATAGTCAAATTAAAAAAAAAATCATAAAGAAAAATTGTCGACAGCAAAATATTTTCGTAGAAAATTTATAGAAAACTAAAGTTATTTGTAGAAAAATTATCATTTCGAAAAACTTTCTATTAAAAATTCATCAATACTCAAATTTGTTGTTAAGAATTCATAGATAACAAAAATGGTCCAAAAGAAAAGTTATCGATAAAATGGACTTTTAATTGAAAATTTATCGATAATAAATTTTTTCACGAAAAATGTGTCGCTAGCAAAAACCGATAGACAATACATTTTATAAAGAGAAGCTATCAACAAGAAGTTATCGAACATCATAGAGAATTTATTGAGAATAAATGTATTTCATACGAAACTTACCGCTTACCAAAACCTTCTATGCAACATTCATCGATAATAAAATTTTTCATTAAGAATCTATCGATAACAAAAATGTTCTGTGGAGAAATATCTATAACGTAGATTTTTAACTGAAAATTTATCGATACCACTTGATAGAGTTTTAATTCAAAATTTATCGATACCACTCGTAAGACTTTTAATTCCATAATTTTCGATACCAAATTTTATTCATGAAAAATGTATCGATAGTAAAAATTCTTGGTAGTTTGTTTTGTTTGGGTCCAATTGTGTAACTCGACCAAAAGGATCTTTTGTGCAGCCCTTGCTACCCATAGACCGTCTCCTATGTGATTAGGAAATCTAGTTTGATGTTACTGATGTCCTTGGAATCTCAGTAACATCACCATCCACGTATGTGGTTCTGCGTTTAAATCAAATGATGTCCTCCGCCATTTCTTTCTCCTCATTACAGATTGTGTTGGCATCACTGCTTACCAATTTCAGTTGTTTGAAATGGTAATTTAGTTTACAGTGCACCCGTTTCAGCTAAGCAGTATGCCCTTTTGTCACTTGACCCGGTAACCATATGACACCTAATCTGTTTCTCAAATTTAGAATATGAAAATGTTAACAACATTCCCTAACCAGTCTTTAATGGAACAGTTTTTGATATCAAAAGTTTTCTATGACAAATTAAACTTGTTTCAGGAAAATTGCTACATAATTGACATTTTGTGCATAAGGGTTATCGATAACAAATATTTTCGTAAAAAAATTTTAATAATACTAAATTTTGTGAACAAAACTACGTCGATAAAAACTATTTGTTTTGTAGAGTGTTCTTGTATTCGTTTGCACCATTTATCTGTGCTTTCTGGTTTCTTTTAAAATTTATTTTATACCCCTGACAATTTCGATCATATTTGCTTTAAAAATTATTAACAACTTTTACCACTTGCGTCATTTTAGCTTTCAGTAGAAAATATGCTCGCCACTTTGGAACGGCTGTAGAACTCTCTTCAACATCATTTGTTCAAATCAATATGATAATTTTTGTTACATAAATATCAATTACCCTTTTTGTTGATAATTAATGCCTGAATTTTTGTTTTGCAGTTCACAACATTTAATAATTTCTTGTAAACTCTGTTCCCTTGAACAAATGTTTTCTTCAACTGTCTTCATTTGGGAGAATTGTGTAGCATTTATTTGACATAAAATATTAAATTATGGCATTTATCATCATCATCCAATCAAACAGCAATTCAATACCTTTAAACAATTTTTTATAGGTATCGGTTTTTTTTTGCTTTCTTAAATGTTTATGTTTTGTGTTTAATATTTTATTGCATTTAAAAGAGCCACCCGTTGGTTTTTGATTATCTGTTAAAGCAACAAAGTCTGTTTGAGTCAAAGGCATTTATTTGTCTGCTGTTTGCTTAAACATTCTTTGAGACAAGTTGTTTTTTGTAGATGTTGTTTTCCTTCGTTTATTGTGGAGCAGTCAACGTTTGTCAGTCATTTGGAGCTTAAAAACTATTGAGGAATTTCAAATGAAACGAAATAATCATAAAATGGAAAAAAACAAATTGTAGATGAGTAAAATATATTGACTTGAATTGTGGTGAATTTGTTTTGGAAATACAAAATATACAAGGCTCAAATAGTTATTCAATTCATTTTATGTTGAAGAACAACTCACGTAAACCAGGAAATGCTGAAACCATGGCGAATTACTTTTTAGGGCTTTAGTACCATTTTGCTGGCTCAAAATTAAGAAAAATTTTGTGGTAAAACTGTAGTGAACAACATGTTTAAGGAAAGCAGGAAAACTAAAGTTGAAGAGTTATTGGCTGGGGAATATATTATGATTATTTCACATCAGTGTAGAATTCTTCTTGACTTAAGATACAGTTAACTTATCAAATATTACCTGTCAAATAGCAGGACGGCTTTATGCTATATTCAACTCTTATTCCATTTTATTTATCTTTGCTTGAAAAAGCTATGTCTTTGCCTAAAATTTCTCACTTTTCCAAGCTAGATGTTGCCTTGTGTCATATGGAATGCTCATTGTATTTTACTTATCAAGATATAACTGTTCGTATTTTTCCAAATAAAGAACTAAATTATTCCTTATAAAATTCGACTAACATTTTCTGTAGAGGCCAAGATTTCAAATCTACAAATTTTTATAAGAAATATATAAAATAATTAGTAACTCATGATTAATTCGGGCCACATTATAATTTAAAAAAAAGGATATATGGGAAGCAGATGTATGATTTATCTTAGTTACATAAAGCTCAGTACTTTGTTTAAGCCACAAATTGTACAAATAGTTATTCAATAAAAAGTGGACAAAAGTGCTTACAGAATAAGATAAGGAAAACACATAAAACTGTAACTACTTGTATGCAAATATAAATATGAAATTTTCAATTACAATTATACAAAACTAAAATTTCGTTTATAATATCACAGTTATATATTTAAGTTAAATAGAAAATTTTTAAAATCCGGTTTCTCAATGCTGAAATCAATATACGATTTAGAATCATTCTAATACTTATCGTTTATTCGATTTAAAAATGCAAAAGCACGTGTTAAAGGCCAATTGCGGGCATAATTTGATCTATGAAATGCTATATTAAATATATTACTAGATCTGAGTTCACTACCAGGAACAGTAAATGGAATGGTAAAAAGCAAATCATTACAATCAATAGAACCATTGATTGTGTCATATTATAGAATTGAAAGTTGTATTATTCTACGTGACGCCAAAGAGAAATAAGCATTTAATCTCAAACGGAACATTAATTAGGTATTTAGTTGATGTTGTAGCAAACTTTATGAAAATACGTTGTGCTCTTTCAAAACGAGATTTTAGATGAAAATCATAAGGATTTCAAATTAGAAGCATATTCCAACTGAGACCTAACAAAACTCGTATAAACTTGCTTAGAAATGTAAGGATCATTGTGTATTATTAAATTAAAAAATGGGGACATGTACGTAATGTTACATATAATTTAATTTCAGTAATTGGAAAACCACTTAGAATTCATTGTCGATTAAGTTTCTGCACAATGTTTCAATATTTCAAGATAAATTTCAACGAAGAATGTATAGTCAGGAATAAGTTTCTCTCAATCCACTTAAATGAAAATTGACAACATGCTGCAGAGTTCATTTTAATCTGCAAGGATCTAGATTTTAAAATCAATGACATGGAAGGGCTAACTATATTCATCTGTGGTTCGATTCAGAAAAAACAATTCCACCTAATTATGTCAAATCAAAAACCTCACTATAGCTACTCGTTTTTATATAAATTTTTTTTTTTTACATTTTTATTATTCTGCTAGCAAATTTCAGTTTTTCCCCTGAACTTCATTCACATCACCAGACCTCACATATAGTTTTATGTGGCAAACCGGGTAATTAATTTGTATTTACAATGTTTATTTTTTGTCTTCAACTTCTATTTTTAATAATTTTATTACATTTCTTAGCTACAAGCTGTCCATGTGATGCTGCTTTTAATGACAAAAAAATTATCATGTGATTTGTGTATTTTCCATGTTTGTTGGTTCAAATGGTAACAAATTTCTTAAAGGTTCTTTAACGAGGCTAACATGATGTTTATCTCTCTTCTGACATGACATTAAAGATTTTTCATGATCACACTCATTTGGGTTTCTTCGGAAATGAAAACCATCAAGAGTTCTCTTAATTGTTGCGCCAACCTGCTGTGTAAAAATAAGAATCCTGCTTTAAGAAATGTAAAACGAAATAAAATTTAACTTACAGATGTTTCTTGCCAGGTTTTCATATTTTTCAGACTACAAACATGTGATAAGTGACAGGAATTCTATCGACTCTGCCAGAAAATTATCTTCTGTAATAAAGATCATTTTGTTGAGATATCAGTTTCACATGATCTTAATGTTAAAAAATGAGAACACCTTGTGTTGTTTTTTTTTTTTTAGAAATTCTTAGAAAAACAAAAACCACCAATGAAATGCTTTTTAATTGGCTATTAATTAATAAATAAATATTTCTGTTGGTCTTTCATCTGTAGTCTGAGTGAAAAGGGTTTAATTTAAAATTATTGGCTTTTCTTAATTCCTAGAAGAAGAAAAAATAAATAAATGGAAAAGTGTCTCGAAAATCCTTCTTTCATTTTAAATAAAATCAATATATAACTTAAACATATATTTCAACCTGTTTGTCCAACCATTTAATGCATTTGACAATTAAAAAGCTACTTCAGCAGCTCGCAAGTGTTTTACTTGCCTTTTTAAGACCGTTTTTCATCCATTTTTCCCCCTTCTTGTTATTTATGCAGAGTCAACTTTAGAGCATCATCACTATCATTGTTATTATCATTGCGCTTGGCACACAGATGTTCAAGTTTTATCTTTTAACTAAACTCCTTTAGATACAAACGTATTCACAAACATACACATACCAAAGCAGCACCACCAAGAAGCTTCACGATGTCACTGTCAATGTCACTTATAAAACAAACACTCCTAAACTAAATAGAGAAGAAAAAATCATATAAGTTTTATAAAAAAAATAAATTTATATCCTCGTGAAAAGTTTAGAAAAGTATTCACTGCATATCATCATCATGCTAAGCAAAACAGTTGCACTACAATACTTGCACACTTCAGAGCATCAGAATGTTGCATGACAATCATGAGTATGAGGTAAAAAGCAAGCAGTAGTGGTTGCATTGAAGAGCCCACAGTGTAAATAATTATAAAAGATACATGACGTCAAGATTAAATAGCATTCCTTCTTTACTGAAAGGTAAAATTTTGAAACTTTTTTGTGTAAATGACAGTTTGGCAAATACCAGTCAGCCTTGGAATTGGTTAATCAAATTATTGAAAAATCATTTGTCAAGTCATTAATATCAGCATGTGCTACTGCCGGACTTACGATGTCACTCGGTATCGGGTGCTCGCTTAGTTACACGTTAACAAGATTTTAAACTTTGTGACTGTCTACAGTGGTTGTCTGTACTTTTGTCTGAGCGGACGATTTTACGTGACATCGCGGGCCTGGCACTTAATACTGCAGTGATTGGCCGGGATGTTCAATGATTTTTCTTGCTTCGTAGTTACTGATTTTTGCTAAGTATACATTTTTCTAACGTAAAATATGTAATCTTTGTGAAATAAATATGATAAGCTTTCTAACTCTTTTTATTTTATTTCACTAAGCGAGACTTTGTCTTCCTTTTTTTCACCAAACAAAATCAATAAAATGAAATCCTGTGTCTTTTTGTTCACTTTTCAACATGTTCCTCTGTAGGATTTGCTTTAGCTATTTTGATCTTGCACTTGCTCAGTCAAACTACAAGAGCAACATTCAGGCACCGAGTTAGCAATGATCCATTACTCCAAAAATAAAAGCATTCATATTCGAGCATACAAAAATGACAACAACTACAACAACAATCACGGCACATGCATACCAATAAGATCACTTCGTCTGCTCTTCATACACTCTTGAGCTGGCAAAAGCTGTTGACGAAGATGATGATCATGACGATGATGAGGATAATGCATTCACAAAAAACAGTCATATTTCTTGAACAAAAACAAAAATCGAATTTGCTGCAGTTGTTCTTTTTTCTGTTTTTGGTGGCATCTTAAAGCGTTTCTGCAGCTTCTACATAAAATACATAAGCACTCATTGAATTGACATTTAGTAAATACAAAAGTACTGCTGAAGCATCATAACAGCACGTTGGCACGTTTTTGTGCCAGAAAATCAGAAGACAGAAACTAAAGCATGCAAAAATTTTATACTTCCATTTATTCATTTTGGAGTTCATTTATGCTTTGATTTTTTCTGCTGCTGCTTCTTCTTCTTCTTCTTTTTAATAAAATTTTAACTACACACGTATGGTTTATATTTTTGAATATAAAAAGCATCTTTATTTCGGTTTTCCTTTTTTTGCGCTCTTAAAATATGGGTGAATTATACCATATAAAAAAAAATAAAAAAAGGAAAATGTATTTTTTGAAGTTCCAAAAACGTGATTGAGTTTAAAATCGTAAAAGTTAAACTTAAGATGATTTTTTTAGTGTTGCAAAACAGGCATATAAATACGTTTTTTCTTTCTTTCTACTTTAACTGAAAATTGTTAAGCTTAAAATTATGTTGTATTAATAAAAATAACCATTTATTTTATGCCAAATTTAATTAAATTAATGAAACCTGTAATTTTGGTTTATTTTTTGTCTCAACAGAAATTTACAGTTCTCAAGTGTTTATGAGGAAGAGCGCTGTGATACAATGAAATTAAATGATCTGAAATGAAATTTTATCACAGTTCTTTTTTTTTTTAGAAGTAACAGAAGAAAATATATTGTTTCGCTTGGTTGTTAATAATATTTAGGCTCATTATTATGGCGTACCGATAACTAAATGTTGGAATTTTTTGGCCACATTTCGTAACAATATTTTATATCTTGAAGTGATTCTCAAATAAGCTAAGTCTTTTGGTTTGAGAGTACTAGATTTTCAATCATGAAAACTTATTGCTAAACGGGGCCCTTAAACTCCTACCTTTCGCTAACGGCAAGTTGCAGTAATGGGCCTTAGAATATGGTACTTTCTTAAAAATAAAAAGGTGAAACATTATCTAGATATTTTTTAATTCCATTCTGTTTAGATATAAAAAGGACGTTTTTTTATTTTTTTTTATATGCATTCCAATTTCATTATTTATATTTCTGCCTGAAACCTATGAATCATAGTCGCTTTAATACCAAAGAAAACGCGTTAACATTTCTTTCCTCAAACGTCAAGCACACACTTGAGCAATTTTATTTATTTTTTGCCACCAACACACAGTGTTTAGTAACTGTAGAAAAGATGGGTTTAACTAGACATACAATTTTTTTTAGCCAAACTTTGTTTAAAGAAACTTTAAATGTAAAGTTAGGTCTGGCGGACATGTGGTTCCAACAGGACGAAGCAACGGCACATACTGCGCGAACCACAACCCAAATTCTGAAAGCCAAAAAACATCGGATAACTTTCTGTTATAAGGAGAAAAATTTTCATATACGAAACGTGCAAATACAGGCCTCTCATCAGTCGCAGGGTGCCAGTAGGCCAGTCAAATGTGTGGCCAACTCCCAATAATTTTTTTTCTCCCATATTTTTTTTTTTTTTTTTTGAATACTTCAACCCGATACCAGTCCTAAGGAAGACTGCAATACAGAAATACAAAAAAAAAACTGAAAATGGGTCACCTCGAAAAGTTTTATTTGAATGTTATAGTGAACTAGCTGACGCGGCAAACGTTGTTCTGCATTCAAATTTAATTTTTTGTTTTTGCAAAACGCGCAAAGATACACACATTAAATTTCTTATGTGCACACCCTCCACACAGACCCCAATCACCCCTGAAAATTTCATTGAAATCGGGCAAGCCGTCTAGGAGGAGTATGCGAACAGGAAGCAATATGGCACAATATTGACAAATTTTTATCCTCACTATTCGAATGTATACGTTAAGAAAAAATATATATGTATATGTGCCCTAGTCGAGCTTTCGTCCTATTTTCGCTCATTAAAATATTTTATCTTAAAGCATATAAAACAATGGTTTGGACAAAAGTACTTAAAGCTTTTTTATACATAGTCATCGTTATATTTTACCAAGAACTAAAAAAAGCATTTATTTAAAACAATGTGTTAGCTTTTTTTGCTTGCTCAAGGCACTGTGCAACAACCGAGCCCATTGACTACTTTTTTCCATAAGTATGCTACTGCTTGTTTGCTGAAAACATTTAATATTAAGCCAAGAGATACATTTAAACGAAGCGAAGAAGTAAAACTATTACACCCTTTTTGGTAAAAAAAAAAAAACAAATACATATTTGAGTGTTTGTTTGCATGCACACGCCAATGTGATAAGGTTAAATAATTTGCTAGGAACTGTTATGTTTTTAACAATAGATATTTCTCAGGCAATAAGAAAAAAGTGCTTAAGATTGGGATGTTGGTTTATTTTTTGGGAAGCAATTGAATACTTTTAAGATAAAGAAAAAAAACAACTTGATCGTAAAAAGTAATTATGGTCTTCTGATTTAAATTTTATCTGAAACTTTAATTTAAAAGAGATCGTCTTGCTTATTCGTTAGCCACGTAAGAGCTTGAATTTGTAGAAAGCAAAACAATACTTAATGGATTCTGTCACTTTGAAAGCTGCTTACAAACTTTTGAAATACTGCCATTTGCTTATACATTTATTTTCCTTTTTTTTAGTACGAACTTATCAAAATTAAACTGTAAATTATTTTTTATCAAAAAATTTTTGGGAAAAATTTTGTTTTTTCGTGCTTGAAGAATAAACGCAGCGAGAAATAATTCATAGTAATATCTTCAGGAGATAACATATATCAAATATCACAATCTTTTAAGAAAGTTGTGTGTAAATAAAAACACTTGTCAAAAAATACAGCCGATAACAAAATGGCTTCGTTTCAAAATTATCTATAAAAATTTTATTAATAGAATATTTTGCTAATACAGACATGTTTATAAAAATTATTGTCATTTTAAATATCTGCTTGAGAAAATGTCTTACTAAAAAGTTGGTTTTTAGAAAATTAATTGATAAAACATTTCTCTACAGAAAATCTTTGATAAAAAGTAGTTGCTTATTTATTCGATTTTTTTCAGGACGCCTCTTCCAAGGGGTGGAGAAAACGATTCTGTTTGAATAAAATTTTGGGTTGGTCATAACTTTGATTCATCCAAGTACACCGTAGTTTAAGTTAAAACAATCTCATTTACCCACCTTTTGCTGGGTACTTAAGTCGACTTAAGTACTCACTCTCTCTTTCTCCCTGTCACTCTCTCTCTCTCTCTCTCTCTCTCTCTCTCTCTCTCTCTCTCTCTCTCTCTCTCTGTTTGCTTGGACTTACAGTAAACCACAGTTCAAGTTAAGACAATATCATTAACCCAAATTTTGATTAAGTCGACTTAAGTACTTACTCTCTTCCTTGCAGCAGACTTTTTAAATCACAGGTTTTGATTGAAAAAAGTGACCATATCACTTAAATGCTCACAAAATTTTAAATTCATTATATGTGTATTTAGCAACAAGTGCTAAAACACTTTTATTATTTAAACGTGCAGATGGTGGTTTTGGAGTTTCAGTAAAAAGAAGAAAAAAACAATATACAAGAATACTTGTAATAGGCCGATTTCTGCACTTTTTTCTTTTATTATATTTCAGTAAATTAATATGTGTAGTTGGTAAAAAAAATTATTGAGAATAGAATAGAAGAGGTATAAAAGAAGCAAAAAAAGAAACGTTATCGATTTCCTTTATTAGTTGGCCAAAGTATTCATAATAAGTTTCATACATAAGCAACATTTTTGCGCTTCATTCGGCCTCTCTACCGGCAAGTGCTGGCCACAGTAACAACTGATCAATATTCAGGGATGTTAATAATGACGTGTGCTTTAAATTAATTTGTGTCTTCTTTTGTTTTAAAACATAATTTTCTAAGAACGTTGTGTCTTTCTTTCGTCTTTTTGTTTGTTGCAAACAGCAATACAAATGAGTGTAGAGTTTAAAATAGTTGCTGGTGTAAAGAATTTGAAACAAACAAAAAAAAAAAATATATTAAAGCAAAAGCAATACAGTTTGAACTCGTGCTAAAGGCGTGTCATTTAAGCTTTTTATTTTCCTCGTAACTGATTTTTGAATCAGAATGTTTTTTCTTGGTTTTTTTTTACAAAAAAGATATAAAGTATTTTCAGAACTTGTGCCAAGTGCAAATTCTTCAACATGTTGGGGGTTTTCGTTTTTTCATTAATGTTATATTCAATTGAAGTTTTTGTTTAAATTGTTAACATTTCTCTTCTAGGCATATGAACATAAATAATATTTTTTTTTTTTTCTTTATGCATAAAAAATATGTTTTATAATTTAGCATTTAAAAGAATATTGGAAGCATGCCAATAAGCCGTTATTTAGGGTGTGTTGCATTACAAATTAATGGTATAGAAGTTAAAAAGCGTGTTTAACAAAATACGTGAACTATAACTTCATTTAATCATTAATGACCGAACATAATACGACAGCAATTTAAAAACCTATGGCAAAAACCATGTTAATAATTTCAAAAGCTCTCCATTTCTATGCTTAATTTTTCATATATTCCTTTGTGCATTCGCTTACGAAACATGTGAAATTTAATGAAAACTCTGGCAGCATTAATCAGAAAATTTATCCATTTATGAGAGCTCAAGGAAATATGTGGTCAAAGGAAAACTAAACACAACCTCAATTGCTAATTACATAGTAGACTGTAATTTCTTGTTACTTTAGCATTATTTGTAGTATGGAAAAGGTAATCACATCGCAGTTCCGCCTGATCATTTCTATTAGAAATTATTAAAATTAAATAGAATTAATTTAACTTTATAGTCGAACTATAAGATTTGCAATTGCTAAAAAGTTTAGCGGGCTTTCTAGTTCGATTTTTACTTTACTCAACATTGAATAATATTATTTGTGATACAATTGAAGTAATCAATATGTTTTAAAGAAGACAAGAAAATAAAAGTTGAAGACTTACTGGCTGGGGTACATACCAAGTTAGTTGTACTGCAAGTACACAGTTCAACTGTTTAGATAAGTTTATTTCTAATTTGACTTTTTTCCTAAAGTCCTTACGGAATCCTCCAGGACATTTCTACCACAAATAATTTCCCTTCGTTTTCTAAACCACTTTTTTCTTGCACTCCAAATGTTTCTCATGTACCTTCCACAAATTTACTCATTAATTTGTTCTTTAGACTTACAAATTTACTGGGCTGGCCCTCTTGAACTTCTGCTCCAAAGGAACCACCAAAAAATAACAAAAAATAACACCATCTGTTTCTTTTTTGTGCCCTGACTACTTACACACATTCCTCAAGAGTAAATTGAGATGTTGGCCGTACAAAATCAATTCAAATTCCTCAAACTTTGTCACTCCTGTTACAGTAAAATAATTTTAAAAATTTATTGTCAATGTATTTGGTTTTTTTTTTTTTGTTTTGTTTTTGCTCTCTCCAACAAGTAACAAAATATCTTGTTTGTTTTTCTTTTAGTCTTATGTTCTGTTAAACATTTTAAAATGCCAAAACTATTTGCAACTGCTTGTACGCAAATTTTTTCATGTCCACTTTCAGTTTTCTGTGACTCACAGGAGTAACGCTCTCTTAACTCGCAATAATTGAAACTAAACTAAAATGTTAATGTGTTAAATAATTTTTTTTAATACGCTTTTTTGTTTAAGTATGTTCGATTGCATTGATTGTTTTTCATTTTACACCTGTTTTGAACTTAAGAAACATTTCACAAGGCTGTCTTTTGTTTAAGACTTTATTTGCATGTTGTCTCGAAATGATGTTGTTTTATGGTTTTGAACTGCTGACAACAAGAAACATGGTTAAAATAATTTTGATAAAATCAGAACATAGTGCGGACATACCATTTGTGGTAAATATTGAAAAACTGGAGGAAATAAAGTATTTAAAGAAAATAATTTTAAATGATTTATGAATGAAAAAAAGCAAGCTTTTCAAATATAATTGTTGATAACAAATTTTTTTTATAGTATACTCATCGATAGCAATCACTTCTTATAAAAAAAAATACCGATATGTTTTAAAAACGCGAGATTTTATTTAGAGAATTCAACGAAAGCCAACGATAAGTTTTTCCAGGATGTTAATTGCCAACAACATTGTTCTAATAAAAAATTTACCAATAACCAATATGTATGTAGAATAGAAAATGTATTTCTATTAAATCTTTTAGAACATCGAAATTTTCATAAAAAAATTTATCGAAAACAAAAGATTTTTCAAGATGATTAAAATAATTTGTAAAAAATGATAATAAAAGTTTTCAATAAAAATATATTGATACTAAATATTTTCCTAGGAGAATTTAACAGTAACAATTTTTTCCAATAAAATTAGTAGCTAACAATAATTATTTGCAAAGAAATGTCTAATAGCAATAACAATTTTGCAAGCTACATTAAGAAGAAACAGAAAAGTTAAGTAGAATAGCGGCAAAATTCGGTGAAGAAAGTAAATGTCATAAATTTGCAACATGAAATGTTGCTTATCAACTAGTATTTCATACAAAACTTTTGCTATCGATTTCTGTGACATTCCAATTTTAACAGCACTTTCATAAAAAAGTATATGAATAACAGACATTTTTCAACAGGAATTTGCAGCAGAAAATTTATTGGTCATACAAAATATGTATGTACGTTTAGCGAATTTGAAATTTTGTATGAAAAACTGCTGCTGTTTAATGTTATTGGCAACATTTTGTAGCACTTTTCAATATGTATTGCGGAAAAATATCATGTGAAAAATGTGTTCTCCTAGAAACTTTTTCCAATCCATACAACTTTTCTAATGACACTTTCATAAGCGTCGTTCTAACAAAAACAATTTAATTTGCACGGAAGTTGTATGACGCTATTGTTTTTCTTTCGCCACAATTGTCTATGACAAGACTAATATTAACGAGAAAAAATCTAATATTTTATAATAATTTCCTGAACTTCCTTTTGGCTGGCACAACGAAAAAAAAAACAAATAATCGAAAAGCATATGGAAATAACAACAACAGGTTGTTCAACTCCCTTTAACTTTTACTACCTTCAATGACATAAAACATTAGATATTTATGACCATTAGAGATCATTGTTGTACAAAACAAAATAAAACATATTGTCATTGTATGAAATCAAGATAATAAATTTATGAATGAAAAAGTTATAACAAAAAAAAAAACCCTTCAGCAAAAACAAAAACAAAAAAAAAACAAATCACAATTTTACTTTTAACCAACACAGAATGTTAATGGCTTTAAAGAACACAACTTACAACAGTGGCATATGCAAGGCATATTAAAATGTCTATAAAAAATAGAAAATAAAAAATTTTAAAGTAACTTAGAATACTAATTTTGTTAGCATTTCAGTTCAGTTTACAATATTGAGTCCATCATCAGCGTCGTCATCATCTATCTGCCTTCTTACCAAATGGAATAAATGTGTACGCACTTCTTGTCCACGAAGTCTGGCTCTCAATGTCTTTCCGTCTGTTTGGATGGAGTTTTCTTCAGTTTTATGTATTAAACTCATGGACACATGTTCATTTGTCTTTTGTTTCTTTTAATTTGAGTCTTAAAATAATATTTAAATCATACCGGATGTTGTGACAGCATTTGCTTTCAACACGGTTTCTGAAAAAAATAAACTCTCGCTTAACCCTGGCTAGATTATCATATGCTGACACAAGTAAAGGATGATCGAGCGTAAAATTAGCGCAGACTTTTGAAAGTGTTTTTTTTTAGGATTTTATTAAATTAGTAAAATTCGGTACTTTGTATACATATAAAAAATTTTACTTTACCTTCTTTAATTAATATGAAGTTAAGTTTGTTGCCCTTACTTTATAGTTACGGCTTAAGGATTCTTGAATTGCAAAATATTAATTGAAGAGAAAACACACTCAGATTTGCAGTTTTCAACAATGATTAGTAGGAAAGCTTTATTTTCTATTCGCTACTGTTAATATCCATAAAATCATAAAATCAATGAGTTAAAAAATTTAGCTTTATCATATGATTTATTTAATTTCGAGCCTTAGAAACACATTATTTCCTGAAGAAGTTTTCCGGGGAAAACGGAACATTAAAACTAAAATAAAATATAAGGACCTAGAGCTCAAAATTACAAAAATCATATAATTAAAAAGAAAAGAGTCGAAGCAAATAGGATAGAGAAATAAACTGCTTAAAAGCAGCATACAATTCGACATAGCCTGGCTTCGAACTAAAATTGGGTGCTGATGAGCGACGTGGTGGTCTTGTCTTTTTTAAAAATGCTGATCACTCCAATTTTATCACAAAAAAACTTTTTCAATTTTGAGGAAGTAAAAATCGAACTCACGCCCAATAAAATTATTAACAATCAGATTTAAACTTTAGTTTAACAAAACTTTTCTGTAAGTAAATTTCAGCTTAAACTTGGCTGTAGGAAATTAGTGAACCATTTACTATTGATTGTTTTAAGAAATGGAAATTTGGCAACGTTGCAAAAAATGTCAAACATTTGATCTTTTTCACTGTTTGATGACTGAATTTTAAATGCTAAATTTTCTTCGTCTAAATTTGGTTTAAGTATTCACTGATTTAATGATTTACTAGTTTAATCGTAAACTAAACCGAATTCAAAGGTATAATTGCATTGATTTCGTGGGCGTAAATATTTTACTCAAACACTTCTTTTCGTTACACTAGCTGTTAACTATATCACTGTTTGAATACCACCAACTCTCAAACTCACACATATTGCAGTATTTTTACCTGCATCAAACTGCTGATAGTAACTTAAAAAAATTTCTTAAACCATGACCCTCGATGTTCATGTTCACAGTTGGTGCCATTTGTGAACGCTATAGGTTGTTTAAACTGTTCGAGAGCTTTAGACGTCTGTTAATTATTTTGCTATCATGCGCATCGGTACTAAGAAATAAAAAATGTCTTTGCGGTTGGTATAAAAAAGTTGATGGTATAGCATTAGTCTTATTGAAAAAAATTCCAAAGCGTGTTTCAGTTTCTGTAGTTTCACTATACAGAATATTACTTGTGTCTCAAAAACCTTTATGATGTCTTTTCGCATGTACTTAAGTAGTTTAACGACTTCTCTGTTTGACCTCGTACGCTGCCTTGGGAATAGAAAATGTAACTTTTATTTACAGCGAACTTTTCAACAGGTTAAATTCTCTTATACAAATTTATATTGTTTTTTGTAATCTTTTATTTGATTTTAAATATCCAAAATCAGGAGCAGTCAAGAATTTATGTTTGTTACCAGATCATTTATAAATTCATAAAATGTTTATTTCTCCACAGGTCTCGATGGCATTTTGGTGGTTTTTTGTTTTGGCTGATTTGACGCCAGTTTTCCAGTCATGTGCTGCATTTGTTGGTAAGTGATGAGACATTTTTATGTTTTTATTTAAAATTTTGTACTGTTTTGATATGATTGGGTTAATTTGGTTTCATTATCATGCGCTTTAAGGGAAGTAGTGCAGCCAACTTGTAGTTACGTATGCAAACTGTGTAACGTTTATGTCTGTTATTTTTTTTTTTTAATGTTTTACCTGTACGACTGTGTTATATATAAAGAATTTTCAGGGCAAGACGGTGGCTGACATTGTAATTAATTTTGTTTTGGAAATATACATATATGTATTTTAATATTTTACTATGTTTGCTTGACAATGTTGGCACTGGTTATATGAATTGGTTGCAGGAGTTTAAAAATGTGTGAGTTGATGAGAGATATTTTTGTTTTTGTTCAGCCAAAATTAAGTTACCCAAAAAAATTAAATTCATATCAATATACTTGATGAATATTCAAAAGTAATGGCCAATAGCAAAAGTATTGTAGTGCAATGTATTGCAACATTGTTTGAATTTTGCCATGGACGAAATTCGGCTCTGCAACCAACTTATAGAGAACTATTATGTCCCTACTTGCATTTTTTTAGGAGAATCCAAAAACAAATATTAGATTCTAAAAGTTCCACAGAAGCATTTTATTATTGTCAGAGGTTTCCTTTTTGAAGGCTTTATGAGGTTTTAAAAACCGTTTTTTTTTTAGAAAAATATTTAATTTTCTAAGCGTCTCTCTTTTTATAAAATTTTTCTAGAAGTTTTCTAAAAAAAACTAACTAACAATTGTTAATAACTAATTTTAATGGACTTAAGTTCGATTTTACCTGTCAAAAGTTGAGACAGAAATTGTGGTGATGAACATTGAAAATAACTCGTGAAAAAAATGTTGCCCAAATGAAACTTCGCAAAAAATGTGGAGAATATTGTAGATTCTCTTTAAAAAAAACATTTTTAACAGCCTGTTTTCCCATCTCGAAATACAATTTTCATTCTCATTTTAAGCGAAAGAAAACTGATTTCTGACTGCTGACATTGAAACCCCAAATTAACAGTGTATCGAGCGACTTGGTTTTCATTCGAAATTGCGAAACAGGCCATAAATCTTGGCTTAATGAAGAGTTTTGTTATTTTGTTATATTCTGCAAGATATAAGATATAAAAATATTTAGATATAAAAAAAATTCTCTGTAGGAAAACATTACGTTTTCTAGAATACTTCACTATCCGAATTTTTTCAGATTTCCGCAGATTTTTTTTAAAAGAAATTTTTTTCTTCCGAAACGTTTTTCAGCGAAAAACTTTTATGTCGCATTTCTCAACGAATTCTATTTCAGAATATTTTCTAATGATAGTTTTGATATTTTCTTCGACCTTATTTTTTTCAAATGGTTTATTATATGTTTCAGGCTCGAGGTCGGCTGTTCACTATTAAATAAAACTCTTTTTTGTTTTATACAAAAATAATTAATCTAATTTTTTTTATTTTTATGTTTGATATTAGTTATTTTTATGTTTGATATTAATTAAACACGACAAAAAACATATCAAATACATATAGCTACGTGGACAACTAGCTTTTTTGAAGAAGCCACACTCCTCATCAGCGCCCGCTCTTGAGCTCACATTCTCATAATTCTTAAGTGACAGTCATGCCACTCAGCATGAGCTGTGTACCGACTTTGAAACCACTAGTTGTCCACCTGGCTGAAAGTATTTGATGTTTTCTTTTTTATTAATGTCAATCACCGAAATAATGTAGAACAAACTTGAGCCCGATAAACGTAATACAATATTAATAATAATAGAAGAAAATTTTCGAATCATAAAAATTTTAATTAGTTTAATAACTAATATTTTTCGCTTTTCGGTGTTTCGAGTTCCACCACCGCTCTTGCTCTGTTCTTCTTCAGGAATTTACTAAACTCTGAACATGATAACAGCTTAACTCGTTAATTTAAGTATAGAAATTCCAGAGGGAGAGCGCAAGAAGAGATCGTAAGTGGAGCTCGAAATATCAAAAGATAAAAAATATTTATTATTGTCCTATAGAAGAAAAAAAGTGCACTCTAATAAGAAGATTTATGAGAAAATATAAATAAATATACGAGTTGTGATCAAAAAATTAATCGTTATGTTAAAATTTCGATCCAAATATTTCTATTTAAAAAAAAAAAAATAAAAAAGGAGTTTGATGTAATAATAAATAGCTGACCTGGAGCCTGAGAGCTTACTTAGAGCAGAACTTAGTAAGCTCCAAACCTGACAGTAGTTTCACTCGTTAATTTGTATACAAATTCTCTTGAAGAAAAGTAACGGTAGAACTCGAAATATTGAAAAATCAAAAAAAAAAATATTTAAGAACTAGCAGCTAGTGAAAGAGAGAACCAACTGTTAAGAAAAAAATTTTTTTTGCAGAAAATGTTTTCATTTTCTGAGACATTTTTTTTATATTTTTTTTTATGCTGAAACTTTTTTTTATAATTTTAATCTTGAAACTTTTTTTATATTTTTTTATCCTTCTGGCAGTTGTTACATCAGTAAATGACTTTCAAATAATTATTCCCATAAATTGTAACAATATTAATTGTTGTTGTCTCAACATCATCGTTATGCTGCGTTATCAGCACTGTTTGAAACCTGTATCAGTATAACAATTTTCTTAATGGTCATGACGTTGTGTCACTTGATGTGTGGTGACTGAAGGCCTGCGTAAGCATTTTTAGGCTTGTGTTTCTTTTTTTCTCGTACAAATGGATTTTTGATATTTATGTACTGTTAATTTTTTCGGTAGAAAAAAAAGCTGGTGGCGCCAAATGACACTAATGTAATTTGAGCTTGAAAAGTATTTAGCTTAGATTTTTTTTACTCCATTCAGTCATTGATGTGCTTCAACGTTGAGTTGATCATTTGGCTCATTCATTGTGCTTAGAGCAGTACGATATTGGACGATTTCTTTATCTGTTATTTTTGGTAGGTTTTTATCTCATTGCCTGGTACTTAAGCTTGATGTTATTTATGTGTTGGTTTGATGGTGTATTGTTTAGATCTTGGCGCCTTCCATACATTTAGTTGTTACACCATTTAATGCTATATTAGATTACTAATTATTATTACACTTTACCTCTGTGGGCTGCAGTTATGATGTCTATTTGTACTCGTATGAGTGCATATGTTTTAGTGGAGATAAATGAGTTTACAATGTGACAGTTCAATAAATTATTGTGTAATAGCATTTTATATTAGAATGTATGTAGTGTGTCATTTGAGAGGGCCAAGATTGATTGACAAATTGAGTTCATTAGCTAAAGGTGTTTTCATGTTGGCTCTCAAGCAATCAGGGCTAACTTATTAAGAGATAATTGTAATAAGTTGTAAGACCAATTAAAAAAAAAACACATACTTTTCGTTGATTTTAAACAATGTATTTAAACTGTTTTGTAGTTATAAGAAGTGAATTGCTTTTTAGCAATATTTATTTAAACGAGAAATAAGACTGCGATTCCACCCTAAATGTCTGCTGAAAGCACATTTTTTTCTTCTACGAATTTTGCAAAGTTTTTTTTTATAATTTTTATCACACTCCATTATTACACATTATATGGTTTTATAGACATATTCGTAGCAAGCATTTTTATTTGTTTCGATGAACACATTTATCAGCCAAAATGTTTGTTAATTTCTAAAGAAATAAAAGAGGGCGTTGAGCGGCCAAATAGTTTAATAAATAAATGCAAAATATATAATTGCAAATCCACATCACGTAACATAAAGCTTGCTGATTTAATTGTTAAAAAATATCTAACAAAAGAGTTAAATATATAAAAAATTGGAGAAAAAAAAGTTTTTTTCTTGAGGAAAAATGTAAAATCTTAGCAAACATATTTCTTATGTTTTAGCTAAAACTTCTTTTTTTTATTTTCTTTTTTTCTAATATATTTTTCAATATTTCATAATTATAATGATTTAATTTATTCGGTTCTTTTTCATTTTATGTGTTGTTTTATTATTTTAAAAATAATAGGAAAACACATTTTTTTTTTATTAAAAAAATTTTCAGGCTCAAGATCGTTCTATATTATTTTTGTTGTGATTAATGTTGATTAAACCAGACGATGCCGAAGACACTAGTAGATTTTTACAATTATAAAATACTCAACCGAAAGCCCTTAAATATATCAAAGCAAAAGAAAGTGTATTTTTACCGCCATAGCAGCTTATGTGTACATATAAATGTACAAGTGTTAGTTAATGGAAAATATTATTTCAATAGTAAAGTTTTCAAGCAGATAAAAATATCATATCTTCAAATGTAATTTTATTAAGTTTTAATTAATTGCCATTTTAAAACCGGTATGTTTGCCATTTTTCTTTTACCTCCACCATCCCACTGTCATTTCAAACAATATGGCGCTGCTTCTTATATTGTATCGTTTATTTATAACATTTTAACAAGTTTTGTTGTTCTTCTTTTTATTTCTAATTTTGAAAAGCTTTAAATATCAGCACCAATAAACGCTCATATGGCGTTAAACATTTTCTTACATACATATAAATAAAAATGAATTTAAAATTCTTCCACTTTGGATGTATAAATATTCGGATCTTTTTTGTGAATAAACATTAAACTCAGAATGGTTTTGTTACTATTTTGTTAAAAATATGCTTGTCTGGACATTTTTTAAGCAACATTTTTTTGTTATTGCTCTTCTTATTTTGACTCTTAAGCTGAATTCACACATTTGTTCTAAACAATATTTTTGTCTTATCTAAAGTTGTAAAAAAAAAAAAAAAAAAAAAATATTTTTGTCTATACAGATTTGTTTTTACACGGTGCTTGCGATTTATTTATGTTCTCCAATATAGAGAAATCCAACAGCACATAGAAATTATTCTGTCTGTACAGAAATTTTAGTAGAAACAAATGGCTGAATACAAAATCTTCGTTTTTTCGATCTTGGGAGTGTAATGCAAATTTGAAAAATGAATCCTGCAAGCTAGACCAGGTCATCTCGGAGATATTTAAATTGACATAGTGTGTAATTTTAAGGAAATATTTTTCCTTATTTCATGTATTTCATTTATAAATAGTTGCATAAAATATAAATTTTTAAATCCCAAATTGGCCCATGATTTAACCCTGAAATATTTAGGTGTTTGTTATTTAATAAAATTATAATACATTTTTAGTTTATTCAATACTCTTGTGCCTTTTACAATTTTGGAAATAAATACTGTTAAAAACACGAACGCAGTATGTAGTTGACTATAGTTAAACGAAGAAAAATAAAAAACATTACCGTTTATTTATTATTTAAAGCCCGTGGAATTTTAAACAAAATGCTCATTTCTTTAGCATTTTTGGTGTTGTGACTTAAACGATCGCTTAATATCGCATATTTAAGTGTAAATTTATAAAAAAAAATTTTTTGAGCCGCACTTTTAATCAATAAAAATTTTTTTATATCTCTTTGGTTTAATTAAAAATCTCATCATGAAATAGGCCTGAGTTGAGTACCATGACTTTATTAAAATAATCATTTGGAGTTAATGCTCAAAAAGTGCCCATTTGAATTTTTTTTGGAAACAAAAAATTTAAACAGTAAAAGAAATATTTAAAGGTTTTGTTGGTGTCTGTCGTCTTGGCTAATGGTCATAAAAAATTGAACATTTCTTTAGCAGAGCAGAAGAACATCTAGAAAATGTTTTGATTACTTGTGGTATTTGGTGTTTTAGAAGCAACCGAAAAAAAAAACAATTTCATTTCAGGCACATAAAACATTTTAGCAACAACAACAACAATAACAGCAAAACAAATTTTTGCCCAAAAGAAACACGTGCTGCTTTAAATAATAAACTTAATATTAACACATATAAAAGTCATTCGTGTTGTTGGCTGGAATTTTAATCGCTTAATTATCAACATTTAAACGAGCAGAGCCAGCAACAGTTTTAACAGCAACAACAGCCAACTACACACACACATGCCTACCAGCGAAGTGAGCAACAGCAGCTCCAACACTCACAGCGCCAGCACCAGCAGCATTTACAGAAATTTTATTTAAATGGGAGTGAGTGTGCGAGAGCGTGTATGTATGTGTGTGTAATACTTAATTTGGTTGTGGCTATTTGATTTGTTGACGACTAGTTGTGGTCTGCTTTTGCGCCTGTTTTATTGAAATTTTTCCAGTGCGTTAACTGGTCTATATGTCGATGTTTGTGTGATTGTTTGTTTAAGTGAGTTTTTTTTTGTGTATTTTTCAATTTATTTATTATTGAGGCCTACCAGTAGTGTATGTAATTGTTTTTTGCCATTAAAATTAAACAAACTCCACCGAATCATGTTGACTTTTTGTATTTCTCTCCATGATATGAATGTTCTTCTGGGGCAGACATACAGCCATTAACATTGTTGTTTAAATATCTTTAATAAAACAAAAGTGTGTTTAAAAGGTATTTATTTGTGTATTTGTTTAGATTTAAAGTGCTATAAATTTATTTTCAGTAGCCATGCTGTCACTCACTCATTTGCACAATTTTAAATGAGTTGTTTTTCAGGGCTTGAAATTTATTTCACTAATATAAGAAAAAGACGCTAAATTACGAAATACTTAATAGTATTCTAGCACGGGCAAAAGTATAACTTTTTCTCTAAATAAAATAAGGATTTTTGATGAAAAAGGTGCCAAATTTTTACTTCACAATAGATATGATTTTCATGTTTGTAAGACCCAGTGTCAATTCGAATAATGACTGAACTTTAATTAGGCAGAAACTTTGCTTTGACTAAGGGATGAAATAAAATTTTAATTTAAGTCAAATTACAATTTTATTCCAAAAAATTATAAGTCATAAAATCCTAAAGTCCCACACAATTGTAGCAGCTACTCCTGGTAGTGTTTTGTTGCTTTTTCGCTAAGCAGGTAAAAAACTTGCGTCACTACTAGTGGCCTGTCGGATACCACATATTGCATCCATCCGTATGCTTTCTAGTATGGCCGTGGGACTTTATCCAAATTAACTACGTTTGGGCTTCATATTGGCCTCTCACAAGCCTGATCGTTCATCACATCAATGATATTGTCCATGGCGTTTTTCTTGCTCCTTAAATCAAAATGGCCTAGTTTGACCATAGAGCTTCATCCCAATTAACTATGTTCGGGTTTCGCACTGCCTTCTCACAAGTCTGATCGTTCTTCATGTTCCTTGCTGCTTAAATCAAAATATTTTTCCTTAGGTAAAAATCGTAACACGCTCTGGCCTTCCATTAGGTCTCATTTGAAAGAACCGTTTCCACAATATTATGAGTTTACGTGCACCAGCCCACGTAGTCTACTTGTAGTGTATTTAGCTCCATTCTATACATCTTAATCTTTGTATACATCTTTGTAAACATCCACTGCCTAACAGCAATTAAGTGCAATCATGATTTAATTATCCAGTTTATGTTTTTTCCACTGAGGACAAAAAACCAGCCTCACACTTCATCTATCGTAAAAGTATTGCATCACTTCTCTGATGGTTTTTTTTTTTTGTCTCATAAAAGTGGAAGTTTTAGTCATGATTTAATTGCAGGTTTGATCCGAAGCTAAAATCCAGCATTACACTTCACCTCAAACAGCATGTTATAGTAAAGGGCCATCACAGCAGAAAGAAAGCGTAGCAGCTTAATTCGGACCTACTCATTTTCGATTCAATACCTGCATTACTCTTATACATGACTCCATAAAACCATTTTAGGATTAAACAATAATTTTAATAAGTCTGCATAACCAGTACAAGAAATAAATTTAAAATAAAATTTTCTTACTTTGGTGGCTGTGTCATAATAAACTGCGGCAATCGCCACTATTGAAAACTAACTGGCAGTTTCCACAATTTGTTCGCAATTAAAAATTTTCACTTAAGCTATTAGCAGAATCTAACGCATCGACTGGTATCATCGCAAAAAAATGAAAAGGATTGTCAGATTCAATTTATCTGACTTTTATTGAATGTTCGAGCATTTGAAAAAATATATTTTCCCAGCCCTGGCTCAATCATAAGAAGAACTGATATCCAAAGTCATTTTTTAAATAAATATCTATTAGTTTAATATTAAAAATAAAGCACTTTCTTTTCATTTCCATAAATTTTTATATTTTTTCTTTGCTCGTTTTTATTTTATTTTCTTTTGTTGTTTTTTTTTTTAATACACTATAAGTCATTGGTTTTCAAAATTCAATAAATATCTATCAAAAGAAATAATTCTAAAAGCAAATATTGTTTTCATAACGAAATTGCAGCCATTAAAAATTGTTTTTATTTACAACTTATTAATTGTTCAGGCTGAGAAATGATCAACATGAGTTTTCAAAAAGTTTTAAATTATAATTAACATTAAATCGAACCTTTTAATTAGTTTTTTTATTTACAAAGTGTAATGGAAAATGTCTGCTTAAAATCTTAATTAATTTTTAAAATTTATAATACATTAACGTTTAATTTTAAGGAATAAAATTCATTTAGCTAAACTTATGAAATAATTTTTGGAATTTAACAAAGAATAATAATAAAAATTTGTATAATTTTATTTACAACAACAGCAATTAAATCTTCTTAATGATATAAAATTAAAAAAATTGCATTGACTATCAAGGGATGGATGGTTTGTGTTTCTTTGTAATTTAAGCATTTTTGCTCAAATTTAATTTTCTCTTCTTTTGGCGGCAGGAAAAAAAGAGAGCTGGTTTTGGTAAATGGTTGGCTGGCCTTCCTCTGGCCAGCAGGAGGGATCACCTGCTCTTCTAGACACACACAAGACCTCTTTGAGCATGGTGAGAACTAAAAGAGCTGTAGGAATTATCAGACAATTTTTGCCTTTTAATAGCCTCAGAATCGGAAGAACTGTCTGAATTTTCTGCTGAACTTTCCAGTTGATAAAATTTGCGCCTTGCACTGTGCTCTTCCGAAGACTCACTCAATATATCACTTTCGCTATGCACGGAACTTCGCGAAGTTTTCATGCTCAAGTCCATGGGACACTCTTGATTTATGGGCTCATTATAGCTGCGAGGTACAACGCTAGTTTCATTTGTTATGGAGCATACAGAAACGGGTGAAATGGATTGCATTTTGGCCGCAAATGAGTGCTCTGAAGGGGTTTGTTGCTCAGGCGAAGCTCTCACAGCTACCGGGCTGTGTATTTGTAGCTGCGGCTGCAGAGAAGACACTGGTGAATTTGTTGGCTGAGAATGCAGTGACTTTTGTTCATGTTCATCATCATCTCCAGATACACACAATTCAGGAGATTCTCTATCTGAGGGAGCGTCTTGAGTTTGTGTTAACGCTGACCGCACTGTTTGATGCTGATCTTCAGGGTGCAGCGAGTGAACAGAATGATTGGAAGGTGAAAAACGTGATTGAGATTCGCCAGAGCCGGCAGAATCTACCGATTGTCTATGCTTATACATTTCGGAGCGATAAGCGGCATCAGCGGCCGCTGCCGCCGCTGCTGGATGGTAGCCAGGAAATAGCAAATGTGGTGGCATTTGAAAAGCTGAGGATGGCGTACTGGCAGCCATAGAGGGCAAAGAGTTCATCATACTGAAAAAAGGTAAGGCAGCAGCGGACATGAAAGGAGCCGCAGACATTTCGGGCAAATAGGAGGGATAAGCCAAATGTGAAGCAGTGGCAGCAGCCATATGTGAGTTTCTTTGTGAAAATTGCTGTTGAGCAGCCACAGCCGCCGCCATATCACCAAAAGCTGATGGATTATTAGGACTTGAAGCTAAAGTGCCATTTGAGGCGGCCTTAGAGGCAGCTTCGACCGCTTGCTGTTGCTGTTCCTGTAGCAGGCAGTGTATTTTAAACCAATTAGAGCGACGACCGTAGCGCGAACCGCCCTTAGACATGCCAACCGTATAACATTTGCGCAAGCGGCAGGCTTTACAAGTGGTGCGATTCTTCTTGTCAATCACGCACTTGCCGTTGTTTTTGCATTCGCTGATTGAGGAAAGATTGTTATAGGAACGGCCGAAGAATGACTGCAAAGAAAGATTTAGACAGGAAATTTGGTTTTAGGGATAGTCAATAAATTATACTTGTGCAATAAGGTTCAGTGTTTTTTTTTTTAATTGAAAATCTGTAGCTAAAATCAATCTTTGCTAAAATCTTAAATATCAAATAAGTAATTTTGTTTTTGTTTTTAAATAAATCGTGTTTATTAAAGTTCTCGAATCACTCGAAATAGACGATAGGATATTCGAATACTTCGAAAGCCATAATAAGCAAGAATATTTTTGCTGATCCAGCAAAATAAATTTTTCCACCTGTTAATTTCTTGATCGGGCTCTAGTTCGATTTTACTTCCTCAGAGTCGGCTATTTAAATTTTTGTCTAGCTGTTTCTCGTATGACCTTGAGTTCTTAAGTTTTAACATTTTTTTTTAAGGAAAATCTTTCAAAAACGGATTTGAATATAAATATTTGAGGAAAAAATCTAAAAGCTTTGAAAAAGTGGTGCTTTTTTTTAGAGTAAAGCAGTATCAGTTAGATCATGAAATATTTTGGAGTACGCGAATTTTTTTCATAACCGAAAAAACTAAAACTTAATAAAGTCAATTGTTAATAATTTTATTTGGCTTAAGTTCGTTCTTATTTCCTCAAAGAGGAGAAGAAAGGAGAGAAAGATCATTTGGTGATGAAATTGGTAGCAAGTCTATGCGCTGCTGCTTAAAACCAGTAAACAATCAGTCGTGACCTGGGTTCGAAGCGAATTTGGGTTCCTGTGAGTATTGTGGTGCACATTAAACAGCCCTGATATGCATCCCAGCCAGTAAGTCTTCAGATTTACTTTTCTTATCTTCTTTAGAAATTCCGATCACTCCAATTTAATCAGAGAAAATCTTTCTCAATTTTGAGAAAGTAAAATCGAAGGAAGAGTTGTAATTTAGAAAATTTGTGAAACAAGTCTAATTTCCTTCATTAAGTTTGAAAAATCTTTTCACTTTTGTGAAAATCTGAAATCATTTGAAATCATTAAGCAATTTTTGTAATGCATTAAAAAAATTTTTTTGAAATTTGTATGTCCGGCTTATAGTATTTTTTCAAATTATTTAAACATTCAATTATTTTTTGAACTGGAAAAATTTATGTTTTATATATAAATTTTATATCAAAACTTTTTGGAATACTTTTTTTTTACTAATTTCGTTTCGAATATTAAAAGGCAATTTATTTTTATAATATTTTAGGTTTTATTTTTCTAAAACTACTTTTTAAGCTTTTAATCTATTTTTTTTTTAATTTTCGAAGTTCTAAAATGTGGGAATGACAACACATTTAATGTGTTCGATTTTTTTTCGAGATTCCAAAATTTTTTAATTTCTTTCGAAGTTAAAAAATATTTGTATTAAAAGCACGCAGGTTTTTTTGAGAAGTTTTTTTTCCAGTTGTTAAAAATTTTGTTAATTTTTGACACTTGAAAATTGATTTTATATATATATATATATATATATATATATATATATATACATATATATATATATATATATATATATATATATATATATATATATATATATATATATATATATATATATATATATATATATATATATATATATACGATTTTTCACGTATTAAAATAATCTTTTTAGAAAAAAGTGAAAGCAACTATCTACGTAATTTTTTTTAACTAGAGAAAACGACATTAGTTTTTCTGTGCACTTTCTTTTTGGGTTTGCGTTTTTTTCTATGGCTTTTTATTTAACTCGTTGATTTCTAAATAATTTGCTAGATTTTAGGAGGCTCTCTTTCAAAAAAATTAATACAAAATTAAAAGTATTTTAAGCAAGATCTAATTAGTTTTTTTATAGTATAAAGCCCGCTTAGCCTGTTAATCAATTAGGAATTTTTTTGATCATAAAATTGTTATGCCGGGAACCATTTGATAAGAATAACATGGAAATGTTTGTTTAGTAAATTCTTTCTATTCAAGAGCATTACTAAACTGCCGTTGTACTCGTAACCCATTAGTAAGATTCAATATTTACCTTACAGCCCTCGCAAGTGAAGGCTCCAAAATGAAATCCAGCCGCTGGCTCCCCACAGACTTTACACGTTTGATTCATCTGAAAGCAAAACAAAAGGAAACAAACTTTGAATTCCACATCTATGCATGTTCGCCCACAAAACGCACCAAATTAAAAACCATGTTTCAATTCGTAATATTTTGCGCTATTTTTTTTTATTTTAAATAGTATTTATGTTTTTCTTAACTGTAACACGTGTTCACTCCTTGACATTAAAAAAGTAAATGTGGGCTTGATTTTTTTAATTCTAGACTATATATTTCAATGTCTTATGGTTATTAGCGCAAATCAGTTGAAATTATTTATGATTTAATAAGAAAAAATATAAAAAAAAAACTCAAGACTTTTGTTTGTTATGTAATTAGTGATGTACTTTTTTAAGGTTCTGTAGGCAGGTAGTTGTTTATTTTTTTGTCACAGTTTGTAAAAAACCTTGACGACTTTTCGCTGTGGTCATAAATTTTGCAATTTTGCCAACAGCACACAATCTTTACATATTTTGGGTAACTTTTTTTTTTAAGAATTCTTAAGGCGTTCCCAGAAATGTCAGAGCTAAAATTTTTTTATGATTTTTTTCACAATTGAAATAAATGTGCTAATTTTTTACGCCACCGACGGAAGTTAAATGGTTGCTTACCTTTAGGTAAAAAAAATAAAGTAAATCCGTTTAGTAAAAGAGATATTCCAAGTAACTGAGGCTGCAACGACGACTGAATGAGTGGTAGGTTGTGAGTTTTTGCTGCTGTTTTTGCTTTTTTTTTAATAAGTAAACACTCTTGTTTTCCTCTAATATATTTCTTTTTCTTTGCAAAACACTTTTTTCATTAATAAATGTATGCACTTTTATTGTTTTATCTATTTTAATCTCTTTGTTTATTTTTGCAAATAATCCGTTATTTTGTAATAGTTTTTTTTTTTTGATTCGAAAATTGTTTTCAATGCCCCTAAATTACTTTATGTTTTCTTACTCATGGCTAAAGGTGTACAAAACATCTTAACCTGGTTACTTTAGTTTAAATACCAACAAGCACAGCGCACAATGAATGACGACTGTAGCACGAACGTTAACGTTTCAAACTCTCAGCACACTTTAAATGTGTTGCTCTTATTTTATTTATTACCTGCTCATTTTTCCCAGATCACTAAACCAGCCTTCCTTTTTTCACCCAGGCATAACTGCCCAAAATGTCTTTTTCTCGCTTCAGCAAAACAAAAACACAATTTTCAAAAGCCAACTTATGAAACTCTCTCAACTTCATGTTAAGCACCAACTCTTGCGGTGTTAACCCCTGAACGAAGACGTTTTCATCGCGCCAGAAATTCCCTCGCTGAATGAAATATAATACAAAACATATTTCAAAGAAATACATACGATGTTTTTAGAATGCAGGCTTAACATTGTTAAGCTGGATTGACATGATGATAAATGTACATGATGGGATAACATGACAAAACTCTTTGCTCTTACAAACACAAAAGAGTTGAAAACAAGCGTGAAAAAATGTTGTTAACATTTCAATGCTATTTTAACTTAACAGTCAATTGCTCTTTTAAGATCTTTTAACATTTATTATAAAAAAGCAGTTTTTGTGTAACATTTTACAATAACAACAAATTTTAAACGAGTTCAACTGCAATTGTTCATATTTATTTATTTTTTTACTGTTCATAGCGTAATTTAATTCAAACCTGGAAACTCCTCCCCTTTTTTTTTCATATTGAAAACAAAAAGAAAACAAACAAAAATAAAATAAAAGCCAGTAAAATAAATACGTCATACTAGTGAATACATTATTTAGTTTACTAGGTACTAATTCTAAACAAAAAAAAAAAAAATAAATAAATTAATAAATAAAACAACTTAAATACTGACATAAGTCATAGTATAGGTGGTTAAATGCTTTCACATGTAAATATTTCTCAAAATTATTTGGTTTAATGATAACATGTTTTGATTTATATACATAAAAATATGTGTATATTTTTTATTGATTTAGAGTTCGAGCAAATTACATGAAAATATATTAAACGGTTATTGCCTATAATGAAAAAATTTACTTACGGCTCTTATGGCAGACAGCTGATTAGCACCACAAACTCTATATCTCCTTTTAGCATAGTGTCGCTTCCTGAGGCTCTCTTAGTTCCAGTTTTTACAGGGCAAATCACTTGAGGCAATTCTTGAGCTTATAGGGCAAAAGACTTGACGATTTACCATCAACCTGTCGATCTTTTATCACACAATAAACAAAATACCGATTTTCCAAACTTTGAAATGTCTCATTTTAAAATGTTTAAGAAAATTCATCGGAGAATGAATTGCAAGATTTATTCAAAACATGCATAATGTTACATTATTCTTCGGCAAATCTCAAAATAATCTTCCAGTCAAGTCAATTTAAATAAAGGAAAATTACTCGAATATTCGAGAAACTGCTTAAAAATAAAAAATATTAAATAGCTGAAGATCTTATTACTGGGGAAGATATTTCAAAAAATAAAACAAAAAATCCCTCAGTGGACTTATAGTAGCTAATTAAAGTGCTATAATTTCGAGCACCACTTTAATTGCCTAATAATATTTTCAATTACATTTAAAATCCATATATTTGCCATTACCTTATATTATATTATGACCATAATAAGGGTTCTATGGCAGGTAAGCATGTGAAGGGTTTAGGTAAATTCCAGAAATATATTCTGTACATAATGTGTTTGTTTAGGGAAACAAAGGCAATTAAACTAAAAGTTCAGTTCGCAGAAAAACTATGGCTCTTGATGGTGAATTCAATTAAGGCTTACTGATAAATGCCTACCTAAAAAATCCTATCGAATTGCATATTTTATATTCTATGGAAGGTGGGCATGTTTTAGGTAAGAGGTAAATAGATAGTATGTAAAGGATAAAATGTTCAGCTGTTAGCCTTAAAGGCAAATTTTTGCCATTAAAAGCTATTTATTCTATCATCTTAAGCAACGAATATTAATTATGAAAATGTTTTGCGGACGAGAAAAATCACTTACATAAACAACTGACGACACTACTAATACAATAAAATAAATATTAAAAAGATGTAAGTATGAATAGATTAGAAATGTGCAATATTATAAGAGCAATTTAATGTCTCTTTGTAAACTAAAGAACTCCTTGAGGATGACCAACAAAGCTGGCCGAAATATTGGAGACACATTCGTATATCAATTGAAATTTGGTGTAAAATTATTTACTGAAAGGACCTTGAGCCGCACTCACTTTACAAATAAATATTAATATGAAAGGTCAACATTACACAGTTCAACAAAAAGGTTTGGTTAAAACACTAAACATGTAATTACATCAAATTTTATTGATTCCGATCAGTGGTTTCAGCGGCTTATACCTGTAAAAAACTATTGTTGAGGTGACCATATCCAAAGAGAAACATTATTATTTTAATATACAGGATTGTATTCTAACAATGTTAACTTTTACATATGACCCAAACAGCAACTATATAATAGCTAAAAAAAATTATTCTTTCTAGACAAGATTAAACATATTATTGATAAGAATTGCCCAGTAAAACTTTCTCTAAATCATTTTTGACGATTCGTACTTCTACAAAAATAAAAAGTTAAAATCTAATCGATAGCCGATATAAGAGGAACCCTTTGTCTATTACTTGCACGGTAGTGCGGAAACATTGCTGTGCGAGTCCGTCTCGTACTTGGCTCAATTTGTTTTTAATACTTCTGAAACGAGAATCTCATTTCCAATCACGGGCTAGTAGTATATTATGATTCCTGATGATGCTACTAGAATCGCTCATAAGCTATTTCCCTTAACTAGGGATCATAACATTTTCACGTTTAGTTGTTTTAGTATTTTATTTCCTAAAAAATATAAATTTTCAGTCATATTCACAAAGCAATATATCAGAAAAATAATCTGTAGCTATCGCTTAAAATATGTAATAAAATTCTAAATTACTTTTGCATGCTAATTTATTACTACTTATAAATTTTTGTGCTATATGTCCAAACAATATACGACAATTTGAGTAAAAAGTGCAGTATAAACTAATTTCGGTTATTTTCAAATTGCAATATTTATTAACAATAAATAAAGAGAAAACGTATTGAGAAAATTTTATGCGATTTTTTTCCCCCATTTTAAAGATAATGTATGTTTAGAAATTATAACTTAGATAATTAAAAACAAAAAGTAAAATTTATTTTAAAACAATTTAAGCGATATTTTCTAAAAAAGTGAGCTCTTAATGATGAATAGGTTGATAGAAAGTATACGCTAGAAAAGTGAAAAAACAAAGTAAAACTCTCTTTTATTCTTCTTATTACTTACAGTTATTGAATTCTTAAGTAGTTTTTTTTTAGACTGGGACCAGTACACAGGGCATGACCCCTATATATGAATTGCATTAAAATGAAGCTGGGAAAATAGGAAAAAGGGATTGGTGGATGCAAAAACGAAACCTGGGAATGTTTTTGGACGTTCGATTAAGCTAAAAAGTTAAAACATAAAACCAGAAAATTCATTTTTGTAAAGCTGAGTAAGTCAGCATTAACTGTTGCTAATTTGTCTGTTTAGTGTCCAGTGTATATACCTTCGGCACTATTCAGTTAACAACATTTAACAAAACCTTTTCAGTATTGCAAAACGTTGACTATACAGAACAAAAATATGACACAATAAATACGATAAGACCTATTTTTAAAAATATATCATGTTAAGAGCTCATTTGGCAAATATCTATACATAATTTGCCAAATAGCCATTTCATAAACATGGAATATTTTTTTAACTAAGCTAATAAGAAAAGCACGCGCTCACCTGTTACGACTACACATCACAAAAAATACGTCAAAAAGTGCTCAAAAGTTCACAAACAACTCGCTACTGGTATGTAGAACTATACGAATACATTGAGTCCACACGGTGCATTTGCGAAAAAAAAGGCCGACTGTAATTTTCAAGAAATTAATCATTTGGAAAAAAGTGTAAGGGGTTAAAGAAATGCTGAAGTCTGAGCGAGATTTTTCGAAGCTGAAGAATAGACCTAACAAACACAGAAGTACGTAAAAGAATAAAAATGCGAGCAGAACTTGAAACACACAAGGATAGAGTTGCAGTATTTTTTACAAACAGTAATCAGCTGTACAAAGCGCCCTGGAGTGATAACGCAAAACTTGCAAACATATTGCATAACAAAACCAAACGACTTGAAATAATTAAACTTAAATAGTGACAAATAATATTACAGTGATAAAGAATGCTTTCTTTGAGTTTTTAAGCCTGGTTTGCAGATTAAATGTTTTAAAGACTACCGTTTAACCCAGCTAGAAAATCTTCAACTTTACTTTAATATATTTTTCAGAAACTTGGGAGTTTTAACAGATTCTACTTTTTGTATAAGTGCAAACAAAAAACCAGAAGCTGTTTTCGTTGCATATATTTCATCAAAAAGAATCTTTTAAGATTCTTTTTTGATGAAAGATGACTTTTGATTCATGCTGATGACAATGCAGGTATAGGGGTCATCCCCTGAGTACTGGTCGCAGTCTAAAAAAAAATGAAGCTGGAATTTGGTTCTTGATTTAGAGGCTGTATGCGAGATGAGCGTGTCAATGCTCTGATTTTTTCTTTCTTGTTTTTTTTTTTTTTTTGTAGAAAACTCCTTTTATTTGCAATCTATTTACATATGATTAAATAATGATAAAATTTTATAAAAAAAAAACACTTAAAAAAGTCACAGAAACAACGTTAAGTTCTATAAACATGCATCTCCTGATACTTAAAGTGCTATATTATATACATAGGTTTATATAGATATAGAAAAATAACAAAACGATAGATATTTTTAAGGTAGAAACGGAAGATGTACTATATATGATTTCTTTTTAACCGTCTAACTTCATATCTATCATCTAGTAAATCTATGGCCACGATATTTTAATAGTTATTAAGTCTGTTCCTGTAATTGCAGCTGTATTTTTTTAAAATCTTCTTTAACCTTAATGTACTTCTAAGTATATTAAGGTCACTGTGGATATTATTATTTCTGACAAGCCAGGGTGCTTGTGCTATGAGTCTTAAGGTCTTAGATTGATATTTTTATACAATGGCGATATTAGAGTATGACACAGTTCCCCATAGCTGAATACTATAAGTATATAGGGGCTTTAAATTTGTTGGATATAGTACTACTTTGTTATATAATCTTAGTTCTAAGTTTGAACCTAGTAACCAGTTCAGTTCAGATAATTTTTTTTAAATCAAGCTGTAAATGATTTTTTCAAATTAATTATCTATCAATATTTAGTCCTAGATGTTTGACACAGCTTTTTTAGGGAATCGTTATCCCCTTAAGATACACAGCCGGACAGTCACTCTGTTTAAGTGTGTTAGTAACATGATTTGGCTTATCAGTACTGACTTTTAAGTTCCAATTCTTTAAATATACATTTATTGCGTTGAACTGGATTAACATGAGAGTTAAAGCTGCAGAAGCTAAATCATTGGTGGCTATTTTTGCATAGGTGGCTATTATGACATCTCTTTTTGTTGGTAGATCTGCAGTGTATATTGTGTAGAGGATTGTAGCTAATACGCTTCCCTGTGGCATGCGAGATTTTATTTTACCAATTTCTGAGATTTTACCTCTGGCACTGACATAAAAGCTACGATCACTCTGATATGACTTTAACAAAACTTAAAATGAAGCTTAAAGCAGTTGCTTTAATTTATAAAACAGTACATTACGCTGGACTTGGTCAAAAGCTTGCTTAATATACAAAAACACTGAAGAGTAATATTATGGGTTCCCCAATGAATTTCAAGTTACTTTAATAACTCTGTGATTTTATTCGACGATGTTAGAAGTGATTTTAAAAGTAACAATGAATCCAATGAAAAACTAAGCCAAAGCCTAAATTTTTAGCAAAATTTTATATGGGAGGTTGGCGTGTCCGTCACTGATTTTTTTCCAAACTTAATTTTTTTCTTACTTTATTCCATCATTGTTTCGTCCTTCTGCAATGAACACTCTAATTTTGAAGATTCTTTATATAGGCGTTGGCAGGCGCTCCAAATATTTTCTGCTCGCCTATTGTTTGTACTTAAATTTTCCATAACCCTATTTGTTGCAAATATTAGCTCAGTTTTTAGCATAGAAATAGTTCACAAGTAAAATTTCAGATTTTGTTTACAATCACTTGCAATGATTTTGGCTTTTAGTATGTACCGTTTTTCTAGGAATAAATGAAACCTTACTTTAAAAAAAAAATTCAGCCGAAAATTCTTTTATTGCTGCTTTTTTCCCTTCTCAACATTTTTTAAGGCCTGCACGCCCTTAACCAAACATATTTTGCAATATTTCATAATTTCGCTGAAAATTACCAGTTTTAGTGCAACAAAGGATTGACTTTAAAAAAAGATTTTTAGAATTTTGAAAAAAAGTAATAAAACTTTTTTTTTTCGCAACTCTTGGCATTCATTTTTACTCACTTTTTTAAGCACAAAAGAGTTCATTTGAATTCAATTACAAAACCAAGAATTCGCTATGACAGTATTAACTTCTCCTTGTTGCTGCAGCCATTAAAGGGAAATATAAAACTCATAAGTTGCTAAACAAAAACTAAATGTTTTGAGGGAAAAAAGCGACTGCTGCCACACTAAGATTAAGAAAAAAGCAGCTAAAAAACAATTAAAAGGAGTCTGAGTAAAAAGCAGTCCTTTTTTGCCATAAATGTTATTTTTCAGAATTTCCTAAAATTCATACAATTAAATGACCATTTTTTCTGTTGTCATAAAACACAAATTACACTCACAGAATGTTGTTTTGACCCATAATAATCGTTATTGTTTAAATTTGCACGAAGTACTTTTAGACGTTAGGGATTAGCGAAAAAAAGAGCGCTCTGGTTTCCCGGCACAATTATGTGTAAAACCTTTAGCCTTGTTTAAAGAGTTGCCAGTTGTTTTCCGCAAATGCCAGGGCAAAGCAGTTCTACAAAGAGTTCAGTTTACACAACAAGCTGCAGGTCCTTTAATTATTAATATGAATTTAGGTACAGATCATTTGGGTATTAGATAATAAATCCTATAGTTAGGTAGCCGCTAATTCCTCGAGCTCATAAAAAACTAAGGATGCGCATATCATTTTCAAAGGAAATATTTTGCAAGAGGGAATTTGTGTTTTTGTGTAGGAGCGCGCAAAAAAAAGTGTAGATTTTATGACATTTCATAATTTTTGTGATGCCGTAAGTTTGTGCTCGAGCAAATGGCCATAAACCTTAATTCACAACCCGTAAACTAGAAAAGACGAGTATAGAAAAGAGTACGCCTTGCTTAAATTCATAAATAAGGGCTAAAAAGGCAAAAGAGGCAAAAATATGACTTATTTGTTTTCATTTTTTTTTTTTTACAAACAATTGTATAATACTGTTATCAGTTTCAAAGGAAAACAAAGTACTACTTTCAAAAAATAAATCTATAATAACAACTCAAAGCCAACCAAATATCGCATATGAGTGTATTGTTGTATATTTAACCATAAATATTTTCATAAATGGTTTCGCTCAAAGTATGACCTTCAAATAAATTCCAAAAATTACGTCAGTTTTTTAGGGGATGAAAGTCATTTTTTAAGGTTTTGTTTGCCAAAATAGAATGCAGTGTTCACAGTTTTTGTCATAGACATTTATGTTTTTTTTTCTCTCTTCTTTTTTTAGCGGCTGTGGCGAAGAGTCAAGAAATTCTTAAGCTAAATCAATATTTATGATAGACAGTTTTTTAAGGCAAAAAAAAAAAACTATTGGAAAGATAGCAATAAAACTCAGAAAAATTGTGGTTAATATACATATATATTTTTCTTAAATTAATTTCAACTAAATTCACAAAATTTTTGTGGTTCAAAAAATTAAAAAAAAAGTTCTAGTTAGACGAATGCAAAAAAATAACAGCTTGAGGTTAGTGATGACTGTTGTTTTAGGAGAAAAATCTGGGTTGGTCGGAAAACTAGTCTGCTAAAATCTTTATTTTAAGCACACAAAAAAAACAAACTGCTATATAAAACTAACATAAAAAACTTACAAATGTGTGCCGAAAATCACGTGATCTGTAAAAACAAATTGCTTTAAAAGTCTGACTTGACGGATGTCTTGTATTATTTTTCTAAATTTATGTCGGTAAAAATTTTATTCTAGACTTCAATAGCAACATTTAAGTGTGTCTTATTTAAAAAGTGTTTATTTAAATAATTGAAATCACTTGATTTGAAAGCACATGATTTGCAGAACAGGTCCGTTAGTTAGAAATCTGCAAAATCTGAAAACGAATTAGTTCTGTGCTAAAATTAAGTGCTGCGATGGTTGAATAGGCACGGCAGCCAATCTGCAGTGCCGAGAATGCGGTTCGAATCCTGTCAGCGGCGCACGAAAGACTTTGCAGTAAAAAAGTACAAAGAAAGCAAAAATGTTTAAAAAAGAAATGCAATTAAATAAAATGAAAAAAAAAGCAATGATAAATAAAAATATTAAATAATGCAACAACACATATTTTTAGTTTAAAATAGCATATCATGTTGAGTTTAAATGAAAAGCAAAATTTTCACTAAAAATTTAAATTAAACCTCGGTTTTGCGTAACTTGATTGTTTTCTATGTGTAAAGACTTAAAATTTTCGTGTTGTGTTAATCCAGCAGAGAATTAAACGATTAATGAGGTTTTATGCGATCATGCTTAACTACTTTTGTGAAGTAGTACGATATTTATAAATGAATTTTCTCGATTGTGCTAATATAATATTTATTGACAAACTACACTAACGTAATTAGTATACGCTGATTGCGAAAAAAAAACTATCCATGGTGCTTCAAAAAATTGCAAGTGCCTTTATAAAAAGAAAAAAAAAATGTGAAAATCACATATAGCTACAACTGCTCTCACAGAAATTTTCATTAGTTAGAAAAAAAAAAAATTCCAGGCATTTAAAAAATTGCATATACTTTTATGTAATCAAAAATGACATGTGTCGAGTTCGCCTTCTTTTGGTTTTCTTCTTCAATTTGAATTAGACTGATTTTGCAGCAAGCTTGCTTTGTAACTGTTGTGTATATTAATAAAAGCCAAATTTTTTTAAGCAAATGTTTCATGAAATCAAATTGGCTTTTCTTACATTTGCAAGCAGCCACCACTTTGGTAAGTAGAAACCAGGGATGGAAAACTCCCATTGAACGGCAGAGCCAAAAATATTTGCTGAGATAGGTGTGAGTTTGGTAAAACCATGCCAAATTTAATGATCGCACTACAAATGGCGGCACAGTGTACAAAATACTAAAAAGGCAACATCAGAAGGTGTGGCAAGAAAGAAAATTAAATTCTTTTTTTTTTTTTTGACAAACACAAAACTGCGAAGCTATTTTTGCTTGTCTGCAGAAACACCCAGAGCCTTAGGCAGTAATCGAACCTACGACCTCGGAGACCCTTGGTAGAGCACTCTACCAATTCATCCATCAAGGCGCTCAATATAACTTTATAGACAACTTTTAGTTATGATCTCGGCTCGAAGCAATTAGGATGCTGTTGGTCGTTGTGGTCACTGGACGTAAAACAGCCATGGTATGTTCCCCAGCCAATAAATCTTATGAAGTAAAATCGAACTAAAGTCCGATACAGACACAAACTATTATAAATAAAATAATTTTAATAAATCTTCGAGAGCTCAATTTTCTTTTGCGAGACATGCGATTGATGGCTGATCTTCTTCCTTTTTTCACTTAAGTCGTAATACATATCGAAATAATAGTTAAGGTGTTTTTGTGTTACTTTACCTCCATACGCAGACAAATACATATACATACATATGTATAGCCATTGATAACCGAATCAAACTTTCTAATGTAAACATAAAATAATAAATATAATTTTTATATCACTGACTATAAAAATAACTCAAATTTATATCTAAGATTTATCAAAAACAATTTGTTATTTATTCGCTTCTTAACAACACTGTGTATACAAATTTTATCTTTTTCTAATAATTTGTTAAAAATAATTATAATTTGTTTCGCTTTGTTGGCAAATTTGCATTTTATTTATAACATGTTTTTAAGTTTTTTTCATTCTTTACTAAATCAAGTTATTAAAGCTTTTTTTTTGTGTTTGAAGCTAGAAATTGAAAATCAAATTAATGGCAGCTGTTAATGTCATAATTATGTTGAAAATATTTAAGATTTTAAAGAGATTAGTGTTGGTTTAATTATGTTTATGTAGTGCGAAAATTATGGTTTTTTCCAAAGTTTATTTTTATAAGACAAAAAACATGGTTATAGTCGAAATCATATGCTGGCACATATGGAAAGTATTTTCGAACCCAAATCTGTGGTACTGTAGCATTTGATTTCTGACTAAGCAAATAATCTGACCCAAAAAGTCGTTTTGTACAGGCCAAATCATTAAGGAAAAATTTAAAACGAGAAACAAATCCTTAGATAACTACAGAAAGAAGTAGCGTGAAGGACAGAGCTATCGCAAGAGAGAGATAGAGAGAGAGAGTGAGAGAGAGATTGAGGGTATTTATGAATGAGCTCACGAGCTTAAGGGATTTACGTGTATTACCACAGCTTATGCGGTTTTGTTGTGGCTACACATATGAAAACTTGTGCAATTGGGAAAACACTAACCAGGGGATTTAGTCATACAAGTCTGAAAAACATTTGTCTAAAATCAACACACAGCCGATTTAATTGAGTTCATTTTGGGAAAATTTCCAAATATGATGAATACTTATGATTTGTGTTTTACGATACTAAAGGAAAGAAAGAGATAGGCAAAGAAAAAATACAAATGCCAAAAAGGATATAAACCGCATCATTATTATGTTGGTAACCCAAAAGACTGAGAAACTAAAATAAAACCACAAATTCTTGTCCAGCAAAATCTGTGAAGAAACTAAATTTATGTTGTTTTAAAATGCAGCTTAGCACAAAGTCAGCTTTACTTAACACCTCAAACAATGGTAATTATATGAGTAACTGTATTTGTGTATTCAAATTCAGCCGTTGTGTTGTCAACTTCCGCTAGAGGTGGGGTTTTCCAGCATGCAAATCTCAACCACATGACGTAGTGTTTTTTGAATAAACATTTTCGTGGCAAGAGATAAAATTCAATTTCTCTTTCTCAAGCCAAAAAGTTCAAGATTTGTTATTGCTTTATCTATTTTTCTTTTCATTTCTGTGATCACAATTTATTTGAGTTTAATATTCATGGGAAATTTAAGACTTAAAGGTATTCCCTTTCAAATAAAACACGCTTAAGGATTTAAATGGGAAATTTATATTTTACAGCCGCAAGTTAACAAATGCTTATTTTATATTCTTTCTTAGAACTTTCCTCAGTGATTTATTAATTTCATTCTGTTATGTTAATTGAGTTATTAATTTCATAATTATTATTTATGTGGTCATGCTAGATTATTGTTACCATTATTATCTTGTCATAATTTAGGATTAGAAGAACAACCCCTATTTTATGTATGAGGAAGGGTTGGGAAAAGGCCATTGCTATTATTGTTTTGCAAATTTAGAAATCTTTTTGAAAATAAAATTTTAAAAATATTTGCATAATATTTGGATTTTGTTTCGAATTATGATTTATGTTTAAAATTGAAAAATTTTCAATTAATATGTTTTAGGTTGTCATAATAGATCAAAAATTGGTTTTATTCAAACTCTTTATGCAAACAAAATAAGAATAACAATATGCAGGCGAAGATGCCTGCAATGATCTGCATATATCTCGTAAAAACATTGTATACAAATAATCTAAGTTTTCTTACGTTTTTTACTACACTAGGGTGAACCTTTGATTTGGCGGCAAGATTAGTGTTAGATGTAATTTTTAGTTGGTGTAAAATTGCTAATTATTTTCTTGTACACTGTGATACAAAGATAGAAAATACTAGGTGTGACAAAACCCCCTAAAGGATGCAATATTTATTACACAAAGCAGGCCAAAAGAAATCATCCTATTGGAAGTTGCTCTTACTTTTGCAAATGGCGGAAAATGTCAAAACTCTTTTTACATTTGTGAACTAGACAGCTGTGAAAAGAAAAATGTACAAGTGAACAAGCCATGGAGCGATACACTCACCCAGAACGCGGAATAATGGTGTCCCTGACGAAGCGAACGATTTTTCGACCAACACTATAATGAGCAATAAGGCTCATTTTCACCTCAGCTAGTAGGTGAGCAATCAAAACTCTCATTGCCATGAAACTCTCCAAGTGACTGCATGATGCTCTGCTCACGTTGCTCTACGTTGATCGGCCCATTTTTTTCAAAGTCGCCGCTGGTCAAACGACAACGCGCTATAAAGCCATGTTAACCGAGTTTCTACTGCCGCAATTGACCGAATTAAGTCTGGAGGACATTTGATTCCAACAAAACGGAGCAGCGGCCTATAATTCGTGAGTCACAAACGATATTCTGAAAGCCAAACAACATCGGATGACTTCTTTTGGCCCGCCTGTTAGTTGAAGGCCAAACAGAATTCTTGAAAAAAAATTTCGGCATACATTTACATATATTTAGTTCCACCCAAAAATTAAACTGTATCTATACACAGTGGGCTGTTGCACCTCGACAACATTTTCATTTGTTTTTTTTTATGGTAGCTCAATAAGAAGGTACGGTAGAACGGGGTGTTCAAGAAAAATATAGGAGAAAATATCATGGTTGATTGGTTATACACATAATTTCTCTACGGAATTGATAAGCGTCGGAAATGAAAACTTCCCTTCTAACACTAACTTGCTCTACATTTTTCTGTAGAGCAGTTCAATGTGTTCACAGTTTTCTTTAATCTCGGTCTTTTTTGTACCTTTCAATATAAGTTCCTTTATAATTTTTTTGTACTGGGCTCAATTTGTTTCCATATTGTTGTTGCGATTGATTCTTATTAAATAAGGTAAAGGGAACATCAAAGATATTTAGCTGCTTCGAGGCCACCACACTTGTGGTCCTTGAGCTCAGGGTCCCATGATTCTAAAGCGACACTCATGCCACTTGGACACCAATTTGTTGTATTTTTTCCTTAAGCCCTTGAGCTCAAAGACAGCTAGTTGTCCACCCTGCTAAATGTCTTTGATGTTTGCCACAAAATTATATATAGAAAAAAGTTGAGCATAATAAACCTAAAACAAAATAATTATATAAGAAAAATTTCGAATATTAAAAACTAATTTACATAAGTTTATTTAATAATTTCCAATATACACAAAGCCTGAGATTGAAAAAAAATTTAACTAGAGTCTTCCTACATAAGACCTACGATATATAATTTATGGCATCAGAAATAAAAATTGTGAAATTTGTACAAGAAAGCACAAACTTCTATAGCACTTGTTGTAAAATTTGTAAGAGTTTCAGAAACAAATTCACAAATTATTATAAATAGATACGAAACTTTTTATTATAATATCATCAGACTACAGTACCCTCAGACCACCGTCGTGTTTTTTCAAAGTTCTTTGAACTTTAAGCTAACTCAAAAAAAAAAAAATTAAAATACATGCACACATATGTATGTATATTGTACAATAAATAAGCTGCACAGGAAATGTAGTTACTGTTATTGTTTTATTCTTATAAATGGACTCACTGCCGCTGCATGACAAAATGAGCAGTGCGTGGATAAAAGAAAATTCCTAAACGTTTATGTTCTTTTTTTCCTTCTTCAAAGCTTTTATTATTTCTTCTTTCATTCACTTCAATTTACATTTTATTGAATTTACTACTTGTTGTTTGATTATTTTATGCACTTGTCTTGTTGTTTAACGTGCTTAATTTTTTACCTTTCTTATATACATACATATACATTTGTATGTATATTTTATATTTATGTTCAATGAATTGCAGGCAGCGTTTGTTTAAGTTTAATATTTTAAACAGTATGAGTGGAAGTGTGCGCATGTGTGGTAAGTGCTTTTCAGTGTGTGTTACTTCATGTTTGCCTGCGTATAAACGTGCAACTATTGTTATTAATTGCCTATAGCTGGCTGTTTGATTTTGTGTTGTTGGCGGTGTAAAAACGTGTGTCCATCTTTTTGTGGCATCCGTTCATTAGTTTGCTGCTCATTGCAGTTGTTTTTTTTTTTTTTTTCTCTTTACAAATTTTTAAATTTTCTTTTACTTATTTATTTAAATGCAGGCTAAATGTGATTTTAAACCGTCATTTAAGCTTGATTTTCAATTATAACTGAAACGTTTATATACTTAATTACTGAAGGGGTCTTAAAATTAATACTATTATATTGATATTATTGCTAAGTAACAAGTCGTAGTGTTAAACATTTTTTGTCGTTGATTGGGTGTAATATTTTTTATGCCAGAGGTTAATGACTGGTAATGTTGAAAGAACTGTTCATTACGTTGGCAGCAAAAAGGAGACAAACATAAAAAACGCAGAGTGTCATTAAACTTGTGCAATAATGAATTGAAATGTTAAATTTAGATTTTAAATTTAACTTTAAACAAAGTTTGGCCTGCTTTGCCTACATCAGCTTTGCATTAAAAGAGTTTTAGTTTTTATAATTTATAAGCTGAAGTTAATATTTGTTAATACTAAATCTTAATTTTTAATTGCTCAAAATCATGATTGACTGGCATTAAGAAAAAAAAAAAAATAAATATGAAAACAGCTTTTGCAGGCACTATTCATTTAATATCGTTGTCTCGCATGTAGAATGCCTTAACTTACATTTTTTGAATATCGTTTTTTTTTTTTGCATAATTCAATACCGAGTCCTTTCATATCAAATCCAAAATTGAAAATCAATGCAAGCTAGAGCCTGTCTGAGTGAAGCTAACGAAAAATATTAGTTTGGACACAGCGGCGAATTTTCGCAGATTCGTCATCAGAAATTAGACACGTGCTCGAAAGTATATGCACTAGAGGCATCAGAAGATGGGCTTCACAATAAAAAATAGTAAATAAAACAATGCCCATCAGAATTTTCTTTGCCATATAAAACTAAAAATGTCGCCCTTTGGTATAGAAACGAAAATGACATAAATTTTAACAATTGCGCACTAGAAATTCGACTTTTAAGATTGCGCAAGCAGTTATTTGCGCTGGCAAGCCTACAGCAAGCTAAAATATAAACTTTTATTGAACCTGATTTTTTTTTTAGTAGAAGTTTTCATGTTCCCTAGCCAAATAAGTCTTCAAATTCAATTTTACTGCCTTGTATATAAAATACTGCAAACTGCAATTTTGCTACACAAAATTGTTTTTAGCTTTCAGAAAATAAAAACCGAGTAAAGACCGAACAGGCAAGTAATAATTCTTTCTTTTGAAATCTTTTGTTTAATGTCTCTTCAACCAGAACTTTAAAATAAGTATGTTCTTCTATATATTTAACATTCAGACAATTTTTTGTTCCCATCTGGATATTGCTTGTGGTCAGGTGTAGACACACTCTTGCTGATTTGGGTGCATTTTATGTATAATGGAACAGATTATAGCCGAAATGAGTCTTAATTACTAGCAACTAGAGCACCCTCCGTTAAGTTAGTGTGATGGAGGGAAAATTTAAATTTCGAGGCGACCCCATATGGGCTGCTCTGACTAAGCAATCCCACGGTGCCCATAGAAGAGTCAACTTTTAATCATTCGGAGACATCGACTATGTTCTATGCTTTTTTATGGGACTTTATGCAAAGATATAAAAAAACCTAAAATCAGACGTCGCCTCAAAAAGGACTTTCTTTGATATGTTTCCTTATGCCTAAAGCAATAGAAAAGCTGTATAGATTTGTAAGTCTACTTAGTTTTATATATATAGTTTCCCAAAATAATAGCACGAAGGTAGTGGACACTTGTTTCGGCAAATATTTATTTAATATGAGCGTTTCCTTAGCTCGTAACATTTATGCTTGTTCTACTTCCGAGACGCTTTCTCACACCTAAAATTCAGTTTGCGTAGAAATCTAATAATAAAAAAATTGTATAAAATCAGTTTCTTTGAATACATTTGAAACAATTTGATTGAATTGAAAGTATCTAAATGCAGTTGCACTCTGACAACAGAGAATGAATTAGAGAACATACTTCTATTCTAGTTAGAAATAAAGAAAAAATTAAAATGCAAAACACACTCTAGTTATAATTTAAAGAAAAAATAATGCATTCAGACGTCTGACTGGCGCCCAAATAGTTTAATTTAATTGTTTATTAATTGTAAATTTCTCATAGAAACAATGCATTAACAACTGCTGCAAGCGCTAGCAAACAAAAGACTTAAGTTACAACCTTAAAGTGAGTATGTATATATGTATGTATGTCTGAAAGCAGTTTAAATCAACAGAGAACAAAACAACAAGACAACGATTTGAATTTCTTTGCATTCATGAATGAATTTGTAATTTCATTTAGGAAAAACAAGTGTTTTTCTTTCGTGTTTGTCAAATTGTCGAAAGCGTTTAAAGCATTTTGACGCATATACGAGACGCTGCAAATACTGTTACCATTGTAATTAGTTTGGTAACATGTCAAGCACGTTTTGAGGATTTCATTGTTCAGTTTATGTTATGGTCAAGTCTAAAGACTTTAAAAACGTAAAGTTTTTTTTAATGTTAATGATCTTGTTAACTTGAATGTTTCTTTACATAGTTTATGTGTTTAAATCCTGCAAATTTGCCGCTTTACGTTCTTTTGGACGCCAGTCTTCCGTTAGACAAACTTTATGGGTTTTCCTTGATGTTTGAAGAAAACAAAGAAAGAAAATGAAATATCTTTTATTCTCACGGCTTAATTTCTATGTTAATTTGTTAATTACATGTATTTAAATGCTTGATGGAAATGTCACTTTAAAACCAGGCAAAATGTTTTAGTTTCAAAGGCATATATAATTTTTATTCACTTTTTGTTCTTTTACGAGGGAGGACTTCAAAACATGCCGCACTTTGAAGTCATGACAAGACAAGAGGTGTTGGTAATTGGTTAATTATATATTTAAATATCTTATTAGCGGTCAAAATCAAAGTAGATGGCTGCTAAGCGAGCATTTACAAACAGGAACATAAAGAAGTATATATGTATGGCTTTGTAGTGCTACAAAGCGACACATATATTTTCTTGGAATTTAATTCTATACATTTGCTTGTGAAGATTTAATACAAAACAAGTACAAATATGTTTGATGTTTTTTTTCCAAACTGTTTAAACAGTATTAAGAAACCTGAAGTCAGTTTCAATTACATGTATTTAGTGAAAGACTGGATATTGATCACTAAATTATTTATATCACTTGAAATGTTTTTTGTAATCAAGTAACTTCAAAGTTGTGTGTTTCTTTAGCTGTCTGCTGTCTACCAGGTTGGTGCTAAATAAAAATAAAAAGAGTTGAGTCCGTCACCCCCGCTAAATTAGACGCAATGAAATAAAAAAAGCGTAATAAATTTATGACCAAATGAAACAGCCAAATGTTCTCCAGCTTAAGTCTTAGTTTCAATTTGTTATAACTAAATATTAAGATTTATACTTTACTGCTTATGTCAATGATAGCAGTCATTCTAACTAAACACCCAATTACAAGCACAATAATTTTTTTCATTATTTAGCCATGTCCTTTGTATTCGCTAAAAATACAAAATTTGGAAAACTGTGTCGCTATTTGCAATAAGTTTTCGATACAGTTAATTACGGCCTTTTAAGTAGCACATTTTTGTATACAAGGATTTTTGGGTCTGACTTCAAATTGAAGATGTGAGCTTCACATCCCTGGTTTCTACTCACCAAAGTATCAACCACAACAACAAACATAAGGAAAATTAATTTCATTAAATGTTTTTCTTAAATGATTTTTTTTTCGTAAACAAAAAGGTTAAAGGCTTTTAAAAAATTCTAGATTACATGTAATCCAAAAATCTCGACTGAGTTGCCATGTGTAATTGTTATATATAACTCTTGAATCAGGGATGGGAATGTTACATCTTCAATTTGGTGCTAAATCTAAAATTCATTCCTAGCAAAACGCATAGTCTTAATTGGCAATAAGCAATAGGATATAAAATTTAACGATCGGCCAACAAACAGCAAGACAGTGCGCAAAAATCTTCAATGGTGAAGTTCAAAGGCTTAGAAAACATATCGAAAAAAAGTTTGCTGGAATTGTCTTCCACTAGTTTTTAATACTACGGGGTAACTGAATCAGTTTGGCATAATCCTAGCTTACATTTTGTGACCAAAATTATCAAAAAATCTACTATTTAATCGATAGTATTTGAGCAAATATAATGTTTTCTACTCTTTTTCTCCCCATTCAAAAATTGTTTATTAAAAAAATATTCAATGAAATTAAAACTGGCAAATTTTGTTTCAATAGTTCATAGTTTTTATTTTTTTCTTCGAATTTTTCTTGGCGAAACAATACAGCAAGTGGTCAATATTGTTTACTTTATTTTTACGGCAGTTGTGCTGCGAAACAATATTTGTTTATACTGAAAACAATAAGAGGAAACATATTGGTATATTTTTGGCTACTCAAGCAGCAAAAGCTGCTGTATACTGCTGGCTCTACAACTGCTTGTACAACAAACAAAATCCTCTAAGGTTTGAACCATAAAGGCTGGGTTTTCGACTTGTTATTGCCGGCTCAGTTTTTTTAGTGTTTCGCCCAGTGAACTCTGTTTAAAGTTTTACAAGTAACACTCAAAATTAAACAAGGAACTAAACAATATTTATTGCATTTTTCATATTTTTTTTTTGCTACAAATAGCAAAATATATTGTTCTCTATTGTGGCTTCATCTAAAAGCAAAAATCTTAAAAAGGAAAATCTTTAAAAAAAAAAAAAATAATAAATAAAATTTAAACAATTGTATAAAAACATGTTTTTTTTACGGGCAAATAGTTATTTGTTTAGTTCATTACAATGAACTGATTTTTCACCAAATCGAAGAAACACAAATTTTTTCTAACAGGGTATTTGTTTTAAAAGTGTTAATTGTTATTGCACCGTTTAATTATACTACGCAATAAATGAGAAAATATCGGCATGAAATTATGTTTGTCTAACTACAGAAATCCTCAGTGATTCAGATTCTGCCGATATGCTTTTTTGAGAATTTTTTTTCTAACATATGATATTTGAAAATTCTTCTGCAGACATGCTGGCATAGCATGAAATAATATATTCGATATTATTACATAATATAGCCATTCTAGCCAATTCTACTGCTACATTTATTTTGGTAGTTCTACTTTTATTTTACCAGTTGGTGAATAACAAGTGACAAAAATTTTTTACAGAAAACTTGAAAATTTTCATTTTTGAATATTCTGAAGAACAATTAACCACTTTCAAAAACCTTAAATCAATATTTGAAACCTTAAATCATTACTGTCAAGAATCACCGAAACTTGTACAAACTTTAAGTAAGCCGTTCAATAATCACCAACCCTTCAAGTACATAGTCTTCCAAACTGACTTTTAGATAGCGTAGCAACAAATACCTCCCTAAGCGAACTAAGGAAAATATTTACCAGTCCAGTAGCTTATCAACAAAAATTCCCGAAACTCAAAATTGGATCACAAATTTATTTTCACAAACGATTGGTAGACAAATTTTGACAGTATTACCGAAAAAATTAAATATTGACAAATTCACATTATAGTTCCGACTTCTTGGCTAAATTAATAGCAATAAATGAAGAGGTTAGAAAAAATATATATTTTCGAGGCAAAATTAAGATTTGCCTTGACTCACTATCTGCTATTGAGTCACTTAGAGCCTTGAACAAAAATATTTCCTATGATAATTTCATTCGTCCAACTATTATTAAAAGTCAGCCTTGCATAAAACTAATTTGGGCCCTTGGTTGCGCGGAGATTTAGGGTAATGGAATTGCTAAAAGAGCTGAACAAATATTGTGACTGCTCCTGTTACTGCCGCTAATAATTACCCCAAAGGGAATATATAAAATCACTTGAAACTGAAATTCGACGACAGCAAAAATAGCAACGCCTTGGTATAGAAAAAATAATACTGCCAAAATAAATGCCAACCACCTTTTCATACTCATAAACAGTATTTCGAGAAGGGAACAAATCCTAATAGCTCGGCTAAGATTAGGACAAATGAGTATAGGACATGAACAAGTAATTAGCAAAACTCCTTCAAGCCTTTCAGCAACCACATTCTCATTAGCATGGATCACATTTTCACAAACTGTTCACATATTAGTAAATACAAGAGAAAATGCCTAAATAAATCGTTTTCCAATTTATTGATAACATAAGGATACAGTGAATGAACAGGCACTGTTACCAGACTTTTTGAGCTTGTGCTTACGGAAAGCTTAATAATTACGGAAAGCTTAATAGATTAATTTCTTTCATTATACTCATAATAAATAAAAAAAATGGAAATGCTCTGCAGCCTTATACTTTATTCTTGAAGCCTCATACAATTAAAATAAAATCTTTGATGGGTAAATACTTGTGTTACTTCAGATAATGCAAAAATATATAAAAACATCTTAATGAAAATAGTGCATTAATTAATTTCTATTATTTGAACTTTTTCTTATAAACTTATTTCTGTATTAAGTTTATCAGGCTCAAGATGGGTGCTGACGAGAAAGTGTGGCGGCTTCGAAACAACTAGTTGTCCACCCTGGTAAATGTCTTTGATGTTTTCTTTGTCTAATTTAATTAATATCAATCACAAAGATAATATAGAAAAAACTTGAGCCTGATAAACTTAATACAGAAATGAAAATAGTGCATCACATATACCTATCACATATACATGATTATTGTGCGCTACTCAGGCATCTCTGCTATGTCGAGAACAAAAATTTATATTAAATTACTTTTTCAGGCTTAAGTTCAACCCTTGGTTTGTCCCCATTTTAGTTAATATTAATTAAGTAAAGATAAGTAAAATTTAATAGCTAGATGGACAAGCGGCTGTTTCTGGGTAGCAAACACCCTTCATCAGCACCCTATGAACTTTGGACGTGTCAAATTTTACAATTTTGGCTCAGCCGCTTTAACCACTCGGCAACCAAAGCTCACGCAATTTTACTTTCTGTTTGTATACTTAATTAACATTAATCAAAGCAATGATATTTTTGCAGTCCTGGACGATATTTTATCATCTCAGAAGACTGTTATTTGTGCTTTCTGTTTATATGAAAGCTTTTTTCACATGTTCTGTTATTTGCATCATTGAGATCTAGATGCTCTTTTATTGATACAATTTTGAACATTTACGCCGTGCCATGCGTTATTAACATTTTACTGTAAATTTATAATTTTATCGAACTTCTGTAATACATTTATATTAAATTACTTTTTCAGGCTTAAGTTCAACCCTTGGGTTTTCACTACTTTTTAATCTTACTTTTAATAATAAAAATTATTAGAACTCACACAGGACACTTTTATAGCATTGCTGGCTTTTATTTTGCACACACACACAAGTATTGGTTTTTTCAAATTTTCAGAAAATTTTGCCCATGAGTTTTCATAACGGAGGCTTTATTTTTGTTCTATTGTAAACTGACTTGTAGTTCAGCAATTAGCCAGGGTAGTATTTGGGGTTTTTTTCACCTTGTCGAACGTTTAAAAATTTTGCTTTTCTTTATTTTTAGGCTCTAGGTCAATGTCGTGTAAATAAAACTATTGTGCAATCTAGTTTATATATTGATTTTATTATTTTCAATATTAGGTACTCTTCTTCAGGAATTTGAGTAAAGTCGTCAGTCTTATTATCTTAAATAATCATAATCTATGTTTTTCTAAAAAACCATTTTTGATTTAACGACTTGTTTTTGAAAAAATTTATATATTTGTATTAAAAAATTATCTGACTACAGCTCAGAACTAGCAGAACTTACAAATGTCGTATGTATTGTGCCATAAAGTTAAAAATGTTATATCAAAGTTTTGAAAATTATGATAAGATCTGAACGAAAGTATCATATTTTAGAAAAAAAAATTCTAAACCAAAACGTATCTGCAGAATCTGAAAAACTGGTACTGAAATTAATATACATACAAAGTAAGAAACATTTTGATAACTTCTTTGACCTAAAACATATTTATATAATATTCTCACTAATTACCTCAGTAATCAAGTAATCATTTAAATACTTTGGATGCTTGATTACCCAAAAATCTGTGAATTTTCGCTGAAATAGTGATTTACAAATTACGACACAAGGATAAGTCCTCTGTACATGAATTAAATAATAACAAAAATTGTTTTCTTTGGCTAAGGAAAGAAAGAAAAAAATCATCTCCTTTTGGCAACTCCCTGTTCATCACCGCTATAACGAACAATGCAACGTTTTAGCCAGCTTTAAAATAACACTTGCTCAACAATATTTTAAGAGCTCATCTTCGTTTTCAATTTTCATTCGTTTTATTTTAAGAAATTATTGTTTGCAATAGTTAAAACGGTTATTTTTTTTTTTTTTTTGTTTTGCAAAAAAAATTTTTTAATCATCATTATTTGAATGACGAGCTGGAATATCTGGACGATAATGATGCTGCTGATGATGATTTAAACTAAAAGGGGGTGTAACTTTTACAATAAAAAACCCGCAACAGCAACAATTTTTCCAAAGCTTTTGTTTGCTGTTCAATAACAATCAAAATTTAAAACAAGTTCGATCAAAAATAACGCCCTGAGGAGTATTAAAAAAATATTTGCATTTGTGGCAAGTTGGGGGGAAAGTAACCCAAAAAGTGCTGTTAGTGATTAGATGTTAAATAACGTAAATTAAGTATTTAAATACTGAGGAGCACAGATTAAGAAAATGGTTCAGAATTTCTTTGGCAAATCTGTGCCACTGAGCCTGCTAACAGATAACTAAAATATTGTTTAACGGCAAGTTGCCATAAAAGTTTTTCGAATTCCTATAGTAAATAAAAAGGTAGATGAAAACGTGGAAGACCCTAGCATTTTAAATATAATGAAAGTACATTTGTTAGCCGTATTCTTCCCTTTTTATAACATCTTTTATATCATTTCCTATTTGCTCTAAATTTGTGTGGGTGTTTTTTTTCAATCTCTCATCGTTTTTCTTTTTTTTTTAGATATCATCTCCAAATTTTATATGGCAACAAATGATCAGCCTATACGTTCGGGTAAGTCACTACATTATTTCTTTTTTATTGAAAATGTTTGAAGGGTTTTTATCTAGCATCATTTTGTTATTACATAGCAATCTTCATTAAAATCTCCTCGTGTGAGACTAAAAACAAATTTTCACTTTTAAGGAAATGTTTGTTTCTGCTAACTGTGTTTTTCGTTTATAAAAGAAGTATAAAAAATATTTCGGCTGAATTTTGGTCTGCTAAAAACTCTGCTGGGTAAAGAAATGGAACTCGAATTTTGTCGAGGAGTCAAAATCGAAGTCAAGCATAATAAAACTATTAACAATAGAACTACTAAATCATTCTTTCAAACAAAAGTTACAGTAAGGATTTGTTGAAAACAAACCAAGAATAAGTTGAACTCAAAAATTATCAATATTGTCTCAGGAAGACACTGCTCCTCCACTTCCTTTGGAATTGCTGTGGGCTATTGAGAAAACCGATCAAAATCAAAACAGGAATATTAAGTTATTACTCAGTTACTTGAAAAAAATATTGATGGCTTAGTAGCTCCAAAACGTAGTTTTAGCAACCATCTGCAATCTATCTTGCTGGTATCCAAGTAGAACCGATTGTGCTTTAGACCATCTAGTACCATATAGTGATATTGTTAGCATGGCCAGTGATAATTTGAGCACTAAGATATTATAGGAAATTTTACAAGTGTCAAGCTGTACTGGTGATTTCCATACTAGTAAAATTTTAGTTTCATACTTGTTCCATCTCCTGCAGGGACCTTCTAGCACCAATGTTCTTAGCATACCCAATGCTAGTTTCGGTATTAATAAGATTATCTATAATAATTTTACAGCTGAGAACTAGTATTAACAATTGTCACCAGTAAAATTTTACTGCCATACTTTACTCTCTATCTCCTGCAGGGATGTTGTACTAGTCCACGAAACAGTAAGTGAGGCGACTAAAACTTGGTGACACTATTTTAATTTCAGGGAAATTTAATTTTATTTTAGGTTCGAACAAAAAATTTTTGTAATATATTTTGTTTGAATTCCTACTAATTTAACTTTAAAAAAAGTTTCTTAACTCACATTTTAAAATGACATTTGTTTTGAGAGGAAATTGTGATTTAATTAGGTTGAAAACTGCATTTAAAAATTTAATGTACTGGATAATTTTTCTTAAAAAAAAAAAAAAATCGAAAGTAGGGAAATTTAAAATTTTTACATTATAGGGTGCAACAAATTCAATATTGTCTCTTTTTGCTTTCAAGTGTAATGCAAATCTGATCATGTTTGCTTGTGGCCATTGTAATAGAATTTTGCTTTATTTTTTTCAGATACATTTGTAGTTTCTTTTTTCTTTTGCTCGATTTTGCTAGACTAAAGAGATGGTCTTGTTTCATTCTTCATCATCTTGAATAGCTTCATTATCTTCTTCGTCATCATTAACATCAGCTGTATTATCAAAATCTTGTTCTTTTATAGTGATTTCCATTTTTTGCATTGCAATGACCTTTAACTGTTATAAGTACGGCACGATCATCTTTGAGACTGAATTAAACATTCCTTTTATTTCTTTTGGCTGGCATTCGAAGTCTTTGTATTTGGAAAATGCATTTGTTTTATATCCATTGTGGCATTGTTTAGCCATGAGAAATGGTTTACTATTTTCTGTATTTAATACGCTTAGAAAATTTAATATGTTGAATGAGTTTTTGAAGAGCATAAAGTAAATTAAATTGCCGTGATTTTCTAAAAGAAAAAGTCCTATGACATGTGTTTTAGTAAAGCCTCATTTAATTATTTTAGGCGTTATTGTAATCAACCTTCAAAAACAAATTCCTTGGAGTTAAGTAATTGTGTTATGAACAACCAACTTTAATTTTTCTGCGCTTTTAAATCACATTGTGTGGGTGTATCTAAATCGTGGGAAATTTCATCTTTAAATTGACCACATGCTCCTTCTCTCTAGTCTAAGGCACTCCAACACACTCACCTACAAACTGATATTTATTGCAAACATATAAACAGACATTTTTATGTAAGAATAATGAAAGAAAAATCTTCAGCTTTAATAAGAAAATACTTTTTTTCTCTGGCTTTGTGGCTTTGGCTAGAATAGGTTTTATTCAGCTTGTATAGTGTTTTGGCCTAAACCGTAACGCAATTTACAATTTAAAATACATGTGCATACTTCTGACTGAAGCACATGTAACTGGCTGCAAATAAATACATGTCCGTATGTGTGTAGTATAAATGTTTTCAATGAATGAAATTCGAAAGAAAAAAAAAATACTGTAAAGCGTAAAGTCACTTTGTGCTGCTTAAAACGCTGCTCTCACACGCCCTCATGAACGACCCGCTTTCATCTTATCTGGTAGTTTTAAAATTCACCCAAGACACCCTACACTTCATAACAAGTCAACGTGGCTACGGAAATACATTTTTCTTTATAACAAAAAGTTTTGGCTGCATAATTGATGACAGCAACTCTTACTTATAATCTACCATTACACAAACTTTTCAAAAGAAAATAAGTCGATAAGAGCGCTTGCCGTTAAAAAATAAATTTACATAATTTTTTTTAATAACAATTATATTTTTGAGGGTATGACTAGCGTCTACAGCGTAACTTTTAATAACGTGCATTTAAAAGCACGGGTATAAGTTTGAGACACATGAAGTTGTCCCAGGCTTCAGCCATATTTTTGGTGTTTTACGTTTACTGATGAGTATCAAGCACAAAAAATAATTCAATGAGACCAGGAAAACTAAAATAGTGCTTTGCTGAGACACTATTTTGTAAAAAAAATTATATTGCTAGCAAAAGATTTTACGGAAATTTAATAGATAGAAATATTTTCAATAGGCTAAATAAATGTAATCTATTTATTGAGAACTTATCAATAATAAAACTGTTCTACGATGTATTCGTTGATAGCAAGTAATTTATACTAAAACATTTGTGATGACAAATTTGCCAATAAATTCTCCTCGAATCATTGAAGTAATGCACTAAAAATTCGTGTTTGTTTCGCCCAGTCGCTCTCCGTAATGTCCATCAAATTATAAATGATACCTTTAACCAATTTTATATTTTTCTTGGTTGGTGTTTTGTTGAAATTTCGATTTGTGGTGGCTGGCGATGTTGGTAATGGTGGAATATCATTTCCTGCGGCTATGTTTAGTATAAATTAAAAGCCACAAAGCAAAACTAAAGCGAAACTAAAAAACAGAAACAAAAAATTACATTTTTTGCTGTTTTACTATTGTGTCAGCTTGTTGAACTTATGGTCACCTTCATTTAATTCGCTCACCTACGTTCGATTTCAAAATCAGTTTCAAGACTTTTCGGTTGTGGCTCCTCAAAAAAAGAAAAGAAAAGAAGCGAAACAAAACAAAAAAATTGCCAGCAATTTTAGATGATCTTCTCTGTATTCTGTTTGAGATTTCTTTCAGCAAAACTTGTTATGAGGAAAATTAACATAACTGCAATTTGAAAATCTTTTAAAACAAATACAAGTTCAATACATGATTTTAAGCATCTACAGAAAATCAACCTGACCATTATGATTGACCTTTTTCTTTTGTGAAATCTCTGCCTTGCTTCGCTTTTGTTTTATGATGCAGTTCTTTTTTCAGTGATCTCTCCTACAAGTTGGGATTGTGTATTTTGAAGATCTTGTATATCACCTTTTAACGTTGCCCCTTTTAATGCCAGCAAAAAAAGAAATAAATAAATAAAATAACTTTTTGTTTGTTAAACAATATCTGTTAAAATAAAACCGCCCATCGCCGCTGAAGATGCTTATTGTTATTTGTAAAGTCAATGAAAGCATTCACCTTTTATCTATATTTAAATATATATTTTAAGTTGAGCCAACATAAATGTTTTGGCAAATGCTTTCAAAACCTTCCCAAAAACCAGCAACTTTTTAAATAACAACTGCTTGAATGTGGTCCAGTTAAATCATATGAAAATGTTATTGCTCATAATAATGTTTGGCTTTCTTTTTCCAGCGTTCTTCTTTTTATTTTTTCTTTCGAAATGCAATCACGATTTAGCAAAATGTTTTACATGAAATTTCACACAGCCTTAAAGGTTGGCATGGGAGGGAAAAATTATAACGATGGTATTTATTTGCTCAAGCACAAAGAAATGCAAAAAATAAATAAGTTATAAATAATTTTTTTCGTAAACAAAAACCAATTTCATCTTTTATTCACCTGTTGTAAATTTTGAAACAGTCCTTGTAGAATTAAAGCAGAAAAATGTTACGTTTCAAATTGTGAGCATCCATTTTATTCTCACACACAAAGTGTTTTGCTAGAGTTTTGCTTTGTCTAAGTTCCATCTAAAGTATTGCAATAAAATTCTCTGAGAAATTTCCTTACTTCTTTACAATATTTGCATCATCATTTCTATTTATAATCCTTTTCTTTGAACGTAACTTCGTGTGTGGTCGTTCTATTTTAATTTGTCCATTACTCTTGTCACCACGAATTGCTAATAAAGATCCATTTTTAATTTCACCTCAAAAATGTCACTGATGCTAAACGACTTTCAAGTCCATGTTAAGCCAACACTTGTTTGAATAACTGACTCGTGTTGTTGGTAGTAAATAGGAAACAGCAGCAACAGCTGCTGCTAAAAAAAAATTACAGAAATTTGTGTGCAAATTAGTTTTGGCTTTTTATTTACGAAGCAGAGCACCATACTTTTCAGAATTTGATGAAACTTTTGACGTTTGCTTATGTGCATCACTCGACATCCATAGAAGAAGAACATTTTTTAGTCCCTGCGTGTATATGAGGCGTATGGTGGTTTGGTCACCATTTCTGGTTGGTTTTAACTTGACGTTTAAATGGCCATAAGACATAGCTATATATTCTGGATCTAAGATAAAAATATGTTTCTACTTGCATATGATACTTTCCCGCATTTTCATCCGTTCTTTTGTTACTGTGCATTGCCTTTGAAACCAGTTTAATGGCGAGAGTTGTATTCCTTTTAAAAAGCGATAACTGTAGCGAAGCGCATCGAGCCTTAAAGAAAAAAGAGAGGTAAAAATAGTTGCTTTCAACATGTTTAATATAAGAGTATTTTTGCTATCAGTAAAACATTTTTCCCATATTTTCTGCAGCAGCAGCAATATACTTGGGTGTAAGCACTGTTTTTGGCCTTTCGCGCTTTGGTTTATCGATGAGGATGCCAGTTGCCTTTTTTTACAATATAACAAACATACGGAGCTGACGGTGCTTCTCCTCTTCCAAAATCCGTACGCAATTTTGGCACACATTCTGCAACATTACCATGATTTTCAAAATAATGTCGCAATATTTCCCAGCGTTGTTCAAGCGTATAATACATAACGATATCCGTTCCGCGGAAGGATAAAACTAATTAATTGTCAAATCAGACTTCAGCCAAATGTTACCATTCACAAAATAAGCACTAGTTGAAAATAAAACGTTAGATGGCGGACCCTGTATATGTTGATTAGCAGAAATTTTACAGGCAAAGGCGGTGAGTCCTGTTAATTCAGCCACAGAAATATTTCAACGCGGATTAGTTTTCACTTAAATATTTTTTTTTTACCATTGCAATCGTTATCGACAATTTATAACAAAAATTTGTTGTTATCAATAAGTTTCCTGCAAAATTTTTTCGATAAATTTTAAGAGGGAAAACTTTGTTTCCGATTAAAAAAACATGCCATGGCACGTTTACTTTTTTTGCTAAATTATATAAACATTGTGAAAAACTTATCGCTAATTTCTTTATCTTATATGCTTCTATCATTTTCTTCTTTAATTATATGATATCTTGATTTCGAGTTCGAGGTTTTTGCTTATTTCTATTTCAATATTTCGTTTTCAATTGCAAAATTTCTATAGAAAATAATGCTTTTGTAAATATTTTTTTTTAAATAATTGGAAAAAAAAACATCTAGAAAAGCATTATTTCCTGAAGAAGTTTTCCCAAGGAAAAAAAATATTGAAAATAAATATATGAACAAGGACCTCAAGCTCGAAATGGAAGAAATCACAGAATTTATCGATAATATTAGTTTTCACAATTTGATATAATATAAATAATCCATTATAAAAAAAAAAATTTCTGTGGTAAATTATTGATAGAAAATGAATTTTGCCTATAGCAAAATATGTTTTATATAAAATTTAGCAACAAAATAAATTCTACGACGCTCATTTATTGATCAATAGCGAACTTTTCCTCTGTAAAAATTTTCGATAAATTCGAAACTCTCAGGCAAATTTAGTTTCATGCTAAATTTTGTACGCACTACTGGGTGCTTTCTATACGTTTTTCATAGAGATATCGATAAATATCTTACAAAACTTCCATCCAGTTGCCATCAATAGCTTATCACAGAAAATTTTTATTACTGGTCAATTTCCTGGACAAAGGTGTGGATAAATTTGAAAACGAAATATGTCTTGGTAAACTTATTTTTTTTTTTTAGTATTCTAATTGTTTGAGCCTTAGGTCACTTGTTTTTTACAAAAAAAAAAAAAACAAGTGACCTAAGGCTCGAACAATTAGAATACTAAACAACAAAGGTCGAAGAATTAACATCAAGAACATATTTTTTTTTTTTGCTGAGTTGCATACACATTGCGAAAAAGTTATCAGCAACAAATATTTTCAGTGGAAAATTATTGATAGAAACGTAATACTTCGTTCAAAATTTACCGATATCTCTTTGAAAAATTTAACGCCAGCAACAATGTTTGTATATAAACTTTAGCAACAATATAAATTTTTCTAGGCATATTTAATAATCGATAGCAAAACTTTTCTTAATAAAATTTATGCTTGTGATGTGCTTATTCAAATTTGTTATTCAAATGCATGTTATACACAAAATTGTCTGCTAACAGTACTTTTATTAAAGAAAATTCGAAAAACTTTTTTCAAAATATTTCGTTTGTGTCAATAATTTACCACAAAAATTTTTATTGCCGATACATATCTCGTAAGATATCGATCGATATATTTTATAGAGGAAAATTGTGTTATCGGCAACAAATATGCCTGGGAAAATTTATTTTATTACTAAAATTTTTGCAAAAATTCTTTTTTTTTTTTTTGGTAATTTTCTAAAGAAAATTTATGTTATCGATAAGGCTTTTGTAGTTGGTTTTTGTTATCGTTAAGTTTTTTTTATTGGTAGTTACTATAAAAAAGGTTTTTGATTGGCATTTACCAATAAAATTTCTGTGAGAGTTACTACATTTTAAATTTATATATAAATTTATTCTCGTCATTGATTCATTATAAATTTAATATTGTCTAATTTTCGACAAATATTTATCATCATCGATTGTCGACTAATATGGTCTGGCAAACTTTTCGTATTCTTAATTTTCTATAAGAAATTTTCGTTATGTGTGAATTTTCTCTAGATGTGCATGTTGTAGCAACTTATTTAAACACGAACATATCATAACATTTTCTAAATAAAACTCTAGTTTGAGTATTTCAGTTTTTATTACCAGTGAATCCTCTAAGCAAATTCGCTTTTATCTACAAAGTTTTTGTGGATAATTTTTTATTACCGTAAAATAATCTACACAAAACATTTGATATTGAAAAACCTTTTGTAAAAATATTTTGTGTTGTTTAACTTGTGTATAAAATTTTTTAGCTCTTATTAAAAGTTATGCTGTAAACAAATAATTTAAATTTGCTGGGATTTTTTTTCTTAGTATGGCATCCTTGTGAGTTCAATAGTAACAACATTGTATTTTAAGCCTTTTTATTTCTCTTAAACATTTTACTTTAGATAATCAAAATAATCAAATCATTTCTTAAGCTTAAGCCAATCTAAGCTCTAACAAATGTGAGATTAAAATCCAACCTGTATGATCTTTAAGCGTTAAAAATGCATGGCTGTACAGATGGACAAACACAAGCATATTCCATATACATACAAACATATGTAGGTATGTACATATGTATGTATGTAAATGCAGTCACATTTGAAATCAATTTTTTATTCCATTTTTATGGGCCTGCCTTAATAAACGCAACTAGAAATGCGTTCAAAATCTATTTAGTGTACTGTCATGTAAGCCAGCAGAATTAAACGAAATGAGTTAAAAGAGCCGGAGCATGTGCACACAAGGTGGACTTAAGATTTTGCATTCCACGGAACAAACTAAAAAAAAAATCCTATCATTTTGTTTGACATTTAGTAGCATTATTTCATGTGAAATCACCTGCAGATTATGTTTATAGGCTCACATTATCATTACACTTTTATTATAATTTACAAGTTTGGCAAAGTTTTTGCAAAAGTGACGCTCCAGTTGAAACAGCAAATGACGCTGCAACAAACGCAGCAGAATAACTCGAAACTTGAACTAAATTACTTTTTATGTTTGAGGCCTTTTATGTCTATCTGCTGAAATGGAGCAAGACAGAAAATGTTTACTGCTGGCACCGAGTGAATCTTTGATGAAAATCACTGCTGCTGTGAACTCTTCACGCAGCACACAACTCCACAAACAAATGCATGGATTTTTTCAATTTTATTTGAAATTATTTTTACAGCTCATTAAGTCAACTGTTAAGCGGTTGTAAATTTTAACAGATTACATAATATTAAGTTTGCTTTTTTAGAGTCTTGGTAAATTTTTTAGAGTTTTAAGTTTCGCCTGCAAACAAATCGTAGACCACACACATCGTAATTGTAACATTAAGGTTCAAATCATTTAAATGTTGTTTTCCTCTTTCTTTTGGACCAGTGAAATGGAGTATAAGATTGGCATAAAAGTGGCAAATAACGTATAGATTTAATGCTCTTAAGCCTCTTATGTTCGGCAATAAAAGCATGCTTTAATGCCCGTTTCTTAATTTTCTTTATATACGTTTTATAGATCGGAAAAAAAGAACTAAATGTCATTTAAGTTTGACGGTAAAAAAATTTACGAATTTACAATTACGGTAATAAAGTTAAACAAGCTGAAAGTTTTATGTTGTAACTTTTAAAGATTTTAAGTAAATTCAGTCTGCAATCTAATAAGATTCAGCAAACCACAGAAATTTGTTATTTAGCTAGGAAAAGAAGTCTGCTTTTTTGTCATAATAGAATTTTCTCGTTAGAATTTACCGAATCTTATGAATTTGTTAATTAGATTTTAGACCCCACAATGGGATTCTTATTAGAATTTTGATTTCATTTACGTTTAGTCAGTTCAACAACCTGCACATAAAGACGAAGAAAAAATGACATGTATGTGACACGTTTTCTCTGGTAAACTGAAAGTGTTATAGACAAAATTTTATTTTATTCTCCTTAAGGCAATAAGAAAAAGTCCAATATATGAGGTAAAACAAAAATTGTAAAATTGAAATGGAATTAGTAAAAGCATTTTAAGCATTTGCCAACTAATTATATGAGCTATATTTTCTTTGCTATTGCAGAACTCCAACATTAAATAGAACTTAAGTTGTAGTAAAGCTACATTGCATAAGAAAAGAACTATTATGTCTGTCTGAAATCAAAGGAGCAAGTTTCCAACCACATAATCGCCCTGAGCGATGAATTGGTTGAGTGCTGTACCCAGACTTTACGAATTGGCACGTTCTATTTCTGCCGAAGGGCTCTTCATGTTTTAGGTTTGTTCTTTAAAAATAAGAAAATTATAAAAAAATCTATTTAAAAATTTTTTGAAATGGTAATCAATTTCTTTAAATATATTCTTTAAAATATTACTGACCAATTGGAAGAACATTTCTGTGGTTTATTTCACTAAATCGATAATAATCTACATTTAATCATAGTCAGGCAGAAATTAAAGTTTCTGTAATATAAATTAGTTTCCTTGCAACCCTTTTCCGTCAGTCACAACTGGCTAAAACTAAAGCTATGTCTCAGAGTTTCTAAACTCAAATACACTCTGTTAAGCGACTAAAAAATTGGTGTAAAATGTGCTATAAAAATGTTATAGTTTTCGAGCCAACAGTTTGGGACAAAGATATTATTTAGGTGCACATATTTTGAGACACAAATAAAGGATACAAATTAGGAATTACAATTTTAGCACATGTTTGGGGTTATGGCTGTGAGATGAATATTTTGTTTGAGGTAACTATCTGAGAATAGATATTTTGATATAGATTTTCTGAAATCTATATTAAGAAATAACTATTTTGCGATATATATAAATTGGGATAAATGTATTGTAACAAACTCTTAGAGGCATATACTTAGAGCAAATATTTCAGGTTGATTCTTAGAAAAAAAATTTAAGAACATAACTTCTGGGGTAAATACTTTCTGACTCATGTTCTGTGAAACAAACTTTGGGGTAAATATATGGTGGATCAACGGTTAGAATCATTAGTTAAGAAATTTCCTACCAAATGTTTTTGAATCAAAAAAAATTCAGTTTACCTAGCATATAATATCGTTTCAGAAATGTCCGCCAACACATTATATACCTAGTTTTTTTTATTATTACCCCTGTCAACAAAGTGGCAACACATGAGAGCCAAAAAACTTCTTTGGTAGGTTAAGAAGCAGTGAAACTCAATTGTGAAACTTAAGCCCTTCAAAGTTCATAGAGTGTTGGTGAAGGGTGTTTGCTACCCATTTTTGGCCGAAAAATTTTTAAAACTCACAGTAATAATGCACAAAATTTCCTTCTTGGTAAACTAAAAGTATTCTGTATCCGTTTGCATAATTATTACTATTATTTTTGGGTCGCCCAGTGTTTCACCATGGCCTTTTAATGCCAGTGAGCTAATTACTTTCTTAATGCTTATAGATTTAGCTTTTTTCCAGCAAGCAACGCTCTTTTATTTTGAGCAACATTTATAATTCTAAATAATTTATTAGCACTTTTGTTTTCTGCAAATAAACGCTATTTTTATCTTTGGCATTTCAAATAAAAAAGTTTATTATTGAACTAAAATGATATGGTTTTATATGGAAATTTGTTACAACCACTTGACATATTTATAACCGCATTGAGCCGTGGCAATTAAATAATTATACAGCAGAATAAAAAGAAATCAAAGGTTTTTGTGGGCAAATCAGAAAGAAATACCATTTTAATTGTGGTAATTACATATTAGACTCACAGGGGTTTTTTAAAAGCAAATTTATGGTGGTTGAGGTCGAAATAGGATAAAATAAAATACTTTATTTCGGGGACTTACTTTGTTTTTTGTTTTCTAAACAATAAAAACAGTTTCTAAAATTTTAATTTTTTTTAAAGAAACTTTACAAAATTGAACATCCTTGTCAATAGCTTCACCAAATCACATCTTCTCTTTATGTGATTGTGTTTTCAGACATTTCGCTTGTGTCTACTCTTTGCTTTAAATCACATTCATCTTCATTTTCAATTTATGACCATTTATGACAAAAATATTCCTTAAAGTGTTATAAAAAATGTTATGAATTTCATATTTTTATCTTGTGAAAATTTTCATAATTTCATTACATTCCAAAAAAGAAAAAAATATATACACATAAATGCATTAACCTCAAAAGACGGCAATTCAATTTTCGTTGTCTTATCAAAAAATAAACATCTAAAATATTTTTAAATTGGCCATTAAAGGCAATACAAGAAGAAGAAAAAAACAATGGCAGGCAAAAATAAATTAAATAAAACAACGCATTAAAGCCATCATTGATATATAATATTTTTTTTCTTTTTGTTGACAATTCAAAGAAAATTTAATAATTCAAAAACTTTATGAAGCCCGCTAAAGATTTTTCTAAATTATTGCTTCAACTATTTCTTAATGACATAATTATATCGTTTATTTTACTTGTTGCCAAATAAAAAATATTTATATCATTTTCAATGCTCATATTTTACAATTTAAAATTGCAACTGATCCGCAGACAGAACTTTTAATAAGACCTTTGCTTCAAAAAATATTTTTGTGCTCAAATTACAATTCTATACAAAAAAAAAAAAATAAAAAATCATAATTTCAAAGCGGTTAAAGGCTTTTATGACAAACTTTAACAAAATAAAAGCAAAGATGAAAAAAAGTTGTGTAGACAAAGACAACATTGTTTTGACTTGTGATAATTGTGGCCAATTTGAAAAGGGTTAATTAAACACAAAAATACGAGTACTCATGTGCCTTGGAGGACATTTAGACATTAAGAAGCAAAGTTGCTGGTGGAAAAAAACCGTAAAAAACTTCACATGTTATTAATAATATAAGTATATTTAGCACTGCAAGTGCTATTTAAAGGCTAGCTACGAGGGTGGGCAGCATGAAATTCATATCTTAAATAAATAATTTTTTCCACCTGTTTCCATTAGGTACAACAATCGTTATATTTTCGCTAAATAGCTTAATGTAACTTAAACACATAGTGCGATGGAGCTCTGACTCCAAATTTCATATAATAAAGATGAACAAAATAATGTACACATTGCTGTCAGTAGTTCGCAGGATAAAATCCAAATTACAGTTTAGGTGGAGTTAAAGTTTTTCCCTTTCTGCCAGTACATGCAGCATATCTTAAACGGAACTTATTATATTTGAGATCAGTAAAGTTGGCAAAATAATTAAGACTGCTTCCATCAAACAACAAAAAAGTTTTATCATTATTGGCTCAAAATTTAATGTAAATACATACTTGTTTGGTGATAGATAAATCTACGTAATTTGGCTTCGATTTGTGGTGTGAGACATGTGGATGAGGCTGGGTCAATTGTGCAGCCTTTGGCATACGGCAAAACAGTTCCACATCCGACAGATGAAAAATACAAAAAAAAAAATTTTTAAATATATTTGCTTTCATACTTTTTACAAAGTAGCTGAATATATTCTGGACATCAGGTATCGGTTATGTCTGTGGATAAACTGGATGTACAGGCGAATGGGGGAGGTTGTAACAGCACCTAAAGCAATGTGAGCAATATACCTAAACCAGACCAGAAATATTATACATTAAAATTTGTTGCAGCAAACTTCATGTAATCAGTTAATATTGATACGGGTATTAAAGTTGCGTCTCCTTTACTCTAATTCACTTCCAAAACCCTATTCTTTGGCTACACCATAATTTTTCAAACCATCCTCCTACTCAAAATACACGATAATATGACTCTATAAAAAAAATCAATGACTTCCATCATTATTAAGAAGAAAAAAAAGAATAATTGCTGCCTTTATAAGTCATAATACCACATATGGTCAACTGGAGTTGGCAAATCATAAAAACATGAACAAAGAATTTATAAACACTTTTTTTCCAACAGCAGCTACTGCAAGCAAAAGAAAACTAAATAACTCCTTTTTATACATTTTCGTATCGCCTTAAATGTTTTATATTTAACATCTTTCGAACAGAAAAAACAAAATTACAAAAATTTTAAAACCACAAAAAAACTTCTTTGATTTTGTATCCTTCCACATAATGAATTATACACGCAGACCAATCAAAGTAAATAAGAATATTTATGTTTATAAGAAGACAAAAAAAAAGAAGAGCAAAAACGATCATTCATTCTCATGGAATTCAGAACATTGTGTCATATTTAATACAGCAAAAATTTTTAATTAAACATAATTTGTAAAACTTGCACGTTTTATGGCGAATATTTCTTTTCTATAGGGAACGTTTTCTGAACTGATTTCTTTTGTACATTTTATTTTATTTAGTTAGGTTTTTTTTTCTCCATTATTATTTTTCTTGTCTCATTTATTATTTATTTGTCTGTTTGGCTGATTTTAATTGTGATCCTTTTATTGCCATCAATCTGTTGTTAAGTATTTATTTAGGAATTTTTAATAATATTTGTTGGATATTTTGCTTTTTTTTTCTTCTTTTTGTTTTAATTTTAAATGCATATTATACCAAATAATATAAATGACAACTGATTTAAGCCACACCAAACATATTTATAGAATACATATAAAAAGAGGAAGTAATATTTTAGCTTCAAGGCGCAAAGTGATTGAGTAACACAGCAGTTTTGTAGAAGACTGTAGAATTTTGCTTATGGAAGTTAAGAAAAAATTCCAAAAGAAATTGATAAATTCAATTTTAAATGTGAGAAATTGAGAATTTGAACTAGAAATTGGGAAAATTTTAGTTTGAAATTGAGAAAATTCCGAATGCAATAGCAAATTTAAATTTGTCAGTGAGATTTTTCCAAATTAAATTGATAACTTTAACTTGAAATTAGCACGGTAAAATAATCTTACTTTAAGATTACGAAAATTCTGAACAAAACTAAGAGAATTTTAGTTGGTAATTACTCAATCGAGCTTTAAATTCGATTTTACTTCCGGAGAACTGAGAAAGATTTTTAATGACCAAATTCTAAAGGATGAAATTTTAAAAAGGCAAAAAAATTGAAGTTGAAGACTTAAGGGATGGTGAGCGTACTGTGGCTGTTTTATGCCCACTGCGATGATCATCAGCTCACGAATGGCCACCTCAAATTTTTCAATTTTTTCACTGTAGTTCTGCCAGCGTTCTAGAATATTTTTTTTTTTTTTGCATTTAATTATGCTCAGCGCATTTTGCTCCACTTTTTCCCTTGCATCCTCCCCAACCAGGCCATAAAAAATGCAACAAAAAAGAGTTATTTGTAGATATATAGATTTTCTCACCAATATTCAATTAATTGCCTATTAATGTTCATGTTTGCTGCTATTGTATCAAGTAATAACAACACTTTTAAACTTGCCGCCGGGCCCAGCGACTTTTCAAACATTTTAATTTAATAATCAAAATTTATCACATTACAAATACATATGTTTCAATCAACAGAAAAATATAGTGGTAAATTTTGAAACTTGATTAATAAGATTGAATATTGACAGTAAGGAATAAAGGGCTTCAGGTAGTAGTATGGCCAAGCGCTGCTGCTTAATTATCGTTGTGGTGGACGTGAAACAACCATTTTAGTTTTCCCAGCAAATAACCTATCACGTTTACTTTTCTTGCCTTCTTCAAAAATATTAATCACTGCAATTTTATAAAAAAAAAGTGTTTCTCAATTCTGGGGAAACAAAACTCAAACTAAGCCCCTATAAAATAATTAACAATTTTAAATCAAAAAGCTTGACTCCGAAGATAACGGAATTTCTGCTCAATATAAAGAAAACTGCATTTGAAATTTTAGTAAAATGAAGTAAATAAATTAAAAATAAAAACAATTTAAAAAAAAAATTTTATATCGTCTTTGTTTTCTACGCTTTTTTGCTTTGAAACTTTTTCTCTTCTAAAAATTTCTCATTTTCATTAAATCAATTTCTCTATGGATCGTGTGATTTTTATCCAAACCATCTGTTTGTCAAATTTACATGTGTCAGCTTCAGATTTCGTTGCAAAACATTTGTTTTCTAGTGCTAAATACAAATGTTAGCGAAATATTTGTGTTCAGCACAATCAATTGTTCTTTTCTTACTATTTCAACCATTTCATATGTTACTGATCTTGGTATGGTGATAAAAAATGTGTTCGATTGTTTAAAAAATGACTTAAAACATTTATAATTTTGTTTGTGTTAAATTTGTCTAGTGGTTTGTCTTTTTTGTTATTTTAAATAGATTTCTGATTAACTGATTATTAAAGTTTTATTATAGACAACAATATTATGTGGTGCTGTGGCTACGAATATTGCAGGCTTCTGGTTCTCGCTGAGATACAGTATTTTTTTTATATAATTAGTATTCAACAGGTTTAGTATAACGACATATAAATAATACATCTAGCCAATACATACTCACATCCCTACATACACCCGCAAAACGAAAACGTAACGATATTTCAGTAGTTTGTTGTGTATCGTATAATTGATACCGTATTGCTAAAGTATTTAAAAATATCATTTAACATTTGCCCGTATAAATATTGTATTGTTTTGTATTTATAAATATATTTCTAGAAGACAAAAGTAAAAAAAATTACTACAAAATTATCATTCATATATTTATTTCAAAGTGCAAGCAACAAATCAATTTGTTGTTGATTACGAGTATTTTTAAAATTTTATTTCAGTTACTGCTTGTTGTTTTTGTTAAGCCATATAAAATGACAGTTTAAAGTACAAAAAAAAAAAAACTACTCGTTTTGTTGTATGTGCAATTGTGTTGTATCACTGAGAGCCTGTATATAATAATTAATGATTGAAAGCGCTGATAAATATCGAAACATGAAGAGTATTGAATTAAATAAATGAGGGCTTTTAATTTTGCAAGACACGTAATTGAAATTAAATCATTTTTGTGAAGCACATAAACCAAAAAGTTTTTATTATTATTTTTTTTCATTATAAATAAATGAAAAAATTATAAAATAAAACATGGCAGTCGTTGCTCTTACTGACTTGAAATAGGCTTTTGCACGTAACTCGAAAGACACCTTAAACTTAAACAGTCATTAATAGTTTGGGTGTGTGCAGGCCGGTGTAAATTTATTCTACGAGAACGGTCTGAAGATGTTTTAGTAAACACAAGAGTCGTCTAAGAATCTGCCACGCCCTTACTGAGCAACATAAAATTTCATAAAATCAATTTGTCCACCAAAATGCCTGGCCTTTGGAAAATGTCGTGCAACCTTATTGTTGATTTTATTTCATGAAATTTTTCATATTATTTACTAAAGTTTATTCTAGAGGGCAGCCACTTCAAATAGATAATAGTTAAATTATGCAAATAAAGTAAAATTTTTTGCTTCAGCTGAGCAACAACTAGCTCTTGTTTCGATGCCATGACACTATGTATTTGCAATTGCAATTTATTTGGGCCTCTAAACTAGTTTCAGTTTTTGTTTGTCACTAAATAAGATAGTAAAGTATAGTTAAGTAGTGGTGGTGTAGCTAGCTAGTGTAATGTTGTTATTATTACGTATATTACTTTTATTATTAAATATACTTCATGATATACTTCATGATTTGTTTTTTACTAAATGTCTATTCCCCTATTGCAACTAATAAGGGGGTGGCAAAAGCAGTCACCCGGTGTTGTTTGCCATTTGTGACTCGCGCATTATAGGCCGCTGCTCCGTCTTGTTGAAACCAAATATCCTCCAGACCTTATTCGTTCAATTGCGGCAGAAAAAACTGGGTTGCATGGTCCTATAGTGCGTTGTCGTTTGACCAGCGGCATTCTCGAAAATAAAATATCTCCGGTATGAACAGCGCATCATGCAGTCACTTTGAGCGGGTGTAATGGTTCCTCGTGTAGCATTTGTGGATTTCCGGTGCCCCAGAAGCTATTGTTTTGCTTGTCCACTTACCCGCTGAGGTGAAAATGAGCCTCATTGCTCATGATTTTAGTCGATAAACCGTTCACTTCGTTCTTAGACACGATTATTCCGCCTTCTTGGGGATGGCTTGTTCTCTTGTATTTTACAGCTGTCTAGCTCATAAACGTAAAACCGGATTTGATATCGGCCGTAATTTCCTAAAATACCAGCAGTTTCCAATAGGGTGATTTCTTTTAGTCCTCCTTGTATAAGTCTCAGATATTGTTGTATGGGCCATCAAATATATGGATTAACTAAAATCAAAAGAAGCTGCTTAGAAGCAGAAACGCACATCCCGATAGCAGTGTCATGGTTTTGAATTCACATTTTAGCAGCAGTAATCGAATGCATCTGCTATATAAAAAAAATAAATTTGAAAGAATTTTTAATGCCAATTAATAAATTTGTCGTATTAATCAACACATGTTTGATTTCTCACTAAGTTCCTAGTATAATAAATGTTTTTAATAAACTTGTTAATATTTTAATTGGGTAAAATAAATTTTTGTTTAAACAGTCAAGAAATTACTTTTTTTCTGTGTATAAATAAATTTTTTTTCTTCTACTTACTTTTTGTCGCCTTAATTTACACAGGCAAATATTTATCTTTGCTGTTGTTGGCATAATATTTTATCCCCACAAAGCATTCAGTTAAATTTTTGTTCAACTGCTCACATATTCTTGTAGTATCTGTCAACTAGTTTTCCTGATTGATATATTCCCGAATTACCAAAATACTGAAGATTCCGAAGTGACTATTGAATATAATAGTTTTGCAATTATTATATCTTATAATTTTATTTAGCTTACTTTGGTTCTAGCTCAATAGTTCTAGTGTACTGACGGGCACGTCGACTTAAAGACACAAAAATGTTTTAAACTTTTTGATTTTCACAAAGTTCTTACTTCAAACCGCTTTGCAATATATTTATTTAAACTAATTTTCAAACTACCTGTTATACATTAATTTTTATGTACATATTGTAGGCCTTATTTGAGACATTTTATTTTCTTATTCACGTTTGGATGTAATTGAAATTTTTTCAAGTGTTTTTTATGTGATTTTTTTTTTTATTACCAAATATCGAGCAAATGGCTGTTAATGAGGTGACATTAGCAACAAATTTGCTTCAAATTATTTCACGCTTCATTTTGTTAAACTTGTTTTTATTGAATTCCTATTGGCTAATTGTAAATTATAATGCAGCAACAGTATCAAATAGTTTTCAGAGGGTGTGGGAATTGGAAGCATGCGAAATTTTTTTAGGAAATGTTTTTTGAAAGAAGATGAATATTTCGGGGTTAAAAATAATATCAAAAGAAAAAATTAATGGGCCTTAATGCACCCGTTTGTTTCGAGCAAAATTTTTGTACCGATAAAATATGTTTTGCATGTTGTTTCAATCTTGTTGTACAAATGTCTCTCATTTGCGGTTGAGTGGGTTAATTGCCACTACAGGAACTAACATTCAAAAGTAACACAGGAATGCTGATGACAGATGTGACTGGCTTGAAACAGCTTGATATCTTCCGGCTGCTTATAGTGTTTACTTTCATCTCGGTTTAAGAGAACCTGAGCCTGAAGAAAAATTAAATTAGGGTAATAGTTCGATAAACAAATACTTTTACTATTGGAATTTTCATACATAAATCTTAAAAACAGTGATTAGACTCAGGACAACGAGTTCAATTACACAAAAATCAACAGTTAATATTTTTTCATTCAATATATTATTTAATATTATTTTTTTTTTTATAAAAAAGAACCTCAAGCTCAATTACTGTTTTCAAGATTGGTAAGGAAAAATATGTCAGAAAAAAAGACATAGAAAACCGTACAGCAATCATAATATGAAAATATATATAATTTTTACTAAAATCAAGTCATACATTGTTCTGCTACCTGCAGCATTCCTAACTGATCACAACATAACAAATTTAAATATTTTGTGCAAAGGCTTTTTTTTATTATAATTTCTTTATTAAACAAGAGACAAAAACCACAAATACAAAAATACAAATTGAAATTCATTAACTAGTATCTTCCATAATTCATGTCAACATTTAGTTCAGCCTGTTGTAATTGTGTTTTTGCTGATGTACCCTGTAGACAAAGAGGCCAGTAAGCAGTTAGAAATATAATAAATGTAACTTAGCACAGGCTAGTTACATATGTATATGTGTTCTTTTTGTTATACCAAATCGTCGCTATCAGTGTTGAACTATAAGAATAGCTCAATAGTTCACAATGAACTGGTTGTAAACTAGTATTGCTTGTGCCAGTTTATTCCTAGCTGAATACGTCAGTCGTTTTTTAACTCATCATTACTAGTTTTTATTTCAATTACTTGTTATATCTAATGCAAAGCTTTTTTCTAATATATTTCCGGACTCGAACCCACAATTCTACTTTTGCTGTTAGACCACTCAATAAGCTTAGCCATCAAAGCAAATACAGGAAAATAACCTGCTAACAGTATTTGTTTGATTCTTAACCTTCTATCAATTTCGATGCTGTTGACTGATTGTAACAGTCTCAAAATTTTGTTGTGTAAAATATTTACTGCAGGGCGGCTGCTTTCTGCTGTTCTTGTGCAATATAAATGTATAGTAGCCTTAACTTCTCTGTTCTGCCTCCAATCGTTTATGACTCTGTTTGGTCGTAGCAGTTATTTAAACAAAATGTCAACACAAATGGTCAAACAAACATAAATGCACTGCGCAAAAAAAAAATTCAAAACTACATATAAGATAGATAGCTGGACAGACATTCAGACCAACTTCGAAAAGTAATCGTTAAACAAAAAGCATTTTTAAATTCTTGGCCTCTGGGCTGCCAAATATAATTTATGCCAACTCAACACAGTAGTAACCCTGCCGTGTAGTAATTTACGCTTTGGCAACACATTTAACAACTGCAATAACTTAAAAAACAAACAAAAAAAGAAATACAAAAATAAAGGATGACTTTCATGATGCTTAAAGTGCACCAAGAAAGAAAAAAGAAAAAAATAATAATAATACAAATAAAACAAACTCAAACACGTTCCTGGTCAAATATGTCACATTGGTCTCCGAAATCTACTAAAAAATGGAGGCCTACAAACAAGCCATCAAGACCTTAACAATTTTTAAGCAAACAACAAATAACTGACTACACAGGCACAAACACACACTCACTTATACAAATATATATACTTTATGTTTTGTGATATTTTATTTATATAAACATACATTAACTGTCAATCTTACATACACTTGGACAGAGACTTGTATGTTTAAGCTTTGCTTTAACAGGGTAATTGTGTTAAGAAGAAAAAAAATTAAAAATCTGAAGTTTTTTTTTTACTTTTGTTTTTTGGTTTGGCAGAAGTGTTCAACTTTAACACAGCGGGTGTGCATGAATTATTAACGACAAGCCACAAACGAAATTATATTGAAAAGAACACGAGAAAAATTGCACACAATTTGATGATGAGAAAGACTAAATAGAAAATAAAGAACTTATTAAAGCTTTGTTTTTTGCAGCCAGTAGACGCTCCTCGCTTGCAAAGAAAAAACAACAAGAGGTTTTCAATTTACATTGGTCAGCGCCGAATTTAAATTACCCTTTTCGGTATGTGCGTTTCCCAGAAAATCAATCCAAGTTTTTGGTGAATATTCAAACTTGGAAACTTTCAGGGCTATTGGCTAAAAGTTTTTGGAATTCCGTTGGTATTTTACAAAAGTGTAGATTTGTTGCATTGCAAACTTTGTTAAGTGCATATATGTATTAAACTATAGCACAAGGGAACCATTCAGGATCCAAAAGAGCTGGTTTTAATGACTGGCAGTCCGAGAGACGTGCATTAAATTCCTCTATTTTTTAAAAATTATTTTGAATCCTTATCTGAAAGCAATTTAGTTCTACTTTATAAAACAGGTGATTAAAACATAAATCGTATACTTCATATATGAATGTTAGCTGCCCAAAAATTATTACAAATCGCTAAAAGAGCATTCATATACGGTATTTAGCGAAGATTGTATTAAACCCTTATTAACAACAAAATGTTTGCTTAAGCGTATAATAAATTGATATATTTTAAGCAACATTTTTTAACTCAAAAGTCTTTATAAATTTGAGACGTAGTAGCATGTGCTGTATATTTAATCGTTGTTTTTGTCACTTTTTGATATAAGGCTTCCTTTCATGTAAGCGAAAAAAAAGTTTTTGAATTTTGCAACAGAAGCAAAAATTACCTAAAATCTTATATGAAAAATTTTTAACAAAGCAAAATAAGCGATACGTCGTGTCAAAACCGAAACGAATAAAATACACTCAGTGTCTGCCTTCTCTCTCTGAAAAAAAAATCAATTATTTTTTGCAAAAGCAAACTATTTTTTCAAAAGAATTGCCAATTTCCTGTAAGAATTACGTCACTTCTCTGCACCATAGTCGTATTGTTAAACTCGTTATAACGATCGCTTGTCAAATTTTCTGCTCAGATAACATTTTTAACGGTAATCATTGCCTGGAAAACAACATAGAAAAGCTGTATTAAAATTGAGGAGTTGGGAAATGTTTTCGAAACATCTCCTATCAAAATTCGTATGGTCTCCACGTCCTCATTGTATTATTATTACTAGGGTGGTCCAGGATAGCCCTTTGCACTGCAACCAAGAATGATATATTGTGCAATCCACAATCCATACGTGTTTTCGTATGTACGTTTTTGCTTCAAAAAGCACAAAAAAGTGACAGCAGTATCAATACCTGCTAATAAGACTCGGATGCTTCTGGTGACAAATAAAATAATTTAGATATTAAAATTATTACATAAGTGGAGACTGATTGCTACTAAATAGTTTTCTTCAAACATTTTCACTGTTGCCTTTTGCTTAAAATATACCATAAAAAGTAAAGAGTGATTACAGAGAAAAGTCATTCTTTAGCGGAGCGGTCCGTCTGTGAAACAAATTGTATGCAGGCGTTTTTTCTACCACTCACAATATACGAAGATTTAGATCATTTAGCGACTCATTACTTTTTGTGAAAATTGCTATAACTCTACTTTCCTATTTTAAAAGTTATGGTGGAATTCGTTCTGGCTACTGCGTGTAACGTCTATGTTCTACCTTTTTGCAACAATCTCTGAGTGGATCGGTTTCTGGCCGAATGAATGCAAATAACAAATGCTGCTGCCATCTTCAAAAAAGCCTAGCTTTGAAAAAGCTCGAAATTTATCTGTATATAGCTTAAGAGCGACTTTCTAAATCGAAAATTTTTTATAATATCAAAACTGTGTTTACCATTCGTTCACACTTCCTCCAGTTTTATTTTACTCTTCCTTACAATATATAATTTTTTCTTAAATTTATTTTAAAATCCTGTTCTCAAACTATTTCCTTATTTAAACACTTGCATGCAGTCACACATTCACAGTTGACTTTCCTACAAATATCATCCTACTCAACACACTGTTACAGCAGCTTTGCGATCATCATCAGTTTGCCACGAAACTTTACACATTGATGAAACGAACCAGGTGTATGAATGGCACTTGTTCTTGTACTTGTTTAGCAAACAGTTCATAAACAAAAAAATAATAATAATAAAAAAACGTTCTTCATATTTTCTTTATTATAATGAAACGTATGAGAGTGTGTGTGTGTGTGTAGTATTATGCATTGATCTTTTGAGTTTTATTCCTTTTCTTCTTTTATGCGAAATCATTTTTAAACATGACTGTTGTTTAAGTATTTGTCAACTTTTTAGATCACATTTATTTACGTGAGGCAAAAAAAGGAACTAAAAGCTTACATTTTGTTGTTGTGAAGGAGCAAGCAGTTTTTTTTATATAAGGAGTCGTTTTGTTCGAACAGACTGAAGCTTGACTGCGTTAAGTTGGTGGTAGTAGTTGGTGTTAAGTTGGCGTTGAAAGTGTGAGTGGTAGTACTTTCCTTGTTGCTGCTGTTGCTGTTGTTTTTGTTGCCGTTGCCTTGGTTTCAGTTGATAGTTGTGCTGCTGACAATGATCATGATAATAACATGATAAATGGCATTCTCTTGTTGTGTCAGACATTTATGGTTTGCCAATAATTGTCGCTTTTTTAATTTTTTGTTCCTGGAGAGTTTTTCTCTTCTTTTTTTTTGCTTTTTTTTTGTAATATTAGATTTTATGCTATGGTTTTTAATGATAACAACTTAAAGATTACTTGTGCTGTGTGGTAGCAAAAAATTACAGCAGTGCGAAAAAAAACACCAAAAACGATATGTGTGCACTAAAACAAAAGACTTAAGACACAAACTTGATTTTATTCTCTTTCTCTCTCCAGGCACAAGTGGTTTGATGTTTATGATTTTTCTGAAGCATAGATAATAGAATTAAGTTAATTAAATGATATTTCGCTACTTTAGTTGATTGCTTTTTATTGGACCTGAGAGTGTGTACTGAAAAAAACCAAACGAAACGAATCAAAAGGAAATAAAATAATGACTGCTGCTTAAATGAGCAGCATAATTTTTGTCTATATTTAGTTAAAATTTTTTGTATAATTTTTTGTCGCTTTTTTTTAATTTTAATGCCTTAAATCAGATTATAGGATGAAGCAAATAAAAAAATTTGTGGCAGCTAAGGAAATTTTTATTTTTTTCTAAGTGGCTTATAATATTAAACACACAAGAAAGTAGAATGCAAATTGCTGAAATTTTTTGTATTTCAACTTTATTTCTCTAGACTCACGAAAAATAAATAGTGGGCTGTGTAAGTAAGTGTTCTTTTTTTTTTCTGAACGTATGGAAAATGAAATTATGAAATTAGTTGAATTAAATTATAAATCTGTGCAAGAAAAAAAAATAAAAGTCAAAAGACCAAGACCTGGTTTTTTAGTTAATCAACGATTTAAATATAAAATACAAAGTTGTATCTGAATCAAGTAAAAATACAGTGGTTCTATTAGTAATAGGAAGCCGTTTTGTAGAAGAAGCAAAAGAATTTGATGAATTGAAAAGCATTAGAAGTATCAATCTAATACAAAATATACAAATCACAAAACTATAAAACAGTTTCTTCGTGAAAAGTCGGTAAAATTTTACTATTTATTGCCAAAAAAAGAAAATACTACTGGTTGTGTCCGCACAACGTGAATTTCGTTTTGGATTTTCTCGCCGTCCAAAAGCAATTGAACAAACATTAACTGGGACTTAGCAACCCCATTAAAAAGAAAGTCTGGAATAGTAAAATTGGAAATTACTTTATTTAGAATATTGACTAATGATCCAGCACCAGGCACCTGTGGAAACTCTGTGATCTTTAGTACAATTTGATTCACTTGAGGAAGTATGAATTCAGTAATCCAAAGTTTTTTACAGTCTACGCCACCAATTTTGTATGGAAATGTGTCGTTTATAGAATAATCAAGCACTTGATGCACTAATTTGGGGTGGACACTAAAACGGCATTTAAGAGATAGCGACAACACAAAACGTATACTTAACAGACAGGCCACGGATCAGCCATTTTGTTAAGAATATTGCTTTCGTTGCCCAAGCTGCTCAAAAGGCAGTCTGTAACATCAACCGCACACTGCAATTGGATATTAAACGGTGGTCGCTACGTTGAATTTTGGTCCAGTATTCGAAGATATTCCTTTAAAAAGAGCAGACAATTTATCAGCTCTTAGATGTTCACTGCCAAACGCATTTAACTAACACTCAAGTCATTCTGAGTTTCAACAAAGAGGTTATCAATTTTTCATAAGCGATGGGGCTTATGTACACTTTAGCGGCAAAGTTAATAAATGAGTCGACCATTTCTGGAGCACCGAAAAACTGTAAATTACCTACGACGAGACATTTCAGGCACTCAAATTTACTGCCTAGAATAGTGTTTATGCAAAAGGACCTATCTGGCACTGCTTCCTTGAGAAGTGCGCAGCGCAAACGACTAGCGACGACTATTGAATATATACTACCTCAAGTGAATGAAATGTCACTATAGTTTCATGTAGTTTCAGCCGCGCTAACTGGGCCCCGTCGCTGCTACTACAACCATAACCAATATTCTAAAGAAACCACTGTCCGGTTTTATTGTTCCAGACTTCATTTTTAAGGCAGATTTTTGAATCACTGTTTTACGCCACCAATCTTCGCATTCTTGAGGCTCTTAACAATTGGAGCATCACTTGCTGGAAACACTTAACATCCGATACTTTAAAAAATACTGATTCAATTGAATCTGTAGCTTTTTAGAACCTCAAATAAAATTCATTGCTTTCATCAATATATTGTTGAGTACATATATATTGTAAATATTGTTCAGCACTTATTTTGGAGTTTCTGGTACTAAGATTAAATTCCCTGTATCTCACTTTCTTAAAGCAAAAGTTCAGTTTCAGATCTTTTTTTCGAAAATTTTTAATTTTCAGTGCAGCAAAAAAAAACAACTAAAAATCACGCACGATTATCAAAACAATCGATTTATGTTTAAGTGTAAATTGATATTCTGTTTCAATGTTCTGTTTTAGTTTTGTTGTTCTTTTATTTATTTCTTGCAGCATTTCTCCCTCTACAATTCATGCTGTTGGTTTTGCTGGGCCATTATTTATGGTGTTTTAAATGCTCAGAAAAACATCAACAACAATTTATAAAAACGAACAACCAGAACACAAACCAAAACTAAACGACAGATATCTTGTGTGTTCGTCTGTTTTTTTTTTCCTTTTTGTTCCAACAACATCATTGATTTAGTTTTTGTTTTATTTTTTTTAGTTTATGTTGAAAAATCTTTCAATGTTTTTAACATTTTCAATAGCCACCAAACCTTTTTATTTTTTAAGAGTCTTCCAAAAAAAAAAGGAGAAAAAAAAAACTTTTTCAAACAAAGTTACTTCTGATTTTTTTGTCTTAAAAATAAGAAAAAAGAAGCAAAAAATTGTCATCCCTGTTGGTTGTATAGTGTGTCTTGTGTTAAGTAGTAACATGTTGTGCTCGAATTTCTGTACATGATCTTTAAAGGTCGTGCGTTACTATGGCATTCATAAGTGTGACTCACATTTTTTTCTCTCAAGTTTTACTTCTTGAGGCTTGTGGTGTTGTGTTGTGTTGTGTTGTTGCTGTTAATGTTTTGCCAATAACAATTGAAAATTGAACTGAATAACAACAGCATGTTGTTGTTCAGAAGTTGTGTTTGTTGTGTAATTGTTACAAGCTGAGGTGAAGCTACTGTATGGGAAATGTTATTTTAAATTTAAAGATTAAAAGACTTATAAGGTTTTAGAAATGATACTAAAAGGAAATCAATTTAAAAGGACGTTTAAGCAACAAAAAAAAAATTATTTTCTTTTTCGAAAAACTTTTAGCACACATCAGGATTATCTAAAATAGATTCAGTTCTATGATTAGGAAATATCTTTGCCTGGTTTGAGTCAGCTGTAAAGTTACAGCGTAACTCGATTCGGTCTGATGTGACTATGAATCGGACATATTGATCAAAATCAGGGCCGGATGCAAAAACTAATCCCCGAATTAATAATAAGCTCATTTCTGAATATTAATTGATATTGAAAAGTGACCAACCAACATTTGAGCCATTTAAAAGTAATTTAATATAAATGTATTGCAACACAATAATGCAATGCAATTAAAATATTAGTAAAAATTTATTATAACAAATGAAATTTGGCCTAAGAAAATACTATTAATTAAACAACAAAAAATTGTCGTATAAACCATTAAACATATTAAATATATAGTGTTTTTAGTTATCACAGAGAAATACACTTAACGTGCCGTATTTCTAGTTATTTTTTTTTAATTTTCTAAAGTTTGCAATTAATGACACTTAATTTCTCTTCCACAACTAAAACAAATCAATTCATCTCTCCAACTCCTTGTGCACATAAAATAAAAACTTTAAACTTTTTTTTATTAACTAACGAAAAAACGCAAAGAAAAACTCCCACCATAATTTTCACTTATTTTACAATGCATTCCAAATTAAAGAAAAGAAAAACGCTAGAAAAACAACAGAGAAAACAACTTGGAAAACATGCTTTTTAATCGATTTATGTCGCTCAGCATGATTTATTATCGAACAAAGATCAAGTGTATAGCGAAAGAAAAAAGCAAAAAAACATAGAAAAATCACATAAACTCTTAACTTTATAACCATTTACACCATTTACACTTATATGATGAGACTGCCACAAACATATTAAAACTCAAACACAAAGAACTTGCCACATGCAACTAATTCCTAACAAAATTAACTCTAGTCTCTTTCTACTTATGCTCATGTATTTAAAAATTTATGACATTGTATATTGTAGAAATAATAACAAAAAAAAAAAAAGAAAAAAGAAGTAGAAAATAAAGTTGATTTTTGTTGCCAGCAACAACGTGTCGATGAGTTCTACAACAACTCTCGCATTCATGTAACTTGTTGTTAAAAAGCAAATGAAAACTTTATTGTATACGAGCTTAAAATATTACTAAGGCCAAAAGGCCGACACAGTATTCTTTTTGCAGCGCGCTGGCTGGTAGTAGAGATTGGTACTGCATTAAAATACATAAACCTTCTTATTGACTTGGCCGTTTCAATTTTTACATGCATATGTATAAACATACATATTAACTATTGGCTAATACCGGCTACATTGTTGTTTTTTAGTGGTCCCAGAAAAAAATCAGCCAAAGAGCCACTCGGAAAATGAATAGTTTTTATTTGCACTATAAACTATTGAACTTTCTTTTGCTTAAAATAAAAGAAGAAAATCGGACAGCATTATTGGATGGACAGCAGAAGAAGATCAATAAAAGATGTGTTGTAAGCTGAGGATATAAAGCGAAGAATGTATGTTTATGAACTATGGCGCGTTAGCCATGATTAACCCATGAAAAGTGAACACACAAAGGAATCAGCCAGATAAGAGGGGGAAAAAACGCAGAAATTTTATTTTTTTCTTCAAACTTTAAAGCTTGTATCTCTGTTAGTGGGCACAGGTCTTTAAATTAGCTTTTATTTATTATATAGTAATTCTTATTATATAGAGACCGATATTGGAGTAGTTAATTCTTAGTCTTTATTGTCAGCATTTCTTGTTGCTGCACAGGATTCACTTGCCAGGCATATCCCTACAAAAGAGTTTTGGGCTTTCTTGCACATGAACTGCGTATGGCAACCGGGGCCTCTTAGCGCTTTGGTATATAGCAGAATGTGAAATGAACAAGGATACTAGTGGCTTAACTTATTTCACAAAACAGACGCAGGGTACCTTTTGTATTCATCTGTCTTACGACTTTAGCTTTTTGTTGTTTTGGTATTTGTTTGGTTGTAGCGTTGCGGCAGCTTCATATCCAATTAAAATCTCAGTTCTCTATCTCTTACGGTTCGAATGTCACAGCTAAACTTTAAGCCGAAGGGTGTCCCCTGCAATATGCACTATTTAAGCTTTAGCTTTTTGCTGCTGTAAAGGCTAAACAATTGACATACTGTACAAATTTCAAGTCTCTTTCCCTTACGGATCAAAAGTTACAGCTAAATTTCAAACTCAATTGTTTTCCTATGCATTGGTTACTTCTGAATTTTCAAGTGTCTGCTGTTTTAGTATTTTCTGTGGCAGAGGCCAAACAACTGATATACTGTGCAAATTTCAAGTTTGTATCTCTTACGGCTCAAAAGTTTTAGGTAATTTGCAAACTACCGGGTACTCCCATGTATTGGGTGCCATCAAGATCTTATAGTTTTGTTAGTGTAGGTTCCTGTTTTTCGAGTTTCGATCTCTTATGGCTCAGAAGTTATAGCTCAATTTCATTTTCTTGTATGAGGGCGTCCTTTAGTTTTCAAGTTTTTGTATCATATGCTCTATAATATGAAAATAATTAGAAAAATATTTTTTAGAGTACAAGACTGAAATTTATTTCTGTAGTAGTCAAATATACTTAAAACTAACTGCAATGTTTTCTTACGACTAGTTTAAAAAAGGCTTATTATTCACTATACCTCCAAAAACTTCTAACTTTGACAAAATATTTAATAAATTCAGGCAGGTGAGACATATGTAGCAACGGTTTTGTAGTACGGTACAACAAGCTAAAGCTGGAGTTTAGCTGAAAAGCAAAGAGCGTGTTTACAATTTCTTAAAAATCAATAGAAAATGCTTTGGTTTTTTCCAGAAAACGTATTACGGCTTTTACTGTATTTGGAGACAGGCTGCTAGTTAATAGTAAAATAAATAAAATAAATATTTTGAACATAAAGTATCTATAGATAGCCAAGTGTTACTTTTTTTACGGCTTTAGAGGAAACTACAAAATTAAATTCTTCACACATATGGGCGGTAGGTGGGGCCGTTGTCCGATTTTTAGAAAAGTTTGTAGTTTTTCTTAAGTAAAGTGTCAGGCTGTTTAAACATCGACAGACTTTTATAATTTTGTGTTTAGTTGCTAACAAGACGGTAAGCGTGTCCCTTGTCTGTTTTCTAATTATAAAAATATTGTGGCCGTCTACGAACTTTTCAAATCCCTGCCTTCATTCCAAATGGATCAAAACACTGCACGTCGTTATACATTTATATTAAATTACTTTTTCAGGCTTAAGTTCAACCCTTGGTTTGTTACTACTTTTAATTAATATCAATTAAGTAAAGAGAAGTCGTTGTTTGGAAATTCTGCATGTACTTTTATACCTTGTTCATATATGCATTTCTAATTGAGATAATATTCAGTTTATTGACATAATATTTTTTGCATTCATACATACAAATGTTGCGCTAACTCAATTAGTATTTGAGAGCTGGAAAAAAGTTGTTGTTTTTGTTTTGGTAGTGAGAAAGAAAAAGTGAAAAGTATTTTCAAATAATTAATTTTGTTTTGTTTGCTTTTGTTGACATTTATCTCGTCATTCATCTCGCATTGAATACTTTTGCTTATTAAACACATCTTTTACCGTGTTGTGTTTCATCTTTTTCTCAATATTCAAAGCAATTTTGAGTTTATTAGGCACTAACTTTATTAACTTTTTGTATGGAATATTGAGCTCAATAATGGACTTTATTGCGATTATCTCAATAGAGGCGCATGTATGAACATGGTATTATACAAGGGTTAATAATTTGATTAATATTTGCTCAGATACATTTTTGGTAAAAGTCAATTAATCTTTTTCAGGTGGGTGTAAAATTTTGTTTACTATGATGAGAAGTTTAATTAAAATTTTATAATAAATAACAAATGAATGAAAAATACACAACCCAAAAAACACATATGTACATGTGTACATATTTATTGATAATATGAGTTCAGCAAATATTTGCAATTATTTAATAAGAAAAAACTAGTTTATTGAAGTAAATACCTGAAGAACTTCCAAAATCAAAAAATAATTATTTTTAGCAATAGAAAACAAATTCCTGAAAAATTACATATGTACATATATTTACATTTGACAATAGAAAAAATACTCCCGCAATAACTTTGAAAACAGTTTCAGATATTTCGTTTACGAATGAAAAAATTATTGTTTCGACATGAATGATCATTATTTGGATAAACGATTTGTTTTCTATCAACTTCATGTCATAATAAAATCTTAAATACTGTGTAATTATAACAAAAAAAAAAAATTATAATAATAATATATTGTTGAGTAAATAACCGTAGAAGAAACTGTTCACACTTTAATGTTATCAAGCACTTTAAAAACTTTTCTAAGCATATTGGGCTGTTTAATTGTCTCCAGTGACAGAAAACAAATCTCACAAATCAATCATGCTAAGAAAACCAGAAGTTTATGAAACTACCACAAAAAAAAAATAACAAAATACGCTGATTCATTATTTGAAAAAAAAAAAAATAATAATAAAATGGTAACAACAAAACCACCAACATTTATTGCAGCATTCACGCTTTAGTTGAAATGGCTGGAAAAAAATTAATCGTTAAAGATCAAAGGCCGGTAGTTGGCTTTTTGTTTGTTGATTTTTTTTTCTGTGGCCATAAACACTTATCTGTGATTTAAAATGATTTATTCCTGAGATATGTACATTCAAAAGTATGTTAAAAATCAAGTCTTAAGCCGAATGTTGTTAAAAATTTTGTTTATTATTATACTTTCTTTCTGCTTGTTAGAATAGTTTTGAGATACAAAAAGCTTTTAATTTGGAGTCTCTTGAATGTGTTAAATATTCCAAACAAAACTGTCAAATTGAAATGGGTATTTGTTGGAATGTGTTAGAAAAAGGTGTTCGTTTGCCTTAGCAGCCACCAGAAATATTTAAGCTGAAAGAAGTGTTTTTGAATTGTTATTAAATATGAAATCAAATGTCAGTTTTTAGAGCAATTAATGTCGTTGCAATAACCCAAATGGTAACATATTCAGTGTATGGGAATAAAAAAACCTAAGACGCGCACGCTTTTTTGTTTGTTCTGGAAATAATTTTCGAAAGAAAAAAATTTTTAAATGCTCAGCAAAACAAAAATAGAAAACTCTCCAAACTTTTAATTATAAAAAAAACTTACACCAAATAAAAAATTAATTTTTTAAAGTATTTTTTCTTTGAAAACTTGTTTTTCTAGCTGCAATTAATATTGTGCGTTTTGGTTGTTCCAACTTTTACTGATTTAACGATGATAGTTATATAATGCTCTCGGTTATAAATTATATTATAGCACTATATAACATTTATTTTAGTACCAACCAGCAAAGCCCAAAAGTTCTTTTTTTCATAAGTTTTGTTGCGCCCATATGGCGCCGTCATTTCTTTGATGAAGCTCTATTCGTCAGTAAAATCAAAAACTCTTGATCTAAGCTAAGACCATTGGGAAGAAAGATCCCAATTAAATAATTTTAAAACTTATGAACTTCATTATGCTACATATTAAAGCAAAATAATTTCACTTAAGCCATTCATTTTGCATAAAAGTGGGTGGCTTAGACAAACCTAAACAAGAGTGGAAATTTTTTTTTGGTTAGTTTGTTTAGTTGTCCAAAATTCCCATGCTCATACAACTTGTATCAAGCCAACCTCAACAACGCGGTGTCAATGCTTTGTAGTTGGAAAATGCAGTTTCACCAAGACGTTTAATATTATTGATAGAAAGAATTGTAAACAAAAAACTAAATAAGATAAATAGAAACATTTTGACGTAATTTATCTGCTTTCGGTTCGTTTTCAGATCCGCCTATTAGATCCGCCTATTAGATTCCTTGATAAATCATAGCTCTAAAACGTCTTTTTGGTAATATTTTGGTGTGTTAGTCGATTTTGTATTCAAGTCCGTAAGATATTGGCCTTTGAAAAAAAATTGCTCTATATCCTTTTTGTATTGAAGTACTATTGTCCGTTTTGTCAAATAGACTTAATATATCAAGCTTAAACTATTTATTTTATTGACACAGTTATTTGAGACGCCAGCTCTTCAAAAAAGAATTTGCAACATGTTTAAATTGCCTCGAATAAATCTCTAGTAGTTAAGCATTTTTCTTTTCTTTCTGCAAACATTTAACCATGCTAATCGCTCAAACTGAAGCAATCAAAGTGTCGCTATTAAAACCATCCATTCAATTTTTTCTTAAATTTTAAGCGTTCATTTCGTCATACACACAAACACAATTTTTGTGTGTATTTGTATCCATCCCCACAGTGTATGACAAAAATCCTCTAACTCTTTTTCAAATAAATAGTAAATACTTTGTGGCATGCTAAATTAAAGGCTATAAATCAATTTCTAAACACAAATCAAACAGACATATCTCAAAGAAGCTTGACATAAAAATGGCAGATAAATTGTGGCAAAAATTTCAAAAATTCAAAACATCAAAACAGATTAAAGAAAAAAGGAAAATCACTGCGACAAGTGAAGGAAGATTTGTTTTTCTTCAACAAAACAAAATTATTCTTACACACCACTGAAACGAGGAAAAAAATAGTAATGTTTTGCAACAACAAAGTAAAACCAACAATGAAGAAATATCAGCAAAGAGAAGAAAAAAATCACTACATGTTGTAAATAACGTTGTTGTTGATGATAATTTGCTATAGTTGTTGTCACTCGTTGAAAATGTCATAATAAAAAGGAAAACATTTCAAATAAAGAATTAAATTGAAGTTATGTTGTTTGTGGCAGCAATAAACGTAAATGTTCTGGACAAGCGAGAGGAGGAAGAAAATGTAGGGGTTAGAATTATAAAGCGCTGAACAAATTGCCAAGAAAATATTGTGAAGCGCCATTGATCTCAACTCTAAAGTAGTGTTTACGTTTATTATTAAAGGCTGATAGAGAAAAAAGACTTGAAGACTGACTTTTAAAACGACAGGTTGAAGCTTAGCACGAGTTTAGAGAGAACCTGTCAGATTAAAGAAATTGCAAAGCAGTCATAAAAAAAAACTATAATTTCTTTCCTTTTATCTAAGGGATTTTTGAATAGTTATTACTTGTAATAAAAGCTGTTCAGTAGGGAGTTTCAGTTCTAGATGAAACACTTGATCTTGCAGTGCGGACTGTGAGCCTGATATCTCACACAGAAAAAAAACTCCGACAGGATTCGGTTTTTTTTAAATTAGACTTCTGCTTAAAAACAGCATTTGTTCAAGCAAACTTTAATACTGCGATATATCGCACAAAAAAAAAACTTTTCCTGCAGGATTCACTTTTTCAAATTAGACTTTTGCTTGAAAACTTTTATATCGGACAGCATTTGTCAAAAATATATTTTGAGAAAAAATTTTAGCAAAAAATGTTTCCTGTAAGAAAAGTTTTTAAACAAACTTTTAATTAATTTTGTGTATTTTTCTATAAGAAATTGTTAATTTCAAAGACAATTACTATAAAAAAAGTTTTGTAAAAAATTGTACTCCGAAAACAATTTCTGCAAAAAAATTTGTTTTCGTAAATATTTTTAAGTAGTTTTTCAGTGATGATAAAAATTATCTGTTCAAAAATATTTTCAATCTAAAAATGTTTTTCGAAAAATAAGGCTTCACAATATATATTTGTTAAATATCTAATCCAAGTTTCCAGCATTTCAAACATAATCCACACTTCTTCAGAAGTTTTTTTCTTTATGGAAAAAAAAATACATTCAAAATAATTTTGCTTAGAAACTTAAATTAACGTGATTTTGTATTTAAAATTTATTTTCATATCATATTTTTTATAAAAATTCCACTCCGAAAAGAACAAAAAATTTATTTCGTGTTTTGAAAACATACTTATGCGATACAGTTAATCTTTTTTAAAAAAATTTTCTAACGAAATTTTAAACGAAAATATTTTCGGTTTATAAATTTTACATGAACTTAATCGTTTAAAGAATTTAGGTAAAAATTTTATTTTTAATTTTTTTTTTTAGAAATTCTCGTTAGCAAATATTTTCTGTGAACTTCTATTTTTTACAGAAAATAACGAAAATAATTTTAAAAATGAACTTAATTACTTATTCGCTATAAAAGCCAATTGAAATTTATTACTTTAGGTCAAAAAAAAATATAGACCTTAATGCTTTCTGTCTTTTTTCAGCCGTCTATATGCCGCCGACATTTCGTTGCATATAGACAGTTTGTTTGAGCATTCCTGATTCTCATTTTGTTCATGAGAATTTTGGAATAAGTAGTTGGGCTTCAAACATTCTTTTTAAATTTTTCAAGTCTACTGATGAGTTGTTTAGCAGCAACGAAATGTCGGCGGCATATAGACGGCTGAAAAAAGACAGAAAGCATTAAGGTCTATATTTTTTTTAGACCTAAAGTAGAAAATAATTTTATTAAAAACAAACTCACTGAGAACAATTTTTTTTTGTCCTAAATTTTGCTTTGAAATATTTCTCTCCAAGGTTTCTTTCTTGACTCTTTAGTTTCCTTTGGGTAGTTTGGAATATATTTATATATCTTTCTTTAATTTGTTTTCATGGCATTATACTTCTTTCTTGTTTCTCTTCGTAATCTATTACACAGTTTTTATGTCATTTAGTATAGTAATGTTGTTGTTAATTCTTTTTAATACATGACTCAATTTAATAATTTTTTCACTAGTTTTTAAGAATTTATTTTTAAACTTCTTCTACTACTCAAACTGATGACAGTTTGTCTTTCATTTCTAATATTTTTTTTTACAATTCAACGTGTCACTTGCTGAAGTTGTATACATTTATTTGTTTCGAACAATAGTTCTTCCTGTATTTGTTTAAATTCATTAAGAAAAAATACGAGAAAAAACTTTGAACATTAAAAGCTGTTGTACAATGGAAATTGATGCGCAATTCGAAGCAATTGTTATTGACAGGTAGTCAACAAATTCAATAAATATTATTTGTTGTTTTTATTTTCTTCTTCTTTCTAATAAAGAATAGATAATTGTTGTAGTTTGTTTTTATAAAATTTTTATGAGAGCATCTTTGTTAGATTCGTTTTTGCTGATTAAATGCTTTGAAGCAAATACAAAAAAAAATTTGTAAGTTTTGCAAGTGAATGTGACAAATTGAAATGTTTTGTAATTTATGGAGTAATTTATTCACTTTAATGAATGATTGGTTTAAAATACTTTGTAAAAGTTTTTTATATTTGGTTTTGAAAGTGATTTGAAGTTATAAAATAAAAAGTTAAAATCTTTGTGAATCATCACGTGAAAGTGTAACTTGGTGGTCCATTTTTATACATTCCAGTTTGTATTTTCAGTCCATAAATTTGAGGTTTTAAAATTTATCATAATCATAGCTTGACTATTTAACTAAGTCTAGAACCTAACCTATCGGTCTTATTATGACCGATATCTTCGTCTGTAAAACTTCACATCCATCCGATAGCCAAAACGATAACTTGAAGTCAAAAGTATTTGTCTACAAGTCACCTCCATATTTTTCTCGATTACAAAATCAGCAGTTATATGTGGAAACATATAGAATTTAAGAGAGACTCACTGTTAATGTTGCAGTTAAAATTTCTTTTAAAAACAGGTGTGAAGATGTTCTGTTTCAACAAATCAGCAATCATAACTTTAGTCCCAAATATAATCGCATGGCACTAGAGTCTCATGGTCAGCATGCATGTTCAGCTCAAAAAGCCTGACTATAATTGATACTGCCAGCTGTTTTGATATAGGATCAAATGACAGTCAGCCTAAAGGAGCAAATAGTACATTAGTTAGCGGTTTCTTCATGAGTGCTATCGCTTACGAATGCGTGTGGAATAGGGATAGTTAATAAAGCTTAATCTTCGGTTCATCTTCAGTACATAATCCTTGTAAATGTATTTTAAAAAAGGTAAAAGTTTCTCAATAATTTTGCAACCGAACTTTCTTTAAATAAATATTTGCTTTGTAAGTTCTTGTTCTAGAAATTGCCTCAGAATAAAATTTTTCTTTAAAGCGTTTGTACAAAGCTCTCTGTTACAAAAATTCAAAGTTGTAGAATTTCAGCATTCCATAGTTGGTAAAAGAAAATTATTTCATTATTCTTTACACAAGGCTATATAGATCAATATAATTTGCCTTCATTTCCTTTTTCAGTCCATTATGTATTTAAAATAATATAACAATATTACATTTCCATTTCCTTTTATTCACAATTCGCTTGAGCGAGAACCTTTAACACAATTTGTATTAATTACTTTGACAATTTGCTGAAAAAACAAGCGCCAATTTAATCAACAATTATTTTAAAATTCAGAACTTGTTTAACATTTTAAACAGCTAAATGAATGAAATACCCAGATAAAATATACACAATACTAAAGCTGAAAATTAAATTAAATTAAATTAAATTATGGAAAAAATTAATATTACAAAATAAATTTATGCAAAAGTCAGTTAAGAGCAAAAACGAAAGATAATTTAACAAAACAGCTACACAAAAAAAGAAATACGTATTCAGAAAATCAAATGAAAAGCAGTCACTAGCACCCTCTACAGCTGGTTTGTTTAACAGATCGTTTTCAAAGCAAGTATAGATAAGCTACACATATTTAAAGCAAACGCCTTCGAATTATGAATATTATAAATTCAAAGCCTACTTTCAGGCGGTAACTAAAATTTGAGATGCTTAACAAAGATTTCGTAACAGAATATTTACGCACACAAGCACGCATTAAAGTTAATCGGTGATTTTAACAGCCGGTTAAACAATAATATGATAACATGTTACTTAACAGTTGCACAAAATAAGCCGAAATGTTGAATATGTAGGTTTAATAACAGCGTCAAAACTATGAGTAAACCAGTATTAAATTAATATCGTTAAATTTTTCAAACAGCAAAGTAAAAAAATCAAATCATTATTTTCTGCCGGCCTCATATTTACTTTTTATTAAACATTATTATTTTTTTGGCAAACAAAATTAATGCCTGTTTGAAGTGGTTTAAGATCGATCATACAATTATGACCTGTCATCATTGGCATCATGTTTGGGAGCAAGTGCAGGTTTCTTTGTAATTTGCTGGGGCTAAAAGTTGTCATCATTATAATCTTTTTGAGTTGGGCTAAAATATTTACCTTTTGCCTTACAATGTAAGAAGAAAATTTTTTGGTCTTGCATTTATTTTTTTAAATATATATTTATCGTGCTGCAAGGCCTCAGGTATGGCATATTTTTAACTGTCATATCATTTTCTCTCTGATCGTACTCTGCATGTGCCCTACACTAAGTATACTGAGTATAAGCAGTGTAAGGAACTTCAGAATAGCATTTATCAAACAAATAAACTTTCGCTTCAGCGCGTTCATCGCAGCGTGGGATCCACAGCTGTTATTCCTCATATCTCCTTCATATCTTTGTGACTTCAAAATCCAGCACCTAATTCAAATTTTCTTAAGAGCATAGTGAACACTATTTCGCTCTTTTTCTCTGCCTCTGTTACTTTGGTTTTCTTAATGTCCTCTAACAGTTCTTCTGCTTTTCAGATGATGTTTTTTTGTCTCAAATTATACATCACCACCTGCTCGGTAATGTTTTTGCCGATCCATTCAGGTTATTCTTTTATCAGTGTTAATGATTTGGATATTTCAGAGAAGCGAGGGAGTGCCCCACTTAACAAAAAGGGCTGATCTCTATTACGATCCTTTAAATAGGACTTCAAACAATATCTATATTTCAACAAGAATTCGAACGAATAACTATGAATTTTTCGCCCCTAATGTTTGCCAGCGAAGTAATAATTATCGAAAAAATTTGGACTTAAAACTAGACCTGAAAAAAATATTTTATGCCCACAAAAAGATAAACTTACGAAAAATATAAATGTTTAAATCAAGAACTAGTCTCTGTGCCAGTGAGAGATAAAAATTTAATTTTAAAATAAAATTTGAAATAAAAAAAATTAAATTTAAAATACAAAACAGTAATAAAATAATATAAAAAAAATAAGATATAACAAAATAAGATAAAGTAAAATAATACAAAATTTTAAAAATAAAAAATAATAAAATTAATAAAGTTTTTCGATATCAAAATAAAAATTAAGCGAAAACAAATTAATTGCCGGGCCCGCGATGTCACCCGACATCGATTGCTCGCTTAGTTGAATGTAACAATAACAAATTTTAAAGTTTAAGCGAACGATGCGTAGTGACATTGTAGGCCTGTCACTTAAAAAGCTAAATAAAGTTGAATTAAAATAATATAAAACAAAATAAAATTAAACAACGAAACAAGTCTATCAAGGTGCTCGACATCAATCCTGCTCGTTTGTTGCAATTTTTTTTCGTTTGACAGGTGTTTCTGAGAATGAACAAACATATTGCTGAACTGCCAGATTTTATTCTGAAAAAAAAAACTTTGTTAGTATTGAGAAAAATTTTAAATACACTTTAATTTATAGTTTCCACACACAATACTTCTTTTGCAATAGTTAGATGCATAAAAACCTGTAGGGTACTGGACTAATCTAATACTGCCTACAGTTAAAAGATTCCTCTTTAGATTCTTATTATTTATTAACAATTTTGGTTCTTTTGCCTGTATTCCTTTTCAAATAAATTCTCTTTTTGGCACAATCTTGTTTAAGTAACTCACTTAAATTTGATTACAGCCATCTGATAGTGGGTGTAAATCGCACTACAATTTCTGTTAACTTAATTTTCTACAGCGTCATCTGCAGCAGTCTTATTAAGCCTTCAATGTTTTGACTTAATTTTGTCAGCCAGTTTCGCAAGTAATGACGACAACGAAGACGACGACGTTGTCTGAAAGCCGGAGTGTGTGGGCAATTTGTTATTGAAGTGAGACGTTTGCCAGGCAGGGTTGTGCACACAAAAACAATAAAGCTGTGGCATATAATTTGTATTAACAAGCGTGGGAATAATTTCTTAGTCAGTGATTTGGTGAAATTATGTGGAGCAGTAAGAAAAAAATTGACAAAATGGAGGTTTTATACAGATAAAACAAAAAGAAAAAAGTAAGAATGGAGGAAAACAAGCAACATAATATTCTTATTGGGTGATTAAAATTGTCGGATTATTTCTTTACTGCTGCCGGATACGTGTCTCTACTTATCCCTGCAGTTTAACCACCAAGTAGAAAAAAGCTTTGCTTTCCAAATTTTTATTTTAGTTAAGTTTTTTCGTATTTTTTAACATTCTTGTCGCCGCTGTGCTATTTTAATTTGAAGCCAAATTTCTAACTAAATCTAATTGTTACTTTCGCCCACACTTCCTTATACTTCAAATTTTTCTATATTTAAGAAACTTTTGACCATATTTATCCCTGTTTTAAATCAAAAACAATTGCAACAGCAAAACTTTGAAATTTTTAAATTCCCGCTTCTAAAGCATTACATCAATGCATTTCTATGGATTCGCAAAAAAAAAACGGAAAAAATAACCCGCCTGCCAAATGACTAACGAACCAACACCCGCTTGAAGCATTTGCTATTAAGGTGGCGGTTAAATTAAGCATGATTAACAAGTTTATATTTTTCAAGCCTGAGTGCCATCTTTAGTAAATAATAAAAAAGGCAATACTTTTGGGAGAGTTTAATGCACAAGTGCGCACTTGCGTTATGTAAGCAAAACACGAATTTGGTAGCATTTAAAGAAAATGCACTAAGAGCCATTAAAAGGAGTTTATACTCAAGCTCAGAAAGTTTTATACTAAATGATTTTCTTTTACCCATAAAAAAAAGTTTAGGGTTAAAAACTCATCGGTGCAAAAATGTCATAAAAAGTAGGTTTGGGTCCATATAGAAGTATATAATACACGTAGTGTATAGAAATATGGAGTATAGTTTTTCTTCGAAAATTAAAGCTAAAATTATGTATGAATAAAAACGATTGCATGGGAAATATGTTTTGGGTTTAACCCAGAAACTTTCTATGGAAAATAGGCTTCGTTATAGGTAACCAAAGCTACCTTAGGTAGGCAGGCTTCCGAGAAGTGAAATATAAAGATGTCTAATAATGTCTGTCTACTAACGTTAGTCCATTCAAACTAGCATCTATTTGCGATAACCTGAATAGATAGATTAGCTTAAAACGAGAAAAGTCTTAGAGGTAGTTCAGTAAGCTTGACAATCACATGAAAAGGGAGTGAGTTGAAATAGCGCATATTGCTCTGGAGCCAGCCATCTTCTTTTCCTAACAAACACAAAAAAGAACAACGATTTGCAAGAGGCGACTGAAGTTCCTTCTGGGAAAATAGTATAGGCGAAAATCTGTTAGCTCAGTGAGTGGTCCCAGGAAGTATAGACCATGCTCTTTCCCATTCTCACCTTGACAACTTCTACAGAAGTTATCGAAAGGTAAGCCTAACTGTCTGATATGATTTCCAAATATACAGCGACCGGTGACGACCGATACAATGAAAATCATGTGGGATCTATGTTGACTTTGAAAAAAATTTAATAACAGGAGAATAATCTAAAATCTGTGCTTTAATTTTGAATTTTGGCTGCATTTTTGTTTTTGGTTTTTTTTCCTATGTTCTGCTGCTGATAATAATGTTTTTGTTGTTGTAAATGAAGTATTATTAAGTTTGAACTATGTATGTATAAGCACCATAATGGGTCGGTCACACAGAAATGTGGGCAACAAAAAAAAAGCATTAAATTGCATATGAGTTAAAAGAAAAGACGTTTAAGTTCATACATTTGTAGGTACTTATGTGTGAAATGTGTTTATTTGTTTGCAAGTGTGTGTGTGTGCCTTGTCAACAAATAAAACAAGAGAAATAATAATAATAAAAAGAGCGACAGATAGCGGCAATAACAACAACCTGCACTATATGACATGATAGTAAGTTTACAAAGTAAACGAGTACGTGGCTTTATTAAAGATGCACCAAAGTTGAGTTGAAATGTAGTCGTAGATGGTAGTATGGCAATCTGGCAATGGTGTGGCATGGTACGTATTCTATGGCTTAAGCTAGGTGTACAAATCGACTTTAGTGCCGCGGCGTGGCATGGTTTTGGCTAGATTTGTGTTTCTACTTTTTTCTCTTCTTAAAGTTTATTATAGGAAAATATATACATACATACATACATATGTATACAGGAATGCAATCCAAAAAATGCAGATGAAGATGAGGCTGTAAACTTTGGGCAGACACACTCTGGTGCACGTATTGGACATTCATTCGCACACTAAAACACAAACACACAATCATTGTAAAACGTACGTAAGCATGTATACACACCTGTGTGTTTGAAAACGTTGTGTGCAACTAAAAGACCGTTAGTTTTGTGACTTAACAATCAATTGATCGCCCAGGTCTTATATTTCGTTTTGCTTATTCTTACTGTTTTGTTTTTACTTTGCTGCAGCGGCAGCGGCAGCAGCAGCATGTCGATTGTCCACTATTTTTTGGCGGGACAGATCTATGGCTGTAGACAAAATATCCATACACATCATGTACTAAAATTGGTAGTTGGTGAAAAAAACCTGTAACTTTGAATCTATAGTAAGCATTTATTTATATGTAGTTGATGAAGAAGGTGGCTTCTTCATCATCCTCTTCCACGATCGCATTGTCCTCATCATCAGCAAGCATCATGGAGTGTTTTAACATTTTTTTTTCTTTATTTTGGATTTGGGTTTTTTGTTGCTATTACCATTATTGCTGTTGTTGTTCTTGTAGTTAAGCAATACGCATTCACGACCTTTGTGCTTCTTATGGCTTCAATTTTGTATATTTTTTTTTTTTCGTTTGCATGAATACGATCTGGGGTTGATTTCTTTATTTTTTGTAGCATTAAACACTTTTGAGCGTTATAGTAAATTTGTCGATCTATTTGCAACATACATATAATAGTAATTTGGCTAACAAATCACAATTAGCAACTGTAACGAAAAATTGTACTTCAAAGGCTAGCTTCATACAAATTTAATATTAAAAACAAAGAAATTTATACAAAAGTTTTCGCATAAAAACTAAAGCTTTCTAAAAGAGTCGTTGTCTAGAAAATTCGTATTACTAAGCTTTTTCAAGAAGTTCTTTCCTTAAAAATCATGTAGAGACAATTTCATTCGAAAATTTTTGAGACAAGGCCACATTGGCAAATATTAGTAAGTACATATACTAACAAGGTGACCACTATTCTATTAGCTACAATTTTTTTCTTTTTTAACTTTTTGCCAAATGCATAGACACAAGTAATAAACAATGCATCAACAGGCATATGGGCACATCATTTAACGGTGGAAAATCGTAAAAGCACAGAACTCTACAAGCGTATATTTAAAGGTTATATTTGCTTAACGAGCCAATACGAAATTCACAGCAAAGTATTACTTAATCTGACAGAAACTTTGCAATAATAAATACAAAATTTCTTCTATTTTTTTTTATTGCTCGTTGGGCAAACTTAATCACAAGATATACTATTCCGATACTTGATGTGCTAGCAGGTTTTCCTGCATCTTTGCAAAGAAGACTTTAATTGCAAGCTCTGCTATTTCCCTTTTATAAGGCCTGATTTTTGTTTAAAATGCGCCAACAAGAACTAAAATACTCTGTAGATTTTACTTTTACTATTAGTCTAATGATCTTAACTAAGATAACCGCTTCCCCGCAATATTTTGTTTTAATTATGATTTACATTAAGGACTTCTTTGTTCCGCTTTGAGGATCTGTATGTGAGAAGGTATGCTTAATATTGCATCCACTGTGCTTCCAGTGCTTCTTAAAGTTTGAAATTTTTTCCAAGGCATGTGAATGTATATCACACAATCAACGGAAAAGTTGACATTTTGTAGAGCGTGCGTAACAATACATTTTGTTTTTTACACTTTTAGTTTTTGTGAAAATCCTAAAGATAGCATAAAACACAAAATTGGCAGAAGAGTATAATTGACAGCGGAACATCAATCAGACAAATGGTTTAACACCACAATGTCCTAAAGTAAAAAAGAAATAATAAGTAAACACCTACTGTGTGTATGTGTGTTAAACTTTAGAGCAAACTCTGTGCTCCAACACAACTTGTCATAATTCGTTTATTGATTAGTTAATTTCCATAAAAATTTTAAGCAGACAAACAAAAATCTTAAAGCAAAGTGAATATCTCTAATTAGATGAAGTGATTGATGCCTCAGTAAAAAATTTATAGAATTTAAATTCAAATATTTTCGTATCAGAATTTTTCAGCGAGCAACGTCTGGTTTCAGAAATTTAAATTTCGAAAAAGAATCAGCTGTCTGAAAATTAGTTGGAAAAAAATATGCTTTATTATTAAAAGAATTTAAAAATAGAGCCCACCTCTACTTTTGGACATAAAGATATGTCAATTATAACAAGAATAAATTCTTATTTCTCCAAAAACATATTTTTGGCCGCTTTCAGTATGTGTTTTTGTTTTCTGTAAATAAATTCTTTACAAATGAGCTCTTGTGTACTTATTTTTTTTTTTCTAATAAAAATTAGTTATAATAATATGTACAAATACATATGTGCGTATTACGTTTAAAATTTTAGTTTAACTGTTGTGCGGACTATCCCAGACAGTAGCTGAAACGATATCTGTCCGGGCTAGAGAGATTATACCGTAAGCTGTTTACACATAGTTGCTAATTATACAGTATCGCCAAGGAATCACTTTTCCCACACAAATATTCTATTACTGAATAAGAACTAGAGGCAAATTCAGTCTGATGGGTTTTATTTGTCTGTGTTTTATTTATATGGAACTAAATGTACTATAAAATTACAACAGCACGCTACACATTTCGAAGCAGAGTTCCGATGTGTTTCGCCTTCGCTTGCGAGCAAAGCAGAAAATCTTCGCCTTACAATTTGCTTAAAATTTATGGGAAATTAATATCAAACTCAAATGAATTTTTATCTGCAGTGAGTAGTTTTTAAGGCTCTACGAATTCGTCTTGGCCGCTAAAAAAAATGCATTGTATACTTGCCAAATACTTTTTTCCTCAAACTCTTGGTCATTTATTTAAATAAAAAAAAAAACGAAAATAAAAAAACAAATCTCAAAAAGCCTAAAAATCTTCGCTAACAAAATATGCATACACCTGCTTATATCTTGTACCATTATGGATGTTTCAATAGCTGTTGGCCTATGTACTTAAGTTTTTTCTTTTGATTTTTTTTTGTCTCTGGCTTGGACGTATATTTTTATGTACTGTTTGTGATGTCAATATCGTGCTGTTAAAAATTGTTGCGATCATCATCGTAATGAGGAGAGAAAATTTTTATTAGCAAAATTTTTTTCTTTCTTTCTTTCTTTCACAAAAAGTAAACATCTAATTTGATTATAAAATTAAAAAAGAAAATAAGTATGTGTGTTGGGAAAAAAAGTCTATAAAAGTAGAAAAAAAACCAACTAAGTACTGGTTTTATAACACGTAACCCAAATACTTTAGTATTTTTTTTTTGTAAGAAAAAGGAATTTGTTGTTTATGGGGGTCACTCACACAAATAGCGTCTGGTGTTTCTTTAGTACTAACATAATTTTATAACATAAATAAAGTATTAGAATTTGTTTTGGACTTTATCTGCAAACTATTTACTTACTATTGTTTGTGGTCATATACATAGCAAAATTTTTGTACCATGCAAAAGTGCTCGTTGCTTTCAAGTAATTAATAAAAGTAAATTTATAGCAAAGTTATGAAAAAATTTAGGGCTAAAAAAATAAATACTTTTCCAGTATGGAAAATAGCAGTTACATATAATTTATAGTTTTTTTTTTTTAATAATTTAATAATTTCTTGTATGAATGCACAAGAAGTATTTTTTTCTTTGAGACAGCACGTCAAATATTTTATATAATTTAAAAATTTACGTACATATGTGCGTATTAAAAAAAATTAATAAGTATTCAATTATATAAAAAATAATAAGGAAAATTTGAATTAATTTTCTTCAGGTTATTTCAACCGGGATTTTGCAAATCGAACCTTTCAAATTAAGAAACTTGCACTCACAAGATAGATTCGGGATTTTATAATTCGAAGTGTCCTAATTTGGGGTTTTAGTTTAGATTTTGAAATTCTGGGTTTTAATTTTTGGAAATATAACTATGCCCCTTTCGCATCATTTCTATTCTGCTCTTCAGGAGTTTGTCACTCAAAACCTTGTAGATCGGAATTATGCATTTCAAAATTTTTATCTGGAGATTTTTGTAATTTTATGCTCCACGATTTGGTGATTCAGAATTTTAATTTTCTAACTCTTTGCATTGTTATTTTACAAAATGGGATTTTTTAATTCGAAACTTGGCAATTTTGCACTGGCTTTTGTTGATCGCAATTTTTTAGTTCAAGGTTTTTTATATGAATTTAAACTTTTGGAAACAGGATTCCAATCCCTTCCTATCAGTTAGCCAATTTATATTTAATAGCCGACAAAAGTCAACATTTTTTCAGTTTTATATGCTAGTGCTGTGTGCCTTGAAAAATACCATCACGTCATTGGGCATTAAGTCCTTTAAGATTATCTAACTTTTTAAAGCAACATAACGTCTTTGTTGTTTGAAAAACTGTTATAAGCGATACAAGATATGCTGCAGAGAGGAAAATCCCTCTTCTAGACTGAAGATCGGTTATTACGAAAGGTGTTTTAGGCCAAAGCAGAATTGGAAATATTGTGCGGTAAAATGGTGAAAACCTAATTATAGAAACACATCTTTTTATGTCAAAATTTGTATTTCTCTGGCACACTCATTCAGGGCTTCACTGATGACAGTTTATCAAACAAGCGGCTCTCATAAGGGCGCGAAAATTTTCTATTTTTTGGTATATTGAGTTCCGGCTTCGCTTACAATTTTCAGAGCCTTCGAGTTTGCGAACGGTTTTATTATTTACTGTATGTTAACCTCTCCAGCTACGAAATTTTTCTGAACGGCCAGCCTTTAAATGGAACAAAAGATTTTTTTTCCACAGTATGTTAAGCTCTCGCTTCTCTTTTGACAGTTTTCTGAACCACCTACCTTCGGTCGGACAAAATCATCTATTTTTTTAAGGGATTTCAAATTCTTCACTAAAAAAAATTATTTTGAATAAATCTATATACTACAATATTTCAGAATCTGATGAGCAAAAGGATTGTTTATTTAATACCATGTCGAAATCGATACACACAAAATTTCTGGCCTTCGACGGTGCAGAAAGTTTCTCTACTTTATGATATGATGAACTTTGGATTCCCTTACAAAAAAAATCTATGGATATTATGACGCTATGTGGATGGGTATTATGGCCGTAGACACCATGACTAGTCAGCGTATTCGATCGCTATTGATGTATTTAGGTAATTCTAAGCAAAATGCAAGAACGTGTTTTGTTCATTTGCCAAACTTACATATTTTGAGTTGTATCGGCTTAAACTTGGTTATTATGAAATGGTAAATCAATTGGAAAATTAGTTGAAGGTAAAATTAAAAATTTCCACATTTAACAATACTTTTATTATGATTGTGATTTCCCAGTTATAAATTTGATTTTATCCTTAAAGCTTTTTTGAGTTTAAGCCTTATGTCAAATTGCTGCAGCTAGTACTGATATAAATCTAATGGGGCCAGCAGAAATAAACTTAACTAATTAATGGCAAAATATTGTACATAAATCTTTTAACAGAAATCATGTTGCAATGCGTGCGCCTGCTACAAAGGAAACTCCCAAATATGTGGTATTAAAACCACAAAATTTAACTTAGACCAAGTCAAAAGTTATGCACGCGTTTTCTTTCATTTTGTGCTCTTTTTCTTTTTCCTTAAATAAAATTTAAGTAAACAAAACAATAGCAAGCAAATCTACATACATGTTATTCAGATGCCGCAATGCCAATGATTTAAACATTTGTTGCTCTTTTTGCTTTGTTTTCTGAGGGGGAATTTTAAAGGTGCCATGAGATGCAAAACGGCTTGAAATTCTGTTTCCCGGAGATTCTTAAGCTGTGGTGAATTGGCTCATTACAAGACAACAAACAACAGCTTTAGATACAGATTTCTTATCATTAATTAAACTTAAGCATGTTAGCTACCGTGTTAAGATATGCTGTTATTTAGCTGCCAGACTTAACATTTTTTTTTCTCTCTCTTCTTTCCCATTTGCCACTTTTAAAACAGAATCGAATGTTGCCAAAAAAAAAATCAAAGCAACAAAACTGTTGTGTATTGCCAGCCTAAGTGAAAAATGTTTGTTATCTTAGACATGCGATCGGTTTCGATCATTCTTAGGCTTAACAGCAGCAGCTTAAAGAGGAAAAAACTTTATATATAAATATATTTCGAAATACGAGTAAGTAAAAATTGTAGGAAAAAAAAACACCAGTAGCTTTGAAAAGCAAACGCAAGTTTGAGCAAAACTGCTTTAGTAGAGGGGCTTTTTAACACTAGGAGTTGTCGTTTTCTCTTGGCTTCTTTTTTTAATTGTTTTAAAGCACGTACATTTTATCCCAAAGAAACCCATTGAACAGTAAACGTTTTTGCTTTTATTCTTATACAAAAAAAACACCAAACAAATATTGTTGCAACCTCTAGAAACATCGCCAGATAGCGGCATGTTTTGTTCACTTTGGTTTGCTTTGCTGTTACAATATTTAAACAGCTAAACTGTTGCTGCTTAAAGTCTAAGAGCAGATAAACCATGGAATACTTGGCGAAAAAAAAGTGTGGGGTTTTTGTGTTATTTCCATATCAAATGCCTTGTGAGGCGGTATTAACACCCAATAATGTCATTGTCTATTTATGGCAAATTTTTATAATTTTTGACAGAGTTATAAAAATTGTTAATGTTTAAATTAATTGCATCGATAACGGGGCAATAGTTTAAAGGCATGCAAACTTTAGCATTTTAGATTTGAAAATAATAACGATTTATTTAAAGAATTTTGGCATGGCTCAAACGGCAAACGGTTTCTTTTGTAGATGAACTGTTAAAAGTGATCGAACAACAAATGCGAGATTTCAGCTGCCAGTAACCGTTAGCGAATGATTACAAAACACTGAATTATCTATACATGTGGCCTTGTAAATTGATTGGTATAAAAGTAGGATCTATTGATATTTCCACTAAAATTTCTGCTCTAGTTCTCTCCAAGAGGGAAGATACAAACACTGAAAAAGGCAAGTTAGCAATGATTGTAGTGTAAGTTTCTGTCCTATCCCAGAATTCATCTATAATTACTTTTTTGGGTCTACAAAGACGAATTTAATTGTTTTCTGTCAGGTTTTTCAGTCATCTACATATCGATGATTGCCACTCAACTCTGAAAATCTGCTTAGACCAGAATATAACTATACCATCAGTGTTTAATTAGTTATTCCTTTTTAGGCAGCATAATTTATATTATATTGATTTTTTTTTTTTAATTTAAAATTAATGAACTGAAAATTGCTAGCGATGATTTTTGAGACAAATACTCTGCCTCATTATTGGTTTGGCACGTAGAACAACAATTCGTAATGCAGAAAACCGCAAACATATATGGCATATAATTTGCTCATATTATACTTTGACGGTATGTATTGAATAAATATTTTAATTTTCAAATATGAACTTAATTATTTATTTGCTTTAAGAGCCAATTGAAATGTATTAATTTAGATCCGGAAATGAACCTTTTTAAAAAATGTTTGCTGCTTTTTCAGCTATCCATATGCCGACGACATTTCGTTGGTGCTAATCAACTCATCAGTAGACTTGAAAAATGTTTAAAAGTTTGTTTGAAACTTAACTACTTAATCCATAATTCTCCTGAACAAAATGAGAATCAGAAATGTTCAAACAAACCTTTAACACAGCAAACATTTCTTTTCATTTTTGCAACTCTTACTTTTCTTTGCAAGCTGAAAAAGACAGCAAAAATTTTTTAAGAAGGTTCAGTTTTGAACCTAAATTAATACATTTCAATTGGCTGTTAAAGCAAATAAATAATTAAGTTCATGAAAGAAGTTAATCTTACGCCGATTTCTTTTCTGGAAAAAAGTGCGCATTTCTTTTGCATATTTTTTTTTAAATGTGAGCTTTAGTTTAGCGAGATTAGGTTCATCATCATCATCAAAACTACGAATACACTAATTAAAACCACGCTACCCTAGATTTCTTGCGCAAAGCAATATTGGAAATGTTGCACTTGTTATAGAAAAGAAAACAGCATTATTTATTAGTTTGTGGCACAGACGCCATTCAATGCAATTAATTTTCCAAAGGAAACTTTTTATGCTGCACATGTATGCTAACTACAATAAAAAATTAAATTTATTATTCTAGATCTATTAGACCTTAGTAATTATTTTGTCTTTTCTGCAGTCTATATGCTGTCGACCTTTCTTTGATGCTACTCAACTCCTCAAACGAGTCTACTGGCGAGGTGTGTAGCGTAGACAAAGTGTCGGCAGCATAAACGGCAAAAAGATAGCAAACAATTAATAAGGTTATTTAGTTCTGAAATATTTCAACTGGCTTTATAGCAAATGATTTTTTGGAACTACCATCACATTTAGCGATTACTGTGATCTTGTCAAGATTGGAATATTAATATGTTCTACTAAAATATTTGTTTCCTCTATAAAGTATCTACCCTTGACCTCAGATCTAAAAACCATATATTTTCATCTGAAATGAGACTCAGACCTCTCTTCATTTTTATAACATCTTGATATATATTTTTTGGCTTTACCATGCTATCAGGAAATAGTCTATTTAAGAAATCTGTTTGTTAATTTTCCTCGTTTCGGTTTTGTTTAATCATTAGTAAATTTGAAGACAAGAAATACGTTCATTTACTTGCAGCAATTTTTCGTTGACTTACAACTTTATAACTGCCATTTGGTCAATAAAAAATTAAGAAAGAAAAACTCTTCAAGTCAGTTGCATGGTTTCGTATTACAATATCTTTGCTTTGTTTTACAGCATAATTTATCAGGTTCGTGACATAATTAGCTACCATTTGTGGTAGTGGGAAATCAGTTTTTCGTTTAAAGATACCAACACTTAAAACGTTGATTTAAACGAAGACTTCTTAAAATACAACAGAAGAAGTATTTAGCAAAAACAAGCAAAAGAAAATAATACGTAAAACAATTGCAACATTAACATCACATCACCAGTTGTTTGAATTTCAAACATTTGAAGGATTTATGTTGTACATACGATGAATTGTGTTTGATGATTCCTTACAACCAAAAGCGGCAACATCTTGAAGTTAGTTGCTTACATACACACGTCTGTCTGTCCGTCCACTCGTCCGTCTGTTCCTGTGTTTTCATGTGTGATCGATTAATGATCCTAACAATAGCACCTCTGAAAAACATTATTTTTGTTTAAATTTGCGCCAGTGTTTAGCTCACACTTTAGTATTCTTTGTAGTAGCAAAACAAATGGGGACTCCTTAAAGAAACTTTTTTCTAGTTAAAAATTGTCTGTTTTTGTGGCAGAAGGGAAAGCCTTCCTGCAAGTCTAATGGTGAGAAATGGTTTGCTTTGATTTTACTTTCAGCACTTAAAAGCCATTTGATTCAGGTGTAAAGAGACAACCATTTGTCGCTTTAAGTGAATAGTAAGTAGAAAAGAAACATTAATACTACAATCACAATCACTATTTGTTAAAACAATTACTTTTTCAAATATTTAAAAAAAATAAAAAGCGGCTGCCTTCTTTTGATGTTTTATTCAGTTTTGTTTGAAAGAAAGAACAGCGGCTGCTTGCTGTTATTGTAGTTCCAATTGTAATAAAGCTCCTGGGAATAAAAACCGAAAAAATAAGTAAAAAATAATCTGTTTTTGACTACCGATATCGTTCTCTAGCTAAAAGCCTGTGGAAAAGTTTTGTTAGAAAAATTATGGTTGGATTATTGATGCGCCATCGTCACCCAGTTAATTTTGAAGAAAAAAAAAGCAAACATATTTTTTAGCAACCTTAGACCGGCTAACAAATAGTTTTAGCACTTAAATGGCCATCCATCTTTAAGATTTCATTGGCAATGTTTTACTATAAAAGCAAAAAACCATCATCTGCCACTACAGTTGCCCGCAGTTTTATCTGTAATTTAGCCAGTTTTTCATGTTTCAGAAGGGACATTTGTGATCTGCTACTGCTGCCGCAAGGTTTTAAAAAAACCATTGATCAATCTTTCGGTTTTCTTTATTACACTTCTGCTCAAGAGTTTTGTTTCAAAGTTTAAGTTTTATCTTGTGCTAAGTTCAATATTTTTGCTTCGCTTTTTATTTTATTTTTTATTTTATTCAATGCCACATTATTAGTGTTCTGCTTTGGTGTTGTGTTTCTCACTCCTTCTGCACCAACTAACTGCCTTAAAGGCTGGCAATTAACGAAACGATCTGTGAAAATATTTTATTAACAATGTGTTTGTTAATCGATCTACTTTGATTTTATTTATGGCTTTGACTGCTATCGCACCTACGACGTCAAAAGTTTGTTAGAAGTAAGAAAGTTGTAGTGGCAGCAGTTCAGTTTGCTGTCTGCCATAGAAAAAGTAAAAAACAAAGAGCAGAAACTGACCCAATGACACATTGAATATTATGGTGTTGAAAAATATGTTGTGAGAAAATAAATCACTCTAGGAAGTAAAAAAGAGGAAACAAAATGGACAATCATCAATTAAAATAGAATTTTAAAACTAAACAGAAACGTTTTCACAATTTCAAATAGAATCAAAAAATAGAAATGAGAACTTGGAACAATTTGTGTACCATACTACCTTGCTACACCGAACGCTCAATTTTCTAGGCACTTCTGCCAACCATACAGTTTTACTATTTTTATTCTGTTATAGGGACATTTAGTATTTCTGTAACCTTTACTAAAAGGATATACATATATGTATGTATGTAGATTTTTTTCGTGAATATTTGCTTTTAAAATCTATTTTTGAGGTCACTTGATAATTTACTAGCCTTAATAAATTAATCGGTTTTCAACTGTAGCTTCTTGCACCCATTGAAAATGGATGAAAGTGGAGTTCAAAATGCTGAGACGAAAAAAAATAAACTAAAATTTTGCCTTAACGTTTTCAGTTACAAATTTGCCGTGATCTACCTTTAATTGATTCCATAACCAAATCACACTTCTGAGCGAAAAAAGTAATAAAATTTTGTAAAAGATTATTAAACTTTTCTCATACCATTAACCTTTCATTGCAAGTAAATGGACTTTCTAGACAACATTTGTGTTTGGGATCATTAAAACTATAAATTAAATAAATATTTTCTTTGAAAACAAAAACCAGAAATAATCACCAAAAAGCAAGAAGTAGTAAAAAAAACGTGTAAAAGTAACAAAACGGCAGCAACAATATTTTACTTGTAACAAACAGCAACAACATTTGGCCATCATATTTTTTGCACCCTCTAAGAGATGTTAAAATAGAGAAACTCAAAAGAAGGTGAAAAGACTGCAATGCAAATATAATCTCTTCTATTTTGGACCAGTAATCAGGGTATGATCCCTATATATGTTGCAATGGTATATGTATCGGTACTACAACAGAAAAATAAAAATTATATTTCGCACGTCAAAGTTAATAATATTATTTGTGCTGATCATTAAAAGCAAACCAATTTTTCCCGGTATCGGGCCATGTATATTCAAGATGTAGCGAAAAATAGGGGCGGGGCATAGGAAATTTCAACTATAAGTGAGTTAAAATATTTCTTTTTCATACCAAAAACTGGTGGTAATTTAGAGTAAACAGTTTTTTTCCGATTTTTTTTTTTTTGTGACTTCAGTTTTTCTTTTCTTTCAAGGGTTTTTCTAGTTTTTAATAAACTTGCCTTTCTTCTTTAATATTTAAAGATTTCACTAATCTATAATTTAGAACCAAACCTTGGATTGCTTAAGCTAATGCATTGGCTATTGTCAATTAATTAATAGTCCTTAACTACTGTTTTGTCATAGACTAAGCTGTATTTAAGAACTTCCATTTGCCTTCATTTCGGTAAATTTCTCTATGTCTAACCATGTCCTTATTTGTGTTGACTTTATTATTTAGGAATTGTATGTTCTGGGTTAACTGCTCGCTGCTGCTGTTTAGTTAAATTATACAGAATTACTACTCTTTTCCAACCACTCTGTACATTTTATTGCTCCCCGACACTCCAGTCGTATATAGTGGCAACAGCTCCAACTCACAACATTAAAAACAAATTTTTTCAACAGAAATTTTCTAAAAGAAAGAAAGAAAAAAAGAAACAGATATTAACAACATCACCATAAGCATGTTTATAGCCGCCAATTATACATTTTATTATTTGTTGTATGTTATTGTCTGGTATGTTTTACTACAATATGTTGCACTTTACTTAAGCAAACAAACTTACAGTAACAACAGCAACTACTATTTACTACACAGCCTGATGTTTTACGCAGAAAGTGCGTGCAGTAAAAGAAATGTTTTCTTTGTTTTTTTCCTCGTTTTTTTTTTTTTTTTGGTGTTGGCTAGTTTTGCGAATCAAAGTGAAATCATTGTAATTTTTTTCGGTGCATCATTCTCAAATTATTTCTTTTATAAAATAAAACAAATTTTCGTTTATCCTGGCCACAGTCAGCTCTAATAATATGCTTTGTTAGCTGTGATGTTGCTGATGTTGTTGCTGCTACTACAAACAAACAGTTTTTGTGTAAGTTGTAAAATTGCGTTAAGCAGTAGCCGGTGAAAAGAAAATGTTTGTTGCTTTTTCCCAACTAACGAACTGGCAGCCTGGCTGCCTTACTGGCTGACTGGCAAACATTTGAGTTACATGCTGCAACCAACATACAAGTATGTTCAACATTTATGCGAGTAGTATATGAAAATTATGTTTAAATTGCAACATTGCTTAAATTGGCAGGCTAATGCTACATATGGTTGCATTATTGCATACGTTTATTTCATATGCATGTTGACCACAAAATATTACAATAAAAACAATGGACACTAATGCCAATAATGTTGGGATTACTTAAACCTTTGCTGCTCTTGCATAGCGTTTCCTTTTTCGTTACTTTTTTCATAAATAAGTATTTGCTGCAGAAGAATCCCAAGCAGCTCCGGAGAAGTTGAAGTAAATAACTTATGAGCTCTGGTGATTATTTGACTGTTGTAGTCGGTGGCGGCGGTGGCAATGTCGGCCATGGTGCTGCTGGTGATATTATTAGTATGGCAGTGTATTTTAACAGAACAATAGGTTTTCCAGTTTGATATAGTGGCACAGTGGAACGTGTAGAATTCTTCTAAGCCGTACTGCCTGTTTTTCTAAATGTGAACGAAACTTTCATGCACATAAATGTATTAAAAACTACAATAAAAATGAGAAAATTTGTTATTGTTTTAAATACAAGTAAGCGAATGAAAACGTACTTCGCTTTTAGAAAAACAGGCAGTTTCGACTAACAATGCTCATATGGTTGGATTGTACAATACTGGCCAGAACACTGCACGTAAAAAATCTCTTAAATTCAGATAGTATTTTTATTCAGTACTGATTTAATAAAGTATTTCGCGAATCTTATAAAGTTTTGATCTGGTATGATATGGGAAGTAAGCACAGCAAAGTCGAGTAGTCTAATCAGGAATATGGCTAGATCATAATACTAGAGGGGCTAATAACTCTAATTTTTCTGGATTTACTTTCGGTTCCTGTTCAATTAAAGGATTCCAAAATTTTTATAAATCTGTGTTATTAATACCGAAAAACAAAATCAGCCAGCCTGCGAACTGCCAGAGGTCGAGCAGTCCAATCGCTGCTTTAGACATGGAATAACTGATAGAAGAAAACCACTTCTCTAAAGAGCGATTCAGACTGCACAAGAAGGCATTTAGTTATATCTTACTATACAGCTGCATAATCCCTAAGAAAACTTTTCAATCAAATGGCTCGATGCCCAGTGAAATTTTCAACTCTTAGCCAATTTGTCGCATATGCATATTTCTATGCAACAAAAACGGGGCCAGTAGCAATTGTACAATCAATAGTTAAGAAAATTCTCATTCTGATATCATATAGGGCACTGATGTCTCATATCTCTTAAGCTATGTGCTCATTAGGGTGGGTAGATATAGCAATTGACATTGTGCCATGAAGTTTTCAATGGCTTTTGACATGAGAAAATAGAAAGTTCCAATACGACATATCAAAAACCTTATTTTCGAGCCGATCGAATTTTAATTTTTTGTATTTTTGTGTGAGAGGTCCCCTCAAAGAGGGACGGTGGGTGTGTATTAGAGGGAAATAATTATTGGGTAAGTCATACATTTTACTCCTCTACGAATACCATGGGACTGACGAGGGTTTTTTTTCTTTTGTCACTTAGCTCGATTTTCACAACTTTTTAATTTTGATTTGGTTCATGGTTATACCTCTCACCGAATTTGCGTACAAATGTACTTCCCTTATTTTTTTAAAAAATCACTACATTTATTACAAAAATTTCTCAATTTGGAGGAAAGGAAAACAAACTTAAGAATATTTAATATGTAAATAACAATTGTAAATTAATATTTGGTTTTATTCCACCGTTTTAATTCAATATTATTATTTTTTTGAACAGAAGTTTTTTTTTTTTTTTTTTTGTATGTACTATGTATGTAGCTTCTTCAGGACAGTAGTATTGTGAATCATGGGTTGCGGCTTCTATACGACTAAAAATGTATATTTTGGAAGCAAAAACCATATTATTCTTGCCTGGTACAATGCCTTCCACACCACTGTGCCCTTGGCATATATGAAAACAATTATTGATCTTTTAATATTATTTTTCATACCGAAGATGCAACACAATCCAATGCACTTTTATTGGCGGCTGCGGTGGCGGTGGTGGTAGTAGCGTTCGTTGTTAATGCTAGTCATGGCGGTTTTTGTTTGAGTTTGTTGGCGTTTCTTGGTTTTTGCTTTTTAGAGTACAATGTTGACTACGTTAAGCGGTCAAGCCAATAAAATATAAATTTGTCAGCACTATAACAGCCTGACTTTATAGTGGCTTGGATTATTTGTAGGTTTTTAACATCATGGTCAGAAGCGAGTAGCTGCAATAAAAAGTCAAAGGCAGTAGAGCTTGTTACGAGTGTGTAATGGTCGGTCGCACTGATGGCGGAAACAATATAATTTTCCACATTATCATGTTTGCATATAAAGACATTTCAATAGCATTAGGTGTTCTCATGCGTTCGAGCAAATTTATAATAAAAGCTCAAGTGTTTTGAAAAGAATTGTTAGTTGCTGAGCTAACTTTTTGAGGGTTAGTCAATTTAAAAATAAATTTAAAAAAACAGTTCCACTATAATGAATTTTTTTTAAGGAATTTAGAGCAAAAATAAATTATAATTTTAAAATAAATGACACTCATAATTAAAGTGCTTATTTATGAGTGTCATTGTTAAGTTTAATGACTTTTAACAGTTTTTATTTAATTTTTCTTAACTCAGTTATTGTCATCATTATCAATTCCTAAAAATCATTGCTAAAACAGCCAACCACCTCAATATATTGTACAGAGAAAACGGAAAAAAAAACAATAAAAAGAAAAATTCAATCAAATACGTTTAGCCTTTTCAGCCCAGTCAGCTCTTTTGGTAATCCTCTGAATAAAATGACTTACAATGCTGGAATTACTGATTAAGCCCAGTCAAAGCGTATTTGTGTAGAGTCAGCCAGTCAGTCAGCCAGTTACTCACTAAGTGAGTCAAACATGCAGCCAGCGAGACATCCAGCCAACCAGTCTATTGCTTTGGCTGCACTTGAAACGTGGGAATCAGAACAAATCGTGCCAAAATTATTTACCACTTAAATGGTTTCACCAAAACATTTTTCATTTCTTCTGCTGGAATTCAGCTTTTTTGTGCTCCTTCTGCTTCATCTTTGCAGTCTGTGTATTTCATTTTCTATTCCGTTCATAATTTAAGAGATTTTCAATTGTTTCAAATCGAATTTTTCTTTATTTCTTCCTTTCTTGTTTTGTTGTTTGGTAAGTGTGCTTTAAATGCTGCGGCATATTAATGCTGGCAAATAATCTTTTTTTGACATCAGCTCAAGAAAAACTTTTCCAGACAACAAAAATAAAAATATATATCGCATGCTCAGGCAAGTAAGACTTTTTTGCTGCACTCTCGCTGCCACTCTAATGGTTTTAAAGTGTTGAATTACGAGCATTTCAGCGCTCGATGTTGATAAATTATAATGAATGGTAATGGGTAATCGAATTGTTAATGCTTTTGTACAAAAGTTTAAACATTTACAATAGATATGGTCCAGTCATTTATTTTAATGATATGATTTGCTACATGTTGTTGAAGATAGGAGAAATAATTGTTAAAATGATAAAGTTAAACGCTACAAAGTCCCAAAGAACTTTGGACAAATTGCTTAAAGTAAATTTAGATACATGCATCTGAGCATATAAAAAAAATTGCTATCGGAATTTTACAAGGGAAATAATGTGTAGAAAAAAATTATTGAAAAAAATTTTCAGAAAAATATATTTCAGAAAAATTTTTATAGAGTTTTCCTTTAGGAACAAATTATTAAGAAAGAGTCGATTAGAAAACTTTCAGCAGAAAATATTTATGGAGAAAAGCAATTCTTGAGCTGCTGGGTGGATAAATTGATAGGGAGGTTAACCAAGAGAACAGTGGTTGTGGGCTTTACATGCGGGCTTAAAATGATAGCATAGAAAATTTGTTGTAAGAAATATATATGTATATTTTTCTTTGGAGTCAATAGCTTCCACAAGTTTTGTTTTTAATTATTTGCGTCAAAGGTAAATTTATTAAACTATTGCTTTTGATTGCTAATATTACGTTTTTACCTTGATTAAAAACCCTTTTGCGAATTCCTTGATTGTAAATGATAATAAAATTCTGTTATTCTCTTTACAACTCATAATAGCTCACAATTTTTTGTACTACACACTTCTGTTCAATAAAGCACTGTACCTGAGCACACACTTCTGTGTGTTACATCTTTGTGTATTTCAACTGAACTGCGTTGTTGTGATTATTGTTGTTTAATACTCTAATTATAATACTTATTATGAAGTTTTTTGAAGCTAAGAATCTCGAATAATGTTATAATCATGAAATATCACAAGCACGCGTACGCACACCCACGTTATACAAACAGTAAAAGACAACACTTCCAACAGCAATCAATTCATTAGAATTCATGTTCTACACACAACTTCATAATTATCAACTACATAAGAAATTTTATGAAAAAAATTTTAAACTCCTAAGAAAAATATTTGTGTAAGAAAAACCTTCCAAGAAAAAGAAATTAATTAAAACGCAATTTTTCTACGGGAAAAATGTGTTCGTGATTGTTACAGTTTTCGAATTATTCGAGTATTGAATTCATTGGAGACAATTTTAGTGAATTTTTAGTGTGTTACAAACTTGATTGATATAAAATTTTCTATAGAAAACAAATTTATAATTTTAAAACTAATTTTTGGCCCAAAGTAATTTAAAAAAAATCTATATGAAAAAATTTAGTGAAAAATTGGAAATTTCATGAAAAAATCTATTGACAAACAAAGTTCTGTATAGAAAAATCATAATTTTTCTACAGGAAAAATTTATTAATAATAACAAAAAATATTTATAAGGTATTTTACTACTGAATATTTATTTAGAAAATAGTTATATACATTTTTATAGAGGAAAATTTATCAAAAAATTTTTTGAAAAAAAATGTTCGATAGAAAAGAATTATTTTGGGGAAAATTTTTCAGCAAAAATACTTATTAATAAAAACAATTTCTTTTGAGCAATTCTTCTCTTTTTTTTAATGTTCTGTGGAAAAGAATTATTTCGAGAAGAATTTTTCTGTAAAAATACTTATTAAAAGAAAACTGTTTATGTTACAAACAAATATTTTGATTTATAAGTTTGTTAAAACTTCCTTTAGAAAAAAAGCTTTTGAAAAATTCTTTAAAAAATTTCAAACTTCTGAAAAGACTTTTGTTTGTGAACTAAATTTTCTACACAAAAACCTAATTGCAGGGAAATTTTTAATGAACTATTTTTCGTTAGAAAGAAATTTAGGTAGAAGAATTAATTAATTTCTATTATTTGAACTTTTTCTTATATAATTATTTCTGTATTAAATTTATCAGGCTCAAGTTCTTTCTATATTACCTTTGTGATTGATATTAATTAAATTAGACAAAGAAAACATCAAAGACATTTAGCTGGGTGGACGAGAAAGTGTGGCGGCTTCGAAACAACTAGTTGTGCACCCTGCTAAATGTCTTTGATATTTTCTTTGTCTAATTTAATTAATATCAATCACAAAGATAATATAGAAAGAACTTGAGCCTGATAAACTTAATACGGAAATAATTGTAGAAGAATTAAGTTTACAATTATCGCTTACCTTTAATTTACTTTAAAGTTTTATTGGGGCTGCTCCTTAAGTTTTAAAATCAGGCAAGAAGTGTATTACTGTTCTTCCACTTTGTGATGGGTGGATATAGACTGTGTTGCTGCTACCTTCATAAGCGAAAGCAACTAAATAGCAAATGGCACTGGTTATAACTTGAATTCAATCATTTACAAAAAGTACTTGGAAAGTCATGAAAAGTTGTGCTGCCATTAAGGTTGTGGCCGCATTAGAAACGTGCGATGGGCCATTTGATCAACCAATATTGTTTTTGTTTCCATTTTCAAGACCAAACGTCCACTTTACGACTTCATAAATACCATCAAGGCCTTCTTCGTTAGTGACTTATTCTTGTAGCTGAGACAGCATTAAACAAGTCATTAAAAAATATCTATAATTATTTTTATGATTTTTCAATATTATTTCATAGCAAAAGAGAAAAAAATGCGATAAAAATGATTTATAATTAAATGATGCGGCTGCAAAAGATTTGAATTGTAGCATTTTAGGTGGCAACTTTCATATTATTTTTTCAACCATATATTAAACTCAATTACTTGCCACATCATGGTGTTTGTTGTTAAGTTGTCGATTTGGTTAAGAATTGAACTGACTGTCGCCTTGTATGTGTGTGTTGCTCAGCTCAAAATGACCATGTTAAACAAGTTATATTAACTTGAGTAAATTAAATTAACTGCCACCTCATGCTTATATATGTATGGGCACCATATGTGCGGTGGTTTTTCCCCTGCTTTTAGCATTTACAAAGGCAAGTCATTTTCAAGACTCTTAAAGATTTTTCCCAAACTCAGTTACAGAGAAAAGCATGGCAAAAAGCAAACAACGTTCACAACGTACAGTGCATATACAAGTGATACAATAAATTTACTTTAACATGCCAATAGAGTTGTTCTGGAGCAAAGTTGTTGTCGAACAAGAGGTGGCAAATCAACAGAAAATTGATATTTATGCATGCCGCCACCATCAGACTGGGGTGTCTGTGTTTCTGTGTGTATTTGTTGGTTTTAGCAATTGTAACAGAGTTTAACGTAAGTGTCTCTTCAAATTTAAAGCCAGTACTGTTTTCTGCTGTTTTGCTTAAAAAAAAGACTTGATCGGTTGCAGTAGCTTTAGCCGTATATTTGCAACATGATATTCATTTGCCTGTATGCTGTGTTGTTGATGATAATAATGATGTTGTTGTGGTCTCCAAACGACATCTTATCCTTTTTGTTCTTTGATTCTAACATACTACTACGACGGCCACTCCGCTGACTGCTTCAATGAAGTGAACGACGACTTGTTGCAACAACACGCAATTTGTTGTTACATTGAAATTGATTTAGAGCAGCAACCATTTAACAGTTTGTACTGCCTGTGCAGTTCGGTTTTCTTTTTCTCTTTCGTTTTTTTTTTTTTTTTTTTTGCAAATAATGAATGGTTTGTTGCCGTTGTCTTAACTTTGCTTGTGGCTAATTACAATATGAGCAGTATGTAATCAATACGATTTGTTGCATGCTAATGTTCCTTAAAGTGGAAAAGTGTAGTGATTTTCATTTCAAAACATTCAAGTGTTGATGTGATAATAGATGGTGGTAATTTATAACATGGCATACAAGGAGATAATTGAATATTAAGAAATAAAATACACCAGCGAGCACAAATAAAGATAACAGTTCTTTGCAGGGAACCGCCAAAAGCATGAGACAGATTAATATAGAAACAGAAGCACTACAAAACAAGTACATAGTGGAGTGATTTTTAAAACCAATAAAATTGTAGTAATTAATTTTTTGATCAATAATTTTTTTATAGGAAGTGTACGACAACAAAAAGGATCTATATATGAACACATTTTGATACCAACAAATTTGACATAGAAAATTCTTATTATCGATACATTTTCTAAGTAAGGCTTTTATTTGTTTAGTGTTATAATTTTATTTTTTTAGTAATGATTAAACAAGTAAATTTTGTTATATTTAAAATTTTTTGTACCAAATGTAGTGATAGGAAGTATTTTAGTTTATTCTACATATACAATTTTCTGTTTTAAATGAATTTCATTTTATTGCCAATTACGCTGGCTTGTGACGTCTTCGAAAAATGTCATAATACCTCTGGGCTTGATGGCATTTTCTAAAGTGATACTTTCGTTTCATAAACTACGGTCAGTAATACCAGAACACATATAGCCCCGTGTAAAGATATTTTACTATATGAGTTGTCATATTATGGTTGCATTTATACTATATTACAAATAAAAGGCAGTAGGAAAGAGATTTTTCATCTTTACTATCTAGAGTTCCGCCTTCACTAATTAGTGTTTTCATATTAAGTGTGGACTTATTACTAAAAGTGTATTCTAAATAATAAGAATTTAGGCCAATCGGAAAGATTTTTCTTCAATGGTATCTAGAGTTGCGCTTTCACATACGATTATACGCCTCGATTCCATGGACTTTATGAAAATTTGTTGACTGACACTCTATGTCTATTTTAGATGCAGCAGCATTTTTTCAGACACATATTTCTGTCGAAAATGTTCATTTTCAATAAACTCAATAAACTGTCTGTAGGAACTCATTCCCATCGACAAATTCTCAAAAGAAAGATTTTTTGTTGACAAGTTTTCGACAACAATTTCTTGGTGAAAGATTTTTCAAAGTTTTTAACAGAATAGATTTTTCCTCCTCCCTCTCTCTCTCTCTCTCTGTCTCTCTTTTTGTTAAGTATTCAATAATTTGCAATTCCGTTTTCCCATATGTTACTAAAGCTTTTATGTTACCATCACTTTTGCTTAAACCATTTTTAAAACTGTCATCAATTGACCATTCAAATGTCACAAATTGTTTTTGTTGTATTTTTATTGTAAACAGTATTACTATGCCTTGGAGCGACATGAAATAAATGCGACAGTTTAATTTGCCAAAGCCTTTAGAAAAACATTATTTCTATTGGCAAAACAGTTCTTTTGGCTCGAAGCTAAAATATTATTAAAAGACTTTTTTTCTTCAAAAAGTAAGAAAAAACACCTCCTTCTTAAACGGAGGTAAACTCTTAAATATAAATTTTTTACAGCATCTTCAATTCATTTCGTAGATATTTTTCGTAGATAACACCATTGGTTTATATCGTTTGACAGGCCACCTAAATATTTTCGGAGCAGCGCTTAGATGGTTTTTGGTGTTTTTCAAAAATGCCGCCAACATCATGTATTACAGCTATTTGCAAAAAAAAAAAAAAAATTGTGAAATACAAAAAGCCAAACAAACAAACTTAAAATGATGTAGTTGAATAAATGAGACAAAAAAAAAAGCAAACTATTCAAATTTAAGTACCACCTTAGAAAGAATGTTGAAAATGTATATTTGTAAAAAAAATTTGTAGCCGCTTTTTAAACGATTTTTATCAACTGCGTTGTTTTTGTACGACAATGAAAAAAAAACACTCATTTTGGAATCTTTCACAGATGACAATTGTTCGATAAGCTAAGACAAGTAATAAATTCTTAAAATCTTTTCAATAAATATTCAAAGTTTTCTTCACTGTTTAAGGTAAATAATAAATTTCAGTGTTAGAGTGTGGCCAATTTGTGTATGTAGGAAATATATTTATTAAAATGTATTCGTTGCAATTTAGCGTTAATTGTTTATTATGTTTGAAAATTTAACAATACACTGAGCATATTCATTACTTAAAGATAACAATAAACATGTGAATTTAAATAAGAACAAAGAGTGCCAACGCCAAAGTGTTCAACAGACAACTAAAATTTTCAAATAATTTTTAAAAAATTATTTTATAAAAATAATGAGTTTTCGTTCGGTTTTATGATAATGGAAGTTTTGTTTTAACACTTCTGTTCCAATTCCCATTCCATTTATGACGAATTTGCCAGTAACAAAAATTTCAATAACAAAAGCTATGGAAATATTGTTGACAAAAAACATTTTATATTGGTATAGTATCAGTCAAATTTAAAAAGCTATTTAGGCAAAATTTAGGTATAAGTGTGTAAAAATTTGACAACCAATAGAGTGGATGGCAAGCGAGTCAGAGTCAGTTCGTTTAAGCCGGCTTATAGCTGCCACCGAAAACAGCCGTAGCTGTCGTAACTTTTATAGGTCAGTGAGACACTCATTTATGAGAAAATATTTTATATTTATAAAATGCTTATTTGACAAATATTATGCAGAAATTTGTAAATAAGTAAAAACATAATTAAGTTTGGATCCAAAATGTGTACAAAATTAAATATAAATTTTGTTGAGAACTGTTAATTTTTTTGTGTCAAAATAAAAAACAGTTATACTGAAGCTTACCACAGCAAATGGTCTTGCTAGAATAAATGGCTGTGTTTCACTTAGAGGCAAAACCGTGCGATAAATCAACCGAAATATTATCAGTAGTGGGAAGATAATTTTCTGTAGACAATAAATATATCACGAATTTGCAAAGAAGTTTTTCAGAACCATACAAACTTGTAAATAATCATATGCTCTTTTTTAATTTATCAAATTTTCTATCATTAGCTTCATATTAATCTGTTAAAAATACCTGCTTTCAAAAGCGATGGCAGCCCTCGATACCAGGTAGCCTTACAAGCCCAGCTGACTACTCCTTCTAGATTGAAGAACTGTCAAAATACATAACACAAACACACAAACGCGAACAAAGTATTTAAAGTATTTCTACCAACAAAATACATGAAATATTTATTGTAGTTATGCTGCTACCTGGAATTGAGATACCTTGGGCACAGCAAAACTGTAAACATTTTTGACCACAGTAAAATTTTTGTTCACAACAGTCTATGTTAAAATTTTGTGAAGAAATTCCATTTCCGGAAAAAAATTCTCAAGAAATAAGTTTCTGTATAGAAAATGAGATTTTCCGTATTGGTTCATAGTTTCCATTTAGCCGAAGGGTTTTTTCACATTGTTCCGTTTGGTACTTTTATTTGTGCGTATTCTCGTGTTAATGACATAAATAAAGTTCTTTCAATAGAACCACGTAACTACACATGTGGGTATAAAAAATAAAAAGAAAAAAAACTAATCAAAAATTATCCAGCCCATTCCAAGTGCGAACCAATTTTCTTTAAAGATTTGTATCATACACGACAAAAGCCGCCTGCAACAACGAAAGCTCCACCTTTAACTCTACCGCCTCCACCACCTTCTGCAACTCTTTCTCAGTGTCGTTTTTCTTTTTGTTAGCTTCACAAAAATACCGATAGATCTGCAGCATTTTGTAAGCGACCACAAAAAAAAAAAAAAAAAAAACAACAAACACTTAAGAATATACCAATGTGGTAAACAAACATTGCCAAACTAACCATGATCGTGTGCAACAGCTAAATTAACATAAAAAACAATTAAGGCTATCATCAGTTACAACAGCAAAAACACATACACAAAACAGCCCAAAAACAAAATTTTTAAGCCAAGTTTTTGCTTAACTGCAAAAAAATACTACAAAGAAAAATTTGCACCATGGCTTCAAAAAGACAAAATGCTTGAGACCAGAAATTAAATTAGGCTTAACAATCGGCTGCGTTTTTAGTTATTTCACTCGTGCTGAGCGCCATTGTGCTGCATTGTATCTTAAGAAATTCTAACTGATTTTGGTGTTGATTTTGTTGGCATTTTCTGGTTGTTTTAGTTGTTACTTTTCAGTCTTATGTTCATTCGGTGAGAGATTGTTAAATTCCAATACCACCAATATTTTGCCAACTTTATTAGCTCATGCAAAAATTCAAGTAGGTTTTTTTTTGCTTTGCTGGTTTGTATTTTCGTTAAAATTTTTTGCAAATTTTACTGTTTTGTATTTATTTTACTTGCTGCTGTTCTGGCTGTTGCTTTTTTCCTTTTTTTTTTTTTTTTTTTTTTGTTTTGTTATCAAGATAGTCTAGAAAATCCTTTAGAATAATTTTGTTTGTGGTCTCAACCCAACCAAGAAGGCGTTTTGATCTGCTGTGTTGGCAACATGTTGGAAAAAATGTATTATCAAAATATTCGCATCTTTTTGTATTTAAGGAAGCTGGAAGGCAAAATGTATTACATGTTTACAAAAGAATTTGTTATAAGGTGCTTAAAGTGTAAGCAAACTAAGCCATCGGCCATAAAAACAAAGCCCCGCATGCTGGTGCACAGTTAACTAAACTAACAAGTCTATAAATTGTGATATTTATACAATTTTTTCACTTACGTTTTTGATGATGTAAGAAATTAAATAGTTTAATAATGTAAAAGCCACAAAAACAGTAATTAAATAAATTTTCACTATTAAATAGAATAGATAAAAGCTTATTAAAGAAAGACAAAGTGTAGTTGAAAATTTTTTGATTAACAAAGTTTTTCATAACAAAAATCTGAGTTTCTATAAAAATTATGGATTTTCCTGAGCAAATTGTTGTATGTAATTCAAGCCGATAGTAGATAGAACAATCTGAACCAACTGACCATGCAAATGTGGCCAGCTTCCGATGAAAAACTTATAATAGAAGAGCTGTATTGAGGTTGGTGTAAAAACTGGACATTGGACGTTAGGCAAATATGCAACTCGGCTTGCGCTTCTTTCTGTTCATTGAATATTGTCGTAGTTGTAATTACGGAGAGAAGACGCGTTTCTGTTCTTTCATATCCCCTTTGAATGATCAGCCTTCTCTGTTCGATCCAATCCTTTTCTAGGCTACACAGTTTCCCACCTAATTAATATGTACTGCGTGGATTAATGATCTACGGTATCTTCCATCTATAGGCAGGAATTAATACCACGCTTGCCTAGACTACCGTGTAAATGATATTTCACTAGTGATATTATCCTGTCGAAATGAAGTCCAAATGACTTTAGCTTATTGTTGGCGCATAGTGATTATTATTGCTCTATTGTCCTTCTGCTTCTCATTAATGCGGTCCAGAAGTCACAAAACTGGTGCTAACTTGTTTGTTAGAATGCCAGCAAATTGTATTTCTATCCAATGCTTTTCCTTCAAGAATTATTAAATTGATCAATAATTTTCGTTTCTGCTGTTTATTTTAAAATTAAAACATACATTCATTTTATATACAAAGTTGTGCTATCGATACATTTATTATATACATTTTTCATTATCGGTGAATACTTGTAAGAAAATTTATGGCATCCATTAATTTCTTAATAAATATTTCTGTTATATATTTTTGATATAAATTTTTTGCTAACGATACATTTTATTAAACGATACATTTTTATTAAACATTTGGCCATGGAAAACATTTTTTTTTAATTTTCCACTGTTGGATATTCTTTTCATCAGTTATTTTTTATATAAAACTGTTGTACTTGGGAAAATGAGTCCATAGAACATTTTTGTCGCCAACAAACATTTTTATAATATCTTCTTGTCTATAAATTCTCTGTAGAAAAGGTTTGCATACGCTGTATTTTACATTAAAACATGTATAGTCGACCAATTGTCTATAGAAGATTTTTGATGCAGCTTAATTCTCGATACCAGGGCGTTGGTGGTAATTATTCTATTTGCAATTTTAATTCTAAAAAATATTCCAAAATATATTTTAAATAAATTTTATTCAAAAATTAATGCTGGCTTAACATCCAATAGAAAAATCATCGTTAAATTTACGATGGTAATATTTTGTTACATAATTTTTCTAAAATGTCAATCTTCCCCGATACCCTGCAGTAAAAGAGTAAAAGCGGAACACTTTCACTGAGATTTCGGTGTTTGTTTCGCCGAACGATAAGAGATATGGAACTAAAATTCTTACAGAACATATCGTTAGCCATTGTCTGCAACAGTAAACCCTAACGGCAACGACAAATTAAAAACTAAAAGGGGCTCCCATACAAAAAGCTGTGGAAATCAGCTGTAACTTTTGAAACCTAAGAGATAGACTCTTGAAATTGGCACAGGATATGTGGTAACATGAAACCAACAATACAGAATACAGCAACAATTATCAAAAACAATGAAATGTTAAAAACTAAAGGTTCCCCATACAAGAGGTAACCTTAGTCTACCCCATGCACGATAGTACAGAATCCTCGCCGTGCGAGCTGGTCTCTTACATCGCTTATTTTTTTTTCTTTTTTTGATAATTTTTTAATACCAGAAAAAACTATTTTGATAGATTTTCTGCTAAAAATGCCGGTGACTGATACATTTTCATTAGAAAACTCTTGTTATTGATTTATTTTCCAGAGACAAATGTTTTTACTTCTTTCGTTTCTGATCCTTATCGAGTTTGCTGCTTTCATGTTTCTACTTATTTACGAAACACCTGTTCCCAGTGTATCGCTGGCCTTTTAGTTTTTGCCAAATTTTATGCCAATAAAATGATTTTAGTTGGAACTGCATATGCAGTATCCACCTTAAGTCCGTTGTGTTTAAATTCAAGATTCATAAAATTAGGAGAAAAAAGCAACCAGAAATTACAACTTTTATACACAATTAATTTTGTTGACAAATCGAATTTGATTTTTTTAATTGCTCTGAACAAAGTAGTTTCAACTTCAACTAGGTATCATCGTTCACACACCACAACATTTCTTCAAGTCTTCACTGCATCTCGAAACATGAAATTTGTTTTAGTTTTGTGGCTAAAAATTAAATGCGGTTGCCTGCAAAATTTTATTTTGCCAACAAAAAGTGTTTAACATGATTTTTGCATTTGCTTTAAATTCAAATTTTTGTTGCTGTTAATGCCGGCAAACGGCATTAAAAAACGCATTTTCTCTGTAAGGTAACTAAGTGCAATTTTTAATGACTCAGAAATTAAATGCGGGTTAGATTTGCTTTCATTTTGTCTTGAACGCAACCAACAACTTGAAAGACAAAAGGAAAATAAATCGCCAATACGGAGTGCTTTTTTTTTTTTTTTGGTTTTTCTTAGACTGGTTGCAATTGTTTGCCAGTGTTACATGATTTGAACAACACTTAATGCAAATGTTCCGCATTTAGATTTGCTGGCAAGTTTAGTTTGTAAGTTTAACTAAATTAGCTTAAAACTGCATGCATTATGGCCGAATTATAGCCAAGAAGAAAGCGGCTGTCTTCTTTCGCTTTTGAGCTGATTTTTTTCGTCTTCTTTTTCGTTTTTATTTTGCTGCAGTTTTAGTGTTGGTTTGCTCATTGCGAATTAGTAAATAATGTTGTTGTTATTCTATGTTGCAGCAAATTATGCTGGCATTGACATGAAATGTTTGCTTTGAACTAATACTAATGAAATTAAAATAAAAAACCAGAAATTTTACAGGGTTTCGCGAGAAGCAGCACTCACTCCAGTTTTTTGCCCAAGCACAAAGAAAATATTGTTTAAAAAATGTTTTCAAGACAAATGCTCAGCTTTAGAAAGGTAGCAATTGCTTTTTCAGTCAGCTACTTACCCTCACAATTTCCTTGCTAGTTTTTCCAAAGAAAATTACCAACTTCAAACAAAAGAGTGAAAAAAACTGAAAATTAAAATCAGAACGTGAGACAATTAAGATAAATTGACTTTCGCCTTAAAACTATTCTTTTTTAGTTGGAACTAACAACCATCATCATCATCATCATCATAGACATTTTGACTGAGTTTTTGTTGTTGTTTTTATTTTTTGCTGCTCAAAGCCGAAACTTATTTGTAGCTGTTGGTTTAGCACTTGGCTTCACTGTTTGAAATTGCAAACGTTGCTTTTTGCCAGGTAATTTTGACCATCATAAAATCATTAAAAGGAAGCTCAATTGTTTTGTTATAACATTTATTACGCTAAAAAAAAGAAACGGGATTAATTTGTTTTAAACCTTAAAAAATAGAAATAATTGAAATTGTTAATAGTTTTATCGGACGTGGTTTCGCTTTATACTTCCTTCTTAAAAATGTTGATCACTCTGGTTTTATCACAAAAAAACCTTCTCAATTCTAAGGAAGTAAGATCAAGCTCAAGTCCGATCAAATTATTAGCAATTGTAAATCATATAGTGCAACTATAAAGCTAAAATTAGTGCTTAAAAATAACTAAAATCTGCATAATTAAAAATATTATTAATAACGGAAACAAATTTTAAGAAAATTATTTCAAGCAAACATTTTTGCTAAGAAAGTTTTCGAGGAAGAAACTAATCCAACAATCATATTTTCTACACACTCATCAAACAACTTTCATGTTTGGAATACATTTTGGCGTCAACACAATGAATAGAATATTCCAACGGATGCAGCAAACGAATGTCTTTAGTATTCATCCATATTAGACGATACTGCCATGAGTTCCTCCTGTTATTCTGAAAATTGCAATGTACGACAATATGGATGTAGTTTAAATTTTACAAAGGAAACTAGAAGCTAGGGTGGTTTCTTAGATAATAATATAATCATATACGCCCAAGAATCTCTCTGGAAGAACTTTTTTTGTTAGTTCAATTTTATTAGCCCATTTCTTTTATACTCTTGAAATTCAATCGGGTATAGGAAGAAACATTAACAGAATATTGAATTATTTTCAACAGATAAATAGATTATTTTAAACCAATTTGGTTTCATTATTTTAGAATATTTTTGTTTTTTTTCAAAACCCATACTAAGAAATTGGCAAAGAGCTTTTGATAGAGCCATTGGTAAAACAAGTATCTTGAAACTTATTTTGCTTAGAAATGAATTTATAAAACCTTGTATATTTATTGAACAAAACTGTTCAAGCTGATATCAACTATTTTAAGTAAACGAATACGAGAGGGAGTGGTGGACAAAGGACGAATAGCAAGAAATTGAATTTTTCACCTAACTAAAAAAATGAACCAATTCAAAAGTAAATTTGTATTCCAGAATTTAAGCTTTCACCAACTTCTAGGCCTCAGGTACTTGTCGCCAAATTCTAACATTTAGGGCCTACAGAAATGACCAGTATATGAGTCAAAACACCACAAGGGATTTGTGACAATGTTCTTTGCTGTCTTGGAAGACATCAGCCAATTAAAATATCTTGTACTAAAATATTTGAAAATATATATATTTTTTTTACGATTTTTAAAAGCCATATTCACAACAACTGAGTTCTCTTCAGTATATTTTGCTTTTTTAATTTTGTGTTAATTGTAGCTGAATTTCATTGAAGCAATTTATTTAAAACTGATTTTTTTCGTATTAATGCATATTTTCATTTAAAATTGACAAAATGTTTAGCCAAGAGGAAGAAATATTTATTTATATATTTCTTTTTTGTATTTGACTTGTCTACACTTGTCCCGGGCATCATTTAAAAATTACGTCTGTTGCAACAGTATCTTAAAATGTATCAGCAGAGTATATTGGTCATTTCATCTTTTACAAACTAACAAGTGTAATTGCTTTTAACATAATGACAGTAAATGGAAATGTTTTATATTTTATTTCTTTTGCTCGAGTCTCAGAGCAACAGCAGCCGACAACTCTGTATGCTAAAATCTGAGATGAACATAAATGAACATTTGTTATGCTGCCTACCCATTTATAAAATACCACAGTTAAACAAACGTATTATAAGAAAATACAAATTTTAAAGGAATCAACAAATGAACAACAACAACAACAACCATTATGTAAATATGTAGAATACGACATTCACATGGTTAAGATGTTGGTTGCTGTTGTTGGCTTGTTGCATAGAAGTGAAGTCAACATTAAGAAAACATACCGTAAATAGTTTATCATGTAATTGACATGAAATTAAGTCAAAACAAATAATGTTCAAAAAAATTAAAAAGCCAGAGAAAACGAAAAACGTAACAGGTATGATAGATGTACAAAAACAGCAGTAATTGTTTTGGAAAGATTTAATTTTAATATGGGTAGTTAAGCAAGTTGGCAGCTTAAGTCTTTTGTTTTAAGGAGACCTAAAAAAAATTATGAGTTAAAAAAACAAAATTTTGTATAATAGTTTTTGTAGAGATTTTTATTGGACATTTATTTTATTTTTAATTTTTTTTTTTTTCGAAAATTTGTCTACACACAAATTGTATTAAAGCAAAATTAAGCCATAACAAAAATTTTCTTCAGAAAATTTTTCAGTTGCAACAAAGTAAAAAAATCAATCTCCAATTTAAGTTTCTTTTATAGAAACTTGAATAATAAAACAAAATCGGCACAAAACTTACCGTTAACAAAAAAATAAAAAAAAAGTTTGAAACAAAAAATTTTTGCAAGGTTTTTCGCTGAAATTCTTTTCCCAGACGACGACATTTATTAATTAAAAACATTTTAAGTTAAATTTTTAACCGACTTGATAGAAGTGGGGGTCCAATGAAAACGCAAAATATGAATAGGAGGCGGAGAGTGAACAAAAAAAAGTGTGTAAAACTGTAAATACCTAAAAAAAATATATAATTTACATTTTTACGTAATTTGAAAAAAGTGGCTGTATCTTCTAAAGGGAAGACCAGCGAAAACGCACAGTATTAATTGAAAACCAGAAATTGAGCAAAAAGCGAGAAAACAGAAGTAAGGAAATCTCGACAGCTAATTTAACGAACCACTTCTAATTTTGAGGAAAATTTTACATTAGCCTGTCATTGGAAAGAAGTAATTTGCAAAATGCAAGAAGAAATCAAAAACAGATTTTAATTTTGCAAATAAATTTGGTGAATTTTTAAAATTTTGCACCACTTAAAGTTGCTGGCATTGTTTAACTTTTTTAAAACTTGTTCTTAGTCGTTTGAATTTTACAAATTTTTGTAAATCTTGGCACTTGTGCTTCAGTTTGATTCTCTGCCACTCTTTATAGTTTTTGAAACGTAGTTTTAGTATATTTTCTAATATATTAATATAACAATAATTTATTGTTATTTCTTATATCTTGTTAGTTCTAATATTTCATTTGCTGGCTTTTTTTTTAGACATAGATATTTTGAAAATAAGTTGCAATACAACTTGGTTACGTTTGTGTGGTAGGAAACTTTCAACCGGTGCATTTGTAATGAACCATATAAATAAAAGAGTAACCCCCTAATTCATAAAAATTATTACAGGCTTATAAGACTGTTATTTGACATATTTGTATGGAAAATCTGTTAAATAAGAGCTTTATAAACCTGTTATAATTTTTATGACTTAGACGGTAAGAATGGAAGTGTTTGATATAATTAAAAACTTAGGCAGAAAACATACAACAACTTGGGTGGCTGAGTGGCTTGAGTGTCGCTTTTTGGAAAAATGGATCCTGGAGTGATCAACATATCTAAAGAAGACTAGAAAAGTAAAGTTGAAGATTTGCTTGCTGCCTCACGACCACCACATTGCTCATCAACACCCAAATTTGCTTCGATCCCAGGCCATGACTAATTGTATACTGTTTTTAAGCAGCAGCGTATATGTAGTATTATTTTTTAATTTTTCAAAATATGTAGCAATTATTCTCTTTTCGCACCACTGCAATTTTATTTCTGCAATTGCTTGGCAGTCTCAAAATCTGGCGCCGGATTTCAGCACTTCTGATTGTATATCATGCGTTAATATATGCTGTTTATTTGTTACTTATTTTGCTTTTATTTTTTATATTATTTTTACTCGATAGTTCATTCGACCAGGAGTGCTGTAGAAAAATAAAAAAATTTGTTCAAAGGATTTCAGTCGTTTGGCACATGCCAAAACAGTTTGCGTAGAATAAAAAGTTCTACTATTTTCTTTAAAACAGAACAACTAAATTTTAGAGGCCAAAATATACTGACACCCAGAAACAATATAACATCGTTTAAATTCCTCAGATGAAGTTTTTGTAAAAAAGCGGATTTATCAAACAGCATTGTTTTTAATTTTTAGTCATAAAAAATGTTTTATTTTAGATTATTTTTGACTTTAAATGTTGCTTGCTTTATAAATGTTTAAAGAGACAATTCATATCAGATTTATTGCCACTACATTTCTTTCCTTAAATAACTTCCTTAAAGTTGTTTGTACGTAATGGAAGAAGTTTACGCAAGCATTGACCAAAGTTAATCTATTTCTCTTGGAAACTGTCTTCTTTATAAAATTGTCCTTTTATGAAGCTAATGGCACAAATATCAGTTAAAGATGATGTTGCAAACTATATATACCCTATTAAAATCTATTATGCCCTAAAAGGTTGACAATGACAGCAACTTAACATACATACGTTATGAAATAGATCTTGAAATGAAATCGACATGGAAAAAAATTAACTAAAACTGGAAGATAAAGCGATAGACAAAATTGCCAAACATATTTTTATATTAAAACCAAATTTAGATCATTGCCGTTGAAAAAGGCAAAGAGCAGTGTTATTTTAAGCTGGCTTGCCAAAATCTAGCGAAACCATTCCACGAGTGCAGAAGTAAAGCAGTTTTAAGCCAAAACAAAGGCACTTGTGTTGCGAACAGGGTGTTTTTTTTCAGAGGTAAAGTCAGACGACGAATAAAATATGCTGGGATTCCTGAGTACATTTGCCAGGTCATCAGACACATAATTGTGCCGGAAAACGTGTTCAAATTGGAGAAATTTATTGCCGAATTGCGGAATAATTACAAACAAAATTACAAATCCTATATATTTTATCTCACACATACCGTCATATGATTTTAAAAAAGTCAATATTTAAAAAAAATTCAGATCATTTTTAACCAACTATAATACTATGCAAAGTTTCACAATCTTGCAATTAAAAACAACAATCTTACTAACAAATTTCTAAGAGCCCAATCTACGGCGTTTAAGATTTATATTCAAGGTAAATTTATATTTACAAAAAAATAATAATGACCTCCTCATGGAAACACAAGCCATCCACAGGCAAAATTAGAGGATATCTTTCCATTAGCAAAGCTTGAAAGTTTTCAGATTAGAGACCTTCGTGCTTCTCCTACAAAAATTGCTCAATGGAACTTAGCGCTTTATGAAATCATATTACGATATATGTACACATACCCTTGGAGTTGATATTAAGTACACACAACTTTTGCTGAATTTTATTAAAGACTTTATTCAGTCAGCATTAACTTTAGATTTATAGCCGAACTAATTTTTTTGTAATGAAATTGTTGTCATCAACATTTTTAAAGAGCATAAGAAAGTAAAGTTGAAAAGTTAGAGACTGGGATGCATGTCATGGCTTTTTCACGTCCACTACGGTGCTCATTAGTAGTCAAAGTGTTTGAAAACCAGGTCATGATTGAGTGTTTACTGTTTTTAAGCAGCAGCGCATAGCTATGCGACCAATTTTATCACAAAAATGTCTCTCCCAGTCAATCGAACTCCAACGTGTTCAAATTATGAGCCAATGACTTTATTTAAAGTTGTTTCGTTGAAAATTTGAGTCGTAAAGAAATTCGCTATACTCTAAAAAAAACACCCTTTTCTTAAAGCGTTTCAGTTTTTTCCACAATACTTTTTTTATTATTGTTATTAAAAAATGTTTAAGAGTCTTTGCATTTTTATTGTCTATTAATAACTAATAATTTGTAGTTTTCTGGTTGCATTCTGCTCCATGAAATTGTAACTTTTTCTCTTGCAGCAATTTCTGCGCAACAAGTGTGTGCTTGTTTACAAAATATTGCTTTTGTTAACTAAAAGTGTAAGAGACCTATAAAAATTTGCTGTGCAGAAGAAAAAAACTGTTTTAAGTTTGTTTGTTAAATTTACAATGAAATTTGTCTGTATGGGAGTCTTTAGTGCAGCTTAAAAATCGCTTTAGACTTTGCTTGGAAAATTATGGCCAAACATTATTTGCAGATTACGACTTTACAAATTGCCTTTTAAACTATTATTTCCTGCATTATGGTGGCTTTTTAGCAGAGTTGAACCACAGAGCTCTGAAATAAAACTGCAGCGAAATATTATTGAAAAATCCACTTAAATGTTAACAAAGTTGCCAACAAATTGCTATAATTTTTTAAGGTTATAAAATACTTCTTTGCCCTGCTTTAATATCAAAAATAAAAACAAACAAAAAATCAAGTTTCAGTAAAAACAAGATAAACACTTGTTAAACTAAAACAAAAAATATGTATTGTTATAGTTTGCGATTTTGTTTTCAAACATTTGCTTTTTATCTTTTGTTTTTGTATTGCCTCTTTTTGATGTAGTATATTGTAATAAAAATTCGTCTTCTTTTTTTGATCTATATATTTCGAACCTCTCGGTTCATCTTCATTCTTCAATAGAATTGTTTTATTAGAAATATTACAATATTTAAATTATTATAATTGTTACCTCGTTATTTTTGTTTATACTATATCAAAATAATTTGCTTTTTCTTTTCTCTCCACAAATTTTATACGAAAAATTGCTCTTCATAGCTAAAGAATACTATTATAAAACAACATGCTATTTAGAATCCCGTCAAACTCAAGGATTCTAGAAAGTGTTTGCATAAAAAAATTATACTCAACTCTATAATCAATTTTTTCACCATAAATTTTTCTCTTGCGAAAAAGATGCCAGCAATAAATAATACAGGCAGGCCTGTCACAGAGATTACCCACCAAAAATTCGACTACCAAATGAGATATTTACACCGGTAGTCATAAAAAACAAAACGTTGCCCAAATACATTTTAGAAAAATTTTTTATATGAAAAATTTGTTGTAAAATGTGTTCCAACAATGTTTTATTTTTTATGAATACCGGTGTTAGTAATTGGAAAACGGACTAGCAAGTACTTAAGATTCTGTTTGCAAAAGTACTTACTATTGTACACGATGTCCCAGAAGTAATGCATTATAATTTTCAAATTTGTAATTGAAATAAGAACACTTTACTTTTTTTCTTATCAAATTAATTGAAAGCATTCATTTCAAGGAATATAAAAATATAACTACAGCTAGGAAAAAATTATATTTACTTCTTATATTTAATTAGTTAAGTTTATATATAGGGTCAGCATATTACCTCTTGGCGGGATTGGAACCGTCAGCCCACGACTATTGTTTAACTACCATTGCCACTCAGCTATCGTAACAAGCAGAGTAAATGAAACAACAAGCAATTTAAATAGACAGTTGGTATTAAATTAAGTTATTATTTTGTGTAATTGTTAATAATTTTATCAGGTTTAAGTCTGATTTTTACTTCCTCGAAATTGAGAAAAATTTGTTTGTGATAAGGCTGGAAAGATCAAAATTTTTAAAAAGAGGACAAGAAAAAAATAAATAAAAACAGAACATGTAGAAAAAAGCTTTCATATAAACAGAGATCAAAAAATAAATAACAATCTTCTGAGATGACAAAAAATCGTCCAAGACTGCAAAAATATCATTGCTTTGATTAATGTTAATTAAGTATACAAACAGAAAGTAAAATTACGTGAGCTTTGGTTGCCGAGTGTTTAAAGCGGCTGTGCCAAAATTGTGAAATTTGACACGTCCAAAGTTCATAGGGTGCTGATGGAGGGTGTTTTCTACCCCGAAACAGCCGCTTGTCCATCTAGCTATTAAATTTTACTTATCTTTACTTAATTAATATTAACTAAAATGGGGACAAACCAAGGGTTGAACTTAAGCCTGAAAAAGTAATTTAATATAAATGTATTACAATACAGAAGTTCAATAAAATTAAAATTTACAGTAAAAAAAAAAAATAAAGTTGAAGACTTACAGGCTGCGGAACAAACTATGGCTGTTTCGCGACTACCACGTTGCTCTGCAGCACTCAAATTGCTTCGAACATAGGCCATAACATTCTGTTTTCAAACGGCAGCGCCTAGCCATCCTTCCACCTGAGCTGTATATATTTAATACTTCTGATCTACTTTCCATTTTGCCGCTGTGCTTCTTTTTTGCATTAAAAAACCCAGTATAATTTTTTTCTGCTCACTCATTATTATTAAACAGCATTTAAATGCCAACAAAAAAAAACCATATTGCTCCCATGTGTGGTTTAGCTTGGTTGCGTGGTGGGACGTCCTGGCTTAGGGCTAAGGCGCTAGCCACCGCAAGGGCTACATAGCAATGATTATAAATAGTAAGGAAAAAAAAAAGGAATTATTATTCAACATATACTAAGTAGTGCAATAATACTCATAACAGAGAGTAAATTTTTTGTTATTCAGCCCAATCATGAATATTCTCAAGGAATTTTGTTCCTAAGGAAAATATGTTTCTCGAGAAAAAATTCCTCCAATCGTAAATTACCTGAGAAACAAAAAAAAAACAAAAGTTGGTAATATCGAAATTTTTTAAAGGAAAAAACAAAAAAACATATGTTTTTAAAATACCTATTTTTGCATCCACCGACTATTTTTCCCCCTCGATGTGGCTAAAACAGGGAAGGTTAAAAAAAATTTTCCTAAGGAACTTATCAACCTAATAAGAGGAATGGGAAAAGAGAAAAAACTCTCACGGAATTATCATTCATGATTGGGCTGATTATAAAACATTTTTAAGCAATTAATTTTTAACCTCCTGCAGGGTTGGGGCTAACAATATAACACACACACACACATCAAATGGAAATCAACCTTAACTTTACTTCAGTGATTTAAGGAGATTGTTCTAAAATTTTTCTTATTATTATTGCATTTATTTAAATTAAAGTAAATCTTATTGAATTTCTTTACAACGCATGCCCAGAGAGAAATAGAAAACCAGGCCATATAGAACACAAATGATCGACATAAATGGTGTGCTGAGAGACAACGGTGCCTTTTATAAGTAAACAAATATGTTGTATATGATTTCAAAAACGTAAGATATGGTCATAAAGTAGGCTTGTACTTTTTGTTTTGCTCTAAAACTGATTTTCTACCTATAAAGGCATTTAAAAAAATTATAGCTTCTTGCAGTAGTGGTATGAGCAAGCTTTAGTAGTAACAAAGTAGTTGATGGTTATTCCCAAACCGCGAACCATTTAATTAATTATAAGCTTAATTAAACCAGACCTCTGGCATTTCTCCGTCATTGATCTGTGATGTGTTGCTCCAAATGTGGTTTTTAGTACAACTGCAACACAAGACCACAATGAAGCTCACATTTTGTGTGTAATTTGTCTTTAGGGTAAGTTTTTGCTCACATCTTGATATTCCTATTTCAGATCTTGTATTTATTTATGTTTTTTTTTTCTCAGTGCAATCACTGCTTATTTCAGGCAAAGGTTTTTCTTTCAACTCTGCTTGAAGACTACAAGTGAACGTCATAAATGTCGGTGCAGAACATTAAACGTTAACAAGCAGTGTTAACAAACAGTAGGTTTACTTTATGTCAAATTCAACATTTTTTATAAAAAGCAAAAAAAAAAAGTAGCACTTGATACCCTTTCTGAACTTTTTGCTCTTGTGCTTGTGACAAATTCTGTTAAGAAAATAATAACCAAGTAGGGGAAAAGAAAGATACTATGTGCAATGAAAATAGTGTTAATAATGCTGATCATGGATATGAAACTGCCATTTCATTTTCCCCAGCCAATAAATCTTCAACTTTACTTCTCTTGTCTCCTGAACTTGTCACCATGGTACCAGCAGAACAACGCAGTACAGTCGATTCGATGAGTGGTACAACGAGTTCTTTGTCAATTGTGCTAAAAGAAATCAGGAAAGCCAACGGCCGAAGACGGGCCACTCTTCATCACGACAATGCGAGCTCTTACCATCGGTTCAAGCAACCGCATTTTTGAGCACCTAAAACATCGATTTGATGAGTCATCCGCTAAATAATCCTAATTTGGCACCGAATGACTTCTTTTTATTTCTCGTACTTAAAAAACAAACTTAGAAGTCAACGGTTTTCGGCACCTGAAGAAGCGGTTGCTGCAATCAGAACCCATGTTTTGGAGATAACTCATTCAGGGTGGCAAAAGTGCTTCGGTAACTGGTTCAAAGGCATGGAAAAGTGTACAGATCTTCATGGGAAAACAATAAAGTGATTTCTGATGATTAATATTTTTGTTTTTGTTCTCTAATCCCGAAATGCAAAAGGCAGCCCTCGTAATACCAATTTTGCATTTGTTGTTCAGTCTTCGATACTCAGCGAATGTCGATATCGAATGTTGTTCGTAATAAGGGACTTCAACTTTTTCTTCTACAATAATTTACTGTTACGTTAAACGGACTTAAGTTGATTTCATATTATTGTCGTTGTACAATTATACAACTTTAATTTTTTTCACAGTCAAACTTTTATAATTTACAATTCTTAAGTATTTGTTGGACTTTTAAGTTCGGCCTTACTTTCTCCGAATTAAGAGATTTGTTCTGTAAACAGTAGATAAGGTTTTAGTTCTTTAAACAAATCTGGTATCAAACTTGAATAAAATCAGCGAGGTTACTCTGTTTTGCAATGCGAAATAAAAATATTTCGCACGGCGTGTTGATAAAACCTTAGAGATGCGGTATGTTTTCTTTCGCATCACAGATGTTTTACTATACAAGTTTTCCCACACATATTTTGTGATATATTATCAAGAAGAAAATAATTTTATTTTGTTTGTCATAAACAATAGTTTTTTTTTTGTTTTGCTTAATTTCTTTAATCCAGTTACACTGTGTAGATGTGCTTTATTTGCTTTCATTTCATGTCAAATGTTAATCAACTAAAAACTGAAAATATTCGTAGCTTTGCCATGGCATAAAAAAGCCATTGAAAACAAATATGTGCGTTTGCCAAATCTCCAATGGACACATTAATGGATATAGAAATAACAGCAGCAGCAAACGGAGCAACAATCTGTGTGTATTTTGTGTGTTAAGCAAGGCAGCTGCACTAATTATACGTCTGTCAAAATGCCAATTTTAATCGCCACTACACACACACACACACACACACACACTCGTCAGTGGCAAACAAAGAAATATGTACTACATACGTTTTATGCTTCCCAGGCTCTTAAAGAGCAACTAAGCACCAGTCATCGTCAACGCCATCATATCATTATCAGCACCAGCACCAGCTCTAGACTCAAATATCATCCTGGAGCAAAAGAAAAAAAAATTAGAAATCAAACTGACAAGTGCATACAAGCAACCAGAATTACAGGCACATTTTTGGAAAAAGCTTTACAGCATGAACGTGTGGTGTGTGTGTGTGCTGGCTTGTGTTTTTTTTACTTCGTAAATGTTATAATCCTTCTCAGTTAGACATTTTAGTTGACTAGTGTTACTAATTTTTTGATAAGTATCATATGGATTCTTTCAAATGTTTGTTTGTTTGTTCACTACATTTTATTCAACGATTTGGAGCAATCGGGAGTTTCACAGTCAGCCCAGCTGGAATATTTAGCTGCTTGAATTTTGGCTTGTTGGTTGGAGACTGGAGACTGATTCAATTTTAATTAAACCACACGTTTATATGGGTGAGCTAATTACTCGCCGCGTCAGGCTTTTGTGGAGACAACCAGACAAATGAAAACTTGTAATGAATTCAAGTAGATGTTTAGCTTGTCATGCTCAAAAGTAGACATAAAGACGCTTAAAGGCTTTGTTGCATCATTCATGTTTTGTAGGCCAGTAGTTGTGTTATTGAAATTGAAGAGTTCTCAATAAAATAGTTTTTTCTGTCCATCGCAAAGAAATAAACATACATATAGCAAAAGGTAATTTCAAATCGACTCAGGCCAGGCTGGCTAATAGATATAAATATTTTCAAATAAAAGATGATTTTAAGGCAACCAAAAAAAGTTTTTTAAACAGCAAATAAAAAGTTATTAATTTAACTGAATATTCGACCTTTCTAAATTGCAATTGTTAACTGCTATCGGGGTTTTAGATCGATGTTACAGCCTCATCAGGCAATTTATCAATAGTTCATTTTACATGTTTAATAACTTTTATGCAGTTTTTTTTTATAACCGGGGTTTTTCCAATTATAATATACAAACCCGGGTTAAAATAACAGGCGTTTTTCGAGTTGTCCGATAACCGGTTTCTCAAAAAATAGTTGGTTTTTTGAATGCTCTAGTACAATTAATAAGGTGTTGTTTCTCATTTAAATTCTAAGGTTGAATGACGTCATTAAAATCATTTAATTTCCAAAAAAAAAGAGAAAATCGGAGAAGAAAACAAAACCTAGAGTGAAGCACTAGGCGAAAATGATCAAACAACAAGTGGCTTGAGTACATGCTTCTTGTAACCAATGGTGCCAGAAATTTGTAGCGAAAAATCGCTATTTTTAAAAGAAAGTTTTGAGATAAGACAATTACATTTTCTTTTAAAAATTTAAGTTTATTCTACAAATAGGCATTAAGTCAGATTATTTTTATGCAGCTGTTTCACAATATTTTAATTTACATACTTTCTTTAATTTTGAGCTGAGGTTCTTGTTTGTTATGTTTATTTTCATACATTTATATTAAATTACTTTTTCAGGCTTAAGTTCATCCCTTGGTTTGTCACTATTCTTAATTAATATCATCAATTAATATATTTCGTTTTCCTCTGAAAAACTTCATCCGGAAATAATGTTTTCTAAATGTGTTTTTTTCTTTCAAATATTACAAATTTCATATAATAAATAAATAAAAAGATAAAACTCACACACATAAATATCATAAAAGAAATAAAAAACTCTAGCATATATAAATAATTTTAATATAATTGAAAAAATGTTATAAACATTTTGAAAACCATTTTAATAGGCTCGTTCTATAATTCACGAACTTTTCAAACACATGATTTCTAAACTCAGAATGTGTTTCACTTCGCCAACAGAAAATCTATACTATAAATGCGGTCTTAAGTTAGATTTTAGATCTAACTTAACATCTTAAAAATAATCTTAACATACGAAAAATTACTGAAGAAAATCATAAATCACATGGTTTTAAACAAAGTCATTCTCAGAACAGGGGCCAAATTCTGGCAATCGTGATTGAACGATTTTATTATAGAATGCTGTGTGTTTGTTGCTCATTTTGTTCTTGCTCTACATTGTTTTTATTATCGAGTATATTCGATCACGAATGCCAGAATGCGGCCCCAGGTCTGACAGAAGAAACATTCTTTTGGTTTTTGTTTTAATGTTAAAATTACAATAACTCTTAATTTGTAATATTAAAAAAAAATCATTTAAAAAATACTATTTTCTGCCGAAACTTTCCAGAGAAAAATAAAAATAAGAAACAAGGAACTTAAGCTGATAGTTGAAGAGAGCATATAATTATTTAAGAAAAAAAGGATAAAGAAATTAATATTTTAAGTGACTTTTTAATTTTAGCATTAACATACATATATATTAAATAACAATTAATCCTTGGAACTACCTTGCGCCTCTTCCTGTATTTGTTGTACTTAAACTTATTTCTAAAATTATTCGCTTAATGTTTGCAGAAGAAAACATTAATTTTAGTAAAACAGTTAACAATATCAGAAACACTAACTCACATCTAACTCTACTAGTTTTTGGTATGATACGCGCCAAATAATAACCCCTCACCGACATATCTTCCAATTTTGATATATAAATATTTGCCAGACAATCTGGTGGAGCTCTTTGAATTCATTGTGCACGATTTGAACCCAACAACCATCTAGAGATGACACGCTTAATAACGTTAAGCATATCAACAGCAAAAGGCTCCCTCATATAATTTTGTTAGTTACCTTATAAATGACAGACAGTTTTTAACAAAGCGTTGTTTTGTATATGAAGTACTGCTTCGGACGAGACATAAAAATCGTAATTTTATTGTGATAAAAAGAATCTTAAAAATTTAGGTAAAATCATCGATCTGGCATCGCTCTTTGTAACGTTTACAAAATTAGTGACGTCATCATAATGTTTGTGTCGCTTTGCTCTTATGTTTTGCTCTTCTCTGTTTTTTTTTTTTTTTTTTGTTTATCCTTTATTTAGTCACAAATAGAGCGTACTTGCTAAATAGCTGTTTGCCTAGTGTGTTATTTCAGTTTTGAACGAAAATTTAATATGTTCTCACAGAAAAACATGACGTCACTAATATTTTTGCATTACGACAAACATGTAATTAAAACAACTGCCTATTGGATTATGTTTGCCTAGTGCGATACTGTATATTTGGATTTTGCACTTTTTTTAAAATGAAAATGAAAAAACAATTTTTGGTTGGTTGGCCGGCCGGCCTCCCCGTTCCAATAAAAGGAATATAAAAAAAAAATATTATAATTAATTAATAATATAATAATATAATTAATTAATAATAATTATAATTAATAATATCAATTTTGACACCATTTTGAATGTTATTTATTGATATTGTTGCAATATTATTTATATTATTAATTATTATATATGCAATATTATATATACATATGTATATATATATATATATATTATATATGCAATATTATTTACATTATTAATTAAAATAATACCTTTTTTCCATCTAAATTTAGATAAAACAAACACATTTTATATACATATGTATTGTATGTAGAGAAATATTTTTTTTTTATTTAATTTTCTTAAATTATTTATTGAAATTTTTTTATTTACATCAAAACTTTATTTTACAATATAAATGTAATTAATTAATTCTATCTCTTTATTAATACATTTTCAATACTTATTTTTCAGCTATGTATGTACCATTATGGAGACATTTTTCATCTAAATATTTGGTGCCCGGAAGCCACAGCCAGTACAAGGAAAATACGCGTAGTAGTGCAACGTCACATGCAGCTGCCACTTGCCCAAGAAGTCATCCTCAACCACGTATTCCTGCAAAAAAGAGTTGACAATAAATAATATTTAATAAATTATAATTTTTATTTCACTTATTTAGTAGGATAATTATGTAATTAATAATTATATTTTATAAATTGTAATGAAATAATAAAAACAATAAAGAATAATAAAAAAGGTTGGTTGTTCTTCTATATAATTATAACAAACAATAAATAATTTCTTTAAATTTATTTACATAAATTAAATAAGTAAGTAAGTTTATTATTTGTATGTACATAAAAAAAGTAAGAAAGTTTTTTTTTTTTTTCAATTATAAATATATGTAAGTAAGTAAGTAAGTAAAGTTTTGTTTGTTTATTTATTGTATTATTTTTTATATGTACATAAAAAAATTAAGGTTTATTTTTTTAAATTCATAACAAAAATTTTTTCTCCTCGTCCTCCCTCGTTTTTTTTTCATCACGACTGACGACGGAGGAGCTCCTCCAAATTTACTAATAACACCAGGCTTAAAGAATTCCTTAGCACGCAGCAATCAGCTACGTCATTAATTTAAAAAATGTGATGAACTTTACACACAGGATCAAAATAAACAAAAAGACAAACAAAATCAACGAAGGAGAAGATTACATGGTGACGTCATCACGTCATTTGTCTGCCAGCGCATTAAATTTGTCTCAAATTCGACATGAAATAACAGGCAAGCAAAAAATTTAGTTGGCACATTTCAGTTGTAATAAAATCTATAAATGACGTCATATACCATTTCATTTCAAAATAAGGAGCAAAAAAAAGGAAGAGTAAGAAAAGGAAAGAGTAAAACATACAGTCAAGTGAAACAAGTGACATTTGTAAAAGTTACAACAAACATGTATGCAATTAATGCAGTTGATCATGTTCTGTTGTTGGTGATTCTACTTTCTGTTTTGATTTTCTCTCCTTCAGTACAAAAATAAACGAGTGTTTAAAACAGAGGTTGCCACCACCAAAAAATCTTTTTTAGGATAGAAAACTTGTGCCGTTTTCTTCAAGGCGAATTTTGTAAAATCTGAATATTTTTATCACAGAATTTTTCTACCACAAAAATCTTTGGAATAAAATGGTTGAACTTTTTTTTGCAAATAGAGAGAAAAAGAATTTGACATTTGAATTTTGCAAATATATGTAAATTATGGTTTTAGGTCAACAATTTGCAGCTTCAAGCTTTCTTACAAACATATTGATCACTACAAAAAATTCTTTTGCAATTTCGAAGAAGCAAAACCTCACAAAAACCTATTAAAAATGCAATTAGCTATTGTAAATTATACTAAGAGTGAGATTTACCTACAAGTTATACCTGTATAAAATATTTAAAAAAAACAGTAAAACAAGTATCTATTCGTAAATTGATTTACAGAAAAAGACTAGAGTATCTACATTAAATTATAAGACACATCATTCATTATAACCTACCCTTCCATTTTATGCAAATCGTTTAATTGTAAGAACTGTATCATAATTTTAAACCGTTATTTCATTGTCAAGATTTTGCTGCAACGTTAAACTCACAGGGAAATTAAGAAATTCATACCGGCATCTCTGTACCATTTAAGAACTTTTCTTTCTCATTTCTTCTCAGTTGAAAGTGTGTGACGTCATGTTAGCGACAACAAAAAAAAAATTGCTGACAAAGAGATTTGTTTGTTTACGTATTGTATACGGGTACATACGTGCATACATACATATTTACAAAGTATTGGCCACCGTTGTCCACTTAAAATTTCAAAAAGCAATAACTCTTTCTTTTTGTAAAGAGTGTATCAAGTTCAAATGTTTTTGATTTAAAATTTTTTATTTAATGTATGCATACGCACATATGTACGTATGCATGTATGTATGTAGGTGTTTTAAAAAAACGCTCAAGTTTTAAAAGCTTATGAAATTTAATAATAAAAAAAATTTAATAATAAAAAATATTAAAAAAAAATGTGCATACCCATTTCATTTTTACCAGATTATCTATTATTGCAATCCACATTGAGTTTGTTATTTGTTTACCTGGTGAAATGGAAACATTTCCAATACTATACATACATATGCTTTAGGAGATTTTTTGGGAAGAAAAATCGGAAATTGGGGATAAGGTATAAAAGAAATATTGGCAACATGGCACTTCACTAGTCTGTAGTACATTTGTGCTCTGTAAAATTATGTGCAACTATGTACATATGTATGTATGTATGTACATACATATGTATATATTAACAACTTCAGTCTAACATTTCACATACCATCCGAAAATTTAATATTGAAACAATATTGTTCCACCACACAATTGCATGATTGCATATTTAAACATGTGAATATTAAATCACAAAAACTTTTTGCTTGCACCGAAAAAATGTTGTGGTAAATCTCATTTAGAGCCACTGAAAATTAAACAATGCCCCGAAAGCCAACGAAACACACCGCGCATCAACACTCCATGCTTTCTCGTCGAAAACTGTAAAAAGCACTAAATGGGCACCAACGATAACGAGTTGACAACCCTGGTATTGATTGATTGGTGTGCTCGCTTGCTTGCTCCTTTTTATTTTATGTATGTACATCGCCTTGATTTTTTCATTCGTTTTATTTTGATATAAATGACGTCATTGATCTGCTTGGAGAATTGTTGCAAGAAATCCTGTTAGCCTAATATTAATTCTCTTCAAGTTTGGAACGAAATGAAAAACAACGGTGGGTGGATATGGTGGTGGTGGTTGGTTGTACACAGATGGACAAAAAAGTCGCCGTCATTTGGTATCTACAAAATTATAACAGCTCCTATGCCTAGAAAATAATGGAAAAAAAAATTATGATTTATTTAAATTTTATTTCAGTTAAAATATATATATGTATGTATATCAATTCAAGCTTTAGTTATAAAAAAATAATATATAATAGATACCTTGTGCATTTTCGTTGGACACCGTCATTTAATAAAGTACATACATACATACATATGTGCATTTTAATTTATTAATTTTTGCTCTTTTGGTATTGTTCTGGTGTTCCCATATCATTTTATTTCTTACACCAACAACACTTTAAAAATCTTCCTCGTACCACGCCTACTCAGGTGTGCTCGCTCCCACACAAAAATACAAAAAAAAAATTAAAAATGTGATGCATGTTAGAATTTGGTTCCTCTGGTACAACGTGACTTCCTTCTTAGGACCCAAGTGAGCTAGTGGCATGACCGCCAGCCCGTTAAACATTTTTTTCCTCATCCCATAAGCTATGGAAAAATCGATGGCACAATAACGATTGCTAAAACGACGATCTTAGATGATGTGCATGCATCTTCTTAATTTTATTTGCATATCTGAGTTGCTTGAGGGGTCAAACATAAAGCTCAATTGCTTCTTGACCTATGTACATAGTATATAAGTATTTCGAGCCTTACGATTCGACTTCAGGATGTGATGAGTGCATGTATGTATATGTCTATGAAAAATACATTAGATCCCGAAGACGAAACGTAAGGCTCGAAATGTGTAGATCGAGAAGCAAATTAGTTTTATTTATTACGGGTCAAAGGGAGGCAAAACAAAAAATAGGAGCAACAAATAATGGTTAAATGGACGAAGCGCACAACAAGCCTATACTGGCTTAGGTGTATGCCGCAAGACATGGTCAAAAACAAACCCCTTCAATCAACCTAACCTAACCTACAAATAATAAGAATTGATCCAGAAAAACAAAATATAAATATAGACGAATGCTAAGTTTCCTTTTTGATTTTCTCAGTGAGGTTATCCTTATCAAAATAATAAAAATATTTATGTTGTTCATGAATGTTCTTAATACATTTTAAGGCGGGAAAAATATTTTTGAATTTTTGAATGTTTATTAATCAAAGTTTTTCAATAATTTGTTTTTGTTTTTGAATTTTATAATTATTTTCCTGAAGATGCCAACAAATTGTTGGCGAAATATTGAAAATAAATAAATAATTCTTTAATATTATTTTTATAAAAAAACCCCAAAGATCAATAGCTTGAATAATTAATACATATAAAAAGATTTAAGTTAAAAAAATCACAGAGATATTTTATTAATTTTGTTATAAGTAGTTTATTAAGAATTTATTGGGCGGTATTTTCTTTGTAAAAAGTACTGAAATATAAAAATTCTTTTCAGAAAAAAATATAAAAAAAAAAGATTCTATACTTGTTACCACTTTTTGCATATTAGTTTTTAAATTCTATTGTAAGTTGTTCCTACAAAGATAGCAACTACAAAATCAGTCTCTACTTCCATGTAAAACAGCAACTATTTTAGTTGATTCTTTCTTGTTAATATACATACATATGTAGTACATATATCACATTTGCCTATCAACCGCATGTGCTACCACCAATTTTGCACACGAACTAGTAATTTTAAAGTTAACGCCTTAGTTTGTTTTCTTGGTTAGAGGAAAAAAAAAAGTCATCATTATTCTTTAAAGTTGTATTAAATTTCAATTTAATCTACACTATTCCATACTTAAGCCAAAGCAGATCACTTTCTTTAATATCATGATCACAATCGTTAAAGAAAAAATGTGTAGCATGTTGGTTTTGTGCAACATTAGCATAAATTTGTGCAGTTTTTTTTCTTTTTTTTTTTTTGCCTCGCCTGCCTGCTGAAGCTAGTGTTAATGACAAGCCCAGCAAAAAATTAACTCTTTATGGAGCATCATGCTTCCTTCGCATGTAAGTATACTACTCAATGAAACTTAATTTTTGCTCAGTGGCTTTCAAGGTTTCTGTTGAGTTTTTTCGTTTCATTTTCTTCTCTAGATATTCAAGATATGACAAGAATAAAAGGAGTTGATTACTAAATATGTCTTAATAAACAATCTCCTGTATGTGTGCAACTAATTCCGATGCAAGTTCATAAAAATTATAGTTTGTTACAAATCGTATATTTGGTAGTTGCCAATGATGTTCTGGAGCTGCAACAGCGAGTGCATGAGTGTGTGTGTGTGTGTGTGTATGTGTGTTGTGGGAACTAACTGGCTGGTGTTGAACACAATTTTCTCATATTCGGTAGTAGGAACAGCACGTTTCGTTTCGTTTCGTTGCAGTAGCTAGTAACTAGTAAGTGTGGTAGTGGTGTAGCATGTTGTTGCAATATGTATGCATGTTTCTATATGGTGTTTGTGTTTTTTTTTCTGCTCTTTTTTTTGTTTTTGTTTTTTGTTTTTTGTAAGTGCACCAAATGTAGTTAAATGTGTAGCATGTTACCTCTTTTTTTTTTTTTTTTTTTTTTTTTTTGCCCAAACTGTTTTAATATGGTATCTTTGCCATGCTGTTGACTTGTCTGCTGGTTGCAGATGTTGTTGCTGTTGTTGTTTTATTATTTATTGAGTTGTTATTAGTTCAGAAATAAAGTAATTTTTATGGCTATGAGACTTTTTCTTTTAACTTTTATTTTACCATAAATGTAATAATTGTAAGAAAATTAAGTGAAACATATGAATTGTGGTATTTGCGTTAAACAAGCAGAGATTTGAATAAGGAAAACACTTCCCCGGCATAATATTTGTTTTGAATGAGACACGCATGCAAGAATTGGTAGCAACACAACTACATACATATAGAAGTTAAACAATAATTTATTGGTCTAAAATTTAAAATTTTTGTACTACAAAATAGTGAGCGAAAAAAACTTACCAATGATATCCATGATTAAGCCATGTCTCCGGAGAGAAAAATCTAAAAAAAGAAAAAAATTTAATAATAATTTAGAAGAACATAGTGAAACTTAATTTGGTTAAACTGTTCTTTTTGTCTTCATGTCCTGGCCATCAAATAGAATACAACTTTAGCACCAAAGAAAGTTTTCTCAGTTCTGAGCAAGTAAAATCGAGCTAAATTGCAATAAATTTTTAATTTAAAATATTACCTAATTTTATAGTGATATATGGAGATAGTAAAGTAGTCTTTTTATTTTGCAGTTCTAACCCCGAAAATAATGAAACTTCCAAAAGAAAAAAATCACAGGAGCAACACTGAATTTGTTATTTCTTAGAAATTTTGAAGAAACCTCAAATGTAATCTAAATCTAGATCATCAGCAGTTTAAACTCGAATTTTTAGAAAAATTTCCAAAGAATAATAGAAAATGGTTAGTAGTTATTATTGAATGTGTAAAAAACCCAACAGCTTTATATTCAAAATAACGTTCTTTTATTATGAAGTATCAATGTAAGAATGAATTCAAATATGAAAAAATGTTTATGATATAAAAATTTTAGTATACATAAAAATAAACAATCGTATCAATATGTATAATTTAAAATGCAGGGTGAGCGAATTGCTACTTCTGGAATATTTCCAACAGTTATTGCCCTAAAAGGGCTTTAAGCTCATAGTAATAAAGAGTTTTGTAACTAGTTGCAGGAATTAATAAGGGAAGCAAAGTAAATTCTTTTGGATAACTATCTGGACAATAACCAGCACAATACTCCTCAGAGTCCTATTTGGAGGGGAGAAACTACGAACAGAAAATTTTTCTAAGATGTGTGAAAAGTTGTATAGACGGATTTTTGGTACTAAAATTGTTTGTACAAAACCATTTGGCAGAAAAAAATTGATTTTCAAATAAAATTCTGCTAATAAATTTTTGAGGAAAAAATCTTTACAACAGTCCAACCATAATTAGCGGGTATTTTTATACAAAATGGAGGGCTTAGACGGCAACATTATACTTGACGAGCTAATTTAGGTTAGACGGTTATATTTTTGTTTGATATTTTTATTATGCCTTTGCCTATTATCGTACTGTCACCCTTTAGCTAAATTTTGGATTAATTGCAGTGGTTAATATTTCTTAGGACCGTATTCACGACTTGCCGTTAGCTTCAGGTAGGATTTAAGCGGCCAGAAAAATAGTTTTTAATTCACCCTTTCATTTCCTTTAACATAAAAGTAAGCAATGAGTTTGGCTTTTATATTTATCACATTTTGTTATGTTTTTGCTATGTCAAATTTAAGTGGTTGAATGTTTGCTTAAGAAAATGCATTTACTTTTTCTTCAGACTTAAAACTTTTAATAGTACTGCTACACATAGTGAAGAATATTTTTTTTTTTTTTTTTGCTATCGCTTAGTTGTGAAAACGAAAACTTGCTACCGGACAGTTTGTGAATCACCTGTGCTAAAGGTAACTATAGCTAAGTCCAACTTTGCCGGGAAAAACGGTTTTTAGGGCAGATTTTTGATTATCATAATTTCCATTTTACCCAAAAATGAGCGATAAGTTATCCGAAAGAGCATCAAACCGACTTTTAATGGAAGGTTTTGTATATGGAGCTGCCATATTTTTAACTCTATCAAATTGCATTGGACAATGGATTGATAGTGTCTTTGAAGGATACATTGTGTAATGTATTTACTTTTTCCTAGACTTAAGCTTTTCAAAGTTTTTAGCAATTGCTAGCTTTATTGCCACATATTGAATGTGATGTACATATTAACATACATATGTACATATGTATTTTTTTTTTTTGCACGCTATATAGTTTAACAGTATAAAACAATTTTTTGTTACTTGATTAACATCTGCTGTATATTGTGTATTTGCGTTAATTTTTGAAAACCACAGCTTGTTTTAGTTTGTTGTGCGAGTCATAAAGTTTCCCTTTCGTTGCTTCGTAGTTTTGAAATTTGGTAAATTTGTCATTACAACACTTACGCTTTAGGTTCGCAAACTTTTAGCACTAATGTAATTATATTTGCTTGAGACATTTACAGATTTTCGTTGCAGTTGTTTTTGCTTTATTCAAGATATATTGTTCATTTACTATATGTGACCATAAACTATGTATAGGCGGCCATAGTAGGCATAACTCAAAGACACACACAAACACTTTTAGCCAAAACAAAAAACTGACAAGAGAAAAACACGCAGAATACCGCAACATTTGCCAGCCATAAAAGTCGACAACATATTAACAAACAATACTCTAGAGTAACCCCCTAAGACACAAACGAAAAATCAAACAGAAAAGCAAAAAGCACAAAAAAAAATTGTACAACATGAACGTGAAGAACAAACCAAACTTCAAAAAGCACGCGTATTAACTAAAAATGTCGAGCAATAACTGAAAATGGTAACAAACGATTACATAAATTTATGCAGAGCGCAACACTTTAAAGTAAAAATCACTTTTGTTTCTTTTTTCCTTTTTCTTTCAGAGTTTTTCTTTTACAGAGTGACGTTGTTTGTTGCGTTGCTTCTTTCGCTGCCGGTTAACGCTGGTGGAAATTATTGCTTTTAACTTCTTTTTTTTTTTTTTTTGTATATTTGTAACACAATGTGGCAAAAAGACACGAACCAATTTCTAAAATAAAACAGACAAGCGGACTGTCTGTCTGTCTGTCTGTCTGTAAGTCTGCAAGTCTGTCCATTTTTATTGAAAAATTATAAAGAAATGACACAAAATATGTGTGTATGTGCGCTAAAGAGATAAGCTAGTTTTGTTACAAAAACTTCAAACAATTTTCACAGCTCTGTTACTATTTTTCTTGTTAAAAAGTAAGAAAACAACAATATGTTAAAAAAAAATTCCAACAACTAAGACAGCAAAATTGTGCTTGACCATAACCACCAACACCTAATGTATTTTCCTTACAGCCACTCTACAGCAATCAACTAAAATGACTGGTATTTACTGTTGTCTTAAAGTTTGTATCGGGTTCTGTTGAAAGTTTAAAGCACAAACTACTAAATAATTTTTTATGTATTGCTCTTCCTGGTAATATATTATTTCATAAGATTGGATGAATGGGCCGAAAATGAGCTCCAGCCCATACAAAAGAAATAGTGCTTAATAAGCACCTTATACATTACAACAACGTCAATAAGGTAACTGGTGCTTTTTTAAGAGGGAAGTCGTATTATCTTTCTAACAAAAACCTTACTGAAATAATTTAAAAATAGCTTGTAACTGCTGGTAGCTATTTTTTATTGATTTAAAAACAGAATCTTCTTTTTGATAGACTTGAGCTTACAAGCCAGCGATTGCCATTCGTCCAGCCAACCAACTCAGCCGTGTAGACACTCAAAGGACTCTAAGACAATCACTTTTATTTTGTTCAGCGTAGTTTAAAACGAGAGTTTGCCTTGCTGCTCTCAGCTTAAAAATCGAATTTTTATTGCATTTTTGACAAGCAATTACGCCAGCCACGATTGAAATTTGTTGAAGTTCTTGTAGTAGGTTTCGAAAAGTTTTGTATTTTATGCAAATCGCAGCATAATTTTTTAAAAACAACTGACTTTCGCCGCAAAAACACCAACCACAATAAGGGTGTATGTACTATATGCTAAGAAATACTTTTTGAAAAACATTAATAAGGTCACTTAAGCATATTAGGAAGAAATCCTTTTTATACAAGAAACTCTTATAGAATCAATCAGTTTTTCGGTTTTTTTTTTTTGTAAGTTTTCTCCTTGATATTCACCCACAATCGTAAACAACCTTTTCTACAAAACTTTTCCACATTTTCCAAAAATTACATCGTTGCGAAATTTATCTGGCATCTTTTTTATGTGTAACTCAGCTTGAAAGAATAACACTGAAAAAAGTTCACATTCATATCAAGTTCGCCTGATTGTAAACAGTTATTGCATTCGTACCATTTTCGTTTTTGCCTTCGATTTGCTCACATCGTTTTTGCTGAGGATCTGTATTCATTATGTAAGTATTTAATTTTTTTAAATTAGAATATCAAAGGTTATTCTAAGCTATTTTAGGACCAGCGGTCTTATGCTGTAACTAGCTAAAATTAGAGATATCGCCAAAAATCTCTAGACTCAACTAAGCGAGTTTCAGCGAATACCGTACTTGTATAAACTTTTGTGAGAGAAAATTGAATTTTAGCGCCGTTGCTAAAATCTTAATTTTTTGCTCAAACAAGTCAAATTTTTAGCTTCAAAAAATATTTCTTGCTAAAAACTTGATTTTCTTGGAACAAAAAATCAAGATTTTAGCAACAGCGTTAAAATTCAATTTTCGTCCACAAAAGTTTTTAAAAGTGAAGTCATCGCTAAGAATCGCTTAGTTGAGTTTAGCGATTTTTTAGCGTTGTCTCTAATTTTAGCGAGTTATAGAATAGGGTCGCAAATTTGTTGATAAATCGCAAAATAACATCATGTCCAATAGAACGCTAATATCAGATCTATTGATTGTAGTTTTGTGAAAATTTATTATTTTAGGTCTAAAAATGGACCTTAATGCTTTCTGTCTGTTTCAGCCGTCTATATGCCGCCGACAACTGATCAGTAGACTCGAAAAATCTAAAAATAATGTTTGAAGCCCAACTACTTATGCCAAAATTTTCATGAACAAAATGAGAATCAGAAATGTTTCAAAAAAAAAATTCTACGTCTTGTAATACCTTTATTTTTCTTAGCACTTTTGGGAAAAATTGTCTTTGACAATTGACAATGTGTCAGATAATTCCAAGAGATTCATCTCGCAAACGTCTTCGAACCATGCGAGTTTGTCTATGTAGATTAGTAGCGAAATTATTGCAAAGGCTCTAATCATTTATTTTAGTTTTACATTCGAATCAAACAATTTTATACAGTTTTTATTTAAAAGTCTACCTTTAAATAATTTCTTATTTTTATATTCTTCTCATTTTTGAATATTCAAAGAACTTTTACGTTTTGACACCTTCAAAAACACAAATCGTAGTAACCGATGGTAACTCGTTGTCTAGAAGGATTCAAAGAAAAGTAAAAGAGTGGCAAAACGAAAAAAAATGTTTACTGTGTTAAAGGTTTGTTTGAACATTTCTGATTGTCATTTTGTTCATGGGAATTATGGAATAAGTGGTTAAGTTTCAAACATTCTTTTAAGAATTTTTCGAGTCTACTGATGAGTTGATTAGCATCAACGAAATGTCGGCGGCACATAGACTGAAAAACATTCGTAAGTTCTAGTTTTGGACCTGAATTAATACATTATTCATTTTTTCCCTTCGTGGGGAATGAAAATTTTGTGGAGAGAAAAATTTCCCATTTTAAGCACGATAGAGGTTAGATTATGCATTTTCCTTATTGATAAAATGAAAATAATGAGAAATAGCTTTAAGAGCATCTTCATTTTTTTTCTGCTGAGATACTGCTCAGCTTAAAGACATTTCAGAGACAAAATCGTTTTGATTCTAGAGCTCAATAGAATTGTAGTATAACAATGCTGCAATTTGTAAACGCTATGACACTATAATACAATACAACGCTACAATCCAAAGTTATGACACAACGATAGTATTGCAAAATATATTAAAATAGCAAAACACATAAAATATAAGATCACATCACAATGCCACATTATTGCAACACTCCACTTCCACAGCGCTAAAATATCACAACACAATAGTATAACAACACACTAAAGCTGCCAGGCATTTTATTCAGTGTTCGAAGCATGTTGTGATCAATTGTCACTGTACACATTTTTGTTTACCATCGGATCAAATATTTCATATAGCGCTAATGTCTTGTCATTACTGACGGCTGGAAAAGCAACAAACACTTCTCTGCAAATGGTGTTGAGCTTCAGCTTAAAAAAGAGATGTTTTAATTAACTGTATATTGCAACAATGAGAAGTGCGTAAATCAGATAAGACCATTATATTGCTGATTACTATCGTAATATTTCACTATATAAAATGTTTTTATTTTACTTTGCTTTTGTTTTTGGTTTTTTCTCTTCCTTTTAGCTTTAAGCTGATATCTTAGCAGCACACATATGGTTATGATCATTGGTCTTAAATATGACAAAAATGGTTTAACATCTTTGCTCTAGGTGTTTTTAAAAAGCCAGCGCTTATATGGTAACAAAACGAAGGAAAAAACCAATACAACACTTTGAGTTGATTTGATAATAGCGGTACTATTTTTGTAGATTTATCATTGACAATTATATTGACATTTTTGATGACTACTCAACGAAAGCGTGAAATCCTCTGATTTAAAATTTTTTAGTGGCGTGGCACCAAAGTCAAGCTTTCCTTAACGAACATTTTAATAACCATAAGAATTTAATTAGTATAACTGGCTGACTGACTGACTGACTGACTGAGCAAATGGAAAAACTTGTACTGTTCTTGTGTAGAGATTAAAAAATATTTAAGTATGTTTTCAAATACATGACCTAAAACTTACAATACATGTCAATTAATACGATGAGATTGTTATGCTTCTGCTAATTCTGCATATCAGAAAAAACCATTTTAATTCTAATTAAAAGTCTGACTGTGGTTTTAGTTTATTTAATGGGTTTTCTCAGAGCTCAACATAGAATTTGTATTAACATAGATTTTCTTTAGTCTGAGAAAAAAATGTATTTTTGTGAATCAATAAAGAAACAAAACAAAAGGATTCTTTTCAACCATGAACAATTTAAATTTTCACACAACGCCCTTAAGCTTAGCAAATCTGAAATACTATATTTTCAAATAAATATTTAGTTTTTGCGCTTTGTTTGCAGCACATTTTAAAATTTATAGCAAAATAATGATCATAATATTGTTGACAATTCGTTACAGCTGTTGAGTGGCATAAAACATTGCAACTCAAAACACACAAACAAACCAACAAACAACAGACAACGGAGGCAGTAAAAGCAGCTTCAACAACAACAACAACAACAACAACAAAATCTAAAGCACTGAAAGATGAACACAAAAATCAAAATCGATAAAATATGATCTTATAACCCCAGATTTATTTTCACTTTCAATATATATTTTTATTTAGACGGTATTGAGAAGGAATAAAAATAAATAAAAAAAAGTCTGCTGCTGCGGCTGCTGCTGCTGGCTGACTGATAATTTATGACTTTTTTAACTAGTTTAACAAAACAATACAATAGTTAAATGATAATGGCATTTCAAAATACATTAATCAATAAATTTGTTTTAATGTCAACAAACAAATGCAACACAAACATACACACACAAATACGCGGATATACATACAGAAAATATAATACAATTCAAACACACAGCAAAGATACATATTTCAACAACAATCACTGACAACAACAGCCAGCGATCATATATTTCCGTATGAATTGTTAAGAAAGAGCATGACTTTTAAGTGATGATGTTTTCCAACAAAATGTCTACATACCGCAAAACAAAAGAATCGTTGTAGCGAGAGTGTTTGAATTTATTTACAAAACAATATTAAGGATAACAAAAGCCAGGACTTTACCTCACATTGTCGAAGCACTTTTGACTAAAAGAGGTGTTAATAACAACAATAATAATGATAATGGAAAGTATAATAGTTTGCCATGCACATTTTAATGAATTGTGCTTCTTACATTTATGTTTATATATTTTAGAAAAGATACTGGAGCAGAGAGAGAGAGAGAGAGAGAGAGAGGTAACATGAGGCGATAAGCAGTACTTTTTTAAAAATATGTATCTGTCGGCTGCCCATTTAGCACCTTCTTTTGTTGTCAAAACATTAAACATTATTGTTTGCATCGCTTTTTGTGTTTTCAGCAGATGTCTTATGGTTTATTTTTTTTTTTTTTTTTGTGAGAATATATACCAAGTTTGAGTTAACATTAAACAGATTTGTAACAAACAGGCCAGTGTTTAACCGTATGGAAAAAACCAAGTGGTTTTTATTAAGTCTTTTTTTCAAAACTCGGTAATTCACAAAGGAAGAGTTTGCAAAAGGTGGACATATCTCGAATTTACAAATTAAAAAGTTGTTGATTATTTGATTGGGCTTTAGTTCGACTTTTGTTATTTATTAGTGTAGACTCATACAAATTTGAAATCGAAAATGCAGCCCGACCAAAATTAGGGCGACAAGCGAAATTTTGCTATCTAAGGCCATCATTGTGAATGCAAATTGGTAGTTAAACGCCGATTTAGGTAAGCTATTCAAAAAAATAAATAAATAAATAAATAAATAACAATAATAATAATTTAAATACAACACAATACCAGAGACAGGCAGAGTGCAATACTTCTGCATTCAAATTTGAAAATATTTCTACTTGATAATATTTCAGCCCTACAACATATTAGAAAAGTATTCGACTTTCTACGCTAGATCAGTCACATAAGGTTACAGTGGCTTACACAACCCACATGCTTCATCTCATTGGGTATAAACCCAAGAATAACAAGAAAAGTCTTGGAACTTTCGAGATCTGGCACTAGGACCACCGTATCAATCACCACTGGGTATTGTCTATTTGGGAATCTTACTAGGCGACTGGCTTTACCTTTGAAAGACATCTGTAGAAGTTGTTAACATAAGAACAAGGAGGAGACTCTGCTACACCTCCCTGGAACCTGTACTTTTTTTTTCTTTCGTCAGTGACTTTTGCATAGAAGGAGCTATAATCGCCTTTCGGAATCTTTAACGACACATTCGCTACTTTCTTTTGTTAGGATCACCGGGTGGCAGGATCTGTCCTAGACTTTTGCATAGAAGGAGCTATAATCGCCTTTCGGAATCTTTAACGACACATTCGTTACTTTCCTTTGTTAGGACCACCGGGTGGCAGGATCTGTCCTAGTGCACGAGTCAGCGATATTCTCCGTTTCCCCCTTCTCCTTCTCTCCTTTGGCTATCTGAACTTATTCTTCTCAAAAACTTTTTGAATTCCTCTTTCTCTCTCTGCCACTATATTTTTATGCACAGAGTTGTAGTGTAATAGATCCATGCAGGCTGAACATCTTTCTACTTCCCATCACCTTGTCCAGCTAACCTAATCTACTGTATTACGAAACGGATTCTTGCAAGATAACACTTTGTATTAAGACCTGCCAAAGGGAAAAATAATGAGTATGACGTTGTCTATGAAAATATATTAAATATATTATAGAAATGAATATCATACTATTCATAAAATTTACGTTACTTCATCGTTCTCGGAATTTTTTTTCAACTGTTAATGACACTACGCAGCATGCAAAAATATATGATTTTATCATTATTATCACAATATATTTTTTGATGCGGTATTATCCTCTACCAAAAAATAAATTATCTCTATTGTAGCTTCAATTGGAAGCGTTTTTAAATTAATTAATTTTTTTTTTTAAATATGAGATTTTTGAAGGTACTGCTGCTGGTATATCATCATAACTTTGAAATGATGTATTAGGCTTTTTACACAATATACAAAAAAATTCTAAAACGCGCTTGTTTTTAACTGTTCTACTGTCAGCTTTTAGTATAACTATTATTTATGGATTATCTTTATATTATTTGATCTTTATATTGTTAAATTAGTTATTCAAGCTCTTGATCTTTGTTTTTTTTTATAAAAAAAAAATAATTGTTTAATATTATTTTTTTTATAAAAAAAACCAAAGATCAAGAGCTTGAATAAGTAATTTAATATTATTAGAAAAATTCGCAAAAATAGAAAAACTTAAATAATTTTCAGCTTGTTTGCTTATTCATAAAGCTGTGTATAATAGAAAGACCAATTGCTCTTATTCATCAAAATAGCAAACCATAAACACTTATTTCATTTAATTAAAGCAAAAGTACCGAGTATATTAGTAGGTATATCTAAAATAAAATAATATATCTATGTTTTCCATTTTATTACGTTTTATACCAAAAAAATCTAAATTATACCAGCCTTTAACAGTTTCGATATTGTTTTTACTAAACGATTATTTCGGGAGCTATTAAAAAACAATGAAATTTAAATCTTTTTTTCTTAGAAAAATTAATTAGTTCTGAAAAGTATTAATTAAAAGTAAATCCCAAATACTTCCAAGCTATAGCATTTGCCCATAAAGCTGCACATAGTAGAAATAAAACGAGCCTCCAGTCTAAAAAATACGTGAGGAAGAATCTATTTTATGCCAGGTCATCAAGGGAACTGTCCAGATCTATGAATGAAAATAACAAGTCTTTTTTGTGGCGTAGAAAGACATGCAGTGAAAGCATTATATTCTTTTGAAGTTTTCTATTGCACACTACTCAAGTCTTTTCGTTTTTATCAAGAACAAATTTTTTAGAAAAGACAGAAGCCATGTTTATTTAGGCATTTCTTGGCCATATTTGCACAGACATATACAAGCTTTTTTAAAGATATTTTTTCAAGCCAATATTGCTCTCAAAATTTGATGTAGGAAACAATAAAATCACAATCCATGCCAGTCTCAGGAAATTTCCCTACATCAGCGAAATTCTTCTTACACCATGAGAAAAATTTTATTATTTGCAATAATTTTTCAATATTTATGCATGTGTTTGTTTTATTTTGTTTAGTGTAAAAAATAGAGCTGAGAAAACAGCATTTAGAAAAAAATTTTAATATAAGAGAGCACAAAATAGCATTTTGCTACCGTATATGCTCTGTTTAGCTGTCAAATAGAAATTGATCGATTGCAAGAAAATGCCTTCATTGATAAATACACAATAAATCATTGTGTAATTTATAGTTGCTACGCGCAAATAGCAGTAAATGACATTTAAGGTGGCTTACCATAATTTCACGCTCCAAAACAACAATAATAACAACAAAACTGAGCTATGAAACAACAACGACAACAACAAAACCTTTAACAAAAGCAGCAACATTAAAAAGTAAAATCATAAAGAGATTGCCAACAACATTGTTAACATTAGATCACCATCAACAACAGAACTTCACAGCAGCACATTTGAAACATAGTCGTCATCATCATCATCATCAGCAGCAGCAGCGTTAGCACTATCATAATCATCTGCATCATTGTAGGCAGCAGTTTTAGCAAGTGACGCCAAGATTGTTTTAAAGTGATTTTCCATGAGCTTTAGATTCATACGTATCGATCGATCGTACGATTGAGTGTTTGCTGAATGCAAACATTTCAAAGTTGCATAAAATAAAAAGGAAATCATTTTTACTTTTTATGTGGAGAGATTGTTATTTAAGGTGCGAAATATTTTTTTTTTTTTTTTTTTGCTTTCCGTTGACAACTTTTACATACTTTTTAATGAAATTCTAAGTAGTTACCTGCACGATTGCTGGACACATAAGTGCAACAATCACTTGAAGGATTGACCTAACCATCACCTGTTAAAATAAAATTAAGTTCGGCATGTTGAACTTTTTGGCTGATTTGTTGGCTTCAAAAATTGTCCATTTCATAAACGCTTTAGTTTTTGAAGTAAAATAAGGGGGAAATATTGTATGCATGGAAAATAGCGTTTTTGGAAAGAAAGTGTAAATGAGAGTCAGACTGATTTTTTGACCATTTTTAAGAACATTGTTCAAATAGTTCCAAATGTATTTGAATTATTTAGTGCACAATTTTTTTTAATTACAACACGGCGAAATGTATTAAATATTTTCAAAATTAGGCTACTAAGCTCTGTGATGATTATTATTAAAACTTGCCAAAGGATAAACTTGTGTTAATGTAGCCCTTTTTTTCGAAAAAAAAACGTTTTCCAATAACACAAGCACGTCCTTCAAAGTGCTTTAGAAAAGAGATAACCGCAGAGTTTAGTCCTAATGTGGCCCTTTTTTCGGAAAAAAAAAGTTTTCCAATAACACAAGCACGTCCTTCAAAGTGCTTTAGAAAAGAGATAATCACAGAGTTCATTAATTTAATTTTGAAACTATTTGAAAATTTTCGCTGCATTACAATTCAACCAGCTCTGCAAGTTTTTAACAAATGTCACTGCATAATTTAAAAACTGACAGCTTTAAAACAATGAAATCTAGGAGATATTCTCATCATTGGACTTTAATTAGAAAAATTATATTTAAAAAAGGATATCTGATGAAGGAAATGAACAGAATTTATCATTTTAAAAGTTATAGTGAAATTCATTACGTATCTTGGCAGTCTTGCGTTTCGTAGCTGCATAATAACTGGAAAAATCTAATTTTTGAAAAAAAAAGATATATGGCAGTCAGCCTAAGGGTAGGGTCGTTCTTAATAATATTCACCACAGAGCTTAGTTGCCTGGTTTCTTTTTCGAAAAAAGGATATATTAGCGTCAGAATTGTCCTTTGATTATTTTTAATAATATACATCACAGAGCTTGGCAGGCCAGTGACGAAAGTATTTTTAAAAATTTCGCTGTGTTATAATCGAAGTAATTACTTTTTCAAGAACAGAATATATGGCAGTCAGGCTTATCTTTTGATAAAGATGCAAAATTTTATTTAAAAAGAAAATTAAAAAAGGGATATACATGTATAGGAGGCAGGCTAGTTATTTCACCATTTTGAGTATAATTTCTCAAAATCCTTAAAAACCTGTTTCTAATAAATTTTATGTAATTATTTTCTTGAGCTGAAAATCTATTGTATTGTAAGTGTAGATATTTTTTTATTTAATCGAATATTCTTGTCGAATAGAATATGCGAATAAATAAAAAAATACACTTATAATAAAAAATACCTTTAGCTCAAGAAAATAATTATATTAAATATAAAAAAGGGTCGAAGAAAACCAAATATTTCTGGAAATGCAGAATCCCGATGTAGAGCATTAAACAATGTAGAGCTAAGTTTAATTAGTTAAATTTTGATAACTGCGAGGGCATGCTACTCTTTCGATGTAATTTTTAAGCACAAACCTTTAACAGAAACAACCACCATCTCCTGCAATAACAACGCTCATAATAAAGACAATCTAGTGAGACTTTCTTTTGCTGTAGGGCATTTCGCTATCAGTTGGAAATACTTTTATTTATTTCACTAGTTGTTGCAGTTCTTTTGTTTTTAATTTTCCGTGTTTAAGTTTTTCACCAATCTTAAACTAAATTGAAGTGACATTTGACGTGACAGTAATCAACAACGTGTCAAAATTAAATAACTGTCAGTTTAAATATGGCCACAAGAATTAGCGTCATGCATAGTGATATTGTCTATACAGCTATTGATGTTGGTGTTGGCTGGCTGAAGCAACTGCAGCTACCACATGTCTACAGCCAAATTGTTCCACAGTCTCACCATCATCATCATCATCATCAGCATCTTCCATAAGGCCTTAAATATTACTTGCTCCAACCGTCATCATCAGCATCACCGGCAGCAGCAAATTGCTTCAGCTGCAGCAACATCTTTTACAACAACATGCAACAAAATGGTCACTGCAGTAACAGGAATGTTATAATTTATTTAAACAAACCGAATGAACAAAATATTTTTTCAGTTTTTTCTCTGCTTCTTTTGTATTCTTTTTTTTTTCTTGCGCTTTTATGAAGACTGGTATGATTAGAAGCTTAAACATTAGCTGTTGGTGCTGCAACAACGTACCAAAACAACAAAAATTTCATAAAACATTTCTGTCTATTTCTTTTTTGTAATAAAAGCAGGACTGCCGAGAGAGAGAAAAAAGAAAGTGTGGGAAAAATTTGTTAGTAAAATTTTATTTCTTGGCTTTGCAACTTTTTAATCTTCTAAATATGAATATTTTTTATTTGTGGTCCGTTGACTGGCGGCTGCATGGCTTTTTGGTAGCCAGCCTGCTGCTCACATTCGAAATGTTGCAATCGATATATAATTGCGAGTGCAACTTGTTCGCGTATGTATGTTTTTGGAAGCTTGAAATAGCCTTTGAGTCAAGAGAAATAATAATATTTGTTTTTTTTTTCTGCCACCAGATATAAAGCGAAACAAGAGCATTACAAATCAGCATGCGTAAGCACGTTTATGGTCACCGATTAGTCAATGTCATCGTACATTCATGTTGCACATTACTAATGTTGCTTGGTTGGAAACATATGTAAATATATTCCACATAAGTATTTGCAGGTTTGTTTGTTTGTTTGTGTTCAAGTCTACTTTTTATGCAAAACTTTTCTTAAAGCACTTTACATTCTCTTCTACATACTTGGTTTAGGTTTCCTGAGCAAGAGTCTGTGTGTATGTGTGCGCGTTTGATCGCTTAGTTGTGTGGCATGAATGAGCTTTTTCATATTACAGTTTCATTTGTATGAATTTAATATGAATGAGTGGCACATGCAACAATTCTTTTTATGTTTAAATTGAATTGTACATGTTGGCATTTCAAGTGGTCTTAAATTGTAATTGTTCTTGTTTTTTTCCTTCTCCATTTTTTGCTTTCGCTCAAAAGATGCAAATAAAGAGGTTTTTCATTTTCTAGCTTCGCACACAGGTCCAAGTGATTTGTGAGATTTTTATGGTGGAATTGCTATTTATATGACTTGGCAAAAGCGTTTCAAAGCAACAAAATATTGCAATTATTTTTAAAAGGTGTTATAACCATTGATTCAGAGAGCTTAATTAAATGGACAGTTTTTCTCATAACGCTGGAGGTTTTAGACTTGGGTTTCGAACTCGGAAACAATTGTGGTTTTTAAATACGGAAGCAACTCGGTTTCAGGAGAAACAATCTTATTCGAAATGAGAGCGAAACATCGACAAAAATATTTGATTATATACAAAATATACATATATACAATAAAAAGTACTTTAGCGCAAGAAAATACCAATATTATGTCAAATAAAAATAGTAGTCGAACCAAACCAAATATTAGAATTATTTCAAATTTCTTGCTTTTGATAATTCATGAAAAATAGAAAACCCCGGTTTCTTTCTCCTTTTTATTTCTTACTCATAGAATATAAATATGCATAAAATAGAAATTAAATGAGGTCTTATTTACAGAAACCGGTTCGTAAATATTAAGTTTATTCCAAATAGAGCAAAAGTACCTAAGTATATGCAAGCATATATACATAATGTGCTTGTGTGGGTGTGCGCAGGATGGCCCCTCGTCGATTATAGTCGTAATTCGAACCTTTTTCTGTAGTCTGTGACTTTTTGTGCCACTTTTTTGAACACCTCTAGTTTCACAATTTTTTTCCTGTCACTTTTCCCTTTGTTTTGTAAACTGGCTCAAATTTGTATCGATAGCATTAAAAATTTCCTTAAAATAATTTTTTGAAACCGAAAATCCCTATAAAAAACACATTCTAGCATCGTGATTATAGTGCCTAATTTTTAGCAGCACATTTTGCATGCGATTTTGCAACATTAACATAATAAAACTGAACACAGGCGATTTAAAATCTTACAAAAATGTATGCAGTTAATTTAGTAGTACAGTGCACTCACGATAACATGAACTAATGAAAACAAGGGCAGTGCACATTCTTGGTATTGTTCATATTTACAAATGGCAATATATTTCTTATACCTCATACTCATAAAAAATTTATACAACAGATTTTTCCATTTTTGGGTACTCTGACGTTTGCAGAGCATTGTTGACACATTTTGAAAATGCACGTTTATTCGTTTTTATTCCGGATACTGTGGACCTTGTCACGCCATATTTGTTTGCGAAATTAGTAACACTTACGCCTCCAAAATTGCATATTTTTCCTTTAAAGTTAGAAATTTATGTTTTTTATTTTATATTTTACTTTATTATTTTATTTGATTTTTTTTTAATATTTATTTTCTTGAGCTAAAATTATTAAAATTAATTTTGTCGATATTTCGCTTTCCTTCGAATAGCTTCTTCCGGACAATAATAATGAAAAAAGGTTTTATTTTATTTCATTCGTAATTAAGGCTTAAAAAGCCAACATAAGTTTGCGTTTGCGTACATGTAAAAACTAATGAAAGAGTGCACTTGTTTGTTTGGCCACTGACATTTAGCATTCAAATGTTCATAACTCTGAGTTTCCGTTGATTTTCGTACATATTATGCAACTGAGATCCGTTTCAAAGCAAAAAAATAAATGTTCATATTTTAAAGCTTTTGTACAAAATTCATGTTTTGGAGTAGTCAATGGGAGAGAAAAAGTTTTTTTGGGTGTTCATAGTGTACATATTATCGCGAGTGTACTGTATATAGATATGGAAGACTGATCTATGCATTGAGCTTATGCTGAAATATGGAAATCAAGTTTCTAAAAATTAGATCTTTATTGTCCTGAAGGAGAGCGAAATATTGGCAAAAAATAAACAAATGAATTTATTACTTGCTCTAAGAGCCGATGTATTAAGACTAAATGAAAACTTAACACTGCTTTTTGTGCGTTTTCTAGCTGTTTACATGGCGACAACCATAATCTGCAGTAGACTTAAAATATTTTGGAAAATGTTTTTAAACACATGGGATGCATAGATGCATTCTCTATGAAAAGACAATGTGAATTAAAAGAAATGTTTCAACGGAAATTTCCCATAACAAAAAACAGAAAATATACTCTGCTTTTGCAATAAATATTTTGTTTGAAGATACATTTAATTTCCTTGTGTTTTTTATAAATAAAAATACTGAAAATAGTTTTATTCTTTTCTTCGACCTTGTGTTCTTCAAGTAGTTGGTTATTTATTTGACCTTCAGCCTGAAATAAGTAACCAACTACATATATAAATAAATATGTATTTAAAATAAGGCAGGCGATTTATATTTAGCTTTGTAAACTACTTTTTTGTGCAACTTGATTTTCTTAAAACGACCTTTTCTGACACTTTTTGAAATTTCCCGAAGCCAAAAGAAATGCCTTTTCTTGAAAATTTAATCCAGCCCAGTACAGCAATTTTTTTTGAAGAATTGCTCATTTCTTTTGTCATAATTTATTCTATACCGATCTTGATTACATGACTTGACCCAATTTTACTTCCGTTCTTCCAACTTTTACTAATTATTATATTGTGGAGCCTTTCTTTGAAATAAATAATTATAAATACAAAATAACAATGAACACATGATTGTTTTATTTTTTGCTTTCAAATTTCTTTTGTTTTAGTATTTTATTTTTTAAATAAAATGTCACATTTGAAAAGACATGATCATAAATAAAGAGGATGACAAAAAAAAGTAAAAGATTTGACGCTTTACAGCAATTTGATTGCAACATGTGCTGCATATTCAAAAAGTCAATTGACCAATATAAAACTACACACTCGCTCACAAAATAAGAAACATAAAGTTGAAAAGCAAAAAAAAAAAAAAAAATATAATAAATAAACCAAAACAAACGATAACGCGGTACCAAATTCAACATTTAATAGGAATAGAGAACAGTAGTAGTGAATGTGTTTCTTTTTTGCGCTTGGTGCTTTTTTCAGTGTGCAAATAGTGCTGGACATAGAAGCCAAATACTAAAAGAAGCATCATCATCGATCATTTTCAGCAAAAATGGTTACAAACTGTGCGTGTAGCTAGAGTTAAAAGTATTTCATCTAGCCAGTGCTGGCTAGTCTGTAGTACGCTTTAGTGTTTGTATGTTTGTTTGTTTTCTTTGTATCTTATGGTTGCATGTATTTGATTACTTTGTAGAAATGCTTAAAAAAACACCAGCGCATGACCATATTGATAATGATAAGTTGACATCTAATGTTTTGACAATATGGCTGGCAAATGAAATAGAAAAACTAAAAACTCTTCTCATCAAGAAAATATTTACAGAAACTCAAAAAAAAAAAAAATAGCAACAGCTCTGTTAAACGTTTGCTCGAATTGTGATTGCCGGCCTTATATAAATTCAAAATAAATACATACATAATAAACATCTTTTTATTTGGTAAGAAGCATTTTTTATTAGTGTTTTTGTGCTGTTGTTGTTATTGTTGTTGTTGTTATTTTTTTAATCAAATGCTTTCGGCTTCATATTGCTTAAGTTGACCTGAGGAAAATGCTAAGATGGCCTCAGATAACGGATTAAATCAATGAGGACCAAAAGGCAAACAGAAGCATTTTTGTGCTTTCGAAGTTTTCCCAGACATAGGACAATCAAAGCTTGGCATTTTATTTACACAAATACATAAATTGTGTGCATACTTGCACAGTTACAGCTTTACTCTTTTTAATTACACCACGCAACAAATGAAAAAATTTTTTCTTACAATTCATTCACACCAAATTTTTTTTTCATGCCTAATTATTTCTTAGCTGCAAAAATCATCAGTATTTCCGATTCTATGCATAAGTTTTTTTATTTATTCCTTTTTTTTTCTAATACATGACATTTTCAAGGAGGCTGATTCATAACAACTAGTACAAACATACTCAATAGAGCTAGCTTTGAACTGTTCTAGTAGCTTTTTATAGTATAAATATTATTTCCGCAACTATTAAAAAACAATTGATATAAAATGTTTTTCTTGGTAAAATTTTAATTCGTTCTAATAAAACCGATTTCAAATTTTTGATTTCTAAAAATTCGCAACAAATAGTAACCCAAAAATCGTTCCTAGTTTTATTATTTGTTAAACAATGAAATTAATTATTTATTTGCTATAAGAGCCAATTGAAATTTATTACTTTAGGTCTAAAAAATAGACCTTAATGCTTTTTAGATTTTTCAAGTCATCAGTAGATGAGTTGTTTAGCAGCAACGAAATATCGGCGGCATATAGACGGCTGAAAAACAAACAGAAAGCATTAAGGTCTATTTTTTAGACCTAAAGTAATTTATTATTTGTTCTTAAGATTGCATAGGAAATAAAATAAGTCCTTATTCATAAAAGTCAATGGGTCAATATTTATTTTATTTCAGATAAAGCAAAAGTACCTGGCGTGGAATAGGAATGTTTAAAAGCAGACAATGCGTGTGAGTGTGGGCATTCCAGTTTATAATAAAATATGTCCAAGAATTCTATATTATGGAAGATTTGGTCTGTTTAAATATGAATTTTTAGTATATCTAGTATATATGCAACTTAAATAACGAAACAAAACGTTTTCTGAGAAAAATGTGAAATTTTCGATTTCTAAAATGTCATCAAATAGAGAAACCCTCACATACTTCTGTTATTCACTCATAAAGCTGCATATGGGTGTTTCCATGGTTACGCACGTGACATTTGTACACGTTTAATTGTTTTGAATATTATAAAAATATAAATGGGTTGCAATTTTTGAATGGAATTTTGCCATTGTTACATTTAATGTGATGAGTTCCTTCCAAAACGTATATATATTGGAAAATTGAGCACAGGGTACCCAAGTTCCATGCGATCAAAGTTGACTTACGCACGTGACAAAAAACGGAAGTGCCTTTTAAAGCAGCATGAAATATTGGAAAAGTAGGCGAATTGTAGAAGATTTTTATTTCGGAAAAAATGTTTCTATAAAGGTTATTAATGGACCTTTATAATCATGGTTTGTTCAAAAACAAGTGTGCATGGGTTGGCTAAGAAAAAAATTTTTTGATTACGCACGTTACATTACGCACGTGACACTTTTTACCTTCATACATATTTTTGTAATTTAACATATATTTTCAGAAGTTTTTACCATCATTTAAAATTATTATAAGTTAAATTTTTTTTTTTATATAATAAAATGTCAATAGTTTTTTTTTTAATTTCCTGTGCTTAAAAAAATTGTGCGAACGTTTTGATTTTTTAATTAACGGTGGACCATTTCATGGATATACCCATATTATAAAATCGAAATTAGGCCTCATTTATGAAATTCTATCAAGAAATACTTATTCTATTCCAGATGGAGCAAAAATACCTGAATGTAAAAAGAAAACTAAAAGGTATTTGTATGAGTGTGTGGAAAATATGATCAAGAGCAAGAAAATGGTAGACTTGTTTAAAAACTCATTTTTTGTTGAGACATTTTGTTAGTTCGAGTTGCAAAAATTTTTTGTGAACACCTTACATTGCATTAAAGTCTTTCGAAAAGCAAAAATTATGCTGAAAACAAGAACGCAAAGCGGAATGCTTTCTTCCGCTTGTCTTTTTCACTAAAGTCTCTAAACAAAAGCAGTAAAAAAAAAGTTACAAAAGCTTCTAACAATATTGTAAAACGCCTTGTCAAAATCGGATCTTTTATTATTTTCAAAAATACCAACAAAAGTAACAATTTTTCGTTATGGTGTTGAGGCAATGAAACTTTATGTGTCTTTTGTTGAAAAACGTTTGTACATTTGAATATAGAAATATGACGAATTTTGAATATCGTCAGTAATGAAGAGCTCAGCTGGAAAGATAGTTAAGTGCTACTGCTTCAAAACAGTATGAAATTAGCTATGACCTGTGGTTTGAAGCCACTTGTGTGCTGAAGAGCGTCGTGATGGACGTTAAATAGTCTTGGCATATACCCAGCATATAAATGTTGGCTTTTCTGGTGTTGTTTTAGTGTTTATCACTACAATTTCATCACAAGAAATCTTTCTCAAATCTGGGCAAGTAAAACCGAATTAAAGCGCGATAGAGTAATTAATAAATGCAAATTATAAACTTCGACTAGAAAGTTAAAATTAATATTTAGGTTAGGTTAGGTTGAATGGAGGGGTTCGTTTGCCCATATCTTACGACATACACCTAAGCCAATATAGGCTTGTTGTACGCTCCGTGGGCTTAACCGTGATTAATATTTAAATTCATTTTTAAAAAAAGTTAACGTTTTTTTTTTTTTGTCACAATGCTGATTAATTAATTTACTCGTTTTGACAAAAGGGTACAAAATAGAAAAATTTTCTAATTGTTTCAATTACTATGGTCTATTTTGCTAATTGAAATTGACTCTTAGCTTTTATCTGCCTAAAGCTAATTTTCTTGGCACAATAATGATCCTGGTAAAAAAGTATTTTCTTTAATCTGATTTAAGGAACTTTTGGAAACCGTTTACAGTTCAGTTATTTAAAGTCTTTCTCTAACATTTCTCTTATCCAACAATAGTACATAACATCTTTTTTTTTTTGTCTCCCATTAAACTGCTGATGATCCCCATCATCGTGTGATCATCGGCAGTCATCAGCATCAGCATCACAGACACCGTCATTGTTGTTTTAGCCATCTACGTCTTGTTTTGGCACATTTATTAAATATCGATCGTTGGCAGATAAGTTTCAATTTTTCTATTTCTATTTATATTTTTTTCTTCTTTTCGCTCCCCATCATCATCTTCTTTTTATGCATTCATTGGCTTCAAGTGGAATTGTGGTGTATTATTTATGAGCTTTTGGTATGCCTTTTGGGTATTTCAAGAATTTAATCGTGAGTACTCTCAACACAAATGCAATTAATGACCAAATTAGTACTTTGAATGAATAGTGGTGGATGTGGCAAGACTTTTTTCTTTTTAAATCACAATCCGAACGAAAATTGTAATGAATAAATAAAATAAGAAAATCAAATATACATACATATATTACAAAATTCAAAAATATCACAGTAAATACAGATTTACTTTGAAAAAAAAAATTTTTTTTTTGTTCATACAGTTGACGTCTTTGGCGCACAACTATTTTGTAGAGTTGATTTATTGATTAGATTATGTGATTGTTTTTCTCTCTGTGTCTTTCTCTGCTTTAAACTTTTTGGGATTTGATGGTTGATATCTATCTGTTTGAGAAATTGAACTGTGTTTGTGTGTGTTTGCAGCTCGTTTAAAAAAGGCTTTAAAAATGTGTAATAAAAATTATTAATATGAGTTTGATCAAGTGGGAAAGTTGGGAAGCATTGCAAGATGATGAGAAGTAAGGAATCTTGGTTATGAAGAGGAAAGCTGGTATGTAGATTGAAATGTCAGTGAGTAGTAGTCGTCTGTGAGAGTGTCGTCTGCATCAATTGGGGATATTGAGCGCCGGCTATTAAAACAATTATTGTCCAAAATGGTCAAGAAAAGCATCATTACGATGCAAAAGAATTAATAAAATTTAGAAAGTTCTGAGTTTTTATTTACATACTATATATGGTTTATGCAATGTCACCACCGTATTAAAGTGACATTTTAGTTTATGTGCAGTAAGAAGAAAAGTAAATATTTTTCTTTGAAGAAGAATTTACACACAAACACCGCAAAATGTTGAATATTTAATGAAATGGTACGCAAATACTGAAATGACAAAGAATTTTGTAAGAAAAAAAAATATATAGTTTAAAAGTTGCATAAATAAAACAGAATTAAATTTTTTGAACCAAGCTTTCCAACCGGTGTTGGTTTATGAAGGCTCTTTTCGAAGTAGTTTTTGAGGTATTTTTTTAAATTGAGAGATGTTACTTAAAAATTAATTTTCGAGAAAGGAGCTTTGCATAAAAAGTTATGTTTTCAAGAGGTAATTTTATGCTAAGAGTTTCTTTAAGAATGTGATAAAAGATATTTTAAAACTGTAACTTTTTTTTTATAGCAGTCAAGTACATTTTTAAGGTACTCTAAATAAATGTACCTAAAAGTACTTTTTTCAGAAAGGTACTGTTTTAATGGGTTACTATTTTTAAACGGCACGCTACGAGTATTAAAAAACCTTTTTTTTAGAGAAGGACTTTTTTGAAGAGGCAGGTTTTTTAAGAAAAGATTATGTATAAAATACACTTTTCTCAAAACTTTTTTAGAAAGTAATGTATCAAAAATAGTTTAAAAAAAAAGTACTGCTTAAAAACAGTTTTGAAAGGCTCTTTTTAAGAAATATTCCTTTGAAAGATGCTTTTTAAAGAAACATTTTTATTTTAAATACACTTTCCTAAAAAGTACTTTTTAAAAATGTCAACTCTCTAGGAAAAATTATTATTATGAAAAATTATTCTTTTTTAAGTAGAGATCATGATTAAAAAGTAGTGTTCTTGAAAGGAAATTTCACAAAAAAGGATTTGCTTAAACTACTCATTAAAAAAAAACACTTTCAAAAGCAGGCTGAAAAGAAATTTTTTTGAATGGCTTCTTTAAAGAAGTCTATTTTCCCAGAAAAGAACCTGTTAAAAAGTAATCTTGTTCGAAAGGTACTTTTTAATACATAGTATACTTTTTGAAGGTTGTTAAAAAGCATTTTTAGGGCTAATCGAAAAAAAAGTTGTTTTTTAAAGCTAAAAGTGGGCTTTTGTAAGCAGGTACATTTGCAAGAAGGCGGCCTTTGTAAGAAAGACCTTTTTTTAATTTACTTTTCAAATATTTTTTTGCTTTATAAAAATCTTTGTTTTTAGTATGAAATTTAAATACACTTTTTGAAATAATTCATATTTAAAATAGATACATACGTACTTTTGTGTAAATATCCTTTTTTAAAAAAGTTATTTTTGGAAAAGTTAATTTTTTTTAAATATTCAACTTGAAGAAAAAACACTTTTCTAAAACGATTTGTGTATAATTTTTTGAAATATTATTGTGTTTTTTGTAAAGTACTTTTCATATAGTTAATTTTTAAAATCATTAGTTTTTCAGATTTTTCTTTTGAAATACGGTATTCTCCAAATTCTCAAAAACTGTTATAGAAATCAAACAAAAAGGTGAAATAAATTAACTCAAAAACAAATTAATTCACATGATCACCGCATGATACTACACAACAGTAAAGTTTGCCAAGAAACAAATGAGCAGCCAACGTTTCAAACAGCGTTTGGCTAAACGTACTCGTGTATCTTTGCGCTTGAGTGTTGTAGATTGTTATCATTTTCGCACCTTTAGTAGCATATAAATCTACATATTACATATGACCGATGTGGCACAGGCACTTAAAGGCACACACACACACACACGCACACACATTTTATGCCGTCGTCAGACTACTCAGCAAAAAAAAAAAGAAACCCTCTCCCCCGTTTTTGCACTTACGCTTGAATGCAGTCGCTCGCACTCTGTGAGCAAATAAAAATACTAAAACGACGACTATCTTTTACACAGAGCAATCATGGTTATCAACATTATTGAAGCGATATGCAAATTGGTTTTTTGTATTTAATGGAACCCCATTACGTTTCAAGCGATGGCGGAGATCTTTCTTACAAAATACACCCAACATTAGACAAAACTTTTGAGCCAAAGATCGCAGAGGCCCCTGAATAATCTGATGTGGTTGGCCGATATGATGAACAGAGAAACGCACATGTGTCTGTATTGTTAAACGAGTGTGAGGCTGATAATGTTTTCATATGCAATATATGTATGTACATATGCACATTTTTTATTTGTTTTGTTTGTAAAACAATTTTTCAAATCAAAAACTAAGCGCTGTATGCATTAGCATGTAAGTGTGTTTTGAAAATCTAACAAAACGTGCAAAAATTGATATCAAAACTAAGAAATCATTTTCATAGAGGAGGTGGAAAATCACGCAGAGCTTAACAACGATGAAACAAACTGATCGCCACATAATAAAATTAAAAGAAACAGCAACAAAAACGTTAAGGCAATTTAGACCCTCTATTTCTGGACAAAAAAAAAAAACAAATGCGGGTAATTTTACTGATTAAAAAAATACCCTAAAAATTTTGAAACCTTACCTTCTTAAATAATTTACTTAAAAAAGAGTTATTTACAACAAACAACTTTAAGGAAAATGTAATAGTTTTCTCAAAAATTGTTTTTAAGATATATATAGATATATATATATATATATATATATATATATATATATATATATATATATATATATATATATATATATATATATATATATATATATATATATATATATATAAATGTATATATATATATATATATATATATATATATATATATATATATATATATATATATATATATATATATATATATATATATATATATATATATATATATATATATATATCAGATATATATATATATATATATATCAGATGTAAACTTTTTTAGAAAGATATTTTTTTAAAAGGTACTTTTCCAATAAAATATAATTTTTAAAAAACTTACTCTATTACAAGAGGCTTTTGTATAAAGTATTCAGCTTTAAAGTTTTTTTTTAGGGTATTGATTTAAAAAATTTACTTTTTCAAAAGGTACATGCTTTTGAAAAAAAATTATTTCTCTTTAATATTTATGTATGTAATTATTTTCAATACATTTTCTTGAACGGTCGTTGCAAAGGAAAATTTTCATGAGTGAGTGCCTTTTAAAAAACATCTGTTTTTTAAAAAGTTCCGCCCGTTGAAAAGCACTTTTTTAAAACGTTCTATTTTTAAAGATGGGTTTATCAAAAGATTTTTGTTTAAATACTCTTTTCTAAGAAGCAACACCTTTAAAATATAGAAAACACTTGTAAAAGAGGTAATTGTAAAATCGGTAAATTTTTTTAAAAAGAGTGGTTTCGTAAACAAATTTTTTAGAAGGGTTAAAAAACTTTTGTTCTTTAAAAAAAATTTTAAATATGTTCTATAAGAAGTTTCTTTTTCAAAAAATTTTTTCAAATCGGTAACAAAAAAAAATCTTATATTTTTCACAAAGCTCAGTCAAGTTAATCTTGAAAAAAGGCTTTTTAATGCTTTGCTTTCTTAAAAATGTGCATTTTGTACAAAGTTATTTTTTTAAGAAATATTCCGTAAAAAGGTACATTTGTTAAATAGTTTTCTTAAAAAGCTACTTTTGCAAAAAGTAAATTTTATAAAAGGATCTGTTTTAGAAAGGTACTTTTTGAAATGTACGTTATAAAATTTTGGATAATCTTTCAATAAGGTACTTTATTTTAAAATGTCTTTTTAAAAGATACTTTTTCAAAAGATACTTTTCTTGAAAAGTATTTTTTAAAAAGGTACTTTTTTAAACAAGTACCTTCCCAAAAAGATAATTTTTATAAAAGCAAAGAAAAAGAAAAAAAAAACACTTTTTTAAAAAGATATTTTTTTAAAAAGTACTTTTTTAAAAAAGTTTTTCTTTAAAAAGGCACTTTTATTAAAAGCTTCGCTTTTAAAAATGTACTTTTTTTAAAGGAGCACTTTTTTGAGAAGTGATGTTTTTTAAAAGGCACAGTAAATTTAAGGGATTTCAGTTAACTATTGGTTAACAACTGACTGAAAATTTGAGACTAACTGTAATTTTCGTTTTCATTTTCACTGCCTTTTGTAGGGTGCATTTGGCAAAAAGCAAAATATTTTGTTCAGGCGCAACAACCTGCTGTATGGACGGTAACACTAAATGGCTTAAATAATGTTGAAAGCTTAACTTAAAGATGCAGTCGATATGCATACATATGTAAACTTGAATATACATACATATATGTGAGTATGATATTTTTTTCAATTTTATTTTGTTAAAATTTATTTTTAATTTTCTGGTGTTGAGCTGCATATGTTGCAGCACATGTGAACGTGATTTGTGTTTGATATTTTTCTGTGTGTTTTTCAAAATAAGGTAACACTAGATAAACCATTAAAGATGTATTAACAATTGTATATTTAAGCTGACAAAGACCGTGGTTAAAATGATTTTTTACTGCTTATATCACCAGGCAAAACATGATTGCGCTGAGAGGAGCCCCTAACTTGAACTTTTTTTCCCTGTGTAGAATAAATGTTTCTTTGCAATTTGAAAAGATTATATATTAAAAGAATTTATGCTTTCATACCACTGTGCTATTTTGCACTATTACAGCCATAATAATGGTAATAAAAGAAAAGGAGTACAAAACATCTTCGTTTTGTCATCTGATCATATCGCATCCTAAGCTAGAGAAACAAAAAGCGATCAAAGCGATTCGCAGAAAGCTTGTTTGAATACCGCTGCAAAACACAAACAGTTAAAATTGGATAACAAAACCGAAAAACAGTCACAGTTAAACCACTCACATGATTTATAAGCCAATAAAGACTAAACATAAATCTTGACATTATGATTAAATATCACTAACAATGAGGCATTAAACAAACGAAAAGTGAGCAGCGTTTGTGTACAAATACTGGTGCTGCTCCTGCTGGCGTTTATGTTGCAGTTTCTTTTATAAATTTCTTTTAGGTCTAATAATTGTAAAAATATCTGATCTTTTGAAATCAAATACGGTTATTTCTTCCAGTCCTTCTTCATCTTCTAAGTATACTTTCTTTGCTGTCTCTCTTTTTGATTGACCAAAAATGTACAACATTTGTAGAGCCATTTTAGGTGCCGCCTTGTGGATGATGATGAACTTGTTGCGGAAATCTCTAAATTGACAATAACATTTCTCAATTTGAGGCAAAAAGTTAACATTTCAATATTTATGATGTTTTGACATAAAGAGATCAACTGCTCGCAAATTGAAAACACAAACAAAATATATGAGACTCTCAAGATTTTATGGTATGATACAAGGTTTCATACCTATGTAAATGGTTTAGTAATTAAAATTCCAGTTGCCATGAGCAATAAAAATTAAAATCTATTTTTGTTCATAACTTTCCCCAATATGCATATATTTTTTTTATGTGGAAGAGACACCGACAAACTTGAAATGGCTCCATCCCCACAATTTAATACAAGTTTTCCTAAATTAAGGATTGTATAGTAACTTTGTTTGAAAAACATTTTCTATTACATAGAAACAAGTAATAGAAAATTGTTACACTTTTTTTTTAATATCGTTAAATATTGTGTCATACCGCTCGTGCTTTTTTTTTAAATCCAAACATGTTTTCTGCAATTTTTCAATGTCCCGTCGTTAGGCGATTTGGATTACTCTAATTGCCACAGCGACATGCGTTACACATAGACAAAATGCAACTGTTAAGACAGCTTTAACATTCAATTTAAGGCACTGTGTGATTTAAAACTGAAAACTCAAGACTAATTTCAAAACAGAAAAAAGGAACACCGCTGGAGAACAATGTTTTAAGTGTAAAAGAAACTTAACACAGTCAAGCCAACGAAAGCAAAAGAATTCACAAAAAGTAATGAGTTGAAAGCAACAGCAAAGAAGGCAAAGTAAAGTTAGAAAACTATAAAAAAAATAAACTTAGAAATGCAACAACTTAACTCGACAATTAGCCGCCAATCAATACAAATCGCACATCAGACTAAAACTCAAATTATACACATGAGCAGCGACACCAAAAACTCTTACACAAAAACGCACCAGAACGAAGCAAAAGAAATCAAGTGAAAAATGTCGATAAACACAAAACCAATGCACACTTCACTTCACTCTACATGTATTTTTTCCATTAAAAGAATTCAAGTATTGTTAATTATTTAGTAACGAAATCGAAAAGGACACTTTTTAGGAGCAATAAATAATTTATGGAAAATTTGTATATATAAACACAAAATTTTAAAGCAATAAATTTTTTTTAGAAAATACCCTACAAAAATTATATAAAATCAATGACTTTTTAGGTAATAATTAATTAGCGAAATTTTCACAGAAAATTTATAGACTGAGTTGAATAATGTGTAGTCAAGGCAATTAATATTTTATCGACCCGAACATTTTGTAACACACCTATTTTTTTGATGAAGAAAATACTTAGTGTAGACAAATTGTTAATATAAAGTTTTTAAGAGCAGACACTTTTAATAACAAATGTTTAATACCCGCAAATAGTTTGTAAGAAAATAATTATAGTGACTAATTTACTAAAGAAAACAAAAAAAAACAAAAATGTATCTATAACAAATTCTGTAGTCGATATAAAAAACAGCGCATGCGGTTGTAGGGTATCGTAATCAAAAAGACAAAATATAGCGCAACTACATGAAAAAGAAGTTTAAACAGCACATATCTCTGCATGTACCTACATACATACATACAGATGTACATAAAGCGAGTCATACAATTATATGGCCACAGCGTAATCCATAGAACCAACGACAACAACAACTGGGTGAAAAGATGGCTTGATGGTTGGTTGCCTGATTATTTGCTTTGGCTGGGTTCAGTTGGTTGGTAGCCATCAATCGAACATGGCTAAAAAATTGTTGGTAATTGTTAAACAACAATTAACATTAAGCGCCATTTAAAAACACATAGAAAAACAAATAAAACAAAGAAAAACTCAGTTAAGAACCAAACAACAATAGCAACAACAGTGCGACAATAAAAATACAATTGTAACTACACAATTGCAGACCACTAAAACAAAAAATCCAATGAAAACCAAAGCAATTTTCCAGTCGTATTGCAGATCTTTTGACTGGGCCAACTGACATTTAATGTCACCATATAAAAATGAGCGCACAGTGACCACAGAGTGGTGTAAGAAGTAAAAAGAAGACAACAACAAAACAAGCAGCCAAAAGTATTAATAAGCAAAATCACAAGCAAATCCAAGCTGAAGAAGAAACGTGAATTGTCGCACAACTGCCAGCTGAGTCGCCAGCATGACCGCTGCGGCAAAACTAAAGTGCCAAAGAAGACAAAAGATGACAGCATTAGTACATGTCCAATACCAAAAACCTAACAAAACGTACAACAAATAGTCAAGCAAATTGTACAGAAATAATTCAGGCTGAGCCACAAACCAAGAGCCACAATATACAGGGAAGAAGAAGCCTTTTACAATTTACAAAACTAAGGGAAATTCTCTAACCCTTTCTAAGTATTAGTCAAAAGCAAGCAAGTCAGTAAGTAAGTAAATAAGTAGTACTACACTCACATAACAACTGCAAAAACACTACCAGAAAAAAAAAGAATTTATGTGGATCAAAGAAATTTTTGCCGCTTTTCTGTGGCGGTAAAATAATTTTCTTCTTACCAATGTTTATCTTACGCTGCACCCAATTTGCCGCTGCTCAACATTTCGAACATATTGGCGTCATTGTGTTTGACTTTTTGAGTTGTCTATCGTTTACAAAATTTCAACTATCTGGTTTTATTGAAAACGCCACAACAAAGTAAATAAAGGAAACAAAATAGAATACTACAAAGCGTTTTAGTTTTCTAGTTTACTTTTCCCCGTTCAAAGTTAAACTGTTGAGAATCATTTTCAGCCATAAAGTCCACCAAAGTAATCTGTACCCAAATGACAGTTGTAAATATTTATAAAAAAAAAAAAAATAAAAGAATAAAAATAAAAAATAAAAAAATTCTGACTTATTAAAGGGGAAGTTGAACTAAAAATTGTCTTTCACAGAAATTTTTCTTTTGACGTGGTAGTTTTTAAAGAAGGAAAAAGATTCAGCAGCCAAACATTTTTTGCCATACAAAATATTATATAGCAAAATTATTATTTATTTTTTTTATTTATTTATTTATTTATTTTGAAACATGAACACTTAAGAATAAATATTACGTAAAATTTTTTTAATCACCACAAAATGTTTGCATACAATTTTTAAAAGCAACAGTTGTTCTTTTAAGTATTTTACTAGGAGGAATTTTATTTATTAAAAATTACATTAAGAATATAATAATGACGATTGTTCAACGGAAAAGTCGACAAACTCTCTACAGAGTTACAGCGAGAAACTTTCAGATTGATAAATTTTTCTTTTAGAGAAATTTAATTTTCAATAAAAAAGAGTTAAAAGTTATCAACCTGCAAAAATATATTTAATTGTTAATTGTTCAAAAGGGCTATTGAAATGCATTATTTAAGATCTAAGCAGACCATATTAATTGTTTACGGTGTTTTTCAGCCGTTTATAAAGCCGTCGACCTTTCGTTGATGCTACTCAATTGGTTAGTAAATACGGGTACCCATAGAGGAGTCTACTGTACGAGCAAACTATAATAAGTTCCTCTCTCCAATATATTTTTTGAACACACCTATCCCGTAGTGCAACTATTTTTCCTCATGCCAAGTTCTATTGAAAAATCGAGGGCACAATATCGACAACTGCTTGTCCTTACAAATCGACCTGGCCTAATGTACATATGCACAAACAATTTTGTATACATATTCCTTTCCCTGAAATATAAGCCACGAAAATTGAACCACAGTCTGATTAAGATAATTAAGAAAAGTACATAAGGACTAAAAATATTCTACGCAAATTGCAAACAAAAAACTATATATCCCAAAGAAATTTTTCTGAGCCTTGTGTACGAGTTCACTATGATAGTTTATTATTGTGATATATTTTCTGTAAGAAATAGATCACCTTGGCTTTTTATGTAGAGGCAGCTAAGACTGTAATCGTGTATACATAGCAGATTTACTACTGAAATTTGCAACAATTGCAAATTTTATACTAAAAGTCACTGTGATGGATATTCTGTAGAAAATTTGTCACTGTGATGAATTTTTACACGGACTTAATCAATTTTGTACACCAATCTTATTAGATTTTAATTTTCTGCAGATTATTTGTAGTTGTTATGGTTGTGTCATAGCTTATTTATCGCTGTAATATATTTTCATTGCTGCCTAACTTTAACTGTCCATAAGCCCTCACTTGGATCATATTACACAAGCTATTTTTGTTTCTTGCGACGTAAAAGTTTGGTCGATGTGATGAGCTTTCTATAGAAAATGCACTACTATGATCATGTACGATATGTATAACATGTTTATAGAATACTAATCAATCTGGCAAGTATTTTGCGCATAGAACTTAGCAGTAATTATCACTGCTAGAGCTTTTCCGTACAAAATGTGTTACTATGATGATTCTTGTTAAAAACTCTATGAGTGATATAAATATCGATATTCGGCTTCCATAAAAACATGTTATTTGAACACTGATTTAAAAAATCTCTTAAAATATTTTTAATATAACTAAAAAAGCTGACAAAATTTAAAAAATTGTTTGCATTGGTTTTTCTTGAAGAATTTATGAGAGCTCATGTTTTTGTTTTCACTTTTCTAAACTTAATTTATGTATGAGATTTTGTCACTGTGATTTATTTAACTTTATATATTTTATTTAAAAGCCTGTAACATGTAATTGATTGGAAGAAATTAATTAGATTGACAATATTTTTGTAAACTGAGTTTATCAGTGCTTATCACTGTATCGGGGACATTTTAAAAACATGTAAAAATTTGATAGTTGTCAATAGATATACGAAATATTTATTTATAAATTGAAAAATGGCCAACAAATTAGCGGAGCTTTATTGTGATAGTTGCCTTTTAGAATATTTGTCACTGCAATATAATTTCATGTGTAGTTAGAAATCAAGTCTTTGCTGAGAAATGCTTTATAAACAACTGATTTAAAAAAATTCTTTAATGTATGTATTTCTGTATAGTGATGTCAAATGTGATCAAATCGTTATATCTTTCAATAGAAAATGAATCACTGCGTTACTTCATTCATAGGGAATTGCATAAATTGCTAGTGCTGCTTTTGTTTGCCAAAGTGTTGTAACTACTTTTTTTTTGTAGAGAGCTTACAGCTGTGATAATTTTTTCATATCATACTTAGCGCCGTTTTCTGTGAAGAAGTAATAACAGTGATAATTTTCTTACTGAAAGCTTATCACTTTTCTACACACCTAAGCTTCCTATTGTTAGTTATTTTAATCGCTGGAAACGGTTTTATAAAACAGATAACTAAGAACTATTTTTTATAGTTATTGGATCAGGTCATGTGCTGAGCTGTTCTCGGGCTCTGATTTCAATAACATTTACTCATATTCTTCGGTGGCTCAAACTACTGACGCTGCAGCTGCTACTAGCTTATGATGCAGCTCATCTCCTTCTTGGCATCTAGATTTTTTTGTGTCTTTGTTTTGTGTCCAATACCCTCGAGTGCATTTTGCTAGTTGAACAATAACCAGCAAAAAGAAGTTGAGGCTTTCGCAACAAACTTGTATTGTGTTTATTTAAAAAAAAAAAAAAAAAAACAAAGCTAACTGCTGTTTATTTAAAAGCAAATGAAAGGGAATAGAATATAAAACAGCAGTGCTCTAGCGCTGACTTTGTAGCATTTGTCCAAGGCAATTTGCAATTGAATGTTGAATTTGTTGCAAATGTAATTAAAACAAATCTGTACAAAACGCAGCAGCAGCAGCAGCAGCAGCAACATTCAAACATATTTTTTGAAGATCTTCAGCAGGTATTATTGTTGAAGTTCTAGTCTCTTCTTGAAGCAGCAAAGCCATTCATTGTTTGGCACACAAAGGCCGCCGTTGTTGTTGTTATTGTTGCGGTTGTTGCCATTTATTTTATAGGTTGGGTGAAGAACCTTAAGCAATTTGAGAGTGTGTTAAGGTGATCTTAAAGTAACTGAAATCATATGTGTGTTGCTTAAGCGGCATTTGGTTTGGGTGAAATGTGTATGATGTTTCTTAGGAGATTGTTTTATTTGCTGTTGTTGTTATCCTGGTGGCTTTGCAGCTTTTGCTTTTCCAGACAGGTAAGGTCTTTGGGGGATTATCAGCCACAAAATGCCTTGAAAGTAGTCCAAAGAGATCGTGTAAAACGGCTGGCTGTTGTGACTACTCAAACGGGGTAATCATGAGTGGACATTTGGCTGACTTTATATTTTTATTGTGCTTTCGATTACAGAAGACGAAGAAGAAGAAGGAAAAAAATCTTGTTTATGTTGCATACAAATGACATTACACTCTCTCATTGACGCATGTCAACATAACGTTCATTCTTGTTCATTTGGATGCCCCTGTTTGTGTTTTTCCTAAAACTCCTATAAATCCCCAGCCTGTAGTCTTTGCCAAAACAAAGTAGTTGTTTTTTTTTTCTTGCTCAAAAATTATTTGTAATTCTTGTGGTTGTTTAAATGTCACTCAATCTCGGCTTTGATCTTATTGATTCCAGTGCATTTTATTATCGTTTTAGATAGTGATCGTCATCGTTTATGTGTTTCTTCTTTATATTTTGTTTGTGTAGCTGTATCTCTAGTTGTTGTAATTGTTGTGATTTTTGTTTTAATCGATCGTTTGTTATTGGCAATTTGATCGCTTTGTTTCACACATTACATATGATGTTGTTGTTTTCTGTACAAGCTCTGTTGCTGCAGCAACTTTTTAGCGCTGCTATTGTTTGTTTTGTTTTAGTGGCTTCCAGTTGATTGTCAGTTGTTGTCGTTTCTATGTTTATATTGATTTTTATTTTGCAACCGACGCTAATGGCGACAAAATGTTGTAAAAATCATTCTATGTTCACTTCTTTTTCTCTTTGTGGCCAGTTAAAGGTGGTCTATTAATTGTTGCAAGCTTTTTTCCACTTACTTCTTTGGTGTAGTTTAGTCTCCCGTATTTTTTTTTTTTTTCTTTTTTTCGTTTGCTTTTTGCTTTCTGTTCTCGTTGTTGCTGGCAGTAGTTATTGCTGTTATTTCACTTCAAGTTTATTGTGTTGTGCTGTGTTGTGTTGGCGACATATTGTGTGAAAATGTTTAAAGATTTGTCATTGATAATAGTCGGATTAAATAAGATTGATGTTGATCTCAGTTGCAAACAAAAAAAAAAATTTTATATAAAAATGGAAAAAATATGAAAAACACACATTACATTTAGACATCTGGAAGCGGCATGATTTATATAAAAAAAATTTTTTTCGCGCTATGGGTTTATTCTATATCATCAAAGCTATTTGCTTTTTTGCAATTAAGGTATTAGTTTTGTTAGCATTATAAAATAATTAATTTGCTCAAGTTTAAATAAGCACATAAATATTTATTAATTTATTTAACAAACTGGTTATGAAAGCAGGAAAACGTTTAGTATTTACGCTTTAGAAACTAAATTAATGCTTGCAATTAATTTACTTCATTTAGTTTAGCATATCATTCAAGCAAATTAAAGCTAGAAATGCTTCAGTAAAAATGAATGCGCTATTTATGAAAATCAAACAAGTACATTGCGTGGAGGGTATTGAAAAAATGTCCATTCAAACGATTATTATGTATATAAAACAACAGAGTACCCTGCCTACCGGGCTGAGAAATCTTATGAGACGTGAGAAAATTGTGAGACTCCTTAGGTTCTTACTTATTCTTACTTACTTTCTGAAGCAAAACACCAAATTTTCATTATAATCAACATGGCTAAGTCTACTCTACCACGAGACACTAGGTTGTACCTATAGAAATCGCAAGAACCCAAATTTCGATTATAATCAACAACGCTAATCTACTTTACGACGAGGCACTAGGTTGTAGCTACCGACTTATATACATATATATAAGAGACATGTAGCATACTAAGGTTTTAGACAACTGAATATTGGAGACGAGAGACCTATCTGGTTTTGCCAGCTGGACTTTGACATCTGCAACAACTTATCTTAAACCAACCATTAGACTCTATTCTTAGTGATTTTGAGGGAGCGTTCAAATTCATAACTCTCTCCAGAAAAATGTGGGGACAAAAACGTGATAGTTTCCTGAGGAGTGCAATTTTTCAAAATTTTGAGGACTGAAATAATCGTGTTAGCATTATAATTTTTCTTCACAGTATGTGTCTCGTTAAGTGTTTTTTTTTTTTTTGTGTCATACAAAACTTTTACTTTGCTTAATTCTCGTTGTCTATTTACCTTGCCTTAACTGAAGAGTCATTAGTAGTTTGAAACTTCATTTCAACTTAAGTTTGTGGTCTAAATTACTGTCATGCTAAAGCTTCTTCTAAACAAGAGTTGTTGTTTATCATGCTTTGTTACTATTTGCTGCCTTTAAAGTTTCCATAAAAGTGTAACTAAAACATCAATACGATTTACTTACAAAAGCTCTATAATTTAATTTATGTGACTCTATTCTTTGACAATGAACCACCATAAAAATGTTTAGCCTTTTTTCAACATTCTTTTTTCGTTTTGGCCACAACCATAAAAATAAAACCGTTATAGATCATCATGTTACAATAAAATGCAAAATACAGTTGAAAAGCCAAAAACCAAAAGTACTCCTCTCAATGATATAAAATAAATAAAATACAGGCGCATGCACATAAATTTAACTGAAAACAGCATAAATGTAACAATATTTTGATAAATATGTGAAATTTTCGCAACAAAACAAACAAACCCCAAGAAATATTGATGTCTACACGCAAAGTAGCAGCGCAGAGCGCAAAGAAAAAAAGAACCTCTCAGGAAATCTAAGACTCTTTGCTGCTACCACCGCCAGTACAAGTGTGTTTAGCTGCTTGGAGCAGCCAAAGCATCAAGCGTGAACAAAACAGTTGGGAGCAGTGGTGGCACTGTTGCAAATGGTGGTATTACTGTAACAAACAAATTCAATGATGCTCCACAATGTGTGACTTAAATGCAAGCTTCAGTGCTTTCAAGGAATCAGCAATACAAACAAACAAACGAACAAAAAACCGACTTGAAGTAATAAATTTTAGGTTGTAAGTACAACAATTTGTATGCAAACGAACCAAAAGAAAGAAAAAAAAAATGACTTTGAAAAGGGGCTTTGAGAGAAAAAGTAACAAAAAAAAAAAAAAAAAAAACAACAACACAGGCGCAAAAAAGAAGCCATGCGGTTACAAATAAAAAATAAAAGTACATTTTGCCTCTAATCCCCAGCAAAATATTACATAAAATTAAGGCAGTATAAGTAAGTTTTCTATAATATTTCCTTTCTCAATGTGTTTGTGAGTATTTCCACAACCAGCAGAAGCTTTTAACAAAATTGAGGCTTAAACCAGACAATAGTTTACGCTTACCCCCATTGAAACGTATTTTTCTTCACTGTATTCGATACCACAAAATCAGAGAAATGCAATAAAACTCAAGCGCTAAGAATGTAAATTTAAGACGAATAAAAGAATCGTTAAAATTAGGAAATGGGTATAAAGCAATTGAATTTTTTTCTCAAACAATTGTAAGCCAAAGTTCAAAAAAGTTTCTATGGAAACTTTATTCGGAGCCAAAGCTAACAGCAGAAATGTATCTTTTCATAAGCAAATCTTCATCGTAAAAGCTTTTTCTGCAGGCAAATACATCATATTGAAAATTCATCCAAAGCAAAGAATTGCAGCAAAAATTTTTTTCGGGGCAAAATTATATTGGGAAAAATTTTTCGTCATTTAAGGACTCGGCGTGGATAAATGTTGAATGAAATATTATTTACTAAAGGAGAGAACAAATATTCTGTGTAAAATTTTAAAACCAATCTAAGCAATGACCCAAAAGCTTTATCAGCTTATCCATTTTATGAACAAATTTATCCCACATAAATATTGTCCCTCATAAAATCAGAACAATTTGCGGATGACACTTCATCCGACATATGCATTTTTTTCACAAAAATTTTCAGAAACAAAAGCTTTTTATGAAATTATTAACCGACAAAGAAATAAATTGTTCATCACAAAACTAAGCCGACTGAGAAAACAGTTTTTTCAATACAAACAATTTATCTAGAAAGTATTACAGACAAATAAATTGCTATTTATGCAATAAAAGAATTTTGTCTAGACAATAAAAAATGTCAAAAAGGTGTATATCAGCTCCCAAAGTTTACAGAAAATTTATCCAAAACCAAAATTAATATGTATCCGACAAAAACAATTATATAACATTTTAGAAAACTTTCCGTAAAACAATTATCCAAAATAACAAATTTCTTTGTCTGGGGCACACATACATATATTATAGAAAGTTGTACGTAAAAGTTTAATCTGACAGAAACAAATGTGTTGGAATTGCAAGCGATGCAAATATTTTGTATAGAAAAATGTTCCAAGGCGAAAATTACGTATACAAAAGTTATTCGATATAAAAATTGTCCTCCAAAAAACTTATCCTCTAGTAAAATTTAATATATTTAATCGGCACAAAATTGTTTATAGGATATTTATTCGACATAAGAAAGCTAATGATAAAATTGCCTGCAGACATATCCGTTACAAAAAGCTTATCCGTTAAAAAATTAAAAAAAAAAAATTATCCTCCACCAAATTTATAGCTATAGGCAGTCTATCCGACGAACAAAATTGTTATGGTAAATTCATGCAGTACAAATAGTTTTTATAAGAAGTTTAGCCAAAACAAAAAAACTCTGTACGGGAAAACTTATGCGGTGTGAAACTTGTTCAAACAATTCATCGTCCATTGAATTTATTTTTATAGAAAATTTATCTATACCAAAATATTGTTGACAGAATATTGTTCGATTAAAATGTATTATACCAAAAATTTATCCAAAACAATAATGTTCGCAATGTTTATCCGACACACAATTATTTCACAATAAATACAACCGACAAAATATGTTTTTGTTTAAAAAAAATTTGTGTGAAAACAAAATTGAGGCAAAAGAAAAATCTATAGAAACAAAATTTTTGCTCATACATTTTATCCAACACAAAAATTGTGTTTTAATATTTATGCTCTTATAAGGTAAAATTTTGTAGGAAATCTCGGTTTTCACAGACACAATATATAAATTATTATTTTGTATTTCTTCATATTATGCCAACAATTTTTAGAGAAAATATTTTTTTTATTTCATTGTTTTACTTGCAATCTACTTTACAATCAAAATAATAAGCCAATTTCATGACTTTTAAATAACATAGAGTTTTCCTTAAAACTCAAAAAAAAAAAATCAAATTTTACTTTTGTAAATTAAATAGGATTTGACAAATTAAAGTTTTCTATTTTCGGAAAATATATACATACGACACTTTTGAAATTTATCTGATAAACATTTTTTAAATATTTATTTGACCCAAAATAGTGCCAAGGAATATTTTAAAAACTCAAAATGTTTGGATAAAAAATGTATCCAAAGAAAAATTTTTTGTGCGAAATTTTTGGACAAAACAATTGGAATAGAAAATTTATCCAACTACAACGATTTCTTTCGGATGTGTTCTAAAAGTGCAGTTTACTTGAAAGTAAATTATTTCAGCATTTTTAATATTCTGCAGTACTTATCCCTTTTTACTTTCAGTTAAAGTGGTAAAAGTTTAGTGAAATGAAAAAAAATTATCTATAATAAGAATAAACAGTTAAATCTTAAGAGATAAAAATGTATTGAAAAATATTGTGCATAACCAACTTCTAAGGGAATCTATAGTTTCATTTGTAGTGTGCTTAAAATTCTGTTTCCTTGTCTCTTGGTTGTTTGGGATTCTCTTAGATATGTATCGAAAGGCGGCACTTTTCTACCCGGAGCCTTAAAGTGCACAGGAAAACGAACAACAACAGCCAAAAAAAAAACTCACAAAATATCAAACGTCTATACGATTTGCAAATATTTTGTCACTGTAGTGAGATTTATAGAGTAGAAAGTTAAATTTCTTAGAAACTAAAGGCTAAAACAAAAATACAAAAACAAAAATACATGCCTGCAATTTTGCCGCGGTGTTTCAGGCAAACATTTTTTTGTTTTTGCTGATGTTGTTGGTGCTGATGATGAGAAGATGTGTTGCAGGTACAAAAAATCAACACATGTTTTTACAAGAAGCACCTTAAAAATTCTCTGAGAGAAACAGTTGAAGAATTTGACACAATTTTCTTTGTTAATTTTCCAGCATTTGGCACATCATTTTTAAAACATACAAACTTCCACAGACGACAGACACACACAGCATGTGTTACATCTCTCACTCTTCAGCAGCGGCAAAAAAAAAAAAAAAAAAAAAAAAACACGGATGCACTCTTGGTCAAATCGCATGTAATTGCTTAATAAAACATACAAAAGTTTGTTTGGCGACAAATAAAAACACAAGGTTTTGTTTAAAATGTAATTAATTGATTTCTCCGACTTTGAAAGAAAAAATCCTTCTCCAAACCTGTTGCCGTTTCAAGGTATGTGTCGTTTGGGAAACTTAAAATTGCATGTTTAATACAAATATTTAAACCCGTATGAGAGTGTTTAACAGGCTTAAATGAAGACAAATGACCAGCAAGAAAACCATTAATTTTTCCACACTCCGTTTTTTAGAAAGATTTGTTATTGCCTTCTTACTCATGCACAGGAACGGTGGTTTATGGTTCTTGATGGCTTCAGAGCCCGTAAATGCGGCTTTTTGTAGCTTAAAGGTTTTTATACCATAAAAAGCTTTATGGTTGCTGCTTTTGAAAAGCAAATTGTACTGATGTAGTGTATGTGTGGTCGTAGTGTTTTTATGGAGGTATGCAATATAGCATTACACTTGTTTTCTGGGGTATTCTTTGGGAGACCTCATCTGAATGATAGTTTTTTAACAAGTACCTTACAAAAAGTAATTTTTTCAAAACGAAATTGTTTTTAAAAAAATACCTTTCAGAATGATGGCCATTTTGGAAACATTTGGAAACCTTTTGAAACGGTACTTTTCTTTTGAAAAAGTAGTTTTCTCTTGAAAAAGTAGTTTTCTTTTGAACAAGATATTTTTTTTTAATCTTTTATTTGAAGAAGGTTATTTTCTTAAAGGGGTTTTCTTGTGAAACGTTACTTTAGACAGAACTTTTTTAAAAAGGTACCTCTTTCCAAGAGGTATTTTTCAAAAATTACTTTATTTAAAAGACACTTTCTTGTTATCCTTTACTTTCTTTATAAGAGCAATTTTGCAAAGTTTTCGAACAGTATCATTTTTTAAGAGATACTTTTTTCCAGAGCATAGAAGCTCTTCAGAGGTTATTGCTTGAAAGGTTTTTCACAAAACGAGCTTTTTTAGCTGAGATACTTTTTCTAAACGTACTTTTAGTTTTTAGAAATATTTTTAAAGAAATAATTTTTCTAAGACTGCAGGTTTTTTCAAAAGGTGTACATTTTTTCAAAAAAATAAAAAACTGGCAGCTTTTTCGAAGTGATCTAATCTACAGAACACTTTTTTTAATAGATAACTTTGCCAAGGAAGTTTTTCAAAATACACGTTTTTCTAAAATATACCTTTTTAAATATGTAGTACCTTTCTAACAGGAAGTTTTGGATAAGCTCAAGAATAAAAATCAGTTTTATAGGTATGTTGAAGAGGTAGTGGATCTCTCAAAACTGAAGCCAATATCTGCTGGAGGATTTTAGTTTCTTAATAATTCGATGTTGCAGTTGCGGAATTTACTAAGGAAAATGTTGGTAAGACAATGCTGCCAGAGAAAATTTCTTGCGCAGAACGTAAAATCCCGAATTCATCAACAAGTTTTGAAGCATCCAAGCCGTATTTTTTTTTTAATTTCATTTCAGAAATTTTTATAGGTATGCAAAACCTGTTCTTGACAGCCGAGCTAAGAAATTTTCTCTTCCATGGTAAAACCAACACCGACTTCTCGTATACTATTTATATATTATAAAGATGCTACATATTAAATAGATGATATTTCAAAAAAAAAAAAAAATTTCGTTTTAAAAAGGTATTTTTAATAGAAAATACGTTTTATAAAAATTATATTTTAGGAAGTATACTTTTTGAAAAAAAAAAAAATTTTTTTTTTTAACTTTAAAAACATTTTTACATTTATGTACTGTTTACTAAAGTCATATGATTTAAAACGTACATTCTAAAAGATGATTTAAAAAAAAAGTTTTTTTAAATTTACTTTCTTTGAAAGTACTTTTTCAAAAAATACTTCTCTTAAAACATACTTTTTAAAAGGCACTTTCTTAAAAGGATTTTTTTAAATGTATGTGTTTAACAAGGCGCATATTTTTTTGCAAGGCAATCTTTTTAAAAGGTACTATTTTAAAAGCTACATTTCTTAAAAGCGACTTTATTCAAAAATAAGCTTTTTTGAAAGAGTTTTTATCTAAAAAAAAATTTGTAAAGATACATTTCTTGCAGCCAATTTGTGTTAAAGGTTTCATTTCAAAGCCATTTTTTGTTTGTTTTATAAACTGTAAGCGTGCTGAAAATTTCTCCTTTTAAAAAATGGCTCGATTATTTCCTGCCATTTAGGGTGATTTTCAAACACCAGAACAACCTTTTACAACATTGTTTCTGCAACCGCAGCCGCGAAAAACCGAAGCATAAAAGAAGCATTTAATTTTAATTTAATTCATTTCCAATTTAGTTGCTCCGTTATTTTAATTACAGTGTAATAATTGTCGGCATTCGTTTACCAGGCCTTGATTATAATATTGAGGTAGTCGCCAGTGGCAGGCAGCATGGTCGTCATGATCGTTTCACTGCTGGTATGATGAGTTTTGTTTTATTTATCATAAATCTTAAGTGTCGTTTATGTCCACTATTAAACCTTTTAAGGATTGTTTTTATCAATAATTAAATCCTCTCACTTTTACCAACAATACCATTTAAACTTTTCCACAGGCCGTTTGTTTGTTGTCAGAAAAGTATTCTTATTTTACCAATGCGAGTATAAAGTTGCGTTAGTTGTGTTGAGACATTTAATGTGGCAATTACTTGCAACTTTATGAATCCTTGTCATGTGTTAACTTTGTAACTTTACTAATTAGTGTCGTCATTTCAAACATGATGATTGCTGCTTGACTTACAAAATACACAAAAAGCGTCTGTTCTAGTTGGTCTGTTGTTGTTGTTGTTGCCGTTGGTGTTTGTATGTTTGTCCGTCTGGCATACCAGAGATTTAGCACCAGCCCGATAATGTTTTACGCACTACATTTTATTTATTTATTTTGAAGTTTTTATTGAAGTGATAATTAAATGTTTGTTGTGTGTTTGCTTTAATATAGTATACATTTTGTTTTTTATTCTTAACAAATGACAAACTGTTATACTATTAGTTACCTTCACAACTTGTTACATATGTTTGTTCATAGTTGTGGTGTTGCATTTATAAAATATAATGATAATGACTTTGTCTATTAAAATGATAATGATGACGTTGATTATGAATCTCGTTAAGATACCAGTATTTAAGAATGCCCATAAATGTTTTAATTAAATTTAATGCTTAAATACTACCACAAGTGATGGAAACAACAAAATAAATACGAACCAAATAACGTTTGAATAGAGAGTTTTAAGATCAAACGTTTTGAAGGCCGTCGTTTTCTTACAATTTTAAACAAGTTTTAGATTTTTTTTTTTTTTCTGTTACATTAAATTATTTTACCTTTTGTAAAATTTTCCTCACAAAATCTACAATATTAAAGTAATATTAATTATTTTAATATTTCTATTTAACACACCTTCAAAAATTCAAACTCTAGCTCAATTTATTTAAAAGAATGAATTCCACTTTAGATAGATTTTCTTAAGAAAGTTTTATGTCGATGAAATTTTTACAAAAAAAAATCTCCATCAACGACATTTTCTATAGACAATTTGTGTTTAGGATAAAAATTTTTTTTATTCGGATAAGTTTTCTAGAGAAAGCTTTACTTATAATAAGAATTGCAAATTATTTTTTCTTTGTACCTAAAGTTTTTGAAAAAATCTTTCACCGGATAAAATTTTTATAGATATTTTTAGTTGGGGAAAAATTGTCTTCAATTTTTTTGTAGAGATATGTATGTTTATTGAAAATTTTGTCTTCGAATAAATTATACACTGAAGGGCTTGCTATGGATAAACTTTGTAAAGAACAAATTTTGGACTCAGATTAAATTTCTTTTAAAATGTGCTCTCAATAAATTTTTGATAGTAAATTTGTACAAATAGTTATCACTTCGGATAAAATTTCTCAATAAAAATATTTTATAGAGTTTTTTCGATGGCAAACCTTCTATAGAACGTTTTTATTTCAATACAATTTTCTACGAAAGATCTGCTAGTAAAAAGTTTTGCTTCGTAAAAATTTTACTTTCAATAAAATTCCATAACAATTTTGTTGCTATGGAAAAATTTAACTAATATTTATGGATAAATTTTTCTAAGACAAGTTTTGCAAACGATGAATTGCTTATTCACGATTTTGGATACTGATAAACATTTACATAAACGTCATCTACATATAAATATAACAATTTGCTTCGTATAAATTTTCATGTAAGAATTATTACTTAGGTTAAAGGCCTATAGTAATTTTTGCTTAGGTAAATTTTTCAGCAAAATTATGAATGGAAAATTTTCTACAGAACATTTTTACTTTGGATAAATTATGTCTCAGACAAACTGGCGCAAAAAATTTTTGATTCTCATATAAAGAAATAGTTTTTGCTGTAAATTTTAATTTTGTTATTGAACTTCTGTGTTGTAATACATTTATATTAAATTACTTTTTAGGCTCAAGTTCAACCCTTGGGTTTTCACTACTTTTTAATCAATATCAATTAAGTAAAGATAAGTAAAAATTTATTTGCTAGGTGGACAACCGGCTGTTTCTGGGTAGCAAACACCCTTCATCAGCACCCTATGAACTTTGGACGTGTCAAATTTCACAATTTTGGCACAGCCGCTATAACCACTCGGCAACCAAAGCTCACGCAATTCTACTTTCTGTTTGTATACTTAATTAACATTAACCAAAGCAATGATATTTTTGCAGTCTTGGACGATATTTGTCGTCTCAGAAGACTGTTGCTCTCTGTTTATATGAAAGCTTTTTAATACATGTTCTGTTATGCATCATTGAGATCTAGATGCTCTTTTATTGATACAATTTGAACATGTTCGCCATGCCCTGCGTTATTAACATTTTTGCTGTAAATTTTAATTTTGTTATTGAACTTCTGTGTTGTAATACATTTATATTAAATTACTTTTTAGGCTCAAGTTCAACCCTTGGGTTTTCACTACTTTTTAATCAATATCAATTAAGTAAAGATAAGTAAAATATTAAGTAAATTAAGTAAAGATAAGTAAAATAAATAAGTAAAGTAAAAAAAAAAAAAAAAAAAAAAAAAAAAAAAAAAAAAAAAATATCATTGCTTTGGTTAATGTTAATTAAGTATACAAACAGAAAGTAGAATTGCGTGAGCTTTGGTTGCCGAGTGGTTATAGCGGCTGTGCCAAAATTGTGAAATTTGACACGTCCAAAGTTCATAGGGTGCTGATGAAGGGTGTTTGCTACCCAGAAACAGCCGGTTGTCCACCTAGCAAATAAATTTTTACTTATCTTTACTTAATTGATATTGATTAAAAAGTAGTGAAAACCCAAGGGTTGAACTTGAGCCTAAAAAGTAATTTAATATAAATGTATTACAACACAGAAGTTCAATAACAAAATTAAAATTTACAGCAAAAATGTTAATAACGCAGGGCATGGCGAACATGTTCAAATTGTATCAATAAAAGAGCATCTAGATCTCAATGATGCATAACAGAACATGTATTAAAAAGCTTTCATATAAACAGAGAGCAACAGTCTTCTGAGACGACAAATATCGTCCAAGACTGCAAAAATATCATTGCTTTGGTTAATGTTAATTAAGTATACAAACAGAAAGTAGAATTGCGTGAGCTTTGGTTGCCGAGTGGTTATAGCGGCTGTGCCAAAATTGTGAAATTTGACACGTCCAAAGTTCATAGGGTGCTGATGAAGGGTGTTTGCTACCCAGAAACAGCCGGTTGTCCACCTAGCAAATAAATTTTTACTTATCTTTACTTAATTGATATTGATTAAAAAGTAGTGAAAACCCAAGGGTTGAACTTGAGCCTAAAAAGTAATTTAATAGAAATAGTTTTTGATTGGGATTTTTCTGACAGAGAAAAGTTTTTCAGTGGACAAATTGCCTGTTCAAAACTTTGGACTTAACTTTGAAAAAATAAATTGTTTTCATTATTTTTTGTTGCACCAAGTGCCCAAGAATAATCTTTTTTGCCTGCCCACCCACTTCTCTCTATTTTTCTACTTTCGGTCCAGTGCAGTGCCAGTGTACTGATTATAGATTGAGTACTAGTCCAAGATAAAACATCTTTTATTCAAAAGTTTTGCTTTTCATTAATTTTTTTTTAAATAAATTTTTATTCCGAGAAATTTTCTATAAAAAATTGCTTCGAATAAAAAAAATTTTTAAAATTATAGTTTTTGATTAAGATCTATAGAAATTCTTTACTTCGGATAAATTTTTACAAATATCTGATACATTTCGAATGAATAATTTCCTGTAGAATGCTTCACAAACTTGTTGTAGTATATTATTGTTTTATTAAACTGCTGTGAATTTTTTTTTAAAGAACAGTACTTTTTATAAAAATGTTTTAATTCAAAGGAATTTTGTGTGAATGGTTTCTACTTTGAATAAACTTTCTACTGAAAATTCTACTGACAATATTTTCTATGAAAATCGTGCGGATAAATTTTGTTTTAGATAAATGTCCATAAAAGACGTGTGTTTTATAAACTTTGCTTCAAAAAAAGGTTTACGCATTATTGCTGGGCTATTTTTTTCAATATTATTTTTCCCAAACTTTTACTCCATTAATTTTTTAAACCAACTACCGAAATTACTCATGTTCCCATGAGCTGTATTTGCGAGTGCAATATTATTATGAAATTATTTATCTTGCGATGATGCTTGTTAAATGTCCAGACAAAATACACCTCATAATTTAACATTAAATGTAACTGCGTTTTTGTTGTATTCTTCTTTATATTACAGATGCTTTTTTTAATTTTCATAATGTCGAGCATAACGATAAAAGTGTCACACACTTTTCAAAAGCAGCCTTCAAAGGAAAAAGACTGCAAAAGTTATAGCAAGAAGAGAAAAAATCATAATTTAGCATTTAATTGAGACAACAACTTGAACAACAAGTTCATTTTGTTATAAAAATCACACTTTTATGCAGACACCTTTTTTTTTGCTTGTGGCTTTCAGCCAGAAGAAGTTGGTGTTTTGTTTCCATCTTTGAGGTATGGCCAATTTGTGCAGAAGCATGGAATTGTTTAATATTTTAAGAGTATAATGCTAGAGGAGATTGTAGGCATTTCATTGTGGTGTGGTTGGATATTTTGCTTTTTTCAATGCTTTTTCATTTAGTCGGTTAAGCTTCAGTTGTTACCAATAACAAAGTGTTGGTATTTTTGTTTTAATTTATTTGATTAAACTCTGGCGAATGGAATACTAAAGTATGGGTTTCGCGAAAAGAACAATGGTGGAGAGAAGGAAGCCTAAGGAGGGCAAATGATTATTTTATATATATATATATAGGATTTAGTTTTCCCTGTTTAACACAACACTTTAGGTTTTATTTAAGCAAGAGCTCGCAAAAATAAAGTACACATTTCGATTTCTATAAAGAAACTAAAGCCGAAAACAAATAATTTTATTTTTATATTGAAACCTTCCCTTTTTTGTTAAATTTGTTTGTTTTTTTGCTTTATTTGCTCATTTCCATGAATATTTATATCTGATTTAGAGCAAAAAACTTTAAAAAATAATGTGTTTTTAAAATGACTTCATTAACTTTAATGACTTTTGCATGTTTAGCCGACAACATTTCATTAAAATGACAGTTAATTTGCTTTAAACAATTTTGTTACTCTTTGCTTATGATGAAAATACTAAAAAACAAAAAGAAAAAATCATGTAATATATTTATGTTATGCGGAATTGTAACACTAATACTGTTGATGATGATGATGTCCTTTGGTCATTTGTCAATTGCAGCAGCTTTTGCAATGAAATTGAACAGCAAATGTATCTTCAATGAGTCTGGGAAACAATTAAAACATGACAGGCGGCAAAGTAAAAGATAATTAGATAATATAATGAAAAACAAGTATAATTTTTTATTCATTTTACTTTAAGTATCAAGTATGTGTTCTAACTCTTTTGTTATTTCTTTAGTTTTTGATGTTTTATTTATAGAATAATTTCACTTCATTTATTCAAGCTGCCTTATAAATGAGTAATTTTAAACTATTCTATTGCCTTTTTCTTGCCATAAATTGCAACATCTTTTCTAAATGACTAAATTGAAATTATCATGCGTTAAACAATTTTTGTACAAAAATCTCAACATTCTATATAAAACGACTTGTCTAATCATATTAATATCACTTTCAAGAATTTATGGTATTATGGTATAACATTAAACATGATTTTCAACAACTTTTCTCAAACCACAAATGAAGTCAGACAAACCATAACCAAAAACCAAAAAAAAAAACGAACGAAAATATCATTTTAGATTTTTGCTTACTGGCAGAGTGAAGAAAACTACAGCCAGCACAAGACTAGTTTTTCAATTCCAAACCTTTTATGACTTTTGCAGCCTGAAAAAAAACCACAAACATTAAATTCAAGAAAAAGCAAAATAAATCCAAACAACACATGTTTTTTATGCATTGCTAAGTTTTTCTTTTTTGAGTTTTTTTTTTCTCCTTCCTGCATGTGTGAAACCAATTATTTAATTTAATTTTACAAGAAGTTAAAAAAAAACACATAAAATATTGCTTAAAAATAATAAATACACTAACGTGCACTTTGAGCAAATAAAATCAAAGAAAAAACAAGTATTACTATAAAAATTTCAAAAAAATCAATCATCAAACTGCTGCGCTGCAGCAGCATGTAATAAAACCAAACAAATACTCCCATATACAAAAAAAAAGTTATTTTAAAAATTGCTTAAAAAAGTAAAATTATAATAGATAAATTTACTATCGTTTTACTGCTTACATAGTCTTCCAGCCATCATTGAAAAAAAAAAAAACTAAAATAAAATCAAGTAGAATAAAAAAAGAAAATAAAGCAAAACGTCTAGTAAACGTAATAAATGATCACAAGAATAAAATTGATTTTAACCATAACTGTCAGCAGCTGAGAGAAATACTTATAAAGTTAAGTAAATGTAGACAAACTGTTTGTAAAGTGTTGAAAGGTGATCTGGATTAAAGTTTTTCCCCTCTCTGTGTTATTAACTAGACATGCAATCAAATCGTTAAAAAGAAGTTAAGGAAAAAAAAAAACTGGGGAACTGCAATGATTGCATTAACACTCTAAATGCGAAATAAAATTTAAGAGCAGAAAGCAAATGTCTATTTTTTTATATCCCGAGAAGTTCCATGGGGAGGGATCGCTTTATTGTGGTATAGCAGAAAAATTAACCACAGATTCAGAGCATCCAGAAACTTTGAATCGGAAATACGTTCATAGTAGAGATGGGCAGTTGTCGCATGAGTCCGTGAGTCAAAAATAAAATGTCGTTCCTGATTGTGTATGATAACCATTTTAAGTCAGCTCACGAAGTTAAAAAAAAAAAAAGTTAAAAAACTAACTTTTATCGATTTACAAAAAAAGCTTTCACACACCTGTTCTTGCATGATTTTGCAATGCAGTGTATTTTAACTCAACTTTTACTACACATGTAATATACATACATTAGCCTGGGTCGATTTGTGTGAAAGGAAAACGAAATGTAAAAAATTGTTAGGGAAAATAATTCCATGCGTAATTTTAACTCAGTAAGTTGTGAGTAGTGCGAGACTAAAAATTTAATCATTAGTTATACTTATGAGTATTGTTATGAATAAAAATAAACACTCTGTAAGCATAAGTTTGATGACAATAAAGTCAAACAGCATGAATTGCAAAGAGTAAACGAAATGTTGGAAGAGTAGACTATGATATGTATACTCGATGTGTATGTATGTCTCCAAGCTGCGAGAGAAAATATTTTGACCGTGACCTAAATTCCTAGCCCTGAAATCTGCATGCAAAATTTGGTTTAAGATTTCGTTGGCAAAACATAATAATATACTAGTATAGCTGAAGAACTCATTGCTTATAATTAGAATTTGTTAAACTTCCTCTTATAACTCACATAACACTATACAAATTATACCTATATATACTGTATACATAGTAGATGGGATATTTTCACTAATATATACTTTCATTGGCATTGATTCAATTTAATGGTGATGCAAAACAAACTAACTATGACTTGGGCCCAGTGATATTTTTCCATTATAATTATAATGCCAAAGTTAATGAAAGTTTAAAAATAACTTTTAATTATAGCTGATAATAAAAATTAATGTTACTACAAAATAAAAAGTAACCGGTGGGCCAAAAGAAATCACCCTATTGAAAGTTGCTCTTATTTTTGCAAATGGCTGCCAATGTCAAATCTGTTTTTACACTTGTGAAATAGAAAGCTGCAGAATACAAGCGAACAAGCCATGGAGCGATACACTCCCCAAGAACGCAGAATAATCGTGTCCATGCCAATGATATCCGAACACTATATAGCCAAAATAGTCATGCACACTAAAATCGAATACCTCATTTCAGAGTTATGATAAGATGATTAAAGCAGACGTTTCAACAGTCGCATATTTAGGAGAAAAAACAATTAAAAAACCTATTCATAGAATCCTCTAAAATTCTTATAATTTTTGTGGCTAAGGAACCATAGAGCTTCAAAAAGAAAATTTGATGATCACAAATTTTTTTTTTTTTTTTTTGTTTGTTCTCTAGCATAATTATACTAACAACTTCACACTGAAGCTTAGCAAAACCATGGATGGTACAGCCCACTATAACTTAATATCATATTATTAATAAGCAATTATTTTTGTTTTTTCCCCGTTCTCTTAATAACAATAAAATGTAATTGAAAAATGTAATGAAATAATCTTAAGATTAACTGCAGTAGGCTGGCATATTGATTTTACACTTTAATAAGACACCGACGACTTCTGTTTTGAAGAGCGACCGCAAAACGTTAAAGAAAAATTGTAACTGAAAAAGGCTCTTGTATTTATCTTTTTTATTTTTTATTGTATCCACACAAAACGCAAAGCAACAGCATGGCAATCAATAACTGAAATTACAAAGTAATTGCCTTGGCATCTACACTTAAAGCATAATATCAATTTTTGTTCGTTTTTTTTTTTTTTGGTTTTAGCTTTAAAATAAATCTACTGTTAAGTAAAGAGTTCTACACACCGACCACTGCAATGTTGTTATACTTTAGTTGCAATAAACAGCTAAACAAGCCACAAGATATTACAGCCTCAGCACCAATTGCTATTTGGACATTAAAAAGAGCGTAGAGGCGCTGTAATAGATTGTAGCACAGCTACTGGGTGTTCAATGATTGCTACTTGATACACTCAAGTTTCATACTTAATACCCACTACTGGCAATAAGTGTTATAAAAAAAAAAATCGAGGAAAAATTTCAAGAACTAAAATGAAATCGATACAGGGGAAAAATAAACACAAGCAATGGAAAATAAATAGAGTGCGTTTTGCCAGGACAGTGGAAAAACTCAAAGTAAATGGACTTGTTTAGAAAGAATTAAGTAAAACACCTAAAACATTATTATGGTAAGAATCAAATCAATGTAAAAATGAATTCATTAAGCAACAGATTCCTTATCAGTAAAGAGTGGCAATTTGTGTTCACGAATGCTTTGAGCATAAAATGTGTGGCAACAAAATGTGTTCCAAAATTACTAAGCTTTGAGCCAAAGCAGCGTTGCATTAGTATCACTCAGGTATGACTTTTTGGCCAAAAGCAACACCCTAATCATGTATCAACTACTTTATTCACCAGCCTCCTGTCTCCCTGCAACTTTCTTCCATTTCCAAAACTAAAAGAACCAATAAAAGGAAAACATTTTCCCACAATTGAAGAGATAAAGCCAGAATCGAAGAAAGAACTGATGAACATACCGAAAAGCGCTTTCCAAAAGTGATTTGAGGAGTGGAAGAAGCGTTGGCATTTCTTTGAAGGGGGCAAGAAAAAAGCAATTTAGTTTATTATCTGCTACCATATTGCAGTGACTGGAGCAAGCAAGATCGTTATATTAATGCCGACTGAGGGGCCTCAATGTTAGTTAGAAAAGTTCAAAGCTCAAATATTTTTCCCCATATAGACTATTGTATCTCCTCCTGCAAACCTACTCTTTGTTGAGTTTTATATAGTCTATATCTAGTTATTAGTGTATTCAACCTTGTTCTAAAATTCCTTTTATCCCTTTACTAAACTCCCACTGTATTTCATTAACCTGTCTGCCTGCCCTCCATACACTTTGTCGATTGATGGGTTTAATATCAATATTTTTTTGTTTTTCATTCAGTTTTTGATTTAAGCTGAGTTTTAATATTTTTCTTCTACAAACCGCATGGTAGCTCTTTGTTGAGCTTCCAGCCTTGTTTGTTGTTGTTGTTGTTATTTTATTTGCGAATATATATTGCATTTTGATGGTAATGATGATGGACAGATTGGTACCAAAGTCACTGTATACATACTTCAATAGCAGATATGTAGGTATGTGTAATTTTCTTATAAGATCATACTGCTATTGAACACAAAACGTCATTTAGACTACAACGATTTTTTTGTTGTCTTTTTTTTTTTTTTTTTTTTTTTTTGAACAGTGGCTTTTAGTAGATGAAGAAGGCAAAAAACCGGCATTTTAAGCTAAAGTTGGCACAGTAGCAAAACTGTCAGTAACTTGAAAATTGTTTTAAAATTGCTGGTACATGATTGAATTTAAGCTTCACATTTAGTTGAATTTTTTTTAGCTCTTCTTATTTTTTGCAGCTTTTTACAATTTTTGTTTGATTTGCTATTTGTTGGCTACTGACTTAGATGTATTACATGCTTCAACAGCTTCAACTGCCAGCCAACTCCCCTATTGTTTTTATATAAAAAAAAAACGAAACCAACGAAACGAGGGTGGTTTTTCTAAATTGAGAGCACATATGTATGTTACTTTCATTAACTATAAATCATTTTCAAATAGCTTGTTTTTATTTCCAAATACATTTTCCAAATACTCTTGGTACCACTTATGCCAACATTTGAATTCAGCCCTCGTTTTTCATCACAAACAAATCAAAATAATAAAAAAAAAACGTTAAATTGAATTAAAAAACTAAATCAGTTTGAAATTCTTTTTTTGCAGTTTTAGTGTGTTGTTTAGTATGTTTGTCTTTTTATGGTATAATCTTATTTTAAGTGCTGACAGTTTTGGTCTCCATGTCCGTTTTGGGTCTTCTGTAAAAGGTGTGGTGAGGTTTTTTGCTTTTATTTTATTTTGCTAAATGTTTGATTTTTTATTCTTTTTTTTTTTTTTGCTGAGATTTTGTTATCTTAAAAATACCGTGTGGTTGTTGGTCTGTGAAGTTTTCCAAATTTGTTATAGTTTTAGGTTGTTGTTTGATTTCTGTTTTATTTTTGTCTGTTTCTTGTCAAAATACATTAAGATAATTTTGCAATTTAAATTGTAAATCAAAATAAAATTATTTGCAAAAGCCGAACAAAAAAAAAAACACAACAACTGCTTACTGAGAAAGGCTAAGAATTTTGGTTCTGAACTACTAAAAGATTTAGAAAAAAAAAACATACTAAATAAATGAAAAAAAGTTATGCCTGCAATGCAAAAAAGAAAAATGTTCAAGACAAACCTTGTAATCAAATGAAACTGTTTTAAGAAATGTAAAACTGCCATTAGAATTTAAGTTGGTATGCTGGTAAAACCAAATGCTTTAAATTGTTTTTGCTTATGGCAAAATCATCAAGTAGCAACAAAAAAAAAAGCAAAAAACAAAATGTTACACATTTTGCTTAAACTTATCTCAATACTGTTTGATTTGGTAATAAACATTATTGAAATTCTAAGAGTCACTATAGATTATTTTTGAAGTGTTAAGAATAGTTTGATTGAATTATGGAAAAGAAAAATGTTATACTTGCAATAAGACGTGAGTTTGAAATGTAAACGAATTTTAATAGAAAAAAAACAACAACAAACGTTGAATTGCCTTGTATGAACAGTCAACAAAATAAGTTTCACTGTTTGTTGACTTCATGACTAAGTGACCTAGATGTATAATATATTGTTAAATGACTATCTAAACATATGATTGTATTTAAATATGATTCTTTATACGATTTAATTTCGGTGTATATGTATGAGATCCTAAAAGGCTTCAAAACAGGAAGATTAAATTATGGTTTTACAACTGTAGTACATTAAAACTTTCATGATCCAACCGAGTAATATACATTTCTATATAGGACAATATGACAGTTTTTGGCAATATATGCTTCCAGAAATACATTTACAAGACAAGTTGTAACGCCTATCGTGGTATTTGAAGAAGACAATTGCAAGCACAATTTTAAAACTGACAAGTGAATTTTCGTTAAGTATTCTTTTAGGAGATCGTGCTTGAAATTCTTTTAATTTCCTTTACGCTATCCTCTCTTAAATACAATATTTATTTCTCTTGTGAGAAAAATTCTCAACAAATAGTATATTCTCTACAAATAAAATAAATAAAAGTTGTATTAATTCAGGTCCAAAAATAGACCTATCAAATATTTTCTGTCTTTTTCAGCTGTCTATATGTCTCTAAGTCTACTGATGAGTTGATTAGCACCAGCGAAATGTCGACGGCATATACACAGCTGATAGAGTCAGAAAATATCTGATAGGTCTATTTTTGGACCTGAATTAATATATTTTAAATACTCTTAAGACACTTGCTATAACAGCTACATTTTGTTTGCTTTGTTTATTTTATTTTATACAAGTTTATAACAATTTTTCTTAATTTATTTTTTTTTCATGAAAATACCTTTAAATCCTTACAAAAAAAAATTAATAAATTTTCAATTTCTTGCAGCCTCAACAAAGCAAAACAAAAGAAACAAAAATTTTTAAAAATAATTAACATAATGAAAAAACCAACACTTTTGCTCACGTTTTGCCTAATTTTGTCTTATTCCCTCGTCTGAACTTAACATTTCAATAGGTTTTAGTTACTAAATTGAGGCATAGCAGACTTCGAAAAGAGAAGAAAACACTATATTATGTTTATATCGAAATTAAGAAGCCAGCACAACAACAAAAAGAAATCAAATTTGTTTGATCTGCTTATTGTATTTTTTGCTTATTTGTCTGAAATTGTGCTGCGGTCAAAACTATTATTTGTGGTTTTTATATTTTTTGTATTTTTTGCTTTTTCATTAAGCCGCTACTGTATAAAATTTGCTTAACAGACTGAACAACAACGAATTGCGGCACAAGCCAGGCAAATTTTTGCAAATGAAACAATTTTATTCAAGGGTTTTTATTTCTTGCCACAATAAACTAACAAACTGCTTTAACTTTATGCTAAAGAAAAGTATGATTCATATAAAATAACTAGCACGATGTTCAAAAAAAAAAAAACTGAAGAAGAAGATGATGATGATGATGATGGGGCAGAAGTAGGCAAGAGCAAATATTTTCCTTGGAGAATTGGGAGCGTTTTTGGCCAACATTTTTTCTTGGAGAGGTGGTATATCAACACTAAAACCACAATACATATTCTGCTTTGGACTTGTTTTTTTTTCTTCTTCTTTTATTAACAAAGTTTAAAAATAAATAAAAAAAAAATTGCACTGGAAAATTCTTTATACAAAACCTTTGTCGGCTAAACTACAAAAGCTGAAACGAAAAATTTTCATTTTTATTTATTTTTTTCTTTGCATTTTCTACCATTTTCAAGCCTCTTTTTTAGAGCATATTTTTTTCTTAGTTATATTTGTCTCGATGCAAGGTTGTCTTGGGCAGCAACTGATGCCGCCATTTGCTGCTGCAGCGAATTGTTTGTACTATTCTTTTAGAGCGAAGACTCACATGCCGCTGCATATGCTATTTATAAATAGGATATAAGTCAAATAGAAGTTAAATTTTCATCAGACATTTTCAGCGCTACAAGAAGATGAAATTAAATTAAGTAATGCCATTTTTACTCATACTGGAAGAAAACAGGCTTTATTGCAAGGTTGTCAAGCTATACTGCTGATTATGCTATATTTAAGAAATATAATTGTATACATACATACTCATCAAACTACAATCCAACCTTAATTGGCAATTCAGGCGTATTTTTATTGTCTAACCACTCCTGTTTAGACCGCCACAAAACTGGTGGTCTAGACAGCACAAATACGCTTGACGTGCTAATTTCGGGTTGGACTGTTACAGAATAAATGTGTGATATTGTCATATATGACAATATAGATCATTCATATAAGTAGATGTCTTTTAACGAAATACTGATATAACTATAGTAATTGACTTTATAAAACTGAAAATTCTGCTGCTATAAACAAGGATTATCTTTAAAATAGAGGATATATGATAGTCAGTCAAGTGAAACCTATTACAGTTGTGCCCGTTATTTTTCAAACTGTGGCTACTTTTGCTGCAGTGTATGTTTAACTGACATTTTACAGAACAAAATTTTGTTCATGTCAACCTGGCACCGTTTAAATGGAAATATGAAAAATATTGTTGAAGCTTACGTTGACAAAAGAAATATTTTGAAAGGAATTCGGTGGCATATCGCTATGATCATATGTTTGAAATTGAATGATATTGAAATATCTGGTTATATTGCGGTATGGTCTTATCGTTGTCTAGTCCGATCATCCTATGGTCATGTCATTGTATGGTCATTACTTAACTCGGCTGGTAGGTATTAAATGATATAGTTATATTGATTCAGGGCAATTAAATCACATTAACATTTTCGTTCTATCACATAAGCAGTTGAGCTGTGGTATCAATGTATGCTCCTATTATAATATGATTGTAGCATGTTGCCAAGTGATGTTAATATTATTACTGGCTATCGTCATTTAAAATGTTATAAAAAAATTGGTATTGGCCGTATTTTGTTTTATGCTATTGTTGTATTGTCATATTGTCCTATGGTCTTATTATCATACAGTCATAGCGTTTAATTCTGTTTATGTGTATTGTATTTTGCTTGTATTATCATACTGTTGCCTTGTTATATTGTCCTATGGTCTTAAGATCATATAGTCATATCGTTGTATGATTATATCTCTTTATAGTCCCATGATTATTTTATTTCACAGTCATTTGTCACATTGACATTTTGTTCTATATTCATAGTATCATACGGCCTTAAAGTTTTATGCTCATATACATCTCTATGGTCATGTTTTATTATTGATTTTTACATTGTAGTATTTTCATATTATCATGCGATTATAAAGTGTTATTCTCGTCATACTATTGCATGGCCATATCTTTTTATATTGGAATAGTAAGTGTGTTACTTTGTCACTTACTTGCTAATTACTAAGTGATATTGTCATATGGTTTTTGAGTCATAGCTACAGACGTATAGGCGTATTGCTTGCTCAAAAATTATATTATATTAGATTTACTATTTTTTAGGCTTGAAAGCCAATACCTGGATATAAGCGTATGTAATGTACATATGTATATATTGGTTTAATCTACAAGCCTAGTGTTATCATTGTATAACTATATGGATTTGTTTTGTGTGGTGCTATAGTTGTATTGCCTTGCTGTTATATTATCTTGCTGGTAGTGGCTTAATGAACAAAATGATTTCTTTAAGGGCCTTCCTGTGCCACTTCTGCTGCCTCTTTGTATTTGAATACTTCATTTGTTTGCGCTGCCTACATATGCCTGCTGCATAATTCTGTTGACTGCAAATAGTTGTGGCATTGTGTTTGTATGTGCAACATGCTACCATTATTATTTGTAGCTCTATTTCAAGATCAAAGTCTTGCGATACAGATAATTGCTCTACAGAGGTTAAATTTATAATTTTATACACATAAAAGTTGCCAAGCACATTTGTTTGCCTATATTTGAGTCAATAATAATTTCAGTTTACAGAATTTTCAATTCCTTTTGCTTTACCATTCTAGCAAATATTCTTATTTGAAATTCTCATTCATTTATTCCTAATTTGTTTTGGCATACAAATACTCCATAAAGAATTTAAATTAGTTAGTTGACGTTTTTTCTACGCTTTTTTTTTGTTGTTGTTGTTTGTCTTTCTTTATGTTTCTCTTCCATAAGCTGCAGCAAGAAAGATGTTGCAAAAAAAATAAAGCAACACAAAGAGGAAAAAGTGGAAAAAATTAAAGTCACTATTAAAATAGTTAAAAAGATTTAAATATTCTGTGGCAGGCAAAAATAAATGTTTATTTTGCAGTCACTCGTATTCAAGCCAGAGTTTTTCATGTTAAGCTGGTATTTTAAAGAGAGTCAAATTAAAAAGTAATTTTCTAGCCACAAATATTTGCCAAGTTATGCCTGCTATGATGTAGCAGCTTCTAGAAATTAAACACAGCACACATACGATGCCTGGTTTTATTTAAAACAATCTGCTGCTATATATGTATGTATGTATGTATGTATATATAATTAAAAGCAAATCATATATTAATAAACACATGAAAAAATAATTTAAATTTTTGTTTTTTTTTTTTCTAAATTTCCATTTTTCGTCTTGAGGCAATTTTTCTACAGGTTGCGTTTTTGAATATGGCCTGCAGTTATGAACACTAAAACAATTTGCACTTAACACTGGTAGCCACAACATAACAATTACTATCACTGAGCTTATTGATATTGTCATCATCATCTTTTCGCCGGGTTATCGCTGGGATTCTTAAACACCAGCACGTTTATGTAGTGAACAGCCTTCACTTTTTCCCCTTGTAAGTATTTATAGTCATCACACTAATCATAGCAGCTTAAAATTAAAAACTTATTACAACTTTATGTCTGTATGTCGGTCTGCCTGCCTGCCCGTTCATATGTCGCTATAAAACGTTTTCAAAGAAACTAAACTGCTTTATTATGTTGCATCTCCCAGAAAGTGGACTGGCAAAAGCGAAAAAAAGACATTTCACAGAGAGGGAAAAAGGAGTTGCACAAGAACATGTTAAGGAAAACTAACAGGCGAACTGAAACATTCATCAATGTTTTATTTTTCTGTCTTCACATCATATGTTAACATTTATTTAATACGTACATCATCATCATCTCCATGTTTGTCCAGTCCAGCGCAGCTCTTCATTCCGCTCTTCTTTGCTCTGAGTCCGCATCCATCCATGCATCATGTGGTCATCATTTGGTATCAAGTAGTTGTTGTTTATTGTGTTGTTTTTTTTTATTATTTGTTTTTCTAAATGATGGCATAAATGAAATGTTTGTACTGACAGGTGAAATGTTTAGTATTTTCGCTCATTGCAGTTTGTTTTGCGGCAGCAATTGTCTTCGAAATGTTTTAAAGTGTGGTGCACACTGCTCATGGCAGTTTATGGCAAACAGCAAAATGTAAAAATATCGAATTTTGGTATTGCGTGTTTTTAAATTTAACATCAAGGATGGGTGAAAAGCAAAAAATTTGTGAAATCTAGAACTGTTTTAGAGTCTGTGACATAATTTCAATACTTTCAAGCAATTACTATCACTGAGCTTATTGAACCAGGGGAGTTGCTCTACATTTCGTACTACTATCATAAATCCATAGAGAAAGCTTTTCTTACGCCTCGCAATACAGAGTAGCCGCTATATCCGAATAAGATTTTTTAATTCCTAATGAATCTTCGAGTGTAATTTGCTTTACTGCCCAAAATATATTGTTCAAAAAATATCTCTGCTCGCAACCGATCGATAATATCCTTACTGCTGATGCCTGCTGCATATCTTTCACTTTTTGAACTACAAAAAACTTCTCCAATTTGCAAAAAAAAAAAAAAAAGTTGGCCTCGGCCATTCATCAATATTCAAGTAATTAATCAATTTCTGCCGGCCAATTCTGAGTAAATCAATCATTTATAATGAAAAACATTAATTTTACTAATTGTGAAAGCTTAAGGAGAAAATCAATTAAATTTATAACTCTATTACAACTTGATCTTAACTCCAACAAAAAGAAGTTAAAATTAACAAGCCTAAAAACAAACAAATTAATTTAAAATTTCTTTCTATTTAACCCATTGACTTGGTTTGACTGCAAAAATAAATTATTTTCATTCTTTAAATGAATAATCAAACAAAAGCCTTAAACACAAACTGATGTAAAACAAATTGATGGCTGTTGTTGTATCACGCAACGTTTGTATTTACTATTATTTTTTTTTTCCTGCACATTATTTCCATGGTTTTAAAGTGCTTGGAAAAAAATATATAGAGATGTCGTTGTTCTGCTATGATTTCCACCAAGAACTTGTTACAAAACAAAGCACAGAGAAAAAAACAAAACAACTTTAATTGAATTATGATTTCAACAAATGTGTCATAATCGTCAACATTTATGGAGTACGTACAGCATGTTTCTTTGCTGTGTTGGCGAAGCTAAAATATATGTATATAGAAAAATATTTGCTGATGAATTTCTAAATTGAAAAATTGTTGTAAATTAAGACACCAACTAACTGATAACGTCTCTTTTTTCTATTCTTTATATTTTAAACTATAGGAATTTCAACTAGTTGAGTTTACGATTAAAAGGGATCTCTTTACACAGTACAGCTTATAAAATATTGGAAAAGATTTATTTATAGGTATGTACATCAGGGCTAACGTGTGTCAACGAATATTCTATGATTTTTGGCATGAGAAAAAAGTTTTCACTATGACGTATGTCAAAGCGCCCAAATATAAAATTTTGTTCTTTTTGTATATGAGTCCGGAGCCGGAGCGTTCGAAAACATCTTGGAGAAAAAATTATTGGGCGGGTGGGTCATATATTGGACTCCTGGGCCTTTTTAGTATGATAGGTGGAACATTTTTCTCAGTGGGTTAAGTGATGCAGTCTTGTAACTGACCACTGTACTGAACATGACCACTCGTCTACCAAGGCTCACGCAATTTTAGTTTTTATTTATATACTTAACTAATAAGATGTTTAGCAATGATATTTTTATTCAAGATGCATTTTTTGGTGACACCTTGGTGATGGCTCTTAGTTTGATTTAGCAAGTTTCATAATATCTAAGTGCCTTTCGGCCTATTCTAAAAGTGCCTTTTTCCTTGTTCCTCCCCTGCCAATGCAAATAAGACTCTCGTCTTCAAACGGAAACCTCAATACAAAAATACGAAAACTATTACCCGGATTCGGGGCAAATATACACTGACCTAAGATTTCAGCGTGCTGGACAACTTAGTAAATATAACAATGGCTTTGTTTATTGTAAATTGGACAAATTTCATTTGGCTGCACGCAAGAAAAAAACATATTTTAATTTTAATAGTTGTGTTACTTCTGCCCATATTGAATTCCGGTGGTGGGAACAAAACAACAAATTTATTTCGTTTCTAATTGACGGAAAAATTAATAGCAATGTTCCAACTAAAAATTTTTTTTGATATATTTGATATATTGACGGCAAAATCTAAGACAATAAAAAATTTCGGAATACTGTATAGCAAAAAGAAGAAAAAAAATTAGTTTCTCAAAATTTGGCCTCACGCAGTACTTTTTGCAGGCTTTGGGTATTTTTTAAAAACAAGTTTTTATAAATTTGTTCGCCAACATTTGCATTGCTTTTTTCCAATATTTAACCAAATAGTTTAAGAGGCTGGCGAAGTTGTTGAAATAAAATTTATTTTGGCAGATATTTTTGCAAAGTCTTGCAAAATATTGATTTAAAAAATGAGTGGAGAAAAGTGGACAAGTGCTTCATGTATTGGGTCCACTGATATATAATGCTGAAGGTTGAATGAAGGTATGGTCCGGCAATTAGTGCAGATTAAAAACAAAATAATATAAAAAAACTCAATGTCAAGCCTTCGAACGAGGACACACTGAACAATCCACCTTAACTGGAAACGAAAAAGTAGCTGCCTTACAATTCCGCCCTATCATTTTTTACAGAAACTGATTCTAAAAACTCGTCAGGTCCCACAAAAAGTAATCGGCAGTTAACAATTTTTAAATTAACAAATTGTAAATACAATTAAAAATTTATTATTTTCTACAGTTAATTTTCCAAACCCCAAATGCGTAATAAAATTGAGCTGTATTCCGCTTTTTTTTAATTGTGCTCTTACGTGTTTAAAATTCTTACTAATAATTTTCAATTAAAAGAATATGAAGCAGTATGCTTGAATTGACACCATCGAAATGTGGGAGGCATATAGACCTGCTGTAAACTTAAAGCCAATCAGCAACTGTAAGCTTTCTAATTATTTTGCATTGATTTCTTTTTATTTGCAAATTTTCACAGGATTAACTAATACTTTTTAGAAACTTTGCAATTGAAACTTTCAGCAACATTTTCCAGACAAATTGCTAACAACAAATATACAGTCGGGCAAAGCAATACGATAAAATATCTAAGAAAAGAGTACAATAAGCTGGTGAATTGCTTAAATATTTATTTATAAAAGAAGATGATGTTTCGATTTAATTATTTCTTTCTGAAATATTTATTGTTTACTACAAAATTTTTTTAAACTGTTACAAACGCGAAGAAGGAAGTCATCATTATTTTTTAAGTTACGATAACAACTAAACGAAATATGATAATCCGGGGTACGGGCAGTGTCGTAGAATCTGATTTTATAGGAATCGGATTTGTAGCCGACAGAAAAAAATTGCTTTGTCGCTATGACATCCAATGGCATCGGTATAAACTAAAAATAGTGTATATTTCGAGAAAAAAAAACGGCAACATTGAATTGCAAATTTAATTTCGATAAAATCTGATTTTGTAACACTCTCGAATAAAAATTATTTAATTTTCTTACTGTGTAACCTTTATAAAAGCCGCCGTGGCAAGACATTTAGTTGCAAAATAAGCTTTTATCACTCTTTCACTTTCAATGTAATATAAATTGATTCTTTTGTAATTTTATTCGGTTAAAGAAAATTTTCTTTCTAGAAAATGCATGAAACAATATGAAATGCATTCTTCGGTTAATTTTTAAAGCTACTCATTTATTTATTTGCAGGCCATGTGTTCTTTTATTTCCAATAATATAAAAATAACTTTAATGTAATTCATCATTATCATCCGCATCATTGTTGTCGTCACCAGTAAATGCCGTTTAAAAGATTGCCAATGTCAACTCTCTTGCTCTGCTAAGAGTTAACAGCCGGCCATACAGTCATTTATTTTCGAATTAACGTTTAATGCCGGTAATGGCCATATTAAAGAATTTAGAATATTTCAAATGAAATCATGAGTTGGCATTGTGCAGCAGTAATGAGTGTAAGTTCTTTTTTTCTATCGTTTGTTTCTTCATTCATCATGTGTTTTTTTTTTTTTTTTTTTCTTACTTATTATTGCTGGAAAGGAACTTTAATAGAAAAGTTAAAGCGGCGCCAACATTGGTTTGCTATTTGTTAGCATAATTTACTCATACTAAGTTGTTTATTAGGAGTATCAATCAAAATAAGAAAATTTATTTATTAAAGAAATACAACAAAGCACATTAAAAGAATTCTAATTATGAAAGTAAAAGATACTTTTTGTTTCTTGCAGTTTGTTGTTGTTGACAAAAATAACAAAACGACTCTAATAAGTCGGAGACAACTTTTTGAAATAGAGAAAGGAAATTGAATTCAACATAATCAAGCTACCATAAATAGAAGCATAGAAAAATATTCAGAGAATTTAATAAAATAATTAGTCATAATTGTATGCGGTGGGAATAAAACAAAAGACTAAAGCAACAAGCATTAAATAGTGATGAGTCAGTCACCACCAGAATCAAACAAATAGTTTGTCTTTTACTGGGAAGCCAATTTTAACTACATACTTACATATTTGCTTAATTATCTAATAAATTGTAGTTAAGTTTGCACAATAGAAGGTTTAAGGAAAATTTGCATTTTTATTACTTGTTTGTAGGAAGAAGTGGTTGCGGACTGCTGATGAGGAGGTTACAATTTCTTTTGTTCAACAGAGAAAAAGAAGAGATATTATTACATATAACAACTATTTGTGCGCCATTCGCAATACTTTCACGCACATAACTTTACACCATTCTTTACAAGCAGCAATAAATTCTGCAATTTGTTTTCATTTCCAACTGACTTTTTACTCAATAACCCACATAAATAAACCTACACACTTATTCTAGAATGGAGACAGAATACGGGGAAAATATTTTTTGAAAAAGAAATAAATAAGTAAGTGAGAACAATAAACATTATGAAAGGATTTAATTGTGTAAAGTGGCAAAAGTACTAAAGAAGTTATTGTGAATTGTGTGACCGGCCAAACTGCCACCTTATTTGGCCATAAGCCAGGTAAACAGGAAACACAAATTTGTCTAAAAGAAAAATGCAAAATAATAGCAACAAAGATAAGAATGAAAAATAAGTATAAGAGTTAAGTCTAAGCAGCGGCAAAAGGACTTGATGCAATAAAATGTATGTATTTGTACATTAAACGAAAAATATTTCGATTTGTGTTCGAAAACACTTTTTTTTTGTAAAATATTAAATTTTTGTAAAAGAAAATTTGTTTGTACTTGTTTTGATATAAGTTATTAAAAGTGTGTAAAGACAGCACAGATTAATAAAATCGAACACGCACACACGTATTTTTTTTGCTTTAGTAGTCGCATTAATGATCTTTTGATACCAAATTCAATTTTATTCTTGATAGTTTGTTATTGTATTGATATTTGGAATTACACTGATTTGAATGTTGGCATTCTTATGTAGACGTTGACATTCCCGTGATGAAAATTGCAAGAATCAAAATTAATATTTATTCGCATGGTATTCATTTTAGAATATATTACACCTGTAAAGGATTTTCTATCCGTGAAGAACAAAATAAGTATTTGGCTGTCGGATTTCCTAAATACTATCTCATTTGTTTCAGTTATATGCAGCGTTAACTCTAAAACTGAGAATTATTGAGGGTTTTATATTTTTGGGTACTTTTAGAAATCAAAAACTTTAAGTTTTTCTAACAAAAAATTTCGTTTTTCTTTTGTAACTTGTTTCTCAAAAAATCTGGACATAGGAGTTGTACTAAATAATGATTTAAGAACAGTGCAAAGTTAGTAAAATTTCGAATTCCTAATACACACTAAGTACTCTTGATTTCATATTAAATAGAATAGTTACTTACGACATAAGTCTTCATGAAGGTTGCGTTTCTATTATATGCCGCTTTATAAACAAATAGCAAAGCTGGACGATTTTATAATAACATCGAAGAGCTACAGCAGCCTTCTTGAAACAGCCACATTTTAATAAAAACTTTTCTGTAGAATATGAAATATTAATGACTTTTTCAGTCAGCGGACCATCACATATTATAAAAGTTTGAAAATTATAGTTTCTTTTTTTTTTGACTCTTGCATTTAGTTAAAAACCACTTATAAAGCAAAAAATTTGGTTGCACATATTAAATATTATTAAATACAGACTTATAATAATATGCTTATGACAGAAATGGATGTTGAAGAGAATCGTGCCGATTCCGAAACAGCTAGTTGTACCCCAGCTGAGGTAATGATTTAGCTTTAATTGCGCCCTCTAACTAATAGCAGCCATAACAATCATAAACTGAAACTCATATAAATAAAATATGAAAAATAAGGGATTTTTTCAAACTTTTACAGGAAATATTTTTTTACCAAATAACTGAAAAATTAATTTAATCGTTATTTGCTATAAAAGACAATTTAAATGTACTATTTATTTCATATATGGATTATATATAGACAGTCAGCAGCTTAAAAGCACTATACAATTAGTCATGACCTAGCTTCAAAGCCATTTGGATGCTGATGACTGATTGTGGCATACATGAAAGAGATACAGAATATTGCCCAGCCAATAAACCTTCAACTTCACTTTTCAAGTCCTCCTTGCACTACAATGGAAGATAGTAAACCCACACTGAGAAGCTCAATAAATAATTATCAATTGCAAAAAAAATATTTCTTGTAAAAACTTTAACCAAAAATATTTATTTAGAGAAAAATGAGTACAAAAAAGAATTATAAGGAATAAGAAAAAATCTTTTTTAAATTAAATTTTCATTTTTTTTTTTTTTTTTTTTGGAGAAATTTATTGATCATTAAACTCAACTAAATACCTCAAACTTTTTTATAGCACGTACATATATAATTATTTTCCCACTACTTAAAATAGAAGGAAAAAATAAACAAAAACAAAGTTAATCAAAAATTCTAAACACATTTTTCTTAGCAGTCGGTCTGACAGACAGACAGACAGACAGACGCAAAACATGAAATAAAAAATGTAATTCATAATTCTTAATATTACATGGCCCACTTTGCTTTGCGTTTTATCTGTCCGTCTTACCCTTCTGCTGTTTTAAGAATCCTAAATATTTTCGTTTTTCCTACAATTCTATTTGTTTCCCACACTAATTTTTTTCGGAATTCTGGCATTTTACTACACACATTTCTACAATTGTATTTACATGCACACATGTGTCTATTCTAATGTCTGAATCTGCAAGTGTGAGCTTTAAGGTAAAAGTTATTCTTAATACGAACAAAATTGTATGCGTTACAACATGCCTCCAGAACATGCACACAAAAACTTTTACAGCATGCATGATTATGTTTCAACATGTTTGTTTGCGTGTGCATGAGCAAGAGTCCGAACGAATGAATGAATACATTTGCATTTCTAAGCAATAAAATTCATATTTTCGTTTTAGCCTTTTTTCAATAGTCGGTCTGCTAGTCTGTTTGTTACTCCAACTTCAAACACTTGCCTGGCATTCAAAAACTGAGACTGATAAATTTAAGGAAGAAAAAGTTAATTTAATACAATTTTACAGCCTTAAGGTTAAATATGTAAAATTTTAATAGAAATTCGTTAAACAAATAAAGATTTTATTAAAGAAAATGTTAAAAATAAATTAGCTCAAATGTAATTTATTTATGGGAAACAAAAAGAAAACAGTTTCTTTAGTTTTCAACCTAATAACAAAATTTGGAACATTTGTGAGCTGCCTTCTTCATACAATATTACACATACGAAATGTAAACGTGTATGTATATGGTTTCTGGATGCGTTCAAATGTATATACATACATATATGTGGGTAAATTATTGCACAAAAACTTTATAATTTATTTGTCACTTTTTCTTTGGTTCGAATGCTCCAATTTCTGGTACGTTTGAAGTTGTTATCGTAAATCTTTCACCTGGTTGTCAGAGCAAGATGGTGCGTAAAAACTTTATTGCGCTCTTTGAGGTTGAAAGACTTTTTTTTAAAGAAGATTTATCTAACATCAAAGGTTTTGAAAGCCGTCATATCTAATTAAAAATTCCAAAGCTAATATTTGGAAAAAAAAAAAAACACAAAATCAAGCAAGGGGCGAAAGTGTGCTACCCTACACTTGAAATACCACTGCAGTATAAAAAGAAGCAGCCGAAATGAGGCATCAAAATGGCTGAGAACTGAGAGGAAAATGTGCGTTAGACATACATAGCAAAAATATGGACATTTCAGACTTCTGTGGCACTCGTTTAGAGCTCTTATCAGAACGGGAATGGACAACGTTATTCTAAAAGGGCAATCTTCATCGTCTATGGTATTTGTGTGCACATTACATTAGAGTGGGTCGGCAAATAATTATCTTTACTATGCCTTAAAATACATTCCACTTAATGCTTTACATATGTATATTGCGCCACCATTTAAAGTTCGATTGGAAACAATTGTATACCATGATTAATGTTGTGACTACAGTTTGAACTTTGTCTTTGGGGGTTTATTGATTGAAAGTTAAAGTGTATATACAACTACTGATATTGGGGCATCTCCCCCTCAAAATAAAAACTTCTTTAAGTCACAAGGCAGCCAGTTCTCTTACAATTATGTAAGCTTCAGGGTTTCCAAACTGAATTTTTTTTACACTTTTAAAGCATCAGTTTTTTTTATTTTTAAAGGTTTGCGCCCCATTTCAAGCTCGACGTCAACTTATTGCATATCATTTCACACTTGATCCAAGGCTTCCTTTTCCTTTCAAATAAGTTTTGAAACAAACAACAAATTCTAGAAACGAGAAGTGTATTCTCCAGTCCACCCAAAAAATTATTTCAGCTGCAAAAACCTCCTCCTAAATCATGATAACTTTAACTAGAAAAATTGCAATCTTTTCCCTCTACTTCAAAACCCATAGTTATATACTTAAGAATCACAAGTTGAGGTCTGTTTCAGTGTGTGTGACAAATTAAACAGTATAGAGCTACAAAATTGAGCAGCGCTGTATAATTGTTAAAACCTTTTAAGAAAATGGGCGTTCAAATCAAGATGCATTTCGTGCACTTCATAATTTTTTGGTTACCCCACTTCCATCTCAGCAGTTTGGCTATGAACAACATGGAGGCATTCGTTCATACGAGAATCCATGAGTGATTGGTGAAAAACCAAACCATTTACAAAGAGTTACTGTTAAGTGCGATTAATGAGCTGATGGTATACAATTAATATCGTGCATTTTGGTTAGACCACCCTCTACTTTAAAAAGTTTAATGTCAATTGGTTTCTTTGTTGAATTCATATTTTGTGCTATTTTTTCACTAAACATTTTCTTGAGCTTCCAAAATTTTTATTCATTTTGATTCTAAGGTTTCAACATTTTCTAGTTGAATTCTTCTTCGTTTTAGCTGGCAAGCTTGATTTACTTATTTCGATCGTTTTACTAAATTTTTTTGTGTTTTAGTTTAAATAACGATCTGTCTCTCAAAGAAAAGCACCTACTAAAATTATAGGGTAGGCCAATATTGTGAAGGGTATTTAAAATGTGGTCCAGCCGAGAAAACACAAATTATTTTCTCTGATTTTTCCAACACAATTTTTAAATTGATAAAGCAACAACACCGACCATTAGCTATAGCGCACGTGTAGGGCTTTAAAAACATGATGCTGATCTGCTTAACTAAATTAAGGCACGCGTTATAAATTTTTTCTACACAAAACAACATAAGCAAATGAGTCACTTTAAATGTGTCTTTTTTTCGGAAAGAAAGCGTATGCAAAATTAATGAAAAGAAACATTTTTTTAGCGCATGACATCACAAGACAAAAATTTCAAAATGAGTTTAATTGGCAAATTTATGAATGTATATCATTTAGGGATTGGCAAACACATTCATTTATAACAAAATTCATACAAATTGCTTAAATAATAGGTGCGTTTCTTGGCAACAAAAGACGAACAACAAAAAAAAAAAAGCAGATGATCAAAATCTTATACGCAGTTTTTGAAAAGAGTCCCCTACAACAACTTTCTATTACTCTTATAAATAAAGTGAAGAGCAGCAGGAGAAAAAATAAAACACAATAAAACAAAACTGGGTTTGAAATGTTTAGATGTCTTTTTCTCGTTTGACTTTTAAACATATTTGACCTCCTGCGGTTGTGTGGTTTTGTGTATTTTTTTGATAAGCACGTGATGTCTTTTTAAAGACAACAAACGATTTTCTTTTTACCTTTTTGTTTTTAAATTTAACAGTAAAACTTTAAAAGAAAATATACGCCAAAGGTTGTCAACATTTTCTATTTTGTTAAATAATGTTTGCAGTTTTACAACATCGTCTTCGTTGGCTTTTTTCCGTAAAACTTCAGTTCTGTCGCAGTGTGTGCAAAATAACGCAGCAAAACAAAACAGAGACTTTGAAAAACAAGCAACTCCTTTTGAGCTGTCAATCACTTGTGTTAATAGTTTGTTAAGAAATATTTTTTTTGCTTCTTGTTTTGGTTTTTTTCCGATTTGTATGCGTTTATTTAAGCCAACATTTGTAAATATTTGCCATGTTTATTCAAAGTATAGAGTTACTTTTTTTTTGGTTGGTTTCTGTGATATTTTATTTACCAAAATGTCCATTGCATTTGTCAGTTTTAAAGGCAAACAATAATAAATAATCTCAAGATGTGTTAAAATATTTAAGTTTTTTTTTCTTTCTTACAATCCAAAACGGCTGCAGTCTGTATAAAAATAAATGATATGCATGTTAAATTCAAGCACTTTTTGGTTACAGCAATATTTCAGATTATTGAGACAAGCTTAAGTTTGATATGAAAAGAAAAATATATAGACTGTTAAAGTTTTTTAATTGTCAAGAAGGCTGACTAATTATTACAATTTCGTGAGTTCGAAAGTTTACATTTAAAGAAGTAAAATCATACTGAAGCCTGATAATACTGTTAACAATTGTGAAGAACACAGTTCGACCAAAAAGTTGGAATTAAGCATTCTGGTTCAAAACCTATATTGGTTTGATTTTGGGACTAGAATTGAAAAATTCTATAGTTTCTAAAATTCTTTGATAATTTTATTAAGCTAATATATTTTAGTTTCGTGAGAATTTTGAAAAGTTGTCATGCAAAACTTATGTTAATACTTATTCTCAAACAAAAATCTTAAGCTCGAATTTTCGAAAGTGTATTCGAATTCGAAATTATGTTTGCTTTTTAAGCAAAATTTTCAATTAGTTTACTTAGAGCGATATGCGGAAATGATTGCCAAATCGGTTTTAACACAAAACGTATAAGTTCGAATTTTCGAATATAGACACAATTGAGTTTTCCAACAGTATTTGGAAATGATTATATTATAAAAACTTTTTTTTTCAAAATTATGTAACAATAATAACCAAATACAACTCGGTAATTTGAAAATATTCATGTCTATGTCCATATTTGAAAATTCGAACATATTTATTTTAGTCTAGTTTTGGCATCAACTCCGCATGAGAAGATAAAAAAAAAACATTTTGAAGTATTTTTAAAATCGACTATTATTTGAATATTCAAACATATGTTTCAAAATTCAATCTTAAGTTTTTCTGTTACAACCAAACATGAGATTAGCACCCAAAACTTCTTCGAAATTATGACAAAACTTGAATTAATTTCCATAAAAAAAAAAATTCAAAATGGTAAAATTTTTCTTGCTTTGTGCGCAAAATTTCAATATCAAGTAAAAGCTAGCTTTTGAACAAATTACTTAAATTTCAACTTTGAAATTCGAATATGTCTCATGTTCACAAGTTTCTTTGTCTTGATTTGCAGCAGTGCTGGAAGAGCTAATTTTGGAACAAAACATACAAGTTCAAATCACAAAATAATTTATTTTTCGCTTGGTGCAGCGTCTTTTCATTTCTGTGCTTCGGCTTGAATTATTTGGCACTTGTCTTTTGAATTTCATTTGCAAATTCATTGTTCAGTTTTTTTCAACGTTGTCTAAAAATGGTGTTTAGGTTTTTTCGCCAGGTTTTTGAGTAAGTTTTTTGTTTGATTTTTGTATTGGCTGCCAGTTGCATTTTATTATTCATAAAGACTTGTTTGCTAGCAATTTTATACATGCACCTGTTTTATTAAAATGTGGGATGTAGTTTTTTTATAGTTTTTTATGTTCATTTTATGTTTAAATTTTATAATAAAAACTATTCAGGTTTTTAGCCAATAAGAATTCATCAGTAAACTAAGGTGGGCTAATTTTGTACATACATTTTTTTATAATGGATAGCAAGTGGACATTTTGTTTATGAAAAAAAAAATGTTCGACATTAAAAGTGAAAGCTGAGACAAATGCTGAGGATTAAGCTGTACAAAAAATTTGGCTACTTCGCTGTAGTAATAGTTTTTAAGGGGACTTTCTTGCAATTTATTTAATAAAAGAAGGCGGCTAAAAAACACAGCATAATATGAATAATACGTTTAATAATTGAATTCATTCCTAAAAAAAACCAAAAACTTAGAAAACAAACTTGACGTTTTAGAATGCTAAACTTTAGAGCAGAAAATGTAAATTTCTTAAATAGAGAATCAATTTTAATCATCACTATCATATTATTTTGAATACAAAATGTTTTATTAAAAATTTCTTGATAGTATATGAAAAAAAGTTTTAAGTTGTCATTAAACAAAACCCGATCAGAGAAGTTTGTTTTTTATTACCTACTCTTTCTAATACAGATTATGGCCATGAATGCGCTTTGGAACAAAAATAAACAATTACAAGTGTTGTAGTACAAGGCTGTTGACTTTAACGTTTCTTTTTAGAGATACACGCATGCGTGCTCTAATAAATTGTTAGAAACCATCAACATTAATGCAACAACTCATCACTGTCAGTGGTGTATTAAAAGCAACAGCTTATGGTAATAAAATAAAAATAGCCAAGCGCATACAGCCAAGTCAAGACAGCCACAAAGTTAAGCATTCAAATGGCATGCAACCTGTAACATTATCAAAACGAGTTCATTTTAAAGCAAAAAAACATTTTGAATATAAGCGAGAAAAACATGCGTGAAAACTGACAATTACATTGGTGAAGGGTAAAACAAAGTCATTTCGTTTTCAAATTTTCAAATTTTTATATTATTTTTGCAAAGCGTGGCAAAATCAATACAATATGCGAAAAATTCTCAAGTTTTAAAATCAAGCAAATTGTGAATTACATAAGAGTATAACAGGTAATAATAATACAAAACTACACAGACAAGTTTCACAGAGTTTGCTAAAAAAATTTCAGAACTGGATCCTGTAGCTCGAGACTTATAAATGTGTGCTACAAGCAAATACAATATTTTCATATTTACAACAATTTTTCATATTGCCGTTTCTTTTTCCCAATCAGATGACAAAATAACAAAATTTAATAAGTGCGTATTTTACTTGTAATACAAGAGTTGTAGGTTTTGAGAAACGGGCTCCTGCTTGAATATTTATTAAAATTATCTAAAAATTGCTTATTTTTATGAAATTCGAAACACGAATTTAACACTATTTAAAAAGACTATGCGCCGCTGTAAAGCTATAGAAGGTCAAGAACAAAACAAAAAAACAACAACGACCTGCTAGAATACCAGAAGTTTTGCAAATAATCTTGCATATTGTATGGAAGTTAACCTCTAGGAAAACGTCTTCAGTTTTACAAAATGTCAAAAACTTAATGATGGTATAAAAACAAAATTATGTTTTTTTTTTTTTTTTGGAAATTAATAAGTAATGATAGATCACATTTGTTTGGAAAATTTTAAATGTAGTGGATTCAAAAATATGAAATGTCGAAATATTAAAATAAAAATATGTTTTGTTACACTTACATATGTATGTATATAGATCCAAGAGTTCGAAAGTTGTTGATCTGAAAATACACGAAAATACGAAAACATTATTAAGATTTCTATAAAAATTTTATAAGAAAAATAAAATAGTGATAAACTTTTATTACAAATACTTGTTAAAATTAAAAAGGAAATTGTTAAATACTTTATGGGGATTAAGTTCAACTGTAGGTCCCTTGAATTAGAAACATTTTAAAAATAGAAATTTATAGACTTTGCAATTTTTTCGAAATTCGAAACCTTAATACTTGGAATTTGTTAATTACATATTTGGTGGGCTTAAATTTTTGTTGATATCCTTAAAATTGAGAAAGATATTTTCTGCAAAAATTGTACCTATCAGCATTTTTCAGGAAGACGAGAAAAGTAAATCTGAAGACTAACTGCTGGAGTACAACAATGGCTGTTTCACATACACTACATTGACCATCAGCAATCAATTTACCCATTCGAACTCAAGTTATAGCTGAGTTGCTCAAAAAAAAATATCTATAGAAATTATACCACTAGAGCGTTAGTGCCAATTACTTGACCAACTTTTCAATTCTATCAACATTTGTTTATATTTTTATAAAAAAAAAGTAACCTTTGGCTCAATTAATTGAATTAAATAATTAATGCCGAAAAAGCATTAATTATTTAATTCAATTAATCATTGGGAAACTTATTATTATTAATTAGTTTGTTTTCAAAAATCTTTTTAGTTTTTAAATCTTGAGAAAACACAACACTTTTTCTACCACCCAATATTTGTATAGATTTAACTTCATGACTTCGTATACAGTCAGTCGGACATCAAAAATACACAACCTAAGCAATCATAATTCATAAACTTAATTAAAATCATAACAAAAATTGCTTAGATTTAACTGAAAAGTCATATAAAATCGTACTTACTTTTCAGTTATTTACACACACACACACATACACACAAATTTCAAATGAGCGAGAGAAAAAATATAAAAAATATGGCAACAAACATTAAAATCTTTCATTCTTGATGATGTCTTGTCTAGCGCTGTAGCTGCTGTGGCTGGACTCGGCTGGTGAAGAAAGATTTTAACATGGACTTGAATTGAATCGAATTGAGTCGGAGTGTCGACTGGAGTTAGAGAGTATTATGTCTATGTCTTGGCCAGCATGGCAGAAATAAACTCTTAAGTTGACTGATATATTACCATGAATTTTAGCATTTAAAGCTTCCCAGTTACGAGTGCGCATATAATATGAGGACATACTTCAACTCTAATGCCAACTGTCTTTCTGTCTGTCCAATCATTTTTATGCTTAATAACCATATGTAAACTAAAGTAGAGTAGTTGAAGACTGATATTCTTTTTCTATTTTGTTTTTCTACTTTTGTTTTCTAGTGTGGACAGGGTGTTATTAAAATGAAATCATCATCATCACAATTTCAAGCTACAGCCAAGAAAAAGATTTTGTTACCACTTTTTTTCACCGCCCGCCAAATTATGAGCTGTGCTTGTGTGTATTTTTTAAGCTTTAAAACACAAATCATTTCATCTCATTTTATATTACATCTCATCTCTGAGTTTACATATTTATGAGTTTTGCTAAGCAAACGCGCGCTTGTGTGTGTGTGTGTGTATGTTTGAGCGTGTGTTTGTGCTTTAGATAGTCATTCAGTCAGTCATTTAGATGTGATATGTGAAGACACATAAATGCCAAGTGCTTTATTTTATTAATTTCTTACACTTTGTGAATTCAAGGAATGTAGCACAAAATATTCACTCTTTCCTCGTAGACAAGTCATAAACCAACACGGACATTCATGTACGTCCAACTTGATGAAATGATTTAATTTAATTCGTTAGAAAATAAAATCGTTATGTGGAGGATTTTAAGTTTTTTTTTATCATTTTGCTTATTTAGCTTTTTGGCTTAAAGCATTTGTTTAATTTGACTCTGAACAAGAGTAGTAGAAAACAACTTTTTTTTTTCTCAATCTCTCTCTCTCTCTCTCTCTCTCTCGCTCTACAGATTTCGATTTATAATTTCATGCATTTATGAATTTATGGTTTTATTTATGATTGTGTTTTGTAAAGTTTTTGCAGCTATTAAAGAAATATTTCTATTGAAATCAGGGATTCAATTATATCCAATAATAGGCCAATGTACAATGTAATTAGTTTAATGAAAATTAAATTATTACATTCAAAATTTTAACATTTCAATATCTGCTAATAAAAACTGCTTTTATTACAAAATTTGTTATACCAATTGAAAAGTTGTGTATATTTTGAACTGTAAAAGAATTGAAAATATTGATTAAATATTTAATGCCAAACGGTTCAATGAAATCTATTTCCTATTTATAGGCGATATTCTACAAGTCACAATTGTTAGCTACGAGAACTCATTGGGCTTTAGCTCGGTTCTTATTTTCTCAAAATTGAGAACAACCTTTTTTCTGGTAAAACTGTTGTAATCAGCATTTTCAAATAAGAACAGAAAAGTAAATTTTAAGACTTACTTACTTACTTTATCTTCACCACAGCGATCATCAGCACCCAATTTGCTTAAAAATTTTTTTTTTAATTTTATCAAGAAAATTTTTCTCAATTTCTTTTTTTTCTTTCTGCTTTTTTTTTATTTATTTACTAACACCGGTATTCATAAAAAATAAAACGTTGCTCAAACACATTTTAAAAAAAATTTTATATGAAAAACTTGTCGTAAAATGTGTTTCAACAATGTTTTATTTTTTATGAATACCGGTGTAAATATTTAAGAATTGAGGCTTATAAGGAAAATTATGGATAATATTCTGCACGAAATAATTTTGGAAAAACAGAAAGCCTGACCCGAAATAAAGCCTGTAGCTATCAGAAGATATTGTTAACAATTGCTAATAATTTTATTGGGATTTCTAGTTTGGTTTTTACTTTCTCAAAGTTGGGAAAGATTTTTTCTGATAAAATATTAGTGATCAACATTGTTGAAGAAGACAAGAAAAGTAAAGTTGAAGACTTACTGGCATTGAGTACATACCATGGCTGTTTGACTTTATAGTGGAAATTTATGATTTGCAATTTAATAATCACTTTATTGGAGTTTAGCGCGATTTTAGTTCCGAAGAATTCAGAAAGACTTTGTTGTAGTAAAATTATGCTAATCAAAACTTCTTTTTAAGAAAACAAGAGAAATAAAATTCAAGACTTATTGGCTGGGGTGCATAGCATCGCTGTTTCACATTCACTACTATCACACTATCTACTACTAGTCTTTCATTACTTGATGTAAGCCCTAGCCAAATTTACTGTTCTTTACTCGCTTTCTTTAAAAATATTGATCATCACTACAATTTACCAAAAAGTAAAAAACTAAGCTAAACTCTGAGAAATTGTTAAGTATTGAACGATTAGTGTTTTCCGTTGAAACCCTAATAAACATTTTTTTCTCCAACCGCAAAAACAGAGTAACTGCTAAAAAGCCAATTGTAAAGAATAAGGATTTTTCAAATTTCTTAGTATTGCGATTTTTTAAGAAAATTTAAAACTTATTTACTAGTGATGTCAGATTAAATTTTAAAATTACATGGCCAAATAAGAAAATATGTTACAAAAAAAAAAAAAAAATGATTTCCCCGCTCGCGTTAAATTCGTGTTAAAAGCTGTTCATACACAAGTGTACTGAGATTGCTCGCTTCACACTCATATGCAATCACAAACCATAATTTTTCTTTGAAACCGTTAATCTATTTGTTTCCGTTATAATAAGCAAACACATTTCTAAGCAAATGAACGCAGAGTCCTTGACAAGCATTCGTCAAGCTTATTAACAATAAATAACATTTATCACCAACCAAGAGAAGACCAACAACAAACAACAAAAAAAAAACAAAGCAGACAAACACCAAAAAACGTCAAATCCATTTATGCAGATTTCTGCATGTGTCTTTTTTAAAAACCTACAAACAATTCAGGAAGAAGAAACAAAGTCAAGAAGGCAAACCTAAAAAAGGCAGCCGCAGCCCCAGCAGCAGCAAAACTATCCCGTGAAATCTTAAGAAAGCACGTAAACACATTAAGAAGAGATTTCTGGAAACGAGTTAAAAATTTATACAGACTCTGCTTAAGCTTGAAGCTTGAGGAATGGAAATGAAAACGAAAAATAAAAGAATTCAACAAGCCAACAAGATGTTTAAGCATAACAAATTGTTTTGTCATTTTCAAGAACAGATTTTCAAGATGATGCAAATATGCAAATTTGACTGGTTTGTTGAAACTAAAAAAAAGTCCGAAAAAATCGTCTCATAAACGCACGTTTCCAAACAGATGATAAATGAAACAAAGTCAGCTATTTTGTGCTCAAAACTCTAAAAGGGAGCATTTAGGCTGTATGTGACAAGGCACAAATTAAATTAACAACACTTAAGTGCATAAAAAGTAAAAAAAAAATATATATGGGATTTTATTTTTTTTTATATTAGATTTTTCACAAGTGCTGACACTTTTATTAAGTGTTTGAATGCTGTTCATTAATTTAGCATTCATTCCTTTGTTAAGCAAACAACCCCTAAAAACAGTGCCATGAATCCTTCCTTTAAGCAGGACATTTTATGAAAACATGTAATTGTTATTGTTATTTAAGTATTTAACATATTTAAATCATTTGTTATTAAGTGATCTGGTTTCTTTCAACTTTCAACTCATGTCTCTGTAACAGGATCAGATTTTTATTTCGAAAAAAAAAGGCTGAAATCTTTTTGTATGTATTTATGTACATAAGTTTAATAAGGTTTACCTTTGAGGGCAATTTGATAAATGATTGTTGTTGAATTTGATCTTGCAAATATGAGATTAACGACAGTTGAGTTTTAAGGCCAGGGAGTCTCAAATAAGAGACCAAATGAGCTTAAATGAGCGCTTATGTACGTAAATACTAGGCCCGGTCGATTCGTATGATATTTCGATATTGTGCCATCAATTTTTGGATAGCTTTAGGCATGACGAAAAAAAATTCTATTACGACATATCAAACAAAAAAAAAAAATCATTTTCGAGGCTTTCGGTTTTCAGTTTTGTTTTAAATTGTTCTATGGGATTTGCGCTGACAAGGCATGTTATAGGGTTGGTATGTTCGAAAAATGAATTGGGTAAGAACAAATTATCCGGGATTACTAATTCTCTCCACCTTGCTCTCTCTCTCTCTCTCTCTCTCTCTCTCCCTCTCTTTCTTGGTTACATTCTACTCTCCTCACTTTTAGGTATTTCACAATATTGATTATTCTATTCTTCAAACAATTTTATGAATTTTATTTCAATAAAAAAACAATCTACTCACGACTTTATCATATTTCTTAAACAATTGTAATCATGCTTAAGCCATTTCATAACTAAAAAAAAAACACAAAACAAATAAAAATTATACAAAAAAAAAAAAAAATACTGCAATAAAAATAACAACAAATATACGCAAGTTTTATGTTAACTCATGCCACAAGTACGAGTACGACTATTGTTGATATTTGTTAAGTTGTTGCAGCAATTGCAGTTTGTTGCTGTTGTTGCAATTGAATTATTCATATGTTGATTGTATGACAATCAATTGAAATTGTTATAAATGTGTGTAGATAACTCTACACAAGTACAATCAATAAAAACAATATGTATGTATATATATGTATGTGCAAAAAAAAAAAAAAACGACCGTCTTACAAATACATTAAAACACACACATTGAGCATAAAGGAGAGGACATTGAATAGCTGTATGTTTGATTATTTGCTTGTATGGCTGATTGTTTGCTAAGACAGAAATACAGACGGACGGACGGACGGATGCTAAGTTAAACAAACAGACTACTGAAGATGCAATATGAGCTGACATTTTGTGTAAAATATCTGATACTTTAACATTGACATGTGCCTGAAATAAAATTGAAAATTGTTTTTGATTTAAAATGATTTTTTAACGATTTTTTTTTTTTTGATTCTTTCCTTGACATTTTTTTAGCGGTTTGATTTAAGGAAGTTAAAAGAATTGCAGCCATCATGTAAGATGGAGGTTCTTAAGCAATCTAGATCGTTTTAAGCATAAAATATGGTTGAAAATTTATATTGGGTACGGTGGAATTGGAAGAACAAAATATATGTAATAATCTATAAAACTTTATTTTGCAGTCAGAGGTATACAGCTTTTTAAGATTTTGGAGGAAATGAGAAAAAATTGGAATTTACTTTTATCATTAGAACTTTTCTTTATAAGTATTTTATAACCTAACCTAACCAAACCATTTTATATTACATTTATCGGGCTTAAGATCGTTCAATATTATTGTTGTAATTGATATTGATGAAACAAGACGGAAAAAGCATCGAAGACTTTCAGGTAGGAGACAATTAGCTGCTTCAAAGCCTTCTAAAGCGGCCTTGAAGGGGCATGAGGTTCTAAATTCAAAAACGTGTGTTGACGACGAAAAGAGCGGTGGATTTTTAAGTGATAGTCGTTCTCTAGCTAAATCATAATTCATGTTTTCTTTTTCTTGTTTAATTAGTATCAACCACAACAATAATGTTGGGTGGACTTGGGTCTGACAAAAGTAGTGTAACATATTTATGGAAGAAAACGCTCGAGTAGTAAAAATTAATTATATTAATAAACTTTCGGAATTTGTACGTAGTTAAAAAATGTTTGGTTGTTCTTTAATTTATATAACAAAATTGCACAAACTAAATTTTTAAAAAATCGCTGTGCTAGGCGTAAAGTTTGAAAGCATTGTCGCCATTTTATACAATACAAAAAACACAAAAATTTATTGGAAATCAATTGAATGTCGGTGATAGAACACATATTGTAAACCAATCTATAGAAAACCATAGTGAGAAAATTAAAAGTTGATCAAGAGATTAAATGAAAATAAAGACATCAGGCAGTAGGTTGGCTGATCGCTACAGCTTAAAAACGGCATGCAATTACTAACCCGGGTTCGAAGCCACTTGTATGCTAAAGAGTGTCGTGGGGTTGTGAAACAGCCATGGTGTGTTCCTCAGCCAACATACATCCAACTTTATTTCCCTTGTCTTCTTCAGTGTTTAAAAAATTGCATTTTTACTACATTACATTGCTATATCAATGTTATTAATATGCCACTTCAATGAATTGTGCCTCTACCTCAATGTTAATAAACTGCAGCGTAACTGTTATTGTAATGCTACGTCATATACTACGTCATCTACTTATTTCATAACTACTTAGACTTGTAGTAAATAGAAAAAATTTCAAAAATAAAACTGATTTTACTACTAACAAAATTTGAAGCTAGTCAGAGCTATAAAAAAAATTATTAACTACGCTGCTCAAAATTAGGATTTTTTGTGCTAGTACTAGAGTACTAGAATTTTCTCTATGGAAATATGATGGTAGCAATAGTAATAATAATAGAACGACTAGAAGTTTTTAATAAATACTTTAACTAAACTAGTTTGTGTTTTCGCAGCTATTGCTACTTGTAGTCCAGTTTTTCAACCATTAGTATTCTTTTAAATATTTTGATCACTATAATTTTACACCAAAAAAAAATAAAACTTTTTCAATTTTGAGTAAGTAAAATCGAACTATACTACAATAAAGTAATAATCAGTTGAGGCATATCAAAGCAGAAACTATTTAAATTTTTTGTTTCTCAAAAAAAAAAAATTTTTTTTTTTTTATTTCAAATATAAATGCACTTGCTGTAGTACATATTTTTCATGGCATCTCAAAGCATATAAGCTCTTCAATCGCTGTATGCAATTTTACCAGAATCGCACTGTCTGTTGAGAAACCGTATTTTCATTTCCGCTGACGTCTTCAATAAATGTGATGCTTTTTTAACTTTGTATTCTAAGCCAGGTACATGTCTTAAGTCTTTTGATTGGTATTGTGCAAAATAAAAAATGTCACGCAGCGTAGAGAACTGCATTAATGAAGCTACTAGGTTTTATAAATAAAACAATGGCCTAAATAAATTAGATTTTAAAAAACAATAATTGTAAAACATATCTATTACAAAAATGGCAACTTTGTAAATCAAAATAGAAATAGTTTACTCAAAGCAAATCAAGTCATATTAAACTCCTCCTCGTTGATTGTTTTTCGCTCTAACACAAAATCAATATACAAACTAAAATAGCAAAACACTTAAACGAGCAGACACTCCATGTTATACACACATACAATATACCTAAACAAACCTACAAGTAAACATATGCTTACGTACATACATACAGAGATGCATAAATTTTTTTGTAGTTATATATGTATAGATATTGGTTTAAATGTCTATATACATATACATATATTTACTTCTTTACTAACCAACAAAACGCATTTTATATGCCCAACAACAACCACAAAATAACTGTATTGTGTGTAGTAATAAATGCAACTGCACTTAGAAACCACCACCAACAACACATCGCCGTATACCAATACAAATAGCAACAATACGAACAACAACAACACTAAAATAAGGCATCTAAATAAAAGCAACACCAACTGAAAATTATAATTTCAAAGCAAACAGCCAACCAAAACAGAGCAAAATTGTTATAGAAACTACAAAAAGCAAACAATAAAAACAACAACAGCTAACTGAAAGCAACAACAATGAAAACAAAATGAATTTGAAATACGTTAATGCAATAACAACAACTTAAAACATAAAATACTGTGTAAAGAGAGCAAAAGATACAAACAAAACAAACAAAAAACCAATGTATGTATTTTAAAACGAATAGAGGGAACAAAAACAAATAAAACCACCACCATCATACAACGTTACTTTTATTTGAGAAACAAAAACATAAAACAAAGAAAAAAGCGACTCAGATGTTATTAAAAAGACCAAATAAAAGATACTATAATAACAGTTAGTAGATCAGCTAACATGTATGATCATACTACAGGTTTGAAACTTATTACAGTGGGCTTGTGCGCTGATTTTTTGAAATCGCATATTGAATATGGAAAATATGAGGGCTAGAACCTCAGAAAAATATGTCGGCCACGAATTAGTCGAACAGAATAAATTAAAAAAACAAAATCTTAACAATTGATAATTCATTATTGGGCTTTTTTGTTCGGTTTCACTTCCTCAAAATTGAGAATGACTTTTTGTTTTAAAATTATATTGATCACCATTTTTAAAGCAAAATACCAAATTTATGTCGACTTTAGTATAACGATACCAACTGCCATAAAATGGAAAAGTGAGCTGCCATATATTTGCAGATTTTGTACGCGAAGCCGTTGTTGGTTATACCGTTGAAGAGAAAATCCCTTAGTCCGGCAGCAGGCCGTTTGTCAAGAACAACAGTTTTGCATACCTATGAAACAAATTTAGGAAATGAAATTTAAAAAAACACGATTTCGGATGCTTATGAATTTCTGATTTTTTAAATACCACGCCTCCTAAGCGAGACTACCATACAAAAAAGGAGACTAGAATGTAAAATATTAAATTTGGGCGCTAATTTGCACAGACTTATTGATTTGTTCAACTAAAATCATAAGCTGCATTTTAGTTGCATTTTTTTTAAACATTTTTGTTTTTTGTGTGTTTGTCAGTAAAAAGATTACATCATTTTTTTCTGCAAATCGAAGAAAACTTAATTTCTGAATAACTCGGTCATCTATATACCGCTCAAAATTCTTATTGATTTAAATTGTGTGTTAGTAAGGTGAGCATACAATTTTATTTCCAAATCGAATTTCAAATCAAGTTCGGAAAAATGTGTGCTACTAACTCGGCCGTTTATAAACCGATTTTAAAAACTATTTCACCTTTGTGAATAGGTTCGATAGTAAATTGAAATTAAATTTAACTTAATTTTATTTAAGACTCCTTCAAAAACCACAGCAACAAGTGGCCAGGTTAGTTTTGATTAAATTAGAAAAAAAATGCTCTTATCTGCTACAGCCTGAAAAAATCTTATATTTTCAAAAAGAAATTTTGTTTTGTATTATTACACTTATCAGGCCTAAAATATAAAATGAAATATATAGAATAAGCAAATATAGAATGAATAAATTTTTGTAATTAATAATTATTAAACAAGACAAAAAAAAGCAACAAACGTCTTTAGCTGTTTCGAAACTGGTATAATTCGAAGAAAATATACAACTTGAGCGGCTGAGTAGATTGAGTGCCGCTTCACAAATATGAACCCTTGCGTTCCAGAGCAAGTGCTCAGCAGGTGTGTGGCAGCTTAAAAACAGTTAGTTGTCCCCCAGCCCTAGCACCTTTGTGTCTTTTTTTCCTTTTCTCGTTAATAGCAATCACAACAAAAATATATGATAAACTTTGGCCCAATAAACGTAACACAAAATAATAATTAAAGAAAAATCGCTGTCACAAAACAAGTAAGAAATTCAAAAGCGCACTTAATTCAAAATTGTTCTTGTAATAAGATCATAATAGTACACAGTATGACTACCAAATATTTGCAGATGATAAAAACGATACCGAGGAATTCATTATTAAGCAAAACGCTATGAGAAAAATATGTCGCTTGAGCTTTTACTACTGTGTCGGCACGGCATAGTGATCGCTAGAGATCGCAGAAGGCAACAACTGTATATTACTGACAGAGTTTATCTGCTGCTTTCTGTGTAATAATACTACATGTCTCTAAAAGAAAAACTAGAGATTTTCATCCCTAACGAGTGCAAGATCAAACATTTTTATGCATTCAATCTTGCATTGATCTTAATGCCGGCTCTTGGAATATGGGACTATGTCTTACTGATTGTAAGGCGGTATAACTTTTGCTAGCGAGCATATTATGCTTACTAAAATCACTGATTTGATTATCTCAACATTTCCAACTGGACTTTTGTTTTACTAACCGAGCATAAAATTATTCTGTTAACTTAACATTTGAAGCTGTTAAGTCACATTGCCTGCAGAGAGGCAACAGCAACGTGTTCGTTTCAAATATGTTCGATTTCGCGCCTTGATCACCGGTTTTAATGTTTATAATTTGGCTTATTCTTTTTCTCCTTTTCTTCTTGGTGTGTGTGTGTGTGTGTGTGTGTTTGTTTTTTATTGTTTTTGTGGCGATTTTTTTTCTACCTTATCTCTGTGTCAAGTCTTTAGTCTGTTATGGGCGCTAAACGTTAAAACATCTTCCAAAAAGTGTCACGCGTTTTTTTTAACGTAAATGTGGAGAAAAAAATTAATGGTGGCCAAACTTTACGTTAATTTTTGGCGTTAAGATAACACGGCCCTAAGCAACCACAAATTGGGCTTTGGAAGAAAAATATTCAGCAATTTTATTTTTGTTCGTTGGCTTAACGAATCATAAATTAGCTTGTAGGAAATTGTGTTGCGAAAAAAAAGCCGTCGCCTGATTAACAAAATGCAAATTTTTTTTCTAATGAATTCTAAATTGAGGCCCTCAGCCATAAATCATCATTTATAACTATTGCAAAGTGTGTGAGTGTGTGTATGTGTTGTTTGGGTTGCGAAGTCACCTGCGCCTGTATGTGGGGTCTTCCACACAGTTACAAACGAAGTACCAATAAGTATTTTAAACATTTCGTTTTTATGGACATTTAAAATTTTTATAGAGATTTAGTTTAACAAAAAAAAAAAAAAATATTTTTTTATGCAAATTAGCATTAACTGTTTTTGTGGTGGCTGAAGATGCTTCGTTTTATGACTTGAGTGTTTGCCAGTGATAATGACTGCCTGCTCTTTGAAAAGTGTTTTACAAGTTTGTTGCCAATAATAGAATTCTAATTAATGTATAACTACCAATACAAATATGAAAATCAGTTAAAAGAAAAAAATTATTAAACTACAACGTAAAAAGTAATATATTATAGTGATAATTTTCTTTTATTGTTTCATGACAAAATTAAACCTGAAAGTAATAAAAACACTTTTAAAGTGTTAAACCAAAAAAAAATATTACTTGAAATAAATACAACACTTATGTTAACGAAATCCTTGGATTTATGTCTGTATTTTTATCTGGGCCAACTGGTATAAGGTAAGTGAAATCAACTGTATAAAATCTTGATAAAAAAAAATTAAATTAAATTTGATCAAATACACACACAAAGAATTTTTACAGGTCTTATTTATAAAATGAAAGTAAAGAAAATTTTCTTTAAAAAAAACTTGGAGCTGTACCGGGGCACTGTACAGAAGTTGGTGCAGGATCTACAAAAATTGTAACGCACTTACTGAGAACACTTATTTGAAATTTTTCTGAAGAATCTGTCAAACAAGCATTCAATATATCTACGATTATTATTATGAATAAGACTGTAACTGCTGTAACTTTTCAACCAACTTTTTACTAAAGTTCATTGCCAAATTATTTCTCTGGTATCAAAGTGCGCAGACATAATTGATTTTGTTTTTAGTTCATCCCCGGTTTTTTGCAATTTTTTATGTATTCCATTGCTTTATTAACACAAGTTCTTCTCCGAATCTTTTTATATTTATCCAATACACAATTTCGCAAGTTTTACATTTTCTCACATGTGGCTCACTCTGCGATAAGAAAAATTATTGGAAATGTCCCGAATTCTATAGCATATTTGACCTCCAGTTGAACGGATATCATATTTAGTTCAGTTTTTAACCTGTGACCTGCTGAGGGTCAATAAGATTTCTAACATAACAATTATTTGTCCCGCTGCGAATAGACGCAGAATCACATACCTGAGCGCTGGGTGGTTGGGCTCAAAGGACCTCGGCAACATTAAACTTACGCCCACAACGAGATTTGCTAATAATCTAGGTCTCAGTCTATGGAAAGCAATTGGCTCCAAATCATAATGATAATAATTAGTTGCACAACTTCGAATAGTGCAAAAAGTCGTAGCGTGTTGGATCCCATAATAAAACAATATAAAAAAAAGAAATGCGGTCGGGGGACCCCCGTTAGGAACGAAGTTCCTTACGTTTTTTCTTCATCTTCGAATGTAATACAAGGTGAAATCTGTGTGAAATGTGTTGTTTTTGAAATTTTTAAATTTTATATGCTTCTTAAAATTTTTGGAACGTTTTATTTTTTGTCCGTTTTCACAACTAATTAATATTTATTGGTAGGTGTCTCCGCTGCTGTCAGCGGAGACACCTACACAACTAATACATATAAACAGCTCACACGCTTTCGTGACGATTTCTACTAATTTGCACTACCGCGTTAAGGAACTTCGTTCCAAAAAACATTTAAGGATAGCAACAAACACAATTACAGACATATGAGAAATAGCGAAGCTTTAAATTAGCTTAATTTACAATCACATAAACTTTGGCGAAAAGAATGGAATATCATGTGAAATCAATTGAAGCTGTTTCTAGCTGATTAATCGAATGTCGTTTTTTTTCTGTGCGGCATACTACACTAAATGAATTTAAAAATAAGTGGAGTTTTAAAAGTTTAATTTGTGTTTTTCTTATTATGTTCCCTAAAAAAGATACGACAAGTGGTATTTTCCATATAAAAATTCTTCGAAAAGGTATTTCAACAATATTCTAATTTTTATGAATACCGCTGCACCTGTTCAACTCGCATTTCAATTGAACTTTAGTGTGAACATCGCTGTACAGTGCTTGACCAGTGAAGATTATACATATTTTATCAATTTGGGGTATCAATTTAATGAAAAATAGCTTGCGAATACATTTTATATGTTCGCTAATTTTTGTCAGTTTTAGAAAATGTGCGAGCATTGGCGCAAATTTTTAAAACGCAAAATATGGAAAAAACCATGGAAACTCGCACAAATTTTTTTTAAATATAAAAACGAACTAAAACTAGTTTGCAAGACCGTAAAATAGTTACAAAAAACACAGCTGGCAAAAATGCCAGAAATTTTCAAAGTTTAGAAAAAAAAGGCTGCACATATTAATATTTATTTTGCAACATGAAAAGACTTAAAATAATCTCCAAACGTGAAAGAAGTACACAAAAAAAAAAAAAAAAAAATTTACAAAAAAATTCGAAAACTAACGAAATATTTGAGAATTTCAAAAATTACTTAAAATGTCTCACTAAAACGATAAATAGCTTATCGATATGTTGGACCATATGACATGTTGAAACATACAAGATTGCAAATATTAATATTAAAATATTAAAAAAAAAAAATTCGTTTGTTCCAACAAATTTTATTGAATTGAATTATTATTAAGAAAGTAAAAATAAGGAACATCAACAAAAAAAAATTTTTTTCATTGCGTATCGCAGCAAGCATTTCTTTGAAATTCTCAATCGAATTATAACTTTTTGGTCTTTTCGTCGGTTTAGGTAGTTACTCTCGCCTTTGAGTTCAATAGATACTATGACTTATTTTCGATCAACTCCGCAATCATTTTGAAATCATTACATAATATTTTTAAGTTATTTTACGAGAAGGATTACATATAAACGAAGGAGTCGGTGTCATATCAATTTCAAAATATTTGCGAGCAATTTTTTGGCTCACATTATTATTCACATGTGAGTGTCTTCAAACCATTTTTGTATCAATTAATGTTTTACCTATTTTTTTTTTTTTTTTTATTATAAATATTAAGATTCATATTGTGTATGTTACATTAATTAAAAAACACAAAAAAAAAACAAATATATTCTCAAAAACATCAAGATTTCATTCTGATTGGACTTAGCTTAAATATATACAGACCTGTTGTTAAAATCACGTGATTTCAATTCACATGTACCTTTAAAAGCACACGTGTGTTTTCATGGTGTTCATGGTAAATCGTAGCCTTTTTTTCCTTGCTGAACAACACAAACCACTGAGCCAAATAACTACAATTTAAGGTGAAGAAAACACCCAGTTGTTACAGTTTTGTAAATTTTTATTTTACAAAATTGCCAGTTTCATTAAAAATGCAATAAAAAAAAATATTATTATTTTAAGCAAATTAGCATGCGTTAAGAAAAGGGACGAGTGCAATAATAAAAAAAAGTGATTTTAAACTCAGTTAGCCGATCGATTTTAGATCGCACAAAATTGTGTGTAGAAAACCTTTATGTATGCTTTCAAATCACACAAAGAATAATTTCCAGAATATACCTGATATCATTATCCCCCATAATTTACTAATTTTTTTTGAGCAAACATCTCATAAGGGAATCCACTTATTGCTAGCTGAGTATATATCCTGTCGGATTTAGATTTATTTAAATTTAACCCAACTTTTATGCACTAGCTTCAAGTTAGCTACTGTGCAATCGATTTGTAATTCACTTTTTGTGGATTGACTATAAGCTAAAGGAAAAGCAATGCAGACTTAAAGCTAAATTCAAATAATAAGAAACAGGGTTAACTTTTTACTTAAATTAATTGTTGTCGCGTTCGTGAGGATTGGCGTTTCGAGCCCAGCCAGAAGTTAACAAGAGAACTTGGCAGTGCAAAAATAAATAAGTGGTATTTAAAACGAAAATCAAATGGAATGAAATTTAAATTAATACACTAAAATACCGCCACCGAAAAATATAAAACCAGCTTTTGTTTGTACATTTGTTTCTGTGGCCACTAACTCTTACGAAATTAGCTTTAAGTTAATTGAAAAGAAATGAAGGTTCGAACAATTGACTACTGCCTAGGATATCACAATATTAGAATAGTTTGTAATTTGCACTGAAAAGTAATCCAAGCGACAACCGGTACTAGTGTTGTGAAATAGTTAGTTTTAAGTTAATTCAAAGTTAACTTCGTTTCCGACCGGGTATGTACATACATCTACTTGTATACGTATGATTTAAAAAGAAATTTTGTGATAAGGGCCAACTGAAATGTATTATTCTAGGTCCAGATAGACATTATTGATTGTTTTCTATCTTTATGATACTCAATTCGTCAGTAGATTCCAAAAAACTTAAAAGAATATTGAAAAAATTGAAAGTGTTGCGAAACGATAAAATTGTTGTCAGTACCAGAAGTTTGTTTGAACACTGTGGTCATGGGAATAATAGAGTAGGTATTAAAGTTCAAACATTATTGAAAGTTTGTTCGAGTCTACTGACGAGTTGAGTAGCAGCAACGAAATGTCGGCTCCATATAGACTATTGAGAAAGACAGAGAAAAAAATAAATAAAGTCTATTCTTGATGCTAATTTTTCGACCTTTGTTGTTTAGTTTTTTAATTGTTCGAGCCTTTAGGTCACTTGTTTTTTTTATAAATGTTTATTAAATTCGATATTTCGATATCACAATGGATATTCCTGAAGAAGTTATCCATTGTGATATCGAAATATCGAATTTAATAAACATTTATAAAAAAAAACAAGTGACCTAAAGGCTCGAACAATTAAAAAACTAAACAAAGTCTACCTAGACTAGAAAACAGCAGATAATGAAAGCGTAAAGTTTAGTGAATAATGCTTTATACAAATTTTATTAATTGTCAGACTTCAGGCTTGTACAACTTATCTGTTAGGTGCCTTTGAAGTGAAGACAGTTTGAAATTTTAACTTCAAAATTTCAATTTAACTTTTTTGTATTAATTTTCGAACTTGATTTATTTTATTTATTTGTAGTTTATATACATATATTTTCTATTATAAAATAAACAATTTTAATTTATTCAACTGTTTTTTAGAACTTCTAGATAAGATTTATGTGTAACGTTAATTTGATAAATTTTTTTTTGCTCTTGTTGAGTTACGCTTTTATATATTTTTATTAAATACTATTTTAAATAACTGGTTTTTTGGCTGGCATAAAATATTAACAAAATAAGTTAAAATTTGGCAACTGAAGAGCTCGATAACTTATCAAAAGAAAAGAAGATAAGATTAAATTAGAATCTGATATAAAAAAAAACAGATATAACTAAAGGCCTTTTTTTATAAAACATATAGAAATTTTCATTTTTAAATTAAAATTTTAAAACAAAAACAGTTTCTTTATAACTCCTAATTGGCTCAAGCTTATGCCTGGGTGAGCCTTAGTTTTAGTAATGTTAATTAAGCCAGGTAGACAACGAGCTGTTTCCGTTTTTTTTTTTATTATTTTAATATAAATTTTGATTGATAATTTTTATACGTTTATACGTTTTATGGAAAATGGCCATAAAATGCACAAAATATGGTCAAATTCAGCCATGATGAACGCTAAAAAGTGTGCTGAGAAATATAAAAGGAACCATATCGTCACATTAGTAGAACATTAAAAAAAAACACAAACAAAATAATCGACAAACAAACACACTGTCTAAGCGACGGAATTACTTCAATCACGAATGTGATGATTTGACTCCAGTTTCCAGTAATTCGAAATTTCTTACAACATTACTTTATTTATTTCCCATCTAATTTTGTTTTACAGAAAAAGATTGAGCCATTTTTTCTCTGCATTTTTTATAGTTTTTCTTTTTTTTACACTCTTTTATGTTAACGTCAACTTAGGCCAACACTCAAATTTGTTGTCTTCAACTATTTGACCATAATTGTGTAACTTTAACTTTAACCATAAAGTGTTTTCGTATGTCTTATCTTAGTTTGTTTTTCCCCCCTCTCTTTCAATATCTCTCTCTCACACTCGCTGTTTTTTTTTTCTTTTTGGTTTAAAATATCTTCATATGTATGAACTGTATTCAAGTTGTGTTATAAAATTGTAACAAATTGTTTTACAAATTGTTAACATAACATGACGTTGGACAAATTGCATTGACCACACATGTACTTGTTACACATTTTGTTTATAAGTTTGTTGTTTGTGGTGTTTCTCTGGTACAAATTTGGCTAGAACAGCATGTTGAAGACATGTGTTTTGTGTGTACTTAAATCGTTTAACTGCAAATATTTGCAAAACTTTTTAAGTGAAGAAAGAGGGTTTAGTTTAAGTAAATGTTAAATTAAAATATATTCCCAAATAAGCAGCTGGTAATTTCTTGGCATTGAACAAAAAACCAAAACAAAAGACCTAAGACACAAACTTAAGTCATAGACACAAAGAAATCTATGTACATGGTCTTTTAATATAACATCTCTAGTTCGTTTTCAAAATAAAAAAAAATTGCATCTAATTATTTAGCAAATTTTGTAGTAGGTTTGCCTTTTATTTTTTAAATGTAGTTCCTCATCGACATTTTCTTTAAAATGTTTTCCTGTCTTATGCTGAATGCAGGTGTTATAATAAAACACCACATTGACAACTTTTTAAAATTATTGGTGTAATTAATTTTTCAAAGCTATAAAAAATTTAATATGTGATTGTACCTAGGGGAGCTCTTTAAGGCGCCACTTTCGTGCTTGATTTTAGGCAATAGTTTCAAAATTAAACCAGAAAAACATGCATATTGACAAAAATTATAATAGGTAAAAAAACTTTCGCCGATTTCTTTTCTGGAAAAAAGTCTGCAATTATTTTGCCCCATGCTCATCTACATTTGGTATGCAAAAAAAAAAGACAACATTGAAAGTGTTGCACTTCTTGTAGAAAGGAAAACGGCTTTAAATAATAAACTTCGTAACTTCAAATTATGAAACTAACTCAAGAAATCTGATCTGTATTTAAAATTACCACTTTTTTTAAGAAATTATAACATGATTCTAAAACGTTACTTCTAATAGAGCAATTTCTTGGAAAATATAATTTAATTCGGCAATAGAAAAACCAAAAAAAAAAAAAATACTATTTATAACAAACACATTTTTTCTAACCAAAAAAAAAAAAAACATCAATATTTCAGATTCTATTATTCAATATTTTTCTAGCATGTCTCTTTCTGATACATGAAATTTTTTTGGAGAGGCTGCTGTAGACATCTCATCATAACTTTGAATGAACTCTTCATTAATTTGATGCTATTCCATAATTTTTCAAAGGAATGCCAATTATGCTTCTTAAAGTGTTTTAATATAAGTTTTTAGTATAACGATTATTTATGGAGCTATAGAGGAACAAGTAAAAAAAAAAAACTTTTTTTTTTTAATTGAAATTTTTTTAATCTAAAAATTCATACAAAATAGGAAGCCCCGAAATTGCAAATTTTATTGGTTATCCGTAAGGTTGCATATAATGTAAATAAAGGAAAATGAATGGGTAAATACTTGTTTTATTACAGAGAAAGCCAAGGTACCTAAGTAGCGAATAACAGAGGTATATGAAAGAAAATATTTTAAAATATGTAATAAATGAGCAACTGCCGGATCAGATAGAGAAAACGTAATAGTTTTCTAAAAATTTGGCTTTATATTGTTGTTATTTGTTACCTCATTTTAATACTTAAAAAGTAAGGGAACGGTTTGACTCTGTTTTTAGTACTTCCAACTAAGAACCGAAGCCAAACAAAACGATAAAAATTATGTATTTTAAGTGTTATCTTCTATGCCTTTTACTTATATTCTGTGCCTGACTTTTCGCACATAAAGGTGTAGGTTTTCTCTGAGAAAATTCGGAACCTCTGCAATGTTTTATATTACTTCTTTATTATAATAATATTAACATATGTACTCAGCAAAATCCATACAAATACACAAACCACGTATAATAATTATGCTATGTGTCGCTTTTTCCTCCTAAGATGATCGAACTATTTGTGATTCAAATTATAAAAATCAAAACATAATTTCTCTCAAAGTTTTTTCTTTATACAAGACTCGTCTAATTTTTAGAATGAATATTGATGTAATGAATGCTAAATACTTGCGAAATTATGGAAACTCATGGCAAAACTTTTTTACAATTTTACATATTTTATGTTATTTATTTTTTTAATAAAAATTTTCAATAATACCAACAAAAGTCATGCATAACAAACGCCGATAAAAAGTAATTATTTTGCAACAGGGTGTTTTCTTTTTGCTTTATATAATAGTACAGTAAGCACCATCAGATATATTAGAACAAAATTAGTACTAAATAAAAAAATTACTAATGATTTTGAAACGTTTTCTCCTAGCAATAAAATTGCATACAGGCCATTACGATAATTAAATCGAAGCATGATTTTAGTGAAAAAAAATCCATTTTCAGTACTCTTCCAAAATTTTTGAAGCAACGGTATGACAAGTATCTAACAAGTTCATCAAACTCAAGATATTATTCTGTTTTATGGGCATTTTTATTTCACGTGTTATGTTTTTGTCCTTTAAACTCTCTTTTTTTTTAATAATAGTGATATTCATAATAAGTCACGCATGACAAAAAACATGAAAATGTAGTGCTTTTCAGAAAGAACTTTTCTTCTGAATTTGCTCTACTTGAGGGGTGGGGTTAAGAGAATCGAAGCTGATAAGCTTACTTAATTACTTATACATATGTTTTCTTCCTACGTATCGTGGATCCTAGTATTATCTACAAACTCAAATGCTTTGCAGCAAAATGGTATTATTATTTATTTTTTTTACAACTAAACCACTAAAGTTCAGCGACTTTTGCCAACCACGATTTCAATTTTTGAATATGATTTGACGCACTACTTATATAACAATGATAACGATGATTCATAAAATCAGCGAAATTCCTAATATTAGTTGAACAAAAAGTGTAAGCTATTAAGCTATTAAAACGGTTACTAGTTAATGTATTTATTACAATAAGTCTTTCTGTGTCATGCATAAATAAACCTACAGCACCTTACCACCAGCTATTTAAGCTAATCGAGATGCCCAGGAATAAAATAAATAAAAGATTTTTATTTATTTTTTTTTTTGGTGTGAACTAAACGGGGAAAGTGCATGTTTCGTATTCCTTTTTGTATTAACAAAATCATCAAGCTTCTCTCATTTACATTTCAAGTGTCATAAATGTATAATACGTTAAAAAGAAAACGTAGCCATCAAACAGCACAACACAATAATAAAACAAGTGGTGGCCTGTCTGACGAAAAAATCTTTAAAAGGTTTTTATGAATAAATTTGAATTTCGCCAAGATTTGTTGTTTAAATTTTTTACTACTAGCTAACAATGTGTGTGGCAGACAAGTAGTTTTTTTATGGGAAAAAATCTATTTTTTTTTTTTTTTTTTAAAGAAACAAAGAAATAAATAGATTGCAATTCAAATTTATTTTATAACTGTTCATAGTGATTTGATATTGACAAGTGATGGGGAAATAAAAAAAAAAATCCGTAAATAAGCAGGTTTAAAATTTTTAACAAAAGTTTGAACACATATTCGCTAGAAAGAAAAATGTCAGGTTTTTATCTCAAGTATTTAAAATTGTAATAAATGTTCATTATCTAGTGTATGAGTTTTTAATTTTTAGGCGCTTGGTTTTTTTTTTCATTTAACTTACGAAACACTACGGCAGATATTAAGTAGCAAATATGATTAACGATAACCAAAGTTAGCATTTGAAAAAGAAAAAGAAGTTAATCATGGGTTGTGATTACAAAAATTTATGATTGACAAAATTTATGACCAAAATTACGAATTTATGATGTTCACTTTTCAACAAGCAAACTCTTCTACACCGTACAACATTTTATACGGCTTTTCAAACAAAAAGAAGAAACAACGCACTTTTTTTCTATAACAACACTTGCACACCTGACTTGATAACCTCAAATGCAGGATATTAAAAGCTGACTTATAACTTTTTGTTGCTGCTGTTGTTTTTAACGGCTGTTAATGCTTCAAACAATATAAATTTACTTATTAAAATTGTTAAGTAGCCACATATTAAAACCCACACATTTCAGTATTAAACTCAAATTGAGCTCTCAAACTTTTTTTAATACCAAACGAAAATCGAAGTAAAAAAAAAATTAATAATAACAAGTAGCAAAATATGTTGTTGCCGTTGTTGCAGTGGCAGTGATTCAAATGTCATTAGTATTTCCGTTTCTTCCATACAACAACAACAACCACTGCCTAACAGCCAGCATAACAGCAGTATAAAGTTAATCGTCGCATTCATATAAAAACTGCATTAAGCATTGTTTTCCACCAGCAATCTTGTTTAATATGCAACATAAGCTTTGTGTTATAAAACAAACAGTATTTACATAAACTTTACATTAAAAAAACAAAACGTACAAAACTACAAAAAGTCATTTTTAAGTTTTATAAGAAATGAAAAAATAGAACTTACTGCCGGTTGCGGTTCGACAACAAAAAAAAAAAAAAAAAAACAAAAAATAGATGCATACATATAGTTATGCATATATAGAAAATAAGCATATAAATAAAATTGTGAAGAAGTAAGTGAGAACTATACTAAAGAGCAAGAAGTAAAGTTAACTGCTATTTTTGTATCCAATCACTTTACTAACTCTCTTGTTATTGGCCAAAGCTATTAAGATGAAATTTTGACTGCCAAGTCTGCGATGTCGAACTTCTTTGTCCCTTCGATACAACACATTTAAAATTAAAAAAAAACTGGGTTTAAATAGCCCTTCGTAATTGTTTGTTGCTCTCTTTAGCCATATATGTATATGCTGCCGACTTTGAAACAAATCATTAGAAAGAAATTGTCTAAACCAAAAACAAACCGGTTCGGTGTCAGAAGCTTAAAATTTAGTAACAGTTCATAGACTTAACCTATTTCACCTTAAAGGAAAAGATTCTAAAATTTTATACAAAGCAGTTGAAAAGTTTCTGAGGTGTATAAATTGTCAATCCTGTTCTACTGGCTGCTGAATTGCAAAAAAAAACCCAAATTCATTTTTCTAAGAATATTTAAGCAAAATTCAAAACAACCACTTCGTTTAATGATTAATGATTTCTAATACATACTGAAATAATTTTCGTTTATAGTTCTAACGAATTTGTTTCCTTTTTAATTTTTTTTTTTTAACCAATGAAAATTTTTATTACAGGAATGAATTTTCATAGATCTAAGGCCATATTCATAATAATTATTATAAGTTTATTAAGCTCTTATTTGACGTATTTTTACGGAATATTTGTCAAATAAACGTGTAATAAACCTTCAATGGTTTTTATGAATATGAGTGCTAATAAATAAATTTCATTAAAAACTGTTCATTAGTTACAAAATATTACTAGATTTATGGAAAAATATATTAAATTCAATGAACAATTTGATTAAATCAGTGTACTGGTTCATTGACGTTTCAATTCACATTTGATTTGTAAAGAAATTGGGATATATGGTAACATATTTTAATATTTCGCAAAGGTTTGGAAGTCTACTTCAAGTAACACCTAAAAAGTGGCATCACACATAAAAGGCATTTTCTTTTTTGGGGGTATCTTTTAATAATGAGATTATGTGTAAAAATTATGTTCTGTATTCGTTAGACCAATGAACAAGTTCCTATATCTAATGAACTGTTTCATTTAGTTAATGGTTTTTTTGCCATTAAACCAATGAAGTGTTCTAAAATTCATATATTTAATGAAACAATCATTAATACAAATTTTAAGGAATCAGGCTTCAATGAACCACAACGTTGTTTGAAAAATAATGAATTTTTCAATTAAACTAATGTCGGAATTCATTAGGTTTATAAGCAAAATTCTTTTACACAAGCAAACAAAAACAAAATAAGGAACAAACACACAGCATACGTTAACAAATTCAATCGATCACGACTGCTGTAATTCGGCCAACGGTATCGTGACGCCATTTGGTGGGCTGGTCCCACGATTAGCAGCCCAGTAACACCTTTAAGCTTTCTAATACACACTGATTTAAGTAAGCAACCACTGGGCTAAGCATCTTTTGAAAATTAGAGTAAAGTGCCCAATATGGCTCGAAATTGTTGTTGGTTTGCACACAAACATAAAGTTGAAACTTTATTTACGAATGCCTCCTCTTTTGTGGCGTTGAAAATTTGAAATTTTCCAAAAGAAAAAAATTTAAATTTGATATTGTTTTTCATACAAATTCTGAAGTAAAATTGTGTAAAAAATATATTAATATTATATTGGGCGCTTTAACGGACTGGCAAACATAGAACAACATTTTCAGTGTTTATATGCGGACCCTGAAAAAGGACCTCAAGCTTGGACTTGACTTAGTGCATATATTTCTCAATATGTTGACAGTCGTCTTCAATAAAAAAAAATACAGGAGTCATATTACACAGAGTACGTCTGTCTACTTTGAATTAATTAAATTATGGATAAATGAATAATGCATGTTATTTCTTAAAATTTAATCAATTTTGCTTATTATTGTAAAATAGATTGCAAATAAAAAGAATTTCAAAATAAAGGAGTGATATGTTCTACATCTCAGATAGCAGTGCCCTAATGTAATTTCTTTTACATGGAGCTAGTATAAAAAAAGTCAATATAAAATTTTTTATTGATAATCCAGTATTGACTTTACGTTTTTTTTTTCCAATATTTGCCATATTTATCGCCCAAGAGAATTGAAAAATTCTTTTAAATCCACCAATATCGTTTTGAAACTATTAAATACTGAGGAATTTTGTAATCAAGTGAAAACTAGCCATCGATCAAAATAACTGAGATTTAGAGAAATTCCTTCCCATGGCTTTTAAATGTAATATTGTCGTCTACCTTTTCTATTCAAGACGAGAGAGTTTTGTGCGCTGTGAAGTATTTATTGATTTTCTTTGCTAAAAACTATTTTTCATTTATACCTTCTACTCTGCCAAAAATTAATTAAGGCCAAAGATAAAACAAAAGATTTCCTAGAATGTCTTTTGTCCCCCCCCCCCCCCAAAAAAAAAATAACTTATAATCTTTAAGAAAAATCAATGCTTTTCGCTTGCTTTTTATCTAAAAAGAAAACTAAAATCACGAAATTATAACATTATTTTGTCTACCTTTTTTCTGCTATTGTTGATTGAGAAAATTTCCAAAGCAAATTTTTATAACTTAATTTTAGATTTAAAAGCAACCGAAAGGAAAAAAAAACCTTAATAGATAAAGCTTCTGTTTGTTTCATATCAATACGAAATTCCCACAATAAGTGCTCTAAATTTAATGGTAAATTACCGTTTTAAGTTCGAAACCACAAAAGAAATGCAATTTAATGCAAAAGAAAATTCAAAGCGAATGCAAACCACAAAAAAGAAAACAAAACCATGACAAAATTACAAGCATGATTTTTGAACCCAAAGAACGACCTACAAAACAATGCACACGAAATTTTGTTTGTTTTTGGCTTTTTTTGAGTTTTTCTTTAAGGAAAGCAGGCAGGCAGTAACACTGATTTCATTTCAAAACCAGAAGTTCAATACCGAAATCATAAAGTCAACATACAAGGCCAACAAAACCAACGAAAAAATTAAACAAACACCAACAAACACACTCAAACTCTACTCCGGGAACAGTTGAAAACAATAAAAATAATCTCACAGAATTGGTAAGCAGCAACAGCAGCAGCAGCAGCTAAATGCTATGAAATGAGAAACAAAACAAATAAAAACCATATAAAAAGGGCCAAATTGTGCATATCAAATAAGGTTGCCTCAACTTCTAGCAACTGCCATGCTGCTCAGCAATATGAGCAACAACATCATCATCGTCATCTTCATGATCATCCCCGAAAACTGCATATCAAATCTTAAACTTAGAATTTCTTAGCAGTTTATTTTTCCATTTGAAAATCTGCATGTGAAATAAATGAACAGTTAATGTTACGAATTAAATAAACATTAAAATGTTAAAATGTTCAAGAGAACAAGAAAAACAAAAAAAAACAGCACGAATCACCAGCTACTGCTCCGCCGCCACCCCAACATCTGCCGAATTCCAGCTTCAGCAAACTCATGTTGAACAATATTAAAACAATAACCCATACCTGGTTTATGGCTTTTTGGCTGATTGTACCTTAACTGGGCTTAAATACAAGTTAAAAGGAAACAAAAACCACAACAACAACAGCATCAACATTTTAAAGTTTAGCATTCATGTGCTGCTCTACACTTGTTGTGAATTTCAAATATTATTATTGTTGTTATTGTTCAAATGCTAGTACTAGTTGTTGTTTTAAGCTGCTAAATGTATGCGGGAGTTGGTAGCCAAATGTCTAAACAACAGAAATAAAAGCATCATCATCAGTAGCAGCAGCAGCAGCAGCAGTGGCAGCACCGTCAGTTGTTTTAAAATAGAAAAAAAAATATTATTGTAAAATTGTTTGCATTTGTTTTGCTCATTTGTCTTGGTGCAAACGAGGCTGGTTTCCAGCAAAAGTGAAATAAACTTTTTGTTTGTGCAGCTTTGAGTACCACCCTCGCATTTTGGCGTAATCTTAAACCCCACTCTGAACTTGCAAATAGTGAAAGAAAAAAAAAAAAATTAAGACAGTCGTGGGTTTGGCTGCTTTAGTAACTTAATGTTTTGAACTGCTGTGCTGTTCTTTGTTGTTGTCGTCGTCTTCTTCCTCTTCTTTTATTAAATGATGATGTTTTTGTTATTATTGCTGTTTTATATTTATATTGCAAATATTGTTGTTATTATTGCTGCTACAATTTTACCTTGGCTTCGTGACTTTTAAACTTGATTTGTACCATGTTTTTGCTACCAATTTTTCACCCTCCATCCAGGCCAACAAACTTTAACGAATTTAAAACAATACCAAAAAAAAATCTTTGGAAAATTTTAATAACAAGGTCCAGAAATTTCAAGAAAAACTTAGCAAATCAAAAAGAAGACATGCTCAATAAGCAAACTATCACAAATAAAAATAAAAACTATTCTTTTAATTTAAAAATACACCTTTAATGTCTTCTGCCTCTTTCAGCCATCTTTATGATTTTTCGAGTCTACTGATGCGTTGAGATTAGCATCAACGAAATGTCGACGGCATAAAGACGGCTAAAAAAGACAGAAAACATTAATTAGGTCTATTTTTAGACCCAAAATAATACATTTCAGTTGATCGAAAAATCAGGGTAAGAAATTTTTTATATAGGAAGCCTATAGCCAAGTGTGGGACTCTCCTACAGTTTCGAATTTACTACGTTCCGTACAGTACAATAGCTAAAACATATAATTGAACACTAGTTGCGAATACCGATTTTTTCACTTAAATAAAAAGAATTCTAAAGTATGAGGGTACAGAGTAGTGCTGGTGAATAGTATTACTTTTTATTACTCAATAACCCATGGCTTTCGACATACCCTTAGCCAGAGTAGGCTTTTTGTGCATTCCGTGGATTTAACCATAACAGTTGCGACTCATAGGTCTATGGGAATTTAGTGTCAGACACAAAATTCTACCCATAGTAGTCCAATGTCCTCTCTTCATGCTCTACATTCATCTATTCATCTATTTTATTTCAACAGAAAATAATAAGTATTTACTTGCTACACATATTATTCTTTTCTTTTATTTCATGTATAGTTTGTCATATGATGCTTTTTAAACAATATTGCAACACTAGTCACAGTTGAGAAGTATTTTATTTCGAATTTTCCTTTAAACTGGGCTAGAAACAGCTACTCTAAAAGTATTGAGTACTTTTGAGTATTGAGCAAAAAAAAAAAAAAATATGAATACTCAGAACTCGTTACCCAAATACTCAATACTTCACCAGCACTAATTCAGAGTGGTTTAAAAGAAAACAGGGTGTTTCCAAAACACGATGTTTTGGAAGGTAGTGATAAAAGCGAAAGGTTTTTACAGTCAAGTACTAAAACACTTTCATATTTCAGTTGATGGTCTCGTTATGTGTTTGATATGAAATTTATATCAAATTTGTTTTCTTATTTAATTTAAGAACAGTTTCAAATGATAATTCAGCAATTGTTTCAACTTTTATTTTATAATCTATCAGAGGTTTTTAGCATTATTTTAACTAAAAGTGAACTAAAATGGAATTTAAAGAATCTCCCAGCAAGTGTCAATCATACCTTTGAACAAAAAGCCAGCACCAATTTTCTACAAAAAAAATTTTTTATAATCATTTTAGTTTATTTGATTATTTTCCTTTTCTTTTTTATACCCACAAAAAAAAAGGTGAAGTATCTCACCTCTTTCAAAAGTTAAAAAGTTACCAAAACTAGTGCGAATTACACATTATTTAAAATTAAAATGTTTGAATTTAAATTTTCCATATCAATGGAGATGAACTCATAATTTAAGCTTTAAACTAGATTTAATTCAAGACATAATTTTTTGTTTTGTTTAATATTTTATGCAAAAGCAAAAACTTAAATATGAATAACTTAAAATACTAGTTTGTTAAGCATTGATGTGTTTAGATGCTTGAATGCTTTATGATAAATTATGGCACATTTTATAATAATCCAGTTTAGAAAGAAGAAACAAAATTAATAATAATTATTAATAACTGTCATGTAGGCAGTAAAACAAATCATTTACGGCTGCTTGGTAACCACCAAACGCTCACAGAAAGTCCGTTTTCAATGAGGAAAACACAAACAACGTAAATAAGAACCAAATGATGTTTTGTTAAACTTTTATTCATTTTGACATCTGAGAGCTTCTCTACCAATTCATCATCACTGATTTCTTGTTTAGGAGAGAAAACTAAAAAAGATTTGGTTACAAAATTGGAGTAAACTATTCGTGGTGTTTCAAATTATTTATTGCAATTAATAATTCATTATTATGAATTTGGTTTAGTATTGTTTTTGTATATATTTTACTACATATTATAAAATCACCTTTCAAGCAATTGCCCAACATTGATTGCAAAATTTTTCGAATGCAACCACCTGTTCTGAACAACGCCCAATAGCATGTCTTCTCCTCTTGTGCCATAATTATCATTTTAAATACATATAAATTGTGTAAGAAAAAAAAAAAAAAACAAAATGCAAAATTAAATTCATTTTCATTTATAAATCTTCTTTACAACTTTAATGAAAATCCGGCTTAAGTCACGCCTATTGTTTAGAGTGATTGAGAGAGAAAAAAGTAATTGACAATTACAGTTTTTTTTTATATTTTTACTATTGACTTTGAGTAAGCTTCTTTTTGTTTTACGTTTTTGCAATGTCAGCTTCTCGTAATAAGAAACACTAGTGCGAACATTTTCCAATAAATGCTTCATTCACAAAAAAAAGCTAAAAATGGCGCCTTTAATTAATCAATTTTATATCAATGGATTTGATGGAATCTTGAGATTTACAATTTTTTGAAGCAATAGTAATCATATTAATGTATATTCAAACTATGTACTTATAAACATTTATGTTTAGCACAAAATTAATGTGAATAATGTGGAAATTTCAAGAGTGGAAGAAAACTTTTTTGGGCAAAAGGTGCTAAAACTAGATCGCATTTATGGCACGCAATACCCCCAGCAATTATATGCAGAAGTGCTTAAGATAAATTGCACATTTTTGTAGTGCCGTGAAAACAAAGCAGCTCACAAACATGCGGCCAGTTTCAAATCATATGCAAATTCATTTCACAAAATAATTGCAAGTTATTAAAATGGTCTTGGCTCTTTTTTCTGCGCCCCAAACATAATAGAGTTGCTGTTGTTTTCTTATTGTTATTTACTTATTCCGTTGATGTAATAAATACGTGCCATTCGAGTGGTCCACACATACGCACCCAAGTGTTAATGTGCAGAAGTGTTGATTTCTTGCAAACACACCGAAGAAGTTGTTGGTGTTGGTGTTCGAAACATGTTCATTTAAGCTATTTGCTTGTTATTTAAATTTTGGATTTGGTTTTTTTATTGCTTTTTTGCTATAAAAATATAGATTTTACATTAAAAACTTGAATTATTCTAAGAAAAAATGGCGTCTGATTTGCGGTGGGTGGTCTTAACATGAGGTTTTTTTTATTTAAATTTTTTTTCGCTGTGTTGGTGGCTGGCAGAAAGTTTTTTCCAGCTTTGGCTGGCTATTGAGACCTTCTTTGACTCACTTGTGGCCATATTTTAAAAGTGTAAAATTTATTACAGGTCTCATAAAAAAAACTTTATAGAAACATTTGCTAACTTATGTCCAATTACGAAAAGAAAACTAATTGGTTGCTGTTAACATTTCTATTGAAAGCAGTGACTACGAGGGTGGTTTGAAAAATAAAGCAAAGTAAATTCATTGCACCGGAATATAGTATGCTAAGTATTAATCTCTGTTAAGTGCTAACCTCGTTTGACAGAAATCACCAACTCGTTATTTGCAGAGTTATAATTCAAGGCGTTTGTTTTGCTTTGCCATTTTGCTTTAAACACTGGTAGTAGAGATTTCTCTAACAAAAGCCCTCCAAGTGTAACACCCACACTCTACTGCAAAATGTGTTAAGTGAACTTAAATATTAAAAGAAAAAAAGAAAAATCACCAGAAGTAGAAAAAAATATCCAAAGAAACTATAAACTGACACGTTTAGCTCATTTCCACGATATAAATCTCGTCTTTTGCTATTCGTATTTACTGTAAATACTAGAAGAAAAAAAATTTCGCTGTAAAAAAACGACATAGAAAAAACTCTCTGTCACGCTTTTTTCTTTTGAAAAATTCTAGTAATGCTCCTCATTTTTTTCTGTCTTCCCAAATTGTTTGTCAATTTGAACAGAACTTTAGTGTCAACCTTAACTTAACTGTGCCAAAATGATGTGGTTCCTTGCATGTTTTTTTTTTTTTTTGTTTTTTCTATCTCTTTAACTACAACTTGTTGTTGCAAAAAGTTTACAGGCAAAGTGCCCGCAAATGGTGTTTGAATTGATATCATGGTGTGAACATTATCACGGTAAACCGTTTTTATTTGGGATGCTAATGATGCTGGTTGGGCTTCTCTAAAGCAAACACCTGCTGGGTCGACATTATTTAAAATTTTGCCAACAAGTTTACAGCCAAAAGAAAATAAAAGGTCAATACTCATTACTTTAGGTTTTCTAGGAATGATAAAGCTGATAATTTTTATAAAAAAAACGTATCTGTTGCATATAAAATTTTTCGATAGAAATAGTTTCTTTTTTATGATAAAACAGTGTAACAGAAAAAAGTTAAAAAAAAAAGTTCTGTTCATGGATTCTAGAGGACAGAGGAGCCTAAAACATATGTACCATAAGTTCAATGTAAATATTTTAGAGCAAAGATTTCTAAAATATTTATTTACTGTTTCTTCAAACAGAATCTTAAAAAAAAACATACTCTACAAAAACTTTTTTTTGTTTTTCTTCTCGTTGCTGTTTGTGATCAGGTGTCTAAGCAGTTTTGTTTACTTGAAAGCGTGTACTTTTTCAAAACACAGGCCATCACACATGTATTTTTTCGGCAAATATTTGTTTAATGTGAATTTATTTTAAGTTTTTGATTCTCCAGTTAAATATATATATTGCAAATCATAATTGTTGGAAAAATCGATTCAGCCATGTCCATCTGTAAGTAGTTGAATTAACCCACCTGGAAAAACCGCCACCCTTGAAAATATTACATAATTTTATCATGTGTATGCTATGGCAAATATCCAGCTCTTTGAGAGGCAAAAATGGAATTTGATTATATAAAAAAATTGGAAAAGAACTTTTTTGCTCTAAAATTGGGTCATATTGTTCGATCTTGGTCATTATAATGCACAATAGAGATTTTTAAAGAACTTTGCTGTGTAAACCAGCTAAAATTATTTTAAGGGGCCAAAACTAAACATAAAATGAAAAAAAATTAATACTGATGAGAAGCGTGGCGACTTCGAAACGACTCTACTCTACTTTGCTTTACTTTAATTTACTTTTCAGCTGGGGATTGAATTTGAACATGATTAAGAATTATGGATAAACAAATTGTTTTAGGACAAAAATCAAAAATTTCTGAATATCGATCCATTTATAGACGAGATATAGGATAAGACGACATTTAGGAAAAGTTTCCCCTTTAAGCAAATTTATAGAGTTTTTGGTGTCAAAATAAGATTCTAGCAGCTAGCCACGAACTTGGAATGAACATGATGTTGCATACCGCTCATGGCTAATGAGCATGTCCATGTTTTATTTATGCTCAGGCATCGATGTTTGCCATAATTTGGTTGGGTAGTTCGGCACATCCAAGAAATAGACCCTTAATAAAAATTTAAAAAGATTACTAAACAAATCAAAAGAAAAACAAAGTTACTTTAAAAAAAGACGAATTCGTTGGTGTTCCCCTCAATGGTTGCAGAGTTAATGCAGCTGTTAAAGAGTGCGCAAGACAGGTGGTTGAATGAGATCACCTGTCGTATATCGGGGTCCACATGGCCCAGCTATAATTACAACAAAACTTTAGGTTTATTGGATTTTTAGTGACAAAGGCTATACACCTAGTGGCTGGTCAAACACGACACTGTCACATGGGAGTATTCCATGTAATGACTTCTGCACAGGCTGCAGAGATGAAGAGGAGGAGAAGCAGAATGTCGACTGTTTCCTCTGCCGATGCCCAGCTCTAGCTAAGAAGAGAGGGAATTACTTGGGCAGACCGAAACTACACGGGTTGGCGGATGTGTCGGAAAGCAAATCAAACAGGATGGATTCTTTCATCCGCTCATCTGGTTGGTTCAGGGCAGAACCAGTGTAGGTGCTCTGTGGGACTATTTTCCTAACGCCTGTTTGGGTAGCACAATGGGACCTTCTGGGACCCAAGTGGGCCGATCTCACGACTGAAATTCCGTGAAACAATGCTTTAAAAAATGTAAAAAACAAAAATAATTAGCAAAAAAAAATTACTTGCGACAAACCAAATACCAAAAATTCGTTGAGGTTACTCAACTTGTCAGTTTTAAAGTTTGTCGAGTCTACCTGCAAGTTGAGGAAGTAGCCGAAGGCTAGATAGCAAATAGCTAAAGAAGAAGACCTTAAGTAAAACTGGTTTTAATAAATAGCAAGCAATAAATGCATTTTGAATACCTGTTTTGTTAAAAACATATTGGCGAAAAAGTTTTGGCTGCTTTAGAAGATTTGTTGATGATAAAGCTTTTTAGTTTATTAAAAAGAGTTTTTGGTAAATTTGTTTTTCTTTATTTATTTAGTTAATAAAAATTTTTATTTTTTACTAAATTCTCATGTTTTTATTCATTTAATTTTTTCCCCTTAAATGATTTACATTCCTCACTGTCCAATAAACTCCTAATATTGATGTCTTTTAACAAGTTTTGTTTTTTCTTTTTGTAAATTGAGTTTTGTGGCTCTATTGTTTTTTTTTTTCTTTAGCTATTGCAGCCAGCATTATTAAGGTCTCTTTGTATTTCAGTTTATTAAAAAGACAACAATCAAATTGCAAAATACAAAACAGCATATTAAGCCTTAAGGCTGTTGCACGCCTTTTGCCATGGTTATGATTTCAATTTAAATGATTTGCAAACTATTAGAAAAAAAAAATCTACTCAAACAAAAACATTATGCTGACGTTTTAAACATCTCAAAAACCGTTCGGCTGCAGAAAAGAAAAAAATCCTCATCAACATCAAACAGTCTCGTCATCATCAGCCAGCATCATGAGCTGCAACATTTGGAAAATAATTTTCACGACATTGCTTCATATTTAGTCTTTTCTAAACATTTTTTTGCAGACACAAATATTCTCATGACCTGCCAATCTAATAAATAACAAAATAGAAAAACCTTTTACAGGAAAAAATTGTTAACAAAAGATTTTGAATCTTGTTGCTTTTTTCCTCTTCATATTTTAATGCTCAAACTTTAAAGCCCGATGTTAAACATAAATTCACACCTCTGGTCATAACGACACCATGTTAAACAACCTCAAAAGCCAAAGTCAAAGCAAAGAAATAAAAAGTCGCTAAAGAAATCGATCAAACGTCAAAGAAAATCATTTTGAAGTTTTTGAATGCATGAGCAGGCACCAGAGAAGAAAATCACTTTTCTTAAATGGTGGCAAACTATTTATGCAAAAGAGCTGCAGCATTTGTGCGCGGGAAAAAAAGAAATCAATATCGAATTTAAGCACAAAAAAATAATCCCATTTAAGCACCAAATGTAGTGGTAAATATACAATATAACTTCCCAAAGAAGCCAAGTTTGAATATCAAAAAATTGCCATCTTGATTTATGACTTCATGACCAAACAATCACACACCACCAGCACCAGAAATTAAAGCACAAGAGCAGAAGTTGAGAATCGTAAACGTAACAAAACAAAAGTCTTTAAATTTGATGATTTTTGCTACGGTTTTCCAGAGCCTCAGCAATTTCCGTACATTCATATTTCTGGTTTAGATTTTAGTTTTAAGTTTTTTATTAGCCAGACAATCGGTTTTTTATGGTTGGCCATGCTCACACCAATCAGTGTGGCTTTGTGCAGACATCACTCAGGCACTGACTCACTCGTTGCAGCCTCAACTTAGACACAACTAAAGAAAATTTAAATTGATTTCAATTTAAGCTGCAAAAGCCTTAGCAAACAGAAAAAATAAAAGCTTGTTTAGGTTTTTGTGAAAAATATTTCAATTAATTAATTTTTATTATTCAAACTTTTTCTTCTACAATCGGGCTTGTTCGGCAAATCACGTACTTTCAAATCACAGGATTTCTACACTTATTAGAAATGAAGTCGGAAATAACATTCTAAGCCACTAAACATTACAAATATCACAAAAGATAAGCATATAGTTAGGTTTTTGTAATATGGCATATGGTTTTTGGAAATGTTGTGATATACATAAGTCAAAGTGATTTCAGAACAGGCCTGAATGTAATTATTTTGTATTTAGTTTATTCTATAACTCGCGTGGCTGCGTGGCTTTAGTTTCGCTTTAAAAACATGAGCCTCTAGGTTTAGGGATGGATGCTGAAGAGAAGAGTGAGTGCTTTGAAATAGCTAGCTGTCCCCCAGCTAATGGCTGTTGATGTTTTACTAGCCTTGTTTAAACTACAATAAAGAATGACCTTAGGACTACTAAGCGTAATATTTAAAAGTAGTTCATATTATATTTTTAAAGTAGATGATTTTTATCTAAGAATGTTAACATTATTATTTTTTAAATTTCATTTCAAATTTTTGTTATTGCTATCTTACTACAAACAAACAAAAATCATTCTAGCAAATTCTATATTAGATATTTTCTAAAAATTTTTTAATACGAAATTCTTGAAGGTGCAGTTATTTCTGGGTATATGACATGCCTGCTTCACATCTGCCACGGGGTATCTACTCCAGCCAGTAAGTTTTCAACTTTACTTTTCTTGTCATCTTTCGAAATGTTATTCGCTACAATTTGAGCACAAAAAATTTCTAGGTCGATTTTTTCTCACAATCGAGATTCTTCTGTAAATATTTTTTTTTTTTTTTTTTTTGGGAGATAAAGAAGGTCGAACTTAAAACTGATACAATTATTAACAATTGTTAATTAATTTTTTTTTTTTTTTTTTGATTTACTATATTGACATATTAAATCAACAGGAATCAAGGTAGAAAATATGTTTGCTTTTAGGTAAACATAAAATCGAACCGAATTAAAATTAAAGTTAAATAAACCTAAAAACATCACCAAAAAGGATAGAATCGACTCTATTAATTTGTTATTTTTCTATATTTGTTATTGTTTTTTTTTTTTCTTTGTTATTCTTTATAATAATGTGATACACACTTGAATTTGCTTTGAGCTAAGCTTATATAAAAAAGTATGTACGTGCCAATTGCGCCGGGTCGATTTGCATGGACAAAAATTTGTCGATACTGTTCCATCCATTTTTCAATATTTTTTAGCATAAGGAAAAAAAGTTGAATTGTGACTTATCAAAATAAGAGTCAACTCAAAAGCCTACGATTTTTCATTTTTGTATATGAGGAGGCGTGGTACAGGGTGGGTTTATTCGAAAAAGCTATCAAAGAGAACAACTTATTGGTCATACATTTATTTGACTCTTCTAGGGGCACCCTAGAACAAGTTACTGACTTGGGGTGGGAAATTTAATTTTCGAGACCCATAGAGTCGTACAAAAGTACGACCAACCCTCAAACATTTTGCTTCCCAGTATTTTTTTCGCTCACGCTAATCAGGTTCCAGGCCTTCTTAGAGGAGCACCCATTAAAAAAAATAAGAAAAAAATTAAAAAACCGGCGCTTTTTTCCTCATGCTAAGAGCTATGGAAAAATGGATGGCACAATATCTAGAAATTGCTTTCTATAGCAACAGACCCAGCCTAATATACGAGTACATACATACAAGCTCAGGCAGGTCTATATGATCTAGATTAAATACAAAACGGCAGTTCTATAAAACTTTTAACCAATTTAGGTTTCCGCAAACAGTCAGCAAAAAGGAAGAAAAATCAAAACTGAACGCAAAGCACCTTAAATTGACAATCATTTGAATTATTATTGTTAAGCAGTAGAAAATAAAAGGAAAAATATTAAACAACCAAAAGCAGGAGCAAAAAGCATAAAACAGCCACAGATCTGACAAAAACAAAAACACATCAAAACAATCAGCATAAAAGAAAAACTAAATAAATAAAAACATAAAACGGTGGTGAATTTTAAGACTCAATTTTTTTTTTATTTTTCCCCAGCCAACATTTTTTTTTTTTTTTTTGTATTCAAGTTTATTTTGCTGGCCATTTCAGTACATTTAAGTGAAAATGAGACTAAAAGTTCTCACCATGGAAATGGACGTGGTGCTGTTGCTGGTGGTATTAGTGAAGTTGTTAAATATTTGTGGCTCATTTTTGGGGGATTTTCTAGTAAAGTGAAATAAATGGCCAGAGATTGAGTTTACCTTTGAGAGGAGCTTTCAGTTTTGTTTTTATTTTTACAACTATTGTTAGTCAGATTTTTGTTTTAGTTGTTGTAGCTGGAGCAAGAAAATCGTGAGATTCTTTAATGGAATTGGTTCGTGAAGAAGTGTTGATGAGGTCGATGATGTGAATGATGATGACGAAGAGACTTTACGACAACTATCTACTCAACTTCACTCAATCAAACTCTTTGTCATTTTGTTTAAGCGATCATAATGGTTATGATAAATTTTAAGGAAGGCAACTAATAATTATGATTTTGAATCCTTAAGTGGTGTTTTCTTTTTTCGTTGAAACAAAAGACTATAAAAATTGAAAATATGTTTGAGCTGTATGAGGCAAAAATGTCCGCCCTCCTAAGCCAGTTTTCAATAATTTTAACATCGAAGTTACTTAGCCAATAATCTAATCTACGAATCGTATTAGGGAGCTCAATGAAATTGAGAAGGCCACGATCTGTGAATATCTTCACGGATAGTCAAATGGCCAGCTGAGAGCAATCTCAGCTGAGCGGCTTAAATCACAAACGGCTTGGAATTGCAAAAACTCTGTTAACACTTACTAGACTCGTGGTGAACTGCGCATCATATGGATGCCAGGGCATGTGGAAAAAACTGGTAATGAGTTAAGTACCTTAAGCTTGGTATGCGTGAAACCTTTCGATGCAGTTAAATCTAAACACCTAAGCTAAAGTATTGGTTGCATAGAGTCCATTTAATTCTCAGGAATGACAAAACCGTGGGAATCAATACAATTATTCGATGGGAGGATCCAGAAGCGAAAAAACGAGAGAACAGCTAAGGCTTAGCAAGCCTGAATTAAGTAGAATAGTGGCAGTTATGACAGGTCACCCTCAACTACTGCACATCTTAACCGCAAAGAAATAGCGAGAGGTGATGAATGAGGAGCAAGTGGGGAGGAGAGCCAGAGATTAGAGCTCTATTTATGCCAGTGCCCGGCTTCTCACAAATACGGTCCCAAAATCTTGGGAGAGACATCTTACTAGACATGACCCAATTACGGGGCATATGCTAGAGGAAATTTGGGAACTTTGCGAATGACACGCAGCTTCTATAGACCAATGCGTTAAACTTTTTGTGGTTAAATACTAGGAGCGCACAACAAGCCTATACTGGCTCAAGTGTACGATGTCACAGGACATCAACCTATGCGAACCTACGAATCCATACATTTGTTTTGCTCATTGACTAAAAAGCAAATGTGTAAGAATAAAACCAGTTGTGCCAAAACTAAATTAATTACACTGTGCAACAAAAATATTTTTTTAGCTTTTATTGTCACTTTTTTCTATTTTTTATACGCTATGGTCTCCAAAAAAAAACCATTGCTATTTCAGATTTGTTTTAGAATTGTTTTCCTAAAGTGAACAGATTTTTCAAGCTACAGCAATCGCTTTAAAATGAGGTATTCGATTTTATTACACAAAACCTATAATTGAAGCTGGTTCTAAACAAATTTTACACCTTTTTCTAGTATATACATTATTTCTGGAATTGTTGGGATGCAATGAATTAAAAATTTTTATTTTCTTAAAAAAATGTATTATTATTATTCGCTTATAAAATTAAACATAAAATAAATGAAATGAGCTTTTATTCAATAAAATTCACTGAAAGAATACTTATTTTATTACCGATAAATGCGAAGTACCCGGTTTATCAGTAGCACATTTGTGTCCGGTGCTCAATTGTATGACACAGAGAGTTAAAAGATTTAAATGTGCTAGCTTTTGTTTGCACTAACCCCATTTTGTTTTTATGTATAGATTTCCTTAAAATTGAGAAAGATTTTTGTTCCTTTTATACATTATACAATTATTCATAACCTGAGTTCCAACCAATTTGAGTGCTGATGAGCTCCGTGGTGGACGTGAAACACAGATATGGTGTGCATCCACCCCAGCTAGTAAGTCTTCAACTTTACTTTTCCAGTATTCTTACCGTCTAATTCATAAAAATTATAACAGGTTTATAAAGCTCTTATTTGACAGATCTTCCATACAAATATGTCAAATAGCAGCCATATAAGTCTGTTATAATTTTTATGAATTAGGGGGTTAAAATATATCACTACAATTTTATAAAATAAAAACCTCTGAATTTTAAGGAAGAAAAATCAAACTCAAGCCCGATAAAATCACTAGCAATTGTAAATCATATAGTTCGACTATTAAGTTAAAATTAATGTTTTCATATTAATAAAGCAAATTTAAGGTTAAAGGTAAAATGAAAAACCTATGATGCAACAGAGCATTTGAAAAACATGAAAACGGCTTCGTTAAGAACGTTTTTGAATTCCTTGTTGCAGTTTGTTGTACACTGTTGTGACATTTTTAATAAAAAAAATAAAAAAAATGGCTTACTGGTGATTTTTTTTCTATATGAGATACAGTTTAAACCAAGTAGTTGCCGTACAAGATTTTTTAAAACATTTTGTATTATTATAATAATAGTTTATTAAAGAGTAAAACAGCTCAAAACTTTTGAAATATTTTTTTATATGAAATTTTCTCAAAAAAATTTACGGTAAAAATTTTTATTTTTTTATTTCGTGATCTGAACATTTTTTAAAAACTTATTCGAGTTTAGGATTTTTGTTATTTTTAATTTATAATTTAATTCCATTTTAATCCTTTTGCATGGATTGACTTGAACAAAGCAAAACATACAGCGAATAAACTTGGCTTTTTAATTATTTGGCCTACAACAGATTGGTTTTTGTTGTTACTTCCTACCATAACGTAAGAATAGTATATGAGAAATAAGCAACATAAGGCCGGTCATACGAAGAACAATTTGATATTAAATATAAATATAGAAAATTTTCCAAGATTCCCATGAAGCCAGCAAAGCAGACAAGAAGGTATGCCTTCTTGCAGAAAGGCAGGCAGGCAGGCAGGCAGGCAGGCAGGCTGGCAGGCTGCCAGGCGTTGGTTGATTTGCCGGTATGAACACAAGTATTTATTGTAGTCAAATTTAACTAAGAAATCATCATAAAAACCGGTTGCCATTTTAAGCCAGGAAGAACAACAAAACTTAGATTTCGTTTGACTTTTTTATGCGCCTTTAACGGCAGCCGAAAAAACAGCGGGTCATTACACCAATTGTTGTAGATGTCCAACAGAAAAATGGAAAAGATATTTCTATAGGAATAAAATCTTTAATAAAAAGAAGAAAAAATAAACATTACTTTTCTAAAGGATTTGAAAATGTGCTTGAATAAGTAAAAATATATTCACACACTTATAAGTTTTGCACATTTCCTCTTCTTTTTTAATTTTTTTCTGCAGTTATGTTGTGGGTATAATTTTGTTTTTATATAAAAAGTATATACGTTTTTTTTTGTGAACTAGCAACAATTTACTAAACAAACAAACCAAACCAATGCAAACGTAACAAACCAAATAAAAATTATTTTTGCTGCAAAAAAAAAAGCGAAGAGGTTTCAAATTGTAAAGCCAATAAGAAAATATTTAGCACTGGGTGAATTTCAGAAAGCAGTCGAAACGTGCAGCTTTGAAACGATATATTGAGCTCTTGAGAAGTATTTGCTCTTTGAGAGCAAAAAGACAGGTTGTCGGCAGTAACCAATTTTATCAAAATAGCAGTGACACTGCTTATGCCACAAGTGATTTTTATTGGAAGTTTTTTGACAAAAAAAAAATTCTAAAACTGATTTTCAAATTAAATTTTTTTTAAACTTTTTTATTATGTAGAAATTTGTGTTGAAGTTTTTCAAGTCATTCAATTTGATACAAAAAAAAAACTCATATTTTTGCAGCATTACTATTCAAAACAGGACAGTGTCAAAGATGGTGTAATCAAAGCTTTGCTCTTAAAACGTAAATTATATTTGAAAGTTATTTTAGGACAATTTTTTCCCCGGTAAAAGTCGGTTTAAAATGTATTTGAAATTCAGTCATTTATTGTGATTCCGGTGTTGCCAAAAATTTATTTTAAAATTAAAGTTTAAAGATATTTTCTTTTTCCATTTGGTATTTAATTTTTGCTTCATGGTATGGCCATATTTTAAAATTTGTTATGAATACTACAGCTAGTATTTGAAATAAGTTTGTAATATTAGCTATTTTTAACTAAACAATATCATCTGAAGTGAATGCTAAATAAGATAGTAATCTCGTTATTTGCTTTATTCACGCAATAATACTTTAGTAGTAATAAAAGTGGACTTAAAAATTTTATGCTTTGGCCAATAAAAAATGTTTTGTTTTGAAAAAAGTGTGATTTTTTCATGTTGACATTTTTGTGACGATTTTAGTACACTGGTTTGACGATTTTCACCGCATTTAATCTGGCAGCTATGGTGACATAGTCCATTTTTTTAATAGCCGGCTAGAATGAAGGCTAATGACTCAAGACAAGCAGACGTTTGAGGAATCCTTGCGAACAAAGTACACATACCCAGAGAAAATAAACTGCATTACAAGTTCGGTTTTTACTTTCCCAAAATTGAGACAATTTTTAAAGTAGACAAGAAAAATAAAATCAGTTTATTTAAAACGTGAACTTATTTTTTTGGTTTTTAATTCTGCTAAAGAATTTTCGTCAATTCTAAAGAAATCACCCTGCTGAAATACACATTCAGTTGCAAGTTCATTTCTGCAGCATCTTCTTTATTTATTTTCTGTGGTTTTTGTTTTCTATTTTTATATAAATTTTTTTTTTTTCCTTTTGCCTTCTTACCTCAATTCAACGTTTTTGACCTACTGACTAGTCTTTGTAAAATTGCAGCCATTTAGTCAAGTTAACATACAAATGCAAGCGTGTGCAGCAGCGCACACTCACTCAAAAACACACACACTCACATATCATACAAACTTATTTACTAACACTCTGGTGGAAATAAAACAAACTTGCAATGCAATGAACCTCCTTCTTTATCGCCGTGGAAAACCATGCCTGGTCAAAGCACATTATTATTTGTGTATCTTTCTTTCCCCCCCTCATTCAAGCAAAATGTATTTGAAGGCTAAAAGGCGTTAAGAATTAAACACTTGTTATTATTTTTTACAAAGGAATTTTTCGTTCTGCTTACCGAAGATGACATCAATTTAAAATGCTGTTGATAAATTTACAATTTCATTGCAATATTTTGCTCATTTATTTTTCTGCTGGCCGTTTGTTTTTTGCTTCTTCGCAAGAAGGACAAAGAAGTTTGTTTTATTAATTTTCCCAAGACATTGTCAATAACACAAAGCGAAAAGGTTATGTTGATCAAAGCTTTTCCAAAAGGGGGTTAATAGGATTTTGGCCAAAATTTTTCTCTGCTATTTTTTGGCAAGGGTCAGCAAACAAAGTGTAGAATTGACAAGATAATATTAGAAAAAAATTATCCATGAGTGCTTGTTTTTATAAAATACACACCAGGCTTTTCAGAAACCAAACAAATACACACAAAAAAACGTAGTTAAAAACATGGAAAACAACACTAAACAAATCTTTCATTACCAATAGTTGTTACTAGTGTTTAATGTTCACAGAATTAATTGAGGAGAGAACCTACCGGATGGCAGTCGATATGTAGGTATTCCTTGCATAAAAAAATGGCGCAAGCAATTTCTTTTTACATTTGTTAGCAATAAAAATGAAAATAGATTTTTTCCATTTGGATGTTTATTGTTCTTCTTCTCAGGCAAACTGCGTCAGTTGCATTTCCCTATTGTAGGCAAACAGCCATAAAGTAGGTGCCACAAAAGATATTGACAAATTCCTTAAGGCCTGCTGCGGGTTTACATTTTCGTTTTTATTTAGTTTAACGGTTCTTGCAGAAAAAAACAACACATTTTTTAAGCGAAAAAAATTAAATGTGTACGAGTAATATTAACGCTTTAAACAGATTTAAGTGGCATATTTTTTTTTATTTTTTATTTTTCTTGTCTGAAATAGATGCGTATGTTACAACCAGAGTTGGGTCTAGACTTTCCTGTGGTGAGTTGTGTGTTGTTTTGCTGTTAGTTGCAATTTTATGGGAGTTTAAAGAAAAACCAAAAAACATAAATAAACAACTCAGATAAGAAACAGTAAGTGACGCCACCTTCTTTACACAGTTTTAATTTAATTTTAACAAATTTTTTAATTTTATTACCAAAAAATAAATAAAAACTATTTTTTGTATTTAATAAGCAACGAAATGAACATCAGAAAGCAGCCCACGTTGATCGACTCTAAAGAAAGAGATACTTTTTGTGGAAATATATTTTGTTTTATTGCTCCAGACAAACATTTTTTATAGAAAAAATTTATTATCGAAGAGAAAAATATTGTCATCGAAAACTTTTATTAATAAAAAATAATATTTGTATAAAAAGTTCTTATCAAAACAGTCTAAATAGACCTCTTTCAATTGCGTTCTGTCTAAAAAAGTAATGTACAGCCTCTCACGGCATATATTCAGCCTGATCACGGTTAGTGTATTCGAGAAGAAAAGAGTAGTTTTTCAAAAAAGTTTACTTTCTGTCGGCAAAAACAGCAGCAATGTTTCACTATCATCTAAACTATTACAAGTTTTGGTATCACGTAAGGCGAATTCGTCTTGAAAATAGTAAACACTCTGTTGTTATAAATTTCGTTCACGCCATTTTAAAAGTACGTACAAAACAAATAAAGAAATAAACAAAAATGATTTCAAACAAACCGTAAGTATTTTTTTTTTTTTTTTTTACAACTTTAGATAATACATTAATGTATGTTCTAAAAGGAAATGTAGGCGTAAGTATTAAAATTAGTGTTTTGTTGTAAATTACCACATAAATTACAACTCCAAAAGAATTTGAGAAAATGGTAGAGTTAATGGAAAAGATCCAGAATTAGGTAGAGGGTTTTGCGAAAGTTCTCAGAAAGTAGAGTGGTGAAAAACTGGGAAAAGTGTAATGCATTGGAGCCACCGATTCGCAGTGCTGAAGGTTGAATGAAAGTATGGGCTGATTATGAGTGCAAGTTGTGATTTGGTAGTATTATTCTATTGTCCAACACTGCTTTAAGTCTAAAACTACAGCGCCCACATTTCGTTGAAAAAGACAGAAAGCAGTAAATAAGTTATATGTCACTATACTACAGAATATTATGTTTATCAGGCTTAAGTTCATTCTATATTACTTTTTTGTTTGTTATTACTAAACAAGAGAAAGAAAACATCAGAGACTCTAAGCTAGGTGGACAACCAGCTGTTTCGAGGCCGCCACATTTCTCGTCAGTACTCGTTCTTGTACTCGGGGGGGGGCAAAAACGTTTCTAAAGAGGCATTTAGACCAAACAGCGTGTTTAATAATATCAATCAAAAAAGTAATGTAGAATGAAATAATAATAAAAGAAAAAGTTCAAATAATAAAAAACATTAATTAATTTGATAAGTTCTACTTTTAGACCTAAAGTAATACATATTAAAATTTTTTCTTCCAGCAAAAAAAAAAATTAACTCATTTTGGAATATCGTTTATCATTTAAAAATGTGGCAGTTGAATATGTAATGAAACATTCTGTTCCCAAAAAAAAAACTTCGTTATGAAAATAGTGTCGTTATCAGCAAAAATTACGAAATTGGAAATTTTTTTAACAAAAAATTTAGGTCTTAAAATAATATGTTATCGAAAATTTTAGCCGTCAAAAATTGTGTTCTTTTCCATTACACACTTTGCTATCAAAATTTTTTATTAAAAAATGTTATTTTCGAAATGGTCTGCAAATGCAAATGGGAAAATTTTGTTATCAAAAACACTAACTGCCAATTCATCGATATTGAACCTGCTGTCCCTTTAAAGAAATGTAAAAGATAAACAAAATGTTTAAATTTACTTTAGTATTGAGCGTAGTTATGCGAATACATGATCAGGTTTTGATACCGACTACCTGGCAGTTTTTTCAAGTTAATTTTTTTTATTAAAACGTTTTATTATCAAAAAATAAAATTCGCTGTGGAAAATTGTATTTTATTATTGAGGAACTGTGTTACCGAAACAATTTATGGTGAAATGATCTGCTATCGAAAAATGTTACTTTTAAAAAATCTTCTTTTAAAAGTTTTCTTCAGGATTTTTTTTTTAGAAAAAAGAAAATTGCAGTCATTTATTTATATTATTTATAGAAATATATATAAAATTTAGTTATCCAACCAAAAGGTTGTGGCTTGAAGAAATTACTCCATGGTGCTGCTTATCGCACAAATTTGTTATTTTTTCTTTTGATTTCTTTTTCTTTAGTTATTTTTGCATTTCTCTTTAGTTTATCAAAATAAAATTTTATATTTTTTTAATTAACAGATGAACCAGCTGTGCAAAGTGTGCGGCGAACCTGCGGCTGGTTTTCATTTTGGCGCCTTCACCTGTGAGGGTTGTAAGGTGAGTAATTTTTATGATGGAATATTAAATAATTAATAGCAATGAAATAAAAAATCGATATGTTGATGTTGGAGCGTGGAATTGGTTAAAAACGTTAAGTATTTTGCTCAAACAATATCTCACTTTTTTAATCAATATAAAAGCTAAGCAAAATATATGAGGGAGGTGTTTGCGTTAGTTCAGATCAATTTCAGTTTATTGAACTGGAAGTGTTTCTTTAAAGCTTGAAAAATTCTTTTAATAAAAACTAATTAATTATATTAACTTTTTTCAGTTTTGCATTTTCGCAAAAAAAAACCTTATTTACAAAAACTATAACAAGCAGTTTAAACGGTAAAGATCTCAGTAAGATTCAAAAGAAACCCAATTAAAGTTAGCAACCGTAATAAATTAACACCAATAACACAGCCAATACGTGTCGTTTTAAATTAAACTATTAAAGAAATCCCTTTTTCAATATGCGCAACTAATTTTAAATTATTGCTTTTAAGATTAAAGCAAGCGTTTCTAAGAGATTATTGTAAAATTAATTATTCAAAATTATGCCATGTAGGTAAAGTTGAAAAAAATTTAATTTTTGAATCATATTAAAAAAAATTGCTATTCATGTCTCAAAACTGGAGTTTTAAAGATTTGCAAATTGAAAAGACAGGCCTTCTGTTTGTTTTTCTATTTCATTGCGCTCTTTTCTAATTTTTATAATACACCCTTGCCGCAGCATTGTGCTATTTTTTATGCCAAGTCATTTAGTAGGTATCTGGGTAAGTTTAAGATGATTGACTTGGTTTCTGTACATCACATAAATTTACGCAAGTCACTAACAAAAACCAGTGGGTCAATTGCCATGAATTATTATTTAACTAAAACAAAATGAATTGTATTCAGTTGCACGAAGTCTACACCACAAATTTTTTGGCCCTTGGTGCTACAGTATCTTAAGACTTTCTGCACAGTTACTGGTTTGATGAACGTAGGTGCGTTTTCCATCATGTAGTGTGTTCTGATTTTGCTCTCAAGTACAGTTTAAAATTTAAAAAAATTAATTATTCAGGTATGTCATAGAATACGATCTTATCGGAATGGGATTTGAAAGCGACAAAATAATATTTGGGTGTTATGAAACCAAGTGGTGTCGTTGTTTTGTACGAACTAGAATTTGTGTCTAAGTCGAACAAGCTGGCATTTCTGATACCTACACAGGTGTTTCGACGACTTCAAATCCAATTTCGATTTCGAATTCTGTGACAGCTTTGATGACTGTGATGTCACGGGCACAACCGGTTCAAGGGTCTGATTTGGTAACGCATGCTCCAAGAAACCGTTATAAGAACAACAAATTTGAACAAATGTCAAAAGATCGACTTGAATTTAAATTAAATTGAAATTTAAAATTGTTAAAAAGAAAATGTTGATTATTTCTATTTGACCTTATTTCAAAACCTTTTAAGTTTCATTTTAAACTACAATTTAATTGCCAGTTATTGTCAGTTCAGCAAAAAAGCAAAGAACTGAAAATAGAGAGCGGTAAGTTTTGTTCTCCTAAAACCGCTAATTATTTCACACTTATGAAAGAAATACATATTTTCAAATTATAATTTCAAAGCCAACGTTCTTTCACAGCACACTTTTTTGTGTGCTTATCTTTCTATCGGTTACAATGGCCAAGACAAGGCCATTGTTATAGCGGCCCGTTAAGCAATTTCGCTACTAAAAGCTAAAAGCCATTTAATAGGCTGTTTAAATATTAATTATAATTATATGTAAGCTGTAAAACAAAGTTAAAAGAAATGGCTGTGGCTTTTTATTTTAAAAGCATAATTGACGATTTTTTACAGAGAATGTATTACTTGCAAAATGTTGTTATTTAATTGAGATACGTTGTTTAAATAACTTAAATATTTTTTTTTTTTGCAACACAACAAGCTCCTAGTGCTGTTACTATTGCCACTTTTTGAATATTTTTTAAGATTTAAATATACAAGTGTATGAAAGAAAATGTAGTTTGCCATTTTTTGTTAAAGATATACATACAAGTGTTGAAATTATCATATAAATTTAGTTACATCAAATTTACAATTTTTTTTTTTTAAATAATTAAATTTAATGGCAGTTTTTTTTTTCATAAAAACCATTTCCAGCTCAGCTTGTGATATGTACAAAAAAAAACAATTATTTAAGAAGCTGAGCACAAAAAGACAAATTTTTTTTTTTCTGTTGTTGATAAACAACAGCTGCTGCTGCTGCTTCGGCAAATGATCTTTTCAACCCATCATGAGGAAACTGATCATGATGATCATTACACTCATAATTATCATTTATAAAGGGGAGTGTTGCGCTAACTAATAAATAAATTAAGAACTAGAAAGAAGATCTAAGATTTGCTTAGAAAAAGCACAGTCTCTTCGAACGTTAACTTCTGCTAACCTGCTAGCAGGTTGTGTTGAGCGAGGGAGGGAAGGGGCGTGAGCGGACGCTTTGTGTCTGTTCTTTGTGGAGAGCCACTTATTTAGTATTTTAATCTTACATTTGCTTGTTTTGTATTTATTAACAATAATTTTTGCATAACAATGACAGCATTTTTGTGTTTAGCAGCCAGTGTCTTCCATTTGCTATAAAGCAAGCTGAGCATTAAAGCGTAATTGAGTGACTGTAAATTGACCTTGACTTTTTTCATGCTTGTAAACTTTAGTTTCTATATTCATAATTTAGCATCTTTGTGTGTTTCTTTTTTTTATTATTGTTTAGCTCGGATCTTTTAATATAATCTTTAATGTATTTTCTATAAATTCTGAACTTTTTTTCATTTATTATACATAGTTAAAAATTTGCTTTGGTTAACTTTGGATGCCAATGTGGCTGCATTGCCGATTTAGATACTATTAAACTCTAGGTGCGTTCAGACAGCAGTAAATATATGTTGCTAGCACCATAGTGCCACCGGTTTTGTTCTTCTATTTTTTTACAGTGAGCAAGAAAGTACTTCTTTAGAAAGTCAACTTTTTAAGAAAAGTACTTAATGAAAAAGTACCATGTACTAAACTAACCTTAAAAATAAACTAAAAAAACTTTTAAACAAAATAAATTTAAAAAAAATTATTATAGCAAAAAAATGCCTTTCGAAATAAGTAATATATATTTCAAAACGTGTTTAAAAAGAAAGAACTTCTAACAAATATTTTTAAAGTAAAGTACATTCTAAAAAAATAAGCTTTAAAAAATTATTAAAAAAAATACCTATTGAAAAAAATCTATGTTGAAGCAAGCACCTTCTCAAAAAGCACCTTTAAAAAAACACCTTATTAGCAGCTTAGTACCGTTCGAGAAAGTATTTTTTGGTAAAAATCTTTTCAAAAAATTATTTTTAAAAACGGCACTTTTCAAAACTAATACCTCTCTTTTAGGAATGTACAAAAATCGTGTAATAAAGGTAACTTTAAGCACTTAGTTAGTTGAAAGAAAGGAGTAAAACTATACTCAGAAAAAGATACCTTAGAAAAAAGTACATTTGAAAAAATAGTTATTTCTTGAGAAAAAGTGTCTTTTAACAAAGTACATTTACAAAAAGAATCTTTAGAAAAGAATGCGTTATAAAAAACGTAGTTTTTAAAGGTGCCCTTTGAAAAAAATAACTTCTGATAAAAAAAACCTCTCGGGAAAGGTACTCTCTTTAGAAAAGCACCTTTTAAATGTATCCTTAAAAAATAAATGGCTTTAAGAAAATACTCTTTAAGAACTTAAAAAAAATGGACGGTGTCTTTGAAAATAAATGCCTTTTAAAATAAGTACCATTTAAAACATGATCTTTCAAAAAAAAAGTATTTAAAAAAAAAACTTATAAGAAAGGTATATATGAAAAAAGTACATCTTAAAAGTACCTTTTGAAATAGTATTTTATAAAAAGTACCTTTTTCAAAACGTGTCTTACAAAATTTCCCCTTATATAACTAGTATATATTTTTTACTTTTCAAAACAAATATCTAATGGTAAAGTATCATTCGAAAAAAGTGCCTTGAAAAATGTTCCTTCAGAAATAATGACCTTTAAAAAAGGACCGTTTAGAAAAAGTAGTTTGGAAGGTATTTAGAAGACTGCGTTTTGAGAAAAGTACATTTTGAAAACAGTAACTTTTTATTTTCTTGAAATGTAAAAACAAGTACCCTCCAAAAAAGTAAAAAATTTAGTACTTTAAAAAGAAATACGTTTGAAAAAGGTACGTTTTCAAAAGGATAACTCATATAAAAATTTCTCAAAAAGCTGCATTTTAAGAATAACAACTCTTAAATAAAAGCGTTGCAACTAACTTAACTAAAACAATTTTTCACCACTTATTTCTTATGACATTTCAAATATATTTCGACTCTATTGTAACTTTTATTTTTGATTTTCAGTCCTTTTTCGGTCGCACTTACAACAACATCTCGGCCATTGCTGGGTGCAAGAACAACGGTGACTGTGTGATAAATAAAAAGAATCGAACGGCTTGTAAAGCCTGCCGTTTGCGCAAATGTCTGCTGGTGGGCATGTCGAAAAGTGGCTCACGCTACGGTAGAAGATCCAACTGGTTCAAAATTCATTGTCTGCTGCAGGAGCAACAAACGAATACGGGCAGCTCCCCGCAGAATAGCGGCGCAAACAATCTGGAACAGTTGGCCCGCCTGCATCAGATACATGCACGACAAACATATCAAGATAAAACAAATCCCTGCATTAAATCGGCCATAGGACAGCAAAGCACAGCTCTAACGATACCAGCCTCAAATACGGCCACGCCAAATAGTTTGACAAATTTTTTAAATCCTGCCAAGTACTTCAACGGCAGTGATGTGGTGGCCAATAAAACCAATGACTCCCGCTTAAGTGATACTCCCAGTGATTCAGGCGCCTCCTCGGCCGGTGACCCTACAGATGACTGTACCAGCAACAATAGTGTACGACAAAACAATCACCACCATCACAATCATCAGTCGCTGGGTGCTTTGAAAATCGAACGGAATTGTAATTCGGCACATCAGTCCCTAAATGACAGTAATGGTGATGAAGATTCCGATGAAAGAGAGCGCAGACGACAACAATTTTTGCAAATATTTCGTAGTCATTCAGAGCCTTTAAGTCCTTTTGCTCCCTTTCATTTTTCACAACTACCACCTCCGCGACCAGCCGTTTTAGCGGGGACACCGCCGAATTTCGTGATGCCCCATATTTTGAAAACCAGCAACGATAGTCTGCATAAACAAGAGCTACAGGAGGAGCCCATAGACTTGTCAGTAAAGCCAGCTCATAGTCATACCCCAGAGAGTCTAAGAAAAAGTTTAAGCACCGAATTAAAAGAAGTCCATAATGAACCTGTTAACAGTGTTACAAAAACAACACCTCTAGATCTGACGCTGGTGAGAACAACGCAAACGTTAACGGGCTGAACGTTACATTCTTCTAACCTAAAGTACACTTTGAATAATATTCATAAGCACAGCCTAAAAATATACTCCTTAATTCTGCTATCAGGCAAATTGTATTGAATTTTGTCTCAACAATTATTTCTTTCAAACAGTATTTTTATTATGTCATAAATTTACTCCTTCAATCCAAAAAATTCAAAACCCAGTGTTTTTTAAGGTTAAATATAATTTGTATATAAACTATTTATATTTAAATGGTTTCTAGCATAATTTTAGTTGTACCTTTTGTTATTGTATGTTATTTAAATTCTAAAAATTTCTGAAAACAAAAATTGTATATAACTTTGACACCTGGGAATTCCCATTTGTGCCATAAGCTTTTGTCAGACATGAGAAACATTTAAAAGCTTAACAAACTGCAAGATTTTCTACAGAATGGTGCCAGATCGAAAAAGAAAACACAAACATGTACAAAACTGAAGAACGCTCATTTTGAGCAAGTAAGAGTGTCACTTTTTGGGCTGAACTGAGTCCTGAAAATTGTTTTTAGTCTGGTCTATGGTTGGTAGTATTGTTTATTATGGTCTTAGATGATTTTTCAATTTAGATTTTTTTGAAGATTATTCAGGACTCAGAACAGCCGAATACACCGCTCGTACTTCTTTTATAGTTTTTTTTAAGAATACATCTCTACTTTTGAAAAGTATTAAAAAAAAAAACTTTTTGAAAAAAATTACATTAGTTTTATTAAAAAGTACTTTCTTAAAATGTGCAGCTGGGAAAAAAAATCTAGTAAAATAACTTTTGTAAAGTTTCACTAAAAAAGTACTTCCCAAAGAACAAGTACTTTTCGAAGAAAAAGTACTTTTTAAGGAAAAAGTAATATTAAATAAAAAGTACTTTTTTAAGAAAGTAATTTTTTAAGAGCAAGTAATTTAAAAAGAGTACTTTTTAAAGAAAAAGTATTTTTTAAGGAAAATGTAATTTGTAAATAAACAGAACTTTTTTAAGAAAGTAACTTTTTTAGAAAAAGTAATTTCTAAAGAAAAAGTGTTTTTCAAAGAAAAAGTACTTTTTAAACAAAAATGTACTTTTTAATGAAAAATTATATTTTTTAGAAAGAAAAAGTACTTTTAAAAGGTAAAGTGTTTTTAAAAGAATAAGTATTGTTAAAGAAAAGGTGTTTGTTAAAGAAAAAGTACTTTTTAAGGAAAAAAAATTTTTCAAACAAAAAGTTCTAAAAGAGGAAAAAAGTACGTTTTTTAAATATAGTTACTTTTATTTAAAGTACTTTGTTTTACCTTAAAAACTGCATTTTCAAAAATATTTTGCTTAAACGTTACTTTCGTCAAAACAAATATTTATTTGAAAAGTACTGTCTTTAAGAAGTACTATTTTAAAAGGACCATTCTTTAAGGGTGCTTTGTGGAGACCATATTTTAAAGAACGAGTTATAAAATAAAATTTTTAAAGACCACTTTTTATGATAAAACAAAAGATTTTTTACAGTATATTTAAAAAAAATTAGAGCAAATTTTTTCAAGTATGTACTTCTCTACAGTTTCCTTCAAATCTTTTATTTCAGAAGATACCATTTTTAGAATTTTTAAAAAGTACATTGAACTTTTTTTGAAAGTACTATTTTGTACAGGTAATTTGTTCAAAAAGTACATTTTGAACAAAATTTCTGAACAGCACTTTTTCACAAAATACTCTGAGAATTTTTTCTAACGTATCCTTAAAATCTGTTGTTTTACGCTATTCTCCTTGTTTTACATGTATGTAACTCTATAGTATTTTAAAATTTTAGTTAAATTAGCTTAATTTTGCTTTCATAAATAAATTTTTGTTTAGTTTGAATTTTTTTTGTTGTTTTCTTTTCTAGTTTTAGTTAAATAATATAATTTATACATTTTTGTTTTGCTATGTTTTTATATATTAATTTTGTAATTTATTTATTATATTTTACAAATAAGAGTCTATTTTTTTTTTTAGTTTAAAATAGAGATAAAAATAGTTAATAAAATTAGTTTGTTTTTTAAAAAAAATTATAAACGTTTTCTTTTACAATATAAGAAAAAAAAACTTAATACGTAAAACAAACCAGAAAGGGAAGCCCCTTTGGAAAGTAATTGCGTACTGATTTATTATCGAGTTGTTTTTCATTGAAAATTGAACTTATAATTCATGGCTTTGAAACTTGTTAATCATAGAACTTGATGCGAAGCACCACTATCGACTGTAAGTGAATTAAATTGTTTTAATCGTCATTTTAACTTTGTATCGTTTCTTATTTATTTGTTTTTTACTCATACTCCCAACTACTGTCCCATTCATCATATTCAACTTTCAATACCGTCACATGTCATATTGTATTGACTTAAAAGCTTGAAACCCCCATTTCATTTAACTGCCAATAACTCATTTTTCAAAAGGAGGTTGTAGTTTCTAATAAATATTGTCAACATTTTGTATCCCTTCCACATTCGACTTGTGGAGCAGTATTTATGCCAAAACGACATTTTACTTTTTAGAGAAGACAAAAAATAAAATTGGTTGAGTGGTATTGCGACTATGATGATGGAATGTTGTCAAAATATACTCTTTTGCGAGGATGTTCTTTAATGTGGTATTTTTTTATATATTTACTCTCAGCCAGCACGGGTCAAGATGTTGCTGTCGCCTAATTATTTTCTAGGGGAAATTGTTTTATACTTTCATTTAAAAGGTTTGCTATCGATACAGTTTTTCCAGAATATTATGATTATCGATAACTTTTTTGCAAAAAAAATTATTGCTATTTTACTCAAAAGTTTTATTATCAATAAATTTTCTTGGAATAGTTTGTAATAAATTACTAGTAGCAAAATTTCTGTTATTGATGAATTTATCTAGAAAGTTTTTGATACCGGCAAACCATTCATGTATGTAGTTGAAAAGTTTTCTTTTAAAAATGTGAAATTTTTAGATAAAATTACTTTTTTACAGAAAAATGTTTTGCCATCGATTAAGATTTCGCATAAAAATGTTGTTGTCGATAACTTTTTCCAGAAAATTACTGTTATCGATAAATGTTCGCCATAAAATTGCTAATGAATATTTTTTCTTAGAAAACTTTTCTAAAAAGACTTTTCAATTGTTTTCCGATCGTTTTTTTTTTTTTTCTTTTTTTATATAAGACTCGTGTCATCTATTTGATTTTTGTGCTGATTTTTTTCATGCTAATTGCTAATAAAAATTCAATTAAAAATAATAATCGTTTTCTTCATTTGAGGTTGCAGGAATTTTAATGCAGCAAAACCATTTTAAAATTAAATCATATCAACATTTTCAATTAATTATTTCTATTATAACTTGAAGAAACGGGCAACATTTTAATAGTATTTAGCTGACAGTTTCAGATTAAAATCTTTGTGACAACTTAAACATTTGCACAAGAATTATACATTTAAGCGTCTTTCTATTCCAATAAAATTAATTTGAAAAAAAAAATGGATTGAAATGAATGTGTATTGATAGCAAATTATGATTGTATTAATCTAATTATCAATGTCAGAAACAATTGTCTCAACTGATGATGATGAGTTGTCATTTTAAACTGTTAACAAAAGAGTTAAGACACAAACTTCTTTTTTACTTTTCTGCTTTTGCTCCTTCTTCCAGCCAAATGTAAAATGCATCTCTCAACAACATGTTTTTGGACATGTTTATCTCTTTACTCACTAGATCTTGTATATTTAATCGATTTAATAAAAATTGATATTGATCTTAAAAAATCCAGTTTGAAGAGGAAAAAAAATAGCAAATAATTTTTTCTATCTCTTTAAAATTGATCTGTATTAAAAGTTGAAAGTTTTTTTTTTGGCTTCCTTTGAGTTTGCTGGCTGTGGTGGCATGCTATAATCTTTTAATCTAAGTGGTTTTGTGGCGTTGTTCCATATCAACAATGGTGTAATATAGATTTGTGCATCCATGTTGCACATGTTGAATTTAAAATACAACAGTGTTTTCTATCTAAGAGACAAACACGTCCCCAGAGACCATTAAAATGTTAAAATCACCACAAATATACACCTGAGCAGTTGGGGCAAGTAGAAAGAAAAAAATATAATTAAACAAATACAAAAACAATTTCGCGTTTCTAATGTACATATAGATGTGTTTGAAATTATGCTTTTCTTTCGTTGCTCTTCTTTTATATAAAACTTATTTATTCAGTTTATTGTGCAAAAGTCAGTGTTGTTGAAATTGCAACAACAAATAAATAAAAACATGATGTTTTGTGCCTGCTTGTTTGCCAAGATATTGAACAAATGATAGACTTAAGCCATCATTTTATTGGTGTCGCTGATAATCATCTTCGCATACATAATATAGCAAATCAAAATCAACGAGGCCTGAGACCAGCTCCGTAGTATAAGAAAATAAAAATATATAAATTTGTAGTGCATGAGCTGGACATATGTACGTAGTTATTTTTTTTTTTTTAAGCACACTTGTTACATCTGGCCTTGTTGATTTGTTTGCTTTCAATTTACAGTTGTTGGTAATAAATCATCATTAGAAAGAGATAAGTATAAATGACACATGTAACATGCATATTGATGTAGACGACTAAATTCCTATTATTTATTATTCTTAAAAGAAAAAATTTTCTTTTTCTTGGGAAAATTCGTCCAGAAAATTAGAAATATTTTCAAAACGAAAATAATTTTTTCTTATATAGAAATTTTATTGACTAGAAAAGTTTCAAATAAAAAGTTTGACGGAAGCAAAAATTTTAAAAGCAAAATTTTTTAATGATTAATAATTTTATCATGCTTGAATTTGATTTTTACGTTCTCAAAATTAAGGAAGATTTTTTTAATTTTTCGATGGAAAATGTGAAACAGTCCTGGTTGTACCCCAGCTTATAAATCTTAAAAGGCTTACTCTTTTTTTTAATGTTAATCGCTATAATTTATCAAAAAAAATTTTTTTCTTAGTAGTATGGTGGAAGTTAGCTCGAGCTCATGACCACTAAAACATATATTTATAGCATATTAGGATTCCCTGTTTCCCTTGGCCACAGTATCACGGGCCCATTTTTCTTTTCGCATTTGCTATTGCCAGAAGACTATTTGCATGAAAAAAAAAAATTAAGAAAAATGCACAGATATAATTAAATTTAAGAAATGTATTAATTAAGGTCCAAAAATTAACCTTTTTAAAAAATATTTGCTGTCTTTTTCAGCTGTCTATATGCCGACGACATTTCGTTGGTGCTAGTCAACTCATCAGTAGTGTTGCACCAACGAAATGTCATCGGCATATAGACAGCTGAAAAAGAGAGCAAAAATTTTTTAAAAAGGTTCACTTTTGGATCTAAATTAATACATTTCAATTGGATCTTAAAACAAATAAGTAATTAAGTTTAAATTTAAGAAAACTATTGTACAGTCCAGCAACGCAGGCAGGATTACTCTAGTTAATAACTAAATATGAATTTCATTATTTTAAAAATTTTAAACACAGTAGTAATGAATGAGCAATTGTTTCTAAATTGTGATAACCCAATGGTCTTCTAAAAAATGTATATTATATTAATTGTTTTCTTGTTTTGGCATATGGTTCTAACACCATGGCATATGGTTTTGGCATATGGTTCGTTACTTCACCTTGGGACTTGAGTCTTGAGCAAGGAGAGCTCATAAGTTCTTTATATCAAAGCAAATATTATCCAAATAGCCAGCAATTTGCATCAAGAGTAATTTCTTGTATGCTGTCGTAATCTTTTGCTTTTTGTTTAGAAAAATATTTGGGCAAAAAAAAATTTGCATTAAAATATTAATAAGCTGCCCATTGCGCATCCATCAATTAACTTAAATTAAGCAACCGAATCAAATGCAAGCTCAGCTCATGGTAGACACTGCTGTGTTTTACTGCAAAGCTTTTAATTTGTTAAACATTTACACCGGTATTCATAAAAAATAAAACATTGTTGAAACACATTTTACGACAAATTTTTCATATAAAATGTTTTCTAAAATGTATTTAAGCAACGTTTTATTTTTTATGAATACCGGTGTTACAATTTTTGTTATTGTTTTTTTATGGTATTGACTGTTGCTTGAATTTTCTTTAAATTTTGAGCCGCAAGTAACTAATTTTTTGTGGATAATTTAGTCTACAAATTTATTTTAAAGCTTAAGAGCATTTATAAAACTGTTCTCAATTTAATTGTTACCATTTGCAACCTGCCACACACAGACCGGCTGCATTCTCTTGAAAAGAAGCATTATTTATACCGATTTTTCTTAAACATTTTGCTTACTTATTTTATTTTGTTTCACAGAACCATAACTTTTATTTATTTGTCTCCCAATAACTGTCCATAAGATGTATGTGTTAGTCTGTAAGCAAGTAGAGCCAGGCAACTACTTAAAATTCAATTGAATTTTAAATGATTGCATTGAATTTCATTGTGTGTAAATGTGGTAAAAAAATAAATAAATAAAAAAAACTGAATTGAAATCAATAAAAAAAAAAGTGAACACAGTAAAGCAAAGCAATTTTTACAAAAACTTTTGAGTTTAAGTTTTTTTTTTATAAAATCTATAAACAGAAGCACAATGTAGGCAGCATGGCGACAACGGCTTCTGAAAGTGGAAAAAACTTGGCACAAACGTGTTTGTCCCATGATGTCGAATTGTAGCCTTCGTTCATATTTTAGCGTGATTATCTTAGTACCTGTTTTTGACAAGTTTATTTATTACACGCACACAGAGATATTTTGATTAGATAAATTATTGTGCTCTTACCGCTAGTTTCACGATTTCGAACCTGCTCGAGTGTTCGCATAAATACAAAAATAATATCTTGACATTTTAAACGAAGAGCTGAGGTGGGGTAGTATGGCTCTGCGCTGCTGCTTAAAAACAGTATACAATTAGCCATTGCCTGGGTTGGAAGCGAAGTGGTGGCCGTGAAACAACACTGGTATGTAACCCAGCCAGTATGTGTTCAACTGTGCTTTTATTGTCTTCTTTAAAAATGTTGATCATTCTAGTTTCATAAAAAAAAAAAAAAAAAAAAAACTTTCTCAATTTTGTGGAAGTAATATCAAACTGAAGTCCGATAAAATTATTAACCTATTGAATATTGTTTTTGTTAAAAATATATTTACGCGAACGCTCGAAAAGTTTTAGAATTGTGTAATTGGAAATTAAGTCACTTGTTACTGTGGAAGCTGTAAGCGTTGCATTTCTGAACAGAGACTTTTTTTCGAACTGTTTTCGAAAACCATACAATTATATTTGCTATATATATTGTTTTTTAAATCAGGGTTTTCTATTTAATTTACTGTTTTAAACTATTTTCTATATTACTTTTTATTATTATTTATTTATATTAATAATTTTTTAACAACCAAGTTGCCAACATTCCAATAACTATTTACAAAGAAGAGCAACGTTTTTATAGACTTCACCCCTGGTGAGTACTTTGTCAAGATAATTTCAAATCGTAATATTGAATTACAAATGTTTGTTTTTCACTTTTTGTTTTTTTGTTTGTCAAGTTATTTTGTTCAATGCTTTTATTTTTCCAGTCAATAATAGTAAATCGACATTTCTGGGTTACATCTCCCTGGGTGGTCCATCCTCTAATAAAATAAAGCCAAGCAAAAAAAAAAAAAAAAATATGAAGAATAATTTAACTCAAAAATCTAATGTATTAATTCTGTGCCATTGAAAACAAGCTTGAAACAAAATGTAAAATGTTTATAATTCTTATGACAACACTACGTTAAATCACTTTCACAAGAGTCGAATTTGTTAAACTTATAAGAAATAATATAGAGCGACTGTAACACCAACTTCATTTCCATTACTCAAGGTATTTATACCACCTTTTTCTTAAACGAGAAGGTTCTAAATGTTATTCAGGAAACTGGATTGAAAACAGCAAAATGAAAAATTGGGAAAATTCCAAACAAAATTGGGAAACTTAATTTAAACTTTAGAACGTTCGAATTGAAATCTCAAATTGCAATTTGAAATTAAAAAACTTCTATATAAAATTCAGAAGTTTTTAATTTCGCATAAAATTATTTAATATTAGTATTTTCTCGAACTGAAGGCGAGCAACAAATTTTCTGTGATCTTAATTTTTGGCCAAAGCAATAAATTTTAGACTGTTAACACATTTACAGTTTCCTCTTTACTAATAAAACTATTTCCCAATAAAACCATTTCCCAAAAATTTTTTTATGACTTTTAACAGTTTTTCTGAAAATAACGAAACGTTTTCATACTCTTTTTTCTGCCTTCATAAACTTTTCATGCTTTTTGTTTCGTACTTAACAGACAAAAAGATTTGTTTAAAAGAGACTATATTTTAAGGTTAAAACCTCTGGTAATTAATATTTTTAAGTGTCTACACTCCTGCATACCAAGAGTACATACTCCAATTTCTGGTGATTTATGAGAGTCTATAAGCAGACACAACACAAAGCACCAAATAACTTTCATACTGGAACAAAAAAAAAAAATAACAAAAATTTCTCCAATATACACATTCATTCATTCATACATACATAAAACGAAAAGAAAAAACTTTAAACAATATATCGTTTAAGCTTTTTTTTTCATTCGAAAACAAAAACTTATTTTTAAAGCTGTTAATGGGAGATGAAAAATGTATGTTGCCAGTGTTACTCCGGTGCTGTGTGGCAAATGAACAATAACGGCCAGGCCACCGCCCTCCCACCACCATTAAATTAAATGTGAAACAAGGCTTAATAAACCTTTTAAAGTAACAGCCCAAAATATAAATCAAATCGATACCAGACACAAAATAAACGATTTTTCACCAAACAAAAATACAATTTTTGTTCAAATAACAAAAAGGAGTTGAAGATCATATTTTTTATTTAGTCAGCTCTGAGTATTAAGCTAATTTTGCTTTTCTTGCCAAACAATTAATATGTAGTTTCTTTTTCTTTTTGGTGGCTTAAGTACCAGTGAGTGGCTGATGGTTTCTTTGTTGCCTGTTTTGTGTGTGCGGAATTTATCTTGAAACAAAAAGTGAATTATAACATTAATTTTGGAAGCAACAGCCGTTGCCCACAAGAGTCAGCAAATTAAAACAAAATACCTTCAGGGTTAAAAACTTTGGCACTTAATTATATAAATTAGTTTGAGAATAAAGATGCTCAACAGCAACTGTACAAGTGAAATGCTAGTGATTGTAAATCGAAAAGTTGAGTAGAAAAAGTGCAAGCAGGTTCCACGTTATTTTTATATCGAAAATATATTTTGGAAAAATGTATTAATACGCAAAACTTTTGTAAAGAAAGTTTGAAGATAATACAGATATTTTCCACAGCGCAAGATTCTAGTAAACTAAACACGAACTGGATATTAGCAATTAAAAAATGCTCAAAAGGAAATATGGGAAATGAGTTCATTTTTTATAGGGGTGGGGACAAACATTAGTTCATGCTAACACCATCTCCCAACGTTATATCAAAAATGCTTAGAGAATATACAAATGATTGTAAAAACAGTACTACATTGTTATTTATGTTAATTCTTATTAAGATCAAGTTCAACGGCGAAGCCTTTCGATAATTTTGCAAAAATCCAAAAATCCATTAAAAATTATTTATCAAAATGATAAAAAAAATTGCAAAAGCTCACAAAAATATCACAAAGGCAGCGTTTTTAAAGACTTTTCCGAGCCTATAAAGGCAGTACGCAAATTTGAAATAAAATGTTTTAAGTGAATGAATTTTCAAAAAAGAAAAAATTGTCTTTAATTTTTTCAACAAAAATTCATTAGTGACAATAATTCAAAATATATAATTTTTCGCTTACAAAAGTATCTCACAGAAATTTAATTGAGAAAATGATTTTACTTTTTTGAAAACTACTTCGATTTTCAAAATCCTATTTCCTTAAAGCTGCCGGGCGATACTGACATAAAAAGTTTTAACTGGTCTCCCTTTTGATTTGTGAACTCAATTAATTTGGCTCTGATACCATTTAATATCGTTTAACTCAATCCGTTGTTCTCAATTCGGCGAAAAGTGAACACAAAATAAATTATCCCTGATTTTGGTTGTAAACTTGTAAAATGTTGTTGCAATCTGAAGATGATGCTCTTTGAAGTTGTTGTAAATTTTATGAACGCACGTGTTGCTAATTTAAATTTCGTTGAATGCATTGGCAGGAGAGAAAAAAAGAAACACAAAACAAAAATAAGAATAAGAATTCATTGACCCACCAAAAACGAAATGTATGTGTGTAGTTTGTTAAATTAAACCAGATTACAAATTTTGCAGTGGAAGCAAAACGAAAAAAAAAAATCAGAAAAGGCTAAAGCCTCTTTAAAAATGTTTTCCTTAAAGGAAAGTGAATTAATTTTGTATGACTTGGGGTTTGGTTTTGTGTAGAATGCTGTTTAGTTCACCGTATGGTGGCCAAGTTACTTCTCATCTGCCACAAACTTAAGAAATTCGGGTCAGTATGATATTTTCTTTAGGTTTTTTTTTTGTGTTTTAAAAGATGGAGTGGCTGCATTTTCTGTTATTTTTTTTTTCTGCTTCGCGCGTTAAATCATAACAATTGTTTCATTGTTGTTCGTTAACGGCAACAGCAGTGGCGTTACCAAGCAAGTCGCCACCACTAACAACAAGTTGCTTAAAAATAATAAGAAGATGACTACAACAACATTTTTAATCATTTTCTTGAAAGAAATAAGTACTTTGTATTCTGTTATTGTTGTGCGTTGCAATAAAATTGCAATTAATTTTTATTGACAAATTTTTATTAAAAATTTTTTTTGTTCAACTTTTAAAGGTTGTAGTGGTGTGCGTTGTTGTTGTTGTTATTGCAACATCTGAAAATTAAGGAAAAACAAAAAAGTGATTACTTTTTTACCTTTTTCAGTGAAGAATGATGTCCAAAAGTTAGCTTGAGTTGTTTGGCACGTAAGAAAGAACTGCAACTTCAGGTTTCAAACACAAACATGGTTGATGTTTGTGGCTTAAGTCTTTAGTAAGTTTTATTTATTTTTTAGGGTTTCATTTATAAAAGGGAAGTAAGTAGTTGTTTGTATTTACTTATGTTTGTACGTACATACATATTTATAAAGCGAGCAATAAAATGCAGTTTTGTGAATGGTTTTTTGTTGCATTTTAAAAGTAAAAACTAAAATATTTTAAGCCCATGAATAACTCAATCAAATGAACTGCCTGACAAGTTTGGTGAAATAATTAATAATGGAAATGATACAAGTTTTAATTAAAAACAAATACGAGAGGGGAAACTCAGCTGGGCCGAAACTTAAATACACTTCACTACAGTATGGTCGGAAAGAGTAGTCAATGGAACATCTGATTGCCGACTGCATGTCACTTGGACATAAAAGAAACAGGCTACTGAAGAAAAGTTCCATTATGGCTCATCCAAAATATAATTATAATCTAAGGAGTCGTGGTACAGGGTCGGTGCGTTCGAAAAAAAACGTTGAACGTTTGTCATACATTTGAGTCCTTTACGGGCCTCCTCATAATGCTAATCAGCCCCATGGTGCCTGGGAAGGGGCCTAAAAAATATCAAGTCCAACTTGTTTTCTAAGTTTTTAACTTGTTTTGCTTGTCATTCGCACACGAATGCTTATAATTACGTTGCTTATTTTTTTTTTTTTACTTTATTTGTACTCGATAGCACATTCGATTCAGGATGCCGTAATTTTGCCCTTGTATTATATTACGTATATATAGAAATCCTTTTCTGTGTTTTTGTAACTAGAAATTTAGTTGAAACATTTTTCTTTTCATTCCCATTGTTTTTTTAAAGGCAACATAATACATATACACCGGTATTCATAAAAAATAAAACATTGTTGAAATATATTTTAGAACAAACTTTGCATATCAAATTTGTTCTAAAATGCATTTGAGCAACATTTTATTTTTTATGAATACCGGTGATAGAGTTCAATATTTGAATATTTTTCTAGAAGTTTTCAAGTCTACTGTCAAGTTATTTGGCACCCACCGACAACATGTGACAGTAAAAAACAGGGTCAGTGTTTCATTGCACTAATATGTTGGAAAATATAAGTAACTTGTTTTATATATTTACCGTCTAATTCATAAAAATTATAAAAGGTTTATAAAGCTCCTATTTGACAGATTTTCCATACAAATATGTCAAATAACAGTCTTATAAGCCTGTGATAATTTTTATGAATTAGGGGGTTAGTGTTTAAAATTTAGCGATCTCCAGTTGTAAGGACTTACAGAAGCTGCCTGTTAATATTGTAGAAAATAATCAGTTTTAATTCCCTTTTGGCTGTTTTTATATATTACTAAATTGCACGAATTATTTTTATCAGGTAAATCTAAAAGTATTGAACAATTGAAACAAAATTATTCTTCATGAAAATCAATAATTTGTTGAGCTTAAAGGTTTATTTTTTTTTATAACTCTTTTCAATACCTCAGTAACAATTTGTGAGTCTTGTGTCAGAAAAACAATTTTTACTAATATTGAAAATAGCGCCAAATATAAACAAAATATAAGTGATCTCAAGCTCAACAAATTGTAATTAATATCAACAAAAACCGAAGGTCAAAAATTTCATATAGAATACAATTTTTTGAAAATCGTTTACCGGGACACATGTAGATCGTCAAAACAACACGACATTTTAGTACATTAAATCATCCCATCTGGCAGCTATCATCATAAGTATTTTTATAAAACAATTTCAAATGCTTGCCCAATGACTCCACTAAATAATCTAGTACCACCAAGTTTGCGTTTAAATGAATACAACAACCCAAAGTGTTATTTTGTTAAATTCAGCTGCAGCTAAGTATGAAGATCAATCTTGTTAATAACGTTATTTACTGTGTAGTGGGTTTATGTCTAAGCTCACAAGAGTTTAACAGATCATTGTCAAGTATGAGAAAAATAGAAAATTGAGGCTGCAAACAAACTAGCCTTGCCAATGGCGAAGTTTTGTTTGTTTGGTGCAGTTGCTGACCGATGTCTGAACTGTGTGATTCTCTTTAGTAATCTGAGGTTAAAAATTTCTATAAATAACAATAAGGATTTTTTGGGCAAAATTAATTTTTTTTGCTGTGAAGTTTTGAGTATATGTATTACATTTTTGCATATAGCAATCGATATCGGGATTCATGTTTTTTTATTGGAGCAAATACTTATTTATTTAAGCCGATAGCCTTAATTTTAATTAAAATAAATATAAAATTAATAAAAAAATTTATTAATTGACAATTTCTAATGTTTCCCATTTATATGGGTCAATTTGTACAAAGTAAAACAGTCACCAAAGCGGTTATTAAAATCGTAATCTAAAACCTTGATGATCGCTACAACATTATTCACGGAAGTTAAGGCATATTTAAGAGAGTAAATTTGTTTACTAAATTTTTCGAATACACTGAGATAATTATTTCAATATTTTAAAAACTGTTCAAGGTACCAACTTGATTGATATGAAATTTGAAAGGGTACGTCTGGGGCTACAAAGCACATCTATCAAAATCTGAATTTTGCCAAAAGTAACACATCTCGAAATTTTAAAATTTTAAAAATTTAAAACTTAAAAATCGACCTTTTCTAAATCACACTTGTGTATCTACTTTAAAGCTACTGAAGTAATAATGCGAAAAACCTTCTTAGAATAAGTAGCACCGCATTGTCGCACCGTTTGTACTTAAAAGCAAGAAATATGAAAATAATCTTTTAATTGAAGTTAGCAAAGGGAAAATACATAAATTAAAAAGGAAACAAGAAAACATTCTGTTCAAAATTTTAGGACTATAAACTTCAAAATGATTTGATTACGATAATTGAAATCTATTTTCTCTGCATTAGAAAATATATCAAGATGGTAATGATTCTAAAATAATGTGCTGTTATACAATTTGCAATGCATCTTTAAATTCACAGAAGCAAAATCTTAAGGATACAAAAAGTTGTAATAAATTAAAAAAATCTACCAATATTTTTTTTTGCAAATGTAAGGACAAAAAACAAATCTAGTTTCATGAATTTTGAAAGATGACAGATCGGAAGTTAGGGATAAGGATAAGGTCTAAAAAAATTCGTTCCTGACGGGTTCTTGTATGCAAGCAAGAGCTAGTATTCACTTGTTGTTGTTTTGGGTATTTGCTGTTGTGGAGTATGTGTAACCACATATCCTTTGCAAATTTCAACTCTTTATCTCTTATGATTCAAAAGTTACAGCTAATTTTCAGAGTTTCTTGTATGGGGACCCCCTTTAGTTTTTAACTGTTTGTTGTTTTCAGTATTGGTTGTTGTAGCGGCCGAGTAACCACATGATCTGTGTAAATTTTAACTCTCTAGCTCTTACCGTTGGGAGCCTGTGACGGACGGACAGTGAAGTGTCAGTAAAAGGGTTCCGTTTTCACTCTAAAAGTACAGAACCCTAAAAATGATATGAAGACAAATCAACGCCAACGTAATTTAAAATTTTAATGTGTAATAACATTGAAACGTCGTTTTTAGCTTAAGATGTGATGTATTCAAATATCTGATGTTTTGAAAAATAAAACGAAAATTAGCTTCTACCATAGAATCTGGAATATTGGTATTTTTTTTAACTATATATCTGCAGTTAGGGGAACACATAAAAAACTAGGCTGGTAATAAATGGTGAGGAAACATTTTATCTATATTTTTTTGCGTTTGTGATATGGAATTCATAATATCAATTTTATTGTAAGCTTGAACTTGATAAGCTACAATTCTTAATTATTTTTCTGCCCCAAAATTGATAAAGATTTTTTCTGCGGCAATATTATAGTGATTACATTTTTAAAGAAGACAAAAAAACAACAAATTTGGACACTTATTAGCTGGAGAATATACCACAGCTGTTTCAAGTTCGCCACAACGATCATCAGCACCCAACATGCTGCGAACTCAAGTCCTAACTAAACTACAAACTGTTTTTTTTAGCAATTTGTGAACCTTTCTTTACATTTTTACAGCCAAGATATACAAAATATTAGTGCAACTGTAAAATTCCATGCATGTGACTTTTGGTTTTTTAATCTAATTTTCAAAAGCTCAAAGTTATAAAATATATAAGTTAAAAAATATTAATTAAAAACAAAATGTAATTCGTGATTAAAGCAAATGAAGTCTGGGTAAATATTTGCAAGCAATTTTGCTATATATAAGGCACATATTATACAGCAGGTATATACTTCAAAAGTAACTAGGAAATTGTATTCAATACAGGTGATTTTTTCTTTTAATATTTTTGATTGAGAACTTTGTAAAAAGTTTACTTACAAAATTAATAAAATGATTTTATATTTCAGATTCAGCATGAAGTTTTTTTATTTCTTTGTTGCAACTCTCATCATGAGTGCGATATCGCTGGCGGCAGGGAAGCCACAGGACGATAAAGATAAGAATCCGTTGCCCATTCCCCTTCCCATTCCCCTTCCCATTACCCTTCCCCCACTACCGAAAATTCCCGGTATTCCATAAAGTAAAACAAATATTTACTTGTTTGCTAAAATGTGTTGATTTATATTAGAACAACTCGTATATTGAGTTGTTCTTAGTATATTTCCCACCTCAAAACGAAACGTTGATGGACTATGGATGCAATATACATATATATGTAACTTTATACTATACTTATTTTAATTCAACTTAACACAGAAATTTTTTTTGCTAAATCGAATTCTATTGTACATATTTTTCATCTTAAAATAATCGGAAATTATACTTTGTTAATTAATAAATTTTCTTTATCGCAATAAAAACTCTGTAAGATTTCTTTTTCATTACAAATTTTTGAATTTCAAAATATCTTTTATGAAAACGTTTTTAGTATTTTTTTTTCTTTTTTTTTCTTGAGAATAAGAAAAGACAAACTTTGTACAATGTTTTGGAGTTGTTTGTCCATTTCGCTGATTTTTAAGCCTTAATTTATATTCGAACTAGTAGTAATAATTTTATCAGGCTTGAGTTCAGATTTACTTTCTCAAAATTGAGAAAAATTTTTTTGTGATAATATTGGAGGGGTCAAGGTTTTTCGAAGACAATAATTATTGAGACTTGCTAATCATAAAGTTCAAATTAATGCAATAATTTGCAATTGTTTATTGGTTTATCGGGCTTTAGTTTGATTTTGTTTCTCCGGAGTTGAGCCAGTTTTTTATTTAGTAAAATTGTAGTTTTGTTCTTTGTTTACTTTTTGTGATTTGTAGCGGGCAGATCACAAGTTAGAAGTCAATATCACTCCCAGCATATTGTGTGAACACAACAATTATTCAACAACACTATGTTTACAAATAGTGAGTAACACTTTGTTAGTATTGACAACAACCACACGCTGACATTTTTAGCATATCGTGTAGACAGCATACTTTTACGTACATATACTAAAGGTGGGATCACACGATTGCCGCAATGCACCAATTTTACACAATTTTTATTGGGCTGAATTGGAGCATAATAAAAAATTTGTCCCAATCAAATTCTCTGCAATCACATGATTGTGACATTTTACTGAAATTTTATTGTCGCAAATTGCCACAAAACAATTTAGTACCAATAATTGCCGCATTATAGTCACATGATTTTTATATTATACGGCAACTCTGAGAAACAGCTGTTGTAGCTGATGATAAACTTTGTTTTCCCAAAAAAAAAAAAAAAAAAAAAAATTTGAATTAAATGAGAGAAAACTGATGCGGCTATTATTATAATGTTGTGCGGGCTGAAAAAGCAACTAATGAATAGTAACAACAATTGAATTTTACTGATTGAAAAGCAGAAACCATGTTTGGAAGACGTGTTTAAACAATTTTGAAACTAAATAAATGTATACATATGTATGTATGTATGTAGATTATTGCCGGGCATTGTCTTCTTTGGTTGCCGCATGAGAACACAATAAATATTGGTGCATTTTTAGAATTTTTATTGGTGATTAGTTGTATGTCAAGTGTTCACACGGTTGTCGCATCAGGGTTGTATTTGATTGGTACAAATAGGAAAAACATTCGTTTTAGTTGCCGCATGAGCCAATAAATTGTGCTATCACACGATTGGCATACAAAATGTAACAAAAACTGGTGCATTGCGGCAGTCGTATGATTCCGCCTTAACGAACATGTTGTTTGTTGTTTCGCGGAAAAATTTTAAACTTGATTTTAAAAATTCATGTTCTAATATTTATTCATAAAGCTGCGTTTAATAAAAACAAAATGAGGCATTTGGCAAATACTTATTTTATTTCAGGTAAAGCAAACGCATCTGAATATGAAATTACAGGCAATTGATTGTAATATATTCAATATTATGTTCAAATACGGATTTCCGCGACTGCAAATGCAGCATAAATCGCAGCCTACACACGCAGGTATATCAAAATGAACCACCACTGCTGAAGTTAAAAGAAGCCAATTCTTTGCGCAACACCGTGTCTTGCTTATCAATTATTGGTGAAACTCCAAAAAAGAAAAAGGAAATTATTGAACTCTGATGCTAAAGTTGTTGTGACCAACACTCTTAAAGATCACAAGAAAAGCAAAGTTAAAGACTTATTAGCAGGGAAACATGTCCACCATGATGACCATCACTACCGAAATTGTTTTAAAACCAGGTCATAACTAACTGTATACGGTTTTCCAGCAGCAACGTTTAGCCATCCTACTCGCTAAGCTCTTCTTAACTGACTGATTAATTTCTCAATTCTGAGGCAGTAAGGTCGAGTCAAAAACAAAAAGATAACGGAACTAACAAGTGAAAATCATAAAGTTCAGCTGTAGAGTTAAATAATGGTTTTCTCCACAAGCTTATTCGTTTAGGATCTGCTTTGGTATACAATTAGTATTCTATAGAAAATTATTTTCTTCAAAAACCACAAGAATCTGGATTTTATATATTTTTCTGTTTTTATTTAAAATTTGTTGTACTTAATTTGTTTATTTAAGTTTCGTAAGGATATCCACCCATACGGCCACCAAATGAGCTGGTCACACGACATCTCTTAATTCCAGGTAAAGGTCTTTTTCTATGCTTTTTCTGCTTTTCAAAAACGAATGACTCAGGTAGATCAAAGGGAAACTTAAAATTACTACCGAAATTAAAATCGCCACCAGATATACCCCAAGAAAGTGAAGTGACGTCAGGTGAGCCGTTCTTATGTGCACGATGCGATTCGGAACCGTCCGATAAAACACCTCCAAATTGTTCGCAGCCCGGGGATGAGCCGTGTTTTGGGGGTTTGACCTTTGGATGACCGTGAGCGGTTGGCCCACCTTCGGAAGGCCCACTTTTAGCATCACCACCTTTTGGTGGGCTGCTCTTTGGATGACCCACTGGCGGTGGGCCACCTTTTGGTGGGCTACTCGTTGGATGACCTACTGGCGGTGGGCCACCTTTTGGTGGACTGCTCGTTGGATGACCCACTGGCGGTGGGCCACCTTTTGGTGGACTGCTTGTTGGATGACCACCCGGTGGTGGGCCACCTTTTGGTGGGCTGCTCGTTGGATGACCCACTGGCGGCGGGCCGCTCGTTGGATGGCTCTCAGGAGGTTTCGTCGTTGGGTGACCACCCGGCGGTGAGCCACTCTTTGGATGATCAGTCACTGCTGGGTGGTTATTTGGATGGCCACCCCCCGGGGGTTTATTATGTTGACCAAAAAACGGAAATCCAAGGTTGGGTATACCAAACTTTGGTAGACTGAAATTTGGTATACTGCCTTTCACTGATCCTTTTACTGATCCCCAATGACCATTTGGAAAGAAATTGCCCCAAAAATGAGTTCGAACAGCGGTAATGGCCATCAAATTAATTAGGCCAATAATCACAAAAGTATTCATGTTTTTTTTAACAAAGCTAAAAAATAAAAAAAAATAAAATGGGAAAGGACACCAGTTGACTCAAAAAACTCAGGAGCTCAAATAGGCTATACATAGGTTCACTATTTTAATATGATTTTCTTTATTTATGAGCTTTATCCAGATAAGACTGGAGAAATGCAAATATGCATGCCTGCATGTTCTTGGCACGATCGGAACGGAAACATTCTGTTTTCCGCAAAACAACTCAGGAATCACTCAAGTTCAGGTAATTGAATACGTTCCAAACGAAACTTTGCAAAACCGAATAAAGGTTTAACTTTTGCAGCTTAAATTGCCACCCATCGATAATTGAACTGTTATAAAAAACAACTTAATTGATTTCAAGGCAAACAAATTATATAAACTTTAAGCCCCTGAGCTAAATTTGGAAAGTACAAAAATTGTTTAACAGATCTCACCAGTTGAGTGAAAAAATTGCACTAAAAAAGATTCACAGTTTAAGTGATTTTCTTATTACAAATTAAATATCGCAAAAATATTCCAGTATTTATAAAATTTTCGGTTTAGAATTTTTTAAGCAAAACTAATTTGTTTTTGGCACGAATTTCTATGCATTAGATATTGTTTTAAATAACAAAATTTTAAATAAAAAAACTACTACTTAATGTAGACTTCAATAAATTATCACAGGCAAAAGCTACATGAGGCAAAATTGTAATTTTACAGAAAGCATTTTGTCTAAATATACATTTTTTAAAAGGTGGGGTTTTTTTTTTGAAGGTACTTATTTAAAGAAGAAACATTTTTAAAGCATTTAATTTTTAAAACATCAACGCTTTTAAAATAAGTAATTTTTAAAGTGGTTTTATAAACACTACGTTTTCAAAAATGCACTTTATAAAAAAACGATTTTTAAAGGTACTTTTTTAAATGATTGCTGTTCTAAAATATTTTTATAAAATACTTTTATAAAACCGTATATAAAACGCACGTTTAGAAAACGTATTTTTTTTTAAAGACATTTTCTTAACAGGAACTTTTTTAAAGGCTTTTTTAAAAGACACTTTTTAAAATGCATTTTCCATTAAAAAGTAAATTGGTTTAAAAATGCACTTTTGTTAAGAAGTTCCTTTCTACTTTTTCAAAGTTTACTTTTTAGAGGAACTTTTTCAATAGGTACTTTTTAAAAGATACATATTTAAAAGGTACTTTTTAAAAACTATCTTTTTAAAAGCTACCTTTTAAAAAATTTATTTTTAAAATCTACCTGTTTCAATGGTTTTTTTTTCTAATCAGTTGTTGTTTTAAAGGCTTTTTTAAAAGGTACTTTTAGAGAGATCCTTTTTTAAAAGATAAATTTTTAAAACATACTTTTTTGAAAAATACTTTTTTTTAAACTTTGGAAATTCGTCTTAAAAAGGTACTTCTTAAAGAAATTTTTTCAGAGGTATTCTTTAAAATGTACTTTTCCAGTAGATACTTTTTAAAAATTAGCTTTTCTTAAACACTTTGTAAAGTACTTTTTAACAAGTACTTTTTTACTTTAGGTCTAAAAAAAATAGACCTTAATGCTTTCTGTCTTTTTTGAGCCGTCTATAAGCCGCCGACATTTCATTGCTGCAAAACAACTCATCAGTAGACTTGAAAACTCCAAAAAGTATGTTTGAAGTCCAACTACTTATTCCAAAATTCTCATGAACAAAATGAGAATCAGAAATCCTCAAACTTTTTTTTGTACTTCCGAGGTACTTTTTAATATGTACTTTTACACTAGGTACTTTTTATAAAGTATTTTATTTTAGATCTACTTCTTTTAAAACGTACCTCTTTAAAAGCTACTCTTTAAAATGCGTCTTTTAAAAAATACTTATACTCTTTTAAAAGATACTTTCTGAAAGGTACATTTTATTTTTATAAAGGTAATTTATAAAAAAGGAGGTACTTTTTTAAAATGTCCATTTTGGAAATGTAACAAGACGCTTTTGTAAAAAGTATTTTTTTTTATTATTATTTTAATTGTTTGAGCCTTAAGGTCACTTGTTTTTTATAAGTGTTTGTTGAATTCATCAAAAAAAAAAAAAAATAAAAAGTATTTTGTTAGAAGTTAAATGTGGATGGAACGTTTTTTAAAATGATTTTTAATTTATTTTAAAAAAGGTACCTTATAAACAAAAGTTCTTTCTCAAATAGTGCTTTCCTAAAAGATACTTTTTGAAAAGATATTTTTTATTAGTACTTTTTTAAAAGGTATATTTTAAAAGGTACTTTTTAAATGCCTCTTTTTTGAATGGTAATTTTTTAAACTGTACTTCGCAAAAGGTATACTTTTAAAGTTATTTTTTAAAAAGTACTTTTTTAAAAAAGTACTTTTTAAAAGATACTTTCTTAAAATCTACCTTTTCAAAAGGGACACGTAGCAAAAATGATACATACTCAAATGATACATACTTTTTAAGAGGTATTTTTTAATAAATTCTTTCTTGAAAATTGCTTTTTTAATGGTACTTTTTTAAAATGTACATACATTTTAAAAACACTTCTTAAAAGTTTCTTTTCAAAGGCGCCTTACTATAGATAATTATTTAAATGACACTCTTTTCCCAGGCTCAATCGTTTAGAATATATTTCTAAAGAGAATTTTTTGAAGCAATTTTTTCTAAACGTTTTATTTCCCCAGGATGAGAATAAAAGTTTGTGATAAATTGCAGTGCTTATAACCATCATAGTACATGTACAATAGGTGTAGTGGGACGCAGCTAATAGTGTCTGAGAGTAGTGTACTTTTCGTGTCCACTTGAAAAACAAACTATATATTTTTTTAGGAAGCAAAACTAAATTTGAGTAGTAAAAAGGCGTTATTGTTCAAGTCAGCCTCCAACTTCACTAAAATGCTTTGCATCTTCAATGTGTCATATGTTCACATTAGATGCAGCGATCTATTTTGTAATAAAAAACCAATATAGTTTTTGGTAGTTTTTTTCTTATATTTTATTTATAAGAAAAAAAATCTTAAAATTAGTTCCTAGATTTAAGCAAAACAAACAAACCGGAAGACAATTTCTTAAAAATTAAAACTGATATGGAAAATTAAACTTAAGATTAATGGGAAGACAATGATTTTTTTTTACTAAGCTATTAAAAATTTAAAATCACATCTAATTTATATCAATATCACAGCAATGAGTTAATTATAAAGCATTCGCTAAAAACCCCCAAACAAACCTTTTTCTGTCAAACGGCCAATGACATCACCAAATGTTGACTACAAGGTGGAACATCTGGAGCTGATGACATCGGCTGGAAACACCAAGGTTGCTGCAGGTTTATTTAGCCAGTGAAAATTGGCCACTTTGAAGCACAGGGCTTTAGCTACTTGATAAAGCAATTAGAAGTCCAGGATAAAACCTTTGCAATTTAACTGCCATCGAAACCAAAGAGTGTTGATTACAAGTCGGGATTTGTGGCCAAAATAAAATCGACAGGTTTTTCTTCGCTTCGTCTGGAGACACCACACATACCTTTTTAATTCAAAAAATTGTTGGCCAGTTTAACACATCGCTTTGTGTTGTTTGAGAAATGAGAAAGTGGTGCGTAGATTACTTTTGGTGCTTTATGTGGTTACAATTCTATCTTGTGCTGCTGTTCGAACCATTAAATGCCAAAAAAAAATACCTCAAGTTTGTGGAATCAAGCAAGCGGCCAAACAAAGTTAACGGCTGGAAGCACCAAGACTACTTCAACATCAATAAAATTGTTACGCCAGCACCATCCTCGACACTAGGCTGTTGTTTTTGTTTTTTTACAAACTAGTTCGAATTGATCTTCGAATTATTTCCTCATGCAACGTCTTGTTGCTTACAGATGCGATGTAGTTGCGGTGTACGGTTAATACTCATGCCCATCCCGTATTTATAGCAAAATTTTTGAGAGAGAAAGCAAAGAAAAAAAAATACACCCTTATTTCATTTGAGAGGGTGGATTTTCTCCTGCACAAATCTTTTACACCAACACATTTGTATCTCTGCCTTAAGGGACAGGTATACTTCAACTCACATTTATTGAAAACATTTAAAAATTTCTTTGTTGGCGGTAGTTTATAATTTCCTTTTTCCTCAAGTTTATAACAAACAATAATTGATGGTATGCTAAATACGAGTTCTAGGGTGAACTGAAGTATACCTGTTTTATTACGCATAATTAGTGTATCTATTTTAATTTTGTGTAAACTAAACTGCAACAACAACAACACTCAACAAATTGTTGCTGTCAATTGACATTGAAATGGTTATTTGCTTTTTCGTTAAAATGGAATAATTTTCAGTACGTCTTAAAAATGCTTAAAATTTCACAACAAAATGTAATGAAAATTTAAAATTTTTTTGAAATCATAAATTTGTGGAGCAATTTGTATATATATAGACAAAATTATACAAATTTAAGGTAAACAATTTTGCAACGGAATATTAAACTTAAAATTGGCTAAAGATAATTAAAAAAGAGGATATGTGAGTTTGTAGCATATAACTAGTACTACTAATTTAGCTCCCTTTTCTCATATGGCCTTGGCCCATCATATTTGTACAATCCAATATCAAGTTATAAGGCAGTTGGAATTCGCACAGTCGAACATCTGTTTTCTAGAGGCAGCGTAATTTTTTTTGTTCAGAAAATTCTCATAAAAAGTACTCTTTTGGGGGCATTATTTATCCTTGCACTAATTCATTCAATATAACAGGTACGACTTAAGCCCATAATTATACAACCGAATATCAAAAAGATATGTGAGGAGCATGAAAATTCTTGCAGCAATTTAATTAAAACTTAACATGTGAATAAAACTCACCATTTCGCAACCGAATATCAAAGCTAGAAGCAGTGTGTGTGATCTCTTCTATAATGGCTCAAAAACAAAAGGGATCCGTGGGGGCATAACAAATGCTATAGCAATTTAGTTGAAATTTTTCACATGGCTTAAGCTCACAATTTTATAGCTTAGTATGAGGTTTAAAAGCAATTTGTAACTAACTTCAGTAAAAAAAGCATGTATGTGGCCACAAGTCTTTGTTCCACTTTAGCTAAATACTTATATGTGGCTAAAACTAAACTGGCTAGAAGGTGCTGCTTAAACAACAATATGCAATGAGTCATGAACTGGGTTAGAAGTAATTTATGTGTTGATGAGCGTCATGGTATGTCCCCCAGCCAATAGGTCTTCAACTTTACTTTTCTTGTCTTCTTTAAAAATTTTGGTTATTACAATTTTATTACAATAGAAAAACTTTCGCAATTGTAAGGAAGTAAAATCGAACTCAAGACCGAGAAAAAAAATTTGCTTCAAAAATACTTCAGGAAAATGCTTTGGCAAAATTGGCCCCAAGGGAGATTTTTTAAGTTAAATTAAGTTTTCTTTTCTAATTTTTATCAAACTTAGTGTTAAAAAAGCAAAAATATAAAATTGAAAAAATTTCCCTCAGGGGACATTTTTCCAATGAAAGGGAAATTTTCTAGTTTCATAAAATTTTCGTAACTTTAAAGATTTTATTGATTTCAAAACTAAGTAAACAATTACGGTATTCAAACGGTCTCATATTGTGTCATAATGTCAGAAAGTACTAACATTTTATGATAGTTTAAAAAAATTGTTGTTGTGCTGCAAACAAAAATAGTCATAAATTAATAAGACTTCAACGACTGTGTTTAGTGATTCGTCATAAGTTAACAGCATACATCTGAGGCGAACGGCTAAAACGCATTCGTCGAGCCGGTGATATTCTTTACCTGTCGCAAATCATATTCTAAAAAAATATTTTATATATACATAAAAAAGCCCTTATATGCGTATAACGCTTATATGTATGTATGTACCCAAACAAGAATGCATTTGTTTAATAGCTGAAGGCCTTGTTTTACTATCCTACTCAGTCGTACGATATGGTAAAAACGAAATGTGTGCTCACAAAGTGTGATAGTGTGGACAAAACATGTTTGTGTACGATACGAATGTTCGCATGTGTGTGTTTCGCAGATATTTATATCAACATCCATGTCCATGCATTTCACCTAAAAATGAGATACTAATCTTAGAAGACTGGCAGCTCACAAACGCTTGTGTACTGGACGCCGTCCAAAAAATGAATCGACTCCGTTCAACTGGCGCCAGCTGTTTTTGTTTGAATAAATTTATCTATTCAATTTAATATCATTTAAGAAATAAATGCATTAAAATATATGTATGTATATGTACATATGTATATGATCGTAAATATTTGACATATTTGATTTCAAATTTACTTGAATCAGCTATCAAAACATCTAATAGCTAGTTTTTTCACTTATTTTGGCATTATAAACAAAAATATTTAAATGGCTTTCTTTTTCTTAACAGCTGACTCATATTTTAAATAGCGCACTACTTTATGATAGGTTGCTCACAGCAGTCATATATTTTCGTGCTATTATTTTAAGACTTCTGATTTTAGGACGACCCTTTGAATACCGTAAATATGTATATTATGTTTACAAAATTTCCCTAAGGGCGATTTTCACTATGAATTTAATTTTTAAAATTTTATCTAATTTTATTAAGTTTTATAGCTAAACTGGCTTGTATTTCTTTCACTTTATTAATTTAATCGCTTGTTCACATATGTATGTACAAGTCAATTACAATACTACTTTTTTTAAATTATTTTCTCTTTACGGAAATTTTTTTTTCAAAAATAAAGTTTTTTTAATTTTATTTAATACTTTATTGACTTAAGAAATAAACATACACCATTAATAAAACATTTGCAAAATTTCTCTCAAGGGAAATTTCTAAATTTATGTAGGTCATATTTTGCCAATTTCATGTTCCCCAATTTTATTTTGCTAAATAGATAAATTGATTGAGTTTCAATTTAAATTTTGTAACTTTATTTTAAGTTTATTGAGGCCATAACTTTCCTTAGCCACGATTTGTGTTAATTATTTTTTTTTTAATTGCAAAAGATAATAACCAAATGAGTTGTTGAATAAGCAAATAAAAAGCTAAACGTGTGCATAGTTATTATTATTTTCGTAGTCAATTTCTGAGGCTTGACAGGAAATTGTGAATATTTTTTTAAGTTTAAAAGCCTCGAAAAAAAAAACTTTTGCAAATGAAGGCCATAATCACCACTGTTAGTTTAGTCGTATTCAGTATCATCACGATTATTACTGAAACGGACATTATGCATCAACTTTGGGAATCTTTTAATGGACCTTTAAGTGACTTTGAAAAGCAAAGTGAGAAATTGTTATAAACTATGTTTGTTTATTAATATTTTGGTTGTAATAAAATGATGTAAACCATAAATAACTAAATAAATAGTGGCTCAATAACAACTACATACATATATTTCAGGATTTAGCTAGCGACACTAATTGTTTCTTAAGGATTTTGGTTAACTGTGAATTTGGGCCTCGCAAATATCATCTTTTTGACTTAGATTTAAGAGCATTAGATAACTGCTAACTCAAGTTTAGGCAATACAATTTATTAAGGATTTTAGTTAACTTTTGATTAACTAAATATTCTGAAGTTGTTTTACGGTCAGCATTTTTTTTTGAATACACTTATCATTAAGACTTCAAATTAGAGCATAAAATTGATATTATAGCCAGGTTGTGTCTTGGCAATTACATAGAGAGTTAGTCTTTGGCAAATTTCCTCCTACCAAATAATAAGCCAAAAGTAAGTATTGTAAAATAGTATCCTTTGCTATTGTTAATTACTTAATAACAGCATAAACTTGCTTTAAATGGCCATAGCAAACAGCTGTAAAATTCTTTTCTTAAACATATCTCCAAAAACTTAGAAAATTTCGTTTCGTCTTCAGAAACTAAGTCAAACGCAACAAATCGATTTGGTGTGGCCGTGTGGCACAACATGAAAATGACTTTATAGATTTGTTCTCAACAAAAGAAAAAAGTTTTAATTTGCCGTGACAAAAAGAAAAAGTAACAGGAACAGTTCGAAATAAAATACACAAAATCTTTTGCTTGAATTTCATAACAACAATAATGAAACGTATTGAAAAAAAAAGGAGCGTAACAAATTAAAAGAATTGAAATACAACAAGAAGAGAGTGCCTTAATGTGCTGGCTACCACTGTTAGTTCACCAGCAAGAAACAAGCATGAACGTTACATGAACACACAGCAGGTTAGACCTGCCTTGGAAGTTATACATAGAATTTGTATGGAGTTTATGGTGCTCTGCAAAATACTTTTAGCATTTTGAACATTTCTAAAACTGTTTTCATTTAGTTTTGTATTTTCTAAATAATTTTTTTTTTTTTCACAAAATCTCGCTACATTTAAAACTTTTTATTCTTGAGAAATTTTTCCAGACAATGATAGATTTTTCATAATTGAGAACTTCCAAAAAAAAAAAAAAAAAAAAAAAAAAAAAAAAATGAAAAATTTGTTCACGCAAAAATTAATTTGTTCCACTACGTGGACATTGAACAAAGAAAGATTGAAAGGAAATAAAATTATATAGTATTTGAAGAAGAAGATTTTATACAGCTGTTTTTTTGTTCAAGTTTAAAACTGAAATTTTTCAAAAATGCCACTATGCAATTGATAATTTTCTTAAAAAATTTGATTGTCGTCAGCAACAGTTTTTTTCTATTTGGGAATATTACTTAATTTTACATGAGTTTTTTTTTTTTTTTTAGAAAGAAAAAATTAAAGACAGCTGATTTCAAACAACCAACTGAGATATGATGATTATTGAACGAAACTTGTTTTAAATAGTAACATTAATATATGAATATTATGTCCTTATGATCATCCTAGAAATCAAATACACACTCAACTATATGAATTTAAGACAATATGCCCATAGTACTACCTCATACATTATTCTACTATAATATTATTATTGTCACTTGTCATAATGAACATAGAACATATGTACAGACAACTATATATATATATATATATATATATATATATATATATATATATATATATATATATATATATATATATATATATATATATATATATATATGTATATATAACTATATATATGATATATAGTTATATATATAAAACTATATGATATATTTAGATATAACCAAATATATAACCATAAAACTATATGATATAAACTATATGATGAAAACAATATGATATATTTAGATATAACCAAATATATAGTCATAAAACTATATCATATTCCTTTTTAAATTTTGAAATGTGAAAGAAAAAAACGGAAATATTTTTCTTTCAAATATGTTTGTTGTTATGTTTGTTTTTTGAAAAAAAAACCATTTAAAACATTTTTCATTATTATTGTCCTGAAGAAGCCATCCGAAGGAGGGCGAAATATTGACAAAAATACTCAAATTCTTTAACAAAAAGACCTTCAGCTCAAATAAGTATATAAAATATATATGATATCTCTATAATGTTACTATTATGAATATACTAGACTAGACGACGTGAATATATAACAGTATAACCATATGAATAGATTACTATATGACATCTGAAAAATGAATATATTAATCTGCCGATATAATTATACAACAATATGATATATACGACAATGTAGCTATAAGAAAATATGACAGTATGATTTATTTAGTGTTGATTACTATTACTGTATAATAATAATAATATAAATAATTTAAAATAAACCACAGGACCATAACTATACGAAAATAGGACAGTATGACATTACTAGTATTGGTCACAATGAATATGTAATAATAGTTATTACTCTATGAATTAACTCATATAAAATAAACCACAGGGTCTTTTTTTTCAAATATCATCAAACATCTACAAACCTTTAATCAGATTCTGTAGTTGTATGGGAGTTGAATGTATGTATGTTAATAGAACAATGGGAATTTATTAAAAATAAAAGACTAATTTATGACAATATTACTGTATGATAATATTGCCAGACGACTATATGAATACATGATAATACAACTGTATAACAATATCTGTGTATATATAATTTAATTGCAATTATAGAATAGGATTATTTTCCTCAAGACTTTATTATCACTTTATCATCACATTACTGTACAGCAAAATGACCAAATAATTATACACCGGCAATCTGATAATATGTGTTTATATGGCAATATGACTGTGAGCATACGATAGCAAGTCGCCCTATCAAATAGTAAAGGATAAACCAATTTTAGAAAATATGCTAACAAGCCTCACAGTGAGCTTGATAGAAATAATTCAATTGGATATATATGCCGTAACGAAAACTTCCTCCTCTCCGGTAACAGCAAATACCCTTAGCGCCGTGATTAATTATCCTACATAGCCGTACGATTCTTTCATGGGAAATCACTAGAAAATCTCATTGGGTTCTGTTTTGAATTGCTGCAGAATACCAAAGATTAGCGTGTTGGACGGATTCCTCAAAAAATCAAACATTTTTAGTAAACACACACTATTATGAACTTCATACTGGTGATGCTGCAGCAATAATAACGTGGTTGTAAAACAGGGTTCCAAAGGTTATAGGTCCTGAACCGTTTTGGGGGCTTAGCAACAGTTTTAAGGACAGAATTTGAGGAAGAGTATAGTCTTGCTGACTACTAGAGAGCCCTAAAGGTCATGTGGCAAACAAAAAGACTAATAGATGGCGACAGAGTGAAGTCTGACGGCATTGTGAATCTCGGCAGCAAGGATATTAGACTATATACTGGGCTAATGACGGACTACTGCGAGACACTGAAACTGAAATTGGTAAGTAGTAGTGATTCTTGCAGACTCTGCAATGATTTGAAAAAGTAAACGGCAGAACACATCCTTTGCGAATGTCCCGCTGTGTATAGATGCAGAGCCACATACCTGGGTGCTGGGTTTTTGCACCCAAAGGACCTCGGCCATAACGAGATTTAATAATAGTCTAGGTCTCGCTCTTTGGAAAGCAAGGGCTGCACAAAAGATGTTTTTGGTTGTGGTGCACAATTGGCCCCAAATATTAATAAGATATTAGGTGCACATGCAGTTTTTGTCAGGACGTAAGATATGAGCTTATAAGATCGACCATGGTTTTAAATGCCATTAATCAAATTAATATCGCAAAACATTTGCCACGATCAGCACCGTAACCCGCATGTCGTAGAACAATCAAGACCTCCAAATAAATTGGCAAAATGTCTATTTTTTCCTTGCGCATAATTCTTTCTATTCTATTATTTATTAAAATTTTCTTTGTAGAGGGACTTGAAAGTAAAGCTGAGAGTTCATGCTCTTTTAAAGCACGTACAGAGTGGCCCCCTCCCTCGATTTCATATGCACATCTTTCTCATATATAATAATAGTTTTCCTTCTATAAGCGTCAAAAAGAAAGGAGTTCCGGGAAATAATATTCAAGAATATAAACACTGACCCAGCTAAAATTCGAAAAATCAAATTCTGGCATTCTATCACATTTGAGAAAATGACTTTATAGATTTACAGTCGTTGGGAAAAATTATAGACTCATCATTGAAAAGCAGAAATTTCAGAAAATCCAATTCTGTCATCCTATAATATTTGATAGGATGAATTTATAGATATATAGTCGTTTGAAAAACTTATGGCCTCATGACTGACAAACAGAAAAAGCAATTAACTGCGAATGTAACCACAAAATTAGGAGAGTAGTCACATATTATCATACTATCAAATATCGCCTGATGTGGCACTAAATCTATTTCTTAAATACTGCGCATATTTTCAATATTCTCCCAGCAAGAATATTATCCTAACCCTCGCTTCTACCTCTGCAATAACCAAAGAATGCAAATAATGTTCTTAAATAATAAAAATTAGGATTTAAATTGCGATACAAAGTAGTAACACGGCCACCCTCTAAGCATTAAAAATAAGCCAGTGAAATTGCTATTAGCTGACTTCAAAGGAATATTTTTCCTCTTTTGCTTTATTAACATTCTTCATAAATAAGTATTTAAACAGCTTTTGGGTTTCTATAAAACGTTTGTTGACAATTAGCTCTCGAAAAGGAAAAACACATGTCTACCTAATGGCAACAGGACTACTGTCCAGTATCGCAGCCATAATTTGTTTAACAAATGCGGCGGCAGATTTATTGTATTTTTTTCTTTTGCTTCGTAACAAACATATTTATTTTTGTATTATTGATTTAAGAAGAAAATCCTTATTTATTTTATATTAAATGACTTTTTACTTTTTATTGGTAAATGTTTTTATAATTTTCAAGTTTATTTACACTGCATATGACGGCAAAAAGCAATATAAACATTTTGGCTAAAAATTCCAAGCACATTTTCAGCAAGATTAAGAATCTCTAGCCATAAGAAAAATATTGACTTGACCACAAACCACCTAAAACAACAAAGTCTTTGTAGGGGAAAAATGAAGAAATGTTTGCCGAAATTAGCCAAGCATGAATCCTTTAGTAAACAAATTAAGCGCTGAAAAATGGCCAAAAGAAAAAAAATTCCTTTTCATCTCAATTTTATCAATATTTACACTTCGTATAATGGGCTTTTAAATGCATTTAACACTTATTAAACGCTTTAATCAAATGCCCTTTAAGAGAATGCATTTTTATTTGCTTAAAATCGAGAAGAACTTGAAATTTCGTATAAAAATTTTGAAAACAAAATGCCAGCATAGAAATTTTAATTTCTTGCTTAAACATCTGGAAAAATTGTTCAAAAAAAGACAATAAAATGTGTTTGACTCTCAATCAAGTAAAACGAATCGATTTTCCGGAGAGTGTTGTGACTTCATGCACATGCGTTTAGTCCTTACAGGATGCACTTCTAGATAATGCATAGCATTCTATTCAAACAAGCGTAACTAAAAGGATAATGTTTGAGGGGAAAAAATGCTTTAAATACAATAAAGTCCTGATTAATAAATGAGCACAGCGCAAAGTGATAAGCATGGAAAATTGTTTGAGCTGCATTTTGCAGACTTATTGATCATTAATACTTGTAATGTATGGCTTTCTTTTTAAGTGAAAAAAGCGGGTGTCACTTTTGCTGCATTTTTTAACAGTATTATGATAAAATGTTAAAAGATTCACAAAGATGCATTGAAAATTAGAAAATTACAAAAGAAAGCGGTATCAATTGCACATGTAAAAAACATGACTTCTTATAGATTCACAGACATATTTCGTGCATTTTGTGATATATTTTTTTTTTGTTCAGCAGACTTTTAACTCAGTGGAGGCCTTAACAAGCGGAAGTAGATCGTTCAAGCAATTGCTCTGAATGGTTTTGTGGGACCAGCTTTTTGTTTTTGTATTTGGTCTTAAATCAAGAAAGTGGAGATCTTTGGCGTAATCAAATTGATTCCTGGAAAGGAGCCTCAAGCAAATATAACTAAAATTACATGTACATATATACACACATGTATGTATATATAAATATCAGTTTTATTTTGCGTAGTTGTTTTATTTATTCACTGTTAATAATAAGCAACACATACTTCCTTTTGTTTAGCACACACAATGATACAACAATTTAATTCTATATCCTTAAACCGACAAATGAAAAATTTTGCAAAAAATGTTTCACAACTAGAAATTATTTCCATTTTCAAATAAAACACCTACAAAATAAAATCCTCAACACAAAAGCCGTCATGTTGCTGTGTCAATAGCGTCACCTGGTTTCAGTGCATGATGATGCGAACAATACGGTGCACGTTACGGCAACATCAAAGCGTAGCAATCCAATTCGACTTGGTGGTCTTTGGTACGCTTCACAGTCTATTTCGTTTTTTTTTTTTTTCTTCTTTTCATTATGAAAATACATGTCCATAGTGGATTGTTAGTCAAATAAAATTTGAGCAAAAGAGAGTTCATGTTGGTAACGCCTGCGTAAAACATAAAACAGTTTAATGCACATCATAATGAGCCTCAGCCTCAACATTTACAACCAGTTAGCAAATGTTTTATTCTTCTTAATACAAAAAAAAGGTCCTTCCTGCTAACATGAATTGGCTTGGATCTGTACTCTTACTGCGGTGTTTAATTTCACTGATTCTTGTGTGATTTTCATCTCCTCTTAAAGATTTCCTTAAAAAATTATTGTTTCTTAGAGTCCTTTGTAGTCATGCCGTCCTCAAAAATACAAATCATTTTTCGCTTTAAAAATATTTTATAGTGGCACATTGTTGCTATTAACTAAATGAATTTGTTCAAATTGTAGATTTAATTGTAGCACTAAAGCATTAAAAAAGATCAATAAGAAGTTGATGCCTTCTTCGTGCTCGTCTGTTTTCATGCATTGAAAATTGGCTGTTTGAAACATTTACCACATATGTTGCCTAATTTGGTGGTGACTTGTAAGAAGAGATTGTACTCGGGGTGTGTTCTATTACTAAATATTCAAGTTAATATTGGTTTTGTTTAATTGCTTGTATGCATTTTTAATCTTATGTGATCACACATGTCTCTGAGGTTAGATATGTGTGATAGCCTCAGTTGGATGGGATCAAGAGTTTGCGTGTCAATTGAAATTACATTTATTTTCCTATTAGCAAAATGCGGAGAGGCCATATCAGTGCAGACCATTTATGAAAAAGAGTTTATTGGAGGTATAGGGGTAAAATTTATTTGTTTATTTCTTTCATGCAAAAAGGGAAATTACTTAACTGATATTGATTATCTAGTTTGTTAAGCCAGATGCTGAGGTTAGATATGATAGCCTCAGTTCTTTATAGGTTTTTTTACATTTATGTTATATTTATTTTCCTATTTTTTAAAGAGTTTCATGACGAAAATAATAAGAGCAAAATGCGGAGAGGCCATATCAGTACCGACCATTTACGAAAAAGAATTTTGTGAAGGTACAGGGGTAAAATTTATTTAACATCATGCAAAATGGGAAATTACTTAACTGATATTGATTATCTAGTTTGTTCAGCTAGATGACACTTTTTATTTATTTTTGTTGTTAGTTTCAGTATTTCGATATCTCTTTGGGTATCTTTGTCAGGAAAAATTGCGTTCGATGTTTTACAAATATGAAAAAAACAAAACATAACCAAAATCAATTGATCTTGACGAAGATACACAAAGGGGAATCGAAATATTAGAAATAGTGCGAAAAATAGATTAAATAAAAAATTAACTCAAGCTCTATAAACTCAATTAAAAGCAAATGTTGAAGATTCCATATAGAGAACAATTGAAAATTTACTAACTTACTGTCTAATTCATAAAAATTATAACAGGTTTATAAAGCTCTTATTTGACATATATTCCATACAAATAAACAAATAACAGTCTTATAAGCCTGTTATAATTTTTATGAATTAGGGGGTTATTATTCTCGGTTGGTCTAAATAGACCTAATTAATTGTTTTCTGTCAATATAACAGTGTACACAGCGATGACAAAAGTGTACACGATGACAAAAGTGACATTTTTTAAAATCTTCCAAATCAGCTGACAGAACACCTGCTAAAAAGATAGATAAGAACAACTTCAAGGAAAACATCATGCATTTTGTTTTTGTACAACTTCAAAAAACTGTCAAAAAGACACTACTGCTACAAAACTTTACGTCATTTACAGCAGAGTTAATCATTCCAATGTATTAGCAATAAAACTGCTAGATGATAGCAATGAAATCCAAAGACTTAAAAGGCTTCATGTTCTTGAGCTTCCCTCACGAAAATAGAAAATTCTAATTTGTCAAATCCTATTTAAATTACAAAAGTAAAATTTGATTTTTTATTTCTTCATTTATTTATTTATTTTTTTTTTTTTTTTGAGTTTTAAGGAAAACTCAGTCATGAAATTTGCTTATTATTTTGATTGCAAAAAATAGATTGCAAATAAAACAATTAAATAAAAAATATAAAAAAATTTACAGCAGAGAGATGCACAGAGTTTGCATCGGTCAGATTTTCTGCTGAAAATTTTTGTCTTCGATAAAATTTTATTGTTAGGATTTTTTATCGATAAATATTTACTTTTCTTGCAAATACGAAAAATATTTGTTATTGATAGATTTTTTCTAAAAATTAATTTTGTTATTTGCTTTAAACGCCAAGTAAAATAAAAAGATGTATTTAGGCTTAAAATTACAAGGACGAGTCAATACGTCTGTGAGTCTTCGATCTTCCATTTAATAGTTAAATGAAATGATCCCATCAAATATCACCTGTTAATATACAGCTGTAAAAATTTGAGCAAGTGTCATTTAGTTAGTTTAGTTTAGGTGTTATTTAAACGAAATTCGAATGAGTTGTTGCAGCGTGGATTCTGGATGCTGTGCTACGACCACCCAGCAGAGGTCTAAACAACGAATTACTCCGTATAAACCTGGTCCGAAGATGGCTAAAGTAATTTTGTAGGCCAATAAGGCTATGGCAACAGTTTTTTGGGATGCGCACGGGATAATCCACATCCGCACCTTCAAAAGTGAAAAACAATAAACGGCGAATATTATGCCAATTTATTAGACCGATTTAGTGAGGATTTGAAAAGAATATGGCAAGCAAAAAGGTTCTTTCTCATCAAGATAATCCATGGGTGCACATATGAGCAGCTTCAAGGGCAAAACTCTATAAATGTTTTTTTTTAGACTGGGAGCCATACCAAGAAGACGACCCCTATATATGCATTGCATTGTACTGGAACTACGAAAGAAGGAAACAGAGATTGGTGGATGAAAAAATGAAAATGGAAAGTGTTTGTGAACGTTTGATTAGGCAAAAAAAAAATTATACCATAAAAACAGAACATTTATTGCTACGATTGGTACCCCATCCGCCATATTCTCCCCCAAAGACTACTTCCCGTTTCCAAGCCTAATGAAATGACTCGGTGCAAAGATATTTAGCTCTAACGATGAAATTATGGACCAAACAAATGCCTATTTTAAATATCTCGAAAAATCAAATTTTTTAGAAGGGACACAAAAAAACCGGAGAAACGTTGGACTAAGTGTATTAAGTTAAAAGGAGGTTATGTTGAAAATTAAATTTTTGTTTTGCAAAAATAAATGTGTTTCATACAAAAAGTCACGGACAAAAGCCATCTGCCCTCGTACGAGTATATAGTTTTTGTGTTGAAAATATTCCTCTGATAAACAATTTGTGAACAGCGGTCCCATTCTATAACTCGCTAAAATTAGAGACATCGCTAAAAATCTCTAAGCTGAACTAAGCGATTCTTAGCGATAACTTCAGTTGTATAAACTTTTGTGAGAGAAAATTGAATTTTACCGACGTTGCTAAAATCTTATTTTTTTTTTTTCAAAAAAGTCAAATTTTTAACTTCGAAAAATATTTGTTGCTAAAAAAAAAATTGACTTTCTTGGAACAAAAAAATTAAGATTTTGGCAACAGCGCTAAAATTAAACTTTGGCCAAAAGTTTTGAAAAGTAAAGTCATCGCTAAGAATCGCTTAGTTCAGTTTAGAGATTTTTGGCGATGTCTCTAATTTTAGAGAGTTATATAATAGGGCCGCAGGTCTTCTTATCCATAAATTATCTAAAGTAAATATTTGTTATCAATAATTTGCGCACGAAGCCTTTTTATTTTTTAATTAACATTATTCACCGATAAAATTTTTTATAAAAAAGTATAGCGTTAGCTAAAATTACTGTAGGAAATTTTGCTATCAATGAATTCTCAATAAGTCATTGATTCGCGATAAACTCTCTGGAAAAAATATGATTCAATGAATAGACAAACAGTTGACATTTTTCTTTTCTTTTTCTAATTTTTATAAGAAAATAAATTATTTTCGCATTTGACGACATTTTCCTATTTTCTAATTTTTTAATTATTTTTTTTAAAACACAAATGTTTCGCTTATTTGTCCACATTCGAATTGCTACAAAAAAATTTGTTTTGGAAAAAAAACTACAGATGTTTTTATGTTCTTTGTGTCAGTGTTCAGCGCGTATTTGAAGCAATTAAAAGCAATTTTTTGAACAATTTTACAGCCAAATTCAAACAAATTAATTGTACTGATACTTTAAAAAATGAACTTAAATTTCTTTTAGTAAAAAAAAGGCCAAGAAAATACTTTCTTTTGAGAGCCATTATTGCCATTTAATGCCATTTAGTCGCTAATAAAAAGTTAATAAATTTTTCATTTTTCTAGAACAAAACACTTTTGTTTCGAAAAAGAAAGGTGTTGCTGGCACAAGAAAACCGAAAATTAAATTTCAACACTACAATAATCAAAAAACAATTTCAACATTTAAAGGACTTTTTGTGTTGCCAACAAACAAAAGATTTTCGAGTACAAAAACTTGAAGTTCTTTTATAATATTCAAGAGACTGTTTGGCGACCATATGGCTGCTATCAAACAATAAATGTCATTTATAATAAAAACAATACGATAAAAGGACAATTTAGAATTTAAAAGGATTTTATGATTTTTTACGTTCAGTGTAACTAAACATATTGTCATTGAATTCAAAAATGTTTACGAAATGTTTTTCTCATTGAGTTTGATTTGAGACAAATAGTGAAGCAAGTCGCCACAAAACATTTTCATATGATGCCGCACTACAAAAAGATTTCAAACAATGGCTCCGCTTGACAAATCCAAAAAATTGATTTCTGCCTAAAAGCATGAATCTGGTATTTTTACACTTGAGTGAATTGCATTTGGCTAAAATTTACAATTGTTTTCCCTCACATTTAAGTATAATTAATGTGTTGTCCTTAACTAAATGGTTTCCATTATTGACTTTGACTACAACAATTGGTCGATATGCAGGTTATCCGAAATTATTTACAACCTTTATTCATTGATCATAGAAGTTGCATTATGTTTTAAAAATTGTTTTTTAATTTTTCTTTTAAAAAAAAATTTAACGCTTTGTAATGTTTTCTAGGAAACTCTTTGTAGAGAAGTCAGAAAAAGTGCAATGTCTTAAATTGCATAAAAAAGCAGATGTTTTCGAAAAACAAATTCGAATTCATACCTAAAGAAAGTATATATTTTGTGATGATGATCAATACTATACTAAAGAAAAATTTTTGTATAAAAATTTGAATTCTATCATAATTTCTATAAATGGTATAATTACAATTTAGTGGAACTAAATTTAACAAAATGCGAAGTTATGCGCTTCACTCGATGTGGAGATAGTCCTAATGTATACGTTCTTAACAACCACAAATTGGAATCCATTAATACATTTTCTGACTTGGGGATTTTGCTTGATCTAAAGCTAAGTTTCATGCCAACACATTACGTTAACCGTAAATAAAGCCCCTGGAGTATTGGCATTTATCAAACGATGGGCAAAAGAATTCAGAGACCCCCATATTACCAAAAGTTTATATATATCGCTTGTACGACCGATTTTAGAGTATAGTTGAATTATATGGGATCCATACTATAATGTTCACATTGATCACATCGCATCTGTACAGAAGCAGTTTCTTATATTTTGTTTAAAAGATATCTATCCAAATTATTTGGCTCCACCCTCGTATTCTTCCAGATTGGCTGAGATTAACTTGCCCACCTTACAAAGTCGCAGAACCGTGCTCAACGTTTCATTTGTCATGAACTTAATAAACGGAAATACTGTCTCTGATTTTTCGTCAAGTGAATTGTCTTTTAATATTCCACAACGTTCATTACGATCTTGCAACCTGCTTCATGTCGCTACTTATCGGACTAACTTTGCAATGAATGACCTGCTGAGCAGATTATTCTGTTGTTTTAATGACATGTCTTGATTTATCGACTTTTCATCTAGTCTAAATGTTATAAAGCGTAATATTATTGTTCATTTAAATCGTAATTAATTTAGGTCAACTAATTTTATGTTAGTTATAATAGCCAGTAAGGATTTTATCCATTGGCTTGATTGGAATAAATAAATAAAAATAAATGAATAAAATCAGCATAGAAAGCCAGGTTTTGATGGAAATGAGTTTTATAGGATTGTCGAGGGGATGGGTCGCAGACCGCTCATAACTTACCTTGAAGTTTGCCGGAGGCTTACAGTTTGTGGTTGTTAAATTTGCAGAAATTTTTAAGAAAAAAAAAAAATTAAACTATTGGTCAAAAAGAAAACGTTTCTGTCCAGAGCATAAATTGCAATTTCTAAAAATGATAACAAATATCAGAAAATTTTAACATGGGATAACTTGGTCTTCACAATCGAACTCAGGGTTTTTCTTTTATTTTCGGTTGCAACCAACACCAGCTTGACGCTTTAAAAAGCTGTAAGCATGTGGCAACACACTTTTTCCTTTTACGGCAATTGGTATCATTAAACTATGACCGAACCTGAGTTGTTACTAACAAAATCATTTAGCCCGGATGTCAAATATGATTTTATGGTTTTTACAAGTTTTTCGAGCGCACCGATAAATTCAATTTATTGTGTCGCTCTTTGAATTCAGTTTTGTCTATATCCTGCTTTTTGTGGGGTTTAAGGAAGTAAGTACATGTACATATGTACTTCACTTGAAGTGTCACTTGAAAATAACATGAAAATGTATTTTATTGTTACAATTCTTGCAACATGCCATTTCCTGTTTATTATTATTATTACTGAATACATGAAGGTAATAAAAGCAAATCAAATGGCTTAAATGTACAGTAAATCTTTCAAATAATTTTATAATTCGTTATGTTGGCTTAAAATGAACCATCTATTGCTAAATAGAGAATAAAGAAGAATTCTTCAGAAGTATTAGAGTTTTTGTGATTTAAAGGATCTGGTATGAAATTTAAAGATTATTTTAGTGTTCTGCATGCGGCAATAGTTGCTGGGCATTCGCATTCTATTGTTTTGTACATCGAAAGTCCTTTCAGTTCATTTCCTGTTTCACCTTCAGTTGTTTCATTTTGCTGCATTTTCTCTTTGGCCAGCAAATTGTTTTAACATTTAAGTGTCATGAGAATCCTGCTGCGGGAGATTCGCTTCAACGCTTTTCAATGCAATTTTGTCTCAACATGTTTAAAAAAGATTTAAAAGGATTTGAGTAGGTATACTTGGCATTATGATGAAGTTTATTTGTTAAAATGAAATTATATTTTGTTTTTATCTTAAAGTTCTTTTGTTTTAGCAAAACGAATTGTTGGCAATTACATTGCTACTTCCATTCATTTATTTCTCTTAAAAACTTCATTGTTTTTAATTGAAAAACTGTTTGAATGAAATTACATATACATTTGCTGTTCATTCAATTTTCGGTTTCCTTTTATTATCGGCAACAGGAGAAGTTCTATGTATGTGTGTGTCCATAATGATAGATTCTTTTGCTATTGAAAAAATACAAGTGCTTTCTGCTCAAGCTAAAGTATGAAACTGTTTTATTTTTTTTTTTATTTATTTTTTTCTCCGTAGGATTTTCTTAATGAGTTTACAAAAAGATTTCCATTGCAGCTGTTCGGAGCATGAACAATTTTGCCACTTTTAAATCACGCTTTTCAAAAAGACAAATTCTATGGTGGCAACTATTGTTCAAGTTCTCGGCATTCCAATCTAAGGAAAGTAGTTTTATGTGTTCAGTTTTGTTACAAAATTGGAGTTTTTGTTGAAAATTTGTTTTGTTGCCATTGTCATTGGAGAGGTTTTGAATGACCGCTGTTTTCATTCACCAAATGGGCTGATCTTTTTAAATTTTCCAAAAAAAAAAAAAAATAGTTGCTTACTAATCACAGCAACCACTTTAACACCTGCCCATGCAAACTAATACAGTTTTTGCTTGAAAAAGTTTGAAGGCATTTAAACTAAAAATTAAGTCAAGTACGAGGCTGGCTCGCACTCTTAGGGTTCCGTATGTATGTATGTGTAATGTATGTATATTTTATAAATTTCATCTCTCTGTTTTTAAAGCTACTTTATGTTGTACGGGGACACCTAGTAATTTTCAACTTGTTGTTGTCTTTAGCATTTGTTGTTGTAAAGCATCTATAAATACATACACTATGCAAATTTCAGCTTTATATCTTTTACGGTTCGAGAGTTATAGCTAATTGCAACTTTTCGTTGTATGGGGACACCTGGTAGTTTTCGACTTGTTGTTGTTTTTAGTATTTGTTGTTGTAGCGGCAAGGTACAGCAACATCCTGTGAAAATGTCAGCTCTCTAGCTCTTACCGTTTCGGAGAATGGACGCTGCGACGGACGGACGGACGGACGTACTTGTCTCCGTAATAGGGTTCCGTTTCACTCTGATGAGTACGGAACCCTAAAAATTATAAGCGGCTTATACGACTGTTATTTGACATATTTGTATGGAAAATCTGTGAAATAAGAGCTTTATAAACCTGTTATAATTTTTATGAATTAGACGGTAAAAATTTAATTTATACAATAAACATTTTACTTAGTTCAACCAAAAAGTACACCTAAATTTGATCTAAAATTGTTCCTTTATTCTCAACCATTAGAAATGGCATCTTTTCAATAAATTAGGTATGATCTAATTTGTTTTGTTTGCACTAAAATCTAGTCTGGTGATATTTATTTTTTTCTCACATTTTTTTAATGTGTTTAATTTTTGTACTTTGTACCAGCGATGCAAATGTGAGCACAATACTAGTTACTTAGCCACTATCTGAAGATTATGAGTCGGATTGTATTGTAATATTTTATAAAAAAAAATGTCATCGTTTTAATTATATTATTCTCTTTAGAAGTCTATCCATGCCCAAATCTCCAAAAACAAATAAATTAATTTTAATTGAACCACAAAAAGTTCACATGTGGCCACAATTCAAAAGTTATCAAGCAAATATATCTTCTGTTCCAAAATTACAACCCAATGTGAACAAGATAAGAAAAATGCAATTGAAGTAGAATGCACAACTATTAAGATAATCGCATGTCTGTATTGCTAAGCAACCGAACATAAACAAGAAATAATGAGCTTCTTCATTAAAAAACAAAGTAGCAGATGCAGATTTGCTAAAACTAAAATATATTTGCTGCTTTTCTTTTACACTCTTTAACAAAGAAACGTGCTCATATGTTCCTATATGTTCTTATGACATCGACATACATTTTTTTATGAATTGTTTACAAATGAGACGACATCACTACCTTGAAATTTTCAAATAATCAGTGATAACAATCTAAATCCTTTTCAGCCCCAGGTCTTATCATTGGGTATTAATCAAAATGTGTAGGAGTGTTGCAATGCATATGAAATAAGAGTAGCCAAATATGTTCATTTAGAATTAGCAATAGTTATTCAAAGGAGGCTACACATATCCTTGCAGGTTTTGCATTCATATGTTCCACATGTTTTTTGAAAGACATGTCTTTTGTTCAAATATATTGAGATCAGAAGCAACTGATAACAGTATTTGTGTACTGAAAGGACTGCACATATTTGGCTTAAATTGCATTTAAGCCCCTTCAGTGTGTGTTTAATGTTTTTCATTGAAATGCGGTACAAAAGCATTTATTACTAAAAATAGAGCCTTAGATTGGTCCTGGTTGATAAGAAAGATTTGCTGGCAAAATAAAAACTTTTTTAACTATTGACAAAATTCTTAAAAAAGGTATTTTAAAATAGATCAATAATCTTAAAGGTTAGAAAAGAAAACAATTTTCACTTACTACATTTAAATTGATTTACATGCATACCGTATGCATATTGCCCTTATTCATATTTCGATAACATATTTCGATAACAAACATTTCCAATCTGTCATTAAAAAAAATTTGCTTTAGAAAACTTATTGATTCATAAATTTTTTAAGTAGTTTAGATATAAAATATTTTGTAGCCACAGCTTAAGGCCTAGTAGCCATAGCTTAATCTTGTTAGCTTAGATCTAAGCATAGATTTAAGTTAGCTTATAAATAAATAAATTTTGTAGCCAATATATCGATAACAAACATGCTCATGAAAAATCTATCGATAACAATAACATAAAAAAATTATCATAACAAATATTACCTACAAAAAATACTTTTGCCAAAAACATTTTGCTAAAGAAAAATAGTCGATCATATAAAACTCTGCTGTAAAAAATGTATCGATAGCAAAAATAGCAAAAGTCCAAAAATTTATCGATGAATTTGCTTTGAAACTTTGTTGACAACGAATACTTTTTATAGAAAATTAATTAAACTTTTGTATGCAAATTTATATTTATTTACTAAGAAAATAAAAAATTAAAATTACGAGTTATTAAAAAAAAAAATTTGTTTTATATCATTAAAAATTTGTTATTTCGGGCAGTGAGGAATAAATAGTATATACAACAGCACTCACACATACGGTGATACACACGTGTTTATGCAAGTGCAGTCAAAAATATAATATGAGTCTGTGAAACCTCCTTTGGTTTCCTAAACATAAACAAATAGTTAATCCCGAATTGAATGTCTATGTCCCATCACCACCACCACCACCACCACGCAAACAAAAATTTCTTTTGGTTGACCATTAAAACCTCTTAAAGGATCTGCTCTGTAGGCATAAACGCCTACTTAAGGATTTATGCTTCAATTACTTTTATAATTTGTATGTATTTCTTGAGAAAATATTTTTATTTTTCTAAAATCTTAAATATAAAGAACTCTGTTTTCCTGTCACTTTTTCTGTTTCTCAGTTTAGAAAAGTATGCAACCTTGTCTTTATGTGCCCGTAAGTAACTTCATTTGTGTGAGATATTGATGTTATTTTAGGGCAACAATAACAATCCTTAAAATAATAACAGTTAAACAATATTTTATATTATTTGGCCGTATTGTGGAAATTTCTTTTCTTCATATTCTAAAGAAGTCGAGTTTTTTGTCTTGAGGCATAAATAAAGAAACTGATTAAATAAAATGAAATGATAAAAAAAATTACAAAAGAAGAGAAGGAAATATTTTGAGGATTACTGACTGTAGACACTAGACAAAACCGTGCACACAATTTTGATGCCAATCTATTAATTTGGAAGAAAAGTTTCTATTTAAAAATAAAAAAAATTAATAATAAGAAAATATATTCTGTTGGCACAAAAATCCAAATTCAAATCTTTACGAGACTTAAAGTAGTTTATTTTTCCTTAAAAGTAGGCAACACAATTATTAGCAAATGAATTTCCCAGCAAACATTGCTGTTACAAAATCTTCAATTTGCTTAATATATAGTTTTTTAGGAAGTAAAAGCGAACCCATTAAATATGTAACAGTTGAGAATTATAAAATTCGACTAAAAACTGGTAAATTAATGCAGCCTTTTTTTCTTAATGAATTGTAAACGATTTTAATTTAAAATGGGTTCTAGTCGAAGACGATCTTTTACTAGAAACGAGAGCAATGCCTTCCATGAAAGAGGCACCAATCCTGTTTAGCAAGTTATAAGTATGTATTAGCTTTGTAAACTTATTTTCAAAGTTTAGAATTCAGTGTCTTGGAACTTTTTTTGTCTTGGAACAATATTCAGGGGAAGCCCCCAACATACATGTATGTATGATCCTGTACTGGAGCTAGGAAAAATAGGAGGAAAGATCGAGTGATGTAGGAGTTTGTTGCCCTAGTTGACAAAAAAAAAACTACTGCCATATTTTCCAGACATTTTTTGACAGCAAAATTTTTTGCAAAAAATGTTGGTTGTCGGAAAATTATACTATTCATATTCGATGAATTTTCTATAACCTATTTTTGCTATCGATTTCTACATGAATTAGTTTTCTACATGACATGTTTTTTATCCACCAATTTACAATAGAGAGTATTTAATATCAATATAAATTGGCAAAAGAATTTTCACCATCAATAAGTTTTCTATAAAAGCTTTAGGGTCTTATTCATAATAAATATTTGTTGTTATTAAGAATTTTTTTTTTTTTTAACAAACACAAAACTGCGAAGCTTCTTGCTTCTCTGCAGAAACACCCAGAGCCTTCGGCAGGAATCGAACCTGCGACCTCGGGGACAACTCTTAGTAGGCCACTCTACCAATTCATCCATCGACGCGCTCCCCTAAAGACTACTAGATATCGATAAATTTGCTAAGGAAATTTCTGTCATCAATAAATTCTTTTTAAAATTGGATTATTGATTAATACATCATCAATAGGACTTTTTGCTACAGAAAAAGTTTTTGTTGTCAATAATTTTTTTAATGTGAAACTTTAAATATCGATGGGCAATGGAACATTTTTATTTACTAGTCAGTAATGAAGAGATCAGGTGGTGGGATGGCCATCCGTTGTTGCTTAAAAACAGCATGCAGTTAGTGTTGGCCTTGGCTCGAAGCATTTTGGTTATTGATGAGCGTCCGTTTTTCTTTTCGTCTTCCTTAAAAATGTTGAACACACCAATTTTATCACAAAAAATCTTTCTCAACTTTGAGGAAGTAAAAATCTAACTTATTAACAATTGTAAATCATATAGTTTGACTGTAAATTTAAAATTAATGCTTTTTCCATTAACGATAAATTTTCTGTAAATAATTTCTTTTGCCAATAGATGTTAGATAGACTATTGCCATTAGATGTTAGATAGGCTATTAAAAGCCAATAATTTTTTTATAGAAAATTTTATTATCGACAAATATGTGTGTATGCACATATTATGCACATTAAATATTGATATATTCCTTTGCTTTTTATACAAATTTTGTTTGCTAGCAGCCGGTATGTTTTCCTGACATACATTAAGCAAAATGTTGAAAAAGTGTAGCATACTTTGATGAGCAGAAAAAATTTACTGTCTTTTACAAACAAGAACTTCACTCGTCTGTTATTAAGTACATACTTAAAAAAAAATACAGTACAAGGAAAAACAAGGTTTCACAAAAAATATTTGAAAAAGGCAACAAAATTAAGCCGAAAAATACGATAGCGCAATAGAAGTTTTATTTCTTTGCTAGAGCTTCAATACCATAGATTTTTATTTTACAACTCTTGATCATTTTTGTTTTTTTCGGAAGAAAAAAGATCTGAAAAAACTTTAGTTGGGGAACTGCTCATCAGCAGGCATATGAGCTTTGCCTGTGATAAATTTCATTATATCAGCACTGCTACTCAAATCACAATAAAATTTCACTTTTTCTGCTTCAATTGATAGAAAATTGAAAATTTTTTTATAAAAATAATATTAAACAATTATTTATTTATTTTCAATATTTCGCCAACAATTTGTTGGCATCTTCAGGATGCCAACAATTTGGCTGTTCAATTTGGCTTTCGTCCTACCAAAAACAGTATTTTGTGCAATTTTAGATTTTTTTTTAAATAAAAATACGTACATATGTATCTAAAGCCGCCATTTTATTAAATTTTTTATTGTGTATTGAAACCACCAAATCTGATTACATGAAACTACTTGGCAGAAACTCTCAGCACAACTGTATTTTTATTAATTGCAACAAATTAATAAAACCTAATTTTTACACTAAAAAAGGAAGTAGTCGTAGACAAAAATAATCCAATACTACTAAAGGAATTAATACTTTATTATCTTCAATGCCATCAATCATGGCAATAGTATAAAAGATTTTTCTATCATAGTTGCTAACAAACATAAAAAAAGTAATAATAAATAGAAACTGAAATTTAAGATTTTAAGAAATTCAAGAGAAATATATATATATATGTGTGTGTGTGTGTTTGTTGAAAAAACATTTGAGCAAAATAAAACAATAATATTTGTAAACAAGCCAAAGATAAATAATTCCAAAAAAAAAAAGGAAATACGAAGACAACCAATCAAGCAGCGGGATATCAAAAACAAATACCATTGTGTTAAAAAAGAATTTCAACACAAAATACGCTCGTTGCTGCTTGTGGCTCTATATTGATACACAAAACTAATTTCAAAGAAAATTGCACTAAAAGAAATAAGTTGGCTGGCATGCAATTACATTCGTAATGCTAAAATTACATCATGTTAAAAAAAAATTGACTGGCATTACAGCGAACAAGAAGTTTCAATGTAATTGTTAAGACATCAATTTTAAAAACTATATTTAATTGTTATATAAACAACATGTGTTTGAAACCATTATATTAAAGGTTTTGCAAGTGGTAAATAAGCCTTTGGAATACCACAGTAAATTACCTGTCTATAGAATCGTACAATTAAAGGATAATAAAGAACTTTAATTCATGTTTTGTATGTTTGTTAGATTTAGAAAGGATGCCTACTCTTGGCAGATGACAAAGAACTGGCTTGATTAAGAGTTTATGTGTTGTTATTGGAGTATGAATAAGGCTGTGTAATAAAAGAAAATATTGGGATAAGCAAATTAAAGAAGAGGGGTTAAATTAAGAAATTAGCGTCTTTTATAATTGGGTTTTATTACTTGGATATATACATACCTTATCTGAAAAAAGAACATTCAGATAGTTTGAGCTGTTAAAAAAAGCAGAAATATTATCAAAGAATAATTTTAATTAATTTTGATGAAACTCTTCTGTTAAAGAGAAAAGCAAATAATTTCTAGTCGAATAATTTTTGGCAAATAATTTTAGTGGAATGATTGTAATTAAGTAATATTAATGTAATAATTTTAATTAAAAAAACGTTATTAAATTTAATTACATTTATTGTTAATTACTTTATCGGAATTTTGGCGATTTTTCTGTAAATTGAAAAAATGCAAAATTATGAAAAAATGTTAATTAGACTGCAGAGATGTATCTCGTCGCATTAGAAGACGCGGAAGCAGATTAAACTTTACTAAATGGGTTAGGTTGAGAAATTGGCATCTTTTACACTCGGGTTTTATTAACTCTACATGCACATGCATGTAATGAATAAAAATCATTCGGCCCTGATTTTTATTCATTAAATTTTAATTGAAATTTTTAATTTTTTTATAAAATGATTTTAGATAAAACTAATTTTATTAAGCAAGACGTTAATAATTTTAAATTATATATATTTAATGGAATAATATTAGTCGAACAGTTTTAATCGAATAATATTATTTTAATAAATTTAATGGAATGTCATTTGTATTAAAAAAAAATTATAATAACAAATGATAAATTAGACGTAAATAGTCTCTTGAGATTAAATTCCCCGGAGAGCAGCATAATATATGTTAATTTTAAATGAAATTTGGCGTTCTGCTTCAAGAGCTGACGAATGCAAACAACCTTGCTAACGAAATATCTAGGAGACCCCTAAAGTTAGCGGCGAGTAGTGCTCCAACATAGCTAAGACATATTACCAAAATCAGCGGCTTCATGATGATTATTTGGTGTCACTGTCACCTCTCTCTACACTTGCTCGTACGTAAAACGTAGTGACTGTTGGTTGATGTCATAAGTCACATAAAGGAGAACCATGGTAATTGTTCATTGCGGTATCTTTGCATTCATATTTTGGAATGCAAAGTTGTCTCGGCATAAGAACCTAATTTGTAAGGAGCCAGATTTTCAGGACGAAACTGGTTAAAATCTGATACTCATTATGGATTTCGGGCTAAAAGCTAAGCTGTTGAATTCTTGTGATATAAAGCGTTGCAGTAAAGGCGAGATTAAATAGCTCAGCCCTCTCAGCAATGGCTTGTTGCGGAGTCAAAATTAAGATAGCAAATACTGACTGTACGAAGGCAGTGGTGTGATGTCTGCTTTGAACTGCATGCGTTTGTTTCACCGTTAAGTGAAATGGTGTTAAGAGAATAACTTTATTACAATTTCATGAAAACTTTTGACTCACATCATTTTCACACCTACTAGTACTAGAACCACCCATCTACTTAATCCCAATCCCAAGCACCTCACAGGAATATTGCTTTTGACTGAACAGTTATTACTAAATATCTTAATTTTTAGTAAAATTACGATAAGCATATTATTTTGTTCTAACAGTTTTAACCAAATAATTTTAGTCGAATAATTTAATCGAATAATTTTTTCAATTATACATACATCATTTAAATTTCGGCTCTTACTTCTTTTAAACAAATGAGTTCCTTTCAACTGCTTGAATATTTTCTAGGCGAAAAATGTTTAGTTGAATAAATTATTAATTATGCATATGTTGATTACCTAAATCAAATAATTTTGTCGAATAATTTTTATTCGAATAATATTATTTGTAATCTTCACAAAATGTGGCAACAAAAATGCAAAGCCAACTACAGAGATCTGCATAAAAATATTTCTTCGATCTGAATTTCATTCTCATGAAATAGGTAGTGTCAAATTTGGCAACATCTTTCCCAAGCGAAGCCATTTTAATACCCATGAACAAATGCCGCCACTTTTTCTTTTCTTGTTAAATAATTACACAACAGGATAATAATTTTAGGCAAACACCATTTTTTCTGCTGATTAAATAACAAGGTGATCATATTATAGAAATAAATTTACAATAGATAATATGAAAAAAGAAAAATGCCATTTGGCATACCACTATGCCACAGTGGTTTCAGGAATTTACAAAAGCAAAAGGTATAATGACAAAGCAAACAATTCGTATGCATTTTGAAAAGATCAGCTTAAATATTTTGAGTAAATCGAACAAAATAATTACACAATAGTGCAACATGTCTTGTAAAATGTTGACACTCAACACTGAGGGAGGCACAGCATTGAAACGCAAATATAAAAGGATAATGGATAAATGAAATCAGTTTCTTTAATAGAAACACAACATGTTCTTACAAAAAGCAAAATGATACCTGCTTTTATGTAATCTAAGCCAAGAAATTGCTAGCAATAAAACAATATGAAAAGCAATCGATTAGTGAAAGAATAGAACAAACAAATTGGTACAGAATACTGAAATGAAGCCGGCTGGTAAGACATAAAAAAGAGCGGTTTTTCAGCTCTCGTGTAGCGAAAATTTGTATATTTAAGGAAACTCCTTTAATAAGGAACAAAATAACATAGTTCATTATATATAAAAGTATACTTTTCAACAAATTTTAAGACAAATGCAAAAGTTTTGGCTAATCTCGCCAATAGAAATTAATGGGATAAAATTATTCGACTACAAAACCAGAATAAATTAGAAGTTAAAAAGTTGACAGCCCTTAAAATATAATTTAATAAATTAAGTAACTCGAATTGTTTTTTTCTCGGATTTATTCGAATTAAATTATTCGAATAATTAAAAAAAAAATTTTTTGATTGGTAAAAATTTTTGATTTTTGATAAAAAAGTGAGAAAAATCAATTAGAACTGTAGAAAAAAATACAATTAACCCATTCGATTATAAATAAAATTGTCCAAATGTTGTCAAGAAATACCCTAGAATTTTATAAAGCACATGTAAAAATATTCAAAACATTAAATTTTATCAATACAAAACGAGTCTGTAAATCTAAACGTGTTGATGCGAAGCAATTAAAAATCGGGATAAGATTTCCAGTTCAAATCTTGAGAGAAAAATAAAGTTAAATTATGAAATATGTAAATCCAAACCATTTTTTGAATGAACTTATTCGAAAGAGGCAAATAAAGTCTAAAATGATTGAATAATAATTTCTGATGTTACATTTAATTTGAAACATTCACGTTAAAAATTAATAGATATAAAATACGAAATAGGCCACAGACATTTGGCCAATAATAAGGGACTTTCAACAAAAACCTTTTTATGTCAATGACTATAAATTTCTGTTTGGTATCTTAAAAAAAAAATCCTATTTAATATTTTCAAAAGCAAATAACAAAAGATAATCGCTCTAAGCCCCACGTTCTGAGAGACAAATAAATTTAAAAGATTATTTTATTAAGAATATGATATTCCTTTAAAGTAAAGCATATGTATGTGAGTTTTCTAAAATTCTTCAAGACTTCAATAAATTGTGTGTTTTATTCCCATAAATTCTTTTTTTGTTTAACTGTCTTTTGACAACATCTTCAGTAGAAGGCATTACAGAAGTGTCAGTAGTATTTTTTTCTCTTCTGTAAATTGGCTGTTATTGCCTTTTCTTCGCCCTTAGGCATTTTTCACTTTATTCGATCGATTTCATTGTTTCTCTAGATCTTTTGTTAAATATTTCATTTGTTTTTTATTGTTTGACAACGGACGTGTAAACGAGCAAAATTTGTAGATTTTTTAAAATAAAGGGGACAGCAAAAGAGATCTTTTCATTTATTTAACAGCAAGCTAATTGTCTATAGTTTTACTTTAAAACTATTGACAAATAAAATGGAGTCACAGTGGGTTAGACTAGTGTAAAATGAAGAATTTGAAATTTCAAAGAAGAACTAATTTAAGCGTTTTGCTTACGTTTTTTATTTACCCGGTATTTTTAATACAAGTTTAGTGCCTCAATGCTTCAATTTTTGATGGCAAAATTTTTTGATATTTTAGTGTCCACTCTGGCATTCGCTTTACACCCATTTCTTGTTTGTATCTACTCTGGCTCTCCTCTTAAAACAAAAGCCTTTGACTTCGCTCAATAGTATCAATTTTGTGCGTCATTATTAATAATAAGGACTATTATAAATATGTGACTGCTTTGTATCTACCCTGGCTTTTTCTATCAGCTAATTACTTTTAACTTCTACTTAAAACTTCAATCATGTGTTTTTAATGTTAAGATTTGAAAATTAATTTCTATATGAAAATTTCCTGTCCCACTGTTTGTTACAAATATAATTCAATTTATTTCTAACAAATGTATCACAATCAGATTGAAAAGGTTTACCATTCAATGGCAAAAGAAAAACCTTATAAAACAGCAAATAAATAAAAGAAAACAAGGTGTAACGAGGACTCAACGCATTCTACCAAATCGCTACTAATGCAAATAGAAATGAAACACCAACAATGTTAATTGTAATCTGCACAGCCTGGCAAAAGAAACAACATACCAGACATTTGTTGGCCTTAATTTAGCCAGTAACCAGTGACAATGTGGCAGACAATATGACGTCTCATTTTCAATCAAAAATAAATTCACAGAAATAACAGTTTAAACCCATATATTCATCATCACAATCCTGGCTATTATTTCCATTTGTATTTCAACCTTAAGGCTTAAATCCTGACATTGAGGGTATTGTTTAAGTTTGCTATAAATAACTAAGCAATTGTTAAAATCTTAAGCCTTGTTTACAAATGTTTTTGGCTAAATATTTTCAATAGCAATTTTTTTTTAACAATCACCATAAAACAGAGACATTGAAATATAATGAAAAACAAAACTTTTTTCACTTTGAATAAAAACAAAATTATTCCCTCTGCTGTGCATTGAAGTCATGACAAAGTAGTAATTTTAATTTCATTTTTGAAGCAAGGAGAAAAAATTTGCTTGAATTATCAAAGGATTTCCAGGGAAATCGGTTTAAATGGAATTTTTATAGTTTAGAATACAAAATACAATGTCAGCTAATGACATTGAAAGATTATAATTGACATTCTCATTGGCTTTAAATTGCCAGTCAATTTCTCGTTTAAATGTCATTAAGCTGAGAGCTTAATAATTCGCACTGCTAAAGGTGTTGGTAGCTGCTTCCACGACAGGAAAATTGTTTCAAAGGAAATCTAGGAGAAAGTTCATAAACTAAAATTTACCTACGAAATTCACACAACAAAATCATATATCGCTATACTCCTATCAGATCTTTCATATGGAATTTAGGAATTTGTTAAAATTTAAATGCCTTACCTTTTTGCATAAAATCGTTACATCTGAACAACCCCCATATTTATATTATAGGATTCAATTTGCCAGATCTAACCGTGGAAGAAAGATTATTCAGCAAAGATATCGAAGCCTTTTGTCACAACGTCAATTCTTAATATACAGCACAAGTCTTTGGAATGCTCTACCGAATCATATTCAAAACTTAGGCAACGCAAACACATTTAAAAGGGAGTTAATTAAAATGTTTATGTAATAAATGTATGCAAGTAGTCTTAGTTATTCACAAATGCAATGTTATTATAATGATAGATTATTATGTGTTCTTCGTTTGTTTTAACTAAAATAGTTTTAATTTTTTTTTTTAACTAAAATTATTTTTCAACGCTTACAACAACTTAATCTAAATATAATTGTTAATTTGTTCTTTTTACTAGCACTCCCATTTATAAGATTATTATCTTGTTGTGCTAGATTTTCACTTAATAATAAATAAACAAGCAATTTAAACAAGCAAAAGTTATGTAATCGAGTTAACTGGCATAGAATAAATATATATTTATATATATACCAGAGCATATTTTTTTCTAGTTTTTTGATATATTTCCAAGAGGATTTTTTAAAGCATATCTGAGGTTTGGCAGACAACTCACCACAAAGTTTCTGAGATGAATATCATATTTCATTTAAAATTATTGTCAATTTGTGATATTTGAAAAAAACTATTTATTTCTATATTTATAAACAATATAAATTGTTCTGGGAATTAGAAAAATCCCTTATTTTCCAACAGGGAGCCTTAATGAATCTCAAAAGTAAGAGTAACATCGTAACAAATATTTTACTAGAGCAATTAATATCCTTTCAATATAAGAGCTAAGTTGCAAAAGAAAATTCCTGTAAGATTTTCTAGGGAAGTATTTTCTTTTTTTTTTTTTGTACAAAAATAGTTGGCACCTCCTCAAGCAAATGTTTCTTGTTTTATTCCCCCCAATTGTGCTTAATGGTGTTAACAATTTACACCATGACTTTCTATTTAAAGAGGAAAAAAAAAAAGAAATTTATAATAAAACTCATTAATTCTTGTCGTCTGTTTGTTATTTCAAAAAACGCCTCTAGCAAGTTGTAAGGCTCAGACAAAAAATGTTGAACAAATAGAAGTCCTTACAAAAAAAAAAAAAAAAAAAAAAAAAAAAATTTCGAAATAAAATTGTAACTGAAAGAGAAATTTTGAAATGTTTGCAAGCACACGTGTTTTCAAACAGCAACTGCCGCCGCCTTGGAGATAAAAACCAAAAAAAAAAAAAAAAAAAAAATTGAACTGAGTGAGTTTGCTTATTATTCCTGCTAATACCCCCTATGGTTTTATATTTTACTTGCTTTACGAAATTTCAAGATAAAATCTTTATGTTGTGCGCTCAACAAAAACAAAAGACACATCTTTGTGCTCTTTAATTTCAATGATCTTTATGGCTGCTTTGGTGTAACCAAAGTCTGGTTACCCGGATTCGGGTTTTAATGTAAACCAAGGATTAAAAATAGAAATAAAATAAAAAAATTGAAAAGATTTAGGGGTAGTTTTATTTTTTATTACTAATGTTTTAGTAATAAAACGTTTTTTATGTCTTGTAAAACTAGTGCGTGCTATATACATATATTTTTTTATGATTGTTGAACAATTAAGTTCTTGTTATCACATTTTTTCGGGGAACTGAAGTAGAACTGTAATCTTTTATTTGCAGAATAATTAAGATATAAAAAATACATATGTATTTAATTAAAGAGATTCTAAAAACTTACACAAAGAGAGAAAATAAATCAAGGCAAAGTTTTATGGCAACTTTTGTTTTAGAGAATTGCTCAGCAAGGAAATTTCCTGCTACGAAAGGATATCAAGGACGATAGCTAGTTCTTTTCTATTCAAGTCACTAGGGTCTAATCACGTAGTAAACAAAATGAAATAGAGCGACAGAGGGTATGTACCAGTGTTGCCAGTTTAGGGGGTTCCCCCTAGATTTAGGGATTTTTTTTCTTTTAACAGTGAATTTGGGGTGTTAAATTCTTTCGGAGAAAATTTAGGCGGAAACAATTTATTTTTAGGGTATTTCTAGGGGACTTCTCTGTTTGGTTAAACGGTAAAATGTTAGAAGTTAGAAAATTTTTCAATTGATAAATTTTAAGACTTTTACGATTTTTAAAGTAAAATTAAATGAAATATGTTATGTTCATCTGGTAGTTTCAAGTACAGAATTTTGCAACTGGTAATTTCAAGTATTTTTTTTTTTTTTTTTGTTGAGTTGAATAAATTTTTTCCTTATGGGTCATTCCTTTGAATTTTTTCCCTTTCTTAAAAATTGGTAAAATTTAAATATCTAAAACCTTTCATAAAATTTAAACTCTTTGTATGAAAACGTCTAAAGAACATAAAGAGCGAAGAAGACTTAGAAACTCTTAATATTTTTGGAAACACTTAATTTTTTCTACATAGTACGCAGATAACAATTTCCAGCTGCCCATAAGTATGTACTTAGATCTCAAAATATTTGAATACAAATAAATCTAAAATTTATAATCAATACACATACGTCTGTAGTCATAACATATGCACTGAAAAATACATATAGTGATTCGCAAACTAAAGCAGAATGTTCACTAAAATTTTTTAGGGGGATTTTGTAAAAAAAAACATTGAATTTTAGGCGGTTTTACAATTTTTGTGGGGGGAAGAAATACATTGACCTGGGAACACTGTTTGCAAACTAAAGCAGAATGTTCACCAAATCTTTTTAGGGAGATTTTGTAGAAAAACATTGAGTTTTAGGGGGGGGTTTAAAATTTTTCTGGGGGGAAGATATACATTAAAAAAGAAATGCAGTAAAAAAAACCATCTAAACAAAGTTCCGGTAAGCCGAAGAAAAGAGAGAGAGGGAGGGAGAGGGAGAGAGAGAGAGAGGGAGACGTTCCAGTTCTCCTAGTCAATTTTTAGCTTTTAAGCATACTCTTTTCAACTGATGTTGAATACAAAATTATAAATTGAGAACTGCTGCCCCGAATTAGTTTGCGTTTTTGAAATCAATATTTCGCTTATTTAATAATTTCACTTTATTTAATTTTAACTTACAAAATTTATCAAATTTGCAACCAAAAAAATAATGACTTAATACATAATAATTTTATATTAATTGTCTGAAATTACACACAAGTCTCTCTCCACCATATACATATGTATTTTAAGTCATGTGTTTAACAAAACGAAAATACGAAATTAGAAACATGTAAAATAAATCACACCACTTAAAATATTTTAAGCAATTTGAAACATTTAAATAACGTGAACCAGCATGTTAATGCAAGTGATAGGCAGACAAGGCACTCATGCTAGTGCTACTTAAAAACTAATATTCTTGCAACAGCCACTAAACACCCATATTTATCACCATACAATTTGTGCTTGAGAATTAAACTCATTAAACATTATGTCAATACAATTTACTAGAAATACATTTAAATATAAAACTAAACAGAAGGTCACAACTAAAACAAAACTAATAGTAAAACAAAACTACTGATATACTAAAAACTATATTATATTAAACAATTTTTTTTTTTGATTTTGCACTAATTAACCACTCTAACTAATTTTTGGATTAAACTAATGAAAACTATAATTGCATAAATCAATTAAATGTTTAATTTAATCAATTAATAAGTTTAATTAGCAAGTTCATTTTTGTTCCTTTTTTTTCTTCTTGATAATTCATGTTAAATTTTGTGCAGAAAATGTCTGCAACTGCCATGACTTTTTACCTAGAAATTTACTCTAGATGTTTGACATATAAATTCTTTTCACGCAGTAGTTTGCACAAAGTTTGCCAGATTAAAGTGGTATATTTATAGAATCAGATAGTCAAACCAATTTTGTTGTATGGTGTTTGCTGATTATTCTCTAAAGCATAATTTCCACCGCTATATATCTATAAACTTAACTCAGCAATTTTTCGTGACGAATGCAATTCTGTAATGCCCGCTGCACATTATATGAGCTCAGTGCTTAAGTGATTGCATTTGCAAAATAATGACTAAGCGACATCGCTTATCAATTTCTATAGCTATTCCGTAACACAATCTTATACACATTTTTAACCTTTTTTTTGACACATTGCACGAACACATTTAATAAGTAAATTTTAAATCCAATTTATGAAGAAAATTCCTGGAAAGCAAATTCGTTTCTAGTCTCAAACAAGAACACTTAAACATCAAATAAGATTTAAGCGATAAAAACAAATTCATAAAAAGGATATGACTGAGTAATATGTTAATATAATATCGCTTTGAAGGAAAACGTATTTTTTTTAAATTAGAAAAAATATCGTCCAACAATTATACAGAAACCAAAATGAAATAACAATATGTATTTTTTTTTTTATATTAATTATAATCTCAAGTGGCAAATGACATGCTGTGTTTAGTGATAATTTTGAGGAGAAATTTTATCAATTCTTTTAACAAACACCATATTGTTTTTATCAAACATAAAACAAAAAACTGGGCGTTTATTTCAAAAATCCCTGAAATTTAAAAATAACTTAAAAAAATAAAAATTACAGATAACACTAAATAATTTGTGTAATTTCTTCATTTGAAATATGTAAATATCAAATTACCCACATTAACAAAGGAACCTCCTCCATCCCTTCGAACAAAACCAAAGCACTTGTTTTCTTCCACATGAAATGAACTCTAGCAGTTTGAGTAGTTTTGAAATTTTAAAAAATGATTAAAAGAGCTGATATGTGTTTCAAGTGTAACATGCATTTTGTTTGTATCAGCAATTTGATCTTATTTGGTGTTTGTTAAATTTTTATCACTTGCAGAGGTATAAATGTGCTCGTATGTATGTACATATGTATATAGAAAATGCATTTCAAAAATCATCAGCTGTTGTTGTTTTACACAAATATTGTTGTTGTCGAAACCCAGACCTCTAAAGTGACATTGTAATCGAGTGCTGAATTTAATGCTTCAAGTGTGATGAGTATGGGTTGCTTTCAATGATGCTTAAATTAACAAATATGCAAGAAATATTGGATTGAATTTTACTTGATGCTGTGTTTGTGTGTGGTTCAAGAAGTTTCGATTTCAAGTGCGGGGGGTTTCGTTATGAGCACATATGGTGTTGATTTGTGTTTGGTGAAAAAATATTGTTTGCCTTTGGCACACATAACAAATAGTTATGAATTATAATTACAAACATACATTTTTTCTGTTTACATATGCATGTTTGAAAAAAAAAAAAATTTACATTTATCTGCATACTCACATTAGTTTAATTTCCTTGTTTCGTTACACTCGGAGTAGGATTGTATCGCAGTACAACTTTATCACAACATCAACAAATGTTGACAGGAAAAATATATCCAAAGGAAAACTATATGGATGTGTGATAATGCAGTTAAGCCCCTAGATAATGCAACTTTAATACGACAATACGACTTCATGCAATATTATTTGGTTGTAATACAACTTTATCACCATATGACTTTATATCAATTTTATGACATTCAAATTTATGGCAATCTATGACACAGTGACATTGTGAATTTAACGCAATATAATTTTACAGTTATACGACATTTTTGTAAATTAATTATTGCGCGCCGATACCGCATCACCACACCCTGCTATGGCCTGAGAGTTACTTTACTACAATATTCATAGTTTAATTAATTTATCATATTACAGACTGGGTATATATCAATATAGCCAATACAAGTATCATTTTCCGATTACCCTTTGGTTGCCTAGTTTCTATAAATCTGAGGTATGATTTTATGACTGTAAGTTAACATTATAAATAGTTGAGCTTGAGGTCAGTTCTTAACTAAAACTAGAATTCGAGGATGTCATATATATTACTTATAAATTTATTTACGGTATTCAAACGGTCTCATATTGTGTCATAATGTCAGAAAGTACTAACATTTTATGATAGTTTTGAAAAAACTGTTGTTGTGCTGCAAACAAAAATAGTCATAAATTAATAGGACTTCATCGACTGTGTTTAGCGATTCGTCATAAGTTAACAGTATCGCAGCGTCACCTAAGAAATAAATGCATTAAAATGTATATTTGTTCGTAAATATGAGTATATTTCATTTAAAATTTACTTGAATCAGCTATGAAAACATCTAAAAGATTATTATCGCACAAACTGGCTATTATTTTAGTTTTTTCACTTATTTTTGGCATTTTGACAAAAATATTTAAATTGCTTTCCTTTTCTTTAACAGCTGATTCATATTTAATATAGCACACTACTTTATGACAGGTTGCTCACAGCAGTCATATATTTTCGTGTTATTATTTTAAGACTTCTGACTTTAGGACGACCCTTTGAATACCGTAATTATGTTGCCAATTATTTTGCCTAGAATAATATATGACCAAGAGAAGTTATAAGGATATAATATGACCATGTAGCTTTAACAGTACGAATTTTGGAGCACATGACTTTTTGACAATATGACGTTATGACAATATGACGTTATGACAATATGTCTTTATGACAAGATGGTTTTATGACAATATGACTTTATGACCATATGACTTTGTAACAATATGGCTTTATGACAATATGACTTTAATAAAATATAACTTTATGACAATATGACTTTATGAAAACATGACTTTATGACATTATGACAATATAACTTTATCACAGTATGACTTTACGCAGTATAACTTATCAAGCCAAACTATAGCGGAACTCATCCTTCATTGCAAATTACACTTGCAGACCTTGCAGATATTGCAACCGTAGCATATGTGCCATAGTCTGCAACACTACAAAAACAAAATGTATGAAACCGAGATTTGCATCACTTAAGCAAATATGCATAACTAAAAACCATTGCAGATCCGTATTTGCAAATGTTGCTAAATGCTAAAACAGATGATTGTTTTTCTACATTTCAACACGTAAACTCCTGCGCTCAAAAAACTGTATGACGGCAAGGCCGCCATAAAACATGCCTGTGCTGGAATTAAATTAATGCTAACGTTGCTCAAACAAGCATTTACAAAATAGTAAAAAGTGAATATTATACCTATTGTTATGCATCATTTTTATTAAATTTTATAAAATAAGCAAAAAATCGGCCGGTTGCTTCAAGTGCAAATTTTATCGACGGCGTTGCTTTTCAAATATTGGCTGCGGCTTAGCTTATCTCATGCGGCAAACTCGCTTTATTAAATTTTGTAAACAACTAAATAAAACAGGGAAGAAAATGAATACGGAAGAAAGTAAAAATAAAATTAACGCAATTAAACAAAAAGTCAACAATAAGAGACGGCCAACGAAAAGATGAATAATGAAATTTTTGCAATTTGTTTTCTAAACTTCCTTCTCAATTTGCAGAACAAAAATATTTATATTTTCCGTTACTCTAAAATCAGCTGATATAATTATTTTGCTAAACACTTGAAAAAGACACTCACGCTTTGTAGCAAAAAATCTTGCTATATCTGCTAAAATTTCAGATGTGCATCCAATGTTTTTTCAAAAATTGTTATAAACAAAATTTTTGAAAAAACATCAAAACATTCCTGAAAAAGATATCCATTGTGATATCGAAATATCGAATTCAATAAACACTTATAAAAAAGACAAGTGACCTTAAGGCTCGAAAAATTAAAATACTATTTTGGGTTTATCAAACTCTTATTTGAAAATGTTTATACAAATTTGTCAAATAATAAATAAATAAGAAAAGAAAATAAGAGCTGATAGATCTGAATAATTTTTAAAAATTATTATTTACTATTATAGCCAGAGTTGCCAATTCAATTCTTATCGCTGTAAGGGTGTCTCTGCTTGTTTACAATTGCTAACTGCTTAAAGGTTAAATCATGATACAATTAACAAGGTAGCCTCGTCAGCTAAACCGTTAATCAACTGACTACTTTAGGTTGTCAAGAGATTGCAGAGAGGAAAGGCACCCAAAACGAGGTAGCAAATCCGCGTAAGCTCAGTGCATCTCTCTTACGTAAATGTAGAAGTGGCGTCGTTTTGACAGTTTGCATAAGTTGTACAAAAACAAAGTGCATGTTATTTTTATTGAAGTTGTTCTTATTGTAGCGAAAAGGCTACCTTGTTAGTTGTATCATGGGTTAAATTAGTCCCGACTTAACCATAACCATATAAAACAGCTGGTCGAACCAACTTTATGGGCAGCACTGTAAATGAACAGTGCTGACTTAACATAATGCCATAGCCATAACCATAACCATAGATACCAATTGAATTTTGGTTTTCTGCCATAACCATAAACAGCTGATTGCAAAATATATACATACATTTGTTGTGTTACTACTACTGCACTATTGAAATTATAAAAATAAAACATAAACAGCTGTTTACGGCTATGGCGGCACTAATTGTTACCAGACAAAAATATTATGGTTATGGCTATGGTTATGGTATGGCCTTATGGCAAAGTCAGGAATAATTTAACCATAAAATTTAGACAAAAATTATCTCTAACGGTAAAATTGTAATGAGTAACGCTTTTAAAAAGAAGAGAAGAAAATTGAATTTGAGGACTTCTTCTTCTTAAATTTGAGGACTTCTTGCATATTTGTATATTTTTTGTATATATCTGGACATTTCTCCAGCAATTCATATCTCATGAATTTGTTTTACATTTAAAAAGCTCAACCTTTTAAAAAACAGAATGCTCCTAATTTAAAAAAGACACACACTGCTTCCTATTGCTTCCTGGCCTGCAGACAATTTTAAGGTACTCAAATTAAAAAGGCGGCCTTACAAATATAACATACAACACAGGCACTATTTTGCACACGAATGGCATTTTATATAACAATTTATGTAAATACACTTAGCGAACAATTATATAAAAGAAAAATTACATGAAAGATGCATTAAAAACTATAATAGTTAAAAACCAATTTAAGCGGAGTCAAATACAAAATCAATTGTATTGCGACAAATAATGAGATAATGATCTTAGTTTAAGTGGTTTTGGAGACACTAATGAATTTTGTCTGCTGAAAATAAATTAAAATTGGTAGTTTGGTTAACGATGACCAGGAAATGAATATGCAACATATTGAAGCCAACACTTGTGGTTAAAGGGCATACAAAAAGTGTGGCATTTACTTTTAAATGCATTAGATTCAAATAACTTGGAAGATGTTTTTGGGTTGCATTGATTCTTAGAACAAAATTAGTTCAAATAAAAAACGAATTTTAATTTTTAATATTGGAGCTGATAACCAATTCAGACACATATTAATTGAGTCGTCAAGATTTTAAATTATGCTATCGTATTTTCCCTTCATACATGATAATTAGTTTATTCAATTATAAGTTTGTGCTGCTGGAATTTTTTTTTAATAAACACAAAACTGCGAAACTTTTTGCTTGTCTGCACAAATATCTAGATACTTTGACAGGAGACTCTTAGTATGTTACAAGGGCCGCCGGTCCTGAGACCGACTCACTTGGGTCCTAGAAAAGGTCCCGTTGTGTTAACTTAGTAGGATCCCCTACAGTTCATCCATAGAGATGCTCTAAATTTTAGTAAGATTTCTTTCTTTCCATTGCAAAACAGATAATAAATACACAAAATATTTATATCGGAAGCCATTTGGATGCTGTTGATTGTTTTGGTGGACGTGAAACAGTCATGGTATGTTTTCCAGTTAAATTTTCGTGGCTAAATCAATGAAATACCGCACAAAATATGGGAGAATGTAATGAAAAAATGTGCTCAAAAGGGATCGCAGTTGTGAGACTAATAGAGGCGGACATTAATTCATACATAATTGCAAACATTTAAAAAGAATTTAAGATGCATTCTTTTTCATTTAATCCAAAATTATAAACATACAAAGCAGTATATCTTCCTGGTGAACACCCTGTATCTATCTGCATTATGAAAACTTCTGCACTTTTACATCAATTGCATTTTTGAAAACTTTTTGATGTTTCTTCTGGTCTCTATTGCTTTTAGGAACTCATTTAAGTCAGTGTCTGCTATCTAGAAATTTTTAGCGTATCTTTGCTGTAATGCAGCCGCTAAAAGTTTATAATCTAAGGCACCTTTTTTGACAGTTTCCCCGCTTGCGCGCCTAAATCTGTTTTAAAAGAAATCCCTAATTTAAAAATCCATGCCACTTTATATCATGTGCGTACTGTAGATACATTAAATTTTAAAGCACCGGCAACTGTTACAAATGTTTTCAAATGTTTTAAATGTTTTCTTGCTTTGTGTAACAATAAAAATGTATTGCCATAACAATGCAAAGAATTTTTTCAAAAGCTAAACCACCAGCCATCTTATATGATCCTGCAGAATGCTGGCGCCAGCAGTTTTTATAGAAAATCAAAGTAATGTATTACAAAATCTCCAGAAGTCTTTTGTTATCCTGTTGTGACGACGGTTGCTATCAATAATGTTTTAGTTTCCATATGACACCTTTGACGTGTTGAAATGGTGCGACAAGTGTCACTACATAAGATTTTGAATAAACGAAAATTTTTACTTCAGGCAGGTGTTTTGACGCACGGAATTATTTTCTATTAAAGAACATGAGACAAGAGTAACACAAACAAAAAAATCATTTGTCGAATGATGACACTTCTAAAACAAAGCAGACAGTTTGTTAGACATTTGGTTAATAAATTAGTTAAATAATTTATTTATTGATCTTACTATTGACTTTTTTACTATTTATTCCTTTTATTACTATTTATTTCTTGATCTTATTATTTCCTGGTCATACTATTGACGGCAAATGACAGCAGTGTGTTGGGTTATGATAATGTTATGATTGAATTGTATACGAATATATTAGATACACATCCGTTTTTGACCATACTATGATTTCTGCAAGTGCAACTTTTAATAATAGTAAATTTTTAATGCTTAGTCCTGACTCAAGAATTCAACTTTGTCAACAGTATTGTGGGTCTTATTTATGCATTTTTAATAACTCATACTGTTAAAGTTCAATTACATATTTCAACAATAGTATTATTTCTTTTCGAATATGGCCTTCTCAACTATATTTACCATTTTACCTTTTGATTTGAAAAATGAAACAAGACAGCCACTTAAAAATATTTTAATGTGGGGAATTTTAGTGACCAGGGTACTCTAAGGGTTAAGGTAGAAAGCAAAGTATTCGCTGGCGCCTGTAACCTGTAGAGTGTCTGCCTTAAGTTTCCCTTAAAAAAAGAAAAGAGTACAAATTTAACTGCAGAACAGTTTATTTTGTTTTAGAACTCCCACTGTTTTCTTTCAGAACTATTGTTTACAATTTGCAATATAATTTTTGCTTTTTACGAAATTTGCTAATTGCATTCATTTGTTTTTAAAAGTATGTTCCGCGCGGTAGGTAATGAATATTTAAGTGCTTGGCGAAACTGTGAACAGCAAGAAATTCATTGTAAGCACGTGGGTGCCTTACACTTTGCAACGTTTAGGGTGTGAAGCAAGGAATGGATTGTAGGATTGTAGAAAGGAATTTAAGAAAGAGAGAGAGAGAGAGAGGGAGGAAAAATGACAAAGAAAGAATCATGGCCATATTTTAGTTTTAATAACAAATCTTAAAATGAGGGAAAAAACTGCTAACAGAAATTTAAATAACAATATTCCTTCTAGTCACTTACCATCTAATTCATAAAAATTATAACAGGTTTATAAAGCTCTTATTTGACAGATTTTCCATACAAATATGTCTTATAAGCCTGTAATAATTTTTCTGACTTAGGGGGTTAATCTTTCAGCATTGAAACATTCTTAAAAATATAATTTTTTTTTTCAATTATATTTTATATGTCAGTAGTTTTCTTCTGGAGTCAAAACTCCCCTAATACTACTATATCAGTTTCATATCAGCACCCGTATCCTTTTTTAAAATCATTTAAAAAAGAAGCCGGCCTTTTGTTTTATGCCGACACTTTAACACACAGGCTGGTAAATTAACTACCACATTAAAATCTGTATTTCTTTGAAGTTGTTTTTATCAAATTTCGTAATTCATTAGTTGTAGTTGAAAGAAGAGCCGTCATTTCAAAAACGATCATTTTCTCTTAAAGAAGTTAAAATTAGAAATTCGTTCAGCATTTTAAAAATTCCACGAGGGCATGTCAATTGTACTAATAGGATTCTAATTGAGATAATTTGTGATAGCGGTAGGGAGATAGTTGAACAAAATAGTTTACAAGGTTAATTAGTTAAAGAAATGTAGTTCAAGCAATGATTTAATAAATATTTGGTCAAGGAAGCAGGTGGAAAATTACTTGAAGCTCAAAATTAAATGAAATTACTTCAAGACTCTGCTGGCGTTAAATATTTAAAAAGAAAAAAAAAATATTACGAGTATTAACTCATTGCGGCTTCCATGTTTAAGGCACAAGCTGTTAAATGGGAAATTAAGTTAGCCAGTTTAGGAGATAAAAACAAAATTCTGCCAGACAAAATGTATTGGATCCAATGCCCAAGTCATCTATTTTATTTATTTTGAAGTTTTTCTTATCGAAGCAAGATTTCAAAATACTGTTTCCAAAATTATGATTTTTGAGACTTGGCCTTATTATAAAATAATTAACTTTGAACAATATTTTTTTTTTCGAGTAACTGAGCCGTTTTGTTTTTGTTTTGAAATTTTTCGTCTGTGATATTTAAAATTTAATGTGCAAATAACGACTTCCGAAAGAGAGTTTCAGTATTGCTGTGAAAGCTGTGATCTCATAATTGCCCAAAAGGTGAACTATAAAATTGATTGCTTTGCAAAAACAAAAAATTTGGAGCTATGAAGCTTTCCACAAATACCGAAGCTATGCTGATGCAAACTATAAACAAGTCCTGTGCAGTGATGACTTCCTTCTTTCCTAAAAAGGTAATTAAACACATTCTCATTAACCGCTCAAACGCCTTGTTCGCTTAATTGTCTAAAAGATTTTTGGGTTTCAGCTGTTATAAAGCAAATGCTTAATATTTTTTTATTGAAAAGAGATTTTTTTTTTTTAAATTTGTATTTTTGTGAGGATTTAGTCCTAACATTGGCAGTGTTATGGAAACGAAGAGAGGATAAGTAATTTAGCTCTGCAGTCAATTGCTCTCTGGTTATATGGATATTTTATGAATTACCTTCACTAGATGGAAATCTGAGAGTGAAAGTACTGCTTACATGAGAGGGTAGATGTTACTTACTTTCTTTTTTGCACGCATTGGAAAATGGGAAGAGCGAGCGAGAAGAAAACTGCAAGCACAAAGAGATACTTTAAAGGAAGCTAACATTATGGGAAAGATGCCTGTAAATGGGGCCTGATGGATAGTAGTAGCAAAAGAGTGTAAACGAATTTCAAGAGCAAGAAGTAAGACTTCGACCTAGATGCGTGAGCAGGTGAAATGAAGGCTGACTACCCTGAAGCAGTCCATAACCGCCCCAAGGTGGAGAGAATTTCTAAAGGAGATAAGAGCGTTCTTGATCGGTATATGAATCAGACGGGGTTATAGAATAAAAATTTCATATCGTGATTTTTGTAGGTATCGATTTCAATGCAAAAGTAGTTTTCGCTATTTAAATCAATATTTGCTAGACATGGTTTGTATTATAGAGATCAGCTTAAAAATTCTTGCTTAAAACCAGGACTAAACTTAGTTGAGTTCGTGTCGTATGTAATGAATGAATTATTCGTTATAACTTATTGATATATTAAACCATTGTTAAGTCAATGTCATTCTTTACTAAACCCATGAATTAGTTCACGAGCATGGTAAGCTAGTTCACTGAACTAATTCAGTGAGTCAGTAAAGTGCTTCAATGAATCGACGAAATATTTCATCAAATCAATGAGTTATTTCTTTGCGTGAATAAAGTAGTTTATTGACGAAAAGAGTGAGTTAATTTAATCAGTGAATGAGTAATTCATTACTCAATCATTGAACGAATTCATTGAATCAATGATGACTGACAATGACTTTTTAATGTATGAGTGAATTATTTAAATTCAAAAATTAAGCTTTTTGGTTGAATTAATTAATTAAAAATTTTAAACAAATTATTGAACCTAATCCTATAATTTATGAAGTATTGATTGACTTAATGCATCAATTAACTGCATTAATTAAGTAAATCATTGCAGCCTAAGTTGACTGACTAAAGCAGTTTATTGAATCAAAGAAATAAGTTATTGTATCAATGTATTAGTTTAGTGAATTAATTAAATAATTTATCGAAAGCTATTACATTAAGAAATGGTTTATGTACTAGACAACATAGTGATTTAGGAACATTATCGACTGGAAAGATAAACTAATGCTAACAATTCAAAATTATCTTGGCAACCAAATATTTTTTGTGAGATAATTACCCAACCAAACCAATCAACCTAATCTACTTTGTTTTTAGTTTTCTCCTTCGTAGGGCCACTTACTGATTTTCCTTAGTTTTAATCGTGTTTTGTGTCACTGGTTACACTTTTCTGTTAAGATAAAACCTTGGCATTGTGAAGTAATGTAGCAACACAAACAGCAGGATATTTAAGGAAGTTGATAAAACAGAAAATTTCTGGCGCCAGTATTCTAATGTTCGATTTAATATTTATGTCTCTTCTTATTCGCCTTATTTATGGCACTTCTTTTCTATAGTATTCATTTTAAACTCTATTGGCTGCTGTCAAAGCAAAAATCTTGTCAAATGATGACAGCAAATAATTAAATAGGCGTTTTAAAATGACAATGCTAAAAGTAAATTCTACAACAACAACAAAAAACCCTGAAAATCATTTCAGGGATTTATTCGTATTTTTTATGTTTATTCCGGTCACCAAAAATATTTTCATTTATTTTTACTTATTTTTATTTATCTTGAAAAAAATGGAGCCATGCACACAACATAAAAAACCCTTTTTGAAGTTGACTCAAATTACTTTCAATTATATACCAATTTTATTAGAGCTGTTGAACTCAAATTTCAGTGAACTGTAAAAATTTAATCAAACTCTTTTTACACCAAAATAATGATCGATAATCCCCCTAAAAGACAAGGATCAATTTGAAGAGTTTGATATTATTTTGTTACAATTTTCCTAATAAATCTTTATTTATAGAACGGTTTTTAAAGCGAAATTACGAAGCTGCATTATTTATTGAAATAAGAGATAATTGTCTCTAAGAAGAATATATGAAAATATTAATCCCTTTTTGTAATAAAGGAAAAAAAAATTGCCACAGGCACAATTGTTAAGCCAAGTCCTATTTTCTTTTACAGAATAAAAGAGAAACAGTTTTCAAAAAATAAATCTAATCAATAACGCTTGATCGGACATTTTTCATGGTTAAATTACTTTACAAATGAAAAATTCTCTACAACTTATGAGATCTGAAGCATCTTATCTAGTTGATAAAAAGCGTGTAACCCCTCTTTCATTCAAAGGATACAGTCATTTAAAAAAAATCCTTTCTAAAGGCTTCCTTTTTTCCTTAAAAAAAAACTCAATATTTTCCGTTTTGGAGAAATGAAAATGTGTAATTATTTAGTTCGAAATAGCAAAGCAGGTAGTGAGTTGATGTACCCGCAGTATTTATTCGTCATTGTTTTTTTTTTTTTTTTTTTTGTATCCTTCTTAATTCATTTTCCAATAACAATCGAATTCTGTATTTGTAATCCACGTCATTCTGTCGTCGATATTGATGTCTTTTATATATTTTTTATATTTGTGGCATTTTTTTTTTTTTTTGCTTTTGGATTAAAGCATGAGTTAAGGGTGTAAGAAATTTGTGTAATAATGTTTTGTCAGGGCATAAGTACATATTTAAGTATTGCATTACGTGAACTCGAGTAATCAACTCCAGTTTTAGAAAACAACAGCAAAAAGCGGTGAAAAAAAAGTAAAAATGAAAGTTTTGTTATACACAGGGTAACCCGTGACTTAACGTCCATATGAAAACTGGTTAAAGGTCAAGGGGTGACTGCTGCCAGAGAAATTATAAAGAAATCTATGGCGCGTAGTTTAGAACGTACTACGGGACACGCTGCATTTTTCAAATTGGGGTTGCGAGCAAATACTTTTATTTCAATCTTTTGTTGGATATCGACTTCATATAAATGCTCTATTGAGGTTACACATCGGGCTTTACACTCATATTCAAAAAAACTATTGAAGTTTCATTACACGTTTATTTGACAAATATTCCGTAGAAATACGTCAAATAAGAGCTTAATAAACTTACAATAATTACTATGAATATGGCCTGTAGTCTTTATTTGTTTCGAAGTTCTAACTTAATTAGAAATATTGTTGGTCCGTATTTAAAATTGTATTTTTGAATGGATTTATTTTAAAATTATTACTTTGAGCTTATTTTAAAATTATTATTTTCTATTTTAGAAACTTAAAATTTATTTTTTCAAAACGTATTTTTTCTATATCCATTTTGTTTAAAAGTGCTTATTCAGTAGGTACTTTTTAAAAACAAAAATTTTCTTAAAGGTACTTTTCATTGCTGGTTTTTCGGGTTAACGATCAGCATGACTTAGCACAGCTCCTGATAGATCTTAGTTTGTTTAATTTATACTTTCTGTGCGTTTTTAAAAATCTTATCAATCGTTTAATTTATTCCTTGTTCAATAAACCCTCTTTTTAATTATGAAAATTGTGTTTATACACGTACCCGATAATGCATCTTATTTAAAATTCTACGGGTTTATATGTAGTTAGTTATTTTTTGTTGGCAAACTTAAGAAAAAATATAAAAAAATGATTTGAATAAAGAAAAACGGACAATAAATAGCTCACAATTTTTTTTTTTCCTTATTCAGGTTTATCTGAGAAGGGCTTCGATATTAACAAAAAAAAAAGACCCTTTTTGAGCAAAGCAAAATATTCTCTTTTTAAAATTTTATCTGCTTAACAACTTTCTGATTGCTTTGGGTTTGATACAGCAATTTGAACACGTGCAAGGGTCAGTTTAGTATTATTTTTCAACAGCAGGTAGAAGGTATTCATTTGTGCATAAGAAGAGAAAAAAATAATTTAAATCCTTAACAGCACAATAAAAACAACCATATTTAAGAACTATGTTGATATGTAATGGACCGTAACGAGTCGTCTTTTGCCATCAGCAGACAAGTGATTCATTAAAAGTGGTTGTTTAAGGGAAACAGTGGTCACCGAAGAAGAAATGAATTATCGACGTTAAAGAAATGTTTTCAAATAGAACCTTTTGGATGTGATGACATAAGAATTTTAATATAAAAGCTTTATAATTTTAGGTATAGAAAATCATGTTCATATTGTGCTTTAAAAAAAAATAAGAATAAGAATATGGTTAACTATTGATAGTAAAGAAAATAAAAAAAATGTTTTCTGTCTAGTTTTTCTGACATCTCTATACCGCTAAAATTTCACTGATAACATTCAACACGTCAGTAGGTAGAATCGAAAAATTTCGAAAGACTTGTTGCAAACTTTATTACCCACTCCATTTGTTTTAGGACGATAAGGAAAATTCGAAAATAGCGACATTAAGAAGAAACAAGTAAGCGAGAGTATACATGAGTAAACGAGAACATAAATTGCTAAGTACCAAGAAACTATACTTTCATTATATTTAAATATGTATATATATTAGAGTGGGCCGATTTAGAAATAAATATTTTGCCCTCGAGTTTTCAATAGCTTTGGCATGAGGGATAAAAACTTCCAAGGGGAAGTTCTATTCTTTAAGCTGAAAGAAAGTCTTTGCTGTTTCGTTCTTTAATATTTTTTTCTCTTGCAATATTTCGCTCTCTTATAAATATATATAAGGAATAAATATGTATATAATGAAGAATATGAGTAAAGGAGCATAGAAATATAAGGGTATAGGAATTTCTTGGTATAAACCTCAATATTATGAGAGCATATAATGACTAGAATAAAATGTCAAGCAAAAATAAAAAAATGTAAGATTAAGGACACGGGACCTTTCTAGGACCCAAGTGAGCCGGCCTCAGGACCGGCGGCCCGCGTAACGTAACATAACATAACAAGATTAAGGACAATTCAGACTATTAAACGAGTATTAACACTTTCATAGCACTTTACGAGTCAAAAGTCTAAATACATTTCATGCGACTGTCAGAGAATTTAAGGTAAATTTGTATTGCATTCACACTATCACGCTTCAAATCGAGTGAAAACTAGTGCACGCCATGGAAAAATCTTCATTGACGGCATATGAGCAGTTTTATGTAGCAGAATTCGTGCCGCCCACTAGAAATATGCAATAACTTAATTAATAGTTATGCTAAAGAGCACAAAAATGTCCATAACAAAATCCCATTACCTGTAGGATATGGCGTGGGCGATATATAATTGTATACGATTACTAAAATGTAAATCCTGAGCTATTGTATAAGGAAGAATAATCTTATCACCAACGGCTGCTTGCTATCGGCGGCAAAACTGTCAACTTAATGAAGCTATTTTATGTGTGCTATTATAAAACGGTAGCCTGATGCAATGAAAGGTATTATAATTTTGAAAATTTTTCAAAAACGCCAAAGTCGCTTGGGATGTTAAATTTTTATCGTATTATTTTTTTTATATAACACATTGCATACGCACTATCACACTTGATCGTATTATTTGCATTTTCGACAAGTACTAATACATAGTATAATAGTGTGAACTACCCTTTAGTAGATAATAGAAAATGATTTCGTTTGCCACACACATTCCGCCAAACCACTGTATCTTTTGCTTAGCAAATATGTACACAGCCATACAAATATCAACAAAACGATTTTCTCCTCAGTATATGAAAAATCACTAGCAAATAATAAGAAATACGTTACAATTATACAGCGAAATGAAAACAAAATATTTAAGGATAATTGTCGGACCACTAACAAAGAGAAAGATATATACGTTACTTTTTTCTTCTATCTATCTTTGAGAACAACAAAACCTTGCAATACATACAGCGTAACAAATTTTATTGTTGTAAAAGGATCTCATTTTCAAAACGAGATAATTCTTCTTTACACTACACTTGATTTAATAAAGAATTGCATTTTGAAAGAATTAGTTATTTTTTCCTTATTTGTAGTTTGATATAAAAATGATGAGAAATAAAAAATATTTTACATAGTCCCTGAAATTTTACGGACGATGTTGTTTTGTTAAAGAAGACATTAGAAAAATAAAGCTTTAATTTTTAATATGAAATCATGCTAATTTAGTTTTTCTAATTGGCTTTTTCGTATATTGTTTTTTTTTTCTTGCAACTCAAGTCGCCTGAACTACTAAGCGGTATGCAAGATTATGAAAAAACAAGTTTGTTGTTGAAGTCTTTTGTTTCATTTCGTCTTTGCCACTGGCATGTTCTAAATTGTATTTTATAGGCACGCAATATAAGCAAAATTTTCTTTGATAATAATTGCAGTTTGTTGAGCTTAAAGTCAGTTTTAATTAAATTTAATTTTGGCGCTGTTTTCGATACTTCCAAACCACGAAAGTAATTATTTCTAACGAAGATACACAAAGAAATATCGAAAAATCGAAAATAGCCCCATAAAAAAATTAAAAATTTAAATTAAAAGTGACCGCAAACTCAACAAATTATAATCGATATCAATAAAAACCAAAGATCCACATAGAAAATTAATCAAGTTTCTACTAAAATAAAACTAAAAGAGTATTTGCAGCTATAAGATTATTTCACTTCAAAACGTGCCGCTTTAAAAATATTTTTAGTGATAACGAAAACCCCCATCAAGTTTTTTTTTATAAATCTTATCAATGCTGGTCAAATGATATCTGTCCCTTACATTTATCGCCCTAATTTTAAATACACAAATCGTTTTATTTCCTTATCAATTGCTCTATATCCTGATGGCTGTAAAAGGCGTTTCCATAAAAGTAAGAAAACTTTCTTTTTTAATCCAAAGACATTCTAAGACAATAGAATTCCACAAGATTTGAACAAAGATATGATTGTACATATGTATATATAAAATTACTCGTATTGTTCAAAAGTAGTCACATAAACTACTGAATTGGACAGGTGTGATGGTGATAGTAGTCGGCAAGCAGATATGCCAACCCCACAGACAGTACTTGTATGAAGCAAAAATTATTTTATTGGGGCGTTACTTCGACATGTTGGTGTGTGGCAAAACATGTTATCCTTCTGTGAAAACGGTTACTTTGTTAGGAAATTTTCTCTTTTTTCTAATTTTAGTTGTGCAAAAAGAAGGGTGTAACCGTAAAGAATCAATTTAAATTTACAAAGATAGATAGATCGAAGGAAAAATGTGTTACAGGTACATTTTTGGGGGAGTATGCGAGGCATGAATTTTACGGTGAACAAAGCAACTCCTTTGGTGGGCTACTGACTTGAAAATGTCCAGAAGAAAACATGAGCTCAAAAGCAAATTCGTACATTTTTCAATAGCAAAACGTTCATTTTCCTTATACTTCACAACAAGTGTTAAGAGTGATGCCTGTGTCTAAATTTTTAATTTCGTAGGCAATTTTCAGTTCTCATTTTCGACACTTTAAGCCGGAATACAAAAATTCACTTTATATTGATAGAACAAAGAGTTCGCTAAACAAAAATTTAAAAAAAAAAAAATCCCAAAAAATTTGTTACAGAAAATTTGCATGCAATTTAAAGCAAAATCAGGAATAATTTTTTTGATGGGGCAGCATATAATTTAAAGTGCGAAATTGTGTGAAACTCATGGCAACAAAGAAAATAAATGTATACTAAAGCCTCTTGATAGCAAACGACTTTTGGCAAAAGTGCAGAGCCGAGAAGATCTGTGGCAAATAGAATATGGAAATTTGAAAAGCTTGGGAATGGGGGAATTTCTTTAATGCAAAAAAAAAATTAGCAGTTCTTAAAAATGTTTCTTTAAACAAAGGACTTAAGGACTTTTTCTTAATTTATTTTAAAGAATCTCCCATATGATATAGTATTGATAAGCACAATATTTTAGTATCGATAGCTGAATGCAAGTTCTTCTCCACCATTTCGAATAAGACACGTCATTCAACCACTTTGGTTAACGAAATCTGCCCACACAGACTTTTGCTACGCGTGTTAAGCGCATGCCTATTCAATGGCCGCATACTTTCATTTAATACATATCAACTTCCGTTTTTGGGGTTGCTATGACAGCAACAAGTGGCTGTATTACACTTCCTTTTATTCATTTGTTTATTTTATTTGTTTTTACTCGCACCGGCGCTAAGAGCAACAAGTGTTTTATAAACATTTAAGGTGTTGAATGGCATGTCGAATTTTTATATAATTAATAATAGCGTCACGAATTAAAATGGTAAAGGAAAGTAAAATATTTAAGAAAACCTACTTCTAGAATTTTAAAAAAGGTAAAACATTAAAGAATTTTCAATTTAATTTTAAGGGATTTATAAATTATTAGTCATCTTTTTCAAAAATCCACCAGGAATGTTAACAACTTAATTTGTCACACTTAACAAGGTGAAGTCAAGGATAAAATTAATTCACCCCAACAAAATGCCACTTTGCAACAGCCATCACGAAATTAAACACTTTAGTGCCATTAAACGCAAACAAAAAAACAAACCCCTAAAAATGGAAGTGCCAACAGGGGTTGCATTCACAGAAGTATCCGCATACAAAAAGGAAGTAGAGGAAGTGTGTAGAGCAACACGTTGTTTAAGCCGCAGTTTAACCATCAAATAATCATATAAATGAAATAACACTAAACACAAGCTTAACACGAGAACACAAACAGGTTGCAGGATCAGTGAGTGAATAGGGTAGATTCAAGCATTTCCAGGCGGAAGTAAAAATTAGGGGATTTAATGAGGACTAAATAAGCAGTAAATTCTATAAACTAAACAAAGTGATATGTTGATATGAAATATGAGATTAAAATACAACATTTAGAGGGCAATCAAGGAGCTGTAAAATGTGTTCGTTATGATTTCAATCATGAAACCGACAAGAATGCGATTGGAGAGAAAAAAGGTTCTTGCAGAATTTAAAAACAAATTTGCCATTCACTATATGAAAAATAATTTTTTATATTCACAGTACAAAACCTGTCTCAATACTCTGATATCTTAATAAATGATTAATTTTTTTTTAATGAGACTTGGAATTTAGTTGGATTTTATTATGCCACGAATTTTTACTGAATTTTCGCTGCACTTGCATGGCAACTTTTGCTAAAACTTCGTTTCTCTCTTGCATGACTCAAAAATCCGGAATACTTTTAAGCAAATTCCAAAAATATTATTTTACAAATAAACGCTTTTTCAACGCCTTATTGATGATTAAGGCAAAACTAAAAATGCCAAAAAAAAAGGATATACGGCAGGATTCCACATCCTTGCATCATTTAAAATACTATTTATTACAGAGCTTCCATATATGATTTCCAAAACAGTTGCTCATTTTAACAGCAGTCTGAGTATTTTTATGGCCTGAATTTCATTTTTAAAATAAAGAGCATGTAAAACATATTTGATATACCTGACCCAAATGCTCTCAAGCTGATTCTAGAAATATTTCCTATAAATAAAACTTTAAGATCTATTACCACACATTCCCTTTCACAATGCTATGCACGATTTCGGTCAAGCCCAAAATTGCAGAAAAAAATTATATTAGTCCGCATCCTTTCACCATTTGAACTAGTGATTATTCTACAGGATGTCTGATGGCAAATTTATGTTTTTAACACGAGTATTTCAAAAACTAAGCAACGGTGCGAGGGCAGAGTGGTGCAGTTGGAATGATCGTTTGTGCGAATTAGTCGGTCACGGTGTCGTGTGTTCAACTCGACGGAAGACATTTGGATGACATACTTTTTAAAAAATAAAATTCGCATTTCTATTCTCTTGTTCAATGCTCTACATAAAACTTTGTGTCAATTATTACGTTTTATTTAATTTTGAAAATACAAATCTGCTGCCAGACACCCTTTATATACGATATCGGAAATATTTTGTGATGTCAAGAGGAGAGTCTGTTTAACTTTATGGCCCTAATTTCATTTTTAAGGAACAAATCATCTTCACAATATATTGAAATTTAATATTAATTTACACTTAATGGCTTCAATTTGTAACTTATTATATATATATATATATATATATATATATATATATATATATATATATATATATATATATATATATATATATATATATATATATATATATATATATATATATATATATATATATATATATATATATATATATATATCCATTTAGTTATGCTAGCAATAGAGGTATACCTCTGAATATAAAAGATATATATGGGCCTGATGCTTATCCTTGTACAGAAAAAATTAAATTTCAATCGCAGCTGTACAGCAGGTTTTTATCAGAAGTTACCGATTTTAGACAAGTTTGTCAAGGCATAATTTATTATATATTTTTTTAATCAGGGATATAAAAGAAGCTCTTATTTGCTCCTGCTTAATTTCTAAGAGCTCAGCCAAGTTTTGCTTTTAGTTAAAGATAAAATATCACTTTGTTCAACAAGGATATATGGCAAGGGTACTTATTCTTGCTCAGATTTATGGGAACTTTAAAAGAAATTTAACCTGCCTATTTTAGCCAGCTGTTATAAGTTTTGGCACTGCTATATATGCTTATATATTAAATTTTTCAAATGACTTACCAAGTTGGTTGGGCACTCCGTCTGAAAGAAAAATTTTAATAACTTTGTTAGACTGATTGAATTACTTCTTAAGAATTGCTTTAAATGAAACGTAACAAAAGGACATGTAGAAGATGATTCGTTGTAATATTTCATATTACTGGCTATACACTACCTTCCAAATTTAACGAAATTTTTCAACGTTTGTTAAAAACAAATGTCAACAATGTGATAAGAAATGTTTATCCCTCCTATGATTATTTGATTTTGTGCTGGCCACAATTTTCCAAAAAGATTGTCTTGCCTATAAAAAATAAAAGCAATGTGTGGCCGTAATTATCTTATCAAGAAGTGGCGATATATTTTTTCTACAATCAAATTAATCAAGGACATTCTTGCTTTAGCGGCAAATTAAAACAAGGAAAATAACAAACATTTTTAGATATCATTTTAAATGTTAAGGCACTAAAAAATAGTTAATTTTATGCCATATAACCAGAGGATTTCCACAACTCTTGCACGTGCATTTGGAAATGAAAAATTTTAGTTTCATTATCTGCTCACGTCTTTTAACTTGTTGAATACTTCTTGGGTATTTCCTTTAACTTAGAAATAGAAATAGTAGAAATCCATTAATAAAATCCCGAACATATTGGCCACCAATTGTCTATTGTTTATTTTAAACAACAAAACGTTAAAACTAAGTTTTGACAAAAATATCACGTACAATTTTCAAAAAGAAAAGTCCTTTCAATAAAAGCATGTGTTTGGGAAAAACGTTTTCATAAATTCTTAAATAGTTTTTTCTAGCAGCAGCAGCACAGCGGAGTTGGAGGAAAATTTTTAACATGTGTGGCCGCGCAAGCACTTGTGCATTTCTGATACCGTAGTGAATTTCTGGAATTTCAAAAAGACATGATTCTACATGTTTTTACAATATCCATGGAAAATTTATGCTCACAAAGTTGCGCATAACAATACATGATTTCTTTTTATTACATTCGCCTCAAATGTTCTTTATAATAAACTATTTCGAAACAGAATAATATTGTATCCTTTAACCTTCAACCGATTTTGTGTGTAAAATGTCATACAAAGGAAATTGCAAAATAGAACATGTTCTGTTATTTTTAAGGCAAATCAAAAAAGGTTTTGTTTTCTTAAGAAACTATTTTATAAAAAAGAAACTGAGAACGTGCTAATTTTACAAAATGTGCAGATTACTTTTCTTTTGAAGGTAACTTATAACTTCTGATCTATTTTTGTTAGATATCAAAGTATCTAATCTTTTGTACTTTGCTACTGTTATATTACTAATAAAGAACAAAAAAAACGATACGTGACTTTTGACCCGAAAAATCACAATAATTAAAAAAGCGCAATTATATAGATTTTGCATTTATTGCATATCTTTTTTATGAAATAAAGGAAATGGTTAACTAATTATGAAACTTCGCGAAAGAAGTCCTCTACCTTTTTATATGCTTTATAGGGAAAACAGAATTTTAGCAAAAAGTACCTATAATTATGCAGTCAGAGTTGCCAGCTATTTGTCAATTGATATTATTTGGCGTTGTGCCAAATTTTATGCAAATTGATGGAAGGATATAAAAACTCGCCATATATCCTTTTTTTCACAAACCATACTTTAATGCAAATACAGATGAAAAAAGCAAATTTCAGGTAATTAAGAATGTTAGTAATTATAATTGTAAGAATTTAGGACTATATCTTATTGGTTTAAGGACATTGAACAAATTTAAACAAATGCAAGGGAAACAAATAGTTGAAAAAAATGAAAGTTAAGGTAGGAAAGTTAAGGGAGATCACCGAGTCGCCTTTCGGAAATACAGTCAAAGCCCGGTTAAACGAATGATATAATGTTCAGAGCTTTCGTTATTCCGAGATATTCGTTATATCGAACAGTAATTTTTTATCTTAAAATTTTATAAAAGACGGTGGTCCGCAGTTTTAAAAACATCAAAATTTAATTGTAATGACAACTCAGTGTAGAAATAAAACTTTAATTGATATTTTAACGTTCATTTAAGAAATGTTTTTATTTCTAATATGTAAATTCATTAAAAATCATAAATGTACATAGAGGCATATACATACATATTTAGCTATGTTTGGATGCTATTAACATGTGTAGGTTTATCATTACATTTCATTCATATTATTCATTTCTTAAGAAATCGACATCTCGTTTTCACAATGAACCAAATAAAACTACTAAAATTTTAACGAAAAAAGCAACGCATCACACGTGTTCTTTCAATCCAAAGAAAGAAGCCAAAAACACACACAATCCAACGGTATTTGCATATATGGTTTCGAATATTTGTCAAATTACAACTTATACGGGAAAGTGCCGGCAAATCTGCAAATGCAGGTCGTTTTGTGGTCTTCTTCTCTAAATATTTCCGTTTTCAAATTTTGTGAGGAAGAAGTATTTTAGAAAATACAGTAGAAACAAGTTGTGCCTCCGCGGGGAGGGGTTTTCTATACAGTTTTTTGGTTTTGAATATTTGTCAAATTACAACTTATACGGGAAAGTGCCGGCAAATCTGCAAATGCAGGTCGTTTTGTGGTCTTTTTCTCTAAATATTTCCGTTTTCAAATTTTGTGAGGAAGAAGTATTTTAGAAAATACAGTAGAAACAAGTTGTGCCTCCGTGGGAAGGGGTTTTCTATACAGTTTTTTGGTTTTGAATATTTGTCAAATTACAACTTATACGGGAAAGTGCCGGCAAATCTGCAAATGCAGATTTGTAACAACTTTTTAAATGTATTTTGCTTTGCCGTTCGTTAAATCGAGATTTATTTTTTTTTTGTCATTCGCTACATAAGACAGTTAATGTAAAAATTTCGCCATTCGTTATATCCGATATTCGTTAAACTGAGTATTCGCTATACCGGGCTTTGACTGTAGTAATGTATTGTCAATGTTCCGTAAATTAATAAAACAGCTTGAGAAGATTCTTTTCAAACTACTAACTTACAATAATCTTTATTATAGAAAAAATGGAGTTGGACAGGCTCCGTTGGTGTCGAGCTTTCTGAATAACTAACTTTAAGAAAAATAAAATTCAAAAATTTGCACCAGCAAATTCGTTAAGTTTAACATTTCGCTAAAAAAAACTAATTCACAATAATTTATATGTTAATTGCAGAGTCGGCACCAATTTATTATTTCCACGGCTAATTTTTTATAAACGATGGACTTAGTAATAATTATATTATTTTGCCAATATATTAGAATACAAAATACATAAAATTATTTTGGCAAATTTTTAGCAATTAAAAAAAAAGAATACAAAAAACAATAGTTACGATTTAACAGACATGTTAAAAGAGGCCTCTGTAACCTGTTTTAGAAAAAATTTAATTTATATGACAACAAAAAATGTAGCTGAGGTTTCTCAACGTCATGCGCATTAGATACAGTACTTCTTTTTTTTCATAACAAAAAGGAATATGGTTTTCTTGTAGTCTTTGGTGAATGTTTACAAAAGAGATTTGCTAAAACTATTTCCAATATTAATATTCTGGAGCCCTTGGGATTTTCGTGGCAAACTATTTGTTTCACTGCAATATCAACAAGGACTAGCATACATTCCAGATGTCGTCTTTTTTTAAATTAAAAAAAAAAATCATTATTATATAGTTATCAACTGGCGGTTAAATTTTCTAAAGTTTTAAAAAAATACCCCTTAGTATTCATTTATAACTCGCAATCGGTAAATATTTTATTTTAAGTACAAAGATGAAAACATATTTTTGCTCTAATAAAAGATAATGTAATGATTTTGTTTGAACACACATACACGCTCGAACACTTCATTAAAATGTTGAGTTAAGAGCATGTACTCTGAGAGGATTTTGTTAAGAGCTTTCCCACAGAAATTAAGTCAGAGCATTAAATGTGGTGGCATTCGGTAAGACAACTTTTAAGAGAAGAAATCACTCTGCTCCTAAATATTAGTTAACAAAGTACAAAATTAAACATGGTAAGGAAAACAGCCTAGACTTTGTAGATTTATAGTCTCAAAAATTGATTATTATAAAACTTTTTTTTGTAACTGCAGGTAATTAACAGTTTAAAAAATGGGACACAATTATATATTTAAAATTTTCTCAAACTTTTTTGTATCTACTCTTTTCTTAAAACGTCTCCTTATTTTCTAAAAAAAAAAAAGAGAAACAAAAATAGGCTGTAGTCATTCAACCCAAACATTGTCACTTATTCCTTGTTTAGTGTTACCATTTAAACCTGTTTTACTTTTAACTTCTTTCGTTTTCGGCTTACAAGCAATTATCATTAAATCTTGGCGTGGTCCATTCAAATTGACCGCAAAAGGTTTGTTGTTTGTAAACGGGCCTGTGTCGCTTTTTGATGCAGTTTTTTTTACGCCTGCTTTTAAATATTAAACCAGTTTAAATGATTTGAGCCACAAAAATAAATTAGCACAAAACAATTTCAAAAAGAGATTTGCTAAAAACTTACATATTTATTCATTTTATTTAAAAAAGAGTTCTTACTGGTCCTTTCATTTAAAACGAAATTGTTTAACAACATTTTTCTCACAAAAGTTAATGCTTTAATTTCCTTGATACAGCCTTGAACTTCTATTGCATATTTGTGGCATAAGATTTATTTAAAACTTCTTCCATTAACAAACAACATTTTTTGTTGTTATTACGAGCAGCATTTACTACCTTGTCTTGGCTTTAAAACCACAAGTTGAAATCATGATTTGACTTGCATTTTTCTTCCTTTTTTTTATTGTACCAAGTTTGCACAACAGGTGCTTTAAAAAATCTTTTTTTTTTATAAAAATCAAATACATTTACTGGTATTTTTATAGCATGACATTGCAACAGCATCTTATTGCATTCAACACCCATAAAACATCTACTAAAAGGGGAGCTTTTGTTGCAGCAAAAAAAAAAACCAAACAGAAAACTCGGTCTTGTATGAAAATAAGTGTTTAAATAGTTTAATAAAAAAGAACCAAAAGCGAAAATTGAGGAGGAAATCAATGAAATTGATGTACAACATTGCAATACAGTGTATGCAGCTGTTATTTATTTTAAGAGCATGCTTAGGCATGTCCGTTTTAAGCAAATATAGCATGTTAAAGAAAATTTATCGATAATACAAGTTTTCAATAACAAAAATTCGTTGCACAAAATTAATACAAAATGTTTAATAGAAAATGTTCCATAACTTATTTTTTATAAAAAAAAAAATATATGGATAACCAATAGTTTAAATTTATCGATAAACTATTTTATATGAATACCAATACCTACATATATTCCAAGAGAGTTATCAACAAACCTATCGATAGCTAACACTTTTCAATAAATAAAAAATAACGATGATAACAAATTTTCTTATAGAAAATTTACTGACCAAAAGCAGAACTTATCGATAACAACGTTTTCTAATAGAAATATATGAATAACAATCGGCTAATCCAAATTGATAACCAACAGTTCACATATCAAACTTTTCAATCAAAAAAATTTTCCATGAATGTCAATATCGATATTTATAAAAAGTTTTTAATAACTTGCTGCAGGAAAATTTTCGATAGCAAAATTTTCGAAAGAAAGACGATAGCAAATATTTTTATAGAAAAATTCTTGTTGTCATTAAATTTTCTGGTGAAAATAATATAGCAAAATAATATGTATAAAAAATATTTAATACAGGAGAAAAGGAAAATTTACCGCCAACAGAGTTTTTCGGAATAAAATATATCGACAATGAAAGATTTGTTGATGAAAATTTACTGGGGGCCTCCACGGCAAATAGACTTGCAAATAATTATGTTTACAGCTGCCAAATTCTACTGGCAACACCTTATGTTCACGTATAGACCGCAAAAACAATTATTTGCAAATACAGTCAAAGCCCGGTTTAACGAATGATATAATGTTCAAACTTTTCGTTATTCCGAGATCTTCGTTATATCGAACAGTAATTTTTTATCTTAAAATTTTATATAAGACGGTGGACCGCAGTTTTAAAAACATCAAAATTTAATTGTATTGATAAGTGAGTGTAGAAATAAAAATTTAATTGATATTTTAACGTTTATTTAATTATTGCTTTTATTTCTAATATGTAAATTCATTAAAAATCATAAATGTATATAGGTGCATATATATATTTACTTATATTTTTGGATGCTATGAACATGTGTAAGTTTATTGTTACATTTCATTCATATTATTAATTTCTTAAGAAATCGACATCTCGTTTTCACAATGAACCAAATAAAACTACTGAAATTTTAAGAAAAAAAGCAACGCATCATACGCGTTCTTTCAATACAAAGCAAAGAAGCCAAAAACACCCACAATCTTACGATTCTGTAATTATTTTTTTATGTATTTTGCTTTGCCATTCGTTAAATCGAGATTCTTTTTTTTTTGACATTCGCTATATAAGGCAGCTAATGTGAAAATTTCGCCATTCGTTATATCGGATATTCGTTAAACTGAGTATTCGCTATACCGGGCTTTCACTGTATATTGCTAAGCATAAGTTCAAGCTTATTTTCAGGAAATTATATTGAGCATAAACTGCCAAATAAATTAAAATGTTTAGATCAAACAAATTTCTAAACAAAATAAAAGTTGATGAAAATAATAATATAATAAGCTGATAATAAATATAATAAGCTAGTAGAATGTAAAATTTCGTGCAGCCATTCATAGTGAAATTTTTTTATTTGTATCCAATATACGATGCGATGCGTGTTCTATACTCCAGAGCACAAGCATAAGCATGAACATACTTTTATTGTTATTCTACCGACTTAAGGGTTCGGAAATAATTACTACACATGGAGCCATGCAGTTGGGAAATTCATCTATAACATATTTTATCGATAATAAAAAAAAAAAAAAACGTATTCCTTATCGAGAAATTTTCTCTGCTTACTATTTGTATGTCCTAAAATTTCGCGCAAAGTATTTTGCTTGATTACAGTGTTTTACATACGCTTGTCAACAAAGAGCTGGGGCCAAATAGTCTCATTCGATGTCGAATCAACTCTCGAGTAAAAATAATGAAAAACAAAATAAATCGCAACAGGATTCGTTCGATTACGAATTCGACGATTTGGACGGACCTTGGTTTATTATTTTTGCATTGCACCAGTGCTCAGGACTGTACAGAAACTAGGCAAATAGGGGGAGGAATTGGGAGTATTTGTAGCCGTTTGATTAGATTAGATAAAACATTTAGAGTTAGTTATTTATTTAAATTATTAATGCCATTGTTAATTACTTTATTTATAATTTATTTAAATGATTTTCAATTAATTATCATCTTAATTTAAGCAATCAAATAAAGTTTGGAAAAGTTGTCTTGTCATTTTTCTTTCTTTCTAAAGCAAAGTAAATGCAACTAAAACCGGTTGCCGGCTTTAAGTTGCGGCTACGAAGAAAAGAACCTTTCTAATTTTTTTTTTATAAAATAAATCTTTTCTTTTTTCTTATTCTTTTTGCGAGTAGCAGTTAAACCACTTTTTTTGATTTGGTTGGAGGCTTTTTGTGTTTACAAAATTTCTGGTTAAAGAAACTTTATTTTCATGTCTGTTATTCCGGTATTTTTATATTAGTTTTTTTTTTCTTTCTTTATTTGACGTAAAAGAAAAATACAATAGGACCCTTTTCGTATGATAGTATTTAAGCTTCAACATTTGAGCCTTTTTTTGTTTTTCGTTTTTGCTTGGGTTCTTTTTCATTCCAGTTTTTTTCCTTCTTAGCCTTAAGCCTGCCTTTTTTTAGTTTTTGTTGGTTTGTACATTTCATCAGCACAGACATACAAATTTAAATGACAAAGCACACTTCATTGGAAATTGCTTGCAATGCAAGTTGAGGTGTCTCCAAAACGAAAAAAAAAAATCAAAATAAAGAAACAAAACAAAAAACAAATATTCTGGCTGGAGTTTCGCCACAGTACGACTGGCACAAGTTAAAAGACGCTCAGAGCGAAAACTGGAAATCGAAAACAGAGTTTGAACAATAGAAGTTTCTTGCCAGCACGCTACAGTCACAAAGCAAAATGTTGCCATAAAAGAAGACCTAATTCTCTTCAGGCACAGAAAAAATATTTCAAGTTATTTTCAATCAGCATCGCTCACTAATTAAAAAAAAAATATCTGTTTAATAATTTTTTTAATATTTTATTAAACGAATTAATTTATTTTCAAGCAGCATCGCTTATTTAAAAAAATATATTTTTAATTAGGTTTTAATTATAATAGCTAAAATAAAATAAGTCTAAAAATTGGGTTTTTTATAAAATGCTTATAATTATCAAAAAAAAAACATTTTTTATAAATTTCGAGAAGCACTCTACACCAAGTCTTGTTGGCCGACATTATGAACTATTTTTTGTTTGGGTTTTTTTTTTTGTACAAGTTGGCGAAATACATGAAAATAAAATAATGTTTATTAAAGACATAACAATTTTTTGGCATGTTTTCGTAGTAAACTAAAAGCAGGCAGACAGACCGGCAAGAGTCTTGCAGCAAATATTTTTCTAAGGAAATTTTAAACAAAAACACACACACACACACACACAACTTCTTTCGAAGGTGTGGTTAACAGGTTTAAAACTTCAATTCTTTTCACGAAAAACATGTTCTGCTATACTTAAGGAAAAACACAAGTGTTTCTGGCCATTAAAAATTTCCTAAACTTTCTTTAAATGAAAAATTGTTAAACAAATATTTAAATTTAAAAATTAAACAAACGAGCAAACAGGTATTTTAATAATGACTAGTCCTAACTCTCCGTATCTTATCATTGAGAAATACTTTTATTTATTTTTCTTTAATAAAAAAACACTAAGGAAAAATCAACTTGTTGTTTGCTGCTTACAAACTGTCGTCTAAGATCTTGTTGCTGTATTTTTTTATATATTTTTTTTTATCATACCCCCACTCAATTTTTTCTACACGTTCGTTGAGCCATTAAAATATCCTGTTTGTTTAGACACTAAATATAAATAGTGTGTATTTTTTTTTAATGTTGATTTTCCTGATTTATCTTCTGATGTGTTTAGAATGCTTAAGCAAAGTGACAATAAAAAAATCAAGTGTTTGGAAGAAGAAACTACAAAAAATTCTAATGTGGTCTTTCAAATCATTTCAAGGTTTGGAAAGTTCTAGGCGGAGGACGACAATAATTACTATAAAGTCATGGAAAGCCAAGACAATTTTTTTTCCAATTTGTGATAGCACTTTTAAAGAAAAGAATTGATAGTGCTAAATTGGGTGGCGCCGACTTTTAAATACCCTTCCTAAAAAAGTCACACTCGTGCACCCGATCGATTAACTCACCCATCGTCTTTAATCGTTTCGCTTTGAGAGCCGTTTCAGATTTTATACGAATATCGATTGGCTCAACAGATAACCACATGAATTTTCTATAAAGATGTGTAAAACGGGGATGCAAAAAGGGAAGTATTTCCACCTCATTTGAAGCAGAGTGTACGTCGTAGTACATGTTCTGCCAATTTAATATGTGACATATCTAGAAAAGAACACGAGAGTAAGTGTATAGTTTTTAAAAAAGAATATGGTGTAGCATAAAGTTAACATGTTGCCATAAAAGAAGAGGCAGGAAGTCTTCTTGAAAAATTACTTCAGTTCCTCATGGGGCATATTTTTTAAAAGTTCGGGGCTTCTACAATCAGTCCAACATAAATTATTGCATCAAGCAAATTTTTGCTATGTACATGACCCATTTTTTGTGGGTATGGGTAGTTTGGACGGCAAAAAATGCTTGACGAGTTAATATTTATAAAATGTTCTGTATATAGCGGCTACACGTGTCTCCGCTACACGTGTCTCGACTATATTTTTATGGAACTTAAAAACTAATATGCACATAAAAAATTATAACCGTCTGAAAATCAATGCTAGTTTTGTAATTAATTTTGTAGAAATAATAATTACAGAATTTGACCTTAATACCCAATGATTTTATTTTTTTTTTTTTATTTGTCATCACCCTGTTACTAAACAGAAAAAATGTTAATTTAACAAATTGTCGAAACTTCCCCAAAATTCACAATTTGCTATTGGACTGAATATCTGCCATGTGTATAATCCCTACGAGAAAACGAAAGCACTGTACACAGTTTACTGCCTTGTAGTTTCCTTGTAAGACAAGTACACAAATGTATTTGGCAAGTGATGAAAAGTTTTAAATATTTCATTCGATACTTAAACTGATTTCCTCGAAAAACTCTGCAAGCGAGATAGTTTTAGTAATTACTACTAATTCTTCAAAATCACTTAGCGGCCGAGTTTCTATACCTGTTTTCAAAAAATCCATGTACATACATACAAAATCTGTTAGAAATGCATAACTAATACACTGACAGTGACCTTCAAAGGACAAAAGACCACAATGCCAGAAAAACACGTTACAAAAACCAAACAATAAATCCTGATTTATCATTTAAAATTTTTTGCTGGCACAAGTGTTCAAAACCAAGGGATTTTATATTTTTCAACTGAAAATAATGTAAAGTGAAACTCTGCTTGCAGGAGATCCTTTTTTTGTTCCTATTTTGTACTCTTAATCTTTTCAACATTGTAGCTGAGCTCATTGTACATACATATGTATATCCTTAGTATGGTATTTGCGTGCGCAACGAATTGGTATTGAAATTCTGTTTTGGTTTTAAAGCAGAAACAGTTTTGTCGATGCATGTCCAGACATGACTCAATTTCAGGCAAAACAGGTACTTTAAGTTGGCGTGTATGTGTATAATTTTTGTCTTAACTACAGCCAAAGGTTGTATCACTTTTTAACATCGTTCAATTGTATTGCATTGTGGTGCAAATATTTTGCCAAAAAGAGTACAGTTTTTGTTTGAAGAAAAAAATGTTTGAAATTTTCACTACCACCAATATTTCAACAAGATAATATTTTCTTGTTGCATTACCAAAAGTATTTCAAAGGGCATGACAGTGTATGAATGCACATTAAGGGTGGTATGCAGGACAACTTTTTGATTTGAGGACATGAATTTTGAATACTTCGGGTTGGAGGCAAAAATGTCCTTTACATATTAAACTTAAAACAAACTACTTGAATTAGCATTTTCGAATAATGCAAATGATTTTTGTAAATATTTATTGAAGTGTAAAATATGTACATACATATAAAGTACTCATAAAAGTATGCTGAAAAACACCACATTCTCAACAAAAATTTCTACGAAAATATTGTTTGTAAAAAAAAGTCCAAAGAAAAATTTTTTCCAAAAAAAAATATATGTATATAGTACAACAAAATTTTCCAACAACTGCCCAATTCACAAGCTCACTTTGTAATGTATGTATATTGTTTATTTTACTACAGAAAATAATTGCGCTTTGTGCATAATTAGTTTTATTTCAATATCAGCTGAGCGGATAGATAAATCACACAATTTTGGATTGCAAAAACGCTATTAACACTCACTCGACTCGGGGTGAACAGCGCATCATGTGGCTGCCAGGGCAGGCGGGAATAACTGGAAATAAAAAATCAAACTCACCTGCTTCAAGAGCAAGAGAGTTAAGTGACATAAGTTTGGTATGTGCAAAACTTTTCTGTGCAGTTAAATCTGAGCTAAAGAGCTGGGCGCATACAGTTCAGTACAGTGGAATCCAGACAGGGAACAATCAGGGGGCCTGTTAAGACTTGGCAAGCCCGAATTAAGTAGAATAATGGCAGTTGTGACAGGTCACTCTGACACATTTTAACCGCACAGGAATATCGGGAAGAGAGGAATGGAGTGGAGCATGTGGGAAGGAGAGCGAGACACTCGGGCTCTATTTATTTCAGTGCCTCCCTCGTCTTCTCACAAATACGGTCCCGACATTTTAGGAGAGACATATAACACAATTAATTAAGGAACTTTGTGCATGACACGAAGTTCCTGTAGACCTATGGATCAAAGTGTTTATGGTTAAGCCTATACTGGCTTAAGTGTAGGTCGCAACATATGGACAAACAAACGCCTCCAATTAACCTAAGCTAATCTAGTTTCATTTAAACGGTAGTATTGTAAATTGGACACTTTTAGTTGCAAATGCAAAAAAATTCACTAAAATTTTTTTAGCGGCAAAAGCAGACTTAATTGATTTTTCTTTTAACTTTTTACATATAATAGTCTATACCTAATAAGCTTTAGGGAAAAACAATTGCTAATTATAGCAATTAAATAAAATAAATACATAGGGCAAAATTATGGCTTTATTTGCTTTATAATAAATATAGCCTGTCTATAATATTAATAGTTTTAGTAATAGTTTTATGAACTAAATGGTTGCTGACGGGAAGCGTGGCGGCTTTAAAATAGCTAAGGTCATAAATTCGCTGCATTTTTAAGTAATATCAGTCATAACAATCATTTGAACTAAAACCAATTTATAATGAAATCTGCTATAGATTTAAAATTGTTTTAAAAAACAAAACAATTATCTAAAAGGCATCGAAAATTCGCGTAAAATTAGCATAAGCACAAAATAGATTTAATATGGTTTATAATAGCGTATTTGCCTCAATCAAGCTTTTACTGAGTGCTCCGACTGCTCATAAACTTTCGAGCACAAATCATCGCAATACAAACAGCTTGTGAATTGAACCATTACTTATTCAGTCTTTTAAAATTTGCTCTATAATTGCTAAGAAAAAAATGAAAATTCAGTTTGCTTAAATTTTTTTTAGTGGCTTTCGGTTACTCAAACCGCTTCATATTTCATACCCTTCCCAAAAAAAATTTTATTTCTATAACCCAAGTGGAATTTAATCAGTTAACAAAAACTATTAAATCTCTACTTAAAGATCAAATTTCAGCAAAAAAAAAAAAAAAAAAAATTAAAAAATAACAAGAAAAAATCTCCCCTGCAGAGTTTTTATTTTCAAATTTAAAGCAAGTAGAGATCCTTTTAGCAAAAGCAAATCAAAGTAATAGGAACAGTAAAAGGAATCAGGGAAAAAAAAAGAGCATAAACCAGAAACAAGTATTACAAATTTTAGCTCAGAAATAAAAAAAACACCTGCCTGCAAACCCTCTTACTATTGGTTAGAGCTAGTAAGACTAAAGAGATTTTTGGGCAGTGTGAGCGAGAGTGTTTCTACCACAAACAACAAGAGAATAAAATGTATAAAAGCCAGCGATAAAGCAGCAAAGAGCACAGTCTTTCACGTTTTACTGAACCAACAAGAAGTCTTAATTTAGTCAAAGAAAAAGTAGTAGGAAAATTAAAAAAAAAAATGGCATTTTTGTCTCGTGAATATAAATTCGATACCAGCATAATGGTGCAAAAAAAAGATCAACACACCACTGCTATACACAGTTTCAAGAAGCTGGTCAAACCCTTAATGCGTTTGCTGAAGAAGAAGCAGCTAATGAAAAAAACATTGGCCGAAGTACAACAAAACACCTATAACTCCAGCTTGGAAGATATGCGCAAAGATCCAGTTTCCTTGAATGCTGCAGAAGACAATATGGCCAATGAAGCCTTGGAACAAAGAATCTACAACGAAATTAGGCACTGTCCCAGCAATGCAGCCGTGGTGGTTCACCGGGATCAGCAGCAGCACTTAGTGGCGGTTCATCAACAACAAAACTATATACCGGTGCATTTTGCCCGCACGAACAGTGGCACATTCTTCTGGACTTCCATCGGCCTGGTCCAGCACCAAGAACTGCAAATGAGAGATCAACTGGATCGATGGGCCCAAGCTTAAGGCACGCAAACATATTTCCTATTGGTACCAGCTTTAATCAAACAAACTCTTCCAACTTTCTTAAGTTCATAGCAAAAAAAAAAATTTAATTAAGATTTTTTCATTTTTCTAAAGTGCTAGAAAAATCAGTGATATTAGTTTTTTAGGGTTTGATTTTTCGTTTAATGAAAAATTTCCTTTCAAAAAAAAATTATTGAAAACAATTAATTGATATTCAATTGTAAGTTAATAGTGAACATATATTTTTGTATGTGTAACTTAATGTGATTTTATTTAATTATAATAAAATGATCATTGTCTTCCTGTAGCATTAAGCATAATTATAACTTAGTTTTAGTCTAATGTCTTCCATAAAATAAAAAAAATATTTTAAACTAAAGGGGTTTCTAATTTAAGCACATAAAAATGTAAAATAAAATGCTAAACAAAACAATTGATATAAACGAAAACTTGCAAGACTTTTTATTAAATTTAATAATACATTTCAGGGGAGGAAATTTCAAATTAATCGGGCCTATGTCATTCAGACAAGATTTTTTCAAACGTAAGTATGATAATACATTTCAGGGGAGGAAGGAGGATAATAGTTTAAATTAATCGGGTTTATGTGAGTCAGACAAAATTTTCTCAAAAGTAAATTTGTCTGAGATTTGCTTGCTCAGTGATAATAAAGTATTGGGCTGCTTGTTCTATGAAAACATTTGAGAATTCTATGAATATTGTGATTTCAAAACCGCTGCACTAAACAGGATTTGCACGATAACAGTGCAAAAAGGTTTTATTTTGTTTATTTCATATGTATATACGGGTCTGCTCTAAAAATCACAATACTTGAAATCATGTGATTTCTGGAGTCAAATTATGTCAAACAATGACTTCATGCTGCTGTTTTGTGTTTTATGTTTTTTTTTTTTTAAGAATATAATTTGGAACTTGACTTGAAATACACAATTTTGTCTTGCTGAGCTAACTTCTGAAATCACTTGGTTCGAAAACGAGTGATTTGCAGAGCAGGTCCGCTAAATTTTAGCACCAAAACTATGGAAGGGTTACAAAGAAAAAATGTGATTTATTAATTGGAAAAATTGTAATATAAAATTTAAAAATTTCCATCAATGATAAATCTTTCTATAGCAAACTTATATAGCTAAATGTTTGCTTGGAAATGTGGCGATAAATAGCTTTTTTAAGAATATAATTTGGGTATATTTTTTGAGAACTTGTCTACAACAAAAACTTTCCATAGACAACTTATCGAAAATAAACGTTTTTTATATAAAATCTAAACGATAACTTTTGACATAAGATAGCAATAAATAATTTTGATAGCAAACTTTTTGTATAAAAAAAATTAAAACACGTATTATTTTAGGTCTTAAATTAGAAGTTACTAATGTTTACTGTCCTTTTCAGTCGTTTGTATGCCGCCAACAACATTTCGTTGATGCTAATCAACTCATCAGTAGACTCGTAAAATTCGTAAAAGCATGTGTGAAATAACTTATTCCATAATTCTCACGAACAAAATGAGCATCAGAAATGTTCGAACAAACCTTTAAACTCTTGTACTTTTCTTTACGATTTGAAATAGACAGAAAACATTAAGGTCCATTTTGTAGACTAAAATAATACATTTCATTTTGGAAAAAATTGTCACTTTCAAAATTTGTTGAAACAAAATTTATTGACCTAAATAACTTTTTATACAAAATTTATCAGCTTTCCCTTACAAAGTTTAGCGCTTAGAAAAGCATTGTATAAGCAATATTAATAACATGAGCTGTCAATAGAAAACTTATCAAAAATGAAAAAGATTTATAGAAGCCACATTTATGACAAAAAATTTAAATAAAAATTTTAGATCATGAATAGCGTACATAAAATATTTATTGATAAGGTATAATGCAGCATAGGTAGTAAATAATGTCTAACGATAACAAAGACATTATATAAAAAGTTTATCGATAACACAAAAATTTCGAATAAATAGTTACAAACAAGAAATTTGGTCCATAAAAAATTTACCGGTATTAATATTATTCTTAGCAAAATTTGGCGATAGCAAAAGTTTTTTTTGTTCAAAAATGGGTCGATAATTAAAATTATTCATATCAACTTACTTAATAACATATTTGCCTTATATAAAATCGCTGACAAAAGTGCTTAGGAAAAATATGTATATCTGCAGAAAAACTTTTTATTCAAAATTAAGTGACAAGAAATTTTTCTGTTTGAAGTGTATCATTGAAAAGAGTATAAAAATAACAAACAAAAACAAATTTTAGCCATTGAAAGCCTGTTGATAACAAACAGATTTCATAGAGGACTTATTGGACGATTTATTGCTTATTCGATAACAAATTTTTCTATAAAACACTAATCGCTGACAAACTTTGAAAAATACCGAAAACTTGTCGACACTAAAAGATTATTATGCAAAATTCATCAATGCAGAAATTTTCCGTGAAAACTTTTATAAAACAGTGGTGGATAACAGATATATTTTATTGAAAATTTATTGCTAACAAAATGTTTCTATAGAAAACATCTGGACAACCAATATTTTCATTAAAATATGTATCGAAAACAATAATTTTCATATCGTTAGCTTAAATTTTGTATTAAGAATTTAACGGTAACAAAAATTTTGCACAAAAAAATTCTTTTTTATTTACAATCGCTAAAAATAAACACAAGTCTAATAAAAAGCACAAATTTGTATTTCAAATATTTTTTCCTGCCGAATCTATTTCAAGCAGAATAATAATATTTTGTAGCAATAAAAAATGCTCATAGAAAATTTATCGATAATAAATATTTTTCACAAACAACTTATTGCCCATCAAAAATTATATTAAAATTTATCTTTCAGAAATTTACATTATTTTATTTATTTTTAACATTAACTGACTGATGTATGGTTTTATTTACTGCTGTAAATGAAATGATACTTCACACTCTATTGTTTATCTCTGCTGACATGTTTGCACTTCACTAAGTGTCTAGAATTTTGTATGTACTTTAAAGAACTGAATTGTTTAAGTAACACGCTTTAAACATAAACTTGTTTATAGTTTTTGTTATCAAAACAAAACACATAAATTTTTTTTACACTAAAAATATTATAATTTATTCTAGAGCAAGTATTACAAAATCATAAATCTGTCACATGTTTCTGTAATACAATTGCCAGCACTGCATGGCAATTGCGAGCTTGTCTTATTCTAGATAAATGCATTCTAAGGAAGATAACCTCAAAATATCAAACATTTAATTATCAGTAAAAAGTATGTAGTTTCTAGTAGTTTTTTTTTTGTATTTTTTAAGCCCTCATAAACTTTTTAAACTCAGAACCTCTAGTGAACTTTCCTGATAGAACAAATGTAAATGCCCTCTTCAAAACTAAGAGAGAGAAAAAAAAAGAAACAACATTAATGAATTAAAAGGCAATTTATTTAAAAGCAAAAAATGTACATCTACAGCAATGAAAGACCATCTATTGAAATTCATTGGAGTTTTTATAACTCATTTGTAAAGAATAGAAAATTATTCTTTAGTTTCTGATGTGCATTGAATAAATTTCCATTCTTAAAAATGCATGAATTGAGAATCAATTACTGAATACTTTTTTTCTTTCCTTCCCTCTTTTGCAGCTCGTAGCATTGTGTTTTCTCGAAGCATTGCTGCAGACGACGAACAGTGGTGGCTTTTGTACAAAAAAATACACATTAAATCACAGAATAAGTTTGAATAAGATTATAGGGGGTCTAAATGACAATTTAGAGAATGTGTTTACATATTTTAATTGCTGCTGGACGGGGAAGAAAGAAAAATCACTTGGAAAAATACAGTTTGTGTCAGAGAAATGCACGTGTCCACTGCAATCATGAGTACACCGTTTGTTTTCCAAGTCTCTTTCAAAAGCGGGTATTTTTTCAAATAGTCTAGAAAATGCATATGGTGTTTCGTTTGAGAAAGTTTCGCAGAGCCAACTGCAGTCAGTTATTTGTGGTATTTATATATTCTCAGCAAAGAAAAAATTAAAAAAAAAAACAACAACACAATCAATATCAGCATTAGTTCTGTACATTTTCACTTAAAATTTTTTTAATACGAGTATTAAATGAATCAGGCAAGAACACTTTTAATGTAAAGTTATTTTTGTAAATTAAACAGGTACTACAAATTTGTTGTGTTTGCTCAAACTATCACGCTCACGTTATATACATATGTGACTACAAAACAGAAGTACGAATAGAATTGTCAAATGTAGAAATATAATTACAAAAGACTAATAAATTTAAAAGTAGTTTGCAGCAGTTAATGTTACAAGCTCAAACCCTTAATGGTGGCATTCTCCCCGCCACTCAATTGAAGAGAAATATGCTTAGACCACCAAACGAGGCCCTCGTTGCAGTTCTCTAGTTTGTCTTGGTCGGCATATTATCTACAATAAGGAAAAAAACTAGATTTCTTTAAGATTCTTTGATTATAGATGCATTTGCTGAAGATATTTTTTCTCTTACTAAAATGAAAATTTTTTGTCATCAGTAACATTTCTTTCTCTAAAAATTTTAATCTGTTATCGATAACTTTTAGCTAAAAACATTTATGGTACAAAAAAAAGAATTTTTTAAATAAAACTATTATGGGTAAATTGTTAACAAAAAGCGTTATTAATTAAGAACTTTTCTTTATGTTGAAAATCAATGATTTTTATAAATTATGTAAAGAAAAACTTTACTATCGATAGCTTTTTGATGGTCATCGATAAATTATTTGTTGGAAATTTTATTGACACCAGATTTGTTGTAATCAATGAATTTCTGTTCTTAGATTTTTGGAAAAATTTTTTGCAAAATATGTATTTGCTATCGATATATAAAAAAATGTTTCGCCCAAAAATTCGTTAATGGCATTTTCTAAAAATTCATTGAAATTCAAAATTTTTTACAGAAATATTCACTTTCACTAATTTTAAGCTTCTAATCGAACTATATGATACATAATTGTTTATAGTTTTATCGGACTTGATTACGATTTTTATTTCCTCGAAATTTTATTCTCAATAAATATATTTTCTATGATAAATTATTCGATATTTCGATACTCCTTAGTGTATCTTCTTCCTGAAGAAAGTATCGAAATATCGAATAATTTATCAAGAAATAGAAAATATATTTATTGAGAATAAAGTGACCTTGAGCTCATTTATTAAACCAAAAAAAAATTTCCTCGAAATTGATAAATATGTACCCCAGCCAGACTTTTGTGTTTGTTGCTATTGTTTCAGTGATAATAACGATTTCAGACTTTTCGCCGTGCCCAGCGATTTTGAAGCATTAATTTTAACTTTATAGTCAAACTATACGACGATATACAATTGTTAATAATTTTATGGGTCTTCGGTTCGATCTTTTTCTTTCTCGAAATTGAGAAATATATACCCCAGTCAGTAAGTCTTCAACTTTAATTTTCTTGTCTTGGTTAAAAAAATTTTGATCACTGCAATTTTATCATAAAAAGTCTTGCTCAATTTCAATTTTCAATAGCGTTTACTTTACTGTTAAGTGATTTTCAATAAAAATAGGGATGCGCATTTCAACAATTTCTATTAAATATGTCCCCTCCCTGTCTTGTTGTGAAAGGGATACTAATTTCAAATATGTATATGTATGTAACAAAAATTACAGTTTAATTGCTAAAGTTTAGAAATAGTGGGGAAACAAATTAAATTTTTAAGGCACGGAGAAACAGAATAGAAAATACAACTGCAGAACTACATAAGAGCCCAGTTATAAGATATTTGCCTAAATTACAATGATATCTAAGTGATTTAACAATTTTGTATAAGAGCCAAACTTTGTTTTTTTGCGGCACAGCTTAATATAGCTTAATTTGTGAACTATTTATAGCCCATTGTGCTGAGTAAGTAAAGTATTAAAGTAGAAATAAAAAAAAATCATTTTCTCACATTCGTTTTGCTGGTCCAAAATGCTTTCAAATAATTTACATTTGAAAATAATCAATTAACAATGCACATCTTGACGGTTTTATTGTATAATAAACAGTGGACGTAAAAATGGTTAAATCAGCATCTTTCCCACAGTTGGGAATGCAACCGCATCATCACAAGAAGCATTTAAACATCATTGAAACCATACAGCATGTGAAAAAATATTTAAAAAAAAAACAAGCAAACACTATTTTTGATAACAAAGGTTTTTCAACAATTAGATTAACATAATTTTGTAAAACAAAACTACATATTTACAATATTTGTAAGAAAAATGCATGTATGAGAAAAATAGAAACGGATCGATCATAAATAAATATTGAGCAAAAATTGTTTCTATTTCTATAGTTTTTCTCTGTGAAATGGTTAATAAAGCTTTAAGCATTTAACCATTTATTTATGTATGATAATTTATACAAATTATTAGTTGCTTTAAACGTTAATTGAATTTTAAATTAATTTTTTTCTTTTTCTGTAAAAATTTTAAGCCTTATTATGTTTTTGTATTTAAACAAGTTTATAATGTTATTATAGTAACTATGTTTCAAGAGAGGAGAATAGTAAGCACAACAAAAGAAATAAAAATAGACAACAAAAGAGCGGTTAAAAGCACGAATGTAGTTGTTAAGAGTGTCAGGTTTTTTAATGTGTTTGAAATTAATAATTCAAACTAATTGATTGGGCATAAAAAATATTCTTCTAAACATAATTCTGTTATAACCGAAAAAAAAAATTTTTTTTTTTTGCTAAAAATGTTCATAAAAAATTTGTATGTAGACCAGGGCTGGGAATGTTTTATTTTGTTAATATTTTTTTTTTTTTTTTTTTTTTTTTTGTAAGAAAAATGCTATTTAATTTTGGATTTATTTTCTAACAATTTTACTTAAAACTTTTTATGAAAATATTATTGTTTCTACCCATCGCAGCAAAATTTCCTTACCTGGTTTCATTTTTCATTTTCAATATTTAAAGATACGATAAAGTAATATGCCTTGTTTTTAAAGATTTACACCCATATTCATAAAAACTATTGAAGGTTTATTACACGTTTATTTGACAAATATTCCGTAGAAATACGTCAAATAAGAGCTTAATAAACTTACAATAATTATTATGAATATGGCCTTTAGTGATATGATTTTTCTGAACTTCTGAATTGAAAAATTTATAGAAAAATACTTTCAATATTGCTAATAATTTTTTCGCTTTTTACTAATTTAAAATCAATGAGAAAGATTTTCTTGTGATAAAATTGGAGCGATTAACATATTTAAAGAAGACAACAAGAGTAAAGTTGAAGACTTACTGGCTCGAGTACAATAATCATATTACGATCTACTCAAAACGATATCTATGACTAGGCTTGCCACCTGTACTTTATAATAAATGTAGGAATTGAAACATGCAACCCGTTATACAACTAAAAAAATTTCTTTACAAACAATGTAGTATTAAATAAATCTTCAAATCGTTTTGTTAATGGTAAGATTTTAAGGGCCGATGTTGAATGTGTACCACACCTAAACGGCAGGTTTTTTCCTGCACTTCATTTGACATCATCGGGCCGTATTTTTTTCCAAAATGAGGCCGGTCAATCACTTACTACGAATGTTGTTCGCTTTCATGACATTATAACCTTTTGTGGTCCGAGATGGAGGTAGACGATATGTGGTTCCAACAGGACGATGCCGCTTGCCACACAGCTAACGAAAAACTGGGTCTTGTGCTCGACAAAAAAGTCAATGGCCGTGTTATCTTACATTATAGCGATTTCAATTAGCCGCCAAAAGCATGTGATTTGACAACGTTGGACTACTTTCTTTGAGGTTACTTAAAACGAAAGGTGTACATCGATAAGTCAGCAACAATTCAAGAGCTAAAGGATGAGATAATACAGCACATTAACAGCATAGAAACTCAGTTATGTCGCAACGTCATCGAAAATTTGCACCATCGGATGGAGGATGACGGTCGCGGCGGTGATTTGGCCGAGATTTCCCAAATAATTTGTGTTTTAATGAAATTCAACATCGGTCCTTGAAATATAACCAACCTTTATATACATACCGCAGAAAATTTCTCTAGAAAGTCAATTAATTTTCTTTGTTGTCTTTTTATTCGTAGCCAAATTCAATATCACAAATCAACACTTATTAACCCTTTGTATTAAACATTTTAAGTGTCAATAGTGCCTCTAAAAATACCATTATATAATTTAACACAGGCTAAGCAACCACAATAAGCAAACAACGTCTTAACAAACCATTAAGTAAATGATGACCTACAAAGAGTTAAAGAAAATAAAAATTCCTTAAACAAAAAAACAAAGGATCGTAACTAAAAAAGCGTTAAAAATCACTTAAGGAATTCAGCAAAAAAAAAAATAAAAAAATAAATAAAAAATCATAAGAAAACCGAAGAAATGCAAAAAAAAGAACATTAATATAAAACCCTTTTTGGAGTTTATCAGAAAAAACAAAAAACTGTACCCCAAGGAAAAAATTGCACAAAAAAATCACTAGTTCTTGATAACAAAAAAAAAAAAAAAAAAAAAAGGTTAAAGTGCAAAAAAAAAGCATTTCATAATAAATTAACAAAAAAAAGAGAAAAAAACCTAATGCAAAATATTAAAAAAATTTAACCCCAGGTAAAAATGAACAAAGAAAAAATAATCTTTTTTGCACAAACTCAATCAAGTTTGAGCAGAAAAGCAAAAAATTTCAAAAGGAATTTGAAACCCTTGAAGTGCTGAAAAGCAGGTAGTTTCTTGGCGCAGCAAATCAGACAAATGAGCAAAAGAGAAGGAGGAAAGAGAAAGAAAAAGGTAGCATTAAAAGGACACCCATACAGGAATCCTTGTTTTTTTGGACAGGATTAGTATAAATAGAAGTCTTAACAACTCAGCCAACATCATTGACTCATCTACCTTAAACCAAACATCAACAATTTTGAGCGAAACATCTTCGAAATGGAGTGTGTGTACGAATTAAACAATTCTCTTGGTTGCAGTTTTGTTAATAACACCATTGAAAAGTCTTCCCTGACACCAGCCCTAAACGTGTTTAAACTGTATAGAATTGTACGCAAAATGTTTAACACCAGCAGCAGCAAAGAAGAAAGAAAGAAAGCCAACATGATCAGCAGACAGATCAGTTCGAGGCCTGCGGTGATTTCAACGTGCATGACAGAAGAAGAATATCAAAACCAACTAAATGAAATAATTGAAGCAAAGAGCACAGGATTTTAAATAGATAAGCAAGATTTTGAGGGCAACTGAATTCAATGTTGAAAGCATTTAAAGAATGGCTCATCAAGGCAGCATTTTGGAGAAGAAAATGATCCTGGCAAACCGGATCTGAAGCTTGAGAAAAATTGGCATCGATTGGGTCTAACTCTGCAGCCATCAGGAATGAAAGAAGATATATGTAGTATTATAAAAAAGAAATGTTTAAGATTTTATTGAAAACAAGATCAAAAACTTAAATAAAATTATTGAAGCAAGAACCAAAATGTTGTAATATTTTTTATAAGAAACGCAACACGATTGCTTTTTAAAGTTTTTATTTTTACAGAGCAAATGTCAAACAACAAACTTACGAAATGTCGCCATAGGTTTTTTAAGCATTAATTTAATTTTATAGTCGAAGTTTATAATTAACACTTGTTTATTATTTCATCCGGCTTAGTTCGATGTTCATGTTTATTTCATAGATAATAAATATAGATAATAAATATTTAGCACAAATTTAAGAATATTTATTCGAGTTAAAATGAATATATAATATTTCCACAATTCCACCTCTATGCTGCTGACTTGTGAGTTGAAATCGCATCAAAATGCAACAATTCCGAATTAGTTTCCTAAATAACTTCTAAGCTAAGTGATAGCTAAATCGATGTGTTTAGGATTTTTATAAATAATAGAGGATCATTATTATAATACATCGCACTAAATTTCAATAGCATTATAATCCATCTCCCCATATTATATTGGAAATTCTATGAACTGAAAATTTGTAAAAATAATTTCGGGAATTATGCTATTTCTTTTCAAATCAACTACCAGTTTTTCAAACGTACTTTACGGCTTACAATTGTTCATAGCTTGCATCAGATTTAATTTCCTCAGAATTAAGAAATAAATTTATTGTGGAAAATTGTAGTTCAAAATGTTTAAAGTAGATAAGAGCTATGCAATTGATGATTTATTTCTGTTCTCGAATTGATATTGAAAAAAAAAAACAAGGAAATTCTATAATCTGGTCAGACCCAGACTTGCGGTCTGGCACAACAATTACTGCATATGAAATCGTCTTGTCTAAAATAATTATTGCATTTTAAAAGATCCAATTTCTAAAGCTTCAAAAAGTTTATAAATATTCGCCTAATGGTAGACTACACTTATCAGTTTATCAAAAGCTGAATTTTTGATAAGAAAATTGCAGCATACTTCTTGGGTCTCAAATCACATTAAAACAGTTGTCTGCTTTTGGCAAATGAAAACAAACAAAAATACCCAAAATCAAAAAGTTTATGCCTAGACATTCTCTTTGTCCTTTTGAATAAAACAATTAATGCTTGCATATTAATTCATTTTATAGTAAATGTACAGTTAAGTTTTACAAATTTAAAAAAAAAAAAAAACATTAATTCCAACTTAAAAGCCGGATAAAATTATAAACAATTGTTTTCATTTAAATCGACTTTAAAGTTAAAATCAGTGCTTAAAACTCGCTGGGTAAGGAGAAAAGTTTGAAACTTTGTTATCACTGATGCAATGGCAACAAACACAAAAATCGATTGGATTTTGGCAAGAGAATTTAAAATATGTATATTCCAACCAGCAGAATAACACATTGATAAAATGGAATGGAATCGATCAATATGATTAAATATAGACAGTCAGTAATGAAGAGCTCAGGTGGCAGGATGGCTGAGCGCTGCTGCTTAAAAACAGCATACAATTCGTCATGGCCTGAGTTCGAAGGGTGCTGATGAGCGACGTGGCGGTCGTGAAACCAGTGAGTCTTCAACTTTACTTTTCTTGTGTTCTTTAAAGTTGTTGATCACTCCAGTCTTATCACAAAACAGATCTTTCTCAATTTTGAGGAAACAGGAATCGAGCTCAAGCCTGATAAGATTGTTAACAATTGTATTTTAAACAAAAAAAAAAAAACTACATACGGTAATATTTTCTAGAAAAATTAGTTTTGCAAAAACTTATACATATATATAAAAAATGTTTTTTTTTCGAAAGTTATGATAGGGAGCAGTTTTCTAATAACAAAAATTATTGCAGTGTAATTACATCTCAATACAATTATTAGAATAATAGCTTTAGGAGTAATAATCACTGCAATAGTTTTTTCTTTTTTTACGCTTTGTTAGTGCTCAAAAAAAATTATCATTATTTAATTGCAAGTATAATCCCTAATGCATCTTTTCTTCACATAAACAAGTCCTTTGATTTTTGTTCACATTGTCGCGTGTTGTGCAATTAACCTCTCACTCTCTCTCCCTCTCTCTCTCTCTCTCTCTCTCTCTCTCTCTCTCGAAATCTACACAAAAACCCGTAATTTTTCACAGAATTTCCTTATTTTCTAATTTCACACATCACAAATCTAGCCAACAAGTCTTAAGAAATTAAGCATCTTATAACGACATCAAAGTAATACAAACAAAAACGCGACAAATTTTTGTCAATATTTGTTTTCTACGATAAATAAGGACATTGCAAAGACCTTAAATATAAACCTTAAATATTTAGAAGGAAAACAAAACAAGCAATTTTCCGAAAAAAAATCTTAAAAAAATATATTAGATTACTAGGAAAATTAAATTGTAAAAAGGAAGTTTTAATTTTAGAATATATGAAAAAAAAATGGAGAAAAGAGACCGCATGCCAAAAGGATATGTTAATGTTAAGCCAAATTTTATTTGGAATTTCATACTTTTCAAACTACTTTAACAGGTTCTGCCACCCAAGTGGGCCAAGTATGGCAAACACGTGTGCCACATTTCAAATGAAAATTTCAACAAACCATTTAATGAGTTCGTTATGTAAACAATATGTCATTTGATAATTTTACCAAAGATAATGTGAAAAAATAGACAAAAACCCTGCTGTCTTTAGAAGTATTGCAGCACTTAAATGTTTTTTTTTTTTTTGTTTTCTTCTTCGACTTATGATTTAAAGCGCCTGGCCATAAACGGCTCATGCCATGTTGGTAAGCAACAATCTTTACAAATTCATCAATATGTCAAGCATGTGTGAGGCTGAATGAAAAAAAAGAAAAAAAAAAAATAACGATAGAAAAATGTTGTGAAAACCCCATGACTAAAAGAATATGTGGCAATTTCTAGAGAAGAAAAATAAAAATTTACTTTGATTATGGCAGACTTCAAACAATTTGCTGTGTAGTTTTATTTCAGTATAAAATAGAGAATTTATTAAAATCAACTCAGCTCTGAAATGGTACGTGCTGCTCGAACATTAATTCAGTTTTTTATTGTACTTTTTTAGGTAGAAACAATTTTATTAATTTTCCAAAAAAAGAAACAAAGAAGCATATCTCACACGTGCACACAAAAGATCACTAAACAGCAGAAATTCTTAGAACTAGAAAATTTTTTTAAAGAGGCAAATCATAAAATTGTTTTTCTTTTGCTTTAAAAAATAATCAATGTCAAATGAAAGAATTAAAACTTCCACACTTAAAAATTTACGTTTGCAATGGGAACTTTTGTGAATTGCTTGAATAAAACTTATTACAGTGATAAATTCATTAGCAATTTTCACGTTACACAGAGAGAAAAATTTCGTAATAAAATTAAAGTTTTTTCTACTCGATTTGGGTGCAAAAACGTGAAAAGTCAGATCAGTTTGTACTACAATTTCTCCAATAATATTCGAGAAATAATGAAAATGATTACCTCGTTCTCCTGAAACGAAGTGAAAAATATGTGTTTTATTTCTCTTATTTTTCGATAAATCTTTTGTCATTCGTGACTTGAATTTTTTGATAGTTAATATTATCAATAAAATGCTAAGGCGTATAAATTAATTATAACTTTATGAGAGATAAGTGTGCTGACGAGAAAGTGTGGCGGCTTCGAAACAGCTACTTGTCCACCCTGCTAAATGTCTGATGTTTTCTTTGTCTAATTTAATTAATATCAAACAGAAAGATAATATAGAAAGAACTTGAGCCTGATAAACTTAATAAAGAAATAAATTAATCACCCCTATCATTAAAAATTTTTTTTTGTGAAGGTTTCTAAAGATGTGGTGGCCGAATTTTGGTATTCGCTTACAGAAGAACTAAAAAGTGCTGGCCCTTCTATTAAAAAATATCATGAATGGAATTCTATAAATGGATAATTTATCCATTCTGGGCAGAGACTTTTCTAAAGCATCCAACACTTTAGAGAGCAATTTACAAAAAGTGGATTGCGCCATTCCTACTTCGTAATCTCTTTCAACACTTTTTTGGTAACCATCCGCTGCAAAAAATACGTAAGCAGCATGCGCTTAGTTTTACGATGGGCGGAATATCAAATGATTTTTTTTTCCGACAGAGAATCTGTCAAAATGAATAATACAGGCATGAAAACTCCGATTTATTCACCCTTTTTACCTTTTAAACTACAAATTTCTGTTTATTAGTTATAAAACATACATTTAATTACTTCTTACATCACTTACCCACAAATTTTCAATAATTTTTTTTTTTCTTCCCAAACGTTCCCATAATATTCATGATAGCAAATTTCCCTACTTGGGAAATGAAAATTTTATGGTAATAAAAATTTCACATTTTACTCACGATAGAGGTGAATATTACAGAAATATGAAAAATTAAGTCAAAAATAAGTGCAATTAAAATTAATCCCATATAAAAGTAATTAAATCATTCTTGTTCAAAAAAAAAAAAATTAAACGAAATGAAATAAATTAGAAAAAAAACTTTGTTATTTGCTTTGAGAGAATTTTTTTGTCATTCGTGACGTTTTTTTTTTTTTTTTTCTTTAAAAAATATTGAATATTATTATCAGGTAAGACAAAGCAAGTTGTGTGAATTACTTAAGCTCAATCAGTAGTAAATTGCTATGCAAAAATACCTAACACTATGGGGCACCGAAAATCCACAAGTGATGCGCGAGGAGCCATTATATCTGCTCAAAGTGACTGCATGGTGCGCTGTACACGCTGGAATAGTCATTGGGCCATTTTTTTTTTTTGCGAGGACGCCGCTACTCAAACGATAAGGGGGTCATGTTAACCCAGTTTTTTCTGCCGCAATTGAACGATTTAGGAAGACATGTGGTTCCAAACGAACGGAGCAGCGGCACACACTGCTCGAGCCACAGCCGATATTCTGAAAGCCAAACACTATCGGATGACTTCTTTTAGCCAACCTAAAGAAAACAAAAAAAACCCCTTCAATCTGCCTGGTCTTTTATTCTTATTCCTTTCTTTTCCTAAAAAACTTAAGACTTGATGTGTGTAAATCAAATGGAACTACACATATAGAATACAGAATGAAACTATTAACAATTATATGGAATATATTTCCATCAACAAAAAAAAAATTGTATGCAGAAAAAAGCGAAATTTTCCATCTTCCCACCAATTAGTGTTAAGCTTTCATGCTCTTGTGCTAAATCTTGAGTCCACTAAGGCAATTAGTAACACACCATAATCAAACCTACTTTTTTTCTTCCTTCTTCTTCACTTTAAGAGTAAGTACTTTGTTTAATCAACACTTGTTGCCATTGACATCCTAACGTCCTAAAGTCAAAATATATAATGATAGAGAAACAACTTGGCATAAGTGAATCATGCCAGTTAAGGTTTAATTAAATGGCTTAAGACAATCTTGTTTGCAGCAGCAACGTACATAAAACTGAAAACGAATTAGGGAAGAATTAGAAAAGGAGAAGAATACAACATATGGTTAACGAGGGTCTAACACTACTCCTTTTCAAATTATAGATTTTAAAATGCAAGATAATGAAATATAATTTTTAACGGACTCAAAGAAAATGCGAATAGTTTCTAAGTAAACAATAAATTTACAGGGATTTGTATGCACATACCAGCAAACAAACACATAAATGAGCGCATTAAACATTTTATGCCCGTCATTGTTTGTATAATGAACCTTTTTCCTTCATTACTAAAAATCTCATCTAGCCGAAAACGTTCCCACGGTTGCAAAGTAAAATAATTTTTTTGGGGATTTTATTCTTTAACACACAGGTAGAATTAAGAAAAAAAAAAACAACCTTACCGTATTTATGCTGTAGAAATACCCTGAACACGTGCAGAGTTTTTCCAAATTTTACCTGCTTGGAATGTTTAAAGCACACAAATCGTGCACAACACGATTGAGCATGTTCAAGTGTGTTGCAAGAGAAAAATTGTTTTTTTGATTTCCAAATAACAAAAACCACCTGCCCCAGAACGTGGTGTGATTGGTTGATTTGCTTAAGGGTTGTTTTCCAAACAACTATAAAAAGCGTGTACATGCAAGTAAAATCAGCATTCTCATTCTAAAAGTCGCTTAAGCAACATCAGAGTTATTCATTTAATCTTCAAAATGGTGTACGAGATTTTAGTCAACAGCCATATGAGCACACCAGCCAATAAGCCCAACTACAAGCCCAGGCGCGTTTTAAGGAAGGCCTTGAAAACGGTGCGCCAACTGTTCAAGAAGTCCAAAAATCGTCAACAGTTTTTCAGTGACAGCATTTGCACGCAATATTTGGCAGAAGAATACGGAAGCGAAGAGGAACTAGAGAATCAAGAAAACGAATGGAAGGAAGCTTTAAAACAGCCCATGAACTGAACAATCCTCTATAACACGAGTAGATTACCCATCCAGGGCCGAGTTAAACAGCTTTAATGTATGGCTTTAAAGGGACGAATGGCTTTAGGTGTCGTTAAACGTTAAGCCAAAACTTTAATTAGTTTCAAACTGGGGACCCAGCAGCCGGCAATAGAAGTGCACGCAAATCACGCCAGCGGTCTAAAAAAGATGAAACTGAAGGGCAGCAATTTCCTCACAAAGGTTCATCACAAACAAACAAGCAGCTTTAATTAGATATATCTTTCATGAATAGTTCATTTCATTTAAAAACAATATTAAAAAAATAAAGAAATTTAAATAAAATAAATTTTAGGTATAAAAAAAAACTATTAAATTTATTACTTATTTGATTCTAAAGATGGAACTTAATTTTTATCGGTAAGTGAAATGAAAAAGATCATTCAAGCAGTGATTTTTAAATTCCTGTTTAAAAATGTTATTGCAAAGATAATTACTAAGCATTATGCGTACATTCTTTTAAATAGAATGTACGTTTTTCTTTAATTTCGTTATACTATTTGCTTCGACTTGTTTTCTTTTTATTTATATAATTTCTTCGATTTAAACTTAAACACCGGTATTCATAAAAAATAAAACGTTGCTCAAATACATTTTAGAAAAAATTTTATATGAAAAATGTGTTCAAACATATTTTACGACAAATTTTTCATATAAAATTTTTCCTAAAATGTATTTTTCCTAAAATGTATTTTTCAGCTGTCTATATGCCGACCACATTTCGTTGGTGCTAATCAACTCATCAGTAGACTTGAAAAAATTCTTAAAAGTTTGTTTGAAACTTAACTACTTATTTCATAATTCCCATGAACAGAATAAGAATCAGAAATGTTCAAACAAACCATTAACACAGCAAACATTTCTTTTTTCGTTTTTGCAACACTTCTACTTTTCTTTGCAACATTCACTTTATTTGTTGCAATATTTAGTTGCCAGACGAAAAATTTTAACACAGTGATGATATCAAAGATATTTTACCAATAACAACTATATTATGATATTTCTTGCATAACTTTGCAGCAACTATACTTTTCTACTAGAGATATATCACTGTGATAGTTCTACAGAAAATTTTCAAATTTTTTTCCTAATAAAATAAAACTTCAAAAATCAATGAAGCTTCCCGTAAGCGAAAATTCTCGTTTAGGTAATTTCTTCATAAATAATTTTAGTTAAAGTAGCAGATTTGATTAAAGTACTACCCTAGTCTTTACATCACTGCAACAACAAAATGTACTGAAGTTTTATGTACTACGCTGTGATTAAAAAATCAAACAAAAAGCTTTAGTAAACATTGTAAAAAAATTGCTGGGAATCACAGATATTCTGTGCTGTGAATCGGTTTGCCGGCAAAACTTAATTTTGTGCTGAGAAAATAAAAAATATGGAAAAAACAAATAAAAATATACTGGTGAAGAGAAAACGTGACAAAATGCACAACAAAAGGTGGACAGATAAAGAAATTCATCATGTTTTAGAATATTTGCAAGAACATGCAGACTTTGAGGTAAGAAAGTCACTCGAGCTTTGTGGCAAAAATCGTAGTGAATATAGCAGAGTGATAAAATTAGTATCAAGAGTGAGAACCGCTATTTATATCAGTGATAATTTTTTTTACCAAATTTTTCTACCAGCCAATTTGCTCTAATAAACGTTAATTTTCTAACAAATAATAATGTCTGTATTTATTTTTGTAACTGAGTAATATTATCATAATTTTGAAGAATAACATTTATAAGTTTTTACTTACCGGATTGCCCATAATTTTTTAACCATCTCATGACACTTTTGAAATTTATTAAACTGCAAGTAAATAAGAAAATATCACATTTGTTTAAGCAAAGGAAGTGCTAAATTATTAAAGTTTTTTTTTTATAGTGAATTAATTTCTATTATTTGAACTTTTTCTTATATAATTATAGCTGTATTAAGTTTATCAGGCTCAAGTTCTTTCTATATTATCTTTGTGATTGATATTAATTAAATTAGACAAAGAAAACATCAAAGACATTTAGCAGGGTGGACAACTAGTTGTGTTTCGAAGCCGTCACACTTTCTCGTCAGCACCCATTCTTGAACTCAGGGGCTCATGCTTCTAAACCGACAACCATGCCACTCAGCCACCTAAGTTGTGGTATATTTTTTGTCTAAATTTTTAATTATATCAAACACACCATTCATTTCTATTTTTATTTGTCTATATTTATCATTGTTTTTTTTATAAATTTTCTAAGTAAAACTATACTTAACCTGAGATGGGTCAATTGTTTATTGCTAAAAAAAAAAGTCACGTAAATTTGTTTTTCCTTTACAACTGCAAATTTTCCCAAAAGATCTAAATCGAAGATCTAGAAAACTTGCCACAAATTTTACTGTATTTACAAAATCTTATACAATACTAATTAACACATAAATAAATAAGTTCATTACGTCTATCATAAAGTAAAGAAAATATGAATGTGTAAGTAAAAACGTCTCAATATATTTCAACTTTCATGAAATTACTTTCCTTGGTAAAAACTATGGCAGGAAGTAAACTAAATAATTTCTCTATTCAAGGGGAAGAGAAAGTTACATAGCTTGGAGTGATACTAGGACTCCAAAATGAAATTCAAAGACCACATTCATTACATAATAAATAAAGTAAATGTACTCACACGCATGCTATACCCTTTTATAAATAGAAATTCTGCTTTAATACTAAATACTAAAATCAATATTTCACGCCGTTATATACTACGCAGCTCCTGTCTGGTCGACCAGTGCTAACTGTCACTCAAACAAGCTACAAATATCAAAGAATAAACTATTAAAACTAATATATAACCTTCCTTGGTTTTATTCAACAGCTCGCCTTCATTCGCTTGCAGATATAGAATTAGTTAAAGATAGACATTTTAAGACTAAATTAAAATTTTAATACCAGGTGGCGAAACTCATCTTATAATAATCATATTAATGAGCTAGCTCATCTTACGTAGTTAAGGTTTAGAATAAGTATTTTTATAAAAATAAAGGTTTAAATAGGTTTTTGCTAAAGTTTTACCTCCACTACAATTTTGTTAATAAGTATGTATAAATTAACTAATCGAATATTATAATTAAGCTGAAAAAGATACTAATCTTAAACTCTTTACAACTAATTATATAAAATTGAGATGTAACATATTAAATATGAAATAAATTGAATTGAATTTTATAATGTTTGTAAGGAGAGCGTTGAATAAATTTAAAAAACAAGAATCTTATTCACATTTTTTCTCTCTCTTGGAGAAAAGAGAAAAATTATATTATAATTAAATTCAAAAGAAATAATTTTTTTTCCAATTTCCCAATAAAGAAAAGAGCTGAAGTGAATAACTATATTATTTTCAAACAGTTACATAAAAATATTTAAAAAATAATAAAAATATTTCCATACGCATAGACAAAAAAAGGAATCTCTGCAAATTGGAATTTTCGACTAGAAAAATTCTTTTTTTAATCCTAATTAGAATGTTAGAAATTACAAAACGCTGACACTAGATGGCGCTGTCACAAGGATGACAAAAAAATAACATAACTATGAAAGGACTTGAATTTCTTACTACCTATACACTATACTTAAGTGGCCAACGGTGTCTGGCAAAAAAAAAATAGATTTTATTTTTCTTAAATATTAATCACATATTTTTTGAAAACCTACAAATATAGCCATTTAAAAATTTTTATTATGAGAACAACAAATGAATGAATTTTATTGGTATTTTTAATATAAATTCTTGAATGGAAATTTTCTTATTATTTATTTAAAAAAAAAAGCTGACATTAATTGAACTTTTCCCCTAAATTATTTTCAACTATTTTTCAGCTAAAGCAACACAGCCACTATGAGTAGTCCTACAAATTCAGGCTTTAATTATAACTGCATTTTAAATTGCTAATAAAAAAAACCCAATAAAAGAAATTTCTTTTTCTTTTCAAAACAAAATTTAAGTTAAAAACCTGTTTAACACTTGTTTTAAAGAAAAAAAATTTTTCACTAAAACAAACAACAAAAAAAACACGTTAAAAGAAAAGAACATTCAATTCAAAAGGGGCATTATTAAAGTCATGTTAATCAATCAGCATGATTGGAAAAAATCATGATTTTAATGTTCAAGAAAAAAAAAACACATCAATGGTTTGAACACTACGTTTGTGTACAAAAAAAAACAACAACATTTTTTTCTTGTTTTATTTTGAACGACCTTTTTTATATTATTGCTTAAATTTTAGATTAAATTTCATTTCATAATGGATCTTATTTACTTTTTGAATAACAAATATTTTTTTGTAGAATTTTATTGGGGACACATAACGACTGAGCGCGGAGAAAAATTCTTGTTTGTGAAAATGATTAAATAATAAAACGAATTTATTTTAACAATCAAAAGAAAATTATCAAATTAATTATAAGGCAGCTCGTAACGTTCAGGAGATGTTTGTGGCCTTGCCAACAATTTGGTTCGTAGGGCACAGTTTCTGCCAAAGAACTCGATAAATTTTAGGGATCTTTCACACAACTGAAGGCAATTTGGCTGAGGCATATTGAGGCCAAGTAAATAAAATTCCTTTTAAAGACTTTCAAAAGGAAAATCGTTTAAATAATATACATAATTTGTTTTTGCAAAATTGAATATGTTTCTCTGTGATCAATCTTTTTTTCATTATTTTTTCTTCTTTTTTTTTTGCAAGGATTATTTATTTAATATTTAAGGGTCCCCTTGTATGAGAATGCTTTTATGGAATTTCATATTTTATTATTTTAAGATTTTTTCTTATTCATTTGGGGTTGTTAAGGCCTGCAGCCATAAACATTATCGTTCATTATTTTTTATGTTATGGTCATTATGACGTTAAACAAGTTTTCAATTAGTCAATAAAAAATCCTCAATACCCAAAAAAATTTGTAAAGAACATTTTTCTTCTGAACCTGTTGTCATAATGATCCTTTTTATGGGCTCTTGTTTTGTGGCCTCTTACAACAAAAAAAAAAAACGCTTGTAACCATTTTTTCTGCTCTATATTTATTTTAAGTATTTTATCTATAGAAAATAGACAAAAAATAATCAACAAATTTTTTTTGATCATTAACAAGTGTTTATCCATCAAGAAACTACTTTTTAAGGACTCAAACAAGTATTAAGGATAAGTAGGACTATTTATGTGCACGACAAATAGCTGCTAATTATTCACATTTTAAGTTTCTTATTTTGTCTATAGCAAACAAATGCTTGTTTGTGTTTAGAATGTAGCAAATTATAACTATTTATTTTCTTTCCATTTTTTTCGACATCCAGTCGAAAAGCAAAGCGGATAAGATCGAATCGTTCATGTCGCCTAAAAGGAAATTTATTCACGCTAAGCGACACTGCCATAATTGAACCTTGAAGAAATACACTTGCTGTACTGAAAAATAAATAATGAAAACAAGAACATTTCGTCCCGAAATCTCCAAGTGGTTGAAAATTATGCGGGTTAGCATAAAATTAGTTATTGTTTCTTTGCTGTCACCTAAAGGCGCCTTTAATGATTTTAAAGATCGATAACACTATTCTATCAATGAATGAGGTTTTGGTAGCGTCAATTATCTACTTATTTGTCTCCTGCCTTGTCAACATCAGGACAGCGTTTAATATCAATCAGTTAATTTGGTTTGTAGGCCACAGTTTCTGTCAAAGGACAACCAGCTGAAGAAAATTTGGTTGAGGAAATAAAATACTGAGGGATAATGAGACAACGTAAATAAAATTCTACAGGTTGAAGAAAGAAAAATCTTTTAATTTTCTTCGCAAACTTTTTTTGCTTGCAATTTTTACGGCAAATTTTTCTAATTAAAAAAATTTCAGGAGAAAATATTTTAAAGCTATAATTTTTTCCACAGATAAATTTTCTTTAAAAGTTGCCATTTTTTTTTATTTATTTGGAGAAAATTTTTATTACCGAATAATTTTCTAGAATACTATGTTTGCCGGGTTGTCGGTCATTAAGACCACCTCACTTGGATCCTGTCCAAATCCCGTTCTACTACCCCAGTAAGCTATAGCCCTACGCGTCCTCCATTGATTCTACTTTGAATCATTCAATGAGCGTATTGCAGATTCCATCAGCCTATTTAATCCGCATTCAGGCAAGTGCATGCAGTGTCGGTATGCCCAAAACACGTTTTGCTCTTTCCTAGGAGAGAGTTGGACTTGCATATTAAACTGCATTTAAATTGTATTTTGAAATGTACTTGACTATAGATAGATGTACAAATCAACCTGAAATTATTAGAAGCCACTAGAATACAGTTAAAGTCGTCAAAAGCTGAAATAATTGTGTACATCGTATATTTTTTATTTATTTTATTATTTTAAGCTTAAAAAATATTCTTAAATTATACAACATAGAATTGGTTAAAATAATTTTTTAAACACAAAATATGCCATTTTTTTTGTTACTTAGTTTTACAAAACAAGATTTTCAAGAATTTTAAATAACAAATATTTTTTAACAAAAAAAATAGTGCTTTAAAATCCTTCTTATTCAAAATTTTATGTAAAAAACTAACAACTTTTCTAAGAAAATTGAGTTTTATACGCAAATTTTGTTTTATTTTCCATTTTTCGCCTTAACACCAGGCTGCTAGCTTTTGAAGCTTTTTTCTGGCACAGCAAAACTTTCTGAGTTGTGTTGTTCACAGGCCCAGTCGTGGTAACCAAACTAAGCCCGTGGCATGTAACCGCCTGCCCTGCTACAAAAAGCCAAAGTAGCTGCTGGACTGAGCTTGAAGAAATTCCCTCTCAAAAAAAAAGAAACCCCAAAATCTCTAGATTATTTCCCCAATTAAAAATTTGGCAGCAAAATTTTAAGCCTGGGCCCATCTGTCTAAGAAATTCCATTCAATTTGATACGGTTGCATGGTTTCTCTTTGCACCGAAGTCCAAAAAAAAGTGCCAGCATTGGTGCGGGCAAAATGAACAGGCACATAGAGATGATCCTTATCGATGAATTCCAATTGGCGTGTACCATCTTCATTAACTACCAGAATCGCTTCACCGGGTTCGCTGTATTTCAGCTCCTCATAGAGACAACGTTCCAAGTGTTCATTGGCCATGTTATCCATGTCGTTGCTGAGCCAGTCGAATTCACTTTCCTTCTCCTCTGAGGCAATATATGAACTGCGTTTGGTTTTATCAGCTTTCGATTTGAAAATGCGCTCCAGCACCGGCTTTAATAGATTCTTGAGGCGGCGTGAAGGTGATACCTTTGACTTGTACGCCGTATAAGTTGGATTCTTGTAAGAATTGTTGTACATGCTGGATACCAAAGTGACGTTCATGTTGATCGTAATTTTACTTCTTAAAATGTGTAGATGTTAAGTGTCTGAATGATTGTGAGCGTATGATATTTAATTTCTTGCTGCTTGTTGTATTTATACTCTTCCTCTCTCTCTCTCTCTCTCTCTCTCTGCCTTTGAAAGACTCAAATTCATGCTCTTTTAATTTTCTTTTACTTTTACCAAACAACAGCATCTCAGCCAATCGAAGATGAATTTTAAGGGCAGGTGTTGGTTTCTGAAATTTCTCACGTTTATAAGATTCTTATTTTAAAATCTTTTTGCTGTATTTTTTAGGCTCTTGTTTTTGTTTTCAGTTTAGAAATAAGAAACCGTTTCTGTTAACAATAACAATCAGAAAGAGTAACAGCAGGTATATGTTGAAAGCATGCAGTTGTGTGTGTGTGTGTGTGTGTGTGTGTGCGTGAGCGTAACTGAGGCACCTTTCAATCCCATTCAATCTTGAAATCGTGAGAATTTTTTTTACATGGTTTGTTTGTGAAATTATAGATAACATGTCTTTAAAGATCCTTGAGGTATTTAAGTCATTATCGTATTGCACACTAATAATTTGTTGTTGCTCAGGTTCTCTCATTGTCCTAACAACAACAACATGAGCAATCTTAAATTCATCATCATGACAATCAGTTGTAAACAAAATTGTTTTGGTATCATGGGAAAAAAACCTTAAAAACTATTTTTAGTTTTAGCAAACAAAACTTTGCTTTCGACGAAAAAAAATTCTTGTTTATGAAAATTGATATCTCAAGCCATATGCTATTGTTATGTTCTTTAAAAAAAACGTGTGTTTGTGTGTATGTGTGCGCAGTACATATAAGGTTTCTTATCAACTTTCTTTTTCATAACAAAAAAAAAGGATAATAAATATGTTTATGAAACCCTTATTAAAAAGGCTCTAAAAATAGAAATTAAATAAATATTCAAATTAACAGCTTGGCGCTAAATCGTGATTGCAGTCTTTTACCAATTATTGTGATAAGTAGTTAATAGTGAAAACAGTGGCAGGGTACTTTCAAAAAGTATGCCAAGGCTCACGCACCACTAGTATCTTCAATACAAAAATTAATTTATACCACTAAAATAAACTCCCGCCATAGTGTTAAGGGACCTCAAACAAGCCTTCTTGCTTTAATCTTTTTTAAAATCACCAAAAAGTTGTGTTATCAACAAACTCATTATACTAAATAAATATTGCCTTCTGTAGAAAATTATCGTTATCAATATATTTCTACAGGGCTTGACTCTTTTTGGGAAAAAATTTTAGCAAACCATAATTTTTTCTTAAATATTATTATAGATAAATTTTTAGCCCTGTGCTGCAAATCACACATTTTTAAATCGCGCGATTTTTTAGATCACATATAGTATTACTTCATAATAATAGTATTGAATATTTAATGCTAAGTTTAAGTTATTGTAACAGGTGGGCCAAAAGAAGTAAGCCGATGTTTTTTGGCTTTCAGAATATGGGTTGTGGTGCGTCCTGTTGAAACCACATGTCCTCTAGACCTAATTCGTTCAATTGCGGTAGAAAAGAACTCGATTAACGTTGCAATATAGTACGTTGTTTTTGGAAAGCGGCGTCCTCGATAAAAAAAATGGCCCAATGACTCCTCCAGAGTGAACAGCGAACCATGCAGTCGCTTTGAGCGGGCATCACTCGTGGATTTTCGGTGCCCCAGAAGTGGAAATGAGCCGCATCGCTCATTATGATTTTGATCGAAAAATCTTTCACGTCGTCATAAACAAGATTATTCCGCGTTCTGAGGGAATATATCGCTCTATGGCTTGTTCACTTGTATGCTACAGCTGTCTTGTTCACAAATGTAAAAACAGATTTAACATTGGCCGCCATTTGCCGAAATAAAAGCAACTTGTAATAGGGTGATTTCTTTCAGCACACTTCATACGTCAAATATTAAAAAAAAGAACGAAAAACCAGCATAATTTCAGCTTTAGGATGCTGTTCGTTTTTAGAAATCACATGATTTCCGTAATGTGATTTTCATAATTTTTTTTCATGATTTTCAGATTCTCGATAAATCTGAGAATATTTTGTTAGCATTTTATAATCTATCAAACAGCTTTTAATTAAAAGTTTTTCTGATCGATAATTTTCCCTTAGTATTTGTTATTGAAGAATCTTTAGCACAACAGGACCTTCTAGGACACAAGTGGGCCGGTCTCACGACTAGCAGCCCGTGAAACAAAACATATTAATGGATCTTTTTTAAAGATATTTGTTAACAATAAATTTGCTTTGAAAACATTTCTTACCAACTCATTTTAAAACAAAAAGCCAAATTTTGTGATGGGAAAATGAAACAAATGATTAAAGTAATCAATCAGCTGTTTTTTGAAAGAATTCATCGATACGTTTTATATCATGTTAATGATAAACTTTCCATAGCTTCAATAGTTTTGTTGTCTATGAGTTATGAGTTTTCTTAAAATGCACGCTATCGATAAGCATTTGTAGAAAATATTCTTCACCGAAAAAATTGTATAGAGCATAGTTATTACCTATAAATTTAATTTTCTACGATTATCGATATTTTCTTTAAGGCTCGATAAATTTTATATCAGAAATATTTAATTATATATATTTTTTTTAAATCTTGTACGCAAGACAATTTTGATAAACTGTCTTTAGAACAGTTTAGCTGTCTTTGGATTATATTAACTGTCTTTAGAACAATTTAACTGTCTATCAGCTTGCTACATGAAACAAATGTTACCGATAACCCATCTGTAGAAAATGTGCCAAATGTCACTACAGGCTAAATTGCTGTCAAAAAAAAACTTTCTTTAGAAAACATTATGGCTGGCCATTATGTTTTTTTTTTTTTATCAAAAATGTTTATTTGATAAACTTTCTTTAGAACATATTGGTTATCGATAAATTTTCTTAAAAAAAAAATGTTAATTATTAATAGACTTTTCAGAACATAATTCTATAAAATTTTTTAAAGATTAGGGTTATCGGCTTATTTTTAAACGATTTGTTATCAAAAGATTTCATATTAAAAATATTTATCAATAAATTTTATATTGAAAACGCTTGCTATCGATAATTTCATATAAAATGTATTTGTTGTCGTTTGAGTCTTTTTTTTAAATTTCAGTTATCGATAAAATTTACGTGAATGAGTTTGTGCAAATTTTCTGCCAAAAGTTGAGCAAGTAAAAATCGAACTCAAGCCAAAAAATATATTAACAATTTTAAATCATAAAATAAAGTTAAAATTAATGAAAATTCTTGTTATCGATAAATTATTATTATCGATAAATTATTGTTATCGATCACTGCTGCTTAAAAAATTTTGTTAATGCTAAAACCTTGTTTGTTATCGATATAGGAAATATTTGTTATCGATCATTTTTTTACGTAAATTTTGGCTATCAATAAATTTTTTGTGGAAAAAAATTTGGTCCTTTAAATAATAAATTACAGAAAAGTTGCACGATATACATAAATGAGAAAAGAAAACGTTACATTTTCTTTGCTCTAACAAATTCTTGGAATCAGTTCCCTGAAGAAAACCATAGCAAATCCTTAGGAAAAGGTTGAAATAGAAATACTTAATACCGTTTCTTTTTTAAAAACGGAATGCTTTGTTCTTGCCTTCTATTATTCTTGACCCACAGCAGTTTTTCGGAATACAAATGCATTGCACTTGTTAGTGTTTCAAGGCAAGTAATATAAATCCCAGACTTTTAGAAGTAATAAACAAACAAAAAAGGAAATCACACGTGTTTCAACAACAACTGAAATTTTCCTAAATGTTTTTGTTTTATGGCAGTAAAACCTTAAATCACTGTTCGGTTTGTTGGCTGTATGTTTTTTGTTATTTTTTTTTTTTATTTTCTTCTTGAGAAACTCTCCCGCCAAAAACTGTCTGTTGGCATTTCACTTGCTGGCACTTGTTGGAAATAAAATACACACAAAAAGGGAAACTGCGGCAACACCAGAGATCAAGAAAGGTTCTTTTGTAGAGACCTTCACAACCTGTTGTGATTTTTATGACGAGTATAACAAGTTTGTTTTTAATGTTGCTCACGTTGGAGTTTATGTTTGGTGTTATTTCGAGAAATTTCTTTAACATGCAGTGGGTAACGACTTTAGTTTTCATTTGCCTGTTAAAATTTTCCTGAATTGCTGACGGTGGTGGTCGCAGACCTCTAAAAGGATTTGTTTTCAGAAATCATTTGAATGACTGTGTTATAATATAAAAATATAGTGCAGATAAGAAGTTATAAAACTGGACCATTATATACAATAACATGTTAAGTAATTAAATTTGTTAAAAAAAAAAACAAGGTGAAGTATCAAAGCAGCGAAAAAGTAGCATATTAACGAGTCTATACCAAGTCGAGAATATCCATTTTTTGTCGTAAGTTCAGTGATACGCGGGCAGACGTGATTATTTTGCTTTAAAGATTAGTTTATTTTTTCCAATTCGCAAACTCATTTAACAGACCCTGATTAACATCAGACAGAATTTCAAAAATTTTCCACTCAAATTATTGTGGGAAAACTGAAAATTCGATTTCATAATTTCTAAATACATTTTCTGATTAACGAAATGAACTCCCACGAAGTAATACTTACTAAGAATCGTTCCATTTCCTTTTAATCCTTTTTACAAATTCGTGTAAAATTCCCACACTTTTCTAAAAATATCAACAATAACTTAATCTTTTACAAGTGCCTTCTAATTCTGACACTTTTCTTTAAAATGTTTCACTGCTTCAGATTTCGCTGTTTGTTAATTAAATCACAACAGATTAAAGTTGCATTAAAGTGTTTTGTGAGGCGGGGGATGTTTTGTAATTGTGGTGCTCTTTTTATGCCCCTCAAGTAGAAGTTGTTAAACCAATTCCATTCCCACATTAAATACTTGCCCCCCCATATACATGAGTGAAGAGGTTTTTTTTTATAAATTTTAAATAAGTCAATATTTATTTTCTTTTTTTTTTGACTCATGCACTTCAAAATCATTGAAAGCCCATGTTTCCATATGAAACTAAAAATTTTCCCAATAAATTTTCCAAGAAAATTTGGCTTAGCAAATTTGTTTCATAAAATATTTGCCAATAGCAAAAACTTAATTATTGGAATTTGTTTTTCGTTTCTTTTATCTGAAGTTTTGATTGAAAAAATGTATGATAAACTCGTTAAATAAAGATCAATGGTTTTTAAAAATAAAAATTTTTCTAGAAGTATACATATTTGCTAGCGCTTACAAGGGGTATACAAGCGGTGACAAAAGAATTCCAACTGGCATTTGACATTATGTTAAGTGGATATTTTTTGAATATTTAGAAGTTTGGAACCTATTTCATAAACTATTTTTAGTAACAACAGGACACGCATTCAGGCTTGGAAAATTTCCCACAGCTTTAGATAATTTTCTGTTTGGTTTCAATAAAAAAAAAAAACAGAAAAAACAAATCATATTCCGTCAAAGTATTCCACCTGACAGCCGTTGTGGTTTCAATAAAACAATTAGAACAAATCATATTCAGGTAAGCCATTTCATGTGTTTGTTGAAGAAAAGTAAAAATATATTGATGAGTTAAGAAAGGAGAGGAAAATTTTCTCACCAAGTATGCGATTTTGTATAAAAACTAACACTTTGGCGTTCACAGAAACGAGATTTTAACCAACGCAGTGAATGAAGTAATATAATGCCCACGACGTAACCAACTAATAAAGAAAACACCGTTTAAAAACTCCTCAGGGATTTTTTTTAATACTCAGTCTCAATGTTGAAACAAGGACTCATTGTGTGCACACATCAGACGCAGCCTCGGCTTTTTGTGTTGAACTTTTTATATCGACAGGACATGCGGAAACCAAAAAGTGAGCATCAGATTTTTGTTTCTATGAGAAAATAATCACAATAGAATTATGTTTGTTACAGGACGTGAGACAAAAAGTGCGTAACACAACTGCATCCTTGATGAGAAAACGAAGAAAACATTCGTCTTTCTCAATAACAGACGAAAATAAGTGTGGGAATGTTGAGAAGCAGATCAACTACGCAACACCGACTTCTTTGTATTGACAGGAACTGTTTAAAACACCAAAAGCAAATATGATTATTTATTGAGCCTTATGAAGTGTGTAAAGGTTCTTAATTCACAGCAAAATGCGTGGGAAATCAGTGAATATTTTAGTTAAAGTTAACATGCAATTGTTAATAATTTTATTAGGCGTGAGCTCGGTTTTGGCTCCTGGAAATTGAGAAAGATATTTGTTCAATAACTTTAGATTGATCAACATTTTCAAATTGACCAATCTTCTTTAAAAGCGTTGATCAGCCTAATTTTATAGCAAAAAAATCGTTCTCGTTTTGAAGGCAGTAAAAATCGAACTAGAAAGCCCGATAAAACTATTATATCATATAGTTGTAAAATTTAAAAAAATAAAACAATATTTTATAATTGGAAACTTTAAACATGAGAGTGATTCTTTTTGTTTTTGGAAATATAAGGTTTTAAATTAAGAAAACTTATGGCGAAATGTGACGCATACAATTTTACTTTTAGCCAGTTGTAATAACGGGCCTTAAAAAAGTACCTTTCATAAAGTGTCCCTGAAGAAAATACCTTTAAGAAAACTACGTCTTAAATAAAAACCTTCTACAAAGATATTTTTTTAAACGCAACTTTTAAAACAGTATCTTTTAAAAAAGGCACCTTCTGAGGAAATATCTTTAAAGTAGTACGTTTAAAAAAGTACCTTTTAAAAATTTACTTTAAAGCAAATATTTTTTGAAAAAAGCACCATTAAAAAGAACATTTTAAAAAACACATTTTAAAAAAGTACTCTTAGAAGAGTGCCTACCTTTGAAAAAAGTTTCTTTTAAAAAAGTATTTTTGAAAAAAGTGTACTCCATTTAAAAATGAATCTCTTAAAAAAGAACATTTTTAAAAACAGCACGATTAAAAAAGTAAATTTTTATACAAACCACCATTGAAAAAACAACTTTTTTAAAAAATAATTTAATATAAATTTATTAAAAATAAGCACCTTTAAAAAAGTGCTTTTTAAAAGGCATCTTTGAAGAAAGTACCTTTTATACTTGTACTTTTTAAAAAAAAAAAATACTTTTTGAATTGTACTTTTAAAAAAAGTACATTTTAAGAAAGTATCTTTTACAAAATTTACGTTTTAAAGAAAAGCGTTTTTACAAAAAAAAATTTTATGGCACCTTTTTTAAACTGTACCATTTAAAAGAGTCCTTAAAATGCAAAAGGAGCACCTTTACAACAGCACGGTTAAAAAAGTACCTTATAAAAATTTCCATTCAAGCAAATATTTTTTAAAAAGAGTACCATTTAAAATAAAACTTTTAAAGGTCAACCTTTAGAAAGTACTTTTAAGAGTATCTAAAAAAAAGTGCCTTGCTTTTAAAAAAGTTTCTTTTAAAAAAGTATTTTTTGGAAAAACTGTATTCATTTTAAAAATGCATCTCTTCAAGAAGTACTTTTTTAAAAAAGTACTTTTTTAAAAAAGTATTTGTTTAAAAAAGTATTTTTTTTTTTAAAGTACCTTTAAAAAAAGTACTTTTTTAAAGTGATAATGGTACTTTTTTCAAGAAAGTACCTTTTAAAAAAATATCTTTTATACAGGTACTTTTTTAAAAAGTACTTTTTTTCAAAGATTGTAAAAGCAATCGTACCTTTTAAGAAAATACCTTTTAAAAAAGAAATTTTTAAAAAGTATCTTTAAAAAAATACCTTCCAAAAAATTACCCTTCAAAAAGATCACTTTTTAAAAAAGTTAAAAGCATTCAAAAGAACATTTTAAAATTAACCCTTTCCAAACCCAACTCAGAAAAATTTTGGAAAAAATTTTGTTTCAAATAGAGTACTACATTTGGCTGGACCGAATCTTAACAACCCCTCATACATATTAGTTAATTTGTTAGTTGTAATTTTAGTTCCTTTAAAAGGGTACCCGTTAATAAGTTACTTAAAAACGGGAAACGTTGACTCTTGTAATATAAAAAGTGTTGGAAAACTTTGAACTCCTGCTTGAAATAATGTTCCATTTAATATTAATAAGGAAGCTCTAAAACAATTGCGCTGTAGGAGGCAAACGTTGATCAAAGAAAAGAAAAGGTTTTAAGAAAATATCCCTCAAATATAAGCCACAACAAATCTTAAGTATGCTCAACACGAGTTCGAAGATCTTGATTATTTTGGTTTTTAAGAAGATAACTTACCCACGCAAACTGAAGTTATCAGTCAGGAGCCCCAAAGCAACAACATAAATATGAGCAACCAATACATACCATTTTATTTATACAAAGAGAAATTTAAAAATAATTTAAAGCAGCCATAAAGACAATACTGACCTTTGACAAAACCACCACCATAAATGTTTTTTTTTGTTCTTCTTTAAAACACATATGTACATAAATTATCATCAAGAAAATCTACCTGCTACAACACAAACATTTCTTCCGACCCTTTCTGTCCTGCAGAAAATCATTTAATTTTTGTACGTCTCATTCACAACAAGAAATAAAATCCAAAGCAACAACCCCAATTTTATTCTAAATTTGAACATACATTTGAATTAGTTTGTTAGCAATCAGAAATAAATTTTTATTGCCAGCAAAGTTCTTGAAAGATATTTTTTATATAAATAAAGACAAATTTTAAGCAGAAAATCAGTTTTAAACACAATCTCGATCAGTGTACAACTCAGAGGAGGAACACTACCATGAACAAGTGAAGTGAAAATCAAAAATTCACTTTCGCTTTGGGCACCAGGAATACTTCAAACAGAAATTGTAAACTCGAAAAAGTATTTCTTCAACAGAAACTTTGGAGTTTTTTAAAGTACAACAAGGACCTCTTCCTAAAAGTTCCTGCCCACCACATCTACCGAAATAGACTTAAGGTTTGGCTTCCGTCACCTGAAAGTGCCTTATTATAATTACATAAAGACTTTTCTGGCCGAAATCGCATCCTGAAGGATTCTTGTCCAGACAGTCACATGGTAAAAAGCTTTAATATAAACCGCATAACACACCAACAGCTTGAGGTGCTGCTGTATGTGGCTGACATTTGTGATATTATTGTGTAATTAGCTTGTAAGAAATTCATCAAGTGTCTTCCAATAAATTGTAAATATTCATCTAATACGAAAATTGTTTTTTAAGTTACTTGTAAGTGATCAACTCAAAATCATTGTCTTCCGGTTTGTTTGTTTTGCTTTGAAAAAAAAATGCCTATAACTTTTCATAACAAAATTTGCTAGTTTTAAGTGCAATAAATTTTAAAATAAATTTTAAAACACAACAAATGTAAGCGAGAGTTTTATTTAAAAATGGAACAAATATTTGACAAACTTTTTATTCAAAAAAATTAATAACAACTTTTAGTGTAGTTCAATTCAAATTTTCTCTGCAAAAGTTTTTAAATAAACATTTAGCACACATATTGTTTTTTTTATTTTAAGACACATATTAAACTTTAAAAAAAAATAATAGAAACATTTTTGGTGAATTTTAATTAACTTCTATCTGACAAGATTTTATTGAGACATGCTTTTTATGCTTTATTTTTTTCTATAGTCTTTTAATTTTTTCGTACAGAATTTGATTTATGTTTCAACAAAATTTTATCCGCTGTAAACGGATAATTGCAAAATAATGGGAAGCAGCACAAAAAGCAGCAAAATCAAAGTGGAAATGCAAAAGTTATAAAGAATGTTACGATTAAACATTTTTAAATAAAAACAACTGTAAAGGCAGAAATTTTCAAAAAGGACAAGAAAAGTAGATATTGAAGACTCATAAGCTGGGATACAACTATGGCTCTTTCAAACTCACTACAATGGTCATAATTTGCTTCAAACTCAGATTATAGCTAAAAAAAAAATATTTCTTAACTTTGAGGAAGTAAAACCGAACTTAAAAGACCTAAAAAAGTTGTAGAAAAATGTATCCAGTTCAATATTTCAGAGTTCGGATTTTGAAGACGGATCACTTTTGAAATGGGCTTTTTTATAAAAAGGTCAACAAGTTAGAGAGGGCATGGGTTTCTGCTTCAAAATAATTTCTTTTGGAAAACCCGTTAATTCCTTGCTAGAGAAAGTGGTGAGCTAAACAACAGCGTTTGCAATTTATCATTTGAAATCAGTTGACCTTTTAAGCGGCTTATGTTATCTTAAAGGACAACAAGTTGTAAAGTTGTTACTGCAAATTTATTTTCCTGCTGTTTGAGATTTTATCTTAATTTTTTTTTTTGCTATGAGAGCAGTTTTTTTCACAAATTTTATTTGCAAAAATTTTTTATACGTATTCTATTTGATCTACTTTTTTAATTTTGGTTTTTTTTCCATAAAATTTTTCCAAAATCTGTTTCAAATAAATTTTACTTCTAATAAATTACGCTGTTAGGCTGTAAAGCTTTTTCAATCGGCAAATTTTCCTTAAAAACCTTCCATAAAAAAATTGTCAATCGATAAATTTTCCATATCAAAATCGCAGATCATAAAAAGTCCATAGAAATTTTTCAAACGAATTTAGCAACTTTTCGTTAATGAAATGTTTTTATCTAAAAGTTTTTTTGTCGAATAATTTTTGGCCGATTAATGTTTACAATATTATTAATGGCTTAAGTTTATGTGGAAACTTTAAAGTGAGTCAGTTTAAAAAAATTTTTATTAGTGAATTTTTGTGAAAGAAATTTTAATTACTAAATGCAATGAATAAATGTAATCTTTTCACAATTTTATAAATTTTCCATAATACATTTGTAGCTCATAATTTCAGTTTGTAGTTCATAAATTTTTATAAAAAATTTGTTGGTGGTAAAAATTTTTAATCGATCAATTTTTGTTCGATTAATTAACAAATTAACAATATTATTAATAATACATTTATATTAAATTACTTTTTCAGGCTTAAGTTCAACCCTTGGTTTATCACTACTTTTAATTAATATCAATTAAGTAAAGAAAATATTATAATATTATTAATGGCTAAATTTTATATGAAAACTTTAAAGTGAGTGAGTTTAAAAAACTTTTTGTTAGTGAATTTTTACGAAAAAAAAATTTAATTGAATAAATGTTTTAATCGAATAATTTTTGGTCGAGTAATCTTTTCACAATTTTATAAATTTTCCACATTTGTAGTTCATAAAACTTCCATAGAAATTTTTTAGTTGAATCTAGCAAATTTTTGTTAGTAAATTTTTATAAAAAACTTTTTGGTCGAATAAATTTTTTTATCGAATAATTTTTCTTCGATTAATTTTTTACAATATTATTAATATGAACTTATTTATTTATTTGCTGTAAGAGCCAATTGAAATGTATTAATGCAGGTTTTATTTTTCGGTAGTGTTGAAGACGTGTAACCACATGTCCTGTGAAAATTTCAACTTTCTAGTTCTTACGGTTTGGGGGATTGCGGCCTGTGGCGGACGAACGTACAAGCCTCAGTAGGAGGGTCCCTTGCCTCGAAATGTCGGGAATTGCACATGTCAGAAGACGTTTTTTTGTATGAACAAGATTTGTCATAAAACGTTTATTCAAATTTTGTATGCCTTTTTCAAAAGTTTTCAACGAAAACTTGAAGAAGGTTCATTTTTGGACCTGCATTAATATTATTAATATTTTATATATTTATTTTCTTGAGCTCAAGGTACTTTTTTATTAAAATATTTGATTTATTATTATTACTGTCCTGAAGAAGCTATCCGAAGGAGAGCGAAATATCGACAAAGATAATCAAATGTTTTAATAAAAATATACCTTGAGCTCAAGAAAATAAAAATATAAAATATAAAAGAAGGGATCGAAAAACCAATTAATAAATATTATTAATAAAAAGTTAATTAATTTTTATTATTAATGGTTAAATTTTATATTGAAACTTTAAAGCGATTAACTTAAAATTTGGCACCCGAATAATAAATACACTGTGGAGTTTGCAATTGAATTAGATTTAAAAAAAAATGTGTAACTCTTAAATCATTCAGGTAGTAATATCCTGAATGATGATCGATATTGAACAGAAAATTTTCAGTTGACGAATTTGGTAAAAAATATTTTTAATCAATCTTATTTCCGCATAAAACTTAAAAAACGTTTAAATAGCAATAAAAAAAAAAACTTAAAAACCTTTTATATAGCAAACTTTTTTTATTGATACATTTTCTATAGAAATTTTTCCTTGACAGAATTTTTTAAAAACACATATTTTTTCAGTACGTTTATAAGAATAGTTTCATCAAAAATTTTAAAGTAGCATTTTAGCCGAATATTTAACCGAATCTATAGTCGAATGACTTATTCGAATAATTTATTCGTATCAACGATTCGATCAATTTTATAATTTCTAGAATACTAGAATTTGTTGATCAAAAAAGTTTTATTAGAACGTTAATCAGCATCTGACAAATGGTTTTGCTCAAGAAAATTCATTGGATATTTAAGAACCTTTTAAAACAAATAATGTTTTTAATTTTTTTACCATCTCAACAATTTCTCATAATTAAATTTTGTTCACCTTTTCAAAGCCATCATTTATTTTATTTTCCTTTATTCTTTTTTTTTTTTATTTGTCTCTAGAGGCTTGCTAGTCTCCAAGTGGTTTTTGTTTAATGAAAAATGCACACAATTTGTCGCTTTGGCCCAGTTCTTTACAAAATACTTTATGAAGAAAATATTTCGTAAAGATTATTTATTTGAAAACCAAAATTTTAAAACTTAGAAGAATTTCTTAGACTAAAGCAAAACAAACAAACGAACATACGTGTAAAAATTAGGAATAAAATAATTATGCTGACAAACTTAAAAAATATGGAAGACATTGAGTGCGCTTAATAATAAAATAAAACTAAACTAAACTAAACTAAAGAAAGGAAAGACTGGAAGACAATGAATGATTTTGATATTCTTAATCAAAATCTATTATTCAACTAGAAATAGGCACTTAATGTAAATCTTAGGTTACAAACTGACAAATAATGCATAATAAAATATACTAATAATAAAGCAAAATAGGAAAAATAAAAATTGGCACAAAAACAGAAAGTAAAATGAAAGAAAGTTGTGAAAATGAGGCAACCTAAAAAGCAAAACATAAAAAAATTAAAAAAAAAATATTTATGACAAAAATGTAAAAATAAAAATTCGCTGAAGAGACACAAAAAATTAAAATTATTTGTAAAGGGATTGTATATACAATAAGAAAATCACAGTTGAGTCAAATTAAAGCCATTAGGTAAAGCGTTTCTGGAGTATTTTTATTTTACTTGCTGCGGGATGAGGAGTATGTTTTACAGCAGCAGCAGCAGCCAAAATAGCCGGAAAACCAAAATCCACTGCGTGCAATAATTAGTACGCGATGAAATAGCGCTGCAGGCAATATAAAACACCTCGAGCTGTTGTTTAAGGATTAGCCGGATAACAGGCGATGGCAAGTAAACGAGTACTCTATTATTTCTTTAACACACACTTTTCAGCATTACTAATCACTCTTGATGCATGAAAAGAACGCTTGCAGCTCAGCGTTGCTGCGTCACTTACTGCGACAACGCTGTTTTGTATAGGTGGCTAAAGAGATTGAGTTGAACTGAGTTTACACAGATCCTGCAGCAGCTATTTATACTTGTGACTAGTTGGCCATTAGGGGTGGTTTGAAATGCTGCATAAGATGCCTGTCAGTGCGCTAGAAAAGTTGGCGCACACATTTTTCTTTTTCTAACACATTTATGTTGACAAAACATTTTCATATCTGGTCATTGAGATTGTTTAAAGAATTTAAATGAAAACAAAGATAAACTTTTCGTATTTTCTCTTGTTACACTAATGCAAGGCTATTTGTTGCGTCTGCCATTAAATCGCCAGCACTAGACATGCATTGATAATGGAATGACACATCAGTTTTGTTTATTTAGCAAGAAAACAAAAGCATTTAAACATCTCTTGCAGGGTGATAAAAATTAGAAACGGAATTTTTTTCATTTAACGAATATTGGCCCAGGATAATATTTGTAATATTATCCTGAAGATGATAACAAATTGTTATCGAAATATTGAATAATATTGTTAATAAAATTTTTATATAAAAACGATCTGAAGCTGTATTAAATAGTTTTTGAAATAATTAAAAAGCTCAAAGAAATATTGTATATTTAAAATGTTTTATTAATGCTTATTTTAATTTAAGAAAAAAATTTTTAAATTAACAGTCCTATCAACTCAATAAGTTTTTTAATTAAATCCAGCAAAATTTTGCTGCTGATGGGAGTCGGATGGAAGTAAAGCAGCCCTATATAACTCCAATTTTAAGGACGAAAAATCGATCTAAAACCTTGAAAAACTCAGTAAAAGTTGTGAAGTTCGCGGACATAAAGTAACAATTAACATTTGAAAAGTCAGTTACTATCAGGCCCACGATGTCACTCAACATCGATTGTGGTTTTGTGGTTTTCACTGTTCGCTCAAATGATATCAAATGCCATCGAGGGTCTGACATTTAATTTACATTTCGAAATACATGTTTAGTTGGAATAAATTTAAATAAACAATGACTACAGTCGAAGCAACCGTAGCACAGCCTTGAAATCCTTTTCCAAACCTGCTGTTATATTTATCAATATTAACAAGAATTATCACACTTGATGTGATCTAAATAATATGAAATTCTTAAGGTTGTGTTAAAAAATTAGGCGTTTTAAATTTAATCCTTTGCCTAAAATCATTTAAACACACAAACAACCAGAAAGCAGAGTATGGCCAACACGTGAACATAAAATTAACATAATTCGAAAATAAATTTATTTCTAAGAGGATAACTGCATATAAAATAAGAAAAGAAACAAAGGAGACTACATCCTACAATATTCAAAAGAAATTAACGAACTTCTTTTTTTTTTCTTAGTTTTATTTTTATTTCTTAGTTTTTATTTTGTATTAAGTTTGTAGGGCTCAAGTTCTTTTTATATTATTTTTGTGATTGATCTTAATCAAATAAGGTAAAGAGAACTTAAAAGACTTTTAGCAGGGTGAACAAGTAGCTGTTTCGAAGCCGGCACACTTCTCGTCAGCACCCATCCTTGAACTCAGGGGCTCATGTTTCTAAGGCAACACTCAAGCCACTCGGTCAGCCAAGTTGTTGTATATTTTCTGTATAAATTTTTTATTTATAGAAAATATATAATATTTCTTTGAGCTTTTTAATTATTTGAAAAACTATTTAATACAGCTTCAGATCGTTTTTATATAAAAATTTTATTAGCAATATTCTTCAATATTTCGATAACAATTTGTTATCATCTTCAGGATAATATTTGTAATAGAAAATAATAAAAAAAAAAAGTTCGAATAATAAAAATTAATAAATTTCTTAGTCCTTATTCGAAACCTTTTCTTCTGTCATCATTTTGCATTGAGTTTATCCTGCCCAAATTCGTTCTATAATATTCTATTAATTAAACAAGATAAAGAAAATACCAATAGACGATTTTCTGCCAGGGGACAACTATATGTTTCGTGGCCGCCACATTTCTCATCAATATTCGCCCTAGATTCGCGATCTAGAACAATTAACTTCAATAACGATAACATTATAGAACGAACTTGAGCCCTATGAATGTAATAATGTAAAAATAATTAAAAAAAAAAATTCCTAAGAAACATGTTCCCACGCTGAACGCACCAGAGGCAAATAAGAAAGCCATCAATGAATTTTATTCCAACTTCAAATTTGTAAATGGGAAGTAAGTTATAGCAACTAACACATTAAAATCTGTTTTTCATTTAGATCCTTAAAAAATTGTTCACAGAAAACTTGACGGCACAAGAAAATGCTCACATTGTTTTTTGTATTTTTTTTTTCCTCGATCTTATTGCTGCAAGGTAATTTTTGTATATTGTCTAAAAAACCACCACCATTCTAAGCCGTCATTTCGTGGTAGCAGCCAAACTAAAATACCAACAGGAAACACACTAACCAATCATAAGTTACGAAAGAGAAAAAGGCCAACAAAAAAATCTTATAGAAATTCTATTTGTTGTCGAATGTTTAAATTTCCCTGATTCTGGTGGCAGCAAACTAGTCCAACTCAAAGTCTAATAGCAAACGCACACAGAAGTTCTGAGAACATAATTTTGCAGCATAAAAGGAATACTTCTGCCGAACAGAGTTTTTCTCTAAATATGGAGAACTACAAAAAATTCAGACTCTGTGGCGAGACACATTTATTAACCTCACCGTGTCTTCAGCAACATGTGATTAAATTGCTTTGGAAGGATGTCCTGTGGCAACAAGGTGCTGTTTTGCATGCTTTCTCCTCCCCGCCTTTTTAAGGAAAAAGTGGCAAATTGTATTTAAAACACTACTAGTTTAAGTGAACAAAATAAAAGCTTTAACATTTTAATATAATTTAGTTTTTTAATGTATTTCATAAGAACTTTATGTACATAATAAATAAGCTAATTTAAGATCTCTCGGTTTAATAATTCTTCTTTTGTATTGCCATCAATTTTAGTTTATTATCTTTTGTTTTTGTATTGAGGCAATACAAAAACAAAAGATAATCTCTCGGTTTGTTTGTTTTGCTTTAGTTTAAAATTTTTATAATGAGTTATTTGCAATTGAATAAAGAAAAAGCTTGCAAAATATTTTCCTAACGAAAATATTTTGTGTGCCTGCCAAAAACAAAAGCAAAAGATTTTAAGCAATTCTTTGAAATTTTATGTCAGTCAGGAAAGTTCTCAAATACACACACAGAGAAAAAATGCTGCAATGTAAAGTTAAAATGACACAAAGCTGATGTGAAATTTGCACAAAAGTAATGATCTACTCTCTCTCTCTCTCTCACTCTATACTTAAATTGCTTTTATGTATCACTGGACTTTTATGTATGACTAAAGAAGTCATACGATGTTGTTTGGCTTTCAGAATATCGGTTGTGGGTCGCATAGTTGGTGCCTTTGCTCCGCACTGTTGGAACCACATGTCCTCCAGACCTAATTCGTTCAATTGCGGCAGAAAAAACTCGTTTAACATGGCCCTGCAGCGCGTTGTCGTTTGACAAGCGGCATCCTCGAAAAAAATATGGCCTGATGACTACTCCCGCGCACTATGCAGTCACTTTGAATGGGTGTAATGGCTGAGGTAGAAATGAGCGTCATCGCTCATTATGATTTTAGCCATTATTCCGTGTTTTTTGGGAGTGTATAGCTCCCTGGCTGGTTCACTTGTATTCTACAGTTGTCTAGTTCACAAATGTAAAAACAGGTTTGACATTGGCCACCAATAAGGTGATTTCTTTTGGCCCACCTATTTTTCGTTGTATATTTCGAACTTTCCATTCAAGAATTTCAGGTTTAAGTTTTTCAGTCCTCTTAAAATGTAAATTTTCAAATACGAGAAAAAATATATTCCTGAAAATAAACAATGAAATACCCAAGTCTCAAAGCGTAAGTGATCTCAAGTGTAAATAATAAACACACAATTAAATGTGACTCCAGTTACAAAATCCCTTGAAATTGCCTGGGTAGTTTTGCCTGGACAATAAGCAATAGTTTCCAAGGATTTAATAACGACCGTAAAAAAGAATCCTCTAATTAAGTTAGATAAATTTAAAATCAATGGGAGTTTAGTGCAACTAGTTTTATAAATGAAACACAATTTTTTTTTTTTTTTTTTTTGGAATTTTTGCTTTATTACGCATCTATGTAAAAAATATTAACTTATCGAAAATTATTACCTAAAAAGAATTACATATCGAACAAAAATCTTGATGAGCTTAGTTTAGCAGCTAAATCATAATTGAAACATAATAAACTTAGATTACGAATATTGTGGTTTTCGAAATTGTCAAAAACTAAAGAAAAGACTGACCCTGAATGTTTTTCCTTTAGTTTGTTATTAAGTTTTTAAAAACAACAATTAATATGATTATGAAAGTAAAGTGAATAAGCTTTTAATTAAAATTTTGTCAAATAAGTATTAAAAACAAAAACATATTTAAAGGAAGAATCTGGATGTTGTTCAAATTAGTAAAAGTATGTTCTAAAGATAAACTGTATCTTTAGATAAATTATTACAAATTAAATTAATTATAAATTATACTATTCTACTGTTCGAGATGAAGATCTACTGTGTGTTCTATTTTTTGCTAATATTTCTATATCCTTCTGTTGATCACTAATATTTAATATTTTTTGTCACCCTGGTTTCTCCATAAAATAAATGCGTTCAAAGAAATTTGAGAATTTGGAAAATAGTTTTGACAACTTTTTTCTTATTCAGTATTTTGTCAAAACTTCTTCAAAAAAAAATTTTTATCTTTAGATGATGATAAATGAAGTATTGAATAATGAAAAATTGTTGATCCCTATTGCCTTTTACTTGTACTGCAAATATTTTAAGAACTAGAAAAATACTTGCGTTCAAAAAAATTTTAGTTTAAAGTCCTGTTTGCTTTTTTGTAGAGAATAATTTAAAAACTGTTTAGAATTTTGTCTGGCACTGGGAAACTTTTTTAAAAAACAATATTTTTGGAAGAAATTTTAAAAAAATTGTTGAGAAAACATTTATTATGAAAGAAACAAAAAGGGCATGAAGCACAAATTTTATTGAAAGCAGATTTCTAAAATTGATAAATAATATTGCGCTGCCGGAGTGAACCGAAGTATTGCGAACTATTTGCAAACATGTGAAATAAAATAGATAGAAAAGGGTAGATAGACCTTCCACTCGAATAATAATGCACTTATATTAAAATGAATATAAGTATACAAAAAAAAATTTATTCCAAAAATATACCAAAAAAAAATATTTTTTTATATAATTTTAAAATCTTAGAAATTTAAAACTAATGCGGTTATTACATAATATACATATATGTGTGGTGCGTTATTATAACATCTGAAGTTTAAGTTTAATATATAATTATTATTATTATTTTCTCTGCCAAAGAAGCAATTTTGTTTTATTCATCAAATTTTGTAGAACTTTAGTTTTTATTCATTTTTTTTCTGCTGAAATATTCCAGGAAAATATTTTTCCATATTATCCTGACTAAAGATGACCTTAAGGTCACTTGTTTTTTTTTTATAATGGATATCGAAATATCGAATTCAATAAACACTTATCAAAAAAAAAAAAAAAAAACAAGTTAAGGCTCGAACAATTAAAATACTGACTTAAGATGTTAAAATAAAATTCGACACAAATATTCCATGTTTACTAATCTCGTATTTGACAAATTTCTATGCAATATTTGGCAAATAAAAGCTTTGTAAACAGTGCAAATTGGTCTTAATTAAATAGTATTAAAACTATAATAATAAAAAGAAGGCACTAAAGAGTGAAAAAGCCAATTTGAAAAACTTAAAATTAAAGTAAATTAAAAACAAAAATGGAAGACACAGGAATTTGAATACGCGTGCTCAATTTGCCAATGTGTATGCCGTCATTAAATTTAAAAATTTACTACTTAATTATAAATTAAACTACCCAGCAAAAACACACGTAGAATGAAAAAAGAGAAAAAAATTAAGGCTTTCAAATAAAAAACTTGCCGATGAATGGATAAATTCATGAAAAGCTTTAAATCTATGCAAAAAAAAAGATATCTGTATATAGAAAAGTATGCATTCCTCAATGTTTAAAAGGAGAAAAAAATTTATAAAAAATATTACAGAATAAGATTTCTGTTACATTATAACAAAGTTTTTAAAAACAGAAACAAAGAGTTTTGTCTCAATTAATAAAAAAAAAAAAGCAAAAATTAAAATTTAAAAAAGGTATTTTCCAAGCCTTTTCAATACAAATAAAAATAAAAGCTCTTCAGAGATTTTATTATAAAATATATGTCCTTTCTGAAATTAAGAAAGAACAAAGCTTTCTCGAAAATGTTCAAAGAGATTACATAAAAACTATACGTGCCTATTATGGTGGTTGAAATATTCAAGATTTTAGAATTGACTGAAAGTATTTCGGAGATATCAAAAATCGGCATGATTACTTTAGTTGAAAAATACCGCTGTAGCTGTTTTCGGTCTAGCTTGTCTAAGCATCCATATGTCTGTCATATGGGCAGGAAACATGAATGAATTTTAATTGGGACAAATAGTAAATTATAAATAAATTTTTGTCACATAATTTATATATTAATATAAGAGTATTAAGAAAATAAAGCTTATGTAGTTACATTATGACGTAGTTAAAATATTATTTTTAAAAAGGAATCTTTGAATCCTGTTCAAAATTAAAAGAAAACTCTGTAGACAATGCTAGAAAATAAAAAAAAGTTTAACAAAAACTATTGCACATATTTAATAAAATATTGCACAGATCTTCTTGGCGAACTCTCTAAAGCTTTTTAGAAAAGTTGAAATTAAATCGATTAAAATTATGTGCCAGGCCCATGATGTTACTCGGCATCGTTCCCTGGCATAAAAGCACAGTAAACAACTACAAAAAAAATTTTAATTATTTACACCGCTATTCATAAAAAATAAAACATTCTTAAAATACATTTTAGAACAAATTTTTCATATAAAATTTGTTCTAAAATGTATTTGAGCAACGTTTTATTTTTTATGAATACCGGTGATATTGTTTAGCATGTAGATAAGCAAGTAAGCGATATCGAAAAACTTTGTGGCCTGGCAGTATGTGTTCTGTAAAATTTAAAGGATTTTTCAACAAACAAACAAAAAATCGCATAACGCCAGTTTTGTAAACAGCTAAAAACAAACAGAAAAGTTTATTGGATTTAATAACAAAAAATAATAAATTAATGCTTTATCGCAGAAAACACATACATATTCGAGTACTGAAAAAGCTTATTACTACATTAACGCAAATTTAAAGCTTTTGCCAAGAACGTCAAAGACTTTCTCTCTAAAATTAATAAGAAGCTTTGCAGACAAGCTTAAGAAATATTAAGTTTTTTATGCAAAGCTTTGATACTTTACAAAAAAAAAAAAAATTGCAACAGTGCCAGCGCAATATAATTTCTTAATTAGTATTTAGCTTAAAGAAAAACTTGGAAATAAAAAAAATTTTAACAATAATGATGGCATTTTTTCTCATAACAAGTTTTAGGCCGCAAACCATTATTTAAGCTTTCCCTTTTTTTTCTAATATGTAAAGAAAAAATTTAAAGCTTTGTATGAACTAATATCTACTTAACAAAACTAGCTCACCAAATTTACTGGCTTTTTACAATAAAATATACCGCACACCAAAGAAGCGAACAAAAACATTTATGCCATCCATCAGTTGGTCTGTCACTGCAGCGCAGCTGCCCATTTTCATGTGTTAAGCAACAACTTTACGCCAGTTAAAGTTCTGTAACACTCCTCAATTTTCTTTAAAGCTTAATTTTGTGTAGAAAATATCACAGTTGTTAAAACGTCACATCACCTTTGCTGTATTATCGCAGAGAAGTTTCGCAGATTTCCATTATGCGGAAAGCTTTAAATGTTTTGGCAGATGATCCAATTCCGTTTATCACAGTTGTTGAAGATTCGGGTAATTACAGTTTTGTTGCAGGCTCAGGATGGAAGAAGAACTTTTCCAAGTCAGTGCCAAGTTTTTAGATTTAGATTTTACAAGGATCCTGCAGAAATTATCACAGCTTAATTTTTTTTATATATGTATACCACCAAAGCTAACCATTGTCGAAAGCTTTAAACAAAGCTGACAAGCTTTCAAAGCTTATAAGCTCAGGATGCATTATTTTATTGCGAAATAGTTTTTGAGAAGAGCTTCCAATTTTCAAAGTATAACTGAGAGCAAAGATATTTGGCAAAAAGCTTTTATTTAACCAGCTTTCTTCTAGTTTTTATTTTCAAAGAAAGGCTTTCTTTTTTTAATAAATTGTTTAATCGTTTTTATAATTCTTAAATGTTTTTAATTAATGTTTTCTCAGTAAAATTAGTTTTCAAACTAATTTCCTGGTATCACTGTCCTGGCTATTTATAGCAAAAAATATAATGATTGTCGTCTCACTATCAGCAACCCCTTGGAGCAAAGGTAAACACAACGTTGTGTGATTTGCTTTGTCTGCCAGAGGGATTGTTTCTTTACAAAAAGCAAAACACATACATAAATGTGTTATAATTTTTTCGGTATGTAGTTAAACCATTGACTTGTTTTGATTAGTTTTTTTTTTTTTTTTTTGTAACTAACTCTAGAAATAAACCACCACTGCAGGTAGCAAAAACATGTCAATGTGGAGGAGTAAATTTCTACCACCACTTTTAAGTTAAAAAACATTATCTATTGTACGGTATTTGAAATGGTGCATTGTTATGCCTGAGCAAACAGCTCCTCCTCTTAACGTAATCAGGGGTGTAAGACAAGTCACTTGTAAAATGGAGAATATTTGATTAGTTTTTAATAAAAATGTTGAAAACATACAAAACGTCGACAAAGAAAGATTGTGAAATTTAAAGATAAAATATAGTTCAAAGTCTACACGAAAACCCAGTAATTTTTAAGGCATTTTATTTAGAAATAATCTTTATATAAAGATATTCTAAAATACCCGAGAAATATGTGTCAAACATTTAAGCATAATAAATACGAACATGCCGACGCAGCTGCCACCGAAGCGAAACAACGTCCACTGCTGACGTTTCCAACTTGGGAGGCAAACGACATTATAAACGCTGTATCACTTCACATACAAAATTCAAAGACTCAACAATGGTCAACATATAACCACGATTACAAGAATATCAACCCGTTAGGAACAAAAGCCATCTTTCCGAAGAACTGTCCTAGAAAGACAACATCCGTTATAACTCGACTAAGAATTGGTCACTGTAAATTTTCCCACAAGCACTTACTAGAAAAAAATCCTCCTCCGCAATGCCTTACCTGTAACAAACAAAACAACGTAATTCACACCCTAGATGAATGCCCCACTTACAACATACAAAGGAAAAATATCTTTGGATCCCAGCTACCCACAGATCTCTTAAAAAATATTTGTGATAAAAATATAAAATTAATCTTTAAATTTATTGTTGAAACCAATCTTTTAGAAAGTATATAAGTTTTTATAAAGATCTCGGAGTCGATAGCCATGGCAGCTCGTACTCCTATTTTTTCCTATTAATTACTATAATTTTATTATGTAGTTAATGCTAAATAAATAAATAAATAAAATACGAAAAAATTGTCGCAAACATAAGCCCAAATACGCTGCTGAGTCAGAAATAAGCTTCCAATACTGTAGATATTTCAATCGACAAAGTTTCTAAGACCAGTGGTTTTTGCAAGAAATTTTTCGAAAATATTTGTAAGCGAAAAACAAATTTCCTACACATACCCAAGCAGGATAAATTTTGTTCATTAGCCTTCATCCTTAAAAGAAAAATTGCAAAAACAAAACAAAGCCGCATTGCTTCTGCTGTCAGAAATAAATTTAAATGTTTACAATGTTTCTGTTATCTGTTTTTTTTTTTTTTTTTGAAGTAAGCAGACTTTAATGATTTTAAAATATTTGAACGCATGCGGGCAAATGAATGTCCCAGTTTGCAAAAAAACGCCTGGAAACTTTCTTTCCTTAGTTTATCATTCTGGTCTCGTCTACTGCTGGGATCTTAAATAGTTTTTTTTTTTTTGTGAAAATATCATATTTTTCCCTTCGTGTTTAAGTAAGAGAAGCAAGAAACAGGAAGTAGATAATTATTTGCTATCGCACTGTGTCCCCATGCTGTTAGCAAGCACCCTGCAACCAATTGCTGTCATTCTTATCAGACTTATAAGCATAAGATATATATATGTACATACATCACATTTTTACATTTAACTTTATCTCTATCATGCAAAAAGTTTAATCTTTTTATTCCTACTCTTCTCCTATTTCTTAAATTACAAAAAATGTTATATGTTTATATGTATAAAGGGAAAATCAAAAAACTATTATATATATAAGTATATACGTATATTAAAGAATAAATTAAAGCAATAAATTTTTTGCCAGTTTATTTCTGTTATAAATTTTCTCGGAAAATTTTATAGCAGCAAAAATTGAAAAAAAAAAAAATGTATCGCATTGATCATTGTTTTGGCCAAATTTTTCACCACAACAATCTGTTTATTTTGTTTAACCACACTAAAGACGTTTTCACACAAAATCTGCCACACATACATATGTATAATTTTTCTGGAAAAATAATCATGGTCATTAATAGCTCCTTAAAACACACCTCTCCTAAAAAAAAATGTATCAGTGTTAGTTTTGCTCCTAGTTTAAATAATAATAGAGATCGCTTTCTTTGCTCAATTTTAAGATTATGCATTCGTTCATTCATAATAGTAAAGACTATCACAACAAAAATTCTTTAAATATGTATAAATTAATAAATGAATGTGATAACTTTTATGTGGATAATTGCTCTCTGTTAGTATTTTGCTTCTCATAGCGAAAATTTCTCAAAAGAAATGTACATCGCAGGGATATTATTTCTGGACTAACTTTTCCGCAGTGATCATTTTTCTGCGATAATTAATAGTAACAAATTTATTGTATTATTAGTTTTATGGCAGCAACATTTTTTTCAAAAAATGTATTGTAGGGAATATTTTTCTGCGGAAACTTTCTCACAGTTATAATTTTCTTCATACAGTTTCATCACAGTAAAGGTATTTCTAAAACTAATAAATGATCGTGATAATTTGCTTTTAAATTATAAGAAAAATTTACCAAAATGGTTACCATTCCACAAAAAATATATATCAATAGAATATCCATACCATTCCATACCAAAAAAACTGCATAGAAAACCCCTCCCCACGGAGGCACAACTTGTTTCTACTGTATTTTCTAAAATACTTCTTCCTCACAAAATCTGAAAACGGAAATATTTAGAGAAGAAGACCAAAAAACGACCTGCATTTGCAGACTTGCCGGCACTTTCCCGTATAAGTTGTAATTTGACAAATATTCAAAACCAAAAAACTGTATAGAAAACCCCTTCCCATGGAGGCACAACTTGTTTCTACTGTATTTTCTAAACTACTTCTTGCTCACAAAATTTGAAAACGGAAATATTTAGAGAAGAAGACCACAAAACGACCTGCATTTGCAGACTTGCCGGCACTTTCCCGTATAAGTTGTAATTTGACAAATATTCAAAACCAAAAAACTGTATAGAAAACCCCTTCCCACGGAGGCACAACTTGTTTCTACTGTATTTTCTAAACTACTTCTTGCTCACAAAATTTGAAAACGGAAATATTTAGAGAAGAAGACCACAAAACGACCTGCATTTGCAGACTTGCCGGCACTTTCCCGTATAAGTTGTAATTTGACAAATATTCAAAACCAAAAAACTGTATAGAAAACCCCTTCCCACGGAGGCACAACTTGTTTCTACTGTATTTTCTAAACTACTTCTTGCTCACAAAATTTGAAAACGGAAATATTTAGAGAAGAAGACCACAAAACGACCTGCATTTGCAGACTTGCCGGCACTTTCCCGTATAAGTTGTAATTTGACAAATATTCAAAACCAAAAAACTGTATAGAAAACCCCTTCCCACGGAGGCACAACTTGTTTCTACTGTATTTTCTAAACTACTTCTTGCTCACAAAATTTGAAAACGGAAATATTTAGAGAAGAAGACCACAAAACGACCTGCATTTGCAGACTTGCCGGCACTTTCCCGTATAAGTTGTAATTTGACAAATATTCAAAACCAAAAAACTGTATAGAAAACCCCTTCCCACGGAGGCACAACTTGTTTCTACTGTATTTTCTAAACTACTTCTTGCTCACAAAATTTGAAAACGGAAATATTTAGAGAAGAAGACCACAAAACGACCTGCATTTGCAGACTTGCCGGCACTTTCCCGTATAAGTTGTAATTTGACAAATATTCAAAACCAAAAAACTGTATAGAAAACCCCTTCCCACGGAGGCACAACTTGTTTCTACTGTATTTTCTAAAATACTTCTTGCTCACAAAATTTGAAAACGGAAATATTTAGAGAAGAAGAACACAAAACGACCTGCATTTGCAAATTTGCCGGCACTTTCCCGTATAAGTTGTAATTTGACAAATATTCAAAACCAAAAAACTGTATAGAAAACCCTTCCCCACGGAGGCACAGCTTGTTTCTACTGTATTTTCTAAACTACTTCTTGCTCACAAAATTTGAAAACGGAAATATTTAGAGAAGAAGACCACAAAACGACCTGCATTTGCAGACTTGCCGGCACTTTCCCGTATAAGTTGTAATTTGACAAATATTCAAAACCAAAAAACTGTATAGAAAACCCTTCCACACGGAGGCACAATTTGTTTCTACTGTATTTTCTAAACTACTTCTTGCTCACAAAATTTGAAAACGGAAATATTTAGAGAAGAAGACCACAAAACGACCTGCATTTGCAGATTTGCCGGCACTTTCCCGTATAAGTTGTAATTTGACAAATATTCAAAACCAAAAAACTGTATAGAAAACCCTTCCCCACGGAGGCACAGCTTGTTTCTACTGTATTTTCTAAACTACTTCTTGCTCACAAAATTTGAAAACGGAAATATTTAGAGAAGAAGACCACAAAACGACCTGCATTTGCAGATTTGCCGGCACTTTCCCGTATAAGTTGTAATTTGACAAATATTCAAAACCAAAAAACTGTATAGAAAACCCTTCCCCACGGAGGCACAGCTTGTTTCTACTGTATTTTCTAAACTACTTCTTGCTCACAAAATTTGAAAACGGAAATATTTAGAGAAGAAGACCACAAAACGACCTGCATTTGCAGACTTGCCGGCACTTTCCCGTATAAGTTGTAATTTGACAAATATTCAAAACCAAAAAACTGTATAGAAAACCCTTCCCCACGGAGGCACAGCTTGTTTCTACTGTATTTTCTAAACTACTTCTTGCTCACAAAATTTGAAAACGGAAATATTTAGAGAAGAAGACCACAAAACGACCTGCATTTGCAGACTTGCCGGCACTTTCCCGTATAAGTTGTAATTTGACAAATATTCAAAACCAAAAAACTGTATAGAAAACCCTTCCACACGGAGGCACAATTTGTTTCTACTGTATTTTCTAAACTACTTCTTGCTCACAAAATTTGAAAACGGAAATATTTAGAGAAGAAGACCACAAAACGACCTGCATTTGCAGATTTGCCGGCACTTTCCCGTATAAGTTGTAATTTGACAAATATTCAAAACCAAAAAACTGTATAGAAAACCCTTTTCCACGGAGGCACAACTTGTTTCTACTGTATTTTCTAAACTACTTCTTGCTCACAAAATTTGAAAACGGAAATATTTAGAGAAGAAGACCACAAAACGACCTGCATTTGCAGATTTGCCGGCACTTTCCCGTATAAGTTGTAATTTGACAAATATTCAAAACCAAAAAACTGTATAGAAAACCCTTCCCCACGGAGGCACAGCTTGTTTCTACTGTATTTTCTAAACTACTTCTTGCTCACAAAATTTGAAAACGGAAATATTTAGAGAAGAAGACCACAAAACAACCTGCATTTGCAGATTTGCCGGCACTTTCCCGTATAAGTTGTAATTTGACAAATATTCAAAACCAAAAAACTGTATAGAAAACCCTTTTCCACGGAGGCACAACTTGTTTCTACTGTATTTTCTAAACTACTTCTTGCTCACAAAATTTGAAAACGGAAATATTTAGAGAAGAAGACCACAAAACGACCTGCATTTGCAGATTTGCCGGCACTTTCCCGTATAAGTTGTAATTTGACAAATATTCAAAACCAAAAAACTGTATAGAAAACCCTTCCCCACGGAGGCACAGCTTGTTTCTACTGTATTTTCTAAACTACTTCTTGCTCACAAAATTTGAAAACGGAAATATTTAGAGAAGAAGACCACAAAACGACCTGCATTTGCAGATTTGCCGGCACTTTCCCGTATAAGTTGTAATTTGACAAATATTCAAAACCAAAAAACTGTATAGAAAACCCTTCCCCACGGAGGCACAGCTTGTTTCTACTGTATTTTCTAAACTACTTCTTGCTCACAAAATTTGAAAACGGAAATATTTAGAGAAGAAGACCACAAAACGACCTGCATTTGCAGATTTGCCGGCACTTTCCCGTATAAGTTGTAATTTGACAAATATTCAAAACCAAAAAACTGTATAGAAAACCCTTCCCCACGGAGGCACAGCTTGTTTCTACTGTATTTTCTAAACTACTTCTTGCTCACAAAATTTGAAAACGGAAATATTTAGAGAAGAAGACCACAAAACGACCTGCATTTGCAGATTTGCCGGCACTTTCCCGTATAAGTTGTAATTTGACAAATATTCAAAACCAAAAAACTGTATAGAAAACCCTTCCCCACGGAGGCACAGCTTGTTTCTACTGTATTTTCTAAACTACTTCTTGCTCACAAAATTTGAAAACGGAAATATTTAGAGAAGAAGACCACAAAACGACCTGCATTTGCAGATTTGCCGGCACTTTCCCGTATAAGTTGTAATTTGACAAATATTCAAAACCAAAAAACTGTATAGAAAACCCTTCCCCACGGAGGCACAGCTTGTTTCTACTGTATTTTCTAAACTACTTCTTGCTCACAAAATTTGAAAACGGAAATATTTAGAGAAGAAGACCACAAAACGACCTGCATTTGCAGATTTGCCGGCACTTTCCCGTATAAGTTGTAATTTGACAAATATTCAAAACCAAAAAACTGTATAGAAAACCCTTCCCCACGGAGGCACAGCTTGTTTCTACTGTATTTTCTAAACTACTTCTTGCTCACAAAATTTGAAAACGGAAATATTTAGAGAAGAAGACCACAAAACGACCTGCATTTGCAGACTTGCCGGCACTTTCCCGTATAAGTTGTAATTTGACAAATATTCAAAACCAAAAAACTGTATAGAAAACCCTTCCACACGGAGGCACAATTTGTTTCTACTGTATTTTCTAAACTACTTCTTGCTCACAAAATTTGAAAACGGAAATATTTAGAGAAGAAGACCACAAAACGACCTGCATTTGCAGACTTGCCGGCACTTTCCCGTATAAGTTGTAATTTGACAAATATTCAAAACCAAAAAACTGTATAGAAAACCCCTTCCCACGGAGGCACAACTTGTTTCTACTGTATTTTCTAAAATACTTCTTCCTCACAAAATTTGAAAACGGAAATATTTAGAGAAGAAGACCACAAAACGACCTGCATTTGCAGACTTGCCGGCACTTTCCCGTATAAGTTGTAATTTGACAAATATTCAAAACCAAAAAACTGTATAGAAAACCCTTCCACACGGAGGCACAATTTGTTTCTACTGTATTTTCTAAACTACTTCTTGCTCACAAAATTTGAAAACGGAAATATTTAGAGAAGAAGACCACAAAACAACCTGCATTTGCAGATTTGCCGGCACTTTCCCGTATAAGTTGTAATTTGACAAATATTCAAAACCAAAAAACTGTATAGAAAACCCTTCCCCACGGAGGCACAGCTTGTTTCTACTGTATTTTCTAAACTACTTCTTGCTCACAAAATTTGAAAACGGAAATATTTAGAGAAGAAGACCACAAAACGACCTGCATTTGCAGATTTGCCGGCACTTTCCCGTATAAGTTGTAATTTGACAAATATTCAAAACCAAAAAACTGTATAGAAAACCCTTCCACACGGAGGCACAGCTTGTTTCTACTGTATTTTCTAAACTACTTCTTGCTCACAAAATTTGAAAACGGAAATATTTAGAGAAGAAGACCACAAAACGACCTGCATTTGCAGATTTGCCGGCACTTTCCCGTATAAGTTGTAATTTGACAAATATTCAAAACCAAAAAACTGTATAGAAAACCCTTTTCCACGGAGGCACAACTTGTTTCTACTGTATTTTCTAAACTACTTCTTGCTCACAAAATTTGAAAACGGAAATATTTAGAGAAGAAGACCACAAAACGACCTGCATTTGCAGATTTGCCGGCACTTTCCCGTATAAGTTGTAATTTGACAAATATTCAAAACCAAAAAACTGTATAGAAACCCCTTCCCCACGGAGGCACAGCTTGTTTCTACTGTATTTTCTAAACTACTTCTTGCTCACAAAATTTGAAAACGGAAATATTTAGAGAAGAAGACCACAAAACGACCTGCATTTGCTGATTTGCCGGCACTTTCCCGTATAAGTTGTAATTTGACAAATATTCAAAACCAAAAAACTGTATAGAAAACCCTTCCCCACGGAGGCACAACTTGTTTCTACTGTATTTTCTAAACTACTTCTTGCTCACAAAATTTGAAAACGGAAATATTTAGAGAAGAAGACCACAAAACGACCTGCATTTGCAGATTTGCCGGCACTTTCCCGTATAAGTTGTAATTTGACAAATATTCAAAACCAAAAAACTGTATAGAAAACCCTTCCCCACGGAGGCACAACTTGTTTCTACTGTATTTTCTAAACTACTTCTTGCTCACAAAATTTGAAAACGGAAATATTTAGAGAAGAAGACCACAAAACGACCTGCATTTGCAGATTTGCCGGCACTTTCCCGTATAAGTTGTAATTTGACAAATATTCAAAACCAAAAAACTGTATAGAAAACCCTTCCCCACGGAGGCACAGCTTGTTTCTACTGTATTTTCTAAACTACTTCTTGCTCACAAAATTTGAAAACGGAAATATTTAGAGAAGAAGACCACAAAACGACCTGCATTTGCAGATTTGCCGGCACTTTCCCGTATAAGTTGTAATTTGACAAATATTCAAAACCAAAAAACTGTATAGAAAACCCTTCCCCACGGAGGCACAGCTTGTTTCTACTGTATTTTCTAAACTACTTCTTGCTCACAAAATTTGAAAACGGAAATATTTAGAGAAGAAGACCACAAAACGACCTGCATTTGCAGATTTGCCGGCACTTTCCCGTATAAGTTGTAATTTGACAAATATTCAAAACCAAAAAACTGTATAGAAAACCCTTCCCCACGGAGGCACAGCTTGTTTCTACTGTATTTTCTAAACTACTTCTTGCTCACAAAATTTGAAAACGGAAATATTTAGAGAAGAAGACCACAAAACGACCTGCATTTGCAGATTTGCCGGCACTTTCCCGTATAAGTTGTAATTTGACAAATATTCAAAACCAAAAAACTGTATAGAAAACCCTTCCCCACGGAGGCACAACTTGTTTCTACTGTATTTTCTAAACTACTTCTTGCTCACAAAATTTGAAAACGGAAATATTTAGAGAAGAAGACCACAAAACGACCTGCATTTGCAGATTTGCCGGCACTTTCCCGTATAAGTTGTAATTTGACAAATATTCAAAACCAAAAAACTGTATAGAAAACCCTTCCCCACGGAGGCACAGCTTGTTTCTACTGTATTTTCTAAACTACTTCTTGCTCACAAAATTTGAAAACGGAAATATTTAGAGAAGAAGACCACAAAACGACCTGCATTTGCAGATTTGCCGGCACTTTCCCGTATAAGTTGTAATTTGACAAATATTCAAAACCAAAAAACTGTATAGAAAACCCTTCCCCACGGAGGCACAGCTTGTTTCTACTGTATTTTCTAAACTACTTCTTGCTCACAAAATTTGAAAACGGAAATATTTAGAGAAGAAGACCACAAAACGACCTGCATTTGCAGATTTGCCGGCACTTTCCCGTATAAGTTGTAATTTGACAAATATTCAAAACCAAAAAACTGTATAGAAAACCCTTCCCCACGGAGGCACAACTTGTTTCTACTGTATTTTCTAAACTACTTCTTGCTCACAAAATTTGAAAACGGAAATATTTAGAGAAGAAGACCACAAAACGACCTGCATTTGCTGATTTGCCGGCACTTTCCCGTATAAGTTGTAATTTGACAAATATTCAAAACCAAAAAACTGTATAGAAAACCCTTCCCCACGGAGGCACAACTTGTTTCTACTGTATTTTCTAAACTACTTCTTGCTCACAAAATTTGAAAACGGAAATATTTAGAGAAGAAGACCACAAAACGACCTGCATTTGCAGATTTGCCGGCACTTTCCCGTATAAGTTGTAATTTGACAAATATTCAAAACCAAAAAACTGTATAGAAAACCCTTCCCCACGGAGGCACAGCTTGTTTCTACTGTATTTTCTAAACTACTTCTTGCTCACAAAATTTGAAAACGGAAATATTTAGAGAAGAAGACCACAAAACGACCTGCATTTGCAGATTTGCCGGCACTTTCCCGTATAAGTTGTAATTTGACAAATATTCAAAACCAAAAAACTGTATAGAAAACCCTTCCCCACGGAGGCACAACTTGTTTCTACTGTATTTTCTAAACTACTTCTTGCTCACAAAATTTGAAAACGGAAATATTTAGAGAAGAAGACCACAAAACGACCTGCATTTGCAGATTTGCCGGCACTTTCCCGTATAAGTTGTAATTTGACAAATATTCAAAACCAAAAAACTGTATAGAAAACCCTTCCCCACGGAGGCACAGCTTGTTTCTACTGTATTTTCTAAACTACTTCTTGCTCACAAAATTTGAAAACGGAAGTATTTAGAGAAGAAGACCACAAAACGACCTGCATTTGCAGATTTGCCGGCACTTTCCCGTATAAGTTGTAATTTGACAAATATTCAAAACCAAAAAACTGTATAGAAAACCCTTCCCCACGGAGGCACAGCTTGTTTCTACTGTATTTTCTAAACTACTTCTTGCTCACAAAATTTGAAAACGGAAATATTTAGAGAAGAAGACCACAAAACGACCTGCATTTGCAGATTTTCCGGCACTTTCCCGTATAAGTTGTAATTTGACAAATATTCAAAACCAAAAAACTGTATAGAAAACCCTTCCCCACGGAGGCACAGCTTGTTTCTACTGTATTTTCTAAACTACTTCTTGCTCACAAAATTTGAAAACGGAAATATTTAGAGAAGAAGACCACAAAACGACCTGCATTTGCAGATTTGCCGGCACTTTCCCGTATAAGTTGTAATTTGACAAATATTCAAAACCAAAAAACTGTATAGAAAACCCTTCCCCACGGAGGCACAGCTTGTTTCTACTGTATTTTCTAAACTACTTCTTTCTCACAAAATTTGAAAACGGAAATATTTAGAGAAGAAGACCACAAAACGACCTGCATTTGCAGATTTGCCGGCACTTTCCCGTATAAGTTGTAATTTGACAAATATTCAAAACCAAAAAACTGTATAGAAAACCCTTCCCCACGGAGGCACAGCTTGTTTCTACTGTATTTTCTAAACTACTTCTTGCTCACAAAATTTGAAAACGGAAATATTTAGAGAAGAAGACCACAAAACGACCTGCATTTGCTGATTTGCCGGCACTTTCCCGTATAAGTTGTAATTTGACAAATATTCAAAACCAAAAAACTGTATAGAAAACCCTTCCCCACGGAGGCACAACTTGTTTCTACTGTATTTTCTAAACTACTTCTTGCTCACAAAATTTGAAAACGTAAATATTTAGAGAAGAAGACCGCAAAACGACCTGCATTTGCAGATTTGCCGGCACTTTCCCGTATAAGTTGTAATTTGACAAATATTCAAAACCAAAAAACTGTATAGAAAACCCTTCCCCACGGAGGCACAACTTGTTTCTACTGTATTTTCTAAACTACTTCTTGCTCACAAAATTTGAAATCGTAAATATTTAGAGAAGAAGACCGCAAAACGACCTGCATTTGCAGATTTGCCGGCACTTTCCCGTATAAGTTGTAATTTGACAAATATTCAAAACCAAAAAACTGTATAGAAACCCCTTCCCCACGGAGGCACAGCTTGTTTCTACTGTATTTTCTAAACTACTTCTTGCTCACAAAATTTGAAAACGGAAATATTTAGAGAAGAAGACCACAAAACGACCTGCATTTGCTGATTTGCCGGCACTTTCCCGTATAAGTTGTAATTTGACAAATATTCAAAACCAAAAAACTGTATAGAAAACCCTTCCCCACGGAGGCACAGCTTGTTTCTACTGTATTTTCTAAACTACTTCTTGCTCACAAAATTTGAAAACGTAAATATTTAGAGAAGAAGACCGCAAAACGACCTGCATTTGCAGATTTGCCGGCACTTTCCCGTATAAGTTGTAATTTGACAAATATTCAAAACCAAAAAACTGTATAGAAAACCCTTCCCCACGGAGGCACAACTTGTTTCTACTGTATTTTCTAAACTACTTCTTGCTCACAAAATTTGAAAACGTAAATATTTAGAGAAGAAGACCGCAAAACGACCTGCATTTGCAGATTTGCCGGCACTTTCCCGTATAAGTTGTAATTTGACAAATATTCAAAACCAAAAAACTGTATAGAAAACCCTTCCCCACGGAGGCACAGCTTGTTTCTACTGTATTTTCTAAACTACTTCTTGCTCACAAAATTTGAAAACGGAAATATTTAGAGAAGAAGACCACAAAACGACCTGCATTTGCTGATTTGCCGGCACTTTCCCGTATAAGTTGTAATTTGACAAATATTCAAAACCAAAAAACTGTATAGAAAACCCTTCCCCACGGAGGCACAGCTTGTTTTTAGTGTATTTTCTAAACTACTTCTTGCTCACAAAATTTGAAAACGGAAATATTTAGAGAAGAAGACCACAAAACGACCTGCATTTGCAGATTTGCCGGCACTTTCCCGTATAAGTTGTAATTTGACAAATATTCAAAACCAAAAAACTGTATAGAAACCCCTTCCCCACGGAGGCACAGCTTGTTTCTACTGTATTTTCTAAACTACTTCTTGCTCACAAAATTTGAAAACGGAAATATTTAGAGAAGAAGACCACAAAACGACCTGCATTTGCTGATTTGCCGGCACTTTCCCGTATAAGTTGTAATTTGACAAATATTCAAAACCAAAAAACTGTATAGAAAACCCTTCCCCACGGAGGCACAAATGTTTTTACTGTATTTTCTAAACTACTTCTTGCTCACAAAATTTGAAAACGTAAATATTTAGAGAAGAAGACCGCAAAACGACCTGCATTTGCAGATTTGCCGGCACTTTCCCGTATAAGTTGTAATTTGACAAATATTCAAAACCAAAAAACTGTATAGAAAACCCTTCCCCACGGAGGCACAACTTGTTTCTACTGTATTTTCTAAACTACTTCTTGCTCACAAAATTTGAAAACGTAAATATTTAGAGAAGAAGACCGCAAAACGACCTGCATTTGCAGATTTGCCGGCACTTTCCCGTATAAGTTGTAATTTGACAAATATTCAAAACCAAAAAACTGTATAGAAAACCCTTCCCCACGGAGGCACAGCTTGTTTTTACTGTATTTTCTAAACTACTTCTTGCTCACAAAATTTGAAAACGGAAATATTTAGAGAAGAAGACCACAAAACGACCTGCATTTGCAGATTTTCCGGCACTTTCCCGTATAAGTTGTAATTTGACAAATATTCAAAACCAAAAAACTGTATAGAAAACCCTTCCCCACGGAGGCACAGCTTGTTTCTACTGTATTTTCTAAACTACTTCTTGCTCACAAAATTTGAAAACGGAAATATTTAGAGAAGAAGACCACAAAACGACCTGCATTTGCAGATTTGCCGGCACTTTCCCGTATAAGTTGTAATTTGACAAATATTCAAAACCAAAAAACTGTATAGAAAACCCTTCCCCACGGAGGCACAGCTTGTTTCTACTGTATTTTCTAAACTACTTCTTGCTCACAAAATTTGAAAACGGAAATATTTAGAGAAGAAGACCACAAAACGACCTGCATTTGCAGATTTGCCGGCACTTTCCCGTATAAGTTGTAATTTGACAAATATTCAAAACCAAAAAACTGTATAGAAAACCCTTCCCCACGGAGGCACAACTTGTTTCTACTGTATTTTCTAAACTACTTCTTGCTCACAAAATTTGAAAACGGAAATATTTAGAGAAGAAGACCACAAAACGACCTGCATTTGCAGATTTGCCGGCACTTTCCCGTATAAGTTGTAATTTGACAAATATTCAAAACCAAAAAACTGTATAGAAAACCCTTCCCCACGGAGGCACAGCTTGTTTCTACTGTATTTTCTAAACTACTTCTTGCTCACAAAATTTGAAAACGGAAATATTTAGAGAAGAAAACCACAAAACGACCTGCATTTGCAGATTTGCCGGCACTTTCCCGTATAAGTTGTAATTTGACAAATATTCAAAACCAAAAAACTGTATAGAAAACCCTTCCCCACGGAGGCACAGCTTGTTTCTACTGTATTTTCTAAACTACTTCTTGCTCACAAAATTTGAAAACGGAAATATTTAGAGAAGAAAACCACAAAACGACCTGCATTTGCAGATTTGCCGGCACTTTCCCGTATAAGTTGTAATTTGACAAATATTCAAAACCAAAAAACTGTATAGAAAACCCTTCCCCACGGAGGCACAGCTTGTTTCTACTGTATTTTCTAAACTACTTCTTGCTCACAAAATTTGAAAACGGAAATATTTAGAGAAGAAGACCACAAAACGACCTGCATTTGCAGATTTGCCGGCACTTTCCCGTATAAGTTGTAATTTGACAAATATTCAAAACCAAAAAACTGTATAGAAAACCCTTCCCCACGGAGGCACAGCTTGTTTCTACTGTATTTTCTAAACTACTTCTTGCTCACAAAATTTGAAAACGGAAATATTTAGAGAAGAAGACCACAAAACGACCTGCATTTGCAGATTTGCCGGCACTTTCCCGTATAAGTTGTAATTTGACAAATATTCAAAACCAAAAAACTGTATAGAAAACCCTTCCCCACGGAGGCACAGCTTGTTTCTACTGTATTTTCTAAACTACTTCTTGCTCACAAAATTTGAAAACGGAAATATTTAGAGAAGAAGACCACAAAACGACCTGCATTTGCAGATTTGCCGGCACTTTCCCGTATAAGTTGTAATTTGACAAATATTCAAAACCAAAAAACTGTATAGAAAACCCTTCCCCACGGAGGCACAGCTTGTTTCTACTGTATTTTCTAAACTACTTCTTGCTCACAAAATTTGAAAACGGAAATATTTAGAGAAGAAGACCACAAAACGACCTGCATTTGCAGATTTGCCGGCACTTTCCCGTATAAGTTGTAATTTGACAAATATTCAAAACCAAAAAACTGTATAGAAAACCCTTCCCCACGGAGGCACAGCTTGTTTCTACTGTATTTTCTAAACTACTTCTTGCTCACAAAATTTGAAAACGGAAATATTTAGAGAAGAAGACCACAAAACGACCTGCATTTGCAGATTTGCCGGCACTTTCCCGTATAAGTTGTAATTTGACAAATATTCAAAACCAAAAAACTGTATAGAAAACCCTTCCCCACGGAGGCACAGCTTGTTTCTACTGTATTTTCTAAACTACTTCTTGCTCACAAAATTTGAAAACGGAAATATTTAGAGAAGAAGACCACAAAACGACCTGCATTTGCAGATTTGCCGGCACTTTCCCGTATAAGTTGTAATTTGACAAATATTCAAAACCAAAAAACTGTATAGAAAACCCTTCCCCACGGAGGCACAGCTTGTTTCTACTGTATTTTCTAAACTACTTCTTTCTCACAAAATTTGAAAACGGAAATATTTAGAGAAGAAGACCACAAAACGACCTGCATTTGCAGATTTGCCGGCACTTTCCCGTATAAGTTGTAATTTGACAAATATTCAAAACCAAAAAACTGTATAGAAAACCCTTCCCCACGGAGGCACAACTTGTTTCTACTGTATTTTCTAAACTACTTCTTGCTCACAAAATTTGAAAACGGAAATATTTAGAGAAGAAGACCACAAAACGACCTGCATTTGCTGATTTGCCGGCACTTTCCCGTATAAGTTGTAATTTGACAAATATTCAAAACCAAAAAACTGTATAGAAAACCCTTCCCCACGGAGGCACAGCTTGTTTCTACTGTATTTTCTAAACTACTTCTTGCTCCCAAAATTTGAAAACGGAAATATTTAGAGAAGAAGACCACAAAACGACCTGCATTTGCAGATTTGCCGGCACTTTCCCGTATAAGTTGTAATTTGACAAATATTCAAAACCAAAAAACTGTATAGAAAACCCTTCCCCACGGAGGCACAACTTGTTTCTACTGTATTTTCTAAACTACTTCTTGCTCACAAAATTTGAAAACGGAAATATTTAGAGAAGAAGACCACAAAACGACCTGCATTTGCAGATTTGCCGGCACTTTCCCGTATAAGTTGTAATTTGACAAATATTCAAAACCAAAAAACTGTATAGAAAAACCTTCCCCACGGAGGCACAACTTGTTTCTACTGTATTTTCTAAACTACTTCTTGCTCACAAAATTTGAAAACGGAAATATTTAGAGAAGAAGACCACAAAACGACCTGCATTTGCAGATTTGCCGGCACTTTCCCGTATAAGTTGTAATTTGACAAATATTCAAAACCAAAAAACTGTATAGAAAACCCTTCCCCACGGAGGCACAACTTGTTTCTACTGTATTTTCTAAACTACTTCTTGCTCACAAAATTTGAAAACGGAAATATTTAGAGAAGAAGACCACAAAACGACCTGCATTTGCAGATTTGCCGGCACTTTCCCGTATAAGTTGTAATTTGACAAATATTCAAAACCAAAAAACTGTATAGAAAACCCTTCCCCACGGAGGCACAACTTGTTTCTACTGTATTTTCTAAACTACTTCTTGCTCACAAAATTTGAAAACGGAAATATTTAGAGAAGAAGACCACAAAACGACCTGCATTTGCTGATTTGCCGGCACTTTCCCGTATAAGTTGTAATTTGACAAATATTCAAAACCAAAAAACTGTATAGAAAAACCTTCCCCACGGAGGCACAACTTGTTTCTACTGTATTTTCTAAACTACTTCTTGCTCACAAAATTTGAAAACGGAAATATTTAGAGAAGAAGACCACAAAACGACCTGCATTTGCAGATTTGCCGGCACTTTCCCGTATAAGTTGTAATTTGACAAATATTCAAAACCAAAAAACTGTATAGAAAACCCTTCCCCACGGAGGCACAACTTGTTTCTACTGTATTTTCTAAACTACTTCTTGCTCACAAAATTTGAAAACGGAAATATTTAGAGAAGAAGACCACAAAACGACCTGCATTTGCAGATTTGCCGGCACTTTCCCGTATAAGTTGTAATTTGACAAATATTCAAAACCAAAAAACTGTATAGAAAAACCTTCCCCACGGAGGCACAACTTGTTTCTACTGTATTTTCTAAACTACTTCTTGCTCACAAAATTTGAAAACGGAAATATTTAGAGAAGAAGACCACAAAACGACCTGCATTTGCAGATTTGCCGGCACTTTCCCGTATAAGTTGTAATTTGACAAATATTCAAAACCAAAAAACTGTATAGAAAACCCTTCCCCACGGAGGCACAGCTTGTTTCTACTGTATTTTCTAAACTACTTCTTGCTCACAAAATTTGAAAACGGAAATATTTAGAGAAGAAGACCACAAAACGACCTGCATTTGCAGATTTGCCGGCACTTTCCCGTATAAGTTGTAATTTGACAAATATTCAAAACCAAAAAACTGTATAGAAAACCCTTCCCCACGGAGGCACAGCTTGTTTCTACTGTATTTTCTAAACTACTTCTTGCTCACAAAATTTGAAAACGGAAATATTTAGAGAAGAAGACCACAAAACGACCTGCATTTGCAGATTTGCCGGCACTTTCCCGTATAAGTTGTAATTTGACAAATATTCAAAACCAAAAAACTGTATAGAAAACCCTTCCCCACGGAGGCACAACTTGTTTCTACTGTATTTTCTAAACTACTTCTTGCTCACAAAATTTGAAAACGGAAATATTTAGAGAAGAAGACCACAAAACGACCTGCATTTGCAGATTTGCCGGCACTTTCCCGTATAAGTTGTAATTTGACAAATATTCAAAACCAAAAAACTGTATAGAAAACCCTTCCCCACGGAGGCACAACTTGTTTCTACTGTATTTTCTAAACTACTTCTTGCTCACAAAATTTGAAAACGGAAATATTTAGAGAAGAAGACCACAAAACGACCTGCATTTGCAGATTTGCCGGCACTTTCCCGTATAAGTTGTAATTTGACAAATATTCAAAACCAAAAAACTGTATAGAAAACCCTTCCCCACGGAGGCACAGCTTGTTTCTACTGTATTTTCTAAACTACTTCTTGCTCACAAAATTTGAAAACGGAAATATTTAGAGAAGAAGACCACAAAACGACCTGCATTTGCAGATTTGCCGGCACTTTCCCGTATAAGTTGTAATTTGACAAATATTCAAAACCAAAAAACTGTATAGAAAACCCTTCCCCACGGAGGCACAACTTGTTTCTACTGTATTTTCTAAACTACTTCTTGCTCACAAAATTTGAAAACGGAAATATTTAGAGAAGAAGACCACAAAACGACCTGCATTTGCAGATTTGCCGGCACTTTCCCGTATAAGTTGTAATTTGACAAATATTCAAAACCAAAAAACTGTATAGAAAACCCTTCCCCACGGAGGCACAGCTTGTTTCTACTGTATTTTCTAAACTACTTCTTGCTCACAAAATTTGAAAACGGAAATATTTAGAGAAGAAGACCACAAAACGACCTGCATTTGCAGATTTGCCGGCACTTTCCCGTATAAGTTGTAATTTGACAAATATTCAAAACCAAAAAACTGTATAGAAAACCCTTCCCCACGGAGGCACAGCTTGTTTCTACTGTATTTTCTAAACTACTTCTTGCTCACAAAATTTGAAAACGGAAATATTTAGAGAAGAAGACCACAAAACGACCTGCATTTGCAGATTTGCCGGCACTTTCCCGTATAAGTTGTAATTTGACAAATATTCAAAACCAAAAAACTGTATAGAAAACCCTTCCCCACGGAGGCACAGCTTGTTTCTACTGTATTTTCTAAACTACTTCTTGCTCACAAAATTTGAAAACGGAAATATTTAGAGAAGAAGACCACAAAACGACCTGCATTTGCAGATTTGCCGGCACTTTCCCGTATAAGTTGTAATTTGACAAATATTCAAAACCAAAAAACTGTATAGAAAACCCTTCCCCACGGAGGCACAGCTTGTTTCTACTGTATTTTCTAAACTACTTCTTGCTCACAAAATTTGAAAACGGAAATATTTAGAGAAGAAGACCACAAAACGACCTGCATTTGCAGATTTGCCGGCACTTTCCCGTATAAGTTGTAATTTGACAAATATTCAAAACCAAAAAACTGTATAGAAAACCCTTCCCCACGGAGGCACAACTTGTTTCTACTGTATTTTCTAAACTACTTCTTGCTCACAAAATTTGAAAACGGAAATATTTAGAGAAGAAGACCACAAAACGACCTGCATTTGCAGATTTGCCGGCACTTTCCCGTATAAGTTGTAATTTGACAAATATTCAAAACCAAAAAACTGTATAGAAAACCCTTCCCCACGGAGGCACAGCTTGTTTCTACTGTATTTTCTAAACTACTTCTTGCTTACAAAATTTGAAAACGGAAATATTTAGAGAAGAAGACCACAAAACGACCTGCATTTGCAGATTTGCCGGCACTTTCCCGTATAAGTTGTAATTTGACAAATATTCAAAACCAAAAAACTGTATAGAAAACCCTTCCCCACGGAGGCACAGCTTGTTTCTACTGTATTTTCTAAACTACTTCTTGCTCACAAAATTTGAAAACGGAAATATTTAGAGAAGAAGACCACAAAACGACCTGCATTTGCAGATTTGCCGGCACTTTCCCGTATAAGTTGTAATTTGACAAATATTCAAAACCAAAAAACTGTATAGAAAACCCTTCCCCACGGAGGCACAACTTGTTTCTACTGTATTTTCTAAACTACTTCTTGCTCACAAAATTTGAAAACGGAAATATTTAGAGAAGAAGACCACAAAACGACCTGCATTTGCAGATTTGCCGGCACTTTCCCGTATAAGTTGTAATTTGACAAATATTCAAAACCAAAAAACTGTATAGAAAACCCTTCCCCACGGAGGCACAACTTGTTTCTACTGTATTTTCTAAACTACTTCTTGCTCACAAAATTTGAAAACGGAAATATTTAGAGAAGAAGACCACAAAACGACCTGCATTTGCAGATTTGCCGGCACTTTCCCGTATAAGTTGTAATTTGACAAATATTCAAAACCAAAAAACTGTATAGAAAACCCTTCCCCACGGAGGCACAACTTGTTTCTACTGTATTTTCTAAACTACTTCTTGCTCACAAAATTTGAAAACGGAAATATTTAGAGAAGAAGACCACAAAACGACCTGCATTTGCAGATTTGCCGGCACTTTCCCGTATAAGTTGTAATTTGACAAATATTCAAAACCAAAAAACTGTATAGAAAACCCTTCCCCACGGAGGCACAACTTGTTTCTACTGTATTTTCTAAACTACTTCTTGCTCACAAAATTTGAAAACGGAAATATTTAGAGAAGAAGACCACAAAACGACCTGCATTTGCAGATTTGCCGGCACTTTCCCGTATAAGTTGTAATTTGACAAATATTCAAAACCAAAAAACTGTATAGAAAACCCTTCCCCACGGAGGCACAACTTGTTTCTACTGTATTTTCTAAACTACTTCTTGCTCACAAAATTTGAAAACGGAAATATTTAGAGAAGAAGACCACAAAACGACCTGCATTTGCAGATTTGCCGGCACTTTCCCGTATAAGTTGTAATTTGACAAATATTCAAAACCAAAAAACTGTATAGAAAACCCTTCCCCACGGAGGCACAACTTGTTTCTACTGTATTTTCTAAACTACTTCTTGCTCACAAAATTTGAAAACGGAAATATTTAGAGAAGAAGACCACAAAACGACCTGCATTTGCAGATTTGCCGGCACTTTCCCGTATAAGTTGTAATTTGACAAATATTCAAAACCAAAAAACTGTATAGAAAACCCTTCCCCACGGAGGCACAGCTTGTTTCTACTGTATTTTCTAAACTACTTCTTGCTCACAAAATTTGAAAACGGAAATATTTAGAGAAGAAGACCACAAAACGACCTGCATTTGCAGATTTGCCGGCACTTTCCCGTATAAGTTGTAATTTGACAAATATTCAAAACCAAAAAACTGTATAGAAAACCCTTCCCCACGGAGGCACAACTTGTTTCTACTGTATTTTCTAAACTACTTCTTGCTCACAAAATTTGAAAACGGAAATATTTAGAGAAGAAGACCACAAAACGACCTGCATTTGCAGATTTGCCGGCACTTTCCCGTATAAGTTGTAATTTGACAAATATTCAAAACCAAAAAACTGTATAGAAAACCCTTCCCCACGGAGGCACAACTTGTTTCTACTGTATTTTCTAAACTACTTCTTGCTCACAAAATTTGAAAACGGAAATATTTAGAGAAGAAGACCACAAAACGACCTGCATTTGCAGATTTGCCGGCACTTTCCCGTATAAGTTGTAATTTGACAAATATTCAAAACCAAAAAACTGTATAGAAAACCCTTCCCCACGGAGGCACAACTTGTTTCTACTGTATTTTCTAAACTACTTCTTGCTCACAAAATTTGAAAACGGAAATATTTAGAGAAGAAGACCACAAAACGACCTGCATTTGCAGATTTGCCGGCACTTTCCCGTATAAGTTGTAATTTGACAAATATTCAAAACCAAAAAACTGTATAGAAAACCCTTCCCCACGGAGGCACAACTTGTTTCTACTGTATTTTCTAAACTACTTCTTGCTCACAAAATTTGAAAACGGAAATATTTAGAGAAGAAGACCACAAAACGACCTGCATTTGCAGATTTGCCGGCACTTTCCCGTATAAGTTGTAATTTGACAAATATTCAAAACCAAAAAACTGTATAGAAAACCCTTCCCCACGGAGGCACAACTTGTTTCTACTGTATTTTCTAAACTACTTCTTGCTCACAAAATTTGAAAACGGAAATATTTAGAGAAGAAGACCACAAAACGACCTGCATTTGCAGATTTGCCGGCACTTTCCCGTATAAGTTGTAATTTGACAAATATTCAAAACCAAAAAACTGTATAGAAAACCCTTCCCCACGGAGGCACAACTTGTTTCTACTGTATTTTCTAAACTACTTCTTGCTCACAAAATTTGAAAACGGAAATATTTAGAGAAGAAGACCACAAAACGACCTGCATTTGCAGATTTGCCGGCACTTTCCCGTATAAGTTGTAATTTGACAAATATTCAAAACCAAAAAACTGTATAGAAAACCCTTCCCCACGGAGGCACAGCTTGTTTCTACTGTATTTTCTAAACTACTTCTTGCTCACAAAATTTGAAAACGGAAATATTTAGAGAAGAAGACCACAAAACGACCTGCATTTGCAGATTTGCCGGCACTTTCCCGTATAAGTTGTAATTTGACAAATATTCAAAACCAAAAAACTGTATAGAAAACCCTTCCCCACGGAGGCACAACTTGTTTCTACTGTATTTTCTAAACTACTTCTTGCTCACAAAATTTGAAAACGGAAATATTTAGAGAAGAAGACCACAAAACGACCTGCATTTGCTGATTTGCCGGCACTTTCCCGTATAAGTTGTAATTTGACAAATATTCAAAACCAAAAAACTGTATAGAAAACCCTTCCCCACGGAGGCACAGCTTGTTTCTACTGTATTTTCTAAACTACTTCTTGCTCACAAAATTTGAAAACGGAAATATTTAGAGAAGAAGACCACAAAACGACCTGCATTTGCAGATTTGCCGGCACTTTCCCGTATAAGTTGTAATTTGACAAATATTCAAAACCAAAAAACTGTATAGAAAACCCTTCCCCACGGAGACACAACTTGTTTCTACTGTATTTTCTAAACTACTTCTTGCTCACAAAATTTGAAAACGGAAATATTTAGAGAAGAAGACCACAAAACGACCTGCATTTGCAGATTTGCCGGCACTTTCCCGTATAAGTTGTAATTTGACAAATATTCAAAACCAAAAAACTGTATAGAAAACCCTTCCCCACGGAGGCACAACTTGTTTCTACTGTATTTTCTAAACTACTTCTTGCTCACAAAATTTGAAAACGGAAATATTTAGAGAAGAAGACCACAAAACGACCTGCATTTGCTGATTTGCCGGCACTTTCCCGTATAAGTTGTAATTTGACAAATATTCAAAACCAAAAAACTGTATAGAAAACCCTTCCCCACGGAGGCACAGCTTGTTTCTACTGTATTTTCTAAACTACTTCTTGCTCACAAAATTTGAAAACGGAAATATTTAGAGAAGAAGACCACAAAACGACCTGCATTTGCAGATTTGCCGGCACTTTCCCGTATAAGTTGTAATTTGACAAATATTCAAAACCAAAAAACTGTATAGAAAACCCTTCCCCACGGAGGCACAACTTGTTTCTACTGTATTTTCTAAACTACTTCTTGCTCACAAAATTTGAAAACGGAAATATTTAGAGAAGAAGACCACAAAACGACCTGCATTTGCAGATTTGCCGGCACTTTCCCGTATAAGTTGTAATTTGACAAATATTCAAAACCAAAAAACTGTATAGAAAAACCTTCCCCACGGAGGCACAACTTGTTTCTACTGTATTTTCTAAACTACTTCTTGCTCACAAAATTTGAAAACGGAAATATTTAGAGAAGAAGATCACAAAACGACCTGCATTTGCTGATTTGCCGGCACTTTCCCGTATAAGTTGTAATTTGACAAATATTCAAAACCAAAAAACTGTATAGAAAACCCTTCCCCACGGAGGCACAGCTTGTTTCTACTGTATTTTCTAAACTACTTCTTGCTCACAAAATTTGAAAACGGAAATATTTAGAGAAGAAGACCACAAAACGACCTGCATTTGCAGATTTGCCGGCACTTTCCCGTATAAGTTGTAATTTGACAAATATTCAAAACCAAAAAACTGTATAGAAAACCCTTCCCCACGGAGGCACAGCTTGTTTCTACTGTATTTTCTAAACTACTTCTTGCTCACAAAATTTGAAAACGGAAATATTTAGAGAAGAAGACCACAAAACGACCTGCATTTGCAGATTTGCCGGCACTTTCCCGTATAAGTTGTAATTTGACAAATATTCAAAACCAAAAAACTGTATAGAAAACCCTTCCCCACGGAGGCACAACTTGTTTCTACTGTATTTTCTAAACTACTTCTTGCTCACAAAATTTGAAAACGGAAATATTTAGAGAAGAAGACCACAAAACGACCTGCATTTGCAGATTTGCCGGCACTTTCCCGTATAAGTTGTAATTTGACAAATATTCAAAACCAAAAAACTGTATAGAAAACCCTTCCCCACGGAGGCACAGCTTGTTTCTACTGTATTTTCTAAACTACTTCTTGCTCACAAAATTTGAAAACGGAAATATTTAGAGAAGAAAACCACAAAACGACCTGCATTTGCAGATTTGCCGGCACTTTCCCGTATAAGTTGTAATTTGACAAATATTCAAAACCAAAAAACTGTATAGAAAACCCTTCCCCACGGAGGCACAGCTTGTTTCTACTGTATTTTCTAAACTACTTCTTGCTCACAAAATTTGAAAACGGAAATATTTAGAGAAGAAGACCACAAAACGACCTGCATTTGCAGATTTGCCGGCACTTTCCCGTATAAGTTGTAATTTGACAAATATTCAAAACCAAAAAACTGTATAGAAAACCCTTCCCCACGGAGGCACAACTTGTTTCTACTGTATTTTCTAAACTACTTCTTGCTCACAAAATTTGAAAACGGAAATATTTAGAGAAGAAGACCACAAAACGACCTGCATTTGCTGATTTGCCGGCACTTTCCCGTATAAGTTGTAATTTGACAAATATTCAAAACCAAAAAACTGTATAGAAAACCCTTCCCCACGGAGGCACAGCTTGTTTCTACTGTATTTTCTAAACTACTTCTTGCTCACAAAATTTGAAAACGGAAATATTTAGAGAAGAAGACCACAAAACGACCTGCATTTGCAGATTTGCCGGCACTTTCCCGTATAAGTTGTAATTTGACAAATATTCAAAACCAAAAAACTGTATAGAAAACCCTTCCCCACGGAGGCACAACTTGTTTCTACTGTATTTTCTAAACTACTTCTTGCTCACAAAATTTGAAAACGGAAATATTTAGAGAAGAAGACCACAAAACGACCTGCATTTGCTGATTTGCCGGCACTTTCCCGTATAAGTTGTAATTTGACAAATATTCAAAACCAAAAAACTGTATAGAAAACCCTTGCCCACGGAGGCACAACTTGTTTCTACTGTATTTTCTAAACTACTTCTTGCTCACAAAATTTGAAAACGGAAATATTTAGAGAAGAAGACCACAAAACGACCTGCATTTGCTGATTTGCCGGCACTTTCCCGTATAAGTTGTAATTTGACAAATATTCAAAACCAAAAAACTGTATAGAAAACCCTTCCCCACGGAGGCACAGCTTGTTTCTACTGTATTTTCTAAACTACTTCTTGCTCACAAAATTTGAAAACGGAAATATTTAGAGAAGAAGACCACAAAACGACCTGCATTTGCAGATTTGCCGGCACTTTCCCGTATAAGTTGTAATTTGACAAATATTCAAAACCAAAAAACTGTATAGAAAACCCTTCCCCACGGAGGCACAACTTGTTTCTACTGTATTTTCTAAACTACTTCTTGCTCACAAAATTTGAAAACGGAAATATTTAGAGAAGAAGACCACAAAACGACCTGCATTTGCTGATTTGCCGGCACTTTCCCGTATAAGTTGTAATTTGACAAATATTCAAAACCAAAAAACTGTATAGAAAACCCTTGCCCACGGAGGCACAACTTGTTTCTACTGTATTTTCTAAACTACTTCTTGCTCACAAAATTTGAAAACGGAAATATTTAGAGAAGAAGACCACAAAACGACCTGCATTTGCAGATTTGCCGGCACTTTCCCGTATAAGTTGTAATTTGACAAATATTCAAAACCAAAAAACTGTATAGAAAACCCTTCCCCACGGAGGCACAACTTGTTTCTACTGTATTTTCTAAACTACTTCTTGCTCACAAAATTTGAAAACGGAAATATTTAGAGAAGAAGACCACAAAACGACCTGCATTTGCTGATTTGCCGGCACTTTCCCGTATAAGTTGTAATTTGACAAATATTCAAAACCAAAAAACTGTATAGAAAACCCTTCCCCACGGAGGCACAGCTTGTTTCTACTGTATTTTCTAAACTACTTCTTGCTCACAAAATTTGAAAACGGAAATATTTAGAGAAGAAGACCACAAAACGACCTGCATTTGCAGATTTGCCGGCACTTTCCCGTATAAGTTGTAATTTGACAAATATTCAAAACCAAAAAACTGTATAGAAAACCCTTCCCCACGGAGGCACAACTTGTTTCTACTGTATTTTCTAAACTACTTCTTGCTCACAAAATTTGAAAACGGAAATATTTAGAGAAGAAGACCACAAAACGACCTGCATTTGCAGATTTGCCGGCACTTTCCCGTATAAGTTGTAATTTGACAAATATTCAAAACCAAAAAACTGTATAGAAAACCCTTCCCCACGGAGGCACAACTTGTTTCTACTGTATTTTCTAAACTACTTCTTGCTCACAAAATTTGAAAACGGAAATATTTAGAGAAGAAGACCACAAAACGACCTGCATTTGCAGATTTGCCGGCACTTTCCCGTATAAGTTGTAATTTGACAAATATTCAAAACCAAAAAACTGTATAGAAAAACCTTCCCCACGGAGGCACAACTTGTTTCTACTGTATTTTCTAAACTACTTCTTGCTCACAAAATTTGAAAACGGAAATATTTAGAGAAGAAGACCACAAAACGACCTGCATTTGCAGATTTGCCGGCACTTTCCCGTATAAGTTGTAATTTGACAAATATTCAAAACCAAAAAACTGTATAGAAAAACCTTCCCCACGGAGGCACAACTTGTTTCTACTGTATTTTCTAAACTACTTCTTGCTCACAAAATTTGAAAACGGAAATATTTAGAGAAGAAGACCACAAAACGACCTGCATTTGCAGATTTGCCGGCACTTTCCCGTATAAGTTGTAATTTGACAAATATTCAAAACCAAAAAACTGTATAGAAAACCCTTCCCCACGGAGGCACAGCTTGTTTCTACTGTATTTTCTAAACTACTTCTTGCTCACAAAATTTGAAAACGGAAATATTTAGAGAAGAAGACCACAAAACGACCTGCATTTGCAGATTTGCCGGCACTTTCCCGTATAAGTTGTAATTTGACAAATATTCAAAACCAAAAAACTGTATAGAAAACCCTTCCCCACGGAGGCACAGCTTGTTTCTACTGTATTTTCTAAACTACTTCTTGCTCACAAAATTTGAAAACGGAAATATTTAGAGAAGAAGACCACAAAACGACCTGCATTTGCAGATTTGCCGGCACTTTCCCGTATAAGTTGTAATTTGACAAATATTCAAAACCAAAAAACTGTATAGAAAACCCTTCCCCACGGAGGCACAACTTGTTTCTACTGTATTTTCTAAACTACTTCTTGCTCACAAAATTTGAAAACGGAAATATTTAGAGAAGAAGACCACAAAACGACCTGCATTTGCAGATTTGCCGGCACTTTCCCGTATAAGTTGTAATTTGACAAATATTCAAAACCAAAAAACTGTATAGAAAACCCTTCCCCACGGAGGCACAGCTTGTTTCTACTGTATTTTCTAAACTACTTCTTGCTCACAAAATTTGAAAACGGAAATATTTAGAGAAGAAGACCACAAAACGACCTGCATTTGCAGATTTGCCGGCACTTTCCCGTATAAGTTGTAATTTGACAAATATTCAAAACCAAAAAACTGTATAGAAAACCCTTCCCCACGGAGGCACAGCTTGTTTCTACTGTATTTTCTAAACTACTTCTTGCTCACAAAATTTGAAAACGGAAATATTTAGAGAAGAAGACCACAAAACGACCTGCATTTGCAGATTTGCCGGCACTTTCCCGTATAAGTTGTAATTTGACAAATATTCAAAACCAAAAAACTGTATAGAAAACCCTTCCCCACGGAGGCACAGCTTGTTTCTACTGTATTTTCTAAACTACTTCTTGCTCACAAAATTTGAAAACGGAAATATTTAGAGAAGAAGACCACAAAACGACCTGCATTTGCAGATTTGCCGGCACTTTCCCGTATAAGTTGTAATTTGACAAATATTCAAAACCAAAAAACTGTATAGAAAACCCTTCCCCACGGAGGCACAACTTGTTTCTACTGTATTTTCTAAACTACTTCTTGCTCACAAAATTTGAAAACGGAAATATTTAGAGAAGAAGACCACAAAACGACCTGCATTTGCAGATTTGCCGGCACTTTCCCGTATAAGTTGTAATTTGACAAATATTCAAAACCAAAAAACTGTATAGAAAACCCTTCCCCACGGAGGCACAACTTGTTTCTACTGTATTTTCTAAACTACTTCTTGCTCACAAAATTTGAAAACGGAAATATTTAGAGAAGAAGACCACAAAACGACCTGCATTTGCAGATTTGCCGGCACTTTCCCGTATAAGTTGTAATTTGACAAATATTCAAAACCAAAAAACTGTATAGAAAACCCTTCCCCACGGAGGCACAACTTGTTTCTACTGTATTTTCTAAACTACTTCTTGCTCACAAAATTTGAAAACGGAAATATTTAGAGAAGAAGACCACAAAACGACCTGCATTTGCAGATTTGCCGGCACTTTCCCGTATAAGTTGTAATTTGACAAATATTCAAAACCAAAAAACTGTATAGAAAACCCTTCCCCACGGAGGCACAACTTGTTTCTACTGTATTTTCTAAACTACTTCTTGCTCACAAAATTTGAAAACGGAAATATTTAGAGAAGAAGACCACAAAACGACCTGCATTTGCAGATTTGCCGGCACTTTCCCGTATAAGTTGTAATTTGACAAATATTCAAAACCAAAAAACTGTATAGAAAACCCTTCCCCACGGAGGCACAACTTGTTTCTACTGTATTTTCTAAACTACTTCTTGCTCACAAAATTTGAAAACGGAAATATTTAGAGAAGAAGACCACAAAACGACCTGCATTTGCAGATTTGCCGGCACTTTCCCGTATAAGTTGTAATTTGACAAATATTCAAAACCAAAAAACTGTATAGAAAACCCTTCCCCACGGAGGCACAACTTGTTTCTACTGTATTTTCTAAACTACTTCTTGCTCACAAAATTTGAAAACGGAAATATTTAGAGAAGAAGACCACAAAACGACCTGCATTTGCAGATTTGCCGGCACTTTCCCGTATAAGTTGTAATTTGACAAATATTCAAAACCAAAAAACTGTATAGAAAACCCTTCCCCACGGAGGCACAACTTGTTTCTACTGTATTTTCTAAACTACTTCTTGCTCACAAAATTTGAAAACGGAAATATTTAGAGAAGAAGACCACAAAACGACCTGCATTTGCAGATTTGCCGGCACTTTCCCGTATAAGTTGTAATTTGACAAATATTCAAAACCAAAAAACTGTATAGAAAACCCTTCCCCACGGAGGCACAACTTGTTTCTACTGTATTTTCTAAACTACTTCTTGCTCACAAAATTTGAAAACGGAAATATTTAGAGAAGAAGACCACAAAACGACCTGCATTTGCTGATTTGCCGGCACTTTCCCGTATAAGTTGTAATTTGACAAATATTCAAAACCAAAAAACTGTATAGAAAACCCTTCCCCACGGAGGCACAGCTTGTTTCTACTGTATTTTCTAAACTACTTCTTGCTCACAAAATTTGAAAACGGAAATATTTAGAGAAGAAGACCACAAAACGACCTGCATTTGCAGATTTGCCGGCACTTTCCCGTATAAGTTGTAATTTGACAAATATTCAAAACCAAAAAACTGTATAGAAAACCCTTCCCCACGGAGGCACAGCTTGTTTCTACTGTATTTTCTAAACTACTTCTTGCTCACAAAATTTGAAAACGGAAATATTTAGAGAAGAAGACCACAAAACGACCTGCATTTGCAGATTTGCCGGCACTTTCCCGTATAAGTTGTAATTTGACAAATATTCAAAACCAAAAAACTGTATAGAAAACCCTTCCCCACGGAGGCACAACTTGTTTCTACTGTATTTTCTAAACTACTTCTTGCTCACAAAATTTGAAAACGGAAATATTTAGAGAAGAAGACCACAAAACGACCTGCATTTGCAGATTTGCCGGCACTTTCCCGTATAAGTTGTAATTTGACAAATATTCCATAGCATAGAACGGCATAGAAAACCCTCCGAGATGCACGACAACATTTTTTAATTTTTTTTTTTTAATTATTGTGCTGCAAAGTCTTCTTTCATATAATTAAAAATATAGTTAATTATTTTGTGTTTTTACTTAAAAATAAAGAAAATTAAAAAAATATCTTCTTTTAACTGTATTCAACATTAGTGTGGAACTGTGTGGGACGTATTTAATTCACGAATTTATCTTCACAACCTTATTTTAAGATCGCCGTACTTTTTTGTTTTCTGAAATCTTCTCGAAAAAGTCACAACTACAATCTACTGCTGTAAATTTTATTGATATAAAGTAAATTTTAAAATATTTTTTAATCAGTATTGAACTGTTTACAGCTAAAGGTTTTACGAACTTTTGTAATAAAAATTTACCACCAAAATTCAGACCCTTCAGAACCAGCAATAAGGGTCAAGTAAAAGCGTACTTGCATATAAACACAAACGCACGTTTGTGATGCCATTTATAATTTCAAAATCTTATTCTTGCTCTTGTTCAACCAGATATTTTCAGCCATAATAAATTTCAATCATTCAATCAATCAGCAAAACCAAATCAAAAATGCAACCAATCACTTATTATCTTCCTAGTGAAGCTCAATTCAGTGTTAGAGTAGAATTGTATCACAATGAGAATTCGAAAAAAAACAAATCTGTGATTATTTTTCTAAACAAAATGTTCTGCTGTGATAGTTTTTCTTATGGGGTAATGTGCAGTAAAGATGCACAAAAAGTTTTTAACATGATACTTATTATTATTATTATTATTATTATTATTATTATTATTATTATTATTATTATTATTATCTAAAAAATCTTTTGTGCAGAGTTCATTATATCACTAACGAAATTTATCACAGTACATAATTTTGTCTATGAAAAAAAAAACGTTTTTTTCATTTTACGATATTCTGAAAGAAGGAGAGGAAAAGCATACCGGTTCGATTTAGAGAAATGAAAATTCAAAACGAGTACCGTGAAATAGAGAAGGGGCAACTGTTTTCAAAATTGTTTTATCATTTTTCAGCTATTTTATAATAAAGAAAATCAACTCTTTTTTTTTTTGCTTTATTTTTTTATTTATTTAAATATATAAAAATTTGCTTAAAAGCTAACAGCGGTATTAATAAAAATAAAATCAATTTGATATACATTTTAGACCAAATTTTTCACATAAAATTTGCTGTAGAATGCCTTTCAAATTGGTGTCACTTTCTATGAATACCGATGTAAAAATTACGCTTATGTCTTTTAAAAATGTTTATAAAACTTTGATATGAATGGTATTCAATTGGAAGATTTAAAAAAAATTACAAACTATAATGATGAAAACTAAAAATGTAATTATATATAATTAAAAAGTATGTAATTCAAACGAGTTTGCTAAGAGTTATTAAAAAAATATTATTGTTAACATGAAAAATTATTTAAACATTATTACAAATATCTTAAAATAAAATCGTATTAAAAAAAACCTAAGCAGAAAATATATACATATATAAATTTCAGAATAAAAACTAAACTAAAAAAAATTTCTTATGGTACAAAAATGCCCACGAATATAAACAAAAAATGCCACAAAAATTTTGGAAGACTTTTGAAGATTTTGTTGTAATTAATGCAGCAAATGTTCTATATTAAAAAAATTTTTTTTTTTGTAAATGTATATAAAATTAAAATATGTTTAAATGACAATTAGAGCAGAAAATTAAAAAAAAAATAAATCGGAAAAAATTTAATAATTATAAATAATCAAACGAGATAAATCAAGAAAAGCATTATAAAATTTTTGTTTTAACAAAACATAAAATTAAATCGATTTAAAAAATCATTAAAAGAAGATAATGAAAAAATATAAGAATTATTAAATAAAGTAAATCGTGAAAGGCTCTATAAACCTTTAATATAAACAAAAAATAAACTAACTTGATTGCAAAATAATTAAAAAAGAGAAATAAAAATTAAAAATAATAGTGATAATTAAATCAACGAAATAAAATAAGCACACAGAGCTTTAAAATGCTTTAAAAGAGAAAACTACGTAAATTGAAATGATTTCAAAAATAAATAAAATTTCTAAAATAAAAAACCTAAACAAGAACAAGAACAATAATAGTAAAGCTTAAGTAAAAAATAAAATTTAAGAGGAGGAAATTTAAAACTAAAATGTATTATATGCGTACATTCATATGAGAAAAGCAATTCAAAAACATGGTTACTAAATATTTTGGCAAATCGAAAATGAATGCATAAAGGTCCCATTCATAAAAACTTTAATCAAAATCATAATCACTCTTATTGTGGTTGGCGTTTTTACGGCGAAAATCAGGAGTTTTCGAAAGAAAAAAAACGGAAACTTTTCAAAATCTACCGCAAGAACGCCATCAAATTTAAATCGTGAATGTCATATTTAACTCCTAAAAGTGCAGAAACAGCTAGATTTTAAAATTGTTAGCAACAACGAAAACTGTAGACTACGTTTAAGCACAATAAGGGTGAATAGTGTATTGATTATGGTTCTTACAGCACAAAAAAAAATATTCATATTTTTAAATTATTTTATGCAGACTTTTAAGTTCTTTTTAATAAAACGCGGCTATTTTGGTTAATATTGAAAACTGAAGGAAGGCAGGACATCCAGATGTTTCTGAGCCGCCACGCTCGTCAGTCATCAGCCCCGAAATGAACTTGCCAAGCTCACTCGTTTTTAATTTTTCTTTTTATTTAATCAATAATAAGCTAAAAAAAAAACTGTTTATTATCGCTTTTGGATGATATTTGTCATCTCGCGAGACTACTGAACACTTTGCTAAACTTAAAAGCCTGTGTGAAAAAATTTGAAAATATAAATGATTTACAGAAAACTTCGACTACATAAAAATAATAATAATAATAAAAATAATAGTTAAAAGATTTAAAGAAGAATGGGAGGCGATATATATAGGCAGACCGATACTGGACAGTTTGGCGGACATATCGGAATGTGACTTGTTTAGGGTGGAATCTTTCATCCGGTTATCTGGATGGTTCAAAGTTGAACCAAGGGAGGGGGAGTAGGAGTTACCTGCTGCCCTCAGGGTATCACAACGGGACCTGTTAGGACCCAAGTGAGCTGGTCTGTTGTACTGGCGGCCCGAAAACATAACATAACATAACATAACATGGGAGGTTTCAAAACCTAATTTTAATGGCAAAAAATTAGTTTTAAAGTTGTAGGAAAAAGCTTTCAATTTGACAGCTTTTAAAATATGTCAAAATTTTCTAAAATACGATAATAGAGCTTTTAAACAAAAAATAAGTCAGTTTAATAAATAAAAAAGCATTTAAGCTCAAAAGCTTTTGTATGAAAAAAATCCAAAAAGTCTTTGCAACTTAAAAGCTTAAAAGCTTTTTCAAAATAATAAGACATAAACTAAAAACAAAAAGGTTATAAAAACTTTTAAGCAAATAGAAGTCAGTTTAATAAAAATCATTTCAGCTTTAAAGCTTTTGCATGAAAAAAAACACACAAAAAAAAAACAAAAAGCTTACTAATCACAATGCGCTCATCAAATATTTAACAAATGTTATAAAAGAAAATCTAAAAAAAACACTTAACGTACATTTAAAAGTTTAAAGTTTCTTAAAATAAAAATAATTATTCATAAAATGCAGGTATAATAATTTTCAAAGAAAATTTATAACGAGTTCAAAATTGTTTTATAAAAAAAAATTCAAATACATTTAAAAGTTTTTATATAGTGTATGTGCCAGGCCTGCAATTTTACTCAGCTCATTCGCTTACACAAAAACCGGGAAACCAACGTAAAGTTTTAAATTTTGTTATTGTTTTGCATGTAAACAAGCGAACGAGCAATGTCACTCATCGTGGTCCCAGCGATAAATTTTAGCACCGGTATTTATAAAAAATAATATATTGCTGAAATGCATTTTAGAGCAAAATTTTCATATAACATTTATTCTAGAATGTATTTGGGCAACGTTTAAAAATACCGGTGAAGCTTTTTAAGGGAACAAAGTTACAAGGAAGACTGTAACCCCTATATTATTTTTTTCGTTTGAAAATCTTTTTTAAAAACACTAGCAGAGCGTTTAAAATTGTAGTACTGGCACTCATAAAAAATTATATATCGCTGATATACATTTTAGAACAACATTTATATATAAAATTTTTAATACAAAAATTGTTCTAAATTGTTGTTTTAGCAACATTTTAATTTTTATGAATACCAGCGTTAGTGCTTTCAATACTGATTCCAACGAAAAAAATATTGTTTTCAATATCTAAACAGCAGGTCAATTTAAGAAAGAAAAAAAGTTGACTTTTAAACAGAAAGAAATTAAAAAATTCAACATAACAAAATTAAGTGTATCAAATCAAAATAAAAACTTAACAATAAACTTAACAAGGAAAAACAGAAAAACTTAACATCTTGCAGAGTTGCATTCCATTGCTGTTCCACAGTAATTGCACATGCTATAACGTCCATCTTTTTAAAGCTTTTCCAGCTTATAACTATATTGCACAGAGATCCATGATCGCTTCTGTTACCCTTTAGCAGAAATCCTGGTCATTCAATGAGACATTTTGGAAGTCTTTAGATGGTGGTTTTTCTGCCAGCTATAAATTGCACTTTAGAAATTACGCCCGGTCCTGCTGGTATTGCGTTTTCAAACGCTAAAAGCTTTTTGGCTCGTTCTTTAGGAGCTTTTAATTTTACGTTTTTAGAGGTCATCAAACCTTATGTAAAGCTTTTTTGCCATTAAACATGTGTTTGTTGCAAAAGCTAAAAGTTTCAACATTTAGTACTTTCTGTTACAACAAACACTTACAAACTCTAAGAGCTTTAAAGCTGATTTGCCCTTTAGAACTTAAAGCCTTTCTGGTAATACATAATTAGGTAGGTGTTCTTAAGACACGTAATTAAAGCTTTATTTAAAAATTTTTTTGCGAATTTTACTTTTACTTTCATTTATACCTTTTTTGCTCACTTTTGTCACGTTTTGTCTTTAAATTTGTGTAGAGCTTTCTGTTGAAATATTTTTATTAAAAGTTGAAAATTATATTTATTACAGTTCATTATTATTTTTTTTTCTTTTTTTTTTATAAATTTTGTAGTTTTATATGAATTAAAGTTGTTTGTTTGTGGTGATCTGTTTTAGAACTGACTTCTTATTTGCAGCAGTCGCGTTATTTTATGCGCTTTTATTTTTTTCACCGTACTTTTTTCTTTTACTCATGCTTTGCCTTTGCGGCCCGCTTGTCGTGGTTGGTTATCGCTTTCAATAAACAACATATTTATGTGCATATGAAGGCAAAAACAACAAAATTTTATTCTTAAAGAGTGAAAAAAAAAAGAAAAAAATGAAAAACAATCTGTAGTTTTAAGTATTGCTGCCTCAATGATAAATCCTATCTTACATTTACAACGTTCCCTATCCAACAGCAACAACAATGAAACACAATAAAACAAAAAGTCAAGCAGACAAACACAGAGGCAGAAAGACAGAAAGACAGACAGACTGCCAACCAGTAAAACAACCAGCCACACCAACATTATAATCACATTTATTACACATTACCCGCAGTCTGCTGCCACAAACAAAAAAAAGATTTAGTCATATACAGAGATAAGTTTTATTTTTAATGTACTCGCTTTTTGCTGCAACGTTGTCACATTCTGGCTGGCTCTCCCCCTCCAACACAGAGTTGAGCGAGTCTATTGCCAGCACGAACGTAGCGACGCGCCAACTTTATTAATGTAGACGTTGTTTTCCATTGCATAGACAACAGTGGGCATTTTTTTTTTGATAGCTGGTAATGTTTTTCTATTGCGAAATGAGCGTAGAATATTGAAACCAAAAGACTGTAAAAATTAAAAGCAAATTAAAGCAAAAATACTCATGATGTTGCAACACCATAACCTTGTAATATAATCTGCATACGTACATATAATATTTCTCTTAATTTGAGATTAATTGCACATTAACGAGCGTCAAATGATTTACGCACTCAATATGACTAGACTCAAAATTAGCAGTTTCGTATATCGTCATTGGAAGATGACAAAAGACCGATATGAAGAAAAATTACTAAAAGGTAAAATATAGTATATCTATGTATATAGCTTCAAGACTCTCTGATCATATGGTTTTATGGAAATATGATAGAAGTACATATGTATATACTAGAGATGTGCGGTGGTCGTGAAAATTTCATGTGAATCACGCTTGATGGTGGTTAATAAGTTTTAGAAAAATCACGCGTGACTGCGTGAGCGTAATTTGAAATTAAAATTTCGTGCGTGTTTAAGGCATTTCACGAAGTTTCACGAAATTCCGTGAAAAAGTTACACACATTTTTCCTTGAATTGTTTTTTCAATGCAAATTATTTTAGCTCAATTTCTTTTACACCTGTAAATTATATTAGTCTGGCTTGAGTTGTATGAAAGGAAAACATTTTTTTAAATCCTTGGAGGGGTGAAATAATTCCATGAGTAATTTTAACCCCATAAGCTTAATGTAGAGCAAAACCAAAAATTTAATCATGTAACTTTTTTATTTATGAATACAAATTAACACCCTGAAAGCATAAGTTTCATGACATTAAGTAAAAAAAAGCATGGATTGCAAAGAGTAAATGAAGTGTTAGAAGTACAAACTAGAATGTGTTTATGTGATGTATACAAGCAGATTTTTTACTGTAACTCTCCAGTTCTGCAGACTTTTTGTATAGAAAATAGTTCGGAAAACAGTCGCGTTGCAAATCAAATAGCATCACAGATAAAAGCAATAATTAGTACCAGCTACAACATTTTGAAATGCTGGCAATCTGCAGGTGATAATCCAATTTTGAGGCAATAAGCGGATATTAAAAGGAAAGCAAGACAGTGTAATTGTCTCTGGTTTACGTAACTGAACAAGCGATAACAACATATGTATATCGTCATAAGCCGAGTTATATGGGCTACAATATTCTACTAACAGAACTTCACATGTGAAATGTCTCTAACGAAGTTTATTAAAAAGATACAAACAAACCAGAATTGAAATGTGTTTTGTTCCATTTCTGGTTTAGCTTATAAGGCCTAATATCTTTTATAATTAGAACAAAATTTTAACTATTGTTGCACTCGACTTTTTCAAGGGTTTTTATATTTTACGGCAGAATAAGTTATTTAAAATATTGAAACATTAAAATATTGAAAATACAATAAACATTTAATGCAAAACTGGTACACCTTTAACAAATATTACAGTTTTAATTGATAGCAACAAGGTAGAATTGAAATAATCCTTAAGAAAAGTCCTCTAAAATTCGCAATAAGGGCCAAAATGTGCTAGAAAGTTGATTTTTTCAATGAAATTGTTCTACATTGACCACATAGCTAGCTGTCTCGAAACTCTGTTTTAAAACTTAGGCTTTTATCGCTTCCGATCACAAATGTATGTATGTATATATGTAAATAAAATAAAATTTGTTTACGTTTATATTTTGGTTCAATACAAACGTGATTCTTATGATCAATCAAACTTTTGTGATTGAAAAAATTTTGCTCGTGAGCGTGCGTGAGAACGTGCATGACGTGAGCCAAAAAACAGTCACGCACACATCTCTAGTATTTGCATACCTATATACATACAAATTTTACTAAACAATATTATGGTTAAACTGAATCAGCCATAAGCAGCAAAAATTTAGGTCTAGACAGACCTTTTTATTTATTTCCTAAAGACAGCTGAAAAATAGTGAAAACAATTTAAAAAGTCCTATTTAGAACGAAAATATTAATATTATATTAATATTGTGCCAGAAAAAAGATTGGTTGGCAAATAGTTAGGGCGATAAAAATATTAGTTGAGTCGACTTTATTTCAACTCAAGCTATCAATTTTCTGTGAATCTAAAAACTAATCCGCGTTCATTAGCTTAAGATCAAAATTGTAATTTAACGTCTACATTTGACAAAATTTTGTTGATACATTACATACATACATGCATCTCTGAATGAAATTAAAATTCATTTGGATTTTTTAATTTTTCACACGGAACTTGATGTATTTCTCAACAAAATTTTGTCAGTTGTTGAAGTTAAGTAATAAATACATACATATCAACAATTCTTAAATTGGTTCGAACAACCCATGGCCTACTTTTGTCGCAACTAATTAATAAATGTGACAAGTGATTACGAGTAAAATATTATGCACTGAATTATAGCACCCAAAATTTTGTGTTGCCAAATATAAATTAACACAGTGATAAAATGGAAAATGTATCAACATGATTAAATATAAGCAGTCAGTAATGAAGAGCGCTGCTGCTTAAAATCAGTATACAATTACTCATGACCTGCGTTCGAAGCAATTTGATGATGAACGACGTGGTGGCCGTGAAACAGCCATGGTATGTACCCCAGCCGGTAAGACTTCAACTTTACTTTTCTTGTCTTCTCTAAAAAATGTTGAGCACTCCAATTTTATCACAAGAAAATGTATCTCAATTTCGAGTAAGTAAAAATCAAACTCAAGCCCGATAAAATGATTAACAATTGTAAATCATACAGTTCGACTATAAACTTACCGTCTAATTCATAAAAATTATAACAGGTTTATAAAGCTCTTATTTGACAGATTTTCCATGCAAATATGTCAAATAACAGTCTTATAAGCCTGTTATAATTTTTATGAATTAGGGGGTTAAAATTGAATGAAACTATCAAAAGACCCAAAAACAACCATTGGATAGTTTTGCAACTCTAAGCGTATGTCTCAACTTTCTAAGAATTCAACTGCATTATATGACCATATTTCTGTACTATTTTTCTTCCTAATACCACTGTACTTGCAGCATGTAAAATTATTCCAACGTCGTCAAAACTCTGAACTAGCAATTTATTTTCCAACTGCACATACATATGTATGTATACATATATATGGCATATACATATGTACATAATTTAAAGAAAACAACAAAAACAAATCCTGCATACCAGTTTAAGCTTGTACATGTAAAAATCTCGCTTAAAAACGATTTTATTACTCCTCTATAAAACAAAACAAAAAATTTTATAAATAAAAACGAACTTCAAGAATCTGTTTTTTAATGAAAGATTCAAAAATGCAACCAATCCCCCTTTTAAATAATAAAAAAAAAACAAAGAAAAAACAGCTCAGCATCATTTTAAAGAATTGAAATCAGAAATCATGAAAAAAAAAAACAACCGAGCACAGGCTTAACACGAATAACCAGAACAAAGCAGATATCAAAAGTTTCTTTTCAGTGGAGCTGTGCTGGAGGAATCAGAAAGTATCCCTCCCGCTTACGACGTGCTACAGTTGGTGTTGTTGGTGCTGCTATTGTATGTTTTGAAAAAAAAAAAAATCTTGTTTTCCGAAGATCATGTTTAAATGATTTTGTAGCTTGGCCTTTGCTTATGTGCTTCTCACGTGTTTGCCGTACCCTTCCCTATTCATGCATACGCTATTATTTTTGTTTGTTTGTTTGTTTGTTTTTTAAGTTCTTTCATTGTCATGTCAGTCGGTATCGCTTTCTGTTACCCAACAGCATTGTAGGTTGTTGCTTCATTTTTATTTCTAGAGACTTTGTTAAGGCATGCGCAGCAGCATTGTCAGTGCAGTGGAAAATTGTATGTTGACCGCTTTTTATTTTATGGCTGTTGTTGCTGTTGTTGATTTGTGCGTTAAAGGCAAACGTTCGTCGATATGCTGAATGTTGCTTGATCACGTACGACGACCTCAAGCTTAGCACACGTAGGGTTGGTTCGTTCACTGGTGGAATTCATTCCTGTCATTTTTTTTTTTGTTTCTTAATAATGATTATTTGTTACTGCTGATTTTTCTCTCTCTCTTTCTCGCTCTCTTTTATTATTCTATTGTAGAGATGAAACGTTCTTTTATTTAAAATAGGGAGAACCTTGATTTCAGTGGAGATCTTGAAGATATTTTTAGTTCACAATTACTTTTATTGGTTTACAAAAAAAAACCTTTAGACATTTTTCCTTGAATTATTTTTCAATAAAGTTTGATTTAGCTTAATTTCTACTATATGTACGTGTAACGCACATTAGCCTGGCGCGATTTGTATGGAAGGAAAAAAAAATATAGGAAATCTTTGGCGGAAATAATTCCATGATAAACTTTAACTCAATAAGCTTTAAAATTAAATAATTTTGAATATTGTGTTTGCAAAACTTTTTTGTTTATGAATAAAAATTAACATCCTGAAAGCATAAATTTCATAACATTAAGGTCAAATAGCATGAATTACAGAGAGTAAATGAAATATTAGAAGAGCAAACTATGATAAGTATATATGATGTAGATGAGAAGATTTTTGGCTGTAACTATTCAGTTCCTGTTTTTTTTTTCTTGATAAGTATTACATTGCAAAAGAATTTAGTTCGGAAAATTAAATTGCATCATTTATGAAAGTAAGAAATTGATGGCAGTTGCAACATTTGTAAATGCTGGCAATCTGCGGTCGATAATCCGGTTTTGCAGCAGTGAGCAGAAGAAAGTGTAAGCATGGCAGCAGACTCTGCAGCCCTGTTAAGCTGAAGTTACACAGTACGCTTTCTACGCGTCGACGCTTTTCACGCGGTTGTCAAAAAAGTAGGATTAGTGCATTTGTATGTGACAAGTTACAGAGCACAAAGCATAGAACGCGAAGACGCGTAGAACGCATAAAGTAGACCTACTTTCTACTTTTATATGCGTCGCAAGCGTCATGAGAAAATGTCAGCTGTTTATAATAACCAATGCTGTGCTTACTCTCAACGTTATCGATAAATACCTTTTATATCGTAAAATAATTTATAAAATCTTTTGCAAAAAAAACATTTTTAATAAAAAAGAAAAGTTTTGTTACAAATTTTATAAACATTTTTACGAATAAAACAAATTGTAATTGTTATTTACAACACTTTTTTCATTAACGAAATTTGGATTCGATTTATCGATTGCGTTTGCGTACTGAGTATTATCACTGTTATGTTTACAAATATTTTCAATTTATTAAAAATGGCGCGTATGAAGCGTTGTATGTAACTTGTAGTATGAAACGCATAGAACGCATAAAACGTGTAAAAAGCATGAAAAGCCTGGACGCGTCTAAAGTGGGCCATGTAACTTCACCTTAAGAAGTGCAGGAGTTTTTCAGCGTCAGGGCAGATATTAAAAGCAAGGAAAAGCTGCGTAATTGTCTGTTGTTTGCATAACCGAACGATATGTCTGTGCTCACAAGCGATAGCATCCTAAGTCGACTTAAGGCAAAATCGAATTTTATATGATAAAACATTCTACTAACAGCAATTCATGCAGTTCTATAATATTCTAAATAAGCTCCAAAATGTCTTAGAATATGTAATATGTAATACAGTGAAAGTGTGAGGAAAATTATTCTGATCGTCAGCGTACGTGACGTGAGTGAAGAAACTCATGCGCACATCTCTAGCTTATAGGCACTTTTCATATATCAGCACATGTTTGCATATAAAAGCTTGTTTCTTAATATTTATTATAAAAAAAAGTTATCTATATATGAGTGCAGTATATTTTTGGTGGTAAATATTACTAGGGACGTTTGCTCATTGCTAAAATTTCTATACCCCACTACTTTAGCAGCAACTTTGCCTTCATTTAGAAGTATATGCTCGTACATGTGAGGTCTTAAAAATGTTAATTTTTAGGAGAACATTCGTGCAAGCAATTTTAATTTCAAAATTAAAGCCTATTCGAGCTTAGAAAGATTATATTTAATATTTGCAGAAAACATATCCAAGCACATCGGTGCATATTTTTTCAATATCGCATATTTTTTATTGCATATAAGTGCATATTTTTCTTATTTCAAACATTTTGGAATATAACAATTTCTCTTATCCAGTTATTTTTTTTTTTTTTTGTAAAAAGCTTGACAGCTCAACAATCATAAGACAACATAGAAATAGTGTTGGACCAAAAAAAAATTTTTTTTTTATTGAAAATCACTTTGCTTTAAATCACATGATTTCCAAAAACAAATTGCAGCAATATCCTGACTTTGTGTTTGTCTTTAGTGATTTTTCTAGTGTAAAATAATTTAAAATATTATGTATAGAATTTTATGTTGTAGAAGTGAAGCACATTTGGCGTTTAGAAATCACGTGATTTAAAAGCCCGTGATTGGCATGATAATCTAGGAAATAATTTCATGGACTTGCATTTAATACATGCATATCTTAATTTTTTTTTTTTTTTTTTATTTCGTATACTTAGCACGGAGGCTATTAAAATAATACATTAATTATTATATTTGGCTAAAAGGATTTTCTACATTAAAATGTACATTTTATATACTGTATTAAATTTCTTTTGAAAATATAAAAATTAGTTTCATTTTTTAATTCTAATGGAATTTCATTGAAAAGCTTAAGACCCTTGTATAATAATGAATTTTGGCTGAAATTTTTTCTAAAATTAAATATAAAATCCGACAGAGTGTATTCCATTAGCATACTTTTTTAACTACTTTTTAACTACTGTGTTAAAACTATACCTGTTACAGCACTCATTTTTACTTTTTTTCAGAGTTATATATTTTAGCATATTTCTTTTACAATCTGCTTATATTTTCGCCCTTTTCTCTTACATTTCAATCTTTTCTCTAAACTTTATAATTACTAACATTTGCTATTCAAAAGCTTTGTTACCTTAATGTACATACGTATTTTCATTTCAAATTTACGTCAGTCATTTTATGTTTATGTCTGTCTATGTGTCTGCATGTTGACCTGTCTAACTGTCAGTTGGCATTATTTGTAATGAGTTAAATAAAAAGAGAAACGTGATCTTTACATACGCATTCAACGTATTCAATATTGATTTTTATTTTATTTTCTCTCTTTCGTCTTTCTTTATTAAAAATTCAAATTAATGTTTTGTATAATATGACATGTTATTGAATTGGCTTTTTTGTAATAAGAAAAATATGTACATATATACATATGTACATATATATGGATTTTTTTGTTGAAAGTTTAAATTTACTCAGGTGCTCTTGACACTTTTTTTCTCAAGAACATATAAAAAAAGAGGACGATATACAATGTGTATTAAATATTGGTTCAGATGAAAAGCATTTATAACATAAGCTGGAAATGGAAAGGGAAAAAGATCAAATGAAAACAAGGTTTTATAAATTTTCCTCATCGTGCCTGTTGAATATATGTACAAGACTAATCCCTGATAGTTCTTAGGAATACACTTAGCCGCTATATTCCTGTCCCGGGAGGAATAGCCCACATTTAAAAAAAAATGTTCTTCCATTGTTTTAACTGGTCTCGGTCTTAACTGGCCTCTGGATAATTCTAATATATGACCTTTTATTTTTTTTCTTCCCAAAATATTTTCAGAAGAAAAAAAATATTACAGAGTGTGAATATGTTCATAAGAAACTTAAACTACCTTTCGCTCAGAAATTAAAATAAGAATCAAGAAACTGCAGCTGGTTTACCACTTACATATATTCAGCAGTTTAAATAAGAACCAAAAAACCAGAGAAATGCTTTAAGATATTTTTTTACAAAAATTTATATGCTAAAATAAGCTGGTTTGTCTTTTATATGCCCGCCTGTATTATTTTTATAACTCAAGTGCTTAAAAAACAAGGAAGTGCTAAACGAATTTTTGTTTTTTTTCTGCGTCTTTCAAAAGAAAAAATCCTTGTGGGCATATAAACAACATACCAGCTTATTTTAGAATATAAATGCTTATAATCAATATTTCAAGATATTTTTGTAGTTTCTGAGTTCTTACTTGAATTTCTAAATGAAAACTTAAATCATACACCACCATGTAAGTATTTAAACTCCGCCAAATAAAATGTTATCTATCGGAGCCCATATTTTTCTTATCTGCCCGTTTTACAAAGAAAAAGTCTTCAAAAACTAATAACTTTATCAGTTTATAAGTAAAATTCTAAAGAAATTTTCTGCATTTTTTCTTGTTGTTTTAGGCAAGATTGTCACTTGAAGTGATATGTTTGATTAGTAATTCCCTTTTCTTTCCTTTGTTTTGAAAAAAAAAACTTTATTTTTTTTCTCTCCCTTTTTTACAACAACTATTGAAGATAAAGAAAATATATATGTACTACATATAAATTTTTCATTTTTTTTGTATTAAAACACCAAATAAGTCAGTCTGTAGATAAATAATAACAATAAGATGAAATACATACAAGCAACCGGATTACGCTGAGGGCAAAATATAAGAAGGGGCCATAAAAAGCGTTGAATAAATTAAAGTCCAAGTCCAATAAGGCAGCAAAAAGGAATAAATATTTCTTTTAGATAAGTGGTCAAAGCAAATAAATGCAGTATCTAAAAGAACGTATAAAATGATAAAACACATTTTGTTTCTTACATTACAAATATAAATCAATCAGGGTTGTTGCAGAATCCAAGTCAGAATTGTGAATTGTTAGAATTGAAAATCAATTCTGATTTGAATTGGTGTCATGAAATCGTCCTGGTTTTGCAATAATTCGAACATAAGTAAAACCCATATTCGAACCGGCTGTTTTGTTTTGCTTGCGCTGTTGTCTACATTTTGCAGTAGATTTTCACATATATTTTGATAAATATTTTTTTATATATTTTATATATTTATTCGAGCTTAAGGTCTTTTTTATTCAATAATTTGAGTATTTTTGTCAATATTTCGCTCTCCTTCGGATAGCTTCTTCAGGACAATAATAATGAAAAATGTTTTTTTTTTTTTCGAAATAACTAAATATTAAATTTTTTTATATATTAAAAATTCTTTAAACAAAATGGGGCAATAGCTTTATATGTATATATTGATTGAGGAAAACAACAATGAAAAAGTGAAACGGAAGATGTTTGCTTTCTATGTTTGATTCCTATGTTTTCCCCTATTGGTGATAAAATAATAATGAAAATTTTTGCTTATTTAGTTTAATAAATAAAAACAATAAATTTACTTTCCTTGTGAGCCAAATTGTATTTACCAGCCTAAAATAAACTTACAAATATGCCACCTATCAGCTGATCAGATTATTTCTGATAAAAAAAACGATAAAAACAGTTTCTGTGACACCTAGTTCTGACACAATTCTGATTCGAACACAAAATGAGAAAAATCTGTTTCTGTGACACCAAAATTATTTCTGTGTCGATTTCAATTCTGATTCTGATAGCAATCAGATTCTACAACAACCCTGAATATGGTTTCGGTTCAAATGGTTGCTATAATTGATAACAAAGAAAGGGCACAAATAAAACTAAATTCTGATTTGAGCAGGGGTACAACTAGCTGTTTTGAAGCACCCTTTTTGGTCAGAATTAAATGTTTACTTTCTGTCTGTATTTTTTCAAAACTAATGCATGGGCATTCATATTTTTTACTCTTTTCCAATTCATGAATAAGCCGAAAATAGGTTTTTGAATAAGCATTTGTGTGCTAAAATATGCTAAATAAAGATTTAAAAAAAAATAAAAAATAAAATGAAATAATTTTTGATAGCTTTCAGCGTAAAGAAAAAAATAACTTCCAAAAAATCATTTTCGAGGCGTCCGAATTTTGATTTTTTTTTTTTGTATTTTTTTATGGAAGTCCACCGTATGGAGACGTGGCACGTGGGTCAGTGTGTTCGACAAAAAAAATATGTTTAAAGGAAAAAGTTATTTTGGATTGGGTCATACATTTGACCCCTGTACGGGTACACTGGGACTGATTAGTATTAGAAGCCGCCCTAACCTGGAGACAAATTGGGGAAGAGCTCTGTGTATTGGGTCCACCAATACGCAACGCTAAAGGTTGGATGAGGGTATGGACTGATTATAATTGCAAATTGTGATTTATTAATCAGTACACGTCAGATTCTTCGTTTTCATCTTCATCAGATAATGAAAATGCAGCAACATACAAGAACAATTTAATTATTTTTTCACAGGCTTTCAATGTTTTTCAATAATGAAAATGCCTTTTCTTAGTACCGAAATATTCTTATAACTCCTGCGACTTCAACCGATATCAGGCTGAATGTGTGATTGGTACTTGATTCTCATGTGCCCCATGTAATCAACATAAAAAAAAAATTTTTTTTGAACAGTTCTTTAAAAAAAAAAATAGTAATAATTGCTAACGCTCCTGCCCACAGTTATGCCATTTATTAGTCTCCTTTTTATAAAACTGATGTTTTTTGATTTCCTTGTTCTATTAGTAAAGACTTTATTCATTTTAAAGTCTGTTTTTATAGTTGTAGAATCTCGTCCAACATTTGAAGACGATAAGAAAGAACTCTGTTTCTTTTATCTGCGTTCAGTTGGCGTTTGGCGTACGTGTGCCTGTGTTTGTGTGCCAAAATGATTGACATGAAATGCATCCCAATACAGTTCATGTCGCTTGAGACTTTTAAAAGCAAGAAAACTAAAAAGGAGATGTATTTTTTTTTTTTTTAATTCATACCCTTCTCCACCACAAATGTTAAGGATTTAATAAGTTTAGCACTCCGTTGGTAATTTGTCACGAGTTTTCATAATTGACAACAAAAAGCACATACACTTGTGTGTACGTACTGGTATTTGGGATCAGTATTAATTGAAAAGCCGATTAAGCGATACTTGTCGTGGGCTGTTAAAATGCCGTTTCCCAAAAATAGCACTTGATTTAGACTCCTGTTGCAAACAAAATTGTTATAAAATCTCTTAATAAGTTTACTGCGAGTATTTAAACTGTACGCAAAATCGGTTTTCAAATACATAGCGGAGTTAAAAAGGTATAAAAAGGGTTTGTAGCAGCATCAGAAGTATATGAGGGATGAAATTTGCGAATTTAAATGGCTTCGCGTCGAGGTCCAAGGTTGGTAAAAAAAGAGGGAGGGCAAACAATAAGCGCCATAACTGTTATTGGGTCAATCTTAGGCAGAGAAAATGTTAGGCCGACACCCACTATGAATATGCTAGAACCTCTTATTTTGTGGATTTAAGTGGCTTTGCATCGAGAGGTCCAAGCTTGGCCAAGAGGGCACACGATAAGCTCCATAACTATGATTGGGTCAATCTTAGTCAGGTAAAATGTAGAGCTGACTCCCACTTTGTCAAACACTTCTTGAACCTCCTTTCAAAAAAATTTCCCCCGATCACCATCACTCATCTCACGATGCATTGTATCTGGACTTGACAGCTATGAAGGGTATGTAAAATTCGTTGCACACAAGCATAGCAGCTCATTCATTTGTTGTGTGTCTGTGTGTCTGTGTGCTTTTAATTTTAATTGACTTTTTCTGAGCTGGAGCTGCCTTTAAGTAAGAAAGATCCAAAGAAAACCCTAAATAAGTAAAATGAATATTATGTTTAAGATTCGTTACAGTGACCCTTTGCATTTTTAACGAGCAGAAAATCAAGTTTTAAAAAAATAATGATGGGTTTGTGAGCCCCTTTTTTCAAAGTTATTAAAAAAAAATAATGTAAAAGAAAATGAAAAAATATATAAATTAAAAACAATATTTTTTATATCGAAAAGAACGAAACTTGTTTTTAGTTTTACTTGTAGTAAAGATTATAATTTCAACTTGTTTTGTTTTTCCTGCTTAAAAAATCTTTATCAATTTCTACGGCATTTTTTTTTTTTGCTTTCTAATTTAAATTAATACAAAAAATTATTGATTTTTTTTTTGAGCCCATAAACGGTTTAATTAGAAGAGATGCCGCTTTGTTTTGTTTTGATTTGAAAACAGTTGGATTGTTGAGTTTAGTTGTTAAATTCCCGCATGATTCTGAGTTCCGTAATTAATTTTGATTTGTCTGGGGTGATTTAGTTCCATTACATTTTGATATTTCTGAGCCACTACTTTGTAATAAAATATCCATTACGTTGTTTTCTTTTGATTATTTACATCAAACAATATTCCTTCATAAGATTTTTTAGTAACATTTGAAATTCTGTTGCCTCACATTCATTCTAGCGTGCAACATACATATAAAACATTAATTACACCAACATTTTTATGAGGGGGAATTCTTTGCAGTGATTTTTAGAAATCATAAAAAACCGAAGTTGTATTAAAAAATTTTTATTTGTGCTGGTATGCAAAATTTGTCGTTTAAACACAAATTTTATTGAAAACAACTTCTTAAATAAAAAAAACAGACCTTCTTAAGCGACAAAGAAGAAGCTGTTTAACAAAAAAAAAATGTTTATTGAGGAGAGCATTTTTTTTTTTGCATGCGGGTCTTAGAATGAAATTCCTGACATAAATGGTACAACAAAAATGATAAACCAGAATATACATACATATATGTAAATATGTAACCATAATTGTCACCTCATTATTGATGTAACGCACATACTGTGTGTGTTATAATTACTAATTACACTATGCAACAGACAGAAAGCCATTAATAGCAACCACATCTGGTTTAATAGTCCTAACTTGGCACCGAATAACTTTTTTTTTATTCCACAAAGAACTTAATTATCTATTCGCTATAAGAGCCAAATGAAATTTATTACTATAGGTCTAGAAAAATAGAGCCGTCTATATGCCGCCGACATTTCGTTGCTGCTAAACAACTCATCAGTAGTCTTGAATAATCTAAAAAGTAGGCTTGAAGCCCAACTACTTATTCCAAAATTTTCATGAACAAAATGAGAATCAGAAATGCCCAATTCCCGTACGTAAGAAACAACGTTTTTCGGTGCGTGAAGAAGCGCCTCGATGGATGAATTGGTAGAGAGTCCTACTAAGAGTCCCCGAGGTCGCAGGTTCGATTCCTGCCGAAGGCTTTGGGTGTTTCTGCAGAGAAGCCAAAAGCTTCGCAGTTTTGTGTTTAAAAAAAAAAAATAAAAAAAAAGTTAGTGCATTCAGAATACGTGTTGTGAAGAGTGGAATCTCTCAGAGTGGAGTACAAAATTGCTTCGACAATTGTAATATACAGTTTTACTTTTTATTTATTTTCTTTCTATTTACTTTCTATTTTAATCTATATACATATGTACATGCATACAAAAATTTCGTGTTACGATGCTTATTCTTGCTCATCTCTGAAACTACTGGATCGATTTTATTAAAATTTTGCACAGATATATTCAACTATGTCCCATTTAAAATATAAGCTATATTTTCTGTCAATTATTTTCGAGCTCGTATAAAACCGGTGTAAAGAAACAGATTTTCAGGTTTTTTTTTGTTACTTTTCAAAATGTATGTCAGTAATATGAGCATATTGTCTTTTAGACTGGGACCAGTACTCAGGGGATGACCCCTATATATGCGTTGCATTGTACTGGAATAGGGAAAATAGGAAAGTGGGTGAAAGAACGCAAATGGGGAGTGTTTGTGGGCATTTGATTAAGCAAAACAAAAATTACAATAGAAAACCAGAAAATTTATTTTTGCAAAGCTGAGTAAGTCAGCATTAACTGTTGCTAATTTATCTGTTTAGTGTCCTACGACACTATCCAGTTAACAACATTTAACGCAACCACTTCAATATTGCAAAACGTTGACTATACAAAACAAAAAGACAACACATTAGCCACCATAAGACCTATTACGATGGTTTCCTTTAACTGACTTCGTCGTGAAAACTTATCATGTCCATTAAGATCTCGTTTGGCAAATGAATATAAATTTTATTCGAAATCGAAATTTTTTCGATATTAAAAAATAGCTTTTGAATAATTCTGCCATTTAAGCACCGATTTTTATAATTAACGAAAGTGATTCTCAGTAAAATGAGCATATGGGTATTTCCATGAAATGGTCCACCGTTAGTTAAAAAATCAAAACGCTCGCACAATTTTTTTAAGCACAGAAAATTGAAAAAAAAAACTATTGACATTTTATTATGTAAAAAAAAATTTAACTTATAATAATTTTAAATGATGGTAAAAACTTTTGAAAATATATGTCAAATTACAAAAATATGTATGAAGGTAAAAAGTGTCACGTGCGTAATGTAACGTGCGTAATCAAAAAATTGTTTTTTTCTTAGCCAACCCATGCACACTTGTTTTTGAACAAACCATGATTATAAAGGTCCATTAATAACTTTTATAAAAACATTTTTTCCGAAATAAAAATCGTCTACAATTCGCCTACTTTTGCAATATTTCATGCTGCTTTAAAAGGCACTTACGTTTTTTGTCACGTGCGTAAGTCAACTTTGATCGCATGGAACTTGGGTACCCAGTGCTCAATTTTCCAATATACATATATACTTTTTGGAAGGAACTCATCACATTAAATGTAACAATGGCAAAATTCCATTCAAAAGTTCCAACCCATTTATATTTTTATAATATTCAAAACAATTAAACGTGTAAAAATGTCACGTGCGTAACCATGGAAACACCCATATACAAATTCATCGAAATTGGAAAAGTATTGAAATAACTCGATCATATATAAACCGATCGATTTTCCAAATTATTTCTGCTTCTAGAAAGAATTTTGTCAGTAAAATCCGAAAAAAAAAATTTTATTTTTAAATGGAATTCGCAATCTATACAAAAAAAATATATTATTAGAACACTTACATATAAGAGCCAGTACAACGCGTGGCCTCTTCAGCTAGTAAATATATAAAATTCATTCTAATAGCTGTCTGCTATTTTAGTCGCACGTTCTATGACACTTTTAGTGCACATGCACATTCAAAAAAACCTCGTACTAAACACAAACTAAAAGCATGCTTGAAACATATGCACATATTTACAAGCGATATCATCTCATTTACATTCTGAAAAGGATTTTAAATGGCCAACAACATTCAACCGAAAACTGTGCTTGCACATGTGTTATATCTTCTGAAGACAACCCCAAAAACAAAAGCGGAGTAATAAACGGCAAAAGACATGTTTGCATAAAATTTTCACTTTCCCACGATCGAAACGCACCTGTATGAAATCTTTGTTGACACATAAAATAAAAGGGACAAAAATCCCTTAAAACTAAACACCAGTTCAGCAAACGAACACACACACACACAGATAAATACGTCTATATATATTTATGTGCTTGTGTAGGAATACATTTTGGCGCTCACTTTACGCATGCGCAGCTCAAAATTCCTTGGCTTATTCGTATTTTAAATGCAAAATTGTAAAACGTGTTTTATGAATAAAAGCAACCGAATGTATTAAAAAGCAAAAATATCACGTTACTCAAGCAAACAACCCCATTTTTATTTCAAAGTACAGCAAGCAGCACAAACAACATTTAAACAATAAATAAATATCACCCAATTTTTTCTTTATTTTTTTTTTCTTTTTGTAATAATAACGTGTAAATTTGAAGTCCTTTTTCATTTTCATAGTAGTGGTAGTGGTAGTTGTTGGTTTTTAGTTTTTATCTCTGTCAGCATCATCTTGGCATAAAGTTGAAGTGCAACTTCTTGCCCTTTGTATTCCCACGGTTTTGTTTTAACCAGCAATAAGTGCAGTTGTTGTTACAGCAATTTATTTATATGCCTGTTCTTCTATAGGTATTTTTTTCCTTTTTTACAAATGTAATTATCCTTGTTGCAAGTGTAAGGAAGCATATCCCAATTTAACCTTTAAATGGCCTTAGCAGCAGTTTTATGAATTTTCACAATGAAAAGGAGTTTAGATTTATTACAAAATTGTTCTACTACTTAATGTTGTATACACAATTTCCAAGCGATTAAAATAAGATATACTCCAGAATGCTACTTCAGAATGTTTGCTGAATTTTTTACAGCGAAGAAACAATGTTGTTCAAGGAACTTTATTTTATTTGTGAAACAAAGTAGAAATGATCATTTGTTATACAAAAAAAAACTAGTTATGGAATAAAATTTCCCTATAAGGAAAATTTTTTCGACAATGGTAAATTTTACATTTTCTTGCAATTTTTCTTAGCACTTGAAATTTCATACGTTTTCTACAAAGTTGCAAGAATAAACATAAATTTATGTGTTTATGCAGGGTTTTAATAAAATTTCCCTTAAGGTCAGGACATATTTTTCTAAGGAAAATTGTGAAATATCATTTTTGCAATGTTCTATTTTTTAAGACGAATAATTTTTTAAAGTAAATTTTAAGAAAATTTTCAAAACAGTGCCGATGAAAAAAAATCCTTTTTGAAGGAATTTTTTTTTTTTCAAAGAAAAAAATTATTTTTTAAGGGAAATTTTTATAATTTAGAATGAATTTTAAGATTTTAACTAAAAATGTTTTTACATATTTTTTATGCCGCTGAAAAAAAATGTTGTTTTTGAGGGAAATTTTTTTTTGTCAAAGGAAAAAAATTCATTTTTACGGGAAATTTTTCAAATTTAGAATGAATTTTAGTATTTTAATTAAAATTGTTTTTTACATATTTTATATGCTTAATTTAGAAAATCACTTCTTTTCCATAAAAATTACAAAAATTCCCGGAGAAAAAATTTTGATGAAGGGAAATTTTATAGTCTAGGTGAAAAAAAAAACAAAGATTTTAATCAACAATCTACAAATGTGAAATAATCACACAAGATAAGGCTATTGAAAAAATTTCCTTTAAAAGGGAAATTTTGGTTCAGTTGCCGAAAGTATCGGCAAATCACATAAAATAAATGTTTCATATATGTTTCCTATTTGTAAAACTAACCTTCGACATTGGAAATCTAAAAAACGGTGTTGTGGAGTAAAATTTCCCTTTTGAGGGAAATTTTAAAATTTTGTGCATTTTATAGTTTTGTGTAAAAAAGGATTTCTATTTATTATTTTTTATTATTATTGTTTCTTCACGTCATTAACATAGATTAAAATTATTTATTTACCATTAAAGTCACTAAAATTTCTTAAGCATTTGCATAATTTTGGTAGAGGGAAATTTGGGATTCTTAATGAAAAGACAACAATTTTTATCTATAATAATACACTAACGGCTCTTTTCACAATGTACGATTGAAAATTAAAGTGAATTTTAATGGCAAGTTTGGCCTACAAAAGTTTTGGTTAAATTCAACCTTAAGTCTTAATCATACATTGTGAAAGTGGCCATAAGAATTACGCAACACAAAATTTTCTTCATAATCCTCTACATACACAGTATTTCTATTACCATTTTCTAAAGCAAAAAAATAACTTGGACATTACAAATTCTTGAAGTAGTGTTTGTGGATAAAATTTCCCTTTAAGGGAAATTTTTACATATTGTGCATTTTAGAATTGTGTTGAAGAAAAAAACTTTTAATTTTTAATTGCTAGTAATACCTAAAATTACCCTTAAAGAATAATTTTCACCAGAAAAACTTGAAAAAAAAATTCCACACTTACATTTTTTAGGTTTAGACGAATTGATTTTTTTAAAAGTCGTGTTAACAATATTCATAAAAAAGGATTCTTTTCAACCATTAAAATATTTACTTTTGTGCCTTGTGGTCCGCAAGCACCATTTTGGAAAGATATTATGTAATTGTTTTTCTTAGTCAAATCGTCTGTGTTATTCTTTATAAGAATTACCATTCCATAAATTTGAAATTTTTTTCAAAACTTGTGATGCCTTGCAGGGTTAATAAAAATGTATTCTCTTGCTTTAAACGGCTCGTTTTATACTCGTGAGTTACGCATGCGCAGACCAGTAGTTGCACAGGACATTTGTTATTGCTATGCTTGAATAATTTTAAGATTCCTGCCACAATTAATTCTTAGTCAGTATCAGCCTGCTTATTTCTGTATACTGTTCTTTTTTCAAAATCTGCTGAGGGTAAGTTTTATGCTGTGCAATTTCATTACCGTGAGAATACATTTTTTCCAGGATTAAAAAAATAAGACTATGCATTACTTTTAACATAAACATGGCAGAGCATGTCATATGATGATTAAGCAGGATTCAAATTAATTTTCCATTTGTTGCTTGTTCTCAGTTTGTCCATTTGTTGTTCTGCTATTTAATTTATGTTACTGTGGATGGTGGAAGGAGTAACACCTGCTCTCATAATTAACACAACTAGAAATGAGATGTTGTAGCAATCGTGGGAAATATTTCCGTTAGGAATATTTTTCTGTTAAGATTTATTTAAGTAATTTTAAAGAAATTGTTTTGTTGGCTATAAATAAAAATCTAAATCTTCCCCCATAACCTTTTGTTTGTTTGTTTGTTGAGCTCTTAAATGAACTACAAAAAGTGGTGGGTTCTTAAAAATGTGCGTGTCAGAGGTTGATCTAGCAGAATTTATGAAGTGTTCAATTTACATTTTGCGCATGCGTAAAGTGTGCAGTGGTGGTATTTGGGTTGTTGAAGAAACCAAGGGTGTCTGTAGTGTTTGTTCGCCTCACAGGTGCTGGAGGAGTTCAAAGTAGTATCTTGAAACCGTGGGAACGTACATTTAGTGAATTTCTACTGGAAGGTAAGTTAGGTTTATGATTTAAATAATATGCACATGTTCAACACACTTATGATGGAGGGTTAAAAAGAGGGATAATGACCAGTTTATTGTTTGAAGCCTCATCGAAGCAACTGTGTACATACTTTTAAGAACAGAAAAAGTATTACTGTTAACGGCATGATATTTTTCAGATATTAAGATATTCATTTCAGCTTTTTCACTTGTTGGAAAAGTTGAAAAGAGAAAAATTGTGTTTATGTTTACAACAAATGCATGGAAAAAAATTTCAAAAAAATTTTTTTTCCAGTGTTCGTATCAAAAAAATACATTTTTCTTTTTTCCTTTAACGAAGAAAACAAAAACTGAAATGAGTACCTACAATAAGTTTATTTTCTAGCAAGACGGTAAATATTGATTTTATTTTGCAGGCAAGGAAAGTTTTCAATAAGAAAGTTTTTTTAATAGGTTAGTACATATTTATTATTTTTAATATTTTGGTAGAACAACTTTTAAAATTTGACAAAAAGTTTACTAATCTCTAAAACTTTATCATAAAAATAAAAAAAGAATGCTTTTCCTAAAAGAATATTTTAGGAAAATTATTACCGTAGAAGAAAATTTTACTACGCTAAAACAATATTTCATTTCTCTAAAACGAAATTTTATTTTTCAACGAGAACGAAATTTGTTTTCCCTTAAGGAATGTTAAGCTCCCTACGAGCCATTGTTACAACTTGCTGTTAGTTAAAAGCAGAATTTCATCGGACAGATAATCCATTATTCATTATTACAACTTTCTTTCAACAAAAAGTGAGCGTTAATTATCCGAACAATAATCCAACGGATAATAAACGGGAAGTTTACCTTTTGCATTTATCACATAACATTTATCAAATATGTATTTGATATATCAAAGTGAAGTGGTTAAATAATTGCAAAAATTTCCCCGAAAAAGACATTTTTCATACATTTACTCTTCCACTAGATTTGAAGCTTTCGAAAATATTGCCACAAATTAGCAAGCAACTAATTTTTTTTACCCATAAGTTGTAATAATGAAAATTTCTTACCGGCCCATTTATCGCTCGCTTCAATTAACGCCGACCTTATCACCAAGTTGTAAATTTTTCCCCAAAACAAAATGTAATTTCCCTTAGGGAAATTTAATTTCTCTACAAGCACAAGGAACATATTTCCTTGAAATGAACTTTTATTTTGTTAATAGAAAAATTTATTTCTCTAGAAGGATATTATATAATTAATAATTATATAAAAAAAAGTTGGATTCCCCTAAAAGCAAATTTTACTTTTCTAGAATAAAATTTTATTCATCTAAAACTAATTTTATTTTTCGAAAACAAAATTTTATTTCCACAAAACAAAGTTTTAACAAATATATTTATGAAATTTAATTTCTTTAACAGGAATTTATATATATACATTCATATAAAAAAAAACTAATTCTATTTTGAGCAGGTGAAGGGACTTTTTTAAATTAAAAAAATAACAGGCAAATCTGCACACTTTTCAGCACAATTATTTTCGACCCTAAACGTATGCTGCACATGTTTATTTTAGCACTGGGTATTTTAGTTACATGCTACTAAATACTTATGTAGTCTGTCTTGCCACTTTGGAATAATTTTTTATATCAGCAAAACAAAACATACGGTTTAACATACCGCAACAGCTATTTTCCAGCTTTTTGTTTTGCTTAATTTTCTTTTTTGCTTTATTTATCCCTTTTGTGCGTGGTGAGTTTGAAAGTATTTACAAGCAAACTAAAAAAAGCAGGGATGTTAATATTTTCAGATATACAGTACAAGGCATGATATAGCATTTTCAGTTTGAATTAAACCTTTTTCAAAATAAATGAAACCTTTTTCAGATTAAACGAAACTCTTTTTAAATTAAACGAAACCTTTTTCAAGATAAATGAAACTCTTTTCGTTATAAATTCAATTAAACATCTTTATTGAAATTCAATTAAACATTTTTCAAATTAAATTAAACCAGTTTCAGAATTTTTTAAATAATGCTGGTGTTGTTTACCATAAAGTTTTTTCCCTTTCCACTGTAAATTCGGCACGTTTCCAAATATTTCTTGGGGAGCTCTTGGATAAAATTGAAAGCACCCTACAGTTACAAAATTCATTTTTAATTATGGATAACGCCAGAATACATAAAATATGCGAAATATGGTGGATAATAGTGATTGTACACTTAAATTTATACCACCTTATTCTAATATGTTGATCCTGATAGAGAAAACATTTGCTAAGATAAATTTCCACTCCCGATCATTATTTAGTGACATTACCACAGAGCATAACTTTATGGTAAACAACACCAGCATTATTTAAAAAATTCTGAAACTGGTTTAATTTAATTTGAAAAATGTTTAATTGAATTTCAATAAAGATGTTTAATTAAATTTATTCTGAAAAGAGTTTTATTTATCCTGAAAAAGGTTTCGTTTAATTTAAAAAGAGTTTCGTTTAACCTGAAAAAGGTTTCATTTATTTTGAAAATGGTTTAATTTAAACTGAAAATGCTATACAATTAATAAAGCCCGTATGATACTTCATTTTTCTTTCATTAATTGGTATAGAATTGATAGAAAGAAACAGCAATTGCTAGAAAGAACCAAATATACAAAACGTAAACAAAACTGGCATCTTTTTTGTAAGTGTTGTATTCTTTTTATTTCAAGAAAGCGCTAGGAAATAAAAAGTTTCCAAAAAAGAAGCGTTAAATCGCAAAAATTGTCCATAAACCGCTGACACAGCAACATTCAAGTTTGAAATGTCAATTTTAAATTGAAAAATTTTACATTTTTTTTGACATAATCTCATTTTTTATCGATAACTTCAACAAAAATGTTGACAGTTTTGCATTTATCTTAATATAGCTGAACGCGTTGCACATGCTAAATTCTACTATTACATTATATTTGCACAGTTCTCCAAAATTTAAACAATGCAAGACAAATGTAGTGTCATACGGGCTTAAGGTAACCTTTTCCCTACAATAAGAATAACTTCAATACAAATAACATGCATTTTGTTTTTGTACAATTTCTGTAAACTGTCAAAAAGGCGCCGCTTCTCTGCATTTATAGAAGAGATGAACAGAGCTTACATTGATTTGCTATCTCGTTTTGGCTGCCTTCAACTCTGCATTCTCTTGACAACCTAAAGTAGACAGATTTTAGTTGTATCATGGTACAAGGTATCTAGATATCAGGTAGTCACATAACTACAACAGATACAATATCAGCAGATCGATATCTTTAGTATCTGTCAACCACTTGTTCGCGTTTGCGTGTTAAGAGTTGTGTATTTTGACAGTTTTTCAGGCTAACAGCAGTATTCCGCTTCCGTGTTTGTAAGGCTACCTGGTATCGAGCTACCTTGATACAGTACAAACAAGATGAACATTTCAAGGGATTTTTCTATGCAATTCCACGGTATGCTGGCTATTTTATATTTATAAACTCTTTATTTTGTAAAATATTGGTATGTTGCAACATGATGTTGTATTTATATTAAAAAAAAAAGATAAAGGCATTCATTAAAACTCATTTTGCGAAATTTCGTGACTTTTTCCTTGTGTGAATGGGGTTTGATAGCTTGCGGTAAGAAACTCACCACACTGAAAAAGTGTGTATGTAATAAAATCAGCTGCTGCGGTTTGATATTTTTTGCAGTATGTTTTGTTCACTTTCGTCTGTCTCAACCCCTTTGGAATAATTTTTTATATCATTGACTAAAATTCAATTGTTTTCTATGTAAGTTCATCAGAAAATTATAGAAATAATACATAAATTTTAAAATAAATACTATGTAACACAAAAATAATAATAATTCAACGATTATTTATATAAAAATCAATTTATAAACGTGTGCGGCATTAAGACCGCATTTATTGAGTAATTGTAAACACAAGGCCTGTGTAAAAGATGTGACGCAAAAAATAGCAGCATACAAAATTTTATAAATTTCTTTGTGGGAAATTGTGTGGGCATGTTTTTTTGTAATATTAAAACAGATTGAACATTTTTATTTTGCAAATAAGTAATTATGTAGTATTTATTAAGGTGAAGTTACATGGCCTGCTTTAGACGCGTCCGCGCTTTTCATGCTTTTTATACGTTTTATGCGTTCTATGCGTTTCATACTACAAGTTACATACAACGCTTCGTATGCGCCATATTTCTTTGTTTTGATAAGCTGTTGTGCAAATATTTTTAACATACAAAACAAATATTAACAAAATGGAACTGCTCATGCAGCTGCTCTTTTCTTTTTGTTCCGATAGAGCAGCAAGGTTTTATTATATAAAAGCTCGTGGTTTTTAATTGCATTTATTAGCTTCTCTTCCATATCGCTTGTTTTAATAAATTGAAAATATTTGTAAACATAACAGTGATGATACTCAGTACGCAAACGCAATCGATAAATCGAATCCAAATTCGTTAATGAAAAAAGTGTTGTAAAAAACAATTACAATTTGTTTTATTCGTGAAAATGTTTATAAAATTTGTAACAAAACTTTTCTTTTTTTTTTTAAATGCTTTTTTGCAAAAGATTTTATAAATTATTTTACGATATAAAAGGTATTTATCGATAACGTTGAGAGTAGGCACATCATTGGTTATTATAAACAGCTGACATTTTCTCATGACGCTTGTGACGCATATAAAAGTAGAAAGTAGATCTACTTTATGCGTTCTACGCGTCTTCGCGTTCTATGCTTTGTGCTCTGTAACTTGTCACATACAAATGCACTAATCCTACTTTTTTGACAACCGCGTGAAAAGCGTGGACGCGTAGAAAGCGTACTGTGTAACTTCAGCTTTACGCGTCGGCTTTAGTATAATGATACCAAATGCCGTAAAATGAAAAAGTGTGCTACCAGATGCTTACAGATTTTGTACGCGAAGCCGGTGTTGAAGGAGAAAATCCCTTCGCCCTACCGAATGCCGATTGTTAAGAACAACTTTTGCATACCCATGAAAAACTTATTTTATTAAATTTAAAAACTTCGATTTTGGTTGCTTGAAACCGTTTATGAATTCGCGATTTTATATTCTGTGCGAAAACTTTCCTCTGGCAGCACTGCTTAACTAACATTTTCATATTTTTCTTAGTAAATTTCGCAATTTCAACATCGAATTTATTAATAAACAAAAACCTCCGGCAGAACTTGACTTCAATTTTGGGAGGTCTACGACCCTCTCTACAAACCTATAAAACTCATTCCTTTCAAAATCTGGCTCCTTATTCTAAAGTTTCCCCTTTATTTCTATTGCGGAAAAGGTATCTGCAGCAATCGGTTCACGTTCTAAAGGAAATGTGGGCCGCAACTTCCCAAAAGTACTAAATTTAGGAGAAAAAAATACCCTCTTAAAATTGTGATAAAAATATTCACGTGAAGCCTCATTGATGGTTGAAACGCTCTGCTCACTTAATTGGTAAAAAAAAAATTGTGACACTTTTATCCAATGTAAAATAAAGAACAAAATATGTGTGTATGTTTATTTTTTTTTTTATAAAAATAAAATCTAGATTAGTTTACTAAAAGCTCGGGCACCCCTTCCTTTGTATGATATCTAAGCAAATACTAGAAGGACCAGTAAAATAATAATTTTACAATAAAGTAGTAGTTGCATTTTTACCACATTTTCAGAGTTTGGCGAAATTTATATTTATTTTTCTTTATTTTATAATAAAGTAGTTTCAGTTGTTATCATTAAATTTGGAAAGATTTATATATTTATTTTGATTGAGGCGTCTCAATCTTATTTGAAAAAAATGTTTCTAGTATTTGAAGGAAAATATTTTGTCGTGAAGCATTTTTTTTTTGCACAGAAAACTAACTCTGGGCTTAAATTTGCCTGCTATATTCTATTGGCTTTAATTACAAGACTATTTAGCTAAGAATATGGGAAAATCAAATTTTGTGTGTATTGAGGTTATAACCTCAAAAAGTGTTTGAAAATATTTTGACATATTTTAAGTCTAAAATACCCATACACTTGCGGCCTTATTTATTTATAAAAAAAAACAATTCAGGCCATATTCATAATAATTATTGTAAGTTTATTAAGCTCTTATTTGATGTATTTCTACGGAACATTTGTCAAATAAACGTGTAATAAACCTTCAATAGTTTTTATGCATATGGGTGTTCATGTTTAAGTTCTTATTTAACGAACTTCAATACAATTTTTGTCAGATAGACATACATATTTAATAACCATAAATTTTCAATACAAATATGTTGAAAAAAGAGCCTTATAAACCTGAAATATTTTTTGTGAATAAGGATGAAAATATTTTTTATTAACCAGCATCAATAACAATAAATATTTAGACCTAAAGTAATAATAACAATTGGCTTTATTAGCCAATTCTATGGTGTACATATTTTGGCTAAAAGTGTGAAACACATTGAAATCAACGGTAATTCGAACATTAACTGCCGGTTTTTCGAAAACGTACTCAATTTTTAGGTAGCTATTTAAAACAATAACAAAATACTAAAATCTGTTTTTATTTTCAACACAAATATACGAAACAAAATGTATGCAATTTTTAGAAGTTAATTTCGAAAGTGTTTTGATGAATCAATTTCAATTTTCTTGCTCAAGTAGTGCAACAAAAAATTTTCCAAAATTATGCATTACACCCACAACGGACCAGTTTAGCTGACGTTAAAAAAAAAGTTTAAACAAAACACTATTGTTTACATTCATTAAACATTCATTGATTCATGCTCTCAAACACACAGATACAGAGAATAAACGACCAACAATAACCAAGCCAACAGCCACTCAGCAGTCACTATCAAGAAACGAGCAAAAAAAAAAAACAAAAAAAATAAAACAACTTGACTAGTCAAAGAGCATATGAGAGTGCATAACTATGGACAATTGCTTCACTCAAGTCTTGGACAGCTAACGTAGCGCATGTATTTTTTAAATAAATTACAAAAAATAAAATACTAAAAACAGTTCGGGTCCTTATTTGTATATTCTACGTAACAAAAAAGCGAAATATAAATCAATAAATACCTCCATAATCAAATTATTTACACGCCAATTAAAAGATAAATTCTTCTCAAAGAATATATCCATTAAAAGCCTTCAAAACGGGTCAACTAATAAGCTTATTATCCACATCTTTTGCATTTATACTTTGCAGTCATCGGCCAAGACCTTTAACTATTTGGAAAATTCCTTCAGTGTCTTACATTAAACTATCAGCAAATTGGCTTTCCAAATTATTAAAACATCACCAATTTCATACCATAGAAAACATCATGCCTTATAACAATCACAATAATAACGATGAGATTTTAATAACTCATCCTTGTTATAGAGGCAGCTCCTCTAATGTACGTTTGCCCATTTGTCCTGCCTATTGTGATTGTGATTTTCCCACCACAACTGCAGCGACTTGTTTTAAGGGTCACATTCCCGATTTAGTAAAATGTCGTTGTGGTGAAGATGATGATGCTACACATACGCTGCATTGGAATTGGCATCAGTGTGCCGAATCGGATGCCGTAATAAATGGTCCAGAAATAACATTCCATCCAACGTTTTCACAGGGCACTGCAATTGTAAGAGGTGAAAAATCGTTGGCGCCGGGTATGATGCATTTTTGGGAGATGCGCATATTGACTGCTTTGTCGGGAACAGATGTGGTGAGTTGAATTTTATTTAATCGATTTTAAATGACAAGAGGAAAATTTTTAAGAAGCACATTTAACACATTTAAACTTTTTCTTTTTTGAGGATATAAATTAAAAGTACTAATAATCTAATAATAGTCTTAGATTATGAATGAAACTTTAAGATTTGATTTTCGTCGATTGCATTGTTGTTGCGCTTAGAGATTAGATTTGTTAATATTTGTGCAATTTTATGAGAAACTATTTTAATGAACGGCATTCAAGTGAAACAAATTCTCCATTCTATTACTTAATTTAATTTATAGTTGTGTTCATACAGACAATGGCATTCATATAACCTAAGATCTATTTGAAATACATATGTATGTATATTTTAAAGCAAATACATTTTAAACTAAATACAAACTTTTTACAGGAAATTTATTCTAAAATGTATTTTAAATAGATTTTATTTCTTGTACACGTCGGTAATATTTTTTACTTGTCATAATTTTTATTGCAAATATTTTGGCGCCAAAATGTGGTCCTCTAACAAATTTTAAAAAGTTTGGTATTAAATTAAGTAAGATGCTGAAAAGCTGTAAATATTTCCGTATTCAAGAAGAACCAATAAAGAATATACTGTGCTGCCTAATTTGGAATTATTTATTTAATTTTCATTTATTTTAATTTTCTGTGTCCTGATGTCCATTTTTGTAGGATAAAAAATGTGAGAATAAACAAAAGAAGGATGTTCCAAAAAAATGGATTGATGTTATTTATAATTTTAAACAAAGATTTAGCCATCACTTGTCCGTAGGAAACCTCTATTGAAGGAGTTATTAAAATTCTATAGTCAGTAAACAAAAAACTGAAAGCAATAAATATTTTGTATGTAAAAATTTAAGGGATATTTAATTTTATGTAATGCAGATACTTATGTTCCGGCAATTGCTTGCAAAAAAAAAATTAAACCTTTCCAAATTTAAATAAATTCAACAACGAAGCTCAAGAAAATATTTTTTTTTTAATTACTAGTTTTTTTATAGTGAATGGGAAACAAATTTAATTTTCTTTTAAATATGAACTTAATTATTTATTTGCTTTAAGAGCCAATTGAAATGTATTAATTCAGGTCTTTTAAATTTAAAAAACAAAGGGTTTTTTAACATTGTGAAGCCGCAAAAAGATATTAAATCAGTTATGTATTGTTCTAAACTCTTAGAACTGCTTATGTTTATGCATAAAAATTAAGCAAAAACGTTTTTTTATAAAAAAAATATTAGTGGAGAAAATTTTAGTACAAATAGTTTTAGTACAAAAAATTTTAGTACAAGTTTTAGCACACAAAATTTCGATACAAATGGTAGATACAAATGAAGAGCATATTGCGACTGGGAAAATTGACCTAATGTACAAACAATGCCATGGCATTGTTCTTTCTTTTTCAGCCGTCTACATGTCACTGACAATGCTAATATTTTAGAGTTTAAAAGAAAAAATATTTAAATTTCAAAATTCAGTTCAAAGTTCAATTTAAAGAACTTACAGCGGTATTCATAAAAAATAAAATATTGTTAAAATACGTTTTAGAACAAATTTTTTATAGAGAATTTGTTCTAAAATGCATCTCAGCAACATTTTGATTTTTATGAATATCGTCTTTAAACTTTGCAATGCTTACTTACTTGCATAGTGTGTATATAACTTCATAACTTTTAAACAAAAATCAAACATACCTGTAAATAAACAAAAATGAAAACAAAATTTAGTATAATTGATAATTTCATATTAAAGCGTATATATGTATGTAGTTTAATGTTAAAGAATTTCACCGATATTCATACAAATACAATATATTTTAGAACAAGTTTTCAATATATAAAATTTATTCGCAAATGTATTTGGATAACGTTTAATTTTTTAAGAATACACACATACTTATTTTCTTCCAGAGAAAATAAAAAATTAAAGCAAATAGCATGTGCTTGTGCAGGGCTGGGAGTGCAAAATATGACCAAGAAATGCCTAAAACTGACTTTAGTGAATTCTAAGAATTTTGTTCTGTATAAATCAAAAGTGTCTGAAAAGGAAAATACTTTTATGGCATTTTTCGCACACACACACACACATTTAAACACCTATTAGTTTTCTTTGCATATTCAGGCATTTTTGCTTTATCTGACATAAAAAAGGAAATATTTGCTCATCGATTTTAATGAACGAGAGCTCATGTTATTTATTATATCTGCCAGGCCCACGATGTCGAGTGACGACATCGCATGTTCGCTTAACTACCTGCAAAACTATAACAAAATTCATAACTTTGTTGTGGTTTTCAGTGTTTTTGTGCAAGCGTAAAATCTTAAAAGATTTTCCAACTTCACTTTTCCAACACAACTTTTCACTTCAAAATTCCCATGAACAAAATGAGAATCAGAAAATTCTTTTAAGATTTTTCGAGTCCACTGATGAGTTGATTAGCATCAACAAAATGTCGGCGGCATATAGACGGCTGAAAAAGGCAGAAAACATTTAAATAAATATTTAAAATGTTTAGTTATTTCTGATAGATACTTATATCAGTCTCGATATCGATGAGCTGGCGCTTAACTAGAACATGTTAAATTCCTTGTTATCAACATCATTAACCTTCAGTTTAAGTCTGCTTTGTCTAAAACAGATTACTGAAATAAATTGTCTGCAATTTAATTGTTATTGCCAATTTAATTGGCTTCGTTTTTAAAATATTTTAAGAAATGGGCCATTAAAGCTACAAATTATTATAAGCATTAAAATTTTTTTTTTTCAATTTTTATTATGCACAATATTGAGGTGAACAAATATAAACAATAAAAAAAAATTAACAATATTGTTGTTATCAGTGAAATAATTCAATTGAGATGGAAACAACAATTTCTGTGACTTAGAATTTGACGGCTCAGTTTGCACTTGTATTATAAATAGATTTCTTAACAAATAAAGAAAAAGAAAATAGAGATTACAAATTTACTGTTGATGTGCTAAAGTCTAAAAAAAAAAAAAAAATATCAACACTGATCTTCAGTAACACGTAGACCCGGTAATACATTAAGTTGCAGGCGTAAAAATTGCTGGACTGCTTGTTTTATAAAAGCGATAAGGAAATCTTGAAATTATTATTATTTTTTTGTATTGAAAATAAAATAAACAAAGGAAATGTGATTTGAATTTGTATGTACATATATTGTAATTAGGTCATGTTAAAAATAAAATGGATTCTTACACGATTACACGAATGGGAATAAGGCAGACAGGCAATACAATAAAAGCATAAATATAAGAGATATTCATAATTATCAGCATAATTGTTAAATTTAATTTTCACATCTCCGAGTAACTTACTAATTGGTACCAGACAACTCTATAATCATAACTTAAAAACGTAGTGACCAATACCAATTTTAAGTAATGACTAGAGGTTTGTAACAATCTTTTCGAAATTCCCATATTTTAGAAAGAAAAAAAAAAGAAAAAAAATTCTGAATAAAAAACGTATGCATAGAATTTAAAATATTTAGGATTTTTGTACTCAGACAAACATAACACATCAACATAATAAAAAAAATATAGTGGTCATCCAAAGTTTTTTTTTTTCGCTTGCTGCGTAATGTTATTTAAAAATCTCTTATTTCGATACTCTTTCATATTGACACAGTTACAAACAAATATTGGCTGTGGTTTTTACCAAAAACCATCATAATAATTCATTCTTGCCGTCACTTATGCAGAACTGAAATATGATCACTGAAATTGTTAAACACTTCAAAACTCAACGTCTCCGATTCCTGTTCTGATCGCGCTTATTGTTATTTGTTCACTTATGTAAAGCTTTGACAACGTTTTTGATTATATGCCCATCCCTATCGCCTATTCACGATTCCACAACTTAGACAAGGAATCACAAGAAAAATATGCCCGCACAAATGTGAATCCTCGAACTTTAAATTTCATATTTTGATAAATAATAAAGATATTTATTACTTTGGTCCGTAATAAGATTGAGTTCGAAGGACCTTTCGTTTTATGTGCCACAGCAAACAAGAGACACATATTCATCCATCTAAACTCATAAATTTGTAACTGATTGTCTATAGCGTGGGCTTTCCATAAAGAATAAATTATAATTAAATGCCTGAGTACAAAAAAAAAAAAGAAAATAGATTCGAAAGACCAAATATGAACTTAATTATTTATTTGCTTTAAGAGCCAATTGAAATGTATTAATTCAGGTCCAAAAATGAACCTTTTCAAAAAATGTCAGCTGAAACATTTTTTGAAAAGGTTCATTTTTGGACCTGAATTAATGATTCGAAAGACCTTAACTAAGTTGTGCAAAACTTTCAATTTAATTATCACATGTTATCGATACTCGTACTAGTTTTCACTTCTTAACAAATGATTGGTATATTTACAAAATTTTCCCTAAATATATATTTTATTTAGAATAACGCAAAAGTAATTTCGTTGTTTAAGTGCTTAAATAATTTACATATTTCCATTTAACAATAAAAAAATTCGGTATGCATCTTCGATTTGTCTATAAATCAAAATTAATTTTTAAGACAATTGAATTGAATGTCAGTCAGTTTGTATTTATACAAGTGTGAATATGCAAAATCAATATTTACTATTGTAATATTTCCTCGAAACAAATAAATAAAATAGTAAATTCCTTTATTTGTTTTGCTGCGAGTTGTAAAAAGATAAGATTTGTTAAACTTGACAGAATTGTTGTAAGATGTGTAGTAAATAATGATAATTTCAACGGCGTAAAAAATACACACTAAAAAATGTTTACATATGTATTGTTTCATGACACATATTAATTCTATGGAAAATTTATTGACTGCAAAAGCATTTCAATAAATGTAAAGGAGAAACAAAACATTTCTACCCAAAACTACGTATTTATTTTGCACTTGTTTTCTAAAATATCACTTTTAAGTGATATTTTAGAAAACATAATAATTAATTACTAATTAATCAAAAAAAAAATTAAATAAAACAATGCCCTTTTAGAATTTTGGTTGCCTTACAAACTTAAAATAATTGCTCTTTGGTGTAGAAACGAAAACGGCATAAGAAACATTTAGGTGAATCTTACTATAAATTAGAACATATTTTAGGCAGCGGCCGAAAATAACAGTTATTTTTATTAAAATTTAAAATCAAAAAGTCAGGTGGACATAATTTGTCTATCAGATATTTGAATACAGTCTATTGATGCTGTTATGCTAAGGAATAATAAACTTAAAAGACTTTAATTTTTTTTTGACTGTGTTAATTAAAATTTTATTGAACTTTTTTAACATCTGCCTTCAATAGGAACAAAGTTAAATTTTAACTTTTATTTTTGACTTAAAAAATAAAATTCAAATTTTAACTTTTATTTTTGACCGAAAAAATAAAAGTCAGATTTTAATTTTTATTTTTGACATACAAAATTAAAGTCAAATTTTAACTTTTATTTTTGACCGAAAAAAAAGGTCAGATTTTGACTTAAAAAATAAAAGTCAAATTTTAACTTTTATTTCTGAGCGCGAGAATAAAAGTCCAAAAATAACTATTATATTTTGACTTTTTTGAAAAAAGTCGTAACTGTTACGGTCCCTGATTTTGGGTAAGAACTTTAGTACTGTATTAATATGTGATATATAACAAATTATTTTAATTTTAGTACTTTAACAATGAACTCATTTTTTTTTTTTTTTTTTTTTTTTTGCTGTAAGAGCCAATTGAAATGTATTATTTTCGGTCTAAAAATATATGTTGAATGGTTTCTGTCTATATGCCGCCGACATTTCGTTGATGCTAATTCATCAGATTGTATACAATGTAAAAATTTACGCTTATTAAGAAATATTTTAATAAAAAATTTAATTCATCAGTATAGTCGAAAAATCGTAAAAGAATGTTTGACACTCAACTACTTATTCCAAAAATGAGAATCTGAAATGTTCAAACAAACCTTAAGATTTTTCGAGTCTACTGATGAGTTGATTAGCATCAACGAAATGAAAACATTAAGGTCTCTGTTTAGATCTAAAATAATTTAGTACTTTAATATAAAAAAAAGAAAAAGTTGAATTTATTCTCCAAGTGGTGGTGGCATATTTATAGATTTAAGCATGATTATTTCAAAAAGTACTAAACGGTGCGGGGGGAGGGTGGCGCCATTGAAACTATCGATTGTGCGTATTTGTCAGTGACGCTGTTGCAGTGGATGAGCGAGCATCGCGTGTTATCTGTGGCAAAATGATTTAAAAGTAATGCTTCTTAATTAATTTCCCACTTCGTAAATATTTAGTACAAAATACTTTTGATGTAAATCATAAAAAACTTGTTACAGCCAGTGTTATTTTAGTAACAAAAATTAATATAAAATGTAAATATATGTACATCAAAGGCGGTATTCCTAAAAATTATAATGCAGCTGAGATTCATTTTAGAACGAATTTTAAATGAAAAAATTTGTTGTTTGTCAAGAAATTTTACTATGAATTTTTTAGTACAAACCAATTCTTAGCAAGTTTTAGCAAAAAAAAAAAAAAAAAATTATAATTTTTTTTTTCCTAGCAACAAAAATGTTTGTGAGCAAACATTGAAGTTCTAGCTCTGGAAAAGATTTTTCAATACAAAAAAAACTTTTTTTTGATAAATACGTAATCACAGTCATTTAAATCTTGCTACTGAAAATGTTGCAAATGTTGTCACTCTAGTTTTCACAAACTTGATTATATACAATATAAAAATTTACGCTTATTAAAAATTATTTTAATAACAAATTTAATTGGTCTACTGCAAGTTCTATACAATACTTTGGCTTTGCAAATATTTCAAATAAAAGTATAATTATATTTAAATGTTTTAACACTCAATTAATTAAATTGAGTGATTAATAAGTACGAGAAGCGGGCAGCAAATTGCTAATTAATTGCGCCAAATATCAATGAATGCCGAATATATACATATACATACATATGCATGAGTTTTTGTTTGCGTTAAATCTAAAAATAATTGTGAGCAATTTGTATGAAAACAAAAAGCACTGTATGCATGTGAATATGGAAGTTCGTTTACATTACGCAAATAATATACTCTTATTAAATTATTGTGAGAAAAAAAGTTTTGTTTTTTTTTTTTGCAAATCAATTTAAGTTATCCCCAATTTATTTCAATCGATGATTTATTATTTATTTATTTTTTGTTAGCGGTTTATAGAGCATCTACCTTTTAACAAAAAACTAATTTCTAAGCGATCACAGCGCCACAAAAAATGCAGCCTTATTGGCATTTAATTTAGCAAATTCTATGAAATCAATTGCCAAAAGACATGCCGCCACCGGCAAAAAAGAATATAATTAGTAATAGAAATAGAAAAAACTGACATCATAGCTTGAAACAAAAAGCGTGCCGGTTTCGAAAATAAATTAGTATAAAATGTAGTTTTTTTCGCTCATTTTTTGAATACTTTTATTCTCTAGTGCTCTTGCACTAGGGGACATTGTTACGTGTGGGCCAAACAAACAAATTGTTAAATTTTTATCGTAATAGAGATTTTTTAATAAACCTTTAAATTACTTGAGCAAATAAATTTAGATGTAATTTTATATGACAACAATAACAATCTACCGGTCTTTATGGCTCAAGTTGAAACCTGAAATGTGTAATTTGTGCTGTACGATGTGTGTGTGTGTTTGTTTATTTTTTCTGATCATTCGCTTTTCACGTGCTCACTTTTATTTAATGCATTTCAGTATACTTTTATGCAGTTTTTGTGCTTAATAGATTTCTTTGTTTTTTATTGTTACAGGTGTGCAACACAGTGATAAGGCAAAGTAGAGATTGTTGCAACAACAACAAAATAAAAATAAATAAATAAATAGAAATGGCTTAAATGTATAACATAAATATTTTTTCGCTCCATTAGTATGCATTTTTAAGAAGCTCTTCTTGTATGTTCTCAATATCAAAAATTCACATTAAGCGAATATTTGCCCCCCGAAAACGTGACCACTACATTCTTGTTGGTTTTTTATTTGAAGCTAGTACATGCACAGGAATAAACTAGAATACCGATACAAACAAATCAAAATAGCAACAAAGTAAAATAAAGTGCCGAAAGCCATAACAATAAATAAACAAAAACATTCTTTGCTTAGTGGGTAAATATAGCAAAGCTCTTCTAAAATGTTATATTCAGACGTTTTGTTACATTTTTTCTTAGTGTTTGTAGTATATAATAATTTCTATTAAAGTGGGTTTTTTTCAGTTGTTTTCCCTGCATAAAAACTTAGTATATCAATGTATACATACTTGTTACAAAACGTATAAATTAGTTTTTCAATATTCCTAAAAATGGAACTATTATTTTCACAATACAAATGTACTAGAGTGCTCGAACACGGGACAGTGCACAATATATTATACAATATACGGTTTGTTTATTTATAGTCTAATATTAGAAAAATTTTTGTTAAATAAACATTAAAAAAAAAAAAATAATAATTTCTACCTAAATAAAAACTCATTAGAACGTATCGGTAACGATATTGTTGGCAAAAATTTGTTTTAAGCAGACTTAAATTATGTTCACATAAAACTAAAATAATTCAACGCACTTGGGAAATATATTGCTTCAAGAGCAAGAGAGTTAAGTAACATAAGCTTGGTGTGCGCGAAACCTTTCGAGGCAGTCAAATCTGAGACAAAGAATTGGGCACATAGAGCCCATTTAACTCTTCGGAATAACGAAAATGTGGGAATCAATGTACATGTAAGTTTTAATGCGGGGATCTAGACGAGGAAAGTACAGAGGGACTGATAATGCTTAGCAAGCCCAAATTAAGTAGAACAATGCGAGTTATAACAAGTCCTTTTTATCTACTAGCACATGTTAATGGTATAGCGGGAGGAGAGATGAATGTAGAGCATGTAGGGAGTAGATCGAGGCATTAGAGCACTAATTGTGCCAGTGCACCGCCTTCTTTCTAAAAATTTAGAAAATTTGTACTTTGTATGTACCTCCAAATATGCTCTTTTGATATTTAGTGCTTTTTTTTTCAGCTACATAAACATCCATATGAATGTAGCTGCGTACTTTATTTGAACAAAATTCATTTTTACATATTTAAATTTGGCCTCAGCGCCAGAAAGGCATTATTGAGGCAAGTTGGCAAAACAATTTAAAAAAATGAACAAATAAAATATTAGCTACTTAAGAAGATTGTAATGGGTATTACAAACTTTAGAGTTCCTTTTCTGTTTTTTTGCTATTCGTTGTGTTATTCGTGTGAATGTATATGCAGTGGTAAGTGTTTTCATGCATGCATTTGATCAAACTTAAGATCAACAAGAAAGTAGTGGTCACGTTTTTGGGGTATAAGTGACCATGAAATTAGAATGCCTAAATTTCTAATGATTGCAGTAATTTAAGCTTTGTAATAAGTCTTTTGAGCAATTCACTTACAAAATTATATTTGAATTTGCCTGACTGCTTAAATTCCTCATGCTACTGGTGGCAGTGGCAGAACACCTACTACGTTTTACATTTTAATAGACTTTGGTTTTTTTTTGTAGCTGGAAACTTTTAGCATAAATTATATGAACAAATTCTCATTTGCATACACAAACGTAACTTTTTTACAGTAACAAAAACAACAACCAAAAACCCCCCCCGCTCTAAAGATGTGATTGCAATAACAATTGAAATTAATTGTGAGAAATAGTTTTTTAACATGTAGCAATTATAAAGTAGTTTAACTAAAAGTGCTAAACAACTGAGGGTTAACAGAAAATTATGGCAAAAAATAATATTATATAAAAATAAGTAGCGTATAAATTTTGACATATCCATATTCGAAAACTCGAAGTGGCTCCAAATGGAACTCATTCAGGGATGCAAATAATATTTGGCAATAAAAAAAATAAAAAATAAGTTTTAACCTTACGTTCGCAAATTCGAACAAAATATCGAAATGGCTAAAAATGGACTTCGTTCAAAACAAATGTATTTTATAAAATCTTAACACACTTTTTGCAGTGTGAGTAAGGAAAAATTTAAATAATAAATCATGTAAAAGTTTTGGCACAAATTCGAAAATTCAAACAAAGTTTCGTAATGGTTCACAATGGATTGCACTCCTTTAAGTCCTGGAAAAAAATACTTAGAAATACTTCCGGAAATTATAACGTTTGTAGCATAGGTTTTTTAATTTATTTATTTTTTTTTTTTTTTTTCGAAAAACCTTACACGTTTTGTTTGTCATGCGGTAATTTGGGCATTAATTTTTATCTGGTCCCAAAATCTAGAATAATAGCACAACGGTACCAACCAGGAGCCAACTGAGCTGATCTGAATGATGGACAGCCCAAGAAACAAGGTCTAGAGAATTAGTAGTGGCGATTAGTAGTGTAAAAGCGCGAATTTTTCGGTATTCACTTAATGAATGTGAAGATGATGATGACAATTGGAATATGAGAGCTTTTTTTCTTGCAAAATGTTGCAGTCTTTATGTCCGAAAATCCGATTTTTCCAAAAGCACATGAAAATCGTTCTAATGAAGACATTTCGCAAACTGAAAAGTAGGAAATAGTTATTAAAATTACTCTGCAATTCACGTGCTTTTAAAACACGCGATTTCTGAAAATAAAATGAGCACTATTTTCGCAAAATTTAACATGCTATAGGTGAAGTCCTCAATAGCATTTTAAGCTTTAGGAAAATGACAAAAGATCAGCAAAAAAATTGGGTTTTTTTTGGTTCAATTTATTTTTGTAAAGAATTTTAGCAATTCCAGTTTTTCTTTATGCTGTTAGAAAATAATTTCTTTTTGTAATTTTTTTCTTTCTTTCAGATGTTCGGCATTGGCACCGATAAGGTGGATCTAACACAATTCAAATTCCATTTTATTTCCGCCCTGGGCACAAATTCCCAGTCCTGGGGTTTCTCTTACGAGGGTAAAATTCACCATAATGGTGTGCATTTGAAATATGGACAAAAATTTTCTCAAGGTTGTATAGTGGGTGTATTACTTGATAGAGTTCGGGGTCAATTGGAATTTTTCCTTAATCGCCGTTCCTTGGGTGTGGCCTACACCAACATTCCCAATGATCCCAGCGTAAAAATCTTTCCCATGGTTTGTTCTACAGCTGCCAAATCTTGCATACGTCTGATGAATGCCGCCTCACAATCGGAAAGCTTGCAGCTCAGGGCTTTCCAAGCTTTAGCCAAGCAACCCAAAGCTTTAGATGAACTCAGACAGATGCCAGGCTTGAGAACTGTTTTAAATAATTATTGGTTTTTGGCACCTCCCATCAGATATTCACGTGAAAGTAAATCGAATGAGTATGATATGCTCGATGAGGCGGTGTTGTCTTCTAAAACGCGCTCAAGTCGAAAACATAAATACAAAGGTAAGCAATTAATTATTTGAACTAAATTACGCGATGTTGTAAATATGTATATAAATAAATTCTCTTGCAGACGATGATGCCGATGATTTGCTTGATCTATATAGAAATGCTCACAAAATTGCTGTGCATCGCCGCAATGACAGTGAAGATGAACTGGATTTAAGTGATTATTTTGATGAATATTTTAATTATTTATTTTAGACAAAAACTAATCACTCACTAATGGTTACCTCATTTCCTTTTAAATTTTAAGAAACAACTTGTTTTAACATCCACTGAACTAAATTTGTGACTCATTCTGTAATGTGTTCATTTTATTTCCTTGTTTAAATTAATATGTATTGAAATTTTTGTTTAATTTTAAGCAAACGTTTGCAAAAATCGTTGTTTATTTCCAATTTGCCATAAAAATGTTCTACATTTCTATCATGTAAAAAAATCGTTTTTGCAGACGACTGTCAATGTCCAAATGTTTAAAGTATTTGTTGATTTATTTAGTATAAAATTTATTTAATTTAGACATAAGATAGAACTAAAATAAAATACTTAAAAAAATATTTTTGAACGTGAAATTTTTTTTCTTAAAACAAGTACTGTCGTTTGTTATTACGTTAACCAGCATTTTGAGCATTAGAATTATCTTATTACGATATTCGTTAAGGCAATCGATGGATGAACTTGGCCAGACAAAGTTCATAATTCGATGTTGTCGGGATCTGATTTGAAAACAACAAATAAGTGTCATCACGTCCAATGTCTTTTGGTTCTTCGTTCGAACTAGACAGCAATTCTAGTTCGTATGAAAAACCGGTGCCATTGGATTTCTAATTACCAAAGTAATTTTTTAGTTGGTTTCAAGTCCGATTTCGAGAAGATTGGATTCCGATAAACTAGTTTTTCGAACTCCAATATATTGGCGTATATTGGTGAAACGACATTGCGAGCCAGTCAGTAAATAACTTGCCATTATTACCACTATTTTTTATTGAACGCCTGCTCTAATGGATAAAGTTATAAGAGTGGCAAATATTTTATAATTGAAAGAAAAACCGTTATAGTTTTATATTTTCTTTCGTGCAATAATTTAACACTAATTTTTATGGAGGCCCTTGTTGGACGAGTTGCTAGACTGTCCTACCAACAGTCCTGGCGTTGTATGTTCGGTACCTGCCGACCACTGTCTTTGCAGTTTTAAGTTTGTTTAAAGCAGTTTTAAAAATATAGGCCTGTCTCAGAAATCAATTTCAATCGAAAATTATTTCATTTCCACAAAGGCTTCTGCATACAATTAAGAGCAAACAACTTATTCGAAATGAAGTCACTTAGTTTTATGGTAGGCTGGGGGACAACTAGCTGGTTCGAAGCCGCCACTCAGCTGGTTCTCATCAGCACCCGTCCTTGAACTCAGCGGTTGTCCCCTTGCTAAAGGTCTTTGATGTTTTCTTTGTCTTATTTAATTAATATCAATCACAATAATAACATTGCAAAACGAACTTGAGCCCGATAAACGTAATAAAAAATAATTGTGGAAGAAAAAAGTTCAAATAATAAAAATTAGTTAATTGAATATTTATATTAACATGCATTTGAAATTTATATTTTTATTTTTATGAATAAGCCCCATAAGTTTTTAGTATGGCATCAAAAGCAAAAATGTGTTCAAGAATTTGAACATTTTCAATAGCGTGTGGAATTTCGAATTCACTCTGGCATTTACGCAACTGAATATACATACATCGATCATTTATTTTCTGTATGGATGTTTATATAATAATTCTATCTGAGGCCCAAGAAAATGCAGCAAAATAAATTTTTAAAAATTTGCTTATTTTAAAAAACGATTTAGTGGGAATTTATAGAGAATAAAAACTTAAATCAATTACGCGGTTCTTAACAATATTTTTCATAACTTAATTTGTGTGCCCATGGACATATGTATGTATGTTTGTACTTTACGTTTACTTAAGCGTATACGTAACAAATATTGTTGACAATGTGCTAAAAAAAATAACACTCATACGACACTTTGTTCTGGCCATTATTTTCGCATGTGATTCTATACCAGGACAACTACCAAATGTGGTAGAATTAAGAGAATTTTTTCACTAAAAAAGTTGGAAACTTATGCCGATCATGAAATACAAGCAGTCAGTAATGAAGAGCTCACGTATTGGGAAGGGTAAGCGCTGCTGCTTAAAAATACTATGCAATTAGTTATCACCCGGGTTCGAAACCATTTGGATGCTAATGATGATTGAGGTGGACGTGAAACAGTCATAGTATGTTCCCACGAGCCAATAAGTCGTCAACTTTACTTTTCTTGTCTTCTTTACAAATGTCGATGACCACAATTTTACCCCAAAAAAATCTGTCCCAATTCCGAGGAAGTAAAATCGGACTAAAAGCCCCTTAAGGTACATAATTAGCATTTGTAAATCATAAGAATCGACTTCAAAGTTAAATTTGTGTTTTGCCACTTCCTTTTCTACAATAAAAACAACATTTAAGATTTTTTTATCACGACATCTTTAGATCTTAATCTCAATAAAAATTCATATTTGGAAAAGAAACGCAAAAATGTATTTCAAAAAAATAAAGAAACCGCCATTATATTCGCAGAGTGGGACTTTCATCATGGAAATTTTAAATAATTTGAGAATTTCATCATTATGCCCCCAAATAAAGTCATAATGAGTCAGCATGAGCCTCTAGAGTAATTATTAATAACTGAAGCAATTTTAAGGGATCAGCTCTTTTTTCACTGTTTTCCTGATTTTTGTGGAGTATTTTGGTAAATACTCAAGTTTATTAAGATGGTGGTGCCTTTGCACCACTTGAATATCGAATTTACATTTTAAAAACAATCCTTAACTAATAAGAAAATATTAAATAACGTATACCTTATTTAGCGGTAAATCAAAGCTGTTGTCGAAAATTTTATGCAAAAAATGATTACAAAGTTTAACAACGAGGCAAGTGTGTCTTTTCCAAAAATTTAAGTTTCTAAGATTTATAAATTACAATTACAAATTACAATTTACAATTACAAATTACACAAAACAAAATCAAATTTGTTAATTATATATTAAATGGACTTAAGTACAACATTACTTCTTTCAAAGTTGGCATTGGTTCGGATGATCTACAATGATGCGAAATTGCCATGGTTGTACCCCAGCTTCGACTTTACTTTGCTTGTCTTCTTCAAAAATTTATTATTTCTTATCTATTATTTTAACACAAAAACAAAACGACGTCAGGAAAAAATAATAATATCTGCTTTTCTTTATTTCTAGGCTCTAGGTAAATACATAAAGCAGACATTTTAAATTCATAAGTTCAAATTAAGAAATAATAATATTAAAAAGTCTCTGCCAATATAAATAATATTAACACATTAAGGTACATTTGTAAAAATCTTTTAAAATCTAAGTTTTTGTTACAGAAGCTTTTAGAAAATTTGGTAAGGAAATCAAAAGTACCTGGGGGCCCTATTCTGTACCCTTCACTTTCCAATACTCACAATATTTGTCATCAGATAACTTTAAAATTAAATTTAAAAAGTTTGCTGGGAAATCTTGTGTTTTCTTTAAACAGAATACTTCTCTGAAGGAGAACAAAACAAAATATTGAAAGAGAGCTTTCGAGCAACAATTGCTTAACTTAAAGCGTGCAGGTAGTGATTTCAAATAAAAGCGGTAGTAGATACAAAGTACTGACAACATAAATATGAGCCGAATACTCGTTGGTTGTGTGACGAAGTGATGTGAGAAAATAGAGAGAGTATTTCGTTGCAAAATCTGTGAGTTTCCATGAGTAAAATAGTAGAGGAAAATGAATTGAAAAATAAAAAAAGTGAAAAGTTGCTGTCGGCCTCTTGCTAAGCTCAACTAAATTTAAGTTAGCTAAAGTGAAGATTTGTAATGGCAAAAGGAAAGAGTGCAATGAAGGAGCGTGTGAAAAGAGAGCGTAGATATTTGTAGGCATAAAGTGTAGCAGTATAAATGGGGTATGAGTTAGAAAGGAGTAATGAACTTTATGGCAAAGCAAGGAAAAGTTTCGATTTGAGAAAGGGTTGCCTGGCTAACAAGTGGGGTGGGTTGGAGGGGGGGCTGCTTGTGGTTAACAGGGTGCATTGGCCTGTATTCTAGTCAAAGCAAAGTGCAGTGGAATTTGCATTTTGCAGGCACAAGGTGTTTGTTATTTATGTACATAGATACCAAATCATTAAAAGACTATTGTGATGAGTTTGGTGATGACAAAGCAGCCCTTGCTGCACACACACCTTTGTTTGAGAATGTGGCACACAAAGAGAAGTTTTATGTTTTTAAAAGTGCAATGGTTGTTTTTTTTAAGGCCAATACCATTGAATAGCAAGTGCAAGGACATAAATATGAATGTTTTTGTAAACGCTGCCGCCAGCCAACGAATGCAATACAAACACCGTATAACTCATACTCGCCATGCTTAGGAGCAGTAACCATAGCAACGACTGAAGTTGCCATCGTCATCATTATCATTAGCAGCATTGGCGCCGTCATCGCCATCGCCATCGTCGTCGTCGTCGTCGTAGTCGTTATTATTCGCATTTTGTTTTGTCGTCGTGGTTATTGTGTCAGAAGGAGTCGTCAGTCAGCACCTTATAAACAGAGATTTTTGCAACTGTTTTCTGGATTGTTTATGGAGGAGTCAAAGGCACGACAAGTGCTTGATTGTTGGTATTGGTGTTGCTGTTGTTGTTGTTTGGGATGGTGTTTTCGTTGCATTGCATGCGGTTGAGTCAATGGCGTTTTGGTGGTTGCTGGTAGAGGTACGTACAATCATCATCAGTCGGCAAATAGACGTGGGAAAGTTGTGCCTGTTGTTTGCCATCAAAGCTGTTGAAATGGTTGAGCTGGTGTGTGTGTGTGTGTGTGCGTGAGTGTTGAAGTTGCACATGAGAACTTATGGCTGGCGATGTTGGCGCTTAATGTATGGTATTGGTGTAGGTTTTGGTGTTTGGTGGTGCTACTTGATATTGCTGCTACTGCTGATGGAGATGGCGGTTTTGTTGATGATGTTTGTTGCCTTTAGCTTTAGTGACTTTGCATTTTGCTGTGCCAACCAGCCTTATTACATTATGTTGCGAGCGTGTGTGTGGCACAATAACATTGACATCGAACTAGGTCGAGGACGTACATATGTACATATGTATATAATTTTTAGCCACCGTTCCTGTATTGTTGTGGCAACACAAACCTACATACTCTTGACATAGTCGATAGCGTTCAAAGCCCTTCCTTGCAGCATTCAGCCATACTTTAGGTAATATTCCTTCCTTTCATATTAATGTTTCATTATTAATAATGTTGCTTTTATTGCTGTTGTGTTTGTGTTTGCTTTGTGTTGCCACATGGCTTATGCCGCACCATTAATGAAGGAAGTATTTAGCTGATTGTTAATGAAATGTTTGTGCAATGCACATAAGTATAATTTAGCATAATTTGAGGCAACATGGGTTTGAATAATTAATTGTTGGTTGGCTCACTTTAAGGTCAATGCAAACTTTTACTTGCAAATAAATTTGAAATTTGCATGTACATGCACACGCACACGCACACAGATATTTGTGTTTTAAAGGAAATTAGTTGAGCTGTTGACTAATATAATTAAATGTGCAAGTATGTAATTGAAATGTATATCAGTTTCTATCACATTTAATGATGGCTGTTTAAAAAAAAGAATAATAGGTAAAAGCAAAAGTTGTTGCTCCATTTACATACATGAGATTTAAAGAGAATTGTTCTACAGAATTTCCTAAGATTTGAAGTTAAAAATTAATGCCAAAATTTTGACTCTTAGCCACTTGCATATTTTTCGCTATTCCAAGAATTGCCATCGTGGCAATATGAAATTGATATAAAGATTTGACGCTTAAGCAGGCACTGATAAAAATTTTCTAGGTCTATATACACATTTTCAATTGTTTTCTGGTCTTTTTTCTCAACAGTCTATAAGCTGCCGACATTTCGGTGGTGCTACTCAACTTGAAAAAACTTAAGAGAAAGCTTCACATTTTACTACTTATTCTATTAGTCCCATGAACTCAATAAGAACCATAAATGTTGAAATAAATCTTTAGAGTAGGAGGAAACAATTGAAACAATAGAATATTGAGGACTTGTTTGACTATTTTTGAGTTCTCAAAAGCAATTGAATATGAAGACTTAAATGTGAAGACTTAAATAATTTTCAAGGTTTTTTTCACGTCTACTGAGCCTAGTTTTTTTTATCAAAGATTTGTTTGCACATTTCTGATTCTCATTGTGTTCATGGAAATCATACAATAAGTAGTTAGGTTTAAAAAAAATTTTTAAAGTTTTTTCGAATCCACTGATGAGTTGAGCAGCATCAACAAAATGTCAGCGACATATAGACTGCTAACAGAGGCACAAAACAATAAAAATTTATATTTTTAGACCTAAAATAATAGAAGACAAGAAAATTTGAATTGAAGGATTATTAGCTGCGCTACATACTGTCGTTGCTTCACTTTCACCAGCACCCAAATTGCTACAAACTCAGATCATAACTAAATTCTATTCTGTATTTTTTTTAATACAGTAGCTCTTCATTACTGACTGTCTAAATTTAACTTTCAATTTTATCACTGTGTTTTTCTATTGATTCGAATACATTTTATATTCTATCGCCAACATCTAATTGACTTGCAATTGATTGCTGTGTTTATTGCTCCAACTATTTTCAAAACCTTAATTTAACTTTATAGTTTGCAATAGCTTTATGATTTACAATAGCTTAATGGGTTTTTGATTCGGTAACAAAATGTCAGCTGCGGTACAGCTGCTGTTTCACGTGCTGCCACCCAGCACTCATCAGCACTCTATGAATTATCAATGTGCTAAATTTAGCAGTTAAATAACATTTTATAGCCGTTATTTAAAATAATGTAGAAAATTGATTTTCAATCTGATTAAGAGTTAACAATGTAAAATCTATTCGAACAATTAAAAAATAAAAAACTCAGCGAAGCAAGAAACGAACTCACACAGCAGGGTTTCCATACTACCGTGGAATAGTCCTAAACTATTTCTCTTAGCAGATGGAGAACATTTAGTGTTGAAAATTTTATAAAAATCCGTTTTAAAAATTTTTTTTTAATATATGTATGTGTATCTACAATTTTTTTTATGGAGACTTAATTTTATTTTTATTCTTGGTACTACTATTCGCACTTCCAAGCAATTGGATGCCCGTTTTTTTTCGGAAAAAGTAGACATGTCCCAACCGTACCTTCAAAACAACGCAGAACAGTCGATTCTGAGTGGTACACTACAATTTGTTTGCCAGTTGTCTTGCAAGAAATCAGGAAAACCAATCGCCGACGACAAATTTCTCTTCACCACGACAATGCTTGGAGATACCTCAATCAGAGTGGAGGGAGGGCAAAAGTACTTCAATAATTGATTCAAACGCATGAAAAAAGGGATAAATCTTCATGGGAAAAACAATGAAGTGATTTTCAATGATTAATGTTTGTTTTTGTTCTCTCATCCCGAGATATAAAAGGCAACCCTAGTGTACAATACAGTTTGGTATCGAAAATTTTATGTTCTGCTTTGAGGAATTTTTCAGAAATTTGTATGCCTTTTTTTTTTTTTTGATATATTGCAGTTATTTGTGAGCCGCTGTGTGAAGTAACTATAGAAATATCTATAGCAGCAATAGTGAACTGGTGAGCGGAGGTAAACAGCTTCAAGAGGCGCTTTCAGAAACAGTATCTGAACAGGCTTCAGGCGGCCGGATGGACAGACAAGGCTTTAACGACTTTTCTGTCAATACTGATCCAGGATTACATATTCCAGATCAGTTTATGAGTCTGGATATTAAAAATTTGGATGATTTTATTTTTGATATTATCTTACAAAGCCAGTGAACGAGGATTGATCTGCGGTAGCGGTCAGTCACATAAAAAATACATGAAGAGTAACGTCTTAAGAGGCTGTGATTTATTTTTTTAATATTATATTTTCAGTCAAGATTGCGACAACAACCAAACTTCGGCTTTTGATAGGACTAATAATTTTACGAGGACCAAAAGAACATACATAAGTGAGAAGACATTCGAGAAGCTTTTACTAGTTCGCTAAAAGAAAATAAGCGCTCAACCCAAGTAATAATTAATATAACAGGTGGGCCGAAAAAAAGTCATCCGATATTGTTTGGCTTTCAGAATATTAGCAGTGTGTGCCGTTGCTGCGTTGCTATTGGAACCACTTGTCCGTCAGATCTAAGAAAAAACTCAGTTAACATGGCCCTATAGGACGTTGTCGTTTGGCCAGCGGTGTCCTTGCAAAAAAAAAAAAAAATAACCCGATGACTGCTCCAGCGTGAACAGCGCACCATGCAGTCACGTGTAATGATTGTTCTTCGTGCATCACTCATGGATTTTCGTTGCCCCAGAAGTGATAGTTTTGCTTGTTCACGTACCCGCTGAGGTGGAAATGAGCCTCATCGCTCATTATGATTTTGGTCGACAAGTCGTTCACTTCGTCATAGACACGATTATATCGCATTCTTGGGGAGTGTATCGCTCCATGGCTTGTTGCCTTGCATTCTACAGCTGTCTGGTTCACAAATGTAAAAACAAATTTGAAATTTGGCCCACCTTGTAGCTACATGAGTTCGTGTTTTAGCTGAACATATATTTAATTCAGGTAAAAATATACACTACAAATGTTTTCTGTCTTTTTCCGCCGTCAATGTGCAGCCGACATTTCGTTGATGCTGATTTGTAAGTTCTATTTTTGGTCCTCAATTAATACATTTCAATTGTGTCCTAAATCAAATAAATAATTAAGTTCATTTTTGAACGTATATTTTTAAAAGATGTTTCTTCGTCTCTGATAAAATTTCACATGTACCATAAACACTTACAATGTAGCTAATTGCTGTTTAAAATCTTATAATAACGAAGTGATTGCAGCTTAAAATTTTGCAATCTTTGAGTGATTGCAGCATGAGCTGCCGTACCAAACAATTTTTTGGTGCGTGCAGCGATTGTAATAATATTTTTTGACAATAAATAGATGAAAAACATTTTAATAGGAGATGTTGCAATATCTTTGATAGCGATCAGAAAACTAATTTAAATAGATTTTTATTGCAGTCTCCCCAATTATAACGGCCTTTTCTTGTTGCTAAAAAAAAAAGAAATTATTTTAAACATCATTTGATAGACTGACTGTACAAGTTTGAAGCAATTTTTAAGATTATCTACACACATACAAATTGTAATGACTTTTGTATTTCAATAGTGGCAAGTAACACATGTTTTGTCTAGACTGTACATAAATTTAATCGTATATAGATAAATAAACACGTGTAGCTGTGTATGTTTTAGATTATATTTATTTTATTTTTTTAGTTTGGTTATTTTTTAGATTTTTACATATTGATGCATTTTTAAATATTAGATGGCAAATGTATATAGACAAATACATACATAATTATTTATACACATGAGTAGGTGTGCGTTTATATGAGCACACACGTACATATGTATTTTATTACTTTTTTTTATTCGTATTAAATCATCAATTTCAAATCAAATATAAATACTGCACACACTTTTGCCAGCAAAGATTTAAGTTTATATAGAAAAAACTTATTTTTTATAAATAAGTTAAATATATACATATATGTATATAAAAAAAGATAAATAAATAAATACATATAAAGAAGCACAAACAAACGCACAAATTTAAATGGGAACATACACACAAATCCATACAGATGCAAAAACATAACAAAGTTTTTATACAACTAAACTAAAACACACACACACACACTCACGCACACATGCACATAACTGCATACAAACGCCTATACGTAGATGCGTTTGTTTATACATATGTAATAAAATATAAAGTTTTGTATACCTATTTATTTTCCAAATATGTAGTATACAAATTCACACGTGTGTGTATGTGTGCAGGTTTTTATGAAAAAAAAAAAAACAAAATAATTTTACACTTTCAAAGCCCATTTTTTATTGTGTAGGTTGTTAAGAACACACTTGCACAAACATACGCATCCATTTGTTTAACAAAAACAATATGGCAAAAAGAGTACATTTTTGGTGCAGTAAAGCTTCTATCTATTTGCATTATAAAAAGGTTCAAATGCACACACACACATACACACACATACTGGCCAACATTTGTACATACATACATCGTAATAAAAAAAACAAAGTGTAAGAATCTTGACCAAAAAGAGCAGGATAATTGAAACAGTTTAATCAAAGCAGGGCCCAACAATGGCTGAAGAAAAGGCACACTAATGCCGGCCCTGTATTACACAAGTTCAGTGCTTAAGATGATGGGCATTCAGTGTGACCAGTTTGATAACATTAGTAAAAATTTTAATTGTTTTTAATTTTTTAAATTAGTTAAACTTATTTGAGCTTAAGGTCTTTTTATTACAGAATTTGAGTATTTGATTATTTTTGTCAATATTTCGCCCTTCTTCAGGACAATATAATAATAATGAAAAATGTTTTGATTGGTTTTTTTTTTTTTTTTTTTTGAAAATCATATATGAATATATGTACGCCTATACTTATTTATGTACTACTGCACAACATTGTGTACTTATTTGCAAAAACAACAAGCATGGGCACAGCAGCACACATACATGTATGTAGATGTGTGTGTGTACTGCCATGGTTTTGAGTAAACATAACTTATAAGAAAGCGTTCATGGAAGAAACATTTACTAAATTTGACAATAAAACATTTAGTCACATTAATTGAAAATTTTATTGAAAAACATTTTTTTTCCATACAGTTGGCCTCTCGTCGAGAAAATTTGAGTTCGAAAACATGTTCGATGTGTAAGAGCCATTTTACTTATTTTTTGTTGCGTCTTTGAATAGGCCCTTTTTTCTAACAATTTTCCTTTTGCTGTGTACTAAGCCTTGTATATTTAAAAGTAAATGTATGTAGGTGCCAGCAAGCACACATATAACTTAATATACATATACATACACTAAAGCCCCGACTTGCGTCGTTCCGATTTGCGTCGCTTTTTAAAACTGGAAAAATGCGATCTGCGTCGTTGCGATTTCAAGTTGCGTCGTTTTGACCCCGATTTGCGTCGATTCTAATTGCATCGTTTTGATTTCGATTAGCGTCGCTTACGTCACGGTTACATTCTTTACTACATCATTGTGAATTACCATTTTTAGCATTTGTAGTGTAGTATGTATTTAGCATCTTGAATTCATTAGTTTTTAAAACTTCTGGCAACAACGATCGTCACCTGTACGTTAAGAAATTTTCAGATTGCGTGCAAAAATGGGAATCCCCTTTTCTTTTTTATATAAGTGGTGCTAAGAGCAGCTGTCTGGTTATGGTAACAATTTAGTGTGTGATTCACCAGAATATGCCTTAAGGACGTAAAACACCAGTCATTTTTATGTTTTTTTTTTTCCTTAATTTATGGTTTTCTTATTTCTTTATAATATATATAAACATTTGTTGAAGTAAATTAAATAAATAAAAACGTACTCAAACTAGTATTTTTTATTAAAAATACAACATTGTTTGCTTTGTTTTAAATATTTTCCCCAACAACTTAAATTTCAGTGCATTTATATAGAAAAAAAGTGATTCGATTTGCGTCGTTTCGATTTGCGTCGCGTTTCTCCGGTCCCTATTAACGACGCAAGTCGGGGCTCTTGTGTATATGTATGTATATGCACATGTATGTACATATACATACATATATAAATAATTTTATATAAACTCCAGACAAAAATTGCATATTTTTCTGTATGCATTCAGATGCACACACAAAAGCCCACAAGCAACTGCACATTGCATGCAAGTGCATAAGAAAAAAAAGATTGCACAAAATTGTTGTAGTTTTGTTCACCCTATTCCAAAAATATTCAAACATGCAGGCACACATTCGTACATACATTTTTATTCAAACAAATAAACTCAAACGTGCGTTGCATGAAGTGTGTATTGCAACTATTTATGTTTGCATGTATGGATGTATTTTCTATAAAATAAAATTGCATTTTGTTATGCAGACTTTTAGGCTGGTCATCATCAACATCAACATCATCATCATCATCATCATCATCGTCAACATCACCAGCATGGACACAAAACACACAGTCAAACGCACACACAGGAATAAACTTGTTTGCATACAAGTGCATAAAACTTTTTGAACATTCGATGAGGTTTTTAGCATTTTGCCTACAACAACAATACCAACAAGGATTATAATACTACAATAAATTTAATTTTTTGTTTTGCATACGAAAATGTTTATTGTATTGATGCAGTTTTAAATGCATTTTAACTACAACAAACACTTTTGATGCACACACACGCACACACTCATGGACATGAACAGTTTAATGCATGTGTGTTTTAGTGTGTGCCTGACTTCAAGTGCAATCAACTCAACAACTACAACAACAGTTTAAACTATATCAGCAACAACTACAACAGCAACAACATTGTTAAGCTGTTTTTTTTTTAGTTGCCAGGCATTCATTGTACGCCTGAATCCAAAGAGTTGATGGAGGAGGTCAGAGTCCAAATGCCTGTTAAATGCTGTAGAGTACTTAAAATTTTTATACTACTAAATTTCCATCTACATACATACATATGTATGTATATTTGCTCGTTTGTAGAGCGTCTAGGAGCCCATGTGTATTGTAAACAATTAATTTAAATCTGGCAGGAGTCACCACATTTTTTGAAAAAAAAAAAAAAAAAACTGTGGTAGTTGTTGTTGCTGTTATAATTTTTTTTTATTTTTGAATTTTGAGTTTTATGCTTTAGCACTTGACAACCAAACTCAGACATATAAAATAAAATTTATTTTTTATTATATTGCAATAACAAAAAAAAGCCTAAAATTGCATACAAACCAGCACACATACATGCACACATGCATATGTATGTACGCCTCTATGTTTGTATGTACATAAAATAAACGCACACTCCCTCTTCTGCATGTGTGCTACATACATAAATAGCTCTACACATACATACAAACATGGGCAGGATTACGACAAGTGAATTTAATTTAATGGAAATTAAATTAAAGTTTTTACCATGAAAATTCAATATAAAAGTTTTAGTTACATTTTATTGAAGTAAAAATTTAATATTTAAATAATGACTTAAAGGATCTGCAAGGAAAACATGAACGCACATCTTCAGTGCATCAATTAATACAAATTTTAAAAGATTGAATAAGTAAAGTTTATTCACAACCCAACTTTTGAATTGTGAATAAGCCAACAACACGAAATACCAATTGAATTTATATTTTAATGCCGGTATTCATAAAAAATAAAATGTAGTTAAAATACGTTTTAGAAAAGTTTTTTCATATAAAATTTGTTCTAAAATGTATTTCAACGACGTTTTAAATTTTATGAATACCGGTGTAAATGTCTGGGTTAAATAAATTTCGAGCTTGAGGTCTGAGAAAAAAATCAAAAATTGCTGTTTATCATTTCAGTTTTCGCTGGAAAACTTCTGCAGGAAATAATATTCAAAAATTAACTTAATTATTTATTTGCTATAAGAGCTAATTCAAATGTATTATTTCAGATCTAAAAACAGACCGTACTAATGTTTTCTGCCATTTTTAGCCGCCTATTTGCCACCGACATTTCGTTGATGCTAATCAACTCATCACGAAAAGTTTTAAAAAGAATGTTTGAAACCATTTATTTCGTAATTCCCATGAACAAAATGAGAATCAGAAATGTTCAGAAAACCCTTTAGCATAGAAAACATTTTTTCGTCTTGCAACTCTTTTACTTTTCTTCACAACTTCTACGAACCATTTGTATTTTGAAATTATCAAGAAGTAAAAGTTTTTCGAATATTCAAAAATGAATTTAATTACCTATTTGCTTTGAGAACCATTTTTAGATCTAAAATTACACTGTACTACAGTGAAAATGTTTTCAAGAAAAATATACATATCTAGGTTATATGTATGTATTTTGGTGCTCTAAATCCAAATCTGTTTTCAGTTTTTCTCTATCACGTAAGGATTTTTTTTTTAATGGGCGTGGCTAATTTTGCCCCCTAAATTATAGAGTAACGCCCATATATTTCACCATAATTTGGAAGATCCTTCTGCAATTTTAGTGAATAAAAAAAGAATAAAAAGCTAGTGGCTGAATTTCTAAAATTTCTCATTCACCCTGAAAAAAAACAATGTAAAATTAACATGAAAAAAAACAATTCAAATATGAACTTAATTATTTATTTGCTTTAAAAGCTAATTGAAATGTATTAATTCAGGTTTGTTTAAATATTTCTGATTCTCAGTTTGTTCATGGGAATTATGGAATAAGTAGTTAAGTTTCAAACAAACTTTTAAGAATTTTTCAAGTCTACTGATGTGTTGATTAGCACCAACGAAATGTCGTCAGCATATAGACAGCTGAAAAATACAGAAAATATTTTGAAAAGGTTAATTTTTGGACCTAAGTTAATACATGAAAAAAAAAATTGTTTAGAAATCATGTAATATTTGTACAAAAATTTATACTTAAGCTCGAATATATGCGAAGGGCGTGAGTTAAATACGTCCCACACCTCAGTTAACAGGTACAGTTCCACACTAATGTTGAACACAGTTAAAAAAGGTAGTTTTTTTAATTTTCTTTATTTTTAAGTAAAAACACAAAATAATTAACTACTTTTTTAATTATATGAAAGAAAACATTGGAACATAATAAATATTAAAAAAAATATGAATATGTTTTAATTTTGTTAGATTTTTTTACTTGTCAATATGGCGCCCTCCCGGACGGGTGTAAGGGTACTTCGGGAAGACATGCACGGTTGCATCATATATTTTTAGAAAGAGGAGAGGAAAAGAGAATTAAGAAACAATCATCGTATGCAATTGTTTCTCAGGGGCCAAGCTACAGCTGGTGCAAAATAGGGTCTACATGAAATAGCGAAAAAATGTTCAGAGCCCTAAGGAGGCCATTTGGAACAAGCTAGCTCAAAAATAAAAACAAGACTTCAACGGTATATCAAATAAAAGCTCTTGAGCAGTGATATAAAAATTTGTAAAAAGCTTAGCTGATTGTTTCTCAGGGGCAGATTTATAGGGCGGTGGAAGTTGTATGGAACATGAAAATGTGCATGTGAGTGCGTCTGATGATAAAAATTGGCCACTTGGAACATACCTGCACGGTAGTGTTATATAATTCAAGGGACTAAGCTAGCGCTATCAGAATCTGAAAAGTTTCTATTCAGTTGTTACTCAGGGGCGGAAGTTGGGTGGAACATGAAAATGAAATAATTTGTTGGACCGTCGGAGCTTGAGGATCTGTTCGTTTTTTTTTTTTATAAAAACGTTACACACATTTTATATTGAATAAAAATATTGCGCTTTTCGATTTTAAAGATTATTTTCTCAAGAAATTTTCCAGCGTATGGAATATAAAAGAAATAAAAAAAATTGTTAAACATTTTTATAAAAATTATAAACAATTCCAGCGTATGGTAGATAAAATAAAAAGAAAACTGTTAAACATTTTTAAAAAAATTGAAAAGGTCATCAAGCTGGACTTATTTCAGAACAAATATTTATGAGAAAAGGTCAAAGACAATACAGTGTACAAAGACGAGCTAGATAGCTCCTACAGTTTAAGGACGACCGAACAAACGTGGCAGAAAAAGATTTCTTTGAAACAAAACCAAGCGAAAATAAAAAGCAAAAACCCTTAACAGACATATACACCTGTTAACCGAGTGCATAAAGTTTTCATACTGAAATGAAAATTGTTTAGAAATTGCTTAAAAATCCACATGCGTTGAAACTGGCCTGCAAAAAAAAATATTAAAGTTTTTTATGTGAGAGTTTTACTCGCGAATTTGTTTTGCATCTGCTGTGTTTCTGCGAACACAAAAGTTTGCACTTTCTGACTAGTCGAATGGCAATAGTAAATAAACTTGCTTGCCAGGCAGGCGGAAGCCAAAACAAACTCACACTTGTGGAAAAAACTGCACTGTACATGCAATATCTATATGCAATTTGCTCAGCACATGGCTGTGTATATGTGCATATTTCTCAAAAACGAAATGGTTGCACTTTGTGGGCATTCTAACTAAACTAAAAATGCCACAACCACGTTGAGTGTACCCCTGTCAAAAAAAAAACAGCTAAGGATGCGATGACTACTTTTTCACTATTGCATTTATGGGCTTTGTGGTAGTTTTATGTACATCTTTTAAAATAAACTTTAAGCGGTGTGAGCGAAGAGGTGTCCCCGTATTTCGAACTCGAGTGTGGATGTTTTGTTTTATTTGAATGTGTTTAGAATTTTAGCGTATTTTAAAATTTTATGAATGAAATTTTTGGTCACATGCATCCATACATTTAATATCTGGTTTTCACTGTTCGTTTTTTCGAACTCCGGTCTAACCACCCACCCGCTTAGAAAGCTTTGGCAGAATTGGGAAAATTGGGAGAGGAGGCTTTCGACTCAGTTCTAAACACAACTCATTGTGGGAAAGAAGTAGTATGAGTTTATTTAGAATTACAGAGATTGTGGGGTTGTTAATTTGGAAAAATTTTACATTTTTGCACAATCATTTGATAACGGGCAAATGATTGTATTTTTGGGAAAGAAAGCAAAAATCCTCTACAACGACACATGGGATTTCATATTTACACGGATGGATCAAGCGCAAGGGGAAAACAGGACTTGATATTTATATAGAAAATACCTTGGCATTGTTGTTCCATCTGCCAGACTATTGAACAGTTTTTCAGGCAAAAGTTCGCGCAATTACGGAGTGAAATTCGAAGGCCAGGACGTGTGAAGTTATTCACGGCTGGTCAAACTTTTGCCAGATTATTGCACAGTTTTGCAGGCGGAAGTTCGGGCAATTACAGTTCCGATATCTCGGAAGCGATACCTTAATAGGCATAACACAATTACGGGGCATATGCTGGAGGAAATTAAGGAACTTTGTGAATAACACGGAGTTCCTATAGTTCCTAGAAATCAAAATGTTTATAATTAAATCCACAGACCGCACAACAAGCCCATACTCGCTTAAGTGTATGTGGCACGACATGGGCAAACATTCCCCTCCAATCAATCTGGCCTAACAGAGATATCACTTGATTCTGAAAAAAAAGGACTTTTGTCTAGCGAGCTCCGTGATTTACCTAGGTTACTAGATTCATAAAAAAAGCAGGCCGAAAAGTTTAAAGTCTCGTGGATTTCAGAACACTAAAAAATCACCTCCATGAGTTTAAAATCGTTCGTGATTAAAAATCACCCTGATTCAAGAACTGAAGCCTGTATATCTCCTAAACTATTTTCCAATGACACCAAATAAAAGGCATCTACGGCAAATGCATATGCAGAATTTTGTAAGTTTTTGGTTTAGAAATTTTGTTTGTATTTCGATTCGTCACTCCAACTGGTTGGCTGTCAGTTTGTCATACGTTTGTGTGTGTATGAGTTTCTCTATCTTTTAGTTTTAGTTTCAGCTTTTTTTTTTATAGCTGACCTTGTCCGTTGGAAAATAAACCAGACGAAAAACAACAAAATTCTTTTAGTTTTCATGGGTTTTATTTCAGTCGATTTTATATTTTAGTTAAGTCTCTGCTTGGTATGTGAAAATAGTTGAAAGTTTTTAATTTTTGTTTTAGAAAAAAAAAAAACTATATACACACATATGTACATATTTGCAATGGCAAGGTTGCTGGTTTTGAATGAGTTTAGACTCGTTGTTTTAGAATTTATTGCTTCAAAATAAATGTAGTAAAAGTATATTTTTGTGTTAAGTTGTGTGAAGCGTTTGTTGCTGCATTTGTTTGTTGATTGCGAAATTTTTGGCTGGGGAATTCGTGTGTCTGTTCGAAAATAAGAGGAAGTTTTAGTGGCTAAATCTCATCACAATTTTATAAACTAGTGGCATACTTTCGAAATGTGGCTGCATTCAAAATGTATGTCTAGTTCAAGAGTTTGTTTTAAGATGAAATGAGAAATTTAACACGAAATTTATTGGATTTATATTTACAAAATTTATCTAACACTTTTTGTTTAGGGCTTAAAAAGAGCAGGGATTAAAGCAGAGTTTAAAAGAATTTTCTTAAAACTCATTAAAGAAAATATTTTGTCAAATCAATTTTTCCGGTGCCTTAATTAACACGTAAACAAAGTTTTTATATAAAATGTAGAAAATAGATTTTGCCGTGTTTTATTTAGAACGCAGAAGAGAAGATTCCAACATGTTGCTGGAATGCCTGAACATTCAAATCTCTGTAAGCAAAATTTTTAATTTTTCTATTCACTTTTTTTCATGAAGATTTAAGGGCTAAAAAAGAATTTTTAGCTTGAAACAATGAAAGCACTTGTCCTTGAAAAGGAGTTAGTTGGCTTACGGCTGAAGAATCTTTAAATGAATGCTAAGACTAAATGAACATAAAATTACTGCTTTTACCTTACCTTTTTGTTTTATTCGTTTAAGCTTTTTTATGTGCATGTCTTATTTGATGGGTATTTATGTTGTATTCTATTTTTCTTATTTCCCTACCATAAATATAGTCTTCTAAATTACTTTAGAAAATCCTCAATAGTCTTCAACTTGTGGTAGGTAAGTGCTTGCTGGCTTATTTTTGTATCTTCAATCTGATTAAGAGCCAAATAAAGTACACGGAAAAAGTTAAAAAAAGGGGGAAAGTTGCGGAAAATTATACGATTGTAAAAAGAGATGCGGTTTCGTATCGCATTTCATTCAGCAAAGAAATAAAGCAAATAATTACAAATGTTGGCATGATAAAATGAAACAATATTTAAAATTGTCAAGAGGGATGGATGTCTTTTTTCTATATTTTTTGATAAATAAGTTTTATTGGCAACGACTGTTGTATTGGTGCATGCGCCACAAATTAATTATGAGAAAGGCAAAACATGTATACAAACACGCGCTTGGCTAAAGATGTCATACACTCAAACTTAAGCCTTAATCCTTTGCATTTAAAAATCACCGAAAGATTTGGAATTTTTTCAAAAATTTGCACACAACTAATGCATGCAACAATATTCTCAGATTTTTGCTGCATGAAATACAAACGAAATACATTTTACTTGTGTATATAAAAATACTAAACCTTAGCAAAAGCTAAGGAAATACAGCAGAAGCAACGACTACAATAGGTATTTAGCATTTATTTGATGATAAATTCGAAAAGTTATTCTCAGTCGAGTTGTGACACACCATCACCTACCAGAGGTATTTAAGAGCACATGTGATAAATTAAAAATATTTTTTGGAAAAATTTATCTGCGTGGTTCTACCAGTTTGAGAAGTATGATGCCAACTATAAAATCAAAACCAAGACTACTAGTTTATCTTATTGATTCTCTAATGAGAAATTTTATTAGTCCTGATGACAGCTTTAAAATAGTACAGATAATTCTTTGAAGTAACAAAAAAAGCATTTTAAGTTCAAGTACAACGAATTTCTTTTAAGATACTCCATGATATGTAATCGATAATTAATTAATTAATTAATAATTAATTAATTCAACTAAGCTTAATTTCAAGTTAAGTTTGCATATTACTAGCAGATAGTTCTCTCCGCAGTCAAGCCCTAAAGCTTTGTGGAACCTAATTGTTAAATAAATTGTAAACTAATTGTTAAATTTAAAAAAAAATAATAATACGAGTAATACAGAAGAAAGCCTTATGTGGCTCAGTGGCTTGAGTGTCGCTTTAGAAACATGAGTCCCTGAGTTCAAGGACGGGTGCTGACGAGAAGTGTGGCGGCTTCGAAACAGCTAGTTGTCCACTTAGCTAAAGGTCCTTGATGTTTTAATACTTGTTAATTGTAATTATTTTCCATCACCTTGAGACATGCCACTGAACTGATGTCTAAAAATCAATAATTCAGGAAGAAAAAAAAATTTTTTTTTAAAGATTAGATAACTAGCTGTGAGAAGCTATTCTGATGATAAGCACCAGTTTCAAAAATTCTTTTGCGACATGTCACATCGAACTGGTATGCCACCTTCAATATGAGCAAGAGGAAAACTAATTTGATTTTTTTTTAACTAGCTCGAGGGATCAATTTCAAATAGGTTTGTCAGCAAACTGATAGCCAGAAACCAATTCAAGCATAATGTTTCCGCTTAACGTGTTTTGCTCACCAAATTAGCACTGCTGTCCTACTGTCTTCAAGTGATTTTTAAGAAAAGAAAAAAAAAAAAAAACAGCAACTAATCCTTACATCTTTCCATTTTGATATTTACGCACAGACATATGGATTTTTATGTGTATATTTTATTTTCTATTATCATTTACAACTTCAAAATTTAAAATCATGTTTCCAAAACTGCAAAAGCAAACAATATGGATACAGCAAAAAAAAAAAAAAAAAAGCACGCATGTACATATGTATATTGCCATCAAGCAAATGCACACCTAAACATAAATGGCCAAACAGAAAAACAACATAAAATTGCAAACACACAAAAAGAATTAAGTATGAAAACCATCAAACAAACTTCCAACATGTAACTTCCAACTCTAACGCATAGAAATATGCACTAAAAATAAATCAACTTTTGATTTTAACAAATATTACCTAGTGTTTCTACACATACGCATGGGCACACTCACCCACAGACACAAGGAAAACATTCGCATATACAAAATGTTGATGGAAATAAAATAAAACATTTTGATTATAAGGACAAGTGTGCACATACTGTTAATCATTATGATCATCGGTTTCAACCATCAGAACATCACAGCAACGACTCTGATGATGATGATGATGATGATGATGATGACGATGATTATGATGTTGACGATGTTCAGAATGTTGTTTTTGTAGCTTGTTGCCGATAACTGCCTATACACTAACAAACATTAAAACAAATGAATTGATTATGATGACGATGAACAAACAGGACTACGACGAGACTTAACACAGACAAAACTATGAGAATAAACAAAACAAAAACAAGAAGTCATTGTAGAATCATATACACACATACACACACTCACACGCACGCACGAATATACAAAATGTTGTTGTTTTATTACAAGGATATAAAAAAACAAGTAAATATTATAAAGTATAGAAACAACTACACGCATATGAACATTTATAGCGTCACACTTGTATTTAACAGACATATTGCCGTGCCCACAAACAATATAAGACCAAGTCAAATTTCATTAAAGACTATCAAATATAATTGCAGATACATATTTAACAAAAATTTAATTTAGATAAAAAGTAAAAAAGCAACTCAGTTGGCTGGGGGAGTATAAGCGCCTCGGCAGAAGTACTACATTTAGCAAGGATCTGAGTTCGAGACCGAAAGGTTACGACTGATAAGATAATTTGCGGCTTCGCAACAGTACAGACTCATACGAATGCACACAAGTGCAGTTGTCTAATAAATATTTAAAATTCAAGTTTTGGCACAAATGGGCGGTCGAAGAGTCCATTGGCCGATTAACAAAAAAAAAAAAATATATATATATATAGGACACATTTAAGTATTTACGGCTTTCTTTACAGTTATGTAGAAAATTTGAAAATTAAATTTTTTCTATGTGTGTGTGGTAGACGCATTCGTTGTCCGATGCTTACAAACATTTTTATTTTGCTTAATAACAGATTTTTGTAGACTTATACTAGTACACGCAAGCGCAGTTGTGTGAAAAATATTTAAAATTATAGTGCAAGTAGCCCGATTTTTACAACAACTGTGCCTTACGTATGAAGTATCTACGAATATATTTCATTTTATGGGTAATCCTATAGAAAGTTCGGAAAATAAAATTTTAACATGCATGGGTAGGAGGCGTATCTATGGTCCGATTTGACAAAAGCTGGAATTTTTCACACTGAAAGTATTTTGTAACTCTGTGCAAAATGTTCAGTCTCTGCGATAATGCTTCTATGCTTTGTCCCATCATCATATGGGACAAAAGCACTGTGCAGAGGTTAAATTTTGATGATTGGTCTGCTCAGCCATAAAATGTGTATTAAAGCGACTGCAGCTGAGCTGAAATTTACGCAGCCCAGCTTCAACCGTTTGAATCTGTTTTGCTGTATTAAATACCTGCAGTCACAGCCACATCTCAGATTCAGCCGGCTTTAAAACTAAAAAAGCTGAATTTCAGTTTTGAACTCTGATTTACTTTTCTTGTCGTTTCTGATAAATATGAATCACCAGCAATAATTTGAAATTGAACTTGAGTCCGAATAGATAATTAAGTAAGGTTGTATATAAAACATCATATAATGCAATTTTTGTTCAAAATTCAATATCATGCCAAGTTCGGAATCAAGACATAATAATACAATTTTTGTTCAAAATTCAATAACATGTCAAGCCCGGAATAAAGACATACGTTGGAAAATACTTTACAATAGGGAAAGTGTTTAGTCCAAGCAAAAAAATGTTCCCTTAAAAAACTATTTTTTAACTCGAGTTGGTCCATTGTCAGTAGTGAGCACAATTTTGGTGATTGCATAAAAACTGTGTGATTGTATGTTATACAAAGTATAGAACACATAAACCTACATCAACAGCAATCAGAGAGAAATATCTCCCAAAGACACTATAATGTTCACAAATTTGAAAAAATAAAAACCAGTAACAGCAATTAATTAAAAAAAATTTTAAAATTACAAGTGAAGACAATTTGCAATTTTATACTCGTTTGAGAGGCTCATCGATGCCTCAGCTTGGCTGCGTTTAAGTCAAACTACTATTTGAAAACTATTGCTCCATACAGAAAAGCAAAAATAATAAATAAATAAAATTAAAAACGAATTCAAAAATGAACTTAATTATTTATTTGCTCTAAGAGCTAATTGAAATGTATTATTTCAGGTCTAAAAATAGACCTCATTAATGTTTTCTGTCTTTTTCAGCCGTCTGTCTATATGCCGCCGACATTTTGTGGATGCTAATCGTGTTTGAAAAATATTTAAAAACACTTCCAACTGATTTAATGAAACTGTAAACACGAACAGTTCCTCGTCTGCTAAGTGGAATGATTAAAGCACGGCAGTACGGAACCCTTGCTCTGAAATTCAGTCTCGAGATTTTTGTAAGTTCAACTAAGAACTTACAAAAATCTCCCTGAAACAGCTATCCGAAGGACAGTGAAATACTGAATGAAAATAAACTATATAGAAAATTTATAAAATAATTAATTATTTATTATACAAACTTTTTTTTTTTTGATTATTTGGTATTACATTTAACGGGCTTAATAAGTTCAAGAATGGGTGCTGACGATAAGGGTAGAGGCTTCGGAAATCTAAGTTGTCCGCCAGCTAAAGTTCTTTGATGTTCTCCTTTTTGTCTGGTTTAATTAATATCAATCGCAACAATAATATAAAATGAACTTAAGCACAATGATAAGTACAGAAGAAATAGTTCGAAGAGTAACGAATTAATTTCACAGTCTCTCGGCACAGCAGAATATTTGAAAGCTAGGAAATGAAGACTTGAATCAACAATAAATGGAACATATAAAAAATAAAAGTTGTACTACAACTTGGTTAGCTTTGGCATTAGTGTCGTTTTAGAAACATGAGCCTCTGAGTTTAAGGACGATAGCTGACGAGAAGTGTGGCGGCTTCGAAACAGCTGGTTGTCCACCAGCTAAATATATTTGATGTTCTCCTTTTATCTAGTTTAATTAATATCAGCCACAAAAATAATACAGAGCGAACTTAAGTCCGATAAACGTATTACAAAATAATTAACTCTACATATTTTATACACTTTTTTCGCCGTAACTTTTACTTGAACGACAGTCATTGACAATTTCAGCAACCATAGATTTTTAAAATACTTCAAATGATACTTCCCTTTTATGTTTATATCGAACAAAATTGAGAGTTTCATGCATGAGTATTAAGTTAAAATTTTTAGTTAAGGGAATGAAAAATATGCAGCAGTTTTTATAACGAAAATTACAAACACACACACACGCACACACATACACACACATACATACGCCAATGGAAAAATATGTATGAAACAGCACAGACAACCCAAAAAAGACACCTAAAACAAAGAACTCATTCCTTTACATGCAAACACTAACATCAGCATCAGCATCATCACGATATTCAGAATTCAAATGATCCCATACTCCATGCATACAAATAGTGTAAATGGAGTTTTACTCACAAAACAGGAAGAGCATGTGTGTAGGGATGTTTAGCTCACATACAGCCCCATCTCAACACACATGCCGACACATACACACACAGTGTGCATTTAAAATTTGTTATCGTTGTCTAACTCGGTATAGTTGTTGTGTAGTCGTCAAACTTGACGCTAGGAAAAGTTTTTGTCGACATTTAAACTCGCATCACCCGTTTGTTTACTGGTTTGTTGTAGTATTTTTAAAAGGAAAATTTGTTCTTTGCTTTCACAAAACTTTGCCGTAAGTTTTGTGTTATTCAAAACGGGAAGTAACATTGTTGTACCTCTGATAAAGCCCCCAAAATAAATTAAAAAAAAAACTAAAGCAACAGAAAAAAAAAACACGAAGTGGAACGTACCGTACCCTCTGTGTAGTACGTGTGAGTATGAGCAAAATATTGTTTATATGCAGAAGTACAAGTATTGAGTTCAAGTGAATGCTAAAGTGTTTCTTTGCAATATTAACGTGTGAGTGTGATAAAATAGAGTGCATAAATTCGAGAATTCTGCAAATGATTCCTTTTACTGTTACGATTTTGGCGCCATTGTAGAGCCAACATTGTGAGTACACGAGTGCGTGCGTGCAGATACGTACCCCTGGCTGTATGTGAGAGTTTAAGTAGTTGTACCCACTTCAAAGGAATTGAACAGACAGACTCAGTCACATACATAATAAGTAACCCATAGACGTTTTAAATATTCTGTGACTGTTTTTTGCAACAGCAAAAAACCCGAAAGAGTTATATGAACAACTTGAATTTCATATAAAAAGGAAAGTAAATGTCCAGTTAAGGAATAAAGCCTGTAAGTATTGAAACGAGCACACAGCAGAAGAAAGGATATTCAGCTTGATATGAATTTAATTTGTTCAAATACAAAATTTCATTGCTTTAAAAACTTTTGATGTGCAGCATCTTAATAAACAATAATAATATTAAAAATTAAAAAATAATTTGCCAAAAAAAGGACATACACTGAATATTTAATATAGACATGTGTTAAATGTTGTTAAGCAATTTCTTTCAGTCCGGTGACATTTGGTTAAGCCCAAAACATACAGCTGCCATAAAAATATACATTTTTTGATTTGTAAATGATGCTAAAATTTTCTTTAAATTTTTTCCATATTATTAATGGTTTAACCAACCATTCCTCAACCGGAATGCCGCTATTATTAATTTTATTAATTATAACTTCAAAAAGTCTTCTTCTTTGGCATTGTTTAAACACAGCTTTAAAATTAGGCAAATTAAAATTTTAAAACAAATATACATACACACATACATATATTTTTTTTTTTTTTGAAAATTTGTACATAATATTGATAAGCAAAATTTATTGATCAAATAGTTTTTCTACAGAATATGTATCGTTCAACAAATTTGTGTAGAGAAAAGTATCCATAACAAATAGCTTCAACAGCATATTTGTTAATGAAACAAATGTTTATGGAAAATTTGTCGAGAGAAAATGTTTTAATAGAAAAAGAATCAATCAAAAAAAAATTCTGCCGGAAAATTTATCAATAAATACATATGTATATAAAAAAAATTTTCGTTGAAAATGGCTTTAACACAGCAAGCTTATTCACAGCAAATATTTTTAATATAAAACATAGTTATAAAAAAATTTATCAATCAACAATTTTTTTTATAGAAAATAATCGATGACAAAAATGTTTTTATTAAAATTTATCTACAGCAAAAATGTTTATAGAAAATTCATTACTAAAAAATTTATGGCAAAAGATTCTATAAGAAATTCATAAATGTAAAATTTTTCTGCAGACAATTTATTTATCAAAACTAATCAGGAACAAAAATTGTCTACGGAAAATTTGGCCATAGCAAACATTTTCGACAAGAAGATTTATCGATAAAAAAAAAATAAGTTGTATAAAAAATAAATCAGTAATAAACGGTTGTCATGAAATCAAAAATGAGCCAATAAAAATTTTATGGTTGAAAATTTTTGTTTAGAAATCTTTCGATCAAAATAAGAAATTTATCCATCGAAAAAGCGTCAGAGGAATAATTTTTGTTGCTTTAAAAAAGTTTTTGTGGAAAATTGTTCTACAATTTCATGTCGCAATATCGTTGATACCGGAAAAGTTATCGATGAGCAAAGTTTTATGGAAATCAATAACAGAAACATTCAAATAAAAATGGAGTAATAACAAAATTTTTCTAAACACATTTGCTGATGGAAAAAGTATAGTAAATTCTAGTATTAAAAAAATTTTTTATCGCTTCAAATCATCTGTAATAAAAACTTTCTGTAAGAAATGCTTTAACCGAAAAAAAACGATACAAAACTAGTTGCTTAAAAATGCTGCCATAAAAAATTACGCGATGCCATATTGAAAATTCGAGGATACCGAAACATTTTTGCAGAAAATTTATTGAAAAAAAATTTTTCTTCCAAATTTTATCGATCAAGAAATTTTTGTACAGGAAACTGATAACAAAAATTTTTTATAAGAAATTATTTCATTAATTCAGGTCCAAAAATGAACCTTTTCAAAAAAATACATTTCAATTGGCTCTTAAAGCAAATAAATAACTAAGTTCATATAAGAAATTATTTCATTAAAATAATTCCTTTGAAATTTTTCTGTAGAAAATTAATCGATTTTATACTGAAAATTTGTCGATAATAAATTTCTTGAACTCACGTTCGTGAGTCTCACGTTTCTAAAGCGATACTCATGCCCAAGCCAGTTGTCCCCCAGCTAAAGGTCTTTGATGTTTTTTTTTGTCTTGTTTAATTAATATTAAACACAACAATAATATTATAGAACGAACTTAAGCCCGTTACACGTAATACAATGTGATTATAGAAGAAAAAGTTCGAATAGAAATTAATTAATTCAAAATTAACAATTCTAAAAATTTATCGATATTAATATTTCATATATTTTTGATGCTAATTCTTCGACCTTTGTTGTTTATTATTTTAATTGTTTGAGCCTTAAGGTCACTTGTTTTTTTATAATTGTTTCTTGAATTCAATATTTCGATATCACAATGGATATCTTCTTCAGGACTGTTTCGATGTTTTTTTAAAAAAATTTAGCTGTTTTAACAATGTAATGTCAAAATAGAATTTATAATAATAACATATGGAATTAGATTATCAGCATAAAAAAATGCGAATATGCTCAATATTTAAAGGTAAGAAAAATTCTGTACCGTAAAATATACACAAAAACCAAACAACAAAACAAGAAAACTTTTTCTTGTTGTTATTTTTTACCCAAAAACCTCAATGCATAAAAAGAAATATAAACTTTCGCCTGCTTTTTTTTTTTCAAAATGTTATTTTTATTTTTGATATTATTCTTTACTTTAAGACCTACTTGTTGTACTTGACATATAAACATGTTAAATCTCTATATGAAACTCACGAAGATGACGACAACATCACAGCATCGCAAAATTCACTTTCAACGCGAATGAATGTATTTAAACGCGACACAGAAAACTGCAATAACAACAAACAGTAAAAAAAAACAACCGGATATAATACAGTATATATTCATATACTAGATACAACTCTGTATACATGAATATCTATACTAAAATGTTTATAACGTTCAGACATGCATACATATGTATGTGTATATCTGGTACAACAACTTTTAAGCACCCACAAAAAGGTCTTCAACTTTAGTTTGGAACCAAAGAAAATTGTGAAATGGTTTGCCTACCAATGGCACTCACACAAGGAAAGAAACAAAAACATCAACACCAACACCAACACCAGCATCAGCTTCTACACATGCACACTCAAATAACAACAGCAATATCTCCATCGTCATCGCTTTCATCGTGCAACAGCAGAAATACTTGCCACAACAGCCCATACATTAAAATCGCATTCTACAGCATAACTTATATTTGTTCACAGACAAACAAATGGGCGAAATGACAAAGATATATAAAATAACAGCCGGCTTTTTTATATTTGCATTCCAAAAATCGCACACTGAAAATGGGTTTGTAGAATATGTGGCCGAAGGCAGTTAAGTGCTTGATACGGTGGGTTGCAGCAACATCAATTGGAATGGCCTATCCCGATTTTACTATTGCAATGAAAGTTGCAGCGCCAACAATACACAGCGTACTGACATACACACAGCGTACAAATACAGACATGCATACAGATGCTTTATGTACATATATATTTTCTCCAATACGTACGTGCATTGTATCTATACATATGTATGTATATGTGTGTTTGAAATTGTTGGTTGCATATTTGCTGCAAGCATCTCTACTCAGAATATTGCGACATCATTTATTTGGTCCAATATTTGCAATACAAAACAGTATACATTATTATTGCAATATTAAGCGATAATAGGCGACAGTATTAATATAAATACTGTTACCTATTATCGATTAATATATAACTTTATTTGAAAAAAAAAAAAAAAAACTGTTTCATAACTTTATTTCCAAAGCGAAAATTTCTAAAGCGGCAAATACATTTTTTGTTCTAGATAATCGAAATTTCGTACAAAAAATTTCCTGTTAGAAAACCTGTCGATAACAAAACTTTCGCTCAGGCAATTTATCGAATTAAAATATTGCAAATTTGTTGCTAATATAGATTTCCTACAAATAAATCATGGAAAACAAAAACTAACAATTTATTGATATCAAAAGTTTTCTATACAAAATTCAGCGACAACAAATATCTTACATTTAAAATTTATCAATATCAAAAAACAAAAACTGGCAACCTATTGATAAAAAAAAAACTTTCTATACAAAATTCAGCGACAACAAATATCTTACATGGACAATTTATCAATATCAAACATTTTCTTAAGACCTTTTATTGAAAGCATTGAATTTATATAGAAAAATTATCGATTACAGTCCTCAATCTACAAAAATTTCAACAGATTATCGGCCACAAAAATTTCGTTAAAAAAAACTTGTTGATCTCAAGGTAGTTTTTATAGAAAATCTATCTGCGGGTTCTATAGAAAAGTTATCGATAGTAAAAATTTTCTTTGGGAGTCATCGATTTAAAAAACTATATATAGAAAATTAATTGATAACATAAATTTTTTATACATATATAAAATTTATCAATATCGAAACTTTCCTTAAGAACATTTATTAAAAACATTAAATTTATATAGAAAAATTATCGACAACAATCTCATTCTATAGAAATTTCGACCACAAACATTTACTGCAAAAAAACTTTTTGAGCGATAAGGTAGAAAATCGATCGGTGGGTTCTATAGAAAAGTTATCGATAGTAAAAATAGTCTTTGGAGAAGTCATCGACTGAAAAAACTATCTATAGAAAATTTATTGTTTTAAAGACCACATAAAATTTATCAATATCAAAGATTTTCTTAAAAACTTTTATTGAAAACATTGATAGAAATTTAAACATTATAGAAATTTCAATAACAGCTTATCGACCATAAACATTTCGTACAGAAAATTTTTCATCGATAAGGTAGTTTTCATTGAAAGTCAATATATGGCTTCTATAGAAAAGTTATCGATTAAAAATTTTCTTTGAAGAAGTCATCGATTGAAAAAGCTGACTATAGAAAATTTATTAACAATTTAGATTTTCTATAAAGTGTTTAACGAAAACAACAACTTTTTGCTGAACATCGATTGCTAACAAACATTTTCTATACATAATATAGCTGCTATAAAGTCTTGCATAGAAAATTTATCGATAACAACAATTTTTAAGCAACATTGAATTTTTATAGAAAAACTACCCAACACAAACTCTTCGTGCAGAAAATTCATATTTAATCAAAAAAGAGGCTTATCGAACAGAAAAATTTAGTGCAGAAAATAAACTATTTGCTATAGAAAAGAAATCGAGAGTAAACAATTTCTTCAGGGAAGTATACAGAAGTTTTGACTAAAAGCGGACTTAGAGTAAAAATTCAAGTTCATCGGTAATTTTCTGCGGCACCTGCCTTCTTGATATCAAAAATTTTCTACACAAATTTATCTATAACAGAAGTCTTCAATAACTGTTTTTAAGAAGGTTTTGAACGTACATATTTTTTCCGATTACCAAAATTTTTCACTCACTTATTTGTTACAAACTGAGCCACTATATTTAATATGAAATCATGCTCAATATAGAGAAATATACTCTTGTTGTAGTCATAGTACTATCAATATCTGTTTTTGCCGGCCGGCTAGTTAAAACTTTCGACTATCCAATATAATAAAACCAACAACAGAGCATATTGCACACAAGTGCATGCATATGCATGAATAAACATGCCTGGGTTGGTATTTATATACAAATGTACGTGCAATTTGTGTTCGTGTCAAGGCTAAAAATGAAATTTTCACTGCCAAATGCAATCGAGACGTATAATTGCAACGCAGAAGCTCTGTTTGTGTTTATGCCCACTTGTGTGAGTAATTGTGCATGTTATTTTATGCCAGCCAGATGTATTTATGTATGAATATTTATATATACACACATGCATTCATGTGCGAATACATATGATGTTCCGAGTCTATTTGTTTCATTGCCAGAGTAAGGCTAGACAAAATATTATGACAGAGGCGCTATTAGAATCTCCCAAATTTTTCGAGAGCAAAACTTTATAGAGCAAATTAATTAATAAACAAAAATTTTTGTACAATATGAATCGATGGAAAAATTTTCCATTAATAATGGAGAAAATGTTCGATAGAAATAGAATAGGTTAAAAAATTTTCCGAAGAAAATTAATCGACAAAAAAGTAATTGTAAAGAAAACTACGTAATAAAAAAAAATTAATAACAAAATCTTTAGGTAATGGTTAGGAAAATAAAGAATCAAATATCGTACCTTAAACAATTAATCGGTGAGAAAAATTTGTAATCGATTAAAAGCAATCACCATAGAAAATTAGCCAATGCGAAAAACGTGTTGCAGAAAACGGATTCATGAATTCAGCTCTGTTGGATTTTCCGCAATATAGGCTACACACCCTAGTGGCTGTTCTAACGGGACACTGTCACATGGGAATATATGCGAGAAGACTAAATCTTCCATATAATGACTTCGGCAGAGGCTGCAGAGATAAAGAGGAGGAGGAACCGAACCCACTTACATAACGTAAGTCGGTTCGAAACCTTCGAAAAAAATTAATCTTTTTCAGTTCTGAGGAAGTCAAACCTCACTAAATTGTAACAATAAAATAATTAACAATTGTAAATCATAAAGATCGAGCATAAAATTAAACCAAACATTAAAAAAATTTTTTTTTTTTAAATATTAATTCCTGGCAATAGTTTTCTCTAGAGAATTATGCGATTAAAAAAATTGCTGTAGACACCGCAGTCTGATGAAGTGTTTAAAATATAGCAAAATATATTTGAACTTGAGCCTGATGAGGAATTTTATAATATAAAATCTATATTTAAATAAAAATTTTATAGTTTTACTGGTTTCTTATTTAACCACGAACATCATAATAATATCCCCATTTAACTAAAATATATTATACGCTTTATATTCTTGTGAACTTTGGTTGACATTGGCTGTTAAAAGTGAGAAGAGTTTTTTCATTTACTTTTATACAAAGGCTGACATTATTCATACATACATATAAATAAAAATACAAACATATATTGAGGAATATATTGCAGTCAAATTTGTGAAAAGCCACATAAAGAGTCCAGAATCCAAGCATCCAACCCAACCAGTTACCAATCCCATGCACACACAAACATACCCACACACACACACACACACATATGCAAACTCACGTGAACTTATACGTAATAAGGTGTTGCAAAAGTGCATTCACACTTTGTGTATGTATAACTAAAAATGCAGCCAGCCACTCACACATCTGCTCAAATATAAATTCATACAAACTTAAAAACACACACACACGCACACACACACACACGGATATGCCTGCTGAAATCAAAATATTTTTGTGCAAAATTGTGAATGTAGTTGCCTGGTCTGTGGGTGTCGGAAAACAACCAAGACCTACAAATATCCTTTCGAAGTAGAGTGAGTTTTTTATTTTGTATTGTGTCTGGTTAGGAAATGCATCAGCCTTCTAGCCATCCATTCTTTGCATTTTCTGCATAGGAATTCTCCGTTTACTGTAGTCGAGTGTAATAGCTTAATTTTGAGTGCATTGAATGTCCTTGTTGCAAAATTTACCTCTTTGATGATACTACTACCTACGACGATTTCTCAAACTCTTCTGTGTGTGTGTGTGTGTGCGCGCGTTTTTTTTTGTGTTCTCGTGAACAGAAAATAGGTTGCTGCTGTCGTTAATATTTTGGCGTTATTCTTGTTGGAAATATGTCGGTTGGCAAGTTGCATTTTGCAAGTTTGTGCATGTGTGTTGGTCCGCCAATTTCTGACGTTAGTGACCTCCAAAAAATGTGAGCACATAATCGTACTTGTTGTGTCGGCCAAGTTGTATTGTATGCGTTCCTCTTGTTATGAGTCTACAAATGTTAAGCAACCCATTATGTGGCATTGACGTTTATACGTGTGTGCGTGCGTGCGTGTGTTTGTTTGTGTACTTATGCATGCGTTTTAGTAGCGAAGGTGGTGTTGCCGATGATGATGGCATATTTGGATATTGCTGCTGCTTTTCCTTTTGGCGTTTGTTTCGACTTGGAAATTATTATGTGTGCATGATGGTATTCGGTGAAAGTACTGACTAAAAGACTGAGGAGCACATGGCATTTCACATTGTAATACTTATACATGCACCAGCAGCAAACTGTGGTGTTCTACTGAATGTGTGTGCAGCACAAGTGTATTTAGTCATGTATCGCAGTCTATGTATTTCTATGTGTAAGTACGAGTATTTATTGTGTCTTGTGGTAGTACTACTGGTCTAAATTCTTGTTTTACTAGGGGTAAATGACCTGATTAAATTTTCAACTTTCGTTTGGAATATTATAATGAGGTCACTCACAAGAGTTGTTGCAAAAGATATGCATGCACATGACAATTTGTTAAGAGTATAAGCAGATGATAATTAGATACATATATACATATAATTAGTGTTTGTTTTGTTAGGGATTTATTTCTGGCATATTATTAGAAAGTGATTGTTTGGCTTTTGATGACTAATGTAGACTAAGAAATAGTGCAACTTATGAGAGCTGTAAGGCAAATGAAAATGAAATTTGAGAAAAACAAATTACAAACATCTGTGCACAAAAAAAAATGTATTGAAATATTTGCCAATAAACACTATTACTATAATAGAACAACTTTTTTCCTGAAATATGAATGCCTCGTTTATATGAAACAGGTTTTTGTTGCTTGAAAGAGTTGAGCGCGTCCTTTGATAGCACTATTATTTTAGTAGCATTTCTTTTCTTCTTTTTGTTCTTTTTTTAATTCAGCAATTTTGTATTCCTGAAATTGTTTGCCACTTTTCTCAAATACCGTGGTGCCTGCCATTTAATATCCAGGGAGATCCAGGTAGAACTTTTTCATCAATATATACTATAAGTTGCTGATCACTTTCTCTTGCTTTAGTACTTTTATTGACAAGCATAAAGTCTAGCTGGGACTATTGCAATTTTCGCTGTTTCCCGAGACCTTATGTAGAAAATATTTTATCTTCTACAGAAAATGAATCGATGAAAAAAAAATCTAACCTAAACAACTGAAGACAGTTTTCTATACCAAATTAATCGAGGGGAAAATATTACATGGAAATATCGGTGGAAAATTTTTTTTATCCATTAAAAGCCTCCATAAAAATGGTGTTAAGTGAAAAAAATTCCACTACAAAATAGTATAATAAATATGTAAAAATCTTCATATTAATAGTTACGATTGAGGTGATTTGTCTTTTTATACAAAATATAATATATTTCACAATTGCTTACGAGCTAGAAAAATACATCCGAAAAAAGAAAAGTCAAGTCAAGTCTTAAGTAGTCTAAAGCTCAAAAATCAAATTGCATGACAATTTAGTGGCCGAGTGTTTTGAGCTGCTCTGCTAAAAATCATGAAATTGAGAACGGACAAGGTTCAAGCTAAAAGTATACTTTTCCTTTCTTAATTAATATTACATCATAAGTAATATTTTGCAAAATTTTATTTGAGTTTGATTAAGAGTTTAAAAAATAAAAGAAAATATGTTTAAAATATGATCGGACATGAACTGAAAGTAAAAATAAGTTTTTGACTGCAATGGGTACTAATGAAAAGCATAAACAGCTAGTTGTACCCCAGCTATTTGTTTTAATAATAATAAATAGACCACAACATTTATTTGCAACGAAATATCCACCAAATATTTTGAATTATTTATTAACTCTTATACAGGCGCGGATTCAGGGGGAAGGGATATTCCCCCCTCCCTCCCCATGATAAATATTTTTATTTCGCTAATAACCGATTTACCATTAATAAGACTTTATTTTATGCCATACAAAATTTCCCCCCCAAAGCTTTAACTGGACCAGCGCCTGCTCTTATACTACACGTGCTTTAGTTCAAATGATTGCTATGACTGTTACTAATTAAAGGAGACAGGTAAACGAAAATTATCTGCCAGGCCCACGATGTTATCACTCGACATCAAGACAAAAGCGTCGGCTTTAGTATAATGATACCAATTGCCGTAAAATGAAAAAGTGTGCTGCCAAATGCTTACAGATTTTGTATGCGAAGCCGCTGTTGCTTATACCTTGGAGGAGAAAATCTCTTAGCCGAGCCGAAGGCTGGTTGTCAAGAACAAATTTTGCACACCTATAAAAAAAGTTATTAAATGAAATGTAATAAAAAATACGATTTTGGATGCTTAAAACCGTTCATGAATCTCTGATTTTACATTCTGTGCAAAAACTTTCCTCTGGCAGCACTGTTTTACCAACATTCTCATATTTTTCTTAGTAAATTCCGCAACTTCAACATTGAATTATTAATAAACTGAAAGCCCCCGGCAGACTTTGAGTTCAGTTTTGTGAGGTCCACGACCCCCTCGCCAAACCTATAAAACTCATTTCATTCAAAGCCTGGCTCCTTATTCTAAAGTTTGTCCAAACAGAATTCGAAACTTTCTTGTGTTCAGTGCTCAGTGTTGTGCAAGCGAACTCGGGCCTGGCCTGGCCTATGATTGGATCTGAGATAAAACTAGCTGTTTCCAAGAAAATGGTGACAGCAAACAAAACTTCAAAATAAAAATTGTGTATAATAAATTTTGAAATGGTTTGGAAACATTTCAATAGAGGATTAATCAATGAAAAAATGCTTATTACATTTCCATAATTATAGCGCAATTTGAAATTACTATGGTTGGAAATGACAATGCGTGAGTGGACATGACAATATCATGATTAAATGTAGCAATAGAATGGTTAATGAAAGTCCCATTTTTAAAAATAATATGGCGGGAATCGACCATATAATAACTAAATTTTATAACAATGTGGTTGCTACTAATACTTTTTTACAATATTACAATACAGTAAATACCTTTTTAAAATAGTATGGTGGGACAATATTATGGCTCAATTTGACACGAATAAAGTCACCACAAATCTTTTTTAGGGAGATGGTAGTATCAGACAATACTATGATTGGATTTCACAATAAGATGGCCAAAGGAAATCCTTTTTTGAAAATAGTACGGTTGAACAAAACTATTGCTATTGATAACAATAACATGATTCCCCAAACTGCTGTTCTTAATAATAATGTGTGTGGTCTTTACTAAAGAGTTCAATATTGTTAAGCTTCAATTATATATTTCATCAATAGTGGTAACTGGCATGCCTAAACCAAAACGGAAAACGTCTTTTGCAGTCAAAAGTTCTCATGCTCATAGAGCGTACTGTAACAACGCGGCAGCGGCAAGGCCGTTTATAACAAGGTGCTTAATAACGGGCCTATGTTGAATGTGAACCACACCTAAACTTCAAGTTTTTTTCTGCATTTCATTTGACATTTCTCAAGTTCAGCCTAACTCAAGTAACTTTTTAGTAACTTTCAACGGCTTATTATGAAAATGGGCTTTCAAATCAAAGAGTACTATTTAATTTCAAAATAATTTTTGGAGTAATTTGTAGTTTCTTGAAAATTGGAGAATTTTTTTATGTTGTCATTTATCTACCTTAATAATTCTCATTCACTTTTTAGGGTATGTAATTTTTTCAAGTTTGTGTTTTTTGTAATATTTTTCTTGTTTTGGTAGTCTACCAAGTAGACTTTTGGTAGTCTACAAGTAGTAGGCAGCAGAACTGGGTTATGTAAGGCATTATAAAGGGCTATTGTTTGCTTAATAATTAAGGACTAACTGCAAAGTTTTTTTTTTTTTTTTGTAATGTTCAGCAGTTTAATAATATGACTGAATTTATGTAATTTCTCTTCCTTATTTAAAAGTACATTTCGAGTGTATTTAAATTTTCTTCAAAAACTGTTTACTATTTGACTTTTTGTTTTATTTGTGGCATAAATGCCAGCATCAAACATTACCTGCTGTACAAAATCGAAAGGGGCAGGAGGGTCCTACACAAATCCCACCCACACAAATCAGCCTACACAATATTTTATTTTAACTATTCCTTCCTAGAGCACCACATACACACGAACGCACACATGCAGGCAGACTCTCTCTCTCTCTCAAGAGAGAGAGGGCTTGAGAAATAATTAAAGAGAGCCTTTCTCTCACCAGGACCTAGCAAACGCAAATAGTATTAACATCCCTAGACTCAGACGACAAAACAACATGTAGAAAACAATTATACCAACCCATTACTTGCTCCATAAAAGACAAATATGTACATACATACATATGTATGTATGTAAAAAGTATGTAGACACTGGTATGCACAGAAAGTTGTGTTGGCGACGAGGATAAACGAGTAACTTGTCTGGCGGTGCCAGTATCAAACTTACGACACACACCGTTAGGTGGTGTATAACGGTGCTTTTGTGGACGACTACAAAACATTTACTTCTTTTTCGCTTATACTTTTTTCTACACTTTTTGTTTTACAACAACAGAGATTTTTCTTTTTTTTTTCTTGTCTTTTTTTTACTGACGTCGTAGGGATATTAAGGCAGAAATTGAGCCTTTTTATCAGGAAAAGCCATATAAAAAATAAGATACATATACATACGTACATATGTATATCAAAAAGGCTGAGTAAGACCCAAGTTGGGCAATGTGTTGTGTGTGGGTTAACGGGGAAATTTTTTTTTTTGAACTTATGCATTTTTTCTGTGGGTTTTGGACATTTGGTGTTTTTTGGCTTAAACAGTGAAAAAGTTAAATGAGAAAAAGTAGAAAACTGTGGTTAGAACTGAAGTACGTACATATGTACGTACGTAGTGGATACAAGTGAAGTATGTTGTAGTAAAAGAAAACATTTTGGGTGGCAGCTGCAGCAGCCGTAGCAAAAGAAGCAGAAAGTGGCATAAGTGCAGCAGCAACTCCTGACTGCAATGCAAGTCAAAATATACGAGTGGTATGAGTGTTTAACGCAGTAACGTATAACACTGCATGCGATTTGGTGCTTCTATATACGAATTTTTTCACTTTTTTCGTTCGTTCGTTTCCCTTTTGTAACATTTTTTTTTGTGCGTTTTTTTTATTTAAGAAGTGCATTGAAATGCAAACAAGGCTTTTGCAAAAGTAAACGTAGTTCCCGTAAATAAAAGGAAAAAGTACAATAAAATTGCAATAAAAAGTCATTCATTGATGCTGACTGAGTAGAGGCATTAAAAGTGTGCTAAAATACAAAATAAAAGAAACTTAAGAAGATAATTTTGGCATACATCGGTCAAACTCAACAAATCAACATTACGCAAAAAGAAAAACAGAAAAGTTGTAGAACATACCGAGTTTTGTTTTTTTGGAAAAAAAAAAAATTAAAACATACCAACTATTATTTTAAATAAACTCAAACAAATTTCAACACTGGGCACTATGGCTAAAAATAGGCAGCTTATAAAGGTAAGTACATGCATACATATGTATGTGCAGCCCTGTAGTTTTATTTGGCTTAAAATCAATAAATTAAAATTATACCAGCTGCTACAAAGTTTAAGGTTTAGACTTCACACACACACACACTCACACAGGCCGAAGACAACGGCCAGGCCAAGTAATGCACATGTGCATATTAATGGGATTTACATATTAAATCAACGATTTGGAATGTTTTTTATAAACTCAATTACCTATATCCAACAATATTTTTGTTGTCCCGCTATTTTGCTGGGGAGTTGGGCCAGATAGTTGTCTCATTATGTCCTTTTTTTTATTTTTGTCTTCACTACTTCGTTACTACAATTTTTTGCTGTTTGTTGCCATTTTTGTTTTGTTAACGTTTTTCCCCATTTTTCTGCTTTGGAAATATTTTAGCCATAGTTTTTGTTGCTCTCTTTGTTTATTCGTTGGATACAAGAGTTGCCAAACGTGTGTTAAGGCAAACTTTAGAAATTATAAGAGCTGTGATCCCGTACGTAGTCAACATTAGGAGCCCGCGGCATCCGAATTTGTTCGAAAATTGATCACGTACTCAAGGTTCGTGCAAGTGAAAGAGGTTTTGAAAGAGGAAGGGCGGGCTGTTTCGTGCAAGAAGAATAAGAACTTCCTGCACGCAAAAGCCCGCACTTTTTCTTCCCGCTAGTTGGGGCCATGATACAACTACTAAGGTAACACTTTCCCTACAATAAGAACAACGTCAATAAAAATAACATGAATTTTGTTTTTGTACAACTTCTGTAAACTGTCAAAAAGCCGCCGCTTATACATTTATAGAAGAGAGATAACAGAGCTTACATTGATTTGGTGTTTCGTTTTGGCTGTCTTTCTTCTCTGCATTCTCTTGACAACCTAAAGTAGTCAGATGATTAAAGGTTTCGCTGACGAGGCTACCTTATTAGTTGTATCATGGTTGGGCCATTTAGTTAGAAAATCAGCTGTTGCAAAAAGTAAGCAATAACAAAGAAAGAGGTTCAACTGAATCAACCAACATAACAATTTTGCTGTTTTTTCAATTAGTAAATGCGTCCAGAAAAACATTTCCGTTTGCCAAAAATTACATTTCAATTTTCCTTACAGCCACAAAATATACTAGATAAAGGCTTCGAATTTGCACGGAATATGCACCTACCAGGCCTACACAAAAACAAATAGCAAGAAGTGAAAATGTAAATGTTGCCTTTTATATAGGGTGACCCTTTAATTTGAAAATTGACTTTAAATTTTGAACTGATATTTTGAAAGATAGAGACTTAAAATTTTCACAGCATGTGTCTTTACAAAAAAAAAGAAAAAAAAATAGCAAACAGTTAAAATTTAATTGGTGTTAATACGCGAGGACACCCTTTAGTTTGAAAAACAGCTATAGCTTTTGAAGCGTAAGAGTTTTGAAATTTACGCGGTATATGTAGTTGTCTGGCCTCTACAATAGCAAATACTAAAAACTATAAAAAGTTTAAAGGGTACCCTATACCAGGGCGACCCTTAGCCTACCGCTTGTACGGTAGTGCGGAACCCTTGCTGTACGAGTCAGTCTCGCACTTGGCTCAATTTATTCGTCTAAAATTGAGAGGAATGCCTGATTACTCTCATTTTATCGGACTTTTCTCAAAGAGAACAAGATCAAAGTTAATAAAATCATAAATTCATTTACAACACTAACAAGAGGAATGCCTGATTACTCTCATTTTATCGGACTTTTCCCAAAGAGAACAAGATCAAAGTTAATAAAATCATAAATTCATTTACAACACTAACCCAACCTAATTTATCTTCATAAACTTTTCGTTTTCAATAAAAATATCTAAAATTTTATTTAATTTCTCTTTATACCAACTTACCGAAAAATGGCAAAATTTTTTACAACTGCTCTTTGAAACTCCGATTCACATTTCACTTATACACAAATATACACATAAAACACACACTGAGAGTATCAAAACAATTTTCACGCGTCTCTCTGCTAGAGCGACCATGATACGAGTACACTGACTATAATGTTAAATTATGAGTAAGTCTTATTTGAATTGTAGTACACACACCCACACACAAGAATTGTTGCAGGATTGTTGATATTGTGTTGTTGCTTTATGCTTTTGGTAGTCAATTTCTCATCACAAACAGAATTTCACTTTTTATTTACCACACACTAGCGTTCAGTACTACGGGTTATTGTTGCTATTGTATGGCATAAGCAGCCTGAAGGAAGTACATACATATGTAGTATTTCTTTTATAGGAAAAGCTGGGAGTATTTTTGAAGATGTACACACATACATACATATGCATGTATGTATATACTTTGAAGTCATAGATTGGTGACAAAAGTAAAATATAAATAAAAGTTTGGCGCCCTGCACCGTTTTTCTGTAATTTTTAGTTTAAAAATACGCGATATTTTGGAATGATATTAAAGAAATTTCTATTTATTTTTTTTCTTCTTTTTTTCTAGAAATTTTTTGAATACTTTTTTAAAACTCTAATACGTAATAATCTAATCATACGTAAGAAGTCATTGATTAATTTTAATACGAAAATTCTTAAAGAAAGAAAATGAATTTTACACCATTTGGTAATCCGTTTCCCGGTGCCATACCGGGAATAGCCCAGTTCACTACCACGACAACACCTTTGGTGTCGACAGTGACCTCTGCTGCGACTGTGGCTGCGGTAACGTCAACTACTACGCTGCAACAGCAGCAGCAACAAGAGACTGTGACTATTGCGACTAATCGTTACCAACAACAGCAGCAGCAGCAACAACAACAACAACCCAGTACCTCCACCATAAGTATGACACATTTTAATCAGCCTGCCTTACAAGTTGCTACTGCCTCAGCTGTCAGCGCTTTGCCCACCAAATTTCGTACCAGCAACGATGATTCTCAAGGTGATAAATATAATGGTCATATGGTTGCTTTGGCAGCTGCCGGTGTAGGAGGAAATCAGCAACAGTCTCAGCAACAGCAACAACAACAACAACAGCAGCAGCAGCAAACTACACAATACACTACAATACCCGCCTACAATCAACAAACTGAAGATAAACGTTTAGTACAAGCCGCCATAGCTTATCCTCAAAATACCATTACAGCTTCCACCTCAGCAGCAGCGGCTGCTTCTGCCTTAGGTTTACAACAAGCTCAACTACAACAGCCCTCAACATCGACGCAGCAATTGCAGACTCAACTAGCAGCACCTCAGGAGTTAACTCAGGATTTATGCAATGCCATATTGCAACAACAAGGTGTGGATTCAAAACGTGGTGAGTTAGAATATCTTAAATGGGCGGGTCTCAGAAATGCCACTCGATAATAGGAATTTGAGAAAAACGAGAAAAGAGCCAAATAGGTCAGTATTATAAAAAACATAATGAAAAACATATGTACATTATACATATGTATGTATGTACATGTGTTTAAATCACAAGTCCCCTTGTGAATTACACCTTCTGAACAAGGAAGTTTTTTTTTTCAACGGTAGCATTTTTAATTTGATATTTGAACTTGAAATTATAAGAGAAATTCAAAAATTCACAACTGGCGCGAAAAGTCGCGAAAAATTGGCAAACATCAGTATAAGATTTGAAAACTTTTTTCACCCATTATATTCAACACAATTCGTGAGGAATTCAAAAATTCACAACCGACGCGAAAAATCGCGAAATATTGGCAAACATCAGTATAAGATTTGAAAAGTTTGTTTTACCCATTATATTCAACACAATTCGTGAGGAATTAAAAAATTCACAACCTACGCGAAAAATCGCGAAATAATGGCAAACATCAATATACAAGTTTAAAAAGTTTTTAAATGTTTTTTTTAACCATGTTTAACATAACTCGTTTTTGTAGTTTAGAAATTGTTAATTTTTATATATAAACAACGAAAAATTGAAAGCAAAGCGAAAGTGATCCCAAACCAGCGTAAAATGTTTGTGGTTTTCATAAACTAGTTAAGACCATTTCGCGAATTTTAACGGCCTTTTACCAGTAGCGATATTATCTTTTATATGCACCATTTCAAATCTAGTATTTTAAACTTTTTAAGATTTATTTCTGGCAGCTATTTTAGTAAGCTATTCTGTCTTGTTTTCGTCCTTTTTCAATAGGGGCAATATTGATTAGTTGATTGTACTTGATTAACGAACAAAATTTCACGGGCTTTTTCCAATGCGCAAATTCATATCTACTAATATACCAATTTCCATGTTTAGGGAATCCCTGAATGTATGTTTAGTGACAATGGCTCGCAATTTAAAGCCAACGAGCTGAAGGCATATTTCAACAGACTTGGTATAACTAACGCACAACCAGACTGTCCTGTATTCGCCCCAGTCGAGTGCGTGTGAATCGCTCGACTATTGCTGGCATGTGTACGTACTTCAAAAACGATCAAACACAGTGGGATGAAAATTTTAGTTCAGGACATGAAAACGCATAGTTGCTCCTATGAGCTTCACGAATTTCTAGAGAAGATCAGTTGGTAATTCAACGCCAAGATAGTAGAAAACAAATCAGTATTGCATACAATAAAAATGAGGCACAGTACAATCTTCGTACGCGTTCAAATTCTCATAATGTCGATAATCGGGAAAAATTTTGTTCAGAGCGATTTCGAAAAAAAAATTAGCTCTAAACTTTCGCCTCTGTGTTTGAAAGCAAAAGTGAAATAAAGAATTGGTTAGCGTTAACCAACTGTTTAGCGTGTTAGAAAGTTATTTTAGGTCTAATTTTTCAGTTTTGAAAATTATGCGCGAATTTTCGCGTTTTAATACTAATTGTATTATTATTAGCAGTTTAGCGTTTTAATATGTTTATGTTTCACGGGCTGCCAGTCGTAAGATCCTAGAAGGCCCTAGAAGTATTCGCAGTCTATTCTTGACTTATTTTGGTGACCTAGTTTTCGTATTTTGCAACATTTGTGTTCTTTACACATGTTTTTTTCGCAATTTTCATGTCTACTTCTAATTTTTGAATTCTATAACTTTTTAGCGCTTAAGTAGCAGCCGTAGTTGGTAATATCAACTGTTTAACATTTTAACAAATTATTTCAAGTCTGCTTTTGACAGCTGATAATTTTTCGCGAATTTTTGCAGTTTTACAGTAGTTATGTTATTTGCGACAGGAATATGTATATTGTAATAAACAACTAGAAAGAGATTTCTTATTTTTGCGTTTGCAATTTGCGGCCACTTAGCAATTTCTTGGAATATGTACTTTATTCACATGGTTGTTTTTAATCATGTTTTACAGTCTCGTAAATGTTTGACATTTTTATATACATTTTAAAATACAGTTATTTCCGCTTAATTGAGCCCCACTTTATTGCACTTAAAATCATGCAACGATGTCATACAGTACACCTGTCTATGTTAAAATACCCGTTTAATTAAGTTCCGTTTAATTGCGTCACCCACTTAATTGTTTCCCAAATTACGGCCGCATTGCGAAAAATAACAGCAAAGGTTTCGCTTAATTGATTCCGTCTACTTATTTTTTTTTTTGCTTCACAAACGTAAAAAAAAATATTTTACGGCAAAAAGGTCATGGTTCTGTTCCTTTATAAACATTGTGCGATGAACGTACCTGATTTTTATTTTGTTATAATAAACCGGAAAAAAATTTTCAACTTAACATGTAACTAAAGAAATGAGTTTTATTTTCCATCTACTCATGAGTGTTTCGCTTTATTGCACATATTGCTCAATTAAGCGATTTTCGTTTAATTGCGTCGGCGATTCAATTAACCGAGTATCGCTTAATTGAGTTCCCGTTTAATTGCGTCAAAAGTCATGCATTTTTAGAAACTCAATTAAGCGGAAATAACTGTATATGAAGGACTTTTACAATTTTTAGGCTTTTGTCGCAGTTCTGCTCTTAATAAATTTTGCAAAACTTTCGCGAACTTTTTCCAAACGGATTCTTTGCAACTGTTCAACGTTTTTATAAACTTTATTTTTATTTATTTTATTTTTTCAAATTTTTTGTGCTTTTAATAAGCTACTTTGAATTGTTTTATGATTCTAGCCAATTTTTCGCGAATTATTCATGTGGAGCATTTCAGCATCAACAAAAATGTTTGCATTTACTTCAATCAAAAGACCCAACCAATAGAATTCTATTTAATTTTACCATTCAATATAAAAGGAAACCTGAATTTGAAAGTAATAAATTCCCTTTTTTTCTACTCGTTAAACTTTAGTGTTACAAAATACCTCATGGCAATCTTTGACACCTGGAACGACGGTTGCAGATTACCTATCACATCTTCCGGCGAACACATTGCCACTGTCACTGCATCAGTTTCTAAAATATTCAGCAGAAATTAAAAAAGAAAACCAAAATGTAGTAAGTATTATAATCAAATAGTGGATGTGTTTGTTAGATGAAAATTACGCAAATATTTTCATGGATTTACGCCAAAACAAATATATGTATATTATAACTAGAGTTTTAAAATCCTTACTGGGCGGAATATGGCTCTATGCAACGCCGACAAAAACAGTTGGCTCAGTTCTCTGTTTTTCTAAGTTTGCAAAAATTATATACTACATACATATGTACATATGACATCCTATATGGGTATTTCCATGAAATGGTCGACCGTTAGTTAAAAAATCAAAACGCTCGCACAATTTTTTGGGGAAACTTTAGAATACGGAGCCAGGCTTTGAAAGGAATGACTTTTATAGGTTTGTAGAGCGGGTCGTGGACCTACCAAATCAGAAGTCAAAGTCTGCCGCCGGCTTTTAGTTTATTAATAATTCGATGTTGAAGTTGCAAAATTTACTAAGAAAAGTATGAAAATGTTGATAAAAGCAGTGCTGCCAGAGGAAAGTGTTTGCGCAGAACATAAAATCGCGAATTAGTAAACGGCTTCAAGCATCCAAAATCGTATTTTTTAACATTTAATTAAAAAAATTTTTTCATAGGTATGAAAATTTTTTCTTGACAACCGGCCTTCGGCCGGGCTAAGGGGTTTTCTCCTCCATGGTATAACCAACACCGGCTTCGCGTTCAAAATCTGTAAGCATCTGGCAGCACACTTTTTCATTTTAGGGCAATTGGTACCATTATACTAAAGCCGAACCAATTTTTTTAAGCACGGAAAATTAAAAAAAAAAACTATTGACATTTTATTATTAAAAAAAAAAAAATTTAACTTATAATAATTTTAAATGATGGTAAAAACTTCTGAAAACATATGTTAAATTACAAAAATATGTATGAAGGTAAAAAGTGTCACGTGCGTAATGTAACGTGAGTAATCAACAAAAAAATTTTTTTTTTCTTAGCCAACCCATGCACACTTGTTTTTGAGCAAACCATGATTATAAAGGTCCATTAATAACCTTTAAAAAAACATTTTTTCTGAAATAAAAATCTTCTACAATTCGCCTACTTTTGCAATATTTCATGCTGCTTTAAAATGCACTTACGTTTTTTGTCACGTGCGTAAGTCAACTTTGATCGCATGTAACTTGGATACCCAGTGCTCAATTTTCCAATATACATATATACTTTTTGGAAGGAACTCATCGCATTAAATGTAACAATGGCAAAATTCCATTCAAAAATTCCAAACCATTTATATTTTTATAATATTCAACACAAATAAAAGTGTACAAATGTCACGTGCGTAATCATGGAAACACCCATATGCACGTTAATAAAATGCATGCCTAACACTCACATAGTGTTAGAGAATGGTGTCAAAGTCAAGATTTTGTTTGTAAATACCATTTTAATTAAGTTGCTTGAAAGCAAATCTATGAAATTTTTTTCCAAAAACATGTCTTACAGGTACAAACGGGGCCACCACTGGGCTTAAACACCATCGGCGGCTCAGCCACAATCACAATACCTCAGCAACAATTGCAACAAGTAACAGCTACAATACAAGAACAACAACAATCCACAGCCTCCACATTGCCGGTGTTACAGGCCCAACCCTCTACGAGCCTATTAACAGGTGTATTACAAACCAACCAACAACAGACTGCTGCCATAGAAGCCAGTATCAGCACCGCCGCAGTCACCACTGCTCCCAAACGTAAGAAGCGGAAAAAGCGTGTTAAAGAGCGCAAACCTAAGCCACGACCAGGAGAAATACGTTTGACTACCGCCTTGGATGGCAGTCCGCTGTACATGTGTCCCGAATGTCAGGTTGCTTATCCCGAGCCAGAACTGTTGGAAATTCATTTAATCGGTCACAACTCGGAGAGAAGATATATCTGCGACATTTGTCAAGCCACCCTTAAACGGAAGGATCATTTAACGCGTCACAAACAGTCGCACAATCCCGAGCGGCCCTTCATCTGTACTGTGTGTCGCAAGGCATTTAAGAGAAAAGAACAATTAAGTCTCCATTTCGTTATACACTCCGGCGAGAAGAGACACATTTGCCAGGAATGTGGTAAAGGTTTCTATCGCAAAGACCATTTGAGAAAGCACACCAGATCGCATATAGCAAGAAGAGTTAAGGCTGAATTAAGTATGCAAAATGAAAGTGAAAACGGCACCAGTATGTTGCAGCCGGTGGCAGGCGCATTAGCTGTAGTTCAGGCCACACTGCAACAGGTTCAACAGCAGCAACAAACACAATCTCAGCAAGCCTCACAAGTTCAACAGCAGCAGCAGCAGCAGCAGCAACAAGTACAACAGCACTTACATACTCAACAGTTACAACACCATGTGGTGGTTACGCAACAACATCAGCAACAGCAGCACAATCCTCAACAGCAGCAGCAACAACAACAAATGCAAATGCCTAATTAGCCCCCACCTGGTGGCGCACAGCAAGAATTTTGTAAAGTTAGCTAGTTACATATTTTTGTTGTTGTTGTCTAGATTATTATTATTAACACAGATGTAAATTTTATTAACAACATTTTTTCCTACAACAAAACCATAAACACAAGACTACAACTTTATTTTTTTTTTTTTTTTCTACAACCACCCCTTTACTAAATAACTTACCGTCTAATTCATAAAAATTATAACAGGTTTATAAAGCTCTTATTTGACATATTTTCCATACAAATAGGTATGTCAAATAACAGTCTTATAAGCCTGTAATAATTTTTATGATTTAGGGGGTTAATCTTTACTATATAACTTAATTTCCCTTCACATTTTTTTCAGATATTTCTTAACCTAACTTTTGCTTTACTGCTGAAATTGAACTGAAAGCTTTTTATTTCTAATTATTTTAGGATTTTTTCACTCAAACCACTTAAGTATTATTTTTACACCTCACTTAACACTTATTTAAACCGATAAACCATTTTCTTTAAAATTATAATTTTACTAATGCAAAACACGTCTGCTCGCGCTTAAATAACGTTACTTTTTGCCACCAGGGTTGCTGTATACTAGACAAATCTTTTCTCACTCTCTTGTACGTAGTTGTATATTATAGTACTGTAATAGCAAAAAACGCCGTTAAATTGAACAATTGTATGTAATGTAGATAACTTTTGATTCTTTTAGTTATACATATGTATGTATAGTAAAATATGTAGTTTCAATTATTTTATAATATATATTATAAATATCTTTAAGAAAAATAAATGTGTATTTGTAAAAGTTGTACTACATAGAAGGTACATATGTAATGAAAATCGTACATATATTTTTTTAATTGTAGATACTAAAAATATACGCAACAATACTAAAACAATAAAATTCAAATTGTATGTGTTTTTATATTAAAAATAATTGAAAAAGAATATTTAATTAACTTTATTAAAAATTATGTAAAATAAAGTAGTTTTAAGTATTTTATTATACAAATAACAAAAAATAAATAAAACGTAACATATTTTTTAACATAGATGTAGTGTTTTATTGAAGAAAAATTAAAAAAAAAGAACAGAATGCTATATTTGGCAGTGTGGAATACTAAATACCCTTTACAGGTCACATATACCAAAGTGAAATTTAGTTTTTCGAGGTTTTACTCAAAATCTAGTAGAATTAAGTATGTATATCATCAAGCAAAAGTCTCATATTGAAAAACAGAATGTGAATTAGGGCTTAATTAAATAATGTATGAAATGGCTCTAGTCCTACTGCAATATTTTCTTCTAGAGAGTATACATTTAATTATAAAGTGTATCCCGGATATTAAGGATTTACACCCGTATTCATAAAAACTGTTGAAGGTTTATTACACGTTTATTTGACAAATATTCCGTAGAAATACGTCAAATAAAAGCTTAATAAACTTACAATAATTATTATGAATATGGCCTTTAAAGTTTATATATTATTGACCAGTTTAATATAAGTCTCAATATTCACTTTCACACATTTGTAACTGCTCTCAAGTAAGCTAGGTGCTTTGCGTCACTACATACATATTTATTTTACTAGGCATTTGCTGCTCTTGACATTTATCTATTTACATGCTTGTCGTAAAATTAGCTAAGTATTGCATTAAAATAACCCCAAATATAAAAAACATTTATTGCAGCTGCAACAAATACCAAAGATTTCACGTAGCCCAAATGCAAACACAGCTAAACATCTAACTTCAAATTTACAATTTGTCTATACAACTTATTACAGCGACCCTACAAACTTTACAATCACAAACAAAACCAATTGCATTAGAAGAGCCGTGATTCACTGTACTACATTATGGTACAACTACAAAGTATCATGTCTAACACAATCGTACGACGATCTGCTCAAAAAGTGTGACAATTTGGAATAAAAGTTCAGGGATGCTAAAATGTTTTTGACAAATCTTTTCTAATTGCTAATTTTTTGAAAATTACCAGCAACTATATACCCTTTTCTATGCGACCAAAGTTGTAGGCGAAATTATAATAGCGTGGCCGTTTTAATGCGACTTTCTAAGGTGAGACAGAATTCTTTTAGATTTATCTAGTAATTTACAGTAAATAAGTTGTACGATTATGTAAGAACGCAAAGCATAGGATGAAGTTTCAAGATTTAGTTATAGCTTCACTCTCTTTCAGAAATAAATGCACACAGGATAATCTATATCCAGGAAACTTATGAATGTGGTCTCATTTACACCAATGGTTTTGGAGATTTCAATCGAAATTTTGTAGATTTTGATACAAAATGATATATTTAGCTTAAGCATATTTTGACCGAAAATTCCTATATTTTAGCCCAACGGGACTTTTTCGGATCCAAGTGTCACGACTGGCAGCACGTGAAACATAAAATTCTTATATTTGCTTAATACCAGGAGATACATCTGCGATTTGTTATATTTTGCTTTGGAAAATTCATCAAAACATGACTGTTTGAGAGAAAGGTATAGCAAAAAACACAATTAAAACCACGAAATGGTAAAATGTATTTTAATAAAAAGTAAGCAAATTATACGCACAAAACATGTAAAAATTTACCACACACCTGTTTTGCTTATTTACAGCAAAACCAGCTATGAAAAGAACAGGCTTATGAATGAAATTTTGATAAGTGTCAGAAAATAGCGATACAGCTTTTAATTGAAATCTACAAAATTTTGCTTTAGCCTAAATAGTTTATAATAACTACTACAAACTAGGTAACGATCACAACGGGACCTTTCTAGGACCCAAGTGGGCCAGTTTTACTACCGGCAGCCCGCGCAAAAAAAAAGTAACAAGGACTTACCTATATGTTTTTTCTCCAACTCAGTTATTATTGTTGAATCCATCAGTGCAAGACGAATATATATTTACACTTCATATTTTTTTTATAACAGTGTTCAAACGAGCAAGCTGCGAAAATAAGCTGGTGCTGTGATAGAACGTGTGCACTAACATCTCTTGAACAGTAATGAGCGCACATTTACTCAAGTTGTCAAATAACGCACAACTCGGCAACATTGCTTGAACGGTGCTTTACAACCCAGACAAAATAGTCACAGTGGGAACGCCATCTGTTATACAACTCTGTAAGAAAAAATAAATAAATACAAAAAACAGATGTAATATACCTGAATCTGCTATAAGGAAATATAAAAGTGAATTGCTCTGAAAAAAGTGAAATTTCATTTAAAATAAATTTCTGGAATGTAATAAAATGATTATTAAATTGAAGTATTGAATGTACGGAATGTTCTTCACATAATTTTTCTTCATTTTCCTAAATTTTTAAACTGAAAATTGTTTTGCAAAAAAATTCGAGTTTGAAGAAAACTTGGATTTTTTTTCTTCTGGAAACAAATTGTGTATAAAAAACTATAATAAAAGAAAAAAGACAAAGACGGAAATATAGAGAAAAAATAAATAGTGAGAAATAAAGGAGGAAGAAGTGGCGAAAACACTCGAAAAATATATGACATTGTTTCTTTTAATAGTCATAATAGAAAACGTATGAAAAACTGCATATAAGAATCATCCACCACTCGCAGAAGCAGATAAATAGTGCAGAAAATTAAAAAAGTCACAGCCACGACGTAATTGTTAAGGATTTGCGTCATAATATTTAAGGGAATTCTGTTTAAGCAACAATGACTATAAAACCTGTCATAGCTCCAAACCAAAAGAGATCTGGTACTTCGTCCGTTGAATCAGAGAAAAAAGATTCTCATCAAGTGAATAATGTGGGTGAGGCAGGGTCTAGTGCTCTTAATCAACATCGTAATGTGGTAATAGAATCGCACGGTCAGGTATGGTTCGATAGGTTTTGACCATATTTACTAATCGTTTCTATTTCGTCTTTTTCTTGTTTTCCTATTTTTCATTTAAAAAGAGTCCTCAACGCCGTGGAGATGTGTATGACGAACTGGCACGACATCGTCGTAGTCCCCATAAGACAACACGCAACAAGCGTCGTGATCATCATAATGATGCCACCCAAATAATTCATAAAAGAGACCATCGTGCAACGGCAGCACTTAATGACAAACATAGCAATGTAGGCCTGAGCGCCCCAAATCTTAAATGCAATAGTCCTCATTCATCTGCCACTTCCTCTGCAGTAGCAGGTATAAACTCCTCAAATAGCTCTGTTACACATCTATCTGCTTTGGGCAACAAGTCACCCGATCATTTGTTAAAGAGCGCACAATCTGGCCAAACACAAGCGGGTTCTGTTGCTCAAGCCGCTGGTGGTTTGCTCAAAGCCATCGATGACACACTATCGGGTTATAATTCGGGTGATGAACATTTGCAGCCCAAAGAAGGATTTCCCACGGTCGATGAGTGGCAAAAGAAAGATGAACAATTTGCAAAGTGCATGGCTGATCGAGGTTATATTTTGAAGCCAGTCGAAGAGGATGGTGCATGTTTGTTTCGTTCAATCTCATTGCAGATTTACGGCGATGAGGAAATGCATGATGTCATAAGGCAGCACACTATGGATTATATAGTAAGTTTGTAAGCAGTATATTTTGTATGAAAATGCATACATATGTATATAGTTTATAAAATACTTTTAAAGGTGGTGATGGTGTCTATTTTTATTTTATTTACTAAATAAAAAAAAGTCATTGCCAGAATAGCTTAATATCGGAAATGGTTTCAATATTAATATAGAACTTTCATGGAAAATTAATCTTTTATTATCTACAATAAAAAATAATAATAAACGCTAATCGTGCTCTTAAGGCGCTTGATTGACGTTTCCGATAATAATTATTCGCTATTCGATATTGATAAAAAAAATTTAACATTCCATTCTCAAAATGAGTATTTATATATTTTTAATTATTGTACATATTTCGAAAAACTGTTTAACACACAAATTCGTCAATGAAAAGATCGAAAATTAATCGATAAAATTGTTGAATAAAATGTGGACTGATTAATTTCAAATGTGAATTTATTAATAGCATTTTACATAGAAACTATAAAAGAAAAATACTGTATAAACATGATTTTCTATAGAATATTAGTTCATCACAGATTTCTATAGAAAATATATTTTTGAAGACAATTTTGAGTGAAAAATTTTTCGATATCAATTTGCCATAAAAAAATAATAATCACATTAATGAAAAAAAAAACTGTCAATAAAACACTTTCTAAAAAATGTTTATCGATGATTTTTAGAAAAAAGGAATTTAGAGTTGAATCAGTTTCAAAAAAAAAAAAAAAATTTGGAAAAAAAATTTTGCAATCACAAATTGAATGCTGAAGTTTCCTATAGGAACATGTTCTTTCACAAAATTAATCCAAAACAAAAGAGTTGCTAAAATCTTTTGATCTATCAATAACGATTTGCTCCGAAAAATTTTCGATAACGATTTTCTGCAGCAACAAATTAAAATTGTTATTCAAATTGAATGTTAAATTAATGTTTACCAACACATTTCTGTAAAAAATATACAGAAATTTTTTCAATAATAATTTTATATAAAAATTTTTTTGATGTACCACCGATTACCGGTTTTTATGATAACTTTTTGATAACATTTTTTTTCTTTTGCAAATTTCATGCCAGCATTTTGTCGTAAACTTTTGTTGGGTACAAAATTTTATGGAGCATTTTGGCATAACACTTTTCGGTAGTTATCGATAATAGATAACTTTTTACACAAAACATCAATTTGCTATCGAAAATTTAGCGATAACAATTACTTTTGTTTGGTACAAAATTTCATAGAAAATTTTAGCCCAAAACTTTTCGATGCATAAAGAATCGATAACTTTTAGCATAAAACAAACGGTGATCATTTTCTGTGGAAAATTTTGCGATAATAAATTTTAAAGAACATTTTTGGACAATGATTTTTTATCAAATTTTTATCGATAACAACTTTTTTGATGCACATATTTAGTTACAATTTCTTGTAGAAAGTTTTACGACAAAAATTTTGTATTAAATATTTTCAGCAACAATCTACAAAAACTAAAACAATGTTTTTTTTTTTTTTAAATTTCGACAACACTTGTATAGAAATTTTATCAACAATTTAATGAAAACGTATCGATAACAAATTTTTTGCAGAAAGTTATTAAAGTCTTTTAGCAAGAAAGCTCTATAACAACTGAACAATTTATAAAAAAAAGTCGATAACACTTGCATGGAAAATCTAGGTAGGAAATTTATCGCTAGCAATTTTTTTGTGAAAAACTTGCCCATAACAAATTTGTATTGATAGCTTTAACGAGAATACTGTTTATACAAAATTTATCGATACCAATTTGTTATAGAACTCTTATAAATAAAAATTTTTTCTAAAATATTTATTGATAAAAAATTGTTTATAGAAAATTAACTGATAACAACATTTTTACGGAAAATTAACACTTTTCTATAGAACATTATCGACAACAACTTATTCAATAGCAAGTTGAGTTATACTCAAAAAATGTGCACATATGTATGTATCTGTTCAAATTCTTTCAGAGATCATCGATTTTCGGCTTGGTAAAAATTTCAAAAAATTGTTAAAAAAATTCCCAAATACAATTGAAAAGTTGCACTTAAACCAGTAAATAAACCACACTCTTGGCTTCCTTTTTCATGTGGTCCAGTTCAGTTACACTCAAAAAATGTAACCATATGTGTTCAAATGCTTTCGGAGATCATCAATTCTTCATGGTGTCATTGTTTCAAAAAATTGTTTTCAAAATTTGAATTTGTTTTTTTCTTCTTCTTCTTCGTTTTCAGTACAAAAATCGTGAATATTTTAGTCATTTTGTAACAGAAGACATCAATAGTTATATAAAACGTAAACGTCGTAAAGAGTCGCATGGCAATCATATTGAGATACAAGCAATGTCTGAAATTTATAGTCGTCCAGTCGAAGTTTATTGCTATAAACCAAGTAAGTAAATAGTGATCAGATAAGTGTGTGTGTGTTTGTGTTTATACTCATTGACTTTGTTTACACAGCTCCCATAAATATATTTAATTCTGAGCAATCAAATAATGGTTATGCTCCCTTGCGCTTATCCTATCAACGAGGTTCACATTACAACGCAATTATTGATCCCTACAATGCGACAGTGGGTGTAGGTTTGGGTTTAGCTGGCTATAAGCCAGAACTGCAAACCAAAGAAGCTGTGCGTTTGAGTGAACAACTTGAAATAGAACAGACAATGTTTGAGGACAAACTGAAAACAACTGATTGGGAGGCTACAAACGAAGCTATAGAGGAACAAATTGCCAGAGAATCGTACTTGCAGTGGTGTAGAGATAATTTGCATAAAAATCGCAAAGCCACATCTACCTCAGCGGCTGCTTCTACATCGGCTACTGTAACCTCAGGTGAAGCGGTTTCAGACTCGGAGGCTTCTCCCTCCAAATACGCAATACAGCGCTTAAACTCCAATTGTATGAATATGTGTAATGTTGGCAGCAGCAATAGTACTGTTACCAGTTTGACAACTAGTTCCTCTAGCACAAGCACAAACAATAATAATAATAATAATAATAGCAATAACTCAAACACCAACAACAGCAATAACACAACTTTAAATAGCAAAGAGCCTCATCAACATGCTGCATTAATGACACATTTGAAAAAATCCGAGGATACTGCTTTTGATAGCGATGACACCGACATGAGCAGTACCAGTTCATTAAGTGGCGGCAAACAGTGTGAAGGCTCTAACTCCCCTACAAACACAAGCAGAAGTAAAAAATCTAAGTCACGTAATCTTACAAATGCGAAAAAATTGAATAAAAAACGACGCCGTGATATGCAGCCACATGCACAGTAGTAAGTGATGTTTACTCCACAAACACATAATGGATTTAATGGTTTTGTAATTAATTTTCTAATTTTCCAGTGATGACTCTGGCTCAGTACGCAAGAGTCCCAAGCGGGAGTTTTCTTCAACCATTTTAAAAGCAACTGAAGAAAAACGTTCATACACGCCAGACTTTGAGCAGCAACAACCTTGTACTTCGAAACAATCTAACACGCCCAAAAAGAGCCACAAATCTAGTACTGTGGATGCTGTAGCTTTGCCATCCTCCTCCTGCTCCTCCTCCTCATCCTCCTCCTCTTCATCATCATCCTCGTCAACGTCAGTTTCTCCCTTAAAATCTTCTGCATTGGCTGCTAACAAACAGTCTTATTCAAGTTTTTATCAAGAGCTTTTGGAGGCATCGTATGCCAATGATGGTGAGTTAATATTGAGTTTAAATCTCATCTGAAAACAAGTGCCTGTTCCAGAGTATCAGGCGACATCGTTCGCTTGTACTACAAAAACACTGAAGATAACAGCAATAAAATTTAAAAATTTGTTTTTATTGCACTTGTCACGTGGGCCAGGCACTAAATTTCAAAATCTTATGGTATGGTCACATGTGCCCATATGGGCTCACAAACAACGTGACCACTACTTTGATGTGTGTCGAATTTTGTTTTGTAATTTATGATTGGACGAGACACGTAGTTTCCTTAAGAATAAAATTCCTTGAGCATATTCATGATTGGGCTGTATATGTTTTTGAACATTTTAAAAATGTTTTGTTTGGGATTTTTATTTTTATTTTTTATATATTTTAGATATAAAAAAGCAGTCAAAAAAACCAAATATTATAACCTTGAAATATGCTCTTGCGATATTTTATGATTTTACTTTAGTTGTGAGGGAGCCCGCAGGATTCCAATTTGCATGAAAACTTAAAGAGAGAGCTCTTGAGAGAGAAATATTCTTGTTCTTCGTGCACGAAACAGCCCGTATTATTTCCTCACACTAGTTTGCGCAAATAGTTAAACAATCAGCTGTTACAAACTTGAACGTTAAATTGAAACAACCAACATAACAACTGTTTTGACGTTTTTCAATTAGTGCATGATTGTTCTCATTTTAACGAACTTTGACCAACAAGTCTGGTATCAAACTTGTTATTTTGTCTAGATTTGCTTTTAGTTTTTGGTTTTTTGTTGCAGCCATGTGAGTGTTAAAGCATTTTTAGTTGCTTATATGCCGGCATTTGCCCAAAATAAGAATCATCAAGTAGTGGTCACGTTATTGGCGCCAATATTCAGATATAAAGCAAATTTGTTACAAAATTCCAAACTTTTCTTTAGGAAATTGAATATTTATCGCAGGTGTGGAAGCTGTAATAAGTGATTGTTGTATTTTTCTTTTTAGGTTTTGGTCAATTAAGTGAATCTGAAATGCTGCAACGCGCCATACAAATGTCCACTCATGATTATATAGAAGATCAAAAACGCAAATATTTATATGGACCATAAATGCATAAACTTTTCCAAATAATTTAAGATATTCATTATTTTATTTTAAATAGAACTTAATTGTTTCTTTTTTTGGTTTTTTTTTTTTTTAATATATACACACAAATAAATCAAAATACCTTCATTGTGAACAGGTTTCTGTTATCGATTGCAATTGTTTAAATTTCAAAGTTGATTTTTAAATGTTTAATTTGAAATGCAATAGCTCTGAAAGCTTACAACAACAAAATACATACATATACATACATATACTGCATATATTTTTTATATTTCTTTTTGTGTTATATTTATATAAAAAAACAAAATTGTTAAGCAAACACATACATATTTATACTTAAGAAAGGTTTTTAACGAAACACAATTAATATGTAATAAATTTAAAGCATAATTAAATCAAGCAACAAAACAGTAGTCTGGCAAGAATTTAATAAGGAAACCATTTCGAAACCCATATAAGAACCTAAAAATGTTTAATTGGCCAAGTAAATTCTAATAAAAATAGAAAAAAAAACACATTTTCAAATGCAATTTTAATTTTAAAAGTTTTTACAATTTTTGAAATTAATAGAGGAAATCTTTAGGCTGCTCAATTAAATGGGTTTCAATTTCTAATTAAATTCGTAGTATTAAAATAATTCAAAAAAAAAACTATTTGGTCTCAATACGTTTTGCAAAATTTGTTTATTATAATTATATTTTGATATTTATATTATTATTTGGTATCACATAAACAAAATGTTGTACAAAACATTCTGTAGTAACACAAATTTTGCTGGTGCATACTCGTATTTTAATAGTTACACATAATTAAGAAATTAATAAAAAAAACAAAAACAAAATAAAAAAAAAAATACATTTAAGTGTCATTGTATATCCGAAAATTTTCAATTAAATCGCATCAAAATCATAAAAGAAAACGTGTAACTATGATTACTACCCCAAAATTCATGAATAAATATGCGTAAAATAACAGATTTTTCTCTATTTTAACACATCTATTTGTTAAGGGAAATTAGGTGGCATCATAAAAATTCGCTCATTCGATTTGAAATGGGTTTATTTGTAATTAAAGAATTTGAGATTTAATATTGATATCAAAATTAAATATATGTATTTGAATATTGCATAATTAATGCATGTATTTTACAGAGATTTACAAAAGCTTGACTATTGCCCCGATTATGGTTTGCAACAGCTAAGTGTTGTGTTGGGTTGTTTCAGCTCTTTTGTGTGATTATGGTTTACAACAAGTTGATTTTTAATTGTAGAGCATATTTCCACAAAAGTTGCAAAAGAACTGCCAATTAAAGCAACTCTACGAGAAAGATGCAGGCTTACGTTACTTTCGTTATAACGGGTTATCCATTTTGTGGTTTCAAAAGTATAGGAGTGGAATGCGACATCTGTCAAACTAAGATGCTAAACCAATTTTTTTCTTCTCAGTTGAAAGTCTGACATTGACGAAAATGGATCGCTTAACTTTTTCAACACACAAAAATGGGTAAAAAAAAAAAAATTCATTGCGATTTGAAATATGTTTACATATTCTCTACGAAATCTTTCAACATTCTCCTCTAGAAAATTTTAATTATTAAAAAAAGTTTTCCTATAAAAAGTGATCGCTTGGGACAATTTACCCTAATGGCGCTTAACAACTGGAAAACATTTTAATGGAAAAAAAACTTTTATATAAAATTTGTAGACAGCAAAAAGAAGGAAAGAAGAGTTGGTTATCGGCTCATGTTTGTACACATGTAGCACAACTGCTTTAACATGTTCAATTACTTAAGTAGGTGTACGAAAGAGTGTGTGTGTGTGTGTGTGTGTTTGATAGCAGCTTTCATTTGATTGCAATATTTCAAGTATTTTTGTTTGTTTCTTGATATCTTTTTTTGAGCGATTTTTTTGACAAATTTTAATTGTTGCACCTCTAGGCCTCTAGCAATAATTTGGCTTTTAGAGATTTAAAAAAAAAAAATCAATTAGTCGACGAGTTATGGCAAAAAAAAAAACTATTTAAACAAAATGCTGAAAATCGGCATTTGATTGCAAAGTTCGCAAGTCAATTAAAAAAAAAAAATTCGAACTAAGATAAACAAACGCCGGGATACCTGTCTTCTATCTTCGCCCCTCACTCTCAGAATCGACTTAACTTTTGCTAACTTGAATTTGTGCCACAGTGTAATTTAATGAATTTTATTAAATTTGTACGAGTTGCTTGCCTTTGACCTAAAATTTTATATTTATTCGATTGACTATTCGAAAGTTTTAGTTAACTTAAGCCGCTGGTGTTTGGCTTTTCTTTTTCTTAATTTAGGACACCAAGTTTGTTTATAAAAGCTGTTTGAGATTTGTGCAAGTTTTTACGATTTCAAACGATGCTATAATTTTCAATTTAAAATGCATGGCCAATTTTGCCCGGTCCCACCTTTAGATATTGAAACTTGCCTCTAAGGTTTTCAATTTTAAATACTAATAAGAAGTTCTAAAAATTGTTTTTATTTCTACAAGAGAAAAATAAACATTTTATTCAGTTAGCTGGAATATAAATGAAAATTAAATAACACTTTTGAGATCTTTCACCGTTTTAAAACAGTCATTAGCAAACATTTTTTTAATGGTTAACAAGATTTTATTTTTTTTTATTTTCATCGCTTAAACTTGATAATATTTTTTTTAAAGAAATTTTTAATTATTTGCACGCTTTTTTCCACTAAAAAGTGTTTACTGATTTTGTGGGACTTGAAATGTAAAACATTGAAATAATTTTACCGTAATTAGTTAACAATTGGTATATAAAGACCAACCAAGGGCAAGCAACTATTCAGTAACGTGTGTGATATTTTATTGGTAGCAAAGAGAACTATTCCATCTGATAATGATTGCGAAAGGTGTGGGCGTATACATAAAAAATCAAATTAATTTAAAATTAGTTTTAATTCAAAATCTCCGTGCAAAATTTTCTTAGCACTTGTTGGAAATGCATTTTACATTTTGTTATGAAACTGATTTTGAAGTTCCAATTTTCTATTTTAGTTGCTTTGTACATTATGGTTTGTACCTGGAGTTTGGCTTTGATTAAAGGTTTAGATGTTTGTCATGATCAAAAAGATGGCGCTCGTTTGGCACATCCAAACGATTGTTCGCGTTTCATTTTATGTCATCGCGGCGAAACGTATGCCATAAGATATTGCCCCTTTGGTTTGCATTTTAATCGTTACGAGTCGATATGTGATTTTAAATTTCGAGCTGGTTGCGACATTAGTTACGCGTTTCAGCTGACAAGTTCTAAAATTGGGGATAGCTTAAATTGTGACATGTGTCTGGCGAAATGCAGTAGATTGGTTAGAAATAAAAAGCGTTATTTGGGTATGTAAGATTGTAATGGTTTCGAGAATAGTTCAGTTGTCGAAACAATCTATTTTATAGGTATAACACATGAGGCAGCACTTGGTGACATTGTCAGGCCAATAGAAGTAACAACTGCCTGCTCTACAACAACATTGGAGCCTCAAACACCCTCAACAACGTGTTCTACAACGACAACACGGCCTTCAACACCCACAACAACTTGTTCCACAACATCATCAGAACCTTCAACACCCACAACAACTTGTTCCACAACATCACCACAACCTTCGACACCCTCAACACCTTGTTCCACAACACAATCAGATCCCTCAACACCCACAACATCATCAGAACCTTCGACACCCTCCACATCTTGTTCCACAATACAACCAGATCCCTCAACACCCACAACAACTTGTTCCACAACATCATCACAACCTTCGACACCCTCAACACCCTGTTCCACAACATCATCAGAGCCTTCGACACCCACAACAACTTGTTCCACAACATCATCAGAACCGTCGACACCCTCAACACCCACAACAACTTGTACCACAACACAATCAGATCCTTCAACACCCACAACAACGTGTTCCACAACATCATCACAACGTTCGACACCCTCAACACCTACAACAACTTGTTCCACAACATCATCACAACCTTCGACACCCTCAACACCCACAACATCTTGTTCCACAACACAATCAGATCCTTCAACACCCACAACAACTTGCTCCACAACATCATCAGATCCTTCAACACCCACAACAACGTGTTCCACAACATCATCACAACCTTCGACACCCTCAACACCTACAACAACTTGTTCCACAACATCATCAGAACCGTCGACACCCTCAACACCCACAACATCTTGTTCCACAACACAATCAGATCCTTCAACACCCACAACAACGTGTTCCACAACATCATCACAACCTTCGACACCCTCAACACCTACAACAACTTGTTCCACAACATCATCAGAACCGTCGACACCCTCAACACCCACAACATCTTGTTCCACAACACAATCAGATCCTTCAACACCCACAACAACTTGCTCCACAACATCATCAGAACCTTCAACACCCACAACAATGTGTTCCACAACATCATCACAACCTTCGACACTCTCAACACCTACAACAACTTGTTCCACAACATCATCAGAACCGTCGACACCCTCAACACCCACAACATCTTGTTCCACAACACAATCAGATCCTTCAACACCCACAACAACATGTTCCACAACATCATCAGAGCCCTCAACACCCACAACAACGTGTTCCACAACATCATCACAACCTTCGACACCTTGTTCCACACCACAATCAGATCCCTCAACACCTACAACAACTTGTTCCACAACATCATCAGAGACTCCAACAACCTCCACACCTTGTTCCACAACACCGCCAGGTCCACCAACAGCAGGGACAGGTGATACACAGAGACCAACAACTCCGGCACCTGAACCAAATTCGCCCATTAACGGCTGTTGGGCTGTAACATGCCCCAGTGCCGGAAAGTGTGCAGGTCAAAAAGATGGCACGCTATTTGCAGACGATACAAGTAACGGTTACATCGTTTGTAAATGCGAGTGTGAGATAAAAATGACTTGTCCTGCAACTCTTGTATTTAATCCGAGATTAAAAGTTTGTGATTGGCCGCGTTCTTAAGCAGTGGAGGGTTTTTTTTTTTGTTTCATTGAAAAGGAAATGAAAGCGTATGTAAATAAATTATGACCCCATATATAAATGTTTGAAAAGAAAAAATAAATAAATATTAATAACAAAAAATTTATTAAAAAAACATAATTGATTGATATTCACAAGATGGTATTAAAAGTGGTGTTATCGCAACTGCATTTGTGTACCTTTTTTTATGCAGGAACATACATAAGTTTTTTATCTTTATAGTTTCCATGATTTTGTACAACAATTGCCAGGCCGGCGTTGTCACACGACATCGTTCTCTTACACAAAAACACTGAAAGCAACAACAAAGTTTTGAATTTTGTTATTGTTTTGCATGTAACTAAGCGAGCGGACGAGCGATGACGAGTGACATCGTAGGCTGTCGGCTAATAAGCAAAGTTCAATGGGCTAGTTCACTTAATCTCTGATTTGGTTGAATTGCACTGAATGGCTAGATTTCCAGATTTAACCATTTCACATTTCTAGTTATGGGCTTTTTGACGTCGACGGTTTACGTCAGGCTTTTACAGCCAGCCTTTAAGAAGAATATTTGGTGGAAATACGAGAAGATGTCGCTCACAAGATGGACTAATGGAATATAAAAAGAGTCATCAACTCTGGCGGCGCCCATGTAGCAATGAGAGAAAAATATGAGTAGAAGGAGTAGTTGCAGAGATGTGAAATTTTGCACATTACAAAATACGAGATGAAAAATTTTAAAATGGCCACATCTACCGCCCATATTCTATGTAATTGTGTATAAAATCAAATATATCCTCACACACTTCATATCGAATACACAATCAGTCCAATCATGAATGATAATTCCGTGAGAGTTTTTTCTCTTTTCCCATTCCTCTTATTATGTTGATAAATTCCTGAGGACATTTTTTTTTTAACCTTTCCTATTTTAGCCACAACGAGGGGGAAAAATAGTTGGCGGAGGAAAAAATATGTAGATATTTTAAAAACATATGTTGTTTGTTTTTTCCTATAAAAAATTTCGATATTACCAACTTTTATTTTTTTGTTTCTCAGGTAATTTTTGATTGGAGGAATTTTTTCTCGGGAGAAACATATTTTCCTTAGGAATAAAATTCCTTCAGATATTCATGATTGGGCTGAATATTTTGTAAAAATCGGAAAACTGATGCGCCTGCAATTTTTTAAACAACTACACGCTAAAACGCATAACCCCAAAAAGTTTTCCCCCGAACACCTGCAAAATAGTGTAATTAAGAAAAATAAAAATATTCAAAAATTAATCTAGTTATTTATTTGCTATAAGAGACAACTGAAATGTATTATTTTTGGTCTAAAAAAAGGCCTCATTAATTGTTTTTTCTGCATGCTGCCAACATTTCGTTGATGCTACTCAATACGTCAGTAGACACGAACAACAAAAAAAAAACACTTAAAAGTATGTTTCGAACCTGGCTACGTATTCCATTATTTCCATGAACGCAATGAGAATCACAAATGTTCAGACAAACCTTTAAAGATAAAGTCTAGATGGTGAAGTGAATCAGTATATCGTATAAAATATGCTGCCATAGGAATTTGCTGCTATTTTTTCAGCATATGCTGAAAAAAACGCAGCAAATTCCTATGTCAGCATATTTTATGTGATAATCATTTACACGATGTGTTGAAAGTAGCAAACATTTTTGATGTCAACTGATGGCACCAAATGACATCTCACAAAAGAAACATTATGTTGTTATTGCAACCAGACTTGGAAGTGTTTTTCTTTTCTCTGTGTGAACGTACAAGCAGAATACCTATTATCAACCTGGCTGTTATATAGAGTATTTAAGATTCGGTCCAGCCGGATATAGCCATTTGTTAAGCACATTTCATTTGTATACAAAAAGTTGGGAAATATTTTTCGAGCATTTCATTTACTTATATACTATTATTATTGAAAATATAATAAAAAAAAAAATAAGAAAAAAATAATTTTTCTTTCGAAAATCATAAGCTGAATTTTTACCCAGAATTTTGTTAGTTAAAAGATTGAGTTGTGGCTGATTTTATTTATATTAGAAACAAATGCCAATATAAAAACCTAATAAAGTATTAAATTAAAATTTGTTCAACTGTCTGCAATACTTATGTACACACATACATACTCGTATAGATGTTGCTTAAAATTTGAATACAAAAGTTAAACCATTTTAATGCTAATGTATTCGTGGCTCTTTAGTAAATATTTAAAAAAAGTGTTTCAACAGATAAAGTAAACAATTTTTAAAAAGTTTTTAAAATTTTATATTAAAGCTCCACCCCAATCACTTGAATTCTTTAGTTTAGCACTTGAATTGTATTATATCGAAAGGAGTTCTGAGCAAGATATGAAAATATTATTAATTTTTTGCCTTTTAGGCCTGGTTGTTGCGGAAGTTCGTCAGGACAATATTACTGATAATGCGGAAAATTACAATGATATGGTATTAACAATTTACAATTATGCGGATGATGATGAACCTAAAGTGAACGTAACTGAACAAGCATTAACCCACAGTAATGATGTTGATGAAAAAACAGTTGATGATTTAAGTTCTGCTGCTGGTAATATTGATTATGATGATTTAGTTGTTGTAGAAAATAATATTGACGAGGATGCTACTGAAGATACAAGCACTTCAACTCCTTCTACCACACCAGCTAGTACTACCAGTAGTACTACAACAGCATCTACAACGACGCCACCACCTGGAAGTTCTAATAAAAGAACCACAACCACACGTTCCCGTTCCCGTTCACGTCATGGCAAAAAGCCAAGACATCACGGCCATCAGCGAGGTCATCAGTCACGTCATCCAAACCGTGCAAACCATAGCAACCATCTAGGCCAGTTCGACAATCGGCAAGATCAATCCGGCCATTATGACAATCGTCTAAATCGTTATGACAATCAGCCAGATCAATACGGCCATCAGGCAGATTATCATCCCCCAAATCGATATGGACATCGTCCTGATCCGTACGAAAATCAGCCAAATCACTACGGTCACCAGCATGGCCCTTATAGAAATCGGCCAGATCAATACAGTCATCGGCCTGCTTCTTACGAAAATCAGCCAAGTCCATATGGCCATCAGCCTGCTCCTTACGAAAATCGGCCAAATCCATATGGTCATCAGGCTGGTCCATACAAAAATCAGCGAAATCAATACAATCATCAGGCGGGTCCTCATCACAATCGACCAGATCAATACGGTTATGAGCCTGATTACTACAACAATAGACCAAATGAATACGATAACAACCGTCCAGCCCGTTATGGCCGTCAGACCAATCAACTATCGCATCAATACATACAGTATGATGATCAGCAATATGATCGTCGTCCTGATAATTATCGTGATCCCCATTACAATGATGAACCTGATTATGATCCAGATTTCATGCCCCCACCACCGAAAAATCGCGGCCATGATCGTGGTTCTAAGCGCAATTCTCGACGTAAACAAAAACTGTACTAATATCATAAATGTTTATCAATCACAAATATTATAAACATATGATACATGTGTATGTGCTCCCAGTTAAAATACAAAATTAATGCAACTACATACATATGTAATTAAAAATAAGCACACATATAAATAGTATTTGTTTTAGTATATAATTTATTTTTTATGTAATTTTTATTTTATGCTTTTTGTTTTGGTGTTTTGTCCGCCTACCGCGAGTTGGTAGAAGTGAAATAATGAAGGTGGAAAAATTAAATTTCACAGCGTTGCACGACATGTAAGTACTAAGAAAAATTACAAGCTTGATAAGGAAATCTGTCAAATTTTAACTGCATTTATTATCTCTAGAAATTCATAAATACTTATTAAATTATGCTAACTCTAACTCTGCTCAAAAAAAAAATTTTTTTTTAATGCAATGCAGGAAACATATACCTCCTGTATATCCTTTTTATAAAAAAAATATGTTTTGGCTGCATTCTTAGGTTAGACTGCTCTTAAAGTTTCTAAATACTTGTTGAATTATGATGTTTTACTCTGCTGCACAAATTTCTAGATTCGGTTAAAGGACACGTCTATCTGCCATATATCCTTTATCTCAAAAATTTGCTTTTGTTTGCAGTTTTTATTTCAATGGTAAATAATTGTTGAATCATGCTATAAATTTTACACCATTCATGACAAGGACACACCTAACTCTCATATATACTTTTTGTAAAGAGGTACATTTTGGCTACAACTGCATTTGTTAGTAGAATGATGTGAAAATTTATAAATGAATGTCGAATCATGCTGCCTACCTCTGTTGTAAATTTCAACTGATTCGGCTCAAGGACAAGTCTACTTCCCATATATCCTTTTTCTAAATAACAAGAGTTTAGTTGTATTTTGATAACAAAAACATTTTCAAATACTTCTTGAATTATGCTGTCCAGCCCTGCTATACACTTTGTAGCATTCATTGCAAGGATCATTCATGCATCTTTTTCAAAAAATGTCAAATTTTAGCTGTATTTGCTAATTACAGTGCTTTTAGAATTCATAAAAACTTGTTAAATTGTGCTGTGTAACTTTGATGTAAATTTTGTGTCATTCGCTACAAGGACACTTCTACTTCCCATATATCCTTTTTCTCAAAATCAGGATTTTAGTTGCATTCATGATTGGAATGCTCTCAAAACTCATAAGTACTGACTAAATTCTACCATCTAACTCTGCAAAAAGTTTTCTTCAATCCTGATGCAAGGACCCGTCTACTCTCAGCATATTCTTTTACTCAAAATTGAGATTTTTATTGCGTTTGCTATTAGAATGCTCTGCAAATTCATAAATACTTATTGAACTATGCTTTCTAACTCTTCTGTGAATTTTGTACCATTCGCTGCAAGGACACTTCTACTTCCCCCATATCCTTTTTCCCAAAAACTAAATTTTACTGGCATTATTATTGGAATGTTCAGATAATTCTGGAACGCCTTTAAAATTGTACTCAAAGTCATTGATGATATTGGATTTGAGCATCAACGCCTTCAAATAAACAGATCACTCTTTGTTATCCTTGCAGTATAAAATTTTTTTTTTTTGGAAAAACCTCAAAACATTCCTGAAGAAGATATCCATTGTGATATCGAAATATTGAATTTAATAAATACTTTTAAAAAAACAAGTGACCTAAGGCTCGAACAATTAAAATACTAAACAACAAAGGTCGAAAAATTAGCATCAAAAACTTGAAGTATAAGCATTTTTTGGGGTTTGCTGACAATTCATTATGCTTTATTAAAAATTACATATTAGATAGAGCAATGACAGAAAGTGCTTATGGTGTGAGAAGAAAAAAAAAACCTCAAGCGTGAGAAGAATAATTACGGGCGTTGCACAAGGATTTATGCAGGGTCCTTTAATGTGCGTTAATGGCTCTCTGCAAATGAGAAATTATGCCAGAATTCATGGTTTATGCAGATAAGATTAAACTCCTAATTATGTTTAGCTTTTTAGCTTCTTTGGGTCCTCGTATTACTATCGAAAAATCCTATATCCTCCTTTAAAAATAATATGGTTGGATTTAACAATTACACGGATGGAAATGACAATAGTATGGTTGGCAGCCACAATGGCATCGCTGAGAACAACAATAGTAGGTTAGAATTGATATTTTGTTTAGTTGGGGCAAGAGTATGGTTGGATGTGACAATAGTATCGGTGGAAGTGACAAGGTGCTTGAAAATGACAACAGTATGGTCGGAAAAGACAAGCTTATTATTGAATATTGTAACAATATCGTTAGCCGCCTCAATAACTTTAACTAGTTACAATATGCATGCTGCATTTAACAATTTCTATTGTTAGCCTGTAACCATACATTTCAACTATAGTATATTTCTCTACAAATATGGTGGCCTCAACCACTATTTTTTTGTGTATGTACATATGTATATAAATATTACTATATCAATTGACGAACACAAAGTTAAAGTTTTTGGAGAAAATTATGGAGAAAGGAAAAATTTTGACTCTCCAAAATTTTTCCACGGTACGTACGCAGGCTCGTACTGGGCTGAACAATTTTTTTTTTTTTTTGCTGTATTTCTTAAGCGTATGTGTAAAAGTAGTGCTGTCAATGTAGTGAAACAAGTGATAACCATATTCTTATGTATATGTTCCTGTTTCCAAATAAAATAAATAATAAAAAAAATATGTATGTATGTAGTTTTTGTATACTCTTCTTAACTTTTCTTTTGTTTCGAAATTTCTATAAGTTCTTGTTCTAAGTACAAATAAATTTCTACGCCTGTAACATCAGCTATAGAAGTTCAAACACAGAATTGTGGTTGTGCTACGTCTTATTAAAAACAATTGCCAATTTAGGTACACACTTATTTGCATGAATTTCGCTAGAACGTTTGCAAGGCTTAAAGTGTGTTCAACTGTGCCGAAACGTCATACATATGTATGTATGTACATATGTGTTTACGTACATATACATACATATGTATATGTATGTACGCACGTCAAACTATTTAATTTCCCTGCCGGCAACTCAGTTAACTAGTAATGAATTATAAGCTAACTTTTTTACAACTGGTGGTGGTTGACACTTCGATTATTTTCAATGGAGATGACTGACTATTTTAACATTACGATGTCCTAGGAGGTAGTCAATTGTCCGACGCTGCATTACTTTTCAACTAACTTAAAGTTAGCTGCTTCAAAGTCAGTAGCCACAGAAAAAAATGTACAAATCAAGGCTGATTTTACATTTCTCGGTGGTAATATTATATTTTATTAAATTAAATTTCATCCTATTTTTTTTTTTTGTTAGCCTCTGGTGGGATTCGAACTTAACCCATTTAGCCATCGCAATATTTAAAACGAATGCGACAATAGGCAATTTAATTCAAGAGTTATTTACCGTGTATGTGTGTATGTTAGTATTTGAATTTTGGGTGAACTCTGCACTACGTGTCGATTGTATTGTAGCTAATTTGAAGCTAGTCCATAAAAGTTAACGTAAAGTTAATTATTTTAGTAGTCGACTAGCAATTTGCTGGCAGGGTTCTTCTCAGTTTTAATACAAATACGCATCGAACTTGTAAATATTTGAAAAGCGTGTGTACAGATATAAAAACCACTGTTTAAAAGGGTTTAAAAATTTTATATAAAAACTCCAGCACAAGTTTTTGAATTCTATAGTTAAGAATTCGAATTGTGTCGTATAGAAGTTGCCAGCGAGTGATGAAAATATTATTGGTCTTTTGCTTTTTAGGCATAGTTGCCTTGGCTGTTTGTCAGGATACTGTTGATGCTGGAGATGAAGGGAATGTCGTAGACGAATACCTCGATGATGAAGATGCTGTGAATAATGATGATGTTGATGATACGATTGTAAGTACACCATCTACAGCAGCAAGTGCTGCTACTCAGGTTCCAGTTGACGAAACAAGTACTACGACAACTGTTCCAGCTTCTGTCTCCACACCAGCTGCTGTTGTTACCAGTTCGAGTTCTTTGCCTCCCGCAACTACAAGTGGCACTACTCAGACTCCTGCTGTAGATGCAAGCACTACAGTTAATCCAGCTTCTTCCTCTACACCAGCTGCTACTGCAAGTCCCAGTCCCTCTTCAGAAGAGACTAGCACTACATCAATATCAACAACGAATGCACCCGCTGAAAGTTCTACTACTACGACAAAGGCTCCTGGCCGTCGTCCAGGACATTTCGGTCATCATCCAGGACATTTCGGCCATCATCCGGGCCATTTTGGTCCAGGTCACCATTATGATCATGGGCACGGTCATGACCATCATCCAGGACACTTCGGCCATCATCCGGGCCATTTTGGTCCAGGTCACCATCATGATCATGGCCACGGTCATGATCATCATCCAGGACACTTCGGTCATCATCCCGGCCATTTTGGTCCAGATCACCATCATGATCATGGCCACGATTATGACCATCATCCAGGCCAGTTTGGTCCAGGTCACCGTCACCGTCATGACCATGACCATGGTTATCCAGACCATTTCGGACACCATAATGATCAGGGCCCTTTTTTTAATGAACCACATGGTCCTGGTAATCCCGAAGGACATAGTTTTGGTGCAATTTTCAAAGTTCCCCGTGTTCGTTTGGGTCCATTCGTCTTTGGTGGTTAAGTAGTTATCTGCTTCTTTTGAATGATTTGTTAATAGAAAAAAAATTTTCAAGGGTGGCGGTAGAACAGTAACCAAATAAAGATCATTTATTTTTATTTTATTTTATTTACTGATTTATTAAAGTAAATTGCAGCACAACAAAACTGAGTTTTATTTAATAGTGCTGTCAAAACAAAGGCACAATTTATTATATGATATGCATAGTTTTTATATTAATTATTAGACAAAGAAAAACTAACATGTGAAAATAACAGTCTTTAGTTATAATTAGCTAAAGCATGTCAATAATGCAATATTGAAGTGCTTAGCATTGCTTACTTGTTGGATATTAGGAGGTAATTCGTTCCAGAGACGTAAGTCATTATTGTTATTTGTTTTTTGTTTTTATCAGTAAATAAACTCCTATTCTATTATAAAGTTATTTTTTATATACGTGTGCATAATGCAGATTTTGTTTCAGTACTGAAATTTAGCATTTATGTATATATACTATTTATGAAACTGAAAAACAAAACCTACTAGATTCCAGTAACATTAGTAATTTTTTTTTTTCACATCACAATCCTTAAGCCCATCTAAATAGATGTGAAGTGATTTAGAACGATCGCTGCCATGCTGACCTAATCCAAATGTGGATCAGGATATCACATTCCTATTCTATCTTATCTTAGAAAGTAGAATCAATAGGCTCCTACCGCAAAGGCCTGAGCAGTTATGCTCTCCTAGCTCGAAGTTCTATTTAAAGAGCATTAGCTTTTTAACCACATCCTATGACTATCGACAAGACATTTTCAACACAGAGTCTATTGCTGAGCAGTAGTTCTCCGATATATTTTTGACTGCATGCAAAGAAAAAATATGTTTAATTGTGGTTGCGGCAACAATGTTATATTCTGCACAACTATATTACGGTTGCACTCACATAATATGGTTACGGCAGCCATATAACATGGCTACAGCCACATAGTGCGATTGTTCACAAACATATTATGGCTGTATTCAACCATAATATATTCAATCATGTTCCTCTTCGAATGCATATTTTTCCAGTTGATGTTAATCATAGCCACTACATTTTAGTCAACAAAGATTCCTACGCCTGTGATCAAACAAAGCGAGTGCTGATTTCTGTAGTGCTGATTTCTTTGGTGGTAGATACACTTGAGCCTCCACCCAGAGAGCCACATAATTAAGAATAAGGTAGGTACCCTGGACTTTTTCATCCCAGGAACCATATAAACAGGATTCAAACTATAAGCCCATATGGAACAGATGTGAATTAATTTAATGAATTATCTGCCATTGTGGCTTAGTTTGATGGTGACTTAGTGCGTCTGGTAAGTGCAAGACATCACACCACTGGTCGTAAATATACCTTACCTTATCTTGGGCCGTAATACAACAACTTGTAAGCTGCAGGAGCTATCTAACTTTTATGTATTCCAGGCTCTCCGGATGCAAGAGACTCATAGAGTGCACTTTTTAAGTCCCCGATATAGATAGCATCAGGTGTCCAAACAAACCCAATGACTGCCAAGAAGTGTAGATCACTACCATGTAGAGTATGTCACTGAGCGATATTTTAGTGGCAGCCTGGTCGCTCGTAATTCCCTTAGTGATAATAACTTATTAGTTTAGTGGAGAACGGTGCAAGACATACTTCACTCCATCCGATCTCCTCACTATTTATACCACCTATATCCGACCGAAAATGGAATACAACTCTCATGTTTGGGCCGATGCCTCAAACTCTATTTTGGGACTTCTCGACCGTGTACAGGAGAGGGCGAAGAAGCTTATCAATGACAGTAGGGTATCCAGCTCTATTAACTCACTGGAGCATCGTCACAGTGTGGGGTGTGTTACACTGTTCTATCGCTATTATAACGGATTTTGCTCAGACGAGATCAGGGATCTTGTTCTTACGCAACACACGTGCATCGTCAAGAGCACATCCGTTTGTAGTCGATTGGCCAGTGATCCGCACAACGCATTACAGGGAGAATTCGTTTTTCAGCCACACGGTTCGTCTGTGGAACAAATTGCCTGCAGACATATTCCCCGCCAGCTACAATGTAAAGAAGTTCAAATCAAATGTGCACAAACACTACTCCCTCTTTCCTCCTGCCCAAAACCTATTTTCCTAGTTCCGGTACGATGCGCATGCATAAATAGGGGTCCAAGCTAAAAAAAAGGTCCTTCAACCCATTACCAGGCAGGGCAACTCCAAAGAAGAGTCACCCAGGAGCCCTGATCACCAAAGTACCGATTAATCTTCGGTGATTTGACCTGAGGCTGCAGATCTTTTGATCCAGCAAATTAAGATTCTGTTTAAAATTTTCGAAATGGGTTGCCATATAACCAAGCTAAGCCGAGATTTTGAGTAAGGTTCTTCAATCCATTACCAGGCAGGGCAACTCCAAAGAAGAGTCACCCAGGAGCCCTGATCACCAAAGTACCGATTAATCTTCGGTGATTTGACTTCAAACTGCAGATCTTTTGATGCAGAATATTTTATTTTTGGTTGATTTTGATGGGATTTTGATGAATGTATGCGAAAAGTGAGCTAAAGCAGCAAGTGTATGTATATAGACTAGACGATTGTGGAGAGTATTTAATTGTCAGTCCAGCCGGCTACAGCACTCTTAGGCTAGGTTTTTGATATTTTAATTAAACTAGATTTTGTTAAACTACATATAATTATATATGCCAGTATTACCAATTCTATATAGACGTTTTTGACGGAACAATTAGTTATGCTTAAAATGTTCTTTTTTTTATTGATATAACAAAATATTATATTATTTTGCGGTAACGACTGCACATACATAAATATGTTCAGTTTATTTAGACTTTGTTTAATTAAGATGTCAAAAGCCAAAACTTAGTTGTTTTTTTTTTCTCTTTTTTTCTTAAATACAATTTTTTAAATGCACATGTATTGGAAGCCTCAGAAAGATTAAATAAAAAGTAATTTTTGCTGCTTACTGTTGTTTGTTTCGAAATTGCGAAAACATGTTAGAAAAGAAAATAAATGGCTTTCTGCTAGAAGATTGTTTAAGTTTAAAATTTGTTCAACTGTTTGGAAAATCCATATGTATTATTTATATATTGTTTCTACTTACACGTAAAGAAAAAATATGTTTCAGGAAACCATATTCGAAGAGATTATATGTATAATATTATTGAAATATGTGGTTACGATCTAACAGTATTAATTGTTAAATATAAAATATATGAACGGGAACCGTATTATTGTTTTGTCATGTCCAACCATACTATTGTAGGCTCCAACTTAACTACTTTCAAATTGAGGCTTACCCACAGCTACACTGGAAATCGGCCGGTGTTCAGACCATAGAATGTAGAAAAAATTATAGCTTCCAACCGTGCTATTTTCAAACTACAAATGTTTATACATACATACATACATACATACATATGTGCATATCTATATGACAATAAATTTCCTTGCTTACACACATGCGCATTATTAGCAGATCTTCATTTGTTCCGTATATTTAGCGCAGTTCTATAGCGGTTAAAAGCTACAGGTTCTGCAATTATTTTACGAGCACACACAAATTTTCAAACGGCAACAACACAAAAATTGTGTCAACAAACTTCGGTTGCCATTTAATAAATCAAAAATATTGTGTTTGTCATAAATATATTATGTTCAAACGTTCATTACACATTTTGTTTTTTTCAACAAACATAAAATTGCGAAGCCTCTTGCTTGTCTGCAGCAACACCCAGAGCCTTTGGCCGGAATCGAACCTGCGACCTCGGAGACTCTTGGTAGAGCACTCATCGAGGTGCTAATAATTGTATGTATGTATGTATGAGAGATATGTATGTATGTATGTATGTGCTTATAAAAAATATTTCTTCAACAGATTAAAATAAAAAATAAAAACATCTCCTGAAGAAGTCGACAAACATTATCGACGAAACGTTGAGAGAAACCCACGATGAAATAAAATTGTTTTATTTACATCTTGAGAATAAGGTATGACCATTATTAGCCCAAAAAGTCAATCTTTTTAATACTAATCCTGCGATTGGTCAAAAATAAATGTAAAAAAAAAGTGTATTTGTTTGCGTCTTTACTGCATTTTAAATGAAAATAACTTGTTGGCCACAACTTTGCACCGTGTTATAGAGAACATTATGTTGTTATCGCAACCAGACTTTAAAGTGTTTTTTTTCTCTGCGTGTATGTACCTTAAAACTCCTTAATTTTTTTATTATTGCATTTTAAAACACATGCATATGGTTGAGCTTAAGCGTGTGTGTTCGCTATGAAATAATAAGCATTGAAAAGTGCATTAACGGATATAATACATATTTCTTAAAATATATATACAATTTTATATAAAAGCTGCACAGCAAGGGCTTAAATTCTGTAGATCGAAATCTGAATTGTGTCTTAGAAGTGCTGATCAAGACATGAGAATATTATTCCTCTTTTGCCTGTTAGGCGTGGTTGCATCGGCTGTGTGTCAGGATAGTGTTAATGCGGAAAATGTCGATCATTTGGCAGTAACTAGTGTAGAGGAAGATGATAATGTTAATGAAATAGACGAATTAGATGTAGATAATGAGGAGGGTGTAGAAATTGTTGATGATAGTTTGCCTGCGAATGCGCCTTCTACAGCAACAAGTGATGCCACTCAGGCTTCTAATCCAAGTACTTCAACTAGCTTAGACTCATCCTCCAGGCCAGCTGATGTTACAAGTACTAGTAGTCCCTCATCTTCTAATGATACTAATCAGGCTGCGGCTGAAGATAAAAATAGTACAAATAATTCAGTTTCTCCCTCTATACCAGCTGACAATCCAAGTAGCATTTCCTCACCAGCTGTTACACCAGTATCTAAAACTCACACCACTGCGGAAAGTTCTACTACAACAACGCCATTGGCACCTCGGGATCATTCAAAGCGTCCCGGGGATGATCATGGACATCGCCGTGGCCCTCATGGTCGTCACGGTCATCATGGAAGACATCACAGACATCATGGCGGTCACCACTATGGCCATCCGAGAGAACATGGACATCATCGAGATCATGACAGACACCATCATGATCATGATCATGATCATAGGCCAAGCCATCATGATTTTCATCCCGGAAAACACGGTCATCAACCAGGTCAAGATGGTAGCCACCCAGACCATCATCTAGCTCATCATAAACACCATCATGATCATGGAAATTTCCCTAACGAACACCACATTTTGGGCCATTATGACCATCATCACAGCCATCACGATCGTCATTCAGAACGTGATGGCCATCAAAAAGGTGATCATGTTCATGATTCAGGCGATTATCTAGATTATGATGGATCGCAACAGGATCGCGAACATTCGCCTAAGGCAGAACCTCATCCTGATTGGACTAATTTTGGTCCGTTTTTTAAAATTCGCCATATTCCATTGGGCAGAATCACTTTTGCTTAACCAGTTATCTGTTTCTTCAGAATGCTTTGCTGCTACAAACATTTTCAAGGGTGGTGGGAGAACATTATCCAAATACAGCAATTTTATTAAATATTATATTTTCCCTTAAATTATTATTATTACTATTATTATTATTATTATTATTATTATTATTATTATTATTATTATTATTATTATTATTATTATTATTATTATTATTATTATTATTATTATTATTATTATTATTATTATTATTTTTCTTATTAACAATATGTATGCCTGTATTTTATGCTGATTTGTGTCAATACAATAATTTGGTATTTAAAGGTATTTTCGAAATAAAAGTATTTAAATATTTAAATCAAATAGATCTTTCAAAATTAAAAGAAAGCATCCTAAACTTTTGGAAGGTCGAAAAGGTGTTTTCAGCACCCCAGATGAACCAATGTGTGGTGCTTGGTATCGGTAGCTGTTACTATAGCCTTACACACCGATGTATCAAGCCATCGATGAAAGCAAGATGGACCAGCAACGACACCGCATATTCGGGAATAGAATTGGGCCGTAAAATAATGGAGTTTGAGCTATTTAACTCTTCCTCCTTACAGTTTCCTACGCCACAAGGGACTGTACTTCTGCCTGCCCGAAATCCTTTACAAAGAACATCAGACTTTAGCCAGACTTGATGTCTACCGAAAGGCCATTGGAAGAACGGAAAGATTAACTTGTTCTATCGTTATATCAAGGCTGGAACTGTCGCTGTTGACGGACATTGTAAGAAGTCATCCGATGTAGTTTGCCTTTCAAAATATCGGTTATGGTTAGCCCAGTTGAAACCACGTGTCCTCCAGACCTTATTCGTTCAATTGCAGCAGAAAAAAATTGTAAACTAATTGTTAAATTAAATGAATAAATGAAATGAAATGAAAAACCTCGATTAACATGGCCCTATAGCGAGCACAATCCACTGTTGTCGTTTGACCAGCGACATTCTCGAAATAAAATGGCCCGATAACTCCTCCAGCGCATGAACAGCGCACCATGCAGTCACTTTGAGTGGGTGTAATGGCTCCTTGTGCATCATTCGTGGATTTTCAGTGCCCCAGAAGTGATAGTTTCGCTTGTTCACGTACCCGCTGAGGCGGAAATGAGCCTCATCGCTCATTATGATCCATTATAGACACGATTATTCCTCGTTCTTGGGGAGTGTATCGCTTCAAGGCTTGCTCACTTGTATTCTAGATAAAGGGTCCGTCAAATAAATTTTTTGTTTGTTTTGAAAACGACGCAAAACATCGAGTGTAGCTTCGGCTGTGTGTGGCACGGAGCACCGTTGTGTTAAAACCAAATGTTGCCTGTATTCTCCCTTTCAATTTTTGTGAACAAAAATTCGTTCAACATGGCCCGATAACCATCGCCATTGACTGTAACGGCCACTTCTTGATCATTTTCGAAGAAAAATGGAGCAATTATGCCTCTGGACCAAAATCCGCACCAAACAGTGACTCGTTTTGGGTGCGTCGGCTTTTTTTTTTTATGTATGCGTGCGTGTTTTCTGTGCCCCAAATGAAAAGATGATTTTTTTTTTTTTTTTTTGCAAAATCGGCATCTTTTGTAAATCGATCGCAGGCCTACTTAGCGAAGCGTATTCATATTCGTTCAAAGGAAGGTTAAAACTAATTATCTGTCAAATCAGACATACCATTCAGGAAACAAGCACTAGTTGAAAACAAAAAACGTTAGATGGCGGACCCTATAGCTGTCTAGTTTACAAATACAAAAATAGATTTGACATTGGCCGCCATAAGAGCAACTTCTAATAGATTGATTTCTTTTCATCCTTGAGATAATGCGCAACCTACTATAAACGTCATTGATTGCCAATAACGAACACATTAGTGGCAGTTTGAGAATATTTTTGTAAGATTTCTGGTGCTTTTTTAAAATTATTTACTGTTTTGCACTTAAGCCCTCGAAATAGTTTGTATATACGTATTTTTTGTATATCTGTTTGAGTATCAGATATTCGAAAACATAATCTTTATTTAAGGCCTTATACTTATATCGGCACAATTCTTAAAAGATTCTTGCGGACCGCAACCAGCTCTTTCTGTACCATCATCGCAAAAATTTACATTATTTCCCGCATAATAGGTCCAACGTAAAACACAATGATCACAACTTAAGTCCTGTGGCAATACCACTGAAGTTCGGTGCTCCCCCCAGGCACTGACATTATACTTGTCACTACCATCGGCATGCTCAAGGCGATATTGACTAAAGCATTCCTCCGACTCGTAATCAAACACATCCAAATTACAAACTTCATAAGAAACGGTTCCATTATGATTGGCGGTAATGTTAAAAACAAATTCGGGCTGGCTTCCACTGCGATATGTTTTAACAATGACACCATCACCGCCATATTTACCTTGCAATTCATGATCACGAGGTGCAGCATCGCCGTAGTTATCACCGCAGAGACCACATCTGCCGTCATGTACCACATGCATGGACTTGATGAAAAACAAAGTTGAAAATAATTTCGCTAACTTTACCAAATATAATACACATGTATCCGACTCACACTAAAACCGCCACAATTATTAGACATGTCATCATAATTTGGTTCCGCTGTATTGTCGATACGCCAACGTGAGCCCCTGCCAGCAGGATTTAACAGCATGCCATGACCTTTTGTCAAATCTATTAAGACCAACATTTGTAGAAAAACTGACAGCACACGAGCACTACGTTTCATTTTTGTTAGATTTTTTCGATCTTCGCTCTTACGACTGATGATGCATTAATAGATTTTAATGGACTGACGGACCCATTTTTATACAAATTTATGCCTTAAAATATTTGTTTAGTTTTTTTCACAATAAACTAAATAAATACAATTATGTTTGCACTATTTTAGTTTTCATTTGAATATATTTTTGTTTCTTTTAGTTTTACTCTTTTAAAGAGAAGTAACTCTCAGGCTCGTTTCCACACTTGTTTTGTGTTTCTCGTTTCCACTTATCGTTGGATTTCACAATAGGAGTTCTTATTTTGAAACGCTCAAGGCTACAAATTGTCAAGTCTTGGACCGGAATGTGGCCGGTAACATTCCATTTTTAGCTTTCAGCCACTTGTGAAAACAAGCAATAATACGGTTTTTTTTGACATGGGCAAACAAACCCCTCCAATCTATCTAATCTAACATACTATTAGTATGTTTCCATTACGAGTTGAATCAGCTGCTTCGCTCTCTCAATTATCTTTATGCATCACCCTGTTTACACAACTCGTCTGTATGATTCGTATTTAATTTAATTTTTACTAAGCCAACATAAATTTTCCATTAATTTCGTGGAGCAAATTTTTCTAAGCCTCATTGTTACAATTTGCCGTTCGATAATAGTAGGATTTTATCGAACAGATAAACCATTTTGCATTATTACAACTTCCCTTTAACAAAAAGTGAGAGTTAACAATAATACAACCGGTAAATTTACGGAAGGTTTAGTTTTTGCATTTACCACATTTGGTTATATCTTTGGAAAAAATTCCCTGATTTGAACCTTTTAAATGTGTTGCCATAAATCAACAGAACACAAATTTTTCTTACCGACAAGTTGTAATAATGTAAGTTGCTTACCGGCCAGTTTATCGTTCACTTCTTTTAAAGGTACCTTTGTAAACAACATGTAAGATACAGTTTGTATTTTACAGGTTGTCAAACCCATTTAAGTTTGAGGGGCAAGTTCTAAGAAATAGCAAAGAGAATAAAACTGAAGGAAATTAATTATTCTAGAAAGAAAATACAAATTTCTAACCAATTTCATTCTTTTACGTTAGATGGCATCATTGTATTAAACTCGAACTCTATAATGTTTTTCAGTATGGCAACTGTGGGGTCAAATCACTCCATTCGGTGTCCAATAAATTATGGCGTGAAAATAATATAAACAACAAACATACGCACGAAATTCATTACATGGTGAACAGGATAGTTTGGTCCCTAAATTAAATTATTGGAAAAGAAGTCTGAATATATTTTTAAAGTCGATTCATGCTGAGTTGCAATTTCCAATTTCGACTTTTATGAAGATTTGGAAAAAAAAAACGCTTTAGTTCGAATTCCACTTCCCCAAAAATTTAGAAACCTTTTTCTGCGTTAAAACTTTATCGATCAATATTTTTAAAAAACACAAAAAAAAAACTAAAGTTGGAATGAAGATTTTAAACAATTTTAGGTTATGTCAACATTTTGTAAAAGATATGAAACAGTGATGAATTAAAGCCATTTCACATTGAAATCACTGTTGTGCGATTCGAAAATAAACTCGGGAAGCATAACACATGTGACATATTATAACATACGTATACTTAATATTATTCTATACAACTCGCAATACTTTGCATGAATCTTACTTTGCATGAATTTTACGATTGTCGATTAAAAAACGAATGTTACGTCCCTATGGCTTATTTTTCTGGAAATCATAATATTAATTAGTTTAGCTGCTGCTGACCAAACTGAGAGCAATTATTTATGCAAAACGTTTGCTCTGTTGTATTATCTGTTTACCACAACAAAGCAGCGAAAATAGAACTGTTCTTTTCAAAGTTCTAAAAAGAAAAGAAAATTATAATTAATTTCTCTGATACTGGGCGCTTTAATACTTCTACAAATATGTCTGCTATGTACACGTTTGTGGTGAAATTCTAAGCAAATACATATTTCAAACTCGTGTTTGATGAATAAATACTGCAAAAAAAAAAATACTATGGCTTCTTTTCTTTCAATATTAAACTGTATATAAGCATCAGGAATATTCAAAAGTATCAATCAGTAGGTAACTGGTTTCTAAGCAGTGGAAATGAAAGTTTTTATTTTATGCTGCCTTTTAAACTTGGCTGCTTTTTCGGCTTGCCAAAACAGCAACGCCGCTGGACCAGAAGTATTCACAATAGTTTTTCTAGGACCAAATTTTGTTGGATTTGATGAAAAAGACATCATCCCTGCAAACAATTTTTATGACGAAAATGAAACTGAAACTGTGGAGAATGGTGGAAATGAAGTTTCTATCAATACTGACCAACAAGATGAAGTTCCTTCAACACCTGACAAAAATGATGGAATTAAAGATTCTTCACGACCTGATGAAGATGGTGCAACTGAGGCTCCCAAAAAACCAAACAAAAATGATGAAAGTGACGAAAATGACGATAAAAATGGAACGAAAGCTCCTCCACCATCTGATGCAACTGTAGTTCCTGCATCCGATGAAAACAATAATACTGAAGATCCCACAACATCAGACGAAAATGATGCAACTGAAGTACCTACAGGACCTCAAGAAAATGATGATAATGAATCTACAACAAGATCTGACGACAATGATGCAACTGAAGTACCTACAGGACCTCAAGAAAATGATGATAATGAATCTACAACAAGATCTGACGACAATGATGCAACTGAAGTTCCTACAGGACCTCAAGAAAATGATGATAATGAATCTACAACAAGATCTGACGACAATGATGCAACTGAAGTTCCTACAGGACCTCAAGAAAATGGTGATAATGAAACCACAATAAGATCTGACGACAATGATGCAACTGAAGTTCCTACAGGGCCTCAAGAAAATGGTGATAATGAAACCACAATAAGATCTGACGACAATGATGCAACTGAAGTTCCTACAGGACCTGAAGAAAGTGGCGATAATGAAACCACAACAAGATCTGACGACAATGATGCAACTGAAGTTCCTACAACATCTGAAGAAAATGGTGAAAGTGATGGAAATGATGGAACTGAAGTTTCGACAGGATCGGACGAAAATGATGGCACTACAGTTGATGCAAGTGATCTTGATAATGTTAGCACCACCAGCAAGCCTACCAAAAATCCAACGAAAGGCCGTCACGACCGCCGTCATGACCGCCGTCACGACCGTCGTCATGATCGTCGTGGTCGTCGGCATGGTCGCCGTGGAGATCGCCGTAAAGATCGTCGTCATGATCGTAAACAAGGTCATAGGCGCAATCCTAGATTTGCACACATTTCATACTAATGAAAAAATGGCTACAAATTATGTATGGCTTTCGGAAAAGATCTTTCTAAGATATTCAATAACAGTTAAATGAAAATGTTTTTGCGACAAGTATATTACCAAAAATATGTTTGCTTAAATTGATTTATATTTTACTCTTTTCTTTTGGTGTATGCTGATATAGGAAAGAAAGCAGGGACAATATATAAAACCCATTTAGTTGGCAATTGGCTCCGCAGCAATGGTTGAATTAAAATTTAAGTTAAAAAATTATTGATTTTAGAATTTTTATTCATGATTTTGTTCTAAAGAATTTTTATTTTAATCCAGCCTGATTTTGTATTGGTCTCAAAAAAATATTTTACCTTAAAATGAAAATTAATATTTTTGTTTTTAATTTTAGTTGTGTTCTTCACGGTATTTAAATGTATTTTTATCTTATTTTCTTTCCACATTTCATTTATTTGATCCTCCTACTTTTGCTTACGTCTGATGGGATTTGAACCGCAACCCCACAGCTATAGATCGGGGCCCTCATTGACCTTTCAGCCATCGCAACAGCTAGAAGAAATGTAGAGAGTAAATTCTGAATTGTGTCATTGTTCTTGTACCCATTTAACATGATTTTTGATCTACAATTTTGTCGTGTTAATTTTACATTACAGTTTTTGATGCACTAACGAGCAGCAGCAGTAAAATTATCATGGAGCTTTTATAACTCTTTCGATGGCGGGCACAAAATAACTATTCAGCACAAACTACAGCTGAGGCTACAAACAAATATAAACTGGCAATTACATGCAGTACAACAGTATCCGATTATTTATGTGCCTCTGTGAATAAATCTCGGCGAAAACCATCACTAGCAGACTGAGTGCAATTTATGTTTGCGATTTACGATTAATAACTATTTATGGGGCTTTAAAGCTTGATTTTACTTCCCTCAAATTGAGAAAGTTTTTTGTGATAAAATTGCAGAGATCAATATAAATTTTCACCTTATAGACGAAGATGAACTTAATTATTTATTTGCTATAACAGCTACATAATTGAAATGTATTATTTTAGATCTAAAAATAGACCGGATTAATGTTTTCTGTCTTTTTCAGCTGTCTACTCGAATATGCCGCCGACATTTCGATGATGCTAACCAACTTATCAGTGGACTCGAAAAAAACTTAGATTTAAAACATTTTTTAAGTTTTTTACAAGTCTATTGATGAGTTGATTGGCATCAATGAAATGTTGGCGGCATATAGACGGCTGAAAAAAAAAAAAAAAACAGAAAACTTTAATAAGGACTATTTTTAATAATACATTTCAATTGATTGATTTAGCAAATAAATAATGAAGTTTCAGGTTGGTCCATAAGGTGAACATTTACATATGTTGATCACTACAATTTTATCACAAAACATTAATAAGGTATATTCTTACTACTTTTAATTAATATCAATTCAGTAAAGAAAAGTAAAACTTTAATAGCTAGGTGGACAACCGGCTGTTTCTATGATCTAGATGCTCTTTTATTGATACAATTTGAACGTTTACGCCGTGCCCTGTGTTATTCACATTTTACTGTAAATTTTAATTTCATTGAACTTCTGTATTGTAATACATTTATATTAAATTACTTTTTCAGGCTTAAGTTCAACCCTTGATTTTTGTCACTACTTTTAATTAATATCAATTCAGTAAAGAATTGCTACTAAATTTTACTTTCAAAACCAAGGGTTGAACTTAAGCCTGAAAAAGTAATTTAATATAAATGTATTACAATACAATGAAATTAAAATTTACATTAAAATGTAAATTCTTACACCTAAAATAATTTATAGACAAACTTTATGATTTCCAATTGCTTTATAGGCCTTATATTTACTTCACTGATTTTAACTTTATCAACTTTAAAAATAAACACTTTTTTAATGCTAAGATAATACTGATCATCATTATGAGGAAGGAAAGACAAACTATGTAAAATGAAGTCTTATTAACCGAAGTTGGTTCACATCCGCCACAACGATTGCTGCGGTTAGTGTAAGATCGCAAAAAATTCATCACTAAGCGAACAAACGAAGAGCTGGATTGAAAAATGAGAGTATACAACTTTAATGAAAATTTCATTTTAGTTTAGCACTTATTAAGCTCTGAATGTAAAAAAAAAAACGGTTTTATTATTTTATGCCTAAAAATAGACCTTAATGTTTTCTGCTTTTTCAGCCGTCTAGCCAAGAAACATTAAGGTCTATTTTTAGACCTAAAATAATACATTTCAATTGGCTCTTATAGCGAATAAGTTATTGAGTTCATTTTTGAAAAACGGTTTTATTTTTTACTTGAAAAATTTTGCATTCAAATAATACGTATATCAGCGCAATTCTTGAAGGTTTCTTGTGGACCACAGCCCATTCTTCCTTCACCATCTTCGCAGAGATTCCAATTATTGCCACCTACATAAGTCCAACGTAAGACACAATGTTCACATTTGACACCCTTTGGCAGAACTAAAGAAGTTTTGAAAGATCCCCTTCTTTTGCCCACATAAAGTTTGCTACTGCCGTCTTTGTAGCGCAGCCGATATTTGGCGAAACACGACTCAGACTCCTGTCCAAACTCCCGCAAATTGCAGAGTTCAAAATAAACGTAGCCCAAATGATTATTTTCAATTATGAACTCAATGTCAGCGATATTTCCTTTATAAGAGCGAACCCTGACACCTTTGCCGCCATACTTGCCACCCAGTTCGTTTTCACGCGGCCTACGACTGCTATAGTCGTCGCCACAAAGACCACATTTGCCACCGTTTTGAGTATGTTGCACCTAAATTGAGGTGAAATCACTTTTCTTTTTATTAATATATGATTTTGTACAGAAAACATACCGTTAAGCCACCGCAGTAGTTTTGATTGTCATCATAATTTGGTAGGGCAGAGGGATCTATACGCCAACGTGACGATCTACTAGCAGGATCCAATAGAAAGCCATGTCCGCTAACACTACCCAACAATGCGAGCATTAAAGCAATTACCATGACAAACTGTTTCATTTTTAAGCTCTTTTTGGTGCCAGTTTAATGCAAAAAGTGTTATGAACTTCAGCGCATTTCCAGCCTTTTTATATCACATTTTGGTAAGATTTTGTAAAATAGACGCAATGTTGCCAGCAACAGATTTCAACATTTCACAACTCAAAAAAGATTATAGACAATATTCAAATATGAACTTAATTATTTATTTGCTTTAAGAGCCAATTGAAATGTATTAATTTAGGTCCACAAATAAACCTTTTCAAAAAATTAACTGTCTTTTTCAGCTGTCTATATGCCAACGAAATGTCGTCGGCATATAGACAGCTGAAAGAGACAGTAAATTTTTTGAAAAGGTTCATTATTGGACCTAAATTAATTTTTCGATATTTCGCTAACAATTTATTAGCATCGTCAGGAATCAGGATGCTAACAAATTGTTAGCGAAATATCGAAAAATTAATAATAAAAAATATAGACAATATATTATTAAAAAAAAAAAAAACAAAAAAAAAAACGATGACTCAAAGACACATAAAATAAATAACATGTGGAAAACACATACATATGTATATATAAACAAAATCCTTGAAAAAATAATGCCCTAAAAATTGCTTTAATATTACAGCTGATCTACACTTAATATAAATAATAGGACATGTCAATTTGTATGGGCAACATTTCGCCGGATCCAGCGATTTTTAAGCACTAATTTAAACTTTAAACTTAAATCATATAGTTGATTTACAATTGTTAATAGTTTTATCGAGCTTGAGTTCGATTTTACTTCCTCAAAATTGAGAAAGACTTTTTTGTGATAAAACTGGTGTAATCAACACTGTTAAGAAAAGTAATAATATCAACAAACACAAGAATCATTTGGAAATCAATTGGATGTTGGGGAGAGAATATAAAGATATATACCAATCAACAGAAAAACAGAGTGATCAAATGGAAAGTTAAATATAGACAGAAAGCTTAAATATAGACAGTTGGTAATCATAACTTTGCGTGCTGATGAGCGACGTAGTGGTCATGAAACAAACATGGTATGTACCCCAGTCAGTAGATTTAAAAATTTTGATCACTCCAGTTTTAACAGAAAAAATTTTTTCTCAATTTTGAGGAAGTAAAATCGAATTCAAGCCCAAAAAAATTATTAGCAATTGTAAATCATATAGGCCGTCTATAAAAATTAAACTTAATCCATAAATAATTTTGTCAATATTGTGACGTTTTGATAATTTTTTGCATGAAAAAAAAAAAATAAATAAATTCCAGTAGGACGTAACAAAAAAAAAATCATAACGAGGAGTCGGATTTGATTTTTTTTTTTGTATTTTTGTATGGGAGCCATGATGCGGGATCGGAGTGTTCAAAAGAAAAGGAGAACAAAATTATTGAGGGTTGGTCATACATTTGACTCCTCTACGGTCTGGCTGGGTCTGCTTACTTTTCTAAGGTTTTAGCTGATTTTTTTTTTTTTTTTTTGTAAAGAAATTACACTCATTCAAAGCGGCAACACTGAGAGGAAGTTTGGTACTCATTAATGTTAAAATTTTATTTACTTTCTTTTCTTTTCTTTTTTTTGTCAAAAAAAGCAAAGTTGTTTACTTTAATTAACTCGGCAAAAGAATAAGAGTTTCTGAAACTAAGCAACAGCGTCAAATTCTAAAGCTTCAGACACATGTACATACACACACACACACACACACACAAATAAACTTCTTTCATCATTCATGTCTCGGTTGGCACTATGAAATGATGGCAGGTACTAAAGTGCGAGGAATGACAAGAATCGGGCTGAATATAAAAAAAAAAATTCATAACAGTTTGTGAAAGTTTTGGACTATTATCAAAATACTTGGGGATGGGTTCAGTAAGTTTTAACAATATATGACAATGTTATTTTAAGAACAAAGTTTGTTGCTGAACACAGCTAACCAATAACTGATTTTAGCCTGGGGTTTGACACCCTTGTGAAAACTTTAAGGTGGGTATTGGCCCCACCTCAATAAATTGACGTTAAGTCAATCCACCACAAATAATTTTCTATTGAGAAGCCATTTTATAATTAAGCCAAGGCAGATACAGAGACACAAGCCTCGACTATAATATTAAGCATTTTGATTAGGATAGCATTAAAACACTGAACAAAATTATTATATCATATCGCCAATAAGTTGGTGAATCGACCTACTGGACCCCAAAAGGAAAATGAATACAGCAAAATGGATTTTTTGCATCATGAGGTTTTTTTTTACAGAATACCTTCAGTTTTTGAAGTTTTCGTAATATTTGCAATTTCTTCATCCCATTGCAGTGCTGGCAATTGTTTAGCTTTTTCAAAAACTATTCTAGATTTGTTTTTGTGAAGTATTATTTGTTTGTTTGTTTTTTTTTTTTTTAAATTTCCAATATAACACCGCTGAAATAAATATTTGTTTTAGGATAAATTTCCTTAGAAAATTTTATGGAATAATTAAAGTTTTTAAAATGTGATATTTCTTACTTGCTTCAATTTATTCACACAAAGACAAATAAATATTTATCTAAATTTGCGCATGTTGCTGATATACATATTTGTGTTTCAATATTGATTTAATATGTTTCTAAAATTGCAGAATATTATTGCAATTGTGAGTAAATATTGAAACAAAAAGACACAGAATCAATGGCAACAAGGTTGCTTAAAAACATTCATATTGACAGAAGATTTTCTGAATCAAAAATATTTTAACAACATTATTTACCAGCTATGACAACAGAACACAATAAAAACATCGATTTAGTTAAAGAAGATATAAAAACAAACATAAAATTTGGGTTGCGTTGACGCAAGTAATGGCACATAGTGTATTTATTTAATTGTTGTTTTTTACTTGTTTTTGTTTTTATTTTACAATTTGCTTGAATATATAAAAATGATTGTATGTTTGAATTTGTTAAAATTCAAAAAACTTTATTTAGTGGAAACAAGCGTCGTATAGTGCGCATAAAAATTGGCGTAAATAACATTTATGTCATGTTGCATATCCCAGATCAATACGAAAACAAACGCTCTTTTCTATCACTCAAAATATTTAATACTAACTGATCTGGCCACACGTTACTTTGAATGTTGAAGAGATATTCAAAAAATGTTTTTTTCTCATTTTACGGACAATCTGTTACAAGAAGTAACAATAATTTTAAAATTTAGAACAGCGCAGATTATTAGAAAATTATTACTTTCTGTCGAATTGAATGACGAAAAAAACTAACAGATTCATTTCGCTGATGAACGCTGTGTAGGAGTTGAAAAAATTTGGAAAATCTGTTTATGAATGATAGAAGTTTCGATTTCGAATTTGGAATTTGGAATAATGTTCACGTTCATTTTACGGAGAAATGTGTTTGAAAAGTAAAAAGCATTCGAGGAATCATGTTATAAATGACCGGGTTATTGAGAAGGCAATTTGTTTGATTTTCAAAAAAAAAAAAAAAGGGAAGTAAGTAGTGTTCGTAAACATTTGATTTGAATCTTCTTCCACTGTAACTGAAAGGAAATACAACTGAAGAACGAGTTTTCTCTGCAATGTGTTTAACTTTTTAAAATTTATTGCAGGTATTTCAATTTTCATAATTTTCTTTTAGATTTTCTTAATCTAATTCTTCGTCCTTTATGTAATTCCCAGTTATCCTTCTCTTTTCTTTGAGCTTTAGAACACTTTAATGCAGCGCTACTTGACACACAGCTAACGAAACAATGGCTCTCTTGTGGGAAAAATTCAATGGCCATGTTAGCTCATGTGGTGGTGATGTCAATTGGCCGCCAATATCGGGTGACTTGACACAGTTGGACTTCTTTCTTTGGGGGTATTTAAAAGATGAGATGATTCCGCACCATAACTGCACAGAACCTCAATTAGGCCTCAGCATTATTGAAAATTTGTTCCCTTGGTTGGAGGTGTACCGCTGGTGTCGCCGCTGCCATTTGGCCAATTTTTCATTCCATACATAATTGAAACCAAATTTCTTAAATAATTTTTGTTCCATTCAAAACCAACATCGGCCCTTAAGATTTAACCACTCTTTCTTTAATTATTTCTTTATGTTTTTTTTTTTTTTAAATTTCGATAATTAAAATTTCACCACAAATAAACACCGGTATTCATAAAAACTAAAACGTTGCTGAAGTACATTTTAGAAAAAATTTTATATGAAAAATTTGTTCTAAAATGTGTTTCAACAATGTTTTATTTTTTATGAATACCGGTGAAAATCTCTTAGTTTCTCAAAACAAAAGGCTATAATAGACTTTAGTGGTTAACAATTGTAAATTCTACAAGTTCAACTTAAAGTAAAATTAATGATTAATATATTTATGTATTTTATTTATTTTTTTTTACTTAAACTTTAACACCGGCCTTCATAAAATTTAAAAAGTTGCTGAAATACATTTTAGAACAAATTTTATATGAAAAAATTTTTCTACAACGTATTTAAACTACATTTTATTTTTTTATGAATACCGCTACTATTATTTATTCGCTATAAGAGCCAATTGAGATTATCTTGGGTCCAAAAATAGCACTTAATGTTTTCTGGGATTTTCAGCCGCCAACATTTCGTTGTTGCTAAGCAACTCATCAGTAGACTCGAAAAATCTAAAAAGAATGTTTGAAGCCCCACTACTTATTCCAAAATTCTCATGAACAAAATGAGATTCAGAAATGCTCAAACAAACCCTGCAAGAAATAGCTTAATAACACATTAAGAACAAATTTACTAACACATGCGAAGCAATTTTATAGGTTTCAGTGTTGCCATCACAGTGTGTATTTTAGTACATATTTTGATTTTCCCGTATTAATTTGGTAATTTCATTTGAAACTAAGTTTATGCATTAATGTTTTTATAGGTTCAGTTGTCCTTTTTTCTCTTTGAAAAAATGGTGCTGCAGAATTTTTGGAACGAAGTTCCTTAACGCGGCTTGCTGGTAGTGGAAATTAGTAGAAATCGTCACGAAAGCGTGTGAGCTTTTTATATGTATTGGTGTACTGTCGAAAAGCAATTGTGTATGATTGGCGGTGTCTCCACTGACAGCAGCGGAGACACCTACCAATAAATATTAATTAGTTGGAAAACCTTTTATTACATTCAAAGATGAAAAAAAAAAAACGTAAGGAACTTTGTTCCTAACGGGGGTCCCCCGACCGCATTTCTTTTTTCTATATGATTCAGTCTATTCTATTGTTAAAACTGCTACTGATTACTGTTTTTCGTTGAATTTTCTCGAAATGCATCTCCAAAATAGTTTACTATATTCTCTTTGAATTGGTTTTTGAAATTTTAGGAAAAACTATTTTTTATTTAATAATAAAGAAATTAATAACATCATCTTGTGGGCATTTTGAAAAAAAAAAAAAGATTTCGAATGATAACTTTACTGAGCTGGTAACGCTGGTTTACAAAAGATATCACACGTACAGGAATGTTTACATCAGTTTTTTCATGTTGCCCTTAAGAAAATGATAGAAACGCTGATGTATGAACCCATCAGCAATGTCGGTCATATGCTGCATCAAATGACCGACACTGTTCTTGCAGGGAAACTTTTTTTACAGAAAACATTTTACGTCTTGCAAGACGTAAAAGGTCTATTTTTTTCTTTACTTAAACAGTCTAAATAACTTTTATAAATAACTAATATGTTACAATTTTATTCGAGGCATTTTAAGACGTTATGCGAATGTCGGCACAATTCTTGAATGTTTCCTGGTTGCCACAACCCGCCCTTTCAATGCCATCGGGGCAAAAATTAACATTGTTGCCAGCAAAATAGGTCCAACGTAGAATGCAGTGGTTACAAGTCAATCCCTGTGGCAAAATTACTCTAGCCTTATGCTTACCCCATCTCCTTACGTCGTGAGTGGTGGCACCCCCCACAAATTGCAGGCGATGTTCGGCAAAGCATTCCTCTGACTCACTACCAAACTTTTCCAAATTACAAAGTTCATAATAAACGTAACCATCATGGTTTGCAGTAATGTCAAACTCCATTTCGGGTTGGCTGCCGCTGGCATAGGTTTTGACAATGACACCGCTGCCACCGAATCTGCCGCCCAACTCATGGGCACGAGGTCTAGCAGCACCAAAACTATCACCACAGCTGCCACATCTGCCACCATACACATAATATTGGCTCTTGATTATGGAAAAAATTTCAAATAATTTTGTAAAATATCTCAAATGAAGCAAATAACATTTGCTAACTTACATGATAGCCACCGCAATTATTAGCATTGTCATCATAATTTGGTATAGCTGTGCGGTCGAAACGCCAACGTGAGCCCCGGCCGGCAGGATCCAATAGCATGCCATGTCCTTCTGCCAACTCTATTAAAATGAAAAGTTGCAAAGCAACTGCAATCACCAGGACACTAGATTTCATTTTTTCTATTTTTTTTTTTAGCTTTTTTTTCACTTGCAAACAATCTCACACAACTGTTAATAAATAATTAACTTTTAATGGCTTAAAAGAACCACTTTTATAAGAATTTGTAAATAAGGAAGAATACGACAAATAAGATTATGAACACAATCAAATATTTTGTCAGTTTGTGTCTGTTATTGAAAACTGTCCTTGGCTAATTAAAAGAGAAAAATCTTGTAAATATAACAAATATGGTATGTGTTCAATTCACGAGCTTGTTAGCAGTCATGGTTTATTTTAGCGATAGCATTTCAATTGGTTTATATTTATGTATATTATTTGATCTTTAGATTGTTAAATTAATTATTCAAGCTTTTAATCTTTGGTTTTTTATAAAAAAAAAAAAAAAATAATTTTAAACAATTATTTATTTATTTTCAATATTTCGCCAACAATTTGTTGGCATCTTCAGGAAAATAATTATAAAATGTTATAATTATTTTCCTGAACACGCCAACAAATTGTTGGCGAAATATTGAAAATAAATAAATAATTGTTGAAAGTTATTTTTTAATTATTATTTTAATTATAAAATTTTATATCAATTCAGGTCCAAAAATGAACCTTTTCAAAAAATGTTTGTTGTATTTTTCAGCTGTCTATATGCCGACGACATTTCGCTGGTGCTAATCTACTGATGAGTTGATTGGCACCAACGAAATGTCGTCGGCATATAGACAGCTGAAAAATACAACAGACATTTTTTGAAAAGGTTCATTTTTGGACCTGAATTAATACATTTCAATTGAAGCAAATAAATAATTAAGTTCATATAAAATTTTATAATTATTTTCCTGGAGATGCCTGCCAACAAATTGTTGGCGAAATATTGAAAATAAATAAATAAATAATTATTTAAAATAATTTTTTATAAAATACCAAAGATCAAAATCTAGAATAATTAATTTAGCGATAGCATTTCAAGTAGCATTAGTATTCATATTCTGAAGTCTGTTTAAAATGGAAATTGTAAAAAGCGTTAAATAGCTTTGCCATTCATATGGATACGAGCGAAAAAGCTTGAAAATTTGTAAATAGATTTGTAATGGCTTGCAAAGCAGCATTAGCCTCGGTTGCTCCGTGGTTTCATAAGCTAGGAAAAGTCTATTTTTAAGTATTTAACATTTTTCGCTTTTGTTTCAGGTGTTTCGTTTTGTACTCGGTTATGTTTTTTTTTATATGTGTTTGATGGTTTCTAAAACTTGTTTTAAGTCATAACTTGTGAAAAAATTCCGGGGTATTCGCGCTATTGTGTCCCTTATACTGCTTTACAACTTCTTAATGCTATTGTAATCTTTGTTTTTTTTTTTTTTTGCTTTTGTGACATTTTTGCGAATATTCGCGCTTTTGCGTCAGTTGTGTTGTTTTGTAGCTGATTAATGCGTTTGAATTTTTATGGCATTTGTAAAATTTTTCTCAATTTTCGCACTTATCGTTTGATAAGTCCCAAGTCTTAGCACTTTTGTTTTAGTGCTGTCATTTTGTAACTGCTTATTGTTTTTATGGATCGTTTTTTTCCGTTTTTATTAAATTTTTCGTGAATACTCGCGCTTTTGTGTCAGTTTTGTAGTCTCGTAGCTGCTTAATGCTTTTGAGGTCTTTTTTTCGCTTTTGTTACATTTTCGCGAATACTCGCGCATTTGTGTCAGTTTTTTCGTTTCGTATGTTTAATGCTTTTGTGAAATTTTCCCGAATTTTCGAGCTTTTACATCATGTATGTCGTTTTCGAAGTTCTTAACGACTTCGTGACGTTTGTTTTTCCAAATTTTCCGCTTTTATCATAAGCTATTTGAAGTCTATATACAGCCAAACTTTTTGTGCGAGTTTTCGCCAGCTGCTGTTTTTGTATTGACTTAAAAATTTTGTAAACTATTTTAAGTCTACTTTTGGCATATGCGAAATTTTCGCCAGTTGTGCTTTTAGTGAAGATTTAACGATTATATAGTCATTTACTAAAGTTAACTTCTGGCTCGCTATAAGTTTGCGAATTTTTTCGATTTTTCCAAAGCTGAGGTTTTGTATTTGTCTAAAGTTTTTATATTTTCAGTTTTAGGTCCATTTTCAATTTTTGTGATTTTCGCTGTTTTATACCACATGTGTACTCTATAAGTGTCTAGCATTTTCAGAAACCTTTTCAAGCCTGCTGGGCACAATTTTCGTCGTTTCGCCCCACTTGCGTTACATGTAACATTTTGTGAGCTATTATATATTCATTTTGATTTTCTTAAAAATTATGGCAGTTATAAAAATTTTAGAGCCAGTTTTGGACTTTTGGAAAATTTTCGCGCGCTTTCGCCGTTTTTCAAAAGTTGTGTTTTCATAAACTATTTTAAATAACTGTTGACTTTTGAAAAATTTCTGGTACCTGCTCTTAGATTTTTCAAATTTAAGTTTTTTGCCCAAAAAGGTTGGCTTAGCAAATTTTCGCAGCTCTAACCATTTTGCAAAATATATTATAATATATTTTTAATAAGATTTTACCTTTTGTTAATAATTCGCAGCATGGCTTTCAACTTTTCTCAAAGCATACTCTTGAAAACGCTGTCAACAATACAGTACAATACACTTGTATAAAGTGGAAAAAGAACATGATTGTGAATTAGGTAATGAAACTTTTGTTGTTACATTTCAAAAAATTTGTATTGATTTCTTATTTTTCAAATTCACAAGAAGTTCTTAATAGTTTAACTGAAAAACACAGCTGTTTTTGTGTGTTTTTTGTTTGAAAAGTAAAACGCAAAAACAAAAATATTATTTCAAATATTTGTTTTGTGGTTTACTTCCCACACCTTCGGCTTTTTTTTTTTGTGTCAACAAAGTTGTTAAAAAAATAAATGCTGTTGATTTGACTGTAAACAAAATTCGGAAAACCCACTCTGCAGAAATGAAGAGCGCAAGAGCGAAAATAGGCGAAAACTTTGCCAATTACAGAAAGAAGCAATAACAAAATATAGTTTTTAAAAATCCTTAGCAGCCCACAATCAGTTGCAAAAGCGCGAAAATACGCGAAAACTTGGTTAATTGTGAAATTTCACTAAGTCTGGCTGTACAATTTTAAACAGCTGCAGAGAACTTTTTCAAACCCTGGAAAATCTGCTAGAAATTGCAAACTGCAGAAACTACAGATTTATTATTAATGGAATTAATTTTTATTCATATATGTATATAACAGGTGTGACAAAGATAAGTCCTATACCATTCGCAATAAGAGCCAAGATTTCCTAGAAGACATGTCTTTATTACATCTCACATGAATTCTCCAATAAATAATCTTTAATTTTTACAGAAATTCTTCTAAATCGCTTATTTTGATTACTTGAAAGAACTTATTCTACATTCTCGAGCCTCAGTCTGTTATCGCCTCTGACCACAGACATACATACATATGTATTGAAAATAAAATAATTTTTTTGTTTGTTTATTTTTATATTATTTGATCTTGAGATTATTAAATAAATGATTCAAGCTTTAGATCTTTTTTTTTTTGTTAATTGGCAACAACTTTATATATTTATTTTCATACATTTATATTAAATTACTTTTTCGGGCTTAAGTTCAATATTTCGCCAATAATTTGTTGGAATCTTCAGGAAAATAATTATAAAATTAAATTTATCAGGCTCAAGTTCGTTCTATGTATATAATTTTTGTGATTTATATTAATTAAATAAGACAAAGAAGACCTGATAATCTTAATACAGAAATCACTATATAACAAAAATTTCGAATAATAGAAATTTTAATTAATTTAATTAATATATAAAATTAAAAAAAATGTATGCTTATTTTCCTGTAGATGCTAACAAATTGTAATTGTTAGTAATCTCCTGAATTATATATACGAATCGAATCTATGTTTCTGTAATCACTAAGCAACACTACTTATGGTAAGCTAAAATAAAATTTTGAATTACTTAAACTTTACCAAGTAAGGACTGTGTTATATTACTATACCTCTACTTTCCTTTTACTCTACTGCCTCAAAGCATCACATCGGGACTGTTTGTATTGTTATTGTTATTTATTGCTAAATTAAGTTAAATATCTGGCTGGGGAGCCATACTTTGAGAAATCATTGATTTGTTATTTCGAAACAATATAAATTGGTTAGTTTGTATATTCATTTACTGAAATTATAATCTATACATTACTTTATCTCTTTTTTTGTTAATTAATATCCTTAAAATATATATTTCTTGGCCTAGAAAGGCTTTTTGTATTACTGAACTTGAATAAATAAATAAAAAAATTGTTGGCGAAATATTGAAAGTAAATAAATATAATTGTTGCCCATTATTTAAAAAAAATAATATTTTAAACTTGAACAATTTAATTAATAATTTCTTTTGTGTTTACAATTTATTTCAATACAATTTTTTGTTATTTTACTTACGTATTCAAAACAAAAAATGTTTAAGTGAAAATGTGTGATTGAAAAAATTTTACTCGTGAGTGCGCTTGTAAAGGCATGAGAAAAATTATTCTGATCATAAGTAAGCGTGACCTAACGTGAGCTAAAAAACAATCACACTCACATCTCTATTACGTATAAAGAGCGAATAGAGAGTCCTCAACTTTATTTTTCTTGTCTTCTATAAAAAATTTTGTTCAACACTATTTTAATCACAAAAAACTCTTTCTCAATAATACGAGGGTTGACTTTTATGTTTCAGGATTTGGCAACCCTAGTCTTGCGCTCTGACAATAGAAAGCTCTGTCGTAAAGTTGGAAATTTCGGAGATCATAACAGGTGGGCCAAAAGAAGTCATCCGTTGTTGTTTGGCTTTCAGAATATCAGTTGTGGCTCGACCTGTTGGAGCCACCTGTACTCCAGACGTACATAAGTCGTTAAATTGTGGCAGAAAAACACTCGGTTAGCTTGGCCCTATAGCGCATTATCGTTGGATTAGCGCCGTTCTCGAAAAAATGGCCCAATGACTCCGTCACCATGCAGTCACTTTAAGTAGGTGTAATGGCTTCTCGTGCGTTCACGTATCTGTTCACGTATCCGCTGAGGTGGAAATGAGCCTCATTGCTCATTATAATTTTGGTTGAAAAATCGTTCACTTCATCACAGACACGATTATTCCGCGTTCTTGGGGAGTCTATCACTCCGTGGCTTATTTACTTGTAGTCTACAGCTGTCCAGCTCACAAATGTAAAAGCAGATTTGTCATTGGAGCAACTTCTAATAGCGTGATTTATTTTGGCCCTTCTGCGAATTGCAATTAGTTTAAAACTTAATAAAGTAATCAACACAACAAATGCAAACGATTTGCTACATTTCAATGCAGGGCAAATATTTCATAGAGTAGGCGCCACAACTACATGTCATATTATTTAATACGAAATGGGTCAAATAAACAAGTAAGCATACTTGCATACAATATTGTTTGCCCAAGTGGCAAATGTGTGTGTACATACATACATACATATAGAGCTTTTAGGCTTCTGGGTAATGGAAAAAACTAAACATATGTATGTATATTTTTAAAGAAACAGCAATCGAGCCATACAGCAGCGGTAGCAATAAGTTAAGTTGACTTAACGTGTTCTAGCTTTAGCTATAGTAATAAAAATTGGAAGAGAATAATGAGTCACCTGTAGAAGCATGCAAGTAAGTAAAAAGCTGAGTTGGCATTGAGTGGTCTGAGCATTGCAGTGAATGTTTGCCATGAGCCTGAATTCGAAGCCAATTTTGGCTGCTTTCCATGCATGAATTGGATAGTTGTGCCCCAGCTAAAAATCATTCTCGCCTAAAAAATATTAATAACTGCTTTCCTTCTTATACCAAACTGAAAACTTCGCTCATGAAAATAACTAATAATTTTATTTGTTTTAATAAATGAGCTCAAGGTCACTTTATTCTCAATAAATATATTTTCTATTTATTGATAAATTCTTCGATATTTCGATACTCCTTTGTGTATCTTCTTCAGCAAAATGTGTATTCTAATATTAGTCTTAAATATCTTGGTAGTCTTAAATATTTTGAAATAAAAAGATTCTTCGAAGTGTTTATAAATTTTCCCTCAATTAATCATTGTTGATCTTGCAATTAAAAAGTAATAAAATCTTCTATGGATACTCTTATTGCAGTTACGCAATAAAAGTATATTTCTCAAACTAGAAGAATTCAGCTTATTGCGTTTTTTTGAGCAAATATAATTCATATCTGAAAATATTTGTTCGCAAAGATACGTGGAGGGAAATAAGGATAAACATATCAATGAAATCTTCTTAATTTCGGGATATATTGTACCCTCCAGATTTTTCCAGAGTTCTATATTGACAAAATTATCAGGGAAATCTAATTCACTTCTAAGAATAATAAGTTCTGTTTGGATTGGAAATTCGTACTTTAATATATCGCATTTAAAAGGGTTTTGAAAAATATTCAGTAAATGCTTAATATTATCAAAATCCTTGTCGTAAATAACAGAAGTTTTCGGAAAGTCCGAAAAGTCTGCAGAATCAATTTGAGCTGCAAGTAAAAATAGCTGAGTTTTAAAATCCGAAAGAATTTTCAACATAATCATATACATGTTCATGAATGATAAACATGTTCAATGACAGCAGTCTCGATGACGATTAAAATGTAAAATAACACACAGAAGTTCTTCAAGTGTAGTTTGTCTCTCGCACTTAACATGGTGATTTCCTATTGGTTGATTGACGATCAAACAAAAGAGCGTAATAATACGTGTGAGTTTAATTTGCTGATATCAGATACTACTGGGCATCTATGATATAGAACATAGATGCCCATGGTAGTAGTATTGGTGAGAGTGATGAAAAAACACTGGAAGAAAACAATTTGCTATTCATTTTATTCATGGCTTTGTGAACACCTTCAAAATAGTTTTTTTTAATTATATTTCTTAGTTTTTTTAAATGTCTTATGACAAATAAGACATTGCATGTCATCAAAAGCATTTTGTAACATAAAATACTTTTTGGTTGACATCAATATCATATGACATCAATTAATATATCGCAATAATAAGACACGGAATTTCTGCAAGTATAGTTTGTCTCTCCCACTCAACATGGTGATTTCCTATTGGTTGATTGACGAACAAACAAAAGAGCGTAATAATACGTGTGAGTTTAATTTGCTGATATCAGCCACTACTGGGCATCTATGATATCGAATAACTAATAATTGTTTTAATATTTCTACATTTTTCTTGCATTGTTTAAGTTTTGGAGAACAGTGCAAATATAATGTAATAGTAGAATTTAGTATGTGCAAAAAGTTCATCAGCTATATTAAGATAAATGCAAGACAGTCAACATTTTTGTTAAAGTTATCGATAAAAAATCAGGTTATGTCAAAAAAAAAAAAATTTTAAATTTTTTCGCTTAAAACTGACATTTCAAATGAATGAATGTTGCTGTGTCAGCGGTTTATGGACAATTTTTACGATTTAACGCTACTTTTTTTGAACATTTTTATTTCCTAGCGCTTTCTTGAAAATAAAAAGAGTACAACACTTAAGAAAAAGATGCCGGTTTTGTTTACGTTTTGTATATTTGGTTCTTTCTGGCAATTGCTATTTCTTTCTATCAATCCTATAGCAATTAATGAAAGGAAAACGAAGCAACATACGGGCTTAACACCAATATTGTACATATTGTATAGAAACACAAGTCTGCTTCAGCCAGAACAATTTGAACCAATGAAATACGGCGAATTTCAAGAAATTAACCAAAACGAATCATATGGGCATTATGGAAATTTCGTTTTCTTTTAGCAAGATGTTCAGGTTTACGCTGTTGTTGGCGGTGAGTTGGGTTTGCGACAGCCAAGGCAACCAGGACCAATTGGCAGATATTTAATAATATTTTCATATCTTCCTCAGAACTTCTACACTGTATAATTAAAATTTTAAACGTTGTGGATACTTGTTCTTCGATCTTTTTTTATTTAACTTTATTAGGTTTTATAAATGAGCGCAAGGTCACTTTATTCTCAATAATATATTTATATATTTCTTGGGAATAAAGTGACCTTGCGCTCATTTATAAAACCTAATAAAGTTAAAATTTTAAACTAAAGAATTTAAGTGAGTGGAGCAGAATTTTTATGTAAAAAAAAACTGTTTACAATGCCAACATATTTCACATAAACTAATTGCGTTTGCTCAAAAAAAAATAATAGATTTAATTTATTTTTCATTGTTTGTCTGTACATAAATATGTGCAGTCATATGAACTGTACAGACAACTGAACAAATTTTAAGCCCCAAGGACTTTCTAGAACATTTTATGTAAATAATCATTATTTAACTACGCTCAACAGTTCCGAATTTAATAGCGTTTTACTCTGAAATATCGGCGTATGTTCTCTTAATTACTAATTAATAAGAAAAATAAATTAAATATTTGCTATTGAAGCCAATGAAAATGTATTGTTTTAAGTTTAAAAAAAGGCCACTTTCTGTCAGCCTCTCCAGTCGACTGACTGACTGACTGACTGGTTGACTGACTATCTGAGTTCCATCAGCGAAATGGCGATGTGAAATATGATCCTAAAAATCTACACAAAGAACAATTAAAGTGGTATTTTATGAAACTAATAGTAAATTCGTATGTAAACTAATTCTAATTTTCTTCATTAATGCACATTCACTTGCAATTGTTAACTATTTGATTGGGCTTCAGTTCGTTTATTACTTCTTCGGAATTGAGAAAGTTTCTTTTGAAAAGACCAGAAAAGTAAAGTTGACGTTATGGCTGTTTCACATCCGCCACGACTTTCGCCAACACACCAATGGCTTCGATTGTGAGTCAGAGTTCGAAGTAAGTAGAAGTATCGAGTAGAAAATAAATATTTGTCTTCCAGCTAACGCTGGATTAAATACCTGTCCACCATCTGAAAAGTATGCAACATAATGATGCTACCCTCCCCCCCCCCCCCCCCCCCATTTCAAAAAATAGTTTGTCGGGGTGAATGAATGAATGGGGGGTGGAACTACTGTTTTTAGTTACAAACATTTTTCTTGAATTAAACTTAAACTGCCATTTATTTAAATAATTAAAAATTGTTTTTTTGGCAAACTTTTGACAGGATACTTAATAATATTTTTTTGTAGCAAATCATGGTAAAGAAACATCCCTCTGCACAACCCAGAACGATTGGACCCAATGAAATACGGAGAGCTTCGAAAAATTAACCAAAATGAAGTATACGTGGAATACGGTCAAGTATGTCAGGCTGGCGATCTGGTGGGCGCTGGCTTGGATTCGGTTTAGTGATGGTAGCTTCAGTTGCCACTGCCAAAGCAACCAGCATTAATAGAAAGAAATTTAATAGAATTTTCATGTCTGAAACTCAAATCAACTTTAAAACTGATGAATTCAAATGATTTAGGTGGGGTTTTTATACAAAATCTGTTGCGATGTTATTCACAGTTATATATGTGTACATAAATATCTATAAGCATGCATAAATATACATACATATATATGTGTATATGTGTATATATAAGTATGTTCTCTTTATTACTAATTAATGAGAAAAATAAATTAAATATTTGCTATTGAAGCCAATGAAACTGGTATTTTATGAAACTAATAGTAAATTCGTATGTATAAAGCATTTGGATATAAGGAAATAAGTAGTTTTACCTTCATAAATACATGTGTACTCATATAAGCACATAATGCGCAGATAACTAAGCCAGGAAGTTTCTAGCAGATTTTATACAAATAATATACCGTATTTACTTAAGCTAGTAATTGTTTTCTCTTGTTTTTTTTTTTTTATAGCATAAACCACAATAATTCTTTGTCTTTGGTGTTGATGTTGATGCCAAAAGGTCATTTGGGCAGTAGAAGGATATATTTAAACTCACTATCGGTCCAATTCAGCAGTATAAGATTTATGGGCGCTCCGGGGATTTGACCATACACAGTTTGACCCATAGGTGTACAGGAACCCCATGCCATTCCTAAAGCTCCTTAATTTCCATACAGCATATGCCCTGTAATTGGGTTATGTGCAGTAAGGAGTCTCACCCAAGATATCATGACCGTAATTGTGAGAAGGCGAGTCACTGGCCCAAATAGCGATCTAACGGCTAGCTCTCCTCCCCACATACTCTACATTCATTTAATGTTGCTGTTCCTACGCGCATACGATGTGCCAGTAGTTGAGAGTGAATTGTCATAACATTGGAATCATTGGTCCGTACTTCTTCAAAAACGATGATGGCCAGAACGTTACAGTCAATGGTGATCGGTAAAGAACCCTGATTACTAACTTTTTCATTCCTGAACTGAATAACCATGATGTTTAGGAGATGTGATTTCAACAAGACGGCGCAACATGTCACACATCCCGTGCCACAATCGATTTATTGAAAGACACGATTGGTGACCGCCTAATTTCATGTTTTGCACCTGTGAATTGGCCTCCAAGATCTTGCGATTGAACACCGCTAGACTACTTTCTGTGGGGCTCTAAGTAAAGTCATTGGTCTATGCGGATAAGCCACAAACACTTGACCATTTGGAAGGCAACATTTGCCGTGTTATTGCCGATATACGGCCACAAATGTTGGAAAAAGTAATCGAAAATTGGACGTCCAGACTGTACTACATCCGCGCTGGCCGTGCCACAAGATTATCTTTCGGATAAATAAAATTCATGTCAAACGAATAATCCATCGTCGTTTTATTGCAACTTAAAATTCTATACATCCAAAAAAAAAAAAAAAAAACACCCTTTATAAGAATTTTTTTAGATGTTCTTTCAATAACTTTCTTGTAGTTGCCATAAATTGAAAAAGCAGCGAAGCTAGAAAAACTTCAAAATACAAGAGTTTCTGTGAAGAAAAACGTCAAACGTCATTTTAGGGCTTTTTCCTTTAATAAAATCGTCACATTTAACACAACTGTAACAGCGCTCACTCTTTTGGTATCACGACTACAACTTGTATCATTATTGGTAGGAACGCTTTAGAGCCGCAAACATACAACTGGAGCCAGCCATACTACGGTTTTATGTTTAGCAAACTAATCTTTAGCTGCAGGTAGTTAAATTTATACATATGCAATGTATATACTTATACATATGTATGTATGTATGTATGTACATTATTTGCACACACGCGCTATTATTTTTATAGTTTTGTTTTTGACAATGCAGACTTGAAGTAAATACATATTAAAAACATAAAATAAAATAGATAAAAATATTCTTTGCTAATTTATACATATATGTAGATGTATGAAACCCAAATCTATACTGCTACTGCCACTGCCACTTTGAGATCAGGTGCATTTGTTCATCTATTTGTTTTTTTTTTTTTTTGATTTGTGGGAAATCACTTGATTTCTGAAATTAAAACAAGCATTAAGTGCCCAGACCGCCACCACGTTGCTCATCAGCACCCAAGTTTGCTGCGAACCCAGGCCATGACTATAATTGCATACTGTTTTTAAGCTGCAGCGCGTAGACATCCTACCCACTGAGCCAAGGCAGCTTGATACCAGGTAATCGCATAGCTACAACAAACACTTCGTGTACTGTATTACTGTCATCCGTTTGTTGGCGTATGTGTGTTTGTGTTGTGTATTTTGACAGTTATACAAGCAAACAGCAGTAGTCAGCTGAGCTGGGCTTGTAAGGCTGCCTGGTATCGAGCTGCCTTGCACTCAGTGTTGGGCAAAATACATGCTCTGATGTATTTAAAATACAAAATACAAATACTTTTTTGCCATGTATTTAAAATACAAAATACAAAAAAAAAATACTGCATTCGAAAAGCCAGTATTTGAAATACAAAATACAGTGTAACAAAAATATGTATTTAAAATACAAAATACTTTTATGAAGAAGTATTTATTTGGTTTATAAACACCAGTTTTTCAAAACTGATATCAGACAAACAATCTCTTGATGGTGAATAAAGAAACCCAGCTAATGGCAAAATCTCATTGATTTCTTATTAGCAAACGATATTTTATTGCAAGACATACCTATAACCGAATTAAGAAAACGGTGATAATTAAAAAACGTTTCACCAAATGCTATATAACTATATATGTATAGTCTATCCAAGTCAACACTTGATTGATATTTTTTTTTCTCGTGTTTTAGATTAAAATGTCGAACGCTGTTTTTCCTTGTATTTCATTTTTTCATTATTCAACTATCTGGCAGCTTGGCGACTCTCTCAATGTGTGTATGTGCGCATTCAGTTGCGTTTTCTTTACACAGGTACTTTGTTAATTAAATTGTGGCATTGCTATTTTCTTGGAAATAAAACAGTAGCAAAATTTTCGGATTTTGGTTAATGGAATAATTTTTAGCGCATATTTTTTTTAACATAAATTTAAAATGTATTTTGAGAGCACGAGTATTTGAAATACAAAATACACAAGCGCTTAGTATTTAAAATACAAAATACAAATACATTCACAAGACATATTTAAAATACAAATACAAAATACGTATTTGTATTTTAAATACATATTTCAAATACATGTATTTCAAATACTGCCCAGCCCTGTTTGCACTGAGCTCTTTACTACTGGCTGTCTAAATTTAATCATATGTAATAACTTTCCATTTATCAATGTGTTTTTCTGTTGATTGGAGTTTAATTTGAATTTTTCCTAATTTCACATTGAGCTTCTTCAACTTACACAAAATTTTTATAAATTTCAAATTAGAATTCTCGAATTCAAACGTTCAACTTTACCTTCTCTGGCCTTTTAAAAGGCGCAATGAGAATGGGAAATGTCCAGCAGCAAAAAGCAGAAAACACTGCTCTATTTTGCAATAAATGTTTTCTTTGGAATTAGATTTTCTTGCTTGGTGTTGTTTTGTTTTGTTTTTTTTATAAATAAAACCCTTTGAAAGAGATGTGTTACTTTTTTCTGAAACGACTGTTTGTGCCACTTTCTAAAATTTCCCGAAAGCAGCCTGGCATTTCTTTTTAATTTAATTAATTTGGCCCGAAACACTGTGTGTGTGTGTGTGTGTGTGTGTGTGTATTGTTGCCTGAAATTTGAATGTCCAATTTTTTTGCGATTGAATAGACCTGCGTTATTTGCGTCATTAGAAGAAATAAATTATTTTTTCAGCTGTATTTACTCGTATTTTCCTTCACACTCTTGGAAGGGATTTTCGCAATTCGTTTGTTATGAAACGTGTTGTCGCCTAAAATTTTAATGTGCCATTTTGTTGTGGTTGTGGAACAGATCTGTGTTGTTGTGTACTAAACTTGAGTTCTTTGAAGGCAAACACCTTGTTTTTTCAGCTGTATTTACTGTATTTGCAACGGATTTTCATTCATTCATTTGTTTAGATTTTTGCAAAAGACTCTGGTATAAAATGTATCCATGAATTTATCAAAATTTAGTGTCTTCTTCGCATTGAAATTGGACGAAACTGAGAGCACACTTTTTAAATGCAACATCTCATTTTAGTATTGGCAACGATTGCTTTGTTCGATAGGGCTTGGGGTCATGGCATGATGTTGGAGCCTCCGGGCAGGTCTTCGCGTTGGCGTTACGATCCATCAGCTCCCATAAATTATAACGATAATGAACTCTTCTGTGGTGGTTTTGGCGTCTGTATTCTTTTTCTTTCTTTATTCTTCTAATTAATTAACATCTAATGTTTGGTATTTTTATATTTAAACAGGTCCAGCAGAATGTGAATGGTGGTAAGTGCGGCATTTGTGGTGATGACTTTAGAGAGCCTCAGCCTCGTGCCAACGAGTTGGGCGGCTTATATGGCGGCCGGGGAGTAATAGTTGAGACATATCGCAATAGAAATACCATAGAGGTTAGTTTTAATTTGACAAAAAACCACCGGGGCTACTGTTACATGGAAATGTGCAATATGGATAAATCGCGGCGCGAATCGGAGGAGTGTTTTAAGCATCGCCTGAAGTTTGCCGATGGCAGTGATAAAATGTATGTTGGCGACCAATCGAACAAATTCGATGCCACAGTTGTTCTGCCAAAAGGTGTGAAATGCAAGCACTGCATTCTACGTTGGACTTATCGTTGTGGCAATAATTGGGGTTTTTGTGAAGATGGTGTCACCGGTGCTTTGGGCTGTGGACCTCAAGAGCAATTCGTTTCTTGTGCTGATATTTCTATAGTATAAGACAGAACGGAACAGAAGGGAAATGGTTGCCTCGAAAACACTTATTTATATACATACTTACTTACATGTGTAAGTTTTATCGCAACTTTTTAAATATACACAAGCATACATACACATGTAACAAAAATTAACACTATTTCTTATGTGTTCTGTAGAAAATTTTTTTTTTCGAACTTTTTGCTTTATTTATTGCAAGTGTTCGTTTAATTTTATTGTCAATAATTCAAACATGTTAAGGAAGTGGTAGTATTGTGTTGCCATCAAATTGCATGATGTTACTGTTTATAAGAGAGATAAGAAAGCGAGAGTGTACGGTATGTGCTGCTGACTGACATGGAAATATTATTGGAATCGATAAGCAACTGAAAACGAAATTCAAATAGAAAACAAACACAAAATATGCAGCATTAAGAAAACATTTGAGAAAATAATATTTAATTTGATAGTTTCCATAGAGAAGAGATGTTATTTTGAGGGACGAAAAAATTTTATTGAGTGGGTCCAAGCGGTTTTATTAGAAGACAGTGGCCGAATATGTATGATTTTGAGTCCCTATTTCATGTTGCAAGCAAATTTTAGCATAAAAAACACACCCAAAAAAAAGATACATAAGTTTTCAACTTAAGATTTCTAGTCATTTTTAAAAATGTTGATCTTTTCAATTTTATCACGAAAAAATCTTTCTCAACTCCAAGGAAGTGAAAGCCAATTTAGTCTCAATAAAATAATTAAGAATTGAAAATCATAAAGTTCGACTATAAATTATTATTTTAGGCCCCAAATTAGACCCTATTAATGTTGTCTGTCTTATTCAGCCATCAATATGCCGCCGATATTTAGCTGATGCTACTCAACTTGTCAGTAGACTCCAAAAAACTTGCAGAAAATATTTTTTTCTTCTTGCAACTTTATTACTTCTATATAACGCGTTACCATCGTTTACTACGATTTGCATTTTTGAAAAGAATTTTAAAAAAATTAGCCCATTTATTTACTCGCTACAAGAGCTGGTTTTAGTTCTAAAAATAGACAGAAAACATTAATAAGTCCTATTTTCAGACCTAAAATAGCACACTTCAATTAGCCCTTATAGACCATAAAGTTAAATTAAATTAAAAACGGGAAGTGTAGCCAAAGCGGCAAGGAGTTATGGCACAGGCTTCCAAAGCCGAGAATATTGTTTTTTATCTTTCGAATTGTGGATTTAATTTATGCCAGCTATTAAATGACAATGCAGATATAAACGGAGAAAATTGTTATTTGAAAATTTGAACTGGTTGCTTTGGCGGCAAAATAAATTTTATTCTTAAAGTGAAGCATGTCAAAGAAGGAATTGCCTGTTTTTAATCTATGCCGTTTTCGTTTCTATACAAAATTACACATTTATTTTGCACGTTTTTTCCTAAGATACCAGTTTTTAGATTTTAATAAAACTAAGATCAATAGAAAATGTCACCATAAACATAAATAATACAAAAAAAAAAAAAAAATCTAAAACAACTCCCAGAATTTTGGCTGCCATACAGAATTCAAAATGAGGACCCCCTTTGCTCTAGGAACGAAAACGGCATTAAATTATTAAGATCGGTTTTCACTCACCCAAAAAAAAAAAAAAACCACGAACCTGAGTTCGAAATTTAAAGCGCGGAATTGTGTCCTTTTTTTGTTTAAGTCATATATAGGGTCCGCCATCTAACATGTTCTTTTTCAAGTAGTGCTTATTTCGTGAATGGTAACACTTAGCTCCGTCCGATTTGACAGATATTTAGTTTTATCCTTCCGCTGAACGAATATGGCTTGAACAACGTTGGGATGTATTACGACATTAATTTGAAAATTATGGCATGTGTGCGAAAACTGCATACGGATTTTGGAAGCAGAGAAGCAGCGTCAGTGCTTCTGTGAAAGAAACTGACATCCTCATCGATAAACCAAAGCGTGAAAAGCCAAAGACAGTGCGTACGCTCGGGAATATTGCTGCTGTGGCAGAAAGTGTGCGTGAAGCGCCATCAACATCAATTCACCGTCGTTCTCACAACAATTGAACATTTCGGAGACATCGTTGAGACGAATTTTGCATAAATAAAATAAAAAAAAAAATTTGAGAAAATATTCAGTAGTTTTTTCATAGCATTTACAAAAATAAAAAACTTATTTGGCAGACCCTTTACATACATTAATCACAATCAATAATTTCAAAAATGGAACTTGATTCGAATTCAAAAATAAATAAATAAACAAAAAAGAAAAAATACATTTCCTTTGATTTCCTTAAACTCCTAAATTTACACCCTGTTTCAACCTGTTTCTTTCACCATACAATCAATAAGTAATAATGTTGTATCATTTAATAAAGTCTTTAGAACATTATCAAACAGATTGAACATCAAGTAGCGAATGTATTAGATAAAAAAAAGAAGAAACGAATCGAATTTGTTAGGAATATAAATATGCAGAAAACTAGATTTTGTGAAACAGTAGTCAGTGCTTGGTTCATGGAATAAATTGGAATATTACACATGTCTAGAGGTGAGAATTCGCTTTATGAGCATTTTTTTTAAGACTTTGTTTTAAAGTTACTACACTTTCTCATTTAAAAGAACAAAGTGCTTTGTTGGTGCTAAGCCTGAGCATTGGTCTCGCTTTGGCAGTGGATATTTGTGAATACCAAATGGATGGTGTACGTTTATCGCATCCAGCTGATTGCAATAAATTTGTCGAATGTCAAAATGGCAGAACAGTTCGAATAACGAGTTGTCCTCTGGGTTTGCATTTTAATCGTTTTAAGGGTGTTTGTGATTTAAGACAACGTGCTGCTTGTGATATTGAGTTTATACATTTTCTCAATGAAGAAACCAATTGTTCAGCATGTTGTGCCCGTTATGGTTGTTATGTGAGGCCAGAATGCCCTGAAACACCGGGTACAACCACCGCTATGACTACTCTCAGTACATCTTTAATGCCTGAAACAACTTCCTCTGTTGAGAGTACAGAAGCTACACCAGCATTCAGTACTACAGCTGCTCGTAATACCACTAACGTCCCGGTAACATCTTCGTCACCTTCCACACCTGATATTCCAGATACAACGTCTACACCTGCCTCTTCTTATTCAACGGAAACTTCCACTTCACCGGGTTCTTCTGGAGCACCTTCCTCTTCTTTTTCAACGGAAGCAACCAGTTCATCGACTACTCCTGAAACTTATTCCCCTTCTACCCCCGCAACAACCAGTTCATCGATCAGTGCTGGAACGCCTACCTCTTCTTCAACTTCTGAAACTCCAAGTTCATTGCCTACTCCTGTAAGTCCTGAAACTCCTGCTACACCGGACACCCCCCAAACCAATGAATGTCCCAATAGTTTGACAGTTTGTCAAAACGTATCAGCCAACAGTACTATGCATGTCAATGGCACCTGCAACCAATATATTGTCTGTGTTGCCGGCTGTGCCTATATCATGTCTTGTCCAGCAAACTTACAGTATGATATTGGCAGACAAGAATGCGATTATCCACAAAATGTGAATTGTCCTTGGCAGTCGACGACTTCCGTAACAGGTCCTTCGGGTGTGGCTTGTGCTCATCATGGTCAATGCGAAAGGCAGCCTGACGGCCAAATGTTTGCAAGTCCCAACACAAATGGTTATATAGTATGCCAATGTGAATGTGAAGTCGAGAGACCCTGTCCGCAGGGAACCAAGTTTGATGCAAAGCTATTAACGTGCGCCTGGCAAGCAAACACAAGTGAGAGTGGAAATGGAAATGGAACGGATGAAAGATACCCACAAAATGCTGGCCAAACAACTGAAGACAAACATTTGACAGTTTGCCGCAATAATGTAGAAATCTGTAGAAATCAAACCGAAGGAAAACTGTTGCCGGTCGACGGCATTTGCAATAGATTTTACAAATGTAATTTTGGCTGTGCCATCGAAATACTTTGCCCCAACAATTTAATTTACAATCCCCAGGTGGAATATTGTGATTATCCCTACAACTATAAATGCCCCTGGCCGTTTACTCCACCGTCTGGACCATTAGCTGGTCCCTCTGGCATTGAGTGCGCCAGCGGTGGACGTTGCGTGAATAAAGTGGATGGTACACTTTTGCCCTCTTACACCAGCTGTGCAAAATATGTTGTATGCCAGTGTGAATGTGAAGTTGAAAGGGAATGTGCCAAAAATTTATATTGGGATAGAAATTTATTGACTTGTAATTATGCCTCCAATGTAACTTGTGAAATAGATTTATAAGAAATATAATACGAAAGAGTAAAATCGGTGATGGGAGCGACAATAGTACGATTCGCATAGTTTAGTTAACACTTTCGATATCGAATGATTTTCGAGACCTATTGAAATCGTTTTCTATACGAATTTCGAGTTTTCATATGGTGTAGTTTGTAAGAGTTGCACACTCAGTCCTGGTCGATTGACTGATAGACAAAATTAATCTCAAAATTTCTAAGACAACAAACTTTGTGCTAAAGCTTAAGATGTGGCAACACTTTACGAGATCCTTCTATTTTAGAACAATCGATAGACGACTGTTTATTTAAATTGCATGCTGGTGTTTTGCTTCGTTTAGTATAGAAGTCGTTTAAAGCAGTGCTACTCAATTACTTGCATTGGATTAACCCACTGACGCACGACTAACTAAAATTTGTAACAACATGAAATTAAATAAATTTTAAAGAACTTCAGTAGTTGGTTTCATTAAACCAAATGTTTAAAAACTGCTAAAAGAGACGCTGAAATAAAATTCGTATTCACACCTTTTCCAGAACAGGGCTTTTTAATTCTCCCCCTGGTGGTTTTTGTTTTTCTAACTCCTCCGTTTCTGTGCTTTCTTTTGTTCTGATAAAATATCAGCAAGTGCATGATAACGTTTGCGAAAAATGTTTTCAAATATTATTGTTATATTATTTAAAAAAAAAAAAAAAAGTATTGATAAAATTAAAAAACAGTTCTTTATTTGTAACCTACATAATTATTAAATTAGGAAACAAAGTTTTTATCTGAGAGACTTGCTTGCAGCATCTCTATTGAGTTCATATAAAAAGCTTCAGATTGCATCGTTACCGTCCATACTGTAAACACCTTTAACGGTTATTATCTTTGCAAACGGAATACTTTTTCACCGCTAAGAGATTCAATATTTATATGTTTGCTTAGACCCAGTGATAGATTTCTTAAAAGAATTATGAAATTAGCATTAATTTCATTAGCTATGTCCATTTTGGCTAGTGCTCTGGGCTACACCACAGCGAGCGTCTGTAGTGTGGATACGGTTGGACAGCGTATTGCTTTGCCAATCAGTTGTACGAAATATTTGGTTTGCTCACCTAATTATCGGTTAGTCATAAGGGAATGTCCCAAAGGTTTGCATTTCAATCAAGAACTGGAAATGTGTGATTTACCCTCAAGAGCTTTATGCAGGTTTAGTAGAGCATATGCATTGCAAGCAGCAAACGAATGTGAATTATGTGATTGTCATGCCTGCTGCAATACGCCAATGCCACAAACAACAACAGGTATAAGCACACACTGGACCACACAAAAGTCTACAGAAACAGCATTTACTAAGGCAACCACTGCAGCTAAAACTTCTACACCTGCAACTACTCCTCCCAAGGCAACTTCAAAGCCGACTGAAACTCTGCAGTCCACAAGCTCAATTGAAGTGACTGCACCTTGTAAAACTGTAAATAGTACACCAGAACCAGAAAACACAAAAACTCAAACTCCTGAAGCAACCACTATTTTCCAGTTGACAACAGAAGCAGACCAGACCACGCAGTCAGATGAATTGTTTACACATTCGGTAATAATCAAACCTACACCAGAAGTAACTACTGGCCATAAGACCACTGACATTCCAAATCCATCTGAAAGCCCGAATTTTGAAACTCCTGGAAAAACCACCTCCATTAAACCCACTGTAGTAACACCAACGGAAGCAACACCCTCTGAAATATCAACAATTTCCACTAAGATCCCGGAAGCCACAAGCTCTTTACAAACTACACCATGCACTACTAAAACTTTGGCACCCACAAAAACGCCCACCACCTCCACGAAATCTTCTAAATTAACTACATCTAGTGGTACACAGAATCCAACTAAAACAACCAGACCAACTGATAAAACACAAACTGCCACAGTAACACCAGAAAACACTACATCCTATAAAATTACAACATCATCAATTCAGACTTCGCAGCCCACAAAAACGCAAGAAGGAACAGAGACGTCTGAAAAAGCCACTCAGGCAACAGCATCGACCAAAACTTCCGAAAGACCTGAAACTCATATTATAAGCTCGACCACAATAGCAACATCATCATCATCATCACCAAACGACAGTTCAAATTGGACTGAAAATCCTGTGAAAACTACTGAAAGCTTAAAAACCACAGAAACGTCTAAGCCCACTGATTCATCAACAACAGCGTCATGCAAAGCATCAACATCAGTAGAAGCCTCAACTCCCACTAATAGTCCCACATCTAGCAGAACACCAAATGCCACTAAATCACCACCTGTTACTGGAACAAACCCAACAACTAAACCCGGCACCACTGGCACTCCTAAGCCAACGGAGACCACAGCATTGACTGAATCGTCAAATTCACCAGAAACTACTGAGCCAAACGAAACTTCCTCGCCAACTGAACCATCAATTACAACTGATACTGCGAAGCCAACGCCAACACCCGACTCAACTGTACCTTTCACATTAACGGGGATATTAATTTCAACTCAATCGGCAACTGAATCTCCCAGGACAGCTGGACCACCAAATTCTACAGAAACCCCACGATCAACTGAACCTTTCACTGCAAGTGGATCGCCAAGGCCAACTGGACCAACGACTTCGACAGAAATCCCACAATCAACTCAATCTTCCTCTACCACAGGACCGCCAAACTCAACGCCAACTCCCGACTCAACCGTATCTTCCAGTATAACTGATATACCAATTTCAACCCAATCTTCTACAGCAACTGAGTCTCTCAGGCCAACTGGACCACCAAATTCTACAGAAACGCCACAATCAACTGAATCTTCTTCTATAACAGGATCTTCAAACCCAACTGGGCCACCAAATTCTACAGAAACTCCACAGCCAACTGAATCTTCTTCTATAACAGGATCTCCAAGCCCAACTGGACCACCAAATTCTACAGAAACGCCACAATCAACTGAATCTTCTTCTATAACTGGATCTCCAAGCCCAACTGGACCACCAAATTCTACAGAAACTCCACAATCAACTAAATCTTCTTCTATAACAGGATCTCCAAACCCAACTGGACCACCAAATTCTACAGAAGCCCCACAATCAACTGAGTCCTCCACTACATCAGGCTCTCCGAACCCAACTGGATCACCGAACTCTACAGAAGCCCCACAATCAACTGAGTCTCCCTCTCCAACAGGCTCTCCGAACCCAACTGAACCACTTAATTCTACAGAAACCCCACAATCAACTGAAATTTCTACTGAATCTATTACTGGAACTTCACAATCGACACAAACATCTTTGTCCACTGAAACTCCAAAAGTCACCGATACTCCAAGGCCAACTGGTACACCCAATTCTTCTGAGGCAACCAAAACAACTGAAACTTCAATCTCAACAGAAAATCCCAAGACCCCAGATTCTACAGCAACTTCCAGTGGAACCCAAACTCTTTTGCCCACAGAAAGCACCAAACCAACTGAGTCACCAAAATCCACTGACACACCAACTCCAACAAGAATACCACCACCTTCCACGCCCAACGACTGCGAAGGTAAGCGCAGTGGCTTCAAGATGACAGGAGTAATATGCCAACAATTTATTGTCTGTCAAAACAATAAGCCCATAACATTCGATTGTCCCAACAACTTGCACTACAATGCGGCAACTGGATCCTGTGATTTCCCCGAAAATGCCAAATGCAATAAGCCCTACCTGCCACCAACCGGTCCCCGCGCCGGACCCTCTGGCACAAAGTGCGAGAACAATGGACGCTGCTTTGGAAAACGTGATGGTTATGTATTTCCGGATGCCAACAACAAGTGCAGCAAAAATTACGTCATTTGCCAATGTGAATGTGAAGTTACCCGTGAATGCAGTCGCGGCACAATGTTCAACAGCAAGTTAAGAGTATGTGATTTTCCCCAAGCGTTTGGTTGCTAAAGAAGAAATATCTAGACATCACTGAACATGTTTTGCCGACTATTCGAAAAATTTAATAAAAATATTTTAAATGATTCATAAACACATATAGAGTTTATTTAAACGTAATGCTCAGATATCAAACATTAGTTTGGTTGTATATTCGAGCATCGTAATTTAGAATTTCACTAACTGCCTTAAGTTCGCTTCTTCTCAATATGGAGAAGAATTTTTTATGCCAAAGCTGAAGTGAAGACCATTTTTTGAAAGATGGCAGGAAAATATTAATTAGCTGGGGAATAAACCATAGCTGTTTCATGTCCACTTCAACGCTCATTTAGTGATGAACTGAGTTCGCAGCTGATGAGGTGAGCTAACATCAGTACTATTCAGTATAGCTCTTGACGACATACCACAAAAGCGCTATTCTAATATAAACAGAGTGATAACTTGGGTCTAACGATGTCTACTTCTACCTGTCAAAATCAGTTATTGCTATTAACGGACATTGCAAGATCATCAGCAAGATCTATTGTAAGATTGAGGCAACCTTAGGCATTAGAGGGATCAGCAGACATTCAACATTGCATATATGTATATTTGACTGTGAGAGACTGTGTACGCGTGTCGTTTGGCTCGTGTCGATTAGTCGAAAAAATGCTCAAAAAGTACCATGGCGATGTTTCGAAACACGTCTATGGCATCGTGACAGGTGACGAATCGTGGGTATATGCATATGAGCTGGAAAATAATTAACTGTTGATTGTAGGGACGTTTCAAGATAAGCCAACAAAAGTTGATCACGTACGAAGCATTTCCAAGCAAACGGTCACCTGTTGTTGCCGATAAATTGGACATGTCGCATTCGTACAACTAGAACAACGCGGAACAGTTGAACACAACCATTTGTTTGCCAGTTGTCTACCCAGAATTTAGGAAAACCAACCGCCTACGAAGCATCACTCTTCACCACAACAATACGAGTTCTCCACAACATCGGCTCAAACAACTGCATTTTTAAGCACCCAAAACATCGATTTGATGAGTCATCCGCCGTATAGTCCTGACTTGACACCCAATGTCAATTCCCGTACGTAAAAAACAAACGCAGAGATCAATGTTTTTCGACATCTAAAGAAGTGGTTGCTGCATTCAGAGTGCATGTTTAGGCAAAAGTGCTTCGATACAGATACCGATCGTTATGAGGAATGTTTTGAAAAACAATATATTTTTTAAGATTAATATTTTTGTTTTTGCTCTCTAATCGCGAAATATAAAAGGCAAACCTCGTAATACATGTGCGTGTGTAAATCCTAAAAATATCAAAAAATAATATTCTCAATTTGGCCCAAGCTGTAAAATAAGACTACTGAAAAATTATTCACTGTCACACTGTGTAATTGTTGGCTTTCTATTTAATTCTTTAGCAGAAGAACATGCTTTTTTTTTGGTGATGTTTGATATCTTCAATAATATATCAATTGAGGTTGCTTTAAAATTTGCAACATTTAATAGATAAGTTTATATTTTTTTTTGTGTATTTATAAAGTATAACGTGTCGAATCGCACAATGTTATCAACAAGAGAAAAAAATCGAAATTCACTGAAATGATTCACAAACAAAAAATACAATATTCAGTTTCTAAAAAAGATTTTTACCCAGATTCTTATCAATATTCTCCGTGAATTTCGTAGACTTGAAAAATTCCTAAAAGTTTGTTTGAAACTTTACTACTTATTCCATAATTCCCATGGACAAAATGAGAATGAGAAATGTTCAAACAAGCCTTGAGAAGCAACTAAATAAAAAAGTTCACATTTGAGATTTAATTATATTTGCAGACTTATGAGCTGGGGGACAATCATCGAATTCATATCTAATCTTCAACATGTAACGATACTCTTCAGCATGCACATCGGCTGCGAACTCAGTTCATGGCAAACAAACAGCACAGTTTTTGCAATGATACTTAGAGCCAGGGACCTGCGCCGACTAATATTTTCGGCGGCGGCGGCTCAAAATCGGCTGAAGCCGGCTAGAACAAGTTGATATAAAAATATTTTTGCAAGGAATTTCATTGGTTAATATTGTTTTTGATGTGGGAAAATCGTTGCTTATTTCTTATTTTAGGCTGTCCTTCGGAAATTGTGAGTTTTTAAGACACAATTTGAACTAACAAAGTCGAAATTACTTAGTGAGCCAGGCAGAAAATGTCAGCATTTTTTATGATTTTACAAAATAAGCAATATTACATTCAGCTTAAATTGATTCAATATACATATAAAAAGTGATATTGAAAAGACTCAAAAAAAAAACAAAGAGTTGAATTTGGCATATTTATTTTGGAATATTTATTTTACAAAAAAAAATTGTAAAATACTATTAATGCGTTAATGCAAACTGAATGTTATAGTGCTTGTTTTCTAAAATCATCAAAGTTTTCAGTACATTTCAATTTCTAAGCTTCAAATTTTCAAACAAAAAAATGCCTGCAAAAATTTTGACACACGAAAAAACGGGGTATCGACAGTAAATTATCGCCGATATTGATATATCGTCAAATCAGAAATATTGCCGATACATCGGTTGATTCCTAATTTTAAACAAATTTTGAATATAATCGAAGTACATCTTTTCAATTCAGAAATTTTTTCCAAAAACAGTATTAGTTTAGTTCTTTGTAACTAAAATTACTTTGAAAAGAAAAAAACGTAATTTTCAGAGCAAAAATGGTTGTTTGGCTAAATCTAATCATGAAAATCGTCAAAACGACGATTTATCGCAGCTATGCAAGTATAAATAATACATATGTATACAAAAGATCCACATTTCGACGTTTCTCAAAAAATCCATGATGAGTAGCAATAACGAACAAGGAAAACTTGCCACGTCATCATTAAAAAGGAGAAAAATATATGGATTAAAATAACAACTATCTATTATATGCATTATAACTCAAAGTTGCTATTTATTTCCAACCGCTGCTAAATAAAATTATGATCGGCTGCTTGCTGTCAGCCGCTAAGATCGGCGGCTAATTTTAAGCCGATAGAAGCCGCAAAATTTTCGGCGGCGTGGCTAAGTCGGCTGCAGCCGCCATGGCTCAGGTCTCTATTTAGAGCCTGCCAGCTACAAAGCCTTTGCTTTATATTTAGACCTTTCGGTCTATATTTATTTTATCAGTGACTGATAATCGAACTATAATAATTTCCAGGGCATTAGAACTACCACTCAGAATACAACGAATATACAGACACTAGAGCATGACTACTGTGCAGTGTATTTGGGATGCTGCCCAGTTAAGATCTCGAAAGTACGTCTAAGAGCTCTTTAGAGATCTCTTTGCGTTTTGCTTAAATTTCTGCACATTTGTTTTATTCAATTATTTTATTGCGCAAAACAATTCCACTTTCATAAATATTCTTTTATTTTCGTTTTATCTCTAAAGCATATAATATTTATAATTATGGTTTTTAATTTCCTTATCTTTCCTAATAAATCAATTAAATCAATTTTGATGTGCTGGTATCAATTGGGTGCATGCATGTCGCCTAAGACAAAAATTTTAGCCAACAATTTTAGTGAACATTTACATTTAGTTAAGAAAAGAACATAAACGTGTGAAGTAAATGGCCTGCAGAGGTAAATAGTTGCAAAATAACAACAGCAAGAGGCCTTAGAAGAAACAACATTCAGTAGGACTTAAGTGAAGTTTGATACAGAAAAGAATTAAGAACTCGGAATTCTTTTTTTTTTTAATTTTCTATAATTCACTTGAGTTTCAAGATCTCAGTTTATTTTTGAATTAAGAAAAATAATCGTATATACGATTGTCTAGCGCACTATACAAAACACGTGAAAGCAACAACAAAATTTCGAAATTTATTATTGTGTCGAGTGACATCGTGGGCTTGACTTGGCCCTAAAGGGCATTTGCTTTAATTTATTTATTATTTCTTCGTTCTCTTGATATTTTATATTATTTGTCAATCCATTCGTAAATCAATTGCCATTCATTCATCCAGCCACAATTAAAAAACTTTGAAAACATTTTTTATTCATTTAAGACACTCGCTTCAATGACTTCGATGTTGTTTTGAAACTATTGTCAAGTAACAACTTTTTTTTTCTGCTGGAAATATTTAGCAAAAGTTAAGTGTTCTAGATACCTAAAGATAAAGTTATGACACATTTTGTTTTAATTACTTGGCAATTTTTTAATTTCTTTAAAGGGGATTACCCTGTTGCTATTTATTAACTTTTTCAAGTGTTTCAATATCATTTAGAAAGCAACGAGACAAGTTTTGTTATCAAACTTCATACTATAATTAAGTAGACAGCAGAGCTAAACAGAGTCAAAAATTGATCAATTTTATCAAAGCTTTCTTCTGTGCACACACACACAGGGTAAAAATAGGCAGTGTGCAAATTTCGCACAAATATTCCAAGACATAGAAGAAGAAAGAAACAATCAAATGTTACAAATGGTTACCGGACTTGAAAACGGTTCACCATATTCAGTTAAAAAAAAAAAAAAATTGAAATTCGTCAACAAAATTATCTTTAATTCGTGCCTGCATTGTTTTTAATTTGAACAAGTAGTTTCAGAGATATCGTTGTAGTTTTGAAAAAAATAACAATTTTACATAAAAAAAAAACAAAATTCTTATTTAAAAATTCATATAAAAAAAATTATGCAACTAAAGTCACAATATTGGTCTTAAAGCATTTAGCTTAATATATTTTGAATCAAATCAGCTGTATTTCATTGAAATTGGTGTACAACTTTTGATTTTCTCAACGATTTACTGAGATAACTAAATTGACCGCGATTTTCATACACTTATCAAATAAATAGAACAGCACACACACAAACACACATATTAATAAATGTTATGTCTGTATGAAAATCGCGATTTTTTATCAATTTAGTTATCTCAGTAAATCGTTGAGAAAATCAAAAGTTGTACACCGATTTCAATGAAATAAAGCTCATTTGATTCAAAATATATTAAGCTAAATGCTTTAAGACCAATATTGTAACTTTAGTTGCATTATTTTTTTTAATGAATTTTTAAATAAGAATTTTTTTTTTTTTTGTATAAAATTGTTATTTTCTTTCAAAACTACAACGATATCTCTGAAGCTACTCGTTCAAATTAAATACAATGTAGGCACGGATTAAAGATAATTTTGTTGACGAATTTCAATTTTTTAACTGAATAGGGTGAACCGTTTTCAAGTTATTTAAATATTTGTACTGGAAGTGCCATAATTCTAGACATAATGGTATATCTCAAAAAGTCGAGCTGGATTCAGCATCCCAAATTGCCTTTAAAACAACAATCAGTTCATAAACAACAAATACCTTGTTTCCTTGTGTAACATTTTGTAAGCAAAACGTGAAAAAAACTTACTTTTGTATAAGTGAAGTAAAAACGAAAGGGTCAAGAATTAAAATCAATGTTAAATGCTTAGGAGATCCATCAGTATTTTTGAGGGCTTAGATTTGGTTTAATATTTTTATCTCTTATATAAAAACTTGTATCAAAACGCCGATTATCGGGTGTAAGCACGTTACTATTTATAAGTTTTATTATTGGCTTGTCTATAAATGTGGTAAATTATAGGAATGCCGTCATCATTTTGGATGTAACTATTTTTATCTAGAAATAGGAAAGCTTCAGGTGGATTAAATCCATTTTGTAATGTTTTAGATATATAGACATCCGAGATATATAGTCAGGAGCCATTATAAGCTTATTTTCGTAAGAGTTTATGCTGCTGAAAATATTATCTCTCGTAAGATGTATATTAAAATTATCTATTCCTGCTATTTTTGCCTTATTGTATGCTGTTCTATTCGAAATATATTTTTTAGAGTCGTTATGTAGGTGATCTATATAGCGACATGCATTATCTAAGACATCTTCTCTCAATTGCTCTTATCTTTTCCATATAAGAAGGGGAAATATTAAACCATATTTGACGACGTCCATATGATATAATTGGTCTTATTAATGATTTATACACGCAGTGTGTTGCGGCTAGTGGAAAAGTAACTTTTTTCCGATTTTTTTCAGTGTTTTTAATGATGCAATTTTGTCGCAGACATTCCAAGTAAACAAAAAACACTTAAAGCTTATTTTTATGTTGGCCCATTGATTTTTAATTGGTTTTAGAAGTCAAATATAAAAAAATTTTCACGAAAAGAGGGGATTTCAGGGCTGTATTCAAAATGATCTCACTTGATTCTGGTGACAGATATTTTGACTCGGAAAAAAAATCTGCCTTTGGACAAGTATCTTTTGTAAAAAAAAAGGAATGTTGTTTGAGACATTTTCATATGCACCTTTTTTTAGAGCGAAACCCCGACTAAAGGTCCATTTTTCCTTAAAATTTTTGTTAGGTAAGCAATATCTAAAAAGCCCCAGAGAGTCCCAGTTCCAAACCACTACAGAAATGTTACATAATTTGTTTTCAACGAACTGTGAAAAAATCAGCTGCCCATACCTGCCCTCCTGGGAGTTATAGCGATTTTAGTATATCACTCTCAGTATTGCCTGTCTTATAAAATAGTATATTCAGTTTTTTTATTCTACATCTATTCTAGCACTTCACAAAAATGAGCATAACTCTATTAAAACTGAAGCTATTGACTTCAAACCGGTATCAAATTAAAGCTTTTATTGCCACCTTTCAAATAAGAAATGAAATAGATATTGGTTTCATATAAAATTTCAGAGTTATTCAACATATATCGAAAAATCATGAAAATTTGACGTTTATAATTCTTGTTCGGACCACCCTATGATTTATTTTAAAAACTAATCATAGGGTATTCACAGAAATAAAAGAAGAATTAAAATAAATTTTTTTTTAAATTTTTCGAACAATTTTTTTTTTATTTTCGACTTTTGTTGAAAATTTGACCCAACAATTTTTTTCGGTCTAAATTTTTTTTTTCACTCATTCTGTTTGGGATTTCATTCTGACCTATCTGTAGAAGTTGCTCATCGATACAATTAAAATTACAGTTTAGGCAATATGATTTCCAAAAAAATTCCGGTTTCGCAACACTGTGACACGGTGAGTTTGACTTTGACTGGGTTTAGAAATTTAGAAAAACAAAAAATTTTTTATTCAGAAAAAAAGGCATTTTTTGCTGTTGAAATATAAAAATTTATCTACAAAATGGATTCGTAATAATTTAACAATATTCTTGGCGGTCCTATATACATAATATAAATACAAATGTATAAATAAAATAGAATATTCGATGGTTACATTTCAAACTTAAAATACCACTAATGATGTGTAGCATACATTTATCTACACTTGTTCATGCAGAAATCTAATGTCGTTTTCGTTGCCACAGCAAAAGACGGCATTTTCGCAAGATACATATATGCAGAAGGGCATTGTTTTAATTTTGTAGATTGTCGCATCAACGAACGGGCAGAGATTCTTTAGAAGTAAAAGCGTATTTTGAGACTGACTTCGAAGATAGCTACGAAACACAGCTACCTGATGGCAAAAATATGGAAAAGTATTTTGTAGCAAAAGTTTTTTTTTTTTTTTTGCTAAATTCTAAACAATTTTAAAGCCCTTCCTACATATGTATGTACTATAATGTAGTATATGTTAAATAAGATTTTTTGGGTTTTCAATGCATCTTTAAGACAGAAAACTTTCTACTGTTTCTACTTTCTACTGTAATTTTAAGCCGTTTAGTAAAGTTTAATAAACAAGCAATATTTTTTTTTTATAAATAAGGCCACTATCATTTCTTAACTTATTTATTCTTTTTTTTTTTTTGCAGTTTCGACTTTTTATTATTTGCCAAAACTTGTTATACTTGCTGGCCTTTTAACTGTTATACCAACGGTTTGTGGCAACCCAGCGACTTGCGATAATGAACAGAGACCGCTAAATGAAAAGGCCTGTGAGAGGCAAATATTTGGCCAGCTGGTGCCATATCCCGGAGATTGTCACAAATTTTTGGTTTGCAATTGTCAATATCCCACGGTGAAGCAGTGCCCAGGTGGCTTATGGTTTAATGATGAACTTAAAACTTGTGATTATCCTCAAAATGTAAATTGTATGTATCTGGAAAAAAACTCATCAAATACAACAAGCACTTGTAAGGCAGCACCTGGCATGCCAGAAGAAATTTGTTCGAATTATGAACAGGGACATTTATTAAAGTATCCCTTTAATTGTAATGCTTATATTAATTGTACTGAAGGATGTGCTATAATGAATTATTGTCAAGCTGATAAAGTTTATAATTCATTGTTAAAAATCTGTGATACCCCTGAGGTGGCCGAATGCCAGGAACTGCCTCTGCCTACAACCACAACAGTAGCAGCCCTCACAACAGTGAAGCCTAATACCACATTAGCCACTAACAAGCCAGATGTCTGCCTGATGCCTTGGAGAGCGGACGCTTATATTTGCTCTGAAACTTTGAGTGATATTTATCAATTTTATCCCTATAACTGCACGGCCTATATAAAATGTCAGGCGAATAAACCTTGTTTGCAGTACTGTGAGCCAGGAAAAGTATTTAATGCTCTGCTGGGAATCTGTGATGAGGATATTGAGTGTCAGGAAACAGCGTTTACGACGACACCTTCTACAACGACCGTTGGCGTGAGTTCTAGTCTGCCGCCACTGGTCGATCCCAGTTTGTGCAAAGGTGAAAAGGATTACACTGCGTTGCCTTATGCAGCCAATTGTGGTCGTTACTTGCTGTGTGAAGGTGGTGAAGTTCAATTCAAACGCTGCCCTGATGGCTGGTTTTTCAACTCTAAGCTTAAGCTGTGCGATGAGGCTGAAGACAATCAATGTTCAGATAGTATGGCCACAACCACGCCTACATCTGCCAGTGGCGGCAGTAGAGCACATGAGCTTTGCTCGAATCAACCAGCTGGTATTACTTTTCCGTATAGGGAAAATTGCCAGCTATATTATTATTGTCGTGGCAACGGTTTGTATTACACAGTATCATGTCCGTTTGGGAATTTCTATGATCCCCAGACAGGTAACTGCGGTCCCGATGTTCCCAGCCAGGCTTGCGGTGTTCAGACGAATGCAACAATTTTAAGTCCCCAAGAAAAATGTGAGAACGAAATGCCTGGTGTCACCTTTGCTTATGATGAAAACTGTTCCAAGTATGTGTTTTGCAAAGGAAAGGGAGAATTTGTAATAATGAACTGTCCGTATAACAATTATTATTATGCCAATACAGGAAATTGTGGACCCAGTAGTGATCAAAATATCTGCCAAAAGTTGATGCCAACCACCGCCGCAAAGATCCCAAGCCCCAGTCATGAAATGGCAATATGTAATGACAACTACACTGGCCAATTGTTGCCCTACCCAAATAATTATGAGAAATACATAAGCTGTGTTCGACCCATACCCATTGCTTTCCATTGTCCCAGCAATTGGCAGTTCAATGACCAGCAACAAAAATGTGTGAAAAATTTAACAGGCACTTCAACTAATTTTCTCAACGATATTTGTCGCGGCCATAAGGAAGGCACTCTGCAAGTGAATTCTGACAACTGCCAACTTTATTACGAGTGTCTGCAGGATGATGGTTACATGTTGAAAGCCTGCCTCGAAGGTAAATATTTTGATCCTGTAAAAAGAAATTGTAGCGCTCATGTGGGTTTCGATTCCTGCTGGCATTTTGCTGACAGCACTTTCACACCTGCAACAAATACACCGCCTGTATCCCAAGTTCAAGAAATTTGCCAGGATCTGGCTGTCGGACACAAAGTCAACTATCCTCACAACTGTTCCAAATATATAATATGTGAGCAACCTATTCCGCAGGGTTTTCGCTGCTTGGCCGGCCTAAAATTCAGTTTAGAAAAACAAACTTGTGTTGAACCCTGGCAATCAAACTGTGGAACGCATACAAAACCCAGCTTAAATGGCACTACTGAGATTCCTTGCTCTACAGCAGCTTTCAATCAATGTAGCAACAAACCTGATTTCACTTTCTTGCCCTACGAAAATGACTGTTCCAGGTTTATTATGTGCTATCGTAATACAGAACATTTGGCATATTGCAACACTGGAGAATATTTTGATAAAACTTTGGAAAAGTGTTCGGCCACAGCCAGCAAATATTCTTGTCTATTAAAAGTGACTAACGAGTCTACTTGGGACCCGTGTTACGGCCAACCTGAAGGTACAAAAATCTCCTACCCCAATAATTGCGCCAAGTATATAGAATGCCATGAGCCCTTAAATATAGGATATGATTGTCCTGCGAGCTTAGAGTTTAGTGTACACCAGCAGCAGTGTATTTTACCCGAGTTGGCCAATTGTAGTACAGTTCAGAAAACCACACAGTTTACTGCAGCCACAGCTTCCTCAGCAATTTCTAGCCCCTTGTTGCCGCCCTTGGAAACCTGTGAAAATAAAGCCAGCGGTTCCACTTTCGCCTACACTTCAGATTGTGCCAAATATTATGTGTGCATTAGGGGAAAGAAAAAGCTTACAAATTGCATGCCCAATAGTTATTACAATCCAATCAGTGGGGAATGTGATCACAGTGTATCATCTTGTGCATGTAAAGTTACCACCACCACAACAATGCCAACAGCTGAAGCAACAACTACTGCCGCAATAGCAGTTCAAAATCCTTGTAGCTCTAAGCAAAATGGTTTTATGTTTGCCAACCCAAAAAATCATCTTCAATACTTTATCTGCTTTGAAGAATCTGCCGTAAAATGTGTTTGTCCCAATAATTTGATTTACAATTCTCAGCAAGAAGAATGTGAACAAGAGTCAAAGACATCAACCACAGAGGCCAGCAGAATAACTCAAGCCCAGTCTACAACCTCTTATAGCACCGAAACGCAAACAACTCCCATCACAGCAGAGCCGGCAAAAGATAACATTTGTTGTGGCCAAACACATGGCACACATTTGTCATATCCTGGTGATTCCACAAAATATGTGATATGTCAATATCCCGTACCGCAAGTGAAAGCCTGTCCCAAGGGTAAATCATATACAGCAAACGCTTCGAAATGCATGTAAAGCGAGTTATGGATTTGAAATAAAAAATAAAAAAAGAAACCCAATAAATGTTTGATGATTTTAGAAATGTTTCTTTTTTTTCATGACCAATTTTATGTGCAAAACTTATTAATTTTTACTTCCGCACAATGAAAGATTCCATTAGTGCCCCTACCTCAATTCAATTCTCATTTGATTTCTAAAGAAAATTGCATATAAGCTAAAATAGTGTAACATTGTGCAAAAGTATTAATTCAGATCCAAAAATAGACCCTACATTTGATTTCTGTCTATTTCAGCCGTCTATATGCCGCCGACATTTTGTTGATGCTAATCAACTCATCAGTAGACTCAAAAATTTCCTAAAAGAATATTTGAAACTTAATTATACTTTCCATAATTCTCATGAACAAAATGAGTCAGTCTACTGATGAGTTGATTAGCATCAACGCAATATGGGAGGCATATAGACGGCTGGAAAAGACAGAAAACATTTGTGGGGTCTATTTTTGGACCTGAATTAATACATTTGAATTGGTTCTTAAAGCAAATAAATAATTAAGTTCACATTGTTTTCAAATCTGCTTGCCAGCAACACTTAAAAATGGCGTCACACATAAAGCGGAGTTTTTTTCTTTGGAAAAGAAAAGGGTAACATCGGTAATTCAGGTCCAAAAATATTTTTTGAAAAGGTTCATTTTTGGACCTGAATTAATTAATTATTTGGGTTTTTTTTTACCTTTTTTTATATTTTATATATTTATTTTCTTGGGCTAGAGGCCTTTTTTTTTTTTTGTTAAAAATATTTAATTATTTTTGTCGATATTTCATTATTATTGTCCTGAAGAAGCTATTCGAAGGAGAGCGAAATATCGACAAAAATAATTAAATATTTTTAACAAAAAATACCTTTAGCTCAGGAAAATAAGTATATAAAATTTAATTAATTAATTAAAAAAAAAAAATACATTAAAAAACTTGTACGTTTAAAAGTGATATTTGTTTGAGCAAAGTAAAAGACGACTTCTGCTGATTTCAAGTTTAGAGCAGACTTTTGTGCGTAAAGTCGGCTTTTTCTTGTCTACAGTAGACAAAAAGTTTACTTTTATTTAGCAGTAACTTAAAATTGCTTAAAGTATACTTTTTCGATGGCCCAATAAAACTGTCTTATGTTTTATACTCGAATTTTTTCAAACACGAATGCAGTTTCATACTATTTTCTTTTCGATTTTGCGTACGCAAGACAGCTTAAAGCACAAAAAAAAGTATGTTTTATTTCCTAATTTTTTTTTTTGTCATTTCACAATCATTAATTCCATGTAATAAAAATGCCCACATATAAAATTACCATTGAAAATTCAATTATATGTTTCTTTTCATAATTCTATTCAAAACATATACTTTCTTTTTGTCTTTCTCTCAAGCATCATTGCACTTATTATTTACATCTGGTACACAAGAAATTTGTGTCCTATCGAAATAATAACCACTGGGACATTGCACTTCGAACGCTGACCCTTTCAAGCACACGTAGTATTTATAACATTTGGCATGCATTAAGCGTACACCATCATTTACATTTTTACAATCAGGAGATCTTTTATCCTCCAGACAAATGCCTGTCACGCACCGTCCCAAAACTCGGCAGAACTGTTGGCCGTATGAACAGGCAGCCACAATTGTCGTTTCATTTTGACACTCATAGTACTGATGACATTTGACATGAGGAAATCGTGTGCCATTTTTTCTTTTCTTGCACCATTTCGAACTGGCCGCACAATTGGCCTCATGAAAGCTGAGACAGGTTTTCTGTTCTTCCGAAAAATGTTGATTGGGCGGACATTTCTGGGGCAAAGGATCAACATTTTTACCCATACATATAAAATATGATGCACAGTTCTGATCGTTGGCCACACGATCCAAGAGGGTAGTATCATCATTGTTGCAATAGCTTTTTGTCGCCTGATCAGCAGCATTTGTGTTGGTGTTGCAGTCGGTGCCACAGGGTGGTTTTCGTTCATCAAAACATTGATTTGCGGGGCAGTCTTTTTCCACTCCACCTCCAGGTACGCAAATAATATAATTTTGCTGCAGCGAAGGATGCGCCACATATTGAAATTCAATGCCTTGGCAAATCTTTTCAAGAGCAGCGGCAAGGAAAATCATGAAAATTGAGTACTTTGTTCATAAAAATATTTTTCAATAAAGTGACTTATGGCGAACTAAAATTGTGCCAAATTAATGAATGGTGCTTGTTTGTTTTGCAGGACATGGTGGACTTGTGTAACTTTTTAAATGTTTTAAAATGTTTTGTGAAAGATTTTGAATCACTAGTGTTACAAATAATGTAAGGCAGGCTTATTTTTCAATACTATTGCCGTAAATTATGATATCATGTACATATGTATTAAATAAATAATTAAAATGGAAAGTGCTTTATGGCGCCAGGTTAGGTTTAGTGCAATGAAAGGATTCGTTTTTTTTCTTCATGAGATGCTTTGTTAAAACTATAGTAAAATTTAACATTTTTTTATATGTACTTACCACTTTTACTTCTGATTCGGTTAAAGTGATTAAGGCTGACACCCCCTGGGTGTGGCCAAAGTGGCTGACACCACAAATTATGAGAATTATTATAAAATCTGGAAGAAAAAAAGAATTTATATTAAAAACAATGTAGGGGATAAATTTCACATTAAGCAAATATTTGCCGAAAAACGCGTGACCCCTACACTTGTGTAGGCTGCCAAAATACATGGGTCCAAACACGATACAACTAACAAGGTAGCCTCGTCAGCTAAACCGTTAAATATCTTTAGATTGTCAAGAGAATGCAGAGATGAAAGGCAGCCAAAACGAGATAACAAATCCGCGTAAGCTCAGTTCATCTCTCTTCTAGAAATGTAGAAGAGGCGTCTTTTTGACAGTTTACAGAAGTTGTGCAAAAACAAAATGCATGTTATTTTTATTGAAGTTGTTCTTATTGTAGGGAAAAGGTTGCTACCTTATTAGTTGTATCATGGGTCCAAACAAGCAAAACTGTGCATGCACATGATCACAAGCAATAAAAAAGAAAAGAAAATATCTCAGAAAAATACCTCTAAACGGAAAATTTTAGAGAACAACGTTTTAAACAGACAGTATGTTACTAAAATATATTAAAGCGCTATTGAAATATGATATGAGATATATGTGTGCTTTGAAATAAGCTAATACTTAGCGAAGCAAAGGGATCTATCAAGTGCTACATTGCGAATGAAAAACAGTTGGTGCCGTAGTAGCTTAGTAAGCGTTGTTACATTATATTTCGCCCACAAACCTGCTACCAGACAGACCGGTACTTTTGCTTCTTACACTGCATATTTAAGTCCCAGCATTCCAACTCTACTCTAAGGAGTTTGGTGCCATGCTGTAACTAACTTCCTTCCCTTGTTGCACAGCAGACCCAATACTTCTTATTGTGTCGATAAGAAGTATGATATGTATGATCATATGCCTGCACGTGCATGCTCGGACCCCCGCAAAGTTCTCTACTTAAATTTTTTCCCCTTCTGTAAATGAAAATTGCTTGATTTTTACTAAACAACAACATTTTCAATCTTCTCAAAGCGAAACATTGTAAAGGTTTTACAGATCTCTTTTACCGTTTTACCTCTCACACCCCACATTTCCCCACAAAATTTAAGATCACACTGGTTTACACATTATAAAACTTTTTCTCTTTATATAAAAACTTGTGTGTCATTTGAAAACAAACAAAACATATCATTTTTTTTTTTCATAAAGTTTGATTCAAGAAGCAAAAAAAAAAAAAACAAAGAACATGATAATAATACCATTATTTTTTTTTTAAGAGAAAAATAAAAATTGTGTTATCTTGTTTTTGTGTTAAGCAATACAAATTCCAATTAAATTTGATTTGAGACTATTGCGATGAGCGCAACAAACAGACTCAAAACTGCGCCAAAACGATTTATACGTATTTTGTACAAATACAAAATACGTATTTGTATTTTAGATATGTATTTCAAATACATGTATTTCAAATATTGCCCAACCCTGGACACACATATATATTTTCAATTTAACTAAACCTAGTTTAACGTAGGTCTCAAAAACATCTAGTCTTAGGGATCTTGCAGAGTTAGTATCCACAAGTAGCATTTATGTTACTGCGAACTCAATAAAAACCAAAACTTAATCTTTGATTTAATATTCATTTAGGCTTCAAAAATTGTGGAATTTGTTGCGACTATTTTTTCTAGAATTGATTGCTTAATTAAAAAATTCATAAAACCAAAAATTTCTTCAAGATTTGGACTTCAACACTTTCGATTCGATTTTATTAATCAACATAACCAAGCTGTTCTGACAGGTCACTCTCAACTACTGACTGGCTTATCTTAACCGCATAGGAATAGCGGAAGGAGATGAATGTGGAGCATGTGAGGAGAAGAGCAAGACACTAGAGCACTGTTTATGCCAGTGTGCCGCCTTCTCATAAATACGATCCCGACATCTTGGGAGAGACACCTTACCAGGCATAACTCAATTACGGGGCATATGCTGGAGCAAATTAAGGAACAACAAGCCTATACTGGCTTAGGTATATGTCGCAAGAAATGGACAAACAAACCCCTCCAATCAACCCAACCCAACCGAACTAGTTGGAATGCATAAAAATGATTTCTTAACGAGATCAGGCACAGTTCGTTTTAGAAATACAGTGAAACATGCAGCGTATGAACAACTGACAGGAATTAGAAATTTTTGCAGCTGATGGCCACTTTTGCTAGTGCTCTTTCTCTAAAATTTAGTCTTAGAATTGTAATCCTTAAGATTAAATAAATATAATAATAATAATACAAATTTTTAATCTTGTACTAGAGTTGAATTATTTTTAATGGAGTTTTTTGAGAAGGAACAATTTTGAATTGGAGGTGAGCTTCGAAAAAAAAAATCCGGCAATTCAAACTTTTGCTCTCTTTTTCTCAACTACAGAGAGAATTGCATAATTGCATTTTCATCACACAGAGTTGTTCTACTGTGTACTATCGTGTAAACCAGCATCAAAATGAAAAAAAGAGGATGGTGGCATAAAGTACTCAGCTTACATTTATTTACTGGCAAAAAAAATAAAAAAGACATGCATTTGCATAAAACTTCGAAGCCTGTTTATTTAGAAGGATCTAAGTTATATGCACATTTTATTCGTCAATACGAGATTGTGAACAGAACCAATATAAAATATCTCTTTTTGTCTGTGATAGAAAAGTCATTCCAAAATGCTGCCCTTTACTGTGCCACACATACTCGATCACAAGTATTCAATTTCGCATTCCAAAATAGATTGTCGGGACAGGTGTGTACGAAACTCCAGCCATTGCACTGTATAAACTTGTGGCAATCACGAGGATGGGGCATGTAGTGATGCAAATAGCCAGCACATGTTTGAGCACAATCCAAACATTCTGCAGATCCAGTGCCATTTATTTGCGCGATCGCAGCATGGGTGGTGGTAGGCGGAGGCGTGAAAGCAGTGGGTACGACAGATGTGCTGGTTTCCAATATTTCACTTAAGTCCGGCTGCAGAGAACACTTGGCAGCCTGTGGCAAATCGCATTGTTGTAAATGTGAATTCCAATGGTAATTTGCAGGACACAACACTAGCTGGCATTCATAAAACTTGGCACAATCATTGGGGTAGTGAAGAGTAAAAGTTGCCGCCTGCTGATAAGGTTGTACAGGCAGAGAATTATGCGTTACCTGAGTTTTTGCATAATTGGTGTTTTGTAGAAACGGACACTGGGCATTATGAGGAAAATCACATTTTTGTGTGCGGAAATTCCAATAGTAATTGCTGGGACACGCCAAGACCTGGCATTTGTAGTACTTAGCACAATCCTGTGCATGTGCCTGATACAGTATCTCATGGGTTAAGGAGGCTGGTAAAATTGGGTTTATGGTATTTGTGGGCGGGGGTAAGTTACTTGTTTCACATTTGGCCTTATCGCGATAATCGCAGCGATAGGTGATCGGACTCCAGTGTAAATTGTTGGGACATTGTTGCAAGTAAGCCATGCCCTTCCAACAGCTGTAATATTTGCTGCAATCCTGGAGATAAGGCAGCATTACAGCATGATTGACATCATCAATGAGCGGACAATCGCTGTTGGGTACAGCAGATGACTAAACGGAAATTTTTTCATACAATAAATGCTTTAAAATGGAAAGAAAAAATTTACTACTTACTTTAGTATTGTCCCCCGTCAAAGCAGCAGCAATAAAATTTAACACTATCAAAATATGTATAAAGCAGACCATGCTTAACAAAAGTTCTGTTGATTTTCTTTCAGCACTTGATTTCTTTTCACAACTGCATTCCAATAGTTTTGTCAAGGGCCTTTTATAGCTCTTTAAGGAGAAAGAAAGAAAACGTTCATATTTGTTTTCTTTAAAACTACCTTGAACTCTTTGGAGGAGACTTTTTTCCTTATCTTTCTTACAATTGTGGGTTTCACTCATGTCATATTATGTTTACTACTCTATTATATTTACAACGATTTTTCATTACAACCTACAAGTGGCCTTTTCTGAATGATGAGTGATTTAAAAAATAGCTCCATAGCGGTCCATATTTTATAAAGAATAAGCCCGACAATAGAAGACCGACAATTTCAGTAATTGACTTTTATGTTTTGCTACATTTACCCCTGATAATTATCACATTTTTTTTGTAGCTTTTCAACAAATGTTAAACAGCAAAATAAAGTAGTAAATAAAGTTTCCATGGTAAATAAAATGTCCATGCTGCATTGCTGTATATATAATTTTACTTTCACATGATCTACAAGATTTACCTGGGTAAGAATGAAACCTCGGTACAACTTATTTGTTGTTTTCTTGTATATCTTAAACTTTTGTTTGTTTATGGTGAAATTTTTGTCTCTGCTTGTAGTCTTGAATATAGTGATAACTCTCTTTTTTATAGATTGTAAATCTACAACGATTTTGTTTTTTATTTTTCTATTTTCAAGTCCATATGTACTTAGATGTTTACATATGATTCAAAAAAGTTTTCTATTGTTCTTTAACCACAGGGTAGAAAATGAAATTCCCGTAGTAAATGAAACTTGCATGCTGCCTTGCAGTAAATATAATTTTACTTTTGCAAGATTTACAAGGTTTACAAGGGTAAGAGTGAAACCCTGGTAAAACTTGTGTGTTATTTTCTTGTCTATCTTAAACTTTTGTTTGCTTATGATGACGTTTTGTCTCTGCTTGTATAAATAAGAAAGTTATCACTTTCTATAAATAAGAAAGTGATAACTTTCTTATTTATATATTTTAAGGCTGCAACGATTTTGTTTTTTAGTATTTTTTAAATGCTTATATATGATTTAATTCAAAACATCGTTTTCTCTTGTGCTTTAACTACAGGGTAGTAAACAGAATTCCCATAGTAAATAAAACTTCCATGCTGCCTTGCTGTAAATATACTTTTACTTTTGCAAGATTTACAAGGTTTACAAGGGTAAGGGTGAAATTGCTGGACAACTTTTTTTCTTCTCTTGTTTATCTCATAATGTCGTTTATTTATGGTGAAGTTTTACCTCTGATTGTAATCTTGAATGCAGTAAATTTATAAATTTTAAGACTCATTGATTTGTTTTTTTTTTCTCAAGTAGCTATTTATTTATTTCAATATCATACAATCAAATGAATAAATAAATTGTTTAAATTGCACATAATTACACAATGTGACAGGGGGAAAATACTTTTGAAATGAGCAGGATGGTTCGCAGGCTGGTTTGAGTGGATCATGGAATAAATTTTAGAAATTCGATTGTAATTTCGATCCAAATGGTAAATAAAATGCAATTTTTGACACCCTGTTAAATATGTCTTTCAACTGTTTTAAAGATTAGGATTTATCCTGCTTCCTGCACTCGATAATTTCAAAATTATATGAAAGTTTGTAATGTTTTGCAGCAGCGTATTACTGGGCTGTTTATCTTTAGGAGTCCTGACATTTGGAGTTCTTCTGTTTCAAAAGTTTCAAACGCTTGTAATCAAGGTATAACACAAGAATTATTAGTATAGTAACTTAAACAATAACTGATTAAAGAAAAGAATAAAATTTGTAGCTGTAACACCATCACGCAAATCATATCGCATTCACACAGCTTCTCTGACAACTTGGCATCAATCAGTATTGGAAGAACTCAACCTTCTTTCATCAGAGGAATATCCTACACAAAACCCCATGAAAAATGTCTGAACATATTCTTCTGAAAATTGCTGTCAATGCAGCTCATAAAATGGCGCAAATAACTAGACACCAGGCCAAGAAACTTTTGCCGCCACAGTTGCCCATCCCAGCTTGACTATGAAGTTAAAGGCTGAGATTCACTATTCCTGACAATCGTAAATACTCTGATATATGCCAAGGCAATATAAAGCCGGATCTTGCAAGCCCTAGAGCTTCCAAGATCAGGCCTTCTTACACCTATTTCGAGATGCATATCTTTTAATGGACGGTCGGACTACTGAACACAAATTGAATTTTGTTCGACTTCATTAACTTCACTCAGTTGTATGAAAGCTTTTCCGTTAAGTGGATGTATGAGTATAAAGCTCATTGGATTGGATCGATTTATCAATCGATATTGTGCCATAGATCTTTCAAAAGGTTTTGGCATAAGGAAAAATAGTATCATTACGACATATCGAAAAAACTGGAATTTCAATTTTTATAGAAGATGGTTTTCAGCACAAAAAGTTTTAATGCATCGAGTAATTCGAGGTCAGGAGCTCATCGTCTTGGGAAGATGTCGATCCTGTTACCACCGCTTTTAAAAACATTGGAGCATCATTGCAGTGTAATGCCGTTTTCGTTTCTAGACGCATTTATTTTTCATTATAACCATAAATAATTTAAAAAAAAATTAATTTTGTTTTAATGCCCTTCAGAATTTTATTTGCTATACAAAATTAAAATTGTAGCCCTTGGCTGTAGAAACGAAACCGTCTTAAGATGTGGTACCCTATTTTAATTGCTATTATATAAAACTCCGCTTTGACGAGATCACCAGAGACCTGCAATTTATTACATATACATTCCTAGTCCTTTGGACAATTCAGCACCGGGAAAATTCATGTTTCCGAGTCAAACGGTTTGTCTGTGGCATAAATTGCTTCCCCTACAGTGTAGATATATTCTACTCCCCCTCGCTCACCACTTGCATGACCGATTCTCCAAGTTCTGGTACTGCATATATAATGGTCACTCCCTGGATATTGGTCGGTCGTGGATGATAAGCGGGGCACATTGTTGGGTAAATATATAAAATTTCTGAGCTTGCTGAGGTATCTCGGACTAGACTTAATAATCTACTAAGCTATGGCACGCCTACTACTTGGATCTAGTACCGTGATTATGTAATCATGGTGCGTTTTGAGTGGCATGATATTGACGAAACAATTCTATTATACTGTGGGATGAGTAACTTGCTTGTCACGACAGTACAGTACACTGTTGTGACAAGCAACCAACCATATTTAAATGCTTTAGTTTAAAGAGAAATAAGAAGATCTATAATTGCGCCAAAGACTTTTATTCAAAGTTACTGTTTTCTTTTCTTTTACTCAAAAAAAAATTTCATGTTGCCTCTGAACAGTCTCCCAGAGCACATGACTGTGCTTCACCATCCCAATAATAGAAACTGGGGCATTGCAGCTCATAAGCCTGACCATCAACACATTCCACAAATTTGCTACAATTATTGGGGTTCGCATGAAATTCCAACTGCCTTCCAAGACACAAATTACGTCTGGCATCAGTAATTGACAGCTCTGTAGTTGCCAGGGACAAGGATGCTGTTGTTGTACACTCTCCAAACATGCACAAACCATGTTCTTTATGCCAATAATAAAACTGTGGACAACTAAGCTCATATGCTTGACCATCAATACATTCTATAAATTTAGTACAGTCCTCGGAGTCAGCATGATATTCAGTGTTGTTTGTCCAGCAGAGTTTGGATTCGTTTATGACATCTTTTCCATTATTTACATCAGGACATTTACCCCTTATACAGGCTTTTTGTGCATCATTCCAATAATATAACTGCGGACAAGTCAATAAACTGGCTTGACCCTTGACACATTCTATAAACTGCGTACAGTTATTGGGATCAGCATGATACTCGATGCCATTGGTCAGGCAAATAGTTGGTTCAGCTGTAACGGTGGTATCATTTGAAGTCGCCTGGGTGGAAGTTGTGCTCTCAAGCGGATCCAAAGATGTTGATGTTATCTCTTTTGGAGTTGAGACATCTCTTGGTACTGTGTAGCTTGGGGATGAATTTCCGTTAGAAGTTGTGCTCTCATTGGCAGCTTGAGTAGTAGTTGGCACTACAATTTCAGTGGTTTTAGTTGGCCATTTTGCTGTGCTTTCGTTAGGAGTAGTTATCTCAACAGATCCACTAGAATCAGCTTGTTCGGAACTTGTGGTCATTTCTGCGGTTTCATAGGAAGTTGTTTCACTACCTGTTGGTTGGTAAGAGTCACTAGAGTCACTAGAAACATCGGGAATTGTGGATATATCTGTAGTTTCATACCAAGTTGTTTCATTGGAAGAGACTGTACTTTCTTCGAATCCAGTTGAGCTGCCGCTTGTATCAGTTTCTGTAGCAGCACTTGAATATATTTGACTGGTTTTGGAGTCCATTTCTGTAGTGGTCTTTTCTGTAGATGCTTCATTTGCTCTACTTGTCGAATTTTCGTCTGCGGTTGTTCCAGTTGCTCCAGTTGTAACTTCAGGACTTGAGGATATTGCTGTAGTTCCATACGAAGTGAAGTCATTGCCAGTAGTTAGATAAGATACAACCGTTGTCTCTTCAGAGCTCCAACTACTATCGATTGTGGTATAAATCATAGTACTAGAAACTGTTGTCTCTTCAGTGAAATCACTACTAGAAATTCTACTGAAAGTTGTTTGGTCTGTGCTTGTTTGTTGTGCGCTTTCACTTGAAATCGTAGATTGAATAGTTGTTATACTTTCAGAAGTTGTTTCTTCAGTTTGCTCACTGGATGTATAGGCTTCTGTACTTCCGCTAGCATTTGTTGTTTCAACATTTGTTGTCGTCAAAACTACTTTATTTGTAGTTGTTTTGGGACATTTACTTGCATCTATGGTACAGGCAAAAACTATTTGATTCCAATAGGTGCCTTCAGGACATTTCTTTAGTATTGGTTTCCCTTCAATACATTGTCTATAATATTCACAATCTGCGGTGGCAGTGATCTCACCTTCCTCGCACTGTTCAGTGGTAGATGAGGTCGATTCGGTAGACAATATTGGCAAATAGGTGGTTGATGGTGTTCCGGAAGTTTCGCTGGAAGACTCTGTTGTCGCTTCTGTATACACCGTTTTATTGTAGACAGCTGAAGTAGTTATTAAACCAGTTGTTTCGTCTAGGTGTGTGGAAGTCTCATTCGAAAATTGCTCAGTAGGCGTAGTGGAAAAATCCGTGGTTGATCTAAATGTTGATGAAGCTTCGCTGAAGAATTCTGTTGTAGCTTCTGTATGTTTCGTTTCGTTACAGGCAGCTGAGGTAGTTATTAAAATAATTGTTCCATCTGAGCGCGTGGAAGTCTCAGTCAAAGATTGCTCAGTAGACACAGTTGTTGAATCTCTGACACTATCAGTTGATCCAAATGTTGAAGGCATTTCAGAAGTTTGGCTGGAAAATTCGGTTGTAGCTTTCGCAGCCTCCGTTTTATTACAGGCACCTAAAGTAGTTATTTTGTCTAAGCGTGTGGAAGTCTCAGTCGAAGATGGTTTGGTAGCCGAAGTTGACAAATCTGTAATATTGTAGGTTGATCCAGATGTTGGTGGCGTTCCAGAGGTGTCCCTGGAAAATTCGGTTGTAGCTTTCGCAGCCTCCGTTTTATTACAGGCAGCTGAAGTAGTGGATCTGTCTAAGCGTGTGGAAGTCTCAGTCGAAGATGGTGTGGTAGCTGAAGTTGACAAATAAGTGGTAGTATCGGTTGCTCCAAACGTTGATGATATTACAGAAGTTTGACTGGAAAATTCGGTTGTAGCTTTCGCAGGCTCTGTTTTATTACAGGCAGGCACAGTAGTTGGAAATGAAGATGTCTCCGTCGAGGATCGTGCGGTATGTGTCAATTCGCTTTCGGAAGAAGTCTCTCTCGTTGATGCTGGCATTGCAGTCGAGGTAAAAACCGTCGTCTCCGGCCTTGTGGTTGTCTCAAACTTTGTTGTGTTTGCTGTAATAGCTGTTGTAGTTGTTTCGGCTATCGGTTTCGTTTTACAAGCTGCCGTCGTATTACTGGCCGTTGTGGCCATTGCTGTCGTATTGACCTCGGTAGTTGTTGTCCACTTAAAGGTGCTGTTAGTTTTGTCACTTGTTGTAGCCTCTGTAGTGATTGCAGCCTCCACTGTTGTACTTACCTGCTCTTTACAGTGATCATTTGACCACTGACACGTTAGACGGTTTTGATTCCAAAAGAGTGGTATAGCACATTTTTGCCTATAAGGTATGCCATTGCTGCACTGTATAAAATAATGACAATCATTCGGATCGGCATGATATTGGCCCCCTTTGGCACAAACACTATTCACAGTAACTGCTTTTAAAGTGCCATTTGGCAACATAAAGCTTTTCGCGGTTAAAAAGGTAACGAAAAAATATAAAATTAACACTAAATATTTCATTTTTTTTTTTTTTGTTACACTTTCTTAATGCACTGTTCAATCGTTTGAAAGAATTCGAGGATGTGCTTATATTTATAAATATTTTTTTTTTGACGTCTTTGAAAGCAGAATAAAATTAGCATTTTTTGCGGTAAACAAATATTGATTTGATTTGTAAAGGTTTGCAGAAAAATTATTTACAGCATTTTGCTGAAAGGCAAATGAAAGTAATTGTGATAAAAAAAAAATACATACAAGGGAATTAGATAAACATTTTACAAGAAGACAGTCATAGAAACAGAAATGCTAATTAATATTCTGCAAAAAAGCAAATTGGGTTTCTCAGCAACATTTTAGTTTTCGCAAAAATAATTTTTTATTTATTTTTTTCTTTTAATAAAGCCTGAAAGTATGTTTGAAAATAATATTCAAACCTCAAACACCTGAACAAATCTTATCAAATAGAGATAAAATAATTTGATATCGGCGTTTAACCACAAAACGTGACAGCACTGTCATTTTGATAAAACAACTACTCTTAAAAAAGAATGTCAAGTACGGGATTGATTTGCACAGCAATAATTCTGTGCATAAGCGCCATTTCCAAAATTAAAGAGCAACTTAAATTTGCATGTAATGCGGTGGATGTTCTATCTAGAAGTAAAATTATATTAAAAAAAATAAGTCTGAAGGCCAACAACATATAAATACAGTTAAAGATCTACTCGTTAAAAATAGGATTAAATCCTTCCAATTGAACTATAATAACACGTATGTATATAAATGTGTACATGTACATATGAAACATAGGACTATATACCCAGTGGATTGCCGGCCCTCTTGCAACAATAAGAGGTTGTAATGGCAAATGAGTCAGTAAGGACTGTATGGTTTTTTTTTGTTTTTTTTTTGTTGTTGTAAGTCAGGAAGAACTTCTGATGATATTTAAACACAAGTCAGGATAGACTACTGTTGCGGTCTCTGACCGATGTACGGTGATCGCATTAAAAAAAATGGTGTACTGGGCTAAAGAAAGGCCTGGATTACATTAAACTTTTCTTGTACATTTACTATGTATCTATTTAGTTAATATCTTAAAGAAAATATGAGTTGTCCACACTGTTGATGGGATATTTGGAAAGTTTCCAAATGTCAAGGCCGAAGTTTTTAGCAAAGCCCGCGAATTACGGCAATTCATCTTCAACCTTGGCAAGATTCACACCCTCGACCACCAGTGTGCTCAACTCCCTAATTTACAAGGTAACAGGTTAATAAAGTACATGAATTCATAGAAAATTCTTATTGTTATTAATTTTTCTTTTCCTACCCTTATTGTAAGTCTCATCACACTTACAATAGATCTTTTCTTATAAGATCCCTTATTTCTCAACCCTACTTTGATCTTATAAGAAAATGTTTTATCAAAGTGGTCCAAATCCCAGATCAACAAACCCGATCATCACAATTGGCATCACTTTTGTTCACCTGCTTTTCATTCTTAACGGCACAACTTCAGCGCCCAAGACCAATCCGACGTTTTCAGAATGATAAAATGTGGAATCTGCCAGCTGCAAGCCCTCAAAGGAATCTAAAATGGACTTGGGCACTGATTCCTGCGAAGTTTTTATCCCAATCAATCGTTGAAGTCGGGCCGCTATGACCAGAGTCTGATTCTTATCGTGGCTTGATTCCAATTCAATTCGGCAAAATTGTTCATCGTTGATGTTAGAAATGGGCAGTTTTAGTTTTCGCGCCAACTCAATTTCAACTGAGAAGAAAAAAATTGGTTTAACAACTTAGTTTGACAGATGTCGCATTCCAGTTCTATACTTTTGAAACCACGAAATGGATAACGCGTTATTAGTTCAAGGATGGGTAATGGCAAGAAGTGTGGCAACTTCGAAACAGCTTGTTGTCCACCCTGATTTAAGGTATTTGATGTTTTCTTTGTTTTGTTTAATTACTAAGACCCATCACAAAAATAATATCGAACGAACTTGGTCCTGATAAATATAATAGTGCATTAATTACTTTATGGGGCTGCAGCTAGATTTTTTCCCCTCAGAAGTTGAAATAATTAAATTCGCATTTGAATACTCAGAAATGATTTTTCATGCTTTAAAAGATTTGAATCTTGGCAAATGCGCGTTGTTTGAATCACGTTAAGAAAAGTAAAAGTGTTGCAAAACGATCAAGTTGTTTTTGGAACGGAGTTCCTTAGCGCGGCTTGCACTCGCGGTAGTGCAAAATTAGTAGAAATCGTCACGAAATCGTGTGAGCTGTTTATATGTATTGGTGTATCTGTCGAAAAATTGCTGACAGCAGCGAAGACACCTACCATTAAGTATTAATTAGTTGTGAAAACGGACACTATCAGCTGATAGATGTCGCTAAAGTAAAGTATGTCACAACAAAAAAAGGCAATATTGAAAAATTTTCTTCGTTTTGTAGCAGATTGACAAAAAAATACTGCATGTGTCGAAAGTAAAAAAAATAAAACGTTCCAAAAATTTTAAGAAGCATATAAAATTTCAAAATTTCAAAAACAACACAAAATAAAACATACAGATTTCCCATGGTATTATATTCGAAGATGAAGAAAAAACGTAAGGAACTTCGTTCCTAACGGGGGTCGCCCGGCCGCATTACTTTTATTTCTGAATGTAAATAATCTATAAAAGAATTATATTCTGAAGTGTTTCTGCTTCAAAATAAATAAAGAAATAAAATATAAAATATTTATTTTAAACACAAAACATGAGTTATTCAATTGCTCATATCGCAAAAGTTTCTACTAAAATGGAAATTATTTGTAATCAATTTCACTTTTCTTGAACATGAGAGCAGACAAATTTTTATCGCACCAACAGTTTTTAGGGTGCGTTCAAAATTGTTTGCTTTTTTTCCATTTTATATTCATTAAAATTTTATTTTGAACTTCATCGAAAATTTTTTTATTTGATAATGCTTCTGGTCTTGAGAAAATTATCTTCTTTCTTCTAAAAAAAAAAAAAAAAAAAAGTTTTCTTTTTCTATTCTAAGAATTCACGTAGGTTTTCTGTTGCTTTCAAATGATAAAATCAATTTTAAGATACCGAAATGATAATGATCGAACTGAGATAAAATAAATATATGTATGTATATACATATTTCATTTCGGCATTTTATTGGCAAGGCATCATTTTGAATTTGTTAAATAGAAACATATAAAAGCTAAAAACAATGAAACAGCATCAGCGAGTTACAATTTAACTGTAGCTACGACAAGTATTTTATCATTGGTGTAAGTTAAAAAAGAAATTTGTAGGGAAAGTGGAATATATATTTTAGCCAAAAGAACACCGTGCAACAGGACACTTGAGATGAAAGGTGAGTTGGCAGCCTGACCCAAGCAAAAATTTTATATGAAACAATATAATTTGGTTGACTAATTAATCGAAAGAAGAACAAGTTCGACTTAAATAAAATTAATGAAAGAAACAGTGTAGAAAGCAGAAGCAGTTCGTTGTGCCCCAGCTGAAAGGGTTTAATAATTTACTTATCTTGTTTAATTAATAACAATCACAAGAATAATATAAAACTAACTTGAGCCGGATTAATGTCATATCACATACATAATTATAAAAGTTTGAAGGAATTAAACATAAAGAGAACTGAAACTTTGGCCTCAAAATTGGACACTACAAATCAAGTGAACTGTTTTCATATGCTGGCTGTGCTTTACTTAAATAAAACTAAAAGAAATAATTGTAGTTTATTATGCGAAACTGATAATTGGTTATTTAATAAACTACAGCAGCTTTGAATCTCTTTTATGATGAATTCCACAATACATAAAATTTAATTAATTAGTTTTTATTGTTCGAACTTTTTCTTGTAAATATTATTAGCTTTGTATTACGTTTATCAGGCTCATGTTCGTTCTACATACATATATTATTTTTGTGATTGATATTAATCACAAAAGACAAAGGAAACATCAAAGACCTTTAGCTAGGTGGATAACTAGCTGTTTCGAAACCGCCAAACTTCTCGTCAGCACCCTTCACGTCAACACCCTTTTCTTATATTACTATTTTTTTATTACGTTTATCAGGCTCACGTTCGTTCTATGGTTTTTTGCGATTGAGTGGCATGAGTGTCGCCTTAGAAACATGAGCCGCTGAGTTCAAGGCGGCCACGACACAGCTAGTTGTCGACGACAGTTATCGTTATTTCTTCAAATTCTAAAACCGCATTCTGAGTCAAATACGACACCATCCACCATCGATTTAATGATTCAATAACGTTCTTGTAGTACCTAAAACATATACCCACAGAAACACATACGATTTGGTATCAAAAATGCATTAGAAATGTCCTTACGAAAAAGACTCTAATGCCAAAATGACATTGGCACAGTTAATGATGATCGTTGTGGTGGACATGAAGCAACCGTGGTGTGTTTCACAGCCAATAAGTCTTCAAAATTTATTTTTTTTTGTCTACGATTTTACCAAAAAAAAAAAATATATATTTTTTCATTTCTAGAGAAGTGAAGCTTTCGACTATGTAATTAAATCAATGTTATTTCTGTTGTTGTTACACCCCTGAATTACCAACAACATATATCAAAATGTACTGAAAAAAATTTTCTTACCAAATAATTCGTATGAAAGTTTTGCCAGGCATTTTATTTTCAAATAATTTTCTTAATATCCTCAATTTATTCCTTACCTAGATTTTCTCTTAGCTGTAGCAGTTTTTGCTACCATAGCTACATCTACAGCCGTAGACGAAGAATGTATTAAACGCAAGTTAAGAGGTCTTCCCGTCCATTGGCCCAACCCTACAGACTGTGCCAGTTTTTATCGCTGCACAAACAAGAACATCAAACGCGAACTACTGTGTCCTCAGGGCAAAGAATATAATTCCCAGACTGGTCGCTGTGGTAACAAAGGGTTGGGCCTTTGCAGGCTTAGCCTGGCCGCACCATTGAGTGAGACGTCAGACGGCAGTTGTGTTGGAAAACTTGATGGCACCTTTATGCCGGATCCAAGTAGTTGTAGAGGTTTTTATTTGTGCCATGGTAACAAACCGTATCCACAAACTTGTAATGCCTCTACCTACTTTGAAGCCCAGTTATTGGCTTGCGTTCCAGACACAAATAATCTTTGTTGGGAGAATTTGTGCGTGAACAAGCCGAATGGTAGTTTTGTGGCGAATGATAAAGACTGTCATAGTTTTTATATTTGCGATAATGAACAGCCCATAGCACAGAAATGTAATGAGACGAGTTATTTCAATGCTGAAGGCTTGTATTGTCAGCCAGGTAAGTGTCCGTCAGAGGAGGAAACAACAACAACAACAACTACAACTATGAGTACAGAAACAAGTACTAGTGAGCCTGAAACTACAACGACTAGTCGTTTGGAATCTACAACAACTAGTTCTTTGGAGACTACAACAACTAGTCCTTTGGAATCGACAACAACTAGTCCTTTGGAATCTACAACAACTAGTTCTTTGGAGACTACAACAACTAGTCCTTTGGAATCGACAACAACTAGTCCTTTGGAATCGACAACAACTAGTTCTTTGGAGACTACAACAACTAGTTCTTTGGAAACTACAACAACAGCCGTCACAACAGAAGTTACTACAAAGGCCTGCACAGGTACAGCCACTACCACAAGTACTTGTGCTCCCACATCTACCACAACTACAACTTGTAAGCCAAGGGCAACCACAACAACTACATGTGCTCCGACGACTACAACAACTACTTGCGCCCCAACAACAACAACAACAACAACTACAACTTGTGCCCCCACGACAACGACAAAATGTACAACCGTAAGCACTACCACCACATGTCCGCCCCAAACAACAACCACAACAACCTGTAAGCCAACAACTACAACTTGTGCGACTACAACCTGCTCCACCACAGCAACAACAACTACAACTTGTTTACCGGAAACCACCACCACAACTTGCACCACAACAGCATGTCCCGCTAAAACTACAACTACAACTTGTGCACCCCAGCAAACCACAACACCAGCAACAACCAGCGACTGTTCAAATGTAAGTACAGATTTCGCAAAATGTAAATTTAGTTTTGAGGTCATGTCTTTACCTCGAAATTAAACTCAAAACTTCTTCTTTTCGAAAACTAAAGTTATCGAAGGCTTTTACGAGTCAAAACTAAATTTCTTAATTACTTTGTCGATCCTTAGCTCGCCTCTACTTCCCCAGAATTGAGACAGAGTTTTTTGTGGTCCAATTGTAGAGATCAACATTTTTAAAGAAGACAAGAAAAGTAAAAAATCAAGACTTATTGGCTTCAACTTTACTTTTTCGGTCTTCTTTAGGAACGTCCACAAAAACTATTTCTCAATTACGAGGAAATAGAAACGAACTAAGGCCCGATAAAATGATTTACAATTAATTAAGTATTATTTTAGGTCTAAGAACAGACCTTAACGTTTTCTCTGTTTTTCAGCCGCGTTTATATGAATTTCATTGATGCTAATCAGCTCTTCAGTAGACTCGAAAAATCTAAAAAGGATGTTTGAAACCCAACTACTTATTCCAAAATTCTCAGGAACAAAATGAGAATCACAAATGTTTAAACGAACTTTTAATTTTGGAACAATTCTTTTTAGATTTTTCGAGTCTATCGATGAGTTGATTAGCATCAACGAAATGTCGGCGGCATATAGACAGAAAACATTAAGGCCTCTTTTCCGACCGAATATAATGCATTTCACCTGGCTCTTAGAGCGAATAAGTTCATTTTTGAATATTAACAATTAAGTCAATTAATTTTTGTTATTCGAACATTTTCTTATATAATTATTTTGTACCTTATATAATTATATAATTATTTTTTTGTATTAAATTTGTTGGGCTACACTATTTTTGTGATTGATATTAAATAAGACAAACTTGAGACCGATAAACTCAATACAAAATAATTACATAAGAAAAGTTCAAATAACAAAAATTAATTAATTTAACAGCCGCTGCGCAGAGCAGAACATTTGAAAAAGCTAAGAAATGAAAATCAGAATTAACATTAAAAGAAAAATATATAGAAAAAGCTGGTAAGAAACTGTCAACCGGTACACATGCCATGATACATATCAAAAAAATAGTAATAATGATTGCGTTTGATATAATTAAAAAACTTAGACAGAGAATATAAAACAACTTGGTTGGCCCCTGAGTTCAAGGTCGGGTGCTGCTGAAATGTGAGGCGGCTTCGAAACAGCTAGTTGTCCACCCTGCCAAAGCTCGTTGATGTTTTCTTTGCCATGTTTAATTACAATCAATCAAAAAAATAATAATCGGGGGTGTCATAGAATCCAATATTATTGGAATCGGATTTGAAACCGACAATAAAATTTCTTAAGTGTTTTAAGATCCAGTGTCAGCAGCTTTTGTTCGAACCAGACACTAACTCCAGTTCATACCAAAAAGCAAACACTATTGAATTTCATATCAATAAAGTAATTTTTCTGTCGGTTTTAGATCTGATACCGATAAGATCGGATTCTATGACCCCCTCCCCCGAATGTAGAAAAAACTTGAGCCCGATAAACTTAACACAAAGTAATTAGCACTTGTAAATCCAAAACTTTGACTATAAAGTTAAATCAATGAAAACAACTAAAGTTGTCTAAAGAGTTCCCTTAGAAGATCTATGTTACCAATTGTTTTCTTTTAATTTTCATTTCATCTTCTCCACCTAGAACCAGTGCGACAATTCCAAGTGCCAAAATGCCAAAAACGGTTTCGTCTTTCCGGCCCTGGCTACTGACTCCGGTTTCTGTGTTTGCTTCAACAAACAAGCGGAATATCGTGATTGCCCGAATGAGGCCACTTTTGATGATATTCTGGAAATTTGTGTGGCCCAAGATAAAATTTGCCCATCAAGTAAATGTATTAATTTGCCCAACTACAGCACCTTTCCCGCTGCCAACACCACCTATGGCTTTTGCAGATGCTCCAGTGGCATTGCCACATTCCACACATGCGCAGGAACTGATTTCGTTTACGATAATATTTTAGGAGTGTGTGCACCTTCACCGGTGAATATGGATTGGCAGCAGTCTAAGAAATTGTGTAATGGCGGTTATGAAGAAGGAGATTTTGTGGCCATGCCTGGCAATTGCCGACTGTTCTATATCTGCTATGACGGTGACTTGGTGGAAGTAGACTGCGATAGAGGCAGCTATTTTGATGATAAAATCAAAGCTTGCCTGCCCGATACCTACAACAAATGCCAACAAGCCCAATCGTTGTTAAATAATCGGCGCCACAAGCGCAGCTTAAGGGCCTCCACCTGCCCCGAAGGTGCCAAAACACCAGCGGCTGATTGCGATAAATACTATAAGTGCAGCAAAGGTCACAAGCTGCTGTACGGCTGTGGTAAAGATAGCTTTTTCAATGTTACCACTTTGGCCTGCCAGTTGGACGTGCAACATGTCTGTTGGCCGGTCAATTCTTGCACACCAGGCGACAAGAATCCTTATCCCGCAGATAACACCAAATATTATGAATGCCTTAATGGCAAACAAGTGATCATGTCTTGCGGCGCGGAGAGCATTTTCAATAAACTCACCAGGTCTTGTGTGGCCCGGCGAGAGTGCACCTGTCCGGGAGGCTACAAGGAGGGTGAAATGTCAGCCCATCCCAGCGACTGTGATAAATTCTATATTTGCAGTGAGGGCGAGCAGTTGTTACAAGAATGCGGCCATGGAAATTACTTTGATGCCTACACTCTTAGCTGCCAGAAGGACGTTAATAATGCTTGTCACCCAGCTGAGGAATGTTTATGTCCAGGTGGCTACGAAGAAGGTGAAGTTTCAGCGCATCCCACTGACTGTGACAAGTATTATATCTGCGAAGATGGCCAGCAGATTGTGCAAGAGTGTGGCCAGCACAATTACTTTGACAACCACACTTTAAGCTGTGAACGGGACATATACAATGAATGTTGGGCTAAAAAAGTCTGCACCTGCCCAGGTGGCTATCAAGAAGGTGAATTCTCAGCCCATGGCAGCGACTGTAACAAATACTATATATGCCATGATAGCAAACAAATATTGGAGGACTGTGGTGTTAACAATTACTTTAACAACGATACTTTGACCTGTGAACCAGATGTTTACCATGTCTGTTGGCCCAATCTCTGTGCCGGCCAACCAAATGGTGCCTTAGTAGCGAATGCCCAGCAGTGCAATTCATTCTTTTTGTGCGAAAATGATCAAGCCGTACCCAAAGCCTGTTTCGAAGGTCAGTGGTTTGATCCTAGCGCAGGAGCTTGTATGGCCGATTTGAAAGCTGTGTGCTATAATCCTTGTGCTAATGAAACAGCTGGGCCGGTTGTACTGTTGCCACACCCCATTTGCAATGAATATTATTTCTGTAATGGGCATAAAACATTTGTGGGCACTTGTTTGGCGGGTAGTTTTGATATCGCAACCGGTGTTTGTAATGAAAACAAAAAATGCTTCCCCAATCCGTGTGACAATCCAAACGTTACTGTTTTTCCCGATCCCTATGACAATACAAAATTCTATTGGTGCAATGCACAAAAACGGCCAATTCCTTACGACTGCCCAGTGGGCACAGAGTTCAATACCGAGTTCGAAATATGCAAAAAATATTCAGATGTAAGTAAACATGACAAGCAAGGTCATAAAATAATAAAATAATAATGTATTTAACAGCCTGATTGCTCAGCTTGCACCAAAGATGGTGCCTATCCCACTCTAGATGTTACTGATGACAGCAAATTCTGCGTCTGCAATGATGGTTTGGCCACTAAAATTGAATGCGCTCAGGGTTACGTTTTCAACCCAGAACTAGGCGTTTGTTATTCGGTAATTAAACACAGGGCCTTATAAATTATGTACCTAATAGTTTATTGCAATTTCTTAGAATGCTCCTTGCGATCCCAGTTTTTGTTTGGATGCCAAAGAATATGATACCGCCCCCAATCGCAACAGTAGCAAGAGCTTCTGCATGTGCTTTAACAAAAAACCCATAATTATCGATTGTCCCAATAATGGCACCTTCAATCCATATACTTTGGAATGTTCAGATTATGAGATATCGGTAAGGAAATTTAAGACTATTTTGTTAATGAAATTTTCTGAACTAAATTGTTTTATTATTACAGCCTGAATGTTTGCAAGCCACCTGTGTGGGTGTAAAAAATAACTATTATATCTTTAGTCCCATTAATGTGAAAACAAGCAATGGTTTCTGCCAGTGTATCAATCAAATTGCCACTTTCAAACCCTGCAGTTATGGCAGCACATTTAATCCTGATCTGCTGATATGCCAACTGGCAGAGGTAATTCCATGACTGGCGAAACAAAGAAAAGAACATTTATATTACATCTACTAATTCCAGATCAACTGCAATTCCTACCAGTGTCGCGGTTTGGCTGACAAAACTATTATACCCTCAGTGACCACTACACAAGGCTATTGTGAGTGCAATGATGGTGTTGCCATCTACAATAATTGTCCCAATGATGGTGAATTTAATGCCACCACAAGTAAATGTGAAGCACCTCTGTGCGATTTGTCTCAGTGCTCTGGGCCCAAGGCCAATAAATATCCTTTCTCCGCCTCTACACCGGATGGTTTTTGTTTGTGTAGCAGGGGCTTTATACCTTGTGAAACTGAGGGTACCCTTTATAGTGATACCTTTGGAACTTGTATTGATCCCTGCCCTCAGGCATCGTGTGCCGGAAAAACGGACAAATATTTGGTCTCATCTAATTTGAATAGATACAGTTTCTGTGTATGCCATTCGTATGCTAGAATGCAACCTACTTTTGAGCTGTGTCCTTCGGAATCGTTTGTGTTCGAAGAGAGCCAACAGATGTGTGTGCCCAATTCTGAGGTATGTATGTATGTTTTATGATTGAAGCTTTTTCCAAGTCATTTCATAATATTTTGACATACTTTGCTCATGTGTTACGTGAAAGCAAAAAAAGAGAAGATACCTACACTGAAAAAACACTTCAATCCATTTGTACTGAAATCAGTCCCAAACAGTGTCAGCAGTCAGTTCGGTAAGTACAAGCACGAAATACTCAATTTTAGCCTTATTTAATCCCGATTACGGATTGAATGAAGCTAAAATCTGTACTTAAAAACAAGCACGCGGTACTTGATTTAAGAACATTCGTTCGTACCATACTTTTGACATTGAGTGGAACTGATTTAAGTACGGAAGTATTAAATTCGTCTTGAATGTGATAATTATGCACTTGATGCGATGTTTCTGAAGTCTACTTAAACCCAAATTCGTACATGAAATTAGCTGCTCTATTTCTTTGATTCAATAACAATTTATAAATTGTATTATTTTGTCAGATTGTGGCAATCTGAACCTGGAACCTTACTACTGCCAGAGCAGCCACTCTACCAATTCAGCTATCGCAGCAATTAAAAACGTAAACAAAATCCAATTGTATAAGCAAGCACACACAAGTGCTGATTATAAATATAACCAAGAATCACCGCATGCGATATCGAATGAACTATCGAGCAAAAATAATGTAAAACAAAACCAAAATAAACAACAAACACACAGCATAAGTGATGGAATTCGTTCGATATCGAATGCGACGATTTGGCCCCCAGGATTGATTCTCTTTAATAATTCCTATTCAGCTTTTTTTAAGTGTATTTATGTATTATGCGTACAATGCGTTCAATTTTCAAGTATGTTGAGTACTAGAATCAAGTAAAAAAAAACTGGAATTTAAAACGAACTTTTTCTTTCTGTGTATGTGTATTTTCAGCTGAATATATTTTTGTTTTACCGAGCATTTAAAAATATCGTTTTAGGATTGTGGTTTTTGATTTGAAGTTTTACTTAAGCGCTGCTTACAATTAGTTACGACCTGGGTTCGAAGCAAAATTTGGCTGCTGATGAGCGACGTGGTGGTGGTGAAACAGCCATGGCATGTTCCCCAGCCAATAACTCTTCAACTTAATTTTTTTTGTCTTCTTTAATCAGGTTGTTTGCTTCCATTTTTTTCCAAAAAAAAAAAAAAAAAAAATCTTTCAATATTGTGAAAGTAAAATCGAACTAAAAGCTCGATGACAATATTTCAAGTTCATTTTAGCAATTCGTAAATTTTTTTTTTTTTTTTTGGCGAATTTGTGCGCTTCTGCATTCTATGGTGGTACAATCAATCTATTGTTAGTTAGAATGTGCTAACAATTTTATTTTTGCTTTCGACGAAGGCATTGCCCATGCTAAAATAATGAAAAGTTCCGGGGGCAAGTCAACAGACACATCACATCTTACTTTGGCAATATGAAGCATAAGGTTCAAAATTGACTCAACTTCAAATTTTAATTTGTTCAAAAATAACGACATACATATTTAAGACAGAACAAAAACAGACAGATTATGGTCTAAAAAATGTTTTATATTTCTATGTTTTTTAAAATTAATTAATTTTAAAATTAATTAAATTCAAAAAGTAATCACATATTGAGTTCAATACACAGAAAGAAAAACCTCGTTAAGAATGTAAGTTTTTTTACTTGGTTTTTATTACGAAACGTACTTGATAATTTAAGCAGGCATAACACACAAGTGTACTTAAAACAAGCCGAAGGGGGATTATGTAAGAGAATCAATGTTGTTAAGGCTTAAAATGAGTACAAAATTCTTGGGTGTATTTATAACCAGCACTTGTGTGTGTGTGAATATGTGAGTATTGAATTTTGTTTCAATTTTTTAATTGGTAGAGTGGCTGGACTGGCAGTAGTTAGGTGCCAGGTTCAAATCGGCAACGAGACAAAATAATTTATAAATTATGTATTTTTAAACTGAGAAAGTAGAGTGGAATACTTCAAGCACAAATTTGGCATTAAAAAGGCTTCAGAAACATCTTATCAGAAACATTTTATCATGTGTAGTGAAATATAGAAAAAAAAAAAAAATGCGGTAGGGGGACCCCCGTTAGGAACGAAGTTCCTTACGTTTTTTTCATCTTTGAATGTAATACAAGGTGAAATCTGTATGTTTTATTTTGTGTTGTTTTTAAAATTTTGAAATTTTATGATTCCTTAAATTTTTGGAACGTTTTCAAACGAATTAATATTTATTTGTATGTGTCTCCGCTGCTGTCAGTGGAGACACCGCCAATCATACACAATTGCTTTTCGACAGTACACCAACACATATAAACAGCTCACACGCTTTCGTGACGATTTCTACTAATTTCCACTACCAGCAAGCCGCGTTAAGGAACTTCGTTCCAAAAATCTTTATATATCTTTTTAAGCACTTGCCAGCTCAAAACTGAGGGAGCGCATTGCCTTAGAAGTGTCCTCAGTAACTGATGATCGACCAGCATTTTAACTCACAATTTTTCATGTGTTTTTTCAGGAGCTCTGTGGTGCCAGTGCTTGTAAAACACCTGGCGCTTTTGAGGCCAAAGACACTTTGTCCGGTTTCTGTTTGTGCAGAGCCATTGGCAAGCAGCCATCATTTGAAAAATGTGACGGAGGTGTATTCGTTCCCGAAACAAGCGCCTGCATGCCAACAGCGGAAGTAAGTTTATTTGCTTAGAATATGAAGGGTGTTGCAAATAAAAAAAACGCTATATATTTATTTTAGGATGTCTGTGATGTGAGTTTATGCGCTCGCGCTACCCTAGAGCATCCCATTACCCTGCCAGCAAATAATAGTATTACAGAATTTTGCTATTGCTCAAGTCCCACAAATGCCATGCTTTTGCCCTGCCCGGCTGGCAAATATTACAGTTCGGCCAAGGCCATGTGCATCAGTCAAAAGCAAGAGAGCTGCAAGTGCCCCAATAATATTGCAGAAGGCGAAAAAGTTGCTGACAGTACCAGCTGTAACAAGTATTCTGTATGTGTGAAAGGCGTAATGCTGACAGACACTTGCCCCACGGGCACTTACTTCAATGTCGAAATAAATGAGTGCGTTCCCGATATCAAGGGCCTTTGTGCCCAACAATCGCAATGCACCTGCTTGGGTATCTACTATGAAAACGAACTGTTGCCGCATCCCGTTAATCCCCAGATGTATTATGCCTGCCAGGCTAATACTCTGCATGAGTATAAATGCCAAGATGGCCGTATATTCAGTGCCGCCCAAAAACAATGCATTACAAATGGTTATTCTCGCCAAAAACGCTCAGCGGACATTGTAAGCAACGATCACGAAGTAAGAACCTTTAAGAAACTCAGGAATTTCTTTAAGAAATTTTATTGAAACTATAATATTTTAGACTAGATTTTTTCATATGACTACAAACGATTTTATAAATTATACTCATCTCCGCTTGTATGTAAAACCACAAACTCTTATACACATGTAATTAAGCATATAAGACTTCTCCAAAAATGTGCATTTAGAAAAAAAAAAAAACAAACAAACAAAAACGAGAAGAAAGCAAAAAAAATATGATTTTAATAAAAACAAAATTTTGAAATCAAAAACAGATTTTAGCAAAATTTTTATTAATAAAAAATATTGGCATTTTTATTTGAAATTTGAACTTTTTAAGAAATGAGATTTTAAGCAAAGTTCCTGAGTTAATAATTGTGTAACAAAATTAAATTTGGTGTTCAAAATTTTGTTTTTATCTTCAAAAAACAAAAAACAAAGCTTTTTGAGCACAATTCAATTGAGTTCAATTCTAAATGAATATTCTGTGAGAGGTTTAGCTCTTCTCCCATTCCTGTTATAAAGCATACAAATTTAATTGGGAAAAGATTGCCGGAGAAAAAAGTACGCACTATAAATGCGTACAAAAAGGCTGGGATTTTTTTCGCCAACTTATTTTCGTCGACATTCTAACACGGAGTTCGTATAAACCTATGAGTTAAACTGGTTCACGGTTAAACCCACGGAGCGCACAACAATCCTATATTGGCTTAGGTGTATGTCGTAAGACATGGGCAGATGAAGCCCTCCATTCAACCTAACCTATACGACATTCTTATGGATTTTTAAAAAGAGCTTCTTGTTGACAGATTTTAACCCGCAAACTTGCGATTGTCAGTCTGCTCCTCAACCAACTCAGCCATCAAGACACTTTAAAAAAAATGAATTACGGAACTTAATGAAACCAATGAGAAATCCTTATTGTTTACAACTTAAAAGAAAAATATGGATTTTTCAGTGGGAAAAATGTGAATGAATTGCAAGTTATCTTCTTGATTTTATGTGCTTTCCTCTTTGATGAAATTAAAAAGACTGATTATTAAAAAATAATAAATAATAAACGTATAGTTTCTTTCAGCTGCGATACCCTTCAACCTAAGAACATTTCATATAGAAAATCATAATATTGATTATATTATGCAGTGTTGTTCACTGAGGCAAAGGTTCAGAACTCGTCTTTCAGCAATGCTTAATATAAATATATTAAACGATATTCTTCTGATGCGATACTTCCAGATATCGCCAAAACAATTTACCGTTGATTTGTGTTAGATTCTAATCTTTACTATTTATCGTTATTCGGTATTATTGAAGGCAGTATATAAGAACTGTTACCCATTTGTTAAATAGCTCTTGTGCAGAAACAATAACGCCATAAACAATAACGCAGAGGTTCAACCAGAGAACCGTAATCTGTCACGTCAGCTGACCGTTTGTTTTCCTTATACAAAAGCCTGCCGAATTTAAATGTTGTTTTAACGGAATGCCTCAATCAGTACAAAATAAAATTTTATAGTGTTGAAGATTAAATTATGCGATACTGATCCAAAATATGAAAATATAATTTGTGGTGTAGCGGAGTTACAATATTTTATATAAACTCCTCTGACACTTGTTATGAAGACTATAAAAACGTAGCGATGTACTTCTTTTATTTTTAAATTTACTAGACTTAAAACAGTGCCCTAGAACTAAAACCCTCAAGCTAAAGTCTAGAAAATCTATTGGGCTGAATATTTACTTTTAACTTTTTCGTTTTGTAATTAGTTTTGGTCTTTTGGGTCCGGTTTTCGGGTCATACTCATACTCTCATTACTATCATTTTCTCTAGTTCGGTTGCCTGGAGGGTGAAATGCGTTCGGTGCCTTCGAATTGTTCGCAATACGAAATATGCCTTCAAAACATATGGCAGCGTAAAACATGTTCCAATTTCTATTACTACAATCCGGAACAGAAGCAGTGCTTAGAGCCACACGATGATTTTGTTTGCTCTTATGCCAAAGTGACCAGTTTGCCAGCCTGCAATGACAGCTTGGCATCAGTTTTGCTTAAAGCAAGCACATGCCAGCATTATTATCGTTGTGAAAATGAAAAGTGGCGTTTAAAGACCTGCGGCCGCCAGCAGTATTTTGATGCTAATCTAACAACATGTTTGACCATACCAGGCGATGCTGCGTTCAAGTGTGAGACAGTGGACAATCAGCAATTTCCTGCACAATGTCAACATTTGAGCCAGCGATTTTATGCTAAAAATTGTGCCATGTATTTGATTTGCTTGGACAATGACTGGTGGTATCAATACTGTCCACCCGACATGTATTACAATCGTTCACTAAACTTTTGCATACGAGATGTTGATCACCAGTGCCAGGATGTCTCAAGAGCGGAAACCAAATTAGAAATTAAAGAATTTTCCTTGGATTCTTGTCAACAAGATGGCCTGCTAAGACCCTCTGCTTTGGCCTGTAACCGCTACTTTGTGTGCCTCAATGGCAAATGGCAGATGCAACACTGTTCTTGGGGAGAGTTTTATGATGTGGCAAACGCCAAGTGTTCGGTGGATTCGGAAGGCATATGCAGTCAACTCAACCAAGATTGTTTGCCAGGCGATAGAAAAGCGATGGCGAAAAATTGTTCTGCTTACGAACAGTGTTCCGGGGAAGGAAAATGGTTGCTCCAAACGTGTCCTGCTGAAGAAATATACGATGATTTGCTGCAGCAGTGTACTAAGAATAGAGGTATATGCTCGAAGCATGGCTTAAAAAGAGCTTGCCGGCAAAATGAATCATTGGGAGTGCCTCAAAATTGTTCCTTGTTTCAGTATTGTTATCAGGATAACTGGCATTTGGGTAGCTGTCTCAAGGGTTTCATGTATACGGAGGAGAAAAAGACTTGCGTAGCTCATGCGGTCGATGATAAATGCAAGCCCTTCAAAGCACCTGCTGCCGTTAATATAAAGCTTAATCCGCAGACAAATCCTTGTACGAATAGAGCAGATGGTACTTGGGTTTCTCATGCCACTGATTGCAGTCGTTATTATGTTTGCCTTCAGCAGGCTGCTTATCAGGAAATGCAGTGCCCCAGGGGCAGCTTCTTTGACGCAGACTTAGGTTATTGCCGGCCTAACGATGGCAGTTGCCGTTTACCTTTAAGCGGTGTGTGCACCAATGCCAGCGATGGCGCTTTGATTGCTCATACCTCAGACTGTCAGGCCTATTACTCATGTTCTACTTTGAACGGCACTGAGCTGAAATATTGCCCCTCAGGTCAATACTTTGCTGCACACTTCAAAGAATGCCTTCTTGATCGGGGAGAGTGTAAGAAGACAACAGAGGAGCCAAAACAAAAGTGTGCTGGTCTCCAACATGGCGCACGCTTGGCCCATGAAATCTATTGTAATATCTACTATGCCTGCGTTAAGGGTCTGGCCATGCCAGTCAAATGCCCTGATAACCATCGTTTTGATAGCGCTTCAGCCAAATGCCTAGCGACTAAAGATCAGCAATGTCCTTATGGCCAGCTAAAGGAGGAACATATTAAACAAAACTGTAGCAAATTAGCCAACGGTACTTTTTTGCCACATCTTGAGGATTGTACTCGTTATTATGTCTGTGCTGCAGGTGAAGCCTTCCTCATGAAATGCTCGCTTACAAATTACTTTGACAGCGAACAGCTGCTTTGTGTGCCAGATGATGGCTCCTGTCCGTTTGTCAGCAAGGAGACAAATAAAAATCAAACAGCTCCACCTGATGCCTCAGCATGTGAAGGCAAGCATGGCAATCTTATGGCAGATCCACAAAATTGTAATAATTTCTATGTTTGCATACACAACAAGCTGAAACACGAAAGATGCTATGCCCAGCATTTTTTCAATTCCTCTTCGCAGCAGTGCCAACAAAACTCTGCTATAGAGAGTTTAACACCAAGTAACAGCAGCCTTGTTGATAATTCTAAATTAAAGATCCTTAAAAACACAGCCTCTCAATGTCTGGATGCCATTCTAACCCCTAAAAATTTATGTGCGGAAATGGCAGCAGGCTCTTCCTGGGCCGAACCGGGTGATTGTAGACGCTTCATTACTTGCCAGGAAGCTGAAGAAGAACCTCTTTCCCAGCGCTGTCGCAACGGTGAGACTTTCGATAGTCTTTTGGGTTTTTGTCGACAAAACGATGGCACTTGTTTAATGGAAAATGGCCAACGTGTGGGAGAATGCAGTGGCAAACATGGTCAACTGGCCAGGGATGGTAATAATTGTCGCAATTATTTCGTTTGTATAAATGGCCAGAAAATTGCTCAAAGTTGTGAGGAGGGCAAATATTTTAGTAAAACTCAAAATATGTGTATTATGGATACGCAAAATGTTTGTGAGCCCCAGCAAAAACACGATGGATATATGACGCAGGTGAGAGGAAAATTTAACATAAACATATTAATTAGTTCATTTCGAAAAAAGTTAGGCCTTTCAAAATTTAAATGACAAAAAAATTTACACTATGACATGTAACGAATGTCAAGCAACAATTACAGTTGTTACATGCTGGTCTTATCGTTTTCTTAATTATTTCATATGTGCAGTGGACGCATGCGTTGCTTATTTGTTTCTGTGCTCAATCACATTATTTTTTAAAACAAAACGTAGTGGCTAGAAAATTATATTTTAGGCGATTTCCACTTAGTAATTCATTACGATTACTTTTGATTATTGGAAAACATATCTAAAGGAATCGAAGGTAATTGGAAAGTAATTTAATGCAATGCTTTCAATGCTTTGGTTCCCTTTTTAAAATTTTTATTTAAATTTAAACTGAATGAAAAAAAGTAAAAAATATTTAAAGATTTTTTGATAATTTTTTTTTGTATTCCAATCCTTAAGAGTAGTCCACCTACTTTTTGATTACTTTTTATCTGTGGCATCATTTTCAGTATCTAAAAATCAAAGCTGTTAAAATTTGAATACGACAATTAATCTATTACTTCCTTTTTTAAAAACAATCGTAATTTTCTTTATGGGCAAAGAGACTAAAAATATTCGAAACCAAGTTTGACTATTACAAAGAATAAAAAAAAAATTCGACTATATTCAGGCTTTATTTCTTATAGATTTTACCTATTCATTTAGTTAGTAAATATAAAGAAGTCATTTCTGAGGTTTTTTGACTCTCCAAAAATATTATTTCAAATTCCTTTTTAATCATAATCAATTACTAACACTTAATTTGAATAATTGAGAGTGTCTGGAGAGGAGTCAAATGTATGACCAATTAACCAATACTTTTTTCGAACACAATAATCCCATACCTCGCCTCCTCAGAGGGAGAGGGGCTCTTTTCCGTATAAAAAAATTAAGAAATTAATTCAGGTCCAAAAATGAACCTTTTCAAAAAATATTTGCTGTATTCTTCAGCTGTCTATATGCCGACGACATTTCGTTGGTGCTAATCAAATATTTTTTGGAAAGGTTAATTTTTGGACCTGAATTAATACATTTCAATTGGCTCTTAAAGCAAATAAATAATTAAGTTCATATTTAAAATTAAAAAAAAAAAATTTTAAATCGAGCGTCTCGAAACTGATTTTTTTTTTTTGACGTGTCATAGTGGAATTTTTTTCCCACACATGAGCCCTCAGCTATGGAAATCGATGGGTAAATAAGTGTTTTATTCCTGATATAATAAACGAACCCGTATAGGGTGTAAAACTCTTATTTGAAAGTAAAGAAAGCAAATGTGTATGACCGCGTGTTAGAACTTAATACCCAAAATGTAAGAAGATTCTATGTTATTCCAAGTAAAAAAAAAGTACCTGAATACATAAAAGAAAACAATAATAAATATGTGTGCCTGTGTGTTAAAAACATGACCAAGAAACGCTATAAATAACTTATTATTAATAATATTATTTCTATTTTATATTCTTTTCTATTCTATTCTATTCTATTCTATAATAATATTTCTATTACACGCTACTCAGGCACTTTTGCTTTATTGGCTACAAGAAATTTTTAGAATGGTCTAAACTCACTTTCATGGAAGTTAAAGTTGCTACAAGTTTTCATAAATGATTTTGAAGTCTGCCTGGCTTCAGAAATTGCAGTTTTCAATTATTACTGAAACTTCAAAAATTGCAACATTGTGGCCACTAGCTTTTTACTTAGACTTATTATATGCCTCAAAATTAATAAAAACTCACAGAATATCAAAAAACAAAAATAACAAAAAAAAAATAAAACTAAAATTTATAAAAAAAAAGTAGTGGTCACATTTTTTGCGAAATATTTTTCTAGTGTGGTCACAAATTTTCCTTGTGATAATGAATAATGTTAAAATATTAAATAAACAAAATTTCTTTTAAACTAATCTTTTATTCCAAAGTCCTGCAACGGCCTGAGTGAGAACATACTTTACCCATATGTCCGCGACAATTGCCGCTCTTATTTCCAATGTATTAAAGGCGTAGCGAAAATACACAAGTGTGCCGATGATTTATATTTTGATCCCCTAGCCATAAAATGTACGAAAAATAAAACCGAGTGTGTAATGCCGACGACACAAACGTTACAAAGATCGCCCGCATTAAGTCAAACATTTAATAAGGTGAGAGTTTTGTTCTCTACATGTGTTTTAATTGATGCTGCAATGAGTTTGACTTTTTCATTTAAATTTCTTGTCCGTATTTTTGCAGCTGTGCTCTAATAAAAAATTGGGATATCCATATGCGGATATAGAGAATGACTGTCTGTCATTCTATTTTTGTCATGAAGACGGTACCATAAGTCATGAGTTGTGTCCACTGGGAATGATGTTCAGCCAGCAGGAGGGCATTTGTGTAATTTACAACCACGGCAAAGGTTGCACGGCACATTAAAAAATCTCAATGCATTTGCAAAAAACGATAAGGAGTGAAACGAGCGACATGTGATTAATCAAATAAAAAGATTACGATAAAATAAGGGTGGATTTTTGTTTATTATATGTGACTTATAAGTGATGAAATAGAGCTGGGGCTTAACGCTTAAAGTTTTCAACACAAATACGAAAAAACTCGTTGTGATATGTGTGACCGAATCTGTGGTATTTTGAGGGCAATTGGTTTATGGTCTCACAGTTGTGGAATGATTTACGTGAATACCTGCCATATGGCCTCACTTCACGGTGGTCAAACCACGTGGCGCAATCAGGACGTTACACCACCGCCCCGAGCAGCCGGAACAACTGCTCGGTTGGCAATTTATTTGCTACGTTACTTGGCCATAACAAAACCCCTTGCTCAGGAGTTGAGCTTAATTAATTAATTTAACAATCTAAAGATCAAATAATATAAATATAAACCAATGAATTTTTTTTTATTTTGTTTCTCGATTATTAAGTTTATCAGGCTCAAGTTCTTTCTACATTATCCTTGTGATTGATATTAATTAAATTAGACAATGAAAACATCAAAGAGATTTAGCAGGGTGGACAACTATTTGTTTCGAAGCCGCCATACTTTCGCGCCACACACACTCTTTGTCTAATTTAATTAATATCAATCACAAGGATAATGTAGAAAGAACTTGAGCCTGATAAACTTAATACAGAAATAATTATATATAAGAAAAAATTCGAATAATAGAAATTAATTGTTTCTCGATTATTATTGGAGAAGTAAAGGGTCTGCCAAATAACTTTTTTTTTTCAAACGGCGCAAAACATTGAGGGTAGCCTCGGCTGTGTGGCACGTATCGCTGTCCTGTTGAAAACAAATGTCGTCAATATCCTCTTCTTCAATTTTTGTGAACAAAAATTTGTTCAACATGGCCCGATAACGATCGCCATTAACTGTAACGGCCGCTCCTTGCTCACTTTCGAAGAAAAATGGCGAATCACTATTTAGTACGAATTTTAGTTCAGAAATTATGCCTCTGAACCAAAATTCGCACTAAATAGTGATTCGTTTTGGATGCGACGGCTTTTCAATGTATGCGTATGGGTTTTCTGTGCCCCGAATGCGACAATTTTGCTTATTTACATACCCGCCAAGATCAAAATGAACTTCATGTGAAAAGATGATTTTTTTTTTTGCAAGATCGGCATCATCTGTAAGTAGATCGCAGGCCCACTATTCATTCAGCGGAAGAATAAACCTAATTATCTGTCAAATCAGACATGAGCTAAATGTTACCATTCACGAAATAAGCACTACTTAAAAAAAAACCTTAGATGGCGGACCCTATACAAACAGATGAGATGAAAACAAGTCTTGTTCTGACGTTTTTGGTAGCAGTTATGCTAAAAGTCAATAAGTGCGCTAAAATACATAGAAAAAATACACTTTAATAAGGAAAATTTAGAGAAAAGTTTTACAATTTTAGCATCAGGTAAAATAAATCCTCCTCCTCCTAAAAAAAAAAAGAAATGCGGTCGGGGGACCCCCGTTAGGAACGAAGTTCCTTACGTTTTTGTTTTTCATCTTTGAATGTAATACAAGGTGAAATCTGTATGTTTTATTTTGCGTTGTTTTTGAAATTTTGAAATTTTATGATTGTTTAAATTTTTGAAACGTTTTCCAACTAATTAATATTTATTGGTTGGTGTCTCCGCTGCTGTCAGTGGAGACACCGCCAATCATACACAATAGCTTTTCGACAGTACACCAATACATATAAACAGCTCACACGCTTTCGTGACGATTTCTACTAATTTCCACTACCAGCAAGCCGCGTTAAGGAACTTCGTTCCAAAAATACTTCTGTATGTACGTCATGAATGTATTTGTCATGACATATTTTTCTTTAGTATATGTTGCCTTAAATAATTAATTAGGAATTTATTACGTGATTGTTTGTTGTCGTCACATGTATTTTTGTTACCTGAAAATCCCTTCAATTCAATTACATGTCTGTTTTACTTTCCTGTTAAAGTGACCTTTCCTGTTTCTCCATACGTCAGGACAACAAACACAAAATGTGTTTGTATGTGTTTAAGTTTAATTATTTACTTTCATTTTTTTTTTTTTTTTTTAAATACCAAACGGAAATCTATTTTTAAATAAACTGCGTTGTAAATATGCTATCAATAGAAATAAAACTACAAGAACGTCACCGTTTACTTTTTGAATTGGATATTTAATGGATATAAGTAAGCATAACAATAATCACGAATCCAAAGTGGCTGACGTCTCTTTTGATGTAACTTTGTTTAAACTTTTTATGTTATATGTATTTAACAAAAAGATAATATTGTTTCAGGAAAGGTTTGTGTCACAAATATGTGCATGGATGTTGTTGTTTAAAAATTTTTTTTAAATGTATTAATTCAGGTCCAAAAATGAACCTTTTCAAAAAACCTGAATTAATACATTTCAATTGGCTCTTAAAGCAAATAAATAATTAAGTTCATATTTGAACTTTTTTTAAATGATATTATTGATTTTTTTTTAGATTTTTATGGGTTTTAAAAAATTATGACTTTTTAAGGTATTTTAAATAAACTAAATTTGCAACAAAAGCACTAAAAATTTTGCCGAGCAGTGTTTTGGTTTCTTTGTGCAACTGCAATAGAGGTAAAATGCTAAAGGGTTTATTAGCTTAAAAGTCCCCAAGTGCCACTAAAAATTGTATTGCTTTATTTAAATATGTAACTGTATTTAGAATATAAAATTTTTGTTTTATACAACATTACACGTGAGAGTGACATATTCTCGGCTGAGTTGAATTTTAAATACCCTTCGCAGTGGTCACATTAATATGAGTGTATAAAGGGAGTTCCAACAATGCAATAATGAACGAGTTTAGCTGTGAGTCACATTTTAAAGCGATGTTAAGTTTTAACGTCAAGTTTATTGCCCAACTTAATTTGACATTTCTTTGTGTTCTCGGTGTTTGACAAATTCAGCCATTCAGAGGCAGCAAATTTAGCTGCACCTTAAGAATAGAGGTGGTCAATTTGTAAGAGCAAACATTTAATGTAATGGTCAACTCCCAGTAACACCGACTGCATACCAGTCCTTAGACGTCTCGAAAATTATTTCGTTGATATGTCGCAGTAGAACTTGTTTTCCTCAAGCAAAAAGTTACCGAAAAGTTGTCGGCACAATATCGATTCCTAAGAGTCGACAGTTTTTGGCATGAGGAATAAAACTATTTACCACAACGTTTTTTATTAAACTCGTGAGGGAAAAGGGTTGCACAATAGATCATTATTGGTCGCAGTGCAAAGGGCCATCCTGGACCAACCTAGCATTAATAATAATAAATAATAATACCACAACGTTTCAAAAAAATTTTTTACATTTACATATATTAAATTGCTTTTTCAGGCTCAAGTTCAACCCTTGATTTGTCATTTTTTTTTTTTTTTTTGTATTATTGTGCGGGAGACCCCGGTGTATTCGAAAAATATGTTGGAGAGAAATAACTACTGGATGTTGGTCAACCAATTTGACTCCTCTGCGGGCATCTTGGTGCAAGTGTGATGGAGGGGGGGCACTAGGACAAATAAGTCCCCCGCAGGGCACCCGTAGATGAGTCAAATGCATGATCAAACATCAATAATAATTACACTGTGCTAGTTGAAAAAACCGACAAACGGGGCACCCAGTGACTAAACCTAATTCAGGTACGCTGAATTCAGTGGTGCTATCCGTTTTCCTAGGTTAGCTCGCGTTTTCGAGATTTACCGTTATTTTAAAAATGGAGGAGGTTGCACTACATGTATTGAACTAACTAAAAAAAGTTTTCGTTTATTGAACTTTAGTAAAAAACCGAAATTCCGCACTAAAATAACCTTTAGTCTGATAAATAACTCATTAAAAAAAAAATTTTTTTTTTGAAAAATAAATTATTTTTTGCAAATTGTTGAAATTTTGTGATCTTTAAAACTGCATAAAAAATTTAAAAATTAAGCTATGCCGGTGCAAGTGCACCGCTTGTAATATTAATGAGTATCTGAAACACCGTGCTAATAAGTCAATTACTGGAACAAAAAATTAGCTACTTTTTACGTCATTTGATTTGATGGAATAATTTAAGGTGCTCTTCAAGCGAAGTACAAATTATGCAAAAAGGTTTCATAACACTTTTTTAACACATCTTAATGTTAGATAATTATAAAAAACTTTTTATATGAACATGCAGAAATGTACTGTAATTAACAAGAAAATATTTTTTTTTTTTTAATTTTTGAGGCTTCGTCTGGTAACAGGTTGAAACTGCAATTTTTTATCTTTTGTGAGTAAAATCAAAAGTTGCCCACCGATTTTGGTCATTTAAAGCTCGTTTTGTTTCAAACATAATTTTTTATATACACGGGAAAATTTATTGGCATAGCATAATTTTTCAATTTTTTATGCAGTTTTAAAGATCACAAAATTTCAACAATTTGCAAAAAAAAATTTTATTTTTCAAAAAAATGAATTATATGAATGAATTTTTTAATGAATTATATATCAGATTAAAGGTTATTTTATTGCGGCATTTCGGTTTTTTACTTAAGTTCAATAAACGAAAAATTTTTTTAGTTAGTTCAATACATGTAGTGCAACCTCCTCCATTTTTAAAATAACGGTAAATCTCGAAAACGCGAGCTAACCTACAAAAACGGATAGCACCACTGAATTTAGCGTACCCGTATTAGGTTTAGTCACTGGGTGCCCCATTTGTTGGCAAAAAAAAGTTCCAAATTCAAGCACAGTGTAATTATCAACAACTGTATTAACAATAAAGTTTTCTCCTCAAAATTTTTTCCGAACACACCGACGCCCTACTACCTAAGGAAGTTAGTTATGTTATGCGGGCCGCCAGTAGTGAAACCGGCCCGGAAGTTAGAGGGGCTTCCATATAAAAATACAAAAAAAAAAAAAGGAAAATCGGAAGCCTCGAAAATAATTTTTTTCAGATGTCAAGGTCGAACTTTTTTTCCTCGTGCCAAAAACTATTGAAAAATCTATGACCATATCATACTATCAATAATATCTTATATGCTGAAGATTTTTATAGTTAAGAGGTCATAGTGTAATAAAGAAAATTGTGTCAATTTTAGTTTTATAGTGAACTACAATATGACTTACATACTTTTTTTGGTCCTTGCACAGTGTATTAAAAAAAAAACAATTTTTTTTTCAAAAATATCGCTAAAGTAAGTGCTTTAGCAATAACCTGCAATTCTTAGTTTTTTTTTTAGATTGCAATGCATTGTACTGGAACTAGGAAACTGGGAAAAGAGGGGTTGGTGGATAAAAAACGAAAATTGTGGAAATGGTCTACTGAATTCGGCCTATAACCCCAGCTAGTGAATTTAAAAAATATATAGAGTTACTATCCAACCCCAACGAAACTTGATTACTTGTTTTCTACAGCTGCCCAACTCACATAAGTATATAAAAACAGATTTTATATTGGCCGCCATTTACAAAAATAAGAGCAACTTTTAATAGAGTGATTTCTTTTGGCCCACCTGGTACAATCCCAAGGACATCAAAACATAGAATAGCACAATGTTTAATTTTTTTAGCTTATAGTTCTCAAAATAAAAAAATAAAAAAACAGAAACAAATTAAATATTGTGCTATACTATATTTAGATGTCCTTTTGAATGAATAAGAAAATAAGGTCACAAACTAAATTAGAAAAATTAAACTATTTCATTTTTTATTTTGTTTTATAGCACCGTGTAATTTGTAACTAACAACAACTTTGTTAACAACTCTCGTAGTTTAGTTAAGTGCCTGAACTCTTTTTGTTGTCTCCTTAATATCACTGCATGCAGAATAAAAATTAGACCACTATTCAAATGTGTAAGTGTTCATATGTATGTATATATATTTATACATTTATGTGGTTCATAAAATTTATTTAAAAAAAAATCAACTCTAAACACCTACAACTACATTAAAAAAAATTCAGTGTATTTATACACATATAAATTGTACTATTGAGTTCAATTGTCTATAGTTATTAGACAGGAAGTGCAAGTTTAATGCGTGACAGTACATGATTTGTTGTTGGTGTTGTTGTTGTTGTTGCTCTCTTTTTTGTGTGCTATGGCATTTAAGGCAAATAATACTACAACAATGGTAGTAAAAAACCAAACAAAATATACAATTTAATAAATATTTTTCATGAGATAGACAACATACGTTAGTATGCGGTTAAGGCAAACGTTTGCTTAGAGCGGATTAATAAAAAATAATAATCTTTACTGGCTGGCATATAAAAGTGAGGGAAACATTAAAAAAATAGTGGTAAAATGAATATGTGATATTTTTAAATATGTATTCACACCGGTATTCATAAAAAATAAAACATTGTTCAAATACATTATACATTTTATATGAAAAATTTGTTCTAAAATGTATTTGAGCAACATTTTATTTTTTATGAATACCGGTGAAAGTATTTTTGAAAAAAATAGTCAAACTTATATATGCTGCACAAAACAAAATTAATAAAAAAAAAAAAAAAACCCCAGTGTATTGTAAAAATAAATGTATGTAGAAAAGTTCTAAGCATGTGCAAAACAATATAGAAAAAAATATAGAAATATAGAAAATATAGAAAAATAAAATACTTTGATTTGATATAAAAAATATGTTTCTTGGCTTCCGAGTGATGTTTGCGAATTTTTGTTTTCACGTTTCTAATAAGTAAAGATTTCCGAAAGCCCAAAAGCAAAATACATAAACCGAAAGTGCAAGTTTGGAATGCAAAAAAAATTAAAACAAAAATGTCAGTTGGGGGCATGATTTCAACAATTTAGAAAATTAAAAAAAAAACATTAAAGTATTTTTAAGTTTTAGTGCATAGCAAGACACTTAATCTTATTAAAAAATCTTATTTAAAAAATTTTTATTAGAAAAATATTTCATATAAATTAAAATCTTGTGCAACATAACATAAGTTCTGATTTAAAAAGTTTTTATGGAACATTAGCCAAATAAGAGTTTAACAAACCTAGTAACAGGAAGCCATTGAGAGTTATCGAAATAACATTATTTTCTGTTTTGTTGCAGTGGAGGTTTTTTGGAAGAGAACGAAACAAAAAACAAATTGTAAATAAGCCCATAAAAATACAAAATTTTCTGTTTTTGGTCACGTGCGAAAGAATCTTTTTAATATAATCAAAATGTTTAGTAAGCCTAAAAGTAGGCCATGAAATTGAAACAACTTAAATCAGCATAATAATACGAAATAAAAACGCTTATTTGAAAAAAAAGTGAATTATTTTGATCCATAAAAATTTAAAGTGTAAAATATTTTCATTTAAATCCTGTTCGTATATTTTTGACCACATTATTTCAAGTGTGAGTAAGCAATTCAAAAAGCAAAATCATAGGCAAATATCGGGAAATAATATTAGTTTGAAGTAAAACCGAATCAAGAATAACTTCAAAATAGAAAAACTAAACTTTTTTACTTTTAACTTATTAAATCGTAATGTAACTTTAAAAAACTTTAAGCAGCAGTTTAGTTATTAAAACTAAAGTAAACTTCAAAACGGTTTGACTCAGTGATATTCATTATTAACAAGTAAATGAGCTGTAGTGTTAATGAGCAATAAAGAAAGCAGTTTTGAGAAATTTTCTTACCTCAATGTTTTCATCAATAATAAAACAAAACATGTGCATAATTTTAGGGCTGCTAAAATTTTTGTAAACGTTTTTATTTAAATTTATAAAATCTGCATCGCAAAAACATATTCAAGTGGCATTAAGAACAAAAATCTGTGAATATTTATATCAGCCTATTCAAATCGAAAGACGACCTTTGCCATATTTGTCTATTAAAAATCAGCTCCAGGTAGGACTAGCTAAAATTATTTCTAATTTATACTTAAATACTCCAAAAAAAAACACAAGCTTGAAACATTTTAGAAAACACTTAATGCTCTAAAGATTTGGAAAAGTTTTCACATTAATAATGCACCCAAACCAGGCATCCTTTTAGGTGAGACAAAATGTGTGCAAGCTGCTTCTTGAAAAAAACTTGAAAACTTTAACAACATCAAAAGAATATTATCGGTAATCAACTCGAGCAAAAAATTTTCAATTTCGATTACGAGCCAAAATGTAGTATATACCTATTGGAAACGTTAGGCGTTCTTAGCCACGTTTATCTTTTAAAAGTTCACCCAGGTAGCACCAGTTGCAAGCATTTGTAATACATGCTTGAATACTCCTGGTCCTACTTATGAAAATTATTTAATGTATAAGATCTTCTTGTACAAATTTCCATACAATATTTGTACAATCAATCTTTAATAAACCTGAAATATTTTTTATAAATAAGACTCAGTTGAAAAACATTTTATAAAAAATATATTTATTCAAGAAATTACTATTATCATCTTAATTAATAACACAGTGGAAAATGAACTAAAAATCAATATTTTTCTTAAACAATTATAATTCGTTAAATATTTATATATCTTAACCACACACCTGACGACCAATAATTACCTTCAATAGAAGGTTGAAAACTTTTATCGATTTATATTGCCTTGAAAACAAGCAGAAAAAAAACTGGTAATTAAAACAAAAGAATACTGAAATAATTAATTATTTTATAAAAATAATGTGAAGGAAAGTATCTGCAGACAAAAACCATTAGCTTTCAAACTTTTACGACCAACATTTTTTTACATAACCAAATTCAACAAAACAAAAAAAAAACAAGTCAATTTGATGAGTGAATAACAGAAAAGAACTTACAAATTTGTATCATAAGTGAAATACTTATGCAGCAAGAATGATATAAAATTGCCAAATTCACAAACTGCCGAAATAAACATACTGAAATACACTTTGAATTACACATTGTGGAGAGAGAGAATAGTTGGAGGTAGGCATCATCGTTTTGGCAGTTGCTATTATTTTTGCAGACGGCCACCAATGACAAATCGGTTTTTACATTTGTGAACTAGACAGCTAAATAGCGGAATACAAGTGTATGGCCGTGAAGCGACACACTCCCCAAGAAAGCTGCAGAATAATCCTGTGCACGCACAACTAACTATTCAAACAGTTTGATTGCATTGGCTTTGCTTATTTTAATAATTTACCGCAGACGTAAAATAGAAGACGTCAAACATCATAATTATGGTGATTTCGTAGCCAGAGTTTGTTTCGTAGCGTTTTTTCTATTACGCCATCGAGTGCTGAGTTAATTTTGCCTTTGCTGTTTTGAGCTCTTTACCATGCTTATATATACTTTTAAAAAATTAAGTTTCTCCATAGTAAACTGAAGAAAGGCATCAGAAGTCACCTCCTTTGTCGATTACTGTAATGACGTGTACATGAAACAAGGAATCTACATTTTTATTATTACAACGTTCATAGTCGATATGCCAAAAAAAAAAAAACACCCACATTTTAAGTGTTTATAGTAAATTGTATTTTCAGGCGTTGTCAGTAGTACAACTGGCCCAATCATAATTCACTGCAGTAACATATCTTGCAAACAAACTTCATATGTATGTGGACACATTCATCTGTATGCATTAAGAAGCAAAAATTACGTGTACGAGTATTGCCTCGATATTTTTTCCGGCTTTAATGGGAAATAATAAGCTCTTATTTATATTTACAAAGACGAATTTTTTAGTTGTCAAGACCAATAATTGATACTGAAGTCCAATTCGTAATATTTTTTCTCGGTTATGCTCATCACATTTATTAAGTTCATGAATTAGTCATGACAAAAGTAGGCAATCGGTTGCTCCAACCAAATTGTTATCTTATGGTAAATTCATCAATTAGTCATAACAAACGTAGACAATCGGTTGCTCTAACCGTAATGAATATAAATCTAGTGGTAATTATATTCGCAGAAAACTGATGTTAAAAGAGAATCAGCTCAACTAATATTTAATTCGCCATTCGCCAGCCAATCTTTTTTCTGAGTGGATGTTATTTCTTTTGGGATTTTTTTCTGAATTAAATATTTTTTTTCCTTTTTTTTTTTGTGAGTTATTCAAAATTTCAACATTAGCTGCAATATCATTTATTTATTCACGTGTGAATAAAGTCACGTGTATGATGTTTGATTTATATGAACATTAATTTGTTATTGTTTCACTGATTAGCTTTTTGGCATTTGACAAATTCTATGTTTGTCTTTCATTACTCATTCCAACTATGTACGTGTCACTGTGCTTTGATTGCCAGAGTAGGAGACTTGAGTACAATAGACTTGTTGCTGGCGCTGAAGGTCAAAACTTCAGTAAACATATCTGAAGGCATCACGGAATGCAATCTTATTGGCATTGGATATTCGGCTGGGCCGAATCTTAAATACCCTTCACAACGATATATGTACCATTCTGATTGATTTTTGGTGCCAAAAGTTATCTTATTTGGCTTTTAATGCCGACTTCTTGAGAAATCGTGAGGAATGTTATCTCGGGTGCATATGGGCCGATGTATACAAATGTTCTAATTTTGCCTCTGAACAGCCTATGTGTACCATTCTGACAAATTTTTAGTGCGAAAAATTGTTTCGTTTGGCTTCCAGGACCGACTTCTTGAGATATCGGGGGGCGCCATATCTCGAGTGTATTATGGCCGATGTCAAAAAATTTTCCAGTTTTGCCTCTAAATAGCCTGATTGATTTATGGTGCCAAAAGTTGTTTTATTTGGCTTACAGAGCCGATTTCTTGAAAAATCGGGAGACGCTATATCTCGGGTAAATATGGGCCGATTTCAAAAATTCTTCGATTTTTGGGATCTAATGGGCATTATAAATGATATGGCTAACTTTATAGGAAAACATTTTTTTTTTCAAAAATCTGACCAAAAAAATGGCCAAAAATACTCCTGAAAACCCGTTTTTTTTTTTCTTGGATATATCTCGGCTATCCGTAAACCAATTTTACTGAATTTCAATAGCAGACCCACTACCGGAATTTAACACATTTTAGCGAAAAAAAAATGATGTTTCTATCTCAAACCGTTTTCTCAGAAACAGTATTTCAACGACTACAGACAGGCCACGGACAGACGGACATCGCTTAATCGTAATCTCTATTGATTCTGATCCAGAATATATGTACTTTATGGAGTCTTAGATAGTTATTTCAATGCGTTACACACGGAATCACAAACCTATTTATACAGTGACACATTTTTGTGAAGGGTATAAAAATAGTCTGATACAACGAAATCTAATATTTGGTCAGACCAATTCAAGAAAATAGTACTCAATCTGTATTTGATTTTTTACAAAAATCTGCAAACTTTTTAGAATGTAGCGGAACAAAATCTCATATAGGAAATTCGTATTTTTCGCATTAGCATTTCTAAGCAAGACAAACGAAGTAAATTTGAATTGCTCCCATACAAGAAAAAAGAAATATTAAAAACTGTACTCGTCGAAAATTATTTTTTGACATATCGTAGTACAAGTTTTTTTTTTCCTAATGCCAAGACTTATCTATCGATGGCACAATATCGATTGCTGAATCGACTTGACATTCTGTCTATAGTTAAGCTATTAATCAACTTCCAATTTTATCCAATTTTATCAATGTTTTATTTCTCTGCTGCAGTGTGCAAGTTTTTTATTGCTAACTTTGAAGCAATTGGACGCTGATGATCGTTGTGGCGAACGTGGAACAGCCATCTAATAAGTCTTCATATATACTATTTTTGTATTTTCTAGAAAATTTTAATTACTATAATTTTATTATAAACAAATATTTTCCCCATTTCTAGGAGATAAATCGATCTAAAACTGGTTTACATTACTTAAGGCATTGAGGAAAGTATTTTGTGTTTCAAAGCACTGTGCTTCGCCTAAAACAATTTTTCACATTGGGTAGATATTAACAACATATACACGGCCACACATGGTGTACACATTTTATCAATTTGAGGTAACAAAGAAAAACAAAAAACGAAACATTTTAAAAAAATTTTAATGAACAAGATTAAAAAGCAGTGAAAGAACAGCGCATACAATGGTATTCAATTTTAACATTTTTATGCATGAACAATATACATATGTACATTGTATTGTAAAAATATTTATTAAATATTAAAGAAACCCATTTATTTTTAAACATGTTAGACAACATGGAAGAAAACAACCATTATTATCATAATTAAAAAAAAAAAAAAAAAACATCATAAACATCATACACGCTATTGTTATGGGAGTCATATAGATATATACATACATACATATGCATTTTTTTAATACTATTTAATATTCGAACAGACATGAATACAAGCTGGTTGGTGTATACGGAAAAAATTATTGATTGAAAATTTTCAGCCAACTTCGGGACACATTGAGTGTGTCAATGAATTATTTCATTGCCTGTGAATGCATGAATTTTTCATTACCTTGAAATATTTTAAAACTATGATGCCAATTTTTTTGAGTGTATGAAAACAAAAATCAATATAATTATATGTTATATGTGAGTGTTCTTAACATTTTCAACTCATATATATTCATATATAATCAAGTTAATTGCCTTAACCCTTAACAGGGGATACAATCAAACAAAATATTATGAATACATAAGAATATATCGGACAACAGCAAGTCCATAATGGACAGGCAGAGCATCTCGGATTGAATTCATTGAATGATCACAACACTACTACAGTCAAACAGTGTGGTTGTGAGCCTTAAAATAAGTCCACTACAGTTGACATAAAAATTCAAAACTTCAAACATTTTACTGTTGCAAAGAAAATACGATTTGTATCAATTGAGTGCCTTCAGTAAATTTTGGAATACATTCAAAGTTGTATACCAATTTGACCGAAAATTTACTCATTTTATTTAAAACTTATTACGATGTGTCAAAGTGAAGTAAAAAATTAATATTTCCTTCTTTTTGTATGTTCTACGAACTTTTAAAAACAAAAGTTTAATTTGTTGCTGAAGAACTTGTACGATATATGTATGTATGTATGTATGTATTCAAACTACTGGGTAGATTAAGGAACAAAGTTTTCATGGTTTAAAAGGCGATTTCATTACTGAGTTTCGAATTTCTTTTTTTTTTTTGCTATGCCAATCAGCGGTAGGTTTTAGCATAACACTATATCTCAAAAGCTAGAACGCATGGATTCAAAATTAACAGCTTCAAACTAGTAAACATCAATTATAAAATTCCATGCAATAGAATCGTTATTCCCTTATGTTATTTTTATACGCTTCCCAGCTAGTGTTAAGGGTACCTATACGATTGTCATTCCGTATGTAGTCTACTCAATTTTTATTTCAGACAGCAACAAAAGAAAGGTCAATTAAACGATACCCGTTTCGTCACCTGCAGACTGTTGAAATCAGGTTTCTAAAAAAAACTGCTTAGCTTACAAAAACGCTTAATGCTAAACTGTTCATATGTCGTATCGTGCATTTGCGATTGTAATCCAGATGGTGCATGATGAACCATCATATAGCCAGAGCACCACGAGAGGCAAAAATAAATTTGAATTTTTGGTATGAAATTGTTTAAAGAGAAAAAAAAATATGAACTTAATTTTTTATGTAAAAAATTTGCCATAAGAGCCAATTGAAATGTATTAATTTAGGTCCAAAAATGAACCTGAAGACAGTTAAATATTTTTGAAAAAGGTTAATTTTTGGACCTAAATTAAGAAAAAAAAAATTTTTTTTTGCTTTGCAGTTTTTCAGCGGTTTTCCAGTATACTAACGAGTCATGAGTAGGCACTTGAAAAGCTAGACAGAAAGCAACTTAATTTTTAGACCTAAAATAACAAAATATCTTCTTTTAATTTGCTAAGTTTCAGCACTCTGTGAAAACTGTTTGTAATGTTGTCCCCTCATAGTGTAAACGGGATTAAAGCACACGGCGTCATTTCTAGAAAATCCATCCACATACATATAACCCAGTGTTGCTAGTAGATTTTTCGAAAAGAAATACCTACACATGCTAAAAAAAAATATCCGATTTTTCCCTACACGTTGAAAAAATTTCCCCTACAAAAATCCCTTAGAATAAAAGAAAACCATTATATATGTATGTTTATTAAATCTTTGGTAACAAAATAGGTAAAAAACTAAAAAAAAAATAATACGTACATATGTACTTTTAATTAAAATCAATTAAAACAACAAAGTTTTTTTTTTTTTTTTTTTTAATTAATATGAAGAGTTCTTTTCAAATCAAAATTTAAAGGATAAACTCAATTCAGGTACAAAAACAGGTTATTTTAAAATTAATATACACATTCAACTAATTTAAACATGAGAACTTTCATTTAATTAAAGTATAAAAACAAATTTTACTGAAAATTTTCAATTTCATCGAATTTCTGTAATTTAATATATTTATAGTTCTATTTATAGTTCTTTTCAACTAAATCTTTAAATAATAAATTTAATACAGGTACACAAGCGACAGGATATTTTAAAATTAATAAAGTTCTTTCGCATTTAATTTTCTAAAATGATAAATCAGTACATTCCAACTTTATGCAGTCTTTTCCACTGTCTTGCAGAAATGATCTTAGTATACAAATTGAATTTTCAATTTGTTTCGCTTTTTGGTACAAACATCTGTTATTTATAGAAAAAATCCTTTTTGCATCGGCATTAGCATTAGGGTAAAGCAAACAAAATCCATACCAATTTCGTTCAATTTGGAAATACCATTTCGTCATTTATAGTTTTTTATTTTTATTATTTTTATCCCAAAATTGGGCGAAACTTTAGAATAAGGAACCAGGCTTTGAAAGAAATGAGTTTTATAGGTTTGTAGAGGGGGTCGTGGAGCTACAAAAGCAGAAGTCAAAGTCTGCCGCAGGCTTTTAGTTTATTAATAATTCGATGTTGAAGTTGCGGAATTTACCAAGAAAAGTATGAAAATGTTGGTAAAACAGTGCTGATAGAGGGAAGTGTTTGCGCAGAACATAAAATCGCGAATTAGTAAACGGTTTCAAGCATCCAAAATCGTATTTTTTTACATTTAATTGAAAAAATTTTTCTTGACAACCGGCCTTCGGTTGGGTTAAGGGGGCTAAGGGATTTTCTCCTACATGGTATAACTAACACCGGCTTCGCGTACAAAATCTGTAAGCATCTGGCAGCACAATTTTTCATTTGGTACCATTATACTAAAGCCGACCCCAAAATTGTCGCATATTTATTTTTAAAAACATATCAATTTCACCTATAGAAATATTCACCCATATCATGAAAAAAATTTTCCCCTAAAATTTTTTCCCATTTCCCAAAAGTGCGATCATGAATAACTTTTCCCATAAAATGTGTTCCCATTCGAAATTTTCCCTTATCGTGAATGGATTTATCAAAGACATTTTTCCCATTTTTTGTATCAATTTGTTCGTTTTATTTTTTTTTTTTTTTTTTTTTTGGGGAACTAGAAAAAAAATGCAAGTAGTTGCTACACTTTAATGGATATATGTATGTATAAATCAGCTGAAAACTATTTTTAGGTCTAAATCAATAAATAATGTGCAACATGACAGGCTTCTCAATAGGGTGCAAAATAAGCGACCCATTGCAGGTGGTTTTGTGAAGGTTTCTAAAGATGTGGTGGCCGAATTTTGGTATTCGCTTACAGAAGAACTAAAAAGTGCTGGCCCTCCTATTAAAAAAGATCATGAATGGAATTTTATAAATGGATAATTTATCCATTCTGGGCAGAGACTTTTCTAAAGCATCCAACACTTTAGAGAGCAATTTGCAAAAAGTGGATTGCGCCTTTCCTACTTCTTAATCTCTTCCAACACTTTTTTGGTATCCATCCGCTGCAAAAAATACGTAAGCAGCATGCGCTTAGTTTTACGATGGGCGGAATATCAAATGATTTTTTTTTCCAACAGAGAATCGGTCAAAATATTCAACAGGCATGAAAACTCCGATTTATTCACCCTTTTTACCTTTTAAACTACAAATTTCTGTTTATTAGTTATAAAACATAAATTTAATTACTTTTTACATCACTTACCCACAATTTTTCAATAATTTTTTTTTTATTTATATTTTTTTTCTTCGCAACCCTTCCCATAATATTCATGATAGCAAATTTCCCTACTTGGGAAATGAAAATTTTATGGGAATAAAAATTTCACATTTTACTCACGATAGGGGTGATTGTATTCGATTGTTTGCCACTTATGCATGAGATCATAGGGACTTATGTTAAATTTTTTCGACAATAGCTCAAATTTAAACTCATCTTTTTTTTTTCTCCAAAAACATGCTCTGTGTTTAAGAATGCCATTTCTCTAAATATCGAATCATTATGTAGTGGGGGGAATCTATTTTGAATTTCCGGTTGTGCCGTTAAGCAAAATTCGAGACAATTAAATTTAATTTCACTTTTTTTAAAAAAATTTTTTATTGGCCAGACGTAAGTTTCTTTAAGTGTTTCTAAGTTTCTTATTTAGCTGGTGAGGCCTAACTTCTTTCTATGTCAATAAAAATGCATTTAATTTTTATTACATATTTATTACATATTAAATGCATTTTTATTGACATAGAAAGAAGTTAGGCCTCACCAGCTAAAGAAGAAACTTAGAAACACTTAAAGAAGATTTAATTTCATTATATTTCTCTTCAGGGAGCTTTTTTAACAATTTCTCACATTCGTGGCCGACAAAAATTTCCTCAATTAGCAACAACAATTTGCTTTTAGTTGCGTCTTTTTAGTACAATTTTAAGCGAGTTTTAAACAAATTTTAATTGATTCAGAATGAAGCACATGAATTAATAATGCATACATATAATATATCGCCAATTTTTTAAGCCACAAACAACTGTGGAAATATATCGTTAAGCGATTTTAATGAAAAGAAACTTTTTGAGCCGTTTTGAAAGAAAATATTACAAAAAAAAAACCTGATGTTTGCATTTATTTCATAACTAATGCGACATGACGAAAAAAATTCCTACATTTTTGGGAAAATATAAAAAATCTGTCCGATTTGCCCTATGCTTCTATTTTAATAGCAAAAATACATACCTACAAGTAGGGATTTTCCCCTACTTCTGGCAACACTGACGTAACAGCTTAAAACAGCAATTAATGCTTACATGGCACGTTACTTAAATATCTAATTTAATTCCTATAATTAATGAGTATTGACTTTCTGGCTTGAGTGTCATGTGTTGGAAATTCGTATGTTAATATGCAGGGCAAATATAGCATGTACATAAAAATATACATACATATGTATGTATGTATATACACAAATATATCTAACTCATTTAAGTTATTATTAGGTAAACTATTTATTTTTGTACTTTCATTGCTGTCTTTGTTTTAATACAATATTTACAAACTTTTTTTTTCTTTGTACAAGAATTTGTACTCCATAATTTTGTATCTGTTTTTGTAGGTCAAATGCCTTTCTTTTCCAAGCCACCAAAACGAATTTCTTATGCACATGTCGTATGAGTATTGTTTATTAGTTTGTTCACAAAAGTACAACAATCATACGTCATTGTGGACGGCCAAACGTCTCTTTTTGAGCATGTGCTTGGTAATGATAATCATCCAATTAACAGGCAAAAAAAAAAAAATACATATTTCTTTCAATCAAATAAATGTGTTTCCATTTTGTGATGGTTTTGAGGAATTTCAAGAAGAAATAGTTTACTGTTCGGGTTGGTCTTTTCATATTCTTTTTCGACTCACATGCTCTTATGTGATTTAAAACGCAGGGTGTGTTTAGGGCATATAAGAATGTGTGAGTATTCGACAAAAAAAAAGCTGTAGATTTCGACCAGTAATTTGCAAATTATTATACAAAACTAATATTAATGAAAATATTCAAATATTTTTTTCTCCTTTTTCTAAATTTTTTTTTTTTTTAGTTTATTTCCATTCGTTTTCAACTGTCCTGGAGACATTCCAATAGCTCCTCAAGCATTTTATACTGTCATGTAAAGTGAAAAACGTCCCATCCAACACTACCAAGAATTTTACAGAAGAAGGCAAAAGAAGAGCAATGACTAATAATATCGTGTGTCCGTGAAAAAATTACTTATGAATAAATCAAAGGCGGCAGTAAATTATTCTTTCATTAACTTTAATTTTATAGTCAAACTAATTGATTTAAAATTGATAATAATTTCATCATGCTTTTTAGCTCAAGTTTTACTTCCTCAAAATTAAAAAAAATTTATTTTTTTTTTTTTGTTGCATTAATTTAAAGTTTCTAGTCGAACTATATGATAACAATTTTATTGTTAACATTTTACTTCCTCAAAATTGAGAAAGATTGTTTTGTAATAAAACTGGAGAGATCAACATTTTTAAAGAAAGCAAAAAAGGTAAAGCTGAAGACTTTCAGACTGGGGTACATACCATGGCTGTTTCATGACCACCACGTCGCTCATCAGCACCCAAATTTGCTTCGAACCCAGGCCATGACTAATTGTATACTGTTTTTAAGCAGCAGTTCATAGCCATCCTACCACCTGAGCTCTTCATTACTACTGACTGTCCATATTTAATCTTATTTATCAGCTTTGAATTTTATCACAGACTATTCTTTCATTTGACGAAACTCCTCAAAATCGAAAATTATTAAAAAATAAACGATTTTCCTTATAAGGCCTAATATCTTTTATAATTAAAACAAAGTTTTAATTACTGTTGTACCAGACGTTTCGTCGATTTTTTGTCGACTTTTTCAAGGGTTTTTATCTATTTATTGAAACATTTAATTAGTGATTTTTAAAATTTTTAATTAAAATTGTTAATGTTGTTAACTATTCTTGGCGACAATTCTTCTTTCTGAACTGGAGTTGAGTTCTTCTTTTTTTTTGTGGTAAAAATACTTGTTGTTTTATTCAACATTTCGATAGTACGTTTTGTGTATATTCTTCAGAAAAAAAAAAGATTCTTAAGGAAGTGCTATAAAAAGTAAAGGGGTTGCAAGACGTAAAATGCTTTCTGTATAAAAAGTTTGTTTGATCATTTCTGATTCACATTTTGTTCATGAGAATTTTGGAATAAGTAGTTGGACTTCAAACATACTTTTTAGATTTTTCAAGTCTACTGATGAGTAGCGTCATATAGACGACTGAAAGAAGACAGAAAGCATTAAGGTCTATTTTTTTAGACCTAAAGTAATAAATTAGAAATAATAAATTAATGAATGTTGCACATTACTTTGCTTTATCATATTTTTATGTTCAGAATTCCTGAATTCAGAATGAATTTGTAATCGGCAAGCCATAATCACATGTGCATATATTTATATGTATATTACATATTGAAAAACAAAAAAAAAATATTCACTTGACCTTTGCAGATCGCAACAGCCAGTGTGAATTGAATATTCTTTTTATAAAATTAAAATTATACATACATATAATAAACAAAATAACTGTAAAAAAAAATAACACAAATACAATTTTAATGATGGAAATTCAAGCAGCTGGGGCTTGAAAGCAGCAGTTTTATGAAAAAAAAATTGCACACACATTCATATGCATGTGTTCGTTGCCTATGAATGATTTTAAGGTTAGGCCACCTGCCACAAACTGTTGTCTAATCAATAATGCAAAAGCTTTCGAAAATGTAAAAATTATTGAATGAAAATTTCCAGTAGATATTAAAAGAAAACAATTGTTTTTTTTTGTTTTTGTTCTAAATTCAAAATTGGGCTAAAGTTATTATCCAATACGAAACATTTTCAAGGCGCTCACAAGGAAAAATTAAATTCCATCGATACACATAAGTGCACAGTGGGACAATTTGATTAAATGTTAATAAATCTGCTTGTAGGAAACTTGTGCTCAAATTCGTTACAAAGCAATGCAGGTAAAAGTTATAAAATAAGGTCTAGGGCAGTTCTTGATTTTTATTACGCTTGCTTGGTAACTGTTTTTATTTATTTCTCATTGAAAGCAAAAACAATATTCAATAGTTTGTTTTTGCTTTCAATGTAATTGTGCGAACGAACGACGAACGTTCGCAGGTGAGAAATAGGCCCTAAATTTTTTTTAATAAACTTTCATTAAATAATTTTTTTAGTACTAGTTTTTTGTGTGTGTAGTTTGTACTAAAAGTAAACAGTGTTTTTTCGTTATTATTACGACAAACTTACACAGCGGCTTTTAAGCCACAAATTCATTTTGTTGTTCCTTCCAATTTTGCTTCCAGCAAAATACTATTTTAGTGATCTGACTTAATGAACATTTTTTTCAAATTTCCTTCAGTAACACTCCTGCGTTGCGAGGCACGTGCTTTTAAATTGTGTGATTTTTAAAATGAAAATCATTGTCGTTTTAGCAAAATCGGATTTTACATTATGGGCGAAGTCCTAAATAGCATATCAAATGTCCTAACCCACTAAAGAGCATAAGAGAGCAGCATAAATACAGGGCCTAAATTATGGCAGTCGTGATCGAATGAATTCGTTATTGTATAGTGTTCGCCAATAACGTTTTTTTTTTAACTAGTGCTTATACATATAATGTAAGACGGAATAATGGTAAGGGGATAAGGCAGGACTACAGTTGTTTTGGAGAAAAAAGATGTTGCCTACTGTTTGAGCATTTGCTAAGCACTCCTACCGCTTTATGCTGAGCATTAAAATGCCCGCAAGAATTAAAAAGACTAAGTGGTTTTGTTTAGTACAAGTTTAATTCTAAAGTTTATTATTATTTATTACTAGCATATATACTAAAATTGATTCATTCATTCATACCAGATTCATAGCAATCAGCATAATTTCATGTTATTGATTTTCCACGAATTAAAAAAATTAATTCAAATTTAAAATTGCTTACGTCTATGTGAAAATAAAAAGTATGTTCGCAACTGCACTGAATAAGTAAAAGAATATTATATTTCAATTACAGTGGCGTACATAAGTATACGCACACTACACTTATTTTGTGAATGGTAACACTTAGCTCATGTCTGATTTGACAGATAATTAGTTTTATTCTTCCGCTGAATGAATATGGTTGTGTATACGCTTCGCTAAGTGGGCCTGAGATCGACTTACAGAAGATGCCGATTTTGCCAAAAAAAATATGATCCTTTCACGTGAAGCTCATTTTGATCTTGGTGGGTATGTTAACAAGCAAAATTGTCGCATTTGGAGTACAGATAGCCCGCACGCATACATTGAAAAGCTGACACAGCCAAAATGAGTAACTGTTTGCTGGGGATTTTTTTTTTTTTTTAGACTGAGACCAGTACTAAGGGGATGATCCCTATGTATGCATTGTATTGTACTGGAACTGGAAAAATAAGAAAAAGGAATTGGTGGGTGGGTGGAAAAACGAAAATGGGGAGTATTTGTGAACGTTTGATTAAGCACAAAAATTATAACATAAAAACAGTGCATTTATTTTTGCAAACCGTTCGACTATACAAAAAAAGAAAAGAAAAAAAAACGTTAAAAAAAATAACCACGACAATACCTATTACGAATGTTTACTTTGGCGGACTTATTTTTAAAAATATATGTATCATGTTTGTTAAGATCTCATTTGGCAAATATCTATACATAATTTGCCAAATAAACGTTTAATAAACATGGAATATTTGTTTAAATAAGCCATTAAAAAAAAGCACGCGTTCACCTATTACAACTTCACATCACAAAAGACACGTGTGCTCTGATCAAAAGTTCACAAACCAGAACAAATTATGGTCCAGAGGCATTTTTCTTCGAAATTGAGCAAGGAGTGGCCGTTACAATCAATGGTTATCGGGTCATGTTGAACAAGTTTTTGTTCCCAAAAATTGTGAAGAGGAGTATAGTGGCAACATTTGGTTTCAACAGGACGGCGCTAGGTGCCACACAGCCAAAGCTACACTCGAAAAAAAAATTTATTTGGCGGACTCTGTATGTTGCCTATTTTTCTTTGCATTATTTTTACTTTGTCCCAGCTTTTTCATACAAACTAAACTCTAAACTCATTTGTTTTCGAATGAAGTGATTTTCAGCGAATTTCATTCTTTTTTTTTTCTAAAAATTTCTGTAAAATTCCTCAAATGTAATTTTACTTTTTCTTATCTTTTTCTCTAGCAGTTAACCAAACCAACAACATCTAAATAAAAGTCACCTTCACTATGTCTACAAATTTAGACTAACAACAATCATTTATAATTCAGCAAATTTCTTTTACGAATGAAATGAACGAAACTATCAGTAGCAGCCCCAGCCATCAGTCTTCAGCGAGCATGCAAGCCACTAAACAAAACTATCAATTGCGTATCGATAGTATTGAGGAAGACAGTACAGCACCCATAACTGAATCAAATTCCTGCGAAGATTTAATTGTTAGAGATCCGGAGGAGGAGGAGGAACGGCGAGCAGCAGAAATTTCACAATTTGGTAGTAAGGATATGTGTTTGCTTATGCTTGCTAGCGAAAAGAGAAAACTATTTAAATTATAATTTTCTCCTAAGGATTCTTGTCGGTACCAGCGCTACGTAATGCTCCGCCCCAGAGGATGGTGAAACGTGAGGTTTCTTCAAGTCCGGCTAAAAGTGAACGTCTGCCAAGAGAAAGTTCAAGTTCGAAGGTACATACGAGAAGATTGAGCCAAGACAGTGGTATAGTGGCGGGTCGTTTATTTAATGGTGGGGTAAGTAAAACGATGAGTCACCTGTCCAGCTGTCAGTTCTAGCGAATTCAATGAGAGCAAACCTAGATTCGTTTCTTAAAAATAATTTACTTTTCAAATCTAGCGAAATCCCATATACAATAGATTTTTCTGTTAGTCAACTATTTCTTTTACATGTATGCCTTTTATTTGCTTAGAAACTTTCAGTTGCAAATAATAATTCCTCATCTTATTTTGATCATCTACTAATCCTCTTTTTTTCATATAAGGATCTCAACTTTTTCGACGCCACACCTTTTGCCTTTAAAACCACACAGAAATCTTCAACGGACAACATTTACGAACTACTTATTAGTGAAACTCAAACAAGAACCGCCGAATATCGGACAAACGAATCTGTGAACATACAATATTTACCCTCCTCACCAGCAGCAATCTTGCAGGAAAATGAAGCGACTGCTCCACTACCACCATTCTGTAACAATCAACGACCACCATCTTTGAAATGCAATGAAATATGGCGGCCCAACTATAATACCAATTACTATAAATCCCATTCAATTTCTATACCACTGCCCACACATTTGGAAACGGATTCTGCTGAGCCAAGTCCTACCCTGGCCTTTGGTCCGAAAATAGAAAACTCTGACATACCCGGCACAGCCATGTTGAAAGAACTGGCCTTAAACTTGACAGCGCCTAATACACCAGTAATAGAAGAGTGTTTTTCCAAACAGGAAATCTTATGTGCCTCAGATCTGGATAGGACAGTAATGAAAGCGGAAAAAAATCCACTCGAAAATCAATTTACCTACAAACAATTAGTGTCGTATGAAAAAGTAAAGCCCCATTCAAAATCCTCTTCAAAGGACTCCAGTCAAAATGGCAGCTACCACAATAGTCGCAAGCAAAGTAAACGTAATTCGGCCAGCGAAGGGGGTGATAATGGCTCAAGACGTGTTAGTAAACAAGATCGTGAAGGTTTAGACTCTGAGTCTCTAATGTTTAGGGATGGCAGACGTAAGATTGATATGGTTTTGGCCTGGGAGGAAGAAGAGTTGGGTGTTATGACTGAGCTGGAATCAAAAAAGTGTGACTGTCGCAAGGCGTTTATGGAAAATTTAATCAAGGAGGGCCTGGAAGTCGAGCTGGAGGATAAAACTCAATCATTTAATGAATGCACCTACTTTTTGAAAATTCACCTGCCCTGGCGTCTGGAGACACGCTTGGCTGAGGTTATGAATATAAAATTGCCGGTCAAACGATTTATAACCATATCGGTTAAATCACCTTGGGTAAGGGAAGGGGTTGGGGAAGGAAACAGCCCATCCCACTATAGCGAATGACAAGGATCATTGGTGTTTTAGACGATAAAAAAATTAGTTAAACAAATTAAAGGAAGAAATATTTGTTTTGTTTGGCCGGTTATTGTGTTTATTAGTTGGATTTTTTTTCCGTCAGCTATTGTGTTTATTCGTTGGTAGTAATCGAATGAGCTCGTTACTTTTTTTATTTTTGTTTGCATTAATTTTACTCGGTAAATGCTGTAGTTCGGCCCGTTGTTGTCTGTCATGTTTGCAGCGGTGACAGTTGGATTGTTTCATTCTGCTAATCACTTAAGTGACAATTTTCGGTGGAAATTTTTAGCAATTCTTACAGATCTGAATACTACACTCAGAATATTTTTGCAGTAACTGACCGTAGTTTATGCCAGAAGTAATCAGTGCAGTTATTTTTAAATGACAAAACGTTTAAGAATGTATGAAATTTTAATTTTCACAGTTACTTAAAAAACTGACTGTTTGTGATATTTATTCGACCTTCTAATTGTTGTAAATAAATCGTAGAGATTTTTCAAGCTCTAGGTCTACAGATAAAAACGGACTTTCGCTGACAGTTAATAATGACAGTAGTAACTTATGTTACACATACATGAAGGAACACAACCAAGCTGTTAATATTTATAATTTGCTTTCTACCTACATATGCAACATACATACTCTTTACTTAAATTGATTGTTGTTGAATTTGTTGTGATTGTTGCGATGGCTGAGCAGGTATGGCAGCTGCTTTCAAGTCGGGATGCTGCATGTTCGAATCTCAGCAGAGACTTTGCAGTACAAAAATTAAATTAGCGAATTGTGAAGGGAGATAATACAGATAGAAAACTATAATTAAATAAAATGACCACCAGGGAAAAAATAAAAAATTTGACAGTTAGAATAAAGGAAAAATCATTATACTTAACGATTGGGTTCCGTAGAGTTTTTAACATTTAAATTCAAATGAAATAATTAGTAAATTTAAATGAAAAATTAGTAGGACGGTTTTTAAATGAAGTTTCATTTATTTTAAAGAGTGTTTTCAGTTAATTTTACTGACAAAATTTTCTGAGTGTACTAGCCACAAAAATGACATAACCGTTACGTTGTTTTTGATAATGGCGATTGTGATGACGTAATATGACCATTAGAATCATTTTCATGTTTTGCACAAATATTAGCAACTTTGCTCACAAATGTGCATTTTCCTTGACACAACATCATCCTCTTGGTCGTTTCAAACACTAACGAACTTTTTCATTACTTGTCATCGTGCGGGCCTTAAATTTTGCCCTTAACATTCTGTTCGTATTTGTTTTTTTTTTTTTTCTTTCAGGATGAAGAAAACATAATGGTTAGAAATTTTCAATACTGGAAAGAAATTTGGCAACGATTAACCAAACGAATACAATTGGAAGAAAGCTTATTGGAGGGAGAAACCACGTTTAAAGCAGCCACCGCCAATGGAAATCCAGAGGAACAGTAAGATTTTTTTAATCAAAGGAAACTATATGTATATATAATTTTCAATATAAATGCCGTATTCCATTTGTCTTCAAGCAAATGTATCTACATATGTATGTAAATTTCATAGGCCTTAAATATGTCCTTGTGTATACACTTTAACAATAGATTTAAAGAAAGCTAAGAGAGACATAACAAACCTGTAGAGTTTCTGTCTTAATGCAAAACGCGAGCCGGCAAATTTACATTTCTGTTTACGCAATTAAGAAGCAAAGGAACCTCGCACATCCCGGCGATCAAACTATTTGCAAGAAGTCCCAAGGGAACTGCTGACCTCACTCTCGAAAATTAAATGATACTATAGCAATCTGCTATCGCAGAGTGACTCTGTAACTGATCTCGACTGCAACAATGCAGTTGTCGCTATCCCTACTGACCACTTGGAATAAGATGTATGATTCTCATGCTGCTTGTGCCTTCTGAAAATCAACTGTTTTGGGAATAAGATCATCACAAAGGTGTGAGCTTTTCCCGGGTCTCTGGCTATCAGTAAATTTACCTGGTTTCTCAGACCACTAAGGGGACTGAGCTGCCAGAGAGACCAGATAGCTTGAGATCTTCAACTGCGATATTCTGTTTTTACCACGTAGATTTGATCCACCTTAAGGTGTTAGGAGTCATGGCCAGGTACTGACGTAAATCGAATTCACATCTGTCTTAAGGTTCACAGAAGACCAAAAGAGACATTGGAAACCGTGAGAACTATTGTAAAAGGGCACTAGTTTTTTCTATTGTTTTATCTGACGGGTGGTAAGTTTAGTATGTCTAGTGCAGCTGTATACAGCTCGAAGAAGTAAGATTTCTGGTTAAATTGCATTCCGATATAGCTGGAATAACGTGCAATATAACTGTAGATGATGTCAAAGAAAGTGTTGAATGCTCATAATATCGAAAATTTAATTTTTTCTAATGTTTCACAATGAGTTAGTGTCCATTAGAGTAGCCACTACAGTGTGCAACATTTTCTGGGTAAAATTTCTGAGAACTAAGGTTTTTCTGCCATCAAACTCCAGGGGGGTCGACTCTGGTGAAACGCTGAAATGAAAAGTTTTTTCACGTTTTCATAGAACTTCTGATTTGCGGTCTGTGAAGAAATCAAAAAACAAAAAACATGACAGCGTTTTTATATGAAAACAACTTTGGAACGAAACGGGATTTTTTCATCGTTACACAACTTCTGCGATTCTGGTTTTATGAAGCAGTGCAATCAACTACTTCATATGAAAAGTTTTGAAATATGCATGAAAAGCAAAAAAAAAAATGTGTTACCTAAACAACGACTTATGGATGCATTTTGAGATTTTGTCTTCTCTTAGCGCTTTTTGTGCAAATAGCATTAAAAACACAACAAAAGAGAGAATTTGGTTCTCACTAGTTTTGTGTATTTCTCTCTATCCTGTGGCAATACAGTGTACAATGCAAAAAGTTAAATTAAAAACTTTATTGTTAGCACTGTGAGTTAGGTCCCTCCCAGGGCGTAGCCTGAGACTAATTCTCCATGGATGCGCAGGAATGTAAATACCTTCAGCGACGGCCTAATGTGGTTTGACGTTCTCCTAGTGATGTATTAAAAGAAAAGTGTTAATTGAAACCTTAAAGAGGCAATTGCCTCTTCAAGCTTCAGAATTTCATTTTTTTTTTTATCAGAACGAAGTTTTGCCAAACTTTGTAAGCAATTTTAATTTGGCATCTTTTTCCTGCACAGGCTGATTCTCAGAGTAGAGATAGATAAAATATAAAACGAATTTATTTTTAATTGGCAGCTTAATTTAGCAGCTTTTTCCTCCACCAGCTGATTCTCAGAGTAGAGATAAAATATAAAACGAATTTATGTTTTATGCAACATTCCTTTTGCTTTCTTCCAGCTTCTTTAGGCGTTTGCAAATGTGTTTTTTGTATATTTCATTGAGGTTTTTTCTATCCTGCAATAATATACATAAATATAATTTATTTTTACACAGATTCATAGTAAAAGATCGCGCCACTTCATACACCAGTGCCCAGCGTTCCTCAATGGTGATGCAGGTCTTGTTACGTACGCCTTTCGATGACAGCGATCGCTGTGGCATACGCCGCTTGCTCAACGACAACATCTATTTGGCTTGTTTTCCTTTACACGAAGGGCGCTATGATCGTCCCCATTCCAGCGGTGTATCACTGGATCGTCATTTGCTCTATCAGACTTGGGCTCGTCCCTCACAGTGGTACAAGAAACAGCCACTTTGTTTGGTGCGCAAATATTTTGGCGATAAAATTGCTCTGTACTTTTGTTGGCTGGGCTTCTATACAGAAATGTTGGCGTGGCCCGCCTGTGTGGGAACTTTGTGTTTTATTTATGGTTTGGCCACTTTGAACTCGGACGATAACACACCCAGCAAAGAGATTTGCAATAAATATGGTACTGGCAATATAACCCTGTGCCCACTGTGCGACAAAGCATGCAGGTATCAGGACTTATATGACTCGTGTCTTTTCTCGAAAATCACATATCTTTTTGACAATCCTTCAACAGTATTTTTTGCCATATTTATGTCTTTTTGGGGTAAATTGATTGATTGTTTCAGAGGGGGAGTGATTAAATTGAGCAATTGAGTGCTTGTTTTTTTGCAGCTACTACTTTTTTGGAATTATGGAAACGCAAGCAATCGGTTATTGTGTGGGAATGGGATTTACATAATGTGGAATCAGATGAGGAAAACCGCCCCGAATTCGAAACTAATGCCACTAGCTATCGCATGAATCCGGTGACCAGAGAAAAGGAGCCATATATGTCGACCTGGACTCGGGGTATACGTTTTGTAATTACCGGCAGTGCAGTGTTATTTATGGTGAGTCGCCAAGATATTTAAGGGGATAAGAGAAATTATATTTGGCATTATGGATTTGGTTCATTTTCATAGACAACATTTGGATTTAAGACTATTATTTAACCTCCTTTGGCCAAGTTAGCCTATTACTTGCATCAATGTTTAGTTAGTTTAGTCTTAATCAGTTCTCTATTGCCCTAAGAGTTGGCGAACACGCCAGACCCCATAAATCTGGGGTCTGGCGTGTTATCGCTGGCTGTGGAGCAGGTTACGACCTGCTGGATTCTAGCAAGTAACACGCGATGCTTTGCTTATAGATTCTTTGGGGCCCCATTCAGTAATCCAAAAATATTTTAGGATGCATTGGGGGATTGGGGGACAACCCCAATAGCATCTACATAGAGAGGAGCAGAAGAACCTCGTTAATCTTATATACCAGACCTGTAGAGAGATTCTTTAAGATTTTTATTAGTCGCTACACTGATTAGCCAATAGTACGGGATTCGCCTAAACCAGGGTGGTTCTCCCAGCTTATTGTGGATAACCGTTGGTTGAGGAGCCTTTTTGTGCTTCAATTCACAGCAGAAACTGTTTCGTTAGATGCCGGATTTGAGCGAATCGTTGCCGCTTAGAGACCTGATAATAGTTAAGGAGGATTTCCCAAGGTTGCAGGCTTCATTCCTGTCAAAAGTTCTGGATTTTTTTTTTTTTATTAGCAGACAAGCAAAAAATTTTAATACATATTTTGCCCTCTTTTCCAGATCTTTATTGTTCTCTCTGCAGTTTTGGGTACCATCATCTATCGCATTTCCGTCGTTACCTTGGTTTATGGCGGTGGAGGTTTTTTTGTCAGGGATCATGCCAAATTGTTTACTACCGTTACAGCTGCCTTAATTAACTTGGTTGTGATCATGATTTTAACGCGGGTAAGGCAGCTTGTTGAAACTTTAAGCCCCCGAATTATTAAAAAAATATATATAAATTGTAATTTTAAAGATTTACCACCGACTGGCCATACGCCTAACGAATATGGAGAATCCACGCACCCATACAGAATATGAAGACTCGTACACCTTTAAAATCTTCTTTTTCGAATTCATGAATTTCTATTCGTCCCTGATTTACATAGCCTTCTTTAAGGGACGTTTCTTTGATTATCCGGGCGACGATCAGGCGCGTAGAAGTGAATTTTTCCGTTTAAAAAATGATATATGCGATCCGGCAGGCTGTTTATCGGAATTGTGTATACAATTGGCCATCATAATGGTGGGCAAACAGTGTTGGAATAATTTTATGGAATATTTATTTCCAAAATTTTATAACTGGTGGCGTCAACGCAAACATAAACAGGCGACCAAGGACAGTTCACATTTGCACATGGCCTGGGAGCAGGATTATCATATGCAAGATCCCGGTAGATTGGCTTTATTTGATGAGTACTTGGAGATGAGTAAGTCAAAGTGGGAGCGAACAAAACTTAGAAATATACTTAAATTAAATTTCTTTATTTTTTCATTTCAAAGTTTTGCAATATGGTTTTGTTACTTTATTTGTGGCGGCCTTTCCCTTGGCCCCCTTATTCGCTTTACTCAACAATATAGCTGAAATACGTTTAGATGCCTATAAAATGGTAACTCAATCCCGCCGGCCCTTAGCAGAACGGGCGGAGGATATTGGAGCCTGGTATGGTATTCTGCGCATTATAACTTATACAGCAGTGGTTTCTAACGCCTTCGTAATCGCCTATACGAGCGATTTCATACCACGCATGGTTTATAAGTTTGTTTACTCAGAATCATATACGCTGGCTGGTTATATAAAACATTCTTTGTCGACATTTAACACTTCGGACTATAAAGAAGAATGGGGCGCTAAGACGGAGAAGGATCCAGACACTTGCGCTTACCGAGGTTACAGGTAAAATTTTACCATTTCGTTTTTATTCTTGAACTAATCGCGTTTTCTTTTCTGAGCAAAATGTTGTAAGGGCACTATATTAGAAGTGGACAAGCCAAGAAATTTTCTTGTGGGAATAACTTAATATTTGCTGTAATTATACCTCTAGTACAATTTTTGAAATATTGTTTTTTTTTGCAAGTTATCGGGTGTAAAAGTGGTGGCGTTTTAAAATTTTATTTGCATCAATTATTTTTCCAAGGTATTATTTTAATTAAAATAGAAATGCATTATTTGTTTTCCGTCTTCTTCAGCCGTTAATGGTTAATGCTACTCAACTCGCCAGTAGACTCGCAAAAACTTGAACTGATGAGTTGATGAGCATCAAACAAATATCAGCGGCCTATAGACGGCTGAAGAAGACATAAAACTATTAGTAAGATCTATTTTTGTACCTCAAAATAATACATTTCAGTTGGCTTTTATGGCAAATAAATAATTAAGTTTTGTTTTTTTCGAACTAAAATATCGTAAACTAAAAGAAATTAGGTGAATCAATCTTATGGGAAATCTACCAATTGAAAAAAGTTATGATAAAATTTCGACTTTCGAGTTAAATCCGAGCTGAAGAATTGGGCACATGTAGCCCATTCATTTAACTCTCTGAAATAACGACATCGTGGGAATCAAAGCAAGAATTCTATGAGGAGATCTAGACGAGGAAAAAACCGGGGGACAGCTTAGACTTAGCAATCCAAACAAAAGGTTGCTTGTTATATGAGAGTTGCTCAGAAAAATAAAAGGCAGAAATATGGCTCCTCTTTTATTGCGTTTGCTATTGCAAAAATTCAACGCCGCCCAGTGTAGGCAATTCTAAAAAGTGTGGCATATAAATATAGTGTTACCTGGAACTTACTATTAGTTTCCAAATAATACACTTTGTTATTTTAATTGTAAGTAGATTATTGAAAGTTTTTATTTAAGATTAAGTGTTTCAATTTCATGTACTTATAGTTTAGTTTTAAGTATTATTTATTTAGAATGTAATTAAAAGTGGCTCTAATTATTATAAAGCTAGAATATCGTCACAAATTCACAAATGCTCTTTCTTTTGGACTTAGAATATAATTATCAACTAGTTTATAATAAAGTTCTTTTGCCTTTACTGACAAATTCACTCTCCTCACAAATGTTTCTCTTTTCAATACAAGGGTGGTTCGATATTTCTATTTTAGCGAATGGAAATTCTTGGACAACCTCGATTGACTTCGCACACTCAACTCTCAAATTCAACTGCCCGTTTTTAAGGCAAACACAACTGTATATAGCAGAAAGCGTCTGCTCTGTTGCTTTTCAGTTTCTGTGGTATGCGTGTTTTGTTGTTGGTATGTTCGTGGCTGGAGTTGAGTTACGTTCACTTTATGCTACTCAGTCTTAAGGTTTGTGTATGAATGTGTGATTGTGTCTTCTTTCAAATCATTGTCTCGTCTGTATACTAGCTTCTCGTCTTCTTGTTATTTAGTTCTAAGTAAATGGTCTATGTAGTTTGTGTATGAATGTGTGATTGTGTCTTCTTTCAAATCATTGTTTTGTCTGTATACTAGTCTTCTCGTCTTCTTGTTATTTAGTTCTAAGTATGTAAATAGTCTAGGTAGTTTGTATATGTTGTTGGGCATACGTGGAAAGTATGCACACCCTACAATCGGCCCTCCTGACGGCAATACGGCTCGGATTGCCATCTCCTCATATATTCCGCCACCGTTCTTGTTCTGTTTCGACCCTCATAATCGCCTACTTTTTTGACCTCATATCGTCCGTGGTGATGTTTCGTAGCAATCCTATATGGACCTAAATATTGTCCCTTCAACTTGTGACCCGTTCCGAATTGAGTGTGCTTGATGGCAATCAACTCATTCAGTTTGTACGTCCCTTCAGGTTTTCTTTTCTTTCTGTTCTCTTTCTCTATCTTAGATATATTTAGCCTCGCCTCTAACCGAATTTCACGCCTACTTTCTTCAAAACCGGTTACCATCTCATTCCGTAGTTTTTCTCGAAGATCAGGATAATCTGGTAGCCTTATTTCCGTCGCACCGACGTGATCTACGTGATAGATCATTAGTGGATCGTCATTTTTGTCAATGGGAATTAAGAAACCCTCCTTCGTTCCTTCTTTTGGCTCGGTGATGATGCACTCGATACAGCCTTTGACACGCTTTTGCACTTTTCGCTCCAAATCTACTACATCATACTGCTTTTCAACTATTTCATCCTTTAAAAGTACTTTCATTTCCACCGGGTTATTATCACTTCCGACGGGACTATAATTCTCCATTTGCCCAGAAACTACCCTACCCTTTTCTTTGTTCAAATGATTCAATTCAATCACATCCTCAGATTCACAAGCCTCAACATTCAAACATAAGCCGCTACATTGCTCCAATAAGATGTTCGGCTCATTTGGACGTTTAAAAAAAACTTCACCGCCTCTAATGGTTACTTCAGCCTCTCTAAACAAACTGTTTCCTATCATGACTGTATGTAGGATATCCCACTCATGAACTACATGAAATGTAACGTCGAATATCAACCCATCAATCTCCACCGGACAACTAAAATGACCTATGGTGCGAATCTCACCCTTACCAATGCCCTGTAGTCTTATCTTCTCCGGCACTAGTTCTACTTTACCAAAAGCACAAAACGCGTTATATCTCATGAGACATACGTTACACCCAGTATCCACCAACGCTGATAGAACCTTGCCCTTGACAAATATGTTTTTGAAAAGCAAACCTGGACCCTGCTTTCCCATGTTCACCTGATCTCGCTCGACCTTGAAGACACGCTTTTCCTGATTGGTAGATGGACATTCAAACGACTTGTGACCAAATCTTCCACATTTAAAACATTTGATTTGCTTCTCCGAGCAGTCTCTGGCCATATGATTCTTGTCACCGCATTTATAACATTTCCTTTCCCTATCATTCCAACTTGTATTCTCCGTTTGTTTCCCTAACGATAAAGCACTGTTTTCCTGTTTTGGCGAACGAGGATTAAACCGAACTTTCTCGTAAATTTTTATCTGTTTCTTTAGGTCGTGGATAGAATCCGCCTGATATAATGAGGATTTGTTATACCTAGAATCCGGTATTCCTTCGATAAAATATTCAATTATGCTCTTCTCGTCAAGTTTTATTCTTTTCGCTATCTCCATTAACCCGTATAAATACTCTATGAGTGGTTCATTCCTATTCAATTTCCTGTCTTTTATCTGACGGATTACCTCTACTGTGGAACATCCACTACCAAACTCTTCCAAAAGCAAATCCTTCAATATTTCCCAGTTATTCACACCATTCTGACTTCTTATAAATAGTCTGGCAGCACCAACTAATAATTGCTTACCGTAAACCAGCTTTTGCAAGGAAGTCCACTGGACTATTTCTGCCATCTCTTCAAACTCCTCTAACCACTGATTAATGTCAGGTGATCTTGTGCCTGAAAAGTTGGACAAACTATCCTCTACGTCCCTCAACGAATACATACTTCTCCCACCATTCTCATTCCGATTTCCCCCTCTAATACCCATCTCTGAGTCACCGATCGAAATATCGTCCAAATTTTCGTTCGCATCAACGAAGTCCAGAGCAAAATGCCCTAAAAGTCGACTCTGTAAATCCCTCTTCAGCCCTTGTGAACTTAACCCTAATTCAGCCAATTTCGTTCTCAACTCCACAACCGTCATACCCAGAATTTCCGACCTGTCCATTTCGAGTGGTCCAAGTAAACACCAATTCAAATAAAAATATTAGCAAAAGTAAAGTCACTAATTCACCGAAACAAAATATAATAATTTTCAAATGTGAAGAAAACGATTTTGTGCAATAAAATTCTTAGAATCAAGTTTAAAATATTTATAAAAAAAACTGAAATAAATTATTTATTATATGCAAAAAAATAAAGTTATTGTTGACAGCCGTTAATACAAAAAATAGGACAACACACCGAATTAAAGCTCACGTTCAATCTATGTTTTAATCAATTTAACATTAATGACAACAACAAAAAGTAGATCACTATCCAATTCACAACTTTTAATTATGTAAAAAAAACGATTTACTGTCAACAAAACTTCTTAAATCAAATGGAATAAATTCTCAAAAAAAATTCAAATTAAGTTAACTTTCAAATTACGTTAAATTATATCCAGTTTCAAATCAATTTAAATTTCAAATCAAAAATCAAGTTAAACCTTAATTAAATTACAATCAAAGAAAATTTAATTAAATGTTATAAACTTATCTTATATAATCTGTAGTTCTATGGGTCTTCCTTCGTTCAGCTTCTCTTCTAAGTTTCCGGCTTAAACTTATTTCTTCTTCTTCTCAATCAATCGTTGTATATATTTAAATGGTTGTATTTAAAACTGCCTCCACCTTCGTTGTTTTTCTATTAACTGTACCTTTTCGTTGTTTTATTCTTTCATTTTCAGCTTTCTTTGATTTCAATTCAATTTTTCGTAAGTATGTCTCTTATTTATTGTACAGTAGTTCTAATATGATTCGTTTTAATTTTATGTTTTCTCTTAGTATGTACAGCTTCGTTGGTTTTAATTTATTTTCAATGTTTTTTCTTTTCTTCACTACTACTAGGGTTTAGCTTTTGTCTTATGGCATTGTCTTTTCGATGCCCAAGTTTTTTGGTGACTGTACACCCCTTCTTTATTTAATTGTTCTTGTTTTACACTTATGGTTAAACTCTTTCTATTCAAGCTTTTTTATTTTAACTGTACCTTCGCCTTCACTTTTCTCTGCTCTACTGTATTTTCTTCTTTCTATTATGTTGCACGAACAGTTTCAGCACCAATAAAAATCTGCTCTGCATATGCACACACTTTTCTTTACTCCCGTTGATGAAAGCTCTGTTTTCTTTCTTTCAATCAATATTTAACACTCCACTTTTTATTTTTCAGTCACTCAGCTTGAAAATTTTATTTATGTATCTTCCTCGGTTATGTACTCTCTACTTTGTTGACACTCAGTCTTACTATCTATTTAAACACTCAGTTTCTTTTTTTTTTCAGTCAGCGACACTCAGTCATCTTCTATATATTCTTCTCCTCCTCTACTAGTGACACTCAGTCATTGCCTTCTCGTTCTCTCAATTTTTATATTCTTATGTGAAACCCACCCTCATCTTTAATCGCACTTGTATAGATGATCATTTGGTAAAGCAAAAGTTCACCTTTCTGTTCAACGTCTTTATTCAAACTTTTCTATAATACATAAGTATGTGTATGTACATCTGCACACTGTTTAATATATTTTTTTTTTCTCTTTGCTTTAGTTTTTATTTCTCTTTAACTTGTTAGTTCTTCTATTTTTGGCTACTGTTTCCCAGCACTTCTCGTTTTTGTACACTTTCCGTACATGCTTTTTTTAAAAAATTTTCTTGAAAAGACCGTTAAAGAATTTTTTGTTTTCAATTTATTTGATGTTTTATGCTTTTTTATTTATCCATCTATGCGTCACTTAAAAGTACAAATTTTTTCCAATTGCACGTTTATTCCACTTTAATAGTTAATTAAGCCTTTTCTCTGATGCAATTCTCTTTTACAAACATTAGTATTTTTAAATTAGCGTCACTTTAATAGTTAATTTTGGCTGAGCCCCCATTACTTTATAGTGTTACCTGGAACTTACTATTAGTTTCCAAATAATACACTTTGTTATTTTAATTGTAAGTAGATTATTGAAAGTTTTTATTTAAGATTAAGTGTTTCAATTTCATGTACTTATAGTTTAGTTTTAAGTATTATTTATTTAGAATGTAATTAAAAGTGGCTCTAATTATTATAAAGCTAGAATATCGTCACAAATTCACAAATGCTCTTTCTTTTGGACTTAGAATATAATTATCAACTAGTTTATAATAAAGTTCTTTTGCCTTTACTGACAAATTCACTCTCCTCACAAATGTTTCTCTTTTCAATACAAGGGTGGTTCGATATTTCTATTTTAGCGAATGGAAATTCTTGGACAACCTCGATTGACTTCGCACACTCAACTCTCAAATTCAACTGCCCGTTTTTAAGGCAAACACAACTGTATATAGCAGAAAGCGTCTGCTCTGTTGCTTTTCAGTTTCTGTGGTATGCGTGTTTTGTTGTTGGTATGTTCGTGGCTGGAGTTGAGTTACGTTCACTTTATGCTACTCAGTCTTAAGGTTTGTGTATGAATGTGTGATTGTGTCTTCTTTCAAATCATTGTCTCGTCTGTATACTAGCTTCTCGTCTTCTTGTTATTTAGTTCTAAGTAAATGGTCTATGTAGTTTGTGTATGAATGTGTGATTGTGTCTTCTTTCAAATCATTGTTTTGTCTGTATACTAGTCTTCTCGTCTTCTTGTTATTTAGTTCTAAGTATGTAAATAGTCTAGGTAGTTTGTATATGTTGTTGGGCATACGTGGAAAGTATGCACACCCTACATAAATGATCATAGATAAGAAGTTATATTTTTAGTATCATATTCCCTTTAAACTATAGACCAAACAGAAGCGGAGCTGTGAAGGCTGAAAGTTGCCCACCTCGAGTATACAAAACATTTTGCAGCCAATAATTTTTTTTATATTTTCTACGACTGGTTCCCAATGTTGAGTACGGGGATAAACCGAGTACATGTGGAACCGACCTAATACATGTACATATACATATGTACGCAGTCGTGATTTTTGTGAAGGGTATTTAAAATTCGACCCAGCCGAATATACCACTCTCCACTTCATTTTTCTTTAGTAGATGTGTGAACAATGACTATCAAAGTGCTTATCTAAGAAAAACAAAATTTGAACGAGCTTAAAATATTTGCCTTTCGTCTAGACCTATGATAACTATGTTTAACATATACTGTAGCAATCAATATCAACGAATTCAATTCAAAAATTATTACAGCGTATGTGAGTTTGACGAGCGCTGCAATAAATGTTGAACATCCTTATTGCAAGGAAGAGTTGGAAAATTTTGTACGAAAAGTTGGAAAATTTTTGTAAATACATTTTAAATTGGTATTATTTATTTTAAACAAGCTGCTTATATTCTCAAGTGTTCCCTAGTTTTGTAATTTCGAAGTATGTAATTAGAATTTCAAATGAATTTCTACGCCTTAATTTAATTGTAAGACATTAAAAACCAGCATGTGGTTGTTGTTCATCTTATTCAAAACACACGCTAATTTACGTAGATTATTCGTAGAAATCTTACAATTGAAAATTTTTTCAAGGCTTGACATCCGCTCAATTGTCTGGGAAGTACGCACGTAGGTGCTTATCTACATAGATATGTATCTAAGTACATTAGGGGGGGGTGGATTTAGTAAACAATATGATTTTCCAGGCGCAGGATTTAAAATTTTTATTTTTGCATGGAAGCCTTCCAGGAAGTGTGGTACAAGGCTGGTGTTTTCTTCAAAAATAATTGGATAAAAAACTATTAGGGGTTGGTCATATATTGGACTCCTCTACAGCTACCCTGGGACGGATTAGTGCCCCCATCACACTTACTTGCCTCAGGCTACCCGTGGAGGAGTCAAATGTAAGATCAACCTCCAATAATTTTTTCACTTTCAATATTTTTTTTTTTTTTTTTTTGTTTGTTATTGCAACACACCGACCCTATATCACGCCTGCTTGGAGGATCTCATACACGAAAAAACTATTTATAAAAATTGGACGTCTCGAAAATTGTTGTTTTTATATGCCGTAGGGTACTTTTTTTCCTCATGACAAAAGCTATAGAAAAATTGATAAATATTTGTCCGCACAAATCGACCCAGCCTAATGTACATACATATAAATTCGCGTCAAATAACCTGATTTCTTATCTTCTTTAATACCCATGCGTACTATATTAGTAAAGCGTGTCAACAAATATAATAAACATTTCTTAAAAAGTTTGCAAACATTTTTATATAAAACCTTCATCCCAAAGACTTCAGTTCTATAGATTAGAATTTAAATTGCGCCAAGTAGAAGTTTCAAGTGAAACATGAAAATATTATTCATTTTTTGCCTTTTAGGCATAGTTGCCTTGGCTGTTTGCCAGGATAATGTTAATACTGGAGGTGACAACAATGCAATAGTTAATAATGCGAATGGAGAAGATAATGTCGCTGCATCAGACGAATACCTGGATGAGGAGGACGGTGGAGATATTGAAGATGGAATTTTAGCTGTAACAACTATTCCAGCTACTGCCTCCACACCAGCTAATATTGCAAGTACCAATTCCGTGCCATCTACTGTAATAAGTAATACTACTCAGGCTGCAGCTGAAGATCCAAGTACTACAACCACTCCAGCTGCTGGCTCCACATCAGCTGCTATTACAAGTACTAGTCCCTTGCCTTCTACAACAACAAGTGTTAGTACTCAGGCTTCGACTAAAAATACAAGTGCTCCAGCTGCTGCCTCCACAGCAGCCGCTATTGCAAGTCCCAGTCCCTCACCATTAGTGACTAGCACAACACCAATCCCTACAACGAGTAAGCCTGCTGGCAGCTCTACTTTAGCTACATCGGTCCCTTCCGACGGTCATTATCCAGGCCATCATCATCACCCCGACAACTATCCAGATCATTTTGGCCACCATCCAGGTCACTTCGGCCATAATTCAGGCCACCATCATCATCATCATCATCCCAACAACTATCCAAGTCATTTCGACCATCATCCAGGTCATGACGATCACCATCCAGACGACTATCCAGGTCATTTCGACCATCATCCAGGTCATGACGATCACCATCCAGACGACTATCCAGGTCATGACGATCACCATCCAGATGACTATCCAGGTCATGACGATCACCATCCAGACGACTATCCAGGTCATGACGATCATCATCCAGATGACTACCCAGGTGATTTCAACCATCCTCCAGGACATCATGATCATCATCCAGACCACTACGACCACCAACCAGATAATTTCGGATCTCATTACAATCATGCTCCAGTCCATTACGGCCATCATCCAGGCCAATTCGAACACCATCATAATCATGGCCGATTTCATCATTAAACGAAATAAACTATGAAAAACTGAATCTATTTCTATATTAATTAAAACACCTCGACATATGTATGTATATACATACAAGTGTTGAGTTTAACGAACTTTACAGGTCTGTCAGGCCTACAAGTTCCTCAAATCGAAAAACTATTATAATATTTACATATTCCTTTTCCATGTAAATACATATATGTATAATCGTCCATCTAGACCAGCAATAAATATATACATACATATGTACATGTGATGGCATTTTACATTATTTGTAGTTGTTTTGCTGCTTTAAATGAGTTTATTGATCGTTTTATCGAACTAAAAGAAGGGAAGGCCATCGATTCGTGTGTACATACATATGTTTCCTGCTTTCTTTTACATGTTTCTACAATCACTTCGTCATTTTGGCAAAGCTGGATTCAGTCAGGATTAACTGTTGCTAATTTGCCTGCTTAGTGTCTGGTGTATACACTTTCGACACTATCCAGTTAACAGCATTTACCGTAACTTCTTCAATATGGCAAAACGTTGACTACACAGAAGAAAAAGACGACAGAACAACCACGATAAGATCTGTTACGAATGTATACTTTGAGGGACTTATTTTTAAAAATATATCATGTTAAGATCGCATTTGGCATGTATCTATACACTAAAAGAATTTTATATTATTTTATCTATAATTTTTTACCTTTATGGTTAAAATTGACAACACTATTTTTTAAAGCTTTAGGTCTTTATATTTTTCTTTCTTTATTATTCGATATTTCGCTAACAATTTGTTAGCATCGTCAGGAATCTTTAATTGTTTTTATTTTCTATTATTTTCTTAAAAACATTTTTTAAACAACAAAATTCTACAAATACATACAAATACATATACAGCCCAATCATGAATATTCTCAAGGAGTTTTATTCCTAAGGAAAATACGTTTCTCGCGAAAAAATTCCTCCAATCATAAATTACCTGAGAAACAAAAAAATAAAAGGTGGTAAAATCGAAATTTGTATATGAAAAAACAAAAAACATGTTTTTAAAATACCTATTTTTTCCTCCGCCGACTATTTTCCCCCTTCCCAAGGAATTTATCGACATAATAAGAGGAATGGGGAAAGAGAAAAAACTCTCACGGAATTATCATTCATGATTGGGCTGATAAAGAGCTAAAGCTTTAAAAAATAGTGTTGTCAATTCTAAACGAATTTCGTTCACAGATCCCATGAATTCCGACATTAATTTAATGGAAAAAATACATTATTTTTCAACCAGCATTGGGGTTGATTGAATCAATGAGCTCTGATTTATATTAATCATCGTTTCATTAAATATATGAATTTCAGTCATTAAACTAATGAAGCATCATTAACTAAATGAATAAATACAGCAATTTTTTCATTGATGTAACGAAAACAGAACATAATTTTTAATGACGTATTTATATTATAATCTTATTACTAACAGATATTCAAAAAAAAAAAAAAAAAATTCCATTTTATGTGTGATGCCACTTGTTAGGTGCGAAATACTAAAATATCTTACCATATATCTAAATTTGTTTTCAAATCAAAGTTAATTTTATTGAGATTTTTAAATTTTTTCATATTACAGGAGTTATTTTCAAATCAAATGAGAATTGAAATCTCAATGCACGAATACATTGATTTAATGAAATTGTTCATTGATTTGAAGACATTTTTTCATTTTGTCCAATGATATTTTTTAACGAAATTATGGAACAGTTTTTAATGAAATTTATTCATTAGATCTAAGAAAATGTCTTTTCATTGGATTAATGAAAAAATATCAAAGAAATAAATTCATTAGAACTATGAACTAAAATTCTTTCAGTGTATAGAATTTGCCAAATGAACCTATGTATCTATAATAAACACAATAAGCCAATAAAAAAAAGCACCTGTTCACCTATTACGACTCTGATCAAAAGTTCACAAACAAATCCTCAGAAAAAACATTCAGAATGATGAATGAAAAGAAAGAATTAATTCACATTAGCTACATATGTATCTGAAAAAGAACAAACGAGTCACTCAAATGGAACATCTTGCCCAATACTTGTATGTAAAACTAAAAGAATCAAAGACAAAACTAATTTCTTATAGAGCCTAACGCAGGTCTCGAGAAAATTGTGTCAGGTATAGACGTTAAATCTGCTGACGAGCAGAGTGCGGGGGGCACCTACCAAATGTCAGCTGGAAAACATATGTATGATTATTGAATATGTATTTTTTTGCAGAAAAAAAAAACGCCATAAATGAAATAAAATTCCAGGTATTTAATTTTTGTTTATCCTTAGAAATGGCCCCCAAGATTACGATCCCTATGGCTTGAGTCCACACTATTGGCATGTGTTTGCAGCCCGTTTGGCATTCGTGGTGGTATTTGAGGTAAAATTTAATTTAAGTTTAAGATAACATTTTTTCATTGCCTGCCTATTGCCTCCCTTCAGCACGTTGTGTTCGTCATTACGGGCATAATGCAATTCATTATACCCGATATACCAGCCGAAGTCAAGACCCAAATGCAGCGTGAACAATTATTGGCCAAGGAAGCCAAATACCAACATGGCATGAAACGGGCTCAGGGCGATTCCCAAGACCTAATGAGTCTGTTTCGTGAGGCCAGCAGTCGCAATAGTATTACAACGAACAGCATAAGCTGCAATGGCATTGAAGGTGGCGGCAATCAATATGCGCCACGACGCAGTTGGGCCAGAAGATTTTCACGTTTAAGTGATGGTCTGGATGCTCATGTGGAAGTGGCCGCACGACCCAGACGCTCAATGGAGTCTACTGTGTGGGAAGTATCCTGACACGAAGAAGAAGCTGAATCTGCAGATGCTTTAAAATGCCAAACATAAACATAAAATATTAGAGACAAACATTTTTTTACTATTAATTTAAAAATAGCAACAACAAAATTGTAAAATGTAAAAAAGTACAAAACAGGTTGTAAAATTTTATGTTTCAAACAATCACTTTAAACACACAAACACATACAGAAATTTTCAAATAGCAATAATTAATTGTATTTATAGATATTGGGTGTAAATAAAAAGTGTACAAATTTTCAAAACGATGTGAAGCAATTAATAACGGATAACAATTAATCTAAATCTAAATTAATGTTGCCATCCCTGTCGGACATTGAGTAGTCGTCGACTACTAAAATAATTAACTTTACGTTAACTTTTATGGACTAGCTTCAAATTAGCTACAATATAATCGGGTTGTAATTCACTTTTTGTGTACCGGCTATAAACTAGCTGAAACGTAGTGCAGAGTTCACCCAAAATTCAAATACTAACATACACACATACACGGTAAATAACTCTTTAATTAAATTGCCTATTGTCGCATTCGTTTTAAATGTTTCGATAGCTGAGTGGGTATGTTGGCTGCTCACCAGTCTTGAGGCTTAGTGCTTTCAATGCCCACCAGAGGCTAACAAAAAAAAAAAAAAAGTAGGATGAAATTTAATTTAATAAAATATAATACTACCACCGAAAAATGTAAAATCAGCCTTGATTTGTATATTTTTTTTTTCTGTGGGTACTGACTTTTAAGTAGCTAACTTTAAGTTAGTTGAAAAGTAATGCAGCGTCGGACAATTGACTACTTCCTAGGACATCGCCATGTTAAAATAGTCAGTTGTTTGCATTGAGAAGTAATCCAGGCCTCAACCAGTACCTGTTGTGAAATAGTTAGCTTAAAGTTAGCTTGGTTTCCGACAGGGATGGTTTATATTTCTTACTACACAAGGTACATATGTTTATACCCGGGAGTCTTACAAGATTATGATGATGACTACTGCTTCTAGTTTCAAGAACTGTCAAAGGTTTCTTTACAAACTGCATAAATGCACAAACGTGAACAAATGGGAGACAGAACATAAGCCTGCAAAAAATAGCTGATGGCAACTAACACATTAACAGCATGATACAACCCTGCCGGCAACTCAGTTAACTAGTAATGAGTTATGAGCTAACTTTTTTACAGCTGGTGGTGGTTGACACTTGGATTATTTTTAATGGAGATGACTGACTATTTTAACATTACGATGTCCTAGGAGGTAGTCAATTGTCCGACGTTGCATTACTTTTCAACTAACTTAAAGTTAGCTACTTAAAAGTCAGTACATACAGAAAAAAATGTACAAATCAAGGCTGATTTTACATTTTTCGGTGGTAATATTTTATTTTATTAAATTAAATTTCATTCTACTTTTTTTTAGTCTCTGCTGGGAATCGAACCACGAAGCCTCAACACTGGTGAGCAGCCAACTTAACCCACTCAGCCATCGCAACATTTAAAACGAATGCGACAATAGGCAATTTAATTAATGAGTTATTTACCGTGTATGTGTGTATGTTAGTATTTGAATTTTGGGTGAACTCTGCACTACGTTTCAGCTAGCTTGTAGCCAGTATACCAAAAGTGAATTACAAATCGATTGTATTGTAGCTAATTTGAAGGTAGTCCATAAAAGTTAACGTAAAGTTAATTATTTTAGTAGTCGACTACCAATTTGCTGGCAGGGAACTAACAAGATAGCCTTTTCGCTACAATAAGAACAACTTCAATAAAAATAACAAGCATTTTGTTTTTGTACTACTTATGCAAACTGTCAAAAAGACCCCACTTCTACATTTACAGAAGAGAGATGCACTGAGCTTACGCGGATTTGTTATCTCGTTTTGGCTGCCTTTCATCTCTGACAACCTAAAGTAGTCAGATGATTAACGGTTTAGCTGACGAGGCTACCTTGTTAATTGTATCATGATTAACAGCTAATTTACTAACACATGCAAAGCAATTTTATAGCTTTCAGCGTTGCCATTGCAATGATTTTTTTAGTATTTTGATTTTCACGTACATATTAATTTGGTAACTTCATTTGGAACTACGTTTATGCATTAATGTTTTTATATGTTAATTTGTTGCTGTGGAATTTTTTTCCATACGATCCAGTTTTTTATTGTTAAAACTGCTACTGACTACTGTTTTTCATTTAATTTTATCTAAATATGTCTCTAAAACAGTTTGTTCTATTCTTTTGGAATTGTGTTTTGAAATTTTTCGAAAAATTATTTTTGGAACGAAGTTCCTTAACGCGGCTTGCTGTTAATGCAAATTAGTAGAAATCGTCACGAAAGCGTGTGAGCTGTTTATATGTATTGGTGTATCTGTCGACAAACAATTGTGTAGGTGTCTCTACTGCTGTCAGCGGAGACACCTACCAATAAATAATAATTAAAATTAAACCAATAATTAAAATTAATGAAAACGGACACTATCAGTTGATAGATGTCGCTAAAGTAAAGTATGTCACAACACAAAACAGCAATATTGAAAAATTTTCTTCGTCTTGTAGCAGATTGACAAAAAAAAATACTATATGTGTCAAAAGTAAAATAATAAAACGTTCCAAAAATTTTAAGAAGCATATAAAATTTCAAAAACAACACAAAATAACACATACAGATTTCACCTGGTATTGCATTCGAAGATGAAGAAAAAACGTAAGGAACTTCGTTCCTAACGGGGGTCCCCCGACCGCATTTCTTTTTTTTTTTATTTAAGAATAAGTAAACTAATAACATTTATATGTAATATTGTGGGCATTTAAAAAAAAAGATTTTTGAATGATCACTTATCTGAGGTGGTAACGCTGGTTTAAAAAATAAATCACACGTACACGAATGTTTACATCAGTTTTTTCATTTTGCCCTTAAGATAATGATGGAAACCCTGAGGTATAAACGCATCAGCAATGTCGGTCATATGATGCATCAAATGAACGACACTGTTCTTGCTGGGTAAAGTAATACTGCTCTGCTCTGCCCATGATACAACTAATAGGGTAACCTTTTCCCTACCCTAAGAACAACTTCAAGAAAAATAATATGCATTTTGTTTTTGTGCAACTTCTGAAAACTGTCAAAAAGACGCCACCTGACGCTACACTGACAGAAGAGAGCTTGCACTGAGTTGCTATCACGTTTTGGCTGCCCTTCAGCTCTGAATTATCTTGACAGTAGTTTTAAGTAGTCAGGTGATTAACGGTTCAGCTGATGAGTCTACTTTATTACCTGTGTCATGCATGATTCTGCCAACAAAATACATGAAATGTTTGTTGGCAATGTATTTGTTGTAGTTATGCGGCTACCTGGTATTAAGTTACCTTGGTAATTTATTAGGAAATTTTCTCTTTGGAACAATTTAAAAAATAACAAATTCCAATTGGCTTTGCCAACTACCATACAAAACCATCTTTGACAATTCCATTTAGTTTGAATATTTATTGAAACTTATTCCTTGCCATGTCTAAGAAGTCTCCTGATGACGTGTTTTTTGATAATTTGCTTCTGGGTCTTAACTCCACTTTAAGTATACTTTTTATTGCTATTTTATATACATATGTATGTACATAAGTAACTCGTCTCCCATTGAAGGCAATGTGCCACGTGTTTGCAATGTCACCATGGAAAAGAGGGCACCCTGTGAAAAATCAAATGTTATGACCTGGGAGCAAAGACATGGTGTCTATTTGCCGGAGGATATGAAGAAATTCTACTTGTCTACAGATGGTTTCTTGCTACAATGGAGCTATCAATATGCTGGTAAGTTATTAGTGGCATCAAAACAAAATGTGTTTCATGTTTAAATGTTCTGTTTGTAAAGCCAATGATATAAGACGTGTGGGCTACATACTATTTCCCCATTTGGTGCAAATAACTGTGTTGCGTGAAAATGTAGAGCCCATCTTTCAAGCTACTAATAGTGATTCCTCCTCCAATACTTCCTCAAATACTCTATTGTCTAGCAGTTCTTCAAGTTTCTTGGCTAGCAGCACTGCCAATTCCCAACTAGATGTTGGCCACCATTTTAGTAAACCATTTACTAGCTCATCTAATAACACGTTGGTCCCCGCAAAAGACCAGTGGGGCAATGTTTTGCCTTTAATAGGACCCAAAACAAAAATATTTGAAATGAATACTGTTAATGGAATGGCTAAAGTTTGCTTGATTTATGACTCAAGTTGTTCAAATAATCCTAAAATTTATTTACTGGAACTGAATTCATTTAAGTGGGTATTTTTGGCCGATAACTTTAGTGAGTACTTGCGCATGGCTATTGCCCACTTGGGCCTACCCTACTGGGAGTTATGTTTTGCCTCTTGCGGTCTTCCTTCTTGGACTGAGGTAAGCGATAATATTTTTAGCATATTTTTTCTTTTTATTTCATATTTTACTTTCACACTTGAAAGCAATTATTTCTATTGTTGGCTCCTCATTTGCTGGAGGAAAAAGAAAGCCGACGTGCTCGATGGGTAAATCCAGCACCTGAACATCCCTATAACGTTCTGGATCCCAATATATTTCGTGTGAAAATAAAAACCAATGCATCTAAAGGGAATTTAAATGCGAACCAAAGAACTGAAGGCAAAAGCAAAAATTAACAAAAACAACTGACAAATTTGCATTCACAAATCAATAAACTCTGCTAAATTACAAATGAAATTACTTCCACTCTGGATAAAAAAAAAAAAAAAATCCGGGGGCAAAGAAGAATGTATTATAAATTGGAAAAAGGGTTTCGCCAGTTTTTCGTGTGGCAGATAAGCAAAAATTCACTTTTAAAGTCACTAAAACCTGTAAATTATTAACAAACATTTTTTTCGAATATTCAAAAATGAATTTAATTATTTATTCGCTTTAAGAGCCAATTGACATGTATTATTATAGGTCTAAAAATAGACCTAAGACAGTAAACATTAGTCTTTTTCAGCCGTCTATATGCCGGCGATATTTCGTTGATGCCAATCAACTCATCAGTAGTCACGAAAAATCTCAAAAGAATGTTTAAAACCGAAAACTGCATCACCAGCGATATAATTGACGAAAGTATAATTTCAATGGTGTTTATAATTTTCTTTTTTTATTAATATTAATAATAATATTAATAATAATTTGTTTTTCGTTTTTATTAATATTAATAATAATTTGTTGAGTTTGGGGTCACTTGGATAATCTTTATTTTTACTTCTAAAAAATTATTCGATATTTCGATACTCCTTTGTGTATCTTCAGGATTTTCCTGAAGAAGATACACAAAGGAGTATCGAAATATTGAATAATTTTTAAAACTAAATAAAAGAATAAATATTTATTGCAAGTACAGTGACCTTGAGCTCAAATTAATAAACCAACGAAGAAAAAAATATTTAATATAATTATTTTCTTGAACTGAAGGTCTTTTTTATTATAAGAGTATACATACGTATGTGTGTTTTTGGAATATTTTTTATCAATATTTCGCTCTCCTTCGGATGGCTTCTTCAGGAAGGAGAGCAAAATATCGACAAAAATATTCAAAAAACATATAATAATAAACATATAATAATAAAAAAAGACCTTCAGCTCTAGAAAATAATTATATTAAATATAAAAAGGTGTCGAAAAAAACCAAATATGAAAAAATATATTTTTAATAATTCTTCTTTTGTATTGCCATCAATTGTAGTTTATTATCTTTTGTTTTTGTATTGCCTCTTTTTGATGTATATTGTAATAAGAATTCGTCTTCTTTTTTTGATCTATATATTTCGAACCTCTCGGTTCATCTTCAGGATCTCGTTATTTTTGTTTTTGCTATATAAAAATATTTTGATTAATATTGCATTGAAAAATAATTAATAACACTGATTTAAATAACACACATAAACAAAACACTTTTGTTTTCACTATTTTCTTTGTTTTCGCAACGATTATAATTAAGTAAAAAGAAAAATTAATATTTTCAGACACGAACTAAATACTAACCGCACAATTAAAAAATGGTACCACAAATGAGGTTATAATCATCACACCGGGTTGTAAAAAAAGGCACTGAACGTGACGGCCATTGTATTTGATCAGTGTAACGTTACAAAAATAAAAGAACTGCATGTATTTTGTTAGTGTATTAATGGTAGTGAGACAGGCAAAAATATATGAAACACAACAATGGCGCGCAAAAATATTTACAACTTTTGACGGTTGCACTATGAAAATATACAAAATCATAGGGAGAGGTGATTTGATCTAATACAAGGGCCTTCAAATTGAGGGAAAATTTTTTTCATATGCATCTAACACAAAATACCTAATTGTAGTGTTACATACTTTTAGGCAAGATAATAAACTTTAACCAAAAGGTTAATATATTATTGTAGCTAGATTTTATTTTTTGAAATAAATAAAAATCATAAAATAAATAAGTTTGTTATAGGTATAAAAAGTCCAATAGTTAATTTGAGAAAAACTCATCTGCTGCACTTTCCAAATCTGTGAACATTTTATCTCTTATTTGTGGTTTAGGATCCTCCTTAATTTCAGTGGGGACAGCTCCTACTTGGCCCAACATAAATTCTAGCTCATCGAGTGTCAATTTTTCACCCCTCAACTCGAGTGGTCCAATGAACTGTTTTTTCATTTGTCCCTCATGATAGATAAAAATGGTGGGCAGGTTCTTTTCCGGAAAGTTTGGTATACAAGTAGTGGCTATGGAACGCAGGAATTTTGTTTGTGGAAAACGTACAGCTAATTGTTGCATATGGTGGTGAATGAGAGCACACAGAGGCACACCATTGGCATACAGATGTAAAACTACCCATATACCATCGCCAGCTTTGGTAACTTCACTCACATAATCTTGCCCTGATATCTCCCGCACCGTACCAAATTTAGCCTTTTCAGCAAAAGCTCTCATTTCAGCAATACGCTGTTGACGATAACATTCTAAGACTTCTTCGTCTTCCGAATCTTCTAGTTCATCCAATTCGTCCAAATTCATATCCTCCACATTTTTGGAACGTCCCTCGTGCAGATCGGTACGTTTCTCAATTGCCTCATCAATCATGGCCTGTATTTGATCCTCTGTTATTTCAGCCTCTTTTTGTTTTTGAGGCAAAATGCCTTTGGCACGTAAGACATCATTCCACTCTGTGTCTTCGTTGGGATCCTTGATATAATAAAGGTTTTCAAAACAATATGTTATTATAGTTATTTATACAAATATCTACATATCAACCTCCACCCACAACAATGCCAAATAAGGTAAAAATAAACACAAATTTTATGACATGCAGCATGTGCAGACAGCAATTTGATATCTCAATTCTTTACAAAGCCAATTCAAGAGTTAAATAAAATTTCTTTTTAAGCGTATTATTACCTGCATTTTATATGTTTTATTTAATTTATAATTTATTTAAAAAGTCTTTAAAAAATAAAAAAAATGTCTTTGATGTAAAAAATGCTGTGACTAATGCACCACCGTACTACTAAAGTTCTAAAAGTACAATAAATGTACTAAAATATGCAACACTGTCTAAGTCAAAGTATTGCCAACCTAAATGGAAACGATGTAGAAGAAACTGTTAATTTCAAAACAACAAACACAATCGAACGGAAGCAGCAGGAGACATTATAAAAATCTGAGCATCAACGTTCAAGTCTCAATTCCTAAAGTACTCCGGTTTTGGGGAATATATTGTAAAAAATCCATATAGAAGAACCATGCTAGAGTATTATTCTGTTTCTGCACTGTATAGGCAGTTAATTAAATAAATCCTATCATGCTAAACACTGATGAAGACCAACATTTAATGTAAAAAAAAAATGTGTATTACAAAACTTCTTGCAGAATTATAAAAGTGCTCATAACATGATAAAATTAATTGTTTTTTTTTTCTGCAAGTTTTCACAATTTAAAGCCAACGCTCCCAACAGAACTACATGTTACAGTCCATACTAAACTCAACGCGTCAATCGTACTACTGCCGTCTAAACTATACATTTTATGTGGAAAAGGTTTGCCTTAGAGCGCGCAAATACGCTTGACGCGCTAATTTAGATTGGCTTGTTGAAATCAAATTACATAAAGTTTTAGCTTTTACATAAATATGCTTTCTGTATTTTTCGCATTTTTTTTCAATTCGTTTAAAATTTTCTTTTTTTTACAATAAATTTTCAGCTTTCTTTAAACAGAATTTTAAAACAAATCGAATAAAAAATATAAATTGGCAAACAGAAATTAAAAACTTATAAGCTAAATGTTAATAAAGGCTTTTTGCTGTACATTTTATTTCAACAAAATCGTGGTAATTTTGTTTACTTTAAAACAACAGCCAAAATGTGTTTGTTTCTATAAGTAATGGAACAAAAAGTCAACATAAACGTTGTTGTTAAGTTATTCAGAAACTGCTATTATTGGAAAAAAATAAAATATTATTGAAAATATCTGTATGTATGTATATGTTATAGGGAATAGGTATCTTTTTATAATTTAAGTTTTGAAATATTTTGAATTTTCTATGAATGGATAAAGACTTGCAATAAAACAAACAAAAATTTGTAATAAGAGTTATAAATTGTTTCTTATGCTGCTGTTCTTTCTTTTTAATAAAACAACTAGAAAAAAGAAGTTGCAAACAACTCTTTTCATCTAACAACCTAACTTAACTAGTCGCAGGAAATTTATTGCAAGGTTGTATAATAGAAGTTTTGCGTGCAGGCACTGATTCAGGTGTTGGTATGGCTTCTCCGGTTGTCACTTTATTCGCAAATACTTGCTTAACGCCGCCACCTTTTTGTTTGGCCATTTGATAATCACCGGAATCGAAATATTTTTGCTTGAAAAATACATTAAAAAATATACGTATATACATACATTTCATTTAATAAAAAAAATTGAATATATTTAATTTACCCCTTTCTGTAATCGTTTTTGCAAAAAAGCAGTATGTCCACCAGGTCCACGCAAACCTATAGGATATTTCGATTTCAGCTTCTCCTCTTCAATTTTTTCCAATTCTCGGGCATTCGACTTGAAAAATGTATTTTTGTTACATAAAAGAGCAATAGAAATATTTACTACAATGATTTGATTTTGTTACCTGGTCTCCAGGTCCATCTTGGGGAGTCGTTGCTGGACTAACATTTTCTTCAGCAGAACTCATTCTAAAAAATTGTTTTTACGACAAACAACAACACAAAACAAAAATGCTGTAAACATGAAAATGTTTTAATTTTTTTTACGATTTAAACAGGCAAAACAAATTACGAAAATCTGCATTCTTTTATGTAAGATAATTTTAAAAAAAATTGTTATGGCTAAAATGTTAGTGACATGGGTATAAGTTTATAAAAAATAAAAAGTAAGAAGGAAATATTTCCATCAGATAGTAGTTAAGGAAACTTATTGTAATTGTAAAAGCTGAAAAAATACAGAAAGCATTAAGGTCTATTTTTTTACCTAAAGTAATAATTTGTTAGATTTTATAAATGAGCTTAAGGTCACTCAATTCTCAATAAATATATTTTCTATTTATTGATAAAATTTATCAATAAATAGAAAATATATTTATTGAGAATTGAGTGACCTTAAGCTCATTTTTAAAATCTAACAAAGTTAAATAAAAAGGTCGAAGAACGAGTATCCAGAACATTTAAAGTAATACATAATTGTAAAATGTTAAATTTTCCCTATGTTATGACCGAAATAAGAGATCTGTTTTACATAATTTTTCAGTTTCAAATAAAATATTATACCTTGCAAAAACATAATCAAAAAAAAAAAAAAAAAAAAAAAAAAATAAAGCACAAAACATGACAATTGCAAATTTCTTTAAAAATATATACCTAGTATAGGTATAAATAATTATTAAAAGTACCTATTTACTGCCAGTTTATCGATATCGAACCGGTTCAAGCGTTCGCGTAAAAACATTTAAAACTTAAAACATATTTCAAAATAATGCTATTATTTTAAATCCACCATAAAACACGTGCTGGCCTATTGCCCTGCCTAATTAAGAACAAAAGCTAATAGCCTCAACAGCTAGGGCTTTTATTGTAAGTATTTTAGTCTTAGTCTTAATAATAAATGATTTATGCGAATGCTGGAACAGGTTCGATATCGATAAGCTGGCCGTTAGTTTGCATTTTTCCCCGCTCCATAATTGCAAAATAAAAATTATTTGTAGGCACCTGTACACTTTTTCAAAGGCTACTCTTTGACATTTTTTTTAATCTTGGAAGGCACATATTTGATTACCTACAAATGTACATTGAAATGCTTTCCTAACTAAACATAACTTATAGATATGTATATTGATATGCATTACGATGTGTGCATATACCTACATACTCCGTATGTAGGCATGTATATGCACATACATAGTTATGAGCCTATTGCATTCGGTGATGAAATTACCTTGCGGCCGAAATTATTCACAAGATTAAATGATTATAGTTGCATCGACCATATGTCTAAAGAATTTAATTATTTCTATTTATTTTTTCGTAATATTAAAAGTATGTTATGCGGGTCGCCGGTCATGAGACCGGCTCACTTGGATCCTAGAAAGGTCCCGTTGTGTTAGTAACAAATCAATAAATTTTATTACTTATCTATACAAATTGTTTTAAAAGTTTGCTTTTTTAAGAATTTTTATTAGGTACGAAAAAAAAACTAATTCTTGCTGTAAAATTTGTGAAAGGTTTGATTACATTTTTGAGAAATTAATTTAAAGTATTCCCGCAATAGAACTGGAGTCAATAATTAAAATCACAAATTACTTCCGCAATTCTCAATATGTACACCTCAGAGAAACAAGTCGAGCGGCGTGCGCCGGTCGGCTAGCCGCCGCCGGTGTAAACTTAGGTCATGTCCGCCGCCGCCGATTTCTTCGGCTTGTATCGGCTGAAAAAAGCCGCCGATTTCATCGGCTCGACCCGGCTGAAAATCGCCGCCGATTATTATTATTTCGAGTGTGGGCACAAAGGCGTGACGTTTTTTAAAACTACTCTAAATCCGTTTTCTTCAAATTGTAAATTCTGTCTTCATACGCAAACCTAACATCAAAATTTCTCTTCAACAACAAAATTAGCAACCATACTAAACAACAACACCAACATCTACCAACAAGACCAAGTTGTATGTCTGTCTGCCTAGTTTAAAAATCAATACATAATGTAAATCTTAATCCTGTATCCGTTATGTGGCACTGAAAATGTACCTTTAACATTAAAAAAAAATTTTTTAATGTACATATGTATAAATAGTGCGCCGCCGCCGCCGGTCAAAAATTGCTGCGCCGCCGCCGCCGAAATTTTTCCCACGACTTGTTTCTCTGGTACACCTACGTGAACACGCTGCTAGTGAAGAATGGCAGCTCTGTGAAGCGGCAAATTATTGACAGTTATAATTAACCAAAGCAAAATCAATGTAAACAAAAACAAATGATAAAAAATAAACGAAGAACAATCTTAAAAGCAAGATATTGTTATAGGAAGATAATTGATTTTCCAGATATGTATATGAATTCATATATAAAATATTCTAAACGATTTTGATGTGCATTCGCTTTTAGCATAAATTTTAAATGCTACATACGTCAAAGATGGAAAACATTCTCTTTTTTTTTGGGTTTTCTAAAAATCTTTCATCAATCAAAATGGCGTAGCAAGCAAATAAAAATGTCACAAGGGCAACCACTTTCCGAAATGAATTTACAGATATTATACAATTAATTAACAAGCTGCAAACGAGATTGCTGGAAACTAATGAAAAGCAATAAACAAATGCAGATTTAGAGTAAATGTATGCCTTAATATCAAAAAGGTTAACCATGTTCCTTTCCTACCTTAAAAATGTATGTACGAAAAGAGATTGCGAGAGAGTTCCACAAAATGTATTTGATTATATTTAACTACGTATTTAGCACGCACTGATTTTAATTTCAAGCAAATTTAATTTTATAACAACCACGCTGGCTTTTATTTTGTAAAAATTTTACAGCTCTTATTAGTTTAATTTTTATTTCTTCTTCCAGCCTACAGACTACAGTGTTTTCTTCCAACTTCGCGTTTGGTAAAAATTTTGTTTGGCTTTTTTTTATAAATTTATCATATAACCACTTCATTTACTGTGTGGGCTTATACAAAAGAAGAAAAGAGACAAACAGTTGAGTGCAGTAACGGATGATTGGTTATAAGAAAACAGAGATGAGACATTCTAAATAACACTCAGAGATGATAATTGAGCATTAAATAAACACACGGGAATACGATGACAAGAAAACCCTGTGTTCTACCCTGTTTTTATTTATTACATCATGCTACCAAAGTATAGTCAGTAATACATATAGAGAGATGCGATAACCTAATAAATGGACCACCTTGATGGTAGGTCCAGACATGAAATAAAAGCACTACACAGATTAACTTTAGTAGGTAAATTTTTGGGATTTTCGAAAATCTCAGAGAGAGAGAGAGAGGAATAAAACGGGAAAAATAATGGCCAGTACTTGGTACCGCGTTACCAGATCGCTGTATAATTACTAAAAACAACACCAATATACATTTCATGTATTTTGTTAGTAGAAATACTTTACCCGTCATTTAGACGGGAAAGTAAATGCCTGAAAGTTGCAATACACTCACACTTTTTTACTAACACACCCACAGTATTTTAACTTTCAACTCTGCTTTCAGCAAAATTTTCCTGAAAGCAATTTTTTGACATTTACTGAAAGTAAAGTGACAAGGTAGTAAACACGGTTGCCTACTCCACGGCACATACAAATTTTCAGGATTGCAGTAGAATATTAATTGTGAATTTTAAATTATTTTGTACATTAGAAAATATTTAAAACATTTTTACAGCAAATATGAATGAAGAACACAAATGAAGTATATTTATTCTGATAATTATTAAATTAATTAATACAAATTTAGCAATAAAAATTATTTTCGAAGGTTGCCCTATAAATTTATGTTTGTAGTAGTCTTGGCAATTCTATTTCAGTAGTAAACAAAACTATAATACTTGCAACTCTCCGCTTTGACGACATTTTTAAAATGAACTTTCACGTTCCTTTGAAAGTGAGCAAGAAATTTTCATGAAAGTCACAGATTTCATTGAAATTTGTATTCATAATACGTGTACAAAAATTTAATGAAAGCACTTTCCCGTCTAAATGCCGGGTTAAATTCTGATGTTTGACATTTCTTTTTGTTTCTTTAATTCAATTTTCGTTTTGCTTGTCACAGTAGTACAATAAAAACAGAGGAGTGTTTTTTAAACAGTTTTAGTTTGTGACGTGTTGTTCGATATACATATGTATGTATGTAAATGTTTTGCATATTTTTGTTCAGCTTAACGCAAAAAATAATGTCCAAATGTTTGAAAACAAAAGCTTTGCTTTCGACACAATAGCAAATTCGAAAGAGAATTGAAACAGTAAACTTCCCCTTTTTGTGATTCAAGACTTGATGTTGCCGGCCCTCGTCTATCTTATTGTAAAAGGGCTCATTGTCAGCTGTTTGCAGCTGCTTATTTTTGAGAGATTTTTCAATCATTGTTGTTTGTTTGGTCATATTGTATGTGATAGTGATTCTTCAAAACAAAATAAATATTTGTTATAAAATAATTAAGAGAAAAAAGAATTTAATAATGAGTTCCAAAGATAAGGAAATATCTAAATCAAAGTTTAAATCCTTTCTCAAAACTGCAAAAAATCCAGCAGGTTTGTTGCGACTATTAATTTAAGGTGTTAGCTGTTGTTAAACTAAAATAATGTACTTACCCATATAAAAGCAGGTTCGAATGAAAGATGTTTAAGACCAGAAATAGAGTGGGAGCTAAGACCAGAACAACCGGTGGCACAAAGATGTAAAATTTTGAAAGACTTGAGTGAGGTTCATTTGCAATTGTACAATCTGGAAGAGGTAAGAAAAGTGTTTAAAATAATATAGTAGTGGAAGTGAGTGAATATATGTACATATGTCTATAATTATTTTACACAGACAGCTATTATAAAACTTTGGGATGTAACCAAAGACTTGCTGGTGCCGACCAAGTCTGCAGAGTGTCGTCAAACGGCCTTAACATTTTATAAAAAACTTATTGCCACACAATACAAAAATCTAACTTATATGCGTGAGCAATTCTTTTTGGTCATACAAAATCATGAAGTTTCAGAAGACCTTAAACATAGATTAGAGCTATTAGACACATTGACAGAAAACGGCAAAGATATTAAAAATTTGGAAGAGAAGGTAATGAATGAATGCATTTTCAAATAATTGCATACATTTTTGTTTATTGCTTTTATTTTTATTGCAGATTGGGCGTTTTATGTTAATGTGGTTGCCAGCCATACATCAAGCTAATCTATTGCGTCCTTATTTGGATATGTTAGTTAATTTAATAAAATTTAATGCTGCCCATTTGGATAATGAGATCATAATTGGTATTGTACAGTAAGTATTAAAATACTTAAAGCACCAGGGGTGGCAATTGCTAATTTTTTTTAAAGCTGAATTGTACTTGGCAATATATGTAGTTAAAAAACAAAGAGCAATGCTAGCACGCAATAATTCGAGGTGTAAACACAATTTTCAAAACTAGATGTTTGAACTGCCAGTGCTTTGGAAGCCATGTATTCTTACATACATATTTTCAAAATTTTAAAATGAACATACAAATTGGATAAACTTATTATGCTCTTCTTACTATATCACTTACTCCAGCAATTACATACAGGGTGTTTACAAAATCTAATTAACTTTGAAGTGAACTTTGGAAGTGTTAAATTTCACGATTAGACTACCACTTAAACCACTAGACTACCAATTTGACTTGAATTTTATATAGATAATCCACATTAGCCCAAAGAATGATTTTTATTTTAATTTTGATGCTTTTTACAATTTTTTTTTGTTAATGTTTTCGTTTGTATAATTGTGAGCTCTTGGGCTCATAGTAATACAACTTGAAACTCGTAAGCGTTGCCTTGCGTTAGTTGTTAATTTTACTTTAATATCTTGGCCAAGTAGAAGCAAAACGGAAAGATAAACTAAACAATAATTAACTATATTATTTCTAAGATTTTGCTTTTTTTTAATAATTTTTGCATTCACTCGTTATTGTCACATAATTAAATAATTCGTTTTGGTTTGATTGGTTGGTGGAAGAATAAAAAACAATTATCTTATTATTCATACATATACATATGTATGTATGTAACAGAAAACTTTCGACTAACTAACTGCCCACTGTTCCTCCTTTATGGGAATTTAAATACAAACAACTTGCTAGTAATTGTTTGCCTTATTATTTGAATTATTGCTACGAAATTAAAATGCGAGAAGTTGACAACTTTGGGCTGCTTCTTAATTGCAAATCTGTTTTTTTTCTACTTTTCAGAAATGCTTGTAATTTGAGTTGTACTGTGTCCGATGAAGACATTGGCCTGCAATGTTTAACCATTCTGGAGATGGTAATGAGCTATACAATTTTTCCAAGTGATCCTTTGACTCAGTTTGTTTTTACTTTATGTCGTACTGTAAATATTGCACCATATTGTCGTCCATCGTGGAAGGTAAGCCAATAGTTTTAACTTAACATAATAGTGATTGGAAGAAAATTACTGCATTTGCACAGAAAACAGCTCAAAACATAAATGTCAGAAGTAACTATGATAGATAAATTTTTGCCCAGAAAATGTGACCACTATTTTTTTTTTTTATTAAAGTTTGTTTGGGGCAAATACTTGTCTATCAAAACTAAAAATGCTTAAGCATTGACAGGGATAGAGCAACAAACAACAATGAAAAGACAAATCAGCAAAAAACATAAAATTTCACAAGATCATTTTTTTAAGGTTATATTTGCTCAATGATTACGTAGTACATTTTAAGCAAATTTGAATTTGCTTTTGCATAGTTTGTGCAAAATTTCATAGTTTTTTTCACTTAAAATTCTTTATATGCTTGTTGAGCAAACATAACCTTAAATTCAGCTCTTGTTAAATTTAAGATTATGTTTGCTCAATGATTATATGTATACTACATTTTAAGCAAATTTGAATTTGCTCTTGCATAGTTTTTGTAAAATTACGTAGTTTTTTTCGCTTAAAATTATTTATATGCTTGTTGAGCAAACATAACCTTAAATTCAGCTCTTGTTAAATTTAAGATTATGTTTGCTCAATGATTACATACTACATTTTAAGCAAATTTGAATTTGCTTTTGCAAGGTTTTTGTGAAATTACATAGGTTTTTCTTTTTAAATTCCTTATATGCTTGTTGAGCAAACATAACCTTAAATTTAGCTGTTATAATTATAAGATTTTTTCAATTTCGAGCTTGAGGACGAAATCGAAGAAATCGAAGAAATCTTGGAGTTAAAAAGCAAAAAAGTCGAAGCAAATAGAATAAAGAAATAAGTTTTTACCTAATTTATTTATTTATGTATTATTCAATACCAACACACGAAAACATTCGTGTCCAATAAAATTATGTATTGTATAGATTAATGCTATGACATAAAAATGCTCTAATTCATATTATATACAATCTTATTTTAATTGAATATGAATTTTTTTTATGATTTGATTTATTAATTGATATTAATACTTATTAATACAGGCTCCCCCGCCACACAAATACCGCAGAGAAAAAAAAAATGACTAAAGTTAATAAAATTCTTTTTTCTTTTTATTGGTGTTTGTTGTTGTAGCCATGTAAATTTATATGCCTTTTTAGTGTTATGGGTAAACATGTATTTATTCCAAAATAAAGATCAAATATAAAGTAGTGGTCACATTTTTGGGCAAATATTTGTACATACTCATGCTTTTATTAATGCTTATAATTTCTATGAAAATAATAAAATTTAGAGTTCTTATCATTTGTCTAAAATATATAAAACATAGAGTAAAAGCTTAAAAACTTTTTCGGAGGTTGTATAATTTATTAACGAGTTGGTTGGTTCAGCATGTAGACATGTTGGAAAAAAAAACTTAAAAACAATTTAAGCCAACATTGTTCAATTTGATTTCTAATGTACTTTTTTGCCTTCAATTTATACCTACACTTATTTACATGCTTAGCTTGTTTTAGTTTTCAGGCTCTAGAACTTAAATAAAACAATTTAAATAGAATTTAGATGGTCGGAGAAAAAGATGTTACAAATAATTTATTATACATACACATACATATGTATTTATATTTAATTGATTGATTTTCGAAAAATATATTTATTTATGTACAGAAAAAATTGCTCTAACTATTTGCCTGCTATCTCTGCCTTAAGCAAATTTATGCAGTAAAGGAAACAAAATTAGCTGACTAACAAATGATTCTATATTATGCTTAAGGCCTAAATTCTTTTATTCATGATCAGTTTTATAGTCCACATTCTCAGTATCTAAACATTTGTTTGCCACATCAAATAGGCATAGTTTTTTATTGTTATCATAATAGAATCCTTTTGGGCAGTGCTGTGTCAACAGTTTACCATTTACACAAGTATAAAATGTATTACAGCCCTTGGGAAATGTCTGGAAATTTATATTATACAAGCCCAAATTTTTACATCTGGTCTCAGTACTATAATAAATAGGATTGCCATGTATGGAAGTAATTGTGGGTTTCATTAGGCAAACTCCTTCCAAATCGATTACACAGGTATTAAGTTTTGCATTATAATACTGACCCAAGGGACAATTTTCCATAACGGCTGATTTTTTGCGGCAAACAAAATACGTTTCACAGTCATTTTTATTCTCCAAGACGGTGTATTCGGGCATCAAGCAGTTACATTTAAATTCAGCATCATATTTAAATGGCATACATATAGATTTTTGTGCATTAAAATAGGAGTTGGGAAGACAATTTAAACTGCGATAATCTCCTTCAATGCAAGCCTCAAAGACATTACAATTATCTGGTACAGCTCTAATGTTTCCCTCTTTACATGTTGCAGTGGTATTAAGGCGACTGGCACATGCGGTACCCTCGACGCAACGTTGTGTAGTGGCATTAAAAATGTAGCCAGGATTACAATTATATGCAAAGGCTTGTTGTTGCATGCAGAGATAGAATTTTTTACAATCTTTGGAATTTTTCAGTAAGGCGCCATTCGGCTGAAATTGGCATATATTGAAATTTTGCGACAGCTGTAAGATAAAATATTAAATCATTGCTAATTTGCAAAAATGTTTTTTTATATTCCTTTTTTTTCAGCTTGTATTATTTCCCTTGTTGGCAAAGTGAAAAAGAGAAAATTTTTGTTTTTGTTGACAACAAACACATTTTTCTACTTTTCCAACAAAGAAAAAAGCTGAAATGAATTTCCCATAACAATATGTTTACAGCGATATTCAAAAAAAAAAAAAAAAAAAAAAAAAAAAAAAATTAAATGTTGAAATACACAAAAAAAAAAAATTGGCTTTAAAATGTATTTCTTGTATTTCTATGAATACCGGGCCATATTCATAATAATTATTGTAAGTTTATTAAGTTCTTTTTTGACGTATTTCTACGGAATATTTGTCAAATAAACGTGTAATAAAACTTCAATAGTTTTTATGAATATGGGTGTTAATGTTTAATATGTTTTTATTTGACAAATTTCTATATAATTTTTGTCAAATAACTGTTTACTAAACATAACATATTTTTTATAAAAAAAAAAAAATGTTTGGTCACACATAAAAACGTGACCACTACTTTCTGATTGATCTTTCTTTGGGGCCATAAGCAAATAAAAATATGCACTTAAACATTGCCAAGGATACTGCAGCAAAGAATAAAAAGAAAAAAAATCTGAAAACAAAATCCACTTCTCAAGAGCACATTTTAAGGTTATGTTTGCTCAAGGAGCCAATACAAAATTTACAACAAGTTTGTCTAAAATCAAATAATTGTTAGCTATTAACTTGGTATTTGCTTGCCGAACACACATAACCTCAAACTATACTCTAGTCAAATTTAGGTTTTTACAACTTGCCGGTAGCCAAAGAAAGTATTTGCGAATTTCCTAAAGCCAACAAAATCCTACCTTTAGCTAACGGTAAGTTGTAATAAAGCGCCTTAACGATTTTAGGCTTTTGTTCGGTTTTGTTTTCTTTTCGTGGCTGTTTTTCGAAGTATCATCTATCCCTGTAAATGTATGTATGTGCATTTTCAGTTGTTTGATATCCACGTGAACAATAGAGTAAAAGTCACGTTGTTTGTGGCCAAATATTTGCCAATGTGACTGTAAATTTTTCAAATTTAGTTTCTCTTTTCCTTAGTAACCTTCTGTTTAGTTAACTGCCCTTCGTCTGCTGCCGAAAACTCTGCTAAAGCCACAACAGCCAAGACCACACAACACCTTTTGAAGCTCGTCCACATTATTTTCTACTTCTTTGGCAGCCTTTAGTTTATATTCGTGTCTATTTGTGTGAACTGTTTAATACCAACTGTGTTCCATTCCAACATAATTACTTGTATATAAACTCTGTATTGAGGGAAACTTTTTTTTTTTTTTTGTCTAAAAAACAAATAATTCCCGAAAATTTTAAATCGACATTTTATCAGTTTGTTTTGCATTTTTCTTTGAATAATTATTGGCTCGTTAAAATTTATTTATCACAATTATGTCTTATCTTGCGTTTAAAAACAAAAACCTTAATAACATTTTTCAATCAATAAATCAGTGCATATTTCCTAACAAATGATTAAGAAGAAATATTTTTTGCTTGCTTTTGTCAGTCTTATCGCTTGTCGCGGGAGTCTCACAAGATTTCTATTAATTTGTGCTAAAACATGTTTTTCATTATGACTTCTTTCAGCATTAGCGTGATGATCATTAAGAATATGTATGTTATTCTTGTGTAACCGATTTTCTGTTAACAAAGACCACAAAATAAAAAAGAAACCTTGTTAGTTCTTCATTAAAAACTATCATACATATAAGCAAGATATCTTTATACCAGGTGGCCTTACAAGACCAGCTGAGTACTGCTTCTAGCTTCAGGAACTGTCAAAATACACAACACAAACACACAAAGGCGAATAAATTGGGTGACAGAATTTAAAGAATTTCTGCCAACAAAATACATGAAGTGTTTTCAATTCCATCGAGGCGGTATCTGCATATTTCACAGCTGATTCTCATTTTATTTTGTCTTTATTTTGTTTGTTTTTAATTATTAGAAATATAAAATGCTATGATTCATATCAATAATAGTGCCTCTTCGATCAATGGATCTTGATGAAGAAATACATTTTTCGAATTTTATTTTAATCATTGTTACATTGAGCGTTATATTGGTTCCTTCTTCGATTGTGCGGCATTAGATTATATCAGAGCAAGATATTATTTACTTTCCAAAAACCAATGTTTTATAAAAAAACAAGAACTTAAAAGGCCTTAAAAAATATTTAAAAATATGGAGGGCTCAAAGAAAATATTCGATAAAATACAAATAATAAATGATATCAGTGCCAGCTCATTGATAACAAATCTATACATTGCCGCTTATACATACGTACATACATACATACATATTTATGTACATTAAAAAAAGAAAGAAAATAAATTTCAAAATTTTACTTTGTTTTTTAAATGGTACATTTTGAAATGTGAATGAACGAACAGGTTCGATATCAATGAACTGGCAGTAAGTTTAATAAGAATTTACAGACTTATTTTTTTTTTCAAGACTTCGAACGCAGCGCAAAAAAAGGCGGCCCTTAATTAAAGGTTGTTGGCCAGTAAATAAAGATTTTTCTTGAAAAAAAAAATATATATACTGAGAGTAGAAAAATTTCTAAGAATAGAAAAATTAGCTAAAGGTGCCTTTAATAGAAGTGAACGATAAACTGGCCGGCAAGCAAACTTATGGGTAAGAAAAAATAGTTTGTGTTAATATATTTCACTTGGCTCTTAAAGCAAATAAATAATTACATTCATATTTGAATAGATTTGTGCTTTAGAATTTTTCTAAGAATTTATTTTTATACACATTTATTTATCGATAATCTTTTGATAACATTTTTTAGGAAATTTTTTTATAAACATTTTTTTTTTTGGTGTTAAATTTTTTATCGATTTTTTTTTGTTAAAAAATTTTTTGGTCGATGCTATTTTGCTTGCGACAAATTTCTGGCAAACTATTTTTGCAATCCAAATATGAACTTAATTATTTATTTGCTTTAAGAGCCAATTGAAATGTATTAATTCAGGTCCAAAAATGAACCTTTTTTTCGTAGTAACCAATGGCGACTCGTTGTATAGAATGTTGCAAAGAAAAGTAGAAGTGTTGCAAAACGAAAAAAGAAATGTTTGCTGTGTTAAAGGTTTGTTTGAACATTTCTGATTCTCGTTCTGTTCATGGGAATTATGAAATAAGTAGTTAAGTTTCAAACAAACTTTTAAGAATTTTTCAAGTCTACTGATGAGTTGATTAGCACCAACGAAATGTCGTCGGCATATAGACAGCTAAAAAATACAGCAAATTTTTTTGAAAAGGTTCATTTTTGGACCTGAATTAATATTTTTGCAATCGATAAAATTTTTTGGTATTAATAATTTTTTTTTGTATCGATAAATTTTTTTTTGGGAAATTTTTTACTATCGATAAATTTTTGTTTTAGATATTTTATAAGAAACCTGTCTATCGTTTAAGTTTCAGCAAAAAATTTCCTTCCGATACATTTTTTATTGATAAATTTTCAATAGATAGTTTGTTATCGATAATTTCTTTACTTCGTCCAGCGTATTTGTGCAGTCTATGTCACTATGTCACCCATTTGGTATGGAAATGAGTGGTTTAGACAACAAAAAATACGCTTGACTCGCCAATTTAGGTTGCCGATAAATTTTCTATAGAAAATAATTTGGTCATCGACGAACTTGCTATAGAAAATTGTTTTAGTCTTACTTTACTGTTGAACATTTGATTTGGAAATATTTTATATAGATACGAATCTACTTTGATATACATATGTCATATTTTAATATGCGATATAAATAAACATTCAGTTAGTCATGCAAATTCATATGTCGCTTTATCATTTACTTTATTTTTTTTTTAGCCACATGCTATCAAAAGCTAAATTTTGCAATCAATATCTTAGCATTTTCACTTGTGTCTTGATTGAATTCAAAGAAGATCACTTCTTTGCTGCGTTTATAGACCAACAAATAGTTTTGCAAAATGTTGCTGAAACACATTTTCGAACAAGTTTTTCATAAAAAAAAGTTATTTTAATTTTTATGAATACCCGCTTAAGTACTTATTAAATAGTTTTTTCGGGGCGTTTTCTAGCTGAGCTGGATTCTGCCCTCCTCCAGGGACACGTAATGCATCTTGCTGCTCGTAACCAGCCTGATGCAGCGCCACCAAATAGACATCGATGGTTACCCAGTTGATGGTGACGACAACAATCCTAGAAGAGCAGGCTCCTAACAACCCTTAACCGGAGGGCGAAAATCGCTGCCACGGGTATCAGTGGCTGATCATGATTGAGGAGTCTACTTTGACCGAATGTCGATTTTCAGTATCATGGGGATCAATTGACCCAGAATTGCTCTTCGGAGGTGATTCATGGTTGAGATGCCTCACTTTGGCTGAAACATGATGGCTTGGTTTCAATAATGCATGAAGTAAAAATTACTTAGAATCGATGATTTATCGATGAGCTCATATTAATGGGTCATAATAATAGTCTAAGTATTATTATTATTATTAATAGCTTCAATATAGGATTTGGGCTTAGTTTATTAAGGTTCGATGGTACATCGGGTGTAGCTTGTGTATACGATATAATATTAGCTGGTAAGTCATCCGGTAACCTTTATAGTTAAGGAAAAATTCTCGTCGAAATGTTGTATTCTCTTCGTCGCTAGAGTGACTATTGTCCGGACTAATTTTTTAGTAATTCCCGCCAATATGCATTCTAATAATGAGAAAAAGTGATCATTGTCACGAAAACTGACAGCATTGACATTTTGTTTTTTATGGTGATAATTGTCACGCTGTGAGGTGACCATGGGAATCAGCAGCCTCTTGGCATAGAATGAAAAAAATCTTTGAACACTAATCGTTAAAATTCAGTAACTTTAAATTTAAACTCTTTAATAAAGAGACGACTCAAGGCGGATTAAATGCAGGTGGACGCAATTCAATTCGCTTCAATATTTTTCTTCTTGAGACGACTCGTATCAAGGCGAATTCATTACAGGTGCCCGCATCCCAATTCGCTTCTACATTTTTCCACAATTTTTCTCTTCTGCGTTGTCAAAGCAAACGACAACAAAACGTATGACAACTCGAGAGAAAATGTTGAAGCGAATTGAATTGCGACCACCTGCAGTTGATTCGCCTTGACTCGTATCATGCTCAGACGACGAAATTAAGCCGAGAATTCGCTCTCTCAAACCCGATAACGAACTCCAGTGTTAAACGAGTATTTATCTGTTTTGTTTACAAACGCCTACACTTGACAAAAGTTTGTTGCGAAAACGTCAAACTCTGTATGAAAAACACAAGATGAATCCATTACAGGTGCCCGCATCCCAATTCGCTTCAACATTTTTCCACGATTTTATCTTCTGAGTTGTCAAAGCTGATAAAAAACGACAACAAAACTTATGACATCTCGAGAGAAAATGTTGAATCGAATTGAATTGCGACCACCTATACTTGATTCGCCTTGGAAAAACACCGCAACGGCATAAATAGTTTTAACATTTGTCTGAACAAAAATTTCTCCGGTGTAGTCACTTTAAAATAAAGTTTATTTTTAAGGAAGAACTAATTGATTGGATTTTTGGAACGAAGTTCCTTAACGCGGCTTGCTGGTAGTGGAAATTAGTAGAAATCGTCACGAAAGCGTGTGAGCTATTTATATGTATTGGTGTACTGTCGAAAAGCAATTGTGTATGATTGGCGGTGTCTCCACTGACAGCAGCGGAGACACCTACCAATAAATATTAATTAGTTGGAAAACGTTCCAAAAATTTTAAGAATCATAAAATTTCAAAAACAACACAAAATAAAACATACAGATTTCACCTTGTATTACATTCAAAGATGAAAAAAAAAACGGAAGGAACTTCGTTCCTAACTGGGGTCCCCCGACCGCATTTCTTTTTTTTATTTCCTTTTATTTTTAACAGCAAACCATATGCATACATATTTATTTCGCTAAAAACATTTACAAGCGAAGAACATTTGCCACACAGTCATAACTACGATGCTGTATTTTATAAGCCGCCACATGATTTCCAAAATTGACAGCATCTTTCAAATCTTTCTTTAGATTATTCATAGCATAAATCACGGCGGCCACAAATGTGTCACCAGCACCCAACGAATCAACGATATCCTGTACAGGGAGTGCCTTCAGTGAAAAATATATTCCGCTAAGACCATCCACAGCATCCGAACACACTGAACCCCAAGGACATATAATTGAGGGCTTTGTTTGTGGTGGCGTTCGCTGGTTTTGTGTTTTTAAATTGAAAATAATTTGTCGAGCATTTAATACGGATTCTTGGGCTGAATGCCAACCCATATATTGTGCCATATCCTTGCCTATAAACACCACATCTACTCCTGTGGCCAAATGAAACAAATCCTTATTGTGCTTCTCTAATTCTACAGACAGTTTAATAACCTTCTCTGGATCTGTTCCATGATTATGATTTTGTACCATCTCAATCATTTGTTGTGTCTCCTCTATATTGCGTCCTTCAAAATGTATCCAAGTGTATTTATTTAAATTTAATTTGCGAAAATCTTCATATTTTAAAATAGGAAAACCGGGATTGGCATGAACTATAGTGCGACTGCCTTTGTTTTTTACCAGTATGACACTGGAAAATGGTGGATTCATTTCACTTGTGGGACAATTGTCTATAGCAATATTTTTCTGCTTACAATCCTCATAGAGAAATTGAAATGCTGATGCGGACGAGGTCATGCCCAAAAATTCACATTTAGCACCAAGTTTACTAAGAACTGAACAATTGTTTGAGGCGTTACCGCCTCTTTGCCAATAACCATCTAAGCAGCGTTTGTCGGTATCCTCTTGGGGGAATTCAGCACACAAATGGATTATATCCAAAACACACATGCCCACACATAATATAGAATGTTGGTCTGACATCTGCAATATGAAATTAAGGATATTAATTGTTTTACATTGAGAAACTTAATTTTCAACCAACTTGGGGCTCTAATGCGTCAATGAACATATACCATGGCTGTTTCACGACGCAATGGCTGCGAACCCAGGTCATACCTAATAATTGCATGCATAATTTTTAAGCAGCAGCGCTTAGCCATGCTGCCACTTGAGCTCTTTACTGCAGTCTGTCGATATTTATTCTATTGATTAACTTTCAATTTGTATCACTATTTTTTTTGTTTTACTTTACATTTGATTCTTACATCTGATTCTCAAACAAGTAATGAGCATTGGAAAAGCCAAAATAAAATGGCAAGACATGTGAAAAAAACAAACTCAGAGAGCAGTTATAATTAGTTTGATTTGATCAGTAAATATTTTCTATTATTTTCCATTCTCCTTTTGAAATTAAAATTTGTTTGGTTTGATGGGTAATTTTTTCTTTTTGTTTTGTTGGTTTTGAAATCAAAATTGTTTAGGTATTGAATGGACTTTTATTTTCGTAAAATGGCAAACGATTTTTTGTGGCAAATGGAAAAAAACGAAATTTAAGGAAATTGTTAGCTGGGGTACAACTATATATAAAACAATATAATTATTTGTCTGTGAAATTCACTCTAGTGTCATTTGTGCTAGCCTAAACACATCAGATTTCTTTGGTAGTTTCTACTTCACTGAAAGAATTTTCGTTCATAGTTCCAATGAATTTATTTCATTAATTGGAACGCAGTTCCTTAACGCGGCTTGCTGGTAGTGGAAATTAGTAGAAATCGTCACGAAAGCGTGTGAGCTGTTTATATGTATTGGTGTACTGTCGAAAAGCAATTGTGTATGATTGGCGGTGTCTCCACTGACAGCAGCGGAGACACCTACCAATAAATATTAATTAGTTAGGAAAACGTTCCAAAAATTTAAAGAATCATAAAATTTAAAAATTTCAAAAACAACACAAAATAAAACATACAGATTTCACCTTGTATTACATTCAAAGATGAAGAAAAAAAACGTAAGGAACTTTGTTCCTAACGGGGGTCCCCCGACCGCATTTCTTTTTTTTTTTTTTTTCATTAATCCAATGAAAATATTCATTACGGCAATGAATAGATCTAATGAATAGATTTCATTAAAAACTGTGCATTGGTTAACATAATTTCGTTAAGAAATATCATTGGATTTATGAAACAATGTCATTAAATCAATGAACAACTTCATACAGTCAATGTATTCGTTCATTGAGTTTTCAATTCTCATTTGTTTTGTAAAGAAATTTGGATATATGGTAGCATACTGCGAGTAACACGTTAATAGTGGCATCACACATAAGATTATCTATAGCCTTAATAATATACGTCATAAATATTATGTTTTTGTTTTCATTAGATCAATGAACGAGTTTCTATATACATATTTCATGAATGGTTTCATTTAGTTAGTGATATTTTGTCATTAAACCAATAAAATACTTCGTTACCTTCGTGACCAAATTTCTTGTATTTAATTAAACGACCATTAACATAAATTTAATGAATCAAAATTTATGGATTCAATGAACCCCAATATTCGTTAAAAAATAATGAAATTTTTCATTAAATTAATATCGGCATTCATTGGATTTATGAATAAAAGTTCTTTTAGTGTTGAAATTACCTACTTGATTTCATTTCGAAAATTTCGAAATTCTGAATCAAAATATTAACGATCTCATTTATAAAAACTATTTCAAGTTTGTTAAGCTCTTAGCGTACGCATTTCTATGCAAAATTTGTACAATAGACGTTTAATAGTCATGAGATATTTTTCTTTTATAAATAAAAGCCATTAAGTTTTTAAGATTTTTTTTCTGAATTGATTGAAAAGCAGTTCCCGATCACTTATTGAATGTGTATGAATAATAGCTGGTTATAAAAAAAAAGAGCAACAAGTAATCATTTAAGTTGCCAAACGAAAAAGTCTATTCATTATTAAAATTGTCAGAATTGCTTGACTGATTATGCAGTTAAAATTTTAAACGCTGAAATAGTTGACTAATTTATCTCTCTCGACATGTTTGCTTAAGTACATAGCGCTCCTTTGTGGCAACGAAGTCATATCTCGAAAAATTAAAATTTTGAAGTGGCTTAAGACTTGTTCGCACATACTTTATTAATTTCCAACAGTCTTGCCCTGCTGCTGAAAAAAACAGTATAAAATTGGTCATGGCCTGGGTTCGCAGCCGATTTGGTTGCTGATGAGAGGCGTGGTGGACATGAAACAGCCATGGTATATACCCCAGTCTGAAAGTCTTCAACTTTAATTTTCTTATCTTCCTTAAAAATGCTGATCATTTCAATTTTATCATAAAAAAATCTTTTTCAATTATGAGGAAGTAAAATCGAACTCAAGTCTGATCAAATTATTGACAACAGTAAATCATAAAGTTCGACTATAAATTTAAAATTAATGCAGAAATCCTTTTTACTTTTTAACCTCTTATAAATCTAAGGTATGAACAATTTTCGATGCATTTTGCGAAATAAATGCTTCTGAGCAAAAAATGTTCCATAATGCTTCTTTTATCTGTGCGAAAAATTTAGGTCTTATAGGTATCTCAAGTTAAACGGAAATTGTAAAAACAAGAGGATCGGTTTTAGGATAAAGTGGTCTGGACGCATCACACACACGCAGTTTGATTGTGTGCGTGTGTACGTGGTTGTGATTTGAAGCAAAATCAAAAGTTTTGGATCAAGGCAACTTTATGCTAGCTTGAGGAACTGTCAAAATACACAACACAAACGCGTACAAATCTGTGACAGAATTTAAAGTAAATATTTCTGCGAACAGAATGCGTGAAATGTTTGCTAGTGTTGTGTTAGTTGCATGTAGTTATGCGGTATCGTGGTACCTTGTCCTGGGCACTTAATGGTACCTATTGCCGTAAAATGAAAATGTGCTGCCAGATGTTTACACAAATTTGTACGCAAAGCCGGTGTTGGGTTATAGCTTGGTTCGTTAATTTTCACTAACAAATTTTTTATACCTATTGAAAAAAATACGATCATGGATGTATTGAAAGCGCTTTTCATTTTGCTACTATGTTATGTTCCAAGCCAAAATTGGCAGCACTCTTTAGTCAATATTTCCATATTAAAAAAAAAATTAACTTATTTATTTATTGGCTTTAAGAGCGAACTCTTTTACGCTTCTTTTGTTCATGGGAATTATGGAATAAGTAAGTAGTTAAGTTTCAAACATTCTTTTGAGCATTTTTCGAGTCTACTGATGAGTTGATTAGCATCAACGAAATGTCGACGGCATATAGATGGCTGAAAAACACAGAAATTATTATTAAGGTCTATTTTGGGACCTAAAATAATACATTTTCATATTTTTCCTAGTAAATTCCACAACTTTAACATCGACCTATTAACAAATTGTAAGTCTCCGACAGACTTCGGTTTTTTGGAAGATCTACGATCTCTTCTACAACCCTATAAACATAATACAACATATATAATTTTTATTTGATCTTTTTAATTTTTGAAAAAATTAATTTATACAGCTTCAGATCGTTTTTTAATATAAAATTTATTAACAATATTTTTTGTTAATAAATTTTATATTAAAAAGAAACCAGCTGAAGCTGTATAAATTAGTTTTTTCTATAAACAGAAATTTTTCAAAGCCTGGCTCTTTATTGTACAGTTTTTCCGAACACGATTTTCTACCCTCATATTGGTATATGGTGTTGAAAAATTTAAATGCAGTTGGCTAAGTTTGATTTTTTCCAGATATGACTATGTTACAATAAAGGAGCGATATGTGTATGTAACACATCTGCATACATACATATTTCTCTTTATCAATTTTGCTATGTTTCAGAAACTTGTCCGTAGGTACATACTTACCTTATTTAATTAAATTTCTTGCCTCTAAAAATGCCTCTAAAATTTGTATAGATAAATTAATAATTTTAAAATGCAAGATAATTTAGCTCTTACCTTAAATTGTTTATTTAATTAAGTATTTTTTTTTTTCTTTGCCTTCCAAATGAAAAATAAATATTTAGCTTAATTTTGTTTTGCTGTTCTTTAATCTTATCGGCCACCACTTTTCTATTCTTTTTAATTCACAAACAAACAGCTGTTAGCTTAAGCTTTGCTGTTAATACTCAGCATACGTTACTTGTTTTTCTCTCGTGAACTTAATTTTAAGAGAGTTTAGTATTGCCCGCACGAAAATTGTATTAGAAAAAGCGGGGAACTTGCATTTTTAATGGGAATTAAATATATAGCTAATACATTTTTGCAATTCTTAATAATAAAGTAATGAATAGTAAAAAATAAATATTTGCTATAACACAAATGTACATCATCGATATAAATGTACGTTTGTATAAATAAAAATACACATTTACGCCGGTATTCATAAAAAAATTAAAATGTTGCTGTGCTATGAAAAATTTTATTATTTTATTTTTTTTTTTGTATTTACTTACATACGTAAACTTTTAAGCCATTACTGGCCATACATATCAAATCAAGAAGCATATCTAAATACATAAATATTTAAAAGTTAGCTTAATTATTTATTTACTATAAAAGCCAATTGAAATGTCTTATTTTAAGTCTAAATATAGACCTTGTTAATGTTCTCTTCTTTTTGCCGCCAACATTTCCTTGGTGCTAAACAACTCATCAGTAGATTTGAAAAAAACATTCTTTTAAGAATTTTTCGAGTCTATTGATGAGTTGATCGGCGGCATATAGACGGCTGAAAGAGACAGAAAACATTAATAAGATCTATTTTTAGATCTAGAATAATACATAATTATTTTTTTTTTTTTGTTATGAACACCGGTGTTAATATTTTGAGTTTATCTTGAATATATGTATGAACGAGCTGGTTCGATATCGATGAAAATTGGCTGTAAATTTTATGACATATTTAGGAATTTGATGGAAATTGTTGCCTTAAAAAAGGCAATTTTACTTTCATAAAATTGTTTATGAAAATAAAATTGTGAATTTTATATATATATTTTCTTGAGCTAAAGGTATATATATATTTTCTTGACAAAAGTCTTCCAAAAAAAAAAAAAAACCATTAAAAACTATTTTCATTATTATTGTCCTGAAGAAGCAATCCGAAGGACAGCGAAATATCGACAAAAATAATTAAATATTTTGAACAAAAAAAGACCTTTAGCTAAAGAAAATAAATATATAAAATATAAAAACAGGGGTCGAAAAAAACCAAATAATAAAATTGTCAATAATATCTTACTTTTCTTAAAATTCCTATGTCGGTTTTAATGAAATCATAAAAGTGAAATTTTTAGCTGGGGAACAGCCAGCTGTTGCGAAGTTGCCGCGCCTCTCATTAGCAGCCATTTGAACTTAGTTGTGTTAAATTTCTTAAGTTAAACATTAAGTTTTCTTGAACCCATCAATATCAATCGATCATTGAAAATTCGCCAGTAAACATGGTTTTTAGGGTAAACTTATATCTTGGCTCGAATTGAAAGCTTAAAGGTACGGTCAGCGGAAAACAAATATTTGGCCATTAAAAAAAACGTGACCACTACTTTCTTGCTGACCTTTATTTAGGGCAAATACATGAATATAAACAATATAAATTGCACATAAATACTTATGGTTACATCAACAAACACCAACCAAAAAGAAAAAAAAAGTCAGGAAAACATTAAATTTCGCAGAGGCATATTTTAAGGTTATGTTTACTCAACGAGCTAAAACGTAAAAAACTTGTATAGCAAATTTGTATTTGATCTTGCAAAACTGTTGCAACATCAAATAATTGTTCACTGTAATTTTTGAAGTTGCTCATACAGCAAACATAACCTCCAATGAACTCTTGTGACATTTAAAGTTTTTACGAAATTTCAAGGTTTTTTCTTTTCATTGATGCTTGTTGCTGTTCCTACATTTAGGTATGTATATGCAGTTTTGGGTGTTTGTTTCCATTTATTTGCTCAAAACAATTTTTTTTTTGTTGTGAACAAGTTACTAGTGGTTACAATTTTGCTTGTGGGGTGATATTGCCAAAGTGATCGTACTATAAGTACATATATTATGTGTGATATTGTGTGTGAGATTTTTCGATAACTTTTGGTATGAGGAAAAAAAAATTCCACTATGACATATTAAATAAATTATTTTCTAGGCATGCAATTTTCAATCTTTTTTGGTACTTTTTGTATGAGGGTCTCAGCAAAAGGACGTGATACCGGGTGAACTTGCTCGAAAAAAATAAATTGAGGAGAAAAAATTATTTGGTGTAGGTCATACATTTGACACTTCTACAAAAAAAAAAAAAAAAATTAGAAAATGATTTTGATATATTGTAGTGGAACTTTTTTGTTCTCATGCCAAAAGTTATTGAAAATTCGACAGCCCAAGATCAACACATTTTTTTTGTCCATACAAATCGAACCGGCCTAATGTACATTGAGTGCGGTCGATTTGTATGCGTGCTACAAGAACTTTAAATCCTTATAGTAAAAAATAAAATCTACATACATAAAATTTCAAGAGCATATTCCCAAGAAGCCATGTATCTAAAATCAAACCCTCTGCCACGCGCTGTCCTAAAAAAGCCTATTATTTTATATATGTATGTATACAGGGCGAATTTTAAACTAAATCAAACATTTAATTATTAAAAAAGCAATTGAACCTTGCTTTTTTAATAACTGAATTAAAAAGGGGAAAGAATATAATTTTATCCAAAGTATTTTTGGCATAAAAATAGAAAATTTTTTTTTTTCAAATATGCAGAAAATACTCTAAAACTCCTCCCCAAAATTTGTTATCCTTTCATTAATAGTACACTCACATATTTTATTCTTTTCAGATTATGAAAAATCTTTTGGGCACTGAATTGGGTTATCATTCCATGAAAATGATGTGCAATATTTTAAATGATCGCACTTTGTATGAGGATAACTTTCTAGTTCGGGGGGCCGTGTTTCACTTAAATATGAATATTTTCGGAGCACCTTTGGTCTTTCAAGTATCACCCCTATTTTATGCCTCCATGGTGCTGAACAGTTTTTTGAGAGTAAGTACCAAATTATTTGAAAAATATTCTAAAATTGCTAAGGGTTTTAATGATGTGTGCTGTTTGTTTGTTTGTTTGTTTGTTTGTTTGTTTGTTTGTTTGTTTCACAGGCTCTGGACAGTCGTCATGTGAGTGTTACTTATGAGGTCATTATTGGCATACATATCGTTATAACAAAATATAAATCTGAATTACCGGAAATTATATGGGACCGTATATGCGATATAATGTCGGTAATTGTGGATAATATTGAATATTATGGTGAGTTAATCTGTGTATTACAAAGATTTGCTTGCTAAATTTCTTTTAATTTTTTTCTTTTTTTTTCTTTTCAGAAAGTTTTTCCACCTCAACTGAGGGTTTGTTACAACTCAAAAGCCATTTCCACGACAATATTACCTACATTGAGAAACTTTTAGAAGATGAAAAAACCAAGATTTTAGCAAATTATGAACGCATTTACGATCTAATTGAACGTGTGGCAGAAAGCAGGCCGGAGAACTCTGTCCTACTGCTAATCGAATATAGATCTTCAAAAATCACTGCCACTCGTCCCGAATGGTTGCTCTTATTGAATAATTTTGTGCAACGTTTCTATAAAATGTCCAACACCACCATACGCATTAAAGTTATATTGTCTTTGGTGAATATTATGGATTTGAATCGTTCGTGTTATGAAGAAGAAATGTTGGAACGTGTTGTCATACCACTGTTCGCTCAGGTGTGCAACGAGACGGACGTACAGCTGAGACGAGCTGTGGCGGATGCTTTAATTGAATTCGCCCGTCACTGTGACACCAAACGTTGTGGTGAACTGCTGGACATATTGGAAAATATTATCAATCGTCCTTATGAAATAAATAAACCATTTGGTATGGAGGTTAAGAGTGAAAAAGACATACAGGATGTTATAACAGCTGTGGATGGGTTGATTGAAGTATTTGTTATAAAACTTTATCGTTTGCCTTCAAGTCATGCCATTAAAATTTTCAATATATTGGTGGGCCATTTGGAGTTGCACTATCAATATCCCAAAGTATTTGAACAAGTTAATGTGACAAGATATAAGGTAATTATTAATAAAATGTAAAATATATTTTTTATTGTATTTGTAAATGGGCTTTTAGTTCGCATGATTTCTATGACTGACATTAGTAATAAATAAGAGCAAAGTAAAATTATGACCTTAGCTAGGGAACCACTAGCTGTTTCGATGTCGCTATGCTTCTCATCAGCATTTATTTTAGTCATAAATTTATGTTTTTTATTTTTATTTTATTATGTCTAGTCATATATTTTGCTTTTTGGCTGGCTTTTTCCCATCTCATAAGCATGCAGTTGTATTTGCAACTGATTGCGAATTCGGATAAGGATGCACCTTAAAAAAAACTTTGCTTAATAGCAAATTCCTCAATAATTTTCTATCGTTTGCCTAAAGGAAAATCTGTTTTAGTGGACAGCCATTTAAGTGGAAAACATTTTGTTCAATAAACAAGCTGTTTCACAGCACCGCATAATAGTAAAAAGTCAATTTACCAGCTACTAAATATGGTTTATATTGTAATGAACTACCTTTTGTTTCCAAATAAAATTGAACCTTTACCAATTGTTATAGTTTGCTTATTAAAACTAAGATAAAACCAATTTTTTTTGTTATTTTATTTCAAGCTCCGCTTTGTGGTTCAATAGAGAAATCAAAAAGTTATGATTTAAACGAAAATTTTGCCTAAACGAAGCAGTTTTGTTTAAATTTTTCACTTACTCTTAAGCGAATTCGACTGTATGTACATTTGTGATTAACTACAAAATTTATTAATTTCATTATTCGACTTTTAAGCATTTTTCCCCAAATAAAACGTGACCACTATTTTCTGGTTCGCCTTTATTTTGGCCAAGTACGGGCATAAAATAATAAAAAACAACTTAAAATGTGCACACATTTACATGTGTAGAACAACAAACCACAACAACAAAAAGAATAAGAATAAAAAAATCAGGCAGAAAAAAGTAAGAATATTAAATTTTACAGGCGCACTTTTTAAGGTTATGTTTGCTCAATCAACAAATACAAAATTTTGAAGAAGTTTATATTTGTTCTTGTAAAAATTTTGTACAGTTATACAATTGTTCGCAATAAATTTTAAATTTTCCCGTTGGGTTAACATAACCTTAAAATTTGTTCCTGTGAAATTGTATCTTCTTGGTAAATGTTTTTAAGTTTTTTCGCTTTGTTTACTTGATGCTTGCTGGTATATCCATAGCACATAAGTATCAGGCCTGCTCTGAAAATCATGTGATTTCAAATCGCATGTGATTTTAAAATCACACTTGTGATTTTGTGGTGTTCTGTAAATCACATCCGCTTTGTGTTTTTCGATGTGATGTTCAACTGTCGAAAACACAAGCAAACAGCTGTTTTCTTTATGAAAGTCACAGCACTAATCATAAAAACAAATAGCAATTTTGTATAGTAAAAAACGTCTTCAGTTTTTTAAATTTTTGAAAATTTTTTTTTACAAAAGTGCCGCTTTTTTAAATTACAGTTACAAAAAATGTTATACATGCATTTGTTCAAAACAAGAGAGTAGTGGTCACGTTGTTTGTGGGCTAATATTTGCCAATGTGATTTTTTAAGTATTTATTTACGTTCGATATAAGGCCCTTTAGGAAACCAAGTTGAGTTAATTGCGTTGTCATCATCAAAAATCAATAAGAAGTAGATAATAGAATAGAATTTTATTCCAAGCAACAGCAAAACAGGGTGATCAATAGGCTATATACGTATATGTATATAGATAGTAGTCAGTAATGAAGAGCTCAGGTAGTAGTATGACTATGCGCTGCTGCTTAAAAACAGTATGAAATTTAGTTAAGACCTGAATTCAAAGGAATTTGGGTGCTGATGATGATTGTGGCGGACATGAAACAGCCATGGTATGCTCCCTATTGAATGAGACTTCAGCTTTACTCTTCTGGCATCACTGAAAATATTGATCACTATAAATTTACCACAAAAAATAGGAAGAGAAAAATTCCTTCTCAATTCTGGGCAAGTAAAATCGAACTAAAGCCCCATAAAGTAAGTAGCAATGTTCGAGTAATACACACATTTGTTGTGTTTTTGTTTTTTCTGCCTAAATTTGTATTGACTTTTGGTTTTTGTTTACTTTCATTTCAGATTTTCTGCTGGATGTTAAAGGCACGTACCAATGCCTCTTATCATGTTGGCTATCCGGATCCCAGCAATAATGATACTATTAAATATAGCTATTATTTGGGCATTGATTCTAGTTTAGCGATGCATGATATTAGCCATCATCATCCCAGACATGCTTTAATGACGCAATTGTCAAACCATGATGCTGTGCCAAATGCCCATTTCACCACCATTTCCATCAAAAGAGCCTGTGAAACAATTGTCAAGTGTTTGGAGAAAGATAGAGGTATAAGAATACAAAAATAAAGATCAGTCTTGTATGCAATTTTGCGCAAGCCAGAAAAGAAGAACTGTGGCCAAATTGTTGTATAAGTGATCGAATGAATTGCCTCACATATGCTGTGTGTTTGTTGTTTATTTTGTTTTCAAATACATCTCTCATGTACACGACGATTTGGCCGCTGTGCAATGTTGCAAAAGCCAACGAACTTTTATAACTATTAAGTTGCCTCAAGATGGCTTTCGTATTGAGCTGTTATACTAATTAATAACGATTGTAATAAACATTTAAGAACCGCTTTCGTATTAGAAAAATCCTTGTTTAGCAAAACTTTTATATAAATTCAGTTTAAACTTTAACACCCTTATTCACCAAAAATATTTCAGGCTTATTCAGGCTCTTATTTGACATATTTGTATGGAAAGTTTGTCAAATAAAAATATTTATTATGAATAAGAATAATAAGATGTATTATTTTAGATCTAAAAATATATCTTAAGGCCGTGTTACACTATCCTACTCAATCGTACGATTCATTCACTGAAAATTGCTAGTTAAATCTGATAGAATTCTGTCCTACCTTAAAAAAGTCGCATCAAAACGGCCACACTATTATACTTTGTAAACAACTTCGAAAAGGCAACTCTGGTCGCATAGAAAAAAATAGTTTTTGAAAATTTTCAAAAGATTAACAAATCGGACAGACTTGTCAAAAAGTCTTTCACACGCATACACTTTTAGTCCAGACTATCACACTTTTTGGACACACATGCCATTTTTAACAGATCGTACGATTCAGTAGGATAGTGAATCATGGCCTTTATTAATGTTTTCTGCCTTTTTCAGCCCTCTATATATCGCCGATATTTCGTAGATGCTAATCAACTCATCAACGAAATGTCGACGCCATATAGACGGCTGAAAAAGGCAGAAAGAAAATTAATAAGGTCTATTTTTAGACCTAAAATAGTACACACAATACGATTGTGAATCACGACCTTAACTTTTAGTTTGAGGTACAAAACTCTTATGATTTATAAATTTATTTTTTTTCCCTATCACAATTTGTAACTAAAATATTATTACGCTATGACTCTGTTAGCGAAACGTAAACTAGTATTCTGGGCGTGGAGATAGCTGCATAACATTATCTACAAGATTGTGGAATATATTATTAAAATCTGTTTTTTTTTTTAACGAAATGCTGATACAACAATAATTTTGTGTATATTTTTCTTTGCAAGATTTTCAAATTTTCCAATTAGTTATAAAAGAGCTTCCCAAGGTCATGCAAAATAAGGCTTTGATACAGGGCAACGATGTGGAGTCACTGGCTACTGCTCTTTTTAAAACCATCTCGGAAAGCAGCAAAGCTTTGCATGGCGTTTATAAGTGCAACAGCGATGAGCTGAATAGCCTGGTGTTGCCAGCCATAGGGGCTTTGGTAATTTATCATCAATACTTGCAGCCCTCGAATCAGTACAAAATTATTGAGGTTTTGAAAATGGGTATTGCGAATTTTGGCAGCGGCATAGCCACCATAGCCAATATTTGCATTAACACCATGACTACCATCATACTGGAAATGCCGGAAGCGCTTATGCGCAAACTACCAGATATTTTATTGCAAATGTCCAAAATGTCAGATACTCCGTCGGTGGCTTTAGCTGTATTAGATTTTTTGTCCAGTAAGTTTACTCTAGACATCCACCAATCCCAAAAAAAAAAGAAAAAAAAAACTCATCATATTTATATTATCGTTATCTAATTAGTTCTAAGCCGTTTATCCAATGATTTATGCATGAATTTTACATCTCGCCAATACATGTATGTGTTTGCCATCTCTTTGCCGTACACAAAGCCACATCGTTATGATCATTACACTGTCTCTTTGGCCCATCATGTTATCGCTGGATGGTTTTTAAAGTGCAAATTGGAGTTGCGACGAAACTGCGTTAATTACATTATAAATGTAAGAAGAAATAAAAAAAAACAATACTCGATTTTCACCTAATGAAGTAACAAATTTATTACAGTCCATTCAATCAAATGCCAGCATGTTGTATGAAGACATTAACAACCTGACACGTAATATACAGCGTCAGGACTTTCAAAATTTAAATGAGGACTCATCCAGTCGTAAGCGCAGCACCAGTTTGACTGAAAGAGGCAGCCGCAATTCAAGCTCGGCTCGTAATCATTCCGAAATGCGTCCCCTCATGAATGAAGGCTTGAAATCATTTCATGCTGAGTTGGCCGATACCTGTATAGACTTTCTGGCGCGTCACACATTTTCGCCTTGCTCGGCTTTGCCAAAAAGGTAAGTTTGTTGCGTACACAAATCAATGGGGTTTGAAATTTTTTAATTCCAAATACATATGTATATACCTTATTAAATTTCTGGTAATTTTTCTATTCAGCCTTTTTATTAATAAATTAAGTAGATATGATTTTTCCGAGCTCTATGGCCTGCCTAGAGCTTGGAAAAATCATATCTATTTAATTTACCTTATTAAATGTTTTCTGTCTTTCTAAGCCGCCTATATGCCGCCGAAAATTTCGTTGAACTCATTAGCAGAGTCGAAAAAACATTCTTTTAAGCTTTCATTAAGTCGAGTGGCATCACCGAAATGTCGGCGACATATAAACAGCTGAAATAGACTTTTAATAAGGTCTATTTTTAGCAAAGAGATAATTAGATTAAGTTTTGAATATTTTTATTTTTCTTAATTTTGTGCGGGGTTTGGGGGAAACAAATCTATCGTGCTCTGCATTTCAACGTGCAGTTGCTTAAAAAATATTTAAAATTGAAATTTTGGCATAATTGTTTTTTTAACTGCTTTGAACTATGAAAAAAAAAAAATGAAAAATGGCGGTTCTTGAGACAATTTTTTTCTGGCTTAGATTTTCTATATCTAATAAAATAAATATCTTTTTTTTTTTTTAATTCTATATTTCCCGTGTGCATTTATAATTTAGACTTCCCGCTGTAGAGTATCTGCTAAAAGATGGCCACTCTCAGACTTGGTTGGTGGGCCACAATTTAGTAACAATTACAACATCCGGTTGTCCTTCGGGACCGACACGCAACGGCTTGTGTGATCGCTGTTCTCAGTTGGGCCGAGCGTATACTTTAAGTCCCAAGAACAGCACTGACACTAATCCCGGCACAACACCGATTTCACCCGAAATCAATCACATCCAGGCGGCACCTAACTACGAACTACGTTATACCAAAGTTTCATTGCAGCACAGCAGTGGTAATGAATCGGCTGGCAGCACTGACTTGACCTCGTCTTCTTCCACAACTTCTCATACAACACAAAGGCAAACTTCCAATAGTTCTACCGCCTCGCTGGAGGTTTTGTCTCGACGCGGCTCTAATCCCGAAGCGGGTAGTACCGACTTGGGGGTTGGCAGCACTGCTGGGGGCCTGGGAGGCGGCAGCTGCACCTCCCTTTTGGGCAATTCATTGTCTTCGTCCAGTGCCTGTGCTTCAGCTATATGTGTGCGTTCATGTACTGCATGGGCGGAGGTATTAATACGTCGTCCTACCGGCAACATTTCCTGGATAACACGCATACAGAATCCCATTTCTAATGACTGTTTTGGCTACGATGTGCCCTTTAGCAGCATGGTGTCCCTGTTCCTGCCTACTCAGCAGGGTGGAGTCTTCGGTCCTGATTTCTTTCCAGCTGAACATTTGGCCGATGTAACGGGTTTAAACAAGGCCACTAAAGAAGGCGACCCGTTTAAAATCGAGCAAAATTTAACACAGTCAGTGGACGAAAGGCCCAGATCTGTTTCGAAAACAAGAGCTTTGCAAAGGCAAGAAGAGATATCTTCATCGGTGCAAGCAGTGGCCTGCACACAGGCCATTGACATACCAAAAATTACGGCCGCCAGCAAGAGAGGAAAAGAAGCTTTAAGCGGCAGTGTTAGTGATGGCGAAGCTGATGAAGAATATATGACTCTGGAAGATGGCCAAATGCGGGCTCGCAAACCCGTCAGAAGAGTCAACTCGAGTCCAGAAATGTCCTCTAGCTGGCGTGAAAATTTTCTGCTAAATAAACCAGCTCCTTTGTCCCAAGAAATGGCTGCAGCTTTAGACAGTGCCAACGACACAGAACTGCCACAACAGTATCAGCCACAATTGCAACAGAAAAAGAAAAGTGTTCAGTACAGCAAAGTAAGTTGTGAAGCTATACCCGAAGAAATTGCTGGCTCTACGCCTCCCCAACAGACTGACAAAACCGAAACAAATCTCAAAGCTCCGGAAGACCATACGCTGCCCCCAAAACAATTATCAGCAGACGATGTTAGCCAGAAATCAATAGCAGCGGCACCTTTGGCTGTGCAACAATCAGCTTCGGCCTCATCTTTGAAATCAGCCAACACTGCCGGTGCTGGAGATGAGAAAGTTATGGCTAAACCACCCTTATCACCAGGTCCTATACACTCGCCACGCCTGGATAAAACCCACGCTCCTGCCACCAAATCAACTTCCTTTGGCTATCATCAGGGTCTCGCCAAATCCAGTAGTGGTGGCAATAATTCCAAAATTGCCTACTCCCAAGGAGGAGCCACCAGCGACTACAACAATGGCGAAATGCGTGGCCGTTCCAAGACCATTTCTGTGGTGCGAGAAGTAAACAATGGCAAAACGCGTCCTTCCACCACCACCTTTTCACGCTTTGGCGCTCCCAAACCTCAAATCAATACCAAACTTTGTATGCATCCCAGTTTTGTGTTTCTCCAGCTGTATCACACAGGACAAATACAGGTGACCGATGTCCCCATCAAAGTGCCACCCGAACAAATGAGCGCTGTAAATCTGCTCGACCTGGCGCCACCTTTTGAAACGCACAAAATCGGTGTTCTCTATGTGGGTCAGGGGCAGTGCAATAATGTGGTCGAAATTTTACGCAATTCACATGGCAGTACACGGTATGTGGAATTCTTGCGCAGTATTGGTACTTTGGTTAGCTTGAAGGAAGCCGCACAAAATAATTTATTTGTAACACTGGACACAGACGGAGCAGATGGAAAATTTACCTACATTTGGAAAGATGATATAGTACAGGTTGGTGGCCAAAAAAACGACATAAAATTTAAATTTTTTTGCACTTTTCCAAAATTAATATTAAAAAAAATAAAACCATATTTTTGAAATATTTGAATTCAAATAAAGTGACGACTAGAGAACATCTACGACGCACACAGTGCTTTGCTTCAGAGGCAAATATAAAAAAGGTCTTATGTTACACCTTGAATGTATAGAGCGATAGACAATGTTATATGAAATGAATTTTGAAGAATTTTTCAGATTTATTTTCTTTTGTCTGCTAAATTTTGAATCTCTGCGTCAACGCCATCTATGCAATCCTATCTAGTTATCTGGGATCAAAGCACCGTGCAACGTTTATTCTAGGTTGTGCATCAAATTGTTAAACATTAGTAATAGTGTCAGGCCCGCGATGTCACTCGACATCGTTCGCTTACCTAAAAACACTGAAAACAACAACAAAGCTTTGAATTTTTTTTTATCGATTTGCATGTTACTAAGCGAACGAACGATGTCGTGTGAGATGGCGGTCCTGGCAGTTAATATTTAACCAGCTTATTAAAACAAAAAATATATATTTTTTCCTTCAGGTTACCTTTCACGTGGCCACTTTAATGCCCACTAAACTCAACAGTGATCCGAATTGTAACGAGAAAAAGAAACATATTGGCAACGATTATGTGAACATTATATACAACGAAAGTGGCGAAGAATACAGTCTGAATACAATATCGGTAAGTGAAATAAGAATGAAAAATACATAATCGCCTTACGCTTCCATGGAGTGGTGGACGTCGCTAAAATATAAATGCAACATCGAAACGATGCAAAAAGTTCTTGGTTTAAGTGGGTCTATCAAAAAGACACCGATTGGCTCTGACAGCCAATCGGCTCTCACAGCAAAACGATTAAAGGTGATGGGTGAGTGGAGCACTCAGGGACACGAATCGCATCATCATTAAATCTTTGCAGCCATAGGCGAGTCTATACCGCAAAAATGTGACCTCAGATTGCATACCGGGCGCAACATTACTCCTGACTTGCATTCCTGGTTGACCAACCCTTTGAACCAGATCCCCATGATGCTTCATTGTTACATGGATGGATCAAGGGCGAGGGGGAAAACAGGACTTGCTATTTATATAGAAAATACCAAGGAACTGTTATTCCGATTGCACAGTTTTTCAGGCAGAAATTCGGGAAATTACCGAGTGTATTAGGGAGCTCAATGAAATGGGAACCTGTGAATATATTGAGCGGATTAAATCAATCACAAACAGTTTGGGATTGCAAAAACACTATTAACAATTGCTTGACTTATGGTGAACTGCGCATCGTATGGGTGTTAGGGCGTGCGCTAATAACTGGAAATGAAAGAGCCAACTCCCTTGCTTCAAGATCAAGAGAGTTCGCTAACATAAGCTTGCCGTGAGCAAAACCTTTCGCTGCCCTTAAATCTGAACTAAAAAATAAATAGATTAACGAAATCGTGGAATCGTGGAAGAAGGAAAAAAACTGCAAAGAAAAACTATAAAACTTAAATGTGTTCATAATTTAATGCAATTTTATATATTAAGTTTGTTCCCGTACTTTTTGAGCAAAGTTCGGTAAAATGAGATCAATCATAAATTTCTCTCAATATTACAAAAAAAAAAAAAAAAAATCATAAAATTACGGGAACACCAAAAACCGCTTTTCTAACCCAAAAATAGCATATGATATATTTTGATGCTGTAATGAAAATTGAAACGCACATTTTGAGAAGATTCAGTATTTTTTTGCACGCATTTAGATTTTAAAGTGCTTTACAGGTATTTTTATATGAAATACTAATTGAAAAACCTCAAAATTGTTGTTATGTTGGTTTTGTACTTTTTGAAACAGCTGATAGTTTGACTGTGCCGGCTGTTTTGTGCAAGGAGAATAAGAATATTTCTCTCTCAAAAGCTCTCTCACTTGCACGAATTTCAAGTACGGGAATAGTTTTCGTGCAAATTGTGATCCTGCGCGCTCCCAATGTTGAGTACGGGAACAAACTAATTATTTGCGAGAAATTCTCGGTTTCTCTTATTTTACCGAACTTTGTACGAAATATTTAAGTGTAAATATTTGCCATATACCATTTATCTTATAGAAACTTTTTTTCTTCTGAACTCAGGGCCAATTCAGTTACGCTTGTGTCATTGTTGAGCCCCTGGAACTCAACACAAATCGTGTGTATGTAAAAGCTCGACCAGAAATTGCACAATTCGTTTGCCATCCCGGAGCAAAAATTGTTTCAGACAAAAGTGCTCCGCTTTTAGCCAGGCAATTGGCTTTGCATGCTAACGTAAGTTTAATTAAATTTTGTTATCTTTTAAGACGGATAAAATTCGGTTTTTTTTTTTTTTTTAGTTGGCCTCAAATGTTTATCAAAGTTTGCAGAAGAAAAATCCCTACGCTTCCAACTGGCTGGAAAGGCTGCGCAGTATTAAACGTTTACGCACCAAAGTGAGTTCTTTTTTTTCTATTGTTTGCAGATTTCACTTCGTTATTATTTATGGATTTAATGCAACTTTTTTCAGCTGCTTGAAAATCAAAATCGTGCCGGCTCTTCAGCTTCCAATGCCGATGTTGATGACCGCTCTTCTGATAAACAAAATACAAATCGAGATTTTACAAAATATACTTAAGAAACTTTTATTTATCTATGAGTGAAACTATAATCAAAGTTTCAGCTTTTTGCTATAATTTTTTTTTAAAGTAAAATGCTGCTTTTGTTTGTTTTGTTAATACTTATTATCGTATCAAGAAAAAAAAGAAAAATTAACGAAAAACATATATATATTTAAAGGAAAAATAAACGCTTTGTAGCTTTCATAAAAAAAACAACTAATTTTTATTATTCGAACTTTCTCTCATACAAATAATTTTTGTATTACGTTTATCAGGCGCAAGATCTTTCTATAGCGGTTCTCACTCTTGATACTAATTTTACAACTCTGCTATATTCACTACTATTTTTACCACAAAGCTCGAGTGACTTTCTTACCTCAAAGTCTGCATGTTCTTGCAAATATTTTAAAACATGATGAATTTCTTTATCTGTCCACCTTTTGTTGTGAATTTTGTCACGTTTTCTCTTCACCAGTATATTTTTATTTGTTTTTTCCATATTTTTTATTTTCTCAACACAAAATTAAGTTTTGCCGGCAAAACGATTCACAGCACAGAATATCTGTGACTCCCAGTAATTTTTTTACAATGTTTACTAAAGCTTCTTGTTTGATTTTTTAATCACAGCGTAGAAAATAAAAGTTCAGTACATTTTGTTGCTGCAGTGATGTAAACACTAGTGCTTTAATCAAATCTGCTACTTTAACCAAATGTGCAACCGAGTTTACTATCAAGAGTGAGAACCGCTTATATTATTTTTGTGATTGATATTAATTAAATAAGACAAAGAAGACATCAAAGACATTTAGCAGGGTGGACAACTAATTGTTTCGAAAGAACTAGTTGTTGCAACCGCAAAATGGATAACAAATTTGTTTTACAGTCCTATACTATACCTTTGAAACCACGAAATGGATAATCGGTGACATGTAATTCACATATAGATACATATAATACACATATACATACATACAAAGGCCTTTATTTAGAGCTGTTAAATTTTGATTACGATTACTAATCAATTACAGTCTTTCATTTCAAAAAGAATCGTATCTGATTAGTAATTTGTAAACAATTCAATGAATCTAAAAATGATCGGCAATACTTTTGATTGTAGAAAAAGAATCAGATTTAATATTTAGTTATTTTGACCCCTTTTTTTCTAATATTTTATATATTTATTTCAGCTTAAGGTCTTTTTATTAGGGAATTTGAGTATTTGAGTATATATATATATATATATATATATATATATATATATATATATATATATTTTTTTTTTAAACCAATCAAAACATTTTTCATTATTATTGTCTTGAAGAAGCCAACCGAAGGAGAGGGAAATATTGACAAAAATACTCAAGTTCTCTAATAAAAAGACCTTAAAATATTAGAAAAAGAATCAGAAATAATCGAAAAACAATGCGACTACTTTCAAATACTAATTGTAATTTTTTTTTCGACATTTTAATTTTTTTTAAATAAAATTCGTTTACGCTTTTTGCAAAAAAAAAAAAATTGTTTTAATTAAAATCGTTTTTCTTAAAACTGTAGAATCACACAGCAAATTAGGATTAATATTCCAAGTAACATAAAAAGTTACCCTAAACTGTGATTCCTTGTTATGCAAAAACTTGCAATACTTAAGGTAATAATAATTAAATAATATTATAAATAATAACAAAAATAATTAAATAATTTTAATAAAAGACATTTAGCTCAAGAAAATAAATACATATATAAAATATAAAAAAAGGGGTGGGAAAAAAAACCAAATAGTAATAATGCAACATTTTTATAAACTTGAGAAAAAACATAGATAATATATACATATATGTGTGTACCTACCAGGGCTGGGCAGTATTTAAAATACATGTATTTGAAATACGTATTTCAAATACAAATACGTATTTTGTATTTGTATTTTAAATACGTCTCATGAATGTATTTAGTATTTGTATTTTAAATACTTACACCGGTATTCATAAAAAATAGAACATTGTTGAAATACATTTTAGAACAAATTTTTCATATCAAATTTGTTTTAAAATGTATTTGAGCAACATTTTATTTTTTATGAATACCGGTGTAAGAGCTCGAATATTTTGTATTTCAAATATTTGTGCTCTCAAAATACATTTTTAATTTATATTAAAAACTATGCGCTAAAAATTATTAAATCCATACAATAGAAATGCGTCAATTAAAAACGGAAACTTTTGCTGCTGTTTTATTTCCAAAAAAAAAAAAAAAAAATGGCAATACAACAATTTAATTACCAAACGTAAAATACCTGTGTAAAGTAAAAGCAACTGAATGCATACACATTGCGAAAGTCGCCAAGCTGTCAGAAAGTTCAACAATGAAAAAATAAAATACAAGGGAAAAAACAGCGTTTGACATTTGATATACTTTACATATATATGTCTTGGGTATAACTTTTGTCAGTGTAAAGTTTTGTAACGAGCAGCGAAAATCCTTTCCAATGATGCCAAATTCAATTAATTTTAAGTTGAATTTGTTGTGATAAAACTTTTCATAGGGTTAATTTTGAATTTTAGTCGGCCTCAACGAAATTGTTGCAAGGTGCTTGGAAATGTGATGGAAATTCCATTTTTCCGCTTCCAAATAATTGTGTTTTCAAATTCTTATGTTTTACGTATACAAATCCATTCCATTCGCATTGTGTTGCAATAAATGATAGACAGATACTTTTTGCTGCTCTTCACAGATAATACTCTAAATTTATTTCATTTTAATTTTTGTTTTTGTGTTCATTTGTTTTTTTTTTTGTCTTCTTCTTCTTCTTCTTCTTCTGCTCTGTTTGCATTATAAATAAATATATTTTGAAGTTTTATTTAATATATTTTATACTCTTCTAATAAAAATGCTAAAACAATGTTTGAAGTAACTTAATTAATTTATTTTCTTATTTTGTTTTATTTTGTGATATCAAGGACATATTTAGTATTTTTGGCTTTGAAAGTTGAAAGCTTTGTTTTTCTCTCCAGATACATGATCTACCAATAAATAATATTTAAATTTATGGTATACAAATTTTGATCTTAATGTACTAAAATTGCTTATTGCATTTTACTGTATGTGTGTGTGTATGTTGTATGTAGGCATGCATGTGCATGTTTCTTAAAAAAGTTTCTAAAGAAAATGCTTTTGAAAGTTAAAGGTTTTTTTTTCTTTTTTTTTAATAATAATATTTCTAAATATGTATGTATACGTAGCAATTTTCTATGATTAATATTTTAATATGATTGGGTTTTGATTAAAATTTAATTTAGAACTTTAGTTACGCTTTCTTTCTTTCTTTTGTTTTTAATAAACTATAAGTACTATATTACAAAATGTTTTTGGTCGTAGTGATCGTTGAGGGGACAGAGAAATTTAATTTTATATATGATTGCATTCAAAACCAAAGGACACTGAGTTTAATACAATATGCACGTATGTATGTATGTATATGGGTGGGTGGATGTGTAAGAAGCGTTAAAAAATGATAGACATGATCGATGTTTGGTTTATTTTTGTTTATGCAAAGTAACAAAGAGTTTTGCTTCTATAGAAAACTTGAGCCTTCAAATAGCAATTATTATTTTTTTCTTTGTTTTTCATTCACATTCCGATAATTGGCCAAAAAAAATTATATCTAATTTTTTCTTCGTTTAAATATTGCAACTTCATTATCACTACAATGAAATTTTATATTTAAGACACAGAATTTTAATAATGAAGTAAAAACTGGAAACTCATATTTGCACAAAAAGTGTATGCAGTCATTGAAAATTATATTTCGTTATGTGGTAGTACAGCTTTTTTGCTCACGCCAAAAACTATCGAAAATCAATGGCATGATTCCAAAATTTTCGAATTTTTTTTGATATGTATGTCGTATCAATGGATACTCAAGCAAAAAAGTATCTAAGAATCGTTGGCATAATATTACAAAATTTTTGTCTCTATAAATCGAGCCTAATTATGATATAGGCCTATTCTTCAAATCGCACGTTTTTAAATCATGTGATTTCTAAAACCAAAATCGCTATTATATCAACTCGATAAAATTTAATATTGAAAACAAAATTCCACATAACATTTTAAATGTCCTATAACATTTGAAAAATAACGAAAGAACAGCATTAAGCCAGACTTTTGAGGCAATTTGTTTTTAGAGATCATGTGTTTTCCAGAAAAGATGATATGTTTTTTTTACGAAATTGGTTTCACTGCTTATTAAGATTAGTGAATTAAGATTAGTGAATACTTTTGCGAAAAAAGGCGTTCCAATCAAAATGTATTTCGAGCAGTTTGTGATTTTTTTTTTGTCAAACATAATCAGCATACTTTCACCTCTTTAACACGGTTATTTGGGCAAATGACATTCCACATGTGATTGTTGAAAAAAAGGCCATGCATTCAGATAGCATGATAGTTTGGTGTGGCTGGTTTATGAGCTGACAACATCATCGGGCCGTACTTGTTCGTAAATGAGTTCGGTCAGGTGAGCAGAAAAAGAAGCTCGTTCGTTCTAAATTTAAGTTTTTTCTGCTTTAAGTACGCATAATGAACAAGTGTAGTTAAAATAAGCCGAATAGGGATTATTAAAGAGAATCAATCCCAAGTTGTTGTTTATTTTTTGTTTAAATTTCAACTTTGTTGTGCCCCAGCTAAAAGTTTTTGATGTTTAACAGCAATAACAACAACATTATGGAACGAACGTGATATAACATAATTATAGAAGAAAAACGTTCAAATAATTAAGTTAATATTACATTGAAAGGACTTTGTGAGGTTCTAAATTCTTCAACTTTACTTTTCTTATTTTCTTTAAAAATGTTGATCACTCCAATTTTATTACATATTACAAAGAAATCCTTGTCAACCTTGAGGTAGTAAAAATCGAACTAGAAACCCCAATAAAATGATTAACAATTGTTAATCATATATGCTTGTATGTTAAAAAATTTAACAACAGCATATTAAAAATTTTGTATGGAAATTTCCATACAAAATTTTTAATATGCTGTTGTTAAATTTTTTAACATACAAGCAATAGTTTGCTATAACTTTAAATTAAGATCGTAAATTAATTTCTGATTATTCAAACAACTTTTGCGATGCCCTAGAAATATTAAATTTTTTTTTATGTCACTAAATTAATTTAACCTTTTATACATAAGATAAAACTGTCAGTAGAATTTTATTTTTTATTTTCCACAAATCTATTGATATTCACAAAACTTTTTGTTGTCTGCATAAGACTGAAACTTTTTCTTAAGGTGGGATCACACGATTGCTACAATGCACCAATTTTTGTTATATTTTGTATGCCAATCGTGTGATGGAACTCATGCGGCAACCAAAACAAATGTTGCTCCTGTTTGTACCAACCAAATACAAGCCTGATGCGACAACCGTGTGAACACTTTATGTGCAATTATTCAGCAATAAAAATTCTAAAAGTGCTGCAATATTTATTGTGTTCTCATGCGGCAACCAAAGCCGGCAATAAGCGCCCAAAAATATACATGTGTAAACATTTATTTAGTTTCGAATAAAATTTTGAGCAAAAAGTTTTGGTTTTTCATTTCATGAAACTCCATTAATATTTTTTGGTATGCACCATCAATGTTTCGTTTTGTGAGCCATTCTCTCCTTACCCACGTACTTCTTTTAGATTTTATTTTTTTCCGCTTTTCACTTTTTGCTTTTTTTTTTAGCCCGCACAACATTATATTAATAGTCGAAGCAATCTGCTTTCTTTTTAAGGAACAAACCATATTTGTAACTCCTTTTTTTATTCTTGCAAAACAAAGTGTTTCATCAGCTACAACAGCTGTTTCTCAGAGTTGCCATATAATATAACAAACGTGTGACTATATTGCGGCAATTATTGGTAATAAATAGTTTTGCGCCAATTTGGGACAATAAAATTTCAGTAAAATGTGACTTGCATGTGATTGCAGAGAATTTGATTGGGACAAAGTTTTAATTGTGCTCCAATTCAGCCCAATAAAAATTGTATAAAATTAGTGCATTGCGGCAATCGTGTGATCCCACCTTAATGCGGCAATTATTGGTAATAAATAGTTTTGCGCCAATTTGGGACAATAAAATTTCAGTAAAATGTGACTTGCATGTGATTGCAGAGAATTTGATTGGGACAAAGTTTTAATTGTGCTCCAATTCAGCCCAATATAAATTTTGTAAAATTGGTGCATTGCGGCAATCGTGTGATCCCACCTTAATGCGGCAATTATTGGTAATAAATAGTTTTGCGCCAATTTGGGACAATAAAATTTCAGTAAAATGTGACTTGCATGTGATTGCAAAGAAATTGATTGGGAGACATTTTTAATTGTGCTCCAATAAAAATTGTGTAAAATTGGTGCATTGCGGCAATCGTGTGATCCCATCTTTAGAATGAAAAAAAAAAACATTTTTTATGCGGCGTGTTTGTGTTTAGATGAATGTTATTTAAGTTAATTTTTTTTCTCATTTATTATCTCTAGTTGATGTTATTTTGCTCTTACAGTGGTGCTTTGCTGTGGATTTTATTTATATTTTCATTCGCAACAATTATTTGTTTATTTTTTTTTTATTATTAAATTTTCTAAACTCTATATTTATTCTAAAAAACTATTAAAATATTCAGTTAAAGATATACATACTACTTAGGAAGATCGTTAAGGGGGTAAAGAGGACAGCAAAGGGGCTGGGGGCTGGGGGTTGGTTAAAATGTTGTAGGTTCTACCAAGTTAAAGAAGGCCAAATTTGGTTTAAGTTTATTATTTATTTATTTATTTTATTATGTTGTATAGAAATATGTATTTTCTTTTCAAATTCAATGTTGTCTTTTAAAATAGCGTTATTTAATATAAAAGCAAATCTTTTTTTTTTTGTTTGTTCTCAATATGTATCATTTTCTATAAAGCTATATAATTTGTTTAAGTAATAATGTATGTACTATAAAGCAATTTGTTCTATATGTGTCTTTTACAATGCTACAGTTGTAAAAAAATGTTCTTAAACGTTTTTTGGTTTTTTTTTTTTTTTTGTAAATATGTTGTAATGTTTTGAGGAAAAAGAGGTGCCCTATTGTTTGAGTATTATCTGAGCACTCTTGCCGCTTTAACTGAGCATTAAGTAGTAGACATAGAAGATGTAAATGTAGTCATAGAAATTGATAGATGAAAAACAAAACTAGTGCATAAGAATTTACTAAAAAAAATATTTTAAGTAACACAATAATATAGACAAAAACTATATATAAAAAAAAAATCTTAATGCTCAGTTAAAGCGGCAGGAGTGCTCCGATAATACTCAAACCATAGGGAACCTCTTTTTCCTCAAAACATTACAATGTAAATGTGATTATTTACTGTTTGTTTTTATTATACATATGTGTACAAAATTGTTGCTTTATATTTTTGTTGAGGGTAGTGAAACGAGTATTTAGTTGGAAATAAATTGAAAAGTATTCTTCCAAAAATAGCTGACTTCTGGTTTGTTTCTACGATAATGCTAAATTTTTAAGGAAACTAATCTATGGTTATGCGCTTTAAGGTCATTAAAGAATTGTTTAAAATCCCTTAAAAAAGAAGGACTGAAATTATTCAAAGATGCACATTTAATTAGGCCGTAAAATGAGTTTCAGATGTAAACTTTTTTTTACATCTGAAACATGTGTATCTGTTTTCAGTTCCTGCTATAAGAATTAGTTGGCAGAACATTGTATATATACAAGAAAAAATTCGAATAATAATTATATATAATTAATATAATTTATTTCAGTTTGGTAAAACTCAGTAATCGGGGGCTCTCAGAAGTGAAAAATGTAAATATTGGGCAATGCTTACACAAAAAAGAAACTGATAAAATGATTTAATTCACTTTGGAAGAATATTCCATTAATATAGCGAAGTGAGAGAGAGAGAGAGATAGAGAGTGTGTCATGCCGATGCATGAGCTGACCGGATCATGATTTAGTAGTTTCGTGTGTTGCTACTTTTGGCGTTCGTTAAGCTTTGCGGTTTTGTTGCATTTTAAAATTAAAAACATTTTGTTGGTCTCATGTAGAAAGGCCCTAACTCACATTTGTGCAGCCTTGAGCTATTGGCCTATTTTAATATAAGATTCCTCAAGCAATAATAATGCAAAAACCCATAGATTGAGACAAACTTAAGTTAAAGCATTTCTACAGCAGACCACTTTGTATGAGTCAAAGGAAATGTTGTTAGTTCTTTTAGTTTCTGAAAGGTGTTATTTTTTTCATTTTTTCAAGTTGCTATATATGTAGTTGTTAATGCTATATATATGTTTGTTTACTTTATTGTTTTCATACTTAAATTATAAATATTTCCCTATTTAATGTCATTTTGTTTGATAATTTTCACAATAGTTTGATTATGTTCATCAAAAATAAGAAATTAAAAAAATTATGGTACTAATTTCTGTTTTGTTTTTAATTTCTGTTTTCTAATTTTGTGATTGTTTTGTGATTTTTTTAACAATTTTCTCTTATTTAGGTTTTTATCTTAATGTAAATAATTTGCTCTAAACTGTTGTCTCTATTTATATTCATAGAATTTATTTCGGCCTATGTAAACTATTTACAACAAAAATACTGTTAAAAAAAACTTTTTAATAAATGTCTGTTGGTTTTAAAGTTTTTCCAACGGCTTTAAAGGAGATTTCAAGTTTTTACAAATAAAAAAAAGGGAAATCAGGATTTAAATTTAGTAAGAAGTGAATTTTTTCGACAAAATGTAAAAATGATTTTTTAATGTTTTGCCTAAACTAGGATTTCTTTTGAGTGTGAGGTGTTGGTAAAAAAGAAAAAAGAAATAGCTTTGAAATTATTGTAGTAAAAGGAAATTTTTAGAACACAGAAATGGAATTGTAACATTAGAGAAAAGATACGACAAGCACATGACTCATGCGTATGAGTGATAATCTGTCTTAATGAACTTAATGGAACTCATACGTATGATTGATCCATTCATCATGTGAACAAAAGATACGTTTTAAAATGTTCAATAATATTATAGTTGAAAGCCTGGTATGGCATGATAACATTTGTGATCGGTACGACAAGCGTATAATCAATGCCTATGAATGATAATTCACTATATGGAATTTATTCCTACGACTGATAACTCATAGTATGAACTGCATTATATTCTAGTGTGAGGTTGTTAAGTAGAAGCTTTTGTTTTGGGCACCAACAAAAATTAATATGCACACAATTTTGCAAGTTTGCAAGCGAATTAATTCAAGACACTTGCTTCATTTTTCTGGTATTTTCCAAGGCATGAAGTGTAGAAGATCATTATTTATACATATGTATGCAAAAGAGAGTTTGACTGCATAATTGTTATTCCGCGTAGAAATTCGCATATCGGGTTCATTTCTTAAAATGTATAAATGTATTTTACCATTAAAATATATATTCACAAGAATCTACTAAGTTACTTTTTATTTTTTTAATCAAATAAATAAAATACAGTCGAACTTCTATACAATGAAATTCTCCTTATGATGAACTAAAATCAAGTACACAGCTTTTTCGTTCCACTTTCAATGTATTTTGATCTCCGTATAATGAATTTCCATACAATGAATTTTTCTTTACAATAAACAATATTTTGGAAACAAAAATACATTTTAAGTGTGTTTTTGTCTCTATATAGTGAACTATTTTTAGCAGCTTTATTTTGCACTTGTTAGCAACACTATTTATAAAGAAAATATTTTATATTTTTGGTATACCCAAAGTAATGAAAATGAAAACAAAAAAGTTTATGATTTGACTTTTAACATCAGCGGACCGAGCTTAGTCAATGAAAATTATGCACCGGAGTACTATTGCTCTTGAGAAAAGTTATTAGTAATTAATGCAGTCGAAGAAGAGACATCAAAGAAAAAAGATCTAGCTAAAGAGTTTGGAATTCTTCCCTGTACTTTATTAAGTAAGGCATTTAAACATAAAGCGTAAGAGACTTCGAACTTGTCTTTACGAAGACATTGACGAAGCAATGCTCTTCACTTGATGTACTACGAACTTTCTTGGAGATGGAGGGCATTATTCCATCCATTCCATATATTTAAATGTCTTAATGCAATTGAAGCTTTTATTGATAACAAAAAAGGGAAAAATGTAGTTCAAACAAAAATACCTGATTATTTTAAATAAATCAAAAATAAATATTTCTGTGTAATGAAGTTTCTATATAGTGAACTAATTGTCTGTCCCCGTGGAGATTCACAATAGCGAAGTTCGACTGTAATACATTTTTATAAGTTTATATAATAAAATAGCTGTAGTTTTTGAGAAACCTTTGAAGAACAATTTACCTTCAACTTGTCTATTTTTTGTGTATGCAAGTTAATTCGCCCTACAGCTTTGTAAAATGCCCGGTCACACTGAACAAATATTTGCTGAAAAAAACGTGACCACTATATTTGTACGGGCTTTTATTTGAAGAAGTACACGCTACAAAAACAAAGTGCTCATGCACATCAGAAAACAAAACAAAAACCAAGATTAGAGAACAAATTTTTTTTTGTATATAAAATTTTGCTGGTTTTTCTGACTGCGAACAAAGTGAGATCCACTACAAGTGGTCGCCTCCCAATTCGACATTATTTGAGTTTTCAAAACTAATAGCAAACGATAGCAAAACTTATGACAACTAGAGGGACCAGCTGTAATTGATTCGCCTTAGTTTACACCATGGTACAACTCATAAGGTGGCCTCATCAGCTGAGCCGTTAATCATCTGACTGCTTAAAACGCTCAAGAGAATACAAAGATGGAAGGCAGGCAAAACAAGATAGCAAGTCAGCGTAAGCTCTGTTCATCTCTCTTCTGTAAATGTAGAAGTGGGGTCTTTTGACAGTCTTGCAAAATTGTACAAGAACAAAATGCTTGTTGTTTTCAATGAAGTTGTTCTTATTGTAGTAAAAAGGTTATTGTAGTAAAAATGGTATCATGGTTTACACTAATAAAATGCACCCGACGAATTCATTACCAGGTGCACTCTATAACACAGGTGATTTAATTTTTGGTCTGTACTTCTCTGCATTGATTGCTCTTTGTTTACAAAAATGAAAGAGTCATGCTATTCATAATTTAAAGATTATGGGTAGAAAAATTGTGGCCTGCAAGAATTTTTTTGACTGGGAAAGTTTTCCTGTCTGAACAGCTGATTTTGAAAACCCTCAGTAATGGCTACACTGACAAAAAAAAAAACTCAGGGCCGCATTACCGCCTGCATGATTGAATGAATTATTTAATAAAAATAATGTAAAACAAAATAAGCAACAAACACACAGCATAGGTGAAGGAGTTCATTCGATCATGAATGTCGTAAGTCAGCCTTAGGAATTATTTTTATATTACATAACAAATTGGCTGGAGTTCAGTTGGTAAAAAATTCGATTTGTCTAAATTTGTATGTTTACAATTGGAGGCCGGTGTGGAGGCTTTTAAGGAAATTGTGGCAAAACAAATTGTGTAAACTTATGTGGAGAAATTTATTACAAATGACAAATCAATGTTTTAAACTTTAAAAAAAAACGTCTTCATGCATTTTACTAATATTATTGAGCAGTAATAAGCTAAATCTAAAATATTAGGGGGTCAAATAAATGTACGAATTTTTTTACTATTACAACCATGTTATAAATATTAGTGGAGATTTTTTTTCCATCAACGCAAACGAAAATTATGCGAACATGATCGTTCGTTCGCTTAATAATATTGAAAGCAAAAGTGTTCAAAATTTTGTTTTTAATTTCAATGGAATTGTGTTAACGAATGGAAATGTGGGCAGGTGGGAAACAATTTTAGTCACTATTTTAGTTTGAGTTGATGAAAAAAAGTCTCCACTAATATTTATAACATGCCTGTAATGGTGAAGATTTCCTTTTACATTTCCTTTCTCAAGGAAACTTACGTTTCCCTGAGAACTGTGGGCGAAAATTTACACCAGGATGAAATTCTTTAGGATTTTTCTTTTTACACACAGTTCTTATGGGAACGTAAGTTTCCTTAAGAGTTCCGTATTGGCCTTGAGACAGAAAGAGAGAATATATGTATGTATCTCCATTTCACTAGTATAAAACACAACAATTGCACAAGTGCAGAATGACTAATGTAAAACGCGTGCAAACCGAATTTTTTTGAGTTTTAACTTTTTTGCTTGTTACCTTCACAACTTCTTAAAAATTTCGCTACAATAATTTTTTTTTTTTTTTTTGCTATTTACAACGTTGTTTGCTCCTAATTCTGTAAATCACAACACAGCACTAGAATTTAAGTAATAAACAATAATGCTTGTATGCTAAAAAACTTAATAACAGTATATTAAAAATTTTGTATGGAAATTTCCATACAAAATTTTTAATATGCTGTTATTAAATTTTTTAGCATACAAGCATAAGAAGTTTAAAATTTGAAAAATTCCAATTTCATCACAAAAAAATCTTTCTTAATTTTGAGGCAGTAAAAATTGAACTGGAAAGCCCAATAAAATTATTAACAGAAATTTAAAATTATTTGAAAAAAATGTTGTTGTTTCGACTACAAATTTGAGATATTCACATTCAAATATTAAGTTTTAAGTCCACCATGTCACTCGACATCGATCGCTCAGTACTTTTTCCCCAAAATTAAAAGTGGTTCATTCAATTAGTTGTGATGATTTCTCTGCTTCTTTTTTCCTTACTTTTTTGCTGGGGGCAAAATTAAATGATATTGAACTAAATCAATATACATGGAAAATAATCAAGAAGAATCAATGATTATTACTTTCACTGAAAGTAGTCAATTTATTGTTAAAGTAGCCACAAGTGCTGCCGACTTACATATATCAGATTCCTTGTAATTGTAATCAATTACTAATAGAAAATTGTGTGAAAAGGAATTACACAATTATTACCATTATTATTAAGATAATATGAACAAAATTTAAGCGCTAAGAATGAAATAAGTTTGAACTAAATGAAAATGTATGCAAAATAATCCAAAATATTCATTGAAAGTGGGCGGATTATTTTTTGATTGCTTTTCATTCTTTTCGTATACGGAAAAGTGCTCCAGATTATTTTCAGATTCTATGTAAACGTAATTAATTACTAATCGGTTTAAAAGATAATTATATAATCCTTACCATTCTTTTTTGGAAAATAATGTAATTGATTGCTAATTGTAATCACAATTTAGCAGGCGGCAGAAATGACAAAAATTTGAAGTAAATAAAAATATAGGAAAAGTAGTCTAATATAATCATTGAAATTATTTGGATTAATTTTTGTTCACTTTTAATTCTTTTTCTATAAACAAAAGTGCTGCCGATTATTTTTAGATTATTCATCATGCTAATCAACTACTAATTGAAAATTTCCTAAAAATAAATTATATAATCATGGCCATTGCTTTTGGAAAATAATGTAAACTAATCGTCATCAAAATTTTCACTAAACGAAAACATATGGGAAATAATCAAACATAATCATTGAAAGCAATCAGACAATTTTTCGATATACTTTTAACCCTTTTCTATAAACAAAAGTGCCCCAGATAATTTTCAGATTCCTTGTAATCGTAACCAATCGCTAATCGGATATGGCCTAAAAGATAATTATATAATTTGCCAAAAAGAATGGCTTTTTGGCAAATAAAGTAATTGATTTAAAATTTAACAGATATGAAGCACAAAAATTTTATGTAAAATATTTTCATTTAGTTCAAATTCTAAACAGTTACTGAAAGCAAGCAGATTCTTTTTTTTGATTACTTTTAATTATTTTCCAGTAACCGATTATTTTTAGATTCCTTATAACCATAACCAATTACTAGTCAAAAATTGTCTAAAAGAAAATTATCTGATCATTGTGATAGTAATTAATTACTAGTTACTTGCTACTTAACTACTAATCACGAAAAAAAAACAAAAAAATTTAAACAAATTTTTAAATTTGTTTCTGTCTATCGTTTAAATTCTGGCATTGCGTTGTGGATTGCAAGATTAGGTCCTCTTATATAAAATGTTTATAAAAATTAACATTTTCACCAACTCTTTTGCAAGCCTGTCTTTTCTTTTCTTTTCTCTTCTTTTTTTTTTCTTTTTTAATACAATTTTCTTAATCATTAATTTTGTTTTGTGTTCATCATTTTTTTTTTCTTTGTGAAAAATATTTTATACAAACATTTCTTTCACTGCTGACTAATTGATAACAATTTTGGTTGCGTTAGTTTTTTTAAATGATTTTTTTGTAACAAAAAATCAAACATCTGTTTCAGTGGAATTGGAGAATTGTGTGCTAAATATGGCACTAGTGGGTAAATGGGTACCAGTACCAGGGTCTGTGGCAGCTGTAGATGTTGTTAACAGCGTTGTCATGGCCAGATCCTCTTCGGCTGACTGCTCCTGTTGTTCCAGTATGGTATTCACCGTAGGATTACTGCCCACAACCGCAGTGGCTGTGGCTGTGGCCGCGCATTTATTGGCCGGTGAAGTTTGCTGAGAATGGGGGCTGGTTGGTGTGGGCGTGGCAGGTATTTGATGCCAATTTATGCTGTTTTGGGAGGTAATGTTGCGTGTTTTTAGCAGTGGCGGATTTTTAATGGAACTCGAAAATGCCATGCCTCGGCGCAGGGGAACTCTGCATAAGAGGGAAGAGTCAAGAATAGTGAAAATACTATTTTAATTACAACATATTGAACGCCAGCGTGCCATGCCAAATCAGTGTTTGAATCAAATGATGATGAAATGACAATATTATGCATAAATTAGATGTGGTTTATTATTTCGATTTGAATTGTAATGATGTCTTGGCTGGCCTTAATGGCAAATAATACACACCTGTATTATGCTTTTGCTTGAAGCAGCATAATTTCTTACCTTGTTGGACTGGGTGGGGGATATGAGATGCCACGATGACTGGGTGATAGCAATAAATTACCGGAATGTGTACTATTGGCGGCACCCGGCACCAATAGAGTATTATTGCTATAAGTATGGTAAAGATTACTAAAACAAAGTGTCCGCAAGGTTGGCATAGTAGATTTATATACACATACATAAATATATATATATATATATACATATATGTACACACACACACACACACAGTTATAACCAAGTACAGGGGCAACCAAAAAGTGAAATGCGTTTAAGGAAAAAGAAAAAAAAAGTTTTTTTTTTCAAAAAATGAAAAAAAGAAAGAAAAAAAATTTATGATTAAACGTAAAATCTAAGGAGAATTGTTTTTTTAAATGTAGAACATATAATTGTTTTTTTTTTTTTGGCCAAATGAGTTGGGGAAAATATTAATGGTTCGTAGGGGAAAGATGACAGTGTAATTTGTATCAGCATAAATTTTGATTTTAGTTTTTGACAATTGTAAATGTTTTTTGTGTTAATGTGGAAATTAAAACAAGAGCAAATGTGGGCTTCAATTTTGTAATTCATAACGCAACGCTAGAATTTTTCACCTAAATTGAACCGGCTTCATTAGCATTTCTGTCACGGTTCTTGGGTATTGTCGTTTGTATGAGGTTTTAATTTTTATAGCTGCTCTATTCACTAACATATATTTTTCAAATAAATTAAATTCTTGAAATTCTTGCAAAGTAGTTTTGTTATTTTTAAAAGAAAAATCTATCAATAAGAAGAACATTTCCAATTTCATGTCCCAGGGATGGCAAAGTGAGTATTTTTCCTTTCTATTTTTTTAAAATAATTTTTCTTTTTAAAATGCCAAAACTGATTTGTAATAATGTCGTTTCTTTGCTTTGAAATAACACAAGTATTCAAGTTTAAGAATAAAGCAAAGAAATAAATTAAAATTACATAGAAACGGCAGTTACAAAATGTACGAAAAACGGACCGAATATAAAAAGGTATTATATGCAGTTTAATAAGTCATTACTACTGGTCACAGTGTCAACAGAGTTAAACTAGTATCGCGGACGTCATGTGGTCTCGTTGGAACCACCTAGTCACTAGTATTAAGGTCACCAATTGATTTTCAATGAAGCAGTTTTAGTCAACGGTGAATCACTAGAGTTTTTATATTGATATTCCCTTCCAGGAAGTTTGATTTGTATGTTTGAGTGCAAGCTAATTGTGTCTATTACGGTACCAGAACAGCTCGAGAGTTGGGAATAGATTACTAGAAATTCGACTACTTTTTTTTTGACTCTTATAAACTCTAAAAGCTTGAATAATAATTTTGTAAACTATTTTCAGACTCTCATTGGTATTTATTATGGTTCTCAAATTATTCAAGAGCCTAAAAGGAACTAAAGAAAATTGGACCATTTTTTGCTTGGCCTCCTACAAAATCTTCTATAAATCTCGAACCGCAATAAGCGTGATTGATTTTTCTGGAAATTATAGCATAACATTCTGAATTACAAAATTAGTGCCGTCGTTTTTTTTTTTTTTTTCAAATAATAAATGATGTTGTTGGACTTGTACAAATAAAAACAAAAAAGAAATAAATTCTCTACTAAGCTACTTTAAGAGTTTGGAAAGAACTTACGTATGACTGTAGTGAAGATTGAGGTTAGGTAAGCTTTGTCCCAAATTATTATGAGGCTGTACGGTCAGCATATTGGCGGAAGAAGTGGTGTTGACTTTTAGTTTTTGGGGGCTAATGGTGGTTAAGGGTTTGCTTTTCAGCGGAAAGCCATGGGCTCCTTAAAGTAAAAAAAAAACACACACACATAAAAGTTTATTATGAATCAGAATAGTAAAATAAATGTATCAAAAGTTCTTACCCAAAAATGAGCAACCCTCATCACTGGATAGCGAATTGGTTTTTTCAAATTCCACCGATATATTGCGTGAGTCATTCCATTCGACTGAGCCGCTATGACTGTTATTGGCACTGGTGACATGCGAACAAATTGAAGAATTCATGGGCGACTTTTTAACACCCAAAGAATCTGCCGTACTGCCGCCATAACGCATGGCATCCCAAGGCGTCATCAAAGTACTTTGCTTTAGACGCGTGTAAATCATTTTGGCTCTTTTCATGGCCTCATACCAATTCTTAGCCTCTGTACACTGGAGTGTAAATGCACTTATTGCCACTTGGAATTCATTGAGGTAAACGCAACTTAACAGATTATTGGAATGTTGTACTACCAGCCTATCGGTTAGATATGGCTGTCGTATTACTTTAAGGGTACCCAAACCCTTTCTTGCTATCGATTTGCACACCAACAGCATGTCAGTTAACAGAAAACAATGCACTTCGACTTTGCCGAGATTGTCTTTGTATTTGTGATCGCCCTCCATAAATAAATGGCGTACATGTTGAGAGGCACAGCCTTTCATGGGACCACATAGGTCAAACATTTGACTATACTGTTTAATCATTTTGTCCAAATGTTCATTGTTGGTATCCTGTATAATTAAAAAAAAAACACAAGTCTTTAGGGAACTGGAGTACAAAAAATCAGGGGCAGCATTGCGGCATTCGTGATCGAACCAACTACCGAGTAAAAATAATGTGCGACAAAAACAAAACAATCAATATATACACAGCATTCGATCACAAATGCTGAAATTCGGCCCCAGTAATATTTTATACCCACCACTACATCATAGGACTCAATGCGGGCCATAACACCCTTTAAACGTTCGTTTTCTTGTCTTGTTGTTAAATGATTATTAACGCTAAAGACAAAATTTTCGGTGGTATGAAGCTGAAATGATGAAAGAAAATATATAAATAAACTGTATTCTAGAATCGTTTCACTACAATGATTAATTTTGCCAGGCGAGGGAAAACAATTGCTCGACAAACAGTAAAAAATTAAATACATATAGCCAATGGTTAAGCAAGGGCATATACAAAATTGAAATTAAGACTACGCTCACATGGGCAAATATTAACCGATAAAAAACGTGACCACTTCGCTCCAATTGATTGTTGTTTTTTGGGCCAAAAACAAATTATGGTGGCAAGTGGCAAGGTCATATGTGAACAACCATGACCATCATTTTCTTGCTGATCATTTTTGGCACCACATGCAAACAAGCATTTGCTTGTTTTTGTACAAAAAAAAAAAAACATAACAATCATTTTCTTATTTATATTTATCACATTTGCCCATTAAAAAAAAAAAAACCAGAAAAAACGTGACCACTACTTTGTTTTTGGCCTTCTTCGCGCTGCTAGATGTGTATGCAAATAATTAAAACTTAATGTATGTGTACATGGGTACAATAACAAAGTTGCCATTATAAAGAAAAGCCAAGGAAACAAATGTCAAACCATTAAATTTCTTAGGAGTACAGTTTAAGGTTATATTTGCTCAACGAGCATTTATAGAATTAACAGCAAACAATTATTTTATATCATAAAAACTTTGCACGAGCGTGTATAAATTCGCTTCAATTTGCTTGCATCTGCTCGTTGGGACCAACATAACCTTAAACTATGCTTTTGTGAAATTTACTACTTTCATGTTTTTTTGTTTTTTTATTTTCTTATCTTGTTGCTTTTGTGCTTGAGAGTGCATATGCATTTTTTTTACTTATTCGCAGGCATGAACAAAAAAATAGTGGTCACGTTTTTTTGAGCAAATGTTTTTCATAAGTGACCTTTGAATACAAAATTCAATAAAATTACGCTTATTTTCCTGTTTTTTTTTTCGTTGTTGTATCTGTAAGTATGTACGTGAATGCAGCAAAGTTGTGGTTCCGTTTTTTAGGCAAAATGAGACAAATAAAAGTTTAAGTGTGACCATAGTACACAGAAAATTAAATACTTGTTGTTTTTGTATTTTTTTAATTTAAAAACTTTTTTATGAATTTTTGTTTTTGCTAAAGAATTTGTGTGATATGTGCGAAACTACTAGACATGATTAAAAATAACATTGCCATAATTTAAAGATTATTTCATTTTCGAATTTACTTTTTTACTAGAATGAGCCAAGCAAAGTGCCTAATTGTGCTATATTTCAAAAACCAGAACTGATGGAAAAAATTAAAAGTTTTATTTAAATTCAGCAGCCTTGAATTGGTGAAGACCACTTACATATTCATATTCCCACTTACCATAGTTTCAATCGCTTCGATTTCCTCCACATCGGTCATGTGCTTTTTTATAGCCGCCAGTAACAAACTATACTTTGTCAAACGTTGCATTGGCCGGACTAAAATGTCAGCCAAACGTAAGCGATTGCACATTTTTTGCGCCTCACACCAGGCCAAATATGAAGTGTATAAAGAGTTTGTACGATTCAATTCTTTGCAATAAAACTGACATGTACTCTGCTCGGCACAGTACTTTTTGTAGGGAGCAAAAATGTTAGCGAACGCTATAAAGCCTTGTTGAAAAAATGTCACTCGTAGGGGTTCGCGGGTATTGATGCTGTGCGCCACCATGGGATACAAATAAAATGACCAAAACTTTAAATTAGCCTCACAAATATCACGTATATTGGCAAACAAACGATGCTGATCGACTTCTTTGAGGAGACCTTCTTCCTGGACGGCTTCCAAGCAGGCCAAAAAAAGCTGTTAAATAATGATAATATTGATTTTATTTGTTTCTTAATAAAAGTACATAAAAATAAAAAACAAATTTATAGCTGTTTTTTTTTTTTGTAGATTTTCCAATTGTCTATATAAGGAAATTTCGTTGCAGCCCTCCAAGTCGTATGTTGACTTTAAATTTTTTGAAAAAATTAAAACTACGAGGGCTGCCTTTTATATTTCGGGATTTGGCAACCCTGGCAGCCGACAGCTCTATCGTAAAGTTGGACATTTCTAAGGTTACACGTACTCAGAACGTTTTGACATACAAGCGCTTGTTGTGTGGTTTACAGTAACTTAAAAGATTCATCTCGACCCAACGGTGGAATTAGATAATGAACATTTTCGTGCGATTATTTTTTTACAACTTTCGACAACTTCTACTCTAAAAGCTACACAAATTTTTTTATTACAATTTTTTGTGGCAACATTTGGCTTTAATACCTTTAAATTTAAACTAGGATTTTTTCGTGTTTGAAATTTTTTAAAGAAACAAGGGTAATTTAAAAAGAGCTAAAAGAAAAATACAATATTATTAAATTAATAATTAGAGCTTGAGGTTTTTTTTAAATTTTTCGAAAAAATTCCTGCAGAAGATACCCATTGAGATCCAGAAATATTGAATTAAACAAGCATTTAAAAAACAACAAGTGACCTCAAGCTCTAATTATTAATTTTAAATATTAAACAATAAAGGTCGAAAAGTTAGCATCAAGAATATAAATAAATTCGGTCAAGTACGAGGTTGGCTCGCACATTTAGGGTTCCGTACGCATGTATGTATGTGTAATGTACGTATGGAACGGCATACATATGTGAATACATACTTTGTATAAATTTCATCTCTCTGTCTTTTTCCGCTCGAGAGTTATGGCTAACTGTTACTTTACGTTGTAAGGGGACACCTGGTAGTTTTGGAGGTGTTGTTGTTTTTAGCATTTGTTGTTGCGGAGCATACATATATTATGCAAATTTCACTTACAGTTTCGGAGTTACGGCTAATTTTTACTTAACGTTGTATAGGGACACCTGGTAGTTTTCGACTTGTTGTTGTTTTTAGCATTTGTTATTGTAGGGCATATGTAAATACATACATATATTGTGCTAAGTTCAGCTTCCTATCTTTTACGGGTCGAGAGTTATAGCTAATTGTTACTTTAAGTTGTATGGGGACACCTGGTAAGTTTCGATTTATTGTTTTTTTTTTAGTATTTGTTGTTGTACCGGCCAGCTACAACAACTACCTGTGAAAATTTCAGCTCTCTAGCTCTTAACATTTCGGAGAATGGACGCTGTGACGGACGGACGGACGGACGGACGGACGGACGTAGAAGTCTCGGTAATAGAGTTCCGCTTCACTCTGATGGGTACAAAACCCTAAAAAGTACACTTATAAACCTTAAAAATTTAATTATTTGTTCAAAACTAAGCAAGCAAGCAAAATAAAATGTTCAAAACTGTTTTTAAAAGTTTTCAACTCTAAAAACGAGTTGGGTGGCGACTATGAAATATCGACAGTTGGAAAATACTCGAAAGAAGCAAAAGTGCTATAGTTTTTATAACTTACAATAAAAGCCAATTTAAAATAAAACAAAACTTACATCTGTCACAGTTTGCAGACAGTGTATGTAATCCACTTCGGTTGTCACCAATTCCCAAATGGCAGTCTGTATTCTCATTTCACTGTCATTCATGCTGCCACTTTCCACTATATCCATCCATGACTTGTGTCTATTGTCTAAATAGTTTATGGCATTTGCTAAATCAGGATGGCTAAAACTTAATGTGGCGGGGTTTTTTTGCGGTACACCAGTTTTGGAATAGTTATTCAAGAGTTCACACAACTGACTTTGCTGGGGGTTCTTAACGCCAAACAGACCAGACCAACGCTGCTTCAATTGTTTACCCGTTAAATTCACTTCGGAGGATTCGTCCGTTGAGGCTGAAGATAAAAGGCGGGGTGGTCGATTACGTGAACCAAACGAGGCGGCTTTTTGTAGAGTTTTATGTGTACACTCCTTGTCCATAACAATCAAATGATGACCCGCCAAATTTTCTACTTCAGTATTTTCGTCCAATGAAGTTTGTAAAGGGGAAGCTCCTAAATTAAAAGGCAGATAATATATTATTTATGAAGAATTTCGATATATATATGTATATATTTTTTTTTTTATTGAAAGTGAGAAATTTTCATTTTAAAAGGTAAAATATCGAAATGATATGGAGAAATTTATCTAAAGATTAAGAGGCTTTCAATTTAAAATTGCAAACTTTTCAAAGTAAATTGAGCAAAAATCAAAAAAAAAACTATAAAAGTTTTAGCTTTAATTGTTTTTTTCTAGCTGGACTTGACTCAAATTGAATACAACATGAAACTAAAATTATTATGGTAGTTGTTTCGAAACTGCCACATTTCTTATCAGCTTCAATTTTGGTCATATATAGTTTTTGCTTTATTTTTATTATATCTACATCATGTGCATTTTTCATTTCCATAAAAAATACTAATTTATGGAAAACTTACCCGCTTCCAAAAATGCTGGTGTTTGATTATTGTCATTGCTATCGGTGATTGTTAATTGGGTAAAACTTAAATTACGTCTTCTTAAGGACTGACTTAAAGCATTCCTTTAAAATAAAACAAATATTTTAATACTAATAAGTTTCATTGAAATAAATTTACAAAAGTTGTTACTTACGCTAAGGTAACACCTTTTGTGGCAGGAAAGAACTCTTCATCTTGACAGCCTGATTCGGTACAAAAACTAACCGAAAAATATTCCGAACTTGAAACCTAAAAAAATTCAAAAATATATATGTTAAACAAATTAAAACTAATTTGCAATAATATTAAAAAAAAAAAAAAAAATTTAGAATGCAAAAACTGCAGGCAACTTATTTATTTTTAAGAAGAAAACAAATACTTTTTGTGACGATTTTAAAAATTTATTTTAACATTTAAGTTCAATTTGTTTTAAGTTTATAGGCGATTCTTGTGATTTACAATTTTTAATTACTTTAACGGACATTTGTTCGATTTTTCAAGAAAAGAAAAGTAGAGTTGAAATCTCATTGGTGAAGATCATAACATGACTGTTTCACGTCCGCAACGACAATCATCAGCACCCAAGTGGTTTCAAATCCAGGTCACAAATAATTACAAACCCCCTAATTCATAAAAATTATTTCAGGCTTATAAGGCTCTTATTTCACATATTTGTATGGAAAATTTGTCAAATAAGAGTTTAATAAACCTAAAATATTTATTATGAATAAGGCCCATAATGTTTGTAAGCCTCAGCGATTAGCCAAACCATTATCTGAGCCTTTCATTGCTGTATATACATATATTTAATTTTATTGATGAACTGTCAATTTTATGAACTTAATTATTTATTTGCTTTAAGAGCCAAATGTATTATTTCAGGTCCCAAAAATATACCTTACAAATATCTTCTGTCTTTTTCAGCCGTCTATATGCCGCCGACACATTTTGTTGATGCTAATCAACTTATCAGTAGACTCGAAAAATTCTATAATTCCCATGTTAAAGGTTTGTTTGAACATTTCTGATTCTCCACATGTTCATGGGAATTATGGAGTAAATAGTTAAGTTTCTTTTTAAGAATTGTTCGAGTCCACTGATGAGTTGATTAGCATCAATGAAATGTGTCGGCGGCATATAGAAAGCTGAAAAAGACAGAAAACATTTGTAAGGTCTATTTTTAGACCTGCATTAATACATGCCAATTTTATCGCTATGTTTTTTCATTGATTGGAATATAGTTTATTTACTCTCACTAACATCTAATTGATTTCTGTATATGTTTCCATAGCATCAGTAGTGACAGCGTTCTCAAACGATGCGTCAGACCCAGATATTCTTAAGCATTATTTTAACTAAATTGATGATCTGGATTCGAAGGCATTTGGATGCTAATGGTCATGTTCATGGTGTGTTCCCCAGGCCATCAGACTTCAACTTTACTCTTCTTCTTGCCTTCTCTGAAAGGGCGTGCTGATCACTACAATTTTACCACGAAAAAAAAATATTTGTCATTTCTGAGGAAGTCAGCTCGAACCAAAGCACGATAAAGTAATAAACAATTGATTTTAACAATTCCGTATGCGTCTGCTGCTATCAAATCAAAAGATTTAGAGCTGTTTTCTGCCTCTAAGTACTTAGCAAGTCTGTAGGCCGCTGACGCTTCCTTGGCGCCCACCAATTTTATCGTTAGCAGACCTGCAAACACTTCATATTCTAATGAGAATTTCAAAAATGTCTAGTTTGGCCTAGACAAGAATGTTCGACTTTTAGTATATCGCCTTCCCAGTCTGTTTTGGTATTTCTTCATCCCCAATGTAGAAACTTGAGGAAATGGGAGTGACTAATTTTCGGCTAAGACTTCACTGTGGCAGGGATGGGGAGCTGCACTGGCCGTTCTGCCGATCCATTTACCATTGTGTTGGCTTTGAAGGTATTGCCATTTTCCTTATTGGAAATTCGATTAAGTTTCCGCAAGGTATAGTGTTTTTGGGTGGCAGCTGATTTGGAGAGCGCCTGTAGACCTCTTAGCGCTTTGGATGGTGATCTGATCTTCAATGGTGCGGACCTTTTGTTCTATCTATCTTAAAGCTATAACAATATAAATTCTTTTTTTAACATATTACATAATAAAATCGGTTAGACCATTTTTAGGTTATGACTAGAGGTTCGGATCAACCTTTCCGAAAATTTCATATTTTAGAAAATAAGTTCTAAGCAATGAACTTATCCATAGAATTGGAAATTTTTAGAATTTTTGTGCTCAGACACAAAAAGCATAAAACATAAAAAAAAAAAAATAAATACATACATATATATAATGGTCATCCAATGTTAGAAAATATTTTTTTTTAAATTTGTTACATAGTGTAAACTTTGATCTATAATTTTTCTCATGTTTTGGATATATGACTGTTCTTAAGCTAACGAGCTTATTGGCTGCATATAGACCTGCTGATATTTTATAATAGACAGAAACAAGCTCTAAATCGTTTGGTTTTCGAAACCTCTGGTTGGCAACCACTTGACAAAAAACAGCTCTAAGCTTTTTGGCTGTTTAAAATTCACTCTGTCTTTAAGTGCAATTAATAAACTTTTATTTCTTTTTAATTTTATCAAACATAAGCAATTTAATCACAACTAAACTATATCTATAGGGTTATAGTTTTTCAAGATTGCTTGTTGTTGTTGCCATTTCAACCAACTAATTTTAGCGCAGACACAAACCTTTCAATTACAAACATAAAAATCATTTAATAAAAATAAATTTGCCTCGCATGCAGTCTTGCAATGTAGTTTTGCTAATTTAGAGTGCTGCTCAAGCAGTTGCATTTTAGCATCCTGCTTTCCTCTCCTTCGCTAAATAGTCGAATTCAAGTTTTGGTTATTTATGGTTTTAATATGCCATAATATTTTACGATATTTTCTTATTTCGTTTCGTAAGTACAAATTTCCATTCAATTTTCTTTTGAAAAATCTTAACTGCTTATCAACCTTTTAAAATATAATTTTTGCCACTCCTGAATCTTATCAAGATGAAGTGTGCATAGAAGAGGGGAATTTTAAGGACATCTACTTGGCAGTTCTTAAATACAGCAACACTATTTCTTCAGTCATTATGTGATTATAAAAGTAACAACGGTAGAGTTTTAGTTGAATGACATGACGCAGCTTATTTTTTTCCATTAATTTTTTTTTGCACTTGGTGGTAATAAAAACAGGGAGAGCAAATTTTCGGAGATGAATGGAGAAAATTGAAAAGAAGGGCATGTGTTAAAAGTAAGAAAATCTATTGCTTAAAGCTGTTTTATTAGTATACATATAGAAAAATATGTCTTTTCTATTAGTTAAGTTTTATTATTCGGACTTCTCTTCTAACAGGTGGGCCAAAAGAAGTCAGCTGATGTTGTTTGGCTTTCAGAACATCGGAATATTGGAATATCATGCAGTGTGTGCCGTTGCTTAGTTTCGTTGGAATCACATGCCTTCCAAACATAATTCGTTGCATTACGGCAGAAAAACCTCGGTTATCGTGGTCTTATAACGCGTTGTCGTTTAAGCAGTGGCATCCTCGAAAAAAATGGCCAGCGTGAACAGCGCGCCATACAGTCACTTTGTGCGGGTGTAATGCATCCTTGCGCATCATTCGTGGATTTTCAGTGTCCCAGAAGTGATAGTTTTACTTGTTCACTTACCCGCGAGGTGCAAATAAGCTTCATCGCTCATTATGATTTTGGTCGAAAAATCGCCCTTTTCGTCGTAGACACTTGGGAAGTGTATCGCTCCATAGCTTGGTCACTTGTGGTCTACAGCTGTCATCATTAAACAAGCATTTTATAAAAAAAAAACAAGTGAACTCAAGCTCGAATTATTAAGTTAAAATAGTAGAAGTAGAAGCCGCCGATCAGTCGAGCACTTCAGCGGTGGCGCGGCTTCCTTAAAAAAAAAAAAAAAATAGCGGCGCGGTTGGTCGGCGGCTAATAAACGATACGGCTTGCTTCTCTGCTCTCTAGTTCACAATTGTAAAACCAGAGTTGACATTGACCGTCGTTGGCAAAAATAAAAGCAACTTCCAATAGTGATTTTTTTTTTGGCCTACCTGTTATAAAGATAAATATGTATGTTGTTTTCTGTGGGTTTTTCCAAAGCCTGCATACATCTTGTTTCGCGTATTTGTGTAGACAACAAAAACAAATTTTCATACTCTTTTAAAGATTGGAATATAAATTGACGAATGGAAATTTGTGTGTGTTTTACAACAACTAGTAGACAGTTTTATTATTTGAACTTTTCTTTCGTAACTAACTAACATAACCTGCATAACTGCGGACTTAAGTTTATTCTTAATAATTTTTGTGATTGATAACAATTAAACAGAAATTTGGCCATTAGCTTCGAAGCAGCTGGTTGTGCCCCAGCTAAAGGTCTTTGGCATTTTCTTTGCCTTTTAATCAATATCAATTGCAATAATAACAATATAGAATGAGCATAATCGTGATGCAGCTAATACGTTATAATATGTTGTTTCCAATTACTCAAGCAAATGGTATGAAATTTAAGAAATAATCGATTTATAGCCTTTTGTTAAGTAACATTAAAAAAAAATATTAAAAATATTGGCTGTGCAGGCGCTGGCATAGTTGGGTCTAACTTTCACAACGCGGTTGCAATGGAGAAGACAGCCACGGTTTGCTAGCTTGTGAGAAGATCTTTTCAACATTCAAATTCTACAAAAAGTAAAACCCAAGCATCTAATCAATTAGTATTAAAATTTCGAAATTTCACGACTTTATTTAATACACTAACATAACATCACTTCAAAATGTTGTTCTCATTAGGTCAAAGCAAAAAAAAGAAACATATACATACATATATAAATAAATTAATCTTTATTATCTTTCTTTGAAGTCCCCAAATCAAAATAAAAATTAATGTATACACATTGGTGGAATCAGGGTGTATAATGGTTTAAAAAAAAAAAAAAAATCCATTGTGTTCATTGTGAAGTACATTTTCCTGGCATTAATTTTATTACTTGTATCTGTATGTGTGCACATTAGGGTGGCTCGTCGATTCAGCAATCGATTTTAAGCCATCGATTTTTCGATAGTTTTAGACATGAAGAGAATAAAGTTCCACCACAACATATTTAAATTTTCTGTACAGGGTGTACGCCGGTAAGTTATACTATATTGTGTTTTTGGGGAAACTTTAGAATAAGGAGCCAGGCTTTGAAAGAAATGAGTTTTATAGGTTTGTAGAGGGGGTCGTGGACCTCCCAAAACTGAATTCAAAGTCTGCCGGAGACTTTTAGTTTATTAATAATTTGATGTTGAAGTTGCGCAATTTGCTAAGAAAAATATGAAAATGTTGGTAAAACAGTGCTGCCAGAGGAAAGTTTTTGCTCAGAACATAAAATCCCGAATTCATAAACGGTTTCAAGCACCCAAAATCTTATTTTTTTCACATTTAGTTCAATAAATTTTTTTTATAGGTATGCAAAATTTGTTCTTGACAACCGGCCGGGCTAAGGAATTTTCTCCTCCATGGTATAACCAACACCGGCTTCGCGTACAAAATCTGCATGCATCTGGCAGCATTTTCGAATGTAATACAAGGTGAAATCTGTATGTTTTATTTTGTGTTGTTTTTGAAATTTTTAAATTTTATGATTCTTTAAATTTTTGGAACGTTTTACTTTTGACACATGCAGTATTTTTTTTTTTTTTGTCAATCTGCTACAAAACGAAGAAAATTTTTCAATATTGCTGTTTTTTGTTGTGACATACTTTACTTTACTTTAGCGACATCTATCAGCTGATGGTGTCCGTTTTCACAACTAATTAATATTTATTGGTAGGTGTATCCGCTGCTGTCAGCGGAGACACCGCCCATCATACACAATTGTTTGTCAACAGATACACTAATACATATAAACAGCTCACACGCTTTCGTGACGATTTCTACTAATTTCCACTACCAGCAAGCCGCGTTAAGGAACTTCGTTCCAAAAGTAAACATACAGGGTGCTTAAGACATATCATTGATGATGAATAATTTGAAGGGTTTCATTGTCCAGAACTGGTGCATCCATTGATATATCCATTCAAATGAAAATGAGCCTTGCTACTCATTTTGATTTTTTCGTGAAAATCGGGGTTGCCATGGGCGAGCTGTGACATCCTATTGTCATATGTACGGCGCGGCGGCGTAAATGGTCTTCTGGAAGAAGCTCTTGTGTCAACTGAATCTTAAATGGAAACACGTGCAAATCTTTAAGCAAATTTGTTTCCAAAGTTGTTCTTTGAAAACCAAGTTCCTAAGCATGACAACGAAGTGAGGTTGAGGGCTTGTTTTGATCACTTTTTTTTAGCAGCAAAAATGATTTCAGGTGATCTTGCACTACCTTTTGGTCCATTTTTGGTGCTATCAGCAACTACAGTCCCTCTTTTTTCGAAGTCATTGATTACACGATATATAATAGTGCATCTTGTGAGCCCGTTGTTTCTGCCAAAAATTTCACGTAACTTTCTCAATGTCACAGTAATTGATGATTTTGTTTGGGTAAAATGTTGTAACGATTTCGTTTTCCAAATACTTTTCCATAATAAATTTGCCAAGCCTCTTCTGTGTGGCTGCCAAGTATGAAACTAATGTTTACTAAAATGACAGCAAAACAAAGTGCGCCGGACACCCTGTATTTCTGTATTGGAGTACACCTGAGTAGAAGCGGTACGGGGTTAGTATGCTCGCAAAAAAAAAAAAAATACTGGAAAGCGAAAATTGAGGGGAAATTAGTCCCGTGGGTCAAATGTATAATCAACTCCCCACTAATTTTTTCTCCCCACAGCAAAACGCCTTAGTAGAATTTTTATGTAAAAATATAATAATAATTTCATTTGGCCTTCTAGTTCAATTTTTACTTCCTCAAAATTGAGAAAGATTTTTTTTTTTTGTGATAAAATTGGAGTGATAAACATTTTTAAAGAAGACAAGAAAAGTAAAACTGCTGCTTAATTATTTATTTGCTTTAAGAGCCGATGGAAATGTATTAATTCAGGTCCAAAACTAGACCCTTTCCAAATGTTTTCTGTCTTTTTCAGCTGTCTATGTGCTGCCGACATTTCGTTGGGGTGCTAATCAACTCATCAGTAGACTCGAAAAATTCTTAAAATAATGTGTGAAACTTAACTACTTATTCCTTAATTCCCATGAACAAAATGAGTATCAGAAATGTTCAAACAAACCTTTAACACAGTAAAAAATTTTGTTTGTTTTGTTTTGCAACTCTTTTACTTCTCTTTGCAACCTTCTATACAACGAGTTAACATCTGATTCAAAATGAGAATCATGGGAATCATGGGAATTATGGAATAAGTAGTGAAGTTTCAAACATTATTTTAAGAATTTTTCGAGTCTACTGATGAGTTGATTAGCATCCCAACGAAATCTCGGCAACATATAGAAGGCTGAAAAAGACAGCAATCATTTGAAAGGTCTATTTTGGGACCTGCATTAATACAAAACAGTATACAATTAGTCATGACCTGGGTTCGAAGCAAATTTGGCTGCTGATGAGCGGTGTGGTGGTCGTGAAACAGCCAGAGTATGTACTCTAGCCAGTAAGTCATCAACTTTACTCTTTTCTTCTTTAATAATCTTGATCACTCTGATGTTATCCCAAAAAGAATCTTTCTTAGTTTTGGGGAAGTAAAAATTGAACTGAAAAGCCCATTGACATTTTTAGCAATTGTAAATCATCTTCTGCTGTATAAAAAATTTATATTTGACGGCCTCAAGAACACGTTTTTTGTTTAATATCAGAGTGCAACTTTTTTCCTCATGCCAAAAACTATCGTAATATGGATGCCGAAATATCGAAAAATCGTCGTCCTTACAAACAAACCCAGCCTAATGGACATACATTAATTTTATCATCTTCTACAATCTTGTTTAGTTTAATTTGTTTTTCTTTTCTTAAAAACGCATTTACTGTTATTGTAGTATAGAAAGAAAATGGTGGATAAGATTCACTCAACTAGAGAATGTAGGAAGAGCAGATACATGCATACATACATACATACATACATACACCCAGCTACCAGTATGTGTGATATGCTTTTATGGTGTTGGTTACTTTGTTTGGAATAAAAACTGATTTGTATTATTATAATAAAATATTTTACACAGCACAGTGGGCGGTAGTTAATGTTACACATATTTGTGTACCAGCACATGTTTTTGTATACTTAAATTTATTGTTGCTTTTAATAACAAATATGAGTATGACTTTCCTGGCACCCCCCCACCACCACCACTCACCATTCCTTATGTGCTCATTTCTTTTTATTGTGATGTTCATTTAAATGAAATGAATATCTCAAGTGATTTTATCTTATAGTTCTACTGAAAATGTATACGTTTTCATCATCCTTGACCTTTAATTTTGGTTGCTTATATTTATGGTAACTTTAAGTCTTCCCTTTGACTAGCTAGTCGAAAAATTTGTTTTTCTTTTTCATTCTTGTTTTTGAGAAAAAACAGCAGCTTGTATAATAGCTTGTGTACAAAAAAAGCCACTAAATACAAATTACGTGTCCGTATTGTGAAGTACTTGTTGAAAAGCTATTTATTCACTTAATTAACGCTGCAACATATTTGCCAAATTAATTAAATTAACTTGACAAAAATGTGTTTATAAACTGAAGTGGGAAGTTTGTTGCAGCAAAGTTGAATGGACGTACACAGCTGGCTGGCTGAGACTTGACTGTAGAGCAACTATATAAATTTGAGACATCAAATTGTATTGGTATAAAATGTGAGCTCTCACACATCGGCTCAAACAACTGCATTTTTCAGCACCCAAAACAATGATCTGATGAATCATCCGCCGTTCTGACTTGACACCGAATGACTTCTTTTTATTTCCGTAGGCAAAAGAACAAACTGAGCGATCAACGTTTTTCGACATCTGAAGAAGCGGTTACTGCCTTCAGAATGCATGTGTTGGAGAGAGTGGCAAAAGTCCTCCGACCATTGCTTCAAACGCATGCAAAAGTGTTTAGAATTTCCTGGGAAATATTTTGAAAAACATTAAAGAAATTTTCAATTTTTTTTGTTCTCCACTCCTGCAATATAAAAGACAACCCTTGTACATTTCTTAAATGTCCAAAATACTTACCCCCTAATTCATAAAAATTATAAGACTGTTATTTGACATATTTGTATGGAAAATCTGTCAAATAAGAGCTGTATAAAACTGTTATAATTTTTATGAATTAGGAGGTTAGTTTATAGAAACTTTAGTATGAGGAATTTTGTATTAATAAATTTGTTACTCTATAGTTAGTTTACTAAAACACCAATAGAAACCATAAGCGAGGCGATTTCCTCTTGTGATATTAGGTATTAGATTTTTTCAAGGTACTAGTATGTTGCTATAAGGCAGCGACATGTTCAAACCTTTAAAACTTAAGCTATAAACTTTTTCGTATGGCGGTGTCTTATATCAAAAGTTTACAGCTGCAAAGCCGCCTTTTTTTTTTTTTTTTTGGTGCTCTTGAAGGAAAACAGTGCTGACACGCAGGAGCTGAAAGCCACAGGTGCGAAGGTTGGCATTCAAGAATATCTTTTTATCTGAGAAAGATCTCATTACTTGAGAAATAAGTTCAAATAAGAAATGAGTGTACTTTAAGAACTAATAATCAATTTACTTTAAGATATTCTATTTTTAATTCAGGTCCAAATATGAACCTTTTCAAAAAATGTTTGTTGTATTTTTCAGCTGTCTATATGCCGACGACATTTCGTTGTCTATATTTTTTCGACTGAAAAATACAACAAACATTTATTGAAAAGGTTCATTTTTGGACCTGAATTAATACATTTCAATTGGCTCTTAAAGCAAATAAATAATTAAGTTCATATTTGAATATTCTATTTTTCATATTACCGACCCTCGAAATGCCAGCACACTTTTGCGATGCCTGGTGCCACAGTGTAAAACTTGTAATAAAATTTGTTGTTCCCAAGTAGATAGAAAAAGTTTTCATTGCATTGCTTATCTGTATATTGAAATGCAAACATTATAAACAATACCAGTTAAGAAGATTGTTCAAAGTAAACCAACTGTTTTGGGCTGGTTTGAGTCAGCAGAGTAGATACAAGAAATTAAAAAATTTTGAAGGTGCATATTTTAAGGAGATTTTGGGCACCAGAGCATACATTAGGGCTTCAATATCAAATCAACCTCGAAGGCCTGCAACCACTGCCTTCAACGTACATACATATATAAAACGTGGGCAAAACAAAGTTTACCTTTCAAGTCTAATATTATTATTCTTTTTCATGTGTTCCTAATGCAAATGAGCTCAAGTGTTTGTTTTAAGGGCATGTTAGTTGGTTTTGCTGTCGCCTTCCCTTTTGTTGTGTGTAAGACGTTGGTTGGCTTTTACATGCTCGAAAAAATATATATATATGTATGTGCGTGTGTGTGTCTGATAATGCGTTTCCTTAACAACTATCGCAGAAAGCAACATCTTTGCTGGTTCGGCATTCATTCGTTCACTCGTTCGTTGCTTTCTTCCCCTCTAGCCTTAACTGCTGCTACATTTTCTTTTAACATTCGAACATCTGTTTTTATAGCTTTGAGCACATTAAACACTTGTTCGCCATAAAGCCAACAAGTGCAGTCAAGTGTATTAAGATTTTGTACTGATTTCGTAATGCGAATGTAGTTTAGGTACATATGTTTGTATGAACAACTACTGCCGCCAGCACAATTTCAGCAGCACGTTCACAGCTTAATTTATAAAAATAAAAATATATTCATATGCATATTTGTCTATGTAAATGGATATGTATTTGTAAGAAATTGTAAGAATTAATAGCATGTCCTTTGGGTATTAAAAAGAGGAGACTATAAATTTTTAAGATTTAGTTTTGTAATCGTATATAAATAATTTAAGACCACATCTAACTATGTACATAAACTGAGAGCAAGCAAATTCGTAAATAAAGAAATAAGCTTTCATAAAGTGCGGCCGTTATAAATATTTGATTAGAATGTATCTTAAATACCCTAAACAATATTCACTTTATAAACTAAGCGACACTAAACACCACACGCTAAAATTTAGATCAGAAACACACAACAACTTGAGTGGCTGATGGGCATGAATGTCGCTTTAGTAGCATTATTCTCTGAGTTTAAGCACGAGGGCTGATGATAAGTGTGGCGGCTTTGAAACAGCTGGTTGCCCCCTAGCTCAAGGTGTTTAATGTCTTCTTTGTGGATATATTATCTGATGAAACCAAACACCGCCTTTTAGAAGAAAATCACAAAGTAAGGACACCTGGAAAAACCTTGTTCACAAAACGCTTCCAACATTACATTAATGAAAAAATTCAATAGTTTTTATCCAATTATTATATTAGTGATCATTTAATTAAATATCAATAAAAATTACTATTTTTATTACGTATATTATTAATGTGGCGGCTAATAGACATACTGCATTTCAAAATGTTTTATGTGTGATGACATTTTTTAGCTGCTACTCCCCCAGAATATTGCAAAACCACCACCGCACGATACAATATTCGTGTATGCATGTATGTTTGCGGCTCATATGCTTAAGTTTCATTGCCGCGTGTATGTATGTCGGTGTGTGTGTATATCTTTTGTTCATTATTAGTTTTATTGCGAGGTGGCGTGATCAGCTTCTGTAAACTTCTCGACTGTTCGAGTAATGATCATTGAGAGGTATAAAAGCAGCTCAGCTTAACGCTGAGGAGTCAGTCTATTTTTAACTGCGCTAACTTATAAAGTGTCTTAAGTAATAAAAAGTGAATAAGTAAAAGTGTTCTTCTTTTAGTAAAGTGTTTGTGAGTACAGTGTGTTAAGTAAATAAAGTATTGAAATGTTGAGTACTGTCAACTGAAGAATTGAGTGTCTTAACTTCATTACAATTAAAGAATCTACGAAAACGTTTTTAAAAGGTAAAAACGTAACACATATTAATTTTTTTTTTACCAAACAAATGAGAATTAAAAAGGTAAGGCTTTCAATGAAATCTTTCACTGATTTAATAAAATCGTTCGTTGATCTGCAAAAATTTTTTTCATTAGTCCCATGATATTTTTTAGCTTGCTTATGACAAACTAATGAGCCATTCATAAAGGAATTAATTCACTTAATCTATGAAAATTTACTGCTGCCATAAAACTTTTCATGGGACTGATGAAAAATTTTAATGAAATAAATTCATTAGAGTTATCGAAGAAAATTCTTTCAATCAAAATTGTAGTGGCAATAAATGATGACAATGAAACGAAAATATTTTAATTTTGTTTTATAGTAAATATATTTAAAATAGTTGATAATTTTCTCAGGTTTTTGATTATACTTCCTCAAAATTGAAAATTATTTTCTTGTGATAAAATTGGAGCAATCAACATTTTTAAAGAAGGTAAGAAATGTAAAGTTGCAGTTTTACTAGCTGGGGTACATTCCATGGCTGTTTCACGTCCACCACGACGATCATCAGCATCCGGATTGTGCCAGCCCTGCTTATGGCCAACTATTTTTAAGCAGCAGCGTATAGCCATCCTACGACCTGAGTCCTTCATTACTGATTTTATCACTATATATTTTTTTTTTTTTTGGTGCTGATGAGTGCCGCGGTGGGTGTGAAACAGCCATGGTATGTTCCCCAGCCAATCAGAGTTCAACTTTGATTTTCTTGTCTTCTTTAATAATGTTGGTTGCTCCAATTTTTGGCACAAAAAAATTCCTTCTCAATTTAGAGGAAATAAAATCGAAATCAAAAGCCTGATAAATTTACTACCAACTGTATATGATAAAGTATATGTATATTTATTTACTTATTTTTTAGGATTGTTTGATTTCCAACAATGTAAAAATTCAATGAAATTCATGATATCCAAACATTTTTCGAATGCAAAAAATTCCAGCCAATAAAAAGTTAATTTTTTTGCACGACATGTGCAAAGAAATCTTAAGAATATTTTTTCTTTTTTCTAACAGAGTAGAAATTAAAGATTTTTATATCATTTAAAACCAGAACAGACGCAAATCATTCTACTACATATATGAGATCACACTTAACTTTAACCTAAAATTTTTGTTTTTCCAATTTAGATACATTTCAAAATTAAAAAAAGATCAAAAGCGCATTCAATTTGCATGTTTCAAATAAACTATATTCAACACAATACTTGAGTCTCAGTCCCAAAACAACTCATTTAAATTATTTTTATGAAATATATTTATAACGAATAATTTTAAGTAAAAACAACAAAAAAAAGAAACGAAAAGTTGAAATTAAAAATGTAATGGCCACACACAAACACCCACACACACCCACTCAAACATGAAAACAAAATAAGAGCAGCATACAGTATGCAAAAAATGCTTGAAATAACACTTGCATACTCAAAGGCGTAATTGCAAAATAATAACGAGTGCATACTTTAAGGCATAATTGAGAAATAAAATAACATAAAAAAGATTACAAGTTAAAAAGAAAAAAACCAAACACATTTTAGTTAATGAATATGATGCTTTTGCAAGGCATTAAAGAAAGTAAAATAAATTACTTTTTGTTCTTCAAAAAGAAAATTAGAAGATTAAAGGAAAAATTTTAACGAGAAAAAAAAAACAAGAAATTTATATAGATAATTTTTGTGAACCAAAAAAAAAAAAAACTCAGTACTACCACAACATTGAGTTACAAAAACATGTGAAAGGAAAAGTAATAACACAACATAGCTTTAGAGTATAAAAGACACACTCACCTCACTGCGTGTGAGTATAGGTTTTTTGCGTTGCAGAAATGAAGATTTCTTTTTATAACTAGTTGGCGCTATACAGCCGCCAGGAGGATGCAAACTGGAAGCAGAAGTAGCAGTAGAAGAGATAGAGCCAATTTCGCCCAGGGAAAAAGAGAGCGTGCTAGTGGAGGCAGCATTATTGTCATTTACGGAAGGCAAAGGTAAAGGTTTTAGGGTATGATAAGACGACCCGGATGCCGTTGCAGTTGTCGGTGTTGTTTTTGAAGACGAGACAGCTGCAGCAGTTGCTGCATCGCCTCGGAAAGCTTCTTTCTGAAATTTATTCGTATGATAATGGTGGTGAGAGGTTTGCAACTGTAGATTACTGCTGCTGCTAGGAGCACTGCCTACGTGAGCTGAACATATTCTACTTTTACAACAGGCTGCTGTAGTGGTGGTGGTGGTACAAGTTGGTGTTAGTGAGGTGGGTGAATGGAGATTATTTGGTAGTGATTTAGTGGTGGTAGGCAGTTGGTGCGGTGCTTGCGTGTAAATGGTGGGTGCGATACGTGTGGAAAGGCGTCGGCAGGAGTAACTGGGAATTTTGGGATAGAAAGATCTCACCGGTGAAAGGGAACGTTTTGGTGAGTGTTGATATTGAGGTAAAGGTGGTGATAAGGATGACTGTGTCAAGGGATACACTGAAGCAGTGATAGTAGAACTAACATAAGCTTTAGTCTAAGAATTTTAAAAGAGGTAATTTAAAATTACAGGAGCAATAGATCAGAGTACATTAAGGATTTTCAATGAAAGTATTAGGATAGCAGGTGAATTTCATTGGAAATGTTTGAATGTGTTAATATTTAAATAAAAAGAACATACATAGATCAGTTAATTAGAATACAAATACATATTAAAGATTTAATATCAGAAGGGCTTAGAAGAAGATATATTGCTAGTACTATTTATAAATTAAACTAGTTATAGCTTTAAATTAATAAAATCAGCAAAAATAAATAATACCATGTACTTCAAATAAAGAAAAACTGATGCAAGAAAAGCCAAAAAAACTAAAAATAGATGATGTTCAAAATACTTTAGTATTAATCATATTTCCAGAGAAGTTATCTTTATTACTAAATATGAAAGCAGTTTCGATAACATTTTCCCTTAATATTTTTGGGCTCAATAATGATTATCGAAAATCGTGCTTTGGGCGATATCAATTTTTAGACATTTTTTAAATCGATAGCAATTTATTATCAAAACCAGTTGCGTTATCGATAGCATTTTTTTGTAAATATTTGTTATCGATAACTATTTGTTTTCGTAGGGATCAGTTGTCGATAACATTTTCCAAAAAAATTTTTTTTTGTTATAGACAACAATTTATTATCAAAAATAATTAGTATTTTAATTGTTCGAGCCTTAAGGTTACTCGTTTTTTTATAAGTATTTATTAAATTCGATATTTCGATATCACAATGGATATCGAAATATCGAATTTAATAAATACTTATCAAAAAACAAGTGTTCTTAAGGCTCGAACAATTAAAATACTAAACAACAAAGGTCGAAAAATTAGCATCAAATATATAAAAAAATAATTGAGTGTTTGCTAAAGTTTTTAGATAAATTGTCGCTATTGATAACAATTTATTATCGAAAACAATGCCGTTATCGATAGCAGCTTTTTAGAGTTTTTTGTTACCGATAACATTCCCCTTAATATGCTTGTTCTCGATAACGATTATAAAAAATAATGCTCTTATCGATATCAGTTTTTTTATTTTTGTTATCGATAACAATTTGTTACCAAAAGTAGTTGCGTTATCGACAGCGATCGACAGCTTTTCATATATTATGTTTGCTATCGATAACTAGTTGTTTCGTTACTATTGTTTTGTTAGCGATAATTTATTATCGTTAAAAATTCTCTGCCCATAAGCGATAAGGCGTAAGTTCCTTATGGAATATTTTATGCAATCGATAACAACTCTCTTTTAATTATTTAATCAATTAATTACATATAAAAAAAATTATAGATATTTTTACACAACAACTTTGCCACTTGAAAAAATTACTATAGGGCAACGACTTTTGCGCCACCTGTTATGAGCAACAATAACATTTTTAAATTTCACTTTTATCGAAAAGAATTTCCTACAAATAAATGCTTCTTCATTATTCAGTTATGCTAGAAACACAACGAATTTACGCCGTGTAAATTCGTCGTATGAAGCACAATAACGACGAAGAACAAAAACATCTCATTCTCAGTTTTTTAATTTATTTTATTTATTATAGTTGAACAGCTGATGCGGTGACCATATTAAATTAAATTGGGTTGCTAAAAAATTTAGCATTACCAAAAACAAAAAATTAAACACTACAAACATGTTTTATAATCTAATATGTTGGCTTTTTATTTTAAATGCAAAAAGTCAAAGCTTAGCACTTAAAATAAAAACTATTAAAGTAAAAATTAACTGTTTTTACTAAAACACTTGAAAGCTAAAACTGGTACTGATTTGTTCGTCGTTCGCGGGCATAAGAAATAGAAATAAATCTATTTCAAGTTCGCCGCACCCAACGAATTTCGACTGACTCTCTGACTGTTTGCAATTTTATATACACCAATGTGTTTTATTTTTGACGGCAAATATTCACGGTAGAAAAATTCGTCGTTCGTCCCAGTTGTGTTCCTAGCATTATGGTTGCGGCATTATATCAGCGATCTTACGGCTCAGGCGTATGATTGATACACCGACCGTACGAGCTGTTTGAAATTCCATTACGTATACGTATGTTTTACTTTGTATTAATATGAGGCGCTAAACATTTACCCCCTAATTCATAAAAATTATTACAGGCTTATAAGACTGTTATTTGACATATTTGTGTGGAAAATCTGTCAAATAAGAGCTTTATAAACCTGTTATAACTTTTATGAATTAGACGGTTAGCGATTCTAATTTTTCTAAGACATTTGTATGAGAAGAGTAGAATGTGGAGCTACTGCTACGCATTTTTTGTTTGTTTTTGTTTTCAGAAGTTTTGGTTGAACCGAAAAGGTTTTCGAGTCTTCTTCATTCTCTTCATTTGTTTAAAACTAATCAGATGTGAAGCAGAATCTTGGGAAATTTTGCGCTTCGCTTTCCGTGTGCAAATAGACAAAGCAAGCGCAAATGACTTGCTAGTTTTTTTATATGAGTTTATATAAAACTAATGAACAATTTTAGTGGATATTTAATTCATTAGCATTTAAGTGCTCAGCTAAGGACCAAACTTGCAAAGTAACTTTTGTACTCATTTTCTTAATTATCAATTAACACTGTTCAAAGATTTAGCTATTAAAAATAATTAGACTATTAATGTCCATTTTAACGATTTTAACTTTTCTTAAAGCTCTGCTGCCTGTCAAAATGGTCACAAAATTTACTACAAAGATCATTATTACAAAAGAACCTGTCACAATTTTAACAATGACATCAACTTCCAATTAACTTTGCAGCAATACTGCTGATGATGAAATCATCATCAGCACCACTGCCAGTAATCTATTTTAATATTTTGTAAGACAAATTTAATACTATCCAGCAGAGAAAGACGAAAATAAATGAGTGCAAAATAAAAACAAGAACAGCAAAAAGGTTATAAAACAATTTTATAAGAAATAAAAACCAAAACGCAACAACAACAACAACAACAACAACACAGCAGAAGAATTGGTAACATAAATCATGTGACACACACAGGACATGTGAAAAATGCAAAATACGAAGAAAAAAACTTTCATGAAAAGACGTAAAGGATGTTTAAGCAAACAGAGCTTTCATTCATTTCATGTGCATGCTATATTGACTCTAGACATGATGACATAATATATATTTGATATTGGACTTAAAAAGACAAGAACAATTACAAGTATGTTAAAGAATGAGGTGAAGTCACAATAGCAAGAAGTAAAAGTAAAACAGAACAGGAGAAAATTTAATTGAAAAATTTAAAGTACTCATGTTACAGATTGAAAAAGTAAATCCGTCTCGTTTCTGTTTCCCAGTGCAGTTTGTCATGGCAACAGGAAGCACAATTTAAGAATGAGATAAGGACTGAAAGGACACACACACACACACACACACACAGGCAAATACTTATATATGTATATAGAAACTGAATTCAAAAGTTCTGAGAATGTTTATAAGGCAGGTAGTTTGAGATTTTCAATATTTTTAAACTATTTAAAGTTAACGAAAAAGTTTCCATTGAAAAATTTCAATTGATAACAAAACTAAGTTAATCGATACATTTAACTTTCGCAGGATAAAAGTTTTTCTACAGTAAACAAAAAAAATTTGTTGTAAAATTTTTCATTATCGACGAAATAGAAATTTTTAATGAAAAAACTAGACAAAAAAAAAACATTTTTAAACTTACAAAAATGAACTTAATTATTTATTTGCTTTAAGAGCCAATTGAAATTGAATTATTTTAGGTCTAAAAATATATTTCATTAATGTTTTCGTTCGTTTTCAGCCGTCTATTTGCCGCCGACATTTCATTGATGCCAATCAACTCATTAGTGTAGTCGAAAAATTTTCAAAGAATATTTGAAGCCCAAAATAAACCTAAAATAATACATTTCACTTGGCTCTCAAAGCAAATAAATAATTAAGTTAATTTTTGAATATCCAAAACTTTTACTTTTTTGATACTTTTAGAAATAAAAATCATATTAATCGATGATAACTCGTTGTATAGAAAAGTTGTTAAGAAAAGTAAAAGTGTTGCAAGACGAAAACATGTTTTCTGCATTAAAGGTTTGTTTAAACATTTCTGATTCTCATTTCGTTCATGGGAATTTTAGAATAAGTAGTTAGATGCCAAACACTCTTTTCAGATCTACTGATCTATGAGTTGATTAGCATCAACGAAATGTCGGCGGCATATAGACGGCAGAAAAAAATAGAAAACATTTCTAAGGTTTATTTTTGGACCTAAACTAATTTTAAAACATAACAAAATAGGTTTCAAAAGGGAAAGCAAGCAACTATCGATAACGAAAAATGTTCTTAACACATTACCCTATTGGAAGTTGCACTTATTTCTGCAAATGGCGGTGTGTCAAATCTGTTTTTACACTTGTAAAGTAGACGGCTGTAGAATACAAGTAAACAAGGCCTGGAGCGATACAGCAAGTAAAATATTTGCTTTCCTTCGACCCCGTTTTCATATTTAATATTATTATTTTCTTAAGCTGAAGATCAACAATCGTATTATGGTCAATGAATAAATTTTGTTTATAAAATTATTTTGCTTCCAATAGCAAGTAAATTGTGCGTAGAAACTATAGAAAATATTTGTCTAGAAAATATTAAGCCATTCGTAACAAAACGCTAAAAATCGAAACAGCAAAAGCTCTTCTTTTGGCGTTCAGTAATTGTAAATGCTATTGACAAATCTCTTTTTATCATTTAATCGTTTTTTTTTTTCGGACTCATCTCGTGGTTGAGAGACAAAAAGTGATGTGTCTTTGCCTGCTGACGTTTTGAAACTGAATTGATGCGTGCACGTGTGCTTATCAGCCTTTAATTTTGCTTTTCAAATTCTGCTGTAACTGATAGTTTATTTGAAGGATGACTGATTTTATGTGAGTGTCAGTACTTGGATTTTTTTTTTTGTCCAAGGGAATTCTCAGATAAATGGAAAACTGGATTAGCTTGATTTCAATGAAGACTGTCTTTTGCTTTGTCAACTGCTTTGTCATGCGTCAAGGAAAATAAATTAATTGGGTCTAAAAACATGTTTACAGCCTCAAATAATTGAATGTATTTATTTCAATTTCACTTTCCACTTGAAGATTTTCATTATTAATGTTAATGTTGTCATGCTCGTATACTTCTTCCTGTTTATGTCAAAGAAGCTTTTCCTAGACCTTCAAATACATAAGAAACACTCGCAAGCTGACAATTGAGATGTCATTAAATAAAGAGCAAATATTAATAAAACTTACGATTTTAGTGTTCAAGTGGCAAAGAAAAGTTTAAATAAATCAAAAACAAGTCACGTGCACGCATAACAAAAAATGTCATTTAAAAGGAAAGTTGTGTGTCATTAGAAAATATTAACAGCAGCAAAATATTAAATAGCAAAACACAAATTTCAATGGGATCCTATGGCAAAATTAACTTGAACTATGAAATTTTAAAATATGATATCTATATTATCGTCTATGATAATTTCGGTGCCATTCCATTAAATTAAGCATTCAATTGCTAAACAAACAATGCCAACATTAAAAACGAAAAAAGCGAGGGAAAACCAAACTGAATATTTTATAACTAGACACACACAACAACAAAAAAAATCTAAACAAATAAATTCAAAAACTTAGAACTCTGTAGACATTCAAAAGCAAAGGAAGTAAAATCTACTCACATTATTTGTATTTTTAGCAGGATTGCAAACCATTTCGGATTCAAGGCCATCTAAGTGCGTAAGACTTTTCGATTTTAACTGCAAAAAAAAAGGAGAAAACAACAAGATATTTTAAAACTAAATTCTATAAAAGTAAAATTAAAGTAATGGAACTTAAAAATTATATACAAAAACATATATATACAATTCAAATAAATAATAAAAATATTTGGGTGAATGGGGCCTGTGAGGGATGGAGGGAATTAGAAGTCTCAGCAATAGGGTTTCGTTTTTATTCTATGAAACCCAGAACCCTCAAAAGTCATGTGCCCATTTTATATACATATGTACGCTTTCAAAAAGCAGAAGGAAATTGCAAACTCAGCATACGAGTGAGTGAGTTATTTAAAAAAAATATTTTTCTTTAATTTTGAAAAAAAAAATATAGATTTCAGAAAAATATTTTTTTGAAATGTGGTTGGTGAAATTTTCTTCTTCCTCACGCCAAAAGCTAACAAAAAAATTGAGGGCACAATTTCAATTGATAAGAATTCAGCCAGCCTCAAAGATATGCATATATGTATGTATGTACATAGATGTATCTTCTTTGAAAGTCATGCTCGCTGCTCTCAAAAATACAGGTGTACGTATTTCCATAATGGCTTCTTTATGTACTCTTTTATTATTTTTATTTATGTGAATCATCATGATGACGATAATGTTGATGATAATGACGTTGATGCTGATGTTATTTTTTTTTTTTTTTATTTATTTTCGTGTTGTTGTCCAACAAACAACAAGAGAGAATATACATATACCAATAATTGAAATGCCGTTATGTGTATATTGTTGTTGTTTGGTTTGTTGTCGTTGGTGTTTGGTTGCAAACTTGAGTGAACTCTCACAAACACACGTACACAAGCACATTTATTTACGTTCATTATTTGTTCACTGCAGTTATTTATGCACATACTCGTACAGGCCTACATACATACATATGTATGTATGTGTGCAAAAGTTAGTATGTTAGTATGCATGTTTATATACTTATAAACACAAAATATGGGAATGTAGCGTTAAAAAAACATGTGTAAGAGAAATGAGAATATAAAAAAAAATATTTGTGACTTTTTGTCTCCATACAGAAAGAGACACTCACACGCACTCGTATACAGACACAATTTAGAATGTGATATATGTACATAAGAGGAGTGCCGACAGGGTTATTTAGTTGTTTAAGGTAAGCCTGCACTTGCGTATATGTGTGTGTGTGTGTGTGAATGCACTCGTATTATTTGTTGTTAGTAAAATTTATTGCCACAAGAATGTTTGAATAAATAAAAAATAAGCCATGTAAATTTATCAATCATCTGGCCCCACTGCAGAGGGTGAACCATTTAAACCTGATTTTTAAGTTTAAATAATATATATAAGAGAAAAAAAAAACAATCGAAATTTTTAACATAAGCCAAAGTAATGGCCTAATAAACTAAATTTTATTTATGTAACATTAAATAGCTTTTGGTGATTGACAAAATTCTGTATAATTTAATTGGATATTTTTGATAAAATATAAGTTTTTTTTTCCGAAGAATATTATGCTTCAGTATGTATCACATTGTATTCCATTTTTCTTTCAATTCTCCACAAAGAATAAAACACATATTGCCTGTTTATCTAAATAATATTTCGAATGATTAAAGAAAATTCTGTTAAAAAATTTCAATTACTAAAATCAAAATATCGAATTAAGAAATCCCTAATTACACAAAAAATAAAGAAACTGAAGTATAACGAAATTCTAATAAAAAAGTAAAGTTAACAAAATCCCGGAACACAAGATCTAAATCGCAAATGTTAAATCTTATTATATTATCTATATTCTGAATAGCAAAACCCGATTTACAAAACTTAAGAAGCCAAACTTCAAAATTTTGAATTACAAAATCCTAACTAGGAAATGCTGGTTGACTACAGCATCTCGAACTAAAAAAATCCAGAATTATAAAATTTAATACACTGAACTACTTACGGCAAAATCTTGATTCGCAAACTGCGAAATCTCGAGCCAAAAAATGCCAAAATACAAAACTTAAAATTTTACTTTTCTTTACTTAGTTAATATTGATTTAAAAGTGACAAACCAAGGGTTGAACTTGAGCCTGAAAAGGTAATTTAATATAAATGTATGTAAAATTATCATAGTTCAATAAAATTAAAATTTCAGTGAAATGTTAACAAAACTTAAGAGACTGTATACGAAATTCATAAATGCAAAAACCCGAAACATCTCTTACTACTTTAAAAGTTTTTAATTCGGGGTTTTAATTTTCTGTTTCGGGCTTTTGTAATTGAGAAATTTTAAACTCTGTCTTTTAGCTTTTATAATTCGTGATTTTGATTTTTGTAATGAAAAATTTTGTAGTGCGGCTAATTAAGTTTTGCAATTCAAGATTTTCCACTTCAAGATTTTGTAGTTCGGGTTGTTAGAATTTGGATTTTTGCTGTTCATGTGACCTGTTGTTTCAAGACCTTGTAATTCGGGATTTTGTAAATCGTAATTTCGCAGTCATTATATTGCAATTTTTTTTTTGTAAGCTTTTGGTTCTCAGAAATATGGCAGCAAGTAGAACGTTTTTCGCAAATTTCTCCATACCACCGAATTTATTAACTCATCATTAACTAATCAATTGTCAAGTCAATTAGCGACAAAATAGACTTAAAGAAATTCAATGAGGAACCAGATTTATGGCTAAAGCAATGAGCAGAACCTCTGATCCCTAGACATATGTATGCATAGTTAAATGAAAATAATATTGAAGAATCTACAGTATTCGTTGCACATGATCTGTGAAAGTAAAATAAAAAAAACACAGTCTAAATGGAGCTCTCTGTACATACTTTCTTATATTTTTTCATACCATGTTATAACAACAAATACACAACAGCAATAATGTTATCGTGCTTAAATTGAAACGTATGTATGCGGTTTTTTGTAGTATTTATTATCATCGGTATAGACTTGAAGGATTTTCTTGATTGTTGCGAAACAAACATGTGGAAAATCGCACACGCTCTTACACTATGTGTATGTATTGAATAAAGATCTTAAATTCAATATATTGGTATTTTTTTTGTTTGTTTGCTAGCAACTCATGTAATTGATTTTGTATACTGCATAGAAAAAATACAGGTGGGGAGAAAGTAGAATAGATGTTTTGTACATGAGTTGGAAAGCTAAACGTACCAATCGGTATCCAACTCATCAAGAACATTTTTATGAAAAGATTCATTTTTAGTAAGTATTACACATGTTGCCATTTTCTTAATATTAAATAAAATTTAAAATGAAGAACAGGAAAAAAGTTCGAATTTCTCATAAAGTGGAAAGAGTTCTTACAATTTCTTTCGGTTAACTTTTATTTATTTTGTGAACTGGTTGTTGACTCAAAATGAATTAAGTTCATGAAGAAAGGTTTATTTTGCTTCTTTATATTATTGTTCAAACAAACATTTTGCATCGGCTAAATGTGAAATAACAAAAAAAAAAAAAAGAATCATATTTTTTGATAACTCTCGAATGTTTTTAAGAATGTGGCCGGAATCCCAAAAAAAAATATCAATCTATAACCCGCATTAAGTTATTCCAAAAACATGTGTTGACTGTCATTCTGTGCTATTAGCAAAAAATGATTTTTAAGTACAAATAAAAAAAAAAAATATTTTGTTTTCCATCTAAAATATATGCTTACTTTATGAAGACAAACTATTTTCATTAGCGGAAATCACCCTTGGTTGCACATCTGCAATTTTAGCAGATATAGCATGATTTGTTGCTACAAAGCGTGAGTGACTTTTTCAAGTGTTTAGCAAAATAATAATATCAGCTGATTCTAGAGCAACGGAAAATATAAATATTTTTGTTTTGCAAATTGAGAAGGAAGTTTAGAAAACAAATTGCAAAAATTTCATTATTCATCTTTTCGTTGGCCATCTTTTATTGTTGACTTTTTCTTTAACAGCCTTAATTTTATTTTTACTTTCTTCATTTCCTTCCCTGTTTTATTTATTTGTTTACAAAATTTAATAAAGCGAGTTTGCCGCATGAGATAAGCTAAGCCGCAGCCAATATTTGAAAAGCAACGCCGTCGATAAAATTTGCACGTGAAGCAACCGCCCGATTTTTTGCTTATTTTATAAAATTTTATAAAAATGATGCATAATAATAGGTATAATATTCACTTTTTGCTATTTTGTAAATGCTTCTTTGGGCAACGTTAGCATTAATTTAATTCCAGCACAGGCATGTTTTGTGGCGGCCTTGCCGTCATACAGTTTTTTGAGCGCAGGAGTTTACGTGTTGAAATGTAGAAAAACAAGCAGCTGTTTTAGCATTTAGCAACATTTGCAAATACGGATCTGCAATGGTTTTTAGTTTTGCATATTTGCTTAAGTGATGCAAATCTCGGTTTCATACATTTTGTTTTTGTAGTGTTGCAGACTATGGCACATATGCTACGGTTGCAATATCTGCAAGGTCTGCAAGGGTAATTTGCAATGAAGGGTGAGTTCCGCTATTATATTATTTATTGTCCAATTATATGATTTACAATTGCTTAGGATTTTATCGAGCTTTTTGCAGTGCCGTGCTACTAGAAAACAGTATCAAATCAGTCATGGAAATTTCGGTGCTGATGAGCGATATGGTGGTCGTGAAACAGCCATGGTATGTACCCCAGCCAGTAAGTATTCAACTTTAATTTTCTTCTCTTCTTTAAAAATGTTGATCACTACAATTCTATCAGAAAAAAAAATTTCTTAATTTTGAAGAAGTAAAACACGAACTAGAAAGCTCGATAAAATTATTATAAAACTATTTTCGTTTAGAAAAATCTACTAGCGGAGTCTTTTGAGTGTATAAAACTACAAATTAAATTACTTTTTCAGGCTCAAGTTCAACCAACCCTTGATTGGTCACTCTCTTATCAATATTAATTAAGTAAAGATAAGTAAAATTTAATAGTTAGGTGGACAACCTGCTGTTTCTGGGTAGCAAACACCCTTCATCAGTAAAGTAATTTAATATACATGTATTACGCTATCGCAGTTGAACTATGATAGTGTAATTAAAATTCAATGCACTTAAAAGATTTAAAATGTTGTTGAAGAAAAGAGGCAAAAACAGCCTTGAGTTAAATCAATGCAATTAAATTCAATACTACAACAACAACAGCTTCCAATTTTATTTTTTTTTTCCCATTAAAAATAAAAGAACTGTTAAGTGGTTGTTAGCCCTCTGTAAGAAAAATAAAAATGCATCAACGCAAAAAAAAAGAAATGGCAAAATTATAGTCTGAGTTGCCTTCAAAAGACAGTAAAGACTCTCATATTGTGTATTAATACTTTAAATAATACGATCCAAAGAGATGGTGTAAATGCAAAGCATTCGTTACGCAAACGAAAAATAATACAATAAAAATATAACATCCCATATGAGTTCATAGCTTTTTTTTTAAATTTGGCAAATTGATAATAGTTTTTATTGGATCAGGACATAAATTAACAATTTTCATTTACCATCCCTGCCATAAACAAAGGAAAAACCTCCATATCAAAAAAAAAAAAAAATATATATATACATATATATGACGGTTGCTTAAAATATTCTCTGTTTATATTTACGAAAATATACATGTGTGTGCTTGTTTGCAAAAAAAAAGAGTAAGAGAATAATTGCAGCTACAGTACTCACTGTATGAGAGTGGGTGGTTGTCGGATTTATGTTTAAGCATTCTAACTTAAGCTATTATTGTTATGATAATTAAAAATTAAATTAAAAACATCACTATCATTTATAAAATAGCTGTGAACTTACTCACAATGAGTTTAAAACTATTATGCACACGATGAAGTTAAAAATATTCCTTTAAAAAAAATAACAGAAGAGATTTACTCTTCTTTTTTTTTAATTTGAGTATAGGGGAGAAGAAGAGAGTGAGAACATTCTATATTTGCTGTAGTTGTTTTAGGAATTAGTATTGTTGTTTAACATGTAAATTGCAATTTATTTTCAATGTTTGCAGGCATGCACACACACCTACCGACATTAGCATGTTGTATGGAAACATACATTTGCTTTCAATTATTTACTTACACATGTGGTTACATTGTTAAGTCTTGTAATCTTTTTACACTAAAGAGTAAACAAAAATAAATATAAACTAATCACATAATGAGAATTTAAATTTTCTTTAATAAATCTTTATAAAGAATAATTGAAATAAAAACATAAAGTGTTCAATATATGGGTATTAAATAATATCAGTAAAACACTGTGCTAATTATAAAATGTAACAAGCACAGAAAAGGGCGAAGAATAAATAAAAGATTTTGCTGAATGAATACAGACTTTAAGTGGCTGAGTGGTTTAAGTAGCGCTGCAGAAATATCAAGTGGACTTAGCCACAGTCCAAGATGGAATGAAGGCTCATAGCAATTTTTGTAGCTGGTTGTACCCCAGTCTAAGTTTTTTACGGCTCTTTTCCCATTTACCACAAGCAATAATTTGCAATTGTATTCAAATTCAATTATGAAAATGAATATAATTATGATAAACACAAAAGAACGTATAATGAAATTAATATTTATAATCCATTTTAAAGGCAAAATTATCATTTAAAGGCACAATTTATCATATTTAAAAGTAGAGCAAACACTGCAATTATTTTAAACAATAAATTATTTTAAAGCAGCTCTTTTTTGAATTGTTATTGTTTTAAGAACATTTTGCTGGCACATTTTTAAATTGATATTCAATGGCATTAAAAATGTATGCCTTTTAAGCAAAAAAACCTTGTCAAATATACATGTGTTCGATAAAACACTACGTAATACACAAAACGTCTGTATATAATCTGAAACGCATACATTTTGTAAAAATTCCCCTGTTTATTTGTCAACCCAATATTTACATTTTAAAATTTTAGTTTTTATTTAGATTGCGGCCAACCACTACATAATGAATCTGCCCGAAATAAAAACCACTTACATTTTAATTGCATAAATCAATTTTAGGTATTTTCTTTTTTGCTTTTGTGGAAATAAACAATAATTGCGACAAAATTTGAATAGACCAATAATTTAATTTGAAATTTGCTGCATTTTTTTTGGGCCACAATAAAATGGTGTCAAATAAATTGAAAAAGCTAAAGTGAACTGAAATTAAATTAAAACAAGAAATATTTAACATATATAAGGAATGTGAAAAAAATATGGCAGGATAACAATTAAAATTGAATTAAATAAAAATTGCTTGGATAAATTGAGGCCTAAAAAAAAATAATTTTTTTTTTGTAAAACACATAGAAGTCTATAAGGGCAAAAGTGATTCGTATGCCACTCAAATATAAGTATAAGGAAAACTATCATCTCTTGTAATATAAAGAAAGCAATCTTACACAGAGTGTCCAGCAGTAAAGCATACTAATTTATTTTACCTTCATTTTGGTAAACATTAGACTTTAGAGTTCATATGTGGCAGTCGTAAAGTAGAGGTATGGCAGATTTATTTATTTATGATGGTGCCAGGATTATAATAGAACGAATGTGAAACCTCTTTCCACAACAACTTATTTCGAGAAATGATAGCGATGATTGACCTACACGGTCTTATGATTTGACTGCCCCAGAATTCTGTTTGTGGAGATATCTGCAAAGCAAAGTTTAGGCAAATAAACCAGAAAGGCTGGAGAAACTTGAGCAAAATATTCATGATGAAAATAATGAAATACCACTTGAAATGTATGAGACTGTTATGAAAAATATGCTCAAAAGGGATCGCATTTGTGAGGCTAACTGGAGCGAACATTTAGCTGATATTATACTTCATACATAATTGGCAACAAAACAATATAAAATACATTTTCACTCATTTAATCAAAAATTCTAAACAAACAAACTGGTATACCATTCCCGGCGGTCATGTTGTATAATAGGTCATATACATACATATATAATAAAAAAGAAAAATTAATTAAGCATTTTTATTTATTTTATTATTTATACTGCATTTTAAAAATTTTTTTTAAAAGCTTATTTGGTATATGAAAATGACTTATTGGGGTGGAAATTCAAAAACAATTTTTAAGTAATTTGAGGTTAGAGAAGATATTATAAAGATAAAAATCATAATAATCACTAAAATAATAATATTATTTTAGTAATTATTAAAAAAAAAAAAAAATTCTCAAAATGATGACAGAAATACAAATTTGAAATGCTGTAATTCGATTGTTTAGCGCGCGGCTCACGGTGCGTATGATTGTTATTTGCCTATATAATATTTGTAAGGTATACGTATGGCTCAATATATGTACAGACAGGGTGGTTAAATTTTAAGGTCCGATGTTGAACGTGAACCACACTTAAACGTCACGTGACTTTCTGTATATAATTTGACAGTAAAGGGAAACAGTTTATTTTAAATTTTTTTTACCGTTTTGCTGATACTTTTTGTTGCATAGCTCATGCTAGCAGCACATAATGAGTGCAAAATAAAAAGTCTTTGCATTTTACGGTTTGGACGTAACAGTTGATTTTTACAGTTTAGGGTATCGGGCTATTCTTAAATTTTTTAATTTTTGCTATTTTTGTTATGTGCTGGCTTAGCGGCCAGACATGATTGGCATCAACGAAATGTCGACGGCATACAGACGGCTGAAAGAAAGAATTTGAAAGGTCTATTGTTTGGGACCTGAATTAACAATATATTATTATTCCATAATGAACTACCATTTTATGGACTTACTTGGTAGTAGTATGTAGTGGTAAAAATAAAAGTCACGAAGGACTAACAACTTAGAATCATTATAAAAAACCTTTTCCTTTGAATTTGCTCTGATATAGAAGTTACTTTAATTCACGATTATTTATTAATTCAGGTCCAAAAAATTTAGAATTTTTTACATTTCAATTGGCTCTAAAAGCAAATAAATAATTAAGTTCACGATTATTTAGTTTTGTAGTAATAAGGAAACAGTGCGTAAGTCTAATTTTTTTTTTTTTTTTTTATTATTTATTACCAGGATAGAATGCTACCCATGGAGCCTTAATTAATTTATATGAACTGCCGTTTTATAGATTTACTTGATAATAATATTTAATTTTAAAAATAAACGTCACAAATGACAAATAACTAGTAGAAACACTTTTAGAATTATAAACAAAACTTTTTCTTTTGGATTGGCTTTATTTTGTGGGAGCAAGTATAGAAACTTATATATTTACTTCTACTCTTGGTTACTTATTTTTCTGGCGCTAAGGAAATATTGCTTAAGTCAGAGTGCTTAAGTTAGAGGTTTCGTGGGGTTTTGCTTAATTTGTGTGAACTACCATTTTATGAATTTTAAAAATAAAAGTAAAAGAAACATTTTTAAGGCGAAATACACATTATTCTGTTTTGGATGGGCTCTATTGGCTGGAAGCAAGTGATTCACAAAAAAAAAGCGATTAAGAACGATTTGGTGATTTTCGTCAGTAATTTCAAGCGGCGCTTTTATATAAAAATGTGCATAAAAGTTAGATTTAAAAATATAATAAAAAATTTGCAGGAATTTTATTTAGTTTTAAATCGATTGCCTTAAACGTGTTCAAGCTTTGATTCAAATTGCTTTGTTGTTTTTTTTTGGTATCAAATTTTTTTTTATCAAATTTGATGGATAAATATCGCAAAATTGATAAATTGAATGTATTAATACAAGTATTAAATACAAAAATATTTATGCATATAATTTAGCTTGTTGTTTTTGGTTTTTCATTGAAAATTCCTGAAATGTTGTTTCATGGCAACATCCTCAATTAAGTTTCATATTATGCGCATACATGCCGGAAAAAAATTCTTTAAATCAACATAAAGAAAGATAAATATAACTTTTAATTTGATTGAATAAATAAATTCTAATTAAGCACACGTGGTGTTTGACCGAAATATTTATGTTTTATCTTAAAAATAAATCAAGCAGAGTTGTTGTTTTCATTAATGGAAGGCAAAAATTATTTTTAGACACAAAAATCAGCTTAATAAAAATTTAATTAATTTTTGAGCTCTGAATTCTAGGGGATGCACAGTGGGGGATTTTGCAAAAAAATTGGAAATAATTCTGCCGTTTCTAAACGGATGGCTCGATTGCAATGAAATTTCAGACAGGCATAAAAGAGGTGTATTCAAGCTTAAGTTTTGAGATTGGACTATATAGCGTTTAAGTGGGCGTGTCCACGCGCCCCCAAAGTGGGCCACCTGGGGTATGTGAAAAATTAAAAACGATCTAATTTTTTCATTTCCAATTCTTTTGCAAATATTTTTTATTTTTAAATTCTTCTAGTCAAGGCCTACAAAAAATGTCGCGACACGTATATATTATCTCTTAAAGTTTTCGAGATATTAAAGTTTTAAAAATTAAATTTTCGTGTTTTTACCAACCCTGGTCCAGTATTTTCACATTTTTGAGCTCAAATCCTAACCGATTTTTCAAAAATAAGTTTTATTAGCTTGCCAGTATTTTTTTTAATACTATAAAAAAAATTTGAGCAAAAAATCTTTTATAAAGAAAAAGTTATATTCAACACAATTTAAAAATTCAAAAAAAGTCAGTTTTTAGCATATTTTTAGGGCAAAAAGTAACTTTATTGTTTTTTATTTCTGGAAGAACTTTCCAAAGTAAAGTATATGTTGTTTATATTTTTTTAAAAGCTTATTGTTAAGAAAATATTTTAAAGAAAAAAAAATTTGAAAATTATGTCCTGTTGCGTAAGGGTAGCATCCTAAAATTAACCCATTTGTTTAGACAAAACCGACTTCAGCCCAAAATTTCTAAAATCGCACGCCTCTAACCTAAATATTTTTACTTGTTTTTTATAGTTATAAGTATTTTTTAGTTTTATGCAAATGGAATTTGTCGCCCCAGGATATTTGCTGGAATGACAGCAAAAAAACTAAAAAATCCCATTTTTGGGAATTTTTGAAAGCTTTTTGGGAATTTCGGGATTGGTATTATTTTTTCCCTACATTTTGCAAATAATTTTTATTTCTTTTATAAATTCCTATATTTTTGCAAAATTTTGTAAAAAAATATAAATAAATGAAAATTTTATAGGCATTTCAAAAAATTTTATTTCTCAAAAACTTTTACTGAAGGACGTTTTTTTCTGTATTTTTGCAAAAATTGTTTTAAAAAGTTTTAAATTTCTAAAAAATTTAATAATATATAAACTAGAGGTAATTACCTAACTAATGATATATAATATGAAACCCCCTTTCATTTTAAGGGTATGAAATTAATGGGCTACAACTAACCTATTTGCAATGAAAATTTCCAAAAATTAGTACTGATTCAGCGTTTGGGAATACAAGGGGTGAGGCACTGTTTATTTTACGCAGTATTTTCTATTACGCAGTAGCCTTATTACGTTAGTATAATCTTTGAATATTTGTTTTATTGCTTTACCTGGTTTGCTTTAATAGGTAGTATTACCTGCAACTAATACGAAGGGTACATTTCTTTTTATCCCTATTTATTTATTATTAAAGGCTAGACATTTCAGCTAAACATACCTGAATTTATGGTAATTAAGGGCTGATGTATTCAATTGTTATTGTTTTTCAAAAACGTTTAAGTAATAATAATATCATGTTTGCATTTTCGAAAATTGAAGTACAACTGACACAATAGTCTGAACAGCCACTAAGTAATTAGAGTGTTAATACCACCTTCGCGTGTTTCCTTTATTGATCTACCTGTTTCGCTTTAATACGCAGTACTACCTGAACTTATGCTTATATTTAGTGATCATATGTAAATATTTTGTATACCTGAATACAATTTCGATGGTTATTATACATGTATGTGTAGGCGGGGAAACTAAAAACAAAGTCAACCTTTAGAGATAAATTAATCTTTAAAAATAGTTAGCGAGACAGTTGGCGCATGGTATAAAATATCTCGCAATTAATAGTTGGCATCATTAAAAAGTTGACGATCATGGCCATCACACTAAAACACATCGATTTATATTCAGTTTTATACAAAAGTGCAAACTTACAGCAACAGAAAAAAGTCAAATTTCTACTTGATTATATTGAAGAAACATATACAACTAAAGTAGACAAAAAGGATATTTGCAAAGTTGAGAATTTTGTTAAGGCATTCGAAAAAAAATGGAAAGCTGTCAACAGCTCTAATGCAAAATTTAGAACAAAATTTTCTGATTGGTTGGAGGTATCTATACAATTCCCAATTTCCTTATCTACTCCTGGCGCTAAATGTAAGGAATATGAAGACTTAGGCCCGAAGTCAAAGCAAGCACGCTTAACAACAAATCTTACAACCATGTCTACCGAAGAAGTTACAGACACATTTAATGCGATGCTAAAAAAGAAAGATCAACCCATGGATGCTGTGAAAATTGCAAATGTTCTTCCGAATGCATCACCTAAAAGGCTTAATCGTATTGTTAAGAGCATTCCAACACCATCGTTTAATTCAGCTTTCACAGAAGAAGAAGCCATTGCTCTTATGTTGCAGCTTCAACTTAGTCGTGATAAATATATAATATTGAGAAAAGCATTGAAAGAAAAAGGAGTTGAGGTTTTGCCATCATATGATGCTCTGCAAGAAAGGAAGAAGAGCATTATACCCACTGGTATTACAGTTTCTGACCGAAAAGTTACTGTTGGAATCTCATCTCTTCTAGAAAACACAGCATCAAGGATAGTTTCAACACTTACTGCAGAGCAGCTAAATAAAATTAACCACAGCGAAGTGAAACTAATATGTAAATGGGGATGTGATGGATCGTCGTTACTTTCAGAATACAAGCAGCCCACTGAAGGTCACTTATTATCTGATTACAAAGGCGTACTTATGGCATCAATGGTTCCATTACGGCTTCGAAAATATGCTGACAAGGACTCTCCATCAACTAGTTTCGAAGAAGACATTTGGATAAATTCAACTCCTGGATCTAAATCATTTTGTAGACCAATTACTTTCGAGTATACTAAGGAGACAAAGATTGCAACTCAAGAACTTGTACATCATATTGAATCGGAAATTAAATTAATGCAGCCCATTTTGATCGAAATAGAGGACTACTCTTTCAATGTATCGTTTGATATGAGATTAACGATGATTGATGGTAAAGTTAGCAATGCTTTAACAAAAACGTCATCTACTTGGAGTTGTTCTTTATGTGGAAAAACGAACAGTCAATTCTCAAATATGTCATCAACTACAAAGGTTAATGAAGACGTTCTTAAATATGGAATATCTCCTCTACATGCTCGCATACGTTTTCTGGAACATTTTCTACATATAGCTTATGATTTGAAATACAGAAGTAGCCTTGAAAATGTAAATAAATCAGTAATTAAAAACGACGAGCTAAAGATAATGAGAGCTAACGAAAAGCAAAGAATTCAGGAGGAGTTTAAGCAACATACCGGATTAAATATTGATAAGCCACTAGTGGGATATGGGAGTACAAATGATGGAAACACGGCTAGACGATTTTTTAGCAATTTTGAAATAACCTCTCAGATTACCGGAATTAATATGGAATTATTGCAAAAAGTTAATATAATTTTAACAGCAATAAACAGTAAACATAAAATAAATGCAGATAAGTTCGGCGAGTACTGTGCAGGCGTTTCGAGACTGCTTCTTAACTTATACCCCTGGAAAGATTTCTCACCAACAGTACACAAGGTTTTGTGTCATGGAAAAATAATAATGGAACATCATATACTACCACTCGGAGAGCTCACAGAAGAACCTCAAGAGTCTAGAAACCGTGATTTTAAACATATCCATCAATTTAGCTCCAGAAAGTGCTCCAGACAATCTCAAAATCAGGACATATTTCAGAACCTTATTTTGTCCTCAGATCCCGTCTTATCACTTATGAGAAGGAGATGGATCTGCTACAGAAATTTGACATTTGATTGCAGTAATGAATTCAAAGATTTGATGTATCTGCTAGATCTAGAAGAATTTGATACGGATTATTTTGTAAAGTTAACGTAATTGTATATTTGATTGATTGATTGACTTTCGTATTCCCAAACGCTGAATCAGTACTAATTTTTGGAAATTTTCATTGCAAATAGGTTAGTTGTAGCCCATTAATTTCATACCCTTAAAATGAAAGGGGGTTTCATATTATATATCATTAGTTAGGTAATTACCTCTAGTTTATATATTATTAAATTTTTTAGAAATTTAAAACTTTTTAAAACAATTTTTGCAAAAATACAGAAAAAAACGTCCTTCAATAAAAGTTTTTGAGAAATAAAATTTTTTGAAATGCCTATAAAATTTTCATTTATTTATATTTTTTTACACAATTTTGCAAAAATATAGGAATTTATAAAAGAAATAAAAATTATTTGCAAAATGTAGGGAAAAAATAATACCAATCCCGAAATTCCCAAAAAGCTTTCAAAAATTCCCAAAAATGGGATTTTTTAGTTTTTTTGCTGTCATTCCAGCAAATATCCTGGGGCGACAAATTCCATTTGCATAAAACTAAAAAATACTTATAACTATAAAAAACAAGTAAAAATATTTAGGTTAGAGGCGTGCGATTTTAGAAATTTTGGGCTGAAGTCGGTTTTGTCTAAACAAATGGGTTAATTTTAGGATGCTACCCTTACGCAACAGGACATAATTTTCAAATTTTTTTTTCTTTAAAATATTTTCTTAACAATAAGCTTTTAAAAAAATATAAACAACATATACTTTACTTTGGAAAGTTCTTCCAGAAATAAAAAACAATAAAGTTACTTTTTGCCCTAAAAATATGCTAAAAACTGACTTTTTTTGAATTTTTAAATTGTGTTGAATATAACTTTTTCTTTATAAAAGATTTTTTGCTCAAATTTTTTTTATAGTATTAAAAAAAATACTGGCAAGCTAATAAAACTTATTTTTGAAAAATCGGTTAGGATTTGAGCTCAAAAATGTGAAAATACTGGACCAGGGTTGGTAAAAACACGAAAATTTAATTTTTAAAACTTTAATATCTCGAAAACTTTAAGAGATAATATATACGTGTCGCGACATTTTTTGTAGGCCTTGACTAGAAGAATTTAAAAATAAAAAATATTTGCAAAAGAATTGGAAATGAAAAAATTAGATCGTTTTTAATTTTTCACATACCCCAGGTGGCCCACTTTGGGGGCGCGTGGACACGCCCACTTAAACGCTATATAGTCCAATCTCAAAACTTAAGCTTGAATACACCTCTTTTATGCCTGTCTGAAATTTCATTGCAATCGAGCCATCCGTTTAGAAACGGCAGAATTATTTCCAATTTTTTTGCAAAATCCCCCACTGTGGGATGGATGAATTTAGTTGCACTGTATGGAAAGGGTTTTTATTTTCTTTTTTTAATTTAATCGGCTTTAATTTGTATTTAGCTCCTCCATCAATTTTCATTATCGCTTTTTTTAGCACCTGCTTCAAAAAGTTAAATCAAACAAAACTTAATAAAATATTCATTTGCCAGTAGACCTCATATTATTACTATGCTTTCTAGTTTTTTTTTTTTCATTTATTTACCCTGTAATAATATTATCGTTATAAATATTAGTTCAATTTGTTAGCTTAACATGACATTTGTAATTCCATTCAATTCAATTAAAATTTAGCAAAAGTTATATTTGCAGAATAAACAAAACTTTTTGTGAACATTTTTTGCTTGTCATACAACTTCTAGTTTTGATTTTTTACACACACACACAAATTGTGTTCTCTATTCCCAGGAATGATGCTGTTGAAGCCGGAAACAGATTGTTGCTGCTCATACACATTCAGTTAGTTGTTGAAATACGAAAGTTTTCCTAAGGCTGAACTAATTGTTTATTATGTTTTAATACAATTTTTATTTCGTTAACACTGTGCCAAAAATAACAAACAAACAAAATTTATGCGATAAGAATGCCAGAAATGCTGTGAAGATTTCATAAGCAGCATATTTTTTTTTTGTTGTATATAAATGAATATTAATAAAAACAAGAGGTCGAAAATTTCATGTAGAATTTCCGTTTTCTTCAAAAAAGTGCTCCTTTGTTATTTATTATTTTTTTCTTCATTTTTACGAGTCATTTTTCCACTTCTTTAAAAAAAAAATTATTCAAAAGTGAATTATTTCCGTCTTCTTCAAAAAAGTGCATTTGTTATTTATTTATTTTTTTTTCAGTTTTACGACTCATTTTTCCACTTCTTTTAAAAAAAATTATTCAAAAGTGAATTTTTGTTGGAGCCGTTATAATTTTTAAATTGAAGTTGGTTTTTCATTTTTAAAAAAATTCTTTTAATATTTGTTCAATAAAAACCTTCTAGAAGTGAGAAGCTGTTGCAGGCAACTGCATTTTGTCCTTGTCCAAAAAATTGTTTCTTCGTGAAATTTGTTTTTGATTGAATCTATAATTTGTATATAAAATAAAATTCTTTTTATAATTTTAGCAAATTTAATATTTAGTTATTTTGACCCCTTTTTTTCTTATATTTTATATATTTATTTGAGCTCAAGGTCTTTTGGAATTTGAGTAATTATTTTTGTCAATATTTCGCTCTCCTTCGAATAGCTTCTTCAGGACAATAATAATAATTATAATAATAATAATTATTGAGCTCAAATAAATATATAAAATAATTTTAACAAATTGTATGACTTTTAAGTAGTCGATGTAGTATGTGTGTGTGTGTGTGTGTGTGTGTCTGCAAGTGTAAGCGGCCATCGCATTATTTCAACGTGAGTGCCTGCCGTAGTTGCGAGTTTCATATTGTTTGTTTCTTTTTGTACTTTTCTCTGAAATCACAGCAATTTTAACAAAATATCAAAAGCAACACAATGGACATTGTTTTGTATAATAAAATTAAAAGCGGAAACGGAATTTTAACAGCTGCAAGGAAAGAAGCACAGAAATATGGAGTATGAAAACAGGAGATTGAAGAAAACAAAAACAAAAAAATGGTGTGACGAAAACGTGATAAAATTTATTAAAACATGTTTTGATATAAATGTTATTTTTGCTGTGCTTAAAAAATACATTAAATATCCCACTTGCGTTCATGCGAATGTTTTTTTTTTTTTTTTTTTTTTTTTTTTGTAATTCTTTACCATAATATTTATTTATTAAAGTGGCATTTCGTTTATAGCAAACACAAAAAGGCAGGATTTATTGTGTCAGATCTCTATTAACGAGAGTAATTTAAGAAGATTTTGGAAATAATTGTTTAAGGCTACGACGAAAATTACAGCGTTGAAAAGTTGGCAGGTAAAAGATGTAAAAAATTTATATTTTAATAAGTAAAATTTTATTAATTAAAACACGTTAAAAACTCATGTTGGAAAAAATTGCACAACTCTAGCAACCCAAATGCATACAACGCTGTAACTACTAGAATTTATTAAACTGTCATTTTTGACTGATAAGTTTCTTTCCTTTTCCTTTTAACTTTCAACATGCACACATTGCTTTTCATTTATAATAAATTTATTTGAATTAAATTAAATTAAATTAAAACAAAGTGTTTTAATTAGTACGTTGGCATCGACTTCTTGAGAACTTCCACTGGTTTGTAAAAGAAATCTGCAACAAATTAAACAAAGGTCATAAAGAAATAAATGCAATTTTGCTACCAGCCTCGCAACTCCATGCTAGTGTCTGGTGCTTACCCTGAATTCATTAAAGCTGTTTTATTTATGTTCATTTCATTTCGTTTAACGTTCTCTTTTTTTTTTGGTTAGAAAACATTTCAGACTTAAAATTTATGTGTTTTCTTGTCTATACAGTGACAACAAAGAGAGTAACCAAAAATCTGTGGTAAATTCATGGCTTCCTCTTATATTTAATAAAAGCAGATTTTCGGTGCAAATACTTTGAGAGGACAATGAAAATTGGTAAATGGTTGTGATTTAATGTCGATAAGGTGTGTATTGAATTTCAGTTCAAACCAAGTAGAAATGGCCATTGCTACCGTATATCCTTTTTATATATATCTGTATATGTACCTACTATATATTACGCTGACTAGAGAAGGAAGGAATACCCCAGAACGGAGGAGGGTGTTGCCAACAACGCTGTTAGCAACGGTCACTGTATATGCGAAAGCATTTTAAGCCCTACCTCACACGTCAAAACTTACAAGAATCCTCAAAAGCAAATTTTTCGAAATTTTAAATTTAATTGCTCTAAGCATATGGATGTAATCAAAATGCCATATAAACAATACACGAGTTTTTGAGCTAAATTTGTTAACGATGCAGTATAAATTGCTTAAAGGTTGTAATTAAGCGCTTATATGCTTTGTGCAAAATTTTGCCTCAATGCGAGCTAGTACACTATTTCGCCCCATATATCCTTTATTAAAAGCATATGCATTTTAGGTTTGTAAATGTTTTGAGTTGAAAGGCCATAGTTAAATTCATAGCTTGACCTTAAACGGAATGATGAATGAATGAATGCTCCATATATCCTTTGTTAGAATCAAAGAAGATTCTAACAAAGCAGTAAAACTTTATTAACGGTTGTAGTTGCATGCCTTTAATCCTTGCGCAAAGCTTGAGCTTAAAAGAATCACTAATTTTATTTCGCCTCATATATCCTTTACTAAAATCAACAAGTATTATTGCACAAAAATGTTCAAAGACTAGTGAAAATTGTTTAATAGTTGCAGTTGGAGGCTGATAAAATTGCAACGAAATTACACTCTAAACGGAGCAAATACATTGAGTCGCCTCAAATATCCTTTATTTAAAACTTATAAGTTTTCACTCAGAGAAAAGTACACACTGCTCAAGCGTTCAACTCAGAATCTAGATAACATTTAAAAGAAATTAAACTTTGCATACTGGACTTATTTGGAAATATTACGTCACTCTTTATATCCTTTTTGTATCAAAAATGTTTGGAGAAGAGTAAAACTTGGCCAGGTTTGCAATTATACGATACCAAGTTTTCTTCAATATTTTAATTTAGATAGAGAAAGTATATGATCTATATTTGCCAGTCATAATACCGGTTAACTTGGGTCCAAGTTTTGTTTGATATATGACTTTAGATAGAGAAAGTATATTATATATATTTGCCAGTCATAATACCGGTTATCTTGGGTCCCAGAAAGTCCTCTTGTGCTAAAAAGTATATTACTTCGTAATTGGTTGAAAGTGTTACAACTTTTGCCCGGAAAATATGTTGAAGGTAGTAAAAGCTGGTAAAAGATTGGAGCTAAGGGCAAATAGTCATTGTGCAAAATTTGGCTATGAACGGAGCAAGAATATTACTTCGCCCCATATATATTTTTTGGTCCAAAAAATGGTAAGAGAGCAATGCAGATTGCTTAAGTGTTGCAATTAAGGGCATTGGGTGTTTATATGAAATTTGGCTCTAAACGGACCACGTGTATCACTTCACTCCATATATCCTTTATTGGAAGCATGACACTTTGAAGTTTAAACATACTTCCAGAGAAATTAAACTTTTTTAAAGGTTAATTTGAGTTAAACGCCAAGCAGCTTCGTGCAAAACTTGGCTTCAAGCTGTGCAAGGATATTACCTTTGGGATAAAAGCAAAAAATACTTTGGAAGCAGTCCTAATTGGTAAAATGTTGAGGTTAAGTGCTAATAAGATTTGAGAGAAATTTGACTTTGAAAAGAATAAAAGCATAATTTCGCCCCATATATCCTTTATTGAACTCATATGAATTTTTGGTGGAGTATTTGTCAAATTACAACTTATACGGGAAAGTGCCGGCAAATCTGCAAATGCAGGTCGTTTTGTGGTCTTCTTCTCTAAATATTTCCGTTTTCAAATTTTGTGAGCAAGAAGTAGTTTAGAAAATACAGTAGAAACAAGTTGTGCCTCCGTGGGGAAGGGTTTTCTATACAGTTTTTTGGTTTTGAATATTTGTCAAATTACAACTTATACGGGAAAGTGCCGGCAAATTTGCAAATGCAGGTCGTTTTGTGGTCTTCTTCTCTAAATATTTCCGTTTTCAAATTTTGTGAGGAAAATTTATTAATGCATATACTTTTTATGAATAGTACACATATGTATGTACATATGTAAATGAATTTAGTTTTTGTGTTTTTCTTTCTTAGTTTATGGTTTTGTTATTTATTTATATTGTATTTAAACATTTGTTGAAGTCAATTAAATAAATAAAAACGTACTTATACTAGTATTTTTTATCAAAAATACAAAATTTTTTGCTTTGTTTTAAATATTTTCCCCAACAAATCAAATTTCAGTGCATTTATATAGAAAAAAGTGATTTGATTTGTGTCGTTTCGATTTGCGTCGCGTTTCTCCGGTCCCAATTTACGACGCAAGTCGGGGATCTTGTGTATATCCTTTATTTCCAAAAAAATTCAAGCGAACAGTAAAAAGTTTTTAAGAGGTTGTAGCTTAATGGTTACCAGCTGCCAAAAAAAGTTTTGGTTTGATCACTTGCAGGATACATTTCATTGTCATATATCCTTTATTTATTGGTTTTTGTTGTTATGAGAATTTCATGAAAAAAAACCCCTAAGAAAAAGTGGAGTATAAATGAAAGAAATTTACAAATATTTTGTTGTCTGTATGTTTGAAAAAAAAATATATTTATAATCAATTTTTATTATGTTTTATCTTTTACTGTCCGTGATTACTTTGCCTTAGTGTAAAAATTTATGTATTTTTTCCTTTTTTTAATGGCTAAGGCGTTGAAAAATTCGTGTGGCCAATTGAGAAAACCCCAAAAGAAAAACTCAACAAAAGAAAAAATTTTACAGCCCACAAATGAAATTCAAACATTCAGTTATAAATGTCTGCGAAAAATGTAAAAGCGATAAAAACAGTTCTATCCCCAGCAATAAGCGCTAAGTTATTGAAAACAGAAATCTTAGTATATAAAATGATTCTGGTTAGTTCAATCCATTTTAAACATTGCAAACAAAATATATTTTTATTGCTGTGAGAGGCAGAATAACTGAGCACAAAAAAAATTATGAAAAAATTATGTATGAACGGCATCGTTGCTACAGACTTGAATAATATCACTCAAAGGCAATTTAAAATGTTCTGCTGTAATTCTAAGAAAGTTAAAATAAAAAAATTTTTTTTGTGGAAAAGGATATATGAAGGAATATCACATTTTAGAGCCAAACAAACTGAAACTCAGTTCAAAGTCTACTGCCACAATATCCACTTGTTTGCAAGTACAATCATCAAGGTTAAAATAATTTTTTATCCCAAAAAGGATATATGAGAAGATATTATATTTTCTAGTCAAATGGATGGAAATTTAATACAAAGTTTGCTGGTACTCTAATACAAGGTTCTGGCAACTTTAGAATTTTTATTATTTTTTTTTTTGGCTAACAAAACTTTTACCCAAAACAAATTTTTTTCTACAAAGTTTGTCACCTTTCATAAGCCATTTTGTTGACTGTTAAAGCTTTCTGAATATTCTCTTTTCAGGGGCAGAATAAAATATTTCAGTTGAATGTTATAAGAAGTTTAAGGGTCTTAAGGAGTTTCACAAGGGATTTTAGGTGGTGTTAAAGGCATTGAAAGGGATATCAGATCCTTGTTGCAAGTGCAACGAAACCCATAAGAAATTTTATTACTAACATTTATTAACTTTTACTGAAAAAAAGATATAAAGGACGCATCTTAGTCTTTATAGTCAGAGCAGTGGCAGTCATTAAGTATTTTTTTTTTTCAGCACTAAATTATAAGCTTTAATTGAATTTTTAGTTAATTCCGAAATGAAAGAAAAATAATATTCTCAAAAGCCTCAGCGCTTTAAAGAACTCAATTGTTTGCTTATGAAATTGACCTTAATTCATATCTAAATTAGCATCAGTTTTCAAAACTTTATAGCCTAGACTATTTGTAAATAATAAAACAGTATTTCTATCCCATGATTAAAATAATTTTAATAATAAATGATAAGCACCTGAAATGGCATTCATTTAACTCTCCCTCCCTCCCCATTTGTAAATATTTTCTGGTGCAAAATTGTTTGTTCATGACTGCCAAATTTAATTAAATGTTTTCAAAATTGATAGAACGGAAGTGTTTTCCATTGTGATACATTTGTAATAATTTCCATTTTAATGAACATTTTAAAAGCTGAAAAGGAAACCATATTATATTATATCGTAATAAACGGTTGTAATGCATGCATGATGAAAGAAGCGATAAATTGAGCAGTAATTTAAATAATGCAAATTCATATCATTATGTTATAAGCCTTTGTTTTTTTTTTGCATTCTGCCTTTAAAAAATGGATAAACTAGCAGGGAGCTTGTGAGTTTCGCTATTGAAATAAGAATTTATATGAAGCATCAGAGGAAAATATGCAACCCTTTTACAATTTTAGTTGTGTTTTAATATTTTTTAAGAAAAAGGATATGTGAGCAGCGAGTTTGATCCTTCGAAAATTTATGTATAACTTTCTACACAGCTTCATAGAATGATATTATTATCTTTGTAACTTTTTCACTGCTATTTGGTGGATTTTCAAGAAAAAGGATACCTGGGCAGTGGGCTTGTTTTTTCAAGAACTTGCACGAAACTTGCTATATAGCCTTAAAACATGCTAGTTTTACCTTTTTCATGCTTTTCTGGAGTTTTTTGCGTTCTATAAAAAAAGGATATATGGGCAGTGGGCTTGTTTTTTCAAGAACTTGGACGAAAGCTTCTATATTGCTCAGTAGCATTAAAATTGAACCTTTTTTATGTTTTCGTCACATTTTTTTTTTGTTCTTTAAAAAAGGATACATGGGCAGTGGGCTTATTTTTTCAAGAGCATTAATGAAACTTGCTACATAGCCTTATATCATGATAATTTAACCTTTTTTAAAGCTTTCGTCACATTTTTTCTCGTTCTTTAAAAAAAGGATATATGGGCCGTGGGATTTTTTTTCCAAGGACCTGCTGTAATGCTATATAGCACTGTAATTTAACCTGTTTTATGTTTTTGTCGCAATTTTTTCTCGTTTTATAAGAAAGTACATATGCGCAATGTAATTACTAATTCAATAATTTTAGAAAAATTTGTAATGTATCTTTAGGAAATTGCGTTAACTTTTAACTTTTTCGCTGCCTTTTAGTTGTTCTTCTAAAAAAGCATATATGAATAATGGATTTGCTTTTTCAACTACTCACACGAAGCATTCTATGCAGCTTTATGGCTTCATATTGTAGCCTTTGGTATTTCTTCATTGCACTTTGCTAGCTTTCGAAATAAAGGATATATGAGCAGTGGGTTTGTTCTTTCGAGAACTTTGACGAAACTTTTTCTAAAACTTTATGCCGTAATATTACAACCTTTTGTATGGTTCTTGATGCAATTTTGTCGCTTTTCAAAAAAAAAAAAAAAGATATTTGGACAGTAAGTTTGTTTTTTCACTCTTTTTAGCAAAACATTGTATGCAGCCGCAGACTAAGTTGATCTAATTTTTTTGCTATATCAACTGCATATTTAGAGCTTAAAAAAGCTATTTCTTCAGAGTGCCTTCAACAAATGCAGCTAGAAGAACAACATAGATTTTTAAGCATTTTATCGTTTTTTATATGAACAATGTGCTTGTTTTCACTGTTTTCTCAATAAAGCCTTGCATTATTTTTGATCAGCATGTTGTTCTAGAACACATTTTCTATTTTCACTGCATTATTGTAATTAAAAAAAAAAGGATATATGGAGAGCGGGCTTATTCTTTCGTCAATTTCAGCGAAACTTTCTCTGCAGCTTTATAGCATCGAGTTACAACCTTTTGGAAGTTTTTACTTCATTCTAAGCGCTTTTCAAAAAAAAAGGATATGCGAAGAGTGGGTCTGCTTTCTCAAGGATCTTCATGAAAATTATAATTCAGCTTTCCAGCATTATATCACAGCCTTTTGTTCATTTTCGCTGTATTTTTATCGTTTTCAGAAAAACCATATATAGGCACTGCGTTTGTTTTTTTTTTTTATTTTTAACAAAACATTGTATGCCGCTTTAAAACAAAATGTTGCCAGCTTTACATCTTTTCCGCTGCATTTTAACGTCGGTTTAAAAAAAAAATTAAAATGTTTCGATGACATAGTTTAGAACAAATTTTATATGAAAACACTGTTCTAAAGCGTAGTTTAACAGAATTTTATTTTTTATGAAAAACCGGTGTTATAGTTGAAAAAAAAGGATACAAGGACAGTAGATTTGTTTATTTAAAGATTTTAAGCATGTTCTCGGCTTATCTTCACAATATCATTTTACAACCTTTGATACTTTTTAGAATTTTAAAGCGTTGGGCTATATTTAATGTAAATAATTTGTGAATTTATTTGTTTACAACGATTTTAATAAATTTCCAATCGATCTGCAGAGCAGAATATTGTAATCGTACTTTATACCTTTTTATATATACATTATTAAATACTAAAAAAGAAGGATATATGGCAGTTAGACAGCGATGTTAGCAAAACTTTTTTTTGGCAAAACTTATTTTTTTGTGTTTGCTTTGTTTTTACCACAATATTAAATGAACTAAATTAAAGGGATATCTTATGTGAAATATAGGCGCTATGACTTTACTTATTAAACTCCTGAAGCTTTGATTACTGCTGAGCTTTCAAATTTTCCGTCTTTATTGAATTTTTACACTTCGAGCCATAGTTCATTTCCAAAGAGTATGAAACGGTATCAAACTTGAAAATGAAAAATGAGCTCAAGAGCATGAGTCAACAAAACGTGTTTAGAAGTCATTGTAAGCGAAGCGGAATTTACACACTTATTTAATATCACAAGACTATTACCCTTGTCAAGTTTCGCTTCAGCTGATAACAGATAAAATCATGACTGACAGCACAGCAGACGCATGTACTGCCAGACGAGTTCTGTCAGTCAAACAGAAATACAAATTTAAAAATATACTATCATACACATCAACTGTTGTTTCATTACTGACTAAGTGTTTCTTAGTTAATTTTCAAAAATGTTACAAATTTCAGACATTTTTCAATATCAAAATTTTCAATTTATGTGCTTTGACATAATTATATTTGACATAATTATATAATTATGTATATTATTTATAATCTAATGCTATTTGTTTACGTATAGAGCCACTGGAGCGTATGATTAATTTCATTATATGGATAAAAGTTAAATTATATTCAAACACATTTAAATCTCACCAATGATAAAGAGCCACAAAATACATATTTAAATGCCAAATAAATTATGCTGGTTATAATTTAATGAAAAAGAAATAAAAACAAATTTTAAAATTGAAAAGCAGCTCAAGGTAAAATAAAATGGGAGTGAATTAAAGTGTATACGGCACGTATGAGTGATATTCATTTCTATCATTTATACCAAATTGATAGTATCAAATATTATTCAGTATACGTACAGATGTACGAAACTTTTTAATGAATAAATGTTTTTCTATTATTTTTTCATTTGGTAAAATTTTTTTGTTTGTTTCTAAATTCCATTTGTAGAATTATAATCTGATAACAATTCTCCTTTCAAGCAGATACGTTTAATGGACAAGTAATTTTTTTTTCTAATAACATTTTTTGTTATTGTTTATTCAAATTTATGCAAAAACACTTACAACATTGAAAGAGTTTAAAATAAAATTGCTTTTTAATTTCTTTTTTAATCAAATAAAAGTTTAAGTGAGTACTTAAAAGCATTTTAAGAAACGAGAAAACTTTTTATATGAAAAACTATAGAATCATAAACATGCACCTGAATGAGTAGGACTTTAAAAGCTTTTAATGAAAATAAATGAACAACAACTTTTTTCTAAGACAATTTCATAAAACCATTATCAAAAAAGAGGCGAACAAGAAGATCTAGTTAATAAAACAAGTCGTAAGGAGTAAACAATTTTTTTGTTAAAAAAGGATATAGGCAAGCTCAGATTGCCCTCGAAGCAATTAAAGTGAAATTTGGCCAGCAATTTAATAACATCATATTACAATCTTCTGTCAAGTTTCGTAGCATACGGTATACAACTTTTGGGAAAAAAAAGTATAGGATTGTCTTATAGTATCAATATAAAACACCACACAATACTAAGGTAAAACTTTACATAGCTTCTAGCTATATATGTGACTGCTTGGTGATCATTATACAAGACTATTGATGTAAAAAAATATAAAGGGCATATAAGAACCAGGCCTGCCACTTGACTAATAATAACAAAGTTTCCCCTAAGCTTTTTCGGCCTAATATTACTATATTATGGTGGATTTTGTTGTATTCTGTTTGCAACAACACTCATTTCAGAAACAATAAAGACCATAATACACCATAATACACCATTTTCGAACAAAAACAATTTTTTTTTTCGTAAAAAAGGATATATGGTGGCCATGCTTACCTTTGAAGCAACTGAGCTAAAATTCAGTATGAAGCTAAATAGCACCATATTACAATCTTTTTATACAAACAAATGTAATTAAGCAAAAAATCAGTTTTTTTCTGTAAAAAGGATATATGGGAGTTCAGCTTATTTCTATAGCAGATGAGCTCAAACTCCACATACAGCTAAATGGAATTTTATTACATTCTTTCTTATGGTAAAAAATTAATTAACGTAAATTTATTTATTTTTTTTTTTGTAACACGATATGTAGGACTTTACCTTATTTTAATAGAAACAGAGTAGAAATTTGGCATGCAGCTAAATAAATTTATATTGTAGTATTTGCAATATTTTTATATTGCAATATTTTTATAAAAAAACGTTTCAATAAAAAAACGTTAACAATTTTTTTTTCTTAAAAATATAATACATGGAAAATTTGCTGATCCTTGTATCAATAGTACAAAAACTCGGTATGCAGGTAAATGTCATTATATGACAATATTTTCAATGCAAAATAAAAAACGTAATAAGGGACTAAAACAAGTTTTCTTTAAAAAGGATATACGAGAGGGTAACTCGTCCTTAAAGCAACTGAGCTAAGACTCGTTATGTTGGTAAACGACATTATATAACAACCTTTTAAACGTAAAAAACTTAAATAAGGAACAAAAAAATTTTTCCTGTAATAAGGATATGTGGGAGTTTAGCTTATCCTTATAGTAACTGAGCTGAAGTTTGGTATGCAGCTAGGTGGTGTTGTATTACAAGCCTTTAATGGGTAATTTTTTTATTCCCAAAAATAAAATAGAGAAAAAAATTATTTAAAAAAAATTCTTACTTTTTAAGCGCCAAAAATTGGAGTTAAAATTTTATTATCTTTGTTAGCTGTGATCTTTGTACTAGCATTCATTTTTAAATAAGCCCAGAGAATATATTAAAAATTAGGCTTGCCTTTTCACCAAATAAAGCCAAATTTTCTTTAGGTCTACTAATTACAATAATATTACTGATATAACTTATTTCGGTAATAGTAAAAAAAATATTTTTTTTCTACAAAAAAAAGGATATATGAGAGCTGAGCGTATTTTTCAAGCAACTGAACTGAAATTGGGTATACAGCTAAGCATGATGCTATTACAACTTTTTTAAAAGAAACAAATTTTTGTACGCAAAAGGACATTTGTGAACTAAAAGTATCCTTGAAGCAACTGAGCCAACATTGGGTAGGCAGCTAAGCAGCATTCTTCTACTACTTATAGCTAAAGCAAGGGCTTAGAGAATATATTTTTCTATAAAAAGGATATATGGAAGCTAAACGCATCCTGATAGTTATTGAGTTGATATTTTCCAGGCAGCTGAGTAGCATTATACTACAACTTTTAGCTAAAACAAACTCTTAGAGAAAACATTTTTCTGAAAAAAGGATATATGGGAGCTGAGCTGATATCTGCCAAGCAATTCAGCAGCATCATACTACAACCTTTAACGCCTTCCTGCTTTATTCGACATGAAATACATATTGAAAACAAATATATTGCATTTTTTAAAAAAGGTACCTGTATACTAGTGAAAGAAATGCTTAACTGTTTACTTGGTTTACTTTATATGTTTTATGTATTTGTTGTAGTTTCATAATAATAATAAAAATCTTAGAAGAGCAAATAGAGGATGTATGCAAGCAATTCTCGCTCTTACACCATTTGTGATAAAATCTTCTTTAGGGGTTTCTGGCCGCTTGACAATTTTTGTTACTATATCATTTTTAACTTTTTGAGCAGGACAAATGAGAGATAACATTGTTTTTGCATTAATTATGCGGAGCCGATGTGTCATGTGAAGTTTTTTTATTTTTATAAATTTTCGTATACATTTCTTACAAAATTCTGGGAAAACTCAATAAACTTAAATTATTTGTGTAATGTTGCATTCAAATTTGAGTTTTTTTAATCTTTATATTTTGCCAGAAATTGATTTTGAAAGCTTATACAACATCATTTGCACCTGGTACATGAATTTGGCATTTAAGAATTTATAACAATATGCAAACAATGTGTCCTTGAGTCACACACACACTCACACACACACACACACACAGTTTGTATGGGTGCATGTCCTTTTAATGGCATGTTAGTTAACTGTACGTGTTGGTTGTTACTGAAGTCGGTCTGGTCTGTCTATTCATGTTTCAGGTAACAAATTTTATTTTACAATACGAGAATAAAATTTGTATTGATACTGTTAAGTCAAGCGTTTGTTATCCAGCAGACAGACATTTCGAAATTTTCAGCTTTTCTTGTTTAATCACACTAGAAGCGTGCAAACATGTTTAGTTATAGTCGTTATGTGTGAATACACATTTTATCAAAAAATAAAAGAGAAAAAATTAAGTTTATTTTAAGGTAAGTACAGATTTTGTTTGGAAATATCTTGTTTGTCTCAAATGATCAACTTTAAGCAGATAAAAGATTAACAATTAGAAATACCTGGTCATTTTTTCAGACTAATTGTTTTAATTTTTTAAGAGTTAGAAATGATACTAAACATAAACAGTGTCCTTTTTCAACAACAACTGTCGCATAAAAAAATTAATTTCAACTTTCACCTGCAGCGATTTCGATTTTGTAGGTAATTCGTTTACATATACATATATCATTGATTTTAAAAAAAATATGCACATGTATACCTAAAGTTTTCAACAATATTATTAATACAGTATAAGCTGTAAAATGATTTAAATTTTGCTTAAATTTCATAGTTTTAAGTAGCAAGCAAAAATCTTGATTTAAGGTGTTTTAAAAAAAAGGTGTAGAATGTAACTTCCCAGCATATGGCATTTTTAACAGTTTTGTGAATATTATTCTACGAAAATGGAAGGAGAATAACTTTACTGACTACTATAGAGCTCTAAAGAGCATGTGGCCGGTATAGAGGCTTATAGATCACGGCAGAATGAAGTACGACCGTATTGTGAACCCCGGCAGAAAGGATATTAGACTGTATACAGGGTTAAAGACAGGGCACTGTAAGCTAAATTGCCATCTCATAAAATTGAAAGTGGTAGCCATTAATTCCTGGGGAGAAGAGAGAGAGAGAGAGAGACGGAACACATGCTTTGCGAGTGTCCCACTGCCTTTAGACACAGAGCTACATATCTGAGCGCTGGGTTGTTAGATCCCAAGGAACTTGGTAACACCAAACCTACAGCCGTAACGCGTTGTGCCAATAGTCTAGGTCTCGATCTGTAGGGAACAAGAGCTACATAAAATATGTTTTTGGTCGTGGTGCTTAATTGGCTCCCAAAGGATGATAAAACAAAATCAAAATTTATTTTTGAATAAAAACTAAAAATACAATAAACAAAAATGAAACTCAAGTGTAAATATTTTCTCCAAAAAAATATATATTTATTAAAATTAAAATAATACAGCATACCCAAATAAAGATGTAATAAAGTGTAATTAAAAAAAAATGAAAAAAAAGAAACTGAAACTCCTTGCACAATTATGTGAAAGAAGTTTTTTTATTCAGCCGGGCAAAATAAAATTAAGGGAAAAAATTACCTGCAATCTGCTGGAGGGCGGCGACACCACCAAACATATTTGCATGGTGGCCCTTAGAAATTCTTCTCTTCTGGCATTCAAATCATTTAAGGGATTCGTTGTGGTTGTCGGCACCGCTATCGGTGAGGTTACAGCCTGCTGTTTCAATGGTCCCGTTCGTTTGTTAAGACTGCTCGAAGACGAGGTGCGCTGAGGCGGCGGCGAAGAAGACGTCACTGTGGTGGCGGGTAGAAAAGGATTAAGACTACGTACAAAACTGCATGACGAGGTTTTGGTGACATTTCTGTGAGGCTGGGTGATGAATGAAGCTGAAGAAGGCGAACTATTGTCACTGCTTAGGGATTTGGGTTGCTGGATTTGCAGTTGCTGCTGGGGAAAATTCAGTTTGGTGGGTGTGCTTAAGGAAAATAGTTTCCGTTTATGTTTCCCCGCCGCTTGCAAAGTGGCATTGTGTCGTATTACTTCTAGGCTGGGGCCAGCATATTCGCTGTGCGTGGACTCCTGGGAACCAGTACGACTGTAATTGGGCGTTGGCAGTTGGGCAGAATGAGTGCCTATTCTATACTTCACCGAGGTAACATTCGAGTCCAGCTCGTCTTCTAATTCACGTTCCTCTTCCTGCTCGTCGTAGGTACTGTGATATGTGCGTGCGGTGATTTCCGGCAGAAAGGGATTGCTGGGGGAGGCTAAGGTGTACTGATAGTAATTCTTGGAGGAGCTGATATTTTCTGTTACTGCAGTTTCGGCATCTTGACTTAAAGGTAAAACTTCCTCGCTAGAGGGTGGATTGTTGGAAGTGGAGGGAAAATTGCAAAGGTTTTCCCACTCACCGGAAGAGGAATTAAAGGAAGAGGCGGTAAAAGCTTCGTTGGAGTGACCCTGTATGCTGCGTGAACTTTCATTGCTGGACTTGAAGAGAAAATTTTGCAGACGATTTAATTTTGCTGCTGTGCTGCTTTCACTGGTGGTGCTGCAACTGCGACTGGCTGTTGTCACTGCCGGCTGCTCGTTGTCGCTTCTGCTGCTACTTTGTTGCTCCAAACGTTTGCGGTTGTCGTTGTTTTGTGCTTGACGCTGCTGTTGAGCTAAACTTTGAGTTTGATTTGCAGTACTTAGTTCGCCGCCCATATTGTTATTGTTCATATGCCACGCCCAATAGCTTATGCTGGTAGTGGGACTCTCACAGAAATTACTTTCCAATGAAGTGCTGGAATTAGTGGTAGCTACACTGCTCAAGTGCCGGTAAGCAAACTCGGGAGGCGTACTTTCATCGGGGCTATCCAGCAAGAGGGTGGGATTGATGTGTCCCCCCAGGCCCGGCAAATTTGTTAACGAGAATATGGAGGCTGAGTTATTAATTTGAGTTTGCAAAGGCCGTAAGCTACTGCTTCTCTCTTGGGCCGCTTGCAAGTCGCCGGGTTCCTTCTTATCCTGTCTCTTAATCTCCAAGGACTTGTGTTCGGCTCGCCTAAAGCTGCGCCTTAACTTTTCCGCGAATTTCGATTCTTTGCGTGTTTTTGGTTTCAGTTTCTCAGTCTTATCATTGAAAGTAGAGGTGTTCTTATCGCACCCATCATTTTCTAAAAGTTTCTCATGCATTTGTAAGTCTCTGGCGGAGTGTATGTGCTTTAATGTAGTGGAGTTGCTGCTGCGGCCACTGAAATGGCAACTGCTATTGGTCTTTAAATGTTCGTTGTTTCGATTCGTTAATAACGCTGAGTTAATAGTTACAGCGTTTTGTAGAAACTGTTTGCTAAAATTGGGCGGTGGTGTAGCAAAACCTCCACCCATTACGTTATTTTTTGGATATCTGATGCTTATTCTACGATATTTTCGTTGAATTTTCGCAAGTTTCAAATTGTTTTTTTTTTTTTGTATTTAAAAACTGTAATTTATCGTTTGCTGGTGTTACGCTTTTTCCGTAACATGTGGCCTTAAAAAATTTTTTTTTTTGCTTAATTTTCTTTTCCTTTTTCCCCCTTTCAATTGAAGAAAACTGAAGATTTTAATTTGATTTTGATTTAGTGTGGTTAAGAGTTCTTTTTTGTTGCTAATCCTAGAAAGAAGCGTTTCGATTTCCCCTAAATTTATAAGATTTATTTTTCATTCGAAATCAAAATACAAAGAAAACTTTTTGCAAAGTTTTAAAATAGTTTAATTGTTATAAAATACGCAGCTTTTTTTTGTTGCTGTTGACATTTTTCTTTCACGCGTAGCGTATGTTTTTCCTGAAAAAAAGTTTAAAAAATAGTAAAAACAGGCAGTACTTTTCACTTACAAATCCAGCCTAAAAATATGCCACAGTTTTTAAAGTATTCATTTGACCTTGTTGTAGCTTGTCCTTTTTCATGAACAGTTTAAAATTTATGCATGATAATGAATTTTTAATTATGTTGTCTGTTTTTCAGCAAATAAAATTATTTGTTCAATTAATGGATCGCATTAAAAATGTTTATTAGAATTTATTTAGCGGAAGTCAAATAGCCTTGTCCTAAAATAATGAGTAGCATGTGCTAATTTGCAAATATTAAATATTAAACAGTTTTTGAAGTGTAAACGAAACGAACCTGTTGACAAAGTGACGTTCAGCAGTATTTGAAAATAAATTGTTTAAGCATGTGGCACGTGTTTTAAAATGTTTATAATTAAGAAAAATTAATTTGAGTTTCAAATATGTGCAGGCTTCTATTCCACTTAAAATAAGGTGCAAGCCATGACATATTTCACACGAATTACATTAAGCAACAAATAAATTGTTTTTGTGAATAAATATTTTTGCTATTGATGAAAAGCAATGCACAGTGGGAAAGATGGGCCAAACTTCCAAATTCAGAGCTCTACAGAATTTTCGTTTCTAAACAATTTTCATCTCTATCATACCTTAATTGTCAGCTTTCAAATTGGGCACATGTTTCTGTAAACACTTGGCCGTTGTGCAGGTTTTTATCACATTACAACATGGGCAACAAACAGCCACTGGCAGTTAAAAATTTTCAGAACATTAACCTCTAAAAAAAAAGAGGAGGTAGAAATTTAGCTCAAAGCCCAACGAGCACAAGTGACAAAATGTGTCATTTTAATGAATGAAGAAAATTGTTGTTGGCAAGCAAAAAACCCCCGAGTAACATGATACTGGCAAAAATAATATTTAATAAAAACAAAAATAATAAAAAACGTCAGTAAAGTATTTAAATGTTTCTCTTTTTATACCAAAATATTTAATGTTTGATATAGTAACAAAAGGTGGAATGGTGAGCTGGAGAGGGAGAGAGAGAGAGAGAGAAAGAGAGAGTGAGGACTTAAAAATAAAAAATTAAAAATGTGTGTGTGATTAATAAAAAGTTTCCGTCCTCTTCTTGTTTCTTTTTTTGCTTGTGTAGTCAAAACCATGTGAGCGGAATTATGACGAGAAATTCTTAACAAAAGGACTAAGCTATTCATAAAACAGTATTTTCTTTTAATTTTTCTTCACAGTTTGTGCTTTTTTTTTTTTTTTTTTTTTTTTTTGGTAGATGAAATCATAATTTTATTTAAAATATTTATGTTTCGCTTTGTGGTTGAGCATTAATATCCTGTTCATACATGCAGCAATATTCAAATTATAACAATTAAAGCCATTATTGAGACAAAATTTTCATATAAAAATTACAATTAGCTTATTGGCAATTAAGAGATAATTGTTTCAATAATGAGTAAAATTTATAATGCAACACTGTTAGATTTGTATTAACAGTACCAAATGAACAAGCTTTTAAAATAACAGTACATATTGAACACTCCTTGTGAAAATTTTACTAATCAAATGTCAACAAAATAAATAAACAAAAAACAAATTTTTTTTTAATTTTTTATGATAAGGGGTGTTTTTTTTTTCGATGTATGTATACAACTTTAAGTTGCAATAAAACAACGATGGATTATTTGATTGACATGAATTTTATTTACCCGAAAGATAATCTTGTGGCATTACATTTTAAATATGTATGACTTCTGGCATATGACCGCCACGGCTGGCGCGGATGTAGTCCAATCTGGACTTCCAATTTTCGATGACTTTTTCCAACATTTCTGGCCGTATATCGGCAATAACACGGCGAATGTTGTCTTCCAAATGGTCAAGCGTTTGTGGCACAAGCATGTTGCGCAGTCTTGTTGAAATCACATCTCTTGGACATCATGGTTATTCAATTCAGGAATGAAAAAGTTAGTAATCATGGCTTTATATCGATCACCATTGACTGTAACTTTCTGGCCATCATCGTTTTTGAAGAAGTACGGACCAATGATTCCACCAGCCCATAAAGCTCACCAAACAGTCAGTTTTTGTGGATGTAACGGTGTTTCGACATGCACTTGAGGATTAGCTTCACTCCAAATGCGCCAGTTTTGTTTGTTGACGTTGCCATTCAACCAGAAGTATGCTTCATCGCTCAACAAAATTGTGCGCGATACGTATTCTGCACAGCACCATTATTTTCGAAATAAAATTGCACTATTTGCAAGCCTTGTTCACGCGTGAGTTTATTCATGATGTACATATTGTCAAACCAAACTGAGAATAGATCACTTGACACCTGTTAAATCGGTCGCCATCTTGAACAGTAATGCCAACTTATAGTTCTATACATCGAAAAAACACCCTTTACAAAATAACCAAATGTAAACAATAACTTTTTCACCTGCCAAATGCTAATTGTCGTAGCCATATTAAGTATGTATGAACACCAAAACGATATTGCCAATTAACTGAATATTGTTTCAATTAAAAAGGCATATGTGAACAGCATATTAGGGTCGCCGCTTTTGTTCGTTTTTATTTTATTAATAATAGAAAAAATGTATAAGATTTTTACAGAAATTCGGTCTGAGGGAAGAACTGTTACATCTGCACATTTTTATGATCACAGATTTGCCCCCTCAAGTGGCGTCTTCACAGCGCAGTGGGCCGGTTCGATTTGTATGGACAAAAGCTTTTCGGTAGTTCTTGGCATGAAGGAAAAAGTTCCATTGCAAAAAAAAATATTTTTAAAGCGTTCGTTTTTAACTTTTGTTCTTTTGGAGGCTCCCATACCAATAGACAAAGATACATATTTCCAAAAAAATAAATATTGGGGAAGGAAAATTATTGCTGGTTGGTCATACACTTCACTCTTCTACAGTTACACGGGGGCAAGTTAGTGTGATGGAAAAAACGAGACGCTGGGACTGATTAGATTCCTGGAGTATTCAAATGTATGACAAGACCCCTAAAAGTTCTTTTTCGCCAATATTTATTTATTTGAGCAACACCTTCTGGTGAGGCTGGCATACAAAAAGAAAATAAATAAACCAAAAAGTCAGTCAAATTTAAGGAAAGTTTCTTCAGCAGAAAATAAATTGAATTGCTTTACAAAAGCGGCTCTCAAAAATACATTTTTCTAAAAGGATATTCAAGCATATTAAGAGTTTGCCAGTATAATCAGTTTTATAAAATATTTCAACCAAAAATTGCGCAACATATTTTGTGATTAAGTTGAAGTGGCAGCTGGCTTGCAGAAGGCAAACATGTCGCAGCATGTTTGTGGTTGTCCCAAAGTCTTTCCAAGTTGTTGAATTTCAAACATTATGACTTATTTTAATTAGAAAATTACAAAATGAGTTTCTATATTTAAAACACTAGTTGTCAGTTACACTTATACAGAGTTAATAAATTTTCTAAGGCAGTGAAAACATGTGTAGACATGCTGCGACATGCAGCTGAACAAGCGCTCAAGAAATCTTACAGTCTATGGCGTTTAGCCTGAGTGCCACGGTAAGTAGTATTTATATTTTATATGAGTTTTTTTTTTTTTTGATTATATTTCCAACTACAACAGAGCAAGCAGCTGCTAGCAGTATTATGTTATATGAGTTTTTCTTCAATTATATTTCGAACTGCAACACGACAACCAGTTGTGTAGAGTGTATTACTTTGTAGAGCTGACTTCCTTGGGAAATATATTTGAAAAGTTCTGAAGGAATTCTCTGCACAGATTAGTTGTGTCAATCGAATTTGAAGCCAGTTGGGGTTTGGCAGCTGCTACAACTATATGCCTAACTTTAGAGTCGATGTCCGACAATTTAATCTACGATTTTTAGCTGGTAACTGGGCCTTTAGTTTTTACTTTCTCAAAACTGAATTTTCAAAAAATGATTGGATAAAAAATCGAAAGTAAATATGGTTGGGCAAACAAAGGCTGTACATTACACCAGTGCAGTTCTCTGATGCAAATTATTTCAATATTAAAACTTGCTTCTTTTTTGAAATGTTGCCTTGAAAAATATCGGCGTTAGTAAATGTCAAAAAGCATATGAATAACTCATTTAATGTTAAATATACAACAAACACGATTTCTTAATTAATGGTTAGAAAAACACAATAATAATTCGGTTGCAAGATTTTTTGTTTTAGATTTGTAACTTTAGATTACAAATATACATACGTATTAATAACGAATGTTTTTCCGTTCGGAAGACAGTCAGCCAAAGTAACATGCTATGATTTAATGATATTTTATGGCCGCCAGCTTAGTTGTTGCTTTCATTATACGGGGTATATAAAGAAAAGAAAAACAATTTGGGTTTTTTTTTGTGCCAAATTTCATTTTTGGGCGGTCTAACTGCAAGAAGCTCAACATACACAACTTACGTTTTAATAATAAATAGCGTTTTAATAATAAATAACGAGACACTAGCAGTAGCTTTAACGTTGCGTAAAGAAAAGCATGACAGTAGCAATAAGTTATTTAATAAAAAGCATATTTTTGCAAAAACAAAAAAAAAAAAGAATAAATACATTTTTCAAAGCAGTTTTCTATGATGAAAATGTACTCTAGTTTTTCTTTAGTAAAAAGTGAATAGTGAAGTGCTGTATTAGAGGTTGAATGGATGATTTTATTAACAAGATTTGTATAAGCTACAATCTGTAATTTTATCCATGAGTAAACAAATGAGAGGGTATGATGTCGGTAAATGGCCCGTTGTCGTTTTCAGAGACTGGGGAAACCAAGATAAAACCAAGATTTAATGCTCCTAGCGAGTTAAAACGTACACAGAAAAAAAAATTAGGTAAACAAATTTTGTAATATGAATGAAATAATCTGTGTTATTGATTGACATTTGTCTGACTTTGGTTTATTAAACCATTTTAATTAATTTCTCAATTCTACTAATTAAAGTGTTGATTGCATTAACTTAAAATTTTAATTGTATTAATTAAAATTTTATTTGCATTATATTAAATTTTTAATTCCATCAATTAAAAAGTTTGATTGGTGAGTATTTTTTTTTTCTGCGTTTAACTTCCTCTCTCTGAATTTGGAAATTAGCTCCCACTGCTCTAGTTAGCCTTCCAATCGTTAAACCATTTTAATTTATTTCTCAATTGAATTAAATAAAATGTTAATTGCATCAATTAAAATTTTAATTGTATCAATTCAAATTTTAGTTGCATCAATTAAATTTTTAATTCCATCAATTAAAAAGTTTAATTTTCTGCTTTTAACTTCTCTCAATTTTGAAATTAGCTCCCACTGCTCTAGTTAGCCCTACAGACTAACCTAAATTAGAGCCTTAAATGTAAATTTGCTGTGTAAACCACCCATTTACACAAAAAAGGGAGGTTTCAAACAGCCAAATTTTGCTCAAAATAATAATTTTGGTTGGACTGTTATAATACCTTCAGACGACCGAACTGTGATGTTTTTCTCATTTCAATATTTCGATAAAAAGCCAAAAATACCAGTTCTCCAGCGAGCCCAATTCAATTCAAATAATTTGCTATTTTTACAAATTTTAATGGCTCCAAAGTAGTTCTAGGAAAGTTGCATATACGAGTAATCGCCAATATTTTTGTCATTCCAGCACTTGTTTCTTAGAACATGCCTATGCAGAAGAAATAATCGTTTGGACAAAATTCTGTACAGAAGATTCCTTTTTGAACAACACCGTTCTATACAACCTCTTTATCGAATTTCTGCCACTTTTCTTCCTTTCGGGGGGATTATAATTGGCTATGGAATATTAAAAATTCTTTTATCTATTTGAGCAGTAAAAATTTCCTATCATTTTGCAGAGTGCTGTTGCTCAAATTTGTAGATATATTGTTTCTCAGGTACTTGATTATCAGTAATATTCGAGTGCTTGAGTGTCTGTGAAGAATTGTCGTATACTCCCTTTCTTTGCTGGGAGTTTTAGTCAAGACAAAAGTACAATATAGAGAGAAAACTTCAAAAGCGGGGTATATTTTACGATTTGAATTTTTACAAGTCTATATCGAAGTCTATATCGGAAAATGTGACATCAGATCGCATACCGGTAACCATAGTAGAGGACAATTGCGAAACACTGATTCCTGACTCATATTCCTGGTTGACCAACCCTTTGAACCAGATCTCCATGTGGCTTCATTGTTTTACGAGAGGGATCAAGGGTGAGGGGACTTATGGCCTTATTAGCTGGGTTGCAACCATTCAAACATTCATTACTACAGCGATCATTAGCAGCCAAGTACTACAAACTCAGATTGAAACTAAACCGACAGCTCTGTTGTTGAGCAGAACAATGAAGCCGTTTTACGGTGCAGTTAATATTTTTCTTTTGGTTGATTGCAATATTTTCGCTGTCCGGTTGTATGATCTAAAGCGTGATTGGTAAAAATAGTCTAGTTAAAAGAACATAAAATAAACCTCCTCCAATTAAATCGCCCCCCTAAAGTATGCACCACTATACCAAAAAAAAAATTATGTGGCTCCAGTATCAGTATTGAAATACATAAAAACCTTTCAATAAACTAAAACCATTTCAACAAGAGACTTAGGAATGGCTGCTTGTTTTTTTTTTTTTTGAAATTGTGTAACGAATAAATTAGTAAATAGTGTACATATATTTGATTTAAACGCTGCTACTGATGACTAAATAAATTCAAATTAGTTTACGAAAATAAACCATTAAATGATTAGTTATTAATAAATATTCCACTAAAAATTGATCAACACTTTTTGAAAAATACTTATAGAGTTCTTTAATATTATAAACCTTTTCCTGGCGATGCTAGCACATTGTTAGTGGAATATAGAAAATAATCTGATATTTTAGCAAATAAATATTTTATTGTTATAAAATGCGATTTGAGGCAGCAGTTATTGTGCAATCCTCCCACAATGCGACATACCGTTTTGTTATTTGTTTGTTTTGGTGTCCTATTTGGCTTAAAAGCCATAACGTCTAAGAATGCAACAAAAAAAATATTACCTAGAAAGTTTGAAACAAATTGTTTCTAAGCAATATTTCATTGCACATCATAGTTTTGGAAAGATGTGCTTGAACCGCTTTAATATATCAATAACAAATTTCTATAAAGCATACCTTAAGGCTGAACCTTAAAAGAAACTTTCCTCTGTAACCCATTAAAAGTTTGATCGATATAATTTTTCTATTATTTTTGTGGAGAAAAAAAGTTTATTTTTTTTTCATTTTCCAATATGGTGAGTTTCATTTAAAATAGCAAAAAAAATTCTACTAATAGAAATAAGAAAAGGAACAAAATGATTTTTTAAAGTTTCACTCTCAACTACATTAAAATGCTTTTCTTCACTGACTATTGGTAATTTATTGAGTTACAATGCAATATTTTTCTTACACGAACATTTAATGTAACAAGAAAATATTCTAAAAATAAGGCAATTTATCTTTTTTCACTTGGTGAAGTGATTTTGCTCTGTTTCTTTCTACTTTCTTTTTGCATTCAATTATAGTAAAAGATTTTAGTTTCTGCTTCATGTTTTTTTTCTGCTTTTTTCTAAGTGCATGATTTTTTACATGGAAATAAATGGTTGGTAGGTATTTGTTGTTTTTTTTCTTTTTGCCAACACCTGCTGTCAATTTGAAATTACAAACCACTAAATAAATAAAAGCTTACGTCATGCCTTCTTTAAGTAATAAGTGGAAAAGAAGGATCTGTAAGTTAAAGATAAGTAAAATTAAGCAGAGTAGTTTAAAAAGGACACCCTGCAGCAGGAATAAAAAGATGTGAGTGAAGCAAGTGTTTTAAGTTTAACTGCGGAAAAGAAAGAATGCACAGAATATTCCATAACAATTTTATAGCCAGCCTTAAAGTATGCCATTAAAGTTAATTATTATTTTAAAAAGAAAATTTAGGGGTTTTTGAGTGAAATATATGCTAGCAAAAGTCGCAGAGTTCATGTGCCAGAGGAAAAACTGTACCCGTGGTTTAACTCTTAAGAAACGAGAGAATAAATGAAATGCCTAAAAGTATGTAGACATTTTTTCGAAATAAAAAATTCTTTTATAGCCTCAAGAAATCATATATTTTTTGCAGCCCGCTACATAATTGTTATTAAGGCCTTTTGTCCAAATTTTCTTGTTAGCTGCCAAGACGAAAACAGCTGGCATAGAAAAACATAAATAATTTCAAAATGCCCAAATGTTGGATACAACATTATGGCACGAAATTAAAATTTAATTACTAAAAAAAACCCTGCTAAACAAAAACTGTGAAACTGCACACATTTAAGGCAGAGTGTGTGCCATGTCTGTAGATAAGAATTGTTTCTGCTCAGAAGCCATGTGTAGGGCATTAAAAGGAACCAGCACACCATCTCTTTGTTTTTTTCGTGTTTTTGCTCAAGGTTGTTTGTTATTTTTGTTTTTCTAAAAAGACTTATCTAAAAAGAAAAATACCACAAAGGAAAAAAAATGACTCTAACGTCAGAGAATGGTATTGAAATAAATATATTTGTACTACATGAGAGTTTCTGTGTTTAAATTTGATTCATTTATGTAACAATTTTTTTCTTGTTTTGTTGCTTTGTAAGTATAAGTTTTATTTTTCGATTATTTTTAAGTCTTGAAAAGAAATTGAATACATAAATAAAAACAAGAAGCAAGTATGGAGAAAAACTGTGACATATTTTAAGGCTTTCAGAGGAACTTACCTTTACAGAGCTTGTGTTTTATTTTAAGTTTTATTTGATTTGATATTGCCAGTTGCTTTGTGTGTTTAAAACAAATTGTTTTGTTGGTTTGCTCAGATATTTGATTGAATGCATTTCTGTTTGCTCAGACAATTGTTTGAAATTGTTACACTACATATTCGCATTATGTTTAGCTTATTGCTTCGCAGATTTTATTACGATATTCAAGAAATTAAGCTAATTTCTATGCGACTTATTTTAACCACAATATAAATACCTGCAAAGAAAAAGAAAGAGCATTATTAATTATTAGTAGAATAATGCAGATACTGTAAGCAAAGGTTTATTTGTTAGGTTGGTCAAAACTTTTGTTTAAACAAATTCTTAAATATGCTACAAAATATATTGTATTAAGAATCCTTAAAGTATGCTTTTATTTTCGAAAAATGTTTTGCTCTTTAAAGTACAAAACCTAATATCGTCGAAATAAGCATACAAAATATATTTAAAAAAAAAACAACTGCTAATCCTGTACACTAATTATTTCAAAAGTGGTTTATACATTTCGTGTTTTCATTCAAACACACGTTTCCTTTTTTTATTTATATTTTTCATTGCATATGTAGCGGATGAAAGTTTTTCAGCGCATAATGTTAACCAAGTTGTATGACAACTCACGGTATATATTTTTCCCACATTGTGTCAAGGTTACAAGAAATATATAAGCAGTTTGTTGTCATATAAGTTGGTTAGTTTCGCGTGGTGAGTATCTTTCACCCGGTACGGTGATGGCTTCAAAACCGCTACTTGTCCCCCAACTAAAAGTCTTTGGTGTTTTTTTTTTTTTTTTTGACTAATAATCACAAAAATAATAGAGGATAAACCTAGGCCCGATAAACGTAATTTAAAATAGTTTTTATTATTTGTTTATCTTTATATTATTTGATCTTTATATTGTTATATTAATTATTCAAGCTATTGATCTTTGGTTTTTTTATAAAAATAATATTAAACAATTATTTATTTATTTTCAATATTTCGCCAACAATTTGTTGGCATCTTCAGGAAAATAATTATAAAATTCAAAAACAAAAACAAATTATTGAAAAAATTTTATTAATAAACATTCAAAAATTCAAAAATATTTTTCCCGCCTTAAAATTGTTGGCGAAATATTGAAAATAAATAAATAATTGTTTAATATTATTTTTATTATTTGTTTTAGTATTGTAGTTTCAATAAATTTAAATTGCAATAGAAAAGCCAACAAGATTGTTTCCTACATTTTATGTGTATATGTTTTAAACGAACAAAAATGTTGAGAGCTCAGTTTTATAACATATGATTTTTTTTTACCTCCGCACACCTAAACTAGTTAAGTTGAGGTCAAAGAAACTATTAGCTACAATAACTGCTATTTACTTGCGCTTCTTACGGCATTACTTACACCAACTTAAGCACTTGTATATAATTTATGTACAGCAGACTGCATGTATTGGGTATGCTAGGAAAAATTCCTGTCTGCAACTGAGCATGCAGGAAGAATGGCAGTGAGTGAGTGTAAGTATGACTTAAGTATGAACATTTAAGTTTTGCAGGTGCATGTACTATTTCAGACTGCCACCATAATTTAGCCAGAGTATAAGCGAAAGCAAATGCTGTCTATCTATTTGTAGTTTGGAAGTAAAACGAAAAAATAAAACTGTAGAAAATATAGAGAGCACAAGAAAACGCAGACCTGTATAAACAAGAATAGTTTGAGAACCCCACAGTAATTTGCCAACATAACCGACACAAGCCGACACTTAAAATGCTTGGAAAAAAATAACAACTGAAAACAGGAAAACAGCTCAAACCCATTACAATGAGTTAAAGGACCTTTTGTTGCTTGCATGTGCTGGCGCAAAAGCAAAAAAAAAAAAAAAAAAAACTACAAACAACTGAGGACAACAAATTATAGTTTTATGGTATTTTCTGTTTTAAAGCAAACTTTAGAGGTGATGATGAAGACGAACATGATGACTGGTCAAGTTTTGACACCATGGCTAAAATAAAAAAAAAACATAAAAAATTCATAAAATTTCCTCAGTCAACTTTTTATGAGAGAATGAAAAATGTTTGCCCAAACTGAAACATTTTTATAGTGGCAGCTCAAAATTAAAAAAAAAAAAAAAAAAGGAACTGCAAAAAAGTTTGTGGTTATTAAGAGGTGCACACCCCCGCTTAAATGTATGCCAGCGAACGAGCACTAAATTATCTTTTATTTCTAAATATTTCTGTTTAGATTTAATTATTATTGTTATTATTGTATAATTATGGTTTCCCCCCGGGGGCACAATATGCATCTTGCTGATCGTAACCAGCTTGGTGTAGTGTCAACGGGGTAGAAGGGGTGCAGGATACCTTGGCTGGCTTGGTGGCTAAAATCTTAGGCATTTCCTGAAGGAGGGCGGCGACTCCTGAGGGACTTGCTGAAACCCCTCACCGAGGGGCAATTCGGCAGTACGGGGACCGGAGCCCCAGGATGACTCTTCGGAGTCATCTCGCCGGTCATAGGTTGAGGAGCCTTCCTTGGCTGAAACGTACTGGCTGTGGTTGCTACCATAAGTTCGCATGGAAGGGAACGTTGGTAGCCATACTGATCATAGACCCTCGGGTCTATGTTCGGTCGCCCAAATGGGCCCGTAGTGCTGTTGCTAAGCAACAGACGCTGCTTTGTAAGGAACCAGATTGGCAGGAGCATTAGCGTTGGTTCAAGGACTGATGATCTTAGGAACTTCGGGCTACCACGGTAGTCGTGTATCCTTAGCCGTCTGGGGAATTGCAATGCAGCAGAGGTTAGATAGCTCAACTCCTGAGCAAGGGATTTTGTTATGGCCAAGTAACGTAGCAAATAAATTGCCACCCGAGCAGTTGTTCCGGCTGCTCGGGGGCGGTGGTGTAACGTCTTGATTGCACCACGTGGTTTGACCACCGTGAGGTTGGGCCCTAGTGGCAGGTACTCACGTAAATCATTCCACATCTGTATAATTATGGTTATTATTATTTTTATCATTATTATAATATGCATTGCTATTACTATTATTCACTTTCTTCTTACTTATTCTTCACAAGGAAACAGTTTAAATTTGAAAACATGACGAAACATGTTTAATCATGCTTTTGTTGTTTACTGCTGCTTTGTATTATACAACCGTTTATATAAAATTTTTTTTTTTTTTGGTGTTGCTGTTGCAACACTTAACCAGCAAATATGCTGGCCACAAGGTTCAACGCAAGGACAACGGGTCAACTGAATTCAAACAACTTAAGAAATTTTTTAAGAAGCCCAACACGAACACGAGTACAAGACATAAAAGTAAAACAATTGAAAAAATATTAAACAGAAAAGCGTTTTTGTAAAACGTGTGCTAAATTAAGTTGAAAAGAACATAAAAAAATATTATACATTTTAAGTTGTCGTTTTTATGGCACAGCACAAGCAAAGACATATTTTTGAAATCGCTTTAAAAGCTGACCTAATTAAGCTAAAAAAAAAAACACTGAAGTCTGTCACCAGTTGGAAAATGCGATTTTAGGTAAAAAATAAAACAATTTTGATCTTCATTTAATTAAAGATTTTGTTCAGAAAGAAAAGAGTCGCCATAAAGTAGAGGCCTGAACTACCAGTACATGGGTCAGATTAAAATGAATCAATATTTTCGTTTGTTTAAAGTTAAATTAAAATAAAAATGTCTGGAAAAAAAACTAATTATTCGGCTGCTTACATAATAAACTAATACGTAGTTATTTTCAAAACATATCTATAGTTGTTTGTCATTCGTGATAATAAAATAATAAAAGGCCAAGTGTGCTAGTTGAAAAAACCGACAGAAGGGGTTAATCAGTGACTAAACCTAATTTGGGTGCACTGAATTCAGTGGTGATAACCGTTTTTTTAGGTTAGCTCTTGTTTTTCAAATATACTGTTATATTAAAAATGGAGGAGGTAGGACTATATATATTCTCTTAACCCAAAAACGGTTTAAATCATTGAAAAGTTGTAAAAACCGAAATTCCGCAACAAAATTACCTTTCAAAAGCCGTAAAAAAATTTTATTCAAATTGAAAGTTTAGAAAATACAAATTATTTTCCATGAAAAAAAAATTAGATTTTTTTGCAAAAGTTCGATAATAATAAAGTTATGCTGATGAATTTTCATACATTCATGAAAAATAAAGTTTTGAACAAAAAAAAAATCCATAAATGACTAAAATCGGTGCTCATCTTTGGAATTTATTCACAAAAACTCACAAATTGCAGTTTCAACCGGCCACCAGACGAAGCCTCAAAATTGCTTTTTATATTGATGTGATATGAAATTGCTGTATTTTGATAAGCAAACAAAATGTTTCTTCCATACTGCTTTCATTTAACAAAAAAAAAAATTGTTTTTTTAATTTTAGAGGCTCCATCCATCCGGTGACCATCGCTTGAAACTGCTATTTTTGATTTTTTTGTGAATAACTTCCAAAGTTGTATGCCGATTTTAGTCATTGAACGCTTATTTTATTTGAAACTTTATTTATTATGAACAAGTGAAAATTCATCAGCATAATTTTATTTTTAAATTTTTTATGGGTTTTTAAAGAACACAAAATTTCGAACTTTTTTTTTTCATCGAAAAAAATTTTTATTTTCTAAACTACTAATTCGATTAAAGATTTTTCTTACAGTTATTGAAAAGTAATTTTGTTTCGGAATTTCGGTTTTTACAACTTTTTCAACGATTTAAACCGTTTTTGAGTTAGGAGAATATATGTATATAGTCCTACCTCCTCCGATTAAAAAGCTTTTTACAGTTATTGAAAGGTAATTTTATTGCCGAATTTCGGTTTTTGTATGCTTTCCAAGATTTTAAATAGTTTTTGACTCAAGGGAATATATGTTGTCCTACCTCCTCCATTTTCTATATAACGGTACATCTCAAAAATAAGAGCTAACCTAAAAAACGGTTAGCACCACTGAATTCAGCGCGCACCCGAATTAGGTTTAGTCACTGGGTGCCCCGTCTGCGGGAAAAAAAGTTTCAAATTCAAGCACAGTGTAACCAATGTTGTACCATTTATGTGCATGTATTTTTTTTTTTTTTAGTAGTACTTATTCTTAAGTGTGATTCAAAGGAGTTCTGAGCAAGAACAATTTTTGGAACGAACGAAGTTCCATAACCCGGCTTGCTGGTAGTGCAAATTAGTAGAAATCGTCACGAAAGCGTGTGAGCTGTTTATATGTATTGGTGTATCTGTCGACAAACACTTGTGTAGGTGTCTCCACTGCTGTCAGCGGAGACACCCATCAATGAATATTAATTAGTTGTGAAAACGGACACTATCAGTTGATAGATGTCGCTAAAGTAAAGTAAAGTAAAGTAAAGTAAAAAAATTTCTCCGTTTTGACAAAAAAAAAAAAATACTGCATGTGTCAAAAGTAAAAAAATAAAACGTTCAAAAAATTTTAAGAAGCATATAAAATTTCAAAAACAACACGAAAAAAAATACAGATTTCATCTGGTATTACATACGAAGATGAAGAAAACGCGTAAGAAACTTCGTTCCTAACGGGGGTCCCGAGACCGTATTTCTTTTTTTTTATAAAATGAGGTAACGCATGACAAAAAGAGGTCAACATATTTCTGATTTTTATGATACTGATATATATTTAGTTTTCCTCTTTCATTTGTTTTTATTTTCAGTCCAGAGGTTTTCGGGTTGATTAATATTGAATATTGAATTCAATATTGAATTCAAGGCACATTTTAAGACTTATAAAACTAGACTTTACATAGAAAATATTATCTTTAATTAAGCTATTACTAATTAGCACTGGGAAAATTATTTTAGAATAATGCAATCGCATATAATGTTGTACATTTGCAATTGTTACAATTTATTTTGTAAAGAAATTTTAAAATACAAAAATGTCTAATCAGCTCTTTTTGCTGAGCCAGAAATTGCTCAAATGAATTGCGAGTGTAAATGCCAAAATGAGTTTTATGAGCTGAACCAGAATATACAGACACACAAAGCATGATTAAATTTTTAAGCAATTCTCTTAGTATGTACCTATTTTGCCTTTGGCTGTAGCAGCTTTTAGCCATTCAGCACAAAACATGCTTAAAATGCAAATCGTAAAAGGCTGGTGTGGTTTAAATGAAAGGTTTTCATTTTTGAGCTTTCAACAAATGCCCATTTAAAGGTAAAATGTTTTGTTAGGGATTAAAAGGATATGTGGATTTGATGAAGAGGAAATAGGAAAACTTTTTCTTTTCAAGTTTTCTAAATGAAAAATATTCTTGCGCTCTTAATGAAACCAAAAACATTTAGGGAAAAAAAAAATTTTTTTTTTTAGGTAAAGAAAACTTAAAATTTTAAATCAAATAGAATTGCGTTTGACAGATCAATGGAAGGCTACATAGAGAAACTGAAGGCTTGAAAAATAATGAAGGCTTTTGAAAACTAAACTAATATGAATGATTGTAACAATTGTAAAAGTACTATTGTAACTCTACAACAAAGAACGCAGTATGCAAATATCGTTTTTCTGCGTATGGTCCTTCGAGCCTGGTGACATTATTACTCATAATGAAATCAAAACTGCGTTACATTTATTTTATTTTAATTTCAAGCTCAGCATAACTATAAAGCAGTAGACGAGGTTAACTAAGATTCCGCGATGAATTCACAGATATAACAGCGGAGTGGTAAAAATTAAAATAGATTGCTTTTTATAATATAAACCCTACATTTACATTGATTTAGCGATATAGTCGAACTTTATGATTTACCGTTCGATTTTACTTCCTCAGAATGGAGTAGGATTTCGTTTGCTCACATCGTCAATGGCTTTCGAAACAAGCGTTGTCTTGTAGTGACCTACAACCACCACTGAATTTGCCATATCATCGATGAGCACTGGTCCTTGATGGAGCTTCATCGCCGAAAATTTAATTAAGTTCTTCCATCCACTATTGCTGAGTTCATCCGCGTCAAAAATTGTCAAAAAATAATATCACGGAAATGTTCACGATTTAATTCCATTTTTGGGCCAATATGAATCTTTTAAGTTGCTGTGAACAACACAAATAGTTTTTGTAGCTCAAAACGTTCTCACGCTAGAACTGTCAGCTTCCAGAATGCAACACTAGGGTTACCAAATCCTGAAACATAAAAGCCAACCCTCGTACGCTGACTTCTATTTTAAAGTAGTTATTGAATCTTAATTTCACCGAAATGAGCCTAGACAGAGTAAAATAAAATGTTCTGCGAGTCACAGCCTTAAATCAAAAATCCCTAGAAAGTTTTCTAAGTGATTTCTGTAGATATTTATTCCTACTTGAATATGTCGTGTTTTAAAGCAATTGAATGCCAGCCTTAACTTCCTTAGATATTTATTTCAACTTTACTTAACTCAAGTATAAGTTCTTCTTAACAACAATTGTGGTTACAACAAGAATTCAGCAATTATAAAAGTCAGTTACATAAACAGTTGTAGGAAGAAAAAAAGACAAAACATAAACAATGACTATTGAAAATCACTTCAAGTGGAAGGAAGCATATTATGAACAGAGTCACAAATTCTTGGCCAAATTGTTTACTAAATTTTCAAGAAAAGAAAAACACTGATGTGCAGCAATTAAGTGTTTATCTGACATAGCAAAACTGTCAGTTACAAAATATATCGCAACGTTTGAGAAGTAAAGGAAAGAAATTGTTACTAAATTGTTGTTGTTTGTGAGCTAAAACATGAACTCTTAGTTAAGTATTCCGGTCACAAAAATATGGCCATAGAAAAATCATTTAAATCTGTTTCTATCAACAGCCTGGAGTTCTGGCGATTAAAATTGAAAATAAAAACAAGTAAGAGTGCTATATTCGGCTAGGCCGAATCTTAAATACCCTTCACAATGATATATGTACCATTCTGATGGATTTTTGGTGCCAAAAAATATTTATTTTGGCTTATAGAGCCGATTTTTTGCAAAATAGGGAAATGCTATATCTCGGGTATATATGTATGTACCGATTTCAAAAATTTTCCAATTTTGCTTTTAAACACCCTATATGTACCTTTCTGATAGATTTTTGGTGTCAAAGTTGTTTTATTTGGCTTTTGATGCCAACTTCTTGAGAAATCGGGAGGAGCGTTATCTGGGGTGCATATGGGCCGATGTCCAAAAATGTTCTAATTCTGCCTCTTAATATTCTATATGTACCATTCTGACAAATTTTTAGTGCAAAAAATTGTTTCGTTTGACTTTCAGGAGCAGCTTCTTGAGATATCGGGAGGCGCTATATCTCGAGTATATACATATAAGTCGATGTCAAAAGATTTTCCAGTTTTGCTTGTGAACAGCCTATATGCACCATTCTGATGGAATTTCGGTGCCGAAGGTCCATCTTGAAAAATTGGGAGACACTATATCTCGGGTATATATGGACCGATTTCTAAAATTTTTCGATTTTTGGGATCTAACGGGCATTAAAAATGATATGGCAATTTTTTTCAAAAATCTGACCAAAAAAATGGCAAAAAAAATACCCCTCAAAACCCGGTTTTTTGGATAGATTTCGGTTATCCGTGGCCCGGTCTTATTGAATTTCAATAACAGACCCACTACCGGGATTTAACACATTTTAGCGAAAGAATGAGGTTTCTATCTCAAACCGTTTTCTCAGAAACGGTATTTCAACGACTACAGACGGACATCGCTTAATCGTAACCTCTATTGATTCTGATCCAGAATGTATATATATACTTTATGGGGTCTTAGATGGTTATTTCAATACCCTTATACATTTTTGTGAAGGGTATAATAAAATGTTGATTATAAACAAATATATTATTGTTGTAAAATAATTTTGCTCAAAACCAGCCAAAAAGAAATTTGGACATGTACCAGCAATGAATGTGAAAACCCCAGTTTTAAAAATTTCTATCAACAAAATAGCGCTACTTATTAAGCCCCCCACTACTAATTGAACATGGTAATGTTTTCGGGGCACAGCTAATATATTTTTCAATTTCTTTTCAAAAATCTAACGACGCATTTCTACAGCAAAACGTTTCATTTTAGGTCTAAAAAATAGATCTTAATGATTTCTGTCTTTTTTCAGCCGTCTATATGCCGCCGACATTTCGTTGCTGCTAAACAACTCATCAGTAGAGTTGAAAAATCTAAAAAGAATGTTTGAAGCCCAACTACTTATTCCAAAATTCTTATGCACAAAATGAGAATCAGAAATGCTCAAACAAACTTTTTATACAGAAAGCATTTTACGTCTGGCAACACCTTTACTTTTTATAGCACTTCCTTGCAACAGGTGAGCTTTGGTTACCAACAACTTGTATTCTTGAAAGTATCAAAAAGTAAAAGTTTTTGAATATTCAACAATGAACTTAATTATTTATTCGCTATAAGAGCCAATTGAAATTTATTACTTTAGGTCTAAAAAATAGACCTTAATGCTTTCTGTCCTTTTTAGACGGCTGAAAAAAGACAGAGCGCTTTAAGGTATATTTTTTAGACCTAAAGTAATAAATTTCAATTGGCTCTTATAGCGAATAAATAATTAAGTTCATTGCAAAACGTTTCAGTTAGAAAATTTCGTATTTCCTTTAACAAGAATGACTGCTTTAATAGTGAGGCCGCAATTTATGTAAACAGCCTGCTTGGCATTGCCACGATAATAAGCAAATGGTGTGGTACATTTTTATAAAATTTTTCCCTTCTCGAAATTTGATCATTGAAGTAGTGGGTGACAACTTTCGATAAGACAGCTGTTTGTGTTTGGTGCCCAAAATTATTCGTATTCCGACCCACTGTGCAACGTACATTTAGGGATTTTTGAAATGTCCTATCAAGAGGCAGCCAAGCACTTTACCGTATACAGATTACTGGAACACAATTTATAATTTGTTGAGATGTTACAGAAAGCCCATCCATAACAATAGGAAGCGATGATATTTATTACTCGACTTTCTTGACTTTGAGGGCAAAAGAGAAAATATTTTGTTTTTTTTTGTTTGTTTGTTTTTTTTTTTTTTTTTTTTTTTTTTTGATTATCCGACTGTTTGTCCATTTGTTATCTGGCCTTAAGTTGACAGGGCTGAGGATTTGCTTTGTTTTTATTTTAATTGCAGGCAATGTGAGAAGAATAAAAATTTCCGCCCACTCACCTGGCAGCTGTTAATTGTACAGGATTGTTTGCTGGTGACAGGGATCATCTGCATACACACATATATACATATGTGCATATGTATATGTATGTGTTTTAGGGTATTATTTTAACTTGATGAATACAAATATATGTGCGAACAAAGAAAACTTAACTTTTAATTATGCCTTACAGAAAATTGTTACCAAACACAATAAAAGCTACTTTTATAAGTTCTTTTAATAATATTGGGATTTTCTAAATCTAATTTTTTTAAATAAACTGGTTGCATAAAGTTTTGCTGACATGTGCTAAATGGAAAACCACTTTATATTGCTTTGGTTTCATTAGCTATCCATAAATTAAAACCAATATGCACAACATTAAGAATGATTGAAAAAATTGTAAAGTTTGTTTTAGGCAAAAATTTTTAAATTTGTATAGAAATTCGATTTAAAAAAATTTTTCTTAGAACAAGCAAGATCAGAAAAAAATATTTTTTTTTACATTCTTCATTAAAATGTAAACTCAAGTTCCAAGGCTTTGTCGTTTAAATTATGCAAGCTCACGCATTCATCATAGATTCAAAACTATCCATATGTGCGTGCAAACATGTGCTCATCTTGTTGGTGAAGGCGTAAGTGGGCATATGCGTGGTGTGTAGCATTGTTTCGATTGGTAAATAAATCAATTTATGACTATTTATTCGCAATTTTGTGGCTTTAAGGTGGAGATTTATTTAGTTTCTCTGTTTCCATTAGAATTTGGTCTATTTCATTGGCATTTGCTAAGAATTTTATGATAAATTTAATTATTAGGGGCAAAATGTATTGCAGCATTTTAGGCTGGTTTTATACAATTTGTTGTAATTGTTTGCAAGCAGTTTGGTTTGTAATGAAATTAATCTTTAGAGGGTTTGTTTACAGTTATTTGTGGTATAATAAATATTTTTAAATGAGCTTTGAGTTCAATTTGAGGAAAATGTTTGTAAATAGTTGCAGCTCCAATTTTGTTATTCACACCGCAACAACAGGGATCGAATTTCGATATTTGTGATGGAATACCGTTTGCAATAGTTTGTTTTTGTTTAACATTACTTTTACCATCGAGTTCATACGATCATCAATGCCGACACTGGGCTCAAGATATGAAATTTTTCAATAAATTTTTGTTGCATTCTATACGCATTCTAAAATTTTCAACGCTACACAAAACTAAAAATATATACTTATACTTATACTTATACTTATACTTATACTTATACTTATACTTATACTTATACTTATACTTATACTTATACTTATACTTATACGTATACTTATACTTATACTTATACTTATACTTATACTTATACTTATACTTATACTTATACTTATACTTATACTTATACTTATACTTATACTTATACTTATACTTATACTTATACTTATACTTATACTTATACTTATACTTATACTTATACTTATACTTATACTTATACTTATACTTATACTTATACTTATACTTATACTTATACTTATACTTATACTTATACTTATACTTATACTTATACTTATACTTATACTTATACTTATACTTATACTTATACTTATACTTATACTTATACTTATACTTATACTTATACTTATACTTATACTTATACTTATACTTATGCTTATACTTATACTTATACTTATACTTATACTTATACTTATACTTATACTTATACGTATACGTATACCTATACTTATACTTATACTTATACTTATACTTATGAAGTTTAATTTTATATTTGTGTGCAAACCAACCACAAATTTGAAAAAAAAATATTGTTCGATTTGTTATTATTTTTCATATAAATTCTGACCGTCTAATTCATAAAAATTATAACAGGCTTATAAAGCTCTTATTTGATAGATTTTCCATACAAATATGTCAAATAACAGTCTTATAACCCTGTAATAATTTTTATGAATTAGAGGGTAAATATTTTAAAGTTACTATTTACTGATCTATAAGCAAATCAACCACAATACTCGTTTTCATTTTTAGTGCTAGTGAACTCAGCTTGTGGTATCAATACTTGGGCCACAAAGCAGGTAGCGGTTCCCCAGCTTCGTACAATAAGTATTCAATATTTATTTGTATAGCATTCCACAAAAATTAAGGCACATTACATAGCAGAATTAATATTTATTAAAAAAAAACGTTTCTTATATTCAATTAAATAAAATTAAAGTTTTATTTTATTTTAAGTTATTGTAGGAAATTCAAATATGAACTTAATTACTTATTTGCTTTAAGAGCCAATTGAAATGTATTAATTTAGCACCCAAAATGAACCTTTTTAAAAAATATTCGCTGTCTTTTTCAGCTGTCTATATGCCGACGACATTTCGTGGGCAGTAGATTTGAAAAATCCTTAAAAGTTTGTTTGAAACTTAACTACTTATCCCATAACTCCCACGAACAAAATGTTCATTTTTAGACCTAAATTAATTATTGTAGGAAAGTTAGAAAGTTTCGAAAATATTTTATGAAATCCCAAACTACCAATCACACCATTTAAAACCAATTTTATGTAAATAATTATTAATCAAAAATTAAAATTAGAGCAAATTAAATACTTATTTCATTTTGATTTAATGTCGAAAATTGTTCCAAAGAAGCGATTGTGATTTTAGTATATTTTGTTATTCAGTATGTTAGTTCAATTTATAGTGTAACTAATATTGCTAGAAGGCTGATCGAAAAAGTTCCTACACTCTGTAAAAAATTATATTTTTCCAACTTATATCCCATGTAAATTTTGCTCTTTTTTATTTATGTGCTGTCTTTCATTTGCTTTGATGAAATCGAGAACCCCTCACGACTGACAATACTCCCACTCAGTCAGTCATCGCGAGAATTAGAGTAAAAGCAACAACAAGTAGTTTAAGTCGATATATAGATGACATTAAATCAAGCAAATATTTTTGAAGCAATTTAACATGATTGGTAGTCAAGTTTTTTTATGCTGGTCTTACAATCTGGTTTTTTGCGTTTTTATTTTGTATGTGAAGTTCTTATCAAATAAAACGATGCGATATGGCCAAAAATCAATAAATTTTGAAAAATGAAAAAAATGCCTACATTTAGGAATTTTCCCCCACTCCTGGCAACCCTGAGTATAACAGACACAATGATTCATCTTGGCCATACCATGATATATTTTTGGTTTTTTTTTTTTTTGTTTCCAAACAATTTTTTATGAATTTTATCAACCTTTTCATTGCTTCAAGGTAAGAAAAAATAGAAATGCGATTCGTCTTTTGTCAAGTTGTAAGAAAACTCTCATTAAGCACATTTAAGTTTCTTTACTTTAGAAGCCAACTTGTTTTCATTTTGAGTTTTAGACGTTAAATTGTTATTGTCTATAACAGAGTTTTTTTTTTGGGGAAATTTTTAAGAATTCAAGAAATTTATACTTTAACCAAAGTTTTAGTTTCGTTCAGCAATTTGTACCAGAATCACGTTTAAGTGAAGCAGCAAAAAATAAATATAACAAACATCTAATAAAAGAAAACTTTCCTTACACTACATTGCACAAATTGTACTTGTACAAAGTTGCTCTGTTTTTTTTTTTCCAAAAAACACGCAGCAAAAGTAGCAATTTTCTGGTTTTATAGTATATTTTTTTTATTGGTCTACTGTTTAAAAGTTTATAAAATATTTTCACTTATTTAACAAAAAAAAAAACAAAAAACTTTACCGAACATTTTTGAAGTAAAGCAAATGAAAATTAGATGAAGTTAATGCCAGAGATTGAATAACTGTTAAGCAGTTCAATACGTAAGAAAATTTCAGGAAATTATAAGTTGTAGCAGATTTTGATTAAAATAAATTGAAATCTTAAAAGCTGGAGAAATTCATAAGCTATAATTGTTTCGTGATTAGCTGGTAGTGAAACTGTTTGGCTTATTAGCAGCATTAGGAAAATGAGTTGATCATATATTTCCTTTAAATCACTAAAAATACGTATAAATTATTAATTAATTCATATTCTTACAAAAAAATACAGTAATAGTATTTAAAGAGGGCACTGAATATAGATAGTCAGTAATGAAGAGCTCAGTTAGTGGAATGGCTTTACGCTCCCTAAAATCAGTATGCAATTAATTCTGATCCAGAGTCGAAGCCACTGGGATGCTGATGATCATTGTGCACCACGCACATAAAATAGACATCGTGTGCTCTCCAGCTAATAAAACTTCAACGTTACTTTCTTTGTCTTCTTTAAAAATATTGATCACTACAATTTTGCCACAAGACAGACATCGTTCTCAATTCTGAGGAAGTAAAACCGCACCAATAGTAATAGTAAATTTATTGAGCTTTTTTAAGAAGCATTATAATTTTGCAAATGAAATGTCTTAGTGAGTAAACATAAGCCTATAACGTTAACTGAGACAGCATACAGCAACTTGCTTACAATAATTGTTTGCTATTCCTTTGCAATAATTGGAGACTATACGCCCTTGCTTCCGGGGCTAACAAAAAATCGAATCACAGCCTGCTAAAGTAATCAACATATATAGAGTATCAAGTTCAACTATAAAGCTAGCTTAATGCTTAAGCAATTTTAAATAAATATTAAACACAACTCTATAACCAAACCAGGGAAATACGACGCCTGTAAGTATGCTGCGTTTTTTATTTAGGACTTCAAAATAAACTGAGATATATTTAAGAGGATGCAAATCTTAATTTTTTTTCCGTTTCCTAAAGTAATTTTGACATATAATGAAAAGAAGACTTTTTTCTTTTAACAAATATTATCTAATAATCAAATCGGTGCAAAAAATGGGAAATTTTTAAAACCTCAAAAACTAAGTAATCTATTAGAAATGTATTGCCTTTTGAAATATGTAATATTTGTCCATCATATTGTGCGCACAAGAAAGTAGAAAAGTAAGTAAATATTTAAACCTTCACTGCCCCTTTACTGAATAGGCAGCTTTTTCCTTTAATTGAATCTCCTTCAATTATGCTATACATTTTAAGAATCATTTGCACACAAAACTTAATCATGTATATTGAAAATTGCTAAGAAACCAAGACGTTTCCAAAACCGAAAATTCAAATAAAATAATAAAAATACTACGTTTCATTTCGTATTTCAAATTGATAAAATGTCTTACACCAATGTGCAGGGGACGACCACTATACGAGTATATGGTCTCTCTCATACCAATACTAGGAAAATACGGAGGAGGAAAGCGGAAGGAGTGCTTGTGTTCATTTGATTTAAACATTTTTAATGGCAGTAAATATATCTGTAGACATTTATTCCACTGCCATAACGGAGTCTGTATCTTTCGAAGCGGTACACCACATGCGCCATTTATTTATGGTGCATCTACTCGTAGTCCATTGACTGGTGAATAGCATAGCTTATTATGTGAGTGGAATGAACTAACTGCTAGCTCAGTTGCCATATACAAAAATTTAAATCGAACATAGGCAAACACAACAACCTCATTTCTCTTCGTCAGAATCTAGTTTTCCAGAGCCTCTACAATAAGCTAGTAGCAATCGTTCTCTAAATATTGCTGCAGTGTTGGTATCTAGTACCAGTCCTAGTACCAGTTTCAATAAAGAAAAAAAAGAAATTATCAGACAAGGACTAACTAGCACCTTGAAATATGCAACATTTATTTCTTAAGTTATCATTTAAAAAAATATTCACAAAATCGCTAGAAGTCTCGGAGTCAAATGATAAGAAAACGAGCCACTTTCATGGAGTAGAGACTTAAAATATGCCATTAATTTTATTTTTGGAATTGTTGCTATAAAGGAATTTTAAGGAATTTTTGTTTAAGTAAATTTTTTGCAGTTACTAATAAAACATTAGTTGAAATTTTTTTTTGCATTTGCTTTAGCCTAATTATACGCTAGTACTTCTATTTTTATAGCTTTTGTTAGAAACTCTTTGAAATATCAAACTAAAACACAGAAATTAATGTGAAATCTTTTTTACCTTCCATAAACCAGCATCAAAAACTTTAACTTCTATATAGTATTATTGATATGGCATTTGTTCATTCATTCGCGTAAATACATTTAAAACAAAACAAGTTCAAAATTATACTGACATTTTGCTCGCACTCATTTTTCAAAACTGTCTCGTTAGCAAAAAAGAAAGAAAGAAAGAAAAAAACAATAATGCATATAATTATAGCAAAATCAGCCCCTAAAACCATAAATTATATCGTCATTATGAAACATAATGTTTCATTAATTTTCTATGGGCATAATAAAACACAATACTACATTAAACACAATAATGGTGACGTTCAAGCAAATTATTTATATGATGACATCTATGAAATTAAATAAAGCAGATGATATCAAATTATAATTGCATTTAAAACGTCAAAACATTTAATAGGTGTTATATTCAAAAGGCATCCAAGTTTTTATATTAAAAACAGCAATAGGGATAAAACGTTGTCAAATGTAGGCAAAGTAGTTGAGTAAAAAAAATAAGAAAAAATATCCCCTCAAAGTATGCTACACAAAAATTAAACTCTCATAGTATAGAAGTGGTTTCGATGCCACGTTTCCATGAAATCAAATATCTTTAACGCAATTTTTGTACTGAAAATTAATGAGAATAAAAAGAGAATAACGTTATTTGGGCAACGACGTTATTTTGTTTAATTTAAGACACCTTAACATTAAAGTCACACTCTTTTTTTAAATTATAAAATATATTCTGTATTGTTTCACATACAATATTCAAAAAAAAAAAAAAAAAACAAAATATGTATAGGCTGTTTATGCCTGACAACCTCCTTTAAACTATTATACGCAGTTGATAAACAAAAAGTAGTTGAAGCTTTCTATGGCAATAGGACTTTTATAAAATTACTAAATGCTCGCTTGCGAATCTAAATATGCTGACACAACACACACACACACACACACACACACACACACACTTGCTAATATTTGCCACCTTCCCTCTGCTACCATTTTCTATCCTTAAGTAACATTATTATACTTACAAATGTCTGAAATAAAATTAAATGTAGCTAAACTCATAGACATTTCCTTACACTGCTTTCACAGTATTGTTGATTCGTTTTTGATATTCTTTCTTAAGAATCACACACTCTATCAGACTTGGTTCACATGTTAAGGCATTTGAAATGTTGTTATTTTAGGTATTTGTGTATGAAAACGAAATTAAATTTAATTCCATTTGCTGCTTTGAGGTAGACAATATTTGTTGTTTAAGTTTCCGACCAAAACAAAAGTAAAATTTTTGCAGTTTGTTACACGAAACATGTAGTAACTCTGCAAAAGAAACAAGCAACCGTCAGCTATGCTGCATCTTTGTGGTTTTTGTAAAGTAAAGTTAAAATTCTCAATCATATTTTAAGGTGAATATATGATTGTAGATTTTTATGATTTAGAATACAGCAATCATATTCAAGGGAATAGAAATTACTGGAAAAATTTATGTTAATATGAAATCAAATGAATGATATCAAATTTTGTGTTAAAAAGTCTTAAAGAAAGTAATTGTTTTATAGCTTCTCAAATTGTATTCTATTTTAAAGAAGTGTTCCTGCTAAAACTGTCTCCTGTAATCGCCTTTGTACTAGTAAAGTAATAGCCCAAGAAACAAGAATTTCTAAAATCATTAAAATAAGAAGAGAAATGTACTATACCTTAAAAAACGCCAACTTTTCTTGTTTTGTAGTTTTTTATATTATATTGTATTCTTTAAATAGCTTTATGCAAAATAATTTTTGAATTGAATTGAATTGAATTGAATTGAATTGAATTAATAGAGACTTCAAAATGAGATAATAAATGCTAAAAAAAAACAGAACAACAACAAAAAAGAACAACTTAGAGCTATGTGTATTATTCTAATCTAGATAAAAAGCAAACGCAACTTGCTGACATTAAATATACAATTTAAATACAAAGATATTCGGTGACTTTTTGTTACATTTGTTCTTGCTCCCGGAACGACAATTACACATGTCATGGTAAAAAAAATTTGTTATCTACATACTACTATTTACAATATTTACAAAAGGATGGATTAAAAATAAAATCCGAACAAACAGAAAGCGGTGATGCCTTCTTGATTTTATAGCCTTAGTCTCACTTCGCTGATTTGACCGAGTCAAGTCATCGGTGTGATCATTAGGTGATAGAAAAATGATAATAAATCAAGAAGTGCCATCAGCCTCGATGACTAGCGTGAGCATTATATCTAAAAAATGTGGGTAAGAGAGAAAGATTGTCGGGCGTGCTTATGTCTTCATTGAGAACACCAATTGGAGAAATATAAAAATAGTCAGACCAGCTCTTGACTTTTTCCCGATTATAAATATTTCTTATGAGAGTATTTTCGTGAAATTGCAGTTTCCGGCAGAATCTCTGCATCAAAGATAGAGCATAGAAACATAGAGGAATAACCTTTGATTCTTTATATACAAAACTATTTGAGAATCGTCTATTAATTGATACTTTATGCAAAATAATAGAATCTTCAAGTTTGAATTTGATTAGAAACTCGAATGCGTTGAGATCAAATGACTAAGTAAAATTATTAGTTCATTAGTCTGACGACTTTATTCCTCTTCCTGAAGGAGAGTACCAAAGGTACTCGAAATATAGAAAATAATAAAATCAATGTAAAATAAAACACACAAGAGTTTAATTTAAAACAACACTGACCTAGTGCCTAGAAATAAAGAAAAGCAAACATTTTAAATTCATAAGGTCAAGTAAATCTAACAACTTTATTATCAGTTCATAAAAAAAAATATTCACCCTCAAAGTATGCAAAAAAAAATTAATTTTTGCATACTTTGAGGCTTAAAGTTTACTTATTCTATGTTTAAGATGAAAAACTATGTAAATTTCACTAACTTCATATTTGTCCTGAAAGGGATATCTAAAGAAGAGAGAAATATCGACAAAAATGTTCGAATAATAGAAAATAACTTTTTCATATTTAAATAAATCATGCTATAATTTTAGGGTTCTTTACTACATTTGGCCTACAGAAAAAGTAAGAATTTTATACGTCTCATTTTGCAACAAGTTTTCGTAATTTAAAACTTTAAATCGCTTAAGCCGTAAGTTTTCAACTATTAAAGATTCCAACTACTAAACTATTGTAGCGAAAGGCGGCCAACAAAATTATGGCTTTATCTCTCCGTCAGTGGTAATTGTGCAGTGTCAACATAGTCGCTAATTTATTTTGGCAATAAAATAAATTAGAAAAAGAAAACTCTTCAGACCAAAACACTATTTAAGATGGCATTTTCCTAAAACAATTTGTGTCCCTTAAAAACTGTTAACTTAGTTTGCTTGCAATATATTTTATGATAAAAATAAATAAAAGTTTTATTTGTGCCATACTTCTAAGATATATTTTTGAACCAAATTTTATATGGAAAAAGGAAAAAAAAAACAAAAAAAGTTTGCAAACTTTATGTGTTTCGTAAGTCTTTAAATTATAATAAACTAGCTAAAAATTGTATGCGCATAAGCTTCTCTACTCGAACAAAGAGATCTTGCAGATGTTTACCGACTTTCTAAAGACTAAAGAACAAATCGAAATCATAAAATCATAAAGAAAACCGTGGCGAAGAATTTAGCGCATCTAAACGATAAACAGATCTAATATTTAAGCTATTTATAATTTTATTCCAAGTTTTTATATTTCTTTGTCTAGGATCAAGGTCTCAGAGAAAAACAATTGTCTACCCCTGAAAATATGCAAACTTTCGATATTTAACTGCACCTTAAGCTATGTTACATTATTAGGACTTGTAGAAAAAAACGAGTACATATTTTGTTTTTGTCTTTGTTCCGATAATGAAATTGATTAGAAAAATAGACTTTCTAAAAAGCATAATTCCAACTAAAATTGTTTGAATCAATTCCTAATAATTTTATTGGGTTTGAGTTTGATTTTTACTTAATCAAAATTGAGAAAGATTTTTTTTAATCACAAAAATTGTTATCCGCCAAACGAGCAACAATATTTTTTAGTATAAATTTTTGTGAAAGGCTTTTCAAAGCATACAACTAAAATAAATTTTCTATTGCTTAGAAATAAGTTATTGCTTTATAAAATATGGTAACAAAATTATATTATTGCCAATTAATGGCCCAATTTTGCCTTCATGTATACAAATAAATGAGAGCAAATTTTTAAGGCAAACCATTTCTTGCCTGTAAACTCTTTTAGCTGATTAGTTTTTATCCAAAGAAGATAAAGCAAAAGAAATAAAATACTGAAAATAGTGAGTAGAATATTAAATAAATATATACTCCCATATTATATATAATAAGTTTACGTAAAAAAAAGAAAGTCTAATTGATGCTTTGTAATTAAAGCAAGATTTAAATCTAAAAACAAATTTAAGTAACCAAAAAAAAAAAAATTGATACTGTTGATTTGATTTGATTTGATATATTTGAGACTTCTTTCTTTGATACTGTTGAGTCAAAGCAAGATTTAAAAATAAAAACTTCAGCCTATTTTAAGGTGTTGTAAGATTCAAAAAGTACAGCATATTTTTAGTTGCTAAGCGAATTCATAATTGTTTTGGCATTCAGCTGAAAAGATTTGCATATTGCTTTTCTTTTAATATTATTTTTAAGTTTGCTTAATTAAGAGTCTATGTTTCTTAATCAGCAAAATTAATACGAGTTTTAAATGTTAATTAATAGATATTTTCTTAAATTTTCCTAACAAAAATGTCAAACATAAATTTCTAGAAATATGTAAATTTATTTTATGATAAACGCCTCCATAATAACTGTTTTATTTGTTTAGAGTAATTGCTTTTTAAAAGGCGTTAATTAAATTGCTATTTAATACTTTCAGCCACTCAATATCGAACCCATACATATGGGCATTAAATCGCTAGACTTTGCTCAGTAAATGAGAAATCAATAAACACATAGAAAACTAAGTAAACAAAAAGCAAACACAAAATAAATTTAATATTTGCTGCCATGAGAGCTAATTGTAAAATATGAAAACTAAATGCAAAACGATGAGTTTTTTCAGTACGGCAAATTTATTTGAACATTTAAAATGCTCATTATTTTCACGAGGATACTAGAACAAGCGTAAAGCTAAAAACAGCCTACTGACTGAATTGAAAAGCATCAACTATTTGATGATTTATATTTTATAATGTTCGTTTTCATTGTTTTGAAGTCTCTTCGGCTCAATCCGAAAGTAAATTAAGTAAGCTAGCTGCTTAAAGAGAGTAAGATTTGAAATGAATTTCAATCTATTCTTTTTCATTTTTTCATGTTTTTTTTTTCATATTTCAATCTATTCTATACATGCTTTATTTTTAAACTGTTTTCAAAAATATTTTTTTTTTTTTAAATATACTCGCAAGGTCCTGCTTTATTCTGCTGACTTTTTCTTATGTTCTGCATACTATAACAAAAACTCCTACATCAAATATTAATAATTACCTCAGCAAATTTCATAAAAATGGTCAAGTCAAGAATTACAAGTTCTTTACACATTTCAGTTTTGTGACAATCAAATTTTAAGAAAATGGTTTTGACCCACAAGTAAATTATAAATAAATCTCATTTTTATGCAGACCACGCATGAAGCAACATTAACCGAAATTTGATTTCAACGTTTCTTGTGGATATTAAACCCAAGATGGAATCAAAAACGAAACATTTGTTGCGTATAACTCTTGATGGAAATGAATAAGGCTGCATCTGTTGCACCCTTTTTTTGTTTGTGATTGTTTTTTATTCATCTTCGTTACTTTGCAGCTTCTAAAAAAAACAACTCACAACGACATGAGCACGTTAAAAACCAAAATAGCAAAATAAAAAGTAGTTTACATATTTGAAATTTCGTTCGAATTTTTGTTTTAGTTTTTTCAACATTTCGCTTAGTTTATTAGCCGATTTGTGTACAATCTGAAATATAATATAACTGTTTTGTCAATTGGAGTACAGGCAGAATTATGGAGCACATAATTACGATATTTTTGCTCTTTGATCCTGTCTCATATTGCAGACAGTGCATATCCAAATAATTTTAATCTAAAGCTATTCATTTTTCCAGTATATGTCAATTTACTTGCAAATTTCTTTGTGATACAGTGTTCAGCATTCAACTGGTTGCTTTTGTGGTGAAATAATGCAGTAGCACAAAATGTCAAACTCTATTTCTATCGTTTTTTTTTTTTTTGTAATATTTTTAAATAACTTTTCACTTTTAATGGTCATGACAAACCCTTTTTCTTACACACAAAACCTTTGAAAGACAGACGACAGACGATAGAAATTCAACCCAGAAATTTACAAGATAAGAAAACTCATTGAAAAACAACAATAGCAAGAACAATGAAATTGAAAACATGTCTGCCTTCACACTAAATTAAAACAAGAGTACAGACACACAGAGAGAGAAAGCAATATGAGCAACATCTTGGGTATGTTTCAGTAATTATTTCACGCTATTAAATCGATTAAAAACAAATGAAGAATATACAAGAGGATAGATAGCACAGAATGATGTAAGGGAAAAGAAAACGTTTTAAGAATCCTTTTAAATGAATTTCGAGACAAGGCCAAGGATGTTAAGAACATGTAATAGCAAACTGTAGACAAAACTAAGAAAACAGATTGTGTGAAATATAATAAAAAATTATTTTAATTTTAACAAGCAGATTGTTGGTGCTAGCAAAAAATGTTACATTGGGCTGAAAAAACGTGACCACTAATTTCTTGCTGGTGACTAGTTTGGACAAGTACAGAAAATAACACATGACAATTTGAAGGTTATTATTTGGTATTACGTTAGTTGTGCTTAACTACCAGTCCCACGAAGTCGCTCGACAACGTTCGCCTGCATAAGAACACAGAAACCAACAACAAAATTTTAAAATTTGCTATTGCTTTGCATGTAACTAAGCAAGCGAGCGAATGACGCCAAGTGCCATCATAGACCTAGCAGTAAATTTATTTTATAAAACTTTAGTTGGCTGAGTAGCTTGAGGTGTCGCTGCAGAAACATGACCCTCTAAGTTCAAAGATGAGATGAGCTGACTTGATCGAGTAAAATCGTTAGTAAAAATAATGTAAAGCAAAAACAAAATGAGCAACAATCACACAAGATTTGATCAAAAATTTATTCGTTAAATAATGCCAGAATTTTGCCCCTGTACTTTTCCGTTTGCAACATTTTTTTTTTTATAATATAAAACCAAAAACGGAGCAAAACTATTACAGTCTAATTTATATTCTTTGTAACAAAAAAGTGCCTTTCAAGTTTTAGCACTTAAACGAAATTATGAAAAAAAAAATTATAATGTAAGAGCCACTTTTAAGGATGTCGATTAATTAGTTTAAACGTAACTTATACTAGGAGCGCTGTTGTTGGAAAACGGATGACTTTCGGGGTGGTTATGAAACAAGTGTGTGCCGCAGGCAATAAGTCTTCAACTTTAAATTTCTTGGCTTGTCTTGTCTTCTTTAAAAAAAAAAGTTAATCACTATATGACAAAAAAAACATTTATTTTCTCGCAATCTTGAGGAAGTAAAATAAATTAAAGTTTATTTTGCTTTTACCTTACATTTAACTGAGTTGTTTTGTCCGTTTGAGCTTTATTTAGGGCTGTCAAGAGTAGAGGATCACAGTTATGGCATTGAAAGAAATACAGACAGACGAAACTTATGGATGCTTTAATTTTCAACGCTTTGGACCGTGTAATACATTTTTCTCCAAATAAAAAGATACCAGATGTTTTTTTTTTATTAATTATTATCATTTCCCCAATGTAGTATACTTTAGGCAAGACCAAAGTTCGTGACACAGCCATGGTATGTCCCCAGCCTGTGAGTCTTCAACTTTAATTTTCTTGTTTTCTTTACAGTGATCCACACAATTTAAGTGATCAACAAAATCACCTGATCACTCCAATTTTATCACCAAAATAAACAAATCATTCTCAATTTCGAGAAAGAGTTTAAAAAAAAGGGGGGGGGGGGGAATGAAAAGCGTTGACTTCACGTGTTATCTATACAAGAGTTCAGTTCTAAAGTGGACTGTTCGAGAGTTGAAAAGTAAGTGAATGAAGAAAAGGAAATAGAAGATAAAAATAGCATAGAAGTAATCATTGAGAAAGAAAAAACTTTCGTTAAACAAAATGAACCAATTTTCGTATTTGGTTGTCGAGCAAACGGAAGAGTCAGGGATGAAGTTTTTGTACTAATCGATTAGGACAATAACAATGCCATAAAATTCAACTCTAAATAATTTAACTTGCATCCCATCGCCTTTAATTAGAATATGGAAAAAATATATATAATCAAAAAAAAAAAAAAAAAGAAATGCGGTCGGGGGACCCCCATTAGGAATGAAGTTCCTTACGTCTTTTCTTCATCTTCGAATGTATGTTTTATTTTGCGTTGTTTTTGAAATTTTATATACTTCTTTAAATTTTTGTTTTATTTTTTTACTTTTGACACATGCAGTATTTTTTTTGTCAATCTGCTACAAACCGAAGAAAAGCAACTGTTGGTCAATTTTTCAATATTGCTGTTTTTTGTTGTGACATACTTTACTTTAGCGACATCTAGCAACTGCTAGTGACAGTTTTCGCAACTAATTAATATTTATTGGTTTGTGTCTCCGCTGACGTCAAACAGTTTCGCTACTTACCGCCCGTCATACACGATTGTTTGTCGATAGATACAGCAATACATATAAACAGCTCACACGCTTTCGTGACGATTCCCTGCCAGCAAATTGGTAGTCGACTACTAAAATAATTAACTTTACGTTAACTTTTATGGACTAGCTTCAAATTAGCTACAATACAATCGAAACGTAGTGCAGAGTTCACCCAAAATTCAAATACTAACATACACACATACACGGTAAATAACTCTTGAATTAAATTGCCTATTGTCGCATTCGTTTTAAATGCTGCGATGGCTGAATGGGTTAAGTTGGCTGCTCACCAGTCTTGAGGCTTAGTGGTTCGAATCCCACCAGAGGCTAACAAAAAAAAAAAAAAAATAGGATGAAATTTAATTTAATAATATATAATATTACCACCGAGAAATGTAAAATCAGCCTTGATTTGTACATTTTTTTCTGTATGTACTGACTTTTAAGTAGCTAACTTTAAGTTAGTTGAAAAGTAATGCAGCGTCGGACAATTGACTACCTCCTAGGACATCGTAATGTTAAAATAGTCAGTCATCTCCTTTGAAAATAATCTAAGTGTCAACCACCACCAGCTGTAAAAAAGTTAGCTTATAACTCATTACTAGTTAACTGAGTTGCCGGCAGGGTTTCTACTAATTTGCCCTACCAGCAAGCCGCGTTAAGGAACTTCGTTCCAATTATCTTAACAATATTAATATTAATAATATTCATGAAATAATAATAATAATAATAATAATAATAATAATAATAATAATAATAATAATAATAATAATAATAATAATAATAATAATAATAATAATAATAATAATAATAATAATAATAATAATAATTTTATAATATGACTATTACTGAGTAATAATAGTAATACTGCCAGTTTTACTGGATTTAATGGCATAAATTAAGTAATTCATTGTTTTGTACATTTCTTGGTTTTCAATTTTTTTTTTTTTTTTTTTTTTTTAGAAAATAGTTAAAATATATATTTTCTGTTTGCAAGTTTACGAACAAGTGTAAAGGGGAAGTAACAATTGAACTCAATTAAAAAAAAATTAGCCCGATTAAAATTTTAACAAGTTTAAACAATAACTACCATTCAATTTCAAGTTTTTGCTAGAAATTGTGAATATACTAATTTTTATTTTAGTTCTACGAACAGACCTAAAATAATGCATTTCACTTGGCTTTTAAAGCAAATAAATAATTAAGTTCATTTCTGATTATAGTGTTTTAATAAAGTGTGATAATTTTAGCTGGTTTGATATTCCTTAAGCTACAACTAAAAACCAACTTGATGCATTAAAAGGTATAAAATGAAATAAAACAACATTCAAACTTAGTTTTATCAACATACCAAAAACTCCGCTGTAAGTAATCATAATCCAATCTAGCCGATTTTAAAAAATTAAGGAACTAAGCTAATTTAATTTCAATTTAGAACTTGCATATATGATAAATGTTTTTTTCTCTCGTTTTGCTCATTTAAAATCACTTGTATAGTGTTGAGTACCGCAGCTCAAATCCCTAAAGCGTGCTACAGATTTTGTTTATATGCTAATTTTTCAATGTGTTATGCAAATTTTCAATATATGTATACATACACAAATGTATGTATGTATGTATAAATCCTTTTTATAAATATGCTAATTTTGTATTAAAAATATAGCTAAAGGAGGCAGCCTGCAGTAGTGAGTGCTTTGGCTGGAGGCTTAATCATGACAAGAAAATGTTTTTTTTTTTTTGTTTTTCAGCCAATAATGTAAAATGAAGAAAAACGAAAATATTAAAATTTTATGCATAGAAAATTGAAATTAAATTAGGTATGAAGTAGTATTTTTTTCAGACGATTAAACAGAAGGAAATAAACAAGATACGTACTGCTGATGTTTGTAAAAATAAAATAAAAAATAGTTTTTTTTTTTTTTTTGCTTAGAGTATTACAGCGAATTCAACAGTGTGCTAAGTAAAACCCCGAAATCAAGGCTAATCTTTTCTTTGTAGGCGACATTCAGAGTTCGTATTTTCAAACCAGGCTATTAAATGTTAAAAATATGCACTGCAGCAAAACAAAAAAAAAATATATATATATATATACAAAAAATAAATAAATAAAAAATGATGTGGAAATAATTTGATATCTTTTTCTTATTTTATTTCTTGAAATAAAATTTTATTGGAGGAGCTGAAGATTATTTATTTAATTTAACTCTTACTTTCATTATTAACAATATTTATTTATTATTTATAACAAATAAAACTTAAAACGGTAGATGTGTCATTAGCATTGAATGTTCAGTGGCATTGATTGCATTTAATGGTAATGCAAAAAATAACTATTAATTAATGGCAATGACTTTTTAACATTAGTAGAAGGTAACATATAAAAAGCCATCACAAATTTGCACAACAAGTGTATTTTTGCTGTCCTAACCACCCCTTCACATACAAAATGTATGGCTTAGACGGCAATAATACACTTGAAGCGCTAATGTAAATAGAAAGGGCTAAAAAGCTACAACTGATGGAAAAAAATTATTTCTAAAAAAAAAAAAATAATAATAATAATTAATTTTGAAGCAAATTAAGTTGCTGATGACCAACAAGTAGTTTTTGAAGCAGTCATGGTATGTACCCCAGCCTGTGAGTCATTAACTTTACTTTTCTTATCTTCCTTAAAAATGTTGGTCACCCGGATTTTGTCACACAAAATCTTTCTCTATAAAATTATTAACAATTGTATCAATCGTAGTAGACCTTAAACACATAAGTGGATGGCATATCGATTTCTTGATAGCTTTTGGCATGAGAAAAAAAGGTTCCACTTTTTTCTTTTTCAGCCATCTTATATCGTCAACATTTCGTTGATGCCAATCAACTCATCAGTAGTCTCGAAAAATCTTAAAAGAATGTTTGAAACTCCCCTGAACAAAATGAGAAACAGAAATGTTTAAGCAAATCTTTGATTATTATTATTATTAATTTATTAAGTAGTATTTGTAACATACTTTATAAATACAAAAAGTTATTTATATCTGCTCTAAATTAGTATTTCTAATAAATTTGACAAAATTTTTTCTAAAAATAACATTATTATTCTCAATCTTTAAGCGATTTGGAATGGTATTATACAAATGTAATCCTTTATAGAATAGTGATTTCTGCATCGCACTCGTATTTGTTTTCTGCAGTCTAAAATCTGACGCATTCCTCAGCCTATATGGTTGTACTTCTCCGATGTATTGCAATTGTTCAGTCAAATATGCTGGCGCATCTCCTTTCTTCATTTTTTGGATAAAGTTTATTGTATTAAGCTCTCTCTAATCTGTGATGAACGCTTAGCCAGCATAGAGTATTTAACATTAAATTTGTTGATGTGAATCGGTTGCATTTAAGTACCACTCGCATTGCTTTATTTTGTAATTTTTGTAATTCTTGCAACGCTTGTACTTTTCTTAACAACTTCTACTATACAACGAGTTGCCATCAGTTACTATGGTTTGCATTCTTGAAAGTATCAAAAAGTAAAGTTTTTGAATATTCAAAAATGAAATTATTATTTGCTTTGACAGCCAATTCCAATGTATTATTTTAGCTCTATAATTAGACCTTAAAGTAGACTAGAAAAATCTTTAAAAAAATGTTTGAAACTCAAACACCTATTCCAAAATTTCTATTACCATGAGTTTACTGATGAGTTGATTAGCATCAACGAAATGTCGCCGGCATATAGACGGCTGAAAAAGACACCAAACATTTAGGTATATTTTTAGACCTAAGGTAATACATTTCAATTGGCTTTTAAAGCAAATAAATTCTTTTTACAATTTATTTCTAAAACCTTTCATATTTCTGCCTGTGCATGGCTTTTCGTACACAAAAACATATAAAGTTGCCCTACTTTGTACCTCTTTTTTATACCCTTCACATAAATGTGTAAGGGTATATATAAGTTTGTGATTCCGTTTGTAACGCATTGAAATATCCATCTAAGACCCCATAAAGTATATATATTCTGGATCAGCATCAATAGCGATTACGATTGAGCGATGTCCGTCTGTCCGTCTGTCCGTCTGTCCGTCTGTCCGTCGGTCCGTCTGTCCGTCTGTCCGTCTGTCCGTCTGTCCGTCTGTCCGTCTGTCCGTCTGTAGTCGTTGAAATACCGTTTCTGAGAAAACGGTTTGAGATAGAAACCTCATTCTTTCGCTAAAACGTGTGAAACCCCGGTAGTGGGTCTGCTATTGAAATTCAGTAAGATAGGTCCACGGATAGCCGAGATATATTCAAAAAACCGGGTTTTGAGGGGTATTTTGTGCAATTTTTGTATTCAGATTTTTGAAAAAAAATTTTGTCTTAAAAACTAAACCATATCATTTTTAGTGCCCATTAAATCCTAGAAAAGAAGGAATTTTTGAAATCGGCCCATATATATCCGAGATATAGCGTCTCCCGATTTTTAAAGAAATCGGCTTTATAAGCCAAATAAGACAACTTTTGGCACCGAAGATCAATCAGAATGGTATATATAGGCTATTTAGAGGCAAAAGTGGAAAATTTTTCCACATCGGCCCATATACACTCGAGATATAGCGCCTCCCGTTTTCTCAAGAAGTCGGCTCTAAAAGCCAAATAAAACAACTTTTGGTATCAAAAATCGATTAGAATGGAACATATAAGGTGTTTAAAAGCAAAATTGGAAAATTTTTGAAATCGGTCCATATATATCTGAGATATAGCGACTCCTGATTTTTCAAGAAATCCGCTCGTTAAGCCAAATAAAGCAATTTTTGGCACTAAAAATCAATCAGAATGGTACACATAGACTATTTAGAGGCAAACGTGGAACATTTTGGACATCGGCCCATATACACTCGAGATATAGCGCCTCAAGTTTTCTCAAGAAGTCGGCTCTAAAAGCCAAATAAAACAACTTTTGGTACCAAAAATCGATCAGAATGGTACATATAAGGTGTTTAAAAGCAAAATTTGAAAATGTCTGTAATCGGTCTATATATACCTGAGATATAGCGTCTCCCGATTTTTCAAGAAATCGGCTCTATAAGCTAAATAAAACAACTTTTGGCACCAAAAATCAATCAGAATGATACATATAGGTTAGTCAGAAGCAAAACTGGAAATCGTTTTGTCATCGGCCCATATATGTTCGAGATATAGCGCCTCCCGATATCTCAAGAAGTCGGGCCTGGAAGCTAAACGAAACAGTTTTTTGCACTAAAAATTTGTCGGAATGGTACATACAGGCTGTTTAGGGGCAAAATTAGAAAATTTTTGGACATCGGCCCATATGCACCCAACTTTTGGTACCAAAAATCGATCATAATGGTACATACATATGTATATAATATTATATACATATGTATATAATATTTGCGATCATGTATGAATGTATGTATGTATGTATGTATGTATGTATGTATGTATGTATGTATGTATGTATGTATGTACGTATGTATGTATGTATGTATGTATGTATGTATGCATGTATGTATGTATGTATGTATGTATGTAGATACATTTGTATGTATGTAGGTATGTATGTATCTACATATGTATGTATGCATGCAAGTATGTTAGCATAAACAATTTTTTTGCTTTGGTGTAAAAATGTGTATGTATGTACATACATATGTATACACGAGCTTGAAAATGAAAGTGATATAAAGAATTGTTGAAAAAAGGGTACGCAATGAAATTCTTTTAAACAATTGCGTCTTCAAATTCATTCACACAAAAAATCATTTTGGGTTTCCCTACGTACTTACATATGTACATACACACATACATGTGTATGATGATACGCAACAGATCATCGTGCACAAGAAAAAAATAATTTTGTAAAAGCAAGCAATGTAAATATGTATGTATGTATATATGTATGTATATAATCATTGTTTTATGGAACACACTGAAAATATTCAATAATAAAGAATTTATTTTAGAGTTTTCTATTATAGATACATACATACATACGTATGCATGTACCCACATACGTAAGTAAATTGAAAAGAAAATCACACTTAATGGCAATGTTTAGCATTATAATTCAAAAATAATGCAATTATATGCAATTTTTTGTTAAATAAATTTTACTATAAAGTTAACTGATAAATAATTAAGAAATACATTTTGCTTTTCTTTATTTCATTGATATTAAAAAGAATTGGTGTCACCCAGTGGTTGAACTTGAGCATATTAGGAATTATTTAAATAAAAGTTTTGCAGCCTGTGTTAAATCCCGGTAGTGGATCTGATATTGAAATTCAGAAAAAATCGGCCCATTTAAAAGCCAAATAAAACAACTTTTCGCACCAAAAATCAATCGGAATGTATGTACCATTGTGAAGGGTATTTAAGATTCGGCCCAGCCGAATATAGCACTCTTACTTGTTCTATTAACAAATTGAAAGTTGGTTAAATATTAATTGGTAATTTGATCATTTTTGAATGAGAACATAATTTTAGATGATGAAAATAGCCCTTAATAGTCCATTGGATACGTTTATTTAAAACTTTTCTCCATTTTGTATCACAGTGCAGTTTGATAAATTTCCGAGCTCTGATTATCACAAAAGTATGCTTTAGTTTTTGACCCTTTAAGGCCCTAAGCATTAACTAGGAATTAACAATTCATTTCAGCCGCTTTGGCATTAACTGCGAAACAACAATAAATTGTAGCCGTAGCCTTCAGTTTTCATCCATGTTATTTATAGCAGATTTAAAACATTTCAAACATCAAATGTCACTGGCGAATTTAAATTTTCTTAACGGACAGCAGCACACAAATTGGCATTTGGTTAGTTGGGAGTAAAAATTGAAAAGCCACAGAAAATTTGCACTGAATTTGTTATTAGTTTGCTTCGTTAAATGACAAGAAAGTTTCTATTATGTATTTAATTGACAAAAAGTTAGAACAGCTTATTGTGCAAAGTCTTGGGGTTTGAATATAAATCAAGATTTTCTTTTAATTGGTATTGAGTTTCTTGTTAAAAGTATTATGAAAAACAACTTCTTTCGCCAGCGTAAATATCATGAGTCATCCAAAAAATAATTCAGCATTGATTTTTACCATAATTTTTTTCGCGTACAAAAAGCAACCGTTATTCATTCCACAGGGAGCTTGTTTATCAGTCACGTACAGATGTGGACTGATTTACGTCAGTACCTGCCATTTGGCCTAACCTGACGGTGTTCAAGCCACGTGGTGCAATCAGGACTATTTCAAAAAGCAAAAAGTGGTGCGGGTGAGGGGTAGATTAGCGGTGTTGCAATTATCGCTCATGCGGATTTGTCATCCCCTATATCGCAGCGGTCGAGTGAGCATTGTGCTTTCACTGAAGATATTGATTGCGTATTGATTGCTATGCAATTTCTCGTCGACAATTTTGTTCAAAGTTCGTTATTCAGCGAAAACGTGATAGAATGAGTGTGAATTGAATTCGCTTTTGGATGCAGAGATTCTGCGCAACTTCTTCGGCTATGAATGTTCCTTCAAGGACTTCCGAAAACATTGAACTGGTTGAAAATAGATTACGTGAAAATCCGGGACTTTCAATACGGAAAAGAACAGCCTCACCGGGATTTCCAAGAGCTATTACTCACGATAAATTGAAAATTTATCTGAAGTTCCAACCTTTTAAAACTGAAATCGTTCAAAAACTCAAAAAGAAAAGGATTTTGATTTGGGCAAACATTTTTGTGAAACGATATTGAAGTGCTTTCGGTCTGTAAATCCCATTCTAGAAGCAACGAGACTCATTTGCACTTGCCATTAAGCAAAGCTTCGGTTACTGATTCCCAACAACCTACAAACCTCGACTGAAACATCAAAATCCATTGCATTGTCTCTGAGTGACTCTTTGGTACGCCTTCTCTACACATGTGATAATTGGAGATTTTTTTTTTTTTTTAATCTTCTAGGCCTGGCGATTAATGTCAACGATGAAAATTATCAACGAATGATTACGGAATTATTTTTTTCAAATCTGCCCGCACGTTCATTGTACTCTCCGCACACGTGGTACACGCAACAGCAAGGAATGACTACACACACAGCCAGAACTTCAATAAATTTTCCCCAAAATTGATCAGCCGCTTTGGGAGCATCCCATGACCACCCAGGTCGTCTGATTTCGCTTCCAGTTTTATTTTATGTACGGGGCGGGTTTTTAGTAAAAGTCTTCAATCTTTTATGCCTTTGAAGGAGGAACATATTCCTCTAGAAATCAGCTCAATAGAACCAAGTTTACTGCCGCTTGTAGTGCATAATACAAGGCCCGATTCTAAAGTTTTTGAACGGTGGGACAGAAGACATCTGGATGACGCATTCCTTAAAAAATAAAATACGATTTTCGGTTACTATCTGCTATTAGACATCCTGTATTATTTAAGTATAAGGATCTTCGTTCATATCACTGGTTTTCCTGGTCACTATAAGGCAGAGTGTTTCTCATCTCTACACTATAATTTTTCGATTTTCCGATTCAAATCTTCTTCACGAAACCTCGTCATATGAATTATTATATTTTCAATAAAGTTTTTCGGAAATAGCAATAATTTATGCCCAGAAACTTATGCTATTATCTTTCACGCAAAAAAACCGGAAATAAATAGGCAACACTAACTTGCACTTTCTTCTTGTCCAGCCGGCAAATGTTTGCCGGAGTTTGGTTACCAATTTTTTTTTTTTTTTAATTTCTTCAATTTGTTTTATTTTTTCTTTCAAAATTTTCTCTGCACACCGAAAATTCAGTTTAATGATATCATAATGCATTTATTTCTGGTGTTTCCTTATTCGCTGTAATAGCATTTAAAAAGTTTTTACTTCAAGGTTTTTCTGGTTATTATTTTTGGATTTGTTGTGCAACAAAGTTGGTTGCATCCGGTTCTGTTACTGTTTGAAGCAGATATGAAAAAACCAGAATTTGTTTTTATTTTTGCTCCGTTCTGTTGAGTTTTGTTTTGTGTTTTCTTTCACAGCCTGAAAATAGGCTTCAAGCGAGTATTAGTTGTTGCATGGTTGGCCAAGAATTGAGCTTCCATGGCCATAATTTCGTTTACAAAATTTATAGTTTCCTTTGAAAGCTTTATGAAAGCAAATAATGTTTAACATTGGTTGCTTGAGCAAACAGTTCTGATAAAACTTAAGTGCAATTCTTTTAGGGTGTTAAAACACAAAACAATGTTTTATAAAAAATAAAAAAAATAAAATACACAAGTAACAGTATGCCCTGAAAGCTTAAATTTATTAAACTCTTTTTAAAGATGCATTCAAATTCCAGCTGCTTATGATTAAACAAATTTTTTGTAATACAAACGAATACAAACAAAGCATATACATAAATACAATAATTATTAGCTTGTTGGGTTAAAATTCATTCTTCAAGGCATACTTTTGGGTCTGTCTGGTTTAAATTGATATCTATAGCATACTTTGTGGCTTTCAGTTGTGGTGGAAAAGTATTGCATACATTTATAATTAAAATATCTAGAGCAGCGTAGGAAAGAAAAGGAAAAAGCATTTGAGCTTGAAACATGGCAAAGTGCAAGCAGAGCGGTTTAAGCGTTAGTGCTAAGACCATGCAATTTATCATGACTCAAGTTCAAGTGTGTGCATTTGAGCGTAAGAGAGTCCAAACGATAAGCTGTGACCTAGCCAAAAATCCCTGCTATATCTGCTTTCTATGTAATATTCTTTAACTAATGTTAATGAAAAACAATTTAAACATTTAACTTATTAATTATTATCCACCTTAGACTTTTCTGTCTCATTTTTCTTCGTTATTAAATCAATTTTACTCATGTGAAGGCATGTGAAACTAATTCGTATTAGCCAAAAGGTAAGCGTGTCTCATTTACAGCGATGCTGTACTATTTATTTTTGCTACACCTTTTGTCTTTACTAATGCCATTAATCATATGCTATTTTATTGTTTTGCTGCATTTTTTATTTCATTTCTTGTATTATTCAAATAATCACTAATGATATAGTGAGACGGTCGAAATGAGAAAAGTTGAAATATTATTAAACTAAACAAATTGTGTGGTAATAACAAAACAACTTTGTGATTACTTAAGCAACAATTCTTGGAAATTCAGTTCTTAAGCTCATTTCATTATTAATTATCAGATTTTGTGTGTCGCTTGGGGTACTTTAAGTACTAAGAAAAATTTCTGAAAAAAATTTTTTTTTTTTTTAGGCAAAACAGTTCAATTATCAAAAATTGTCCAATTGCTTCCTCACAATTATTCAAATATCCTGCTGCCTTATTCGTTAGTTTCACTGAACTTATTTGTATTTTAGCGACCTTGATAGCCAAATAATGCTTTTTCTTTCAAAATAATCCTTAAAGTATGCTTCATTTTTATTATCATAAGAACATTGCTAATTACATTCTTTTACTATGCTATTTGTTTTAATATAAAAATTGTTTATTATCTACTTCTACATAATAGAAGAAAAGACTACGCGATTGAGTTTTGAAAAATAGCAAAAAAAAAAAGGGCAGGAGTTATCGGTATAAGAAAACAAAAAACTATCGGTTATATTTAAATTGTTTTTCGTTAAATTTGCTGGACATCAATAAAAAGAAAGCTAACAAAAATAATTAACTGGAACTAAAACAAAACAAAATTGGCAAAAAAAAAGCTACTAAACAAAACTAAGTGGTCTTTTGATGTATATTTTAGTACAAATTTAAAATATAAACAAATTTTAAAAATCGGTGTAGGTCTGCTCTGAATGAAAAATTAAAATCCTTCAAACTTAAATCTGGTCTTAGTGAGCTTCGAATATGAATATTTTAGTGAAAATTTAACACTTTGCTTTAGTGTTAAATTTTTTTTTTTTTTGACATCTTAAAAAAATCGGCCAAGTATTTTAAGCTGTTGAAAAATGTTAATACCAATTACCAAATTTTTATAAATTATTTATAAAAAAATGGATCAAAATTACTGGAAAATAGACAATCAAACCACCCTGCTTGAGTGTCGCTTTAGAAAACTTAAGCGCCTGAGTTCAAGGACGGGTGCTGACGAGAAGTCAAGTGGTGCCTGCTGATTAGTTAGTTGTCTACCTCGCCAAAGCTTTTTGACGATTTCTTTGTCCTATTTAATTAACATTAATCACAAAAATAATATGGAATAGTGTTGATATTGATCAGAATGTACAGAGACTTAAATGTGTGATAGATATTCAAAATGACACAATGCTCAAAGCCATCCTTTTAATACAATATTATCATACCAACACTACAGTGAGAGCCCAGCAAAGTGAATTAAAGATGTTTTAAGTAGTTTTAGATATGATTCGATTTTTACTTCCTCGCAATTGGCAAAGATTTTTTGTAATAAAATTGGGGTAAAAAGTAAATTTGAAAACTCACTGGCTGGGGTACATGCCATGGCTGTTTCGCGACCCCCACTTCGAACCATCAGCATTCAAATCGAACCGCGAACCCAAGCCATGACTAATTGTATATTCTTAGTAAGCAACAGCGCATGGCCATTCTACCACCTGAGGTCTTGATTAGTGACTGTCTATACTTAATCAACTTTAATATTTCAACAGTTTTCCATTCGTTTTTTCCCCGGTTTCCTGTGTGATGGAAAATCAATTTTAGTACAAATTTTGAGCTGACGAATTTTTCTTATAAAAATCTTAAAAATCAGCATCCACGAAGGAGGCAAAATTCAAAAAAGGAAAAAAAACTGTTGCTCGTCATTTGTAATTTTTTAAATTTTGTATTGAATAATATTACCAAATCAGCCAAAAACAAAAAAATGTAAACTCGTATAAATTATTCGAAACTCTGTCAGTAATAAATAATGTTTATGCAAACTAAAGTTTCTTACAAGTCTTTGAACACAAAGCAAAAATTCATTAAGTAACTAAATTATTCCTTTGCTTTAAGAGCCGTTTGGAATGTATTATTCTAGGTCCATCAATAGACCCTAATGTTTTCTACCTTTTTCAGCCGTCTTTATGCCGCCAACATTTCGTTGATGCTAATCAACTCATCAGTAGACTCGAAAAATCTTAAAAAAAATTTGACACCCAACTACTTATTTCCAAAATTTCCACGAACTGAATGAGAATCAGAAATGTTCAAACAATCCTTTAATACAGAAAACATTTTGTCATCTTGCAACACTTTCACTTGTCTTAAAAACTTCTATACAACGTGTTGTCATGCGTTGCTACGATTTATATTTTTGAAAGTATCAATAAGTACATGTTTTTGAATATTCAGAAATAAACTTAATTATTTATTTGCTTTAAGAAGTTGTTAAGAAAAGACGAATTTCGTCTGTTTCCTGTAATAAAGGTTTGTTTGCACATTTCTGATTTTCATTTTGTTCAGGAGAATTTTCGAATACGTATGTAAGTAGTTGTGTTTCAAACATTCTTTGCAGGTTTTTCGAGTCTACTGATGAGTTGATTAGCATCGACGAAATGTCGGCGGCATATAGACGGCTGACAAAGACAGAAAACATTAATAATATCTTTTCTAATATCTAATAAGATATTTATTTATTTTATTTTTATTTTTTAACTTTTGTTTTAATTTATATAATAAAAATATTTTTCTCCTGTGGTGCCCCTTTAACACATTTCTGTACTTTAAATATAAGTGAAATCTTGCTGTACAGGAAATGGTAATAAATTAATAAAAAAATAAATAAATAAAACAATACAAAGGCAAAACATTTTTAAAAAACCGCATTGTACTTTAGTTACAATAGTTCAAATTGTCAGTAATTTAGGAAACTGAAACTCGTAAAAAAACTGTGTTTCGTGACTTGGTGAATTTTTTACATTTTGTTGGCGTAGTATTTTATATCCCATACTGTTGGGTTGTACAAGCGTCGTGAACTAAATTAAGCCAAGCTTCAAGGACAATGCCTGAATATTAAATGATTAAATATTCAGCTATAATTTACATAATAATCTCCATTAAAACTCCAAAATGAATAACTATTTTATAATACGTTTATGTCTTAATGTATTTTAATATATTAATATTATAAAATTGATATCATAACAAAAAGTTTCTAATGCTAATTTTTCGATATTTGTTGTTTCGTGTTTTAATTGTTCGAGCCTTAAGATCACTTGTTTTTTATAAGTATTTATTAAATTCGATGTTTCGATATCACAATGGATATCTTCTTCAGGAATGTTTTGATGTTTTTTCAAAAACAATTTTTTTTTTAACTGTTGAAATTTTTATTTGCTATAAAATGTATAAATTTTTATATATTAATATTATAAAATTGATATCATAACAAACAATTTTTAAACAGTTGAAATTTTTATTTGCTATAAAATGTTGAACAAAAAAAAATGTTAACCATTTTCATGTTAATTTAAAATAGACTTTTTATGTTTTTGGGATATTTTTCCAGCACATTCATTGTGTGTTTAACAGTTGCTATTGTCCGGTTAGCTCTCACTATTCATTTCTATTCTTTGTTCTGGGGTTAACATGAAACAAAAACTACTGGCTGATCATTTATGCAGAACAAAATTAATGTGGTGTTAAATTGACCTCAAGTGGTAGAAAACTGTTGTCTATTGTTTGTTTCTTTTCGTTATGTTCTTTTGTTGGCATTCTATTTCTTTTATTGATGGGGAATTGACAAGACATGACAATGAAAGAAAAAATGCAGAATATGATACAAACAGTCAAGTACTTAAACGAAACGAAAAAGCCTATTAAAAGTCAAACAAAAATAAGTGGGTGAATAAATTGTCATTAGGGTATATTTAAATATATTACTACAATTACATTGTAATAGTTTATTTATTACTGTTGGGCAATTCGAAAAATAGAGTTACTAAAAATGAGCGGCATACTTTTAGGCTTTTTTTGCAGTTGAGACCTCTAAGGCATCTTACGATAGGCAATATACAAGGTGGGCCAAAAGAAATCATCGTATTGGAAGTTGCTTCCATTTCTGCAAATGTTGGCAAATGTCAAAGCTGTTTTTATATATATATTTGAACGAGACAGCTGTAGAATAGAAATCAAAAAGCCCTGGAGCTTGGAACACTGCCCAAGAAAAACAAAAAAAATTTTTTTTTTTTTTTTTTTAAAGAAACAAACACAAAACTGCGAAGCATATGGCTTATCTGCAGAAATACCCAAAGGCTTCGGCAGGAATCGAACCTGCGACCTCCGCGCCTCTTAGTAGGACACTCCACAAATTCATCCATCGAGTCACGAGGAATAGTCGTGCCTCGAAGTGGTCGAAGTGGTCGATTTTTTGACCAAAATCATAATGAGCGATGAGGCTTATTTCCAAGTCAGCAAGCAAAACTATCGCTTCTGGGGCATCGAACGAGGGCAATCCACGAGTAATGCACAACGAGCCATTACTCTCGCTTAAAGTGACTGCATGGTGCGCTGTTCACGCTGGAGGAGTCTTCGAGCCTACTTTTTCCACAACGTTGCTGGTCAAACGACAACGCACTAAAGGGACACGTTAACTGAGTTTTTTTTGCCGCAATTGATCGTATAAGGTCGCGACAACATATGTTTCCAATGAGACGGAGCAACGGCACATACTGCGTGAGCCACAACCGATATTCTGAAAGCCAAACAACATGGGATGACTTCTTTTGGCCCACCTGTTATAATCAAACAAATGGTTAAAGCATTCAGTATGTACTCTGCAGGGAAAATTGAAAGCCAAGTTCTATAAGCAGGAAAGCAGAAAACGCTTCCTTAAGGAAGCGTTCCTGTACACAGGAAAATTTATGAGTTGACTGTGCCACAGGAACGCCTTCTTTTAATGTTTATTGCTGTAGACATATTATACTAATGTACAAATGTGCACACGTCTTTGTTTAATTTATGGAATATTTAACAGATGTTTAATCACATAGTGGCCATATTCACACAGAGGCAATATTCAAGTTTTCTTTTGTTTTAGTTATGTGGTATTTAAGCAATTAATCTATTAATATATATAATTTGTAGACAAGTACTTTTGGCCTCTCAAAACCAAAATCAAATAGAGAGTTTTCTTATTTCAAAAACGCAATGAAATTCGGTTTTAGCTACCGCTGGCATTTTATAATAAAGCCTGTGGCACAACAAAAGTACAGCATATTTTGAGGAGTAAATAAACTTCCTCCATCCACTTCGTTATGAATTTTTAATACTTTATTTCACACAAAAATTCTGCTTGTTAAATAAATGCCGAAAATAAAAAAAATACCATAAAAAATATTCGATGTTAATTACCAGCATTGCGAAGCCATTTGCAATAAATTTTGACACTTACCTGAAAGAAAACAAAAAATAAACCAATATATCAGTAAATTATAAATATGGTTGTAAAAAAAATTAAATCATTAACGGATGTAAAAAAGAATGGTGCGAAAAAAGGAGATAGAACTGTCAGGGAAATATCTTAATTATTGTTTGCAAAGAAAGCTGCCATTTACACAAATGATTTCATTAAAAATATCAACATTTATGATTGCATATTGGTATATATTTTATTAATAATTTATTTTTCAGGTTAACAATACAAGTGAATGAGCAACGTAAATCATGTATGGCACTACCATTAAAAATGAAAACTGAAGCATAACTCAAGGCTTGCTCTACCTGGGAATTGTTTTCATATTATTTTTTTCACAAATGGTACATTTCTTTCATTTAAAAATAAACCATATTATTTTATTCAATACTAATGGCTTTAATTATTATTAAAGTTTGTTTAAAACTAGCACGAAACAAAAATTAAGTCAATTTTTTTTTGGCGTCATATTTCAGGTTAAGTGTAAAAAGAAAACTTAATGCAACGTTATTAATTGATTTCTGTGGCAGCTGGCATTTTGTGGTGGCAACAAAAACAAACAGTGATATATACGGATCTTCAGTACCTTTCATACTGCCATGCTTCACCTTTTACAAACACTAAACCAAGTCAAGACAAGCAAACTGGATCAAATCTGTAAGCAGTTAAATTTCTCTGTGACGACATGTCAAAAGTTTAGAGGTCAACAGGTCTAGAGTATATTTATACTTATGTAGAGTATTTACTTTACGTACAATAATTGTGGAGAATTACAAACGGCATCATAAGTCCTAATACTTTTTGTGAAGACTACGAAAAAAAAAGCTCGGGAATATGCATTATTTTTGTTTTTTTCGCTTTTGCTAAAGCCAGCATTTTGGTATTGATATAAATACATTTACAATGGTAAAATGCAAAAAATGTTTGCATACTTTTAGGTGGTGGAGTAATTGCTATTGATTGAACGTCAAATATTGCAAAAAAAAGATGAATGAATGAAACAGTTTAAAATAAAAAACGTAGCAAATCCTCATCAATAACCTTCAGTCATAAATAAAAACAACGACAATGATGAACATTTTCACAGGAAAATTCAAGCAAATGGAAAAAAATGCACTTTTATGAAAATTACGCAGCATATAGTTAAGAGGTTGTACAATTTCGAACTTCAAAATAACTGAAAATCTGGAAAATATACAAGACAAAAAAATAGGAGGTGAACTCGAAAAATAAATAGACATAAATAGTAACCAACCAAATAGGACTGCATGCCCAAATTGAGTAGAATAATGGCAGTTATGCCAGAGTCTTCTTGTATCGATTTTCGACCAAATTTCCGAATAGAAAAAAATTAATTTTAATTTGTATTTTACTGTAAATTTTATAATTTTATCGAACTTCTGTAATACATTTATATTAAATTACTTTTTCAGGCTTAAGTTCAACCCTTGGGTTTTCACTACTTTTTAATCAATATCAATTAAGTAAAGAAAAGTAAAATTTTATTTGCTAGGTGGACAACCGGCTGTTTCTGGGTAGCAAACACCCTTCATCAGCACCCTATGAACTTTGGACGTGTCAAATTTCACAATTTTGGCACAGCCGCTTTAACCACTCGGCAACCAAAGCTCACGCAATTTTACCTTCTGTTTGTATACTTAATTGATATTGATTAAAAAGTAGTGAAAACCCAAGGGTTGAACTTAAGCCTGAAAAAGTAATTTAATATAAATTTTAATTTGTAGCAAAATTTATATTTGGTGCTGAAGTTTGTATTCTTGCCAAGGTTTAACATTCAGTATAATATATATTATATTACTTACTTCGACTTATCAAATCAAAACAAAAGAATATTATTAGGATAATTATAAATTGCTGCTCAGAAATAGTATATGATTGGTCTTGACCTGGGTTCGAAGCCATTTGGTTACTAACGAGCGTCGCGATGGTTGCGAAACAGCCGTGGTATGTGCCTTAACCAGCATGTCCTCATTTTGACTTTTCTTGTCTCTTTCAAAAATGATGAATGTCAACAAAAAAAAACCTTTCTCAATGTTGAAGAAGTTAAACCGAGCTCAAGTCTGGTAAAATTATCAACAATTGTAAAACTCTTTTTATAAAACTTTAAAAATTAAATTGTAAGGAAATATCGCCAAGAAGTAGGCAATACAGTTTTCTTTACTAGCAGACGTACAGCTTCGTTTGATAGGTTTTTTTTTGCTTGGTAGCGCAATGCACCAAACAAGTTTTGTGAAGAAGAAGTATTTTAGAAAATACAGTAGAAACAAGTTGTGCATCCGGATTGTGGGGTTTTCTATGCAATTTTTTGGTATGCAGTATTTGTTAAATTACAAGTTATACGCGAAAGTGCCGACGAATCTGAAAATGCAGGTCGTTTTGTGGTCTTCTTCTCTAAATATTTCCGTTTTCAAATTTTGTGAGGAAGAAGTATTTTAGAACATACAGTAGAAACAAGTTGATGCACCAAACAAACTAAAAGTAATTTGAAACGAATTTAACTTAAGTATTTCTTTTTTTTTTTTTTTTTTTTCTTTCAAAATGATTGAAGCAAAAAGCATTTGGTTTATGATAAAAAACAAAAGAACCAAAAATTTTTTTCTAAGGCCCACAAAATCAACTAAATATGCAAAGAAAAGGACCCTCGTAAAGGTCAAACAGAAGGAAGAAAAAGAATTGTTATGACAAAAAAGAAAAAAAAATTAAATTTAAATCATTTTTCATTTCTAGTTTTTTTTTTGTGCTTGAATTGCATAACAATCTGGTTGTTTCAATAGCAACAAATGACAGCATACCTTGGGGAGAGTTAAAATTTGTTTGCCATAAAAATGACTACATTTATACAAAATAAAAAGTGAAAAAAATCAAAATGTAGATTAATCTTCATTAAAAGAAAATCTTTAAAGCGAAATCTCAAAATGATAATCCATTACAAGCTTAACACCATCACGAGCAGTATAATTCCCAAGGTTGTATTGCCACGATGACCCTTGAAAATATGCTGTGAATTTTAGCATTTATTTGTTTTTCTTTTCTCATGAAAATCTTGTTCGCAACAATGCTGTAGCAAAATAAATAAATAAAGACAACAACAAAAACGTATGAAAATAAACTAAAGAAATTATATATATATATATATATATATATATATATATATATATATATATATATAAATGTTTTATAACACCTTCTTCGTTTAGCTAAAGAAGAGACTAACAAGAAAAAAAATATATGCTCAGAAAGATACAAACAAAATGACCTCGGTATAAAGATATACTTACATACAAAAAGCATAAAAGGAAACAAGCAAATTAATTGAAAGCTTAAGTTTGAGGGAAGTCTAAAGGAGAAAATAATTTTTGAAGAAAAATTTGCATAGTAATAATTTTTATGCTTTCGAAACACCCTTGGTGAGAAAGTCACTTCCCTTGGAAACTTTTGTCTAGGACCAATCTATATAGCGATATGGTATCATTTATTTGACAATGTAAATCAGTTAAATCAGAAAGGTAATTTTGAGGGTTAAAAACGGCAGTTTGTTTTTTTTTATGAAACAAAAAAGGTATTTAAAGATCAACTGTGAAAGCCGCCTATATTCGGTCAGTATATAGTGAACCTCTCCCTTCCGATAATCGAACTAAAACAATTTGCACCAGGTTAAAACACCAATTAACAAAATAACGCATTTCAAGGCGACTATTACATAGCGTGGTTGAAATTCGCCGAAGCTGAATGCAGTGCCTTTACTTAGTTTTTATGTTGCTTATTTAACACAAATATATATTTGCGGTTTTTTTTTTTTTTGTGTGAGTACTTTAAACAATTTCTTAGACAAATTTAGGTACAACAGCAAAAAGAAATCGTGCAAAAGTTTTTGGAACACAAGATCCTTTTTCTTTGTTTTTTTTTTATTTTCTTCCCATGGCACACAGCTGTTGTTTTAGGACTTATCAGCATAAATAGTTTCTCTTTGTACTAAAAGTTTTTTCTAGCATTCATAGTACTAGACATTCAAGAATAACAAACTATTTTTTAATCATAAAAATTAGCAGATATAAAGTGCGTTATTAAAGCACTTCATGCATTTATTTGTTAAATCAAACATGGTATATTTTAGGGATTAAAAATATAAAGCCTACTTTTAGGAGCAGCAGAGAAAAACCAAAGGCACAGTAAAACCTGACAGATTTTAATGTGGCTTACTGATTGTTTTTTTTTTTTATCTAAACTTGGTGTTTTTATGAGTTTTGTCTCCCCAACTTTTGCTATTCATACAAAGCATTAGTGAAACGCACAATTTTTACTTAATTTATATTTAAGAAAGTTTGCCAGAAAGAAGAAAACAAAATACAAAAGAAAAAACTGAGAAGAAAGAAAACACGTTAAGTGGTAAATATAAAAAGTTTTCTTTAATAAACTTAAAAAAGACTTATAAATTTTGTTTTCTCCACATGTCATGTCATGTCATAGTTACAAATACTCACGCGTCACTATTCATTGACATGCAAGCGCATGCACTAATACACAAACGTACATTAACAATTTGCGTGAGTATTTGAGGGAATTTTTTCAGGCAGACAATGTCAAGTGGCATTAACTTGAGTTGAAAATGTTAAAATAGAGTAAAACGAAAAAATAAATAAATAAATAACAAAAAAACATTTGAAACACAAAAAAGAATCTTAAAACATTTTAACACATGAACCTTAGCAAACTGTCTGTCGTTTTTGGCTGCATAAAACATGACAAATAGATTTAAAAATTAAAATTTAAAGAAAAGAATATTACAAATAAAAGATATGTACTACAAATATAGCAAGAAAAAGAAATGTTTACGTCTGCAAAAAAAAATTATTTAAAAAATGTTATAAATAAAAGAAATTTATTTATTTATTTCTATTTATTTATTTTGTATTCATTTTCATTTTTCATTTATATTTTCCCTCACAAACAGCCACTGTTCAGCAAAACTGGGCAAACTGAGACAAACATTTGATTGGACTTATTGAATGTTTACCACATGTTCTGAGGCTTACATTATGTTCGATTTCCCACATAAATATAAGCAAAACATAAACATAATATCTCCAGCAACTACAATAAACATATTTAAAAAAAGTTACACGGATATTAATTGAATGTAAATCTATTAAACTGGCTATAAATACCTGCCTAATTAATGCGTGTAAAGTGATTAATCGATGTCTAGCATGAGACATTTCATGAACAGACAAACATGTGCATAAAAGCAAACCATTAAGCTTAAACCCTTGAAATATGCCACGGTACAGCGATTTTACAACAAATTACAGCAGCAACAATGGTAAAGAATTATATAAATAACAAATTTAAATTAATCTCTTATTTAAGCAAGATGCATCAAAAAAGGTGTTAAAAATTTCACGAAAGAAATTACAAGAACACGAAAAGCGATAAGAATAATATTTTAAGTTCTTCTGCTTAAAGTAGGCTTTGAATTTTTTATTTAGTTTTTTTTTTTTTTTTTGTTATAACGAAAGCAATAAATTTTGCTGAAACGTTTAAATTATTTAGCTGTGCTAAGCAGGCATTCCAAAGCAATAGCATCAAATAGTTTGCCGAGCACTCATGACGGTATTTTTTTTTTTTTTTTTAATTACATCATAAATATTTCAGCGCTACTCCACAAAGTATGCTATAAATAAGAGAATAAAAAATATAGAAAAAAAACTAATTAGTGTGTGGATTTAATTTGGAATTCACTGCCATTGTGAAGGACTATTCTGGTTTTGCAAGAGTAACTGGAAATAATGTAGTGGTCTAAAAATGCTGCAAGCATTTTGGTGTTTCATACACCATACAGCACCGCTGAACATTTAAAAGCTGACTAAAATGTGGTTTTCATATTTTCATAATATAATGTTTTTAAATTTTTGACTCAATGCTTTGGAATTTCAAGCTTGCTTTTACTTCTAGAAAGATTTTTACTTTGCTGTTATTTATTCAGTATTGTATCAAAATATAGAATAATTTAAGAAGTAACTAAAAGCTCAAAACGATGAAATTAAAATTGAGTTGTTAAATTGCAACATAATTTAGTCTCAGCTTAGTTTTTTAATTCTTTTATTGTATTGCTGAATAACTCTTTTAATATTCGAATAAAATGCTTAAAGTGAGCAATAGCAAACATGTAATAAACTGTTAGAACTGATGAAACTGATACTGATAAACACTTTTCATATGAAACTATGATCAATTTATAAATCTAATTCATATCAATAGTCAGTGTTGAAAACAATTCGCAGAAATGCTTTTAAAACCAAAAAGTTTGTCTCTTATTATAAATTTACTAGTCTAAATAATTTTTCCACTAATACATATTCCAAGTAAAGGATTACAAACAATTTTTAAATTGCTAAAACAAATGCTGCGGAATTATAAATTTCTTCCATTACAATTTTTAGCAAATACCATGAAATATCCATGGCATGTTCCCCAGCTAATAAGTCTTCAACTTTTATGTTTCTATCTTCTTTATTAAAATTTTATCGCAAAAGAATCTATCTCAATTCTGAGAAAGTAAAACTTAAACTAAAAGCCTGATAACATAATTAAAATTACGTTCTACTCTAATACCTTGTTCATACATGCGCCTTTATTATCTCAAATAATCGCAATAAAGTCCATTATTGAGCTCAATATTCCATACAAAAATTCAATCAAGTTATTGCTTAATAAACTCAAAATCGCTTTGAATATTGAGAAAAAGATGAAACACAACACTGTAAAAGATGTGTTTAATAAGCAAAAGTATACAATGCGAGATGAATGACGAGATAAATGTCAACAAAAGCAAACAAAACAATATAATAAAAATTAAAAATAAATACCATGAAAATAAAAACATTGCAGCATTTCCAAATTTTTATTTCTCTTTCTTTTTATTATTGCCGCTTTGGAGTCATAACATGAACGCACTACTTGTACAAGTTCCATATTTTTATTGTACAACACTAAAATCTTTGTAATATAAGGCAGTTTTTCTTCCATTTTTCTTATTTGAAAATATTTTTCACTTTTTCTTTTCTCGCTACCAAAACAAGAACAACAACTATTTTCCAGCTGTCAAATACTAATTGAGTTAGCGCAAGATTTGTATAAATGAACGCAAAAAATATTATGCCAATAAACTGAATATTATCTCAATTAGAAATGCATGTATGAACAAGGTATAAATAATGGTGATGAATTTTTTAAAGAAAACTTTCGAGTCGAACAACAACATTTTTCATTATTGGTGGAGAAGCTTGAAATTTTGAGAAAACACGACACAAACTTCAAGCAACATGTTCTCCATATCGATTGACCACAGGATGCGAACACCAGGTTTTTTTTGCACTGCAATTAGAATTAATTTATTTATATTTAATTAAAAATTATAACAAACAAAATACATGTTCCGCTCATTTGTTTTTTTTTTATGTTAAATTTGTTTTGTTTATTTTCTGAAATGTTATTTTGTTAGTGATGGCAATCGATTTTTGTGCGAGTTGCTTAGTGATGGTGTTTAAACTACTTTATTCAAATTTATGTGACTCTATTTGAAGCTGTTATTTCAATGAACTATATTTGCATGAATTCAAATTTATATTAATCTATATTGATGTTGTTAATAATCACAACCCTGAATTTTATACCTATTGTGATTTTCGTGAAGTAATAATGATTTTTTGTGACACAACTTGGCAATTTTTTGACGATTTTCTAAACTGAAAAGCGCGGACTTCTGACTTACATTTTAGCCACTCAAGCGATCAGAAGTACCCAAGAAGCTCTCATCAAAGGATCGTTAAGTAACACCTAATTACCCTTTTTTTTTTAAATAAATTGGATTATTAATGTCAGTAACCAGTATTGAAATTAATAATTATTTATTTTTGATAATAATATAATTAAAACTGAGTCAGACTCCCCTTCTGTTCCACTCAATACCACTTAGGTGATTCCCCTCAAATCTTCACACCACATAAAAGTGCAATTTAATTTTGGTTAAATTATTACGCCAAGATTAAACAGATGGCACTAAAAAAAAATCGAAAGATGTAAGATGGAACAAAATCTTCTGCTGATGTATAATTTTCGCCCTGTATAATTCTTATGATAAGATGTAAATATCTTTGCCAATCGATGAACGATGTAAGAGGTACGTCAGTGTAAAAAGGCTATAAGCAGCTGTAAATAAATAAATTTAATTAAAAAAACAGTTTTGTTTTAAGTGTTCAAAGAAATTTCCTTTAAAATAATAATAATAATAATAATAATAATAATAATAATAATAATAATAATAATAATATTAGCCCCACAACTATTTTATGGTTTAATTAAGAAGGGGTGTCAATCACTCCTTATACAACATTAAACTGTTTTTTATTGAGTTTGGCAGTTATAAATAAGAGTACACATAAGCCTAAGACTGAGTATGCAAACATGTGCACATGTTTTTTCGAGTATATAGATTAAGTGTTATTATAAAATGTAGAATTTTTCACACACACACACACACACACACACAACATTTTCATAAAATGAAAACTTATACAACTATATAAACAAGTGTTCGCCAGAGATGTGTTGCTTAAGAATTGCAAGTTTCTTGTGACTACTCCATGGGAACGTTTTAACATTTTGCGAGTCTTACTACAACATAATAAGATCTTTTCAGCTCGCTATTAAACAGTATTTATTACTGCTTTTAACACACCATTAAATAGAATTTTATATGTGTGTAAGTATATAAGTTGTGCAAAGTACCCGGTAAAACAGAGTTTAAGCACCCTTCTGGTTGGTGACTGAGAGATTTTATTTATAAAACACACATCCCTTTCTTTATTTAGGTTTAATTGAAAATAATGTTTTATTTCCTTTCGCAAAAACTTGTACAAGGACATAACTTTTACTAAATTCTATGACTCACGCAGAATAGTTTGAATATAAATTCAAAAATGAAAATTTGTGAGTGCTTTATACAAACCGCCAGCAAATCGAATACTTATTAAAGTCAATCATTTTAAAGTTTCAGAACCAGACGCACGATGTCCCTCAAAATTGTTCGTTGCCAGAAAATTTTAAAATTTATTATAGTTTTTCATGTAAGCAGTCATGCGAGCAGTCAATGTCGAGTGATATCGTCCTGGTCCTGGCGTTTAGTGTCTACAAGAAAATAATTTGTTTGAAAATAATACCGGAATAAATATCGATGAAATGAAATTTCCCTGTTACAGCTGTGTCAGCTGGAATCTGTCAGGCGTTATTCAAGTTCTCTTAAGCACTATTTTCGGTAACGCAATCAGCGCTATAAAAGTGGAAACCTTTAACTTTTGACGCAACGTTGAGTACTCTGTCACATATTTGGCTTTGTTTTTATTTCAGATAAAGTTTAATGAAAAAACTGGAAGAAAAAGTCCCTTCTTTTTAGCTTTTTAACATCCATCAATAAAGTTTTCATTGTGTTGAATTCCTGTTTTGTTACGTTAGCGACAGTAGAAAAAAAAAGCGATGGATAACGTATGATGGATTCGATTCTCTGATGTGACCCGGCCCTTTAGCAGTTTGCATTGGAAAAACGACACAGAAAAAATTTATTGAATTGATTGACAAAAGCAGTAGGCAAACAATTGATTGATACCCAAGCAAGGATATTTAAAAAAAAAAACCATTATAAAGCCTACAAAACGGAATAAAATTTAAGCAGATTTACGCAAACAAAAAACTTAGCTGTTATATATTTATATACAACGAATAAAATATGCAAATCTGGCGTGTTCTCAAATATTGTGCTCAAAGTTTCACCATTTTATACAGTAGATATGTATTAATTTTTTCACCTAAAAATATGTTACGAAAAACACACAAAAAAATGTATACAAAAGTGGAATAACATGAGCACGTTGAGTAAATATTCATCTATAAAATCAATAAAATGATATGTGTTTCGTGGCATTTTTATTATGTGATACAACAAGAGAGAAAAAAAAAGGTCTTTGGAAGGTGTCATACAAACGATGTTTTTCATTTTTCATTTTTTTTTCCTATATTTTATATGAAATTGAACCAACAAAGCATAACTTATGGCAATCAAACACTATAAACTGAACAGTTTATTTCTAGGAAAATGTTAATTCAATTCAATATCAAGATGAACAAAAAGCAGTTGTGACAAAAATATGCCTCAAACGTATTTGCTGTTAAAGTGTTGATAATTTCTACTCAAATATAACAACAATATCAATTTACAGCTCATAGACTTCTTGTATAGCAAATGCAAGGAATTTGCAACAGTATTATGGGATTTTGGTTTTGAATTGTAAATTGTCAATATTACTTAAGGGAGTTGGCAGTGGCAATGGGAATGTTGTAGAATTTTGCCACAGAGAAAAGTTAAACGATGCCTTAAGGCATACAAGAGACAACAACAAAATAATGTGATCACTCTGCTGGTGGGTGGGCTTATTTAAATTTTTGTATTAATAAACTGGGATTTCGTGTCTATTCACTAAACAAAAGAAATGTGTGAGAGATTTTCATTTGCTAATTTAATAATAATGACCACCTTTTCCAATAACAATTTTTCATTGACTAATTTTGAAAAGAGGCTTCCTTCCCATCTCTAATTTACGTAAATTTTTTATAAACATATATGTACATAAATTTAAAAACATTTACTGTTTATTTTTTACTTTGTTTTTGGCCATTATTGGAAATAAATGCGTTCAAGGATTCGCAGTCTAGTTTCAGACTGTTGACTGTTGTATTTATCTAACTTGTTAAGCTCCTATTTGACTTGGAATTTTGTGTCGTTTGGCATTTTTATTACTACATGTTGTCTTTATATTTGCCTTAAACTATTTTAATAAAATACTGAGAAACTAAAGGTAACCGTAACCCCCAAAAAAAAACATAATATGTAAATAAATAATTGCGTCTACATCCATAAATCAACGAGCCAAAAGGGTGCTTTTGGGCTCCCTCATAAAGAAAACAAAAAAAAAAAAAAGGCTTAAGAGTATAATAAATTGAGTGACATAAATTAAGTGAAATTTGTGCTGAAACTGTATCATGGCTTTTGATGGCAAAAGTTGGTTTGGCAGTTGTTGGACGTTTTCCGTTGAAAAACTCAGAATGGTTTTAAAGTTTGGTTGCCAGATTCAATTCTACAGCCTCAAAGAACACAAACATTTAAATTATTTCCATAATGTTACATAAGTTCAGTATCTCATGTTACTTAACGTGGATCTTGCAGTCCCAGCTAAATTAGCGCCTCCAGCGTATAGTTACGACTGCTAAAAATCATGATGTTTTTATAACACCTCAATTAACTTTATTTCAATTATGAGATGCCTAAAGCTATGCCTCACATATTCCGCAAAGAAGTCTAATTTAAATTACAAGCGGTACTACTAAACAGACGAAATAAATAAAACTGCCATTTCGTAAGTTACGGAAAATAGAAAGATCAGGATCAATATAAAAGATGCTGCAATGCAAAAATCGATAATACTGGCTTTTCTTATCCATCTTATCGTTGTTCGATTTACAAATTTATGATAATACTTTGTCTATGTTTAACTATTTTTTACAAGAGTCTATTTACTCATGCAGCTCTTTAAAATAAATTTTGTTTGGTTGCTTCTTTTTCGCTGCTAAAGAAATTGCTATTCAATGCCACCTTAGGCATACTACATGAGCACAAAATATTGATAACCTTTTCAATAAAGGCTTTAACAAATGCCAGAATACAAACATTTTGCTAAAGGACTTTCCAAGACAAAAAGAATACGACTTTAGTCCGTTGCATTACATTCTAAGCCTTTGCAGAAATTTTTAAAATTTCAATAGAGAGCACGAAAGCCTTAGAGTATGCTTTGCTTAAACTGCATTCCTTGGCATTGTGCACAATTCTATAACAAAAGAAGAATAAAATGTAAGGCATAAACTCATATAGATTTCATCATGGAAAAAAGATCCTTAAATGAAACGAAAATCTCCAATATATGAAAAACATTTGATTAAACTGCATAAGCCTGAAAGTATGCAATTTAAAAATTTATATTTAATTTGTACTATGGCAAAATGTTCTGCTTTTGCCTGTAGAAAAACAAAAGATAAGCACATGTAAGAGGATAGAGCAGCGCAAGCACTGCTTTTCTTTGTAGCAGCATTTAATTTTAAATAACACAACTTTTTTTTTTGTGTGGAATTATTAAATTCTTAGCCTTGGATTTTGGGCTTAAGAAACCCCAGATCCTGCTTAAAATGATGCAGGTAAAATTATGCTTTATTTAATTACAACTAATATTACTTTTCAAGTCATTTTCATTCATATTTTACTTACAAACATTTTGTCATAATTTATTTAATATATTTAAGCTTTAAGTATTTATTTAAGAATTTATTGTGTGCAACAGCCGGCGGCTGCAGAAAGACAATATTCGGTTTTATACTGCCAACCAGAGACAAGTAGATTGTTAACTGCCAGTACTAATGGTTACATTCATAAAAATTAGTTAAATATGCAAGAGAAATATTAATTCAAAAACTCTACACAAAATTTTCTTAAAACTCATTACATATACATGTGTACATATATATTTTTTTTTTGCTAAACCTTCGAAAATGAACATTATACAGCAAATTGTCTGCATAAGATTTAAGTAAAGGACCCATTATAAATTCTGAGCAATTGTGCTAAAAATATTTAAAAAAAAGTATTGCCTACTTTTAGGGGATTATACAATATTAAATAGCATGACAAAATTATGTATTTAACATGTGGCAAGGTAAATAATGTTTAATACTTAAATTGCCTGCATGCTATTCAAAGACATAGCTTAGATCTTAATTTATATAAAGCCTACTTTAAGGCTTAAATATGATTGGAAATAAAGCAAACGTAAATTCTACTGTAGAAACGTAAAACTTTAATTCTCTAAGCTTTTTCTTTACAGAGAATTGTAAAATTCTTAGCATTTTCAACACAGCAAATACAACTGAATACCTACATGCAAGTTGAGGATACTGGCACAGATTTTATTTAGTGCACTTTGATCGAGGCTTTATACATTTTTTGAGTATCTTTTTTTGTTTTTTATTATTCCTCCGTATTTCTTGAAAAGAAACTTTAAACCTTAAATTTCGTTTTAAATATTGACTACTTTTTATACACATTCATATGTTCTTTCCCTTCTATAAACAGTTTTATACTTTAATAAGACTTGGCTTTGCAAAACAAAAACCATTATAAGCAAAATAAAACAAATTAAAATTTTTCGTTTGTTTTGAAGTTGGTTTTTTGGATGTTGTTGTGAATGTTGTTAACAATTATTGTTACAGAACTAAAGGCTAAAACAATACCATAAAATTTTTATTGTTTTAGTTGCCGTAACAACTTCAATTGCTTTAGGTCAGGTTGGTCTATTTTCAGTTGTTTCATAACACTTTTATGGGCTTTTTATATTCGATGCTGAAAGAAAGGCAAAATGATTACATATTTTTTTTTTTTGGAAGGGTTTTGGGTTAAATGCATACGTCTGAACATTTGAATTTGTAGCATAAAAAAATTAAAATGAAAACTATTTTTGGAACACAATTAAAAAGTTTTTAAATTATTTTCTTATTGATTTATTTGTTTTGTTAGGGCAAGAGCTGAATAATTTGAATAACCTAAAAATAAACTTTAAAAGCAACTTTGTTAACTGCACGAATTACCAATGATAAAGTTAAAAAAAGGAATCCTATATTTGACAACACACGTATATGTATGTGCAGCACAGCAAACAAATTATATTTAAACTGCGCAATTAAAGCAATAGCTTTTATTCTTTGTTATAATTAGATAATTAAAAGTTTTAGTAATCACTAATTTAAGAAAAGCTCAAGCAAGCAAGAACCAGTCGTACGTAACGTAAGATCTTACAAAAAGTTTTGCCTACAGTGTTTAAAAAGTTCGACTAAAAATTAAAGTATTTTGCTGCATTTGTACTTATACAAAACTCATCACCGCAATAAGGGCTATTTGCTGGAAAACAAATGAGAAATTAGTATTACGTAACCTAAAGATTCTAACAAACTTTCCATTTCAACAATTCGTCTTCGACCAGCTGATGTAATAAAACCTAAATATGCCAAAACATGCTCCTTATATGAAAAATATACGTTATTCTTACATAACGCAGCAGTAGCTGATACCAACGTTTTCAAGGGAGTTGCCGCAGTAGCAGATTATGAGAGTAATCAAATGCAGTCAATTTTAAGAGTATGTAATGCCGTGTTTGATTATTAAGAAACATTTGCTCTGATCATCTAAAAAAAGTTAAAATTCCAACCAACAAAAAAATTCAAAAAATTTATTTGTAATTCAAAAAATGCAAAAAATGTTTTCCTGCGTTACGTACTATTAAATTCAATTCTCAGGCTGCGATTTAAGTTTAATTAAAAATTTAAATTTTTGTGTTGCGTTGCATCACTCATCCTAAATTTGAATTTTATTACGTTACGTAACCAAAAATTTTCACCTAAAGCTATCTAATCATCACCAAGCAGTGTTTGATGATAAACTCATTACTCTATTCAAGTTTTCAAATATCATAGGTTTTCTGATTACGCGCTTGATTTGTGTGTTGCCTTACGTCAAATTATCTGCATACGTTAACTTATTCTTACATTACGTATTACAAAAAAAAATTCCAACATTCCAAAACAACAAATTGTTTTGTGATTATTTTATATATATTTCTATTCTGATGCAAGATTCTTGTCTTGTGTTACGTTATTATATGCCACGTCATGTAGCCTTGCGGATAGTGTATGACGTAAGACAATGTCCAACAATTATAGCTTATATTTATTAGTGTAGCACTACATTTTTTAATTAGGATTATGTTCTATTTTAATTAGGATTAAGTTCTATTTCATAGTCAAGATAAGTTTCTATTATGTTGTTCAAGATTATGGAATTTCTTACGTTACGTGTCACCAACATTTTTTTAACCTCTTCCAAATTTGTTTAAACAAATTTAAATTTTCTTTCCAATTATTTTCAATATTTTTCTATAGTGAAGCAAGATACTTGCTTTACATTTCATTGCTGTGTTACGCATTGCATATTCTTACGTTACGCAATGTACTTGGCGTAATTCATAGCTTTTATTCTTCCATAAGCAGCATCAAATTAAATTCTTAAGCAATTAAAATAAAATTATGCTGCTCAAAATTACCTAATTACTTACGTCACGTAAAACCAAAAATTTTCCAATGTTCCTAAAAACTTTCTAATCAAATTTTAAATTCACTTACAGAGCAATGGAGATATTTTTCTATTTACGAGCGATTTACTTATGCTATCAAATCGAACTACGTCACTACCATTACGTAACGTAACGTGAAAAATTTTTTTTAATGTTATGCAACCATTTTAAGATAAATCAAATTTGTAATTAAAAAGAAAAAATTCCTTTTTTAAAATACTACTACGCAATACGTATGTATGTATATCTTACATTACGTTTTGCTGTAACGTAAGAAATTCTCCTTAGGTCTTACGTATTGGTATTGTAGCTATATCTCTAAAGCTACGGAAAGTTCAACTATTAATTATTTCCCAATATTTTTGAGTTAACTTAGAACTTCACAATAGTATGAGTACGCTTCAATATTGAATATCAGCGAAATCATAAAGTGCAAACACTAAATTTAATGTTTTATCCACAAGCTGTTAAAAAAAGCTTGCCAAAGAAATCAATCAAATTCATAACATTATATTCTACGTCTCATTGCAAACAAACTCTGAAACAGAATGAAGTGTGTAACATTTAATTCTACGTAGCAACCAAAATCAACAAAATTAGCAACGTTTTGGTATAACCTGACATCATCGTTAAGTTTCAGTTTTAATGAGATATCCTTAGGCACAACAAGAAGAGATAAAAAAATCAGGTATTGTTGCCAAATTATGCCGTGTCTATGCGGCTGTAACTCACAGTCGATAGTTGGCTGCGCATAATTATTGAAGAAATGTTATTTCTTAAGGATGTTAGTAAACTATTACTTAACCCAGGACAGTGAAATCGGAACTAAGAGCATTCTTCTTTTTTAACGGGTGGGGGGAGGTATTTAATTAATTACACATAGACATTAGCGCTGGCAAGGTTTGACATATTTTGGTTAAATTTTTTGTATTAAGCCGCACAAAAATATTTTATTTTGAATTGAATTTTTTGTGGGGGTTTTGCTATTAATTTTCGGGGAAAACAAGGAGGAAATTTCAGGAAAATAAATTTAAAAGCACTAGCTAGCAGGTGGGCCAAACGAAGTCATCCACTGTTGTTTGGCGGGCAGTGTTTGCCGTTGCTCCGTACTTTTGGAATCACATGTCTTCCAGACCTAATTCGTTCAATTGCGGGAGAAAAAAACTTGGTTAACATGGCCCTGTAGCGTATTGTTGTTTGACCAGCGGCATCTCTGCAAAAAAAAAATGGCCCGATGATTCCTCCAGCGTGAACAGCGGACCATGCAGTTACCTTGAGCGGGTGTAATGGTTTCTTGTGCATCACTCGTGGGTTTTTGGTGCCCCAGAAGTGATAGTTTTGCTTGTTCATGTACCCGCTGAGGTAGAAATAAGCCTCATCGCTCATTATGATTTTGGTCGAAAAATTGTCCACTTAGATACGATACGTCTTAAATACGATTATTCTGCGTTTTTGGGGAGGGTATCGCGCCAAGGCCTGATCACAACTGTCTTGTTCAGAAATGTAAAAACAGATTTGAGATTTGAAGAACAACTTCCAATAGGGTGATTTCTTTTGACCCACCATAAACGTTACGGAAAGTATTACACCGAAAATGCAGTATTTTCTATGCTGAATTTTGGCACCACAAACTTCAATATGGTCTATTAAGTCATGTAAAGTGAACATAGTGCTTTTTAGATACAATTTAGGCCACAAAATTATGCTGCTTGAGACACAAATATTATATTGTCTAAGACTACCCTGCAGTTTTATTTTGTCAATTGACCCATTTTCGGTTATTTTTCTGACTCAACGTTGTCTTCCGCAATGTCAATTCACACTTTTCTGTCCCTTTGTTATCGAAGAGGTGTTAATTAAGTTATGTACTCAGAAGCATTGTCAATGAAAAAAAAATCAACCACGGGATTGATATTGTGGCACCTGTAAACAGACTGTCCCATAGTTATCTATAGGGGGTCAATTGACTGTTTGTACGACAACCACATGTTAAAATCTCCGGTCGTTTTACCGGTAAAAAGACTAACAGTGTCCCTTAGTGATAGGTGAAAATACCAATTTGGGACCGGTCCAGCGAACTGCAGGGTAGTACAAGGATATGAGTGTGTTAAAAAAGAATGCCATTTAGTATTATTTATGTTTCAAGTCGTAACTTGCGCAGACGGCATAAAATCTTAATCTGCGAGTTTTTTTTATGTATGTAAACATTTTGATTTATATATTTTGAAAATTATAACATGAAATAAAGTTTTCTAAATCAAGTTCCTGTCAAAGAAATGTTTTGCAATTGAAAAGGGTAGTAGCAGCTCCTCTTTCTTCCTTACTTTATGCCTAATATAGCATTTTTTTTTTTTTAGTTTTCCTTAAGGTATGCTGTACAAAACACAAAACTTAATACCAATTTCCCCTTTGAAAAGTTAAAGTTTTTCTTTTTGAGGAAAACTCTGTAGTAAAACTTTTTCTTTACACAATAATTCACACTCAAGACAAATATGTATATAGCACCAAGAACTGTTATCTACAGCCGACCCAAAAAATATATATTTTCCCCTTTAGGAGCAGACATAATTGTTACATTGTTAACACTTCAGGCTGCTGGCATGAACCTTTTCTTGTTTTGATGTCTCTTAGTAAATATTAACAGCTTTATCTAGGCTTTAATGCAAGAATAATAAATAAATTGCTCCAATGAAACTTTTTCATCCCCCAATTTGTCATAACAACATACATATTTTCCTAGAAGAAAAATCGAGTTTGACCTCACACTTTTTTGGAAAAAATCATATAAATCAGAAACCAGAAACGCAAAAGAATGAAAATCATATTGATATAAAAATAACTGGCAGCTAAATGTCGGAAAAACTCCAATCTCTTAATGTCAATAAATAACACACAAAAAAAAGTTTTAAATTTGCGTTAAAGTGCTATAAGTATGTATTTTGTTTTCTTGGGCTAAAAATACTTTGGTAGAATAATAAAAAAATTTGAGAAAAATATTTATAATTACTTTTTCCAAGCGTGGAAAATGTTTGTTTAATATTCGTTTTTGGTTTCATGATTTCTCATTTGCCATAAATTTTAATATGTGCTAAAAAAAAAAGTGATGTTTCCTTAAAAGTTTGCTACGTGTACTTCTTCTGAAATTTAGTTTTCTTAGCACCAGACTTTTCACCTCCACAACTTTTGTTGCCAGCTTGCAGCAAAACAAAAACGAAATTAAATTTTATGCTTCATTTGTGGTAAGCACTAATTACAATTCATCGTGTTGGAAATTTAACATTCAATACTGCACAAAAGTAAAGAAATCTTTAAAGAACACAATGCTAAAAGCGATATTAAGACCAAGTTAAAATCACCTAAAAGCTTAGCATAATTTAAGGCACTGAAAGAAGATCGCTAAATAGTTTTTAAATTTTTCACTTCTCATCAAAATTTATTTTGTTTACAAATCAAAGTCAAGTACAAAGTGAGTAGAACAGAGTTATCTAAAGTTTGCTACACAATGTTTAATTAAAATGTTAGAAATGTTAAAAAAAATATTACAGTACTTTTTCACAACAAGCCTGTAGGTATGCAACACTTAATTTTCAAAACATGAGCAAGTTGTTGTAAACTCGCATGCTTATGCGAGTAAAACAATTATTTTTAGTAATTTACGATGGCTTAATTTAGAACTCACAAATGACTAGAATGTGTTTTTTTAACCCCCAAAGGTATGCCAGCAAATTTTAAATGCGTAAAAAAATGTAGGTTAAAAGCATCATGACGTTTTTGTTACTTAAAGTGAAACAAAATAGGATTATAATTGCTTGATATGGAAACCAATGTATTCGGGAAGAAAAGCAAAATACTTTAATGATATAAAATGTATGCCCGAACGGAATATGTGTATTTAATTATTGCAACCATTTTTCTGCAATAAGAAAAAAATAGCGATAAATAGATACAATTTGCTTTGTGTTATAAATCACATGCTTTTAAATCACGTGATTTTGGGATTTTTAAATTATAAGTCAAGATCTAAATAACATTTTAAGCGTCTTAGTCTTAGAAAATGCTTAGAAAAGCAGCATCAAACCAGTGTGCTAACGTAATCTCTAATACTGCGATTTTCAGAAGGCTTCAAAAAGTTTTTGGTGATACAATTTACATAAATTTCTGCTGCTTTGAAAATGAACAAAAGGGATTTATGTATTCATTTTAGTAGGAAGAGAACAACAGGATATTTGATATGCCCCGTCACGTGCTTAAACGTGGGAGCTGTCTAAGCAGCTGGGATGTTGTGTACAACACATTGTGCTAATAGAAAATTTCGGCAATAATAACAAAACTTAATTCGAACTCGCCGCCAGTAAAATGTTTTCAGCAGCAAGTACTTTTATACTACAGAATCTAAAAGCCATAACAAAATTAAAAAATTTTTTTTTGGTTAAGTCAATCATTCAAAGGAAAACTTTGATTAGATGAAGCATACGTTTAGGGGAAATTGAATTCAATGTTGTAGCAACATTGTTCTGCATAAAATAACACGGCGAACACAAAAGGGTATCGGGTAAAACTTTAAGACATCAATGAACAAAAATAAATAAACAAAACTTTAAAATTCTAAACAGCAGCAAAAGTTTTTAATTTTTAATATTAAAATTGGTGTTTATACCAATTTTAATATTAAAGCTTTTATTTGAGCCAGTTCGCTAACAATATTATAGCCTCTGCTGAATACTGAGTTGCTAATGGTAAAGTGATTGCAAGTAACTTAGTAGCCAATTGCAAATTATTATTAAGGCCTTCCGGCTAAGTAGCTAAATAAGGAAGAAGCATACTTTTAGGGGTACGCCACCAAATATAACAAAAATTTGAAGGCAGTGAAAAAAATTACACAAATAAGAATGCCATATTGAGTCCCAACTGCAAAAACAGCAATTTCGACGAAGAGCGGATTTTACTAAAGCAATTGGTATAACTTACTTTATTTATGGCTTTCAACATTTTTTGCCATGAATTTGAAAATAGATATACATATATGATAAAATTTTACATTACTTTTGAGGCCATGGCTCCGTATTCAGTTATACGATATCTTAAAATGACACATGTTACACATAGTAAAATCCAATTCTAAGCAGGTTGTGACAATGTTGAGGTAATATTCCTGCTTCAACAAATTTTTGATTTGTTGATCACTACCATACTTTTTCCACGTGTTATGCTTCATTAAATATAAAAACTCATGAGTACGATATATATACACAATCATCATATATGTACACAAAAATCATGAGTACATTTTAAGCATATGTTTTTGTAAAATACAAAGTTTCGAGTATTTCTATTGAAAGTTAACAAGCAAATGATATGGAAAACCTATAAATTAAAATTATATAATAATTAAATAAAATAATTTCCACTACTTCTCTTGCTCTTGTTGACTATTTCTCAAAAAGATGCATATTGATTGCGATTGCTTGCGATTCCTATACTTAGTATTTCAAGTCTTCCACAATATTAGACCCATTGCTTACAATTTGGATTTGAAGAAAAGCAGGCATATAATAAATTGTAATTCGAGATTTGTATTTTCCTATGGAATATATTTTGGTATGGCTTCTAATGTGTACATATGTACATATGTGTACATAAATCGCAAAAAAACGAACGTAGTCATAAGAAACAAACAAAAAGGTTATAGCGACAAATATTGGCAAACGTCAATCCAATGAAGTGTGCGCTACTATAAAGCAGCTCAATTGGATTTGAAAATCATAGGAGCGATAAAACCGAGCAGCTTGAAAATTAATGTGTTTGCCAACGAAAAATATAGCATATATTTAGGCACTTGATTATATAAATTTTCTTATGACACTTACGCCGTTCTCTTTTTGCAAAAAACCCACACTTTTAAAAATATTCTTTTACAGAAAGAATATGGACTATTAAATTTAATTTAAAAGTAGACCTACACAGTTTGGGAAAACTTAAAAATTTTCTGTTAGACAGCTACATTACTTTCTCGTTGAGGAATTGATTTGCAGCCCTAAAAAAAACGGTGTAAGCTTTTTGGGGGAGAACAAAATAACATTCCATAAAAAAGGCGTTGAAAAAATATTGTTTATAAAAGCATATTAAACATAAGAAATACACGGCATATCTTTAGGCATACAGATTTAATGTGAAGCGGTGGCGTAATTGAAGTTATATAAATGTGAAAGCATTTGAGCGATATTTAATAGCAGTATAAATATTACGTAAATTATTACTAGCCTATTTTTAGCAAATGATATATGTATGCCATTTGTTAAGCCTTATATCAGTATGAGAGCATACTTTGAGGCTTACAGTTTTAAGCCCACATAATTTACAAGGCCTTAATAAAGCCAGTATTATGTTAATGACAAATTTCACATTTTTTAAGGTCATTTAGAAAATATTTCATTGTGCTGCAATTTATGCCACTTCGAGGCATGAGCCAAGCGAACAAACAACAACAAAAAACAAAGGTTACGAATTCTTTGTGCAGCTATCAAACAACAAAAAGAGAGGCAGGAAAATCTTAGACAAACCGGTTTTCCATTAACAAGCACCATTAAGGAAAAATATAAAAAAAAACTGTGATGAGTTTTACGATTGGTAGTGTGAGAATTGCGACGCTGTGCAAAGTATTGCCGCCGATAATGATGTTGGCGATGTGATAATGACATTTAAGTTTTAGTTAAGGTTAAACGTATACAGGCGTGCTGAGCTAATATTGTCATCATTCTGGTAAAGGTGTGTCTGTCATCCGCCTTTGGTTGTATGTCGCACAAACAAACTGTTTATAAAGATTTCAGGCCTGTGCTAGTACACAGCACAGGGTGGTGCCCGCTTAAACACCTAAATCGATTGAATATTTCTGTTGTATATTTTGTAGTTGGTTGCTCAATTTTCTTGTTCTTATTTCGCTTTGCTCCTTTGCGTTAATATATTAAAAAAAAAAAAAGAAAAACTTTACACACGCACCTTCGATATTTTGCTTCTGATTTCTCCATTGAGTCTCAAGTGGGTTGTTTTTTTTTCTTTGCTTTTCTTCGTAATGTTGTAAATAATATGAAACACAGACTTTGATTTGATTTTAACACATTTAACAAAGAATTGACCTCTCTATGTGTTTTCTCTCGGATTTTATGATTATTTTTATAAAAATTTAAAGAAAGCTTTCTTATGCTCATATTTAGCAACTAGGGGCTAATTAATTGTATTGCTCGCTGTCTGGCACTCTTTTCCTTAAGCTTTATAGAGCTAAATAAATGATGTAGTTGGTAGCTACTGCTATGATGGCACGGCGACCCTGCTAGAAATGATGTCACCTAATGGCAAACTGGAAATCCACAAACTTTTATCAAGGCCTTAATAAATAAAGGATTTATTTTCTTATATTTTTCCCCTTCTAGCAAATGGTTGTGTGAATCTAAAAGACGTTTGGCACATACAGGGTTATAAAGGGAAATAAATCAAAATGAAAGCCAAAAGAAAAGTTGTTGAGCAGTTAAGGAAAAAAATATACAAGTAGTAAATGTTTAAACTCAACTGCCAAGAAGAGAATTCTGTGGAAGTAATTTTTACAGTAGATTGCTGTGCTTGTAAAATCTTTTTAATTATAATTAAAATTCTAAAAAAAAATTAGCAAAAGAATATTGCTTTGTGAAAAATTTCTATTTTGCCGCTTACATTTCAAACTTTGTTGTTACAAAATCCCTTGGCAAAGACCAATTAATAATTACGCCCTAAAATAGGCAACAATAATTATGTATAACTCTGGGCTATGTTATTTTCGCAATTAAAGCTCCACGTGTTGAAGCAATAAATAGGAAATTTTTAAAACTTGCATGCAAAAAATCAAACACCTTTTTATTGGCTTTGAAAAAAAAACTATTCCTTGCTGCTGCAATAAACAAGAGATAATGACGATGATATTGAAAAACATGTTTAACAAATACCCAAATTTTTAATTACTTTCTCATTAAATTATACAAGTTAGAGGACAAAATTATCAGACTTCTGCTTCCTGCGCCTCAAAATCAGCAACAAAGCAACAAGGTCTGCCGTAAACAGATTCCTAGACTATTGAATTTTTGGCTATCTGTTTCAAATATTTTGCGAGTAAACGTACATACGGCGTAAAATATAAGAAATAATGTAAATTATGTAATGAAAACTGAAAATTCCCAATTTCGCGGTATTCACTAGATTAGTCACTCTAGTGACTAGAAAAAAGCAAGTGTGCCTTTGTTGTGGGAAAAAATTACCCCCGTGCGCCTTAAATTAGGCAATTTTTATGTATTTATTTAGAGGCCTGCTTAACAAATACAAAGGATACTTGAAAGCTTGTTTATTTCAGTATTCAACTATTTTCGTAAACAAAAAAACTGAGCACTTTGTATTAATAATGTGCAAAAAAATCATTTTCGCCCCAAAATAGGCAATGAAATTTATATTGGAAGTTTACTTAATAAATAATAAAAATAAATGAATTTTTCAAATATTTTTTCATAAACGGAAAAGCTAAGCACTTTCAATAAGTTAAGAGCAAAAAAGAATCATGCCTCAAAATAGCCAATGGATGAGGCATGTTTTCTAAAAGCGAGCCTGGCAAATAAACTTTTTCATATGAAAATAACAACAAAAACATATGGTTAAACCAACTCACCAACCAATCGCTATGAAAGATGAAAAAGTTTCATCGAAGCTACGATAACTTTAAGAAGAAAAAAAAACAGTATTAATAGCGAAAATATGAAGAAATTAATTAGTACTGCTCAGTTGGTTTATTGGTTCTTTAAACATATTAATCACAGTAATGCGCTGCAAACATCTTTCTTAATTTGAATCGGAACCCATTTATCACAATAAGTAACAATTGTTAGAAGCTATAGATGCTATAGTTTAAATTATTCGCCTCTCAATGGGTACAACAGTTGCCTTTTTCCACCCGCCCTAATATAGGCAATGAAGAAACTCAAATGAAATTTAAGTCTGGCGAAAAAATAAAACTTTCAAACTTAAATTCTCGTTTGTTCAAGCATTCTATTACTTTCGTAAAAGAAAAATATAAACAATTCTTTACATAAATTACGCAAATAAAACAGACTTTATCACTTAAAGCAGGCCATAAAAATTGTAGCTGCACTACAGCCATAGCAATCTTCTCGACAACAAAATTTTTCAACTACAAAAAATATTTGCCACAGAAAATTGTTAAAGCAAACAAAAACTATCGTCAGAGAATCACGATTATGTTTCATACAACAATTATTTGTCATGTCTATAGGCAAAGCCACGTTTTTCATTCTATCCAAGTACTAGTGTTATACCTGGCCCATGCCTGGCTAAAACAACATTTTTTTTTAACAATATGTTTGCGTGCTTGACAATAGATTGAAGATTGAAAATGGCACAGAATTTTTAGTAAATAGACTTTTTTTTGTATTTTTCATTTAAGATATTTTTGTTTGCGTGTTTGCATAATCGATTTGAGCCTCTAGAGTCTAATGGCACAGCCTTTTTTGTGCTTTTCTATTTGTAAATATTTGTTTCTCTCACAACACCCATACATAAACACATTTTTTTGCTGCTGCATAAAATTGTAAAAAAATATGTGTACGGATGTTTGTCTTCATTTCCATTTAATCTATTGAAATTTAGTTTTATAAAATATTTGAAGCAAAAATATCTTGCATTTTTCATAATAGAAAATTCCACTCATGATGTGCATAGATGACTTCACATTAAAGGCTATGAGGATCATTTGTGTGGAGGGCATTAGGGTAACCATGAGGGTCATGTAATAATGTGCTGTAGCATTAAAGAAGTTAACAGTCCTTTTTTGCAATTTTTTATCCTTCTTTTTTTGTTGTTTATATTCGACTTGATATATCACAGTAAAAAAATGGTTGGAAACCTCAATTTCTGGAAGAAAATTTTTTGAGAAACTCACTTTTTCAAAAAAAAAAAAACTTGCCAATCCTTTTTTTTATTAGAGCAAAGCTATCGATAACTTCCCCTGTCTAGAGCAAGGTAATCGATAACTTTACTTTCTATAAAAAGTCGTCGATAACTTTACTTTTCTACAGAAATGTTATCGATAGCTGTGCTATTTGGAATATATGGAATTGGTATCGATAACTTTTCTGTTCTATAGAAAAGATAACTTTAATATTATTTTTGAGAGAAATACTATCGATAATATTACTTTTCTATAATAAAAAAAAGATATTTATAACTTCGTTTTTCTTTAGAAAAATTATTGGTAAATTTACTATTTTGTAGGAAATTTACCTATCAATTTTTTATATTAAGCAAAGTTATCGATAACTTAATTTTCTATAAAAAAAAATTTTTTTCACAACTTTACCTTCGACAGCTTTGTTCTTCTGCATAATTGTTATCAATAACTACTCTCTTCTATGGAGCAGCTACTTTTAATATTATTTTTGATAACAAAGTTATCGATAATATTACTTCTCTATAAATAAGTATCTATAACTTCACTTTTCTCTAGAAAATCATGGTTACAAAATAAGAAATGAGCAAGGTTTCAGAACTAATATTCAGTTTTAAAATTTGTTTAAATCACATATTTTTCATCATAAAAACTAAGAAAAAAATCTGCTTGTACGATATACACGCTAATTGTTGATATTGCAATAAAAAGCACAGCGTGTCGCATGCAATACAACTTCAGCAAACATTTATTTGCCTTCAGCACACCATCACAATGAAAGATAATCAATAGACAGTTATGGCTTTATTATAGCAAGCTTAGAAACATGAAAATGTCAATCATAAAATTCTGTTCTTTTTCAGAATATGAAATTTTTTATTACATCATTTCTGCTTTAAATAATTTACTACCGTAAAGTAGGCAGAGTATTTTCTTTTTATTACATTGAAGCCTTGTGGTATGCTGTTAAGCTCATTACCTCTTCTTGACATGCTTAAGCAAATTAAGATGAATAATAGTAATGAAGAAATGTATAAAATAGAAAAATAATACTTTTAAAGACTGCATTTATTTGTGCAAAAAAAAAATCAGTTAAGTAGATATGGGAAAAATGATAAAAGAATTATTGAATTGCCTTTCAGTCTGAATGTAGATTTCTTTTCATGCATTAAATCTTGAAAATGTCACCTTATTGAAATCTGTAAGGTTTAATATGGTAATTATTTTAAAATATTGCAAGACTGTGTTTTCAATACAAAGAAAATGTAAGCTTTTGAAATTAATGAGATCCTTAAGATATGCTGTGGATGCTGCAATTGTTGTTAGTTGGCAGGAGGCCTGGGAGCTTACCAAACATTGCAATTTATTGTCAAACCACAAGGAATTTGCTTAACAGCACAATGGCATGCTAAAGGCATTTAAATTTAAAAAGGTGCCAGGAGTGTAAGCTTTAAATATCAAAGTTTATAAAAGTATGACACGTTTTCAGAAAAATACAGCTCGTTCTATGGTCATTTTTGCACAAGTCTAAAAACTACTAGAAATTTCTTCGCGAAATTAAAAATATATAAAGTAAAGAGGTTTGGAGAATTAATAATATCAATCGCTTTCTCTTTTTAAGTCTACAACGTATAGAAAAGGAGTCATTCAAAACTTGAAGTCAAACCAAATTGACCAAAATTAAGCACTGAAAAGTATGCAAACATTTTTGTGGGAAATGTTGTGGAAAGTTAGTTTGCGGAAAGTTAGTTTGCTACATGTGTTTTCAAGAATATTTTTAAGTCCCCCAAACTGATTTAATTCTGTTTTTATATATAGTTTTTTCTTATTTTAGGTCTAAAAATAGAAATTATTAATGTTTTCTGTCTTTTTCAGCCGCCTACATGCCGCCGCCATTTCGTTGATGCAAATCAACTGATCAGTAGACTCGAAAAATCGTAAAAGGATGTTTGATACTTTTCAAAATACAAATCGTAGTAAGCGATGGCAGCTCTTCGTATAGAAGTTGTTAAGAAAAGTAAAAGTTTTGCAAGATGACAAAATGCTTTCTTTATTAAAGGCTTGTTTGAACATTTCTTTCTAATTCTCATTTTCAAATATTCTATTAAGATTTTTCGAGTCCACTGTTGAGTTGATTACCATCAACGAAATGTCGGCGGTATATAGACCGCTGAAAAAGATAGAAAACATTAATTATACCTTATTTTAGATCTAAAATAATACATTTCAATTAACGCTTACAGCAAATAAATAATTAACTTCATATAGTTTTTTTTTTTTGAGACGCTTTACTAAATAACATTTTTTTTCTTGTTATATTTTCCTTGATATTTTGCTTTCCTTCGACTGGCCTGTTCAGGACACTAATTGTAGCAGTAAATATAATAAACACTTTTAGGTCACGAAAATACTAATATGAAATTAAAAGAGCGGTCTATTCGACCAAATATCGAACGTTTCGATATTTTCAAACATCAAAATATGCTTTAAGCACTTTTCAGTAAATCAATCTAAATTTCTTAGCAAGCTCACAACATGCACAAAAGCAATTACCTATGATTAGCTGCACTATAAGAAATAACTCCACTTTTTAAACGAAAATAGGCTTTCAAACAATATTTTAAGTACCTTTAGAGCTGTTCAAATAAATTTTAAACACCACAGTATGCTTTAAAATTCTGTAAGAAAACAATTAATTTCAAACAATTAGAACGACCATACCACACTGAATACATCGGTTCTCGTCAAACAATTAATTTCAAAAAATCAAAATTAAAAAATACAAAAATTTTTTAAAGGCTCTTTGTGCACACAAACAGAGATGTGAAAGAGGATTTCAAGAAGAGGTTTAAAGCCTAAAAGTATGCTTTAAATGATTTAAAATATTATCTAAGCCCTAAGTTATGCTTTCAACATTCCTAAGGTATCCAAAAAGCAAAATCAATCGTTATACATTAAAGCTATTTAAGTAACATATAAGCCTTAAAGTATGCTTTAACATGCCCATAACAAATATGATTGCTTTTGTAATTGTTGTGAGGAATGAAGTGATTTATACTTGCTTATGGGGAACTCTTAAGTTTTTCTGACTGATAAGTCAGAGTTTTTCAGAAATCTTTTGAAAGCGCCCCAAATCATGCTTTACCTTTTGTTAACTAATTTTTAAACACAAAAAAATAATTTAAAAACTAAATTTTAAGATTGAAAAATTATAATGTTATGCATCTTTTCTTATTTAAATCAAAAGAAAATGTAAGCATTTAAGCTGTACAAATTTAACAGAAACAATTTTGTGTAGCAGCTTATAAGACAAAATCCTGCCATTAATCCCTGTTAAACGGCTCATGGCAAGTCTTTTGTGTTCATTTGGTTTTGGGATTTTCTTGCTGGTATCTTTTTTCTTGCCTCGTCGAGGTTTGCTTCTCATAAATATTTCATATTTTTTTCCTGTTCTGGTGTGATTAATAGCAAAATCATAATTATCAAACACTTCCGGTTCCGCAAATAAAAACACTAATACCACATTTAAACAATCTAGTTTGTTTCCTCTTCAATTCCGTGTGGCCTTACTTAGGGTTTTCGTTTTTATATAACTGCCCAGTGGAAAATTTAGGTAAATTTTTGTTTTGTTTTTAGTTTTGTTCAAACACAAAATTCCAAAGATGCTGTGTTAACAGGAATCGAACTTGCAACGTCAGCCCAAAAAGTATCGATCCTTTGAAGGGTATTAAGTAGAATTAAACTCGATCAATCGTGATAGATCATAAATTCGAAAATGTTCTTCTTCTTTTTGCCAAGCAAAGTACTTCCCATTCCGTTGATGCTCAGTCTCTTTTGCAGTCGTTCAAGGTTGCAGCCAGTTGTGGCCTTTGCAGCAACAATTATTTTAACCTTAAGCACTAAAATTTCCAACTGACTTGTTTCTTATTAATTCTTTGAACTCAACCAACCACAAGGTAAAATTCATTTGCAGTTGATACTCCCACAACAGCACAAAGAGAAAAAAAAAACAGAATAGCAAGAGAATAGCAAGCAAGCATGCAAGTCATTTTAATTTTATAAACTCATGAGCAATTTTTCTTTCTTTTTTTTTTTTTTTTTTTGTTTTTTGCATATAGCTTTCATTTCCTTTCTTTGCTGATTACTTGCACTTTAAAAGCAAATGAAGAGCAGAACGAAAGCGAATGAAAAAAACTGTTTTTGTTGGTTTAAGAAAAGGAAACGAGAAGATGACTTACACACACAGACATACAAGTACTCACTCGTTGGTTGGCCTGTTGGCAGAGTTAATACAAGTGCAAGTGTGTCAGGCAAATGAATCATATTAGTCGGTGGAGAATTGCACACAAGTGGATAAAACTGAGGCACAACATGATGACTTGAACACAAATTATTCTATTAATAATGCTTGCATGCTTGGAATGATTATACGAAAATTATACAACAACGTAAAAACAACTCAAAATTTTTTCAAGCAAATCATTTTCAGTATTGAAGAGTATACCTGCCTGCCTGCCTGCCTGCAACAAATTAGGGAAAAGCAATATTCGACACTTAATTATAAAATTGGTCGATTTTATTAAATACATAAATTGTCCTCCACACTAAATAAATTTTCTACAGAGTAAAGTAAGAGTGGTGTATTAGGACCATTTAGTAAAAATCCTTTACAGCTGTCAGCTTCGATCGATATTATGCCAGCGATTTTTTCATGGCATTTGATATGAGGAGAAACAAAAGTTCCACTCACAAACATAATCTGTTTAGAAAACAAACATTATCTTTTTAAAAATGTCCACTTTAACACTTCTTTTATTTCTGTAGGAATGCTCTACGAGTTTTGTTTGCTTACAAAAATGTTTTTAGATACTTAACAGTTGCTAGGTTAAAATTTCTTATTGCAATTTCATCTTTTTATTTTGCTTTATCGCTTAGATAATCAAGTGTTAAAGGTAGCAGACAATACAATTAAATTGTATTACAACTTATAAAAAGTGTTACTTGCTTGAATTCCCTGCTTTATTTTCTTTGATTGATTTGAGCTGCATGTTTTTATTGCTCATAAAAATAAATTCCCAAAACTTACTATAAGCAAAAGCATATTAAATTGTTTTTTACGATAGCATTCTTAGTGTGTTTATGGTTCATAAAAATGGAAGTTTGTCGTAGATTCTCTTTTGGTAGCTATGAAAGAAAACCCCCATCGCTGGAATATATTTACATGCAACATTGTGGTTTGTCGTTTTCCCGCTACAAATGAGCAATTATTTCGTATATTTTTCTTGGAATTTATTCGAAAACAATTTGTAAAGATGTGTGCAGAGCATACATTTTTTGTCAAGACACTTTTTATGGTTATTTTGTGGGCTAGTTGTAAATAGTCTCCTTGATTGAATAGTAATAAACTTATCAGAACATTTATTACACAACAGGTCTGCTAATGATAAACACTGTATTCCCAAAATACACTTGAACAGTGAAAAGAATATAATTCTGCATGAAGGATGGCATCTGCCTAAATTTATTGTGGAGCTGGAGGCCATCAAAGTCTTCAAAGCAGCATCCTAAATTCAAATCTCCTAAATATATGCTACGCAAAGATTTTATTTTGATTGATTTATCAGTAAAAGAAGGCCATCGAAGTCCTGCATCAACCTCCGAAAACAAATTTATTGTTGAGGCATAGGCCATTACAATAATTACAATATATACATTTTGTATTCAGATTAAGAAAAATATTCAGAGCAGCTGGATAAATGGACTTAAAATCAGGCCTCCTAAATATATGCTACGTAAAGAGTTTACTTTGATTCATTTATTAGTATACGAAGATCATCGCAGCCATGCATCAACCTCCAACCTCCAGCACAATTGTTCATCCAGTATTTATAACGTTGTCCAATTGTTAAATTGCAATAATCATAAAACAATGATGAAAATTCGGCGCCATCGTTTCTGTTGGTTATTACTTTGTGTTGTTCCAGCCGCAAATTAAGCTGCTGCTGTACTACATTTTCAATGTCTCTCTTGCGCCTGGAAAATATGAAATATAAAGGAGCGCATTTGTGCCTTTTTTTTCTTGTAACTGCCAATAACAACATCATTTTGTGGTGCAAATAAAAATAGCGGAAATACTCTCTAACACACAAACCCGACTCAATTGCAACTGCATGGGTAAACTAAAACTATTTTGATAGTTTTAGACTAAAGGTGGTTTTGCCTGGCAAACGATGCGAGATGCTAAAAAATATTACAAAGTGATGATGCACTTGATCAAATAGAAGTTTTGCGATTATGAGGAGAATAAGAAATCGCAAAAAAATGCACAGTTTGAAATCAAAATGGCAAAGGTAAATATACCAAATAAGTGCCAATGATTGTTTACAACTGCTATAGAAACATTTTCAGAATCTGACAAAAATGTTGTTAAGAAATATTTTTTATAATCTGAAAAAATTTGTTGAAGAAAAATTCATCAGAATCCGAAAAAATTTTTCTGAGAAAAATTACTTCGAATATGAAAATGAAATGTCAAGAAAATCTGTCCACAATTAAAAAAACAACAAGTTTTGTTCATGTTGTTCAGAATTTGAAAAAATTTCTAAAAAAAAACAATTGTTTGGAATCTAATTTTCTAAAGAAAGATAAAATTCGAAAGAAGGATTGTTCAAAATATGAAAATTTTTTGCCACACAAAAATTTTTCAACATATAAACAATTTTTCTAGACATAAATTGTTGAAATTACAGAAAACATTTTCCAGACAAAAATTGTTCAGTAGGTATAGAAATTTTCTCTAAAGAATTCGCTCAAAATGCAGAAAACTTTTCTATATAAAATCTGTTCAGAATCTAAAAATTTTTTGATAACAAAAATTGTTTAAAATATGAAAAATGTTTCTAGACAAAAATTATTTAATTTGTGAAAAACTTTTCTAAGAGAAAATTGTTTAGAATATGCAAAAATTGTTCTATACAAAATTCGTTTGAAATATAGACAAATTTTCTTTAAAAGAAGTAAAAGTGCTATATTCGGCTGGGCCGAATCTTAAATACCCTTCACAATGATATATGTAACATTCTGATTGATTTTTGGTGCCAAAAGTTGTTTTATTTGGCTTATAGAGCCGATTTCTTGCAAAATCGAGAAATGCTATATCTCAGGTATATGTATGTACGTATGTATATGGACCGATTTCAAACATTTTCGAATTTTTCTTTTAAACACCCATTTTTAGTACCAAAAGTTGTTTTATTTGGCTTTTAATGCCGACTTCTTGAGAAATCGGGAGGAGCGTGTTATCTCGGGTGCATATGGGCCGATGTCAAAAAAATTTCCAGTTTTGCCTCTCTGATTGATTTTTGGTGCCAAAAGTTGTTTATTTGGCCGATTTCTTGAAAAATCGGGAGACGCTATATCTCGGGTATATGTGGGCCGATTTAAAAAATTCTTCGATTTTTGGGATCTAATGGACTTTAAAAATTATATGGTTAACTTTTTAGGAAAAATTATTTCTTAAAAAATCTGACCAAAAAATGGCCAAAAGTACCCCTCAAAACCCGGCTTTTTGGATATAACTCGCCATCTGTGAACCGATCTTACTGAATTTCAATAGCAGACCCACTACCGGGACTTAACACATTTTAGCAAAGGAATGAGGTTTCTTTCTCAAACCGTTTTCTCAGAAACGGTATTTCAACGACTACAGACGGACATCGCTTAATCGTAATCTCTATTGATTCTGATCCAGAATGTATATATATACTTTATGGGGTCTTAGATGGTTATTTGAATGCATTACACACGGAATCGCAAATTTATATATACCCTTACACATTTTTGTGAAGGGTATAAAAACTGTTCAGCATCTGAAAATTTCATCAATACAAAATTGCTCAAAATATAAAAATTGTTTCTGGACAAAAATTGATAAATTTGTTAAAAATTTTTTTACACAAAATTCGTTTAAAGATATAGAAAAATTTTCTTCAAAAAAACAGTTTAGAATATAGAAAACTTCTCTATACAAAAACTGCTCAGAATATGATAAATTTTGCTGTACAAAAATTGCTAAAAAAAAAAAAATGTTTCTAGACAAAAATTGTTGAGATGATGAAAAATTTTCTTATACAAAACTCGTTTAAGGTTCTTACACAAATACTGTTCAAAATATGAACATTTGCCCAAAACTCATTCAAAATATATAAAAATTTTCCATACCAATCACTTTTTATCATTTCTCCATACAAAAAATTTTTCCAGGTATGAAAAATATTTCTAGACAAATTCTGTTCAAAATATGCAAAAAAATTTTCGAGACAAAAATTGCTGGGAATATGAAAAATTTCCTTAAACAAATATAGTTTCCATACAAAAAAGGTTCAAAATCTGGAAATGTTTTGTATAGAAAAAAAAATATGATACACATATTGGGTAAAAAGCTAGTTGGGTTATTTATTTTTGATGTTAGTTTGCAAGAAAGCCTGAACACTGTAATCAGGTAACGAATGACAAAATATATTATGCAGTGATACTGGAAATCACTCTTTAAAAAACTTATTTAAATGTTTGTTAATTGGCTTTGATTATAAAATAAAAACAACATGTAAGGTCTTTATGAACGCTGAAATGAGGTAACGAATGACAAAAAACACTATTCAGTGATACATAAAGTTGCTTTTATAACAGCTTACCTTATTGATGTATTTAGGGCTTTATTTTAAGAAGATGCTAGGCATTAAAAAGTCTTAATGAATGCTAGAATGCGTACTTTTTTCCCCCGTCTGTCACATTCTACATACATTTAAGCGTTCATTACCTGCTGTTAAAGTTTAAGATAATGAAATTTTTATTAAAATGTTTCTGTTTCTGGTACGATATGAAGATTTTTTTTTTATTTTTCACTGCTTAAATTTATACAAACATAATTCCCAAATTCCTTTAGCTAAAATAACTACATAAAAACTCAAGAAAGGAATTTGAGTCATGACAAATGCACGCAACATACACAGATACAACTACAATTTAACACCATTGCCAACTCAAATGCTTGTTAAATGTTTATTGTCAATAGAAAAAGTTAAATGCCAGAAAATAAAATAGAAAAACAAATAAATTCATTGTCACGTTCTTGAAGTAAAACCAGTCTATAAAGAGTTATAACAAATACAAACAAAGTGTTGGGTAAAAGGAGATGTTGTGTTTCTTCTACAGATGGTCTCCCAGGAGTTGTTTACTTTGTATGTAAAAGTTCATTTGAGGTTAAAGAATATTTTAGCAGAAATTCAGTGCCAAAAAGTTAGTAAAACCTTTGCTTATGTGTTTTCTGTAAATGCAAATTCTTTTACTTTCAGCTCTTACACAGTATAATCTAAATTCACATATAAAAAGCAATTTCTACAAATGCAAAATAATGTGCCCGGAAATTGGTTTGCAAATGTCAATGCTGCATGACAATAATTCAAACGCTAAGCATAAAAAACATAGCGTTAGCTTAATATAGAAAGGCCATAAAACAATTTTTGGTTTTCAAAAAAGGGTTTCGACCTGCTGTGGATGCCCTAAACAATTTTGTATTGAAAAAAATAAAGAAAAACTAAATCTTGAAAAGAAGAAGCGTTTGAGCCTTTTTAAATTAAGTTGACGTTTGGAAGGCTTTACAATTGTTTTCAGCTCCTGCTTAAAACTTGCATTTTATTACATTTCATATTGTTTGGAATTTTGGCAATTTCCGTTTTCTAGTACACAAAATTTTTGCCAAAAATTTGTTATTTGGTTTTGGCAATTTGCCGCTATACTTTTCTATGCAAAACTGCCTTAAACGCCCAAGACTATATAACAACAATCATAATAATAATTTAGCATGAGAACAAGAGAAAAATTTATATGTTTTGAAGCTACAACCAAACAGACAAGAGGACGAAAATTTAATGGCAAAGCGGTAGTCTACTTTCAGTTGATGTTGTGGTGAAAAACAAATTACCTCAGCGGAGGACGAGAGGAAGGATAGAAAAATTCGTCAAGCTAATCTGAAAATATGCAGAGAATTTATTGGTTATCTAATTAGCATACTTACAGGCTTATAATGAAATCAAGATTAAATCAAAAAGGAAATGTTGCTGAATAAGGCCTTGGATAACAGAGGTGGTGCGTTGCATCAAAATACAAAAAAGTTTAAGCAGCAAATGATAAGTCAGCTAGGAAATTAAGGCAAGACTTAAGCATGGAAGAGATATAAATAGCCTAAAATTATGAGTTTAAAGCAGTTTATTACAATAAATATAAAATAATTTCTATTAAATTGTTCAACTTTTGTTCCTGTTACAACATATTTATAATTACTATAGACGATATTAGTCAAATTAAAGAAATTAAGATATAAAACAAAATTATGACTTGAGCCGGGGTACAACTAGATATTGCACATGCTATAGATATGACACAGAAAGTGAGAATAAAACTGTGCCCAACAACATCCAAGTTGACGGGAACACTGGCGTTACCCACTGGTTGTACCCCAGCTCAAGTTATAGTTCTGCTTGATAGTGTTTAATATCAAAGTGATAAAATTGAAACTTATGCAAAAGAATATGTTGTCCTAGACCCAGCCAATAAACCTTCAAATTTGCTTTTATTGTCTTCTTTACAAATTATCTTCATTACGAGAACATGTGACCAATACAATTTTACCGCAAAAAAAATCTTTCTCAATTCTGAGAAAGTAAAATCGAACTTAAGCCCGAACTAAAACAATTAAACAATTGTTAAGTAATGACAGTCAAAGAAATCACCTGAAAAAGTAAACCAAGTCTGTATAAAATATATCAAAGGAAATTTAAAATTTCAAACATATTTGTGGCTGGCTGTGTTACAAATTTCGAGAAAAATTTCCCCTTTATAACAACATAAATAGATATTCTTAGCGCCCGAGTGTAGATACTGTTATAACATAAACAAATATTTAGCATAATGCTGCATACTTTTCGGTGTTTGAAAAATTATCAAGTTTTTCATGAACTGCTGTTATGAAAATTTTAAAAACATTTTACGGGAAAAAATAGTAAGAGAATGCCGAAATGAATTCCTTATTTGAACTGCAAACATTATCCGTTATTGAATTTCATATTAAACATGTATGATTCCAAAAAAGTTTCTCGTTTTCTGATCTTTTGAAGTACGAACAAAGCTATAGTACTACCAGCAATGACATTAAGATTTAAAAAATTCTTTAATTTCTTGTTACAGATAAACCATTGATAATAATACTTTTTGCTGCTGCCTAAAAGTAGCCAACAAACCATTATATTCCTTTATAACTCACGTGTCTGAAAAGCTTAGCACCTTTTTTAGAGGTTAAACAAGGCCAGGGCACAAGCAATTGTTTAAATTTCATATCACAAAGAAAACAATGATGATTGCACGTTTTGCTAGTTGCCTAAAAGTAGGCATCAAACTATAAACCTAGTCCTCTGTAGACATTTTTGTTATTTAAAATATTTTAGCATATTCACACTGTGACATAGTGACACCATTAATAATATATTTATACAGAACATTTTTGATTTTCTTACTACAGAGAAAATGATAATAGTTACTCTTGGCTAAAAGTAGACACCAAACTATGAGTTAGGAAACTTAGCGATATAAATGATAATAATCATAATTTTGCTAGAGGCTAACAGCCACACCAAAGATTATATTGCTGGGCAAACAATTCTTTAAATTTCTTGTTACCAAAAAAACTTTTGACAGATGCCTGAAAGTAGGCAACAAACTATGAATTGAATTCTTTTCAGGTATGATGGTTAAATTCAGTAGTTTTTAGTGTTAAAATAAGGCTGTAAGAACAGCAAAGATTTTTTCTGTTTTTACCAAATACAATTCCGCGAAACTTGTTGCTTGCCTTTAAAAAAAAGCCCCATAGCCTTCAACAGGAAGCGAACCTGCGACCCCGGCCTTATTAGGATGGCCATCGAAGCGATTAATGACATTGTTAGACAAAAAATGCTTTAAACGTTTTTTTTGGTACCTAGAAGTAGGCAACAATAAGTAATGCATAAAACAATTAAACAATTTTAAAAGACTACTATCGACAGATTACCGCAGAAAAATTTAGGCGATTGTTCGCTTTTGTTTGCAATGCAATTTCAAAATGAAAATATTTATACGATTAGATTAAAAAATAGTTGTCATATTTTAGTAAAACTTTACTTAATAAGTGATTGCTAACTGTATGAAAATTAATAGAAACTTTTAAAGCCAAATAAATCAATATAAAAGCATTTTTAGGGGAACATTTGCTTGAAACTGTCTCTTTTTGTAAGACGTACGAAAATTCCCATTTTTGAATTCACACTAAACAAAAAATAAATAAATAAATAAAAACTATTAACTAAAATGGCTTTAATAAATTAAGGACATTGAAATAAGAGCGTAATGTGAAATAAAATATCTCTAAAGTTTTACGTTCGAATCAAAGAATTCTTGAAACATTTTAAAAGATAAAACGCAGTGAAATCTATACAACCACAACCAAAAGCCAAATACTAGACAAACCAAAGCCTCCATCTAACCAAATATTGAGAAGACAGACAAGAAATGTAAACCTAAGCAAGATGTACCAAAGACATAAATGGAACAAAGATAAGACGTAGCGATTCATAGGAATGCCAAAGTCAGAACAAGACATATGCAAAACATAAACAAAATATATGGCATACTGCTAAATTTAAAATTTTAAGCCACCACCAGGAAATATATGTATGTATATTTTTCTAGCTTTCTCATTTTATCATCTTCTCTTCCTTAAATCATAAATATTAATAACTAGGAATGAAAATTCATTTGTTATTTCTTAATGTATTTGCTTAAGAGATTAACGCAAGGAAATGTGGCCACAAAATTGTATCGTTAATCAAGCAAAGTTTTTTTTTGAGCCAAAGCATACTTTGGGGCTGTTAAAAAATTTACACATGAATGCAAAAACATTTACATGCATAATAAGTCTCTGCTGCCGAATTGCTTAGCAAAACAAAACCCAGCTGGCCATGTCTTCAAGATATCTTAAACGAGGCACAATTTATCAATTTATGCGAGAGGCCAGTCAATAAGTCGATATTTTTTAAAGTTTTGATTTTAAAGCCCAAAAATCCTTCGTTAGGGCAGGATTTTTGGGGGAGCTAAAATATATTTTTATATTCAAAAATTAACTGAATTATTTGTTTGCTTTAAGAGCCAGTTAAAATGTATTATTTTAGCTCTAAAATCATTAATGTTTTTTGCATTTTTTCTTTGCGTGCTGTGACTCAAATCTAGCTGACGTGTGTTCCATACAAATGAAAAAAGTGCATATAATACATAAATACAGCGTTCACTCACAATGAAAAGAAAGATCTGGTAATATGCGAAAACAATAAATTTCATAAGAACATATTTTAAGGTTATGTTTGCTCAACGAGCAAATGCAATATTCCCAGCAAATTGATGTGCGCTTTTGCAAAACTTTTGTGCAATTAATTAATTTAAGGTGCAAATTTTGTATCTGTTGCTTGAACAACCATAGCCTTAAAATAGAGTCTTGTGAAATTTAAGGTTCTTATATTTTTTTCCAAATGTCTTCAACAAAGACCTCATTGGCCTTTGTTGAATTATGGATATGCATGTTTATTAGAGTGAGTCGATTTAGCAATCGATAATATGCCAGCGATTATTCGATAGCTTTCTGGCATAACGGGAAAAAACCTTCGTGAGGCGTTAAGATTTTAGTTTTTTTTTTTGTATTTTTGCATGAAGAAATTTATAAATAATTGAATTCTGGAAGTCTCATAAATTATTATTTTTTATTTATTTTTTTTTATGCCGCAGTGGAAATTTAATTCTCATGTGTACAAGCTAATGAAAAGTCAATGGCACAATATCTGCCAAATTAAAAAGTAAAGGTCATGGAGCGAGAAGTGGTCACATTGTTTGTGGGTTAATATTTTACCATATGGCCCTACCTTAAGATTTCTTGAGAATATGGTCAACTGGTTTATTGTTTTGGCATGGCTGCGTTTATGTTGGCAAATAATCATATTGTTTGTGGGTTAATATTTTGCCATATGACCCTACCTTAAGATTTCTTGAGTATATGGTCAACTGGGTTATTTTCTTGTCATGGCTGCTTTTATGTTGGTTGGCAAGTGTATTTTTGTTTTTGCATTTTTGGAAAATAAAACTGACAATATAAAACTGTAATGTGTAATATAGAAAATTGGAGAAAAAAGAACCTGCAGCCATATTTTTGTTTTTTGTTTTTTGTGTTTTTTTTTTTTTTGCCTCTGGACAAAAGAAAAGAAAAATTAATATAGACATCTAACCAAATTGAATACATTGAATATAAATTTGTTTTTCAATGGCAAGGTAAAGCAAATAAACGAGCTGAGTTCTCCTCACAATAGCCACGTTCATAAGCTGTAATCTGAATTTGTTTTCTTTTTCTCAATTTCAGTTTTCCCAGAATCAGAGTCCATATACATACATAAGAACATGAAGTTTTCCCTGCGTTGTTGTGCCTTCGTGTAGAATTTTAAAAATGTGAAAAAAATTTCGTGTACAGTTTTGTTGGCATGACTTTTCTGAAAACCACAGGGACCCATGGCAAATATCTTGATTTTCCTTTACTGCCTTGGCTCTGGCCACATTTGCATATCCTTTATGTCCTTGCTAGTGTGCCATAAACGACATTCTATTCAATATTTCTCATAAATATTCTTATTGTTTATTTTATTTTTGTTTTTTTGCTTTTTTTTTAATAACAAACCATCTTACGCGCCTCCTCCTTTACTAAGAATATTCAATTATTCTTAATGTTCGTTTACCGTTTTGTTGTTTCTTGTGTATTTTTATTGTCATTTTATTATGATTTATAGTTTTAAGTATTCGTAAATAATACAGCTTAATGCCAGTCTTGTTCAAAGTCACATTCTTCTATTCTATTGTTGTTTTATGGCAAAAGCTTAAAATTTCTTACTGCAGTCGGTGTAAATCTTTTAATTAAAAAATTATGTGCTTTCTTTTTTGCCAATATTTTATAAAAATTGTAAACAATTTGTTTGCCATGCAGGAGGGCCGGCAGCCATTGGAAATTTTTCTATTAATTTGTATTCTACACCAACGCCACAATTTGTTATTATTTATGCCTTTGCCTTGTTTTTGTAATGGAAATCGCGTAGTAATTGCATGAAAATTAAATTGCGTGTTAAACCCCGAGGAAGTTGGGAAGTGAATTTCTTTTTTATTTCCTCACCTTGGCTTGTCATTGCCTTCCATCTACGTGACTCGAAAATGTGCCACTTTTGAGAACCAAAAATAAGCGTCTAAACCTAAAGGTAATTTTTCACTTACAGTGGCCGAAGTAACAAAGCCAGTTGATTATGGTTTGTCATTGTTTGGATAAATTTCAATTCCTCATGACCAGGGCTGTTAAGCTCTCAAACAATTCACTTATAAGTGAAAACTCTCCACAAATATATGCGTTCTTTTATGAAACAGTTAACTATAATAATATACTTTGAAAGTAAATGTTGATCTAAGCATGATGTGATTTGTGAGTTGCAGCTTAACGTCAAGTTGCTGGCCACATTTAACTTGATACATCCTGCGCTCAAGGCTCGACAAATTCAACCAAGCAAAGGCATGCGATTAAGCAGCGCGTTAAGAATTTACGAAAATGGACGCTTAATTCAAAATACATTCAAGTACTTCGTGATATTTTTGGTCAACAGTACTGCCGCATTTGGGCAAATGAGAAACCACGGCTGCTCGTTGAAAACCCGAAGCATCCACAAAGAGTGACTGATTGGTGCTGTTTATCGGTTAGTTGCGCACAGTGCTTTGTCGCCCATAGGCGAAAACGACAAAACAAAAATAAAAAACAAAAAAATAGTGACCAACCAAAGGTTGAACTTGAGCCAGTTAACAGTCATTTAATATAAATGAAAACAATAGTTTTTTTTTCTCTGAATTCTAACTCCATCAAATTGAGTTCTTAAAGACAATTTATATGAAAGGCATACAATTTTTTGAGTAATTTCGAATTATGTAATTTTTTTCAAACCAGCTGCTTGCCTAAGTTGTGCAAACATCATATATGTACATATGTATACATAAAAGGTGGGCCAAAAGGAAGTTGCTCTTATTTTTGCAAATGGCGGCCAATGGCCAATCGGTTTTTACATTCGTAAACTAGACAGCTGTAGACTGCAGTAAGTGATCAAGCCATGGAGCCATACACTGCCCAAGAATGCGAAGTAATAGTGTCAATGACGAAGTGGACGATTATTCGACCAAAATCATAATGAACGATGAGACTCATTTCCATCTCAGCGGTTGCGTGAACAAGCAAAACGTCTGGGACTACCAAAATCCACGAGTAATGCACGAGCCGCCATTACACCCGACCAAAGTGACTGCAAGGTGCGCTGTTCACCCTGGAGCAGCTATCGCGACATTTTTTTTTTCGAGGGCTTCAGGGGCATGTTAAACGAGTTTTGTCTGCCGCAATTGAACGAATTAGGTCCGGAGGACATGTGGTTTCAACAGGACGGTGTAACGGCACACAGTGAGCGCGAGCCACAACCCGTATTCTGAAAACCAAACAACATCGCATGACTTCTTTTGGCCCACCTGTTGCATACGTACATACATACATTTTTGATAATTTGCATTAAATGTAAGGAATCGAAAAACAAATGACTTGGGTGTATATATAAAGCACTCAATTATAATTTAGAGTAGACTCTATTATGGAAACATATAAATACAAAATATGAATACTGAGTGCAAAGTCCTCATTTATAAAATACTCATAGTATTGAGTAGTCTGCTGGCAAATTGCTTATTTCTGTCATAAATAGATGTCATATAAATATTTCCCGTGCCAATCTACCTCAAATACTGTTCAACGAAAACTAAATGAATTCGATTTGAAATATAAGCCTGATTTTAACCAGTTTACTTCAAAAGCTCTGAGCCTTTAAGCTATTTGGCGAGCACTTTTTCTGAATCCTTAGTATTATTATATAAAAATAGATAGTATAATAAAAAATAATCTTACTATTTAATGCTGCAGGCGTATATCGCACAAAACCTTTTCCCAAAAGCAAAAAAAAAAAAAAAAATTGCGGCGCTGGCAGCTGTGTAGAACACAGTTGTTAATCCTTTTTTGTTTTTTGTTGTATTTGGCCAACAGCAAAACTGCCTTTACACTAAATAATTTTACTCACTAAATTATTTTTTGTAGGCAATAAAATTTTTTAACAACATTTTGTTAAATATTTTTTTTATACAGTATAATTTACATAATTTTTTTTTCATAGATAATTTATTTATAAACACAATTCTAAACACTAGTTTATATGTACACAATTTTTTAAAAAACTTTTTTAGATATTTATTTACTCTTTTTTTATTTTAATAGATTTTCTTTTTTTTTTTTTTGCTTTGCATTTGATTTATTCCATACTTTTAAATTCGTTTAGCTTAATATTTAATGCCTTAAGAAAATATACAGTATAATTAATTTATTTATTTATGGTTTTTTTTTTTTGTTTTGTTTTGGTTTGTTTGATGAGTGATTTGAATTTGTTATTGTATGCATGTGTGTGTAAATGGTTCGAAATAAATTATTGCTCTAACCACCGCCAGTTAAAACGGTTCGCAACGAACTAAATGCGAAATTGTCAAATGCTCATCTTTTAAAACAACAACATTGAAAACATCAAAGTTGAAAGGACATGCCATCATCACCATAGAAAATGTTTCCAAAGGATATGTAGGATATCCTACAACAATAATAACAATTTTGTTTGAACACAAAGCTTTAAGTGAAACAAAGAAAGCTTACGCGCCAAGAGAAAGCAAAAGCTTTGGTATTTTATTGTTCTTTTATAATGAGTCGAAAGCAAACACTATGAGATAGAACTGAATTGCTTGAAATCGCTAAAACTTTCAGGCCAGGGAAGTGACAACATTATAACATTAAATATAAACGAAAATATAGTATTTCACGCCAGGCACTAAGTTTTAGCAATTTCAGCTAATTTTAATATATACATACATATATTTAGTGAGCTGCTCAAATAAAGGATCCTCCAAATAACTTTTGGCAGTGATTGTAATTGTGTGTTATCCCCTGAGACTGCCAGGGGAAGCCAGGGCAGAGACCAATAGACGACATTCGTTCATTTTTCGATTCTAGATATGTTCGAGAGTTAGCAAAACATTTCCTATAGTCTAGTCTAAACTCTCAATCATAATAAATAAGATTACATTTTTTGCATGCCAATTTACATTTACTTTTCTTGTCTTCTTTTAAAATATTAATCACCGCTATTAGTTACACACATCCTTCTTAATTTGTACTTAAAATCCTTTTACGAAAATAATCAATAATCAAAAAATTGAAAATTCGACTGAGTATTCAATTAAATAAAAATTCTTATTTCTCATTGATTCAGGAGTGCCCCTTAAAGCTCTAAACACATAGACGACAGCAGACAGCAAGCAGCAATATGTCAAAAATAAAATGCATGTATTTAAATGAAAACGATTATTTTGACGGCAGCAGGGCAGCACGACTGCACAACAGCATTTGCTGCTGCTGCCAACTTAGGCTATTTTCTATTTTGACGGGCAGCAAATAAGCAAATATAGTGTTGCCATTATATATGTATATAAATTGGACAAATTAGAACAAAAACTTTTTTTTGATATTAAACACAAAAGAACATTGCAAAAATACAATAAATAAATAAATGTATGTGTTTTTATAGTTTTTTCGTGATATTATTACATTTTTCATCAATATTTTCAATTTTATTCATTATGAAATAAGAAATACGGCATCCCTGAAATTAGCATTGCTAAAATACGCAGCTGTTCATTTTCAATATCAAAACAATTTTTTTCGTTTGAGTTAATTTTTTGTGATATTTTATTTAATTTTCATCCTGGTTGCTTTGAAAAAGTGTTCTTCATCTTTTTCCTTGATTTTTCACCAGCTGATTATTATGTTGTTGCTGTCTTCAAAATAATTATGAAGCCGACTTCAGAGCAACATTTGAAGTTGGCTGCACTTGAAGTAGGCAGCATTTGCAGTCTGCTGTCGTCTATGTGTTTAGAGCTTAAGGCTTAAAATTTAAATTCCCAAATTGAAGCCCATAATCTGGCCACACTTTGTGTCATGACAGCAACATAATAAGAGTAAAATTTTATAAAAAGCTCTTTTATCATACTTCGTTTTTACTACTCTCTTACTCAAACATAATATTATTATTCTTTTGCTCTTTCTCATTGCGTCTGCTCTCAAATGTTTTATATATATGTACATATTTTTACTATTTTTCTGTAGTTTGTTTGTAAACAAATGAAACTTTTCATTCATAAAAGCTTTCCCAAGGAAGTTGAGGTTGTAGTAGTTGTATATTTGGCCTTTCTACTATAGAGTTGTTTTTGTAATAAAAAACGAAAGAAAACAAAACCGGCATGTACAAAATTGCAAGCCCCACGTATTTAACACATTTACACACACACTCTCCCATGTCTACTACTTTCAAATATTTCCAGGCCCTCCCCCCCCCTCCATGGCCTTGAGTCCAGCAAATTTAGTTTGAAATTATGAGGTAATGCATTAGAAAACATTTACTTAAGCTTTAATTAAATTTACATAATTTTTGGGCATAATCATAAGCTTTAAGCAGTTTTTAGCGAAGGAAGCCTTCTTTTATTGCCAAGAAATATAAACATAGAACCATAACAGACATCAAGGTCTTAGCACATTGTTTTTAACACAGTTTTGGGAACAGGAGTTGACCTTTGACCCACAAAGAGCATTATTGCTTGTGTTGTTTATGTTGTTTATGGAAATTAGAATGAAATAATCGTGGGCTGAAAATATTAGAGGAAAATGCATACAGTTCCACAGGCATACACGAGTCTTTGCAGAAATATGAACATTTTATAAGAAAATAGGGCAGATCAGAATTATCTAAAACATCATTTTTCATCCCTTTTTTTCATTAGAGATAGAAGCGACTTACACTTTCAAATTTCCATAAGGAGCAGAAGAAATTCCGGCAAAGGGTTTATAAAAAAACATATTTCTTCGACAGACACTTCCTGCGTGATTTTTTGACAAACCCGTTTCAAAGCAAGAGGAAAAAAAATTTGAAAATCTGCTCAAGCCAATACTGATTTTTTCGGACAGACATTTTAAGCAAGCGATTTCTAAAATTATCCAGTGCTCATTCGGTTTGCAAGGCATTTTAGAAAAACTAAAATAAATCCGTAAGCCGGTTGGTAAATGACTGAATTGTTTTAAAACTCAAGACAAGAAAAACATCCATGAGACACAATGGCAAACAAGAATCGAGTCCTAATAGGACAACATTTTGTGGCTCTGTATAGAAAAAAAAAAGGATAAAAATTATATTATAACGAGTCTGAAGTTTTCTAAGCACCATTTCTTCCGGTTTAGATATTAAGTAAACGTAGTAGTAATATAGCCATCCCACCAGCAATAAGTTTGGCATTTATTGCCGTAGTAACTGTCGCTTTTAATTGCCTAAACAATAGGTATATTAACGTATGCCCTGCATGACAATGGGTTTGAACATTTGTTCAGCAGTTATTGCTAAAACACAAGTTATTAAATCATAGGATGTAAATTTGGTTACAATTTGTTTTTGTTTTCAAAAATTAAAAACTAAAGATAGGTATTTCAAACTTTTTTTGTATATTTTAAAACAATTTGTGCGATTTTTATGTCAACCTTTCAGTACCTACCCAATTTAAAGATTTATGACAAATTTACGTTGCTAATGCAATAAAAAATTTCATGATAATTTTCGTGACGTCATTTTAACGTTCTCACTACTTGTATGAAGACACAACAGATTGTGCGTGTGGTCGGGCAGTAATATTGGAACAATCATAAGAAAATAAAAAGGAAAAAAAAATAAACATGAATTGAATACGGCTAGAAAAAAAAACAAATATTTAGGTACCTACTCTGTTAACGAAACCGCAAGAATTTTAATTCGTAGGCATGTTGCCATACAAACAAATACCTTTTATTGAAAAAAAAATTTTTTTTCAACTAAAAATCCAAAACACGTTTTTATGGCATGTAATTAAAAAAAAAAACGATTATGTACCCATGAAGACATGCTTGTTTACATTTTAAAAGTTTAACGGCAATTCTCACAGTTGCTAATTTCAGCATTATGTATTGATTTGTCAAACAAACTGTTAACAACACTTGCAGCCCACTAAGCCCACACATTATATTCAAACAACAACAACAACAAACCAATCAGCAACTCTTAATCTCTGGCTCTCGCTTTCTCACACGTTCTCGGAAGTAAACAGAGAAAACACAAAACCTCAGTCACTGGCAGTGATGCCAGACTACTGATGTTACCTTAAGTTTGAAGATTTTTTAGGCCATATAACAGATATTTTATAGGACACAACAAAGCTCGCTAGCGCCAAACGAACTGATGGGCGAATACATAATGAAATGGGTTTATAACACGCAACTTGATCGTGTCATGCAATTCATGCCAAATATTTATATTATATTGTTGCCAACATTATATTATATTGTTTTCAATTTGCTTTCTTATTTATCTGTGTATGAATATTCACAAAAGCAAATTCGTACTCTGCTTAATCAAATGAAACTCAACAAAACTTCACTTTAGTATATTATGGCAGTGCACATTGGCATATATGTACTCGCACATATTCTTAATTTCGAATCATGGTTAATCTAAAATACGCGAAATCAGCCCCCGAAAATGCGGTAAAATGACCATTCGGTATTCTATTAAACGCTCCTGGTGAACATGCATAATTTTTGTTATTAAATCGATATTAATGACATCTTTTGACATATTCTATAAAACGCGGTACACAAACAAGTGCATCATTTCCATTCGACAGCATTTTCAGCATGTGTAGAACAAAACTGTTGTGCAAGAAATAAAGAATATAAGTATACTAAGCATTAAATTAAATATAACCGCTGACATACCGCCCAATATGTGACAAAAAGTGGTCGAAAATGACCTCAAAAGACTCAATGCTTGCAACACTTCACTTGCAACACCACATCATTTGAATGATTTAGTGTTTCACACAAAATATCAACATTCAAACTTTATAATAAAAAAGAAATATGAAAAAAAAAACATTGGAACGAAGTTCCTTAACGCGGCTTGCTGGTAGTGCAAATTAGTAGAAATCGTCACGAAAGCGTGTGAGCTGTTTATATGTATTGGTGTATCTGTCGACAAACAATTGTGTAGGTGTCAGCGGAGACACCTACCAATATATATTAATTAGTTGTGAAAACGGACACCATCAGCTGATAGATGTCGCTAAAGTAAAATATGTCACAACAAAAAACTTAATTGATATTAATTAAAATTTGGGCGTATTAGAGATGCTATTGAACTTCGTTCCAAATTTATTTTAATTATTTATATTGCTCGAAATAAAAGAGATTTCTTTAGTTATGTTCATTTATTATAAATTCATTAAAGTTTAAGTTGTGGAAAAGGGTGAGTGTTAAGATTTCGAGCTCAGGAAAGGGAGGTGGAAAAGTTGAACTTAAGCCTGAAAAAGTAATTTAATATAAATGTAAAAATCAGCAATATTGAAAAATTTTCTTCGTTTTGTAGCAGATTGACAAAAAAAATACTGCATGTATCAAAATTAAAAAAATAAAATGTTCCAAAAATTTTAAGAAGCATATAAAATTTCAAAATTTCAAAAACAACTCAAAATAAAACATACAGATTTCACCTTGTATTACATTCGAAGATGACGAAAAAACGTAAGGAACTTCATTCCTAACGGAGGTCTCCGGACCGCATTTCTTTTTTTATATGTGTTTTATTTACGTTTACTTTTGAAACCGCAAAATGGATAACCCGTTATAATAATTGATCAATATTTTTAAGTCGAAAAAGCAAACTACAGCCGAACAATTTACAGCACTAGTGGAATTCATGCTGCACCATCCTGATATAGGAAGGGATGTTGCAGATCTACGACCCAAAGAACAGAACAATCTGTGATATAAAATATGTAAAAAAAAGTGTATATTTTAGTACTCACATTGTATCATCCCTTTCAAATTAATTCATTGTATTGAGCCTAAGGGTTTTTAATACACGCTGAAGGTTATTTTCTTTAATTTCATTTAAAAAATAAGCAACTGAATTCATTGTTTTTTTTACAACTTTATTTTGCAAGCGATTACAAAACGCAATTAATTCAACCGATATCGCTTCGTGAGTATTTTAGAATCTATCGGCAGCGAGCAGTCGATAGTGAACATTCGACGGTAACGAAGTGAAGCGCGTATTTTAGGATAACTCCGATTTTTTTTTTTGGCTTAAGAATTCTTTTCATAATGAGTTATATATTATTATTATATACATATACATATTTTTTTTTTTTTTGAGAGTTTACGCCTCAAATTTCTGGCAACACTGGTCGGTGTTTGAATTGACTTTTCTCTTGAAAAGCAAAACACAAACAAAATGAAACACAATTGATTAACACAATGACAACAAACTAAACCTAAACTTTACTCTTAATTAAATAACAACAAGTTTTAATTAATTTTCTACTTATTTGGAAGATCCATTTAATCTGAAAATTGCACAAAATAAAAAATATTACATACCTATGTAGGTAGTAATAGGTAGGTAAGTATGTAGCAAAACAAAAAAAAAATTAAATAAATTCTACTTCAAAACTTAATTAACCATAAATAACCAATATTATGAGGCAAAAGTATGTCTGTATGTGTGTGCGTAGAAAGCTAAACAGCCAGCCATCCAGCCAGTTAGTGAGTCAGACAACTCAGGCTGGGTATGCGTTGAGCGGCATATTTTTTTTTTTTTTTTTTTTTTGGTTGAGAAAATAAACAAACAAAAATTACCTTTGAGTTGGAATTTTCTTGATGTAGAATATTTACAAAACAAAAGAAAAGAAAAGCAGCTGATAAACTTAAGATTTACCTACATATAAAAAACTTATTTGCGGCATGGATGTGTGCGGTCGTTTTTGCTTACCTAAATGGGTACATATCCATAAGAATACAAATAAAGCAAAAAAAAAAAAAAAAAAAAAAGGTATCTACACAATTTTGACCACATCCAGTGGTTTTAAGCAAGGCAAAATAGATAACTACATATTTACTTTGTCAGCCAGCTTAAATATGCTTATGTGTAAGGCATATAATCATAAACTTTTATCTGTCATTATGTACTATAATTATTATTTTTATCCAAAATAATGGAAAAAAATATTTTTATCACGGTCAAGTTTTGATGGCAGGGAACATTTTTTCTGGAAGTTGAATAGATTTGTCATTTTTAATCAAAATGGCAGAGAATATGTATGTACCTACAACTTATTCATAAGAAAATGTATGTAGTTTATATGTATTTTGATGTAAGTGTAATTTATCTGAAAGTTTGGAAAATATTTCTAGTGCATTGACAAATTCAAAAAAATGGTTATCCGCTATTATGCAATCAAGAAAACTGTAATTTTAACTCCCTGATTGAATTATCTAAGACATACATATGTACCTATGTGCACTGGTAAAACAATTTATCCGCCGTTATCCAATTACTAAAACTGGCTGAAAAATAGTTTGAGCTTAACCTTTTCATGCGCTATTATCGAATTGTTAGATAATGTAATTTGAGCTACCCGACTTTATGCCTGAAGACATATAAGCAGGTGCACAAAAAAGTGCACCTGCTTTATCCTTTTTTATGCGGTATTATCGAAGGCAAGTTTAGCTCCCTAATTTTATAATCTAAAAGGTATACATTTGTAGAATAATTTAGCCGTTGTTATCCATTTGCTAAAACTCACATATTTCTATATTTTAAAGCATGCCGTTCGCTCAAAATAAAAATTATCTCTTAATTTCATTTAGTTACATAAAAACACAAACAAATTTCTTTACAAAATATTGTTATATATTCGATTTGCACAAGGCGGGCCCAAAGAAATCACCCTATTGGAAGTTGCTCTTCTTTTTTCAAATGGTGATTAATGGCAATTCCGCTTTTACATTTGTGAACTAGACAGCTGTAGCGATACACTTCCCAAGAACGCGGCATAATCATGTCTATAAAGAAGTAGACCATGTCTCGGCCAAAATCATGATGACTGAAGAGGCTTATTTTCACCTCAGCGGGTAAGTGAACAAGCAAAACTATCGCTTCTGGGGCACCAAAAATCCACGAGTGATGTACGAGGAACTATTACAGCCACTCAAAGTGACTGCATGGTGTGCTGTTCATGCTGGAAGAGTCATTGGATCTTCTTTTTTTTTTTTTTGAGGATGCCTCGTAGCTATAGGGCCAAGTTAATCGCGTTTTTTCTGCCGCAATTGAACGAATTAGTTGTCGAGCACGTGTGGTTCCAACAGCAGGACGGAGTAAAGGCATACGCTGCGCTAGCCACAACCAATATTCTGAAAGCCAAACAACATCGGATGACTCCTTTTGGCCCACCTGTTATTTCTGACATTATTTGACATCGAATTTATTCGGAAAAAGCAGAGATCTAGTACTGAATACTGAATAATATTCAGTACCTATTAAAATCGCTTAATAATGACATTATGATGCTATCTTGACAAATTAATGGTGGAAGAGTTAAAGAGTTAAATTTTTAATAGTCATCAGAATTCAGTAACAATAATTAATGGTAATTAGATCCCAAAACATTTGCTAAATAAGTATCTATTAATAATTATTATGTACAATATGTAAAGGCTTTCAATCAAGCTCGTTTATATTAATTTGAAGTTGATTATAGTCATTTACCAAATGTGCTTAATTTTATTAATTAAAATTAGAAATGTAGACGGGTTTTTTAGCTTCGTATTTTTTTATTTTTTTTATTTTCATTTAGTTTTTTTTGCCAACAAAACTTAATTATGATGTTGCTGACGCTGGTGCCATCATTATTGTTGTAATATTGAAAGGCCATGATGAGGTTTCATAATTATTTCGCAGAGACTCGAAGATATGAGTCATTTTGCTTGTACATATTCGAAGCTTAAATATGTATAAATAAAATGAAATATTTATAAACTTATAGTGGCAAAGAATATACAAATAAATGGTTTATTTTTATATATGGCAGTAGTGCGATGATGACGGGGGCATGCTGAGCGAATGGCATGCGTCTCAGACACGTTTTAATGCCAAAAAAAAAAAATACATACATACATGTGTATGTACATATATCCCCAGCAAATGGATGTCTTCAGAGAGGAGACATGTTTGAATCGATACATACATACCTACACATACAAATATAAACAATATAAATATGAAATATTATTTAAAAACAAAAATAAATAAATAATTTTGTGCATAAGCGAATCGTTGCAAATGTGGCAAGTAGTTGCATACATTTACATATATTTGAGTTTTTTTTTTACTTTTTAGAATTTTTAAAATGTTCTAGAATGTTGCCGAAATAATGGTTTCTGGTAGCTGAATTGTATTTGCAAGTTTTATGGAAAAAAATATTTCTGAACTTCGCCTAATGACTAACTAATGAGGTGTTTCCTCTTTTTCTCAAACATAAAATAAAAAGTTTGAGGGATAAAACTCTTTAAGCCGCTTAACACAGTATTAATAAATTTTTTTCTCTTTTTAACATTTTGTTTTAATTTGTAATTTTTTTATTTTTTATTGTATTCTTCAAGTTGTGATCAAGTGAACTATTGACCTTGTATTTCAAGTTTTCTTGCTTTTTTATTTTATTTTTAATCTTTCTTATTTTTTGCAAATGAATTTTAAATGAATGTTTAACAAAACTGGTTTTTAAGTCATTTATCATGATTTTGGCTAAGAAAAATATTTTAAACAAATTAACAGCAAAAAGCAAAAGTATGACTTTTAACAACAATGTTACAATGTGGCAGAGAAAAAAATATATTAAAAAAAATCTTTTATTAAAAAAGAGTATCAATAAAAATTCATAATAATTATACAAAAACACACTGGCTACACTGTGCTGCACTGTGATTAAATTTAAAAAATTTTTTGCAAAATTAAGGGGTGTCCTTTTGCATTCTTTTCAACTGGCAGCCGACAGTCATGATATTAGAATAAAAAAATTAAGAATAAAAATTAGTTTGCAGTAAAAAGGCTACAAATATTTTTTTTTTTACTTTAAATAAATTATGTTCCTTAATCCTATTTATCTGGTTGGGGATTAGGGACATAATTTATTTCTGGCAAAATATTTATATTTCGGGGATCTACAAAAATTAATAGATTTAAATTATTTTACTATAAGTAAGCCAGAAGATGAAAATTATATCAAAATTAGACACATCTTTTTCCCTTTCCCGTCCAATGAAATGATAATATACATACATAAAAGTCACGCTATTTCATCTAAATTGCACCAGATTGTATGCACTTGAATCGGTTCAAGTTCAACAGTATTTTTTCATGAAACTGATCAAGCTTTATAGTTTACAATTGCTAAATATATTATTGGGCCTCTGTTCGACTTCTGTTTAGAACGGCTATGCAATTAGTTGTGACCCGGATTCGAAGCCATAATATGTTCGTTCACCAGACAACAAAACTTCAAATTCACTTTTTTTGTCTTATTTAAAAAAATAATACTTATCGCTATTACTTAAAAACAGTATACAATTAGTTATGACCAGGCCTCAACGTCACTTGGGTGCTGATGATCGTCATGGCGGACGAGAAACAGCCATGGCAGGTTGCCCAGACAATAACTTTTAAACTTTTCGTTAGACACTTCTTTAAAAAAAAAAACTGTTGATCAGTGCAATTTTACTACAAACAATTTTTCTCAATTCTGAGGAAGTAAAAATTGAACAAAAGCCCAATAAAGTAATTAGCAATTAAAAAGTTTTTTTAATTCAACGAAAAAAAAGGATAAATTTTAACGATTGGATAAGCTCGGATAAACACGGATAACTCGATTTTTCCTCACATTTTTTTCAATATTGCAAAGCTGTCGAAAAAATATGTTGGTTACATATTGCATTTCGCAAATTCTTTGCGAATTTTCGTGCTTTTGTAACAAATTTTGTTCTTTATAGCTGCTTAAATTTTTTTAAAAACTACTTTAACTTGTTTTATGATTTTTGTTAATTTTTGTGAATTTGTTCGATGTGACAATTCATTATGTTTTACTGCTACTGTTGTTTATCCCCTTATCAAAATTTCATAATTTTTCCTCTAACACAATATATTTTTATTCATATCTATACATTTTTCTGTGCACAACAAAAAAAATAGTGTACTTTCTTGCTTCAAATAATGACCAATTAATATGGCCACGTGGTACATAAAAATTAACAACCAAAATCAAGTTAGCTGAATTTATGCACTTTTATCCGCTTAACGAAATCTCATCCGTTTTTTAAATAAAATTGAAAAATCTGGAATTGCGAAAATTACCTGCTTCTTTATTTAATATAAAATAACTATGGATTTTTATGCATTCACTAAAATTGTATGCTGTATCCTTTTATATAAATACACATAGTTAAATAGGCTAGATTTAGGAATTTATAGGTTTCTTTATTTAAAATAAAATAACATTTTTATCCGCTCACAAAAACTGTATACTGTATCCTTTTATACATACATATATACACATGTAGCTAATCAAGCTAGAAATGTACGAAGAGCGAATTTGTTTAACTGCTTTCTTCATATAGAAATCAAAAAAATTAGAAAAACAAGTCAATATTAAGAAGAGAGTGTTAATCGTGCCCATGTATTATTATCCGTTTAGAAAAATTGCATACCTTTTCTATATGAATACAAAATTGCTCGTGGTTATTCATTTGCATCGCTTTAAGAAAAATCCATATGTATTTTTATTTTCCTTAAAAACGCATGAGTCAAGAGCATAGAAATTGGAATAAGAGTAAATTTATCTACGCTTTAATTAAAAGAGTGACAACTTAAGCAGTCTGCTGTTCATAGTTACCTCACTGGTTGGCAACGGTGACAGTCGAAGCATTGTATTCTGTTAATCATCTAACTGGTAATGGTCAGAAAAAATGCTAGCTCTACTAATAGCAAAAGTAACAGATGTCATAAGAAAAGACAAATTATCCACTTTGTATAAGAAATAGCCCCAAAATGTAAAATTAACTACTTTTTGAGTTTCAGAAATAAAATATGAGAAATAAAGCACATTATCCATGTTTGTGCAGTCTCATCATAAAAATATCTTCCTTTCTTCCAAGCAAATAGAAAAATGTGTTATTTACGAAGCTCATTTTCATACTGCTAAAACGTCATCTACTTTCCTTGGAAATATTATTTTATTGCAGGTCATGAAACAAAACGAAATCTTATTGTACATTGCACATATTCAAAATAATAAAAATGCCAAATCCATGACTATCCGACCTCATCATTTTTCTAATTGCTTACGACAAAGCATATTAAATTTGTCGAGTTAGGTTTTGAGCACATGTTTCAAAGAATTTATCCATTTTATCCGTTAATTGCTTTAATATGTTCAGCAAAAACTATCGATACGATCTAAGCATTTTAAGCAACACAGAACTATAAAAAAAAAGAAATGCGGTCGGGGGACCCCCGTTAGGAACGAAATTCCTTACGTTTTTTTTTTTTCATCTTTGAATGTAATACAAGGTGAAATCTGTATGTTTTATTTTGTGTTGTTTTTGAAATTTTGAAATTTTATGATTCTTTAAATTTTTGGAACGTTTTCCAACTAATTAATATTTATTGGTAGGTGTCTCCGCTGCTGTCAGTGGAGACACCGCCCATCATACACAATTGTTTGTCGACAGTACACCAAAATATATAAAAAGCTCACACGCTTTCGTGACGATTTCTACTAATTTCCACTACCACCAAGCCGCGTTAAGGAACTTCGTTCCAAAAACTGAAAAATTCAATTGCCTGCAGTTATCCCAGTTTATTTAAAACTGTCCAGGTAAAAATTTTCTTATGATAACTATAACATAAAAAAATATTTGAGACTTATATTTAAAAAAAAAAACTATGTGTTGTTATTTCCAGGTCATATTAGCGAATTATGCTAAGTCATATGATTTATCAACTTTATCCGATTTATCCGCTGTAGTGATTAATTTAATAGATTTAATTTGATCTATGCATATGACCTATAATACTTTAACTAACAACAAATCATAAAAAAAACAGAAAGACGAAATTATCCGCAATTATCCGAACTAGTTTAAGGCAGTCTAGGCAAAAACTATTGTTACGATTTCCCTCAGAAACAGCACCCATATGAGACCCATATTTGTTAAGCAAAAAGCTATATCTTGTGTTTTCAAGGTCATATTAGCATAAACTTATTATTGAATTTATTTTTGATAGAAAACATCTCACTGAAACTTTAAGTAGAGTATATTCGTGCAAATAAACACATTGCGAAACTTTTTTTTCTCACAAATTAAACCAGAGATAAACCAGTTTTGTTTTGAGCTCATTGCAAAAATTAAGCTTAACACATGTTTAATTAAAAGTGTTTATAGCGAAAAAAAACAAACAAACAAACAATAAAAAAAACTATCACAGCCTCATGACCGTCTACTACGAGACAAGAAAAACAATTAAAACACTTGGGACACTTTAAATATGACTTAACAAAACTAGTAAATCATTAAAACTACTAAAAGCACAAGCAGTTGCAAATTCAAAAATTGTATATTCTATTCAAATCGTTTAATTAATTTTATAGTTTCTTTTTGTGTTCATAATTTAAAATCTCGTGTTCATATGACACATAGAAAAAGTTGTTCGTTTGTTTCATTTTTGTTGCAAGCAAATGCCGCTTTTTTCCATGTTTTCAAATTTCCTACTACGAGTTGTAGGCATGTAAATAAATATGTATGTCATGCACACATATACAGTGAAACGTATTTAATGTTTATTGTTTCATTAACTGTACTGTTTTTGTAATTTACTATACAATTTCCTATTAATTAAATGCTAAATTATGTACATACATTTTGGTTTTCAACACTTTAGTAACTGACTGTGGTGTCTGTCTCATTTTCAATAACAATTTAAATAGATACTGTTGCTGCCGCTACTGCTCGGTTTAAAAACTAATACACAAATCAGTCGTAATTCGAGCTTGAGCTTAAAAAATTAATGAGACTTGTTGTATTAAGGGGTGTGGTATGGCAATTGGTGTAAAAAATATATATGTATATAAACGAGTACATAATTTTCTAATTTTCAATATAGATTAAAATCTATATTAATAAAGTTTGATAAAACTACGAAAACAAAATTGTGCATGTCCAATAATGAGAATGGCTGTTTAATTAGATTATAAATCATTCTCATACAAAGAGAACCAACCTCATTTGTTTATTATGCTCATTTGCTAATTATCGTTAAAATTTCATTGCCATAATCAAATTCATAAGTTGTGCATAATAATAATCAAACATAATATACATAAGATTTTCAATTTTCGTAATATAAAAACTCTTTTCTCTTAAAATCTTCGAATTTCGGAGCTGTTAGCGTTGAGAGAAAAACTGAAAATTATTTTCATTGAATATTTTCCACCAATACCTTTGTTTAATTATTAACGAAAAACTTAGAATTTCGAACCGTGTTCGAATTTCTGTTTTTTACAAATTACCCCTAAATGGGTAAGATCACACTTTTAAAATATATTTTAAAAAGGTACAATACATTTTAAATTATTTATTTTACCATAATATGGAATTTTGAAACTTTTCGTAATTTTAAATTTGCTTAAGGTCATGCTAAAAGACAAAAAACAAATCTAGAAGAAAATCGGGCATAATTTTAAAGTTGTTAATTAACGTTAATTTTCGAACTTGCTTAAAATCGTTTATACATTTAAGTTAAATGATTTATGTACATAAAACTATGTAAATAAATAACTACAAAAAAACACTTTTGAAGCAAATAAGCAATTTCGAGTTGATTTCAGGCATTTTTATGCTATTTTCGAATTTTTAGTATATTTCAAAAATATCACTAAATAAATGCAAGCAACGAGTTTTAGAACAGAATTCTATTCCATAACTTTGTTGAAAACATATTTAAGCATTATACGAAATTTCGAACATTTTCGAAATTATGTTATTTATATCTATGAAAAAAAGTGTTAAAACTAAATGTTAAACCTTTTGATAACTTCTTATGGCAAGATCTGGAATTTCGAAAAAAAATAGAAACTGCCGTTTTACATATTTTTCGAACATTTCAATATGTTTGAAAGCGCTTCAGAAGTTTAAGTTAAAACTATAAATAATGTTATATATCACTTTTGAAACTGTTATTTAATTACTAAAGTCAAGTTTTAAATTTCGAAAAAAAAATTTAATAATAAAAGAAAATAAATTGTTCTATATGATTAAAAACAGCTACTTGTTAAAAAAAAAACTTAGCCAAAGTATAAAACTTTGCAGCAAATAATTAACTTCGAACGGATTTGAAATTGTTTTATGCTATCAAAGTTTTCGAAATTCCATATTATGCTAAAATTTATAATATAAGATATTCCGTAGTTAAACTATGGTTGCAATGAAAGATATAAAATATTCCAAGCTAAAATTTTGTTTTAAATGTGCAAAACTAAAGAGTTTTTAGTTTTGCACATTTAGAGGTATTTTTCAAACAATAAAACTAAAATTTCGAATTTAATACATTTTCGAACATTTTAGAACATTATTCCTTGAAAAGCAGTTGAAAATTAATAAAAGAAGCGAGCTTAAAAACATAATTTTGTTCAAAAGTTTTTAGTTTATTTATTTCAGCATTATATGGAATTTCGAAAATTTTTCGAAAATCCCAATTTTGCCTAAACTATACTAAAACTTTTAAAAAATTCTAGAAAAGTCATATGAATAATTTTTAATGATGTTTATAACTTATTAAGGCAAGATCTGGAATTTCGAAAAAAAAATATTTTCGAACTAACTAAAAGCTTTTAACACAATGGCTAAAAATGGTTTTAGTAGATAAAATTTCTATATGTAATACAACAAACAAGCCAACAAAAGTGTAGAATTTTGAAACAAAGAGACAATTTCGAATTGATTTCAAATGTTCTTATGCTATTGAAGTTTTCGGAATTCCATATTATATTTAAATATATTAATAATTGGTTTTACTCGACCTCTTTTTGTTTTAATTTTGTTTTTTTTAGCTTTTTTCATATATTTTTTAAATTTATTCGAATATTTGGCACACAATAATAAAAAAAAATTTCCAATATTATTGTCCTGAAGAAGGTATCCGAAGGAGAGTGAAATATTAACAAGAATATTCGACTAAATACACAAAATATGTATAAAAAATAGACATTCAGCTCAAGAAAGTAATAATATTAAACTAAAATAATTTATCTAAGATAGTGCGTATTTACATTAAATTAAAATTTATGTTTTGAAATAATATAATTTCATTACTTTAGAGGTATTTTTCAAAAAACTTTCAATTTTCGAAATAATACATTTTCAAAATTTTTCAGATTCTTTGGAAAATACCCTTAGCGGGTAAAAAAAACGAGTTTAAAAACATAAAATTGTTTCAAAACGTTTTAGTTCATCTATTTTAGTACTTTATGGAACTTCGAAAATTTTTCGAAATTTTGAAATTGCCTAAAGCTCTAAATTAAATTGAGACACAAAGTAATAAATCATTCCTGAACTTATTAAACGTGAAGATCGTGAATATCGAAATTTTTTTGTTGTACTGAAACTTACTAAACCCTTTTACGCATTTACATAAAAGCAGCTAAATGAGATCAAGAGGTGATGGCTATGACTTCCGACTCATAAAACTGAGATTGTCGTTTATTTTTAGTTTTACATATTAGACAATGAGAGCAAGTTATTCTTGCTTGCATAATCTCTAGCCGCTATACCTTGTATTATTTATGAAGCAGCTGCCGTTTAAACGTAATTAAGTGGTTGTTAGTTAAAACAGCTTTTAATTTATTTATAATTAACAAATGCTTTCGTTTGAAAAAAAAAACTCACACTTTGCTATTTAAAACTGCATAATGGCAAGAATTTTTATTGAAAAATTACTCTCAAAGTGTGAAAAAATTTTAATAATTACTCATGTTTGAATAATTCTATTCAAAGTAACTAAATAGAATGACGTAATCTAGGGTTAATTATTTCATTTTAAAACACCACTGAAACAGGAAGTTCTTCTTTAGTAACTCAACTGTGGGGCAGAGATAATATAATTGGTAACATGAGGCTTTGCCAAAATACAATAATGTATAGAATTTTGTATACATACATATATGCTGGAATAATGTAGTCATTGTAAATTTTTATCAGAACATGATAAGATTAAATTATGAAAATGATAAATGTAAGTGTGCAATTGCTTTGAATGTATGCTAAAGTGTAAACATCTTGTAACCCAGTTCACTGGATGGCTGGAGCAGAAACAGTTAATAACAACGTTGTTATCGGAAATAAGGCAAATGTATTTTTTTCTCCTATTTTTGTAGCACTAGAGAGGTTTTAAACTTTATTATCTAATCTTATCAGTGGAAATATTTTGAAAGCACAGACACTTGCTTCATTGAGACTAAACAATAGCAACAAACAAACGTAAAGTAAAGTGAGATTGCAAAAGCAACAGGTTGAATTGAAAATAATTTGTACATATTATTCTTCCACATAATTTGTAGTTTCGAAAGACATCAGCAAAAAAAAAAAGGTCTATTGATATCATTTGTAGCCGTAGTTTGTCAGTTAACGAACGAAAAACGCCACGACAAGAAGAACCAAGAAGTAACGTGATCTTTATTGGAAAATAAATTGTAAATAAATTCAAACAAACTTTTGGCAAAACAAAGAACGGCAAAATGGTGGATGTAGAAACAATTGGCTCAATTTTTATCAAGGCCTTAAAATTGGTAGGAAATGTTCTAATACATACATACATATGTATGTAAATAAAAACTAAAAGTGGAAATGAATGTAAAATAGATCAACAGCGATTTTATGAAATTCTTAAAAAAAAATTATTTAATTCTTCAAGTGACTCATAATATACATACATACAAAGAAAAAATAATGCAAACAAAATGAAATGAAAAAAAAATTATTATTGAAAAACACTTCAATTTGTAATACAAACAAAATTTTCTTTAAAAAGCGTTTTTTTTTTTTTTTTGTTTAAACTTTCATATTATCCAAATGACACATCAATATAATATCTACTTCTGTGTAAAAAAAATAAATAAATATAGAATTAAGCTTGGAAGAAAAATTTAGTATCAACTTTTATATGATTGGGCGAATTTTAGGCTGTAAAATAAAAGCCTATAAACTCGTATTCGACAAATTGATTATGTTCGGAACCACGAATCTTCGAAATTAAAAGTAGTTTTACAGTTTAGGCCCTGAACCACGATGTCGCAAGTTAACCTTCAACAGCACTGTGGACAACAACAAAGTGAAGAAGAGCAAATTGATTTACCAAGTCGCGATACATCACAATTACATGAACTTTATCGAAAGCAACTTTTTAATTTATCTATAAATCAATATTGACCTTCAAAAGTGTGCCGAATGTTAATGTCCAACATATTGAGGAACAGCCCCTTACAGCCTTAAAGCATTTGGATCTCCAGTGGCCTCGATTGATATTTAAATGTATATGTATATTTTGTTTCGAAATTTTACTAAGCTCCTTCATGTAATCACAAAATACAAAATTAGAATTTATAAGAACATAAACGTATAAATTTAAATTTTGTAGTTTGTGATTATTTGAAGGAGTTTAGTAAAATATACTATACCAAGCTGTATATGACCTCAACAAATAGTGCAAGCATTTTCGAAAATTTGATTACAAAAATATAAAGTTTTCGAAAACAAATGTCATCTGATTTCAATGCAAAAGATCACCTAAGAACTGATTTGATAGTGATTTCAAAAGTTCTAATATAAAATATAATGAAAAATCTCTAGTTTTGCTATAAGTTACTTAAAAGAACTTAATTTTCACTGTTAAATGTTCGAAAACTGGAAATTGCCAAAACATAATATTTTAAAGACAAACAAACAGGAACCTAAATTTTTCTTAAAACTACTTAAAAGAACTTGAAATCGCCTGCACGAACTTTAACGTTGACAAATATTTCTAAGTTCGAAAATTCGAAATTCTTGAAAGATGAAATTTATAGAACATATGAATTTCAAACGCTATTTAAGTGCTGCCTAACCTTTAATCCTGTACAAATTGATTTAAAATACTTTAAATTTTTAAAATTTAAGAGTTCGCAAATTCGCAAATGCCACGATATGAAATTTTCACATAATTTTCAAAAAATTAATACGTTTTACAGGCATTAAAACACGCTTTTCAAAATTAAAAATTCTTTAAACTTCATGTTAAAACTTAAAGGTTGCTAAATATTTATGACTTCGAAAATTCGAAATTAATAAAACGTTAAAATTTCACACCATCTGTTTTCTGCTTTTAATTGAGTGTTGCAGAACCTTAAATTTTGATTAAAATTAATGAAAAAAAAAATTCAAAATTTAATATGGAGATATATTAACAACTTCGAAAACTCAAAGTTGCTAAAAAAAAACATAAAATTTACAAAACGTAAGTTTTTGAATACACAACTTCGAAGCTCGAAAATGTAAATTCTACTTAAAATTATCAAATGCATAAATTAACTTCTTATTAAAACTTTAATATTTACATATATTTTGAAGTTCGAAAATTCGAAGTTAAGAAAACATCAAATGTATGGAAGGAATATTTTTTAATCTAAACCTATAAACGCCAAATTTGGCTCAAACTGCTGAAAAACTATTTTTAGTTGCGTTGACATATAATAATAACTTCGAAAATTCCAAATTTACGAAACAAGAATTTCACAAAATTTATAATTTACCTTCATTATTTCTGAAAGCTTTACTTAAAAAACTGTAATTACTTGTTGAAACTTTAATATTACCATATGTTTATAAGTTTGAAAATTCGTATTCGCTACAACATAAAGTTTTTAAGACATACAATGTTCCATCAAAAACTACATGATGCAGAACCTTAAATTCTGCTGAAAATGTACTTTACAAATTTTAAATTCCATGTTTAAGCTTCAATGGTGATATATATTTGTAAGATCGAAAATTCGAAATTTTCGAAACATAAAATTTATGAAACATTTAATTTATTTTCAATCTATAATTACGGGCTGCAGAATCTTAAATATTGATGAAGAGTACTTAAAACACTTAAGTTCGTGCCAAAATGTATTATCGAAATATTATATTCATGTTCGAATTCTAGTAATAGCTAAATAGGCTACAACAACAATAGCTACTAACAAAGTTTAATGTGTTCAACTTCTTCTTCGAATTTTCGAACGAACTTTATTATTATTATATAAATTACTACTTTCTTTCAAAATGAAACAAAGTTTGGAAATTGCTTTAGTGTTGAAATTTGCAAAAATGAGCCAAAAATTTTTTTTTCGAATTTTTGAACCAACTTTATTGAAATTTATAGTCTTATTACTATACAACCTACTATTTTCTTACAAAGTGAAACAAATTGTGTTGAAATTTGCGAAAATGTGACAAAAAAAAACAATCTCAAGTGCGAAAAAGATACGTTATATGAAAATTAAACACGTAAAATGTATAAAAGAAGAAAAAATTGAAAGAATACTACAAAAACCCTTCCACAAGCGGAATTTCGGAGAAATCCATGTTCGAAATGTTTTTGGCGCCATTTTATACAAGATGCAAGCAACTACAATTTGACTAAAAAAAAAAAAACATGGGAAATCAGCAGAAATTGTATTTCATTTGTTTAACCAATGAATGATTCATTGCAAAATTAAATAAATATATTTCTTAATAAACCACTCCCAAAAGTATAGTCAAACTCAAACAAAATTTTAATACATTACTACTCGCAATATTTGTTGCTGTTATTGTTGCTGTTCTTGCCTTAATCACTTAAACCATTTTTGTAATGATAGTAAAAATACTCACATGAACGTACGAGCGTATATTTAAATACACCCATATCGCAAACTAAAGCAATAATAAATGAGTAATTGATAACCAAAATGTTTCAAGGTATTATTTTTTCATAAATAAATAAAACTCTGATAACAAATTATTAAAAGTTATAAGAAAATATCATATAAATATGATTTAAAAGCAGAAACTTATTGTGAATCAGGAATCACAGTAATACATGAGGAAATATTTCTTTAAGTAAAAAAAGTAATAAGTAAATAAAATGTTCAATAAATATTAAAATTAAAAGATACTTCAATACTCTACTACATCAAAAAGTGCATATTTCATATATTTAAATAATTTCGAAAGTTCTAACATAAAACAAAAAGATCCTACAATCTATTGCAGTGAGAAAGCTGTCGCGATTACTTTTTGTCTGAAAGTGCTCCTCATAAAATTATTGAATTCTAGTTTCTGCTTTTTTTTATTTCAATTTCGAAAATTCGAGTAATTGAAAAATACATCGATTTCGAAAAAGTGTGTATATTTGTAGTTATCGAACAGTCATATACAAGTTAAAAAATTTTTTTTGATTCATAACTTTGATTCAGTTAAAATAATTTACAGCTGCATTGCTGATAAGCATACGTTAATGCAAATAAATTATGTACATTTTAACATTTTCGAAAATTCGAACATCAACAAAAATTCCACGAAATTAAATTTAAAATTGATTCAGGCAAAATATTGCTTGTGCTACTGATACAATCAGGTGTACCGAAAAAAGTTTATATTTTTGCTTGATCAGAACATATTTGATGATACTCATTTTAAAAGCAATATTGACCATAAAAAGTTAGAAATACACCAGCTCATCAAAAAAATTTATTTTTTTAATCTAACAACATTTTCGAGCATTCGAAGGCAGCTTAAAATTTGTTCCATGCTTGCTCTGGATATGCATGTAAAAATTATAAAAATGCGTAAACTTAGAATAAGGGTGTATTTTTATCATGCAGCACTATTTTCCGAAATTCAAACATTGTTAAAAGTTTTTTTCGGCTTTATTTGTAATTCGACTTAAGCGAAATATTTAACTATGAGTAATAAAATTACATTTATTCAACAGAAAAATAGTTTTTGTCATAAAACACTATTTTCGAAAATTCGAACATTGCTAAAACATTTTTCAATGCCTATTTTTTGTTCGATTGAGGCCAAATATTCATGTTTCAATCTTAAAAACACTTTAATTTAGAAAAAAACTTGTACTTTTGTTAGGAAACTACATTTTCGAAAATTCGAACATTCACGAAAAATTTTTCAAAACTTATTTTTTATTATATTTAAACAAAATATTTATGCATGAATGTCAAAACTGGGCCAAATTAGCAAAATAAAATTAATGTTTGCTATGTAGCAGCATTTCCGAAAATTCGAATATCAGTAATCAAGCCTAATTTCAATTTAATTTTAAAGGTTAATTTTTAACATCTATAATATAAGTAAATTACTCTTCAAAAAATGCGTATTGTTACAATAAAGCATTTTCGAAAATTCGAAATTGGGAAAAAATATTTGCGAAGTTGAATTTTAACTTGGTTTAGGGAAAATATTGCTTTTTTAATTACATGAAGGCCTTAACTACAAATAAATAACAATTTGAAGTTTTCGAAGAGGTACGGTTTTAAGATTTAATATGCAATTATAAATTTAAGTGATACGCACATATCACATGATACTTTTAGATTTTTCGGTTTTAAATTCGTTCGTCTTAATTACGGTATTACGTTTTTCAATAAAAAATTTATCCCTCAAATATTTGTTCCATACAACTAATTTGTTTCACTTATAGAATCTTTGCAAAATTCTAGCCATTTAGTTAGGCATTTAGTTTCTCGCATAATAATTAAAAAGTCATTTAATTTCATGGCAAATCATATTCGTTTCAGGTCCTCAATTTAATCATTATAATTCTGTATCGTATTGGTGATGGTGGCGAATTCCTGGGCGTTGGCGGCACTTGGAATCTGAATGAAGAAAAAAGTGCTGATTGTGAAATTGTAGCCTCTGGTGTAATGGTGGGCTTCTTTATTTATACCGGCTGTCATACGATTGCGTATTTTTTTGGCACAACCAAACATAAAAGGTATTCATCAGGTATATTTTTAGGACGAAAACTATAATTTTTTAATCGTTTACTTTGCAGGGAACTATCAGACACCATTATGAATGTGGTGGGTACTTTTATGTGGGTGGCTGTGGGTGGCACAGCCCTACACTACTGGAAAGGTTATATGAAGGATAACGATTTCTTATACGTGGCCTCGGAGCGTCAAGTTGGTCTGGCCATGGGTGCTTTGTGTGTCATAGAGGGAGCTTTGTACCTTTTGGATACAGTATTGGCTTGCATACACTATTCCAAGGGCGATAGCGAGTATGTGCAATAAATTGAACAAAAGAGACGTAGGGAAGGATGGAAGAGGAGTGGAAGAGCAGCAAACGAATAAAGACACTTTTTTTCTATTTTATATACAAACATAGTTTTTTTTCCTTTTATTCTTATTTTTTAAAAATATGTTCAAATTAGTTTTAAAAAAATTTCCAAGTTTTATTAAAAATAAAACGCTTTCAGTACTTTCAATATTAAAAAAAAAAAATAAAGAAAACGAATTTAAAAAAAAATAAGCAAACAGAAAATTTAAAAGAAACCGATATACAAGACGATCCGAAAGTGAAGCAAGGTTTCCTTAATTTAAAATAATTTTTATATAACTGGCGGACACGTTTCTATGGCTCTTCTAGTAACTTTAAATAATTACACCGGTATTCATAAAATATAAAACACTGTTGAAACACATTTTACAACAAATTTTGCATATAAAATTTGTTCTAAAATGTATTTGAGCAACGTTTTATTTTTTATGAATACCGGTGTTAATATTTAAATTTTGAAAAGACGTTCAAAGAAATTGTTTCACATCGACTTCGAATTCGATTTATTGTCATTTTACTAATAATCTCTTTTAAGCATAAATAATTTTAGGGTTCAGTTTATGAATGGCCTGGCTATTATAAAATTATTTCGATAGAATATAATTCTAATTCGGTTTCGAAAAAAAAGTTAATGCACTGACATGAATGACAAGAATTTGAAAAATCCATTTAGACAGGACAGAGTTGTTGAAAAACAATTTTTTCTATTTAAAAAAAACAAAAAGGAGATTTTAAATTCAACTGCGAACAACTTTTTTATGCCCATTTTACTGAGAAATCTTTTACAGGACAAAGATATTATAAAAATCGGTTTATAAATGATCGATCCATTGAAAAGCATTTTTGCTTTTTTTATATAAAAAAAAATGTGTGCATATGATCGTTAGATTGAATTTTGAAAATGAATATCTAAAAACAGTTTATGAATGACAGAATTATTTGATTTCGAAATCGATTACGAAAACTGAAAACAACATATAGCCCATATTTTAAGTTGTACATAGTCAACATACATATCTGTGAAAAATTTCATTAAATTCAGAGTAGTAGTTTCGAAGATTAGCGGGAAAAAGTGGTATGTCCCCCAGCCCAAAAACATTGATCAATATAATTTTACCACAACAAAATCTTACGAATTCTAGGGAAGTAAAATCGTATTACAGCGCCATAAAATAATTAACAACCGTAACATAATATACACTCTTATGGATATTAAATCGTATAGAATTTAAAAGCAAAGAAGTAGAACCTTTTGCATTAGAAGTGAAACAAATGCTGACAAAAATGGTTGATCTAAGTAAACTAACTAAATACACTTGCAACAAAGATGGAAGATAAGGAAAATGCTTTAACTGCTTGAAAGAAAGAAGATTTTTAAGAAAATTTAAATCTTGCAACTGAAACAAAAAACCCCCAAAATTTTATGTATATAGAAAACGTTTGCATAAAACATGTGTTTTCTGCTAAAAAAAAAAAAAAAAATTCATTTCAAGTTAATTTCTCTTTATGCCCCTAATTTATAGCATTTAATTAAAATTGTCTCTTTGTTTGTTTCGAAACCCATTTAATATGACATTCATTCAATAACAACTATTTATTTAATCAAGAAAAAAGCGTGCAAAACTTTTTCATATTAAACAATGTCTTTTTAATTATTTGGCATATGTGTTTTAATTAAACTAGACTCAAAACAAATTCATTACATATGGATACATTAGAGTGCGCCTTATATGTATGGGACATTTTGATTCACCAAAAAATGGGATGGTAGCCAGCGTAACAAATGTTAAAAGTGGCAAAGAAAATGAACTCATGTGAAAGGAAGTTGTGCCCTTGACAAAATGTCCCCTAACTTCTACAGTTATCAAATGAGTTACATTAAATTAGTCTGTCCTATATCCACGTTATCAGATGTAAAGCAGCTCTGGGCTGAACAACAGCTTCAGCGTCATTGCATTTATTTTCGAAATACATTCAGGTCTTCTTTTGAATCTTTCACTTCTAATGTGAAGACATACATACATACATATATCGTGCACACTTAGTTACAGAGCTCTGCAGACACACTGTTAATACCATTTTAGTCATCATGGTCAGCTTTGCAAATCCATTTTGTAAAGTATATTTAAAACAAAGAAAATAATTACCCCCAGCCGGTATTGCTTAATAGAATAGCACTGACTGGCTCAGTATAAGGGAAGCAGTCATCCGCTGCCTCTAACAAAGAAAGGCAACGCACAGAGATGTATTGCTGACATTTGCGAGAGGTGGCTGCAGCTCATTCTATGGAAAAATGTTTGATGGAGGTTCCCCAGCGCAAGGTAGCTTCCAAAGGGGTGAAATATTCTTTTGACTACGTTTGAAAAGTCGTGATAAGAATATTATTCTTGTATGGAAGCTCCAATAAGGAATAAATATATTTTAGAGAAAACTTGGGCGACAAAAATTTAAAGGGGGTTATTGCTGATAATTTTCACTATACATACATATAACTTCAGGGCAGCTGTGGAATATTTTGTGGATTTTTTCAACTTTCATTTCAGCTTGAGAAGCAATATGGCACGCAATTAATGCACTCTGCTGAAAATTTTGCACACTGTATTTTTTACATTTTTAAAATAAGGCACACCCTAATATGTGTACATAGTACATACATACACACACATTCTTACCAGAATATTTATTTAAGCAAACGTCTCAATAAAACACAGAACTGGTTAACACTTACTTTAAATTAAAAAAAAAATCATATGGAGCGAATGGAAGAAAAGAAAAAAAAAAGTCTGAGGCATTTTGTTGGTTCTCTTTTTTGATGACACACAAATTTGTCATCTTAAGATATTAATAATTTTATTTAAATATATATAAATTAAAATTTGATCCATTCATTGAAAACGAAGCTAGAAATACAGAATTACGTTGAATATATTACAAAAAAAAAAAAAAAGTTTTCAGCTGTTTGCTGTCCTTCAGTTTTTAGCATGTCTCTATGCCGCCGACGTCTGATTGGTGCCAACCAACTCGTCAGTAGGCTTGAAGAGACACTGGTGAAAATATTTTCACACATTCTGCTTCACATTTTATTATTTGTAAAAAGTTAATCAGAAGTCATGAATTTGGAAATCATGTGAAAGAAAGCATGTGATTTCGAAACTCAACGTCGTAGAACTTTTTCTATATTCGCAATGCATAATTTTTATTAGTATTAAAAAATAGTATTATGTTCGATTATTTCAGTCGAATATTTTAAACGATTATATTAGTCAATCATTCTGAAATTGTAAATTTGGTAATTTTTACGAAATTTGAATGCTAATATTTAAAAATATTTTGTTCAGCCATTGTCGATTAATTCTGTGCTCCGTCGCCATACGCTCAAAATTTTATTTTGCACAAACTGATTTTTGAGACAATCACTAAAATCGATTATAAAAAAGTAATTTTTTTTTTTTTTTTTTTTTTTTGAAAAGCTGATAAAACTCTGCTTTTTTGTTTCAAACAAAAACTTCGTATGTGCAGAAACAAGTTGAATCAATATTATAAATCGAGTAGTGGTTCACTCACCTGTATATTAAGTGCGCCATCGACAGCATCCTGGTCTGCTTTCGAGCGCTCCCTACTCAGTTGACTGCAACAACGTTTGTAATAAGGCCTTTTTGTTGTTGTTAGCGGTGTTGAAGCCAAATCCAAAATGTCTATTAGATCACTGTCTAAAATATACGAATTACGCGAAATGTCATTGAGTAGAATGAGTTTGCGCGAATCTAAACTTTCACGATACACATTACGCGGTTTATCTAAATTATGTTCATAGTCTGGATCCATGGTAAAACTACTGCGCGAGGCACTACGGCGCTTGGCTAATTCGCGCGCGGAGCCATGCAACGATGAGGATGTTTTGCGACGTCTGACCACCGTTTGGGGCGTAATGAACGGTGAGGTAACCGAGTTACCTGAAGGCGTGCAAGGTGAAGGTAATATATAGGAGGAATTATCTGATATAACAGAGTTGTCGGGTGGCACTGGGGGTGTGAAATTCAAGGCAGGATCCATGAGACTGATTTGTGAGAGTTTGCGTTCCAATTGTTTTTCGTAGCTATTGAATTTGTCATAATCGATAAAGGACATATTTTCATAGCTGACCATATTGTCGACAGCCTGCAGGGACTGCAGGGAGGCCCGCCATTTGTCATTTAGCTTATCTTTTTTCTTTTCCGAGCTCAGACCAAATGTGTGCTTGAAAGATGAGATTAGAGTAGAGGAACGACGTTTTTTAAAGTTTGCTATGGGATCAAAAGGGCTGTCGCCTCCTTCGTTTAGGGTCGGTGTGATGGAAGTTTTTTGTCGTTCAGCCGGAGTACCCTCCAATGGGGTAGAAGTGGTGGTATTAACCATGGAATGAGGCCTTAGGGGTGTATTATCTTGCTCAGTGGAAGTGTCTATGGAATTTTTGCGCGGTGAGGCCGGTGAATTGGGATCTTCTTCCGATAATTGCTCCAGTTGGGGTTCAATAAGACTGCGACGATTTGTTCGCCGGGGTAATATCAAGGAGCGACTGCGAGTAAATTTAAAAGGCAATTCATTTTCATCTTCAATTCTATTCAAACTCTCCTTACTGCTCGTTATCGAATTAATAAGTTTGGAGAGTTTACCTTTCAAAGAGAAACTGCCGGATCTTTCAAATTTAGGTACAATGCCTTCGGGTAATGTATTATTATTGATTAGTTGCTTTTGCAATTGTTGTTGTTCATAGTATTCGCGCAATTTTTGGCTAACATTTGTGGGATTGTTGTTGTTTGTTTCATTAAGATTATTGTTATTATTGGCGATATGATTGTTATTGTGGTTAATGGCAGCAGCTGGACTCTTACCGAGCTTGGCAGTTTGCAAAGCATTTCGCTGATTTTTGCTCATTTGCTCAGTTTCAGTTTTAGTTTTTTGCAACTGTTGTTTTTTCACCAGCTTTTGTTGCTTCTTTTGAGCCTTAACGGCTGCTTTGGCATCGCGCGTCGTCGTATTCATTGTAATTAAGCCACGCCACGTTCGCAAACCCCCGTTAGAAATTAACCACTAGCAATATCAAAGGCCTGCTGCTTTCAGGTTCTTCATGGGGAGTTCTGAAAATAGAAGACACAACATAAGTTGTATGTCTATTTCTTCTTTGTTTTAAACATTTCCTTAAGAAATATTTTTTTCGTTTTTCAAATGTTCTCTTATCAATTTGATATTAAAAAGGTGTCATAGTTTTTTATGACATGAAATATTAAAATGTTACTGATTAGATTTGAACAGAAAAATAAATAGTGCCTTAATACCTCGAGAAGCTTTTGAGAGCAACGAAACTTTATTTTGCAAACACAATTGATGAGTTTCGACTGGCATTCAGTGTTAAGTGTATGTGTATACTCAGCGTTGCAAGTATAATTTTATACAATAAATTTTTTCTGCACTCATATTCAATTAATATTAAAATAGATAAAATTAAGGCTAAGAAAAATAATTATTTTTTCTACTTTATCAACCAAATTTACAGTGTGAGCAGAAAACTGCAACATAAAATCTTAGCAGAGCTTTTGGCAAGCTTTAATAAAATTGTGAGGTAAAACGAGGACAAATTTGAGTTTGGTTGAAACCTTAAATTTTATTGGAAATAGTTTGGAAAAACGTTTAAGTTAATAGAAAAGCTTTTAAGTGTTTTGCTCATTTTCTATAATTAAAAAATGCAACAACTGCGATTTGATAAAATTTCTCTCAAGAGCTTTAAGAAGTTTCATTAACACATTTTGCCTTAAAAACTAGACTAAAAAAGTCGACAGAAAAGCTTTAAAAAAAGTATCTATTTTTTTCGAAGAAAATTTCTCTTATTTAATGCAAATGCTATAGAGCTCTTTTTTTAAATTTCTGCCAATATTTATTTTGTAATAAAAATTATTTAAGCTTTTAAGCATTTCTTATTACACAGAGCTTAAAAGTTAACGAAGACTTTAGCTATATTTTGTGGTAAATTGGCAAGGGCTAAATTAAGTACTAGTAAGTTTAAAGTAAAAAAAAATTAGAAAACACGTGAGTCAGGAAAAGTTTCCACCAAAGCTCCCAGCAGCTTTTGAAAGCTTTTTGAAGAACTTTTTTTTTTTCTTAAAAAATTTATACTTGTAAGGCAAGTTAGAGAAACAGCGCTTGAAAGCTTAGCAAAGCCTTAATAAATTTTTAAAAGCTAAATTTTAGTAGATTTAAGCTGAAAATATTAAAATAAAAAAATAAGCTGTGCTGGTTTTCTATACTAAAAAATATAAAAACTGAGATTTCTTAAATGTTTAGCTAAGAGTCTGAAAAAGTTTTTTTAAGACATTTTATTTTGGAAAAAAAATTTTATAAACTAAAAGCACTTATTGAGCTTTTCACTAAACTTATATTTTTTTTCTTTTAAAGAAATTTTTAGTTAAGTGATTATTTTCTAATATATCACAGCAACTTACAAAAGCATTTTAATCACGTTGTACTTTCCAATTAGAGAGTGTTTTGATTTTCAAAACAAATTGAGTACACAAAAAATATTTTAGAAAATACAGAAGAAACAAGTTGTGCATCCCTGGGGGGTTTTTATGCAGTTTTTTGGTATGGAATATTTGTCAAATTACAACTTATACGCTAAAATTCTGACAAATCTGCAAATGCAGGTCGTTTCGTAGTCTTCTTCTTTAAATGTTTCGGTTTTCAAATTTAGTACACAAGAAATATTTTAGAAAATACAGTAGAAACAAGTTGTGTATCCAGTTGTGTTTTTATGCAGTTTTTTGGTATAGAAAAAAATTTATTATGATCTGAAAACTCTTATTGAGCTTTTTACAAAACTGTTCTTATTTTTCTTTTAAAGAAATTTCTAGTCAAATCATTTTTTCTGATATCAAAAGCTTTTCAACAGTGAACTTAATTATTTATTCGCTATAAAAGCCAATTGAAATTTGTGACTTTAGGTCTAAAAAAATAGACCTTAATGGTTTTTATTCACATTTTATTTTTAAATTAAAAATTGTTTAAATTTTCAAAACAAATTGAAGAAATATTTGAGGTTTTTATATTCAATAGATCTCATTTGAGGTTAAGCTTTGTATCTTATACGTATGTTTCTAGTAATAATTGTTTAAAATTTGGGCAAAATAATTAAATAACAAAAGAAAACTTGTAATAATAATTTAATTTGTTGATACAAAGGCATCACTATCTAATCCACTTTCGTGTATTTTAAAATTTCGGTAACTCTATTTCATGAAATATGTACTTCTTGCTAGACCAACCACGCGAAGAAATGTTTTTGTTTTAGTGGCGTCAACGAGCAACATTCACAATCTACTCATATTTTTGAAGCAGGAATTTTATCTGTCTCAATTGATAAAATTCTTTAAACAAAAAGAAAAACCAAACAGCGAAAGTCAAATTTTAGAATATAAGATTTTGAAATGAAAATTTTGTTTAATGAATATTATTTTTGCTCTGCCAGTTTCATGTCGCTTTGATTTAAAATAATTATTCAACATTGTTATCAACATTCAATTTGCTTTATTTTATTTGTTTAAATTTGTTTTATATCAGCGTCTAAATATAGAACGTTTTGTTTTTTGCTTTTTTAATACGAGTATAAAGTAGAGAGTTTCTGTTACTACTATGAAATAATTTTGAGACGACTTAATCCAGCAATGAATATTTACAAATTTCAATTTATTCAATTTAAATTTGCCTTTTCACAAACCTTTGGTTTTGTATTTTTGATAATTATTTTAATTAAAAGTTCATTGGCATCTAGCAAGTAGAATTATTTTGCAAACATTTATAATTGATAATTAAACGTGAATCTTATTCATTATAAATCTTCGATTGCAAATAAAATGTGAATTTAAAGAGTTAAAAAGTGAATATGAAATTTCAAATGTTTTGTTTTGTAAAATTTATATTGATTGTTCCAGAGGTACTTGTCGTGGAACCGGTTAACATGAGAGCAAGACAATTGGCAAGAGATCTGCCATAGCAACAATTCTTTATTAAAAAAAAAAAGTGGATTACCCACCACAATTGTTTTAGCTAAATCCATGTCACATCGCAAATAATGGTCAGGGCTTCAATTTCTTTTTGATTTAAATTACACATTAAAGTACTTGATCAAGAAATCAATCATTTGATCAGTTTGTAAAATTAATATTGATTGTAATTCTTTTTTTCAATGAGTGAAAAAACAAAATGATTTATTTAATGCTATTAAGCAAGTCTGTTTTTCTTAGTCAGATAAAAATTTGCAGACTGCAAAATGAATTTTTTTTTAAACATGATAAATATTTGCCTGTAATCAATGACAAAATAAATATTTGAGCCAAATTCAACACAATGAGGAAACTTTAGTGATTAAATAATAAAAACTGAAGTAAAAAGTGCTCTAAAAAATAAACATGATAAAAACTTTAAGCGAAAATAGGTCAGAAAATAATAAGAGAGATAAAAAAGCTGCAGTGAGTTCATCACAAGAATGGTGGAAAAAAATTTTTATAGCCAGCAACGAAATTTTAATGAGCCTAATTTTCTCCAAGTTTCAAAAATTATATAGACCACACTTAAGGCTTAACAGAAAACTTTGCAGAATACTCACGTGAATTTAACTATGAATTTTATATGAAACTTTTAAAGCTTTGTGGAGTTCTCTGGTAAGTTCAAAGCTTTTAAAGCTTAATAAGGCGTCAAGCTCCATAAAAACATGAAGCTTAAAATATTATTAAAACTTGTAAAGCTTTGCAGAATTCTCTGATGAGTTCAAAGCTTTTAAAGCTTGATAAGGGTCAATTAAAGCTTAGAGGGGTCTCTGAAGATAAAAACAAACCTTATGTAGAAAAATATTAAATAAAGCAAGTTTAAGAATTAAAGGCACTTGGAAAACTCTTAAAAAAGCTTAAAGCACTAAAATTAAATTCAAAAAGTTTAAAATCAATAAAAAGACTGGAGTTATAGCCAACTCTAAACAACAAAACGAAACATTATCTAGCAAGCGCATTGCTTTTTTGCGGTTCTTACTCACAATACTCAAGTTCAACTTTATAAATTATTGCTTATGATTGATATTAATTAAAAAAGAAAAGTTAAATTTTCGATTGAAAAGCTTCTGAGATCTATGAACAGTTTCAATCTCATATATCAAGCACACGATCCTTTTTCATGGCACTAGAAACTTAAAAAATATTTTTTAGCTTCCTAAAAGCTTTTGAAATTCATGCAATCTCGCAAAGGTTTTTAAAGCTTTACGAATTTACCAGTTTTTCAGCAGAAAACATATAGTCAGAACTGAAAAGCCTTTCAAGTTTTAAACATTTTTTGCAGAAGAGTTTATGCAACCAACTAGCAAGTGTTTTTCCATAAAAGAAAAAGAATTCCATACACTTTTTTAGCTAATAAATTAAACATTTTATTTCGTTTGTCGTTTAGCATTGAGCGAAAAAATGCTAATAAAATCATCAACTTTAAATACAGTGTTATGCAGCATTGATTTGTTGGGGACATGTGTAAAGAAGTCTTGTTAACAAATTTGTTGTAGTTTTCGCAAACGTGTTGGGAATTTCAATTAAAACAATTCATCTTATTTAAAAAGTATAATAGAAAAATTACACCGAAAAAAAAACAGCTTCAACAGAGCCACTCCCTTTAGAGATAATAAAACCTTTTAGAAATGACCAAACTTTAAAATATGTACATACATATGAAGCAAATAAAAGAGGACAGATTTTAAGTTATTCAAACATTTGCAAACTTCTTAAAAAGCAGTGCTTAAAAGTATTTTGCTAAATTTATCTCTTAAATCTATCATTAACATTTGCAAATAAAATTGCTTAATATTTCGAGCAGCGGCTGCGAAAATAACGTAACCGACAGAAAACTCATATTAATTTTTTGAGAAAATTTTTAATTTTGGTTACAAATGATTACATGTATGTATATTAAAAAAAATGGGGTTTCAAAATAATAAGAAAATGAGGAAAAAGTGAGAAATGTGAAATCAGCCTTTTGTGGGTTACGTTATTTTTCTGCTGAGAACCTAAAGCTTTTTTGTAAAACCTCTAGTAATTGACTGTGATTTTGTTCTTTAAAATAACAGAAACCAAACAAACGTAAAAGGCTACAAACTCTATTTCAAAAGGCAAAACAAGCAAAACATCAAGCAGCGCAGAGAAAAGTGTTTAGAATTTCAATTAATGTTGCTGAAAGAGGTTGGAATTTAAAAGAATTATTTTTAGAAATCAAACACAGGTAGTTGGAAATTAATCATATGTATGTATGTATGTACATGCAGACAAGCACTGCAAGAAAAGATTTAATCAAATTTGCCAAATTTTCATCCAAAAGTTCGAATAAAAAACCAGACCAATGCCAGCAGATAGCACACGAGTGGTGCCCTCGGATGGCAATTGCACTAATTTTAAAAAATAATAATAATAGTAATTTTATTCTCTAATTAGCAATAAATTATCAAAACAAGGAGTCTGCAAATAATCGAGACAAATAAATAATGAAACAGAAGGATTTATAGCCCGAAAAAATAAAATAGTATACGTGGATACTTTTGATTATTAAAATGGAAGGAAAACGTAATCCAATTACTTTCAAGTACTATTTTTAATTATTTTTAAATACTTCTTATACATTTTCCTATTAATGTAAATAAAACAAGCTAACTCTCAACCTGATGAAAATATCATTGAACTTAATTAGATTGATTTTAGTCATATTTGATACTCTTTAAATAATTAAGGTTAGAACTACATAATTTTGGTGACGATTAGTAATCAACTACAATACTTCAAAAAAATTCTAATGATCATATAATTATCTTTCAGACCATTTCTAACTAGTAATTGATTACGATTACAAGGAATCTGAGAGTAATTGAGATAACTTTTCGATTATTTTTAACTTGGACCAGTACTCAGGGGACGAGAAAAACAAGAAATAATGTAGGAGAAAGAACGGAACCTTGCGGTACCCCCGAATTCAACTAAAACTTATTTGAAAAGGCCCCATCTATCACAACACGTATAGTGCGGTCTCTGAGACTTCTCTCGTTATTCAACGCGAGAAGTCATTACCGTCCGTCACCAAAAGCAATGAGTCTCAAAAGTAATTTTAACTATTTTCCGATTCTTTGTAATCGACTTGTTTTAGTTATTAGATTTTAATAAAAAATATTTTCATATTTATTCAAATTTGCTCTTAATCAAACAGCAAAATACCGTATGAAAAAAAAATCTCTTCAAAGAGTTTGAAAAGAGTTAAAGAAAGATTTAAAATAACAGTTTCACATGCTCTTCAAAAAGTGTTAATTAATAAAAAATAAAAAATAATATATAAGCCCAAGTGTACAACTTGTACGTGTATTATCAATTAAGAATATAGAAAAAAAATTAACAATGATGTTGAAAATACAGAACAAATAATGAACTTTAAATTTCTATTTCTTTTTTTTTTATTTTTTCTGTTTTGATAAGAGCGAAATAATAAAAAAAAATATTTTAAAGATTGAAGGTAAATTGACAGGCACCAGCCATGCTGACTATTGTTGTAATGCTCGTAAATTATTTATACATATATAAATATTTTTGAGCACAAAAAACAAATAAATTTTATATAATAGATAATAATAACGAAAACAAGGGAAAATTTTATTATCAGTATAAAACGAAAACAATGAAATTATTAGAAAGTAGAAAAATTATTCTCCTTCGCTACGGACCTTTGGAAAAGTACTTAATTAATTTTTTATTGCTATGACCAGTGCGATTTTGTAACTAAATGATCTAATAATCCTTATTGTAATAAATGTAATTCTGTCTATCCTTTTAACGACGGTGAACAGCTGTTAATTTTAATACATTTGAATTGAAATATCAAGATTTTAAAATAGTTTTTTTATTCAATTGCATATATTTTAAAAGCAGAATATACTCTACGCATTAAATAAGCAACAAGTTAATATTTATTAGTCATGAAAATATCGACATTGGGCACTAAAAAGTAACAACTGATTTTAGTCGCCAGCGAATATTGTAAATGTTACTGAATAGTCGATTCGATAAAACATGGTTATAGTTATTTTAACAATACGATTATCATAATAAAAAACTACAGAATCCAACTGCAGGTAAACCTTTAGGTTTGCTTCAAATTCCATTATTATTATTAGCCATGTACAAAAAAAAAATTGTCTAATATTGTGTATCTTGTTGAAGAAAAACATTTGTTTCCTGCCAAAATTCCACAAAGAAGTAAAAAAAATCTTGAAAGTAACAAATAAGAAGCTAAATTAGATAACTTATTATAAAACAAGCCCGCCGGCTCATCACATCAATTCAATTATTAAAAAGTCTTGATAAATTTAAACGTCACACCATATTATATGTTTAGATGAGAATAGCATGTAATTTTGAAAAGTCACGAATGACACAAATTTTGCAGATATACCTTTAAAATAAGAACCATAACGTTTAAGTTGCTATATTTTGTGAGCATGTAATTTATTTTGCACATTTACTGTTTTTTCCTTGACAAATATTTTATTTTCAATAACGAAGGACTACGAACCAAAACCACTAAAATATCTTCTTATAAAAGAAAAGTAAACGCAAGCTCAAAACATCAACTCAATAATCAGAAATGGTTTAAGAAATTCATAAGATTCATCATTCTATATATGATTAGCTGGTAATAATATTAAATTTTCAGGAGAAGTCACGAATGACAAACATTTTGCCAACATACTACATTATTCAGGAATAATAACCAAGACCTGTTGTTTTTAAATTTACTCTTTGTCGTGGAACTTAGACTTTAAAGCGGGAACAAGCAAAAAAACCTAAGAAATGAAACTGACATTTTTGTAAGCAGACAAAACAAAATGTTGCTGTCATAGCTGATAGGCATTATATTAAAAACGAATAAAATAAGCAATAGCGATTAAGTTATTAATTCAACCCATACCTATACTCCCCATAGAGAAAAGTATGGAAATTTAAAAAATGTTTAGCATTGCCAATTTTAGAATTTAATAATGGAGACTGGACATGTGCTGAAAATATTTGAAGGGTGCCCCACTTTTATAATTTAATAATCTAGACTGAATATGTGGCGAAAATAATGTTTTTAAATATCGACAGTTATGACAAGAAAAACACGATTTCATAGAAGAGGCAAAGAAGCACCAAAAATGCTGCAAAAATAATAAAGTACCATCACTGTTCAAATGATAAATTTTTCGATTCTCTTCAATAATCATGCTCTTATTTCTGGCTCTCTCTCGCTCTCGCTCTCCCTCTCCATAACTCTATCTTCTTTTAAACTACATCTTTTAATTACTCTTTTTCATATCTTCCATATGCTGTTTGAATTTTGCTTATGATTTGTTGTAGTTTAATTAATGATTTTGTTGTTGGTTCTATTTTCAATTGGCAAATATTTACTTGAAAAATATTGTTGTTGTTGTTGCACTTGTGTTATAAACCCATGTGTGCTTAAGATGATAATATTGCTAATGAATTGGCAAACAGCTTGGAGAGTCAGCGATGCCAGAAGAAAGTTTTTACCTCAATTTTCGGGAATTTTGTTTTTACCAAAATACGATTTCGGCAGTCAATTTCAAACACAAACATTAAGCTCAAAAATAAATAATTTGAAATTGCCTCTCCTTATATACATATGTATAAACATTGCTAGACGATATAACTGGGCTTGGAAAATATTTTCATTTTGATTCAAGTACGTTGACATGTTAAGCCATTACGATTCAAAGTTGCAAGCCCCGTCGTATCGTTTATGGAGCTTTTTAGAGAGACAATTTCAAAAACAAAACTTCAAAACAAAACAATTTCAAATTGTTTAATTATTTAATTTATAATATAAATAGTGAGTTTAATGCTTGTGTTTTAAACTGGTTCTGTTTTGAAGCTTGGTGCCTGAAATTGTCTCCCCAAATACATACGTTGATAAACGATACGATTGGGCTTGTGAATTCAGCCATTGAAAAAAAATGCTTCCCCCTTCGCTATTTTAATTTTGATTTTCATTCAACTGCGTTAGCATATTGAAACATATAAATTCAAAGTTGTTTTAATATCAAATATTTTTGTTTTTAAGGTTATACAAAATCAAATTGAAATGAAAGTCTTGTGAAGCAAAACAACCTACTCTGTAAGGCGAGGACTTGCGTACGTCATTGGGGCTGGTTAAAGGCTTGATGTTCTTTAAGGATTTGGGTATACATGCCAGAACAATGAGTTCTAAGCTGCTTTGGAGAGAGAAGACTGTTGCATGGCCAACGTAAATGTAGCAGCTGAGCAGTCTAGCTAACTGCTCGATACGGTGATGCAACGTCTGTTTTGTAACACGTGGCTGAGGCCACTGGACAGGCGCACATACATATGTAAAAATGTAAGTACCTAACAAAAAAAAAAAAAAAAAAAAAAAAAAAAAAAAAAAAAAAAAAAAAAACTATATTTCGTAACACAGTTTCAAGTATTAGAAATAAATAAACAGGTATTGATTTATTGAAATATATTTACTAAACAATTAAAAATGTCTTCTTGTTTTTTTTCTTTTCTTTTTTTTTTTTGCTCAACACTCTCAAACAAACTTGAAGTTGTTTGCGTTAATTTAAATGTGTTGATTCACTTATTTCTGCTTTTGTCTCTGTCCTCCTTTAAAGAAATGAAATCAAAAATTCCGTCACGTTTCAAATCTCTGTATTTAAATGAAAATGCACTTTGTATTCCAAGCAATTCTTAACAACGAAATTTAACGTTAAGCAGCAAACGAGCAAATGCCAAACAGTGTTTATTGTGTAGAAACTTGTCAGTTGATTTCTAACAAGCATTTGTGTGTGGAGAAAAGTAAACAAAACGATTTGAATTTTATTAGGAAACTCGAGAAAGCTTTTAATTTCGGGTTTAGAAACAAATTTGAAATATTTTTGTTTTGCTTTTTCTTTCCACAGATATATGTACATATGTATGTATGTGACGTTAAAAGCAGACAAATTTGACTAGTTTGGATAAAGCCGACCGAGTACTCACGAGTTTTGATAGAAGTAATAAGCATTATTCTAATAATGCTATTTACTTTATAAATAATAGAAAGTTCTATAGGGTCGAAAATTAAATAAGTCTTAATTTAATTTTGATTTCATTTGCACAATTTGTAGCAGCAAGCTAATATTAAATGAAAGGACGTCGTGAAAAGCGTCGAAATTCCGTTGGCTACAAATTCAATGGTCACAACTAATTTGTTTTTAATCCAGCTAAATACAAACAGATTCCATAAGACATACCTACCTATTCCATTTAATTTATCTGGCTCTAAGCAGATAAATTACAAAATTAAATTTACACTTTGGGTATCAGTAATAAATGGGACTGTTGTGCTTGTACTGGGTAACTTGCTTTAGTAAGATTCGGAAATGAATTGCTACTGGTTGTTCTGCTTTCAAAGCTGATTTCAATCCATTTTCACTGCACTCCTCCCATCTATGACATCAGTGAATTCTTTTAAACGCCCGCCTGGCAAATGTTCTGCATAATTTTTTGTTTTGTGTGGTAAATGGTCAAAAGTAACTGCAGTTGGTTTTACCATAAATAGTGTATCAGATACCCAGAAAGCTTGAATAGATTTTATTTTATAATAAAAGAATCGTTTTGTTTTCATAATGGGTTGGCGTTATTGCATTAAGAATTCGTTAAATAATTTGTGATAATTTATTAAATTTTGAAAATCTGTTTCTTTAATAATCCGTGACGCATTTGCTTGCAGGCATGTTTATATATGTATGTATATGTGTATATAGGAATGTATCTACATATGTTTATAAATATATACTAGAAATATGGCTTTGACATCCGCATACATGTGTGTGCGTGTACGTACATACGTACATATGGGCATTTCCATAATATCGAACGTGACGCGTCCTACACATTCGCTGTGAAAAGAAGTGGATATAAAACGAAATTTTATTTTAACAATAGTCTTTCAATTGTCCTACTAATTATAGAATTCTGCTCGCAAAGCACAAAAACAGTAGCAGCTTTCATGAAAAATAATCTAAATGCTATTTTTTGTTTTCGTAAAAAAGTTTTAGTTTTACAGTGCATTCGCGATAATATGAACTGATGAAAACAAGGGCAGTTCAAATATTTACAAATGGCATAAAAATGCTTGTCCCTCATATGCCTAAACTATTTACACAATGATCTTTCCATTTTTGGGTACTCCGATGATCGCATAGTTTTTCTTTTTCCAGGTCCGCTGAATGTAGTGTTGGCGCATTTCGAAATTAAATTTGTAAGATTATGTGGACTGCAGATTATGTGGACTTTGTCATTCCAGGTTTAATTTTTTTATAAATTCTGCAAAATTTCATAAAAATCGACTCTTAACCATGAAAAAAAACGTGGCTTAAAGCAAAAGCTCATATTGCAGGCTCGGCTTTACGATTGATGATTTTGGAGAAAAATCGATATTTAAGACGTGTGGAGGAATATAAAAATTTATATGGGGCCGTGATGACGTCAAGTAAAAGTCTGACATCCCCATTTTTAGCTCAGCCGTTACTTTTACTTTACGTTATCTTTAGCTTTTTAGGTTTAGCCATACCCATGATCAAATAACATAAGTATTTTCGAACACTTTTTCAATATGGTTACACTTTCCCATGGATATGGCCATATGTATTCTTCATGCTTACGAGTATTTTGAAGTGATAAATTTCTTGAAATAAATTTGGAAAAACTCTTAAAATAAATTTAAAAGTAAAATTTAGGAGATTTGGAATTTAAGAAAACATTTAAAATGTTTTATTAACATTTAAATATCATGCAAAATTAATTTTGAAAAATATTGTCCAAAAAATTAACAGCTGACAAACATTTAATCGTACATAAATAAATACATACAAGCGTATATGTATGTATATATGTATGTATATGCATGCATGTATGTATGTATATAATAAGTAGGTTTGTTCATATGTATATACAGATGTATATTATGGCAGACGTCAATTTTCTATTTGTTTAGTGGTTTAGTTAAATTTTTGATCCATTTATAAATGATATTATAAATAATAAACCAGAACATTTTATGAAAAAAAGCGAAGCAAACCAACAATTTATATGTGTGTGTGTGTGTGTGTGTGTAATACTCCAGGGATGCCAAAGTCGAAAAGTTTTTTGAGTCCCGGGATTCAGGATTTTGGAATTTGAGTCTCAGTATTGTGGCATTTGCGGGACTATAAGAACTATCGCTGTTTTTGAATTTTTATTTTGCACTCTTCCAGAAAACCAAAAAATTCAAGAAAACAAAATATTCAAGAAAACTAAAATTCAAAACTATACGATTCCAAAAATGTATTCTCTTTTCCTTTGGTTTTTGTCATGCCTTTTTAATCTTAAGCAGTGAGCCTCCATTTTTAGCCCGATTAAATTATCGAGCCCTCCATGGATGGATTGGTAGAGTGCTCTACTAAGAGGCTCCGAAGTCGCAGATTCGATTCCTGCCGAAGGCTCTGGGTGCTGCTATAGACAAGCAAGAGGTTTCATAGTCTTGTATTTGTTTAAAAAAAAATATGTATGTACTGCTGACTATAGCTTCTTAATACCCACATTTCTTTCTAGGTATAATTCTGTTGTTGTTGTTGTGACTTTTCCATCCCACATTCCCACTACTTTAATTTCATGAAGCATTTGCTTTAAAAATATTTAATGTAATATTAATAAAACATCAATGTAATATCATTAAACAAAACAAAGTTACTGAAATTTCAAAATGCTTGTAATAGTTTTGCCAGCGTCTAAAGTACATAGTGTCTTTTTTCTTAGAAATTGAGCAACTTTTTGAAAGCCTCAACGGCAACGCTGCACTAAATCACAAATTAATGCTTTTCTGAAGGGACTATTCTTTTCAAAAACACTCTTTATTTAAAAAATTATATGTATATACATATATAATATAACACTCAACATTAACAGTAATGTTAAGTGGGCGATTTTGAAATAAAATAAAAACACTGATTATATTTGTATGAGTACCCTTCTAATGCAAGACAATAAAAACACAGTATCACTATTTTCTAGTGCTAGAATATAACAATCAGTAATAAGCTAATTATGGAAGAGGTATCATATTCTTATTACTATCATTTGGGGCCAATTGTGCACCTCGAAAAAAGAGATCTTTTCTGCAGACCTTGAGCCTTGTAGACCGAGACCTAGACTATTACCAAATCCCCTTATGGACATAGATGTGATGCTACCGAGGTTCTTGGGATCCAATAATAAAATAAGTATATACGCAGCAAGACATTCCCAAAAGCTGTGTCCCGCCGTTTTCCTGACCCTTTACAGAGTCTGCAGGAATCACTGCCTACCAATTTTAGTTTTTTCAACTGATGCTTTAGCTTAATGACGGGGACTAGACCTGTATATATCGCCTAATATTTTTTCTGCTGAGGTCACAATACGATCGGGCTTCAGCAGTCTTTTTGCCTGCCGCATGCTCTTTAGGTAGCATTGTAAACTCTACAAATTGCTCATCTAAAGGGTGGTCCGACCATAATGCACGACGTCACACCTTGACATCAAATTTTTAGCCCAACTTGTTTGGACATTTCTTTGTTTCAGTGTTTGACAAACCCAGCCGTCACAGTTGAGCAGCGCTTTAGGTTTGTTAAAGTCCTTTACGGAAATAGGCTTTCAAATTGAAATCCCCTTTGTGCACTACGATATTGTTTTGGTCACCATATTCGACCAATGTGTTCACTAACGCAATAACTTTGAGCAAAATTTTCGAAAATCGGATCTGTAGAAAATGTGAAAGTACTTGTGTATGCTCACTCAGATTAGATTAGGTCGATTGGAGGGGTTTGTTTGCCCATGTCTTGCGACATTCGCCTAAGCCAGGATAGGCTTTTTGTGCTCTATATGGTCTATAGAAACTCCGCGTCATTCTTACCCAGTTCGTTGTAACAGAAGACCCGTGAAGCTTGATTCGTCGTTAGTCAAAGCACTTAATTACAAAAATTAAAAATGTTATTACCCCAGCATGACAAAATTGTATGCTACAAGTCAAGCCCCAAATAAAAATTGAAATGTCTTAAGCTTAGAAGATCACAAAAGAGAAGCATAAAGTCAGTTTTCTGACGTAATTTGTCGCCAGAAATCACGTGATTTCAAGTATCATGATTTTCAGAGCAGATCTGTTGTATTTTATGAGCGTTTTGCTTGAATCAAAGCAACAAATTCTTAATGTTAAGATATTCTAATGTTAGGACACAATATGACCCCATTTCAATTCTTCAAGTATTTGCCACTGTTTTGTGAAACAAAAATAGAATGCAACTGATATTTGTTTTACACTTAATATTAATACAGGCTTGAAATTAAGATCGTTGTTAAAACTGCAGTTAAATTCAATACAAACGTGTTTTTCAGCTAATTTGAGCAACACTGTTTTTAATACTCACTAAATAGCAGAAGAAACACGATTCCTTTGTTGTTGTTCTAAAATTGTCACAAAGACAAAACACAACTTTTTGCTCTTTTATTTTTATTAAGGCTCTCTCTTTCTCTCTCACTCACTAAACACTATTTTTAGCAGGCTTTTATTTTTTTGTATTCCTTTTTGATTTGCTTTTTTGTATCTTTCTTATTTTTTTTTTTAAGTTAAATTCTTTAAAAAATAATTTTTTTTTTAGAATGCAATTTAATTGTTATAATATTTTTTCAATATTTTGCTGAAAATTCTCCAGCAATATTTATTTTAATCTACCTGCAATTTTATTAATTTCTTAATTTGCACACAGGCACAAACATACATACATGAGTACATATGTATGTACATATGTATGTAATATATGTAATAATTAATAGGTAAACTTTTATTTAATGCCACATTTATTTCTAAACTTATTATACACTGTTGTATGGGTTGTGAAAATTTTATTTTTGCTTTTAAAAATTGTTTAATCCCAAGAAATTTGCGCACTTTAAAAACACAAACAAAATCTTTTTGTTTTTATTTCTTATTTTTGCTTCCCCACAATCGCTTTCAAATTCTCCGTTTCTTCAAGCAATATAACATTCCCGTAGTCGGCATTTAACTGTTTCAACATTGTGCAAATAACCAGTGTGAGACGATGTTAAAAGGCACAACATGTGCGATTACCAGCTCCCCTTCTTTCCCTGCTTCAATAACAAAAATATATTTAACACACACACACACACACACACTTACCCATTCAAAACCATATGCAATTGCTCTCCACAAACTGCTCGTGTTTGTTTATTTAGTTACGATGCAAGCAGCAGTGTCGCTTGATGTGGCGATTTCTGTGCGATTTGGGGATTTTAGCTGGGTACAGAATCTCCCGGGGGGTTAAATTTGGCGGTTCTCTAAGATAATTTTTTTTCCTTTCGTGCTCATTTTTCAAACTTCAATATCGATTGTTTAACTTGCTGGCATAGTGCTCTTAGTTTCTTAATAAATTTTATTAAGAAAAATATTCTTTCAAAAATATTAATTGAAAAAAACTTTAAATAATTGTGGCAGCAATTAGATATAATTTTCTTTTTTTTAACATTATAACAACATTTAATTGAAATGGGTGGTACAGATTTGCGTTCAAAAACAGTAATACCTTCAAATGTGTTTGAATTCAAATTTGTCAAACAAAATTTTCTTTATAAACACTTTAAAATCATATTGATTATTTTTTTGTTTTGAAAACGTAGAATAAAAATTAAAAAATATATATGAAATTTGTGCTCTTAATATGAATAACAGAACTACATTTAATAATAAAAGTGGGAATTTTTCCATTTGTTGGCTCCATTTTTCGATGTGGGGATATGAAGTAAAATTATTCTGGCAACACTGCTTAAAACGCCAATGAAAGAAATCATGAAAAAGCACCAACAAAATCACACACACACACACAACTTGATCATCTTGCTAAGAGTGTGGGAGAATTTTAAAAATTGGCTTAATAGAGATTAAATAGGGAGAAATTATTAATATGCATATGAAAGAGAGATATGTATAAATATTATTTTGTTAAGAGAATGAGTTTGGTTTTATTATGTGAATCAAGTCACCTGGCTCAGTATGACCATTATTTATTTTCTAACTACTTAATGTCAAGGTTTGCAAAAAACTTCGTGAGGCTATAACAGCATTTATTTAACCAATATTTTTAACAATGATCCTTGTCTAATAGTGTGCCCGTTCTCTCTGGCTTTGATGGAGTTGTTCATATACATATGTATATCGCACTTAGAGGGCTTCAGCCCATTGTACGAAAATTCAGTACCATACTATATTTACAGTACTTCTATACATACAAGGCAGGTACTAGGGAGATCGATTATTCGACTCTTTTGAAACCCGGTTTTCGATTAGTAGCATTTCGAGAAAAAAAACCGGTTTGCTGTCAAAATTAGGAGAAACTGCCGGTTAACCAGTTTATCCACACAGAGTAACCAGTCTTAACTGATTGCTTATTCTGAAACACAGACACACACGCACACACATGCAAATTCAAACGAGTTGAAAAGAGTTGCCCAGTGCAAGCAGTTTGGTATTGATTAGCTTTCATCTCTCACGCTTCGCTGACAAACCCAAAAGTTGATCAAGAAAAGTTGATCAATGTGAACACGGCGAAAGGACTTAAAAATATTTAAAAAATCTGTTTTTTCTCAATAAAATTATGAAGGTATTAAGAAAAATAAAAATTTTGATTTTAATGTATGAACAGTATATTAGGGTGGGTCGATTTGTAGGAACAAACATTTTTCGATATTGTGCCATCAATATTGCGATAGCTTTTGGTATGAGAAAAAAAAGCTCCACTACGACATATCAAGAAGAATATTTTCGAGGATCACAATTTTCAATATTTTGTATTTTTGCATGGAAATTCCCCGAAGGAGACCTGCTACGGAGTTGGTTTGTTCGAAAACAATTTTTGAAATTGGTCACACATTGGACTCCTGTACGGGCGTCCTGGAACTGATTAGTATTAAAGGAAATTATTAAAAGCATTTAAATAAATTTTTAAAAATTTGTTTGTACTAACAGTGGTGAAACTGTCATAAATATGTGCGTACAACTATTGCCCTGAAAAAATCCACACAGAATCATATGGAGAAATTTATTATTATAATTTTCATTTGTGGCCAATTGTGCACCTTGACCAAAAAGATAAAGCGTTCGGCAAATAACATTTTTTTTTTTTTTGTTGAAAATGGCGCAAAACATCGAGTGTAGCTTCGGCTGTGTGGCACGTAGCGCCATCCTGTTGAAACCAAATATTGTCAATATCCTCCTCTTCAATTTTTTTGAACAAAAATTCGTTCAACATGGCCCGATAACGATCGCCATTGATTGTAACGGCCACTTCTTGCTCATTTTCGAAGAAAACTGACCCAATTATGCCTCTGGACCAAAATCCGCACCAAACAGTGACTCGTTTTGGGTGCGTCGGCTTTTCAATGTATGCGTGCGGGTTTTATGTGCCCCAAATTATCACAAATTTTGCTAGACCGAGACCTAGACTATAGCAAATCTCGTTACGGCCGTTAGTTTAGGTATGTATCTTGGCGTCTTTAGGCAGCGAGACATTCGCAAAGTATGTGTTCCGCCATTTCCTTCTCCTCACTACAGAGTCTGCCGGAATCACTGGCTACCAATTTCAGTTTTTTGAGTTGGTAATGTAGCTTACAGTGCCCCGTCCTTAGCCTTGTATTTAGAGTCTAATATCCTTTCCGCCGAAGTTCACAATACGGTCGGTATTAATTTTACCGGCATCTATTAGCCGTCGCATGCCCTTAAGGGCTCTCCAGCAGTCAGCAAGGCTATGCTCTTCCCATTTTTGTAGAATGATATCCTTAAAACGTTTGTTAGCCGCCCTGAAGAACGTTCAGGACCTATAAAGGACCTTAATGCTCCCCTCCAGTACACTACCACTTTTTGATAAACGTTATTATTCGTGAAATAAAATCGTTGATGTATCACACTTTGGAATGCCACTGTAATTGTCAAGGATACCGCAATAAATGTAAAAAAGGCAACCCCTACGTTTGGTATAAAAAAATTTTTTTTTTTGAAACTTTGTAACAAAAGTTACTTTTGGTTGAAAGCTGGTACGGTCTAATATGCATAATTACTTGCATGTAGAAAATATTGAATTTACTATTGACACACTTTTCAGTAACAATAAATTTTTCAGAGCGAAATACTGGCAGATGATGATAAAAATAAATTAATTATAAATTTGCAGTGCTTACTTGGCATTTATTAACTGGAAAAATTATTTAGCAGCTGCCTACAAGTATGCTTTAGTGTTTATGCTTATTTTTCTTATTTTGCCTTGGAAATAGACATGCCCTAAGCAATGCTTCTGTAGTTTTATATTTCTTCAGCTCTATTATAGTTCTTTCAGTCACTGTTTTTGTTTTCATTTTATCTTTTACGTTGAAAACAAATTTATCTTAAACTTTTTTTAAAAGTTTTAGTAATAATATTAAATATTCATAAAACGAAAAGGAAGTTTTGTTGTGCTTTTACACAACAATTATCTTGTTTAAGATGTTATCATTTATCTATTTTGTCAAAATTTCTAACGTGTTCTGGCGCTAATATTTTTATGAGCAAAAAACTCTATAAATAAGAGAGACATTGTGGAAAAATGTAGCAATTTCATTTCGAGTTTTCGATAAAAATATACTATTATAAGACAAACGCAAATTATATGTTTTAGAAGCAGAAATGAAAACATGGTTTTTGAGCTTTCTAACGCTGCTTAGCGGATTAGCCTGGGCCGAGATGGACTTACAAGAGGTGCTTCATGAATTTAGCGCAAAGTGTTAAATTTTAAAAAAGATTTATATATGTATGTATGTCTTTAATATAGTTTTGTTTGAACAAAAATTTGAATGAAGTTGTGGCCCATCCACAAGATTGTCGTGGTTATATCATGTGCTCCGAGCAGCCTACGGCCGAGTATTGCGAAGAGGGTTTTCATTTCGATATGAAAGGATTGGTTTGCAATTGGCCGGAAAAAGTCAACTGCCAAATATCTCGCCGCCAAACTGAAGAAGTGGAGGAATTTGCAAGGCCGGCGTTAGCGCCTTTGGCCGCCTATGATATTATGACTGGACAGGTGATCAATGAAATGGTGGATTACGATCCTCTTAATGTGGTTTGCCGTCATTTTGGTGCCTACTTCTTGCCGAGTCCCCAAAACTGTCGTTCCTATTATCTGTGTGCGTATGGGCACATGCATGAACATACTTGTGGTGCTCACACTCTTTGGGACTACCAATTGCAGCAATGTGTGATCAGCCATCAGACAGCTTGCTACCGATCTAATGAGGCAGAGGAACAGGAAATTAATACTGCTCTGGAAAATGTAACAATGGTATGCTACCCAGCCAATACAAACACCTCAAACACGGAAATAGCTGATACCACGAGTACGGAATATGTTACTACACTAACAACAAGCACAACTACAACATCGACTCCACCCACACCGCCCACAATTACCCTGATATCTTCGACTACCCATCAACCGGCATTTCCCAATCCCTATAATATTACTTGCCCAGTAAAACGTCAAAGCTATGTGGCCCATCCAGAGGACTGTAGCAAATATTTTATGTGCATCATGGGCACAGCAGTTATGACGACTTGTCCCAGGGGACTTTTGTGGGACTCCAAAAAGGCCTATTGCGATATCAGCAAAAATGTGAAGTGCTTTCGGGAGAAAAGTGTAAATGAAGAGGAATTGCAAGCTGCTGTTATCTAAAATACTTAACAAAAATAAAGCAAATAAAGAAAAAATCTTGAGTTTGAAGGTTTTATACTTAAAAAGGGTTTTACTTCTAGACCGAAAAGATGTGGCCAGGTTTCTTAAGGGGCAGTCGAAAGAGCCTCAAAGTAACTTTTAACAGAAAAGAAAAGACTTTTATGTAACTTTTGTACATTGAAGATGAAGACAAACTTTTTTACAATTATTAATTACTTTATCGGGCTTTAGTTCGATGTTGTTATTGTAAATAAAACAATTAACACTTATTATAAAGTGATTAACACTTAATAAAAATGCTCTGTAGAAAATTTATGAGGCTTAAAATATTGCTGTAAAAATTAAACGTTATCATTATTAAAGTATTTTTACAAAAATTAATCGCTTTTAAAATTTTACTGTGGGCAATTATTAGTTAATACAATTTTTTGATCGAAAACTACTTGTTAATATTTTTACAATTTCACTTTGAAGAAAAGTTGAACTAGGGCCCAATAAATAGCTAAAATTATAAAATCTTATCAGCTGTTAATTATCAGTCTTTAGTTTGATTTTAAAATGGTAGTGATGAGCAATTTTTTTAATTATTAAAATTTTTCTTATCAACATTTTCTATCGAACGTTTTTGATTCTTAGAAATGTTCTAAGGAAATTTTATTAGCACGAGAGTTTCATCTGGGAAATGCATGCTGGCAGCAAAAAATTCCTTGGGAAATATATCACTAATAAATAGTTTGTGTGGACAAATTTTCTCTGCAAAATTTATTTATTTAGATAATCATGAGCAAAGAACAAAAGTGAATTATGTACAATCAGCCGCAATTGAAAATAGCTACGGGGTCCCACAAGGCTCAATTCTGGGAGCTCTGCTATTTATTGTTGATATAAATGATATTGAACAAATCCTAGGGAAATGTGAAATAATTATGTATACAGATGACACGGTAATCTTTAGAGAAGCAGAGACAGAAGAAATATGCTACACAAATCTAACGAAGAGATATGTGGCTAAATATGAATAAATTAAAATTAAATTAAAATAAAACCAAACTAATGGAAATTAATATGAACAGTGATAAAACAGCTCAACGTCACAATAGAAAAAATAAACACTATAAAATACCTGAGCTTCTTAATTGACAAAAATTTAACATTCAATGAACGTATTGAATGTATCTGCAAAAAGATCGGCAAAAAAAATTGGATTTTTCAAAAGTTTGAGAAACAAAGTTACCACAATAACATCTATAAATATATGCAACACAATTATTAAACCACATTTCAAATACGGTTCATCAATTTTATACTCCAGCTGCAATGAGCAACAAATCTCAAGATTACAGAAACTCCAGAACAAAGCCAAGCGTGCAGTACTAAAATATAATCGGTTAACATCAATCAGTCTTACGCTCGATACCCTAAAATGGTTGAATATTCACCAAAGATTGCAACCCAATACAATTATGTTTATTCAAGAACTGCAAATGAGAGAAGCACCTGATTATTGGAAGGACCAGACAAGATACGTGCGAGGCTCAGCCATATAACCTCAGAAATGCAAATGACTTAAGACTACAACAAGCTCATACAAATGCAATGAAGAGAATATTTTTCTACAAAGTTCTCAGACTGTACAATTTTATGTCAAATGAAATTAAAAATTAACAAAATGTTATGTTATTTACAAAAAAAAAAAAAAAAAAAAAAAAAAAAAAAAAAATAATTTAGTTTAGAACTAATAAAAAAATATTATTGTTAACATATTTAATCCAAAGTAAATTTCAAAGTATTTAAAATACTGCTCATTATAAAATAAAAAAATATAAAAAAAAATTCACTAAAAATAGAACACTTCAAATGCCTACCAGTTTTATTATTTATTCAAGAACTATATACGAGTAGTTATAATAAAAGTAAACTGAATGTTCATTCATTAACAGCGTTGGGTAAATACATACATATGCTGGTCCTTGATGGTAACTGGCGCTTCCAGTTCAACACCAAATAAGGCTTCACTCAAGATGCTATACTGGCTGACAGCTGACCTCATGGTTATAGAAACTGCCATGAATTCGATCATACGGCTAGATGTAAAAATAATATGCAGACTCAGAGTACTCTTCGACTACTGCAAGCACAACTGACCGCTCGAATGGCGTTGACTAGTGCTCGCTCTCCAAAACCAATCACCGACAAGAGATTCAATGTGAAGCTGCTAGACACGACCTCTTACAACGTTGATATAAACCAGCCAGACGACGTGGTCATTTTCTTTACGAATGGTTCACAGTCGGACACAGGAATTGGTGGCGGTATCTACATCCCGATTTTCAACGGAGAATCAACTTTAAACTACGTTATTCAAATCGAAATTTCAACCATAAACAAAGCGACCAGGTGGATATGGTATTACAGCATACCCAAATGCTTCTTAAACTATTGTGCGTATTTCGAACTAAATAATCTTTACTCATAGCAATAGCTCTTTATATATTAACGTCAATCGTTAGAGAATGAAATTAATTTAAAAATTTATTTAGTAACCAATCATCTGGTTGTCCTGTTCGTTTATTTATTTATTGTTTTGATAAAAAAAAAAAAAAAAAACTTGTGTGGCGGTACATTTTTTTGTAGATTTTGATATACACACGTACTTAGAAAAAAAAAAAAAACTTCATAAGCAAAAGATAACAATAGTACGGTGGTCAGTATGTTTAAATTTCTTTTGAAAGATTAATAAAAATATACATATATAATAACTTCTATTTTTTAGTGACCAATATATGCATAAATGCCATTTTAAATATACATACGTATAATCAAGAAATCCCCTCAATTTAAAAATATAGCGGTTCTCACTCTTGATACTAATTTTACAACTCTGCTGTATTCACTACTATTTTTACCACAAAGCTCGAGCGACTTTCTTACCTAAAAGTCTGCATGTTCTTGCAAATATTTTAAAACATGATGAATTTCTTTATCTGTCCACCTTTTGTTGTGAATTTTGTCACGTTTTCTCTTCACCAGTATATTTTTATTTGTTCTTTCCATATTTTTTATTTTCTCAACACAAAATTAAGTTTTGCCGGCAAAACGATTCACAGCACAGAATATCTGTGATTCCCAGTAATTTTTTTACAATAGCGGTACTCAGCGTCTGGTGCGTTTTTGGTTGCGACTATTTGCATTTGCGATTATACTGCAACAAATATTGAGCACCCTTTTTAACTACTTTGCAAATTTTATTGCACTCCAAATAACAGCCGATAAATTAATACACAATTTTTAATTTTTCACATTTTATTTTTTTGGTAATTGCTGTTGGCTCCATCTCTACAATTTTTTGTTTGCTTTGTTTTAAAATGTCAGCTGTTCGAGTGTCAGTGTTTCAAACGCAATACTCATGCGAAAAAAGCAACACGTAATTAGCGTTGCGTAAATGCAAAAAAATTGCGAGTGCAACCTTGTATATTTTGTTGTTGGGTTGCAAAGAAAAAGCAACGATTTCTTGCATTCGCACTTACGCAAGACGTTTACACCAAATAATGAACTGCGCTAATGTTAACTAAAGCTTTTTGTTTGATTTTTTAATCACAGCGTAGTAAATAAAAGTTCAGTACATTTTGTTGTTGCAGTGATGTAAACACTACTACTTTAATCAAATCTGCTACTTTAACGCAATGTGCAACCGAGTTTACTATCAAGAGTGAGAACCGCTTATACATATATATTTCAACATTGGCACTTACTTCACAATAATTACAGAACCAGGAGTAAATAAAAAAACTTACACATGTGTATTAGAAGTAAAATATGTATTATAATGCATTTGGTTTTCCTAATCAAAAATAAAAATAAAAAAACAGAACAAAATAATGAATATTTACAAGTACTTATTTTACTTGTAAGCCAACAGTTGTGGGTTTTGAGAAACGGGCCCCTGATCTTAATCAGTCCAATCATGAATATTCTCAAGGAATTTTATTCCTAAGGAAAATACGTTTCTCGAGAAAAAATTCCTCCAATCGTAAATTACCTGAGAAACAAAAAAAAAAACAAAAGTTGGTAATATAGAAATTTTTTATAGCAAAAAACAAAAAACATACATACATATGTTTTTAAAATACCTATTTTTTGCCTCCGCCGACTATTTTTCCCCTTCGATGTGGCTAAAACTGGGAAGGTTAAAAAAAAATTCCTGAGGAATTTTTCAATATAATAAGAGGAATGGGAAAAGAGAAAAAACTCTCACGGAATTATCATTCATGATTGGGCTGAGTGATTAAATTGAGTTCAAGCTAAGGATGTGATTTGTCTATTAAAAAGAAATACATATTAATCAAATCTAAAAATCTTGATTATACCTTACACACACACCCACAGAAACACAAATTAATTTTCATCATATATTCACATACTGTAGAATAATAGAAGTTGTTACCCATAGATTTTCCTGAATGTGGCCTCACTTTATTTCTATGAATAAGCAGTAAGACTGGGAAGTATTTGGATTTTCTGAAAACCAAAAATGTTCAATAATCTTTGACAGGCCTACCTAAATTAGCACGCCAAACGTATTTCCCCTGTCTAAGTTATCCGTTTCCATACAAAATGGCTGCTCTAGACGGCAATAATACGCTAGACGATCTAATTTAGATAGGAGTACAGAAAAAAAATTTTTTTTTTCACTTCTTCCTCAGTAACTCCAAAAATAGCTGAAGGCCTGCGTTGCTATTGTTCATAAGAATAATTTAGCTTAAGATTTGTAATTATAGGCTAAGTATCTAATGAATCAAATAAATATAAACAAATACATAACTCCAAAAATAATAATGCGACGAAAAAAATATTGCAACAGTTTCAAGCTAGTACATAAATAAGACTTTTCTGACCTTTGTATAATAAAATGAAACAAGTTATTTAAAAGCTATGATGAAATGTCTGCAGCAGCTTTTTCAAGTGCTTAAAAACATCTGAAAAAAAATTGGCGATTTCTCTAGTTTGGGAATCATATGTTATGCTATCATTATGTTTTTACGGATGGTTTCCAGTCGAGTGCAGGGGTTGGTGGAGGTATATAGATCCCCCCACTTCAACGGAGTATCAGATTTAGGCTACGTGATGAGTGTAGCGTCATTCAGGCCGAAGTTGCGGCGATAAGACGAGCGCTAATAAAGGATATAGGGGGAGCAAATGCTAATATGTACTGACAGCAAGGCCACCATCAACTCGCTTGTAGGTGTTTATATTTATAACATATAAATTGGTTCATGAATGACGGATATCTCTGAATGAGCTAGCGAGACATTCACACCTGGAGATTCTCTGGGTATCTGGACAAAACGGTGTGTCCGGAAATATAATAGCGGACGTACTGGTGAGATCTGGTACCCGCTTACAGCAGCAGGACATGTACCAATTCGTTGGTGTTTCCCTAAATAGTTGTAAACGACTACTACAACGACAGCTGTTAAATACTGTGCAGGAAAGTTGGTCGAATGAGATCACCTGTCAAATATCGGGACTCACGTGGCCCAGCTATAGTTACGAGAGAACTTGGACTTTGTTGGACTTTCCGGGACAAAGGTTACACACCCTAGTGGCTGCTCTGACAGGACACTGTCACATGGGAGTACATGCGAGAAGACTAAATCTTCCTTACAATGACTTCTGCAGAGATGAAGAGGAGGAAGAGAAGAGTGTTGAACACTTACATTGTCGATGTCCGACTCTCTCTAGCAAACGAGCAAATTACTTGAGCAGACTAACACCATATGGGCTGGCGGATGTGTTGGAGTGCGGTTTGGACATGATAGAGTTTTTCATGCCTTCATCTGGCTGGTTCATGGAGGAAACGGTATGAGGTGTGTAGGGCTGTAGGGCTGTTTCCCTACAGCCTCTTTGGATAGCACAATGAGACCTTCTAGGACCCAAGTTGCCCTGTCTCATGACCGGCAGCGCGCGAAACATAACATAGAGCATCATAACGTTTCACAAAAAAAAAAAAAAAAAAAATAGCAGGCCAACGTAAATTAGCGCCTCAAGCGTATTTTTGTTGTTTAAAACACCCATTTCCATGCCAAATAGGTGGCTTAGACGGCAATAATACGCTGGACGAGCTGTTATAAAGGCAGTTATAAATGGGTTTTTGCTTTGGCTGTAGCCTAGTGCTGTAATTTTTTTATAGGGTGCACACACAGTAGATGAACAATTGGTCGCTGTGGAGATGCCTGATTCGTTAGAAGTACGCATTTACACTAAATAGCGCATACGGAAAAATTCAATCAATTCACTTCAATGGACTAAAGTTTAATACAAAAAACTTTCCTAAGTAGAAGTCAAACATTAAAAGTACTCGTAGTCAAGAAGCGATTAAGCGGTAGAATCTAATAATAGTTAATCCTTTGTATTCGCCAGCATAATAATCGAGGGTGAGCAAATTGAAAGAAAAGAATATGTAAATTTTATGTTTTTGCTTAAAACGAAAGCCGTCGCACTTTACTTTTCTATTTTACACAAAATGTGTAGCAGCTAATTAAATATTTTGTTTTAAATGTTTAAAATTTCGTGGAAACTTTTAGTGAGTTATACAAAAGAAAACAGCTCACACATATTTTTTAATAAAAGATGTGTGTAAAAAACTGTATAACTTTTTTCGTATATCTCCATTTCTATCTTTTTTTTTTTTTTCTTTCTTTCTTTGGCAGTTATGCCAGTAGACTGGCAAAAGTAAGCAAACAATTCGTAGTTATTTAAAGTTGGGTGAATTGTTGGTGTTTTAATTATGTTTTAATTTTGCTATTATTAATGGTATTATTTAGTTAATCTTGTCAATAGGTTTCTAACATGAGGAACATGTTTTAATTAACAAATTTTTGGCAGCATTCTTTTTTCTTCTTCTATTGATTTATCATACCATATTAATACCACATTTAGACAGTATTTAAGCCTTGTCAATGGAACTAAGATGTCAGTCGCAGTTTGTTAAGTGTTAGTTAAGTGTATTGAAAATAAAACTAAATTTTATTGACAGGAAACAAAGAAGAAAAATGAAAGGTGTGTTAAAAGGGGAGAATGGAATTTGAGTTCGAAAGGAAATCTTTTTTGGAAAAATTTAAAAATCTATTAAAACTTAAAAAATTTATATTTAAAATTTATAATTTATACTTACTCAAGGTTTGCCCAAGTGGGACTTTAAACATACGGATTTAAAAAAGCCGTGTTTGAAAAAAAACGGGTTATAATAAAATCAGTTCTCAAACATTTCAATAAAAAACTTTTATGAGAAAAAGGTGGATTTTGAAATCTTTGCAATCTGTCCATATGGTTTTTCAAGAAGTTCCTTGCTAGTGTCTCAATCCAAATTTTCATTAGCTTTCTTACTTTCAAATTTGGCGTGAGCTCGTTTATTTTCCGAATCGTTAAAAAATTAAAAGCCTTACAATATCAGCAGTGTTAACGGTTTTCCAATTACTCGGTTTGCGAAAACTGAGTAATTTAAAGTAACACAAATACAAAACGTGTTCACTTCCAGCACAAAATTTGACGAACACTTAAATTATTAAGTTTTTCTCAATTTTTGTAAATATCTAACTGTTTTTTTTTTTTGTGATGTTCTTGCAGCTCTTGACGAACATTTAGTGCCGGGCCCGTGATGTCGCTCGTCATCGTTCGCTTATCCAAAAACACTGAAAAAGTTTTATAGTTTGTTGTTGCTTTTGCTTGTAACTAAGCTAGCGAACGATGTCGAGTGTCAGCGTGGACCAGGCAGTCAAATTGTTTGGGTTCTTATTTCTAATTTCATAAATCTGAAACTTGAACAAAATAAAACAAATAACCTCGAAAAAGTTTTCGTTTTATTTCGCCATTATTATTTCACTTTTTTCAGAATAGTATATTTTCAATAAGTCTCGTTCTCTGGATGAACGTAGTTATACATAGTACAATTCCATATAATTTATTTATTATTTCCAAATCAATGAAACGTAGGGTTGTGCAAAAGGTCACAGATGTTGCGATTTCATACCTGTGATTTTCCTTTAAGGGCGATTTGAATTTTAAATGTTTTGAAAGTTGGAAGCTTTTTAAAATGGAAAAACAACTTTTTCGGCTTTTTTGATGATACTTCGATAAAAACGAAATCTTTAGGGGTCCTCAATTTTGTTTTTGAAATCGGCTATGAATCTATAGCATCTCATCCCAGATGGTGGGGGTCGACAATCATTTAAATGATATGAATGAACTGCAAGGAATTACAATGCGTATGCGTAAGTGTGTAGCAGGACAATTTGTTCGCTCAAGAATACTACGATTCGTAGCCGGTTTTTTTATTTGCTTTATATGCTTGTAACAACAAATTTTTGTAGGCTTTGCAAAACTGTGTCTTTTTTTTTAAATTAATTAACTGCTTGTTGCTCTAATTGCGAACAAAGTTTTCTTTCGCATTTAGAGCAACACGTTTTACAAGCTCATCTTTTTTCGTATTTATAAATATGTTTATGTAATCAACTCTTTTTTTTTTGTGTACAGGTGGTTTCAAATGTTCATCCGTATGGATGTTGTGCCTGGTAGCAGCTACTTTATGTCAGCAAATCGCTACTGTATCCGCCGCCTACACCATGGCTCAAACTTGTGCCCAAATGAGTGAAGACTGGATTGCCGATCCGAATGACTGCAGAAGTTTTGGCTACTGCAACAATAGCGCCCTAGTGGGCACGAGTCAGTGTCCCAAAGGTTACGTTTTCAATACCCGTAGAGCCGAATGTCAATTTCCAGCTGCTGATGTGTGTACCGTTGCCAATGTTTGCCAATACGCAGCAGATAAATCGTACGTAGCCAATCCATCTGACTGCTCCTCCTATTATCGTTGTGAAAATAGGGTTGGCAAGCTTCTTAGCTGCCCTACGGGACAAATATATGACAGTAGAACGACAGCTTGTGTTTGGGGCTCAAATTCAGCAAATAATATATGTACAGCCAATTCGATATGCCATTTGGTACGGGATGGTAAATTTATAGGCGATCCAGACAATTGTGGTCAATATATTTCCTGCATTAATGGCATCGGTACACCCGGCAAATGTCCCGATGGCACATTCTTCAATAAGCAGCTATCTGGTTGTCAACCCCAAAATCCTTGTCAAACTCCTACCATCGTTGGAATGGGCGTAGGTGTAGCGCAACCACTGTTGAGCAATCCTGATGTTTGTAAAAAACAAACTAATTTCCCTTCATGGGTGACTGATGGCAAGACCTGCATGGGCTATTATGTGTGCACATCCAACACTGGGCCAGGTGCGTGGCGAAAATGTGAGCCTGGCTTACATTTTGACAATGGAAAATGTGTAACTGCTTACTCATACGCCTGTCCATATGATCGTTGCGGAAATATGAATCAAACTTTTGTTGGGGCCATTAATAGGGGATGTAAAAATTATTTAATATGTAAAAATCAAACTTCTCAAGCTCAAACATATACAAATTATGTGGGCTTGCCATGTCCTCCGGAAAATCCCTACTTCGACGAATACACACAGAGATGTCTACCAACCTCTCCTGCGAATGACAAATACAAATTGTGCGTCTGAAATTTGAACATTTGGCGAACCAAAAAAAAATTTCGATATCATAACGAAAACATTTTTGAGGAATTTAAGAACTAATAAAAATCAGAACTTTTACAAACAGAAATACGAGTTTTAAATTAGATATTTATTTTTTTTTTATGAAATGCGAATTCACATTTCCAGTTCTTGATGGTATTTGCCTTTTCTGGAGGCAAATTGATTTAGGTCTTTCTGGAACACATGTCTCTACAAATGAAGGGGGCTCCCATACAAACTAGATATTCTTGTGCTGCCTTAGTTAGCAAGAATTAGTGAAAATCAGTTATAATTTGACTCCTCCAGGGTGGCTCTGGTGCTGGTGCTAATAAAAGTTATATGAAAAAGGTATAAGAATTTTATTTCTTTATGACAAAGAGCCATAGCAAATTGGTAGGTTGAGGAAAACTGATTGGACAGGCAAAGCTAGTGTGGCCTAATATTCTGGAAGCGAGTCAGCGACTCTTGGCTTGACAAAATTTATAACTGTGGCTCTCGAGCAGATCAAAGAGGGTATAGTTTTATAAATTTGTTTGCTGGCCACACAAAAAAAAACATATTGAGCCAGTCATTTCAAGCTATTAAAAAAACCTTTTTAGTTTTGATTAGAACTCCGAAATGTGATTATGATTCTATTAGAATTATCATTCATTCAAAATTGGTTATAAAAATAATTACCCTATATGTATATCAAAGTAACGAATTTTATTTGAATCTTATTGATTGATGAATAGATAATTTCATTAATTTTAAAAAACAAAAAAAATTACCTGAAACTGTATGTCACTCATTTAAATGTTCTCAATTTCATTTAAAATTTGTTCCATTTAAAAAAAAAAAAAATCATTTTAAGTTCAGTCAATTAGATCATAACACATCCTCATCCCCAACCCCGCCTCTTTCCCTCTTGAGTCACCATTTACTGCCAACTCACATAGAAGAAAAGTATCTCCTGAGTGCCCAGCAATGTTATTAATAAATTAATAACTACTACTCACTCAGGTGATATATCAGTTTAATTTTTCACCAGTTAGAAGAAGTTGTTCAATAATTTCAGTCAGTTAACAGTTAAAAATCATTACTGAATGTAAATTTCTATAGATTAAAAACAGTTGCCATATACAACAAAAAAGAATTATGATCTTCAATATTCTTTTTTGTCATTGCCGCTCAACACAACAATTAGCAGCTAAAAAATCTGATAACAAACATACTACATATGTATGTACATCGATATTTCAAATAAGCGGCGACAAAGATCAGTGACACTTAATTTTGAGGCCTGAGACAAACTTTTCTGTACGCTACAAGAAATAAATTATTCCCAGTCATTGTCTCATTACTTGTTTGTGACGGTGACAGTCACTAGAAAAAGAAATAATTGTCAAATAGCCACATGCTATTTGAACCAGCTCTAGAGAATCATCACTGTCATCACCCCAAAATAAAAAAAACCCTTAAATTGATTAGATTAAACATTAATTCAGTGAAAGAAATCATACGTATTAGAAATCAGCCTTGAATATGCAACTCGTTTAACGCATCATTCCAACATGCAACTCAGACAGTTACCGGAGAAGGCAACACTGACACTCAGAGGACTTAAGATACATATGTATATAAGCCATCAGAATTAGTTAGCCGTTAACTGGAGGGCCATAAAATTGCAATTTATAAATGTATATCACTTATCATGGGTCAAGTAATTGAAACTTAAACCTTTTTTTCATGTGCTTCTTCTATATCTTATTTAATTGTTTTTTTCTTATGAATTGCCTTTCTATGTTTCAAATATGAACTTAACTATTTATTTGCTTTAAAAGCCAATTAAAATGTATTAATTCAGGTCCAAAAATGAAAATTTTTAAAATATTTACTGTATTTTTTTAGCTGTCAACTCATTATTTTTCAAGTCTACTGATGAGTTGGTTGGCACCAACGAAATGTCGTCGGCATATAGACAGCTGAAAAATACAGTAAGTATTTTGAAAAGGTTCATTTTTGGACCTCAATTAATACTTTCTATGTTTCATTTGTTTTATTTTTCGTTTTGCCTCCGACCATATTCGAACAGCAAACCTCACGACTCCTGAGCAGCCACCGCAACCACTCAGCCATCGCCACAGTTAGAAGAAATGGAACACCAAGCATTTTAAGTAGATTCAATATTGAATTACGTCACCAAATAAATAGTTAGCATGACTTAAATGAGAGCACAATGTATGTGCTTTTTATTATCTAATTAGTAATGTGAGCCATTTAAATGATAAGGTATTTATATCCACAAAGCCTTATAATAAATAATAAAATCAACCACTAGTCAGTTCTAGCAAAAAACAAAAGTTGTAATAAAAGGAAATAAAAAGAAGTTAGGAGTAAATGGGCGTTCAAATTAAAATGTATATCGTGATTTTTTCGGTCAATTATACGTCCATATGTGGCTGCAATGGGAAAAATCGTGCGAAAGTTTGAAGGAGATGTGAAAACACCGCTCGTACTACTGTTTGCGATGGTATGGCTGAAGAACTGTCCACCTCAACTTGTCCTCTTGCCCAACAATTGCTCCTCTCACGCTCGTTGTTGATGAGCATTATGTACAAAGACTTGAATTTATATGCTTACAAGATGCTATTGACTCAACAACTAAAGCCTCTTGACCATTCCAAGCGTCTTCAATGGCCAGAATAATGGTGGTAAGAAGTGGCAACCGTGGATGATCAATTTTCGAAGAAAATTCTCTGCAGTGATGAGTACATTTTCATTGCAGTGCATTTCTCCATAAGCAGAATTGCCACATTTGGCGAATGATAATTCAAGAGTGATTGTCGAAATGTACCCGCAAAGAGTGTCTGTGTCTGGGCCGTATTTTTTCCAAAATCAGGCCGGTCAGCCAGTTACTGTGAATAGTGTTTGCGATCGTGAAATAATAACGTACTTTTTATGGCCCAAATTGGAAGATATGGATGTGGACGATATATGGTTTCAACAGAATGGTGCCACTTGGCGCATAGCTAACGAAAAAATGGCTCTTTTGCGCGACAAATTCAAAGGCTGCCAATTAACATTGCCAGCAGATCATGTAATTTGTTTCCGATAGACTTCTTTCTTTGGGGTTATTTATAAGAAGTTTTTACGTCGATAAGCCAGCAAAAATGCAAGAGCTAAAGGATGAGATAATTCGGCGCATTAACGGCATAGAACCTCAATTATGCCTCAGTGTCATCGAAAATTTGGACCATCGGATTGAGATGTTTGGCCAATATTTTGTTTCATTTATAATGGAACCATACCAACATTACAATAACAAAAACATATGACAAAATTTCTCAAATAATTTGTATTTTATTTGAAATCAAAATCGGCCCTTAAAATTTAACCACCCTTTATTTAGAAAGACAAATTTTTTACTTGCTAAAAACCATACTGAATGCTACAATGCAATGCACAATATATATTTTTTTTTTTTTTTAAACTGGGACCAGTACTCAGGGGATAATCCCTATATATGCATTGCATTGTACTGGAACTGGGAAAATAGGAAAAAGGGATTGGTGGATGGAAAAACGAAAATGGGGAGTGTTTGTGAACGTTTGATTAAGCACAAAAATTATAACATAAAAACAGATCATTTATTTTTGCAAATCTAAATAAGTCTGTTTAGTGTCCAGTGTGTATACCTGCGACACTATCCAGCTAACAACTTTTAACGAAACTTCTTCAGTATTGCAAACCGTTAGACTATACAAAAAAAAAAAACAAAAAAAGAAACGTTAAAAAAATAACCACGACAATACCTATTACGAATGTTTACTTTGGCGGACTTATTTTTAAAAAATATACATATGTACATATGTATCATGTTTGTTAAGATCTTATTTGGCAAATATCTATACATAATTTGCCAAATAAACGTTTAATAAACATGGAATATTTGTTTAAATAAGCCATAAAAAAGCACGCGTTCACCTATTACGACTATCACATCACAAAAGAGACGTCTGCTCTGATCAAAAGTTAACAAACAATTCTTAGCGAAAAAAATGTTCTTGTTGTTTATTCAATCGTTAAAGTGTATTTTATGGGGAAATGATCATCACATTCATTAGTTAGTCAGGACAAAAGTAGGCAAACGGTTGCTCTAACCAATTTATGAAATGTCACAATCATATATGTATGTATTTATTCGAACCAGGCTTGTATTTTAGACTCATAGAAAATTAATACCCTGATTTGAAGTAAAGTCAACCTAATTAAGATTTTATCGGTCTAACTATTTACTAACGTATCTTTTTTCTGTAGTATAAGATTTCTGGAGCACTTCTTCAGTTGAATATCGCAGTATGTCACAACATGTTTGCACTGCTTTCGAAACTGTAGTAATTTTGTATACAGCTGCACCTTTCACAGTCATCTAAAGTTTTCAATATCAAATTCAGTTTTGTTTTCTTTTAATTCAAACGAGTAGGTAGTAATGATTCGAATTCAGCAGCTTGGGGAAGCTTTTGAACAACCACAAAACAGTTAGTTAGTCAATTACTAGCTAGCTAGTACCCATATCTTGACAAACTGAAAACATTAAAAAAAATTATCTCTCAAAATCTACATCATATGGCAAAGAAAACAAATGTTATTGTATATGTTTTCGAAAACATTCTAGAATATTGAAATAAAAGTAATTAATTCCCTAGAATGTGACAAAGTTTTGCCAAAAATTAAGACTTTCGCTTATTTATAGACACACCGTTTTGGAATTTAGCATCAGTCTTGCACTAAACTTGTTTAAGTCAGCAGTCAAAAAAGAAGAAGTTCTTGTGGTGCAAAGAGCAAAACAGAAAAAGCAAATACGCTATAAAATGTTCAAAGGTAAGTTATGAAAAATGAAGTCTAAATAACTTTACGCACTTAACAGAAATGTTGTGGATTTTTTTTTAGCCAAGTGTGTGTTGGCGATAGTGGGGGCAGCATTGTTTGTCCTGGCCTCTGGACAGCCAGAAGTCAATATAACAGAATTATGTGCCCTGGCACCAAGTAACACCATTCTACGGCCCAATAGCTGCACCGACTGGTACAAGTGTCCCAGTACGCCTGACGCCTTAGATATGGATGAAGGTTCCTGTGTTTTTGGTCTGTATTTTAATAAGAACAACGGTAAATGCGAGTACAAGGACAATGTTGTTTGCCCGTTTGCCAATGTTGCTACGACAAATAATAAAAATCGTTGTAGTCGAGCGGCCGAAGGAAGTTTTTTGGCCGATGAAGGTCAGTGCAATGCGTACATTTATTGTCAAGGTGGTGAGGAAAAACGCTCATTCTGTCCCAACAATTTGGTATTCGATGCGGTGAAAAAGGCCTGTGTCTACTCTCATCAATACAAATGCCCCGATCTGAAACAAAAAAGCCAAAGTGATGTCATGTGCAATTCACTGGCGGAAGGTTTAAAGTTTGCCGATAAGCAGGACTGCTCGAAATATAATCTCTGCAACAAGGGTGTGTTGGAAAGGCACAGTTGCAACAGCAGTTACGCTTGGAACTTTTTACAGCGCCAGTGCGTGCCAGTGGATGAGGTGGTATGTTATCCGACCGCCAAAAAACCCGAACCAGAACTTAAAGTGTGCATTGATCGTGTGGGTCCTATATCGGATGGGGTTTCCTGCAGCGGTTACTATTTCTGCAAGAAGGTCTCCAATGACACACATGACCGCAAGCCCGAGCACTTTACCTGCGATCCAGGCCACTTCTTTGACTCCAGCACACTCTCGTGTCGTGATCGTGTGAATGTTAAATGTTCGTTGGATCGTTGTGAGGGCATGGGCAATAAGTATGTAAATATTGCTGGTGACTGTCGTGCATACGCTCTGTGTTCCAATAATAAGATCAGTACCAGAGGTATGTGTCCCAACACGCATTATTTTGATGAACGTACACAGGGCTGTACACCACAGGTCATCAAATATGCTGCTTGTGTGGCTTAATCAAATACATATGTATTTTTCATTTACTACGAACGAAAAAATCAATTCTTAAAATGTATCGGTGGAATTATAAGGAGTATTTATGTATATGGAAGTGTAAACATTAAATCTTGAATAAAGTTTTAAGTCACATTTTGGCTAATACTTAAACATGTTTAGAGTGCATGACTCCGCGAATTTTAAATCACTTTGCTTTAACAAATCGCTTTTAAAAGTTTCCTTTGTCCAAATTGAGGAAAGTGTGTGAAACCTCATTATTATTATATCCTTCCTAACAAGTCTTATAAATATATTTACATTTCTGATTCCGCTGGTAATTTTCATAATTTTTATTTCCGTCTGTAGGCTGTTGAAACATCGATATTTCAAAAACTTCTTGGTCCACTTCATCATAGACACGCTTATCTCGCATTCTTGGGGAGTGTATCGCTCCCTGGCTCGTTCACTTTCATTCTACAGCTGTCTAGCTCACAAACATAAATACAGATTGAATATTGGCCGCCATTTGCAAAAATAAGAGGATGATTTCTTTAGGCCCACTTTGTATATACAGCAACCATATGGGGCAAACATTTTTCAAGAACTTTGTCCTGCAAGTGAACTACAACTCTGTTTGATTCCTGAGAGCGTTTCTGGTTTTGGAAAAAGTCTGTATTCAGGCAAAATACAAACATCTTCAATATCGATTCATATATGTATAACCGGGCCAAGATGAAAAGGACCAACAAACAATTTAAGTGTTTACGCACACAAGTGGGAAATAAAACTTTTCATTTGCTTTAACATTACTAGTGATTTAAAGTTAATTTTAGTTCCTTGTGAAACATATTGAATCAATTTGTCTTAAAGCCATATTAAAATTGTTTTCTTATAAATCCTCATCGTTTTTGTATAAATGGGACTTAATCAACAATTTGTTGGGATAATTCAGTATTGCGGGTATTTTGTGGTTTTTCAAATTATAATTTTTTTTATTGTAAAACAAAATTTCCTTATATATGTATCTATAGTGAAACTTATTATTATTTTTTCTTAAAACTTAATGATTGCTTAAGGGTTTCACAGTACATCAGTTCCTCTTACGAAATATTCATTGGGGTTCTTACACGCTGGATATGAAACTTGCTGGGTTGTGCAGAGTTGCAGAAGTTCGTTGAAATACTGACCTTGAGGACACTCTGCCTGACCAATTATCTCACCAGCTTCGCATATAATAAAACCAGTGCAACCATCTCCGTTTACATTAGCCAACTGTATTCTCTGATGACCAAATGTTACACAGCGATTGAGTTGGCAAATCGTGTTGTAACGTATAACACAGGCACCGCCATTGCTAGCATCGAAAAATCTAAAATAAGGACAAACTCCATGTATCAGTTCCATGCTGCCATCCTCAAGACCTTTACAATAATAATAACCATCACAGCTGACACCGTCTGCAACAAAAACGCCAGGCTGGTAACACTTGACGCTAGCCGGAGGCATAGTGGGTACCACCACACTGGTCTGTTCACAGGCACCATCCGTTAAATAGTCACATTCGCCTTTTGTGGCATTAAAATAAAATCCCTCTGGACAGCTGCCGTTTACAAGTCGGCCATGCCAACAAAGTTGATACAACTCGCATGAATCTGCCACCTTTATAAAGACACCGTCTGGCACAATGTTGCAATAATCTTCGGGTAATATCCGCTGTTCGCATTGATAATTTCGTTTACAATTCTTGGTGGTTGGATTGAAGCTCATGCCGGGCGAACAATGTCCCTTCACACCTTTATCATTGTGACAATAGAAATAGCTATTACAGCTGTACGGATCTGGCACGAAATCACTGACGTTGGGCTGCGCCGCACAAGGGTTGCTCGAATAGCATTTAACCGTCGTAGGGTCAACACATGATCGCAAGTTGCGATCGTAAAAGAGGTCACCGTCACAGGTGCTTATCACAGGCTTTTGATCAATGCAGGTTATGAATTTATTGCAAGCAGAAGGATCTTTAATGCTGGTATTATTGGCAATCAAGGTACAGAACAACTCTGGATTGAAATCCGAATAAGCGGTTGTGGCATAGGTAAGAAGAAAGAGTATGAGTTTTGAAGCTTTGACTGAAAAACCCCAGTAAATAACAATTAGTTAAATTTATGAGGAGTGGTATGCTGAAAGTGTTCTTAGTTTGCCTAATTTGATGCGAAAATAAGTTTGCTATGCATTGAATTTAATTACGTCAATGAATAAATAGTTAGTTGCTTCAATTTGCACTCAATTAAATTTCTTTTACATGAATAAATTGTCTAAAATATTCAGCGGTGTCACTAGGCGTCAGCGGTACCGCCGATAGCCTCCCAAGAATGTTGCCTTCTCAAATTCTCAAAGTAGCGAAAGCGCAACTAATTTTCATAGTTAGGAATTTGTTACCTTAATTTTGCACAGGCTGGCTCTCCGTTAGAAATTACCATAACTGTTTTATTCGTAAAGTGTTTTATTAATTAAGGTCCAAAAGTAGACCTATCAAATATTTTCTATCTTTTTCAGCTGTCTATATGTCGACGACATTTCGTTGGTGCTAATCAACTCATCAGTAGACTTGAAAAATTCTGAAAAGTTTGTTTGAAACTTAACTACTTATTCCATAATTCCCATGAACAAAATGAGAATCAGAAATGTTCAAACAAACCTTTAACACAGTAAGCATTTTTTTTAGTTTTGCAACTATTTTTAAGAATTTTTCAAGTAAAATGTTTTATTCCTAAATGTTTTAATTCAGGTCCAAAAATGAACATATTCAAAAATTTCGACATTTCAATTGGCTATTAAATAATTAGGTTCATATCTACATGTTTTAAATTAAGATTCCTAGATATTATGATATAATTTTCAATTAAAATCATTTTTTAATGCAATAATATTTCTATTCGAATAATTCTATTCTACAAAAATTTTTCATTCAAATAATTTTACTCGAATAATTTTATTCGAAAAATTTGGAGTGATTTTTTTTGGCATCTGATTATGTTTTGTATCTATCTTTTTCCATTAACTGTTAAATCGAATATTTTTTTTTAGTTAAATTCATTTTACGAATAATTTCGTTCAAAAAAATGTATTAGAGTTTGTTTATTTTTGTAGTCGTTTAAGTTAATGATCCATTAAAAATTAGCTTAGTTATTTATTTACTATAAGAACTAATTGAAATGTATTAATTTAGCTCTAAAAATATACCTTATTAATACTTTCTGCTTTTTTTAGCCGTCTATTTAAGAATTTTTCGAGTCTACGGATGAGTTGATTATAACCAAAGAAATGTCGGAGGCATTTCGGCAGCTGAAAAAACTAGAAAACATAAATAAGGTCTATTTTAGACCTAAAATAATACTTATTAATAATCTGCTTTTTTATAAATTCAGAATTCGAATAATATTTTTATGGCAGAAATATTCGAATAAATTTATTCGAAAACTTCAATATGGTTTTATTTGATGTTTCTTTCTCTTAAACTATTTTTATATTTTTCCCATTAAAAAATGAGCTTAATTATTTATTTGCTTTAACAGCTAATTGAAATGTATTATTTTAGGTCTTAAATGTATTATTAATGTTTTTCAGCCGACATTCAAATAGCCAAACATTCCTTTTAAATTTTTCGAGTCTACTGATGACTTGATTAGTATCAGCGAAATGTCGACGGCATATAGACGGCAAAAAATGCAGAAAACATTAATAAGGCATATTTTTCCCAGTAACTTACAATTCAAATCTTAGTTTTTTATTGGAATAATTTTATTCGGATAAAATGATTCGGATTATTTTATTCCGATATGTTTTTCTCTATTAATTTCATTTTGGCTAGTTAGTATGATTTGAATTGCTCTTGCATTTGGAATATTTGTCTAGTTTGCACTCGCTTAAGCTATCTTTCTGATTTTTATAGTAGCATTAGCTTTGCTAAAAGTCAATTTGTTTTTTAATAATTTAATTCGAAAATTATTTCCCCAAAAATTGTTTATGCTTTCATTTACTTTCTATTAATTAATTTCATATTCTTTCGTTTAACTTACAATTTTGATTTCAACAGCATGTTTTAATTTTTGGGCGCATTTTTCTGGGAATTAATTTAAGACAAACAAAAATCATTGTTTTTTTTTTCTTTCATTGAACAAATTTTTAAATTAAAGAGTTTTTAATTAAAAGAAATTTTCTTTTTAAGATATCAGAGGTAATTTTCAATAACAATGGAAACTTGTTGGTGGGCATGATAAGACATGAACGGTTACGACAAATGTTAAATTGATGAAGAAAATATTTGACATTTATTTATAATACTTACACATTTTTTATCAGAAAAAGTTTGCGTAGATCTTAAATATTTTTTAATTAATTTGCTAGCTTTTCAGAATTTGCCTTGTGGTGGCGTGTTTCTGTGTTTTTTTGTGTGTTCCTGCTGAGAATTTGACATGAACCAAAACGGGGTTTATTTAACGACTAATTATTAAACTGAATGTAGACAAGCTTTAAATAAAGAAAATAAGTATATTTCGAAATTATTTTGCTAAACGAAATCAGTCTGAGTACTAAATACCATTCTAATAAATAATAATAAAATTATTCGATCTCTGATAAAAGAAATGAAAACAAAATAAGCGTTATATTTTTAGGATATGCTGCAATTAAGCGTTCAAATATCACACAATTAAATGTGTATTATTGTTTTGAGTGCCAGAATCACTACTGCAGGTGATTTAATTTTAGAGAAAGGTTTTACACTTTATTAATTTAGTTCAAAAAACTAAATTATCCAGCTGTCTATATGTCGACGACATTTCGTTGGTGCTAATCAACTCATCAGTAGACTTGAAAAATTCTTAAAAGTTTGTTTGAAACGTAACTACTTATTCCATAATTCACATGAACAAAATGAGAATCAGAAATGTTCAAACAAACCTTTAACACAGTTAACATTTCTTTTCGTTTTGCAACTCTTTTACTTTTCTTTGCACCTTCTATACAACGAGTTACCATCGGCTACTACAATTTTTATATATAGAGAAAGGTTTTACACTTTAGGCAGCCAAAAAAGCAGATTGATTGTGACAACCAAATGTATTAATTAATAACAGTTTTTTGTGAGCGCTATTATTATGAAGAAAAATATTCTGCATTTATGAATTTGTATTATACCAACCACTTCTACAAATTATGAGTTCTTAAATCGATTGTTTTCTGAAATCTGAAATATTACTATTTTTGATTTCAAAACACACGTGATTTAACAAACTAAAATTGTTTATTATAAACTAATTTCTAGCAAACCCCTCCAATCAACCTAACCTAATTTCTAGATAATATTTTAAGCGTTACAACTTTACATAAACAATAAAAGGGCAGCACTAAGTTTTGGAAATCATGTGGTTTCAATTAATATGGTTCGCAGAACAGACCTGATTAAAGAACGAAAGACGAAACTATTAAAGATTTCCGTTTTGCATTTAGGGTGCGCTTCAGCTCTTTAACTGCCATACAAAATATGTATTTATTTCAATATTATATATTAAAACAATTTAAATTTATACAAAGTAAACAGTTTTTATCAGCTCATTTTTTTTTTCTTTCTTCGCTGCAAAATCGTTACCCATATTTTGATACCGATAAGCCGCTTGTCATCATTCATTCATCTATCCTTACTAAAGATTAAAATGACTTTGAAGCTTTTATTGGCGTTAGACCATCCAGTATATATGTATACTGTTCCTTTACTGCAACGTAGTCATATCTCGAAAGAAATCAATATTGGCAAAATGCATTCAAAGTTTCCAATTTGAACGTATAAGGCAATTTTTAGTGTAACTTCGGCTTAACTTGAGATTGAGTGCTGACATTTTTTTTACGGCTGAAAGAAGTATCAGTGAATAGTTTTACTTAGAAATATTTTATAGTTTTTGTAATTTTTCAAGATATGACTACGTTACAATAAAGGAGCAATACGAGTATGAATGTGTAAATGTATTGTACAATAATCTTCTATTTATAATTATTATTGAATAAACTTCAAATGGTAAGTACTTTCAGTGATTTAATAATTTATTTTTAATCGGTTTATGACGCTCTAAAAGAGTTCAAAAATTTCAATGAATGTGAATGAGGATGACGTTTATTAAATAAAGGATATGCTGACAATTAAAACTCGTTTTATGGCCCTTTGCATCACTTGCAGATTCTCGCACTAGTGTCGAATGTTTTCCCTGGGGGCTTCCAGGGTCTCGAGATTGTTCACTTAAACATGGAACTTCAAAAAACCCCAGAAAAAAGTCTGGAATGGTTAAACCAGGAGATCTTGCGGGACAGTGCAAAGAGAGGCGAGAGGCGACCCAAGAACGCCACTTTAAGAATATGGGTTGTGGCTCTCGCAGTGTGTGCCGTTAATACATCCTGTTGGAACCACATGTCTTCCAAATCTACTTCGTTCAATTGCGGCAGAAAAAGGTCGGTTAACGTGGCCCAATAGCGCGTTGTCGTTTGACCAGCAGCGGTGTCCTGGGAAAAAAAGACCCGATGACTCTTCCAGCGGAACAGCGAGCCATATAGTCGCTTTGAGAGGGTGTAATAGCTCCTCGTGCATCCCTCATGGATTTTCGGTGCCCCAAAAGTGATAGTTTTACTCGTTCATCGCTGATTATGATTTTGGTCAAAAAATCATCCACTTTGTCATCGAGATTGAGGATGGCTTGGACGTATGTAGGTTACATGCGTTTGGCGGATTTGACGGTCGACAGGCAGCTGATACGCTGGCCTTTAACCAAAAGTCGCCTTAGAGACGACCGGCTGATGACTATTTACGAGGCACGGCGTCTGGTCGATGTTTCTAGAGACACCTCAACATCCTCGGTAACAGCGGCGATATGCACTGCAGAATGGGCACTTCGAGGCCAGCCACTCTTGGCAGCGTCTCGTGTGGTCCCATACTTTACAAAGTTGGTTGCCCGTCGGCGCAGTCGGTGCCACACTACCGGGGAATTGGCGACGGAATTCGCGCTGCGCCAACACCACAGACAAATTGTTACGCAAAAAAATAGACATGATCATTCCACGGTATTGGGTATAGAGTGTATCACTCTATGGCTTGTTCACTTGTATTCTGCATCTGTCTATTTCGCAAATGTAAAAACAGATTCGACACTGGCTGCCGTTTGCAAAAATAAGAGCAACTTCCAATAGGGTGCTTTCTTTTAGCACACCTATACATAGATACTAGCTAACACGGCACGTGTTGTTATAACGTTAAGATTTATATTTAACGTTAAGATTTATATTTAAAAATAATAGATCTAATTTTACTGACTGTCTCTGAGGCTCGATTTGATGATTTAATAACACAAACACCTGTTTTTTGTTTGGTTACAGTTAAATTCTTTACGAAATGATATTTTCTATTATCGGATTTCTCCATATAAACAGAAAAGAAAAAATTTGAGGACAGATTTCAATATCGAAAAATGTTCTGTAATAAAGAGTTATGATCGAAAATTGTTTTAAGGAGAAGTATATTATTTTATGTCTAGGCAGAACTTCTTAACCGTTTTCTGTCTATTTCAGCCATCAGCATATGCCAGCGAAATTTCTCATTGCCTTGTTGCTACTCACCTTGTTAGTAGCTTCGCAAAAAAAGATTGTAGTAACAAAAAGTTTTATTATCAAAAAATGTTCTCAAAAAAAATTTGAGATACAAAAAACAATTCTGTAAAATAACTTTCTCTTACAAAAACTTTGCAATACAAAAATTGTTATCTATAAATTTTACTAGAACAAAATGTTAAAACTTTTAGTGGTAAAGTTTTTTTATCGCAAAAATTTGCAATGGAAAGATTTTAGAAAGATCTTGGAGTCAAAAGTTTTCTGTCACGAGCAATTTATTACCTCTATATTGCACGCATTAGACTTATCTGCGCAAATTGGTTTTGATAATTGCTTATTTTATAATCATTTTGTGTATATAAGTATGACTATATTCTCGCACATTTTCGTTATTCATTAGAAAATTATTAGTCACTGTGCAGCAATTTCACAATCGAAATTTAAGAAAAACTAATTAAAGTAAACGTTTGAATTGACCAGCCTAACGGCACAGATAAACTCTGTATGAATTTTCTATGTACTATATGTATTTAATTCTTAATACAAACAATAGCGCTTAATTGCTTCATAGACAAATTTTGCTGGTGCACAATGGGTCAGGCGAAAATAAGAAGTGCATAGAAATAATTTAAGCAAACCATTATTTTTTTATTTCTTAAAGCATTTGCATATCAATGGGTAGTTTTTTATATTTATGTAAAATGATTTCATTAAAATCGATGGGTACATACTTATATAATTATTTCTGTATTAACTTTATCAGGCTCAAGTTCTTTCTTAATTATCCTTGTGATTGATATTTATTAAATTAGACAAAGAAGACATCAAAGACATTTAGCAGGGTGGACAAGTAGTTGTTTCGAAGCCACCGCACTTTTTCGTCAGCACCCGTTTATACTTATGTTATTCCAAATAATGCAAAATTACCTGAACATATGAATGAATATATTATGTGTTTCCGGGACGAAATACGCCTTTCCTTCTTATATTCAGGTAACTTCTTTTCTTTACATACATGCTTACAAAAAACTAAGAATGCATACATATTCACCTAGATACAGACAACAATGAAAATCAAAAAGCAAGAAAAAGAAATATAAAAACCCAAAATTTCTCTAGAGCATATTTTAAGGTTATGTTTTCTCAACGAGCAAAAGCAACACTTGGAGCGAATTTGTACTTTTTAGGGCATAGTTTTTGCATAACCAAATAACTTTTAGCTTTAAATTTAATATTTGTAGAACAAACGTAACCTTAAAATAAATTTTATGTTTTTAAGGGTTTTTTTTCTGATTTATGTTTATGTATCCTTACGCTTGTACTCTCTGCCTATATCCATGAATTTTTTTTTGTATTTTCTCAGGGGATGACGCGTATATTTTGCAATGCGTTGTACTTTAACTAGGAAAATAGGAAAGAGGGATTGGGCAGTGTTTGTGAACGTTTGATTAAGCACAAAAAAAAAATTATAGCAGAAAAACAAAACATTTATTTTTACAAAGCTGAGTAAGTCAGGATTAACTGTTGCAAATTTGTCTGTTTAGTGCCCAGTGTATATATCTTCGACACTATCCAGTTAACAACATTTAATGCAATCTCTTCAATATTGCAAAACACTCACTATACAAAACAAAAAGACGACACAATAACCACTATAAGACCTATAACGAATAAATACTTTGACGGACTTAGTTTTAAAAATATACCATGATTCTTAAGATCTCATTTGACAAATATCTATACATAATTTGCCAAATAAACGTTTAATAAACATGGATTATTTTCTTTAAATAAGCCAATAAAAACCAAAAGCATGCGTTCACCTATTACGACTACACATCGCAAAAACAGAACGATCATCAAGAGAGTAGGGGTCACGTTTTTTGTACGCTTATGGAATCGTGACTTTAATACAGGTTTTATTTTTTTTTTTTTTTTAGTTCTTACATATTACGGAGCCGACCTTTTGTTTCAACTACTTGCAATGTCTGATATTAGTAAAAGTAATCAAATAAACCCAAATTGTGATCTTAACTGGGGTACCACTTGTTTCCAGAAATGTGGCAATTCGTAGAAAATCTTTAACTAAATGAGATTTTCATTATATTATTGTCCAATTCATTTAATTTAATTTAAATTTTATTTGGAATCCTATCATTTTTCCAAGTAGCCAACTTTCTCTCACTTTCAAAATAAAATGTCTTAAATATCAACAACAAAAGCCCATTGTGTGTTTTCGTCAACAAATTGTAAATCAATTTTTCGAGAAATCTAATCTTTGAAACGAATTAATAAGAAATATTTCCTTCCTTTTTCGCCAATAAGCTTATACCTACCATTTATCTACAAACACAGTGTAAGCTTTTCTATTAAATTAAAAATACAAGAACTTTCCATATAAAAGCCAAACTCCATTTCGGCATGGCAGTCAGTGTTAGTACAACACTATAAAAGCATAAAGACGAAAAGCTTGAGAAAGAAATTTGAGAAAAAAAATGATGGGTAAGAAATTTATCAGTAAAGAAAATTGAAACTACGAAGAATACAAAAACTTGCCAGAGCAGAATAAGACGCCAGAAAATGGCATCTTATGATGAAATAGTACAAGCCTTGTGTTTCTCAAACTCGAACTTTAACATTCGCGTGGGTGCCAGAACACGAAAAAAAAATAATAACAAAGAAAGCGTGTAATTAGTATCATGTGATTCAATATCAGGCTTTTTGTGTGGTACAGCTTCGTTCCCACTTTCTATGTGCATTTTATTTCAAGAACTTAAGAGTATGCTGTCAATTTACTAATCAAGTACTTATAATAAATTTTTCAAAAAAAAAAACAAAAAATGCTTTTAAAATTCGTTTGTACCCCTTGCTCTATATCTCTATTCTTTCTTTAAAGTTGACCTTCTTCTGGCCACCATTGCCATGCTGCTGCTATCGTCTACCAGTGCTGAGTACGATGTAAATAAATATTGCAAGCTCGTTACAACAGGTACAAAACTACCAAGCATGGACTCATGTCAATTGTATTATTCCTGTAATGGCAATGACATGGTTGGTAAACAGTTTTGCCCTGCGAACACTGTATTTGACAGGGATGCTCAAAGCTGTGTACCCGAAGCTCAGAGCAACTGTTTTTACGGCTTGGCTAATCCCTGCCACAACAAGCACAATCAATTTACATACTGCAGCAATGGTTGCAATTGGTATAATTGGTGCGTTAATGGTCAAATAGCCGGAAATGGTACCTGCTCAGTGGGTCAAAAGTTCTATGTGACCAATAGTACTTGCATTTATGGAGAGTGCGAAACCAACAGTCAGTCTGATATTCAAGATATGTGCGATATAATGCCAGAAGGTGAGTTCTTTGGAGACTTTGAAAATTGTCGCGCCTGGCACAAATGTGTTGCCATGAATCAATTAAGTGGTGTATGCGAAGATTCTCTGGTAAGTCATTTCGATTGTTTGAAGAGAAATTTAAGAGTTTAATTGATACATTTTTGCAGGTTTATGACGTTGTCACTGGCCGTTGTTTAACGAACGAGGGAAACATGTGTCAAAGAACTAACAATATGGTGCAAGGGCAGGCTGCTGGGCCACCAGTAGATCCGTGCACTGATCTCAGCCAAGTAGTTGGTGATCCAAATGTGTGTTATCTCTACTATATTTGTGTAATTGCCACCCAAAACCCGGTGGTCACTTACCGCTGGAAGCAGAAAAGTTGTAATACTCAATATTTCGACGTCATTTCTAAGACGTGTAGTGACACTTTAATGGCAAGACCATATCCAGGCTGTGATCGTTGTGAGCTGAAAACAGGATATGCACGTACTTATTGGACAAATGGCGTCGATCCGAACTGTGAGCAATACTTCACCTGCCAAAATGGTCGAAAGTTAGGCACTGGTTTGAGGTCGTGTAAAAACGATTACTTCTTTGATGAGGGAGCTCAAGCTTGTGTTGGATCTGAGGAAAGATTAGAACAGTACATAACAACTAATGGTGCTTGTCAGCACTATACATGTACTCAAGCACGCGAATGTTCATTGGCAGGTACAGGAGAAGGGGGTAATATTGTCCAGCCCCCTGTTAACAATACAACAGCACCAAAGGAAACACCAAATGCAACAGCAAATAAAACGCCAAATGAAAAGCCAAATGAAACGCCAAATGCAACACCAAATGAAAAGCCAAATGAAACGCCAAATGCAACACCAAATGAGAAGCCAAATGAAACGCCAAACGCCAGATAGAAATAACAAAATATATAAAAGACAATGAAATAAAAAAATTAAATACAATAATATAATTACAAAATGTATTTTTATGTTATTTCATCTTGAGATTATTAAATAAATTATTCAGGTCTAAAATCTCTTTAAAAAAAAACAAACTGAAAACAATTATATTTATTTATTTATTATCAATATTTCGCCAACAATTTGATATTTATAATTATTTCCCTGAAGATGCTAACAAATTGTTGGCGAAATATTGAAAATACATACATATGTATATAAATATAATTGTTTCCAATTATTTAAAAGAAAAAAGATCTTAAGCTTGAATAATTTGTTTAATAATTGTAAATATTTTATACAGATTTATTTGTTACTATTAACGTAGAATAAACTTTACAACTACAGCACATACATACTTAAATATTGAGCTTAACTAATCCTTTTTCTTATCCCCCAAAAATGATCAAGCTTTGCAATCACAAATAGTTACAAACAGTAAAAAAGTCCTGGGAGTTTTGGCTTAAGATGTACGATAACAACAATAACGAAATAGGTTTTAGCAACAGCACAGGAAAACCGCAGAATTAGCATGAAGAATTAACATGATGAAATGGGGATTGAACGTAATGAAGAAACTTGACATTGAGTCAGCTTGGTTTAAGTATTCTTAAAATGCTTAATACTGCCTTAAAAGCAAATTGATTGGAACCAAAAAAAAAATTTAAATTAAAAAAAAAACCTGGGCTCGTACATCCTTTCGACTGTCCACAGACATTCTGAGACCAGGACAACGGCAGCCAAATTTTAGCAAAACGTTTTTGCATGGGAGCCCCCTAAGATTGGAAGGTATGGGAGGATGTGTTAGAAAAAAATTTTGAAAGAACAAAATCAGTGCGGCTCGGTCATATGTATCACTTCTCCAGAGACACCCTGGTGTTAAATACTGTGGAGAATATTGGAGCACCCTTTAGTATCTTTAAGAAAATGTTGTCAAACCAATGGAAGTCGGTATTACATATGACTCCTCCAGAAGCATCCTGAGACTAGTTAGAATGTTAAATTTACGATAAAAAAAAATGTTTTCTATAAGAGCCCTTTAAGCGACGAAAGGAAGTAATTATGTATATATAAAAAACTAATGCGGATCGCTCTTATGTTTCGCCTCTTTGACCTCGATGAGCTGTAATTTGCCGTCACCCTCGCACCCCCATTGGCACCTGCGTTTTTATACAAGGCACACAACATAAGAGGCGAAAAGCGAAAAATCGCTCCCGATGTCACATCTAATGGAAAGGTTGTTCCAACCACAGTCCATGATGTTAATTGTAAATAAAACAACATATTTTTATAAAATAATTTCAATAGTTCTCATTATGATAGACAGCTCTATGGCAAATGTAAGTGAAATTAACAAAATTTGGCTAAGTGTTTCGATGACATCTATCTGATGGTCCATATTTTAAATGAATCGAAGACATAATTAAGGTTTAACGCACTAAATTATGTCATGCCTTAACTCTTGAACTGTTCTCGGCTTGCTGAAGTACACTTTTTCTTTTAAATATCCCGAAAGAAAGAAGACCAGTGGTGTCGAGTGACATGATATGGCACAGCCATTGAATTTCCTACTCAAAAGAGACATTGTTTAATTGTTTAAAGTACTTCACTAATCATAAGAAGATATTTGCTTGTAAGTTCTCCATGATTGAAGTTGTCAAACACTGAAGCAAAGAAATATCAAATTAAGCTGAGCTAAAACTTTGTCTTTAAGGTGGGGCTTGCCATAAGTTTAAGAAACTAACCTTAAAAACTTTACAGGAGACATTGAAAACCGTAAAAGTATCTACGTATATAAAAGTACTTGAAGCTGTGGTTGGTATGATTTGCCGTAACAGTGCCGGAGTTTAGTGTCAACGTACAACACCAAAAAAAAAAGGTATTGCATAAAAAATTTAAAATATAAAAATCGTCCTCCACCAAATTTAAGTGCTGCTTTTTGAACTAATTTAATGGTTTTGCAAACTGAAATCAATTATTTAAAATTGATCTTATCGTGGATTTTATTTTAATTAATTTTAGACTTAGACTCATGACTAATGTCTGCACAAGACCAAACCATTAGGATGCATAAAATTAAATAAAAAATAAGTAAGACTGATCTATTCTAATCTTATAAACTGATAATTGCAAAATATTAGTCTAAGACTAGAAAACTTTATGAAAAATATTGTTTATAAAAATTTTTGCTAGAGTGTTCTTTGAGGGACTCGAACAGGGCTCCAGTATTCTAAGCAATTTGCATTAAGCTTCAGTAATCAATTCAATTCATTTTGCGTGGTACACTTTTGCTCGATAGAAGTTTTATCCCGTATATATATATATTGACAATAATTCATATCAGAAAAGAGAATTAAGGAGTTTTCGGCTAGAAATCGGACCCCTACCTTTAACCATTTCATATGCATCTTCCGACAATGAATAGATTTGTAACAATTCTCTTTAGCTTAGGTTAAGTTGAGAGAAGAGGCGTATTAGGACATGTCATCCGACATACGTTTACGCTAACGTATGTTTTCAAGGGTATATCCAATCCTGTGCAGGACATATCTATTTCATAATTTTCTCTAGACTACGTCCATTAAGTGGGCTATATTCGGTAAAGTATCACTCCCAGGTGTCACACTTTACAAATATACGTCCCGAGAACGTATATGGGAAAAGGAAAGCCTTGCTGACTACTAGTGAGCCCTCAAGGGGCATGCGGCAGGCAAAAAGGCTAATAGATCCCGGTAGAATGAAGTCCGACCGCATTGTCAACCATGGCAGGAACAATATTACACTATGTACAGGGCTAAAGACGGTGCACTATAAGCTACATTACCATCTCAAAAACTGAAATTGGTAAACAGTGTTTCCTGCAGACTCTGTTCTGAGGAGAATAAAACGGCGAAACACATCCTTGGCAAATATCTCGCTGCGTATAGACCGAGCCGAGCCACACAATTGGGCGCTGGGTTTCTGACCTTAGTAACATCAAACCTACGGCCGTAACGAAGTTTGCTAATAGTCTAGGTCTCGGTCTATAGGGAACAAGGGTTGCACAAAAGACCAAATAATAATAATAATAATAATGTGATGTCCGAGAATCAGAAAGAATAAAAACTAGTCCTTGAATACAATTGTACTGGTTTTCCATTAGTTTTGATTATTATTGACCCTTTTTCAGTAATCAAAAGTAGTCGGATAATTCTTATATTTTTTTTGTAGGCAATCAATTATTAATCAGAAATTTCTTTAAGCAGAATAATAAAAAGCATTATAACAATTAGTAATCGTAATCAAAATTTAGCACCTATAATTTATCACTATTGAATTTTCAATTATTACAGCCCATTGTGCAGATTTTGTTTTTTGTTTTTAAAGGCAACCAATCAATTATAATTTTATTTTAAAACCGATCTTATCTTTGACTTGTTGTATATAAAACGTTCTCAGTCAATTAGTCCAAGCCATGTGCCATCGAAATAATATATAGAATCTTAAATCACGATGTCTCAAAAAGTGACGTAAGTAATTACGTATGTATGTACGTGGCTATTTATTTTGCACACAATTGCTTGATAACTAATGAAATTTTGTTCTATATAGATTTATTAAACTATCTATATTATTTTAAAATTCCTAAAAGAAAACACTAACACCCTTATAAATTGTACGAATTTTCGACAATAATTTTATGCACTTTTACTAATTATTTTTATTTAATCAATATAGACGAGCGATAAAATACGCATAAACGCTTGCTGTATAAAAGCAAAACGAGTCATAAATACCTCAACAGTGTGCGTTAAGACATCATAAAAGTGTAGCAGAAATATACAGTTTTTAAAAAAATGATTGGTATGAAAATGATTAACTTAAGGAAAGTGGCAGAATAAAAAAGTGAAAGCAGTTGTAACAAATTCGTTAAATTAAAGAAAAAACCCCAATAATTACAGAAGAAATAAAAGGAATATATTATAAATAATACTGTAACAGGTGGGCGAACAGAAGTCATTCGCTGTTGTTTGGCTTACAGAATACCGGTTGTGGCTAGCGCAGTGTGTGCCGTTGCTTCGTCCTGTTGGTTTATTTCTATACCTAAAATAATAAGTTTCGATTGGCTCTTATAACAAATAAATAATTAAGTTCATATATGACATAAAAACTTTATTTCTTGTTCTTTTTTGCCTAAAAGGTAAAATAAAAAAAAAAAATCATATTAATAATTATTTTTCCAAGACGATGATATTGGCCACAATTAATAAAAAGTTTTCTTTTTCACAACTACACGAATGAATTTCTTTCTATTCACTCTTTTTGCAAAACAAGCTGCCAAATTTATGGGCACTACCAAAACAAAAAATTAAATAATGAAGATGAATAAAAATTTTTATTAAATTCAAATAAGGCTTCTTCGATGGTTGGTTAAATAAGTCATGGTTAATTAATTCACTAAAAAAAAACCAATTATGATTTAGGCAGATACATTTTTAGTTCTAGATTTCGGAGAAAAAATATTAAAAAATGTTTGGTGTAATTTTCCCAAACAAAATGTTTAGAAGATTAGTGCATGCACATGAACACTGATGAGGCAGTACTTACAAACGTTTGTAATTTTTCCGTTCAGGCACTGGAAGTCATATTTAATTTAATAATTTCATATATTTATAATGTTTCCATTTCTTATTCTCTTTCAAGTTCAAACTATTTTGTTTGGCGTTACCGTACTGCTGATAAAATCTTCCAATGCTGAATACGATGTGGAAAAACATTGTCAGCTCGTTCAGCCGGGCACAAAACTGGCCAGTTTAGAGTCATGCGAAAGCTATTATACCTGCTTAGGCAATGGTAGGGCTCTTGAATACAACTGCCCTGATGGCCAGGTATTTGACAAGAATGCCCAAAGTTGTGTACCCCAATCACAGAGCAACTGTTATTTTGGTCTCTCGAATCCCTGCCAAAATAAGAACTATGAATTTGCTTACTGCAGTAACGGTTGTAATTGGTATAACTATTGTGTTGATAATGAAATTGTTGGAAATGGCACTTGCGAAGTTGGTGAAGTATTTTACCCGCCCAATGGTACTTGTATTTATGGCCAATGTGAAGACAGCGATAACTCAGTGCTTGCAGATCTGTGCAAGGTAATGCCCGACGGAATGTACTTTGGCAATTTTGAAAGCTGCCATGCCTGGCATAAATGCTCTGATATGCGAAAGGAATACGGCGTTTGCGAAAATGATATGGTATGTACTATGTATTTTTTTAGGAAACAAGACTATATTTAAATTTTAACTCTTTCAATAGGTTTTTAATGTCAACACAGGACAATGTTTGGTGAATGATGGTACTATGTGTCAACGAACGAACAATGTGGCACAGAGTCAAGAGCATGGGCCTCCACAAGAGCCTTGCACATCTGCAAATCAGGCAGTGGCTGACCCAAATGTATGTTCAATTTACTATATGTGTAAAATGAATACTAATGGGCCTGCCACAACTTACGAATGGGTGCGACAAAGTTGTAAAAATCAATATTTCGATGTCATCAGCCAGCAGTGTACTGATCGTACATATGCCAGAGTTCATCCTGGTTGTAACCGTTGTGAGTTTACCGCACCCTACTCGCCTACCTATTGGGCAAATGCTGTCGATCCCGACTGTAAGAAATACTTTACTTGCCAAAATGGCAAAAAACTTGGCACCAAATTAGGATCTTGCGATGAAGGCTATTACTTTGACGAAATAGCTCAATACTGTATTGAAGGAGAGGAGAGATTTCAACAATATAAATCATATAACGGCGCTTGTCAGGAATATAATTGCAACGATTCACGCGAGTGCTCATTGATAGAATAACTTTCAAATACGTCTTCAGTATCAAATCAGCAAACATTTAACCGACTAATCAAATACTGAAATATTTAAATAAAAAATTATATATATTTTTTGCTATTGAGCTCTTTTTATTTCGTAGACACTAATTTGGTAATTCACAACGCAACACTAGATATTTATGAACACTAGCATCATGCATAATATTTGCGAAACTGCTAGATAGGAGTTTTGTAAATAGCAAACGACGGACTTTTGGCGAGTTCAAATCGCAATAGTATACTGAACTAACTGTAAAAATAACTTTGGCGTTTTCAAGTCAATTGGCGACTTCAAGAGCTTGCAAGCGTGATAACATGCCTGATAAAATTAGGCCAGTAATATTTTGGGTATAAGCCTTAAGATATACTTTAAAATTTCTTCTGACGGAGATAGTGGCAAAATTTCTAAATAATTTTCAATGTCATTAATAAATACTAATCCAAGAATTAAATAAAGTGGGAAACAATTGTATTTACAATTTAAAGCATCTGTTTTCTGTGTCAAAAAATTAACTCACATTTGTTGGTAAGCTCTTTAGGTTTCCTCTTGTTTTTGAGATTTTTTATTTTAAAAAGAGAGGAAGTAGGACAACATATATTCTCTTAACTTTAAGATATTAAAAAAATATAAAAACCGAAATTACCTTTTAATAACTGTAAATTTAGTAATTTAGAAAATACAAATTTTTTTCGATGAAAAAAAATTAGATTTTTTGCAAAAGTTCGAAATTTTTTGTTCTTTAAAACAGCATAAAAAAATCTAAAAATAAAGTTATGCTGATGAATTTTCATACACTCATAACAAATAAAGTTTTAAAGAAAAGCATCCATAAATAACTAAAATCGGTGCTCAACTTTGGAATTTAGTCACAAGAATTGAAAAATTACAGTTTCAAACGGTCATCAGACGAAGCCTCAAAAATTAAAAAAAAAATGTTTATTAAATGAAAGTAGTATGGAAGAAAAATTTTGTTTGCTTTTCAAAATAAAGCATATAAACTGACGGAAGTAAAAAACTACTTACATATCGATACCCAAAAGGCAAAATTCCGTAACATTAATTTTTTTCTACATGAAATTTTACATATTTCAATGATGTATTTTTATATTATTAATTTTTTTTTATTTAGAGTACCTATACTGGTATATTATTTTAGCTTGTAAACAAAAGCCAGTTGTTATTTTAGATTTCATATGAAATGAACCACGCTTGCTTTATTTCGCAGCGAAATAAAATGTTGCTGGATACATTTCAATGTTTTTAAGCAAAATAAGCGCAGTACTCACATTTTACCACGTTTAATTGATGTCAATTTTTTTACATGTATTTCGATAAGCATTCCATGTGGAATTTATAACGGAATGTCAGCCGTTCTTTCATCCTGGTAAATATACATATTTTAGGAATAACACAAGGAAAAAAATTTTTGGATCATTTCTCACAAGCAATAATAAACCGTTTTGAAAAAAAAACATTTGTAAAATACAACAATGAACTTAGATGCATACTTTGTACAAATAATTTCGAATATTTTCGAAAATAACAATTGGTGTTCAAAAGTGGGCCGAAAAAAATTTGTCTCGTAGGATAAACAATTCCTCCATGACGATTGAACAACTGCAAAGAAGACGTTATGCCACCCCCTAATATATACAAGGCCATTTAGTGTGATATATACATATAGGACATCGCCATTTAAAGACTGATCAGAAAAAATTATATATCGTTGCTAATAGTTTGAAAACTGCTTGAATTTGGCTGTGGTCATTTTTTTGACTGCACATCAAATCCTAGTTACGACTTCTCTAATATGCATAACCTCTTTTTATGCCACAAGAAAGTGTTCCCCATCTTTTTTAGCAGCTTTTTATTTCTGCACTCCTGACTCCAAGACCAACCTCAACATTTTACTCTGCATGCTTGAACCCGTAAATTGAAAATTTACCTCAGATAAATTTTGAAAGAAACTCTTGCAAACCTTCATTCATAGTTTTATTCTTAAAAATAGACTATCAATATTTGATATCGACAGTAATACTGTCGAGAAAAAAAAGATTACTGAAGTATTATTGCAAACGTAATAGCAATACGCACAAAAGAAGCCTCAGCTTAAAAACGCAGAAAAGAAAGTTATTTTTATGTTTTTCGGTGATGATTCTGCTTCACAGGACTTTTATTACAATTCAATTTGATACTGTATTCAAAAACCAAAATGAAAATACATGTTTAATCGGTTTTTTTTCTGCGATTTTGCCCTTAAAAGTCTGTTCTTAACTTAAAACCAGCGGAAGTTGTTATTCACCTACATACATACATACATATGTATTTAGCAACAGCTTTGATCAAATAATTTGATTAAACGTAAAAGCTTTTTAATGTAAATTATTCTTTGTAAACTATTATCAATCAGAATTTTGTTATAAATGTTTTCTAGCTTTTTCAGCCTTCTATATGATGCCGACAACGAGTTGAGTAGCATCAACGAAATTCCGACGGCATATAGACGGCTGAAAAAGGCAGAAATCATTAATATGTTCTATTTTTTGACCAAAAATAAATAATTAACAAATAAATAATTAAATTCATTTCTGAATCAGAAATACCTTTAAAATTTTACTAATTCAGGTCCCAAAATAGACCTACAAATGTTTTCTGTCTTTTGAATATTGCGCTTACCAGCTATTTCTCTTGGCAGACGAGAGAGAAACATCACTATTCTGAAAAGGCATACATACATATATGAGGTGTGCCTTATCTTTCCGGCGTTAGATGAGAAATATTTAGCATTTTTCATTTATATTTCAGATTAAAAACAATTTTTTCTGTATTATTTGATCTTAGTTTAGATGACTACATAGTTAAATTTTTTAAGCTTAATATCTTTTTTTAATTTATTATTAATAAGCAGCAAATTTAATTGGAAACTTTGTGAATAAAATCTTATCTGCAAAATTTGACAATGATAGGTAAACATATATACGTACATGTACATATATTTATTATTTATCAATTGAACATATTTGAAGCTAAATCTCAGCCATAAATATAAAAAAAAAAAGAAAACGTAAAATAAAACGACTGATAAAATTTTAAAAATGGTAATAAAGGTAGAATTTGCAGCCGCCCTACGTTTAAATATTTTGGTGGCCTTTAGTAAAGTTGAAGACTTATCGCTGAGGAAATTATTGCGCTGGGACCGAAGTCAGGTTTGAAGGCTGACTAATGTTTCTAGCTTCAAGAACTGTCAAAATTCACAACACGAACGCAGACGACAAATGGGCGGCAGAATATGAAGTGTTTCTGCCAACAAATTGCTTGAAGTGTTTGTTGGTGTTGTTTTTGTTGTAGTTGTGCGGCCACCTGGTACTTATATATCTTGGGTGAGAGAATTTAATATATAAACAGAAAAACACAGTGATAAAATTGAAAGTTGATCAATAAGAATAAATATAGACAGTCAGTAATGAAGAGCTCAGGCAGTAGGATGGCTGTGCGCTGCTATTTAAAAACGGTATGCAATTAGTTATGACCTGGGCTCAAAGCCATTTTGGGTGCTGATGATCGTCGTGGTGAACGTGAAACAGCTGTGGTATATTCCTCTGCCCATAAGTCTGCAGTTTAATTTTTCTTGTATTTTATAAAAATGTTGATCACTGCAATTTTACCACAAAAAAAACCTTTCTCAATTCTGAGGAAGTAAAAGTCGAAGTGGAGTCCGATAAAGTAATTAACAATTGAAAATTACAAAAGTTCTATGATATATTAAAAAAATCATACAAAGTCATACATTTCTTTGACAGTACTAAATCGCAAAAAAACTTAATTTTAGAAAAAAAATATCTCAAATTCATATTGCAATGGAAAAAGAAGAAAACTAAAGTATTACTCGAATGAAAAAAGAAGAGTTTTCAAATTTTTCAAGTACAATTTTATTTCAGAAATTTTTACTTCCTTTTTTCCAGCACATGTTCAAATCACCTGCAATGCTATTATTGAAATGAATTGTTGTGTAGCGAGGAGAAAAGCTGATTAAGCACATACAATAAAAACAAAAAATTTAAAATTTCCCTTTATAATTGAAAGTTATGGTAATCAATATTTAGTTTTGCTTTAAAATTCTTTAAAATCGTTGTAGCTGTGGGTGAAAATCATGAGAGGCATTTACAATTTTATTTAAAGAAATTAAATTTTAAATCGATTTCTAATTTTTTCCAATCCTTACAGACTTGACGCCAATTTTGAGCGTGATTTTGGGTCTGGTGTTGACGGCAACGTATTGTTCTGCTTTAAAGCTGAAACTTAACTCTCCCGAAGATGTTTGCGAGTTATTCCCAGATGAAGCCATACTGCGTAAGCCAGGATCTTGTACCGAAACTATAAAATGCAAAAATGGCCAAAGTTATCCGCACAGCGTAAAATGTACGGGCGACAAAATTGTAAAATTGGACAAAATGACTTGTGTGGCCGAAAGTGGAAAAACTAAAGATAAATATTGCACACCTAGTTGCTCAAAAAGTAGCCCCAGATTTATTGAGGACACGAAAAGCTGTCAAGGTTGGGCTGAATGTGAGGCAGGAAAATTGGTGCAGACAGGCAGCTGTCCCGATGGACAAATATTCTATAAAGACCTACAACGTTGTATTTACGACAATGGTGAATGTGATAAAGTATATGATATTTGCCAGGTGGCTAAGACCAATCAAAAGTTTTGGAATAAAAGAAATTGCCAGAAATATTACTACTGCAATGCCAACAAAGTACTGGTATCGGGCAAATGTCCCATATCAACTTATTATGAAGCTAGCACCGGCAATTGTATTCCGAAAACTCAAGTGAGTTGCGGTCAACATCCACTGCCTGATGAAGTCTGCGGCACTAAGAAACTAGCCATATTCAATCGTTTTGTAGCTGATCAAGCCACTTGTCGTGGTTACTATTATTGCAGAGATTTGGGCAGAAGTGAGGACGGAAATTATATACCAGATGAATCGCCCGGTTGGGGACAATGCGGTTCAAATAGTTTTTTCGATGCAGACTTACAATATTGCCGCGACATGAATAATGTCAAATGTGACGAAGACCGTTGCGATAGCCACACTAGTGGCATGATATTGAGCGAAACGCCGGGCTGTCAACATTATTTGATGTGTAAAGATGGCTACACAATTGAGGAGGCAAAATGTCCGGATAACAAATATTTCGATCCAGCTAAAGGCAGCTGTGTAGACGCACCCGTGTGGCATCCAATTTGTGGTTGAAGCATTTTTTTATTACATTATGTCGTAATGCGCAGGATTTGTGAGAAAAAAAATTCTTTCAGTGTAGAGCTTTCGCTTTAAGTCAACCTGATTTTGTATTCAAGCATCAAAATAAAAAGTAGAAATTTCAAGTCGAACAATAACTGAAAACCAAAATTTTTTTTATTCTTCCTATTTAATTGTCGTTCTATTTCATTTTCTTTTTATATTATTTTTGTGCTGATTTTTTTTTTTTTTTTTTTTTTTTTTGGTGCCGCTTACGAAAATTGAACTTGACCTCAAGTCTGTTGATCGGCCACCGCACTCCCTCAGCCATCGCAACAATTAGAGTGAATGCCACAACAAGTAATTTAAGTAGAAAATTTTTCGCAAGGACCATGCATGGGCCATAGGTAGAATTGAAATTGCAGCCAGATTCAAAGAATTGGCCATATCTTCTACAGTACTTAAGATATTTAGGAGGCCTTTACAGTTCTGCATAGGAAATCAAAATTACTTTGCAACGACACCACAACCAATTGATTCTGAAGAAGTTTACATGCTTGCGATCTCCTTCCCTCCAGGCAGTATAACGAAAAACAAAGAGTATCCTGCGATTCCTAAGGGACCCTCCAGGATAGTTCTGAATAAATTATAAATTAATAAAATAAAGCATAACAACATTTATGACTACCAAGTTTTTTCATGTCAATTTTAATAAGTAGTTTTTTCTATGGGTTTCGATGGCTTTTATTGGTTTTATTACACTAACGGTTTAGTTTTCTCTTGACAAAAGAACATTTTTTAAAAAGTAACTGCAGCGGCAATGAAATGAGTCCGGCGACAACTTTGAAACTAAAAGGCGACATTTGAAGTCCCCCGCCAATAAGCGATAATAAATCTATAAATAATAAATCTATGAATAAATACATTTATAAATTATGAAAATTCTCAAAAATATTTCAAAATTTGAAAAAAAAAAAAAGTTCATAAAAACCATAAACGATTGCAACAGCTGAACTTTAACTTATGATAGTCTAAAAAAAAAAAAAAACTTGAAAAAGCGCGACTGGCGAAAAATAGCGAAAATTCCCGAAAAACTGGCAACAGCTGCATAATAACTTCCAATACTTAAAAAACTGATTTACAGTAATCAAAACTAAATTTAATATAATTCCTAATGATTTCAAATAAATACAAAGATCATAACGGATGCAAAAACGGCAAAAATTCGCAAAAAATTGGCGAAAAGCATAAATTAGCTGAAATTGTCAAATTTAGTTTGCCTAATGAACGTAAAAAACAGAGCTGCTGGATATTCACACGTAGAGTTGTTTTTCTAAAAATATGTTTGTATCATTCTGCACACAGCGTACCCTCCCTTTAAATTTTATTATTCCAAATAATACAAGGTGGGCCAAAACAAACCACCCTATTGGAAGTTGCTCTTATTTGTGCAAATGGCGGTCAATGTGAAATCTGTTTTTGCAGTTGTAAACTAGACAGCTGTAGAACAGAAGTGAACAAGCCATGGAGTGATACACTCTCCAAGAACGCGGAATAATCGTGTCTAAGACGAAGTGGACGATTTTTCTACCAAAATCATAATGAGCGATGAGGCGCTTTTCCACCTCAGCTGGTTTATAAGCAAGCAAAACTATCGCTTCTGGGGCACCAAAAATCCATGAGTGATGCACGAGAAGCCATTACACCCGCTCAAAGTGACTACATGGTGTGCTGTCCACGCTGGACGAGACATTGGTACATTTATTTTTTTTTTTTTTTTTTTTTGAAGACGCCGCTGGTCAAACGACAACGGGCTATAGGGCCATATTAACCGAGTTTTTTCTGCCGCAATTAAACAAATTAGGTCTGGAGAACATGTGGCTTAAACAGGACGGAGCAACGGCACGTACTGCGCGAGCCACAACCAATTTTCTGAAAGAGAAAATAACACACTCACACACACACACATAAAGTATTCTTTTTAATAAAATTTCAAAAATTTATTTATGATAACAAGCTGGATATTGCACAACTTCTGGTGTACAGAGACCTTTTTCTTCATCAAAGAAAAAGTTTCCACAAGTTTCCTCACTAACTTTTCGACCATTTTCACATCTCAAATAATGACGACAGCCTTTTTGATGGCTGGTAACAAAAGTGCGAGTGCTACCTTGACAGCGATCTCTTGCACAGACCACATATTTTGGATCTAAACACTTTTGCTTATCTTGGCTAAAAAACTTATTGCCGGGACATTGATGAAATGTGGGATTGGGATCCGAGAAGTTGCCAACATCAGCGCAAAAGAAACTGCCTTGACACGTGGCACCATCACTTACGAAATAATTTTTCTTGATTTTCTTTGTCACAACACAAACATCTTTTGGCACAGCTTTGCAGGCAGACGATTGTTCCGTTTCACAAACTCCCTTGGCGGCATTAAAATAGAGAGCACTGGTGGGACAAAAAACATTTTTAAGTTCCACTTCGTTTGTGGTTTTGTTCAAAGCACATTCATAATAGCGACCGCAGTAGTTTTCATCCTTAAATTTAACGCCGGTCTTAACAATGGCACAATAGTTGAGCTTAGTTCTATCGCAATCGGACATGGGAGCATCGACACAAGATTGAAGCGTCTGATTAAAGTGATAATTGCCTGAGCAGTAACCGGAAATAGCCAATGTTTCGTCTTGGCAGTAATAATAGCCATAACAGGACTTCGGATCCGCTACAAATTCACCAACCCACCAGGTACAATCAATAGCACAAGTACTGTTATCTTTTAATTTCTCCTCACACTTATTAGTGTCCTTGTCGTAAAAGGGTTTGGAGCCCGTACATTTGGTGCCATTGATGGAGTGAAAGTTTTTGCATATTATTTCTTGGCTGCAATCGTCGGGATGACGCAATTTAGTGCCATCAGGAAAAATGCTACAAGTATCAATATAACGTTGAGCCTCGATTATTGAGAGCGGAACTAGCCATACAACGACCAGCGGTATTAGAAAAACTATTAAGTTTGCTACTGAAGAGATAAAATATGATATGGGATTTTTTCTTACTGCTATGAACTGATTTTGATACCTTTCATTTTGAATTCTTAAACCAAATTCTTCATTGTACAGCTAAAAACTGAGGAGTTTCATTGGTTGTTTTCTTTTATTTATAATTTCTTGGCAATTCCTGGCTGGTTGCGTTCACAAATGCTCAATGAATTGGTAAAACAAAATTGGCAATTAATCTTATCAATTAAAACCTGATAAGAATTCGCTGTAAAACCCCTGTTTGCTCTAAATATTAGTGAGGTAACATTTTTGTTTGATTTCAAAAAGCCTTTAGTTTATATTATTTTATTAATTTTTATGTGAACGGGAAGTAACACTCATACTGAAAGAATTTTGTTCATTAGTTTTATGAATTCAGACATTAATTTAACGAAATCAATGAACTCTGAATCAATGAACTCTGTTGCATCCCATTCATATTGATGATCGTTTCATTGAATGTATGAATTTTGATCATGAAGCTAACGAAGTGTTTCATTTCTTTAATGCTAAAAAAAGCAATAATAATATTGAGCTAATAAAACAGAAAATTATTTTTATGTTGCGTATAATCTTAATAACTAATACACTCCATTCAAAAAAAAAAAAATGTAGGACAACAAGTTTTAAATGCTACTAGCAAGTACACTTCAAAACCTAATGCTATAATATTTTAACTTATACCTAATTGTCTTTACAAATCAAATGAGAAGTGAGAAGAGATATTTTATTGTTTTAATGAAAGCCTTCATTGTTTTAATGGAGTTTCTTCATAAATCCAATGATATTTTTTGATGAAATGGTGAAAAGTAGTGAACCATTTCTAATGATATTAATTTATTAGATCTATTTAACTTTTTGTTGGATTAACTACATTACAAATCATTAATGACATGAACTCATCAGAATTGTGAAGAAAAATTCTTGCAGTAAAATAGCTCATTAGTTTTCGCAATTTCATTAAAAAAATTTCACAGAATATTTACAAAAATTTCATGGAGTCAATGAACACAAGAGCTCTTAACTTTTCAATTCTGCTTTAATTGGTAAAGAAAGTTCTATATAATGTAAAATATTTCAAAATTTCGCAAGGGTTTTGAATTCTAATTGCTAATAGCACCCAAAAAAATGTCGTCACGGGTAAAATGGCATTTTATTTGTTTATTATTTTTTGGAATGGAGTGCATCTATTGTAATATAAAAATTATCCGTAACCGTAATGGATGTACTTAAGGAAAATTATATTCTGTTTTCATTAATTCAATGCAAAAATGCATGTATTTAGCTAATGGTTTCTTGTCATTAAGCAAATTAAATACTGCATTGGTTTAATGGCTAAAACTCATACATACTATCTTTAATGAAACGATCATAGATGGAAATATAATGAAACTGAACTCATTGATTCAATAGATCTAAAACATTGGCTGAAAATTAATGAACTTTTTCATTAAACCAATGTCGGAATTTAGAGGATTAATGAGCAAAACTCTTCCAGTGTTATTAGACTGTGTTGCAGCGGTTTTTGGTGTTAAGTGAACGCATCAGCTAGTTAAGCAATTAGTAGCCGGTTTATTGACACCGTGTTACGCATTATGTGGATAAAAATTACTAATAGTACTCCAGAAAAAATAATGATGTTGGGCCCAGCTGAGATGCAAACCCTGAGCAGTTTCAGGCTCAGGTATTTTCGCTTTATTAAAAATAAAATAATCATTTTATTTCTATTGTATGCAGCTTTACAAATTAATAATAATACTGGGAGGCATTTAAGATTTTCCATTATTTGTGAGTTTTTAAAAATCAAAAAAATTTAATATTTTTCTAAGAAGAAAATTTTTTTGCACTTGTCCAGAAATAATGATTATGCAGTACATGTTCAGAAATTCGAATCAGTAGTTTCATTTGGCGCTCTAAAATAAAAATCCAAAATTGGAATTTCCGAGTAATTGTTTTCTGTTTTGTTGTAAACACTAAAATTTTGAGAATTTAGTTTAACCAAATAAAAAGTAAAAAAGCTTTATTAAATCGAATAGAAAATCAATATTGAATGCTGATGCCAATACTTATCAACACCTATTCAATAAAAATTTACATAGTGCTGAATATCCGAAAATGGAAAGTCATCTCTCTAAGTGGTTTTAATGATCAGCATAAAAAAGGCGACATTAAATGAGAGAGCTAAATGTATTTTCAGGCAAGAACGTCACGATAAAGCTGAGAACGGCATTCGGGAATCTCAAATATGTACATATTTAATATGGACGAAACTGGGTTTCAGCTTTCCAAAAAAGTGCTCCGGGACACAAAACTCAAAAAGAAAGATTTTCTATTTTACTTGAAAGGTCTATTTGTGGACCTGAATTAATACATTAACCTTAATATAAATTACAGTGTGCGCTATCAGCTACAGTTTAAGATTAAGTTTTAGTTTTTTCCCTTTTTGGTTTTCAACACATACGAACGTCACTTTCAATACCAGGGATTTACCCATATAGGTATATACTTTTTTAACTGGAACCAGTACTCATGGGGCGACCCCTATTTATGCTGTGCATCGTATCTAGAAAAATAGGTCTTGGAGAAAAGGAAAGAGGGAGCAGTGTTTGTGTACATATGCTTTAACCATTCAGAAATTATCGGTTCGTCTTTGAGTGTTCTGGTTTAGTTTACGTTTGAGCTACTATATCATTAAATCAGTAAATACTTAAACCACATTTAAAGGAAGAAAATTTAGCATTTAAACAGTGCAACACATCAGCTGTTTGTTATTTTTTGCAACGTTGCCAAGTTTCTAATTCTTTTGGAGAAGCCAAAAATCTAAGGTATTTGAAAACATTTAACAACCCACTACAATACGATTTTTCAAAAAATGCTTGGATGACATATTCTATCACTTATGTGTGGTTTCGTCGTTATAGTCAAATTTGCCTAAATTTTTGTATAAAAAATCGTCCAGGAATTCGAATCGCCCTAAAAACAAAATGGTTCGAATTTCTGAGCGTCTACTGTACTACAAAATCATATTGGAACAGTATAAAGATAGACTAATTTAAAATGTTGGGGCTAATTATGGTCTAAAATAAAATGCATCACTTTAAAGTTGTGATAAGATGTCTACAGTGACATGTTTCAAAATTGCATATCTTTACAATTAATAAAAGTATCTGAAATACTAATGGTTCTTTGCAGGTTAAGGACCATAATGCATCAAAAATAAATGGTAGAAAAATATTTTTTTAATTTTTTGCGTGGGAATTGAGGTGTAACACGAAGAGAAATTGTCAGTCTAAGCTTACGTTAAGATAAAGACATTTTACCGGTTGTCACAACTAACTGGTAGTTAATTTGATTATGATCGTTTGTAGCAGAAAACAGAAATTAAATTTTGTATGGTAAATGCTTCAACTGCCAAATTTCAATAGTGTCAACGAATTTGGTTTTCCAGTGCGAAAACTTGTTGGTTTGGAAAAAGCAAAATTTTCTAGCAAAAAAAACAGAATACCTATAAAAATTTATTACTCCACCCAACAAGCTTTATTATTGTTGTTCAATAAAAATCAAAAACTTATATTTCTTGTCAAGTAATTTATTGCCACAAACGCTAAGAAATCTTTTCGAAAGGAATTTTTGGTAACATAAATCATTTTCTAACAACAAACGAAAATGGAAAAGTTTAGGACTGGAATTTCTTTAAACGCGCAGCGGCATTCTTATCAGAGCAATAAATATTTCCATAATGAAAAAAATTTATTTCTAACAGAGGCTTATCACTCAACTTTAAGCAGATAATAAAATAATTGAAACAAGCACCCAGAAAGTACTAATAAACAAATTAAACAAAATCTCAAATGAAAGAACTTGTAATCAAATGCAATCAAACATTTTTCAAAGTCCTTCGTAGCATAGAGACAAGATAAGTATACTTATGGTCTTTCGAAAAAGCTATTATTGGGCCAAGGTAATGGAAAAAGTAAATATTTTGACAGCCCTTCAAAACAGATTTTATTATCTTACGCTAAAAAAAATAAATTAAAGCTCTTAATTGTTGAAAACTAAACTGCCAGGGAAACTGACATACCCACCCTGTGGGTAAAATATCAAAGAAAGAGATGGCGGAAAAAATACATACTTACAGCTGTATACATACATATATTCATAAAAACTTGCATCAGACTTTCATTTGATGGAATTGTATTGACAAGTGACCATAAGAGGGTTGGGATTTATAAGCAAATGCATGTCGATGCCTGCATAATTTGTTGGGATAGATAAATATGCACTGACTAATTCTTTATCCGAATCATAAAATTTTAAGCAATTTGGCATCTAAATATTGTTGTATATTTGTGTATATTTTACAAGTGCATATTTTGGCAATTTTTCCCATTTTTCAATATTCACTTTAAAAATTCTAAAAACTGAAATGAACAACCAACAAAATATCTCAGATTCCAGAGTCTTGACTTTTCGGCTGTTGCAATAATTAGCTTGACGGTACCAATAACAAGGATGGCGCTACCTATGCAAAACTTTGTTGTTACACAAGTATTCGTTTTCTTTATGTACGAAACAAAATAGTGTGGAAATATTTTTAAAAAAGAAAAACAATGCGAAAAAAAAATTTAGTTTATGTCATAAAACATAAAAATTAGTTCCTGCAGTAATTAGACAACTTCTTATTAAAAACTCTATTTATAGTAAAGGGTGGTCAAACCAACACTATTTTTATTTACAACTAATAAAGTGTTCGTTGTAAATAAAATAAAAGTTTCGGTTGTGGCTCGCGCAATGTGTGCGGTTGGAATACGTGCTGTTGGAGCCACATATCCTCCAGACCCAATTCGTTCAGCTGGGGCAGAAAAAACTCGGTTAACATGGCCCTATAGCGCGTTGTCCTCATGCGTGAACAGCACACCCTGCAGCCACTTTGAGCGGGTGCAATGGCTCATCGTGCTTCACTCGTGGATATTCGGTGTCCCAGAAGCGATAGTTTTGCTTGTTCACGTACCCGCTGAGGTGAAAATGAGTCCCTTCACTCATTATGATTTTGACCGAGAAATCGTTCATTTCGTCATAGACATGATAATGCCGCATTCTTGGGGAGTGTACAGCTATCTAGTTCACAAATGTAAAAACAGATTTGACATTGGACGCCATTTGCAACTTCCAATAGGGTGATTTCTTTTGGACCACTTTGCATAAACTATGGTAATAAAGTCAACCGCTAGTTTGCTTCCAACAACCTCACTACAATATTGCACTCGTGAATTATTTTATTTATTTATTTTATTTTATTTTATTTTATTTTATTAAACAATGTAAATGCGGAACCTTACAATGGTTGAATTAGACCGCTATTAATAATTTAGAAAAACTAATTGTTAGTTGATACTAAAATCCTAAAATCCAAAATATTTTTTCGGAAATGTTCATTACATTCACTAATTAGTCATGACAAAATCAGTATATGGGTGGATCTAACCAATTTAAGAATTGTGGGTATCATAATATAGTTGTTACAATTATGACCTTGTAAGAACGAACATGTATTGTTTTTTAGATTCACAGTCCACTCAGCTAATATTTTATCGACCTTACATCTTTTCAGCATTAAAAGTCATTTTTTCAATTACAGAAGAGCTCAAGCCCTTCACACTATCTTAAGCTGCCTTAGACCTTACACGAGTATAGGGATCACTTCATTATCAACTTTAAAACGTCAGATTAACACTTAAAATAAATTAAAAACAATTAATTAACAAGTTAAACACAATACTGAAAATCCCTGTGTGCATATAGTATAAATCGAATAAAAGTGTAAGCAGAATTTAACGTTATCAATTTAGATTTAGATACCATAAAGCAAATAGCGCAGGCTGTACGTTGATTAGATTACGATACCCAAAAGTGGTGTTAAAAACTTTAAAAGCAATCAAAATTCGGCAAACCCTTTAGTTGATTATCGTATTGCTGAAAGAAAACGTGGAAATTTTTACTTAGTGAATATGAGAGGTAAAACAACAAAAAAAAATACATATGTATGAATATCAAACTGTGACATTTGGTCATCTGGCTTCAAGTGTTCAAACGTACGTCTATTGCGTGACGTTGGAAAGATAAAATAGCAAGAAATCTTGTTTTTGTTAAGAAAATTAAATTGGGACTAAGACAACTAACAATTTATATTGTTGCAGCCAAAAGAATTTTAGTAAATGTTGGAATTTCCTAAAAGTCCCTCTTACACTTTAGGTATTTTACAGTGTAGTGTGCCTGTTGTATGAATTAAACACGTTGGAATAACATTTTGCGAACAGTGACTTTTATTTCATCGGCAGTTATTCTGCGTTCAATATTATGGCGCTTTGTTGTTAAGAAAAATTGCACCTTGCATATAAGGACTTAAAACAGTTCTGGAAAAACTGAAACTCTTACACGAAACACAAAATGGTGCAAAAAAAATAGAATTGCAGTATTTTAACAAAAAGTGATCAGTTGCAAAACTCACAAAGGCGCTAAAAGTTTTAAAAACTAAAAAAGACTCAATAACAGCAAAAAACAAAACTGAAAAATTGCGAAGAATTTGCAGAATGTATAAAAGAGCCTTGCAGCTCCTTAAGGTTTTGTTAATCTATTGTTACAAAGTTTAGCTGGTGGCGTGGTAAGGGTTAATCGAATACAAGTGATTGATTAGCACTGCTCTAAATGTTAAATGTGTTAAACGAAGGAAAACACCACACGATTATATCACATGTAATTTAAATAACGGCCATATTGATCTCAAAAGCTCTCGAAAATGCTGTCACATCTTAAGCTTTAGCGCAAAAGTTCTTGACTTGGGAATTTCGAGATTAATTTGTCTATTGAGAGCAGTCATTAGTACGGGCATTAGGCATTGAAAATGGTTCTCGACTTACAATTTCCTGGAAGTTAAGTTGGAGTATAAATAGTAGCACGCATTCGAGTTTAAAAACAGTATTATCTTGTGCCAACAAAAAGATTATAAATTGAGTCTAATTTTTACAGCAGTGGTGCAACAGTGTGAAAAGTGTTATAGCAAAGTATTTCAACAGAGTTGAATAAGAAAGGCTGAGCTGAACTGTAAGTGCTGTAAATAAAATGGCTGAATGTGTTTTGTTTTCATATGCAATCAGAGAATCCGCAAAACCGCTTTTATTAAAGGGTAATAAAAACGTAAAATTATTTTAATATTTCTTTTTTTTTTTAACAAAACTTTTGTACATCTGTTCAAGTTTTTTATAAACTACACCTGGCAATTTTTTTCGCGAATTTTCATGTTTTGTCATCAGTTTATGTTTGTTGCAACTTTAAATCTTTTTGGAATTTTGCAAATTTTTCGCATATTTTTGCGCTTTTTTATAACGTTGTGTTTTTGACGAGCTGATATCTTTTTTGAAATTTTAAATTTTCTCCGCAAACAAGCGCTTAACTTGTTTAAAGAGTGCTGATTATTTTTTGCAGATTTTATTTTATTTTATTTTCCTGCTTCTGCTTCTGCACTGTACTCTATTTTATTCATCTGTTTAGCCTTTTTTAAGAACTACCATTTCTGCATTTTGCAATCATGTATTATAGATATTAATCGAAAAAAAATTTTTTTTGAATTTTTTTCAGCTCTGGCGCTTTTTTGCGTAATCTTTCTTCCGGCTGTTTTTGCAGGAAGTTTAGATTATGAAAATCTTTGCAGTTTATTTCCAAAGAACACACAGTTGCGTGTACCCGAATCATGTAATCAATACATGATTTGCAATGGGCGTAATTTTCAAATCTTTAATTGTCCTGACGAAACAAAATATGATGCCAAACAACAAAAATGCGTAACACATTCGGATATTACGGAATTGTGCGAAAACCGTTGCTACAATGCCAAGGATGGAACGTATGTCGCCCACAACAGCGATTGTCGTGCATTTCACTTCTGTAAAAGTAAACAAAGTATTAAAAGCCATTGTGATGTTCAGTACCATTTTCAGCAGGATAGACAGATGTGTGTTTATCCCAAGAACTCAAACTGCATCCAGAAAGTTAATAACATTTGTGAATTGGTGGCAGACAAAATAATTTTCCGTGATGAAAACGACTGCAGCAAATATTACAAGTGCGAAAAGAATAAACTAACAAAAGTGGATTGCAAAAAGCTCTATTTTGATTTAGAGAAGGGAAAATGTGCGGAAAAATGGACGGTTTCCTGTTTAGCTCATCAAGCAACTGCGGACACATGTTTGAAGAATAAAAAACGATTTGTAGGCCGAAAAGCAGATGGTGCAACGTGCCGCGGATACTTTATATGTACTGATAAAGGAGCCTATGCTCATGATTTGCAACCTGTCTGGTACCATTGTCCAGCAGGAACGTTTTTCGATGAAGCCAAACAACAATGTCTGCCGGCAATTGATGTAAAATGCAATAATAATCGTTGTGACGGCCGTGGCAATGCCACCGTTGTCAGTGGAAGGAATAACTGTCGCAACTATCTGCAATGCGAAAATGATTTGGTGTTGCAAGAGTACACCTGTGAGTATCATTACTTTTTTAATGAGCGCTTGGGAGCATGCGTGCCTAATGTAGTTTATGATGGAGGTTGTGATGATATAAAAACACATTCTTAGAATAAAAATATTAAATAAATTTATGTAATTTATGCAAGCACATTGGTGGTAAATCATTTTTTTTTTATATATAATTATAAACAAATATGAACTTAATTATTTAATTGCTTTAAGAGCCAATTGAAATACATATGTATATTAATTCAGGTCCAAAACTAGACCTTTCAAATGTTTTCTGTCTTTTTCAGCAGTCTATATGCTGCCGACATTTCGTTGGGGCGCTAATCAACTCATCAGTAGACTCGAAAAATTCTTAAAAGAATGTTTGAAACTTAACTACTTATTCCATAATTCCCATGAACAAAATGAGAATCAGAAATGTTCAAACAAATCTTTAACACAGTAAACATTTTTTTAGTTCTGCAAAACGAAAAAAAAAAATGGTGTTTGCAGTAAATGTTTACAATATGCAACTTTTTTCGAATTTTAGCGCTTTTAAAGCAATTTTAAATTAGTTGTTTGCAATTTGCAAACTTATCGCGAATTTTTCATTTTTGCAGTAGTGCAATATTTTGCAACTGTTTAACGATTTTAACAAGTATTCTGAGTCAATTTTAGGAGTTTTTGGATTTGACAGCGGTGACATTTTTTGATTTGATATTTGATTTCAATTATTGCACACATGACTAATGCTTTTATTTAAGGTGCCTTAGCACAATATTGAACTGTTATTTATTTTTATTATAAAGACGCAAGTTTTGCAATGAATTTAGCTTTTTATTGAAATGTTTACAAAATTACTCATTTTTTGCTTGTTTATCACATGTTTCGCAGTAAAAAATCTTCATTTTCTTTAGATTAACTCCTTCTTCAGAATATCATTTTTCAATTATAACATAACTAAATGCGGAAGCATATAATATTTTCCCATCCCAAATTTTCTGCTTTTTAATCTACCCATGGCACAACACGTTATTCTACTCCTCTATAAAATCGGTACTTCTTCGAAAGATTCGATCTAATCTTCAGAATATTCTCCCTTGCAACTACGCCTTAAGCGAAGTATGTAAAATCACTACTTTTCGTGTTTCAGTAGCACTTTCCTTAATGTTTAAAAAATTTTGCTAATAATGTCATTACGTAGAATAAATAGCTCTAAAGCCAAAAATTCGTTTTAACTTATTTTAAAATAACGGTCGTCATTTCTCGTGGCACACTGTATCGATCTGGCATCACCAAACCTAAAAAGCAACACTTACCAGCACTATAGTGTTAAAAGCGAAAACAGCTGATCAAGATGTCAACCAAGCCGCAGTAAAAATAAATAAATATAAGAAGTCAGCATGTTAATTTTGCGTAATTTAAGGATTTTAACAAATTTGCCACAAAATGCTCTCCCCAAACGTTGCTTACGAGGTTTGCCACAGCGTAAAGGTGAATTTAAATTTCTGCCAACAACGACAAACTCCGAAGAGGAAAAGGATGAAGTGAAATTGGCGCAAAAAGAACTTGCTGAACTGACAGGAGGTATGGATGTGCAACAACTTAGAAATATATTAGAGCCACACAGAAAAGGAAAGCAATTAGAAAATCCAGAATCTACTGATCAATTGCAGCCTGCAGAGCAGAGCAGCAAAACACAAGCTCTTTTGCCCACCTACAATTTGGCTGCCTATGTTGATAAATCGCCGTTGCTGCAACAACTTTTAAAACTTGGAGTTAACTTAGCTGCCATTGAGAAACGCAAGGGCCTGCCAGAATTTGTTTTACGGCTCCAGCTGGATCAAGATGTTAAGCCGCGCCTGTTGTTTCTTAAAGATCAAGGAGTGCCCGTCGAGTGTTTTGGAAATATTATTACAAAAAATCCTTTAATATTTAAAGTTGATTTGGACGACATGCAGACTCGAGTGAATTATCTGGAATCAAAACGTTTCAGTTCAGCTCAAATCCAACGCATACTAACGCGGAACCCCTATTGGCTTATGTTCTCCACAAAGCGTATTGATAAAAGGCTGGGACATTTTCAAAAGGAGTTCCTTCTAAAAGGAGACGATGTACGCTTTCTGGCCAGCAAACTGCCGCGCTTAATTACTTACAGTATGGAGCATATAGCACAGGCAACATTTTGTATACGGGAAGAAATGGGTTTTGACAAAGAAGAAATTAAATGTTTGCTTTTAAGTAAACCGAGATTATGGATGTTGAGTAAGTGGAAAACAGAAGATTGTGCTATTTTTCCATTAATCGATTGTACTTTAATTTTTTTTTTCAGAATCTGACGACTTAATAGAGCGTTTTGCTTATGCTCATCAAGAAATGAAATTATCACATGATATGCTTTTGCAGCAACCTGAAGTCTTATGTTCGCGTGAGTTTCGTTTACGTGAACGTCATGAATTTCTTAAAATGCTGGGACGTGCTCAATATGATCCGGAAAAGGATATGTACATATCTCCTAAATCTTTGGTGGAGGGTAATAATCACTATTTTGTACGAAACGTAGCAAAAAGTGATATCGAAACCTTTGCATTGTTTTTGAAAACAAGATGAGCTGATAAATAAATTAATGTATTTGTTAATATATTTGTTAAAAATAAAACAACAATTGCTTAAACTCGTTTGTGCCCAATTTAATTTTAAATCTCAGAATAACCAAATAATCGTTAGCTGATAAGTCCTTGCGACTTTCTTGCAATCTCGAAAGATATTTATTTTGACGAAAAATACGAATTTGCTTAATGCAAAGAAAGACTACCAAATAATGTATTGTGCAAATTATGCCTGTGTTAAGGACCTGAACTTGAGAATTCAAGGGTATTTGTCGAAATGTGTAAGTTTACGTTTGGTGCACAGCATTCCATTTTACGGAACGGTGCTAGAATTGCTATTCATACCTTGCCGACGTATATAAAAGACATCTAACTTCTTCATGACAGTTAGCAAAATTGAAAAAAAAAACCATAAAGCTAAACATATATAAATTTCATAAAGCAATGATTTAACGTTTTTAATACAGATGTTTGTAACAGATATGTAGATCACAATACTTGCTTCCGTGTATACATAAGTAAGTATTAATACTTAATAAATACAAGATGAATATGTACAGTAAAGATAACCTTTTCTTACATAGGTACATACATATGCATGTACTACGTGTAAATGTCTATTTTCCAAATTACAATTTAACAAGTTTGATTTTGGCGTAAAACACTTACCTTCTTCTTTCAGACTTCCCATTTAACGGACATTTCTTAAACACTAATAAACACTTCTAAAACACTACACACAAACACACACTAATTAAAACACACACAAAACAAAGCAAATAAATAAGTTAATTTTTGCAATGATTTAACTTATTTAATTGTAGTAATTGATAAACAATAATGTAAAAGCAGACCTATGATACAAAAGCACTGACTTCCAGCATACTAATTTAATCAAGAAAGCCTGTCCAAAACTATCCTAAAAACGTATAGCCCTGTCCAGCAGAGATATAATTTTTTATTTAATTTAATCTTTAACCTTTGTGTACATAGTTATGTGCTACCTATAAATATTTATTTACCAAATTACAATTTGACAACCCTGATTTTGGAGTACAACACTCACCTTTTTCTTTCAGACTTCCCATTTAACGGACATTTCTTAAACAATAATAAACACTTACATATAAAACACTACACACAAACACACACTAATTAAAACACAGCTGCTCTTTTTTTACTCTGCTTTTTATTGCATTCAACGTAATAATGATTACACTTAACGGCTATTTTTTTCTTTGTGCAGCATAATATTGAAAGAGATATAGCCTTTTTTTCTAAATTTTCACACATTTCTTTGCTTTTTTGCAAATTTTCAAGAAAACTTTTTTTTTTACATTTCTAGTAGACATATTAACCATACTACACGCACTAATGGAAATATAACTACTCTTTTTACTCTGCTTTTTATTTCTTTTAACAACAACACTAACTAACGACTCTTTTTATCTTATTGCTTGTGGCAGCACAATATACAAAATGGCCGTTTTACTAAATTTTCACACACATTTTTTCCGATTTTTTGCAAATTTTCGAGCAATTATCTTTTTTATACTTGTAGCAGACACTCCCGGCAACATTTTGAACTAATTTTCTTGGCTGACGAGCTAATTTTTTATGCAGAAATATTTAACTTAGAACAGCACTACATTGCTCTTGTAATCTTTAGCGACCACTCGCTACAAAAACGCGGATATACTACTGACAGATCTTGACAAGTCATAGAGATGGTACAAAACTAAAAAACGGAACATACACTAACTAATGAAAACACGGCTTCTTTTGCTTTGCTTTTTATTTCTTCCCCAACAACAACACTACTTGTGCTCAACGACTCTTTTTTTGCTATGTGCAGCCAATATTGAAAATGGCCGTTTTACTAAATTTTCGCACACAGTTTTTTTTTTTGATTTCTCGCAAATTTTTTTTCACACTTGTAGCTGTCATTCTAGGCTACATTTAGATGTGCATTTTTTGGCTGACAAGCTAATTTTTATGCGGAAATATTTAATTTAAAACAGCAGTACTTTTCTCTTATGCCCTTTCGCGGCCAATTGCTACAAAACGCCGGCTTATTACTAACAGACTTAGTCGAGCCATAGAGATGGTAAAAAACTAAAAAACCGAACACACGCACACACACACTAATGAAAACACAGCTTCTTCTCTTGCCTTGCTTTTTATTTCTTTTAACAACAACACTTCTTATGCTCAACGACTTTTTTTTGTTTTGTTTTGTGCAGCATAAAATTAATAAATAAAAAAAATGGCCGTTTTACTAAATTTTCGCAAAGATTTTTTTTTGCAATTTTTCGCAAATTTTTTCTTACGCTTGTAGCTGACATTCGAAGCTGCATGTTGATGTAAATTTTTTGACCGAAGAGCTAATTTGTATGCAGAAATATTTGATTTAAAACAGCACTACTTTCCTCTTAGAATTTTTAGCGACCATTTGCTATAATAATTATATTTATAATTATATATATAAATTTAGTCGAGCCATAGGGATGACAAAAGGAATTTCTGTGCTTAGATATTTAATATAACAGCAATGATAAATTCGTTGCAATCGATTTATTTAACCATTTTCAAAAAATCAGAAGGCGATCAATTCGCATGTACATACATATGTATTGCCTATTTTAATGTTTGTTCTCATATTACTCCGTCTTCAGGGAATTGATTTAATATTGTTAAGGCATATAAAAACAAATTTTAAAAACCGTTTTCTTTTTGAGAGGATTTTACTGATTGAAACTAAGTAACTGTGTAAAGTTAAACGAAAGAGCGTGACAGTAGGCTAGTTGTTGAAGAAGTTCAATAGAATCGGAGGGTAAGCAAGTATTTTTTTGCAACAATCATTTAGCAACTGTTAAAAAAAATTATATTGATAAGTGGCAAAACATTATATTGACGAATTAGATGATTAAGCTGCTATTACTATAAGACAAGAGTTCTTTCTACCCATGCTTAAGGAATTCAAAATGTATATACTTTCATATAAGCAGTACTAGATACAATAATTTTTAAAGTGTGCGCTTTTGCAACCGGTGCAATATTGCATGAAAAAAAAAAACTTTTATCAAAAAGTCGTTTATTATATTTATTTTATATTATTGTTTTTTTTAGGTTTTGCTTCGTTTTTTTTTTTAAGAATAAAATAGTTTAAAGTTAAAACATAAATATGTATGTATGTATATAAAAGAGTATGTAATATTTATATATTGTAAAACTTACATTAATAAAAACTAAAAAAAAAAAAATTATTTTATTTTTCATTTTACATTTGCATGTACATATTACAATTCATTAAACATTTTTATAAAAAAAAAAATTAAAAAAGGCAATAAAGGTAAAAAATTTAAAACGTTTCATTACATATTTTTATAAAAAAAAAATTAAAAAGAAATAAAAGTAGAAATTTAAGATGTTAGAAATATTGATTATTAATTCTTTATTAGAGCTGTCGCTTATTCACTAAAAAGTCTACGGCCTGTTAAAAAATGTGACTGTGTTTCTTTATTTCTTTCTTTTTTTTCAATTTTTGCTAAGTGCAACCTAAAGAAATATATGTACCTATAAATAAAATTTTGAAAATAGGAATTATCAGCAAAGGAGAATACGAAAAACAGGAAAATTAAAATGTAACCTTAAGGAATTTAAAGAAAATCAAACTTCTTATTTCTTAACCTGAGCCCAAATTTTTTTTTTTTTTTGTTTTATTTATTTTTTTTTTGTTAAAAAATTGTAAAAATGTTTGGAAACTAAAGATACGTTTGTTTATAAAGTAAAAAATAGTTATGTATATATGTATTTTTTCACATAAATCACACTTTTTGAAGAGACATCAATCAATCAATCAGTTCAGTCAATAACTACTCTAGTAAATAAAATGCCACGTTTGCTTAACCATAAACTGTAAAGATTTTAAGTTTTCTATTAACTAAAGGCAATTAAAACAATTTTCGAAAGCTTACCCTAAGCCAGCGCCCAATAATAAAGACAATACATTTGAAAGTATCAGGGAATACAAAATTTCGCGAGAGAATAAAGAATTTTTTCCCACTCTTGTCAAACGAATAGAAAAACCGGCAGATTTTTTCTTCTGTTGATTTTGTGGATGCTCAAATTTCCAGTCCCTGGAATGTGGAAGGCCGGCCGACAAATGATTTAATATTCAGAGAAATTTGAAATAAAAAAAAAAAAAACAAAACACTTACTTTGGAGGCCGTTGGTCTGGCCGACTGTTCCATTCATCCAACCAATCAGTGTCTTTTTGCAATTCGCCGGGTTTCTTAAAAAATTAAATAAATAAATAAATAAATAAATAAGTAACGGGTTTTAAAATCGTTTGCAAGATTTTAGGTTTTCTAGAAATGCAAACACATGCCTACAATTTTGTTTTGTAACTTGTGTGATTTGAAATGGAAAACCGTTTTAAACATAAAATAACTTAATCGGTTTGTTTTACCTTATTCCAATAATTGATATACACATTTTTCAACTCATCATCGGCACATAATTCTGTGTTCGGACTGTTGGGAGGAGATTTGGGACTGCAAAATTTTAAATTTTGAATAAAATATTTTCTTTTTTTTCTTAATAACTTTAAGCAAACTTTACCTGTCTCGGGGTGTGTCACGTCTAGAGCTGGCCAAGGAAACAACTCTGCTCGATTGATTTGATTCTCGTTGAGCTTCTCTCAATAAACGTAGATACTCTTTGTCATTTACAAAAGGTAAAGGCGTGGTTCTATCAGGACTTTTAACACCAGCCATGGTAGCAGCTGTACTCAATTCAATCCACGATTCTATAAAAGAATTACAAAAGAATCTTTTTAAAATAAATGGCGATAAAAATTGTTATATTATAAAACATGTACATACATACATACATATAAAACTGATAAAAAATAATGTATATTACAGTCATATACATAAATATGTACCTTGAAATTATACCTACAAATGAGAGTGGCTGTCTGCTTGAAAAGAAATACAAAAATATTTATTCCCAAAGAAATATATGACTGACTGTACAGATGTTTGTTTAAGTTAAATACGCATAAAAATATTATATTGAAGTGAAGCGAATAAAATGTGTACTCGTATTAAGAAACGGTAGCAAGTTTTATTACATATTTCATTTAAATTCAAAAAAAAAAAAAATATTGGCATTGTAATACATCATAATATGAAATTTTATCATAATTAATGGCAGAGTCAACGACTTATTTTTCATTTGCAATGTTTTAGGAAATTTAATATTTTCTAATACAATAATTTCCACAAAGAAGTCAATCATGGGTGGAAATATTACATTTTTTTTTTTTTAATTCAATTTAAAAATGAATTTCATAGGAAAATAAATCAATTGACTTCTAAATGTTATTATAAAATTCCTCAAGCTGCGATAATATAGTTATAAGTATAAGAATAAATATAAGAATAAGTACACTAAACATTAGCTGTGATATAAAAGATACATGAAGGTTCTTAAAAACAGGATCTTGTAGAGTTTATAAAAAAAAAAAAAAAAATTCATGAGCCTAAAAATCCAACGTTGAAGATAAACAAGAAAACTCCTAACAATGATCCATAACTGCCGCATAGTCACTCACCCCTAGAGGAATGAAATGTAAGACTGAGCATTAACATGACTGTCACACACATACATATGTATCTAGCCCCTACCAATTAACTCATTAAGAAGTCGGCTCTCATACTCGAATATTTTATAACAATATCAATCTTTTATTTAAATGTTCGAAGTTAACAAAAAAAAAAAAAAAAAAAAAAATAAAAATCAATCAGTGTTGCCAGGTCAATGTATTTCTTCGCCCCAGAAAAATTTTAAAACCCCATAAAATTCAATGTTTTTCTACAAAATCCCCCTAAAAAATGTTGGTGAACATTCTGCTTTAGTTTGCGAACAGTGTTCCAGGTCAATGTATTTCTTCCTCCCAGAAAAATTGTAAAATCCCCTAAAATTCAATGTTTTTCTACAAAATCCCCCTAAAAAATTTTGGTGAACATTCTGCTTTAGTTTGCAAATCACTACATGGGTGTTTCCATGGTTACGCACGTGACATTTGTACACGTTTAATTGAATATTATAAAAATATAAATGGGTTGGAATTTTTGAATGGAATTTTGCCATTGTTACATTTAATGTGATGAGTTCCTTCCAAAAAGTATATACATATATTGGAAAATTCAGCACCATGCGATCCAAGTTGACTTACGCACGTGACAAAAAACGTAAGTGCCTTTTAAAGCAGCATGAAATATTGCAAAAGTAGGCGAATTGTAGAAGATTTTTATTTCGGAAAAAATGTTTTTTTATAAAGGTTATTAATCGACTTTTATAATCATGGTTTGTTCAAAAACAAGTGTGCATGGGTTGGCTAAGAAAAAAAAATTTTTTTTTGATTACGCACGTTACATTACGCACGTGACACTTTTTACCTTCATACATATTTTTGTAATTTAACATATATTTTCAGAAGTTTTTACCATCATTTAAAATTATTATAAGTTAAAATTTTTTTTTACATAATAAAATGTCAATAGTTTTTTTTTCAATTTTCTGTGCTTAAAAACATTGTGCGAGCGTTTTGATTTTTTAACTTCCATGAAACTACCATTTCATGGAAATACCCATATGTATTTTTCAGTGCATGTGTTATGATTACAGGAAATGTGTATATTTACTATAAATTTTCGATTTATTTGTATTCACATATTTTGAGATCTAAGTACATATTTATAGGCAGCTGGAAATTGTTATCTTCGTATCTAGAAAAAATTAATTGTCTCCAAAAATATTAACGCCCTAAATCATAAAAATTAGTACAGGCTTATAAGACTGTTATTTGACATATTTGTATGGAAAATATATGAAATAAGAGCTTTATAAACCTGTTATAATGTTTATGAATTGAACGGCAAGAGTTTCTTCTAAGTCTTCTTTGCTCCTTACGTTGGTTTGACATTTTCATAAAAAGAGTTTCAATTTTATTCAAGCTTCTTAGATATTTTAATTTTCCCAATTCTTAGGAAACGGAAAAAATTCAAAGAAATGACACATAAGGAAAACATTCAGCTCAACAAAAAAAAAATAATTAAAATTACCAGTTGCAAAATTCTGTACTTGATTTTACTTTAAAAATCGTTAGTCTTCAAATTTATCAGTTGGAAAATCTTCTAACTCCTGCCATTTTACCGTTCAACCAAACACAGAAATCCCCTAAAAATACCCCAAAAATAAATTATTTCCCCCTAAATTTTCCCCGAAAGAGCTTAGCACCCCAAATTCACCCCTAAAAGAAAAAAACCCTAAAACTGGGGGGAAACCCCCCTAAACTGGCAACACTGATATCAATGACACCTCAACCGTTTACAAAGAGTTGTAGATGAAGTTGCTGTTAAACTCCTTTGTAACTCTTAATATGTATGTACATATTTATGTATGGGTGTATGCATGTATGTACATGTGTATGTGCTTTGCAAAGAAAAGAAAACACTGTTTATTATAAATAAAAATACATTTTTACAAATTGTTTAAATTGCACACGTGAATATGAATATTGTGAATATGAATATTTAAATAAAAATTAAACGATTTAAGATTTAATGGTTTAACAAAGAAGAAACCAATTTCTTTGTTGACTTGAGCAATAACAAAAAATATATGTACATACATACATATGTATATTTCGAACGCTTTAATAAAGTTCAATCGTATTAAGAATGTTAAAAATTTCACACATTTTCGATAAAACAATGACTTTTCTTTGTGAATGCAGTTTTTCATTTCCTCTTGTTATTCTTTACATACACATACATAAACATATTATCTGCATGACCACGTATTCATGCAGAATTTTATATCAAACAAGATTAATGAAGTAGTTACAATTACACTGGCCTGCAAAAATAAATTTAGCAGAAAGATTTTTCGAAAACATTTTCTTTTCTCGCTACAAGCAACCGAACGAAAACAAACGCTGATAGAAATTGAAAGTGGAGCAATAAGTTAAACATAGATAGAAGAAAGTAATCCAACAACTTGCAGTTAGTGGGATGGCTATGAGGTACTGTCCAAAAACAGTGTTCGATTTTCTTATAAGCGGTTAGGCCGAATTGTCGCATTCGATATTGAATGAACTATCATCGAATCAAAACGAAATAAACAACAAACACACAGCATAAGCGAAAGCGATGGAATTCGATGGTTGAGGAATGTGACAATTTGGCCTTTGGATTTGATTCCAGTGCGGATGTAGTGAATGTACCCCAGCTAATAAGTATTCCAATTTCCTTTTCTTGTCTGGTCCAAAAATGCTGAGCACTACAATTTACCACAAGATATGATTTTCTCAATATTCTCAAACTTAAGCCCATTTGGTATGTAGATTATGAAGATGGACTTGTAAGTAAAAATGTAATTAACAAAATAATAATAATAATAATAATAATAATAATATGTAATAAAATTGTTAATAATTTTATGGGACTCGGGTTCGTTTTTTACTTCCTCAAAATTGAGAAAAAAAATTTTTTTTTTTTTTTTTTATAAAATTATAGTTCTCAACATTTTTAAGGAAGACACAAAAAGAAAAGTTGAAGACTTACTGGCTGGGGTACATACCCTGGCTATTTCAAGACCGCTACGTCTCTCATCAGCACTCAAATTTGCTCCGAACCCGGGCCAAGACTAATTGTATACTGTTTTTAAGCAGCAAAGCATATTGCCATCCCCCCACTGGAGCTCTTCATTACTGACTGTCAACATTCCATTTGATCACTGTGTTTTTCTGTTCATTCAAATATATTACTTTATATTCCCTCACCATCATTCATAAGTTGATCACTCCAATTTTATCACACAAAAAAAATCTTTCTCAATTTTGAGGAAGTAAAAATCGAACTCAAGCCCCATAAATTTATTAACAATTTTATATCATATAGTTCGACTACATATAAAGTTAAAATTAAAGCATAATATGTATGTAATAATAGAAATTTTCCCTCCACTTCATGGTATCTTTAAGCCAGCCAGGTAGCCTCACAAGAACAGCTGACTACTGCTTCCAGCCTCTAGAACTGTCAAAGGTTTGTTTACAAACACACTAACGCCAACAAATGGAAGACAGAACATAAAGTATTTCTACAAAACAAAGTGTTTGTTTTTGTTGTGTCTGTTACAATTATACATATGTATGTATGTCTAACTGGTATTATGATGCCTTGCTCTATATGAAATTGTTTAATAAAATTCGTTAAACATTTTACTTCCTTTTCAATAAAATATTTGTTTGGCATGGTGCCAAAAACACCATGACAAATTTTTTTCCCATTAATATCTTAACAAGCAAAAAAAAATAGCGCCACCAGAAATCGAAAAATCAGTCAATAAAAAACTCGTATTTCTTTACACCCATATTCATAAAAACTATTGAAGGTTTATCATACGTTTATTTGACAAATATTGCCTAGAAATACTTCAAATAAGAGCTTAATAAACTTACAATAATTATTATGAATATGGCCTTTAATATCATATTTTCGGGCAAAAACTTCAAATAAACAAAAACTGATGTTTTTAAAAACGTTTTTTTCCTAAGCACTTAAAAAAAGCAAAGGTTCTGTTCTTTCTCCCACTCTATTTGCTAGCTTTCTTAATGATTCTCTGATATCCACAACTTCCCTGAACAGGATCAGGCTTTTGCAAATGACAGCAGCATTTGGTTTTCATACGCATGCGGTCATAGACCTAGTGTAACGGAGATTGGTGCCAAAATGCCAGCATATTGACGTTACACTCATAGGAACAAGGCTGATTTAATCGCTGGCAACAGCCAGTGTTGCTGCAGGCTATGATACGATAGTGTACGATCTATTAAAAATTACATATAAGACCAAAAAGTGTGATAGTCTGGACCTAAAGTGTCTGTCAGTGAAAGACTTTTTGACATACAAAATATTTAGGGAAAGATATTACATTTGACTACTCTACGGTCATCCTGGCACCCGTTTTTGGGCTGCTCAAATATGAAAATTTACCTCCATTACACTGAATTGTCTCAAGATGTACGTAGAGGAGTTTAATGTATACAGAACACCCAATAATATTTTTTCCCGATTATTTTTTTCGAACACACCGACCACATGCCACGCCTCCTCAAAGGGGAGGCGTGGCATACAAAAATTTAATAGGATTTCAACTTTATTTTTCTTGTCTTCTTTAAAAATGTTGATCACTCCAGTTTTATCACAGAAAAAATTCAAATTTTGAAGAAGTAAAAATTAAACTAGAAAGTCTGATAAAATTATTAATAATCAAAAATGAGCTTAATTATTTATTTGCTTTAAAAGCCAATTGAAATGTATTATTTTAGGTCTGAAAATATACCTTATTAATTGTTTTCCGCCTTTTCAGCCGTCTATAGGCCTCATCAACTCGCCAGTAGACTAGAAAAATCTTCCAACTTATTTATTCCAAAATTCCCATGAACAAAACATTCAAACATTTCTTTAAGATTTTTCAAGTCTACTGATGAGTTTATTAGCATCAAAGAAATGTCGGCGGCAGATACGACGCGACGGCTGAAAAAGACACAATACATTAATAAGGTCTATTTTTAGACCTAAAATAATACATTATAAATAATCACAAAAATTATTTTTTTAATTGAAAATCGAACGCCTCGAAATTTGTTCTGTCCTTTTTTTGTGATCTGTCATAGTGGACCGTATTTCCCCTAATGCCAAAATCTATCAATAAATCGGTGAAAAATATCGACAAATTGTATCCGGCCTAAAGTACACATTTTATGTACAAATCTACCAAATATTTATGTCAATTTATGATTATTAGTCTAATGCTAGTTGGCATAAGCAAAAGAAACACACAAATTTATGTTTCAGGTGACGTTATGTTGACACGTACATACGTATATACATACATACAAGTGCACACATATGTACATATTTTATTTTGTATTATTTAATTGAGAAGAATTTTGATATGAATTTCCTTTTGTTTTTAATGGTGAGAAGAGCAATAAACTCTATTAAATAAATTAAAATAATAATAATAAAAAACACACACACGCACACACAATATAGTGTATGTGTGTATGTAATTTGCTTTTAATGTCTGACCCAAATACAGCAATAAAAAAATTTATCAGCTGTTAATTAGACGGGGGGAGTCAGTCTTAACAGTTTGCTATTAATCATACTTGCAATTAGGATTTTGTTTTTTCAATTGCAATAAATAAAAAACAAATATTTGCCACCATATTTTCTTGATGCGTAATAATGGTGTGCTATTTACAAAAATTATTAGTATTTCATATTCTATAGTCTATAGAATATACATACATATCAAAACTTTTCAAATTATTTGTTCGATTTTATTACACAATATGCAAAACTGAACTTAATTACTTATTTGATTAAAGAGCCAATTGAAATGTATTATTTTTGGCCCAAAAATAGACCTTGTTAATGTTTTCAGTCTTTTTCAGCCGTCTACATGCCGCCGACATTTTTCGTTGATGCCAATCAACTCAAGATGAAAATACATTTCTGCTTCTCATTTTGTTCATGAGAATTTCGGAATAAGTAGTTGAGTTTCAGAAGTTTTTTTAAGATTTTTCGAGTCTACTGATGAGTTGATTAGCATCAACGAAATGACGGCGGCATATAGACGGCTGAAAAATACACAACACATTATTAAAGTATATTTTTAGATCTAAACTAATACATTTCAATTTGCTGTGATAGCAAATAAATAATTAAGTTCATTTTTGTTTAAAAATTTTGAATTATGATCGCTTTAAATTATTTTTTTGTTTAGTATAAATATTCTACTATTTTGCTGGTAGTGCAAAATAGTAGAAATTGTCACGAAAGCGTGTGAGCTGTTTATATGTATTGGCTATCTGTCGACAAACAATAAATATTAATTAGTTGTGAAAACGGTTGCTAGATGTCGCTAAAGTAATGTAAAATGTGAAAAATTTACCAACAGTTGCTTTTCTTCGTTTTGTAGCAGACTGACAAAAAATACATACATACATACAGATTTCACTTTGTTTTACATTCGAAGATGAAGAAGAAACGTAAGGAACTTCGTTCCTAACGGGGGTCCCCCGACCGCATTTCTTCTTTTTTTCTTTTTTTTGAAAAAATGTGATAAAAAAATTTTCTTAGGGAAATTAAATTTTTTTGATAGAATCCCAAATAATTTCCAGTACTACTGATTTATGAATATAAAGCTGCATATAATAAAAATAAAATGAGCCTAAATTAAGGGAAATCGATGAGTAAATACCCATGTACTCATCGTATGTATGTACATATGTATGTATGTATTTTATTTGAAATAAACCAAATATACCTGTAGGTATATATCAAGGGAAATAATATTTAGGTATGGGTGGGTGTGTGTGCAAAGTAAATACCCCTAACTTTAAAATGTTTTTTAATAAGAATGTAGTTTACCAATTTTGATACAAAACCATCAATTTACTAACGCAGCCATGTTATAAAAGTGCACTAGATAAGTACATATGTATGTATGTATGTATGTATGTATGTATGTATGTAATATTAATCTAACAGGTAAGTACCTGTTTGCATTCTTTTGTTGAATTAAATATTGCTGCAATTTAGTAGCATATTTTATTACAAAATAATTTATTTTTATTTAAGTAAGTAGGTACGTTATTTATTTATATTTTACTGTTTTCATTCATTGTCTAAAAATGCGCATTTCAATTAAAGAGTATAAAAAAATGAATTTTGTTCGCCTCTCTGGCACATACTCTCTCTCTCTCTCGCTCTTAATTGCATTTTAACTATTTCGGCATGCTCATGAGTGAATGTATGTGAGTACATATACATATGTATGTATGTGGCTAGTGCATACAAAAGTATGCATGAAGCAATGTTCTTTCAATGGGCTGACGCATTGTATTTTACGTTACTAAAACTATTTTTGTATTTAAATATACATATGTACATATGTAGGTGGCAAAAAAACAGCAAAATGCAACAAATTAAATGGATTGAAAAGAAAATTAACATACATACATACATACATAATTTTTAGATACATGCTCACTTAAGTGCAATAAAAATTAAAAGATAAAAATAACTACATATGTACATACCTATGTACATAAGTATGTATACAGATGCGTCAATTATTTTCGATCGAACATGGATAAAATATGATATGAAATGTGCATTTCTATATACAAATATGTTACATATGTATGTACATATATACGTTAGAAGGGCTCCATTTAGCAATCGATATTTCGATAACTTTTGGCATGAGGAAAAAAAAGTTCCACTACCTATGTACGTTACATCAAAAAAATCATTTTCCAGGCATCTGATTTGGGATTTTTTGTTATGAAAAAATGTGCAAAAGAAATATACACTTTTTTCCAGAAAAGAAATCGGCCTAAATCTCAACATGTGCTTTTTCGAAAATTTTATTGAAAAAATTTTTTTTTTGATTTGTTTTGAATTGTCTTTTGCAGCCATTAAACTTTGATAGTTGAATGGCGGAAAAAGGCGCCAAAATTTATACAGAGACTTATATCTGTACATACATATGTACATGCACAGATGAGCAGACAAATACAAACGTTTAAGAACCAAAACAAGATGGAAAGCTCTATTATGCTCCTATTTAATTATTCAGTAATATATACATATATGTACATATAAGTGTCCACATACATATGTATGTATATGCAGATAATAGCTACATATGCACACATACACATTTTTGATACATAGGTACATATGTATGTATGCATGTAAATTGTTAGTAAAATAAAATTTCACGATAACTCAAAAATTTCGTGCAGGGTATTAGCATTAGCAAATATCTAAGTAGTACGTACCTACATTCATCTAATGTAAACAAATAAAATAGTTTTAAAGTAAACAAGTAACATTTAGGTTAATAGTTTGCGGTTGGGAAAAAAAGAGGCAACAACTATAAACAAAAGGACAAAGGTTGCCATATCAACAATATGTATCAAAAAAAAAAAAAAAAAAAAAAAAAACTCCCGCAAGGAAATTTTAGCAACGGTTATTTATGGAAAATGATAAATCAAATGGCTTTCAAACAAGCAAATAAAAATCTCTTAGCATCAAATATTAATATTTAAGAATATGTATGTATATTTATGCACGTTATACAGAAAAATATAGACATGCATATTCCAAAGTACTTAAAATAAAATGAAAGTGAAACCCCCTAATGTGTACATACATATGTTTGTATGTATTTTATGTACACTTTTTGCACTAACATGAATAGAGGGAATCATTTGTGGCCTTTATTAAAACGCAGTCAATAAATGAAAATAACAACAAGTTATAAAAATACGTCGCATTATAGCTTTATGATTTGAAAATACAGATAAACATGCATATATGTATATACATACATGTACGTACGTATGTATGTATGAGTAATAAGGTATTTCAGTACACATTACCATCTACATACATACATATGTACATATGTATGTAAGTACATTTGGATCTGCATGTACCCTCGCAATATCTGCATACATTTAATTATTAAGAGAGTTCTTATTGCTCGTTTAAACAAATAGTAGGTGGCATTAAATAGCGGAACTCACCCTTCATTGCAAATTACCCTTGCAGACTTTGCAGATATTGCAACCGTAGCATATGTGCCATAGTCTGCAACACTACAAAAACAAAATGTATGAAACCGAGGTTTGCATCACTTAAGCAAATATGCAAAACTAAAAACCATTGCAGATCCGTGTTTGCAAATGTTGCTAAATGCTAAAACAGCTGCTTGTTTTTCTACATTTTAACACGTAAACTCCTGCGCTCAAAAAACTGTATGACGGCAAGGCCGCCACAAAACATGCCTGTGCTGGAATTAAATTAATGCTAACGTTGCTCAAAGAATTATTTACAAAGTAGTAAAAGATGAATATTATACCTATTGTTAAGCATACTTTTTATTAAATTTTATAAAATAAGCAAAAAATCGGGCAGTTGCTTCACGTGCAAATTTTATCGACGGCGTTGCTTTTCAAATATTGGCTGCGGCTTAGCATATCTCATGCGGCAAACTCGCTTTATTCAATTTTGTAAACAAATAAATAAAACAGGGAAGGAAATGAAGAAAGTAAAAATGAAATTAAGGCAATTAAACAAAAAGTCAACAATAAAAGACGGCCAACGAAAAGATGAATATTGAAATTTTTGCAATTTGTTTTCCAAACTTTCTTCCCAATTTGCAAAACAAAAATATTTACATTTTCCGTTACTCTAAAATCAGCTGATATAATTCTTTTGCTAAACACTTGAAAAAGACACTCACGCTTTGTAGCAAAAAATCATGCTATATCTGCTAAAATTGCAGATGTGCAACCAAGGGTGATTTCCGCTAATAAATAAATAAAGCAGAATTGTGTAGCAGATAAGTTTATTATAGTACACTTTAAAACAACAAAAGTTCCATATGCTTTTTTCCTGTCCATTCCATTGCTTTTTTACATACATATGTATGTATGTACATATACACTAGACAACAATGTGGTGCGGTAAATGTAAACAAAGAAATGCTTGCATACATACATATGTGTAGGTAAATAAAGTAATTATTTTTATTCAATCTGGTTGTGGGATATTAAATATTAAAATAAATACATATGTACATATAAATTGTTTGAATTAGCCAAGTAGCATTGCCTCTTGGCTCTTATAATAACTTTAAATGTTAAGCTAGCATTTATACAAGGTGGCGTAAAAGAAAACACCCTATTGAAAATTGCTCTTATTTTGGCAAATGGTCGCCAATGTCAAATCTGTTTTTATATTTGTAAAGCCCGTATGACACTACATTTTTCTTGCATTGTTCAAATTTTGGAGAACAGTGCAAATATAATGTAATAGTAGAATTTAGTATGTGCAACGCGTTCAGCTATGTTAAGATAAATGCAAAACTGTCAACATTTTTGTTGCAGTTATCGATAAAAAATGAGATTGTCAAAAAAAATTTAAAATTTTTCAACTTAAAATTGACATTTCAAACTTGAATGTTGCTGTATCAGCGGTTTATAAACAATTTTTGCGATTTAACGCTTCTTTTTTGGAAAATTGTTATTTCCTAGCGCTTTCTTGAAATAAAAAGAATACAGCACTTACAAAAAAGATGCCAGTTTTGTTTACGTTTTGTATATATTGGGTCTTTCTAGCAATTGCTGTTTCTTTCTATCAATTCTATACCAATTAATGAAAGAAAAATGAGGTATCATACGGGCTTAAAGGTGAAGTTACATGGCCCGCTTTAGACGCGTCCACGCTTTTCATGCTTTTTATACGTTTTATGCGTTCTATGCGTTTCATACTACAAGTTACATACAACGCTTCATACGCGCCATCTTTTGTTGTTTTGATCAGCTGTTGTGCAAATATTTTTAGCATACAAAACAAATATTAACAAAATGGAAAGTGAAATTGAAATTTTAAAATAATTAATGGACTTTATAGAGTTCATAAACATTGTTATTTGTGCGATAAGAGCTTACGAAAAGCTCCAAAATTGTACATATGTATGTATACACATGGTAAATTTTAGCTAAATTAAGCTAATTACTTATTGCACTCTATGCAGCTGCTCTTTTCTTTTTGTTCGGATAGAGCAGCAAGGTTTTATTATATAAAAGCTCGTGGTTTTTAACTGCATTTATTAGCTTCTCTTCCATATCGCTTGTTTTAATAAATTGAAAATATTTGTAAACATAACAGTGATGATACTCAGTACGCAAACGCAATCGATAAATCGAATCCAAATTTCGTTAATGAAAAAAGTGTTGTAAAAAACAATTACAATTTGTTTTATTCATGAAAATGTTTATAAAATTTGTAACAAAACTTTTCTTTTTTATTAAAAATGTTTTTTTGCAAAAGATTTTATAAATTATTTTACGATATAAAAGGTATTTATCGATAACGTTGAGAGTAGGCACATCATTGGTTATTATAAACAGCTGACATTTTCTCATGACGCTTGCGACGCATATAAAAGTAGAAAGTAGGTCTACTTTATGCGTTCTACGCGTCTTCGCGTTCTATGCTTTGTGCTCTGTAACTTGTCACATACAAATGCATTAATCCTACTTTTTTGACAACCGCGTGAAAAGCGTCTACGCGTAGAAAGCGTACTGTGTAACTTCAGCTTAAGCTAGACAGCTGTAGAATGCAAGTGAACAAGTCATGGAGCAATACTCTCACCAAGAATGCGGAATAATCGTTTCTATTTTCGGTCGCAATTTGGCCCCAGTTCTTTCACTTCTATGAAGAAATAAACAGCACTGTTATTCTGCTATAAATGAAAGTTAAACTATGTGTATACATATGTATTTGTAATTATTGCATATTACAAGAAAAATAAATTGATTTTAAATTATTTTTTGTTTAAAAAATTATTTAGAAGACCCCCAATAAAAACCAATTTATCTAGAATCACAATGTAGGTAAAAAATATTAAAATTTTAAATGGATTTTGCTGGCATTTTAAGTAGTTTACAAGGCTGCATGTTTGCTTAGCAAAGTGTAGTAAAGAAAACGTGTCTAGTTTCAAAATACCTAGAAAGTAATTTCATATATGTACATATTGATAATTGCCTTACTTTCAATATAACAAAAAAAAGTAAACAAATAATAATTTAAAAAACTGATTTGCTAAGAAGTAGAATACAGAAAATGATAAGAAATATTGCTATACTTATAATGTGCATGCCTGAATAGACAGGAAAAAATATTAATTAATGAAAATGTATGTATATACTTATGTACATACATACATACATACATATGTAAATGCTGACGTAAAAAAATTAGTGCACGGGTGCTCTCACAAGTGTAATTTTTTCATAATATGATTTAATTTTTTTAAAACTGTAATCTACATTTACAATTTTCTTTTATTTAAACAAACACAAACCCACATAAAATGACTAAGATTTTTAAAAAGACAAATTTTTCTTTAAAATTACTTTTTTCACCATCGTTTTAAGCTAACAGCCACAGTTTTCTGTGATAACAGTTGTGATTCCGTAGATTTTGGGGAAAGTTCGTTAAAAAATGGGGAAAAAAACGAGAAGTTTAGTGTGAAGATAAATTAGCTGAGTTAAATATGTATGACGTAACGAAATAACGTAAGGATATATTTGAGTGTGAAGATAAATATGTTTCTCGTAAGCGAACATTGTACCCACATGTTTATCTGTGAAAGTCAAAATTCCCGTAAATATACATACATATGTATATAAGCAACTTATTATAAAATAAAAGAATATTTAAATATATTAATAAAAACCTTCAAAATTTTAAAATTGAGAAAATTAGAAACAAAATTTAAACAGCGGCACCTTGAAAAATCGATGATCTCTGAAAGAATTTGGACGTATGTATGTATATGGGCACATTTTAAGAGGGTCACTCAATTGGACCACATGTAAAAGAAAGGCCAACATCTTTAATATTGATTTGCACGAAAAATTTAGATGAGCATGATTTTTATTTTTATTAATTTTATATTCTTATTCAAGGTTTTGGCGACTTTTTCTTTACATCTTAATCTCGCTAAACTATTAAAACTCACATTTTAAGAAAATGGCTTTTAGGCTAGATTTTAATAAAATACAAAGAGTGCAAAAGAAATGCACACTTTGTTCCAGAAAAGAAATCGTCATTAAATTCACCCCATTTAATAAAAAGCTTTTTTTTCGTTAACTTTCTATTCTCAAATAATAAACAATATTTTAGAAACGTGTGTGCAAAAACGTCATTTCTGTTAAAATTGTTTAATTATTAAAACTACACATGCACAAATAATTCATTCATATGCATGTGTTGCATTGGTACATTTATATATGTATATCTGAATACATATAAACAGAAAATGAGACGTAGAAAAAATTGCAAAGTTTATTAACACTTTGTAAAATAGAAAATAAAAATGCAATAGAACAACTAAAAATGCAATAAGAGACTGGTAAACAGACACGTAGGCTAAAATATATTTACGGGTGTATGCACCCAAGTACATGCATATATGTAAATATGTACATTTGTACATACATATGTATTTAGTACATGTTTCTGATAAAGGTCTGGGGCGGAATTCCGGCTCTTGTAAGCGAATATACCTACCTACCTGATGACAAAAAAAAAAAACAACGTAAAGTAAAAACAATATAAGCAACAAAAACACAGCATTTGATTAGAAATTCTTTCGACAGACCATGATACAAATAAATCAAGCTACTCAAAAGAGCTTTCAACGCATGCAATTCAATGACATCGTTGATTTTTCGCCGATAATTTTTCCATATCGTATGATGGATGGATGGTACATAAGAAAATAGGTATAACACATTCCATTTGAAAATTGTCAAGCGAATTTCCTTGTGTTTTTTAAAGAATCAATGTTTTTGTGATGCCTATTGAATGACATGTTGACAAACATACTTACATACATATGTATGTTAAAAACATGTCGTGTGAGATGTACTTAATTAATCAATTGAAATACCTACCTACCCGCCTTTACATTTCTTTTTGTTCTTCTCTTTTGTATTTTGTATTAAAAGCATAAACAACAAACCGGATTTAATTTTTGACTACGTGATGTTTAATACGTACATATGTATGTATGTATATAACTGCATGCATACACACAATCGTAATATGCATGAATGTAAATAGATTTACTGGTCACCCTTAAGAATTCAACGGAATGGGATTGTGTTGTAGAGGAAAAACATGCGCGCACTATGCGTTCTTTTTGTACTTATTATAAGTTGTTTTTATTAATTTGTTTTATAAAGTATTCAATTTATTAATATGTATGTATACCTACATATCCATAAAAATGATGATGTAGGTAGGTATCTTTTTTTTTTGCATTAATGTTCATTTTCCAACTATTGGTAACCCGTTTCTAATTTATGACATGATACCTACATATGTATGTATACTCCTTTTGCACAGCATACAACACCAACATTATTTCACTGTATTGACAGAAGTTGCTTTACCTTCTTTGTTTTCATGCTGTTTTCCTCTATTTTTTAAAATTTACCAACAAAAAGAACGATAACAGAAAAGCTTACTCAGAGAAAAACAACAACAAATGAAAATATTTTCAAAATTCCCCAAACAACAAGTACAACATCTATATACATATTTTTAGTGTTAATTCTATACTACACACATTCATACAAATGCATTGAAATTTAAATACATATGTGAGTGGTGCATGTGTTGAACTGAACATTAATGCAAAAATAAAATAAAAGACGTAGCAAAACAAAAGAAATTTTCTTATAAACTAAATAACGAAAACAAAAGCTGACATTGTAAACAAAGCCAGTTGTGAGGAGATAAAAAAATGGTTTTGGAAAAAACAACAAAAATTAAATATGGCTGACTAGGTATATTTTTTTCTCACTTTATGCAAAAAGAAAAATTATAGTTTAAATTAATATTATTTATATGTATGTACATGAATAATGATAAATAAAAAAAAACAAGGTAAAATGAGGAAGCAATACATACTAAACAACTTACCGCCCAGAAGATCTTCGTTCATTTTAGGTGGAGTTGCGGACATTTTGTAAAAATTCCTATTAAAAGTTAATTACTAAACAACTTTTAAGGGCAATGCTGTTTTTTCGCTGTTTTGCCACTAACAACTTTGTTTACCAACGTATATTTTTAACATGTATGAAATAAACAAATTGCGTAGTGTTTGCTTTGTTTTGTTTGTAATATATTTTAAACAATTTCTCAATGTAACCAAATTAACTACAATGCGTTTAAGTTTCTGTTGATAAATTTTCTTTTATAATTGAAGCAAATTTCACAATGTATGCATGTATGTATACACTTAATAATTATGGCAAATTTTTTAATTCTGCCTACCCACGAACAGGTCTGGTCGACTTTAATTAAACGAATAAAATGTTTTTGTTCACGAAAAACACCAAATCAACATTGTTTTCTTTTTGCACGCACACAACACTAAGCCCATGTTTCCAATCAAACGGCGTTGGAAAGAAGTTTTATGTCAGCTGAGATACGCTTCATGCATTCAGCAATAACAATTTAATGGCTATGGAACATTTTATATATTATAATAATAGCTAATTAGAAAATTATTGCTTAAACCAAAATAATTTATATTAACAAACAACAACAACAAAAATGTAAATAACTTATTTTTAGTGGGAGGATATCATGATACAACTAACAAGGTAGCCTTTTCGCTACAATAAGAACAACTTCAATAAAAATAACATGCATTTTGTTTTTGTACAACTTATGCAAACTGTCAAAAAGACGCCACTTCTACATTTGCAGAAGAGAGATGCACTGAGCTTACGCGGAATTGCTACCTCGTTTTGGCTGCCTTTCCTCTCTGCAATCTCTTGACAACCTAAAGTAGTCAGTTGATTAACGGTTTAGCTGACGAGGCTACCTTGTTAATTGTATCATGGGAGGATATAAGAGCACTTATAGTTGCCAGGTGCCATGAGATTGCACAGCAATATAAACATCTGGCAGCACAGTCCCAAGCACCCACAGAAATACAACAACACAAATGACAAAAATTTGTTTACGTTGTCATTTAATATAAGTGTAAAAAAATACGACATACACAAAAAACTTTAAGAAGATAAAAATGATTATTTAATTTAAGAGGATCCCAACACATATTAAACTACAAATTTGAAGCGTTAAATCCGGCAAAATGAAAATAGCTGATGTTTTAAGACGTTTAGATGCCTATCCGCGTACCTTGGAAGATTTTAGCGTTAGAACGGTTTCAGGGGCAGCCGGTAACTACACATATATAGAAATAACTTGTTTTTATTTAGTTATATATAATACTATTTATTAGTTACCATTATAAGCACGAGTATCGTCGTAATACTAATATTTTTGGAGTTTATGGCTTATATGACACCAAATCTTACGGAAGAGCTATTTGTAGACACCACTCGTGGTCATAAGTTAAGAATCAATTTAGACGTAACTTTACATAGTTTAGCATGCAATTATTTGTCTTTGGACGCAATGGACTCATCAGGCGACCAACATTTAAGAGTTGATCACGATATATTCAAACATCGACTAGATTTGCAAGGTAATCCCTTGAAAGAAGTGGATCCCATAAAAGAAATTGTGGCAGTTTCACCTTCTAATAAGAACACAAGTTGTGGCAGTTGTTATGGTGCAGAAAACAACAGCACCCAGTAAGATTATTTATACTATAAACAACAATTCTGAACAAAAAGCTAATAAGTTTTGGTGTTTTTTAAGCTGTTGCAACACTTGTGACTCCGTTATAGAGGCCTATCGTAACAAAAAGTGGAATGTTCCTTTGGACAAAATCGAACAATGCAAGGACAAATTTAAAAGATCCGATTCAGATGCATTCAAAGAAGGATGTCGCATACAGGGTCATTTAGAAGTTAATAGGGTATGTATTTCAGGACGCTAATCTCAGGCAATTATTCTTAAATTTGTTCTTAGATGGCAGGAAGTTTTCATATTGCACCAGGAAGCAGCTTTTCCATAAGACAGTTTCACATACACGATTTTCAAATTGCCGATGTGCGATTGTCACACACTATCAATCATCTTTCATTTGGTGAAAAAATTGAGTTTGCCACAACCCACCCCTTAGATGGAGTTAAAGTTGAAACAGAAGGTATTTGTTGAAAGAAAAAAAAAAACATATCGTCAAATTTATATTTTATTTTAATTTCAAAAATCATATATAAACTTAACAAATATCGCTAGGTACCTATTGAGAAAGAATATTTAATTTTGCATGTGCCAATTTTGTAAATTGCCTTCACGGAATAATTACAAACGCAAACATTTAACAGCGTATACCAGTACCTATGGCCATAAAGGTGCCGAACGTACCGCCACCTTGTAACATGACTTTGCCCACATTGTTTATTAGTTCTCTTCCTCTTAAACCGTACCTGCAAGAAGAAATATAACAAATTTCTTGAATTTCTCTCCCAACATTATGTAACGTCCAAGTATCAGTTTTCAAATAACTTTCTTACAAATTCATCATTGTTGTTCATCTTTAAATAATTACCTTAAAGCTGAAAACCCTCCAAAAAGGGCACCACTGGCCATACCCACACAGAATCCAATGGTAAAGCCAGTTTTCATTTTATCAAAACATGTGGGTCCTTGTTGACCAAATGCACTACTGGGCAAGGGCATATTTTTTATTTGATCTTAATCACTGTGCAATTTTGAAGCGATTTTAATTTACAATTTTTAAACGAATTTTTAAAAAGCCCAATCTTATAATTAATTTTGATGAAAATTCAACAACTTTGTTAATTTTTTTTCTTCTATCAAATAGCAGAGTTGCCAAACACTCATGTGTTGGCAATACATCCAGCATGACGTTTATTATGAATAGCATACAATTACCTATTGTGAATGAATAATGAACAGTGGTTTGTTAAGCTAAAAGTTAAAAAAAAAAAATTGCCGTTGATGATTATTGTGCCCCAATAGCATTTTAAATATGAATCATTTATTCCTTTATCTCTTATTAAGTAACTAACGAGAATTTATCATACCAAATGCTTAAACAAAATTTCAAACACAGAAAACTACATATATAGTCAAATCTTAGATGAACAAACTTTTCAAGTTCACTCACAAAATGTCCGCATACATACGGGACGAGGGTACTTTATGCATATACAGGGCTGGAAAGTACATAACAATTACCTACAAAAAAAAAAATAAATAAATAACTAATTTAAAAATATTTTTCTCAAAGCTTGACCTATCAGAGTAAAAAAAAATTTTTGTTTTCTATTTTAGAATCCAAATCGGAAATGTTTAATTATTATTTGAAAATAATTCCCACCGTTTATATGAAAGCTAATGAAGAAGCTCCTGTTTATACGAATCAATTTTCTGTAACGCGCTATCGTAAAGATTTAAGCTCAAAAGAACGGGGAATGCCGGGCATATTTTTTTCCTACGAATTGTCGCCTCTTATGGTCAAATATGAAGAGCAACAAAGGTAAAGCAGAAAATATATTTTACATTATTGCTAAAGCCTTTTCTTTTTCTTATATATTTTTCAGATCATTTGGTCACTTTGCTACCAATTGTTGTTCAATTATTGGCGGCGTTTTCACAGTTGCTGGAATATTAGCTGTATTTTTAAACAATTCCTGGGAAGCTTTACGAAAAATTGAGATCGGCAAGCTAAGTTAACAGCTGTACATCACCGCTAAAATACCAAAGGTGCTGTTCTCTTCTGTAAACCTCCACCTCCCCACTATGTTTATTATAAAATTGACAATTGCTTTTGAAAAGCTATTCATTCCTTTGTTTATTAAGAAGTAATCGAGAAAATTATAGAATTCTCATATACATACTACATATATTTTTTGCTATCAAAATTCTGTTTGCTTAGTAGTTTTAATTTTGTGACTTCTTTTAGCAATAAAGTACATTTTATTTACTCTTTATAAATTACCTTAAGTAGTTCGCTTTCCTACCGATAAAAAGCCGGAGGTATTTGAGAAATATTTGGCATTCATTTCTGTTTGAGTTTTCTCCGCCGCTTGAGGATTTACAATTTCTAGACCTTGCAACGGCGTGAAGGCAACACTGGAAGCCGTACCAGATATTTGACGCTTCACCGTAGTACTTCCGCCATATACTTGTTGCTTTTGTAAATTCTTTTGCAAAGTTTTACTTATGCGAACCTTTGTTTTTTCATCCACCTGCGGTAGTCGTATGCGTCCAGTACCTGTTTTGCCAATTGTACCCCGAGAATAGCCCAAGTCATCCTGATAGGCATCTTCTTCGATCTTTCGGAAGTTAAAAATAATTATTTTATGTGTAAGAAGTTTTTGTTTTTAATACTTACATCACCGAAATTCATTCGGTTGGCTTGTTTACGGAATTCGGTTAAAGCGTAACGTTCTTTCATTTTTCGCACTCTTTTGCCACCCCTTTTCTTTTTACTGCCCTCTATTGGTTTCGGCAAAGGTTTGATGAATTTTACTGGCGGAGGTTCTTGCAGTTTATCCAGTTTCTTTTCAATATCTTCTTTAAATCTTAAACCAATTTCTCCATGAACGCTTTCATGACAGGCATCTACGCGCGCTGCAAGTACGGCCTTGGCAGCTACTAAGCGGGCAGCTTTACGCCTAAGATCCTTTAATGGTGTTGAAAAAAAAAGCAAACAATTATATCTGAGCAGCTACACTAATTAAACGTATGACTTACTGGTGATGTATCTTGAACAATTTGTGAATAAAAAACATAGCCGGTATGCGGTAACATTTGAGTTTTCGAGAAACCGGCCAACGTTTTCTTTTGAGAGCCTAAGACTTGCACATTGCAGGATGGCATTTTGGATAGCTTTGTTAAGCCGCCTGCTATGCCTAGTAATTTGGCAGCAGTAGAAGCACCTAGTTATAAAACAAAACATAATTAAATATGGAAATTTTCTAACGGCATGGAAATTTTCTAACACATTCAGAAAATAATGTGAGCAATGAGCAAACAAATAAACTTACCCACTATCATCGAAAGATTGGGAGCTATAAATGTCATGCGACTTTCTACATATTCATAGATTTTTGTTTTGAAATTATTTAGTTCTATGGCCATTTCGCAGGCCTCATCTATTTGGGCCTTCTCTGCTGGTGTTAATAGAGTACTGAATTCATATACAATTTACATTATTTTCATTATACCTATATAAATAAATTACTCTTGACTTACCCCTGCGTTGTTGAAGCTGTGACGGATACAATCATAATTGTTGCTTGAGTCAAAATAGCTTGTAGCTTTTCGTTATTTTTTACTTGGTCCAAATCGTTGCCCAATTCTTTAACTGCCAGTAAATACTCGATCTCACCCACGATTAAGGAGTCTAGCTCTGGAAAACGTTTTTGATACTTTTCCTTAGTGAATTTATGAATAATAGCTGAAGTGAGTACAACAAACAGAAATGAAAGCAATAATTTTTTTTAAAGCCATTCGCATACATACATATCTCATTATCAATGTCCACAGCTATGGCATTGGCTTCCACTATAAGACAATACTCGGGATCTGATTCTACACTTCCCAACATTTCAGCAGAGGTGCGTTGCCTTTGTGCATAGTGTTCGATTTGTTTGAGAATATATTGTAAACGATCAGAATCTCTTAACTTGCACAATTCTCTTATGGTCTGGACCTGTACATCAACCTCCATAAGATTTATACTAGGTTTCAACAGTTTTTCAGCAATTTCTTCGGCTTGTGCCACCTCTTCGGCGGCTTCATCCATTGTCAAGTCATCATCATTTTCATTGTCTTCCTCCAAGTCGGCTAAAAGTTCATCTGCTAAAGACATGTTGGTCTACAATCAAAAATGTCCGTCCTAAACACAGAGTATGAAGTTCTAAATGAAATGTGAACAAATTTATAAACACCTGTAAACAAAACGTTTATGCTGGGAATTGAAGAACAGCTGTTCTGTTTTTCAACTGGGCAGCACTATAAAAGTGTTGCCAAATACTTATCTTACATTGACATCCTGAAAAACAGAAATACATAATTCTATGAAAAAACACTGGGATAAAAGAGTATTGAAAATCAACATAATATAATTCATCCTTAGAAGATTACTGTAAAACAAATAATTCATAGTTAAGAGAAATTATTGTATATTTTGCTAATTTCTCTTGTCATACAATAAGAAAATTTATAGAACGACTATGCACAAGTGCACTAGACGCTCTCACTTAAGCTGACCTGGCAACTCTCACTCCAACAGGCGCCAAAAATTGCGCGTTATCGATTTTGTTCGCGAATTTTTTCAACAATTGCAAGCGCATACAAGTAATTTAGTTTTGCCAAAAATGTCTAAAAAACTTAATTCTAGTTTTAATAAAAATGCTGCTTCACCAAAAAATAATTTGTTTAATTACTTTACCAAGTCACCGGCCACAAAAATTGTTTCTTCTGCCAGCAAAAACCCACAAGAAAAAGAAAATATTCAGAGACAAGAAAATGTGTTAAGCCCAGAAAAAAAAGTGGATAAGGAGCCACAAATTCAAAATTCGGATGATGAAGCCATAGGGGCGACCACTGTTAAAAAAAGAAGACGTCTGGTTTTGCAAGACTCTGACGAAGAGGAAGAGCCGGCAGTAAAAAAAACTTCTAAAGCGAAAGACAAGCAAAATGAAAGTGACTACGAGCCCAGCGCTGATGAGAACATGTCGTCAGAAGAAGTTAGCGATGAAGGGGAAAATACAGAAGCAGAATCCTCACCGGAAGTTAAGAAAAATCATGTAAGTTACATACATATGTATGTCGGTAGCTGCTTGTTTTTTTTTTTTTTTGTTTTTAATAAATTACTGTTGCAGAACAATAACAACGAGCCTAAAACCAAGAAAGTAAAATTAGATTCTACTTTGACGGCTGGCAGTTTTATGGAAAAACTTCAACAATTACAGTCTTCCAACGAATGTAAAACATCGAAAAAACAAGAAGACACATGCGTAGAGGTTACCACCTCCAATTTGGATGAGCCCGTCATATGGCCTCATCAGAAACTGGAATTCTTAAGGCCGGACAAAATTAAAGATAAACAAGGTCGTAGGCCAGATCACCCCGATTATGATTCAACTACGCTCTATGTGCCGCAGAAATTTTTGGACTCTTTGTCACCGGTAAGTTAAAAGAAGAAAAAAAAGCAAACAATTTTTTTTCATAAAAATTTTTATTAATAGGGCGTTCGCCAGTGGTGGCTATTGAAATCGGAGAGTTACGATTGTGTTTTGTTTTTTAAAGTTGGCAAATTTTACGAGTTATACCATATGGATGCAGATGTCGGTGTAAACGAGCTGGGCTTTACTTACATGCGAGGCGAATTTGCTCATTCCGGTTTTCCAGAAGTGTCCTTCGACAAAATGGCTTCAGTACTTGTTGAAAGAGGCTACAAAGTGGCACGCGTGGAACAAACTGAAACGCCTGACATGATGACGGAAAGATGCAAACGCACCAAGCCAACTAAATTCGATAAAGTTGTGCGCAGAGAAATTTGCCAAATTTCCAGTCGTGGCACTCAAGTGTTTGGTAGCCAATGTCAAATAACGCCAAACCATCAACCCAATTATATGCTCTCTGTAGTGGAAAAAATTTTACCTAATTCAGGAAACTGCAGCTGCTACGGCATTTGCTTTATAGACACTTCAATCGGTGATTGCTATTTGGGAGAATTTGAGGATGACAAAAATTGTTCTCGCTTGCATACATTATTGTCCCACAATATGCCCGTGTTGGTGGTATTGGAAAGGTCTAATATACAAGAAAAGACACAAGAAATAATGCGTACTGTGCTTAGTAGCATACCTAAGGAGTATATGCCCAATAATGGAGCCTGGCAAAGTACAGCTGAGAAGGCGTTGAAAGAATTGGCTGAGAAGTATTATGCAGCAGGCACTGAAGATAACTGGCCTCTGGTTTTGCGCACAATGCAATCAGAATCCGATCACTTAGGCCTAACACCACACGCCAATGCCAAACTTGCTTTAAAAGCTTTGGGCTTGTGTATTAATTATATGAAGAAGTGTCATATTGCCGAAAAGGTATTACCCATGGCACGTTATCATCTCTATCAGCCACTTGATACACTGCCTTTAACTAACACAACCCGCCAAACGTGTCCAAATCAAAAAGTTCATATGGTTTTGGATGCTACAACTTTAATGAATTTGCGTATCACCGGAGAAGAACACTCTTTGCAATCCACTTTGGATCAATGTTGTACCAAATTTGGCAAACGTTTGCTACACCACTGGCTGTGTGCTCCCTCATGTGTCCTAAATACCATCGTAGACAGGCAACAAGCCATCACAGACTTTCTGGAAAAACCTGCTCTACTGCAAGAGGTTAGAGCTCTGATGGCACCACTGCCAGATTTCGAAAGACATCTGGCACAAATACATCATTTTGGCAGTAAAATTGTGCAAGATAAGCATCCTGATGGTCGTGCCATATTGTTCGAAGAAAAATTGTACAACAAAAAGAAAATACAGGTAAATACCTATAATGCCAACAAATAAAACAATCTAAAACCAAAAAAAAAAAAAAAAAAAAATAGAATTTTATAGCCATTCTTAAAGGATTCGAATCTCTGCTGCAAATTCCTGTCATGTTCGAAGAAGCCGACTCCAAATTGTTAAAGCATTTGTCTCAACCCAAAGCCAAAGGCGGTATTTTCCCAGATTTGTTGCACCAACTTAACTTCTTTAAGGTATTGTATTGCTAAACTAAGCGCAGCATATAGAATTTATTTCCTAGTACTTTTACTACTATATCAGCAAGCATTTGATCATGATAAAGCGGCTGAAAGCGGCGTTATTGCTCCCGAAAATGGCGTCGATGAAGACTATGATAAAGCCCAAAGAAAAATCAAAGATATCGATCAACAGCTAAAAGAATATCTCGTGGAGCAAGAGAAATATTTCGGCTGCCGTATAACCTATTTTGGCAATGACAAAAAACGCTTTCAATTGGAAGTGCCAGAGGCTCAGGCCCGCAAAGCGGGCAGCAAATACACCTTAGAGGGGCAGAAAAAAGGTTCGAAACCTTCGCGTCGATATACCACAGAAGAAACCAGGGTAAGCAAGAGAAAAGTATATAAAAAAATAAAATCTATGCAACAGCCACATTTAGTTAGTTAGTTTTTTTATTTTTTATTTTATACATGTCGAAGCAAATACAAATACTCTAGACGTATTTTTATTTTTCAGCTTAAGATCTTTATTATTTATATGTTTTTGTGCTGAAGGCCTAAGCTGCCACTGCCTAAAAAAATGTTAGCTTTTAATTTTAATTATAAGGCTCAAGTGCTCCCTGGTACATTTCCAACAACAACATTCATCTAGATTTACGAATGCCCAAAGTCACGAATGAAATAAGTAGGTTTAGCGAAAGATATGTATGTTGATAGACTCAGTAATCATAGCAATGCCTTGGCTATTGCCTTACTTGATGACAGTGAGGAAATTGTAAGGTTGAAAAGATTTCATGTCTTGGACTTACCTTTTAGAAAATAGGATCTTAACTTTTTTAAATAAGTAAATATTACCTTTTAAGTATTATTGAATATATAAATATATAGATATACATAAATAATTATAAGGCTAATAGAAAAATAAATAAATAAAATATTTATATAGTTTTATTTTAACCTCAAATTGATTCTCCACAATGGAAAAATTCTGTAAAAATTTTTACTCTCTGCCGACGACAGAAAACATTTTGAAAAGGTTAATTTTTGGTCCTGAATTAATACATTTCAATTGGCTCTTAAAGCAAGTCTATAATTAAGTTCATATTTAAATTTTTATTCTTCTGAAGATGTCAACAAAATGTTGCCGAACTATGTATTGAAAATCAATTTGACGTTAAAATAAAAATATATGTACATACATATGTATGTAGAAATAATAAAGATCTCAAGCTGAAAAATAATAAAAATAAATCATTATACGTATGTATGTAGTTTAAAAAGATCAAATAAGCGTATTCATATTTTTCATTTGTGTGTCATTTTTTCATTTAGACTTAAGCTGAGTATATTTGAAAAAGCAAATGTGTTCAAGTTTAAATACACTTTAAATACACACACACACACACTACTAGGGGTTAAGTACTTAAACGTTTATTGAATGAAACAAGAGAGGAACCAGCACTGAATTTATTGATTGTGTTTTTACAACTTAATGTGCTTTTTTTATTAAAACGCTTTTGCACGATTTTCTAATTCAAATATATGTATGTATTTCAAACAAATTTTTAATGGCAAGTAAGTCGAGAAGCTTTAAAATTAATTGTTTTGATTGATCACGTTATCGCTTTGTATCCGACTGCGCTTATTTTTGCTACTTCATTAAAAATCAGAAATAATTTAATTGCATGTTCATAAATTCTCACCGTTATCCCTTTTACATAAAGAATTCCAAATAACTATAAAATAAATTAACATACGTACGTACGTATGTATGTATGTATATAATAAATTCCACATTTCAGGAGAAATTAAATGTAAGTAAATGTACGCACATAATGCGTTTGATGTTTAAAGCAGAACTCGTAAACGAGTCGACAAAATATTACATTGAATATGTATTTAAAAGAATGCAGTTTTAATAATAAATTAAATTTTAAGATCTTTTTATAAAAATGTTTGCAACAAAACAAAGATATTTATTTATTTCAATATTTCGCCCACCATTTGTTGGCTTCTTCAGGAATATTTTTTTTTTTTTTTTGAAGAAGCCAACAAATTGTGGGCGAAATATTGAAATAAATAAATATCTTTGTTTTGTTGTAAACATTTTTATAAAAAGATCTTAAGCCTTAAAATTTAATTTATTATTAAAATAAAATAAATTAAGTCAAGTACGAGGCTGGCTCGCACTCTTAGGGTTCCGTACGTACGTATGTGTAATGTATGTATATTTTATATATTTCATCTCTCTGTTTTTAAAGCTACTTTATGTTGTACGGGGACACCTAGTAATTTTCCACTTGTTGTTGTTGTAATTTGTTGTTATAAGGCATCTGGGAATACATACACTGTGCGAATTTCGACTCTCTATCTCTTACGGTTCGAGAGTTATAGCTATTACTCTACGTTGTATAGGGACACCTGGTAGTTGTACAGTTGTTGTTGTTTTTAGCAAGTGTTGTTGTGGAGCATATGTGAATACACATATTGTGCAAATTTCATCCCTCTGTCTCTCACGGATCGATAGTAACGGCTAGTTGTTACTTTACGTTGTATAGGGACACCTGGTAATTTTCGACTTGTTGTTGTTTTTAGCATTTGTTATTGTAGGCCACATGCTAGTACATATATTGTTCACATTTCATCTCTCTGTCTCTTACAGTTTGGGAGTTACGGCTAATTTTTACTCTACATTGTATAGGGACACCTGGTAGTTTTTGACATGTTGTTGTTTTTAGCATTTGTTGTTGTAGGGCATATGTAAACACATATATTCTGCGAATTTCAGCTCTTTGTCTGTTATAGTTTAGCAGCTACGGCTAATTGTTACTTTAGGTTGTATTGGGACACCTGGTAGTTTTCAACTTGTTGTTGTCTTTAGCATTTGTTGTTGTAAAACATCTATAAATACATACACTATGCAAATTTCAGCTTTCTATCTTTTACGGTTCGATAGCTATAGCTAATTGCAACTTTTCGTTGTATGGGGACACCTGGTAGTTTTCGACTTGTTGTTGTTTTTAGTATTTGTTGTTGTAGCGGCAAGGTACAACAACATCCTGTGAAAATTTCAGCTCTCTAGCTCTTACCGTTTCGGAGAATGGACGCTGTGACGGACGGACGGACGGACGGACGTACTTGTCTCCGTAATAGGGTTCCGTTTCACTCTGATGAGTACGGAACCCTAAAAAGATCAAATAAACTATACGTTAGAATGCAGTTTTAATTAGATTTTGCGGCAACAGATTGCTTTCGGTCAAAATTGTGCTTTTTCCGTTTTTTGGGTTTTTATTTTAGTTGTGCTCTCTCTGTAATAAAATTTAGAAAAAAGTATAATTTCCATTAGTTTATATTCAATATGTACTTGTCTTTTTTTTAGAGTTTTCTCAAAGAAATGCAAAATGCCGAGGATGAGCGTAATACAGTATTAAAAGATTTGTCTAGACGTATTTTCGAGAAATTCTCCCAACATTACGATTTATGGAAGCAATCTGTTGATTGTGTGGCCCATTTAGATGTGTTGGCCTCTTTGGCCGAATACGCTAGAACGCAACAAGTTATTTGTGTGCCCGCCCTGCAAGATGTCCAGCAAGATGAACAAGCTTTTATCGAAATAGAAGATGGCTATCATCCCTGTGTTGCGGCTGATACTTTCATACCAAACGGTATTGTGTTGGGTTGTAATCAGACCGCTCCTTTGTCCCTACTTACTGGCCCTAATATGGGCGGTAAAAGTACACTAATGCGTCAAATAGGTCTGCTAACTGTTATGGCACAGATTGGCGCTCATGTGCCGGCTCAGAGCTGCCGCTTGTCTTTGGTAGATCGCATATTTACTCGTTTGGGAGCTCAAGATGATATTCTATCGGGACATTCGACATTTTTGGTGGAGCTAAATGAAACCTCTTTGATATTAAAACATGCCACGTGCAATAGTTTGGTTCTTTTGGATGAATTGGGTAAATAGCGAGACCATAGATATAAACGTTTATTGTAGGATCTCTTATTTTTAATTTTTGTATCTTTACTTGTAGGAAGAGGTACGGCAACGTATGATGGCACTGCTATAGCTGCTTCAGTTGTCAACTTTTTGGCCGATCTCAAATGCAGGTCGCTATTTTCAACACATTATCATAATCTTATTGATTTCTTTCACAAAGACGAGCGTATTACTTTGGGTCATATGGTAAGTATCTGCTTATTAAGTAAATTAAATTAAAAAAATTTTATATATTTATTTTCTTGAGCTAAAGGTCTTTTTTTAATATTTAATTATCACCCATGTTCTGAAAAACGCTGCGTTTTCAAATCGCAAAACGCATTTAATCATGTTCTGAAAACGAACGATTTGCATGTTCTTGCAAATATTCTAAAACTTGCTGAGTTTCTTTATCTGTCCACCTTTTGTTGTGAATTTTGTCACGTTTTCTCTTCACCAGTATATTTTTATTTGTTTTTTCCATATTTTTTATTTTCTCAACACAAAATTAAGTTTTGCCGGCAAAACGATTCACAGCACAGAATATCTGTGATTCCCAGTAATTTTTTTTACAATGTTTACTAAAGCTTTTTGTTTGATTTTTTAATCACAGCGTAGAAAATAAAAGTTCAGTACATTTTGTTGCTGCAGTGATATAAACACTAGCCGTCTAATTCATAAAAATGTTAACAGGTTTATAAAGCTCTTATTTGACAGATTTTCCACACAAATATGTCAAATAACAGTCTTTTATGAATTAGGGGGTAAGGCACGAAGAGGCGAAGTCCTTCGGCATCCAGTTGGCACGCAGCCGTCGTCGACTATTTTTGTGTTACAAGCCGCTCTTATTTTGTTTTTGGTAAGACACCGAAATAAATTAAAATGCCATGTATTCTTTAGTTATTATTAAAGCTTACGCTTGAATTTGTTGGAGGAAGAAAAGTGTTATTTTTAATTCACTGAATGTGTTTTTTATTGTATTAAAATTTTTCGTCACCGCCGCTATGTTTTTTTTTTGTCTTCTCCACGAAAAATTGTTAGTCTGTTGTTGTTTACATTATTTACATTCAACCGAGCATTTTTGCACACTTCTATTTGCTCAAGGTTTTTTTTGTCAGTGCAAATGAGGAAAAACGAAGCAAAGTGCAAAAACATAAATTTTTTTTGTTGTGTGAAAAAAAGCAGAGCATTTTTGCTCACATTTGCTTCGTTTGCACAACCCGTCGAGAAAACCATCACTATATTTTGCATTAGAAAAGAATGGCATAACTACTATTGCCAGATTCGAAATGCCCACCCCTTGGCATGCATATTGTCATTATTCTTTTGATTTTGTTATATATGTACATATGTATATTTTTTTTCAATTCCAGGCCTGTATGGTGGAAAATGATGATTGCGATGATCCAACGCAAGAAACGGTTACGTTTCTATATAAATATACGGCTGGTGCTTGTCCAAAATCGTATGGTTTTAATGCTGCTAAATTGGCTGGCATGCCGCAAAATATAATCAAAAGAGCATATAGGGTAAGTTAGAACGAAATTTTTACTGCTTTAATTTTTTTTGTTTTTTATGCTTTATATATTTTTTTTGTTTATATTTATCTGTTTTTGCAAACTTTTTTATTTTGAATTTTTCGCTTTTATTATTTTATTTTTTTTGCTTTCTTTTGTATTTTTTTTTGCAATTTATTTTTATATTAATTTTTTTGTGCTTTTTTATATATTTTTTTTGCAACGAAATAGTGTTTTTTTTTTATTCCATGTATATTTTTTTATTTTAATTTTTTTTCCTGTTTTTATATAATTTTTTTTTTGACCACGAAATAATTGTTTTATTTTCTTCTTTCTAAATTCCATGTATATTTTTTTGCAATTTTTTTTTTGCCTTTTTTCATTTTTTTTTTGACCAGGAAATTATTTTTTTTTCTTCTTCTAAATTCCATGTATATTTTTTGCAATATTTTTTTTTAAATTTTTTTTTGCCTTTTTTTCATTTTTTTTTTTTTTACCATTTCCTGGTCAAAATAATTTCCTTATTTTTTTTTCTCCTTCTAAATTCCATGTATATTTTTTGCAATTTTTTTATTTTATTTTTTTGATTTTATATACATACATATGTATACATATATTTTTTTTGTTTCACCAGGAAATAATTGTTTTTTTCTTCTTTCTACATTCCATGTATACTCTTTGGCATTTTTTTTTATTTGACCACGAAATAATTTTTTTTTCTTCTTTCTAAATTCCATGTATATTTTTTTGCAATTTTTTTTGCCTTTTTTATATATTTTTTTCCACGAAATAATTGTTTATTTTTTTCTTTCTAAATTCAATGTATATTTTTTGCATTTTTTTATTTTAATTTTTTTTTTTGGTTTTTTATATATTTTTTTTTTTTTTGACCACGAAATTATTTTTTTTTTCTTCTAAATTCCATGTACATATATTTTCTTTGCAATTTTGTTTGCCTTTTTATGTAATTTTTTTTGACCACGAAAACAATTTTGTTTCTTTCTAAATTCTACATGGAATTTTTTTGCAATTTTTTTATATTAATATTAATTTTTTTTTTTTTTTTTTTATCTTATATACATATACATATATTTTTTTTTGTTTGACCACTAAATAATTGCTTTTTTTTTCTTTCTAAATTGTACGTATGTATAGGTACTTTTTGGCACTTTTTTTTATATATTTTTTTTTTGACCACGAAATAATTGTTTTTTTTTCTTCTTTCTAAATTCCAATGTATATTTTTTTTGAAATTTTTTTTTACCACGAAAAAAAAATTTTTTTCTTTCTAAATTCCATGTATGTAGTATGTATGTATATTTTTTGCATTTTTTTGTTTTAATTTTATTTGCTTTGTTTTTATATAATTTTTTGTTTGACCACGAAATAATTGTTTTTTTTTCTTCTTTCTAAATTCCATATACATTTTTTTTGCAATTTTTTTATTTTAATTTTTTTTTTCTTTTGCTTGTTTTATATAATTTCTTTTTGTTCGACCACAAAATAATTTTTTTTTCTTCTTTCTAAATTCTAACTTTGACAAACTAAACAAATTGCTGTGTTTTTGTTGTTTCAATTTGTTTTATTTACTTTTCCCTCTTTCAGCTGTCGAAAAAAGTTGAAGCCATTGCTTTAAAACGTAAAATAGCAGCTAAAATTGTTGCTGCTGCCTCCAGAAATTGTGCCAATGATGCTCAATGCGCTAATATAAAAAATTTATTACTACAGCTACAACAATGTCAAGTTTAGTTTGTAAAACTAAAAGTTATGTATGTCCCAAATACTCGTAACTTACTACTTGCTTATATTTTTTTTATTTGTTTTTCTGTTATTTTTTGTAGAATCTCTTGATGTTTTTTTTCTTTTGCTACAACTTTATAAAATCCTAAACATATGTACATGTATACGATAATAAATAGAACAACAAGTAATAACAACATAAACACATTCGGGTGTTTTCTCTAAACGAGAAATTTGTTTCCGTAGGAATTTTGGGAAAGAAAATTTTCTTGCGAATTGTCACAGTTGGGAAGAAAATCTATGAAAATCGTAATTTTTGTGTGGGAGCATCTCTAGGGAGGGAAGATTGAGTTTTGTTAATATCGAAGAAATGTCTTGCCAGAGACACTCTGGGTCTAGTTAAGACTATGGGGGAAAGATTTCTGAAGCTATTCTTGTACTCATGACAAACTTTATATATTTTTTTACCACAATTACTTTCATTTGTTTACTACAATATGGTGTTGTTTGTGAACTTTTGATCAGAGCGGACGCGGGCTTTATATGTTATGTGTAGTCGTAATAGGTGAACGCGTGCTATTTTTTTATTGACTTGTCTTTCTGTATCCCATTTTATTATACCTGTCACCATGTGACAATAAGTAGTTGAATTTATATAGTTGGGTGTCAAAGAACTTAGATCAATAAATAAGATAACTTGTGTCGAATAAAAAATAATACATATACTCATATAAAACTTGGTTTTAAGCATCTTCATGACCCTCTTAGAAGCAGTAAACTGGCTCTGGATGTGCATAATGTTTGATGAGTCTTCTGGGTGCCACGATTTCTTTTGCCTGCAACTGTCTGAGTTCCGTGTTGGAATTTTGTGTCAATTAATTGGCTTATTTCAAAAAAATATTCCATGTTTCTTCAACGTTTATTTGGCAAATTATGCATAGATATTTGCCAAATGAGTTCTTAATAAACATGATACATTTTTAAAAATAGAAAAATACAGCCGTTTAGTAGCACAACGTGTTTTCATGATTATTTTCTTAAGGTTATATGACGCTACAAGTCTTAGAGAGCAGTGGAAATATAACGCATGTAGTACGAAAATACACCATGTGAAAAGAGTTCAACTATGCCAATGTTGCTAAATCAGCGGTTTTCGAACAATACGCTAACTTAAACCAAATTCTTATTTTATGTTTGCCCCTCTGATCTCATTAAAATTCAGAATCTCAAAAAAATACCATACACGTGTCTGATTGTTTTGCATTAGGCCCGGAGATACAGAATTAAAGAATTTTCCCGGCCCATTTTTAACCCCTTTTTGTCCCTAAATTTTTAAAAAGTAAAAAAATTGCATAATGTATTCGATTTTTTTTTCTTAGTAATATAATTGTTTTACTTTCTTCTGCCCCTATTTGTCTGAGCAATTCAAAAAAGTACCGAATTTCTGTTTTTATCCCTTTTATCCCCCTCAAAATCACAATTCAAGATTTTGCCCAATTTTATTCCTTTTTGTCCCCTTAATGTTTAAAAAGTAAAAAAAAAAAATTGCTTAGTGCATTTGCATTTTTTTTCTTCCTAGTAGTGTTTAATTTTAGTTTTACTTTTTTCCTTATCCCAGCCGCCTTTATAATTTGAAAAAGTACCAAATTTCTGTTTTTATCCCTTTTATCCCCTCAAAATCAGAATTTCAAAAAAGTACCAGACACCTGTCCGATTATTTTTAGTGGGCTTTCAGGTCCCTTCTGAACTTTTTTGATACCTGTATTAAGCTTGGTGATACAGAATCAAAGATTTTGCCCGTTTTTCACTTTTTACCCCCTCAATGTTTAAAAAGTAAAAAAAATAATTGCGTTGTGCATTCGAATTTTTTTTTTTCTTAGAAGTCTAATTTTTGTTTAACTTTTTTCCTGATCCCAGCCGCCTCTATAATTCGAAAAAGTACCAATAAAAAAATTCAAAAAGGCCTAAAGTCCAACTAAAAATAATGGGACAGGTGTCTGGTACTTTTTTGAAATTCTCAATTTCAATTTTCTGTTTGTACCTCTTTTATCCTCCTCAAATTGAGAATTTCAAAAAAGTACCAGACACCTGTCCCATTATTTTTAGTTGGGCTTTTAGGGCCTTTTTGAATTTTTTTTGGTACTTGTATTAAGCTTGGTGATACAGAATTCAAGATTTTGCCCGTTTTTCACTTTTTACCCCCTCAATGTTTAAAAAGTAAAAATTGCTTAGTGCATTCGCACTTTTTTTTTCTTAGGGGTCTCATTTTAGTTTTACTTTTTTCCTGAACCCAGCCGCCTCTATAATTCGAAAAAGTACCAAATTTCTGTTTGTACCTCTTTTATCCTCCTCAAATTGAGAATTTCTAAAAAGTACCAGACACCTGTCCGATTATTTTTAGTGGGCTTTTAGGGCCTTTCTGAACTTTTTTGGTGCTTGTATTAAGCTCGAAGATACAGAATTAAAGATTTTGCCCGTTTTATCACTTTTTACCCCCTCAATGTTTAAAAAGTAAAAAAAAAAGATTTCGCCCGTTTTATCCCCTATGAGAAAAAAATGAGAAAACATATTCCAGATGTTTTAAGTGGATTTCAATTCAGTTATTATATTTTTCCTGTTTCTATCTGTTTTATACACAAATGCAATTCGAAAAGGTACCAAAATTCAGTTTTACTCAATTTATCCCGTTAGTATTCAAAATTTCAAAAAAGTACCAGAAACATGTCCATTTATTCTTATCATGCTTTGAGATGTCTTTTGAATTTGAATCAAGCTAGAGCTTGATAAAGTCTGGAGATATTGAATTACCAATTTTTACCCTTTCTTACCCCCTTCCGAGAGTATGCTACATCAACTTTTTGTACCTAAAACCCTCCAAATAGCGAGTTTTATCAAAATTAGAGTTAGAGCAGTTTTCGAAAACGCCAAGACATAAGTATATATAAATATGCATATATAGAAGAATTGCTTGTTCAAAGATATTGGATAAATTTCATTATCGGCTGATGGCCGAAATTAGAAAAATTTGTTATTGCTTGTAACATTAACAAACGAAAAGCAAATGAATTCAATATTATTTTCCTTACTAATTGTAACAAGCTGTTTCCACTTGGATGAATATTTACTCAACGCAATTCAATGACAGTGATATTTATTCTTTTTTTTTTGTGTTAAATATCATCATCTTGTCGTAGCAAATACAACAAATATTTATTTAAGGCCGTCTGTATGACACATATTTTTGGTTTATTAAAATTTAAGTATATACATTTCCACACGCAAGCCGCATTTTAAACATTTAATAATAAATCGAATTTAAGAAAGAAAACCTCTCTGTCGAAAATAAAACACAGTTTATGCCACACGGCACTCATGTACAAGGTGGGCCAAAAGGAATCACCCCATTGGAAGTTGCTCGGTTGTTATATTTGTGAACTAGACAGTTGTAGAATACAAGAGCACAAGCCATGGGAGCGATACACTCCCCAAGAACGCGGAATAATCGTGTGTCTATGACGAAGTGGACGCTAAAAATATTGGCGATAGGTCATGCATTTGACTCTGCTACGAACACTCTGGGACTGATTAGTCCCATGGGGTGCCTCGAAAATGAAATTTTCCCTCCACCACACTAACTCGCACCAGGGTGCCCGTCAAATGTATGACCAAAGCCAAATAATTTTTCGCCCACAATATTGTTCTTGTGTTCTTGTTCCAAGAACACGCCTCTTAAGGGGGATCCCAGATTTGATATTGGCCGCCATTTGCAAAAAAATAAGAGCAACTTCCAATAAGGTGATTTCTTTTAGCCCACCTTGTATACATGCCTTGATGGGGGATACCCTGCAAGACAGTCATTTAATGTGGAATATACACACATATGTATGCGTACATTTTGTGAAGACAAAATTAGGTAAAAAATTTAGCTCCCTCTTTTAGCACCTTTTCAGATGCGATTTAGCTCCTTCTCATTATAAAATCTGGTCACACTGTTTATAGCTAAAGCTCAGATTGTTAAAAAAAACAATACTCTTGTTAATTTTATTTTTTATTTTTCATCATATTTATCACAGTAAAAAAACGAAGAATAAAAAGTAAATCATGGCTAAAAAATATGGTCAAATAATTTAAATTATTGATAAATTAATACAACAACAAACTTATTGGTATTATGAATCTTAAAAAAAAATTGTTGTTAAATAATACATACGAGTACAACTTTATTTATTTAATACTTTATACATGCATTCTTTAGGAATAATTAATTTCTGCAAATCGGTAGATTTTTTTTTATAAAAAAAGCATTTTGTATGCTTTTTGTTTAGATGCGAGTATTACAATTCAATTTAAAAATACTATAAAAAAACACTTGAATTAATAATAAAAACAAAATTAAAATAAAAAAAAAAACTAATTGACTTGCCTCAGCAAAATTACAGAATTTTAGCAAAAAGAAATGAAATTCAAACAAATTGAACTTTATTGCGTGTTACATGTGTGGTTTCTTAAACTCTCCAAACCTTAAAAAAAAAAATCTGAAACATACGGAACAACCACGAGGGAACTCAACATCGCTCGTTCGCTTAAGTGCCCAAAAGACATGCAATAAACTCGTCACTCTCTTGATTTTGTACGTACGTACATACAATCAGCTCTGCTTGAAGCAAAAATCAAAAGTTTTTTATTTTTTTATTGAAGTAATTTTTTTCTCACGTGTGCACTATTGTGCGACAGAAAAAACTCTAATTTGGTTTGAAATTTCTTGGTGGATAGACACATAAATGAGCGGATGAAAAAACAAGTAAAATGCGTTGCTTCTTTGCGTTTCTTTATGCATACATAAAGATTTAGGTGCCTGCAGTTTGTTTGTACGCGGCAGGAAATGTCACATACCTAAAATATAATTTATGATTGAGTCAGTTGTACTACTGACAATTCCCGAACATACTATTTACGATAAAAATTTTAAATGTGGATGTTATTGAATATTAACAATTGACAATTCATGGACAATTCATTACAATAATTCTTGCTGCCTTGTAGATGCCTTTCTTTAATTTACTTCAGGGGAACTTAATTTTTGAAGTGCTGCAAAGTCAATCGAGAAATCTCTAGAACTTTTCTTTGGTTTTGATTGCAGCAAAATCAAAAATTTTCAAAATTTTACTGAAATTCAAAGGCAGCCAGCCAAAACGAGACAGAAAATCAATTTAAGCTCTGTTCATCTCTCTTCTATAAATGTAGAAGCGGGGTCTTTTTAACAGAACAGTTAACAGAAGTTGTACAAAAACAAAATACATATCATTTTTATTGAAGTTTTTCTTATTGTAGGGAAAAGGTTATCTTATTAGTTGTATCATGGCCTCAACTAGCACGAAGAAAAAGTGCAAGAAGAACAAGAATATTTCTCTTCCAATAGCTCTCTCATTTGCAAGAACTTTGGGTGCGGGAACAGTTTTCTTGCAAATTGGGATATCGCGGTCTCCCAACATTGAATACGGGATAAAATTTATTGTCAGGATGACCTTTTGGAATTTGTGTCTTTTTCCATTTTTAAGTAACTGGCAAATTAAAATTATTACAACAATTACTGAATATCCACAAACAAGAGACACACTTCAACTTTAAATGGAGACATTTTCTGATTTCTTACTGCATTACTTCAGGCCCAATAATTATTCCAGAGCATCGGCAGAATGTCGCTAAAACTATGTACATATGTATGTATGTTCATTGCGAGCGGTTGTATGATATTCCATATTTTACATATTTTTGGTTGTTTTTATTTTCACAAGTATTCTCAGGGCATTCAAAAGTGTATTTGATTCCAGTGTACGAGTATTTATCTCAATTCGTCTACCACAAACTTGATTTAATTACTACAAAAACTAAGCATCAGCGGTATTACTGACAAATTTGGCGGTTTGTGTTCAACATAAATAATTTCAAACAATAATTTCGCAATCTATTTGCAAACAAATGTTGTTGTGGTCCACACGTAAACGGATGTGCTGGCTGGCCATAGAATCTAACAGTTAAGAAAATATTTTACTGCGCGTGGAGCCGTCTAGTTATAAAAATTCTTTTTCGCCCTTATTCACCAAAAATATTTCAGGCTTATAAGGCTCTTATTTAACATACATACATACTTTGTATTTGTATAGAAAATTTGTCAAATAAGAGTTTAATAAACCTAAAATATTTATTATGAATAAGACCCTTTTGCAAACTTCACAATTTTAGTAAAGCTGAGATATAGCAAACTGTACACAAGCTGATTGTTGCAAAAATTAAAGCAAATGATCAAATTTTTAAAAAGCAGCAAACTGGTCAGAAAAATGCCAAATTGATATTTTAGAGGCCACGGCGGTCACGCTGATTACAAGATTAAAATTAACGCCACAAATGGCCGCTGGTATCTCAAACATTATAAAGCGGTAAATTTTGTATGAGAGACAAAAACAATTTGTCTCGCTCTCTTCTGTTCTTGTTTTTTATGCAAACCTTCACTTACACACACACCGGCTTCTTCTTAACAGCCATGTTAAGATGTGACCATAAGAGAAGACAATAACAGCGCCATTCCCACCTGCCAATAACATGTGAATTCGTTGTCTCTATTATAAGTTAGGGTTTTCATGTCTGGTGTGAACCGCTTTTTGGGATTGATTAGTACATTTCTGTTCATAGCGAATGTAAAATCAAAACTAGCAATTTTCGATTTTGTGATTTGGAAAAAAAATTGTACTAAAAAGCATTTGCATGTTATTTAATGAATTTCAAATTTTCTTAATTGTAATTAAATGTGATATTTGTTTGATTTCTGTTAATGTTACTTAACTAAATTTTACAAAACTTCTATAAAACGTGGCGCTGTTACTTTTGTTCAGTATTAGATATTTATTTGATGTCAGCATTTTTTCTACATTCAAATTTTTTTTTAATTTTTTTTTTTATTTCTCTTCTTATTGAAATAAATTAAAGCTTTAACTTAAACCACGGTTGAGTTGAAGAAGCTATTTACAAAATGTTTGTTTTTAATTTAAGTTTAATAATAATAGAAACAAAAAGAAAAAATATTAAATTATATATGTATTTCAGTCATATTGTTGTTGTTGCTTTTTATGAATCAATTACAAATTCATTTTCAAAAACCCAATGTGCGCATTTGCTTTACAGCCTTTCATGATATTTCATATATAGTATGTATACATATACATATATACTTTTTTGTTTATAATAAAAACATACATATCTCATTTACAAAACTTTCTTATTAAAGGTTTAATTTTTTGTTTGTTTTTGTTTTAAACTATAATACTACAAGCTAGACCTAAAAACCTATAAAATTTTTTTTAATTTTTCTGCTTTTCTATAATGTTTTTTTTTCTATGTATTTATCAAATACTTAAATTAGAACTTAAAATAATATTACATACACATAGAATCACATAAAAAGGAAACTAAAATAGTGAATTTTTAAATGCTTTTAAAATCAATGTCCGGGTAAAATATGTTTATTGCATGAGACTGACTTATGGCAACAAGGATTTTGAATGTTTTGTTGCCGCTTATGGTATCAAATATCTAGAATCACCACTTTGCTGTCCCAAAATGAAGGATCGAATGGCAGCATTTTTCTAAATGGCACGCTATGGGGCAGTTCAGACTGTTATACAAGTATTATCACTTTCATTATGATACAACTAATAATATAGTCTCATTGGCTGAACCGTTAATTATCTGGCTTCGTAGAACTGTCAAGAGAATACAGAGATGAAAGGCAGTCGAAACGAGATAGGAAATCAGAGTAAGTAGAGTAAGGTACATTGATTAGTTTTATCATGGACAGTTTTAAGTAGTCAGATGATTAACGTATCAGCTGATGAGGCTACCTTATTAGTTGTATCATGAAAGAGAATACAGAGATGAAAGGCAGCCAAAACGAGATAGGAAATCAAAGTGAGCTCTGTTCATCTCTCTCTAGTTCTATCATGCCCTGATCCAATGAAAAATATTAACGTTTTGAAAATTAAAAAAAAAACGTGAAAGTCGTATGAGATGTCAAAGTTTTATTGCAGTATTTTTCGTTTATAATACGCATTGCATTCAAACTATCACATCTGATCGTGCTATTTTAATTTCTGACAAGTATTAACACACAGTACAATACTCTGAACTGCCGTTAAAGGCCATGATTCACTATCCTATTGATTCGTACGATCTGTTAAAAATTACATGTGTGTCCAAAAAGTGAGACAGTCTGGACTAAAAGTGTATGTGTGTGAAAGACTTTTTGACAAGTCTGTCCGATTTGTTATTCTTTTGAAAATTTTCAAAAACTATCTTTCTATGCGATGCCTTTTCGAAGTTGTTTACAAATAGTGTGGCCGTTTTGATGCGACTTTTTAAAATAGGACAGAATTCTATCAGATTTAGCTAGCAATTTTCAGTGAATGAATCGTACGATTGAGTGGGATAGTGTAATACGGCCTTAAAAAGCATTTCTTTACAGAACCCTCTTATAATTTTTTGGAGGAATTATTTCCTACAAATCTTCTCACTTTTATTTACATTCAGAATGCCTACTTTTTATGTCCTGGGGAAAAGTTTACCATTTTGGAAAATTGTTTAGACCATGGGAAACGAGCAAAGTAAGAAACTTCATTCAGAATAGAACAGTTGAAAGTTGAAAAAAAAAAATCTCAGAAAATCATTTACGCATAATATAAATGTTTGTACTCTCAATACAATCACATGACTAATATTAATGCTGTACTTGGCCACACGTATTATTTCTCTGAGTAGTAACGGTAAATTTTATATGAGTCACAACAACAATTTGCTTGTATGTACTTGTTTTCTACATACATACATCATCATCGTTCGCATCAACAATGCAGTGTTGCCATCACGTGGAAATTTACAAAAATTAAACTTTTTTTAATTTTGCTAAACAATTTTTACCCGAACTCATAGTTTTCCACCAATTCTGCATAACAATTCTCTTTTATTTATTCACCAACTGAAGTACTCTCTTCTTAGTCATCAGTTATAACATCTTTGCGAGCTTTAAAATTACGCCAAGAACCATTTGTACATACACCAGCACCTCGCCACCAATCGTTTACATCTGTATACCAGCGGGATTTACGTAACGACTCCTCATCATGCAAGGCGGAGCACAGGCGACACCAATAAAACGTATTTATAAATTCACCGGTCCCCTTCCAATTGAAATAGGAGTTATAAAGCTTTTCATCACTGTCCAAAATGTGCAAATAATCGGCCAATTCCGAAGCCGAGGCGAATTCATCCACATGTATGTAAGATCTTTCGGGCGCACTAACTTCGTAGTCTTCGGGTCGGGCACCCATAACAATAGGTAAAACATTGCGATTCAAAGCATTGACAAAGAATTTTTCCGTTATGTAATCTCTACAATTGGAATTTTCAAAAGCCAAATAGAATTTATAATCACGATCTAGCATTTCGAAACATTTGTCGGAATTGACGCGTGAACATTTGTAATTGCCACAAGCTCCATAGATATCAACCTATTCGAAAATAATCAGAGGAAATACATACATATGTATATTAAAGCTTGCTGACATTTCTTAGTTACAATATTAAATATTGCATGTATGTATGTATGTGCATATGTCACTTGATTACAAACAAAAATTTGAACTCGCTCACTTTTAAAAACAAAAAATTTTTGATTTCAAGCTGCTTGATGAGCAGCAAGTACCATTTTTTGATACCTACTTTCATTAACAACTTGATAAATTTCGTATTTAATTTAATATTTAAGTACGCATAACACACACACACATACACAGAAGTGTATTTAAAGAAAGCCGAATAGGGATTATCAAAGAAAATTAATGCTCAAAAATTAATCGAATTATTTATTTGCTATAAGAGCCAATTGAAATGTATTATTTTATATCTAAAATTAGACCATATTAATTGTTTTCTGTTTTGTTCAGACGTCTATAGGCCGCCGACATTTCATTGATGCTACTCAACTGGTCACTGGTAGACTCTGACTTGACTACATATTGTATTATTGTCATGAACACAATGACTGACAATCAGAAACGTTCAAAACGAACCTTTAAACAATTCATTTCAGATTGAATATATGTATATTTAAAATCGATTTGGAGTTGTGCTTGAATGTGCTTTAAACAAGCTCAACGTACCTACTTTAACGAAATCCGTACTTCTGACACCGCTTGGTATTGTTAGCAGTACGAATGAATCGAATAATTATTATTGAATATAACTTACATCTATATATTTGCCCAATTCGTGAGCGAATTGTAAACGTCCATTGCGTGCACCACAATTTGAAACGAACCAGGCAACTTTTTTCGTTTTGTTGGTGGCATAATTGCGATCCTGTTCCTGTTGATGGATGCGCGAGTCATAATACACCCATTTCTCGTAAGGAGCCACAATATCACTATCCCGCCTGCAGAGACAAAATGTACAGTTACAGAATTTTGATTTCAAAGAATTTTTTTTTAGGTTATAAAAATTATGTGTTGATAAGGTTAGGTTAGGTTAGGTTGATTAGAGGGGTACATATGTTTGCTCATGTCTGGCGACCAGTATAGGCTTTAGCCGTAACAGTTTGACTCATAGGTCCATAGGAACTGCGTGTCATTCACAAGGTTTTTTAATTTACACCAGCATATGCTATCTCGCTTCCCTCTACTCCCACATGCTCTACTCTGCTCATCTGCTCCGTAATTGGTTTATGTCTCCCAAGAGAGATCGTGTTTGTGAGAAGGCGGGCACTGGCATAAACAGTGTTCTAGTATCTCGCTTCCCTCTACTCCCACATGTTCTACTCTACTCATCTACTACCGCTATTCTTATGCGGTTAAGATGTGCCAGGAGCTGAGAGTGACCTGTCATACCTCCCGTTATTGTTAAGGCCTGCCTCAGAAATTAAACTATTTGGCAGCACAGTTGAATTGATTGAGCCAATATAGACGAGATTAATTATGCTGGCATAAAATGGCAGCTTGAAGACGTTTTCTGTGAATTTCTGTGTCGTTTCAGTTTCAACCCCGCGAAAGTACCTAGATACCAGGTAGCATTACCAGCCCAACTGATTACTGCTTTTAGCCTGAAGAACTGTCAAAATACACAACACAAACACACAAACGTGAACATATGTGTGGCAGAAATTTAAAGTATATCTACCAGCAAAATACATGAAATGTTTGTTGGTGTTGTGTTTGTTGTAGTTATACGGCTATCTGGTATCGTGGTACCTTGGCTCCGTACAAACATTTTGTTTCAAACCAATGGGTGAATCCAGCTTTAAGGGATTTTCGCTTTGTACATCTTAGCTTAAAAGGAAGTTGTGTTGAGAAAAAGCTTATTATCTGGCCCATAATAAGATTTTACCTTTAGCTCTTGATAAATTGGTAAAATGGACCTAAATATAATAAAATCTAACCTGTAAGTAGCTGTCCAATTGATGGCATCCGGCACTTTGACGTTTTGCGTATGATAAGGACACTCTAAGTAATAGAGCAGTGTGACTTGTTTAGAATTGGCAGGTCTGCGTATGCCTGTGGGTATGTAATGATCTTTGTACAAGATCATATCGGCTGTGTGTGCCTGATCGCGAGCTGCTGTTATGGTACAAGTATCCACAGGACATTTTGAACGAAGGAAGACATCACGACCTGCAAATGCATTCATAATTTAGATTTTAATAATGCACTGGCGGAAATTCTATGCAAAAACTCACCTGCTTTGATATTCCAGGGACCCAAACCATTATATAGTAAAATTGTTTTAAGTTTACCACTCGCTTTGATTTCCTCATAGTTTGGTGGCACATACATCAGCTGATTGACTATGCGATCACTGTGCGGATCTTGAAAGGGAAACAATTTGGAACCTTGCAAATGCGCCTTTTTGCCACGCCGCTTTTTATGCACTTTAGCTGGTTTCGGATAGTATTCGCCATTTTTAAAAAACCACGCTTTCGATATCGGCTCGAGGAGGTTGGAGGCTAAATTATGTTGTTGCGGTTGTTGCAACTGATGCAAATGCGGCTCATGTTCACTTTCACTTAATTCCTGCTGCTCAGCCGCTTGTTGTTGGGGTATTTTTGTTGTAGATAATTTTAAACGTGCAGACGTTTTTGCTGTGTCCGAAGGCCTCTCAGTGTCTTCAGCCTCTTCATATTTATCATTGTAATCGTCCTCAAAATTCGTTCCCAAATGTTGTTGGCTCAACGATGCGGATGAGGGTAATAGCGAAGACTTTGGTTTCCATACTTCACGTTCTCTGTAATGCACACATGTATGTATGTATATGTGTATGTTAATTTTATTTAAATTTAGTTTTCATAGCATGTTCACATGGACCCTTGCCATCTGATGCGTACAGTCTGCTCGGTACAAATGTGGAGTGATTTACTTCAGTATCTGACTCGAAGCCCTAACCCAGAGGTTACACCACAGCCCCCCGATTAGCTGGTTACACTACTCGGGTGTTAATTTATTTGCTACTGTTCTTGGCCCATAACGAAACCTCTTGCTGTGAAGCGTTTTATTCTGCCGGTAGCTTAAGCGACAAAAAACTTACAGCAATTATTAGACTCATTAGGTTCTACCAGCCACAAAAAATTATGATTTTCAGGAAACGTGACAAAATTGTCACAGCTGTGACACTCGTCACGATGTGATGTGAAAATGTTGCAATGCTACGAGATCAGCCTGTAATAGCATGCACTTAACTAAGACCAGACATATATTTTGCCCTACAACATTTTGGGAGCAGGTGAAATGCGCCGAGAAAACAGTACCCAGTAAATACCTAGTAAATTAGAACTTGGTTGATAAGATATCTCTACATATGTATATTCTTTTTCGATACGAAAGCCGTATTATTTCAATAAGGAAAACCCTATCGAAGACACCAAGAAGGAAACTTATTAAAGTTGAGATTGAAAGTTGATGAATAAGGTTAAATATATGTAGTTAGTCAGTAATGCAGAGCTCAGGTAGTATTATGGTCAAGCCCGGCTGCTTAAAAACAGTATGCAATTAGTCATGACCTGGTTTTGAAACCTTTTTGGGTGCTGATGAGTGTCGCAGCCAATAAGACTTCTACTACAGTTTTCTTGTGTTCTTGGAAAATGTTGATCACTATAATTTTATCGTGTTGATACATACATATATACAAATGTGCATACCAAGGTACCTCGATATCAGGTAGTCGCATAACTACAACAAATACAACACCAACAAACACTGCATGTATTTTGTTGGTAGACATTTTTAATATCTGTCAGCCATTTGTTAGTGTTGTGTATTTTGACAGCTCTTCAGGCTAAAAGCAGTAGTCAGCTGGGCTTGTAAGGCTATCTGGCATCGAGCTACCTTGATATATATGTATGTATATATGTATGTACGTATGCGTACGCACAAAATGTAACTATGATTTCTCCATTTAATTAATCAGCTGCCAATATGCGTAAGACACCGGTCAAATTGAAGAGCGACTGTGCCGTGTGAACATTGTAACATACATACATTCATAATTGAGAGAGAAAGAGAGCAGAATGCGTAGTGCTTACGAAATGTAGCAGCATGAACTTACTTAAAATTATATAAAAATATCAGCAGTAAAGCGCATATTATTGTGAAATAAAAGTATTTTTTTAGTGATATCTTCGGACGTCTCATGTTAGTAGAAGAAACCAATTTTATGATTGAAGCTTTTGAATTTTTCCCACATTTTTTACCATCTGAAATTAAAGAATATGAAAAATTATTATAAATTACGAAAATTTAATATAAAATTTTTATGTTTCATATGAATATTAAATGAAAACAAGTGTTGCCACATGCAGGCACTTTTATCATTGAGTTTTACAGTAATGTGCAAACATACTGTCTAATTCATAAAAATTATAACAGGTTTATAAAGCTCTTATTTGACAGATTTTCCATACAAATATGTCAAATAACAGTCTTATAAGCCTGTAATAATTTTTATGAATTAGGGGGATATTCTATAGTTTTCCATCAAAACGGAGGCTGGATGCGGGCACAAAATATTTAGAAGAAAAAATGTTTAGGGGTTGGTCATGCCTTTGACTTCTCTGCGGTCATCCGGGGACTGATTAATGTTGGGGATCCGTTTTAGGACGCCTCAAAAATTAAATTTTCCCCCACTACACTAAATTATTGCAGGGTGTACGTAGAGGAGTTCAATGTATAAAACATACCCAATAATTTTTTCTCCTGAATATTTTTTTTGGAAAACACACCAGCCACATGCCACGCCTCCTCAAAGCGGCTCCCATATGAAAACGAATTTTTTAATTGAAAATCGAAGGCCTCGAAAATGTGTTTTTTTTTTTTTTTTTTTTTGATATGTCGTACTGGACCACTGGGCAAAGTGGACATGCAGTGTTTGTTGTAATAGGTGAGCCAAAAGAAGTTGTAGAAGTTGCTCTTATTTTTGCAAATGGCGGCTAGTGTCAAATCTGTGAACTAGACAGCTGTAGAATACAAATGAACAAGCCATGGATGCATATACACTCCCCAAGAACGTGAAATAATCGTGTGTCTCTGATGAAGTGGACGATTCTTCGACCAAACATCATAAGGAGCGATGAGGTTCATTTCCACCTCAGCAGATACGTGAACAAGCAAAACTGTTGCTTCATGGGGCACCAGAAATCCACAAGTGATGCACGAGAAGCCGTTACACTCGTTCAAAGTGACAGCATGGTGAGCTGTTTATTTTGTAGGAATCATTTTTTTTTTTTTTTTGAGAAGGCCACTGGTCAAAGCACAACGCTCTATAGGGCCATGTTAGCCGAGTTTTTCTGCCGCCATTGAAAGAATTAGGTCGGGAGGACAAGTGGTTCTGACAGATCGGAGGCACGGCACACACTGCGACAGCCACAACCGATATTCTGAAAACCAAACACAATGGGATGACTTGTTTTGGCCCACCTGTATTAAGGTATCTTGATACTACAGTTTTGACGAACTTGTTCTAAAGCAATTTAAAAGCTAATTTTGCTAAACTTCAAATACATTCGAGGCAATTTTGGTGCTGATGAGCGTCGCGGTGGACGTGAAATAGGTATATTATGTGCCCCAGCCAATAAGTCTTCAACGTTACCTTTCTTGTCTTCTTTAAAAATAGCGATCACTATATTTCAGCACAAAAAAAAAGTAAAATCAAACTAATGAAACCCAATGAAGCAATTAACAATTTTAAATACATTCACTTCTGAATTTAATTTCACCAAAATCTTTCTTATATTATATGTATGTACAGTTGCAAAATTGAAAAAAAAACAACAATTTAAATAAAATTGGAGGCGTCAAATTACTTATAAAATTAATCTGTTATAGTCAATATTTTCTATTAAATACATATGTACTCATGATAAATTTTGTAATTTTTCTTTCTACCACAATTACTTTCACTTTTGTTTACAGTTTTCAAAGTTATTAATTCTTCATTAAATATTAGAAACTCTATTATAGTCGATTAAAATTATCTGATGGTTTTCCAACTAATGTGGTTATTTTTAATGACTTGTACCATTAACTAACGAAAAACAAATGAACTCCATTTTTTTTTTGTTTTATTTTTTAATTGTAACAAATTTTGTTTTCACTGGGGAATTTTTCCAAAAATTTTTTTAATGACGTCTGGTTATTTGAATGATATTTTTGTAAAGCAGCTATGTCAATAAAAAAACCAAATAATAAATACATACATACACATGTATCTGTTATAGGCCTCAGAGTAGTGTTATACAGGGTCCGCCATCTAACGTTTTTTTTTTTTGCCAACTAGTGCTTATTTCGTGAATGGTAACATGTCTGATTTGACAAATAATTAGTTTTATCCTTTCGCTGAACGAATATTTTTGTAAATACGCTTCGCTTAGAGGGCCTGCGATCGACTTACAGAAAATGCCGATTTTGCCAAAAAAAAAAAAAATCATCTTTTCAGATGAAACCATTTTGATCTTGGCGGGTATGTAAATAAGTAAGATTGTCGCATTTGGGGCACAGCATACTTTGAAAAGCCGACGCACCCAAAACGAGTCACTGTTTAATACGGATTTTGGGCAATTTTTCTTCGAAAATAAGCAAGGAGTGGCCGTTACAGTCAATGGCGATCGTTAGCGGGCCATGATGAACGAATTTTTGTTGAAGAGGAGTATATTGGCCACATTTGGTTTCAACGGCGCTAAGTGCCACGCAGCTGAAACTACCCTCAATCTTTTGCGCCGTTCTCAAAAATTAAAAGGTATTTGGCGGACCCTTTATGTATAAAATAAGTTTGTGGCTCCGTTTGTAATTTCTACCATAAAAACCCAATAAAGTATAGGTCCAACTGCAGGCCATTTGAAATATCGTTTCCTAGAAACGTGCTTGATTTGGAAAAAAGTTTTCGTTGCCAAACTCTTCATCGTACATCGTGTCATCCATAAATAATTGAGATATAGGCAAACAAAAACGTAAGAGATTAGACAAATTTACATTTTTTGTATGAAATATTTAAAAAATAAATTTTTTTTGGACCTAAAAATACCCCTTATTAATGTTTTGTGCCTCGTTGAGCCATCTATAGGCCGCCGACATTTTCTAGATGCCACTCAACTCGTCTGTAGACTCGAAAAAACTTTAAGATACTGCTAATCCATTGTATAGAGGCTGTGAAGAAAAGTAAAAGTGTTGCAAGACGATAAAATGTTTTCTGTACTAAAAGTTTGCTTGAACATTTCTGATTCTCATTGTGTGTTCAGTGGAATTATGGAATAAATAGTTGGGTCCCAAACATTCTTTTAAGATTTTTTCGAGTCTACCGATGAGTTGTTTAGCATCAACGAAATGTCCACTGCTTTTCCAGTTTCATGCAACGCTTTCTATGCGCCAAGTTGTCGAAATATTTTCTGCATATAAATACAATTTTGTGCTAAAATACGTATGTATTGAAATTGAGACTTAAATAGAAGAAATAGAATTCCAAAATTGTTTTTTGTGGCATAATATATGTTTTAATAAATAGTGATGATACTTTGTACGTAAAAGTAATCGATAAATGGAATGCAAATATTGCCGGTGAAAAAAGTGTAGTAAAGAAAAAGTGTAGTATTAAAACTTATTTTACCCATGATAATGTTTGTAAACTTTATTACAATAACTTTTGTTATTAATTTTAACGTATTAATTCAGGTCCCCAAAATAGCCGTCTATATGCCGCCGACATTTCCTTGATGCTAATCAACTAATCATCAGTAGACTCGAAAAATTCTTAAAAGAATATTTGAAACTTACTCCATAATACTCATGAACAACGAAAATGTCGGCGGCCTATAGATGGCTGAAAAAGACCGAAAACATTTGCAAGATGGTCTATTTTTGGACCTGAATTAATACATTTCAATTGGCTCGTAAAGCAAATAAATAATTAAGTTCATATTTGAAGTTTTACTTTTTATTTATTCTATATAGGCAACTTCTCTCAATTTAGGTCCAAAAATTAAAATATTTAATTAATTAAATATTTGCTGTCTTTTTTAAGAAGGTTAATTTTTCGACCTAAATTAATACATTTCAATTGGCTCTTAAAGCAAATAAATAATTAAGTTCACATTTGAAAACTTCCATCGTTAATTTTGAAGAATTTGTTTGTGTTTAAACACTTAAAATTAATAGATACGTTTCAAAAACAACTCATCTATCGTATCAAAAAGCTGCCATATGCCGTTTGTTTTATGTTTTACTTCTTTTCCGATTCACTAGCCATTTTCGAAAATACTTTTTGTTCCACTCAGTTTGTTTTAATTTAAATAAGTGAAATGAAATGATTTTTGCCGGAGTGACAGATTCTTACAAAAGCAATTAAATGATCCCAATTAAATAATTGTTGACATTTTTGTTTGTCAACAAAACAAAAACACAGGGCCTGCAGTTATTTCAGTAGAATAAAATTAAAAAAAAAGAAGCAACAAAGCAATTTAACAGTTTCTTATTACTGTACAAAGTCATGAGCTTCAGACAGCCGTATTTGCAAAGTCTTGCTTCCGGGTTGTGCATTTACCCTGCAGATGATATAAGCAGTTTAGCTGTAGGGCATTTATTTTCCGCAACTATCAACTAGTTACATACATATATGAAAAATATTTTAACTGTTCGAGCCTTATACCATGTTCATACATGCGCCTTTATTGAGAGAATCGCAATAAAGTCCATTATTGAGCTCAATATTCCATACAAAAAGTCAATAAAGTTATTGCTCAATAAGCTCTATATTGCTTTGAATATTGAGAAAAACATGGAACACAACACTGTAAAACATGTGTTTAATAAGCAAAAGTATACAATGCGAAATCAATGACATGATAAATGTAAACAAAAACAAACAAAACAAAATAAAAAAAAATAAAAATAAATACCATGAAAATAAAAACATTGCAGCATTTCCAAATTTGTATTTCTCTTTCTTTTTATTATTGCCGCTTTGGAGCAATAATAACATGAACGCACTACTTGTACAAGTTCCATATTTTTATTGTACAACACTAAAATCTTTGTAATAAAAGGCAGTTTTTCTTCCATTTTTCTTATTTGAAAATATTTTTCACTTTTTCTTTCTCACTACCAAAACAAAAACAACAACTTTTTTCCAGCTGTCTAATACTAATTGAGTTAGTGCAATATTTGTATGTACAAAGGCAAAAAATATTATGTCAATAAACTGAATATTATCTCAATTAGAAATGCATGTATGAACAAGGTATAAGGGTCTTATTCATAATAAATATTTTAAGCTTATTAAACTCTTATTTGACAAATTTTCCATACAAATATGTATGTATGTCAAATAAGAGGCTTATAAGCCTGAAATAGTTTTTGTGAATAAGGGTGTTAATATTTATATTTAATCTTATCGATCAACTTCCAATTTTATCGCTGTATTTTTTTTTCTATTGAGTGGAATATATTTTATATTCTCTCACCAATATCCATCCACTTGATTTAGTTTTTTTTGTATTTGTTGCCATGTTTCCAGTGATGACAACGCTTTCAATTTCGATTTTTAAGCTTTAATTTATTTTTATAGTCGAATTTTGCAATTGTTAATTATTTTAAGGGGCTGTTTTTTAGTTCGATTTTCCAACTCATATTTTCTTCAGTCCCGATTTTTCTCCCCCCCCACATGACACTAATCAGTACCAGGATGCCCGTAGTGAAATGCGTCTTCAATGGTTTCATTTAATACGTTTATTCCTCAACATGAATTACCCAGTTTGGTTGTCGTCTGCCTGACCCATTATGTGATTTTTGTTTTTTTTTTTTTTTTTTTTTTTTTTTTTAATTTAGCCTTTCTTTATAACTCCTTCTTTTGCTATAATCTCTTGTAAATATTTTTGTTGGCAAACTAATTTTGCATATGACAATATTTACACTTTAGCATGCTCAAGACAATCTCTTATCCGTGTGCCTCTGGGCGGTCCTAGTACTTTACATAACTGCACATACCCACACACATGCATACATATGCACACTTAGAACATTTTATTGTATGGTATATTGTACCTATTTTGCTTAAATATGTGTCGAGTGAATGCATAAAAAAAGGGAAAAAGCAATTTTATTAAAACTGGCATAGAACGAAGTTATAATGATGAAATGTTTCTGGATTCTTATTATTCCTTCCTTTATGTTCTGGTTGTTGTTGTTGCAATTTTTGTTCACTTTTCATTTGTTTGTCTATAAACTGTGTCAATAGTTTAAGGTGGTAAGAGGAATGGCATAAATTAAATAATATTAAGCTGGGGAGTTTTTATGCAAACAAACAATGATGACGGGTGGAGGGGTGCAAAGAAAAAAAAAAAAAAAACAACAACACAAAAATCACAAGAAACACAAAAACCACAGTGAGTGAGCGCTTTCAAGCACTTTTGAGTATAAAAATAAAAAATGATCCTGCACCGAGAAAACGAATTCATTGTGACAAATGAATTTGTTGCCAATCCAGATTTGGCGGTTGCACAAACTCTCATAGAATTCTTGCACAATTAATTTCAATTTGTTGCAATAAACCCAACAATGCCACTCACTAGAGTGCTGGGTCGTGCCTCCGTTTCTTAAGGTATCGAGGACTGAGCTAAAGGTCCAGAGCTAATATGGGAGGAAATTAAGAAACTTTGTGAACAACACGGAGTTCCCCTATGCATCAAACTTTTTGTGCTTACATACACGAAGTGCCCCCCCAATTAACCTAAAACTAATCTAAGTAAATTAAATTAACTTTTATCATTTAGTTATTATTTGATTTATATATTTAATATTATGTTCTTGAGCTGGAGTTCTTTTTTATGTTAAGTGCATATATTCTTTTCGATATTTCGCTTTCCTTCGGAGAGCAATATTATTGTCCTGAAGAAGCTATTCGAAGGAGAGCGAAATGTCGACAAGAATTCTCAAGTAAATAAAAAAAATATAGTCCAAAACTAGACCTTCTTGCTTATGCTGTCTATATGCCGCCCACATTTTTCGTTGATGCTACTCAACTCATCAGTAGACTTGAAAAATTCTTAAAAGAATGTTTGAAACGTAACTACTTATTCCATAATTCCCATGAACAAAATGAGCATCAGAAAAGTTCAAACAAACCTTTAACACAGTATACATATACATATATTTGGTTTTTTTTTTCGAGTCTACTGATGATTAGTTGACTAGCATCAACGAAATATCGGCGACATATAGACAGCTGAAAAAGACAGAAAACATTTGAAGATGCATTTTTGCAGCGATTTAATCGAATGCGAAAACACAAACGATGGTGTAAAAAACAAAGACTCAGATTTCCTTAGAAGGAATTAAATTATTTATTTGCTTTAAAAGCTTGTGAACTGGGCAAATATGGTTAAAAAAAAGACCTTTTCTAATATGGTCCAAAAAAAAAACGTTTCTATTCAGAAAGACACATCTTGTCTCAAGAAGAAGAAGAAGAAGAAGAGGAAGAAGCAGAGCACTTTGTTTAAAATGGCATCTTTTCTCACGAAGAAGAAGAAGAGAACAAGATGCAACCGTCTTGAATTTATTTCTTCATCTGTTTAATTAACAAAAAAAAGAAGAAAGAAAGGTGTTCCAATTTGCCTCAAAATAACAGCCAAGTGTTTTTTTTTTAATCTATTCAAAAGAAGTAGTTTTTTTTTGTGTGGATGAACAAGAACTATTAAAAACAGAAATAGATATAAAGATGCAATAAAATAAAATATATTCATATGGAGAAAGAAACAAAATATAAAACTAGCACATGATGAAAAGGATTAAAGTACTTTCGTGTAAAGGATCGCAAATATGTATGAGAGTAAACATAATGATGACTATATGCATATATTTACATACACACACACACACACACACACATACATACATATGTATGAGCAGTATAAGTATTCATCTCCATTTGCTCCTATTCGTACACACTTCAATATGGGTTACATTTTGCTTTCAAATAATTGTGATTGCAAGTTTCCTTGTAAAAAGGATACAAATTACATACACATTTGAGCATGTCTGTGCATGTCGCAGTGTATGTGTGTGTGTCTGTGCCTGTGCCTGCTTGTTTGTTTTCGTATTAATATGTGGCTATTTTTCCATGAATGCTTGATAAATATTTGGAGTGTATGGTTGGGTGTGAGCTTTTTCTATTATTTTTGCTTTTTAATCCTTCCGGATTATTTGGAGATGGCTTAAGTGTTTGTATAATGACTGTCCTCAAATCATTGTTACGACTAAATAGACTGCAATTAAATAGAGTCTTTTATGATTCATAACAAAACACACACACAAAATTTGCTACAAGTATCATGTATGTATATTGAAATGACAAGAAATATGGCTTTAAGGTAAAATCTTTATTTAATTTTTTATTCGTATACACATTCGTTTACCCAACATGTTGTTGCCAGGGAATAATTCATTTCCAAACTGGTGCTTTTTTTAGGGTTCCATACTCATCAGAGTGAAACGGAACCCCATTACCGAGACTTCTACGTCCGCGCGTCCTTCACAACACCCATTCTCTGTAACGGTATGAGCTAGAGAGCTGAAATTTTCACATAATGTTGTTGTACCTTGCCGCTACAAAAACAAATACTAAAAACCACAACAAATCGAAAACTACCAGGTGTCCCCATGCAACGAAAAGTAAGAATTAGCTGTAACTCTCGAACCGTGAGAGACAGAGGGATGAAATTTGCATAATATATGTATTCACATATGCTCCACAACAACAACTCTAAAACTACCAGGTGTCCCTTCACAACTGAAAGGAACAATTAGCTATAACTCTCGAACCGTAAGAGATAGAGAGCCGAAATTGGCACAGCATATGTATTCCCAGATGCCCAGATATTTACAGATGCTCTACAACAAATGATAAAAACTACAAGTCGAAAACTACCAGGTGTCCCTATGCAACGTATGGTAACAATTAGCCCTAGCTACCAAACTGTAAAAGACAGAGATCTGAAATTCGCACAATATATGTATTTACGTATGCGCTACAACAACAAATGCTAAAAGCAACCACAAGTGGAAAACTACCAGGTGTCACTATACACCGTATGGTAACAATTATCCGTTACTCTCGAGCGGTTTTAGCTCTAAAAATATACCTTACAAACGTTTTGCGTATTGTTCAGCCGTCTTTGTGCCGTCGTCATTTCGTTGATGCTAATCAACTCATCAGTAGACTCGAAAAATCTTAAACCCAACTATTTGTAACAAAATTCTCATGAACAAACTGAGAATTAGAAATGTTCCAACAAACCTTTAAAACAGACGGCTGAAAGAGACCTAAAATAATACATATTAAATGGCAATGTTAAATCCTTATGAATGTATGTACACAATTGAAAGCACTATCTGTGTGTCATTAAAGGACATTTATTGCGGTTTGTTCATTTAATTATTTTTTATTGTCCGTTAATCGATTTAGTGTCCTTGTTTTTTCATTTAATCGCTGCTATCTAAACAGTTGTGATGGAATCTTTTTGTTATTTCGTAACATTGTCTTTGATATGACTTATTTAGTTATAAGTTTGTGTGTGTGTGTGTGCGTGTGTGCATTGTAAATTGACGGTAACAAAGATATTTCTATAGAAAGAAAAATATATAAGCATGTACATATGTATGTATATTAGTCCGGTTCGATGTGTATGGATACACTTCATGTATGTATGTATTTTGTTGGCAGAAATCTTTAATATCTGTCACCCATTTGTTCTCGTATGTGTGTTTGTGCTGTGTATTTTGACAGTTCTTCAAGCTAAAAGCAGTAGTCAGCTGGACTTGTAAGGCTATCTGGTATCGAGCTGTTGCTTGTTACCTACTAATTAATTACACTTTTCATGCATATCCGAAATAAATATAAATAATAAGCTAAATATTGATTTGCAATCAGTTTTATTTGCGAATCTGATAAGTACAGTTTCACTTTAATAATAAAATGTTGACTTGTCGATTTAATGCAACTTGTATTTATTTTAACTCATGTCGTTATAAGAAAAAGGTACTTAATGTGTTTGCTAGCCGCAATCTTGCAATAAATAAGTATATACATATGTATGTACGTTATAATTTCATTTAAAGGGCACATGCCTTCCTTCGTACGTTGTTGTTTTAAGGACGCGCTCTGGCGTCAAGCAGCGATAAATATTTTTAATTACAGTTTTAAATAGACCAGCATTAACTAACGGCAACGCTGCCTTATTAAGTTATCCACACACAAATCAGTGCATAAGCGCCCTGTCGGACACTGAGTAGTCAGTTGAGTACATAAATTTAAGGAACTAATGTCACGTTAACAAGTTGTTTATTGATTAATGGTATTTTCCTTATTTTTTGTTAATCTTTAAATTAGATTAGAAAATGAACTCTTTTAACAAATTGTTTTCTATCAGCCTATCCGAACATCTCTATAGCGCCAATGTTTCGTTGATGCATGTTGCTCAACTCCTCAGGTAGACGCGGAGAAGCTTGCAAGACCAGGCCTGAATTACGGCATCCGTGAAGGAATGAGATCTGTCTCGTACATAGAAAAAAAAAACTTGAGTTTTTTCAACTTCATGAATCGCACAATCCACCCATTACAGAGAGAACACGTTCTTTAGCCGTACGTTTCGTTTTTGTGGAATAAAGTGCCTACAGATGTATGTATTTCCTTTACACTTGCAGTGTAGTAAGGTGCCTTCTTTACTCCTCCCTATAACCCCTTTTCCCTAGTTACGCCATAATGCAGAGCATATGTAGTGGTTGTCCCCTGGGTAGTGGTGCAAATTAAAAATTATAACAATAACACTGCCCAAGAGCCAAAAAAAACCATGGATGCAGGTAGCAAAAGGGTACGAAAATACAAAGTCTACTTGTTCTTGTAGCTTATAACAAACATAACTATTTGATTATTTTTTGATATGTATGTATCTATTGCATGCTACAGAGATGAGCAACTGCTTCAGTTTTGAGCAATGACAGCAAAAAAAGAGTTTTTTTTTTTTTTTTTTGGCCAAAATTAGTATTTCTGCTTTTTCGGGAATAAAATAAATATTAACACACAGATTTTAATAGATGAGGGCTCATTTTATTGCTATTACATGCAGCTATATGAATTAATAAGAATACTGGAAAATATTTGCAAATTTATATGTTTTATAAATTTTTGCAAAATCAAAAATTTGGCAATTTCTCCAAAAAAAAAAAAAAAATGTTTTTTTTTTATTATTTTTCTAATAACTTTAAAATTATTAACAACACCAAAAAATGCCTTGAGCAAAACTGAAAGCTGGCATAATTTATAATTTTTTGACGTATTACATGATAAAATCGGACCCGCTGTTTGTAAGTTATGACTAGAGGTCTGGAGCAACCTTTACGAAAATCTCATATTTTAGAAGAAAAAAAAAAACTAACTGCCTGTTCCTCAATGTCGCAAGAAAATGTAAGCAAACGAAATGTAGTCGCTCGATTTCGAATCAATTTGGATTCCTCTATGTCGATAGCCTGCTTTCGCATGGGATTACGTTATGAAATACATGTTTGCTATTTATTTCACAGAGATGCCAGATCGATAAATTAAAGTTTGGATTGATTTTTTTATTAAAGTATTGAAAAAAAATTACTAAATTGTTCTTGTATAAATACAACCGCTCATAAAACTGGTCAGCTGTATGTGACAAGCCAAAGAAAATACGACTACATACATAAATAAGTATAAAATAAAAAAGCAAACATTTTGAAAGTGTAGAAATAGTTTTTGTGGTGTTTTAAAAATAAAAAAAAATATTTTTTTATAGATATTTAATAAGTACTTTGACACAAAGTACACTGGTATTCCTCTGGCAAATGCAAGATTTTCTTCCAGTCAGCGAACAAGTGAACTGTTTAGGAAAACTACATATGTACATACAGATGATAAGTGATTTATTTATTTAGTAAATAAAATTAAAATTAAAATATGTTGGGTTTCTACTTTATTACCTAGTTTTTTAACAAAAAATAAAAAAAAAGAAATGCGGTCGGGGGACCCCCGTTAGGAACGAAGTTCCTTACGTTTTTTCTTCATCTTCGAATGCAATACAAGGTGAAATCTGTGTGTTGTTTTTGAAATTTTTAAATTTTATATGCTTCTTTAAATTTTTGGAACGTTTCATATTTTTACTTTTGACACATGCAGTATGTTTTTGTCAATCTGCTGCAAAACGAAGAGAACCAACTGTTGGTTAATTTTTCAATACTGCTGTTTTTTGTTGAGACCGTTTTCACAACTAATTAATATTTATTGGTAGGTGTCTCCACTGCTGTCAGCGGAGACACCGCTCATCATACACAATTGTTTGTCGACATCTACACCAATACATATAAATATCACACACGCTTTCGTGACGATTTCTACTAATTTGCACCACCAGCAAGCCGCGTTAAGGAACTTCGTTCCAAAAACAAAAATTTTTTCAATAAAAACTCTCACTCGATAGCGAAACATCAAGTGCTTGATTTTGACCTTTATATTCGCAGTGCTGGTGACATGATCGAAATAGAGGAATCGGATTTTGTATGAAAACACTTACGACTTGTCTCGATCGAGTCATCGTTCGAATAAAAGAACGTCATGGAGGAACCCAAAACAATTTTCGAACAATCGCACGACTTCGATATTGAGGAACAGTCACTAAATCCATAGAATTTTTTTTCGATCTTTGTACTTAGATAGTTATACACATCAAAAAAATGTAGTGGTCCGCATTGGTCAGAGAATTTTTTTCCATTTGTAGTGTAGTGTAATTTAACTTTTGAACTTTATTTTGTTTGCTCTGTTTTTTCTTCAGAAGTATTTATTTTGTGTTTGATCGCTTGCAAAACGGAACAAAACAAACACATTTTGTACGAATAATTGCTTTTGCTAGAAACATTTTTGAATGGTACCGCTTGCTTGCAAGCACTGCTTTTTTGTACATGTTTGCACTGGCGTATACGTAATTTTGTTTTTGATACATTTCTCATCCGCTCTCTTTATCCGTAGACTTTTCTCTTCTCTTGTTGTTTTTTTTTGCTACCTGTAGTGCGATTCAGTTATCAATTTTAACGCTAATAAAATCGTTTAAATAATTTAAAAAATATAAATTAGCGCTTTTGGTAGTCAGTAAGACTTTATAAAGACATTCGCAAGCGTTTAAAATCAGCTGTTTCTTCAACTTTGGCTTACGATTTATGCGAAGATCAGAATTGCAGCGCTCTTTATTAAATAGGAATGAACTACAATTAATAAATATTACTGCAGTTTACTTAATTGGCGCATAATTGAATGACTAGACAATTTTTGGATTCTTCTTTGTGTTTTCACCATTTTCGACGAAGATGCCACGTACTTTCAAATTATTTTGACATGTACCCATGGGACAGACATGGGTACATGTTTCTAGAACGCAAGTCAGCCGGTCGCCCCCGTAACATGGGTGTTAAAAGTTAGCTATTGAATCATATAAACGTTAGTGCAAACGACAATACTTGGCGACAAGTTAAACACTTTCAATATCGTTAAAAAATAGTGAATAGCGCTACTGTTCTCGAAAAAAATTAGTGTCTGTGAAAGTCCTCGTTTTCATATATTATTCTTATTTCTGTATTAAGTTTATCAGGCTCAAGTTCTTTCTATATTATCTTTGTGATTGGTATTAATTAAATTAGACAAAGAAAACATCAAAGGCATTTAGCAGGGTGAACAACTAGTTGTTTCGAAGCCGCCACACTTTCTCGTCAGTACCCGTCTTTGAACTCAGGGGCTCTTGATGTTTTCTTTGTCTAATTTAATTAATATCAATCACAAAGATAATATAGAAAGAACTTGAGCCTGATAAACTTAATACAGAAATAAGAATAATATATGAAAACGAGGACTTTCACAGACACTAATTTTTTTCGAGAACAGTAGCGCTATTCACTATTTTTTAACGATATTGAAAGTGTTTAACTTGTCGCCAAGTATTGTCGTTTGCACTAACGTTTATATGATTCAATAGCTAACTTTTAACACCCATGTTACGGGGGCGACCGGCTGACTTGCGTTCTAGAAACATGTACCCATGTCTGTCCCATGGGTACATGTCAAAATAATTTGAAAGTACGTGGCATCTTCGTCGAAAATGGTGAAAACACAAAGAAGAATCCAAAAATTGTCTAGTCATTCAATTATGCGCCAATTAAGTAAACTGCAGTAATATTTATTAATTGTAGTTCATTCCTATTTAATAAAGAGCGCTGCAATTCTGATCTTCGCATAAATCGTATAGAAAGAACTTGAGCCTGATAGAAAAAAGTTCAAATAATAGAAATTAATTATCTTATTCTTATTTGCCTGCCGGTTTTTCTAAAACCTACAAAAATTATCATTGGTAAATTTATGTGCAAAGCAACAACAAAACATTTTTTTTATTATTTTTATTTGCTATCTATTTAAAAAAAATGAGCAAATTTCATAAATTTAAATATAACAATAAAATATGAAAATTTGTTTTTGTTTTCAACACGAAACAAAATTTATAAACTACAATTGCTAATAATTTTTATCGGGCTTTCTAGTTCGACTTTTACTTCCTCCAAATTGAGAAAAAAAAAATTTTTTTTTGTTAAAAAAATGGGAGTGATTAACATTTTTAAAGAAGACAATATTATTGCAATTGCCATAAAAAATCAGGTGATTGGTATCAATCAAGATGGCATTATTTTCATTTCCAGTCACTGAGTCATTATAGAATTTTAAATATACCATGGCTGTTTCCCGACCACCACATCGCTGATTTTATGACGTTTAGAAAAAAAAACCTCCACTAATGAGCCAAAGTACTTGAACCGTTTAATTTCGAAATGAAATGTTTACCTTAAAGTTCACTGAGTTTCCGACCGGGCATCACTGCATGTGTATTTACATCTGCACGTACATGCGTGTAGATTCAAAAGCATTTTTCTTCTTCTGCTTTTAGTTAACAATCAGTATAAGTTTCTTAAAATACTTCAATTATACTGTTGCTTTTAAAACAGACCAAAACAAAAACAAAATAAGCCAGCAAAAGCCACCACAGCAAATAAAACACTTTCGCTTTATAATTAAAGGCTGCTTGTTATGCATTTTATGCAGGAGTGCAATTATGTAGCAAAGTTTATAAAGTACCATTTCTCGTCTTGAAATGGGATTATTTTAACTGGTGCAACAATATAAAAGTAATTGCTTAAAGAATACTGAAAGCAATATAAGCATTAGGGTGGGGTCAATTTAGCAATCGATATTATGTCATCGATTTTTCGATAGCTTTTAGCATGAGGTAAAAAAAATGGCTCCACTAAAGGCCCGGCCAGACTGTTGTCGAGTTTGTGAGGCAAAAGCGTAAATACACTGCTTGCGACTGTCAAAAAGTCGCACTCCATCACCTTAAAAACGAAACGTTGCCTCCATCACACTAACTTGCCTCAGGGTGTCCGTAGAGAAAGAAGTCAAAGGTATAGCCAACCCCCCATATAATTTTTTCTCCCCAATATTATTTTTCAGATACATCTTGTATCACGCCTCTTCAGAGGGACTCCCTTTCAAAATAAAAAAAAAGTAATCGGACGCCTTGAAAATGATTTTTTTGATATGTCTCGTAGTGGCACTTTTTTTCCTCATGCCAAAAGCTAAGCTATCGAAAAATCGATGGCACAATAACAAAAAATTTTTATCCATACAAATCGACCCTGCCTAATGCTCATACATATGTACATATGTATAAAGATTTGTACAAGCAAAAAAAAAAAAATAAATAAAGAAAATTGCAATCTTATTTTCACGTCATTATAAACAAGAAACGAAAAATATTTCTGCATAATTGTTGCTATACCATAAAAATCTCTACTGTACCGGTATTAAGGGGTTAAAATTTAGGTGAAAAGTAGGCCTTTCTGATAACTGTAACGCCTGGAGCAAAGCACCTCGCTACCAGGTGGCCGCATAACTACAACGAACACAACACCAACAAATGCTGACGAGAAAGTGTGGCGGCTTCGAAACAACCAGTTGTCCACCCTGCTAAATGTCTTTAATGTCTTCTTTGTCTAATTTAATTAATATCAATCACAAGGATAATATAGAAAGAACTTGAGTCTGATGAAACTTAATACAGAAATAATTATAAGAAAAAGTTGAATAATAGAAATTAATTAACTTAACAATTTTGATGTTTTTCAATTAGTATTTCATATAAAAATATCGGCCAAGTACTTTAAAATCTAACACCGGTCTTCATAAAAAATAAAACGTTGCTCAAATACATTTTAGAAAAAAATTTATATGAAAAATTTGTTATAAAGTGTTTCAATAATAAGCCAACAATTTGTTGGCTTCTTCATGAATATTTTAATTTTTTTTTTTTTTAATTTTTAATATTCAAAAAAAATATTCCTGAAGAAGCCAACAAATTGTGGGCGAAATATTGAAATAAATAAATATCTTTGTTTTGTTGCAAACATTTTTATAAAAAGATCTTAAGCCTTAAAATTTAATTTATTATTAAAAACAATCAAATAAACTATACGTTAAAATTTTGAATTTTATTATTTTTTTTCTTAAACGCTGATTTTCATTTGAAACTTTTCTTTAAAATATTTTGCTATTTTATTTTGACTTGAGATATAACAAAATGCCAGAGATGCATATGTATGTATGTATGTACAAATGTATGTATGTATATGACGGTTGTCGTTTTAACACCATCATTGTTCGCCGGGTGTTTTCTTGTTATAAAAATCCTTGGCTCCCTCCCTCTCTTCTATTATAAGGTCATGGAGTTTAAGACGTGTGCAGCGACCAAATTAAAATTTAACATACATAGGTAGTATACATACATACGTACCCCCGTACTTTCATTTACATATATGTAAATGGATGTGTACACACATCCACATAAATGCATACATATGTATGTATGTATGTAGTAGTTACATATCAACAAATTAAATAAAAAGTAAAACAAAAATAATAAAAAAAAAGAACTAGAACAATAACAATATGTTAAGTATTATTATGTTTGCTTCACTTGCCTTTTTATAAAAACATGTAATGAAAAAAAAAATTACTGTTATACAACGAATAAAACACATGTCGAGAACAAATAAAAATAAAACTGTTACTGCAACAGCAACAACTCCTGTAGTTCTCCACCATAACACTCCCTCTCTTACCGGGAAAACGGCTTACAGAGTAAAAGAGAAGAGAAATCTCTCTATATTTGATGCTTCCTCAAGTCTTAAAGATTTTGAAGGACTCTTCAAAAACATACACACATACTTGACTTGATCTAATGTTTTCATATACATGAATACATATACAAAACAAAAATACACCCTCATGCATGTGTGTATAAAAAATTAGAGCTGCCAATTTCTTAAGATGATGATAAATAAAAGTTCAACTAAACTATTTCCACACTTTCAAAATGTTTGCCTTTTTTATTGTGTACTTATTTATGTATTTGGCCTGTCAAATACAACTGACCAGTTTTATGAGGGGTTGCGTTTACGCAAGAACAATTTAGTAATTGTTATCAATACTGCAATAAAAAATCAACCAAAACTTTAATTTATTGATCTGGAGTCTCTGTGAAATAAATAGCTAATATGTATTTCATTCGACGTAGAGGAATTCAAATTGATGCGAAATCGAGCGACTACATTTCGATCGCTTACATTTTCTTGCGACATTGAGGAACAGGCAGTTAATAAATTTTTAAACCCCAAAGTTGGCAACGCTGTGAAGAACTTTATTTAATAACAACAACACTCATAGAAAACTTCAACAACATCATCAAGAACAAGGAGAGCAACAACAAAATAACGGTTAGCTCACATACATACATACATACATACATACATACATATAAATTTGAGCAAATCTTGACACATTCTTGGTAGGAATATAAAACGAATATTGAGTTTGAATAACAATATAAAGTATATAGTATGTATGTATATATGTATAAACACATGCAGTCATATGTGCATGAAATTAAATTTTTCAAAAAGTAGCAAAAACTTGTTACAAGTTTCTTAAAAAAAAAAAAGAAAACGAAAACAAAAGAAATTAAGGAGTTGACGTTTGGCATCAGACATATGAACACGCACGCACACAAGCACAAACTCGAAAAGAAATGTTCATGTTGTTTATGTGCTTGTATTACACGAGTGTCTATCATTTATGCACGCGATTTTTATTGTACGTATAACAATATGTACATATGAATGTAGGTATTGCTATGTACATATGTATATTTCAATATAAGGGTAACAAACAAAATTGTAAATGTGTTAATTCATCAAGTATATACATATTTACATATGTTCATACATTTTCTTCTCTCACTGAAGTAGTAAAATCGAATTAAAGCGCGATAAACTAATTAACGTTTGTAAATCATATAGTGCGACTATAAAGTTAAATTAATTAAGAAATCTCTTTTATTATTTATAATGTTTTCGTTAATCTGCTACTAACCATATTTTTTGGAACGAAGTTCCTTAACGCGGCTTGCTGGTAGTGGAAATTAGTAGAAATCGTCACGAAAGCGTGTGAGCTATTTATATGTATTGGTGTACTGTCGACAAGCAATTGTGTATGATGAGCGGTGACACCCACCAATAAATAATAATTAGTTGGAAAATGTTCCAAAAATTTTAAGAAACATAAAATTTAAAAATTTCAAAAACAACACAAAGTAAAACATACAGATTTCACCTTGTATTACATTCAAAGATGAAAAACAAAAACGTAAGGAACTTCGTTCCTAACGGGGGTCCCCCGACCGCATTTCTTTTTTTTTTTTAATTTTCTAATCTATTTTTGTGTATGTAAATTTTTAAAAATATTTGTGCCTGTAATATTATTCTACCAGGCGCAACGCTACCTTCGTGCCTATTTACTTGTAGTAAATGTAAAAATTAAATTAAAGAGACATTTTTGAAAAGGCAGGGTATTTCAATCCATGTCCTTCGGCATACACTTAAGCCAGTGTAGGCTTGTTATGCACTCCTTGGACTTAACCATAATAGTTTTGACTCATAGGTGTCGTACACAAAGTTGCTTAATTTCCCCCAGCATATGCCCCATAGCTGGTTTGAATCCGGTAAAGTGTGGCTCCCTGGATGTCGGAACGGTTTTTGTAAAAAGGCGGAGCACTGACAGTGCTCTAGTGTCTCGCTCTTCTACGACATGCTCTACATTCATCTACTCCCGCCATTTCTATGCGACTTAGATGTGCCAGTAGGTGTTAGTGATCTGTTATCAGATCCCATTGTTCTATTAAATTCGGACTTGCTAAGTCCTACTAGTCCCTTTGCTTTTTCTTGGTCTACATATTCCCACAGACTTCTTGTATTGAGTCCCACCATTATATTATTTCCAAAGAGTTAAGTGTGCTCTTTGTATCCAATTCCTTAGCTAATATTTAACTGAGTCGAAGGGTTTCGTGCATTCCAAGCTGACATTGCTTACATCTCTTGTCCTTAAAGCAAGTGAGTTGGCATCTCATTTCACGCTTGCCCCGGCATCATTATGATGTGTAGATCATCAGGCATCGACTAACTGTTAATAACGTGTTTTTGCAACTCAAACTGCCCATGATTTAATCCACTCAGCTGAGATCATTTTAATGGCCATCTAACAGTTCGTAAATATATTCACGGGCCCTGACATTCTCATTTCGTTAGGTATTATTTTTAATTATTTTGTATTAAGTTTATCGAGCTCAAGTTCGCTCTGTATTATTTTTGTGATTGCTATTAACTAGTTAAGTAATACAGAGAAAACATCAAAAACAACAACTAGTTGTTTCGAAGCCGCCACACTTCTCGTCAGCACCCGTCCTTGAGCTCAGGGGCTCATATTTTTAAAGCGACACTCATGCCATTCAGCCACCCAACTTGTGGTATATTTTCTGTCTAAAGTTTTAATTATATCAAACATATCCAGTATTACTGTTTTTTTTTTTACTTTTTGAACGCAGACACAGAATGTGTGAAGCATCGATGCCGATAACGTATGGCAGATCTTAATAGTAAAAGATTTTTTCCATTATAGAAGAAGTATAAGGCGGACAAATCAGGGAGAACGCTCTATTAGAAACTCCATGGACCCCATGTTTTATTGTTTCATAAAAAAAAGTAAAATTTTTTTAAGTTTCACGTAATAACTAAAATCACTTTCCAGTAAATTCAGACATGATCCCTAGAATGAGTTTTTAAGACACATCTTACAATTCCATTGAAACAAATTCATAATAAAATTAGTGACCACTTTGGGAAAATTAACCCCCGATTTTTGACTTGGGATTTAAATACATAATTAGTAAATTTTCCTTAAAATTTAAGTTGGATTTAAAATAGCTTTCTGTTTTACAGTCTAAAATTATTTTTGGTAATTAATTGTAATAAAAGTACGGCAGCACAATGTAAGTGTCGAAAAATTGTCGATAACTCAATAAAAAACAGCTGTTTAAACAAATTTGGAAGCAAGTGAAATTGTGAAAAGTTTAGAAAATAATAAATTGTTTTGTAAAAATTATTAAAACGAGTAGCAAAAGTGATAAAAGGACTCCCAATTTCACTGCCACAGAAGTTGATTACATTCTGGAAATAATAAAAAGTCAAATTATGAAACAAAAAAAAAACATGTGCAATTTTCTTAATTTGCAGAACAAAACCAAACTGTCAAAATCATATGGCAGTAGGAAAAACTTAAATCGGATTTAAATGGGCACGGCAGGCCGTTTAAGTTTGATTTAAATAGCAACTGTTTAACTCAATTTTGTATATATGTAAATCAAATTTAAATTGAAATGGCATTTAAAATCCAAGCCGAAAATTGGAGGTAAGAATTATATACATACATATGTAAATAAAATGTATTACTGTGAAGTTTAATGTAATTCAAAAACAATTTCAACTAAATTAATAAATGAATGCTTGTATGTTAAAAAATTTAACAACAGCATATTAAAAATTTTGTATGGAAATTTCCATACAAAATTTAAAAAAAAAGGGTTTTTCAAAGTATGCTTTGCATTTTCACATGCTTATCTTTTATTCCTCTCAAAATAGAGTCATCTTTCTGGGGTTAAGAATCATAAGACACCAATAATTTAATTGATTCTTTTAAACAACTTGCGGGCAGGCAGTACACACAAAAAAAAACCCCCCAAAGATACTTTTTACTACATTTTCCTTTAGTTTTTCGTGCTGTTCTTCTGGCATAAGTGCTTTAACTATTTAACTTAAGCTAATCGATAAGAAACCAAAGGTTAAAATAGTTACCTCAAGAATTTTATGCCATAAAAATTCAAATACTTATTCAATACTTGTACAATAATACATACATACATACATACATATGTATGTAGTTCTCTTATCTATAATTGTGAAAGGAAAAAAGGCACTAAAACTTACCTGATTATATGTTCAAGACTTTAGCAAATACATATACTATATGTGTATGTATGTATGCATATTTTCTTCCTTAATTTTTACATAATTATTTATGTACATATGTATGTATGTAATGTGTACATATACATACATACATATTTATGTGAGTGACATTAAAGATGCTTTAAGTACATTTTTAATGGTTTTCTTGTTTAGATTTAAACATATTTTGTTAACATTTACTTGTAGGTATTTATTTTGTACACATATTGCTTAATTTAAACATTGACCGTATCATCGAAAAATCAAAAATTATACAAATTGTCTGAGCACTTTATTTTTTTTTCTTACTTAATTCTTTCCAAAAAAAACTTAAAAAATAAAAAACGTTGTATCCTGTTATCACGTAACTTTGCAACTGATTTACATTTTCCTATTTTGCCACAACGTTCGTTATTCGCTTCTCCCCAAATTGTGGCAAAATTAACAAACAACAGTTGCGCATTATCCTTTTCAAATTCAATATGCTGCTCTCTTGTTGTAGTTTGATTTGAATGAGAAATATTTGCAAATTTGAACAAGAATATAACAAATCCTTTATGATGAGGCACACACACACACACACACACAAACCTACAAGGGAAGATTTTCATCAGCTGTGTGTTATTGCCTTTTGTTTTTTCCTCGCTTGTATTTTTTTTTTTTTTTTTTTTTTCTTTTTTGGTGCACATTTATGAAATTCCCATTGTGATATTGTTTTTGTTATTGCTTTCAATAATTTTCTTTGAATGGTTGGTCCTTTTCTGTTTGGAATTTCAAGAGACTACTTGGCGGCCGTTTTTTGAATATTGTACTCTATACATACATGCGTATGCATGTGTGTGCGTATGTGTGTGTGTGCAGAAAAAGTGCTCTTGAAAGCGGCGTTTTTACATTTCGTGCTGTGATTTTAAGTACATGTGCTTTTTCTGGGCTTTGTTTTCAAATATGCAGCACTTTTGCTTAGCTACACATCCAATAAATAGCTATTGATTGTAACAAGCCATTAGGAATGTTTTTTTTTTGTCTATATGAATGTGTATGTATCGATGTACATACAGTTATGTATATGTACATATTTTTGCCGTCGTCTCTTTGAGCTTTGTTATACTACCTACACCTGTAACGGTTTATTGTTTTCAGCGTATAAATTGACTCATACTTGGCGGCTTAATAACGTGGTTGCCATACTTGACCGTTTTAAGGGTAAAAAGTAAAAACGACAAAAATAGTTTGATTTTTGGAACGAAGTTCCTTAAGACACCTACCAACAAATATGAATTAGTTGTGAAAACGGACACTATCAGTTGTTAGATGTCGCTAAAGTAATGTATGTCACAACAAAAAAACAGCAATATTGAAAAATTGACCAACAGTTGCTTTTCTTCGTTTTGTAGCAGATTGACAAAAAAATACTGCATGTGTCAAAAGTAAAAAATAAAACGTTCCAAAAATTTAAAGAAGCATATAAAATTTAAAAATTTCAAAAACAACACAAAATAAAACATACAGATTTCACCTTGTATTACATTCGAAGATGAAGAAGAAACGTAAGGAACTTCGTTCCTAACAGGGGTCCCCCGACCGCATTTCTTTTTTTTCCAGATTCCTATAAAATTTTAATATACATACTTATTAAAGAACAATAAAGAAGGTTCGTGATTGAAAAAATTTTGCTCGTGAGCGTGCGTGACGTGAATCCGAAAAAAAATTACGTGCGTGAAAGTGCGTGAGCAAGATTATTCTGATCGTGAGCGTACGTGACAACTACCAAACTACAAGAATTTTGCATACTTTAAGGAATTGAAAAATTGTTTGCTTTTAATTTTCCACTTTGTACTGCCTCGAGTGCTGCCAATATAAGAAAAAAAACTTTTTGTCAATGCTGTAGGAAAATATGATATGGTAATACCAAAATACGAATTTCGTATATGATCTGGTAGTTTTTCCGTTCTGCAAATTGATTTGATGATTCCAATAACTTTTGTTAGCTTTTCGTTTTCTATAGCACCAATACAGGGATGGAATTTCCTTTCCGAACAGAATTGAGCTCTGTGAGGTGGCTGATTGTCACTGCTGACCAACATAAGGATTGTTTTTAACTACCTAAAAACATATATAACTGTTTAGTTTAATGTTTATTATAAGCATTGATATAAAATTTGTCATTGCTGATATACACATAAATTGTTGTGAATCACGAGATATTTTTATTCTGTTTGATATAAAAAAAAGTTCAAAATTAAATACAAAATTGCACTAATATTAACATTTTTGTTTCATCGTACGGTGAGCGACTTCGTTTCTCTAGTTTGTGGGCTTTTCTTTAGAGATGTGTAGTTCGAACTATTCACACGACTGAACTAAAGGAGCCGCTCATCATTGTGAGGTCTTTTAGTTCCTTTGTTCCATATAGTTCGTTATTTCTCTTTTTTTTTAATTTATCAATATTAAATATAATTTGTCCTTTTCGTTTGCACTTCCATTTTAACCACAGAGTGTTGTACATTATGTAAGAAACAATAAATGTAAAAAATCGAAAATAACCCTAATTTTGTTAAAAATGTTTATAGGTACTAAAAACGTCTGCTTAACTATTTATTTTTAGTTCAAAAACTGTTAATAGTGTTAAGCAAAAATGTATTTATAGCGGGTGTTTTTTTAAGCTAGATAGAACTTTAAATTGTAAAAAGTAACACAAAAAATTAAATTTTGATGAAACTTTTTTTTTATTTGTTTCAGTATACTCTGACAAATCATCATGAATAGACTCACTCTTGAACAACGCTACGAAATTATCCAAATTTACTTTGAAAATCAGTCGTCGATTCGCGCAACTTATTATCGCAAAATTGTGTTCAGCGATGAGGCGCATTTTTGGCTTAACGGGTTTGTTAATAAGCAAAATTGCCGCATATGGAGTGAGACCAATCCACAACAGACCCTACAGACTCCATTACATCCAGAAAAATTCATCGTATGGTGCGGTTTTCACGCTGGTGGCATCGTCGGACCTTATTTCTTCAAAAATGAGGCCGGAGCTCGCGTTACGGTCAATGGAGTTCGTTACCGCACCATGATCAATGATTTTTTGTTTGAAAATATGGATGACATTGATCCGGAGGAGATGTGGTTTCAACAGGATGGCGCTACGTGCCATACGGCGAACGCAACCATCGACTTATTGAAATCAAAATTTGGCGATAAGTTGATTTCGAGAAACCTGTCAATTGGCCTCTAAGGTCGTGCGATTTGACACCTCTCGATTATTTCCTGTGGGGCTACGTGAAGTCACTGGCTTATGCTGATAAACCAGTAACAATTGACGCCTTGGAGGCCAGCATTGTTCGTGTTATTCGTGACATACGGCCAGCAGTGCTCGAAAAAGTGGCCCAAAATTGGACGTCCAGAATGCACTTCGTCAAGAACAGCCGCGGTGCCCATATGCCCGAAATCATTTTCAAATGTTAATGTCACGTATTGATCTTTCGAATAAAAAAAAAATTTTGATTACAATTTAATTTTTTGTGTTATTTTTTACAATTTCAAGTTCTATCGGGCTTAAAAAAACACCCTTTATAATAATAATTATAGTTTTAATAATTAAACACACAGCACTCAGCATCAAGCTTAAGTATCTTTCTCGAACGAAATTTGAGCTATCAAGCTCGTCTATACAAGTTTATCTCGAACTGACGAACTAAAAGAGCTCCCTAGTTCAATGAAAAGAGCTGACAAGCACAATTCTACTTTTCTGGAATACTAAGATTGCTTTTGAAAAGCTTCAGCAAATTGTGTTTTTTTTTTTAATCTTTCTTTATTCTTGATGCTACTTTTCGAACTTTGTTGATTAATATTTTAATAGTTCGAGTTTTAAGGTCACTTGTTTTTTTTTTTAATAATATTTATTAAATTCAATATTTCGATACCTCAATATTTCTTCCTGAAGAAGATACCCATTGAGGGAGGTATCGAAATATTGAATTTAATAAAGTGACCTTAAAGCTCGAACTATTAAAAACCTTTTTTTTATATTTAAAAAATTTAATTTTGTGTTTTGTAAATAGAAATATTTACGTGTTTTATTCCATTTCTGGTTTTGCTTACAAGGCCTAATATCTTTTATAGTTAAAACAAAGTTTTAATTATTGTTGCACCCGAAGTTTCGTCGATTGGTTGTCAACTTTTTCAAGGGTTTTTATCTATTTATTGAAACATTATATTAGTGATTTTAAATATTTTGGATTAAAATCGAATTGCTTACATTTTATGGCAGAATAAATTATTTAAAACATTTAAACATTACAACATTGAGAAATTAAAATATTGAAAATACAGAAATATTTAGGATTTTTGTATTATTAAAAACTGTAAGAAATGTATTGATTACACTAAAAGTAGATTTAACAAATCAATAAAATTCATTGACTCTAGTGGCCTTGCTCTTGAATGAAAAGTGAACACTGTGTCTGTTGGGATATTTTAGGCATTTTAGCAAAAAAAATCTAATATCTAGTGCGATACTATAAATTTTTTTAAGGATTTTTGCTAAATAATTCATCACTTGCTAACTAATTAACGATTTCTTGATTTTAGTGTTTTATTCAATATCTTTACACTGCGCTCACAAAATATAAGCAACAAGAATGCATTCTTTTTAACGATGGCAAACCGTTGTATTTTTGTGTTCAATTGGCTTAAAACCGTGTGGCATCTCTGCCAATGAAAAAAGCGCAAACAAGGAAAGAGAAACAATTAAAGTTGTGCTGGGTGTGTGATTTTTAAGTTTTTTAAATATTATTACATTTTTTGTAGGGTAAGTAAATTAAATTGTGTTCTTTTCATTTATTTGCTTACATTTCAAACACAAAATGCGTTTTACCGATTAAGTAAACAGCAGCTCAGTCAGTAGTCAATATATCGATAAAAGAAAAGTGGTGCTTAAACAAGGCTACTAAATATCAAATTCGACATAATATCGTTATAGTTGTATGTATGTATTTTAAAGATACGATTATCACAATAAAAGTTACAGAATCGCACTATTGCTGATCTAATAGTGGGTGATGTTTTTTTTTTTTTTTTTTTAATTTTCGGAAAACAATGAACCATTTGACTGCCAAATTTTCACTAGTACTTGTGCTCAATTTCCAGCCGTTTCATTAATAAATTAATTGCTTGTGGCTATAAAAAATGGAAAAACAAATATTTTATTTGATCAGATTGATTTTGAGTTTTATTTCTAACTGTATTTATAATATCCAGGATATTGCTTCCAAAATATGCAATACTGACGGTCCCATGCAGAAAGAGCCAGTGTTAGGTTAGGTTGTTTGCCCATGTCCAGCGACATGCACTTAAGCCAAAGTTCTAGCTTTTTTTCAATATCAAATTTTATCTTTAGCATATTGCAATCTAAGATTCTTCAATTAAAAAAAAGAAATACACCAAAAAACTCCAAGATTGAAGAAACTAGATGCTAGGTAGGACCTTTCTAAATGGGAACAACGATATACATATTAAGCGTTTCAGTAACAATTTTCGCAAAACCCGTAATAAATTTGTCATAGCTGCCATAGTGCTGCATAAATTTACTGCTTTTACAAAAGTAAACTCTATATTCCGAGTTCTTAAATATCTTTAATTAATAATTCAGGTCCAAAACTGAACCTTTTCAAAAAATGTACATATAGTTGGTGCTAATCAACTCATCAGTAGACTTGAAAAATTCTTAAAAGTCTGTTTGAAACTTAACTACTTATTCCATAATTCCCATGAACAGAATGAGAATCAGAAATGTTCAAACAAACCTTTAACACAGCAAACATTTCTTTCTTCGTTTTGAAACACTTTTTTACTTTTCTTTGCAACCTTCCATACAACGAGTCGCCATTGGTTACTACGAAAAAAGGTTCATTTTTGGACCTGAATTAATACATTTCAATTGGCTCTTAAAGCAAATAAATAATTAAGTTCATATCTTTAATTAATTAATTACAAAAAAAAAATTATACTTACCACTTTACCCAGACAAGGCGATGGCTGATAAATTCATTTTACAAATAAATCAAATATTTTTCTTTTTATTTGTAATTCAATAAATACAATGGACTTGAATTTTTTGTTTACAATTTGGAGCAAAAATTTATTTTATCAATTCTGCCTTCGATCACCATAGAAATTTACACAAAACTAAATAATAATTGGAATAAAAAAAATGTACAAACACATGCTGCGTGCATATCTCTTCACTATTACGCAGATGAAAATGTTTCATAAATGTTGGCGCCCAGTATTTTACATTTTTCCGAAACGACATAGAATGTGATTAAAGAAGTAGCCAGATTCTGGGGGCGTGTTTTGCTATCAAAACCTTTTGCAGTTAAACCACTGATTATGGGTATGATTTTGGCTAAAGCCATTTTTACGCTATTAATATTAACCAGAGACTCTCTGGTGTTTGTGTTCTCTGCACTGCTGTTGACAGTTTGTTGTTCATTGGTTTGCTTTTGCGACGCCACTAATGATTCACTCATACTTTCTGCAATGGCATCTGTGGCCAAGGAAAAGCCACGACAAATATTATTGGAACAAACATTACTGGCATCGTCACTTTCCAAAATATCTATGGTTTCATTGAATAGTTTTTGCAGCAGTGGATTACTTTGTGTAAAGTCGGTCATCTGCGAGGGCAGCATGTATTTGCTTAGTTTCGAACAGGGATCTGAAGTAGGGTCACTGTTAATGGACATCTGTAGGGACCAAAACAGTTGTTCCATATCGGCCAAACTCAAACGCTTGGTGAGGGCCAGATCTTTTAACACTTCCTTTACTTTAGAACGAATAAGTTGCACTAAATCTGACAGGCCACCTTCCTTGATGAAATGTCTGATGAGTAAAAGATATTGTTGTTTTACATCATCATTGACTTTCTGTTGTTTTGGTGCTTTTGAGCTTTCTGCCTCAAAAGCAGATATAGTATCCCTATATAAATAGCCACCCAATAAATTTAGTTGAATTCGAAGTGACACTGCTAACATTGAAGAGGCATAAATAAATGTGGTTAAACGCGTAAAGGATACTATTTTCATTTCTTCCCATAATTCGACTTTATTTGAGGGATTGCCACGCAACTGCTCAAGCAATTCATCTGTGTTGCATTCTCTTAAAATGGCCTGTATTAACTCGGTGCCCATGCCAATGATCAATTGATTGCAAGTGCTTTCAGTCGACTCAAAATGTTGCATACGCCGTGAGTTTTCCAAAAATTCTCTAGCTTGGCGTTCCTGGAATTCAATAATTTTCTTTTGGGCATATTTCAAAGCCATAAATGTTCCACCAACGACTATGCCGGCAACAATAAATTTCCTACGATTACGTGTTACAACATCACGAAGGCGAGACAGCATTTTGTGCGAGTGTTTTTTTTTTCTATTTTTTCTTTAAAGTTCAATGCAACTATTTTTTAGTCAAGAGCAATTTTATTCCTTTAATTGTTTGATGACTTTGCCACACTGACTCTATGCTGGTTTTTTATTTTTAATTTTACTACTTCGATAACTTTTTTGAGGGGCAAGTGTGTTTATATTAAATGTGGGATTCTCGACAAGTGTTCGCACCAGCTTAGTTTATTGTATTACACATATGTACATTTGTTTGTACTTTTCAAAATACTAGAAAGTCAGCTATGTATGTATGTATGCATGTGTTTGTAATATAACGCATGTATTTAGAAGAAGGGATGTTTTGCCAATGGAATGTTAAGTTGTTTTACAAAATAGTACTGCAAAGAAATACATATTTTGAAATTAATGTACATATTTATAAATATCTTCAAAAAGAAAATCAATAAACATTTCAAACTAATTTAACAAAAATTAAATCTAATCAGTGTAAAGCACTCAATACCACTGCAACAGTTATTTAAAATTTTCTTAAGCGGGATAGACATGTTCAAAACGCCTTACCGCCTGTTCCTCAATGTCGAAGTCGTGCGATTATTTGCTTTCTAAGCGAAAAAAAAAAAATTGTTTTGGTTTCCTCTATGACGTTTTTTAATTCGAACGATGATTCGATCGACAAGTCGAAAAGACGTAAGTGTTTTCATACAAAATTCGATTCCTCTATATCGATCAGGTCGCCAGTACTGCCAACACAAATGTTAAAATCAAGCACTTGTTGTTTTGCTATCAAGTGGGAGCTTTTATAGAAAAAATTTTATATTTATTTGTTAAAAAACTGGGAAATAAAACCATAAACCCCAGATATTTTTCATTTTTATTTTTTCGAGTCTACTAATGAGTTGGTTAACATCAACGAAATGTCGGCGGCATATAAGCGGCTGAAAAAGACAAAAAATTTTCATAAGGTCTATTTTTAGACCTGAAATAATACCAAATAAGCAACTATAAAATTTTTATTTGATTTTATTAATTTATGAAACAAATAATTTTGCAGCTTCAGATCTTTTTTTTTCAAATATAAAATTTATTATTCTGGATAATATTTGAAATATTATCCTGAAAATGCTAACAAACTGTTAATAAATTTTATATATGTAAAAAACAATCTAAAGCTGCAGAAATTAATTTGTTTCACAAAATAAATAACAAAAGCACACAGCACTCCATTACGAATGCCAGAACTTGGGCCCAGGTTATACATACATATGTGCCTTTGATAAGATTAATTGCAATCAATTCAGGGACTATCCTTGCGAAAGTCTTTTTACTTTCCGAGTGTGTGTGTGTGAGTATGCATTCACAATTATTTCAGGCTTATTATTCCACTTGCGGTTAAAGTTCTGCGGGTCAATATACATACATATATACATACAAAATAATAGAATCTTAATATGTATAGTTCTTATTGATTCCAATTTGGCCAAGAAAAAATGCTGTACTTCTTTGTAATGCAACCTTTTAATATTATACCTGCAGCATTGAGATTCTTTCTGTAACTTGCAATATTTTACCTTTATTAGAAATATTTGACATTTTTATATAAAATATTCACAGTTTTAATTGAGCCGTATGGTGCGAAGTACGCTTTTTGAAAAAAAAAACTTTTGTTTTTTTTTTTATAAATCAGCAATGTCAATTTTGTGGTGAAAGTTGTTCTGTATGAAGGAGAACATTGCGAAATGGAACATTTTATTTGTTTACCTTTTTCTTTGGAGGGCTGCCATATCGAATGTTTTTTTGTGTCGTATTACAAACAATCTGGTATTTGAAAGCATCTGCTCATACTTTGCGCCATCAGTGAAAAATGTGTTGTTGTTCTTTCAGAACTAAAATTGGACAAGATGTTTCATTTGAGTGAATCGTTTGTTCTCTCTCAGAAAGCAAATGTGAATTAATTTTTTCTTTTAATTTATCTCTCTGAATGTTACACATAATAATTCAGAATGAAGCGAAATATAGAGTAACCCTATATGATAATTTTTTTTTTTTAATAAAAAATGAATAAAAAGCAGTATTTTCCAGAAACGTGTAGCGTATACTCCATTATATTTTATTTATTTTTTTAGTTATCACTAATATAATTATCTTTCATATTCGATTTTGTATTTAATCGCTTTTGTTTTATTTGTAATAGACTACAAATCTCAGACATTAATGGGTTTGTAAATTTGTATTCTATTACAAATAAAACAAAAGCGATTAAATACAAAATCGAATATGAAAGATAATTATATTAGTGATAACTAAAAAAATAAATAAAATATAATGGAGTATACGCTACAACAGGCTACAGTTGGATCTAAGCAACGTTAGAACTAAAACCGTAACACTAACTAACACTAACATAATATTTAAAATGTTGGTGAAATACATTTTAGAATAAATTTTATATGCAAAAAATTTTCTAAAACGTATTTAAACTACATTTTATATTTTATTAATACCGGTATAAAAATCGTAAGAATATTTTTAAAATTGACAATTAATAAACATAAAATCATTTTTATTAAATGAAATTTAATAAAATTGAAAACATCGAAATCAAATTAAAATTATTGTTATATTATGTAAGCAAAACGAAAGTAAACGGAAAGGTGTAGAAAACAAATACAGAAATAATTCATTCATGAATGACACAAACCTTTCAGAACATAATATGTATTCTTTGAACATTTTTGGAAAACAATTGGTATACAGACATTAGGGTGGGTGCCCCTTGACTGTATGAGAAGTTTTCTTTTTTTTCTAATTCTTCTCCCAGCTTGGTAAATATTGGTTTAAATACTTCCTGAAGAAAGTTCGGCCCCGATTATGGTTTACAACAGTTGTTCATTTTATGTTGTACTTTTTAAAAAGCGATTATGATTTACAACTGTTGTCAAAAATTTACAACATATAAAAAGATGTTATCAAAAACTTACGCCACCTAATTAAGTGTTAAGTCTTGTTGATGTTACAAGTTAAATTACGAAAATATTATAAAATTTGTAAGGGTGCATATGAAATACGTTTTGCCTTTCATCTCTGCATTCTCTTGACAACCTAAAGTAGTCAGGTGACTAACGATTTAGCTGATGAAGCTACCTTATTAGTTGTATCATGTTGTGTAAACGATAATCGGGGCCTAATTATTAAAATTTATTAACGAAATACAAATAAAAGCGCATCTGTATATAATTATTACCCATTTTTTGATTTCAAAACAGTTTTATTTTGTATTTGGTAGTTGTAATGAATTTAAACTGCAATTTACAATTCTTTTGGTCTTTTTTTTCATTATCATAACCAAATTAAAGATCGACATTAACATCCATTCTTATAATTTTATTTGCATTTTTCTACCAAAAACGTTTTTTCATCAAGTCTACGCGATAGCAGTGCAATTACAAGAAATACAACACCACAAAATTTTCATCGCTTAACAAGGAAATGTCATAATTTGTTGTTTTTCGTTTGTGTTTGTGTAATGAAAGCAACGTACGCGTGCATCTTTCTTCCAATAGTTGCTTTACTTGGCAATTTTTTGCATGCAGGCATGTATTCTTGTGGAAATACACTCTACGAATAATAAAAAACAACTCTGTGACATAAACAACAACTACATCGATGTTGTAAACCATAATCGCAAAAAGAGCTGTACGTTGTGTTGTAAATGAAACAACACAACACTTAGGTGTTGTAAACCATAGTCGGGGCATTATTAATCGTACGACTAGGACCAGTTAATTTGGGAATTTGCTGATAATGTAATTTTTTTTTTTTTTTTTGAATCAGTAGATTTTATTAACACTGCTGATGGTTCTGTCCAAGGCCGAGTTAAATTTGGTGATTGCAAGCGAAAATACCATAAATTTTGTTAGTGTAAAATCTTCTTTTTATCAAGACAGATCAACTGCAGGTGGTAGCATAGCAATTCAATTCGCTTCAACATTTCCTCTCGAATTGTTGTCGTTTGCCATCAGCCAAGGCGAATCCATTACAGGTGCCCGCATACCAATTCGCTTCAACATTTTTCCACGATTTTATCTCCTGAGTTGTCAAAGAAAATGTTGAAGCGAATTGAATTGCGACCACCTGTAATGGATTCGCCTTGCCATCAGCTTTGACAGCTCAGAAGGTAAAAATCAATGCGAATCAAGTACAGGTGGTCGCAATTCAATTCGCTTCAACATTTTCTCTCGAGACGTCACAGATTTTGTTGTGGTTTTCTATCGGCTTTGACAACTCAGAAGATAAAATCGTGGAAAAATGCTGAAGCGAATTGGTATGCGGTCACCTGTAATGGATTCGCCTTGGTAAAAATCAAGTACAGGTGGTCGCAATTCAATTCGCTTCAACATTTTCTCTCGAGACGTCATACATTTTGTTGTCTTTTGCCATCAGCTTTGACAACTCAGACGATAAAATCGTGGAAAAATGTTTGAAGCGAATTGGTACGTGGGCACCTGTAATGGATTCGCCTTGCTCGGTCTGACCGCAGGAAACATAACAACATGAAAAATAATCAGCTGAACTGTCAAGTTCACCTTGTTTAGTCGGGCCTATGGTCCAGGATTCTAACAACTTTTCACCGTTTAAAAATTTTACCAATAACTATAAATTTTGAAGGTTAACGAACGAACACGCATAAAATCAAAAAATTAGTTTTGATATACATACATATTTAATAATTTTGTATCCGTTTAATTGAGAGTGAATAAAATAAAGTCAATATATTATAACCGTAATTTCAAAAGGAAAAAAAAATAATCTAACATTTCTTAAAGAACTTAAATATAGCCTTAAATTGAAAATTCAAGTTTTTTTTTATTTTTAAAAAGAATTTTTTTTTGTTTTTTTTCTTTTTGTTTTTTTTTTTTTTTTTTTTTTGGTTCAAATACACATTTTGTCCAAACATTTAAATGAGTTTTTCTTTATTTAATTGGGGTTTTTGTCATTTTTATGAAATAAGTGCAATTGTTATACAATTATTCATTAAATGTTTTCCTGTTTGCTTTTGTTATTTTCATTACTATTTAGTTGAGAGATGTTTTTTTTTTTATTTTTATAAATTTTCTTATATTATTAATATATATATGTATATATATATTTATATAGAATCGTGTGTGTTAAATGTATAAGAATTATGTATAGTTATGCTTTTCTTGCTTTTGTTTTTTACTTTATATAACTCTCTATAAAAAAGGTAAACATTGTTGGTTTTTTTTTTCTAATAATTTTTTTGTTTTGTTTAAATATTCACTGATGCGCTGTTTCTTTTTTTTTACCATATTTTATTTACTGCTTTTAAATTGTGTTTTTGTTGTGATTATTAATTTAAGAAGGAGTTAATTCAATTGTTTGTTTTACTTTGAATATTAATTATTTATTCCAAACGAATGAATATGTTTTGCAGTTTTGTGTATTTATGTATATGATTTAATAAATTTTAGCGTGGTAGAGATGGGAGTTCATGAAACAGTTGTAGAAATTTTAGCAGCAAACATATTTTGGAGTGAATGAAATTCACTTGATTGCCGCCATCATCTTAACGACTGCTGATGCTATTTTATTATATTTTTTATGACTTTTTTTTTGTTTTCTCTTCAGGTTAAAGTTTTAGTTTCATTTTGTTCATATACATACATATGTATATAAATGTATATTGTTTATTTTGAAAAGCGTTTAAAATCAAAGAAGAAATAATACAGCTGTTTGTTGTTTTGCTTTTCAGGAGAACTGAAAATGTGCAAAACCCGTTTTCAAGTTTTAGTGTTGGACATTTTCATTTCTGTTAATAATTCTATATGGGTTTAAACTCGAAACTTACTTCATTCATTTGAATTACAGCACAGGGTTAATGTTAACTTTAATTTTAGCCAAAAAAAAAAAAAATAATAAATAAATAAATTAAATGTCAAAATGAATTATGTATTTTATTTAATCTTCTTGTGTAATATTTGATATTTTAATTTTTGCGTCTTAAGATCTTAAGTCAAAATAAATAAAAAAAAAAGAAATGCGGTCGGGGGACCCCCGTTAGGAACGAAGTTCCTTACGTTTTTTTTTTCATCTTTGAATGTAATACAAGGTGAAATCTGTATGTTTTATTTTGTGTTGTTTTTAAAATTTTGAAATTTTATGATTCCTTAAATTTTTGGAACGTTTTCCAACTAATTAATATTTATTGGTAGGTGTCTCCGCTGCTGTCAGTGGAGACACCGCCAATCATACACAATTGCTTTTCGACAGTACATCAATACATATAAACAGCTCACACGCTTTCGTGACGATTTCTACTAATTTCCACTACCAGCAAGCCGCGTTAAGGAACTTCGTTCCAAAATATATTTTATATATTTATTTTCTTGAGCTGAAGTTCTTTTATTAAAATTATTTAATTATTTTTGCCCTGAAGAAGCTATCCGAAGGCGACAAAAATAATTAAATAATTTTAATAAAAGACCTTCATTCAGCTCAAGAAAATAAATATATAAAATAAAAAAAGGGGTCGGAAAAAACCAAATAATAAATAAAATATAAAAAAATCAATTTTTAAACATTTTTTAAAAAGGTTCATTTTTGGACCTGAATTAATATATTTCAATTGGCTCTTAAAGCAAACAAATAATTAAGTTCATATTTAAAATTTTTTTTAACAGAAATTTAAAATGTTTTTCATTGCCGAAAGATTATAATTACAGAAAGTCATTCAGGCCTGTTCTGAAAATCATTTTGCCGTAAGATCTTGAGTCAAAATAAATTAAATATAAAAAAATCAAAATTTTTTTCAACAGAAATTTAAAATTTTTTTCAATTCATTTCTGAACATTAGTTGTGATAAAAAGACATGCCGTTGAGAATGTAAAAACAAAATAAAAGTGTCAAAAGAAAGTCATTCAGGCCTGTTCGGAAAATCACTTTGCCTGAAATCATGTGATTTTGCAAAATAAATTGCAACGAAAACCAGACCTTTTGGTGATTTTTTCTAAACTTATACCAAAATTTTACTTACATACATATTCTTGTTGAAGTAATGCTCAGTTTAAGATTGGTGGCATTCGTGCGATTTAAAAGCATGTGATTTGTAGAACAGGCCTGTTTGTTGGCAATTCGGTACACAGATTTAGAGCTTACAACACAGTTAATATCAGGACCAGTTTGAAAAGTTCGTTTGGTTGCACATTCGTTTGTTATGAGTAAGTTTTGCTTTTGCTTTTCTATTACATAAAATAGTCAATTAATACTTTGCCAATTAAAACTATAAAAAAAATGTTGCATAAAGGCCTTCATAAAGTTAACATTTTAAAAACAAAAAACTAATCAGTAATTAAAATAATTTCTTTGTTATCTTTGTTTTTTCTTTTACAAACTTTTTGTATAACCAATTTTTTTGTTTGTTTGTTTCTTTTATTTTAACCATCATCAAAGCATATTGAATTCGTCGTTTAATCATAAAGAAATCATACAAAAATTTATATTTAAATATGTATGTAGGTATGTAAAATCATTTAGGTTTAAAATTAAAAGATAAATGTGAGCTACACCCGTTTGACGGACAAAAAAAAATTCATCTTTTTGAAGACTTACAATATAGGAATAAAATATTTTAAAGAGCCACCAAATTCAATACACTTACGATGTTAGAGAAGATTTAAAAACAATACATTTATTTTGTTTTATTATTAATAAAAAAAAAAAATTATTTGATCAAAAACATCAACATTTAAATGTTTTAAAATTTTCCAATAAAAATAACATTTGTGGAAAAACTGTTTAGCCAGAAAAACTTAAAAAAAAGAAAGAAAGTAAAGAAAAAACTGGGCAGGTAAATATAGAACCGTAAACTCATACAAATTAAGTTAATTAATTACCAGGACTCTTAAGAAAATCGCATGAAAAGATAAAAAGTGAAAAATAATAAAATGTTGACAACGGGTGCCTACAAATGTGTATGTTGAGCTTAGGTCTTAGGGATGTAAGAGTGTAGTGTGAGTTGTCTTGTGTAAAAGAGGTTGGAGGGGTCGGGGTAGGGGCAGGGGGGGGGGGGGTGGATGTATAATAAGTTTTGTAAAATTAAAGCATACATTATAACATAAATGTAATGATTTTTTTTTTGTTTTTGTTAGTTTCCATTCTCTTTTCTAATGATGATTATAATTTGTCAACAACACTAGCCGTAGTTGTAGTTGCTTGCTTCCAATTATTTCTTGTTTTTGTTACTCTTGTTTCGCTGTGGCTGTCACACATATCAGAGCACTTCGACTTTTGTCCTTTTGGTAGCATCACATTCATCATCGCCCGACTCCATATTGCCACTATAATCTGTTGGCATTTCTTCATAAATAATGTCAGGATGTAGACCTTGCAAGTTTTGTTGATGATGATGTTGCTGATTCTGCTGGATGGTTACCAGTGTATTGCCAGTTGTACCAGCGGCCATGGCATGATTGCGTTTGAGAGCAATCAAAGCACCGACACCACCACCGCCTCCTACGCCACCGCCACCACTGACCATTTCCTGCTGCTGCTGCTGCTGCTGCTGTTGTTGGCTAATAATTGTGTTTTGATTTGTTATGTAATAGGGGCTGCTGCTATGGGAATTTTATTGAATTTGTTAATATTTATATATGTATGTATGTACATATTTCAAAAGTAATTGCATATATCGAGGGGTCTTATATTCAAACTGGCAGAGATCTGCTCAAGCAGTCATAATTAAATTTAGATTTATAAACAATATTATTTGCTATAATTTAGCTATTGCTTCTGTGCGAAAAATCACGATTTCTTGACTGTTCAGTAAGATTTTTAATATAATCAGCCCTCGATATGTACAAATAATTTATTTTTTTTTTTCAATATTTCACAAACCTGAACTGTTGTGTATTATTATTGGCGCTGGATTGTTGTATATTTTGACTTTGATAAACAATTTCTGAAAATAATTCATAAACATAAATCAAGTATTAATTTTAACTTTCATATCAAATAGTCAGACTATATGATTTTTTTATTAATTTGAAATACTATTTAGTACAGCTTCAGATCGTTTTTTATATAAAAATTTTTATTCACAATATTATTCGAATAATATTGTAAATAAAAATTTTTATATAAAAAACGATCTGAAGCTGTACTAAATAGTATTTCAAATAATTAAAAAAAGATCAAATAAATATTATATATTTTTTTATTAATTTAATTTTTTTTATTTATGGTTAATAATCAAAACTGCATCCTGACATTTCGTTGATGCTGCGCAACTTGTTATAGTTGACTCGAAAAATCTTAAAAGAATGTTTGAAATCCATTCCATTATTCCATAATTCCCCTGAACAAAATGAGAATCAGAAATTTTCAAACAAACATTTTAGTGAAATTTTTAATTTTGTTGAACTGTGATAATTTTACATACTTATATTTATATTAGATTCCTTTTCAGGCTCAAGTTCAATTTTCATTTCATTTTTGACATTTTTACTGAACATTTTAATTTCATCGAACTTCTGTACATATTGTAATACATTTATTTATATTAAATTACTTTTTCAGGCTTAAGTTCAACCCTTGGTTTGTCACTACTTTTTAATTAATATCAATTAAGTAAAGAATAGTAAAATTTAATTGCTAGCTGGACAACCGGCTGTTTCTGGGTAGCAAACACCCTTCATCAGCACCCTATGAACTTTGGATGTGTCAAATTTCACAATTTTGGCACAGCCGCTTTAACCACTCGACAACCAAAGCTCACGCAAGTTTACTTTCTGTTTGTATACTTAACTAACATTAACCAAAGCAATTATATTTTTTGCAATCATGGACGATATTTTATCATCTCAGAAGACTGTTATTGTTTGCTCTCTGTTTATATGAAAGCTTTTTTCTACATGAGATCTAGATGCTCTTTTTTTTATTGATACAATTTGAACATTTACGCCGTGCCCTGCGTTATTAACATTTTTACTGAGCATTTTAATTTCATCGAACTTCTGTATTGTAATACATTTATATTAAATTATATTTACTTTTCTTTACTTAATTGATATTAATTAAAATAGTGACAAACCAAGGGTTGAACTTAAGCCTGAAAAAGTAATTTAATATAAATGTATTACAATACAGAAGTTCAATAAAATTAAAATTTACAGGAAAACATTTTTGTTTTTTCGTCTTGCAGCACTTTTACTTTTCTTAAAAACTTCTATACAACGAGCCGCCATCGTCTACAGCCGTCTATATGCCTATATGTTGTTGATTAGTATCAACGAAAAATGAATGGATTACAAACAATTTCTGGAAAAAAAATTTTCCTAAAAAAAAAATAATTTTTTTTAAATACCAATAGCAAGATATTTCTATTGAAAACATTTTCTATAGACCATTTATTGAAAATTTTTCTGTGAATTTTAGTTCAAAGAAAATTTATTAAGAGAACAAGTTTTATGGGGAAAATTTTAAAACTGATAAATTTTCTAAAGCAAATTATCTATAGCAAATAATAAGCAGTAATTTTAACTTTATAGTTGAATGTTCTGGACACTAGTTTTCCGAGCTTTTTTACTCAATTTTATTTAGTTTATTAATTTAAGCTCAAGGTAACTTTTATTTATTTTTAAAAATCGTTCGATATTTCGATACTCCTTTGTGTATCATCTTCTTCAGGAAAATGTGTTTTCTAATATTTTATAAATCTTCAAAAAATTTATAAATATCGAACGATTTTTAAAAATAAATAAAAGTGACCTTGAGCTTAAATTAATAAACTAAATAAAATTTATAGTTGAACTATATGATATACGACAATTGCTATAGATTTTTGCTTCTTCAAAATTGATAAAGATTTTTTTCATTGTGATAAAATTGGAGTGGTCAAAATTTTTAGAGAAGACAAACATACCATGTGTGTTTCAGGTCTGCCACGTCGCTCATCAGCAGCCAAAGAAATTCTATTTGAATAATTGGTTCATTTATAAAACGATTTTTACAATTATTTTTGCTTTTTGCAAGTGTTTATCAATCAAGTGAGCACGTAAACTTTTCTGAATTCGAAATTTATAGTTGAACTATATGATATACGACAATTGCTATAGATTTTTGCTTCCTCAAAATTGAGAAAGATTTTTTTCATTGTGATAAAATTGGAGTGGACAACATTTTTAAAGAAGACTTATTGGCTGGCAAACATACCATGTGTGTTTCAGGTCTGCCACGTCGCTCATCAGCAGCCAAAGAAATTCTATTTGAATAATTGGTTCATTTATAAAACGATTTTTACAATTATTTTTGCTTTTTGCAAGTGTTTATCAATCAAGTGAGCACGTAAACTTTTCTGAATTCGAAATTTTTTCAGAATTGAAAAAATTTCCTTTTTTGTATAACTCGTTTATTTACTAAACGATTTTCAAAATGTCTCTCCAAATACATCGATAAACGATACCACAGAGCTTGTGAATTCATCCATTGCCTAATAACGCAACATGTTTAACAAATTTAGTCAAATACGAAACTGACTCGCACAGCAGGGGTTCCGCACACCGTGTGCAAGTTCTAGACAAAGGGTAACCCTGGTGTACCGTTTAGTTTTAAACTTTTTATTATTTTTAATAGTTGTTGGTATAGAGGTCAGACAACTACATGCACCGTGTAAATTTTAAGCCTCTATCTCATACGGTTTAAGCGTTATAGCTGAGATTCAAATTACAGGATGTCCCCATATACATATGAACCAGTGAACCAATTTTTACTTTTTTCAACTTTTGGTATTTGTTAATGTAGAGGCCTGCGAACTACACATACTGTGAAAATTTTAAATCTCTATCTTTTACGGTACAAAAACGAAATTAAATTTTCCAATTAAAGGGTGCTCCCGTACGACAAATTTAAATTTTCACTTTTTGCCATCTTGGGTATTTTTTGTTGTGTAGGCCTGGGGAATGCATACAGTGTGCAAATTACAAGTCTCTATCTCGTAGGGTTCCAAAGTTACAGCTAATTTTCAGTTTCAGTTTGTATGGGAGCACCCTTTATTTCGTTAACTTTTTGTTGTTTTTGGTATTTGATGTTGTAGAGCCTATTTAATGTAGAACCTATCTAATGTTTCAAAAGTTACAACTAATTTTCACAGTTTCTTGTATGGAAGCAAGCACCCTTTAGTTCTAAACTTTTTGTTGTTTTGCACATTTGTTGCCGCTACAGGCCGGATAACCACATGTACTGTGAGAAGTTCAGCTCCCTAGCTCTTACCATTTGGGAGAATGGGGCCTGTGACGGACGGACGGGCGGACGGACGGACGTAGAAGTCTCAGTAATAGGGTTTCGTGTACGGTTTCTAGGAGTACAGAACCCTAAAAATTAATTTAAAATTTGCTTTTAGATTTAAAAAAAAAAGAATTTTTTTTTTATAAATTTATTTTCTTTTCTTTTATACATACATTTATTTTTGTCGATAGCTTTTTCTCCGAAGGAGAGCGAAATATCGAAAAAAATAATTAATTTAGTTCCAAAAATGAACCTTTTTAAAAAATATTTGCAGTCTTTTTCAGCTGTCTATTTTTTGAAACCTAAATTAATACATTTCAATTGGCTCTTAAAGCAAATAAATAATTAAGTTCATATTTGAATAATTATATAATTTTAATAAAAGACCTTCAGCTCAAGAAAATAAATATATAAAATAAAAAAAGGGGTCGGAAAAAACCAAATAATGAATTTTTTTTTTTTATAAAATTATGCCCGGAAATATGTTGGAGAAAATAAATAAAATATGTAGTTTGAATACATCAAGGCATTTATTAACAAAAAAAAAATAAATATATTTTATTCCATATTTAAAGATTTACAAAGTTTTTCAAATGGAAAGCAATAAGTGGTAAAAGAAATCAAATAGAAGCAAACAACACCATGATGAATATGATTTATTATTATGAGTTAATACTATAATTTATTTGTGCTCCTTTTTTTGAATTATTTGTTTTAAAACAAAAGCAACATTATTATTTATATGTATATGTATGTATGCAGTTGACACAATTCACTTTCTTGTTTGTTTTTTTTGCAATTAATTTAACTCACCATTATCAACATTGCGATTTTCCAATGATATGCCTGGTGAGCCAGGTGCTGATTGTAAGACAATATCTTGCAATGGTGAACTTTCACGAGAATTATCGGCCGAATATTCTAGAAAATAAAGCACACAACACAAACGCATTTGAATAGAGCGAAGAAATGAAAAAAAGAAAAGAAAATTAGTAAAGAAAATAGTTTCAATTATTGTGTTTTAAGCAGCATAGCGAAAAATTACACACCAAAATATGCATAATTACCCATGTGACTTGGCGAAACAGGTGCTGAACGTGGCATACCGTATGAGGGACGAAAACCTTGGCTGCTGCGCTGGCGACGCTTCTTATAGCTGTGATCTATTAATTTGGCTCCGCTATCGGGGTCAATGCGCCAAAAGCTTCCCTTGCCCGGCTCATCTTGGGAACGTGCAACTTTTATAAAATACCTTGAAACAAAAAAAAAATATTTTTTTTCTTTTAATTTTTACCCAAAAAAATAAACTTTTAAGGCCATATTCATAATAATTATTGTAAGTTTATTAAGCTCTTATTTGACGTATTTCTAAACGCGTGTAATAAACATTCAATAGTTTTTATGAATATGGGTGTTACAATGTTTGTCGAAATTTACCTATTCAAACTGAGATTATGACGTATGGAATTTTGCCAACCCTTGTTGGTCTCTTTGCGATAATAAGGATAATGTTTTACAATAAACGAATAAATGCCAGACAATGTCAATTGCTTATCTGGAGCAGCGGATATAGCCTGTACAATTAATTGAGCGTAACTGTAAGGTGGTTTCTCATTATGATTATAACTGGCCGTAGAGGGTGTTTGAAACAAATCTTGTTGCTGCAACAAAAAAAAAATAAAAAACGAAAAAAAAGAAGTCATTAATTTAATTTTTAAAAATCAAACAAACGACGACTTACATTTTGTAAATTATTGTTACTGTAATTGTTGTAATTATTTTGATTCTGATGAAAACCTTGACGGGGGCTAGCCGGACAACTATTGGCCGCACTTATTGTACCTAAAAGTAAAGAAAAGAAAAAAAGACAAAATTAATACAATTTGAGACAACTTCATAACAGCTGTAAAATAAATTTGTAATGTATGCATGTGAGATTGGTTCTATTCTCAGACTTTGCGTTTGTTTTGGCTATTTCCTCGCTACTGACAGCTAACGTGCAATTTTCAAGCACACAATTTCTATAAAATTAAAACTACAAAAAAAAAAATTAGATAAATATCGTTGTTATTTTAGGCTTGAAAAATCTCCTTAATTGTCCTTCGTCTAGCATTCCCAACTGTCTATATGTTGCCAACGTTTCATTCGCCAGCTTGAGTGTCGCTTTAGAAAACTTGAACCCCTTGAGTGCAAGGACGGGTGGTGACGAGAAGTGTGGCGGCTTCGAAACAGCTAGTAGTCCGCTTAGCTAAAGACAACCCTATGACGAAAACCCATACGGAAAAGGACATTGCTAGAGCTGGGGGAATAGACAAGAGGACGGAGATGGTACCAACTGCGCGATGGCCTCCCCGAAAGTGGATGGCGGGAAATGCAGTGAAATGCTTGTGAACTTCATGCCAAGCTGCAATGGCTCGTACCTCTACGGCAAAAACCTCTGCTTCGGTACATATAGCACAATGGCTAACCAAGTGCCTACTGTGGGCAAGTTCTCGAGTCACCCAGTTCCACCACCCGCCACCCACAAGGCAGCTGTGAACAAACTTCAGGCTGCCAAGCGGGTGGTAAAAGCATAGGCAAGAGAGCTGCAAACCAGTTTTCGGGTTCCCAAGCTAAGGTCGTTAATACAGGTTGCAGTGAGGCAATTGTTAACTGTGAGCTGCATCGACGAAGTCTCAAAGACACATCACTTCAGCGAGACGAGTCTTCTTGAGGCTCGTCTTGTGTTTTTGTTTCAAAACTAACTACAATTATATAACTTAGAAATTTATTTTCTGATTTTTTTTCCAAATGGCAATATATTCTAAACTACGCGACATAGATTTTTTTTTTTACTTTTTCTGGTACCAGTCGTCACTTGACCTATTAAGTTATGGGACACCCTGTATAGAGCCTGACGTTTGCCTCAATAAAATTTTGTTACAAAAATTTGTTTCTATTTTTTTTTTAATTATAATTCATGAAAATAAACAAATAATTGCTTAAAATTATTTTTTATAAATAAACCAAAGATCATAAGCTTGAATAATTAATTTAACAATCTAAAGATCAAATAATATAAATATAAAATAATTCATGAACGTATTTATTATGGTTTTTACATTAAAATATTGCCCCAGCGCCTTGAAGACATGATTGGGGCGAGTTGGCAATGTCAAATTTAAAATGTGTCCTTCAACCATTCTCGAATTCAATATTATTATTTTCTGAAAGAGAGCGAACTATCGGCAAAACAAAAATATACGAATTTAAAAATATATGTACATATGTAATAAAAATATCTTCAGCTCAATAAAATATTAATATTAATTATTTTTTTTCGTATTAAGTTTATCAGGCTCAAGTTCTTTTTAAATATATTATTTTTGTGATTGATATTAATTAAATAAGACAAAGAAGACATCAAAGACATTTTACCAGGGTGGACAACTAGTTGTCCTTGAACGCAGGGGCTCATGTTTTTAAAGCGACAACCATGCCACTCAGCCACCCAAGTGTTTAAAATGAATGAATTGAACCAAAGTAAATCCCATGACATTGAACTTGATGTTTCATAAGTGAATGACAGTTGCGTTTCTTTTTTGATTAGAAAATAACAAAGTTAACAGATGATAAGGCGGCGTACATGCTGTTTTCAATCACGTCAAATTTTTTCTGATAAAAAACAGTTTAAAAGTCCTTAAAAGGCAAACTCTCTGAAAATATGTTTGCTGGGAAATGTTAAAAAAAAAACTATTTTTACTCCATCATCCTGAATTTTGTCTGTGCCACTTAAAAGGGTCTCAAACGTTCGTTACATATCCAATCTTATTTTTGCTTTAAATTTTCTTTTCAAAATATTCTTTTATCAGAACATATGTACATGCATATGTATGTATGAAAAAGAAGTATTTTCAGGAGAAATAAATATTTGTAACCTCAATTTAAGGTTGCAAATAAAAAAAATAAAAAGAAAAAGAAAGAGGAGAAAATCGCATTTTCAATTCAATAATTGGAAAAAGTAATGTTTTTGTTCCAACAGCAAAAAAAAAAAAAATAAATAAAAAATATCAAGAAAATAAAATGAGTACAAAGAAAATGACTTGCCAGTTGGTGATAAATAAGGAGACTTTTGTTCCTTTTTGGGTATAGATATTTTAAGTGGTGAATAAACAACATTCGAGTTATCCATAGGTAGCAAATGAGAACCACCTGAAGAGCTTAGATGTTGTTGCTGCTGATGGGACGATGTTATATGTTGCATCTGTTGGCCGCCACCGCCGCCGCCGCTGCCGTGTAATTGTTGCTGATGCAGTTCTTCACCTGAAGCAGTTGATATTATAACCTGATGCACGTTGCTAGCACTGCCACCATGACCACTTACATACTGGTGCGATGTAGAGGTGGAAGAAATAGTATGGTGATTGCTTGCGGAATTGTTAACAGCGCCGGCACTGCTGCCACTTACTGGTGAATCCGTGTGCAAAAAACTCTCGAAATTAATGCGAATTTCAGTGCTGGGAAAACGGAAAAAACAACTGCAAAAAAAATAGAAACGATGGAAAATATAAAAATTAACAACAACAATAAAAAATATATGTATATGTATATGCATTAAAAGAAAATAAAATCATAATAGAAAAATACCTTGCTGGCAATTTTAAAGGATCCGCATTACGCCGCTGCAAAAAATCATCCACAAATATACCATTCTTGCTTAAACATTGTACATAAAAATCCCGGGTGTCGCCATCAAACAATACTTGAAAATGTTTACGTGAAACTAAATTATTTTCAGCCACATGAAAGTGTACATGCGATGTTGATGAGTTCCTGCCAATAATGGTGCAGGCATCCGTGATGTAAAGAAATTCATCTTCGTACTTTAAAAAACCGACAGCATGATCGGGTGGTGGCGGTGGTCTTTGTTGTTGTTGCAACTGAAATTGTTGTAGCGGGGCAGGTGGGGCTGTTATTAACGCTGAATTGGAATTATTCCGATTATTGTTATGATGAATTAAAGAGGCAGAAGAAGAATTCGTATTATTGTTGTGAGCAGGAGAAGAATTCAAATCATCACCATTGTGGCTGTTGTTGATGCTATTGGTATTATTATTGTTGTTGTTGCTGTTGTTGTTGTTGTGGAGAGCAGATCCATGATGCAATTGCAACATATCTTTAGCTATAGCGACAGTGGCAGCGTCGGCCGTAACCGTAACACTGCTGCTGTTGCTGGTATTTAAATTATTGCCGCTTATGGTGAGGCCGTTATTGAAACTGTCGATTGTTGTTGTTTTAATTGTTGTTGCTGGTTTTAGGGTGGTTGTGTACAATATTGTCGTTTGTGTTGTGGCTGATGTTATTGTTTGTGTTTTGAATGTTAAAGTTGCTGTTGTTGTTGTTGCTGCTATTTTTAATCAATTGGGTGGGCAGGATATCAAGGCGTATTATGTCTGTTGTCTTAGAACCGGTGGCCATCAACTGTTAGAAACACACTAAAATTAAGAGAAATATAATTTTAAAATAGCCAGATTTATGTACATACATATTAATTATCCCTATTAGTATTATTTTTTAACACACAACTTTGTGGAAATCAGATTTTATTACATTTGAATTACATATTTTCCTTCCCATGTTTTAATCAAAAAACACAAAAACAGCCTTTGACATTTAATTGAAAAACTGGACCAAAAAAAGTCAATCAACAATTTCCTTGCATAAATTTTTTTTAAATTTAATTTTTTTTAAATTTAATTGGAGAAAAAAACTAAATTAGGATTTAATTAGAGATTTTTAAAGACTAAATAAGATAAGAAAGGTATTCATCTCAGCCTCTTCCCGCCAGGAAGGAGGGAGAAGCACACAAAAAATCAAAAAATTTTATTTTTTTCGGCTCATGGTTACAGAGTAATTGAATATTAAAAAATTGCGCTATAAGAAAACTATGTTCAATTCAATACTTTTTTTTTTGTAATTTTTCTTTTTTGGTTTGCTATCCTAAAACGGAAAAAAAATATTTTTGCACATTTTATTTTACATTAAAAGCAATAATTTGTATTTTTTTTTATTCACCTAAATTTTTTTTTTTTTCAAATATAAACCACTGGGCAACGTATATTAGTTTATTAAAAAAAGCAATAATACGTTTTTATTCAAAAATGAACTTAATTATTTATTCGCTATAAGAGCCAATTGAAATGTATTATTTTAGGTCTAAGCGAAATGTCGGCGGCAAATAGACGACTGAAAACGACAGAAGACATTAAGTTCTATTTATAGACCTAAAATAATAATTTTTGAAAATTTTACTGAAATTAATTTTTTATTTATTAATTCATTAAAATTTCATTTAATTATTATACCTACTTATTACACAAAGAGTTCCATAAAAAAAATATCTTTAGCTATTATGGGCTACTTGTAATAATATGCCTAATTGTCAAACGCTTGTTTAGCTTGTACTTTGTTTTTGTAGTCAGCATGTTTCTGAGGTATAAATAAATAGTTCTAATTTACATTAATTTTTATATAATTTTCACACTTTTTTTCAGAAACTTGTTTTATTTTAAGAAAAAAAATCCGAGGACTCACTAAACTTTGCCAAAAATTGTCTCCCTCCGCTTCGAAAATTTCGTAAAAACAATATATGTACATATTTACAAAAAAGGAAAGTACCTTACATCTGATATCACTGATCTAAACTAGTTCTATAGAGTTCTCTAGTTCTAACTACTAGGAATATGATCAACAATCTTCCGGAAATAAGGTAAGTACACTTTTCCTTCGTTTACTCTTCTTCAACCAAAAAAAAAAAAAAAAAAATGCTGTGTGATACACATTAATGTGGAATGCTGGTAAATCATTGTATTAAGACCTAGGTACAGTCTATTCTAAACTGAGACCATGTTGCAGTACCAGAAATCGAGGTCAATCCGAAACTAATCATAATTAAATCAATGCCAAGCTAAAGTTTTAGTCGATCTTATGTTAAACAGCTGACAGTTTTCTAGGGACACTTTATATTTTGTAGAGCTTCATTTGCGGCATATACTTTTGCCGGGGCAAACAACTTTAGAATAAGGAGCCACCAAGGCTTTTAAGGAAATGTGTTTTTTATGGTGGCCATAGACCTTCCAATACTAAAGTCGAAGTATTTTCACAATTTGTTTTTTGCTTATTTAATTTTTTTTCCAAGATTTTGCTTAGAGATTATCTCCTCTGTGGTAGAACCAACACTGGCTGTGACGTTCCCGCCTTTTGTAAGCATCTGGAAGCACACATTAGTTTTTTGCAGAAATTGTTATTATTATAGATATTAAAACTGACACATCAGCCCGGTCTCTAATAAAGATTATTTCTCAGATGTATGTACATATACATATATGAATTGAAAGAATTAAGTAACACCAAAGTAAAGTATTATTTTAGGTAAATACAATACATGTATGTATGTACATATAAACTTTAGATAGGCTAAGTACATAGAAATATACATACATATGTATGTGTGTTTGTAATGTATGTATGTAAGTATGTACATATACATATTTACATACCTACACATGCAGCTGTTAAAAAAATATATAACTTTTAATTCACCTTTGACTTTTCATTTCACCATATGCCACTTTCTAATAAGCAAAACTTCAAGTCAATTGATATGCCAGTTTATTATGTGATTAAGTACATATGTATGTACATAGAGGTATACACATACATACATATCTACATAAATATGCGTTAATACACTTGTACATACATGCATATGTACATACCTAAGCATGTATACATAAAAATTGTCCACTTAATACACGTGCAGTTTTCTTCCCAGTACATACATACGTATGTACATATGTATGTATGTATGTATATGTTTATAAATAATTTCTAAATACGCACAATAAATAATTTAGGTTACTTAATGTGTATATGCAACGAGCGGCAGGCGTACCAGCAATTCACAACAAAACATAACCTTAATTTTGAAATTTAATATTAATTAATTACATTATTATTTACAACAAGTTTGTCTTTCCACAATTCAATTAATAACAAAAAGAAAAAATAAAAAAAAAACGGCTTATAAATAAAAGAACGGAACAAGTAAACGAAAATAAAATATGAAAAAAAGTTATACATACATACATACATATGTATGTATGTGCGTATGTTTGTTGGAAATACATAAATAAACACACTGTTGACTAAATAATTGAACGCGAAATGAAGAAAATGGGAATAATAAAAAAAAATCTTGCTAATGTTTACCTTTTTTTGTATTCCTATTAGTTATGTTTTGTGCTGCTAATTCGGTATCGGCAAAAATTAAATAAATACATACATACATACATATGTACGTACGAAGCAAGTAGAAAGAAAAAATGATCGTAGGTATTTGTTCTAGCGTTAATACTTGGTTTAGTTGTTGCGCACTTAAAATTTTTTTTTTGCTGTTGTATGGATTTTATTCAATTGGAACGTTAGCCAACACTATTGGTAATTTTTATAGTTTTTCGTGTTTACAAATTTTTTGCTTTATATTTTTTTTTTCTTGCGTATCTTTTAGCGGGCTTATTCAAGGTTTTCCAATAACACTATTTTTTTTTTTTTTTTTTGATTAAGAATACATACTACAATTTATGTCGTGTGGTCAAATTGTTTTCTGGTCGCTTTATTATTTTCAAGATGTTTATTTTTAAGCGGATTTTTTGTTCTTGTGTGATATCGGGTAGGTATAAGAAACGTAAATGAAATTTACTGTTGTTTTGTTTATTTATTATCGCTCTTTTCTTTCTGTCCCCCTCTTAGCACTATCTCTTTTACTCTTAGGCTATAAAGTGGAAATCAAAATCGATATCGTGCGCACTTTTTGGTTACGTTTATTAAAAATAATTAATTATTGGTGGTGGTGCTAGTTTGATGTTGAGAATGCTTTTTCTATTATTGCACTCTGAAATACAAAAAAATAAAAAATTATAAACAAATATATGCATGTGTATGTGCGTGCGTACAAGCATAGAAAAAAAGTATTTCTGTATTTAAAAAGCATTGCAATAACAAAAATACAACTCTGTATAACGAGTGTTTTTCTTGCTGGTTTATTTTGCTCGTCGTTAAAATATGTATATGAAAATAAAAGAACAAAAACAACAAAGGTTGTATAAAAAGCCGCTTTGTTTTTTATTCGTTTTTCTGACTCCACCTGTATATTTTTATAGATTTTGTTTTCGGCCTTTAAGCAGTAAATAAAAAACAAATAAGTTTCTTTGCCCGGATTCCCCAACCCTCTTTTTTTTACAACAGGCTCTTAGGACCCCAACCACTTCATAACCCTTTCCTTTTTTTCTTGCTTCCTACGACCCTTGCATCAATTTGGAAAATAATAAAATCTAAAAGTCCTCGATAAGCAGCTAGAAAAAATCACCGATTGCGTAAAACTCACCAAACAATAAATAATTTTCAGTAAAATTTAACAATTTGTTAATTCTAAATTACCACAAATTTTCTGTGATGTGTTTTCGTTTTCAAAATCGCTATATGTAACATAATCTTTAGCACATTTTTAGGTTGAAAATTCAATAGTTTTCTTAAAAAATGTATAACTAATGTGTTTTTAGTATTTATTTACCCTTTTTCAAATATTATTATAACAATTTAGCACTTCTTACAATTAAATATACAAATTTTCTTGAGATTTTAAAGTTTAGCACGTTTTTTCTTGTCCGTCCCCGTTTTAGTGCGGCTGTTTCTATGTCGCGTATTTTTTCACTCACGTAGTGTTTTTGTAGAAGTGTTTGTAAAATTTGTGTATATTTTTCTGTATATGTGTATGTATATTTTTATTTTTTCACTACATATTTTTTCTTTTTCCTTCAGAAATTGTGGAGAAAAAAATTTTACCCAATCCCGTTGTTTACTTAATACCAATGGAAAAATTTATTAAATCTTGCAGTTGAAGGAAGTTGGGGAAGTTAAATTTAACATAAACAAATTTAACAAGAGAAATTCTTAACTTTTTTCAAGTTTTTGTATATTTTTAACAATTATTTAACAATAATATTATTGTTTTTATAACGCGGTTACTCGCCTTTCTGTGCTCTGCACGGTGACTTTAGTCGAAAAAGAACGAAACTAGTCGAAAACGAAACAGGTATAAATGTGGGAAACAAATAGTGATGCCAGCTAAAATAATATGGCTGCCATAAAACATATTTTCGACAATAAAATTTAATGGCATATGTATCCATTATTTTATATGCAGTTTTGATACGACAAAATTTTTATCTATACCAAGATATCTTAATAGTAGATAGCAGCATAACTAGCACAAACACTTCATGTATTTTATTGTCATAAATATTTTATATTCTGTCACCCATTTGTCACCTGCTCTTCTAAAGCTACCTGGTATGAAGGTTCGTTGATCTGCACATAAATACTTGTTGTCAAACAGAATTAAATTAAATCCGTCTATAGAAAAATAAACATAAAAATTTTATTCCTGTTCGAATATTGAGAGAAAAATTTTCCTTCGGAGCCACAGTAATATTTTACTCAGTATTCAGAAATGTCTGCGTTATCACCCTTTAGAAGTTATGGAAAACAACAATTTCTTTGTATTTATTTTTACAAAATAGTGTAAAATAGTAGGCTTTGTAAAGATGCTTTGTTTTCCCACTTCTTCTTTTTTTGAAAATTCATTTGAAGCAAGGCAAGCAAGTAGGTGGAATCATGATACAACTAAGGTAGCCTCGTCAGCTAAATCGTTAATCATCTGACTACTTTAAGTTGTCAAGAGAATGCACAGATGAAAGGCAGCAAAAACGAAACACCAAATCAATGTTAGCTATGTTATTTATCTTCTATAAATGCAGAAGCGACAGCTTTTTGACAGCTTACAGAAGTTGTACAAAAACAAAATGAATGTTATGAACGAACAACTTCAATGTTCTTACTATAGGCAAACGATTACCTTATTAGTTGTATCACGGGTGGAATCACTTTCCAATTACTTTAAGTTTTCCGCATAGCGACATTTCAACTTACTGCACAGATTTTCTCTTCTACGCTTGATTAAGCATTTTTATTTTGTGCATACACCTTTGTAAAAAAAAAAACTGATAAAAACTGTGTATTTCTTACAATTGTTTATTTGTGAGCTTAGTGTTTGTGTTGAGATTGTCTCTCCGAATCCAAAAATAAACTGTGTAAATCCAAAAATGCCAAAAAAAATAATTGTGTGCCACACAATTCAATAAAGAAAACTAAGCCTAGCAACACTTGAATCTATGGTAAAAAAAAAAACAAAGTATGGCAACCTTAGGAGTTTGCTTTGATTAAAAATATGAGTGATTTTCCAGAAAATTTACAAATTAAACGGGAACTTTCACCGCCATCCACTCCTGAAGACATATCTCCAAAAGACATTAAAGCTAAGCTTAACCTGCACGTTAAGCGTAGATTGCAAGATCAAACCAGTTCTGAAAATGCATCAATTTCAACTACAGGCCCTCAAGTTGCTGTGACAGACATAAAACAGGAACAACAGAATAATGAAACAGCCAGACAGAAGAGACCTTATCACAAAAGGACTGATAAGAGTAAGTCTTCTGGAAAATCATTGGATAACGCATTAGCTGCATTTAGCGAAACAACCACTACACAACGTAAATACAAACACAAAATCAAACAGATCGTCGCAAATGAAAGTCAAGACAATTCAACTGAAGATAATGGGAATGCTCATCTTCAGAATACAATCATAGCTGCTGGTACCATAAGTGCTGGTGATGATGAAGATGGAGGAAATGACAATGACTTAAAATCGGGTAAAGAAAAGGACAAATGCCCTGATGTTTTGGGCATGGTTTTGAGTATGAAAAAAAGAGCATTGATGCAAGACCCACAAGTACAAGATTTTTTCAAAGAAATAATGGATGTAATAAAGAGTTAAATTCTAATACCTACATAACATACATACATATATTGATTATACTCAACAAAAGAAAAATCACATAAAGTTGGTGTTTGGGAATACTACAAGAAAGCAGTTGTAATGTAACCGATTTTTCAAGAATTTTATTCTGAAAACGAACAATTGTAGGTGCAAAAAAGTAAATCAGATGATAAATGCTTAAAAATATGCTCAGCGATATGACGTAAACCGATTTTTTGGACGTCTTCTCTGCAAGGAAACTAAAACAATTTTGGGTACAAACAAGCAAATCTGATACAAGATCATTTAAAGGCAAAGTCATATTGTAGCCCTAGTACATGCATATACATATGTAGTCTTTAAGTAAAATGCGAAACCCATTTTTGTAATCAAATCAAATTTATCCCGCCCTGCAGTCACTATTTACAACATCCAAGGCAAGCCGACTGTAAAAATTAAAAGAGCGGCGTCTTAACGCCAAATATTTTTGGCTCTGTGTTTTTGGCGGTATCTGTTTTAAAAGCTAATATATTGCAAAATATTTCTTAAAATCTAAAAATTATGCACGAGTTTTATTTATAAAGAATACAAGAAAATTATTAATTCGATTGAAGGATCTATCCGGCCATCGATCTGTTGAGCTTCTCCGGAACATTTTTCTCGACAAGTACATATAAAATAGTTGGCTCCGCTATTTTGAGTTTCATAACACGCAGCTTTTGTATACATCACCTTATAACATCTGCTTTAGTTTCGTGCCAGTAAATTTGTTAAATAATCTTTAAACGAAAAAGCAATAAACATGAATAGTTTAACACGTTTATTGGCGACCTGTTCACTTGAAACTCACAAATTTGCTACAATAAATGCAAATTCAGCATTCGCTTTGCAGCTGAGAACAAAAACAAAGTATGTCGAAAAACCAAAACCGGGTAATGGTACACAGTTTAGACGTATTGTACACTATAAAGATGAGTACACCGTCGAACCATTAAAAATAACTCATCTTGCTGGTAGGGATCCAGTTAGTGGGCGTGTGGTCGCTAAAGGTATTGGAGGCGGTATTAAGCAAAAATTCCATTGGATTAAATTTGTTCGTGATGGTCCTTCGGAAGGACCAGCTCAAGAAGAAAAGGTTATGGAAATCTTAGATGATGGCTGCAGAACGGCGAAAATTGCTTTGGTTGGAGTGGGGGATGAATTAAAATACATAATAGCAACTGAAAATATGAAAGCAGGAGATATAATAAAAACTTCAAAATTTATACCCAGGATACCAGGTATGACTACATAAACATTGTACATCTTGTAATCAGTCTAAAGAAATTTGTACATTTGCAATAAAGTGCGCCCTAATGAGGGAGATGCTTATCCTTTGGGTGCCTTGCCTGTGGGGACACAAATTCATAATTTGGAAAAGAACCCGGGATACCCCTGTCATTTAATTCTTGCGGCTGGCACTTATGGCACAATTTTGCGCAAATTTGATGACAAAGTTGTGGTACAGCTGCCTTCGAAACGTGAGTTCGCGTTTGATAAAACTTGCATGGCTACAGTGGGTAAGTTGTTGAAAAATGTTTCGAACTAAACTTTTTTTAACATAAAAATAACTTAAGGACGCGTCAGCAATATTGACCATAATAAACAACATGTTGGTTCTGCCCAACGAATGCGGGAACTAGGCAATCGTCCTCGTTCAGGTCTATGGCAACGAAAAGATGGTCGCTTTGGACGAAAGATTCGTAAACTTCCTCCCATGAGTTTGGTCCCACCACCACCCAAAAAGCCTGCTGAAGTTATTAAACTAACATTACCATTGTAAATTAATACATTTATTAAAACTCCTTAATAAAGATTTTTTGTTTGTTTTTAACAAATCAGCATATTTATTTACGAGATTTCTTCATAGAAAAGCCCTGACCCTGAAAAGTTTCTTCTGGTTTTTCCTTTGACTCGATTTCTGCTACTCGATCGCTTATAGGTTTAATAGAACGATCAAATTTGAGAACACCAAATTTGTAGTCGTAGTCTGGGACCCCTCTAGCCAGAACCTGTGGAAGAAAAATAATTTTCTTGTAATAAGTTTCGAGTGTAGCACACAATACTATACCTTCTTAATAACAGGCGTATCCAGCTGAGAATCCTTTTTCTTTTTGCCATCTAAGCGCACTCCAGAACCCTTAAATGTTTCAACAACCTCTTCCATAACATGATCTTGTGGCAGCTCTTCTTGCGGTTGATCTTTTATTGCTTGCGAAGGTTCTTTGTATCCTACTGGAGCTTCAAATTCCACCTTGAGCATTCAAATTTCAGTAAATTTGTTTTAATTTTGAAATCAAATGCTACTTGTGTTTGACTTACATTCATATCACACTCAATAATGCTGACGGCATTTCCTGGCTTTGTCTCTAAAACACACAGCTCATACACCTTTTTGTTGTACTTAATGGCAATAACATCGCCCGTAGTGAGACAGGCAAAGTTTCTTAAAGCATTTTCTAGTACAGCCTTTGGATTAGTTATATCCAAAAAATCTGTGCTGTGAGGTTGAAATTTTGAAAACTTTGCCACTGGCAACGAAACACTTTCAATGGTTAAAATGTCTTCCTCTTCCAATAAGAGATTATCCATCATCCAATACGGCAAATAGCATTTTCCCTCATCGGCCACAAACTCCAAGACACCGGCATGTGATATTCTTCCTTTTTTCTTGTTAATCAATTTGAACAGCATGGGATATTCCACATTTAAACGGGTCAAAGAGTCCAAGGCGGAGGGGGGCATTATGACTGCAAAAAAGAGAAAATAATAGGTATATGGCCATCCACAAAATAATTTTTCAAAAAATGAAACCAACTTTTGCCTCCATTTTCCACGTCTTGTCTTTCACTTCCGGGCATCATCGAAACAGAGAAGCACTTGTAGGAAGCCTTGAAACTGCGTCCGGCCTCGGGGAACATCATGTTGAAGCCACTGAATTGAAACTTTTGTTTTTTTTTTATAATGTGTTTAGCTCATTTAATTTTCGTTTTCTGGCTTACCATTTTTTGTTTGTTATTTTTTTCTGAATTTTAGAGCAAAACTTCCTTTGTAACTGGGGAATATTATTAAATTGTAGACTATTTGGATAATTATTTTTTTTCTTTTGTTTTTTACCTCTGTGTTGTTTTTATACTTTTGGTGACTGACAGATGAAAACCTTTTTGTCATCATTCACAATAGTGATAACAACATAAGCATCAAGAACAATAATAATAGGTTGGGTTCAAATGAATAGTGCGAATAATCGATATCCTAATATTGGCTTATGTCATCGCTAGTACATAATAATATTATTATTATTGTTATTAATTTTATTATATTTAAAAATAAATTCTTAACTTAACATATAATTGCAATAGACACTAGCTGCATGGGCTATCGGCCGCTAGTACATAATAAAATCATGATACAACTAATAAGGCAGCCTCATCAGCTGAACCGTCTTAATCATCTGACTTCGTAAAACTGTCATGAGAATGCAGAGATGAAAGGCAGCCGAAACGAGATTGCAGCTCTGTTCACCTCTCTTCTGTAAACGTAGAAGTGGCGGCTTTTTGACAGTTTTCAGAAGTTGCAAAAAAGAAAAACAAAATGCTTGTTATTTTTATTGAAGTTGTTGTTAATGTAGGGAAAAGCTTACCTTATTAGCTGTATCATGAATAAAATCATATAATAAGAAATAAGTGGGGTTTGACTTATTTGGAATTTGAAAGAAATTTATATCCATTCCAAAATCTACTCAGCTATAATTGAATAATAAACAAATTTACTTTACAAACCTAATTTCGAACTGAAACAAATTTGAAAAAGAAAATGTAAAAGTTGTTGGACTTTTTTTATGTGGTTCTAATATATTTTTCATATTATATGGGCAATTTAAGACAAAAATGTCAAATGGAAAAATCATCGCGGGTCTGGTTTATAAGTTATAGGTTTGTGAAATTTTATTATGTGCGCATACCTGCGATTAACCCCAATATTGCTGTAAATATGTGGCAAGGGTTCAAATTTTTATTCAAATATATCTTTCGAATCATCGTAGGTCTGGTTTATAAATTATGGGTCTGTGAAATCGTACTATGTGATCATGTGATTAGCCATAATATTCCTGTTCGAATATTTATTCGAATATATCTTTCACGCCTTTAAAAAGTTAAAAAAAAGTCTTACATTGAAATGTTAAGGAAGCATTAAACTCCAGCTTCACAGTCTCAATTTTCAAGTATAGCTGGATTAGGCCAGGATTTTTGCATCTGTGGTATAATAAAACTGGGCTTCGCTGCTTAAATTTTCCTGTATAGCATAGAAAACTTCAGGAGTCCATAACTCGTAAGTTTTAAATTTTTAACCTAATTTGTAGTTTAGCATTAATTCATGAATTTTTCTCTGCATAACATATAACCACATAGGCTCGGAATTATATGGTTTCAATTATTTTGGGCTCTAGGTACCAAAATAGGCTCCCTTTGGTCACAATCTAATGGAAGGAAAGATAAACAAATCATTTCTTAGGGGCTGTTCACAAATTACGTAACGCAATTTTTGCAGATTGCGGTTGCCTACTTCACGGCACATAAAAATTTTAAGGATTGTAGTAAAATAATAATTATGAATTTTAAAAGTAATTTGCACATTAGAAAATATTTAAAATATTTTCACAGCAAATATGAATAAAGAACACAAATGAAGTATATTTATAGTGATGATTATTAAATTAATTAATAATTACACCGGTATTCATAAAAATTAAAACGTTGCTCAAATACATTTTAGAAAAAATTTTATATGAAAAATTTGTTGTAAAATGTGTTTCAACAATGTTTTATTTTTTATGAATACCGGTGTTAAAAGTTTATCAATAAAATGGTTTTTCGAATGTTGCCCCATAAATTTATGTTTGTAGTCGTCGCCTTGGCAACTCTATTTTAAAATAATAATACTTGCAACTCTTCGCTTTGACGACATTTTCAAAATGAACTTTCACGTCCCTTTGAAATTGAACAAGAAATTTTCATGAAAGTCACAGATTTCATTGAAATTTTTATTCATAATACGTACGTATACAAAAATTTAACAAAAGTACTTACCCATCGCAAAGCCGGGTAATATGTGCAATTTTCAGCCGCTAATGTGCAATTCACAAGCTCTCAGCTGGCAACACTGCTCAAGATGCTAAAACAAGAGAGAGCGAGAGAGAGAGAACAGGCAAAAAGAAAATAGCGTTAAAATATTGTTTGCAGACTGTGTAGTGCCATTCTCGTTGGAGTAACGTATAAAACCGCATAACGTGCTCTATATTTAAACTACAAAGTATAATTTTACCTCAAATATTGTAGTAGAATTAAATAATAATAATAATAAAAAAAAAACAGTCTCAAACAGAAAAAACTTTGGTGAAAATAATAAATTCCTATTTTGACAAGAAAATTATTGTAAAAATAAGAAATTTCAGACTGTTAATAACGTTGTTAAACAAAAACAGTGAAGAAAATACGTGAAACTAAAAGTTTTTGTTAAAAAAAAGTGAGTTAACATGTATTTTATTACTTTTGAAAAATATTGTGATTATAATGTACAGTAAAAGGGCGTAGGATGCGAACAAATTAACACATTTATTCATAATACATACATACCTACACAAATAATTGAACAAACACTAGTCCTGAAAAGTTCTATATATATAATAAAGTTTAAATGAGTGCTTGTTTTATACATACCTACAAAATTTTATTTGCAAATTTGAATAATATTTTTTGCAATTAGTGTATTTTTTTTTTGCTTTCCATTCCTTGCGCGTGTTTGTACATGCCTGCATACTTAAGTAGTACGTACATACAGACGACGTCAGACAATCGTTTAAGAAGTGGAAAATATATTGAGTTATTTTGATAAAAATCAATAAATCTCTACAAGTTGTTCTGTTGGAAAAGAGGTGGTTTGATAGATTATTGCTGGCGTCTAGAGAAGAATAAAATGCAAGGCGCCAAACATATGATTTTTTTTCTTTTTTTGGTTATAAAAAGAGAACAAATAGGTAGAAAAAAAAACAAAAAAAAAAAAAAAATCATATGGCAGGCAGAATTTCATTAAAAACACCATTTTTTCATAATTTATTAAATTGTATGCCGACTTAAAATAAACGCGCACATTCACATGCACATGTGGATCTAAGTACAATGCACATATGTATGTATGTATGTAAGTTCATTGTGTATGATATCGTATTGAATTATGCAATTGAAATTCAAAATTCCAATAACCTTGATGCCTGTTCCCATATCCTTCCTGTCAAGACTGCTGTTGACATAAAATACTTATAAATTGCAATGATAGTGTTGTTACATACAAACATCCATATATACAATGTATGTATGTACATATAGTTAGTACATACAGGTACTTGTAAGTATATGTACTATATGTACAAAACATACATGTATGCATCTCCAAGTAAGTACATATACATACTTATATGTACATGTTTACTAATAAAGTACAGTTTTGAACAATTTGTGGATAGATGTGTACTTTTGGAAAACATTTATTTAAATATCTACATAGGTACATATGTATGTATGTATGTATGTATGTACATAGGTATCCACATTTGGAGGCACTTTTAACACTGCACGTAAATACAAATGTATGTAAAGGGTGTTTTTTTTCGATGTATAGAATTTTAAGTCGCAATAAAACAACGAGGGGTTGGTTATTCGATTAACATGAATTTTATTTATACGAAAGATAATCTTGTGGCATTACATTTTAAATATGATTTCTGGCATATGATCGCCACGGCTGGCGCGGCTGTAGTCCAATTTTCGATGACTTTTTTCAACATATGTGGCCGTATATTGGCAATAACACGGCGAATGTTGTCTTCCAAATGGTCAAGTGTTTGTGGCTTATCCGCATAGACCAATGACTTTACACAGCCCCACAGAAAGTAGTCTAGCGGTGTCAAATCACAAGATCTTGGAGGTCATTTCACAGGTCCAAAACGTGAAATTAGGCGAGCACCAATTCGATTGTGGCACGAGCTGTGTGACATGTTGCGCCGTCTTGTTGAAACCACATCTCCTGGACATCATGGTTATTCAATTCAGGAATGAAAAAGTTAGTAATCATGGCTCTATACCGATCGCCATTGACGTACGGACCAATGATTCCATGGACATCATGATTATTCAGGAATGAAAAAGTTAGTAATCATGGCTCTATATCATCGTTTTTGAAGAAGTACGGACCAATGATTCCACCAGCCCATAAAGCGCACCAAACAGTCAGTTTTTCTGGATGTAACGGTGTTTCGACATACACTTGAGCGTTGGCTTCACTCCAATTGGGGCAGTTTTGTTTGTTGACGCAGCCATTCAACCAGAAGTGCGCTTCATCGCTAAACAAAAATTCGCGTATGAAAATCGGGAACAACGGAAATCTTGTTTTGGGCCCATTCGACGAATCTACGCGTGAGTCTATTCATGATGAATTGCCAAACCAAACTGAGAATAAATCACTTGACAGCTGTTAAATCGGTCGCCATCTTGAACAGTAATGCCAACTTAAAGTTCTATACATCGAAAAAAAAAAACACCCTTTATGTATGTATGTACACGAGTGTGTGCAGTTTCATGTATTTTTCATGTGTGATTTATTAATTTTTTTTTTGCCTGTCACGCTAATTCTTTTTAAATTTAATTTGAAACTCGATTTATTATTAATCTCTTACTGCTTTGTTACGTAGCAAGGCAACTTTATATACATACATATGTACCTACCTACATACATACATACATACGAGTACATGCATATGAAGGTAGAAGAGTACCTTGTTGCGTATGGTGGTTCCTCCTTCTGCAATTGGTTGTTTATTATTTATTAATACTTATGTAGGTATTGCTTATGAAATATTCTCTTGTCAGTACATACGTATGTACATACATATGTACCTGTGTACCCATAGCTTGTTATTTAACTAGTGGTCATATGTACGTACATATGTATGCTTTTCCCATTTGAAATAGTATTCATATTCGTATTTTATTTTTATTTTATTCCTCATGAAATCTACTTACTGGAAAGTTCAGTACCTACTTACTGTTTTCGTTCAAACATAAGGGTCGGCTTTTTAGTATAATCATGGTACCAACTGCCGTAAAATGAAAAAGTGTGCTGCCAAATGTTTACAGATTAGTACGCGAAGCCGGTGTTGGCTATACCATGGAGGAGAAAATCCCTTAGCCAAGAATAAATTTTGCATACCTATGAAAAAATGTATTGAATTACTATATGTAAAAAATACGATTTTAGATGCTTGAAACCGTTTATGAATTCGCGATTTTGTGTTCTGTGCAAAAACATTCCTCTGGCAGCACTGTTTTACCCACATATTCATATTTTCCTTAGTAAATTCCGCAACTTTACCTAATCGGGCCGATGTCCCAAAATGTTCTATTTTGCCTCTGTACAACCTATACATATGTACCATTCTGACAAACTTTTTTCGTTTGGCTTCCAGGGCCGACTTCTTGAGATAACGGGAGACGCTATATCTCGAGTGTATATGGGCCGATGTCAAAAAATTTTCTTGACAAGTTTTGCTTGTGAATAGCCTATATTTACCATTCTGATTGATTTTTGGTGCCAAAAGTTGTTTTATTTGGCTTATAGAGCCGATTTCTTGAAAAATCGGGAGAAGCGCTATCTCGGGTGTATATGGACCGATTTCAAAAATTCTTCGATTTTTGGGATCTAATGGGCATTAAAAATGTTATGGCTAACTTTTTAGGAAAAACATTTTTTTCAAAAATCTGACCAAAAAAATGGCCAAAAAAATACCCCTCAAAACTCGTTTTTTTTGGATATACATATGTATCTCGGCTATCCGTGGACCGGTCTTACTGAATTTCAATAGCAGACCCACTACCGGGATTTAACACATTTTAGCGAAAGAATGAAAGCGTTTTCTCAGAAACGGTATTTCAACGACTACAGACGGACATCGCTTAATCGTTATCTCTATTGATTCTGATCCAGAATATACATACATATATACTTTATGGGGTCTTGGATGGTTATTTCAATGCGTTACACATGGAATCACAAACTTATACATACATATATTGTAAGGGTATACATTTTTGTGAAGGGTATAAAAATGAACTACATACTTACTACAATATAAAATATGAGTGTTGTAAAATTCAATCATTCAACACTCCTCCTCAACACACATACATAACAGAAATTATATTATACTGATTTTTACATACAGACATACATATGTATGTACATATTTAAACATTTATACAGCCTAAGGCTTTTAATAATTTAACATGATTGCTTTTTGACAAATTTTTTGTAAAAATATCAGCACTATTATACTTACTACTAGGCTTTTAGGACCTTTTTGAATTTATCCGGTACTTGTATTAAGCGCGGAGATACAGTATCACCGATTTTGCCCATTTTTACCCTTTTTCCCCCCCTCAATGTTAAGAAAGTAAAAACTTGTATTATCTACTCGAGATTTTGTTTTTAGGAGTGTAATTTTTGTTTTACTTCTTTCCTGCTCCCATCCGTCTTCACAATTCAAAAAAGTACAAAAATTCTGTTTTTACCCCTTTTATCCCCCCAAAAATTCAGGACTCCAAAAATGTACCTGACACTTGTTTGATTATTTTTAGTAGCCTTTTAGGATCTTTTTGAATTTTTCCAGTACTTGTATTAGGCGCGGAGATATAGAATTACAGACTTATCCCTTTTTTACCCATTTTTACCCCCTAAATGTTCAAATTTGAAAAAAGTGATAAATTTATATCGATAATTTTTCAATGGGTATTAAATTCAGTTTTTAGTTTTTTTTTCCAGTTTCTATCCTTTACATATATATATAGAATTCAAAAAAAGTACCAAAATTCAGTTTTTAGCCATTTTATCCCCTTAGTACTCGAAATATCAAAAAAGTACCAGACACCTATTCGTTTATTTTTACTATACTTTTGGGTGCTTTTTGAATTTTTGTGCTATCTGTTCAACGTCCGGAGATATTGAATTACCGATTTTACCCATTTTTACCCCCTTCCCGTGCGACTTTCCAAAAATCCCGCTAGAGTAATCAAACGAAATTTGATTACTCTAGCTTTAGCCGTTAGGGCTGGGCGATGATGACCCAGTCAGTCAGTCACGTTACAATTTTATATATACATATGTATGTATGTATATAGATTACACTATTCTAAATCAATTAATTTTTCAACAAAAACATTTCTAATAGGGTGATATTTAACATCAATGTGTTTGCCCCTATTATGATAAATGGGATTCTTAACCAACCTGGGGCCAAATCGTCGCATTCGAGATCGCACAAATTCCGTCGCTTATGCTGTGTGTTTGCTGTTTATTTTGTTTTGCATTATTTTTACTCGATGGGTCATTCGATATCGAAAGCGACGATTTCGCCCCTGTTGTTTTTTTTTTTTAATTGTGAATATTTTATTACGACTATTAAATTAATTATTCAAGCTTTGGATCTTTGTTTTTTATAAAAAATAATTTGAAACAATTACATACCTATACCTATTTATTTATTTTCAATATTTCGCCAACAATTTGTTAGCATCTTCAGGAAAATAATTACATATGTATGTATAAAATTCAAAAATTGAAAACAAAAAAAAAGTATGCTGATGGCGTGTGGATTTCATATTTTTGCGACGAAAAAGAACCCTGCAAGAAATAGCTGATGTTTTTCATTTTCCAAATGATTAGTAATTGGCGCTCACGTGGTTTAAGAATTCTTAATAAACACGACCAATTGCTTCTAAACTTACACACATACATACTTACATATGTAGCTATGTGTATGTATATGTAGCCTCAGTGTCATTTCATAATGCTTATTTGAAAAATTTATCCTGAAAACACTGTTTTATGTACATATGTATGCTTGACAAAAAAAGGACGCAAAAGAGAGTACCCATCAAAAAAAAAAATTATTCAGGGTTTATTGGTCATTGTTCTCTTTAACTGTTGATTTATCTTTTTTTTTTTAAAGTAAATTTAAGTACATATGCATGTATTTATGTATGTATGTATGTATGTGCATACGTGTGTATGGATTTCGTACAAACAGCTGGCAAACACTCATGCGTACATTCAATCACATTTTGCAAACTGTACTAAAAGTTTTAGTACGGTGTTTGTTTCGCCTTTCATTTCAAATCACGTGTATTTTTTTTTTTTTTTTGTATTAATTTCGAATGAAACAAAGCAATGTGTGTGTGCACGTTTTTATGTTTGTAGGAATAAAAATCTAATAACTTTAACCTAGAATTGTTTGCTTCATAGAAAAAAGGGGGAAAAAAATCTAACAAGAAACGTAAATAGGTACATATGTATGTACATATTTATGTATGTATGTATGTATGTACTGGCGAGTGTCTAACGTATCCAAAATATTCGTTGCGAAATTGTCTTGTGAGATAAAAACAAAAGCCAATTAATCAAAAAATAAATTAATAAACCATTTGACAAGGGATTTGAAATCGAATGTACATATGTATGTAATTGTATATGTATGTACATAAATACATGTATACATACATACATGTGTGCATAAGTTTGAAATTAGAAATTTCATTACATATAATGATAAAAAAATTTGTCTCCAAGTGCAAAAAAACCTGTGATTATGAATACATACACACACACACATACATACATATGTATGTATGTATGTAAGCGCAAACAAACACATCAGCTGAAATCTTAAAACACCCCTGCCAGCAAATTGGTATTCGACTACTGAAATAATTAACTTTACGTTAACTTTTATGGACTAGCTTCAAATTAGCTACAATACAATCGAAATGTAGTGCAGAGTTCACCCAAAATTCAAATACTAACATACACACATACATGGTAAATAACTCTTGAATTAAATTGCCTATTGTCGCATTCGTTTTAAATGTTGCGATGGCTCAATGGGTTAAGTTGGCTGCTCACCAGTCTTGAGGCTTAGTGGTTCGAATCCCACCAGAGGCTAACAAAAAAAATAAAAAAAAAGGATGAAATTTAATTTAATAAAATATAATATTACCACCGTGAAATGTAAAATCAGCCTTGATTTGTACATTTTTTTCTGTATGTACTGACTTTGAAGTAGTTAACTTGAAGTTAGTTGAAAAGTAATGCAGCGTCGGACAATTGACTACCTCCTAGGACATCGTAATGTTAAAATAGTCAGTCATCTCCATTGAAAATAATCTAAGTGTCAACCACCACCAGTTGTAAAAAAGTTAGCTTATAATTCATTACTAGATAACTGAGTTGCCGGCAGGGACGCTATTCAGAGAAGATATGCAAATACCTACATATGTATGTATGTATGTGTGTATGTTTGTACAACTTGTGTTCATGGCAATGAAAGTGGTGGTGGTAACGCATTTTTTTAGTGGTAAAATTTGTCTGTTTGTCTGTCTGGCAACATGCAAAACATGCCATATTTTAACGGTAACTATTGCGGAACGTGAGTAGGGATCAGTGATGGTAACTTGTCTTTCAATATCTTCACTCAAAAATTGTTATCGTCTAATTCATAAAAATTATAACAGGTTTATAAAGCTCTTATTTGACAGATTTTCCATACAAATATGTCAAATAACAGTCTTATAAGGCTGTAATAATTTTTATGAATTAGGGGGTTAGAAAACAACTAAAGTTTTTTAATGAACTACAAAATAAACTAGTCATAAAATAAAATAAATTCATAAAATACAACATCTAGGTTCATAGTACCTATGTATGTATGTAGCAGTGTTGCCAGCTTATGGAATTTTCCCCAGTCAATGTATGAAATAAATTAATAAAATACACCATCTAGGTTCATAGTACCTATGTATGTATGTAGCAGTGTTGCCAGTTTAGGGAATTTCCCCCCAGATTTAGGGTTTTTTTTTTCTTTTAGGGGTGAATTTGGGGTGTTAAATTCCTTCGAGAAAAATTTAGGGGGAACAATTTATTTTTGGGGATTTCTGTGTTTGGTTGAACGGTAAAATGGCAAGAGTTAGAAAATTTTTCAACTGATAAGTTTGAAGACTTTAACGATTTTTAAAGTAAAATTAAATGAGATATTTTATGTTCATTTGCCAGCTTCAAGTACAGAATTTTGCAACTGGTAATTTTAATTGTTTTTTTTTTATTGAGTTGAATGTTTTCCTTATGGGTAATTTTTTGAATTTTTTCCGTGTCTTAAGAATTGGGAAAATTCAAATATCTAAGAACCTTTGATAAAACTGAAACTCTTTTTATGAAAATGTCAAAAGAACGAACGTAACGAGCGAAGAAGACTTAGAAACTCTTAATATTTTTGGAGACACTTAATTTTTTCTAGATATGCAGATAGCAATTTCCAGCTGCCTATAAATATGTACTTAGATCTCAAAATATGTGAATAGAAATAAATCGAAAATTTATAATAAATATACATACTCCTGTAATCATATTATTATTAATATTGGTGATTCGCAAACTAAAGCAGAATGTTCACCAATATTTCTTAGGGGGATTTTGTAGAAAAACATTGAATTTTAGGGATTTCAAATTTTTCTGGGGGGAAGAAATACATTGGTATGAAATTTTGTCTCAGGAGAATTTGTATTGCTTTATAAAATGCATACAATTATTAGTTTGCTAACATACATACACATGTATGTATGTGTGTGTGTGTGTATATTATTGACTTGAAAGGTAAGAAATACCTGTACATATGTATCTGTTTAATACCTATATGTACATACATATGTACATACATATTTGCAAATTAGAGTCCATTTAAAGCACGAGTTTATCGTCTGATTAGTACCGAGCACACTTCTTCTTTAATATGGAGCACATACATATGTATGTATGTATGTACCTAACCCATATGTATGTATGTATGTGTATGAATGTGCCCAACCATAATAAAATTAAAGAGAATTTATTACAGTGAGCAAATAAGGGGAACGAGTGAGAGTGGGGAGCAATTTTGTTTGCATACACATTTTTGCAACACATACCTACCTATGAACCTACATATGCACATACATATGAATGAATGTGCCTACATACCTACAAAACACGATTGAGTAATGAGCCCAGCATGTGATTAAATAACTTTGATTATTAGAAACACAATTCAATACAATTTATTATAATTTTATTGTTTATTTAAGTTTGCATTCTTAAATGTGTTTTACGAATTGTTTGTGTTTGTTTTCCGGCCTCAGGGGTTGTTTGCTTAATTGGCATCAGAGTTGCCACACTCAAAAATTAAATAGTGTTGAAGTTAAAAGTTATTTTTTATGGAAACATTTTTCTAAAATTTATCAATATATTTCAAATTGATTTTATTTTTTATAAATACCGGTGTTAATGTTTTGAGTTAATACTTTTATATCCGTAAATATATAAAAGTATTTATAAAAATTTACCTTTTTACGATTTAGTAAAATAGCACATTAATAAAATACACTAATACACTCACAATTTTGAAAATTGATGCAAACTTGATGACAATTTTTGCTTTCCATAGAGAGCATCAAGTCACAATCAAGAAAACAGCTGACAACAATTTTTTTCGTTCTGTCTGCAAATATTTTTTTGATTTGTTTGAAAGTTGCAATTAAAAGTGATAAAAATTAAACAGATTCAAGCTTAAAAATAGAAATAAAAATGTTTACGTGCAAAACCAATAAATTTTTTACTTTTATTTTTACAGTGATTTCCATTAAATTTATTAATTTTAAAAAGAGATATTTGTATATTATGATTATGTATGTATATTTAAATAGTATAAAAAAAAATATTGATTTAAAATCTGAATTAGTTTCTGGGCTTAATGTAGAATATAGAAGAGGAGGTTTTGCTTTAATTTTTTTTTTAGCAGAATATGCAAGAAGCTATTTTTAATTTTCTTCTTGACGGTATCTTGAAAACGAATTGTTATGAAATTGCGTGCGGTCTACGTCACAGCTATCAATTTTATTGAATTTTGACAAGCAGTATGTGAAAAAAACTTGATAGCAAAACTTGATCGTGTAACTGCAGTGTACAACTATGATACAATTAACAAGGTACAAGGCTAAACAAAGGTACAAGGTACAAGGTACAAGGCTAAAACAAAGATGTTTTAGCATCTTGAGCAGTGTTGCCAGCTGAGCATGATACAACTAACAAGGTAGCCTTTTCGCTACAATAATAACAACTTCAATAAAAATAACATGCATTTTGTTTTTGTACAACTTATGCAAACTGTCAAAACGACGCCACTTCTACATTTACAGAAGAGAGATGCACTAATCTTACGCGGATTAGCTATCTCGTTTTGGCTGCCTTTCATCTCTGCAATCTCTTGACAACCTAAAGCAGTCAGATGATTAACGGTTTAGCTGACGAGGCTACCTTGTTAATTGTATCATGTGTACAACTATGAAATAAAGAAAGAAAGAAAAAGCTTAAGGAACAAAAAGAAAAAGTACATCTGGCAACACGTCTTTGTGGGCTCTCTTTCATTAACGGTCATGACTCACTTCTACATAACAGTCTATTTGCATACTCTTCTTAATTAACATAAGAGTTTGTGTAAAATGGGGTAATTACAACATGTGAGCTCACACAGACACACACCTAAACAAACTTATGCATGCATTCGTATTTAGCTCTCTAAACATTTTTTAATTAATATGTCTGCATACATGTATACGTATGTACGTGTGTGTGTAAGTACCCACCCACCTCTTCAACTAAATGAGTTTAAAGGTTATCAACAACTCTTCCAATTGAAATTTATGTTTATCCCAAACAATTTAAGATTGTGTTTACCTTTAATTTTTATCAGCAATAGTATTTTATGTACGAGTACATACATACATACATATGTATGATGTTTTTAGTATTCGTGTGTATGTGTGTATGTACCTGTCTATTAATAAACATTGCATTCATTCATTTTCTTAAACATACCAAAAATGGCTTATGTGTACTAAACATACATACATACATATTTAAATTCAAAAATAACATTTGTAATTGATTAGCGGCAATTTTTTATGCCCTTCACAACAGGTGTTAAGGGTATAGATACATACATAAATAAGTTTGTCGTTCCGTTTGTAATGCCCTTAAGTTTTAATTTCCAACCCTATAAGGTATATACTTACATATATTCTGGATCAGTATCAATCGAAAAAATCGATTTCTGAAAAATTAAAATTTTGAGTTGAGTCACTTTTGAATGGGGTATGCGATGTACATATGTATGTATGTTTACACATGCATTCAATTTCCTTCGGTTTATTTGCACCCATAATAAAAAACAAATATATGTATGTATGTAACTGAGAAAAGTGCATTTTTAGTTTATTTCGTTTGTTAAAGGAAAATTACAATTTCTCGCTGCTGCTGTTTTATTAAACATGCACGCTGTGATGTTATTGATGTTTTTGTTTTTCCGTTGCGCTTTTTTTCGTTTTTGAAAATTCAACAAAACAAAGGCAACAAAATCAATATTAAACTAAGCTTGCACGGTGACAACGATGGCGATGATTTCATCATGATAACAACTGCAGTAGTGGTTAAAAAATACATACATACTTACATACATATGTATCTGCATACATATGTATGTATGTATAAAATATCTAATCTGAAGAAAGATTATTGAAATATGTGAACATATTTCGGAGGAAATTTTTATAAAATATTTGTTAGTTCTGGTAACCAAACTGAAAAATTCAAAAATTAACTTAATTATTTATTTTATTTACATTATACCCAACTATGTAAATTCAATTACTTATTGTCACATTGTGACAGGTGTAATAAAAATGAAATTATAAAAAAACACTTATTTGCTTTAAGAGCTAATTGAAATGTATTATTTTGGATCTAAATACAGACCTTATTAATTGTTTTCTGTTCTTTTCAGTCCCCCCCCAAAAAAAAACTTTAATAAGGTAATTTTTTTTTTAATCTAAAATAATACAAATTTCTATGGAAAATTTATCACCATAAACTGTAGTTTATTATAGATAATTTTTTGATACAGAAATGTTTCGATACAAAATTTATTCATATACAAACTTGCTTTAGAAAATTTTTCGGCATAAACATTTTCCTGTGGAAAAATTGTTTGTAAATACATATAAAAAATGATTGCGAAGAAAATGTCTATACATATGTTGATGTAAAACATCTCGTATAGAACATTTTGCGATATATTATTTTGTATTACCTTCATATATTATAGTATGGGCCTGTTCGTAAATGCATCACAACTCTGCACAATATGATTATTTGGCGATGCCACTGCTGATCAGCTGTTGCTGATGTTATTGTTTGCACATTTTATTGTTGCATTTACGAACAGAGAATTTCCTTTCTTTTTTCTTCTAATAAATTGTAAAAATGGAAAAATTAATAATTAATTCCATCTGTGAATTATTTTTATTTTCAGACGAGTCTGAAAATAAAATGAAAAAAAATGTTAAATAAGTAATAAATATTAAAAAGCAAACAATTTTTATACATACTCACATATTCATTGCATCAGCCATTTTTTTTTATGGTTAGTTTTTTATTTTTATTTGCGCCTAATCTACGTCAGTGTTGCATTTACGAACATATTACTGCTGCAGTGTTGCCAACGTTTGCATTTTCGAACGTTGTGCGCATAACATGCAGAGTTGTTAAGCGCATTTACGAACAGGCCCTAAAGGTGGGATCATACGATTGCCGCAATGCACCAATTTTTGTTACATTTTGTATGCCAATCGTGTGATAGCACAATTTATTGGCTCATGCGGCAACTAAAACGAATGTTGTTCCTATTTGTCCCAATCAAATACAACCCTGATGCGACAACCGTGTGAACACTTGACATACAACTAATCACCAATAAAAATTCTAAAAATGCACCAATATTTATTGTGTTCTCATGCGGCAACCAAAGAAGACAACGCAACGCGTCTTCCAAACATGATTTCTGCTTTTCAATCAGTAAATTTCAATTGTTTTTACTATTCATTTTTTGCTTTTTCAGCCCGCACAACATTATAATAATAGCCGAAGCAATTTTCTCTCTTTTTAATGAACAAACCATAATTTTAACATTTAATTCATTTTTTTTTTTTTTTTTTTTTTTTGGGAAAACAAAGTTTGTCATCAGCTACAACAGCTGTTTCTCAGAGTTGCCGTATAATATAACAATCGTGTGACTATAATTCGGCAATTATTGGTACTTAATTGTTTTGCGGCAATTTGCGACAATAAAATTTCAGTAAAATGTCACAATCATGTGATTGCAGAGAATTTGATTGGGACAAATTTTTTATTATGCTCCAATTCAGCCCAATAAAAATTGTGTAAAATTGGTGCATTGCGGCAATCGTGTGATCCCACCTTAAGTTTTCATGTTTATGTATTATGGCATGTTTCATGTCAAGAAAAAAAACAAACAAAAAAATGGTTGTTCAAAAATGAACTGTTACATGTGTTCTTGCTAAGAACATGTTGGTATATTAAGTATGTATGTATATGTGTGTGTGTGTGTTCGCACAATGTCAAGGTCATTGCATGTTGTACACAATCCAACGAACCCCAGCTTGATTAAAATTTGTTGTCTTGTTAATTTTGTTGACAAAGCAAAAAAAAAAAAAAAAATGTATGTATGTGTGTGTTCGTGTGCGTGTGTGTGTGTACAGATTACTGTGTAATTTTACACAAGTGCAAACATAGATATGTGAATGCCTCCGAGCCCTAAAAACACACTTCAATGTCATGTTATCATTGTGCTTTTTGATTTAACTCTTGTGTTTTGTTCAAATCGGTTCAGCAGTAATGAAATTTGATGTAATCTGGACGACATGTAAGATGAATCTTATTTATCAGAACAAGAAGAAGGCGACAAACTTATTATTATTATTATTATTATTTTCGGCGTAAAGTATTTTATTTATAAAATTTACTCTTTGATGAAAACAAATTTTTTTTGTATTCCCCCATATTCCAAATGTGCACAGAGAAAATACAGGATGGCCCCAAAATTAACGAAGGGTTTTGAATTGTTTAGAACTTTTTCATTTAAGACATACATAATTATTATTATGTATTAATGCAGGCCCAAAAATAGACCTTTTCAAAGCTGTCTATAGGCTGCCAACATTTTGTTGATGCTAATCAACTCTTCAGTAGACTCGAAAAATTCTTAAAATAATGTCTGAAACTTAACTACTACAAAATGAGAATCAGAAATGTTCAAACATAATACATTTCAATTGGCTCTTAAAGCAAATAAATATTTAAGTTCATATTTGCATAATTATTATTATTTTTATTATTTGGTTTTTTCCGATCCCCTTTTTTATTTTATATGTTTATTTTCTTGAGCTAAAGGTCTTTCATTAAAATTATTCAATTATTTTTGTCGATATTTCGCTCTCCTTCGGATAGCTTCTTCAGATTGTCCTGAAGAAGCTATCCGACGGAGAGCGAAATATCGCCAAAAATAATTAAATAATTTTAATAAAAGACCTTTAGCTCAAGAAAATAAATACATATTATTATTTGTTTTTTTAATACAGTATGTAAATGGGAAATATTTTTAATTTAGTTATGAAAAATAAGATATCTCGCAAGTGGTGGCCATTTGCTGCTTCACATATTCGTGCTCTTTGCAACACATTTTCCATAAACCTTCGCAAAATTTCAGGTGTTATGTTATTTATTTCGTCGCGTATATTGCGTTTTAATTGCTGGGGGCAAATCACCGCATTCGAAATCGAGTGCTTTGTCATCGAAATGCTCTTAACGTGGATCACAGCACTCGTTATCGAAACGCATCTAATCGATGTTGTACGCGATTGTTACTACACTATCAAAAACAAATAAACTCTAGTTTTTAGCAGCAAAACAAATAAAATAACAAAGAAGCGACAAAAAATTAAAGAAATAATTTAAAAAATATAAATTTATTGTAGACTCTGAGGGTCCAACTCGCACATTAAAATAACGACGACACTGAGTCAAATTAGGAGATTGTGGATTTGAAAAATAAGCCTCAATAATTTGGGCACGTTGTTCAATTGAGTACTGCCCCATTTTAAATTCCCCAACTCTTCTTTACCAAAAACTGAAAAGAAAAGAAGAGAAACAAATTATAATAACAAATTTTGGGCCACCCTGTAGAAGCATTGCGGCAACCGAATCGCTGGCTGATCAAATCGAGTAAAACTCCTACACAGGGTTTCAAAGGTAGCACTATACTTTTAATTGCTGCCATTAAGCCAACGGTTGCACCAGCCAATAAAATTGTTCAACTGTTGGGAATTTAAAAGTTTTTGTTTAGTAGTTTTTTGTATTTCTTATTTTTTTTTTTTCATCATATGTTTCGTGCATTTTGTTTTTCATTTTGCCGGTGACAAGATTCGAACCGTAATCTCACGTCCGTTGAGGAGGCCAGTCATCGCAGTAATTAGAATGCATAGAACTAACAGGTGGGCTCTGTCTCATTCATTGGTAACGCAGGATGAATTTGTATGCACTTGTTTTATTCCAGATCAAGTGAAAATATCTGAATATTTATTTGAGGGGAAATAAAAATGTTTTTGTGTGTGTGTGTGTGTGAAAAATATTACCAAGAAATGCCCTGCTGTGATGTCATTTCAATGCGAATTTGTTTGTCGAAAAAAAAACCCTATTGTTTCCCATTCCAACGCCATATCATTTGACAAATTTGCTATCTTTAACCTTGTTAAGAATTTTGTATAAACTTTGAAAAATAATTGCTAAATTTTTATTTGAATTTGTTTAATTAGTTTCAAATTAATTTATTATATCAAACAATGAACATCACACTATTGTATTTGAAACAATAAGAAAGTGGCAATTAGAAATTAAACCCACCCCATCATATTTTATTTTAAATAGTTACATATAAATATACAAAGTTAGAATTCAATATTGATGAATTTTAATGAAAACAAGACTAAAGTAAATTGAAATTTAAAACAGTTGCGCCAGAGACAACCTGTAAAGAGCTTGAATTTGAATCCAGTGGAGAAAAGTTATTAAATAGATTTTTTTTTACTATTATATGAAATAAATTTTTTTTTGTCTTGCAACACATGAGCAGTTTTGGATTTCAAAGATTTGTTGACGAGTTGCGCAGCCTCAACGAAACGTCGGCGGCATAGAGACGGCTGAAAAAGACAGAAAACATTAATACGATCGATCTATTTTTAGTACTAAAATAATGATGTTTCATATAAAATTTCAAAAAAAAAAAAGCTTTATAACTTTTGTAAGCATTTGATTTTTTAATTTTATTTGTTTCTCTTTTTTGCAGACATGATACTTCTCTTTACAACTTCATATAAACAGTTAAGCTTCTCTGAACACCAGGTATGTAAACTTGAGTACCCATGAAAAGTGCAGCTTTGGCAGCATCTTCTTTTTCAGCTTTAATTTTACATTTGTGTTTTATTTATTTTCCAGATACACAACATCTTAGCAACACTTTACTCAACATAACAAAGAAATTTGTTATTTTGAAAAGCCAACAACCAAATAAGCAGAATCCTAGAAAATTATATATTTTTTTATTTGTAGTTGCACTTTTTCAGAAGAAAAACTTGCTAATTTCTTGGTGTGACTTTGCGGCGGGCAGTCGACAGTTTAAAGTTTAAAGCTTAAAATCTCTAGTAGTTATTGCAAAGATAAAGACACAAGTATTATTTAACACACATTCAGTTTAAATTAATTTTTTTCCTGTTCGCCCCTTCCATAAACATGAAAGTTTCAAAAATGAAATTTAAGCGCAAATATGGCTGTTTAAATATTTGAAACTCCATTTGGTTGTTTCAATAAATCCCCTAAAACTCAATCAAATTTCAAATATTTAATAAAACTATTTTCCTTTTCATTTTGTAGTACATACATAAATATATAATTTTAAAGTATAGTTATAAATACATATATGTATATAATAAGTTGTCGAAAGATCCACACTCCTTTAGCGGCCATATAAACAATTTACATTTGAGATCTATCTTGCAAAAGAATTTGTGAAATTCCATTTTTGCAAGAAACCAAATAGGTATATCTTCAAAAGATCTACTCTCAATCTTTCTGGCCCTGCAAAATCCCAGTTCACATTAGTGGTGTGCGCGCACGCTCGTGTATTATAGTTGTTCCTTAATTTTGTTGTTAGTGCATTTTATAATTTGTTTGGTCCACAAACAAAATGGAGCCGTTTTCTGCGGAAATATTATGGATTGTTGTGTTAGGTTTTCTAATTGCTTTCGTTTTGGCTTTTGGCATCGGTGCAAATGATGTTGCAAACTCGTTTGGCACCAGTGTGGGATCAGGCGTTTTGACTATTCGTCAAGCATGTGTTTTGGCAACTTTTTGCGAAATCTCGGGAGCTGTGTTGATTGGTAAGTGATTCAATGGTAATAAATAATTGTGGTTTTTGTTTTTTTTTTTTTTTTTTGGTTGCTATATTTCTGTCATTTAGGGTTCCGCACTCACCATAGAGTGATGAAAACGGAATCCTATTGCTGAGACTTTGCTGTCCGTCCGTTTGTGCATTGTGCGAAACTGCAGTAAGGCAAAAAGTTGAAAACTAAAGGGTGTCCCCCTGAAAGAGACTGTAGAAACTAGCTGTCAGTGATAAAGTGGAAAGTTAATCAATAAGCTTAAATATACATACATACATACATACATACATAGGCAGTCGGCAATGAGCAGCTCAGGTAGTTGACTGGTTAAAGAAAAAAACAGTCATGGCCTGGGTTCGAATCCAATTTGGGTGCTTATGAGCGACGTGGTGGTCGTAAAGCAGCCATGGCATGTACCTCAGCCAGTGTACTTTTTTGTTCTCTTCTTTAAAGTTGGAGTTGATCACTCCAATTTTATCACAAAAAAAAAATCTTGCTCAATTTGGAGGAAGTTAAAATCGAACTAGAAAACCCTATAAAATTAGCAACAATTGTAAATCATGTAGTTCGACTATAAAATTAAAATTAGCCGTGATTTTTGGAGCATAAGAAATGTAGATTTTATGATTTACACTGGTCAGGTAGTGGCCTGGCCTGACGATGAGCCTCATGCGAGTACTCGTATCAGGCGGTGGGCATCTTTTATTTTCCAAATTTTCTGATAGAGCCAAAAAGCTTAAAATGGCGTCATACATAGTTACATATGCCCATTTTTGCTCAAGAAAAACGTGACCACTACTACTTTGCTATTGGTTTTTGTTTTGGTTAAATATGCCTGCAATAAACAACTAAAATATACATTCACCTGGATACAATAACACACAACGGGGGCCCTCGTTAGCAACGAAGTTCCTTACGTTTTTTCTTCATCTTCGAATGTAATACAAGGTGAAATCTGTATATATTTTATTGTCAATCTGCTACAAAACGAAGAAAAGCAACTGTTGGTAAATTTTTCAATATTGCTGTTTTTTGTTGTAACATACTTTACTTTAGCGACATCTAGCTGCTGATAGTGTCCGTTTTCACAACTAATTAATTATTATTATGCACAATTGTTTGTCGACAGATACACCAATACATATAAACAGCTCACACGCTTTCGTGACGATTTCTTTTAATTTTCACTACCAGCAAGTCGCGTTAAGTTACTTCGTTCCAAAAAAAAAAAAAGAAAAATAGAATAGAATAGAGAAAAAAACACGTAGATACATTAAATTTCATAACAAAATATTTTGAGGTTATGTTTGCTCAAAGAGCAACTAAAAAACTTTACAGCAAAAAATTTTGCTTGAGCATATACAAATTTGCTCTTAAGTTTGTATTTACTCGTCGAGCAGACATAACCTTAAAAAATTATTATTGCTTTCAATTGCAAGACAATACAGGCACCCAAAAGTGCCAAATGTGCCTGGAATTCATTTACACCACATACAAATGATCATTTGGAATATTTGTTTTTCTTTTCCACAGGCTACAAGGTATCTGATACAATGCGTAAGGGCATTTTGGAGGTCAGTCTGTATGAAGGTTTTGAAGAGGAGCTGATGTTGGGATGCTTGGCTGCCTTAGCCGGTAGTGCTATTTGGCTATTGGTGGCCACATTCCTAAAATTACCGATTTCCGGCACGCACAGCATAGTGGGCTCAACTATTGGCTTCTCGCTAGTGGCCAGAGGCACCCAGGGTTTGAAATGGTCGACCATGGGTACCATAGTTGGCTCATGGTTTGTATCGCCGGTTCTTAGTGGCCTCGTTAGTATTTTGCTGTTCTTGGCCATAAGAAAATTTATTTTGCGTGCCAGCGATCCCCTTAAGGCAGGGTTTCGTTCGCTGCCAATTTTCTATGGCGTTACGTTTTTCATCAATGTAATCAGCGTTATGTTGGATGGTCCTAAGTGTATGTTTTAAGCTTTTTTTGCTTTCGGCAAAAATTTATAATTTATTTTCATTTCAAGTGCTTTATATGGATAACATACCCACCTGGTTGGCTGTGAGTGTTAGTGTTGCGTTGGGCTTATTGGTGGCCGTGTTGACCCATTTGTTGGTGGTGCCCATGCAAAAACGAAAAATCGCCAAACAGTTAAGAGCTAAAAACCCGGTTAAATTTCAGTTTGAAGATTCTGTGGGTGAGTTGTGTGAAAAACTAATTATTGCATGCTGTTACACAGTTGCATTTATGAATTCATATTCTTAACTTCGTCAGAGTCTTCGCCGTCCGGTAGTCCTAAGAAAAATCGTCGCCCTTTGTCTTTGGTGAGCGATGGCAAACAACTGCCTGCGATTGCCGAAATAACAGAGCTGGTCTCGTTAACAGACAATTCGCCCAAAACCTTTAAATTGTCTTCTTTCACCATCAACGGCAAACAGAATGGCCACACTCCCGATGGCTATAAAATCAATCCGGAAATCATTAAAAAAGCAGAAGATCTCTTGGGTAAAGCTAGTTTAGATAACACGGACCTAACCATTACCAGTTTAAATTTCATTGACGAACATCAAAATGGCAATGGCCTGAATGGCATGCATAAACCCTCGCTCGCTCACTCCAATAATCCTGCTCATATAGAGGAATACTTTAAGCCTGAGGCGAAAGAAAACGATCATAATCATCAACAAACGAAAGAGCTTCCCAAAACCTTTGCTCCCGCAGCCGTAAATAATAATATCAGCTTAGCCAAAGAGATAACTACTACTGTCGGTTCCTCCCTGCCGGCGGACGAATGTGATAGCAAGAATTTAATGCCAACAGAGAAGAATTTAAAAGTCATTGAAAGCGGCTCTAGTTTGGAAATGATGATTGCCTCCACCCTGTCTCCCAATTCCAGTAAAGTTCCTTTGATTGAAAGCAAAGAGGCTATAAATGAATTTAAGAATACAACAGAGCCGAATCGCGGCGAAGAAACCGAAGAGGTCTCCATGCTGTTTTCATTTCTGCAAATTTTAACCGCCACGTTTGGTAGCTTTGCCCACGGTGGCAATGATGTTAGGTAACTAAAAAAAAAAATTGTTTAAATTTCATTCAATTTAATTGAAACACTCAATTATACTTTCTTAGCAATGCCATTGGTCCCTTGATTGCCTTGTATATGATTTATCGCGAAGGATCTGTGATGCAAAAGGCCGAAAGTCCCATTTACATTCTGATATATGGAGGCATAGGAATTTCTATTGGCTTGTGGCTATGGGGTCGCAGAGTGATCGAAACAATCGGCAATGATTTAACCAAAATTACCTCATCGACGTAAGTAGTGCTTAAATTATTTATTTAAATTGCTTAAACTTCTTAGAACTTGGAAAATTGCAAATAAGATTTCTGTAGGAAATTTTGATTTTTAAAAAATTATTTTTATTGAAAATGCATAGAATTTGAAAAATTTTGTTTAATTTCCGACCCCATGAATTTTAAATTAACATTTGACCATTTTTAGGCAAAAAGACGTGACCACTACTTTTTTGTTCACCTCTCTTTTGGGCAATAACATGCCTAAAAACAACTAAAAATTCGTATATATGTATTTACAAAGTAAATATAACAACAAACAGCAAGGAAAAGAAAAATGTTAAATTTCACAATATAATTTTTTAAGGTTATGTTTGCGCTACGACCAAATATAACATTTGACGCAAATTTGTAGTGATCTTGCAAAGTTTTTGCAAGAAAAAATATTAAATCATTTTCTTCGCGGTAAATTTTGTGTTGGCTCATTGAGCAAACATAACCTTAAAATATACACTTGGGAAATTTTACTGCTTTAAGTGTTTTTCGTGTACATATACTACATATATGCATTTTTAGTTACTCACATCCACGTCATTGGCCAAAAGATAGGCCAACAAGAGAGTAGTGGTCACGTGTTTTTGCTAGCAATTATTTGCCAATGTGACTGTAATTTGAATTGATCAATTGATGTCCGTCTGATGTTCTGAGAAAATCGCTTGACTTGAAAACTTTGTTATAAAATCGTTTCATGTGTTTGATAATTAAATTTGGTCAAAAGGACTTGCAAATAGTTGAGATATAAGTACATATTAAAAAAAAAACCCGCCGACTTTTAGCAGCAGTTTTTTTTTTTTTTGTAAAATTTGAGCAATAAATTTTTTCTATGTATGTATATTATTATTAATATTATTACAACATTATTATTAATGTGACAATAATATGTTGCATAGAAGGCAAAATGTAAACATGTTCGATATCGGTCCATATATAGCAGAGATATAGTAGAACAAACTGGGGTTTTAATGAAAATATTTGGTGAACCAACTAAAACAATGTTTGAGACTAATATGTTATTTTTGGTGTTAAAATACGATTATTTTAAATCTGATATCAGTCTTTTAGAAAGAAAAAAAATAAAAAATAAATAAAAAAACAGGGGTCGGTCATTTCACAAGTGTATGTATATTTTAAGGTTAGGTTTGCTTAACTACCAATAAAAAAGTTACAGCGAACAATTATTTGATATTCCATAGACTTTTTCAAAGCAAATAAAAATTTGCTACAAATTTGATAATTGCTCGTTGAGCAAACATAACCTTAAAATATGCTGTTGTGAAATTTTATGTTTTTTACATTTAGTTACTATTTTTCTTTTTCGTTATTCTATTCTGGTAAATGTAATTTTTTTATTGCTTATATTTTTTGTTGCTTAATTTGCTTAAAATACCACTTTCTTAGATTTTTTCTTGCGGGAAACTTTTTTTTTTTTAGACTGACACCAGTACTCAGGAGATGACCCCTATTTATGCATTGCATTGTACTGGAACTAGGAAAATGGGAAAGAGAGATTGGTGGGGGGAAAAAATGATGAGTGTTTGTGGATGTTTGATCAAGCAAGAAAATTATAACATAAAAACGAAACATTTATTTTTTGTAAAGCAGAATAAGGGTTGACTGTTGCTAATTTGTCTGCATAGTGTCCAGTGTATATATTTACCTTCGACACTATCCAGTTAACAACAATAACCACTATAAGACCTATTACGAATGTTTACTTTGACGGACTTATTTTTAAAAATATATCATGTTTATTAAGATCTCATTTGGCAATTATCTAAACACACAGTTTGCCAAATAAACGTTTAATAAATATGGTTTATTTTTTAAATAAGCCAATACAAAAAAAGCACGCGTTCACCTATTACGACTACACATCACAAAAAACACGTCCGCTCTGGTCAAAAGTTCACAAACAATCCCCAAATAAATTAAGAAAGTAGTGTTTACGCTTTTTGCTTAAAATTTTCGTTATCGATAAATTAATTGAGAAAGTAGCGGTCAAGTTTTTGGGTTTGTTAAAATTTCGTTTATGGATGAGTTGATTAAGAAAGTAGTGGTCACGTTTTATGGTCAAAGTTTTGAATATCGATAAATTAACTGAAAAAGCAATGATGAATTATTTTTTTTGGTTAAAATTTTTGTTTATTGATGAATTAATTAAGAAGGTAGTGATCACGTTTTTTGGTCAATATTTCGGCTAACGATAAATGAACTGAGAAAGTAGTGCTCAAGTTTTTGATTTTGTTAAAATTTTGTTTATTGATGAATTAATGAAGCAAATAGTGGTCAGGTTTGTTTGTTAAAATTTTGGTTATCGATAAATTAATTGGAAAAGTAGTGCTCAAGTTTTTTGTAAAATTTTGGTTATTGACGAAATAATTAAGAAAGTAGTGGTAACGGTTTTTGGTTAAAATTTTTGTTATCGATAAATTAATTAAGAAAGTAGTGGTCACGTTTGGTGGCCAAATTTTGGTTATCGATAAATTAATTGAGAGAGTAGGGCTTAAATTTTTGTTGCTTCAATTTTGCTTACTGATGAACTAATTAAGAAAGTAGTGGTCACGTTTTTTGCCTAAAATTATGGTTATCAATAAAATAATTGAAAAATTTTTATTCAGATTTTTGTGAAAATTAAAAAAAAAACATGAAAAGTGGTGGTCACACTTTTTTCTTAAAATTTTAGCCATCGATAAATTAATTGAGAAAGTAGAGCTCAAGTCTTTTTTTTTTTTTTGTTAAAAATTTGTTTTTTTTGATGAATTTATTAAGAAAGTAGTGGTCATGCTTTTAGCATAAAATTTTGGTTATGGATAAATAAATTGAGAGAGTAGTGCTTAAGATGTTAGTGCTAAAATTTTGCATATTGATCAATTAATTAAGAAAGTAGTGGTCATGCTTTTTGCTTTGGTTATCGATAAATTTATTGAAAAAGTAGTGCTCAAGTTTTATGCTTTTTTTTGGTGGAAATTTTGCTTATTGGCGAATTAATTATGAAAGTAGTGCTAAAGTTTTTGTTTGGTTTTTTTGTTTTGTTTTTTTTGTTTGTTTTTGTTTTGTTATTTTGCTAAAACTTTTTTTATGGATAAATTTTTCTTCAAAAGATTTGAAAACGTTTTGTGGTAAATGTGTTTTTAGTGGTTTTACTATTGAAATTGGTGCTGCTATAACTGTACTGCTGGCCAGCAAAATTGGTTTACCCATTTCGACCACCCACTGCAAAGTGGGATCTGTGGTGTTTGTCGGTCATATTGCCTCCAAGGGCAACAAAGCCCCCCAAAGTAAAGAAAACGAAGTGAAGTCCCTGGAACAAGGCACGCAACGCACAGAAACTGCATTGCGAAATGATGGCAGCGTGGACTGGCATCTGTTTCGTAATATAGCCTACGCCTGGATAGTAACGGTACCCGTAACTGCGATTCTAAGTGCAGCCATTATGTTTTTATTATGTTTGTGTGTTGGTATACCGGTTTAAAAAGCTGCAAAAACAAACTGAACTAAAACAAAAAAAAACAACTAATTTTACTTAAATTGTACTTAAACGGAATTAAAGTAAAAAAAAAAATTAAACATAGAATTTAATATGAAATATTAATTTAATTGAATTAAAAGCAGAGTTGAAAAAATGTTATAATAATATAAAGAGCCAGTTTCATGATGTTTGAAAAACAAATATTTCATATGGAGATCACAAAACTGGCGCTAAATTGAAGAAGCCAATGTTGATAGGAAAGTAAACGTCTTATGGGTGGTATATACTATATGAAATTTAAAATGATGAATGAAATGGGTTTTATTTCAAAAATTCCATACAAACTTTTCTCAAAACTCATTTCAAATACATTTTATTTATCAAGAACTGTTTTTTAACCTAAATCCCTAATAATTCTAAGTTTGCTTTTTATTAAATTTTATTTTACTTTCCTATCAGACTTTAAATTGTAATTGGAAAAAAGTAATTTACTTAAAAAAGTCTTTAAATATACTATATGTTCATATTGATTTTAATACAATACTCCGTTTAAAATTATTTGAAAATACTCTGCTTTATTGAAAAAAGAAACCAGTTGTTATATTTTAGTTTGTTGCATTAAATGAAAACAATATTTAAGCATTATTTTGTCTTACAAAGCAAAGCTAACTACTCTCACCACCTATTTTAATATTTCACTTTTGTTATTTCCAACACAATAATCTCTGAGATAAACAACAACTTAAAGTACTTTTAAGAATTTTAGTTTAGCCAAAAGAATTTCTTTTTAACCTAAAAAAACCCCAGTAATTATTTGAGGTGTTTTTTTTTATAACAATAAAACTTTTTATCAGTACATAAATATTCTAAATACATATGTATTCTATAACTCAAAATTTCCTTTAAAGAGTTGTTGATTATTCTGCCGTTTGGTGGCAGAATAAAGAAAGAACAATTGTTTTAAGAAAAAAAAAATTTTTTTAAAAATTTAAAAAAAAAAAAAATTATAAATTTTTTTTTCACTTTAAACTAAACTTAAAAAGCATTTTCAAAGCAACTTTCAAACATATATATAAACATTTAAACTCTTCTTATTAAGTAAATACAACATTCAAAACAAAACAGCCTCATGTTTCACAACCAAAAACCAATCCATAAAGAAAACAGAAATAAAACAAAAACCATAAACTATAATTTAACGAAACATATTAAGAAACTAAGCAAAAAAAAAAAAAAAAAAAAAATCATCATACAAACCAAATTTTAAAGGTATCCAAAAAAGTATTTTAGTTTTAATTTTAACCGCATACAACCACTCATGCCATATTTTCAAATGTGCAGCATAAAATAATATAAATAAATAAGAGGAGCATTTTTTAGCAACAATAAATCACAAAACAAAAAAAATTTATTTTATTCTTTTAAGCCTCCCTCCATGTTCTGCAAAACGACATCGATAAACTGGCAGTTTATTTTTTAATTGTACAATGCAAAATATTTGCTTAATATTTATTACCATCAGATTTTTTGCTGCTTTATTTATCCTCTAACTACAAAAATCATTCTTAAAAAAAAATTTACAAATTTCTGAAAAGCAACAGGCTCACGCTCTCACGGTGACGATATTCCATTTAAACTTTTTCTTAATTCCATTTAAACTTTTTTTTAATTCCATTTAAACTTTTTCTTAATTTCGTATTTTGATTTTGTTTTACTTTGTTTTTGTTTTTTTGTTTTTTGTAATTTAAACAACCAGACATGTTCTCACACTCTCTTGAATTGATGTGAAATCGCTTGTGGCTTAAAAATCGCCAAATTTATTTATGTAGCTGTATTGGCGGTTTCAAATCTTAATTGCGAGTGTTATTGGAACATGATCGCTCAAAACAAAGTTTATTGAAAACTTTAAAAATTTCAATTTAGTTTTAATTAATTAAGCGATTGATGATACAATTAGATGGTTAATTATTATAATTATTAAATATTCGAAGTATAAAACAAAACGATTACTAACTGTTGGGTTTTCTAAAATGTACATGAATTTTTATTCAAAACAATCCCAAAATATGAAAATATTTTTATTCTTGTTTTCAACACAAATACACTTAACAAAATTTTCATATGAACGTTTTACAAAAACCGGCAGCAAAAAAAAAGAAAATACTCGACAACAAAAAAACAAAAATTATAAAAAACATAATAAAAATGAGTTTGCGTCTACAAACTTGAGAAGAAAGAAACTGGCGAGTTTTAGTGTCAAAAACAGGTACAAGTGTTGTGGTAAAGTTTCAAATATTTTTTTAAAATTTTCTGGAGTCTGCTGACGAGTTGAGTGGCATCAATGAAATGTTTCCGGCATAAAGATGGCTGAAAAAATACAGCAAACTGTTAATAAGGTAAATTTTAGACCTAAAATAATACATTTAAATTGGCTCTTATAGCAAATAAATAGTTTGATTAATTTTTGGGTACGATCATATCTTAAAATGAATTACACAGAAAGAAAAAGCTCGTTCTAAATTTATCAAGGCTCATTATTGCCACTTATCAATAGTTAGAGGTAGGATATTGTTGGCTGCATTTCGGAACCATATTTTATTTAAACATGAGGAAGATTGTAGAGTAACCGAAGGTACCTTTATCCCAGGTAGCCATACAAGAGCAGCTGACTGCTGCTTCTAGCTTCAAGAATTGTCGAAACTTCGACAGTTGCTCTTATTTTCGCAAATGGTGGCCAGTGTCAAATCTGTTTTTACATTTGTGAACTAGACAGCTGCAGAATACAAGTGAGCAAGCCATGGGGCGATACACTCCCCAAGAACTCGGAATAATTGTGTTCACTTTTTTGCGTAACAATTTGTTTGTGGTGTTGGCGCAGCGCTAGCTCCGTCGCCGATTCCCCGGTCGTTCGGCACCGACTTCGTAAACACTGCGCCGTTTGGCCACCAACCGTGAAGAGTATGGGATTGCACGAGACGCTGCCAAGAGACGTTATGCCGGCAAATACCGCGGCTCTTGCCGAAGATGTCGAGCTGTTGCCAGAAACGTTGACCAGACGCTGTGCCTCGCAATTAGCCACCAGCCAGTCGTCCCTGAGGCGAATTGCAGTCAAAGACCTGCGCATGTTCCCGTATAAAGACATGTTGTTGTTTTTAGCATTTGTTGTTGTAGGGCATATGTAAACACATATATTCTGCGAATTTCAGCTCTCTCTCTTTTACAGTTTAGCAGCTACGGCTAATTGTTACTTTACGTTGCATAGGGACACCTGGTAGTTTTCAACTTGTTGTTGTCTTTAGCATTTGTTGTTGTAAAGCATCTATAAATACATACACTGTGCGAATTTCAGCTTTCTATCTTTTACGGTTCGAGAGTTATAGCTAATTGTAACTTTTCGTTGTATGGGGACACCTGGTAGTTTTCGCTTTGTTGTTGTTAGTATTTATTGTTGTAGCGGCAAGGTACAACAACATCCTGTGAAAATTTCAGCTCTTTAGCTCTTACCGTTTCGGAGAATGGACGCTGTGACGGACGGACGGACGTAGTTGTCTCGGTAATAGGGTTCCGTTTCACTCTGATGAGTACGGCACCCTAAAAATTAAGTATCATACGGGCTTTACATATGCAATTCGATACCTTCAGAAAAATCGATAACAAAAACTTAAGGAAGTCTCTCGATAACAACAAACCGTTTTTGTACCTATTACTTTGCATTGAGGTGTACTCGTACACCTGTTAAAAGTGTTTTTTTTTAAATCAGAAAAAGCTTTTAAAACTTTTTCAAAAGCTTTTTCAAATGCTTTTCAAGAAACTTTTGAAACTTACAAATCAGTTACATTTGTTTTTTTTTTTTTTTTTTTCAAATAACTGATTATTCTGTTTTATGTGACTCTAAATAAGATCTCTGCTAGCACACACTCACACACGCACACACTCATGCTCAATGCATTGTTGTTTATAAATGTTTTGTTTGTGTTTCTTTGGCCTCTTGTTGAGCAAAAACAAAAATCTAACAGTTGAGTTACGGTGTTGTTAGTGAGAGGTTGTTTAAAGCGGGAGTCTTAATTTCAGCGTTTAATTTACTGTTTAGTGAGATAAAAGAAGAAAAAAAAAATACATTTCAACGTTGTGCAAACAAATTATTGAAAGAAAAACGTAATAATTTTAAAGTTAAAGTTGAGAATTCTATAAAAACAAAAGAAGTTTACGTAATATTTTTTTTTTGAGAGTTGCAAAAGAAAAAATAAAAATAAACCATATAAAAAAAATACTCCTACCTACATACGTGCATACAGATGTGCATCAATATGTATGTATTTACATATATACATATGTAAATAAAGTATCAAATCAATTAATGACAACTGAACGTTAGGCAGAAGGGTCTTGTACATACATACGTACATACATACCTACGTGCATATGTAACTACATACTTAAATATACATATGTAGCTATATATCAAAAAATTATAAAAGTACTTTGGGCCTTCATTATTCATTTAAAAAAGTGTTTTTCTCTTAATTATGTTGTTCTGGGCTTCATTTTCTTCTCTGAATACCTTCTAATCCGATTTGCGTGCATTGAACTACTTTTAAGAGGTGTGCAAACGCCTTTGTACGCTCCCGTGTTTGTGTGCTTGATTTTTGATTTTCGCAGGGAGTTCGCGTGTGTGTTTGTGTGGCTTGAGGTTTTAATATAAATATTGCTTCTAATTGTTATATTATTATGACTATAATTACCGTTAAGAACCTGATGAACGAATAACAAAAAAAAAAATTCACCCTAAAATGAATTAATTATTAAAATGAAAACAACATTTAGCAGCAGTAGAAAAGGTAAGTCTGTTATATATTGCAAATAATATTTAAAACAGTACCTGCATACCTACCTGTCATAACAAATTATTATATAGATCTTTATTTAAAATTTAGGGCATGTAATGTGAAGTAATTCACAAATGAATTTAGTGCGGTTTCAAATGTTTCTTTAAGTAACAGGCCCTCAGTGTCAGATCGTTCGCTCGCAAAGAAACACTGTAGACAACAACAACATTTTAAAATTTGTTATTGTTTTGTATTTTTTTTTTTTATCACAACGGGACCTTTCTAGGACCCAAGTGGGCCGGTTTCAATAACGGTGGCCCGCATAGCATTGCATGTAACTAAGCGAGCGAAAGATATCGAGTGATATGGTGGGCCTGGCAGTAAGTTTTTTCGAGTTTTTAGAGTTGCAGTTTTTTGGTCGATTTTAAATCCAATTTCAATAAGATAGAATTTTATGATACGCCCGAATATAATATTTTGGCCAACGATAAATTTTTTCCAATTATTTCATTTAAATCTGATTTTATTGCGATGTGTTATCTATTAGAAAAACACTTTTCATTGATAAATCTGTAATAGGAATTATTTATCGATAATCGAAAATTTTTCGATAACAAAAGTTTTTCATAAAAATCTTATTGATAAAGGTTTTTATAGTAAATTTATTAAGATAAAAAATTAAAAAAAAATTATCGATAATTTTTTTATAAAAAATATTAATCGATACCAAAATTTTTTTTAGAATATTTAAATTTTAACTTTAGCACCTTAGCGAAAATAGCACATTTTTAATAGAATTTTTTTTTATAGAAAAATTGTTCGATAATGTTTTTGTAGAAATGTTTTGTAGAAAATTTTCTACTGAAAATTTATCGATTACAAGATTTTCTCACAGAAAATGTATCGCATAATAAATTATTTTAGGAAAAATTATCAGAAAAAAAGTAAAGTAAATTTATTAATGTAAACAATTTTAATATGAACTTAATTATTTATTTGCTTTAAGAGCCAATTGAAATGTATTAATTCAGGTCCAAAAATGAACCTTTTCAAAAAATATTTGCTGTATTTTTCAGCTGTCTATATGCCGACGACATTTCGTTGGCATTTTTCAAGTCTACTGATGAGTTGATTAGCACCAACGAAATGTCGTCGGCATATAGACAGCTGAAAAATACAGCAAATATTTTTTGAAAAGGTTCATTTTTGGACCTGAATTAGTAAAAAATTTTAAATACAATTTTTTTTATATATAATTTTTTTAGAAAGTTATCGGTAATAAAAATGTTTTTTAGAATATTTACACCGGTATTTATAAAAATTAAAATGTTGCTGAGATTTTATAAAAATTTGTTTTAAAATTTGTTTTCTGTAAAAATCTTTTTTGGAAAGTTATCGATATCATAATTATTTTTTTAGAATTTTGCTTGACAACAACAATCTTGCTGTCCATAAACTTATAAAAGTTATTGAAGTACATTTACCTATTTTTTTTTATGGAAAACAGCTCCACCGCAAAAATATGTCTTCCTAATGAAAATTTTCTGTAGAAAATTTATAAAAAAATTCTCTAACGAATTTAACGAAGCAACAATTTATTAAGCATATTTATTCATCGATCGTTAATTTTTTTTTTAATAAAAAATATATTGATATTAAAAATATTTATTTAAAAATAATCAATTTTTTTAAACGAACACAAAACTGCTAAAAGCTTTTGGCTTGTCTGCAGAAACATGCAAAGCTTTCGGCAGGAATCGAACCTGCGACCTCGGGACTCTTAGTAGGACTCTCTACCAATTCATTCATCGAGGCACTTGAAAATTTATGGGCAACCAATATTTTGCCATAGACAATTTATCGATAAAACATGTCTTAAGCTGAATAAAAAATTTATGGATAACAAATATTTTCGTTTTTTTTATAGAAAATAGATTGACAGCAAAAATACTTACTCATAACGAAAGTTTTCACTGGCAAATTTATCGATAGCACATATTTTATTAATAGAAAATTTATCAGTAAAAATAGTGCTATAGAACATTTATAAATTATATGGCCCTTAAATAATTAAATATCTGATGCAACGAGCTTTGCTTGCAGTAAACATTTTCTCGTAAACTCGGTAGTAAACATTTTCCATAGAAGATTTATCGATAACAAAAGTTAGAGAAAAATCGGTAGCAGGAATTTTGTTAGAAAAAATTTAATTCTAAGTGGAATCATAAGCATGTGTAAATTTTGTAACAAATAATCAAATGTCTGGGGAACCTCGAGCTTTGCTCGTAGTTGCCAAAATTGTTCAAAACAAAATTATTTATAGACTATCGATAACAAAATTAAAAAAAAAAAAAAAAAAAAAATCGATGACCAAATTTTTGTCAGACAAGTTATAATTTTAGATCAAAAAGAACTTTTTTTTTTTGTTTAAAGAAGACAACAAAAGTAAAGTTGAAGACTTATGGGCTGGGGTACATGTACCATGGCAACCAAAATTGCCATTGCGTTGTTTGTTCTCATTGTATGCATGGGAACATTAGGATATGTAGTAAGGTTTCAAACATTTCTTACGAAATGATTTTCGAGTCTACTGACGAGTTGTGTAGCAGCAACAAAATGTCAGCGGCACATAGACGGCTGAAAAAGACATTAAACAATTATAAGATAATTTTTAGACATAAAGAAATACTTTAATTGTTAATTACAATTGTTATTTATTATAAAGTTTATCTATAATGAAACAATATTTATAGCACATATATTGATAACAACAATTTTGTGCTGCAAATTTATCGACTACAAGATTTTCGCTAATAAACATTTTTATAGAAAAATTTTCAATAATCCTATTCTTTTTGTAGGCAAATGTGTTCTGCTTTTTTTTTTATAATTTCGAATTGATACTACATAACACTTTTGCCAATAGTTCTCTGAACTAATTTCGACAAAAAAACCATTAAAAATTTGTTTTATCTCCCTTTCAATCCGAGTTTAACATTAACACATTGCCACAAGTTTTAGAAAATATTGTTGCTATTGGAAAATATCTGTTATTATAAAAATATTCCTTTAAAACACTCGTAACTTTGTATTGTTTTAGATTCAAAACACAAGATTTTCTAACAATCTTGTATTTGAATCAGCCAGAAACTTTGGAACGAATTGGAAGAGAAAAAAAAATTATTAAAATTCCTTATAAACAAAAGCACACATAGAAAAACGCTGGCAAGCAGAAATTTATTAGAAACACGCCTTTAATTTATTTTTTTTTTTACTTTTGTTGTCTTAAAAACACTTACAAATCTTAAAGATACAAAGAAACTTGTTAGAACAACAACAACAATAGTTACTGGTGGCTGGAATAACAAAGTTTTTACTACTTCTAACTTTTTGCCGCTCTGTGTGTGTGTGTGTGTGTGTCTGTGTCTGTGTGTGTGAAGACCTACATACAAACATGTGTATGTACTCACATACACATACACATTTAAGTAAATTACATACACATGCTGTGCGATTGCTGCCAGTATTTTACATCCATGAGTCGCATTGTGTTTTATTGTTTGTCTAAAGTATTTCGAAAAAGTCATTATTAATAGCAAATTCAAAAGTTTAGAGCAGCACAAGAGCATTAGAAAAATTTAATAAAAAAAAAATAGCATGAAATACTATTAAATATGTAGTATGTATGTATGTGCAACCAGAGATTTCCAAGTCAGGCTGGAAGTAAAATACAAAACAAAAGAGACTTCAAACCTTTCGCTGTCTTAATATAGAAATGATCTAAGACGAATTTTTATTATATTTTGATGAATTGATGAACGATTTTGTTTTCAAAATTTGCCAAAAACAAATTAGGTCCTTTCTACAGGGTCCGCCATCTAACGTTTTTTTTTTCAACTAATGCCAATTTCGTGAATGGTAACATTTAGCTCATGTCTGATTTGACAGATAATTAGTTTTATCCTTCCGCTGAACGAATATGGTTGTGTATACGCTTGAACAACGCTGGGAAATATTGCGACATTACTTTGAAAATCGTGGTAATGTGCGCAGAATGTGTGCTTACGGATTTTGGAAGAAGAGAAGTACCGTCAGCTCCGTATGTTCGTTATGTTGTGAAAAAGGTGAACGAAACTGGTAGCCTCATCGGTAAAACAAAGCGTGAAAAGCCAAAAATAGTGCGTATAACCGCGAATATTGCTGCTCTGGCAGCAAAAGTCGAAAGTCGTTCTCAATAATTGAACATTTCGGAGACATCATTGGCACAAATTTTGCATAAAGACCTTGGTATAATGACATACAAAGTCCAATTGGTTCAGGAGTTGAAGCCAACTGATCATCCAATGCGTTTCGCTTCGCTAACTGGGCCTGCGATCGACTTACGGAAGATCTTTCTTTTCAGTTGAAGCTCATTTCGATCTTGGCGGGTATGTACAGAAGCAAAATTGTCGCCTTTGGAACACAGAAAACCCGCACGCATACATTGAAAAGCCGATGCACCCAAAACGAGTCACTGTTTGGTGCGAATTTTCTTCGAAAATGAGCAAGGAGTGGCCGTTACAGTCAATGGCGATCGTTATCCGGCCATGTTGAACAAATTTTTGTTCACAAATATTGAAGAGGAGGATTTTTTTTGGCTTCAACAGGACGGCGCTACGTGCCACGCAGCCGAAGCTACACTCGACGTTTTGCGCCCTGTGCTTGAAGATCGCATTATCAGCCGCAGAGCTGATGATGGTCGTTTGGCCACCTGCGATTTGACACCGTTGGACCATTATTTGTGGAGTGCCGTCAAAGACAAGCCAGAGACAATTGACGCTTTAAAGGACAATATTGGTGGTGAAATACAGCTGCACACAATCGATAATGTGCTTAAAAATTGAACCGATCGTGTAGGCTGCTGCATGTCCAGCCGAGGCAGCAATTTGAATGAAATTATTTTCCATTATTAACCGCAAGGATGGTACTTTCATATAAAAAAAAGAAATTTGAGCAAATATTCAGTAGTTTTTTTTAGAGTATTTTCCAAAAAAAAGTTATTTGGCGGACCCTTTATAATATTAGGTCAAAGTAATGTTGTTTGATTAAGAGAATTTAAAATACTAATTTAATTAAACATTCTCGGCGGCATTGAGTAAGATTTTTTTTTGTGGCAAAATTGTACTGATCAAGAAGTTTAAAGAAGACAAGAAAAGTAAAGTGTCAAGACAAAATTAGTTCCATATGATGAGCTGCGCTTTCTGGAAAGAACAATAACTATTTCCGACAGGGTGAAGTATGCAGGAGTCATCCTGGATGGGAAATTAAAATGTACAAACGAGTGAATAGGGCTCATATACAGGGTGTCCCGTATTTTTTTTCCATTTTTATTACACCTGTCACAATGTGACAATAAGTAATTGAATTTAATTAATGGGGTGCTAATTTTCTTAGATCATTATATAAGACAACTTAATAATCGAATGACAAATAACACATACCTATACATAAATAAAACTCAGTTTTAGTCATCACTGTAAACCTCTTAGAAGTGGTAAACTGGCTCTAAAGGTGCATACCATTTGAGTCTTCTGGATGCCAGGGTTTCTTTTCCCGGCAACTGTTTGAGTTACGCGCTGGAATGTGGTGTTAAGCGAGTTGTATATCTGGAGGCTGCTATCTTTTACTGTTTTGATCTTTGGTTTAAAAAAAAAATTTTTTTTTTATTTTAATTTTTGAGGCTTCGTCTGGTGACCGTTTGAATCTGCAATTTTTGATTTTTTGTGAACAAATTCCAAAGTTGTGCAGCGATTTTAATCATTTATGTTTTTTTTTGTTTGAAACTTTATTTGTTATTTGAATGTATGAAAATACATCAGCATAACTTTATTTTTGGATTTTTTATGCTGTTTTAAAGAACAAAATATTTCAAACTTTGGCTAAAAATTAAAGTTTTTTTTTCAACGAAAAAAAAAATTAAAAAAGATTTTTACAGTTATTGACAGGAAATTTTGTTTTCGAATTTCGGTTTTTGCAATTTTTCTCAATATCTTAAACCGTTTTTGAGTTGAGCGAATATATGTTGTCCTACCTCCTCAAAAACAAGAGCTAACCTAAAAAAAAAAAACGGTTAGCACCACTGAATTCAGCCCAAACGAATAAGGTTTACCCATTGGGTGCCCCGTCTGTCGGTGTTTTCAACTAGCACAGTATTATTGATAACTTTTCTTTTACCTCGACCAAATACATATTACCATTCAATATCAATCTTGAAAATGGGAGCAATATACCAGTTTGAAAACAAATTGTTGATTTTGTTTTCTTCTTTGTATTAAAATTGTTGTACACTTATTAAGATTGTTACAAATTTACTTTCAATTTTATTTGGTTTAATTTTGGCTGAAAATGTTTGCATTGTTTTAGAGAGAGAGCGAAAAAAAAAGAAACAGCATGGAGGGGAGTCTGGCAAGTGATTTCATGTGGCAACATGTGTAAAGTGGCTTTTGAATCTGTATGAATGTCTGCTGCTTCTTATTGCCAATTTGTTAAGCAGCTTAAAAATACAAATTCAGGTTAAAAAAAAAAGAGCAATGTTTGCTTTGCCATTCGAATGCATACATACATACATACATACGCAAATAAAAGCAAGAAAAAATAAATGCCTTTTTGTATACATACATATGTATGTATGTAACTTAATGAGCAATTGAGGTTTTCAGGTGAAATTTTCAATTAAAAATCAATAAATTTTTGTTCAAAAAAAAAAAAAAAAAAAGAAAAAAAAAAACAACAAACAAGAAATAAGAAATATGAAATAGATAAATCCATACATATACATACATTTAAACTTGTTAAATTTTCTGAAATAAATTTCGTTTTTAAACAATGCTTCACTATAATTAAACCATTTGCTTACATCAACAAAACATTATTTTCACTTTCACTTGCAAATTTGCCACTCAACTTGCAACTTTAATTTGCATCATTAACAATCAGGAGGATGACGGCGCGGCCGTCTGTAGTCAAGTGCAGGCAGCTACGTACATTTTAACATTTCTGTTGTACCTGTGCCTGCATAATAATGTTACACTTATTAACCAAATGCCCAAACATGCATGTGCACGTCTGTACGCACACACACACATTCCCCTCCAATCCAACTCAATTCGTACGAACAAGTCGCGATGCTGGAAAGCCAAACTTGTTGTCTTGGCAGCAAAAAGGAAAAAACAAAATAGTGAACTCTTGTAGCAATTTTCAAAGAAACAAACACTTTTAGCTTTCAGCCAAAATCAAAATTGGACAAAAAAAATGACCAAATATGCAGGTAAATGTGTAAACATATATGGAAAACAATTCTTAATTTTGCATGAATGTACTATACGTGTGCGAAAGGCAAACTATTTTTGTAGAAATAAAACAAAAATGTTAATGCTATTTTTACAATAAATTAATTGTCTCTAATGCTGTCTGTGATTGTGCTCAACTGTTATAATGCCACAATAGTTTTGTTTCTTTACTCTACTTTGGCATCCCGAAGGATTCCAATTTGCACGAAAAGCGTTTCCGTACTTTGAAATTGGGCAAATGAGAGTATTCTTCTTCTTGCACGAAACAGCCCGTACTTTTTCTTCGGGCTAGTTTGGGCAAGTAGTTCAGCTGTCATCTGTTTCAAACAATAAACCATAACATAGCAAAAAATAAATGTTATTGTGCCTCCATACGACGAGTTTACACAGCGAATTTTAAACGGCGTATTCGTCGTTCGTCCCAGTTGGCTTCGTAGCATAAATGTTTCACTGGCCTACCACCTGTTAAATTTAAACTGTAATAATTAAATCACATTCAAATCTGTAATTATTGCTTTCATTTAAATCTTTTTTTTTGAAAAGTAAAAAACAATTTTCCTTAAGATCATTTTCTTTGGCGACATTTTAAAAAAGAGCTTGCACTTGCCTGTGTAAACAATCAAGCAAGTAGCAACAGCTTTTACTATCTCTGTCAGTGTATTGGTTGTTAATTTGTACACACAACTTGCAACAAGTTACTTGCATGTGTAAATGGGAGATAAATGAAAATTCATGTACTTTAAAGAGTGTTTTCAGTTAATTTTACTGACAAAGTTTTTTGAGTGTACAAATCATTTAAATTAAAAAAAAACGTTTTTTTTTTTTTTTTTTTTTTGGCGGGGGCTTGTCATAATATTTTCTGTATGATTTTATGTACGTAAAGTATTTGCATTTAAACATTTTATAATTGCACTTTCAAGCTCTATATTACGCTGCTAAAGTGATTACTTTGCAAATAAAAATCTCTGTGAAAGCAAACAAAAAGAAAACATCCGTTTTAAAATTATTCCAATACATTTTTTCTGAATATCTTTTAGAGCTCATAAATAAATAAAGAATTACAATTTTATTCAATTGCCAATATCAAAATGAATTTGAAATTGTATTCTGGTCTTAGAAACGAGTAAAGCCAGTGCTGTCATTTTGTATTTAACTGTCAAATGACCTTGGCAAATACCTTTCAAACTGCATAAAATTCTGTATGAAGTAGCAAAGAATTTGAGGCCATTGCATTGGATTGGAAAATCCATTGGAAGTTGTTTTTGTTCATGTGAAGATACTCGTTTATGATGTTCATGCCATTAAAGTGTTTAAAAATAATTTCGTTTACAATTTAAAATTCTTAAAATTTATTTTGTTTTGTATGTTTATTTTTGATTTTTTAATCGAGTGCTGAATTAAGTTTTGGTAACTGTACTTGTTTTACGAGGAAATTTTTCCAATAAACTACACTCAGAAAACTTTGTCAGTAAAATTAACTGAAAATACCCCCGCAAGAAATAGTTGATGGAAACTAACACAAAAACAACTTATTTACTAACACATTTAAAGCAATTTTATAGCTTTCAGTGTGGCCATCACAATGATATTTTTAGTATTTTGATTTTCCCGTATTAATTTGGTAATTTAGTTTTTAGCTACGTTTATGCATTAATATTTTTATAGGTTCATTTGTTGTCTTTTCTTTGAAAAAAAAAATGGTGCAGCGGAAGTTTTTTTTCCATATCATTCAGTTTTCTATTGTTAAAACTGCTACTGACTGCTGTTTTTCGTTTAATTTTATCTAAATGTATCTCTCAAATAGTTTATTCTATTCTCTATGAATTGTTTGTTTAAATTATTTGTAGACCGCTTTTTTTATTTAATAATATAGAAATTAATAGCATTATATGTTATTTTTTTGGGCATTTTGAAAAAAAGGATTTCGAATGATCACTTTACTGAGGTGGTAACGCTGGTTGAAAAAAGAAATCACACGTACACGTATGTTTGCATCAGTTTTTTCATTTTGCCCTAAAGAAAATGATAGAAACCCTGATGTATGAACCCATCAGTGAACAGTGTCGGTCATATGATGCATCAAATGACCGACACTGTTCTTGCGGGGACTCTTTAAAATAAATGAAACCTCATTTTAAAACCGTTCTACTTATTTTTTCATTTAAATTTAATAAATTTACTAATTTTTAACATTTAAATTCAAATAAATGTTAAAAAATCTGCGGAACCCAATCGCTAAAAATAATGATTTTTTTTCCTTTATTGTTAACTATCAAATAATTAATGCGTGAGCCATTTGTAAACATTTTTTTATTTTTTCTTTGGTCGTGATTTTTTTTTTTTTTTTGACTTCATTAATGCAGGTCCAAAAATATACCTATTTAAATGTTTTTCTTGTAAATTTAAATTTTCTGTCTTTTCAAAAAATATTTGAAAATGTCTACTTTTGGACCTGCATTAATACATTTCAATTGGCTCTTAAAGCAAATAAATAAAGTAAGTTCATTTTTCTTATTTCATTTAACTATAGTTTTCTATCTATATTATCTCTTCTTTTTCAATTCGCCTATTTAATTTTTGTACTGCATATTCTATGCTGAGATTAAAACAAGTCATATCTTGACTTGAAAGCAGTTGCCATCGCAACAACAATCAACAACAAGTAAAGAGTATGTATGCTACATATGTATGTATGTAGAAACCAAATTATAAATATGTGTATACATGTTAAGAGCTTGGTTCCTTCATGTATGTGTAACATAAGTTACTGTTGTCATTATTAACTGTGATCGAAAATCTGTATTTATCTTTCATACATTTTTAAACGTTTTGTCATTTAAAAATAACCCAATTACGAGTGTGAATGTTACGGAGTTTCTATAAGCCTATGCCTTAAACTTTTTGTGGTTAAATACAAGTCTATACTGGCTTAAGTCTATATGGCAAGACCTATACCTCCAATCAACCCAAACTAACCCATGTAAAATTAGAATTCCCATGACATTCACGGCAGGGATTTCCCCTTTCATGCGGAAGGAAAATTGTATGGGCTCAAAAAGTAAGGGCGATTATGTTGCCCTGGAAATGGGAAAAAATGTTGCTAGACAAGTTTTGCGGTTGAAAGAACATGTTGCCAGAAACATTTTGCATGCTTTAAGAATTTTTTTTGTTATAAATGAACAAATACAAAACTGCGAAACACGCAAAGCCTTTGGCAGAAATCGAACCTGCGACCTCGGGGACTCTACCAACTCATCCATCGAGGCACTCATCATGATCAGAAGCGAATCTTATTTCTTTTTTAAATTTTTTTCTATGAACTTTCGTCAGCGCATTTGGCGGAAAACGAGAGACAGAGTATTTAGCTTTATGAACACAATTTTGAAATATGTATGTATATTAAACAGTATTTTGAAATGTATAAAAATTAACTGCTACATGAAAATCTCTTGCCAAAATGCCTCTGAATATAATAATAAATAATAAAATAAATAAATGAATAAATGCATTATGGAGTCGTTTATTCAATATGACATAATTTTTTTTTTTTTTTTTGTTTATGTAAAGAGAAATTTATTTATTTATTAACAAAAAAAAAAAAAAAATCCTGTTTATTTTAGGAAGCAAATATTTGTTTATATTTAAGGAAATCTTATGCCGTTTACCGGTTGCAGCATTATTTTTTTATTATAAAACAAAATATTTCCAGTTCATTTGCAGTGAATTAAACGATGGCCGGCATATTTTAGTTAAACAACTCTGTTTTAACTCCTGTTTAGGCCGCATTTATTTAAAATTTCCTGTTCAGCTGCCAGTCTTACAAAATAAATACATACATACTACATTTTTCATAATTATAATAAATCAATTTCTAAAAAAAATCGCCCCGAGGCAAAAAACAAGTTCATCAACATTTTGGCCATAAACTTTGTGCAGCAAAAAGAAGAAAAAAAAAAAACACAAAAAATTGTTCGAATATTGAAAACTGAAACAAAACAAATCGTTGATATTAAAAAGAAAACTATTTTGCCAAACGTAAATTTATCGCTTTATGGTATGAGCCTGGTTAGTCTGGTCTTGTGTTTCTTATTCAGCATAAATATTTAAATCACTCTCAGTTTTTTTTTCCAGCCACAGTTTTCTTTTAGTTTGCCAGGCAAAAAAGCAGAAAAACTATTTTCAAACACTTGTTTGAAATTTTAAATATTTTTTTATTTTTTTTTTTTTCTCCAAACAATCAATTAAAAAATACCAACTCAACAAACCCACATACAAATAAATAAATATTTCAACATCTTAAAATTGGCAAAAAACAAAACTTAACAACATTTGAAGAAAAACTAGTTTTTTTAGCAAAAAAAAAAAAAACACACACACACACAGATAAAAAAACTTTGTTTTTGAAGTTTTACTTTTTTAATATTTTTTTTTTTTGCTCAAAGAAAACTATTTAAACTTTAACCACAATTTCAAATTTGCAAAGTGGTTTTATGTTGTTTGTTTGTTGTAAGTTTGCGGGCAGTGGTAGTAAAATAAGGTATTTATAATTGAAATCAAGTTTCGATATTTTTTTATTTCGCTACAAGCGCTCATAATGATTTTTGAGGCGATATGGATATACATATTGGGTCCGCCAAATAACTTTTTTTTTTTTTTTTTTGAAAACTGCGCAAAATATCGTTTGTTGGCTCGGCTGTGTGGCCTTCCTGTTGATACCAAATGTTGCCAATATCCTCCTCTTCAATTTTTGTAAACAAAAATTCGTTCAACATGGCCCGATAATGATCGCCAGTGACTGTAACGGCCACGCCTTGCTCATTTTCAGGCAGGCCGTTTAAGTTGGATTTAAATAGCAACTGTTTTGTATTTAAATCAAATTTAAATTGAAATGGCATTTAAAATCCAAGTCAAAAATTGGGGGTAAGTCTTGAAAGAATTGCGAAATTGGATAAGAAGTGGGTGGGTGTGACATAATCAAAGCACTGGGGTAGCGAAGCACACCGGGCTTGCGATAGTAAATTATAATTAAAAATTATGTATGTCTATAGAAGACTTTCTTTGCAATTTCCTCACAACATCTACTGGTTTGAGGTGCAAAAAGATCAAATATTAAAAAATTTTCAGGAAATTTTTAAATTTTATAAAAATTTAAATAAAAAAAAAAAAAAACAATTGAGTTTCGTTGCCTTAATATAGAAAGGCCGTAACTCAATTTTGTTTGAAAGCCGGATTTCAATACCAACTCATCTAATTTTTAAGAAGAAGGTCAAAAAGTGGACTTTGCAAAAAAGCAAAAAAAAAAAAACGACTTAGGACCTTTCTATATTAAGGTAACAAATTGTAGTCTTACATGGATGCAGGGGGAATAAAACAATTGCCATTTTGCTACCGTATTCAAATTGAAAATAGCAATAAACAAGTCAAGCTAACCAACAACTTTCAATATCTTCGGCAACATTCTGTTTTTTCTTTATTATTTCATGTAGTATTCAACGACTGCAAATGCACAATCAACAATTCCACACTGCATTAAGAACTCAAATTCGTGTCAATGTACAAATATACAAGCATACATACAGACATACATATGTATGTATGTATGTATGTATGTATGTATGTATGTATGTATGAATGAAAATTAGGCGTGAGTGTGTTTGTTTTAAACAGTTGCCTGTCTGTCCTTCCTTCCAATCCGTATGTCGTATGTCGTAGTCCACTGAAGTTTTTATCTTAAAGAAAATGATTATTATTATTATTATTATTTGTTTTTTGTAGGAAAAATCCCCCATAACAATTTGATTTTCCTTAAAAACCCATAAAAAAATAAATTTTACCTTTTACCACAAGTGTCAGTTTTTATGATCTCATTAACGATTACGTACAAAATGTCAATTATTCGCATTATTAGAGTTGTTGCTGTTGTTGTTGTTGTTGTTGCTAAATTGAGTTTTAATTATCGTTGATTATTTTGATTATGCGCAACAAACTTGAGCTGCGTTTGAGTAAGTGGCTGTTGCGCTCGCTGTCTTAAGTAACCGCCAATTATGAAAATAAGCACTAAAAAAAATGTTTAAAGCCAATTTGAATTATTAATAATAATTTGTGAAATGAAAATACACGCTAAAAGGTACATACATACATACATATGTATGTGTTATATGAACAATTAAATAAAAGCTATAATTAAAATTCTTTTTGTTTATTGCCAAAGAAAAGGTGTTTCTTTTCCGGCAGTTTTTTTGCTCACAAGTTAATCACAAAGATTTTCAAGAACTATGTATATGTACATATGTTTTAATGAAAAGTGATATACAAATTATTAAAAAAAAATAATAAAAAGTAAAAGTTGTGAGGAATTTATGGCATTCAAAAATTAAAGAATAATACCTTGTTCATACATGCATTTCTAATTGAGATAATATTCAGTTAATTGACATAATATTTTTTGCGTTCATACATACAAATATTGCGCTAACTCAATTAGTATTTGACAGCTGGAAAAAAGTTATTGTTTTTGATTTATATTATATTATTTATATTAAATTGTTATTGTTTTTGTTTTGGTAGTGAGAAAGAAAAAGTGAAAAATATTTTCAAATAAGAAAAATGGAAGAAAAACTGCCTTTTATTAAAAAGATTTTAGTGTTGTACAATAAAAATATGGAACTTGTACAAGCAGTGCGTTCATGTTATGACTCCAAAGCGGCAATAATAAAAAGAAAGAGAAATAACAATTTGGAAATGCTGCAATGTTTAAAAATTTTTATGTTTTTATTTTTTATTATTTTGTTTTGTTTGCTTTTGTTGACATTTATCTCGTCATTCATCTCGCATTGTATACTTTTGCTTATTAAACACATCTTTTACAGTGTTGTGTTTCATCTTTTTCTCAATATTCAAAGCAATTTTGAGTTTATTAAGCAATAACTTTATTGACTTTTTGTATGGAATATTATTAATAAGATTATCTCAATAAAGGCGCATGTATGAACATGGTATTATTCATAATTTCAATTCAGTTCAATTGAATTCTTTATTTATAAATATCTTTCAACGTTTTACAAGTTCAATAATTTTCTTAAACAGTTTAGTCTTGCACCCCTTTTAGGCCAGACTATCACTCTTTTTGGACACACAAGTAATTTTTAACAGATCGTAGGATTTTAGTAGGATAATGTATCACGGCCTTTGGTGAAATTTTAAATGTTCACTGATTTTTTGGTTATAAGAGTCAAACGAAATAAAATAGTTTGAAAATCTTATTAAAAGAAACCAAATACCAAGGGAACCCTAAAATTCTTTTGTTAGAATGCCAGTGTTTTTTTTTTTAAATATTTTTATATTTTATCTTAAAAGGTTTGTTTTTTATGCTTTTATTGAACCTTCTTAATTGAAGAATTCAAATACAACCAGTTTTTGAATCTTTTCTTTTCTTCTCTTCTCTTCTCTTTTTTTTTTTTTTTTTTTTAAGTTGTTAATGTCTTTTTTTTATTAATTAGTTGGCTGGCGACCTGATAAAAATGAAAATATCAATTTATTTCTCAAAAAAAAAAAAAAAAGATCATATAATTCCCAAATTAACTTTCTGTTCTACATGTCCACTGTCCAGTTGGAGAATTTATTGTTTTTTTTCGGTTTTCTTCTTTAAGTGTTAATCACTGCTGGCATTTTTGTTTGTTGTTTATTCAAACAAAAGAAACTACAAAACAACAGCAACAACCAACTATTCGGCTAGATAGAAATTTGAATACAAACACAACCAATAAAAAACCAAAAGAAATAAATAATAAACAAATTAACATGAACAGCAACACAGAAAAGAAAGTATTTCTTGGAGGTCAGTCAAAAAAAAAAAAAAAAAAAAAATGATGAGATTTAAAAAAAAAAATTCATTAAGAAATCAGGAATGTAAATGAAACTAAAAAAAAAATACGAATTTCAAACAAACAAAAGCAACTATGAAATTAACACAGGAAATGGAAATTTTAACCGACCGACCGGCTTGGCGTTATGAAATTTTGTCAAAGATATAAAATTTGCTGTAGAAACTATAGAGCCTGAGACAGATACATACATATAACAGTGCAGTCATGGGCATAGCTGCCAGATTAAATGGGCTTGGGCTAAAATAGTCATCACAAAAACATTAAAATAAAAAATCACGATTTTGGGTTTTTTATACCTTTTGCCAAAAGGGTCATAAAAAAACCTGCTTTTGGGCAGCGATTGTGAAGCCAGCAAACACTTTATGGATCTAAATCTTACTTTAATCATTTTATAAATATCCCCACTGCTTTTGGGGATGGCAAATAATCAAAATCGGGTTTATAATTATACTGAGATATAGACAAAAAAAAAAATATATATAACACAATTTTTTTTACCACAGCAACAGAATACTTATGTCAGCTCAACACTGATTAAAGGGCTGACAGTTTGTTATTTACATTAATATAGCTTTGCTCTTTGCACTTGCTGTATTTCCCTATTACTCTAAAACTTGAAAAATCTACTGTTACTAGGGTCTTAAGCTATCGAAAAATCGATTAACCCAGCCTGCTGTTTATATTTAATATCCTGATTACCTTTCAAATTTAACACTGTGTTTTTCTGTTTGAATTATAGTTGGACCAGCCTTTTTGTTCTTACAATTTGGATACAAGCAAAATTGTAAATTGTTTAAAAATTATCCAAATATTCGATCTTTTGTGTTGACGCTTTGCCTACCCATCTTTAGGCCCCATTTAAGTCCCAAAACTACAGCAAAGAAATTTACCATTGATGTTTGTAGTCAAATATTTGTTACTTGGTTTTCCAATTTAAAAAGTAAAAAAAAAAAAATATTTATATACATATGAAAAAAAGATCTCAAAAATAGTTCTGCATTCTTTGCACATACTTTTATAATGATTCATTTATGTATTGTTATTTAGATCTCAATGTCTTAAAGATCATTGAATGTGTGCCTGTGCTCAGAATGTAAATGCATTCGTACATGCTAAGCAAGAGAAAAAATAAAATAAATTAACAAGCATATCTTTGTCATAAAAAAAAAAATGAACAATCTCTTGCATAAGATTTTTTGCACAACAAGTGGTTTTTCTTTCCAAGAATTTCATTAACGATTGTCATGAGGCGAGTGTAGTGTACACTGTCATAATCTTAGATTTTGCTGTAGAAACTGAAAATAATTCAAATTCTTCAGGCAAAACAGTTAAAACAATCTCACTCGCTCAGGCATAAGCATGTCTGCAGGGAAAATCAAAAGACTTAAGCCACAAACTGGAAACAAGTGCTTTGCAGCCGTAAGAGAGCCATGAGCAAAATAATTAAGCCACAAACTACTGGAAGTAATGGGAACAGCTAAATTACTTAAATTGAAAAATAATGATTAATAGAAAAAACAAAACAAAAAATCCATAAATAATGAAAATTTCTTTAAAACAAATTTTATGTTAAATCTGGTTTCACTTCGCCTAATTACGAGTATTAAAACCTCATTTAAAAACAAAATTGCCTTATAATTGTTTAACACTTCTTTTTTTCAAAGGACATTAATTTAAATTGATTAAAAATACATTTTCTTTACAATTTTCAACAAAAAAAAAAAATTTGTTACCTGTTTAGGATTTATCTAACTTACCCTCATCATCCATTTAAAACCGATAAACAACTTTTGTAGGAATTTTATTTTATAAGTATTATGAGAAACAGGTTTGAAGCGTGTGGTTTTGAAAAAAAAACAACAAAAAATTCTATGCGGTTTATTGTATTTATCTCGTATAATCAATCAAATGGCGGCGGCGAATGAAGCAAAACAAAGAATTTGTTCAAAAACACCACTTTTAACATTTAACATTCAAATAACAAAAGCCTTCATAATTGTTAAATTTATTTTTTGTTTTCATTTTGTGCTTCAGATTCGGTTTTTGTTTATTTCTTGTTACTTATTAGCTGTGATCCTGTATTTTGTGCAGAGAGTTCAGTAAAATGAGATGAAAAGTTCTTAGAATAATAATAAAAAGTGCTCTAAAGTACTGAAAATTCTTATGAAATTCTATGCTAAAAATGTTGGTGAACATTCTGCTTTAGTTTGCGAACAGTGTCCAAAAAATTGTAAAACCCCCTAAAATTCAATGTTTTTGTACAAAATCCCCCTAAAAACTTTTAATAAACATTCTGATTTAGTTTGCGAATCACTATATATATTTTTCAGTGCATATGTTATGATTACAGGCGTATGTATATTTATTATAAATTTTCGATTTATTTGTATTCACATATTTTGAGATCTAAGTACATATTTATAGGCAGCTGGAAATTGCTATCTGCATATCTAGAAAAAATTAAGTCTCTCCAAAAATATTAAGAGTTTCTAAGTCTTGTTCGCTCTTTACGTTGTTTTGACATTTTCATAAAAAGAGTTTCAATTTTATCAAAGGTTCTTAGATATGTATTTTAATTTTACCAATTCTTAAGAAACGGAAAAACTCAAAGAAATGACCCATAAGGAAAAAATTCATTCAACTCAACAAAAGGAAAAGTACTTAAAATTATCAGTTGCAAAATTCTGTACTTGAAACTACCAGATAAACATAACATATTTCATTTAACTTTACTTTAAAATCGCTAAAGTCTTCAAGCTTATCAGTTGCAAAAATCTTCTAACTTCTGCCATTTTACCGTTTAACCAAACACAGGAATTCGCTAAAAAATACCCCAAAAATAAATTGTGTTCCCCTAAATTTTCTCCAAAAGAATTTAATACCCCTAATTCATCCCTAAAAGAAAAAAAACCCCTAAATCTAGGGGGAAACCCCCCTGCACTGAACACTTTCTCTAGAAATATTTTCTCTCCTCTTCTTAACTGCTCTCTCATTAACTTTGCTTCTGTAAAGAGCATGTGTGTATGTACATAAGTAGTTTCTGGACGAATATGACCACCGTTACTATGGATGTTTCTTAAATGTACATACACACATACGTATACAAAAACAGTCTGAGTGGTTCAACATTAAAATAAAATAAACGTATATATACATGTTCACAAACAGCGACTACATAAATAATAGATAACGGAATGCAAAAACTGTTGTCGCCCGCTAAGGAAACAGGGTCATTATGGTAAAGCTGGGAATAGGCACACTCTAATGTATGAATACTACTACACTTCACTTCTCTTTTCTTTTCCTCTCTTCTCATTACTCACATTCTCTTAGCTTCTCGGCTCGTCTTCATTTATTCAGGTCTGAAAAACTGACACAGCATTTAAATGCAACTTAAATTCAAATGAAGATCAAATTATTTTACATTTAAAAATCAAGTCGAAAATTGGCCACTAGCATGGAATCACACCCAATATTTTTTTTTTTTGCTAAACAGCAAACCACCTGAGTTTCATTGAAGGTTTTTATGCTGGCGGAGGGATTTCTGTTTTTCTCTACCCAAAATTATAACTAATGCAAAATTTGCCAATCATTTATTTATGGATTTTTTTTTGCTAAATATCTGTGCATAAATCACAGCACACATTTCTGTTTTTAAGCCAGCCAGCAATCAGTATATTATTTTCATTATTGGAAAATTTTAATGAAACTTAAAACTGTATAAAAAACATTGGCAATTACCATATAATTTGCCAAAAAAAAAAAAAAAAAATAATGCAGTAAAAAGTTTGAAACAATTTGGCATGGCGAGCTTTAATGAATTTAAGAGGAGTTTTTGTTTGTCTGTAATCAAGCAAAATATGTAAATGAGCTGTGATGGACATTAAGAAATTAAAGACATGTTGTGCTGAAGAAAGTGAAAATGTTTGTGTATTTATAATTACTATCAATTAAGAAATTAGTTTGAGAAGAGAAAATGTTGCTAAAAATTATAGACAGTTTTGCATTTTTAATGAAATGCAATTCGTAGGAGGGCAGGGGAAGAAAACCAAAGTAAAATGTTTTTACGTCTTAGTGATCAATCCAAAAGATATGAAAATTCCTCGGGAAAAAATAATGAACTTTAACCCCTTGTGATTGTATTTGTCTCAACATAAATTATTTGCCTGCCTGCTCAGCCAAATATTTGCTAATCTCATGTGACATTTGTTCTCATTGGAACGCCTTTGAGCTCGCACACACATGCGACACATCATAAAACTCTAATTTTAATTGTTTTACACTGGCAAATTGTTATGCGTTGAGCAGCGAAATAATTATGGTAGATTTTTTTTTTTAACAGTAATAAAAATATTCAGTTAAAGAAAAATAAACTCTATTCGGAACAAGGTAAACATGATTTGAATGAAATGTTAAAAACAAAACTTGAAAAAAATGTTTTCATACACACACATTTTAACCCATAAACTATTGATGCTGTTGGAGAAAAAAAAAATGTCTGAATATTTTAAGCAAAGAAAATTAATGTTTATTTTTAAAATAAAATAAATATTTATGAACTTTTTAAAAGAAAACCAAAATTTCCCATTTATCTTAATGAACTAAAATGAAATACCAAAAAAATTTAAATTATTTAGTTTATATTTCAGTTCAGTATGTTAATTTAACGAATAGAACTTGTTTGGAGGGAACAACCAAAAAAATGTATTAAATCTCGAAAAGAAACATGTGGCGGCGACTCAAATGCTTTCCCAAAAATTAATTTTTATCCATATTAATGAGAGAAAAAAAGAAATTAAAACAAATACACATGTGTGTATTGTATATTTCCTATTTATAAATGCATTTGAACATTCTTGAAATGAAATCTTGGTTATTATCTTGAGTAAAAAAATAGATAACAAAATTATTTAAATAATTTTTAAACTTTCTAGGAATGCAACCTTAAATAACAAGACCTACAGGCTGTCGCAAGAAAATAACAGGTGGACCAAAAGAAATCATCACATTTGGAAGTTGCTCTTATTTTTGCAAATGGCGGCCAATGTCAAATCTATTTTTTTACATTTGTGACAGCTGTAGAATACAAGTGAACAGGCCATGGTGCGATACACTTCCCAAGAACACGGAATAATCGTGTGTCTGTGATGAAGTGCATGATTTTTCGTTCATAATCATAATGAGCGATGAGGCTTGTTTCGACCTCAGCGGGTACGTGTACAAGCAAAGCAAAACTATCATTTCTCGGGGCCTTGAAAATCCACTACAGCCGCTCAAAGTGACTGCATGTTCACGCTACCATTTTTTTTCGAAGACATCGAAAAATTGGATGTCTTTTTATGGCCCATATATTATAAAACTGTTTTATTAAATTTGGCGAGTAGTCCCAACTAGCCCCAGGGTGCCTCTGAAGGAGTCAAATATATGACCCGCTCGCAATGATTTGCTCTTCCAAACATTTTTGGAGAGCACACCAATCCTTTGCTGCTGTATTAAATTTCCCTCATTGCCCCAACTAGTCCAGGATGCCTTTAGATCAGTCAAATGTATGAGCGACCCACATTCATTTTGTCTTCCCAGAATTGTTTCCCATAGCATCCACCCCGTACTTTCTTCCCTTAAGGGTCTTTCACACAAAAACCTTTTGTTTTTTAATTTTAGAGGGCATCGTCCTACTCTTTATGGAGTAGTGGAATGTTCGACTGACATCCATCAAATTTTTCTTCTCTAAATTTTTCTTTCGAAAACACCACGCCCCTATCTCCCCTTCCGCGGAACACTTCCATATTAAATAGCTTAAGCAATTACTCGAATGGAATATGCTTCATCTTCAGTGAATAAAACATATTTATGAGCTGTAACAAAAGCAAATGTTTAAAGCCTGATTTGGTAAAATGAAAATGTTTTCATGCTTTACACAGCAATGGGAAAATGTTAAGAATAAACGATACAGCAAAAATACCGCTTAAACTCCGAATTGATACAAAGTCAAAACCATTTTATTTGGCTCGCCAAGGAATCCCGTAAAATCGTTCTGCTTTTCCTTGATGTATAGACATTTCCAATCACAGCTTTAGCCAAGCAGAAACTACGAGTCATGTTCGATGGATGGCGAAAATGTATACAAATAGTTTTATTGCGAAAATACAGTAATTGTTAATAATTTTATTGGGTTTGATTTCGATTTTTACTTCCTCAAAATTGAGAAAGACAAGAAAAGTTAAGTTGAAGACTTATTAGCTGGGGTACATTCCATTTCGATTTCATGACCACCACGTTGCTCACCAGCGCCCAAATATCTAGTTTACATTAAGTCTGTGTTTAATCATGTCAAACACTCGCATTCATATAATTTTCAGTTTCCTAAGAAAACCTTTTTATATCAGTCTACCAACTTGCCGATCTCTATAACAAATGGTTTGGGGAAACTTTAGACTAAGCAGCCAGGCTTTAAAAGAAATGAGTTTTATGGGTCCCAAACTGAAATCAAAGTCTCCCGGAGACTCATAATAATAATTATTGTAAGTCTATTAAGCTCTTATTTGATGTATTTCTACGGAATATTTGTCAAATAAACGTGTAATAAAGCTTCAATAGTTTTTATGAATATGTGTGTTAGTTTCTTAATAGTTCGATGTTCACATTGCGTAGTTTACTAAGGAAAATATGAAAATGTTGGCAAAACAGTGCTGCCAGATTAAAGTTTCTGCGCAGAACGTAAAATCGTCAATTCATGAACGATTTTAAAGCATCCAAAATCCTTTCATTTCATTTCAGACATTTTTTCATAGGTATGCAAAATTTGTTCTTGACAAGAAAAATTCTCTCCCCCCGTGGTATAACCAACAGCGGCTTCGCCTACAAAATTGGCAAGGGTCTGGCAGCACACTTTTCCATTTCATAGCAATTGTTACGATTATACTAAAGCTGACACAATGGTTTTATTTCTAGTTGTTATCATTATACGGCATCAAAACACGCTGCTGCCCAGCTTCAAGCCAAACAAAAGACTTAAGTAAGAAACCCAGTCAAGACTGCGTGTCTTTAATTGTGAAGATCAAAAAAACAACACAACACAACCTTGATAATTATTAAATATAATTTTGTTTTTCTTACACAAAATTAATATATAAATATCGTTAAGTAAAAAAAAAAAAATCTAGGAAATAATTTTGAAGAAACAAAAAAAAAACCAAAGTGTTTAATAATTTTCAAAGTTAACATTAAATTAACTTGTTAAATGTATGCGCTGCAGCTTAGCATCCCATTATTCTTCTATGAAATGCTGAGTAATTTGTAAATTGTTGAATTATGGCATGGATTTGATAAATGGCATTTTTTACACCATTATATGGTCTCATATCCAATTACATTTCAATGTCTGCAGATTTAAGCTTTAGACACCACAGCTCTAAACAGAGGACGACGCCAACAACGAAGAGGATGACAATTGTGGCAGACAGACAATTTGTATACCTGAAAGTCTTGTAAATAAAATTTATTATTTTTGTATTTAAACATTCTACTTTTAGATAATTTTTTTACGTTGGCGTCAGTGTCAAATTGTTTTTGATTAGCTAAACTTTTTCAATGCGGTCTCCTACAGCGCCGTTGTATGCTACTCATCTCTCGCTTAAGTTATTTCAAAGGTGTTGTAAACATATCTGCCAGCCCACTTTGTACTTTATGCTGGTGAAGTGCTTAAAACTGTCTTCTAAAGCAGTGTAATGTTCTTGGGCTCGCGTCTCACTGTTTAGAAAATTACTAGTAAAATGTTTATTTCTTATTTGAGGCAGCCTTAGATTTATCGTTGTAGTTTCATTGCTTGACAAGAAATTCAATGAAATCAGTGACTGTTTTTTTTTCTTCTTCTTGTTATTCTCAAAAAGCATTTAAAACAAGTTAAGATTACTAATGAGTATCAGCAGTTAAATAAAAGTGAAAAAATACTCGTACATGTTTGGGACAACACCTTTAAAAGAGACGTGATAACTTGAACTACAATTATGCCAGTTTATTTTAATTTCTATTTAAAATTTTCAGGTAAAGAATTTGAAGTTGTTTTTTTTTAATAATTTTTTTTTTTGAAAGTTTGAGTTAAATGGAAAAATAGCGAGTGCACAATGGGGTGGCAGTATTAGGCCGATTTAAGCAAATATTTTTATAACAAATAAGCAAATATTTTAGGTAGATACTCTTTTGTCTTGGCTTTAAGAATTACCGGTTTTTGGTAGATAAATGTTTTTCTATTTTGTTAGATTATGTGGTTCTCGTGGGAAATCCTTCTAACAGGTGGGCCCAGAGAAGTCATCCGATGTTGTTTGGCTTTCAGAATATCGGTGGCGTGGCTCGCACAGTGTGTGCCGTTACTCCGTCCTATGGGCATCACATGTCCTCTAAGACCTCGCTTAATATGGCCCTATAGCGCGTTGTCGTTTGACCAGCAATGTACGCGAAAAATATGGCCCCATGACTCCTCCAGCATGAACAGTGCACCATGCAGTCACTTTGAGTGGCTGCAATGGTTTCGCGGGCATCACTCGTGGATTTTCGATGCCCCAAAAGTGATAGTTTTGCTTGCTTGTTTACGTATCCGCTGAGGTGGAAATGAGCTTCATCGCTCATTATGAGTTTGGTCCAAAAATTGTGCACTTCGTCACAGACACACGATTATTCGACGTTCTTGGGTAGTGTATCGCTCCATGGCTTGTTCACTTGTATTCTACAGCTGTCACAAATGTAAAAACAGATTTGACATTGGCCACCATTTGCAAAATTAAGACCAACTTCTAACCGAGTGATTTCTTTTGGCCCAGCTTGTATTTTAATATTTAAAACGAAAGTGGTGTTTCTTTTTTAAATTCTTTTGCCAAAGTTTAACTTTCATTAAATGTTTTTAGAAAACTTTTCTTAACATTCTATTTGTTTAATGAAATAAAAGCAAAGTTCCACATAAACTACGTTTTTTTTTTTTTTTTAACAACAACTTCAAAGAGTTCCAGCAGTTGAAGTTATTGAATGAAATTACAAGTAAAAACTTGTTTAAACCTGTTATGTGTCATTCTTTGCCGTTTAATTGCTTTAAATCATTATAACAGAAAATAACTCAATTGAAGCGTTTTATTTGAACAGTGATTTTTATCTAAACCAGTATTCCACAACCAAATTCTACTTTCCATGAAAACGTTTATTTTAATTTTATGACGCATAAAGGCTTTTTTATGATTCTAGGAAACGAAATTTGTTTAAAAGAAAGTGAGATCAAATAGTGAAAATATTTAGACCAATTGGCTAAATGAAAATGGCCCGCAAGTTTATTGTCTAAAGAAGACCTGGAAAATTTTTAATTTAAAAAAATGTATTTTTAATATTCTTTTCTTTGTAATTTGAGGGAACAATATCCCCATGTTTTTTTTTAAATTTTGCATATGACTGATAAAAACATTTTAAGTAAATACAAACAAACAAGTTTAAATTCTTTTAACAAAGAAATCTTTTTATTTTTCATCTTTTATCAAAGAAGCTCTAAATAATTTGTATTTTTTTACGCAAATGTGTATGTTTATTTTTAAAATTACAGCTGAATGCTTGCAAAGAAAAGAAATGCTGAACAAACAGGTTCATTCACATCAATTTTTGCTGACGCGTGCATTATAAATGACATAATTATCTAAGCAAACCATAAGATATAATTGAAATTGAGGCATACATATGTACATAATTTAAAATGTAAAAATAATTATAAAAAAAGATAAATTTTAATATCAAGCATAATTTATTATATTATGAATTTATTGCTAAAAATTTTAATAACACTTTTTTGTCTCTGTTAAATAAATTTTAATTTTAATGACTCTGTCAAAATTATTACATGCACTATAATAATTTTTTAATTTTTCTTTTCATTTAATTGCAGCAATTAACCATGATTTTAAGACCTGGCTTATATGCAAACAATGCAATTCTTAATGTCTTAACCCCTGCAAAAATCTTCACTTAAGCCTGAAGAGCTAAACACAAAAAAGTAATCATTTGCATCGAAAACATAAAAACCTGCAATACATTAAATAAAGCAAAAACATAAAAGTAAAACAACTTCAGCAAAACGTGACAAATACCAATAATATACAAGTGATTATAAAAAAAAAAAATTATTTAATATGGCATTATTGCATCTTACGTTTATTGCAAAAAAAGTTCAATGAATTTTAAAATTCATACGCAAAAAAAACAGGCTGTTGGAAAACACAATTGCAATTACATCAATCGAAAAATTATAGTCGACATAATTGAAAACATTAAACCATTTGCTTTAATGCAAACAGAGCACAAACACACACACACACACACACACACACACACACGCACGCACAATTTTATCAAGCTCACATATTGTTTTTATTTTTTCATCGAATAAAAATAAAAACAAAGATGAGCTTCAATTTACAGGCAAAACTCAATGAAACAGTTAGTTTCATTGTTGAGGAGAGAGCAGGAGAGTGCTGTTTTTTATTTTAATGAGAGAGTTTGAAAGCTAGAAAAACGGGTTGTTTACATTTTTTCACACTCACCTTAACCACTTTGCTAACGGAAACTGATTCTTGCGAACAGCGTTGCCAGCTTACATGTAAACAAAAAAAATCGCACCAAGAAATTTATCAGTTGTAGATAATTTTTGGAAAAAAAATTTTTTAGTATAAATTTTTCCAAAAAAAAAAAAAAAAAAAAAAAATATGAAGCGATAAAAAAGCTCTGAAAAATTCAAGTAAAAATTTTTCAAAGAACTTTTATAGATCACCCAACTTTTTTTTTAATAGATAGATCGACAAAAAATACTTCTCACAAGGAAAGTGTCTATTTGTAAATTTATCGATATAGTAAATATTTGTTGCAATTTCTTTTATTATTTGTATTTTATAGAACTTTTCTACAAAATATTTGTATATCGAAATCTTTTATATTTACTATAAAATATTTACATTTTTTAATCATTTAAACATACTTTAAGTTCTTTTTAATATAAAAATAGCATCTTATTAAAAATAACTTAAAGCCTGTTTAAAAGACTTGAGCAAATACATATACATATGTATATCTAAACAAATATTTTCTATAGAAATTTACAAAAAAAAATTTTTGGTTTAACATTTATAATTGATGTGATAAAATGATATACTAAAATATTTGAGGGATCGAGATTTGATTGCCGCGGAATAGAAATTGTTTGATAGAATTATTGTTAGAAAAAGTGCTATTCTTAATAATTAATAAGCGGGGTGAAAATGTAATTTTCCATCACAAGTTAAAAAGAAAATTAAACAGTCCAATGATTGGTGGAGCCAGTATTGCTCGCACCTGAAAAAAAAATGGTTGATAGCCAAAGATTTTAATAGGAAATTTATGGTTGTCAAAAATTAGGGAAACAGAATTTTTGTGAGAAAAAGTGGAAGTCTTAACGAATGATATCTAAGAATGTGTAAAAATTCGGAATATTCATGGATAACGGAAACGTGCTTAAAATCTGTTGATGTTAGAAAACTTAAAATCAAATTTATAAAAAAAATGTCTGGCAACACTGTTTTAATTTTTAGTGCGCTGAAAGTTCATGTAAAAGTTTGTAATGTTTGTTTAAATAACCAGTGTAACCTTTTGCCGGCCATTAAGCCGTCTTAAGGCTGCATTTACATTTACATTTTCGTTTTTTTTTTCTGAACAATGAAGGAAGCTTTTATAAACAAATAAAAAACATTTTTGCTTTGTATTCAAGAGAAAGAAAACATGACGACAAGTTAAACGGGTCTGCATTAAATTGAATGCAGTGAATGATGCTGTTGCTGTAGTTGTTGTTGTAGTCATTGTTGTCATCCTCTTGAAGCAACAATAAAAGAGCACTAGTGAGTGATGCCCAGAGTGTGTGCATGTGTATGTACGTGTTTGCTTATTGTGCACATGTTGTGCAGAAACGTAAGACTTAAGTAACGAACTTTATTTATTTATTGTTTTTGTTTAAATGTATGTAGTACATACGTAGTTAATGTGGCACAACTCAAAAGACTTCAGCAACAAACTTTTTATGTTTCATACGGATTTTCTCTGCCACAAGCTTCTTGAAAATACTATTGTTTTTTTTTGCTGTGCTGTGCTTCTTTTAGAAAGTGAAATTATTTCTTTTTGACTTCGTCATAAGTGTGTGTAAAGCTGAAAGTGAATTTGCATCATTTATTAATGTTGTTGTAAACGACAGAAAATTACGAACATAAAAATTTTACAGTCATTTACATTTCTTCGCTTTATTTAATATCAAATTTTTATTAAATACAACAAGAAGTTAAACAAAAAGTGCCTAAAGACTTGTAAAACATCAATCAAAAAACAACTTTTTTGTTATTAACCAAAGCCGTTTCTTATCAATATGGAGTCGGAGGAAATAACAAAACTAGTGGATGGTGTCTATAAGGTGAGTGTTTGCTTATGTTAATTTTATTATAAACATTTCATTATCTTAATGGATTAAAAAGTAATTATGATAAGGAGTTTGGATTGTTGGTGCCTTAGTAATGAGTGTGCAGGCAGCATAGTTTATGGTAGGTCGTTATTGTTTAAAGTTGATGTTAAGCTACATGAAATAGTGCTTTTGGGTATCGCAGTACAAAAGGCTTTGAATAAAATGAAAAATTTGGGGATTACAAAATCTTTATATGAAAGAAAAAAAAAACTATATGCTTCTGAAATTATGTATGTGTGTAGGTTGTAGGCCTCCTTGACTAGGTAATGTTTTCGTGCTTGTAAATTCGTTTCCTTTCCACCCTCATAATTGACAGTAATTGATGAAATATAATTATTTTTTGTTTTTTTCAGCCAATTTTAAATTTAAGCTTCTTTTTAACATTTAAATTACTTTTGGACAGCAAATATTTTTGGAAAAATGGTAAAAAAGCTAAAAAATGTTTCTTTACAATTTTTGCTGCCTTAAGTACTGCCGTCTACATGTTAGCAACCAATAAGCAATTCGGCATAAATTAATAGAAAATTACTTAACCCATAAAATTTTGCTTTATATCAAATAATTTTTTCTTGGGGTTTTTTTTTGTTGTATTTTTTTTACCATTTTCGGAGTAGTGGCGATAACTGATAAAATTAATGTTACCAAGGTCCTTGGCATCCAACAACCCAGCATCCAGGTGTATGATTCTGCTCCTCTACTTCTTTTGGCCCACCTTGTGCTTCTTTTATACTTTTTTAATAGCTTAGAGCATAGCTTAAACATACTATGGCATCCACTCGTTTTAGTGCTTCTAAGTCTTAATATTTTTTTGCTGGGAAGTTTGATTAAAAAAAAAAACTATTCTCTATTCAATTTTTTATAACGCACCGAACTTTTTTTTACACCAACACAAAGTTCTTCCTGAGTTGGGGGGAAAAAAGAAACACATTTTCAAAGTGAATAAACTCGTGTGAATTTTTTTGGCTAAATTTCTGTATTTGCTTTCAAAACTAAACTTAGTCTTAAGCAAAAAGAAAAAAAAAATCATTCAGTAATTTTCTTCTTTTTTTTTCTTATGCATGTACGTACGTACCTCTAGCTGCATGCAGCCAAATCTGAAGTGGAAACATTACATAATAATGCAGCTTTACAACTTCAAAACAGAAAGAAAAAAAAAACTAAACTAATGTTGAAGCTCATGAAGATGATGATGATTTTCTTTAGCAATTATTTTTTTTTCTGTTTTTTTTCATTTCGAGTATAAAAGCGATTTTTGAAAAAGTAATTTTTTTTTCGTTAGATTTTCCATTAAACAGACGTGTGTTTGGTTTTCTGCGGCAAATATAATGCTGATTTCTTGTTGCGCTCAACTTGCAACATCTCGTGTTTCATTATTATGGTTTTTATTGTAGATGTGTTAACTTGTCATCATCAACATCATTTTGAAAATCTAGTTTTTTGAGGTGCTACTTTTGACTTGATTCATTTTCATTCATTGGGGACAAATGCCGCCTGGCAAGATATTTATATTTTTCTTTTGACAATGTAAACTGTTTTAATTTGGTTAAACAGGTAGTTGTGGCCACGACTCTTTTTTTTTTTCTTTTCTTTAATTCATATAATCTATTATTTAATCGTTTAATAATTTGTTTTGCCTTTTAAGGCCAACTGATGGAAACAAAAAGTTTTGTATCAATGTTGCATGATGTTGCAACAAGAGCTGTTTGCTTTATGACTTAAAATAGCAATTCAATTTCTTTCAGTATTTGGCTTTAAATTAAACGAAGGAATATTTGTGTTTTCAGTAATAAATTTTATTTTAAATAAAAGAATGAAAACGGCATCCTATTACTGAGACTTAGATGTCCGTTCGTTTGCCCGTTTGCCCGTCACAGCGCCACACAAGCCTGCTCAATTATTTTAGCGTGTAGAGATAATTATTATTTTCCAAACGTAAATTTTCTTAAGTCCTCCCTACCGGCCCGTAATATCACAGTTTTTGCAATATTCTGATATTTTAAATAATTCGCTTTGACAAATATTATAAAACCTGTGAAAAAGTCGATAAAAAAATCTAGGAAATGTCAGGTGCAAAAGTAATTAAAACTTTTTTTTTTTTATTTGTAAAAGGCATTAGGCCTTATAAACTGAACCAGTAGTAAAGGAACACAATATTCAGGAATATTTGTCTCTCTAAAATTCTCTGTCACTGGCGCGTACCTTTTTATGCAAATTGGAATTCACAGCTAATCACTCTTGGATTTTTATTTGCCCAAATGCGGCAGTCCTAATTGTTAACGAAACCACTGAGGTGGTCAGGCAGGTGCACCAAAAAATTACCAAGTGCACGAAAAATATTTTGATGTACTTTTCGATTTTCATCAAAAGCTTTAAGGTGGTCAAACAATGAAACATGACCGCACGAGCCGCACTTTCTTGAAAGAATAATAAATATTTCCGTCCAGGTGAAGTGTTCAGGAGTCATCCTCGATCAGAAATTAAAATGGAAATACCACATGCACAAAAGAGCCAACAACAATATATTTGCGTTAATCTGTAAACGAGCCATGGGCGCAAAAAGGGAGCTGAATGCAGAGATTACACACTGTCTTTATAGTAGGTTTATCAGGCCAATTATGATCTACGCTGGTATAGTGTGGAGGACGCCGATGCAATATTATTGTTATTATCACTTTCAGGCCAATTGTAAAGCTCGACCCAAGACATCTTTTGTGCAGAATCGATGGAATACAAATGCCACATCAAAACGATACAGAAAGTTCAAAGAACCTGTTGTCTGGGTATCAGTGGGTCCTTCAAAATGACACCAGCAAGGGCGATGGCAGCAATATTATCCGTCGGGCCCATCGAAATTCTTATAAAATATGAAGCAGTTCTTACAGCAAAACAGATGGCTGGGGGACACAAAGCGCATTATCAACATATCTTTACAGTCATAGTCAAGTCTATGATGGAAAATGTGACCTCAGATCGCATATTGGAGACCAGATTATTGATTCCTGACTTCTATACCCGGTTGACCGAGTCTTTGAACCAGATCCCCATTGGGCTTCATTGTAACATGAATGGATAAAGGACGAGGCGAAAAACAGGACTTGGTATTTGTCTAGAAAATACTACGGAACTACATAGTACTAGACTATTGCACTATTTTGCAGGCTGAAGTTTGGGCAATTACGGAGTGTATTTGAGAGCTCAATGAAATGGGAAGGCCAGGACCTGTCAATATATTCACCGATAGTCAAATGGCCATCATATCAGAGCGATCTCAGCTGCACGAATTAAATCACAAGCCATTTTGGGAGTGCAAAAACTCCTGATGAACTGCTCATTATATGAGAGAGCAAACTCACTTGCTCAGAGAGCAAGAGAGTTAACTAACATAAGCTCTGTAGCGTGAAACCTTTCGATGCAATTAAATCTGAGCTAAAGAGTTGGGCACATAGAAACCATTTAACTCTCTGGAATAACGAAAGCATGGGAATCAGTGCAAGAATTCTATAGGTTGATCCAGACGAAGAAAAAACGGGGGCACTGCTAAGATTTAGCAAGCCCGAATTAAGTAGAATAATGGCAGTTAGGACAGGAATAGCGGGAGGAGATGAATGTAGAGCATGTGGAGAGAAGAGCGAGACATTAGAGCGCCGCCATTCTTCACAAATACCATTCCGATATCTTGGGGCACATTACAATTACGCGGCATAATGCTGGAGGAAATTAAGGAACTTTGTGCATGACACGGAGCATCCAATGAGTCTATACTGTTTTAAGTGTATGTATGTCGCATGGCAGGGGCCAACACAACGAAAAATATTTTTTCAAAATCTAAAAGTGTCCTTAAGCCACAGATGCCCAGTAGTGGCTGATATCAGCAAATTAAACTCACACGTATTGTTACGCTCTTTTGTTTGATCGTCAATCAACCAATAGGAAATCACCATGTTGAGTGGGAGAGACAAACTACACTTGCAGAAATTCTGTGTCTTATTATTGCGATATATTAATGATGTCAGCAGAAAAGTATTTTATGTTACAAAATACTTTTGATGACATGCAATGTCTTATTTGTCAGAAGACATTTAAAAAAATAAGAAATATAATTAAAAAAAAAAAAAACATTTTGAAGTTGTTCACAAAGCCATGAATAAAATGAATAGCAAATTGTTTTCTTCCAGTGTTATTTCGTCACTCTCACCAATACTTTTACCATGGACATCTATGCCTTAAGCTTGAGTATTATGAAAGCCAATTAGGAAATTATTAAAACCAATAAATTTTGTAAGTAAACATTTTGATGGGACCTAAATTTTTTTTTCTCTCTGGTCGATTGTGTAACTCTCCATGGGGCAGTTGGTTATACACTGCAATAAAAAAATGTCAAATTAAGTCGAAATCACTTTATCACAATAAACAGCATACATTATGGTTGGACCATGCTTTAGAGTTTTCCAATTTCATTTAGAATATTCTCAATTTCATTTCAAATTTTCTCAATACGAATGAAAAGTTATGTAGTAATTTATAGCTGATGCAGTAAACTTTTCAAGGCAAAAGTTAAATTTATTTTTAATTATATTTAAAATTTGTTACTTTTTAATTTTTGTATAAGATTGAAATGAAGCAGTGGCAGGCTGTTTACAGAAATTCGTAAATGATTTATTAAAATATGTATCGTACATGCAAAACAAATCTATTTTAAAAGGCATGAAATATATGAAAATGTCTAAAAACATTAATTTAATTTTACACTCGAACTTTATGATTCACAATTGTTAATAACTTTATCGGGTTTTTAGTTGAGATTTTGATTTTGTGGCAAAATTGTGGTGATTAATAACTATAAGGTAGAAATGTTTTACAGGTTAAAATGTTAATTAAGCAACAAATATTTCCTTTTCATTAATGATTGAGTGTGAATAATGACATCATTTGGGTGAAAATTTGGCAGCCAGAAATTTCTGAAGAGTGTTTTTTGTTTGTTTTTTTTTTTTTTGAATAGATACATTAATAACATTTTGTAGAAAAAGGTTTGGTTGTTGTTCTGTTGGAGTTTTATGAAGGCATAATAAAGCAGTTGAAATGCTTTTGTTGAATAAAATTCTTTATGACCACCAGACAATACACTTCTATTGTATTACATAATCAACAACACAAAAGTGTATAGTAATTGCAAAAAAAAAAAAGTTTAAAAGAAATTTAGCACTGTAAAAAAGGTGTGTGTGTGTGTGTGTTTTTTAATATTTGTACCTTTTGTTGTTATTGTTGTTTTTTATAAGCAAAGGTAATATTATCTAGCGATACATGTTTTGCATGGGGGTGCTTTTTTTTCTTCTGGGGATTTAAAATATTTGAGTACAATACATTTAACATCCCAGCCAGTGGTTTGGTTTAGTGATGAAAGAATTTTTAAATAATAGTTTATAAATAAATTTTATTTACTTACTTTATTAACATGCAGGTGTCAATTTCTTATTGTTTCATTTATTGTGGTTTTATTTGGCTGAAAATATTTGTTTTTTTTTTTTTTTTTTGGTAAACATTGTTGGCTGTTTAAATTGATGGAATTTGAACAACGTATACAATACTGTATTATAAAATCGATTTGTTGAACCTTGAAAAGCTTGAAGTGAAGTGCAACAGGGCACCTACAATGCTGGGTCTTATGCACAAAAATATAATATATTTTTTATTTTTTTATTTTAATTAAGTTTAACTTTATGGTCAAACCGTATGATTAACAATTGCTAATACTTTTATCGGACTTGAGTTTGAGTTTACTTTTTCGAAACTGAGAAAAATTTCTTTCAAAAAGTGATTACAGTATACAATTAGTCATGGCCTGGGTTTGAAGCAAATTTGGGTGCTGATGAGCGACGTAGTGGTCGTGAAACAGTAACCCCCTAATTCATAAAAATTATAACACGCTTATAAGACTGTTATCTGACATATTTTTATCGAAAATCTGTTATAATTTTTATGAATTAGACGGTAAGTCTTTAATTTTAATAATTTAATAATTGTCTTCTTTAAAAATGTTGTTGTTGCAATTTCATTGCAAAAAAAATCTTCCTCAATTCTGAGTCAGTGAAAATTGTACTCAAGTCCGTTCAAATAATTAACAATTGTAAATCACAAAATTCGACTATAAAGTTGCATTAGTAACGGGTTATCCATTTCGTGGCCTGGAATTCGACATCTGTCAAACTAGTAAGTTGTTAAACGAATTTGTTTCTTCTCAGCTGAAAGTCTGACATTGACGAAAATGGATCGCTAAACTATCACACAACGTATAAAACTTATCAAAACATACCACAAAAATGATGATTCTGCCACAGCCACCCACATATGGTGCTTTAGGAGGAGATTATGGTTTACATAATCGTCCAACTACGCAAGCAATTGGAAAAATAATTATGTATAAATTTGAAGAGACTCGAGCGGTTACAAATATTGTAAAAGGCCTGTGCATCATCGTTGCGCTCATTCCACAGAAAATATCGCTGATGTAAGTGAAAGTATGGCCGAAGATCCGAATGTATCGTTCTCAACGTCTTACGGCACATCATGACATATTTTGCATTTTAGATCTACACCTACATCCACATAAAGTCCAGCTCACACAACAACTGAAGCCAGCTGACCATTCACAACGTTGTAGATATGTGGAATGGGTGCTTGAACAGCAGGTGGGGGGCGGTGATTTTTCGAATAAAAAACAAAATTTTCTTCAGCGATGAAGCACATTTTTCATCCGATGGGAACTCCAAATGCGACAAAATTGGGGTTCCGAGAATCCTGAAGTAGTTGAAGAGAGGCCCTTACATTCAGAAAAAGTCACTGTTTGGTGTGCTCTTTGGTCCGAAGGTGTGATTGGACCTTACTTTTTCGAAAACCATGATGGAACGACTATCACCGTCAATTCGGAGCGTTATGGTCATATGATAAGCGTCTTTTTTTTTTTTTTGCCTGCTATTGAAGAATACGAGTTGAATATTATGTGGGTGCCACATGCCACACAACTGCAGCGAATATGACTTTATTGCAAGAGACATTTCCTGGCCGCGTAATTTCTCGTCGTGGCGATATCAACTGGCCACCAAGATCCTGCGATTTGACACCCTTAGACTTTTGGAACGAAGTTCCTTAACGCGGCTTGCTGGTAGTGCAAATTAGTAGAAATCGTCACGAAAGCGTGTGTATCTGTCGACAAACAATTGTGTAGGTGTATCCGCTGCTGTCAGCGGAGACACCTACCAATAAATATTAATTAGTTGTGAAAACGGACACTATCAGTTGATAGATGTCGCTAAAGTAAAGTATGTCACAACAAAAGCAACACAGCAATATTGAAAAATTTTCTTCGTTTTGTAGCAGATTGACAAAAAAATACTGCATGTGTCAAAAGGCAAAAAATATAACGTTCCAAAAATTTAAAGAAGCATATAAAATTTTAAAATTTCAAAAACAACACAAAATAAAACATACAGATTTCTCCTTGTATTACATTCGAAGATGAAGAAAAAACGTAAGGAACTTCGTTCCTAACGAGGGTCCCCCGACCGAATTTCTTTTTTTTGTGGGGCTACGCAAAAGACAGTATTCATGCAGATAATCCTTTAACTCTTGAGCACTTAAAAACCAACATTCGTCAAGTTATGGCTGGGAAACCGCCCAATTTGTGTCAAAAAGTGGTCGAAAATTATCTCAATAGAATCACTGCTTGACACACTTTGCGTGGTGGTTATTTAAATGCTGTAGCGTTTCACACATAATGTCAACGTTCAAACTTTATAATAAAAAAGAAATATTATGAACAAAAATATTTTATATGTATGTATTTTATTAATTCAGGTCCAAAAATGAACCTTTTCAAAAAATATATTTGCTGTATTCTTCAGCTGTCTATATGCCGACGACATTTCGTTACAATACAACAAAAATATTTTTTGAAAAGGTTCATTTTTGGACCTGAATTAATACATTTCAATTGGCTCTTAAAGCAAATAAATACTTAAGTTCATATTTGTATATGTATTTTATTTACTTTTGCTTCTGTAACCGCAAAAGGGATAACCCGTTATTTTAGGTCAGTAGACCAAATTTAAAATTTCTTTAATAGCTCCTTTTGATTTGGCTCCATTCTAATGTGGGATCTTCTGTAGTAAAGAAGGTTATGTTTTACTAATTACAACTCTGTAGACAAGAGTACGCTAGCAGAGTTTTTTTTCCCATACCACAGGCCGGCATTTAAGTTTTTATTTTGTTATTTATTTATTTTATTTTTTACGAAGTCATCTTAATTGTTTTTTCTTCACTGACAATAGTCCTTCTAATTTTACACTTCCTCGTCTGAAGTTTATAAAAAGGCAATAAAATGTTTTGCTTAATAATTTTTTTTTTAACAATTAATGGAGTCATTACGTTTACAGTCACGACTTGTGAATTTAAAATTTTATAAAAAATAAAGACAACAAATGTAACTCATACAGAAATTATCTGAGTACAAATGTTGATTTTTCATCATTCATCAGCATTCGAAGTGTAATGAATTGTCAAAGTAGATATTTTGACCTTGAAACCCATCACTGAATCACAACAAATTTGTGTTGAGTGTTTGTATTCCCACGCCTTGATATGAAACTAAAAAAAAAAAAAAATAATGAAACTATTACACATTTGTTAACATTCAGTTTAATCTTCTTAAGCAAACACATTGAAAAATAATCAGGTGTATGTATAGAATTTCGTACTCTCATGCTAATTGTTGCAATCAATACAATTGCCCAAGGCAAATTGTTTGAATAGTTTTGGTAATACGTTTACACAATTATCAAGAAATATTTTACACAATGTACACACACTTATGTTGACTTAAAGCTCTTTTATAAGGTTGAGATAAAGCACTTTCACTCACACAGTTCGAAGGCAAATTTCCGGTTTAAACAAAAAGTCATGCAGCAAAAACCGCATTGTAAGATTAATAACTTGATTAAAAAAAACTTGATTAAAGTTCAGGTTAAATTTGTAGAAATATAATAAGGCTATTGAAAGTGATTTCTTTACTTAAATTGCCTTAAAGTGTTCTTTGTTTTCAATGGCTGAGTGGCTGCTCAATAGTTGTGCGGTTGCGGTTCGAAACCCGTCAGAGGCAAACGTGGGGAAAAAACTTTGTAGAACAAAAATAAAATTAACGAAATGTAAAAAGAGAAGAGGATATAATAAGAATGTGTGCAACTAAATAAGAAAAATTAAACAAAAAATATTGGTGGACCCCTTACAAGCCTATTTTTTGCATCGTTGTATTTGGAGAAACTGAATTCACAAGCTCCGGGGTATCGTTAGTCAATGCAATTGGAAATAGACATGGCTGTCAATAAATCCAGCCAATAAATCTTAAAGAATTTACTTTTCTCTATTACGTCAAGTTGGCATCCTTGGCCTGAGTTTCAAACTAATTGGGTGCTGATGATTGGTATGTTGAAGGTGAAACAGCCTTGGTTGTACCCCAGCTACTAGGTTATAATATTTATTTTTCCCTATAACGATTACCAGCACCCATGATCTAATTTTGAAAATAATGAGGTGTTTGCTGTTGATTACAATTCTGAATGTGAAATAGACATGGTGGTGCCCCAGCAAAAAAAAAACTCATAATATATATTTTTCTCTGTAACGATCATTAACGTCCTTGACCTGAGTTTGAAAGTAATGAGGTGCTAATGATTGCTGTATTGAACGTAAAACAGCTTTGGTTGTACCCCAGCTAATACGTCTTGTTTTTGTCTTCCTATCGCCTCGGTGGCTGAATTGGTAGAGTGCTCTGCCAAGAGTCTCCGAGGTCGCAGGTTCGATTCCTGCCGAAGGCTCTGGATGTTTCTGCAGACAAGCAAAAGGCTTCACAGTTAAGTAAAAAAAAAAAAAAAATGTTTCGTGCCTGAAAAAGGTGTTTTCTCGATTTTGAGTTCAAATGGAAATTAATTATTCAATTTTGTTTTTTTTTGCTTGACTTATTTGTATTTGACAAAACAAGTGACGCGTTTTTAACTGTTATATGCTGACAGTACGTTAAGTTACGCTACGTGTGGCTAACGAGGCTTCCACATATCTGTGGCAAGTGAAAGATTTTTTTTTTTTTGCATCAAAGAAACCTTATTAATGATTTGTATAGTTTTTAAGAAGATATCACAACGCTTATTTATTCTTCTGCGTGCTGGCTGGTGGAAATTGAGGCGTGTTGAGAATTAGAATAGTAAAATAAACAAGAATGAAAGGAGAAAAAATTTATAAAAATATGTTAAATCAACAAGCTGACAGTTAAACAGACAGCCAGTCAGACGGAGAGTTAGACACAGAAAAATGAAATATACACACAAGCAAAGCAGACTGATAAGCCGACAGGGATAGAACCCTCATATTTAATAAAATTAATTTCTACACTGACTTACGATTTTGTTGTCATTATGAAGTTTGCACTGTTTGCTTTCATTTGCTGAGAATTAAGTCAACAAGAACAAGTTGCTGATTTGAAAGGTTTCCTTTGCCAGCCACAAAACCATGACTTGGTCGGCAGACAGATCGACAGGCCGACGCACGAATGAAATGAAAAAATACCGACCTGCCCAAGTAAGTAAAAGAACGTAAATTGTTTTTTGTTTCTTTACTTACATCTGTAACATTTCATTTTGTATAACAATTGGCTGCTCATTTCGAATTAGTTTTTACTGCAACTCTATTTTTCTTTTTTATTTGGCACATTTTTCTTTCCCTTTTTTTCCGATTCTTTTCAGTTGGTTTGACCATTGCCTTAAATGGCTTTAAGTGGTTGCTTTTAAGTGTATTAAGGTGTTTGTATTGTATGCAGAAATGTTTACTGTTTCTTTCATGTGCCATAACTTCATAAAATGTAGGCTAATGTTGCTTTTATGTTTTTTTTTATTCTCTGCCTGTGCGAAACTCGAAACTGCAAAGTGGCGCTGCAATGCTGACGTCAGGCAGCCTGCTGGAGAAATGAAACGGTAACATGCATATCAGTTGACAACTCTTAAGGAGATTTAGCATAAATCGAAAATAGAATGGAGTCGTTTAAAGATAAAAATTTCAATAGAACACTTAAACATTAGGCTGAGCTTAAGCTTGTCATAATCTACACAGAAAGAAATAGCTCATTCTAAATTTAAGTTTTTTCCCACTTGATTTTAGTACGAAGCGCTCTGAAAAATTCAAGTTTAAGCATAAAAGACAAGGTGTACTTAAAACAAGCCGATTAAAGCGACTACTAAAGAGTTCAAATTTGTCATGATACGAAATTCTTGGTTGTATGTGTAACCATTTTGTTTCAGTCTTTGTAATTGTTAGAGTGGCTGGACGACTGGCAGTAGTTGGGTTCCAGATGCAAATCGGCAGAGACAAAATAATTTATAAATTATTGTTGAATTGAAGAAGTAGTCGATGATGGATTTTTATTAATTCAGGTCCAAAAATGAATCATTTCCAAATATTTACTGTATTTTTCAGTTTGTTTGAAACTTAACTACTTTTCCATAATTCCATAATTCCCATGAACAAAATGAGAATCAGAAATGTTCAAACAAACCTTTAACACAGTAAACATTTCTTTTCGTTTTGCAAGTCTTTTACTTTTCTTTGCAACCTTCTATACAACGAGTTACCATCGGTTACTACCAACGAAATGTCTGCGGCATATAGACAGCTGAAAAATACAGTAAATATTTTGAAAAGGTTCATTTCTGGACCTCAATCAATACATTTCAATTGGCTCTTAAAGCAAATAAATAATTAAATTCATATTTGGATGATGGCTTTTGATAAAATGTTTTAACGATTACAACATGGTGATTTACCGAATATATTTCCAGTAGAAAGAAATTTTGCCACGTCTTTACTTCACGGCTGCCAAATGGGGGCTGTCAATGACTAAAGTTTACCCAAATGTCGTCGAAACAAAGTAAAGGGCCCGCCATTTAACGTTTTTTTTTCTTCAACTAACACTTAGCTCATGTCTAATTTAACCAATAATTAGTTTTATCCTTTCGATAAACGAATACGCTTGAACATCGCTTCGCTAAGTGGGCCTGCGATCGACTTACAGAAAAGGCCAGTTTTGCAAAAAAAAAAAAAAAAAATCTTTTCAGATGAATCTCATTTTGATCTTGGCGGGTATGTAAATAAGCAAAATTGCCGCAGTTGGGGCACAGAAAACCCGCACGCCTACATTGAAAAGCCAACGTACCCAAAACGAGTCACTCACTGTTTGGTGCGGATTTTGGTTCAGAGGCAAATTCTTCGAAAATCAGCAAGGAGTGGCCGTCATCAGGTCATGTTGAACGAATTTTTGTTTACAAACATTGAAGAAGAGGTTATTGGCAACATTTGGTGGCCACACAGCCGCAGCTACACTGCGATGTTTTGCGGCCTGTTTGCAAAAAAAAAGTTATTTGGCGAACCCTTTAGTATACCTTTCCGCCAGACACCCTGTAGTTTGAAACTTATATGTAAATGTTATTCTCTAAGCGGCCATGGCAGCCCACAAGACAATTACATATATGTAAGTAAATTTGTAATATGAGTATATTATACAAATTTGTTTAAGGACCATTTTTATTGTCGACTTAATTTTCAACATTTTTCTTTTCTATTTCTAAAAGTTTTCAGGTGAAAGCTTGCTATTTTGCTTTAAAGCTGTTGCTGAACTCAATATGTATAGACCACATACATATGTACACTTTAGTTAGGTTTTCCTGGCAACTCAACACCATTTATCGCCAAGCGCCCTCATCGTAATTTAAATCGTACTTTCATGCTTGGCTGCTTAAGGGAAACCCTATATTTTTCATGGTACTTGTTGCAATAACTTTGCAGTTTGCCAAAGACTTTGGTCTACGGTTTGACACATAATTCAACTTGGTTAATAATAATAGAGCAAAAAATGTTTAACTGAAAAGCCAAAAGCTGGTGGTGCTTTTCTCAAATAAGTACGAGTATGCATGTGTATATAAAATTATGCTGGTATTTTGTTTTTTTTTGTTTTTATGTTTTTTATAACATTTTGTTTTGCTAAAAGAATGTGTTTTGTTAAAGAAACAATCGAAAACAAAAAAACACACAGATATAAGATTGTGTGTCTAATAGTTTGCATTTTGTTTTTTTTTTTTGTATTTTGCAAATAAATAGTTGTGGTTTTCTTTTCGAATGCTTTCGGTGTCACAGCGGGCAGGTTTGCAGCTTAAGTCTTTTGTTTGGCAGAGGGGACGCGCGTTAAAAATACATTTTAGAACAAATGTTAAGGTCGAATTCATTAGTAGTTTAGCTTAGAAAACAGTTATAAATTAGAAGAAAGAAATCAATATTTTTTTTCTTTTTTACTACAGTCAAAGCCCGGTATAGCGAATACTCAGTTTAACGAATATCGGATATAACGAATGGCGAAATTTTTACATTAACTGTCTTATGTAGCGAATGACAAAAAAAAATAAATCTCGATTTAACGAATGGCAAAGCAAAATACATTTAAAAAATCGTTACAAATCTGCATTTGCAGATTTGCCGGCACTTTCCGGTATAAATTGTAATTTGACTAATATTCAAAACCAAAAAACTGTATAGAAAACCCCTTCCCACGGAGGCACAACTTGTTTCTACTGTATTTTCTAAAATACTTCTTCCTCACAAAATTTGAAAACGGAAATATTTAGAGAAGAAGACCACAAAACGACCTGCACTTGCAGATTTGCCGGCACTTTCCCGTATAAGTTGTAATTTGACAAATATTCAAAACCAAAAAACTGTATAGAAAATCCCTTCCCACGGAGGCACAACTTGTTTCTACTGTATTTTCTAAAATACTTCTTCCTCACAAAATTTGAAAACGGAAATATTTAGAGAAGAAGACCACAAAACGACCTGCGCTTGCAGATTTGCCGGCACTTTCCCGTATAAGTTGTAATTTGACAAATATTCAAAACCATATATGCAAATACCATTGGATTGTGTGTGTTTTTGGCTTCTTTCTTTGTGTTGAAAGAACACGTGTGATGCGTTGCTTTTTTCGTTAAAATTTTAGTAGTTTTATTTGGTTCATTGTGAAAACGAGATGTCGATTTCTTAAGAAATGAATAATATGAATGAAATGTAATGATAAACCTTAATAGCATCCAAACATAGCTAAATATGTACATATATGCCTCTATGTACATTTATGATTTTTAATGAATTTACATATTAGAAATAAAAACAATTCTTAAATGAACGTTAAAATATCAATTAAAGTTTTATTTCTACACTGAGTTGTCATTACAATTAAATTTTGATGTTTTTAAAACTGCGGACCATCGTCTTTTATAAAATTTTAAGATAAAAAATTACTGTTCGATATAACGAATATCTCGGAATAACGAAAGGTCTGAACATTATATCATTCGTTAAACCGGGCTTTGACTGTATTTGTTTCTAATTTTATTTACTATAATTGTTTGTTTATTTCAGAACATCTTGGAGAAATTCAATCCCGGTGCACGTCAATTGATATCAGCTGGCAAGGGTTATTTAAAGTCATTACATGGTGAGTGAGATCATTGGATTGGAAAATTATTTATTTATTATAAAAATAAATATGATCTCCTGCTTAGCCAACAAATAATAGAATAATAAAACGATAATTAAATTACATATTTTGTTTTTTGTTGACTTAATCACTTGTTTTTTTTTCTTCTATCACAAAACTGAATTCATGCAAATGCAGGTGCTGCAACATCAGCTCGTTTATTTAATGAAGCATTGGCAAAAATTGCCATGAATGCTCAACACAGTGGAACCAGCGATATTGGTAAGTTAGTACTATATTTAAAGGCAATTATGTTTGTTGCTTTTTTTTTGTTTTTTAATTTAAATAAAAACTATTTATAATTTTGTAGGCCAAATAAAAAAAAAACACACACACACAGATGTATAAATATATTGTTAGCAAGTTTCAAGATTACTTTTAATTAAAATGCATAAATTTTCTTTTCATACTTTAAGGAGCGGCTTTGCTTAATGTTGTCAGCGTTTATAAGGAAATACAAGAACAACAAATGAATATTGTAAGTAATTATTTATTAATATTTTTTGTTTTTCTAATTTTGTATCAAAAATCTAAGTTTAAAAATGTGTTTGACTTGAAGATGTGATGAGTTGACCCTCACAGAAATACATATTCAAAGGCTATATGCTTATTTATTTACCCCCTAATTCATAAAAATTATTACAGGTTTATAGGACTGTCATTTGACATACATATTTGTATGGAAAATCTGTTAAATAAGAGCTTTATGAACCTGTTAAAATTTTTATGAATTAGACGATTATTGTTTAGTCTATGAACGACTAAAGTCCTTAGAGACCAAACATTTAAATCTGTAGTTATTTCTATACAGATATAAATATAAAATTGCAATCGTACACAAATGAAATTTAGTTATAAAATCACAGCTAGAACTGGTGGGCCAAAAGAAGTCATCCAATGTTGTTTGGCTTTCAGAATATGGGTTGTGTGCTTCCTCCTGTTGGAACCACATATCCTCCAGACCGCATTCGTTCAATTGCGGCAGCAAAACCTCTATTAACATGGCCCTATAGCGCGTTGTAGTTTGACCAGGGGCGTCCTCGAAAAAAAAGTGGCTCTATAACTACTCCAGCATGAACAGCGCAACATGCAGTCACTTTGAGCGGGAATAAAGGCCACTCGTGTGTCATTAGTGGATTTTAGGTGCCCCCTGAAGCGTTAGTTTTGCTTGTTCACGTACCCGCTGAGGTGGAAATGAGCCTCATCGCTCATTATGATTTTAGCCACTTCGTCAGAGACACACGATTATTATGCGTTCTTGGGGAGTGTATTGCTCCATGGTTTGTTCATTTGTATTCCACAGCTGTCATTGTTCGCCATTTGCAAAAATAGGAGCAACTTCCAAATGATTTTTGTTGTGAACGTGAAACAGCTAAAGATGTCCCCCAGCTAATAATTCTTCAAAATTTACTTTTATATACAACTATCAGCAGGCAATCATGACCTGAGCTCCAAACTAATTAGGTGTTATTGATTGCTGTTGTGAACGTGCAAGAGCCATGGCTGTACCCCAGCCAATACATCTTAAAGAATTTACTTTTCTCTATTACGTTAAGTAGGTGTCCTTCCAAATGGAGTGATTTTTTTTGGCCCACCTTGTACATACCTACATTGCAAAAATTTCAATTCTCTCAGTCCCATGGCTCGAAAGTTACAACTAACTTTGTTACTTTATCATACAGGAGCACCCTTTAGTTTCTATTTAGTATTTGGCATTTTAGAGGTCCAACAATTACATATCCTGCAAAGATTTCGGTCCTTCACCAAGTACATTTTGCCCTCTTTGCCCCAAAAAGAGCCGGGCATCCTCCTCCTCTTCTACATCTCTGCAGCCTCTGCAGAAGTCATTGTATGGAAGATTTAGTCTTCTCACATGTACAACCATGTGACAGCCACTGGGTGCGTAGAGATAAAACTCGGAAAGTCCAACAAAGCCAAAGTTCTCTTTGACGGTCGCTGGTCACATCAGAATATTTGAAAAATCGAAATTTTAAAACCAAATTTTTATTCCGATTTCACAAACTGACGTTTTAAATATTTTAAATATTTCTCTCTTAAATACAACAACTTTCAATTGCTGGTTTCATTTGCAGCTAAAAGCCTTTTATGTTGACTTGCTTGTGCCATTAGAAACAAACTTGGAGAAAGATACAAAAGTTGTACAACACGAACAGAAGAAATTCATGCAGCAGCATAAAGTGCGCATGGAATCTTATCACAAGGCCGTATCAACCATGAAAAAGCAACGCAAGAAAAAAGCTAGTCCAGAAAATACCGAAAAGGAATTAAGAGTAAGTGAATTAAAGCAAAAAAAATAAATAAATTAACACTTGTTCTCATATTTTTTTTTTTTGTTGCTAGACTCTACAAATTCTAGAAGATCAAAAGAAAAAATTGGATGCCTTTTGTGAGCAGAGCTACAAAAATGTAAGTGTGTTCTTTTGCAGCCACAAAAGAAGTAGAAAATAAAAGAAGTATTAAACGTTTTTCTCTTACTCACTTTCCCAGGCCATGACTCAAGAACGCCGCCGTTATGGTTTCGTTTTGGAACGCCAGTGTTCGATAGCCAAACATTGGATGGCTTATCATACGACTGGCAAAACTGTAATTGATAATCATTTGGAAAATTGGCAAGAAATTGCTGCATCACGTGAGATTTTACCCGCTACGGTACATGATGGTAATTCAATGCTTGTAGGCAATAAAAGATTGGTATGTATTGTGGCTTAAAGAAATTTTTTCTTTTCTTTTTTTTTTTAGTTTTCTTGTAGTTTTCTCGTTTCTTTTTAATTTTTATTAAATTTTTCGTTTCTTGGCTGTTTTCCTTTTTCACTCTTTAGGAACGTCTTAAAGATTCGGATGACTCACATTCTTCAAATCAATCGAATCAATTGAAAAAATCACGTAGTGTTGATGCACCATTCGGTGATATGAGGACTTTGCATGAAACAAACATACCTTATACACAAAATTCTTTGCCACGTGCCAAGTCAGATTTCAATTTAAATAGTTCGGCTTCCAATTCAACATCAACTGTTATCGGTAAGTGCGAGTATATACCTAAGCAAAATGGAAACCAATTATATATGTATGTATGTATATAGACTAACACCGGTATTCATAAAAAATAAAACATTGTTGAAACACATTTTACAATAAAATTTTTCATATAAAATTTGTTCTAAAATGTATTTGAGCAACGTTTTATTTCTTATGAATACCGGTGTAAAGTGTTACTGAAACGACGCACAGTGGGGGATTTTGAAAAAAAAGTGGAAATAATTCTGCAATTTCTAAGCGGGTAGACCGATTGCACACACATCTTAAGGAAGTATTGTTGAGCTTAATTTTGGAGCTTAAACTTTATACACGCCCCTAAAGTGGGCCTCCACGGTTATGAGAAAAATTCGAAAGCATGTCAAAGTTATGGTTTTGATTCAAATAAAACGAAATTTTGTGGGTAGATTTTCCTACTAAAGAGCTTTAAAAAAATGTGCAACGTTGCTGGATTTTCAGGAGATATACGACGAATACTATTGAAATTTTTAATTTTTTTCCTGTTCTGGCCCACTGTTTCGCCAATAGCAAAGACCAACGCCAGTCAGATTTACAAAATCTGTTTTTTTTCTGGATTTAAAACAAAATTTTCAATCTTGCAAAAAGAGAATGCTAGTTTGAAAAACTTATTTGCTCAAAAGTTATACGCAGTTTAAATACAAATTCCTAAAAAACTCGATTTTTCCCCGTTTTTTGTGGAAAAAAGTACGTTTATTATTTCGTAATTATAAAAAAAAAAACTTTGCGGGAACATCTAAGCTGTATTCATATTTTTTTTTTAAAGAATATACTATGTGGTATATTATGACAAAAAAAAAAAAAAAAGAAAATTAAAAATTTATGTTTTTAAGAAACCAAAGGAATTTTTATAGGAAGTTCTCGGTGTAAAGCTTTTTTTCTCCAATCCCAAAGCTAGAAACAAATAATTGTGTACGCGATCCTAAAGCTTAGCATGTTTTAAAAAATTCACCATACTTCCAGCTGCACTTTGCAAAAATTACAAGAATTACAGGAAAAATATTAAAAAATCCCATTTTTGGGATTTTTTGATTTTTTTCTGGGAATTACGGGGTTTTATGAATTAAATCTTACCAGCTTTTACATTTTTCCTATTAAGTACGTTAATTACAGTTTTTTGCAGAAAATGATAACAAATACAAATTTTGTAGCATAAGAAAAACGCACTGAATACTGAAAAATCGCATTTCTGGGATTTTTTGATTTTTTTCTGGGAATTACGGGGTTTTATGAATTAAATCTTACCAGCTTTTACATTTTTCCTATTAAGTACGTTAGTAACAGTTTTTAGCAGAAAAGAATAACAAATAAAAATTTTGTAGCATAAGAAAAAAGCGCTGAATACTGAAAAATCGCATTTCTGGGATTTTTTGATTTTTTCTGGGAGTTACGGGGTTTTATGAATTAAATCTTACCAGCTTTAACATTTTTCCTATTAAGTACGTTAATAACAGTTTTTTGCAGAAAATAATAATAAATAAAAATTTTGTAGCATAAGAAAAACGCACTGAACACTGAAAAATCGCATTTCTGGGATTTTTTGATTTTTTTCTGGGAATTACGGGGTTTTATGAATTAAATCTTACCAGCTTTTACATTTTTCCTATTAAGTACGTTAGTAACAGTTTTTAGCAGAAAAGAATAACAAATAAAAATTTTGTAGCATAAGAAAAACGCACTGAATACTGAAAAATCGCATTTCTGGGATTTTTCGATTTTTTTTCTGGGAATTCCGGGATTCTAAGAAGTAAATCTCATCGGTTTCAACTTTTATCTATTATCTAAATCTGTCATATTTTACCTGCATGCGGGATTTTGGCAGAAAATGTTCACAAATAAGAATGCAGTAGTGTAAGGAGGCCTGCTATGGCCAAAAAATAATTAAATTCACTCTTGAATATAAAATGAAAGTATACATTTTTAAATAGTATATAATTTTTATTTGATCGTTTTAATTCTTTTCAATTGCAAATATTATTCTGAAGATGTTAACAAACTGTGAACTGTTAAATTGAATAATATTGTTATCATGTTATATGAAAAAACGATCTGAAGCTGCATAAATTAGTTTTTTCAAGTCTTCATTTTTAGTTTTTAATTGATCTATATGGGTTCTTAGTACACATTAATAAATTTAAGTCCATTTAAGTTGAACTAAACAATAAAACAATATTTTTTGATTTTGTTTTCTTATTTATAGCCAATGATCACTCCGATCATGGCGCTTGGGATCAACGTACGGTAGTCAAAGCCCTTTATGCTTATATGCCGTCGGGAGAGAATCAGTTGCCCTTTGAAGAAGGCGATCGTTTGGCTTTGGTGGGCGGCAAGGCCAAGGGTTGGCAGTTTGGTGAAAATTTACGTACACAAATGTTTGGCTGGTTTCCCATTGCTTACACTAACGCTGATCTGGTCACAGAGAATAAAATGAAAATCGAGCGAGAGCGTTCCGAACGGGCAAATGATCGTTACGAAAATATGCACTATGAGCGCCAGGGTGGCGCCATTATGCGCAACAGTTATCACGACAACTATAATGATATGGACCAGCAACAGGAGTTGGAAAGCGATTCGACTTATAGAAGAGATAGACATGAGGAAACATCGCCGACTCGTATGTTTGGCGATACGTATAGAAATCAGAAAAAGGTAAGTGGGAGATATAAAATATTATTATATATTAAATAATGTGCAATATTTGTGTCACAGTATCGTCCGGCTGCAACGGGCAATCCAAGACCCGGACCACCACCCACCTTGCCCGCTCCAGTACCTGCGGCTCAAAATTCGACACGCATGTTGAACTCTTCACAAAGTTTTTGTGCTCCCAATGGCAGCCAGTCTGCCATTGAACGACGCAACAAGAAACTACAAAATGGCAATCAAATAACACATGTGAGTTTTTATAGCATCCCCCTAAAATCCTTTCAAAGATTAGGTGGTTGGGTTTTTCTAATCAAAGAATCGTTTGTTTTTAACACGCCAGCAATCTTCTATGAATCAAATGAAGCCGGCTGCCGCTGCCAAAACCTCTTTGCACAGCAGTAACGACAGTGGTTTTGCCAATGAGCCGCCACCCCAACCGGAAGTGGATTACTCCGATGAGGAACAAACCAGTCGCGTGCCCATACGGTAAGAGCGAACACTTTTAAGCTTCAAGTTTGTTTAAGCCCGCTTTTACATTGTGATGTGCTGAGAAATTGGGTGTGTGCCGGGCAGTCACAGTTTTAATATGGTCACATTTGTTATAGAGATACATGTGTAGATACTGATCAGTTTTAAGGCTGCAATTAGTTTTGACTTAATCATTATATCGTAGGCAGGCGCGGATCCAGCTAAAGCTTTTTTGGGGAGGGAGAATTTTGTTTGGCATAAAATAAAGTCTTATTATTGATAAATCGCTTATTAGCGAAATAAATATATTTATCATTTTTACTCTGGATCCACGCCTGATCGTAGGCATGATCAGCAGCTGTGTACGACTGTGGCAAAATTATCACAACTGTCGCAGAAATTATACGAAATGGTTTTGATTAAGAGTTTTTTAATGCGATCGATTTTGCTTTATCTTCTACCCGATTTGCTCAGTTTACTTTATTCCGATATCATTTAAATTTGTTACTTCTATGTTACCCGGCGGGAAACGTACGGGAAAGTACTTTCATTAAATTTTTGTATACGTACAGGGTGGCGCAAAAATAACCTTCCGAGGTTTTTTTTAGCCGTAATTAAAATAAAAATGAAAAACTTTGATTCTTCTTGTGAATTATTTTTATTTGGTCTTTCAATTTTTTTACATCAAGTCGAGAATATGATGTCATATAAATGGCCGCCGCCACAGTTGATTGTCATTTAAGCCCTTTTTATAGCATTTTCCATCACATTGGCCAAAACTTCCGGCGATAGGTCCTCACATTCTTGACGGATATTGTCTTTAAGAGCTGCAAGAGTCTGAGGCTTGTTGACATAAACCCGCGACTTCAAAAAGCCCCACAAAAAGAAGTCTGCAGCGGTCAAATCAGGCGATCTTGTTGGCCAGTGTAAAGAGCCAAAACGGGAGATTAGGTGCCCGGGAAATGCATCCTTCAGCATATCGGTTGTGGCACGTGCAGTGTGTGCAGTAGCACCGTCCTGTTTTCCAAAAAAGAACTCGTTGATCATTGCTCTGCAGCGCTCACCATTCACAGTAAGCGTTTGGCCCGCTACGTCTTCGAAGAAAAAAGGTCCGATGACTCCTCCAGCGAAAACAGCACACCATACAGTGACTTTGAGCGGGTGTAATGGCTCTTCGTGGGTTACACGCGGATTTTCAGTGGCCCAGAAGCGTAAATTTTGCTTATTTACGTACCCGCTAAGATGGTAATGGGCCTCATCCCTCATCCAAAGTCACCGACCGATTATTGGTCAAATAAATAGTCACCAATATTCCGCGTTCTGCAGCAGTGTAGCGTAACATTGTTTATTAACGTGTATTTCGCATGTGTTTACTTCACAAATGTCAAAACAGAACTGACATTAGGGCCCAATCGCAAAATTTATAGCATTTTCTCTGATAGGAGGATTACTTTTGCGCCACCTTGTATTATGAATAAAAATTTCAATGAAATCTGTGACTTTCATAAAATCATGTTCTTGCCCAATTTCAAAGGAACGTGAAAGTACTCAAAGGAACGCAAGTATTATTATTTCAAAATAGAGTTGCCAAGACTACTAAAAACATAAATTTATAGTGCAACCTTAGAAAATCTATTTTATTGCTAAACTTTTATTAATTAATTTAATAATCATCACTATAAATATATCACAACGGGACCTTTCTACGACCCAAGTGGGCCGGTTTCACTACCCGCGACCCGCATAACATCACTATAAATATACTGCATTTGTGTTCTTTACTCATATTTGCTGTAAAAATGTTTTAAATATTTTCTAATGCACAAAATAATTTAAAATTCACAATTATTATTCTACTGAATGTAATCAGCTGTTGCGGCAATGCCAGCATGTGAAATTAATTCGATTTTCGTTAATTTTCGATGGCAAAAGACACAATGTAAAATCGCGCTTAAATTAAACGGAATTTAACCACAACCTGCATTAAACATTTGTGATTAACTCTTTCGTTGTTGCTTTCGTTTAAATTCTGGAGACTTCACGTATTCTTTTATTTTTATTTCTTTTAATACGCTTTTTATTTTTCCTATTATTTTGTTTTTTATATTGTTTATTTTCATATTTTTACTGCCATTTTTTGTGTTTTCAAAATCATTGCTCCCATTTGATTTGCTAAAATAAAACCTTTAAACAACCACCTTGACCAAACCCAAGACGTCGAGCTGATACCAATACCCATATTTCCACGAATCGAGAAATCGCCTCGTGGACCTTAAATCGCAATTTTCGCAGCAGTGTAGACAGTCAGATGGATGACAAAAGCTTAAAAACCTTAAATCGCAGCTCAAAAAATATGCGTTATGATTTGATAGCCAGTGATGATGAAATTCTTCAGGCTTCTTCGGGAGGCATTAAAAGAACCAAATCTTTTTGGAAATTTGGCGGCGGACGTCATGATGATATACTGGCCGGCATGTCGCTGTGGCAACACAGAGATTTGGTGGCTGCTCCCAATATGGAGGAGCTAAGGGATGAAGGTTACCGCACCACCAGCAGTAAAATGGAAAGCGAACGGGGGGAAATGGAAGCCAATGATACCCTAAACAAGAGCAACTCGAATAATTCACCGTCAGTGCAAGACAAACATTTAATCGAGGCGGGGAGAGTGCGCAAAGAAAGTGTGACCAGCTTGGAAATGTATGATGAAGATGAAAACATTTATGGCTTGACGCCCATGGTGAGAGAGCCCATGATAACACGCACCAATAATGGCAATAACAATTTCACGCCCAAGTCGCGCATGAAGATTATGAAAACAATAGAAATCGATATAGAAAATCCAGCAGAAGCTGAACGTCCCAGTACCATGAAGAGAACTCAAAAGGAGTACAGAGAAAATAACGTCAATCGCCACAGCTTAATGGAAAATAACAAACAAAACTCTCTAAACAAACGCGCATCAACAAATAATCATAAAAAAGCTTATGAGGTGCAAAAAAATTCCCAGAATATGGTACAAAATAAAAGCAGCATGAATGGCCAGAATCGCAACAGCAAGCAACCCGATATGTTTCCTTCTACCGAAAGTGAAGCGGGGGAAAGCGAATTGGATAACGGTACCTTGAAAATGAGTGATGTTAATAATTTTTTTGACCACAATGGTAACACTGGTGGCATAATTATGAAAACTGTAAAACGCAAAGACATTTTGAAACAGTACTACACCAGTGAAGATGATTCTGACGATCCCGAAATCAAGTCGACCAGTTCAGATCCCTACGACTGTATTGTAATCAATGATCATTTGGTTCGCAGAGATGAAAAACAAAGGCGCGCCTTGCAACTGCAAGAACATCAAATGGAGTTTCAAACTTTCAGAGCCTCTACAAATGCTAACTTGAATAATGCCGCTTGCAATGGTAATAATGGTAATACTATGAATGCAAAAAAGAAATCTGAAAGAGGAGAACGTCTTGAGAGGCGAACTGTAGAGGACTCGGAAAGAAATCGGTCTAGCAAATCGTATGACCATCAGGAGCAAATGCGTTACAGCGATGCAACATTGACAAGGCAATCGAATACATCGCTAAATACTCCCACAGCCACCATTCTGCCACGAACCAGACTTATGAAGTCCTCAAATTTGTCCCAAAGCATGACTTTGGAAAGAAATGCGAATGGTAGCGCAGCAAAACAAAAAGCATTAAGTGCAAATAGCGATAGAGATAAACGGTATGGTAAGACATATGGACCCTGGTATGATTTCTGGGATCAGCCGGACCAACAACAACAACATCAACAACAGCAGCAGCAGCAGCAACAGCAACAACAAGCACAAAACCAATCAACGAAAACTAATAAAATGAAATAATTGAAGAATGCACCTGTGCACACTAAAAACGCTCGCTCTCCAACGCAGCAGTTTTGCGCTCAAAAAGGGTAAGAAAGAAATTTTTTGATTTATGTACTTTGCTTCAACGAAAAACAATCAATTTAAGTCCAAAGAACACCTTAAATGCATGCGCCTTACATTTTCCCAGCAACTGCTTAATTGACTAAACTAAATTCCCTGAAAACTCTCATCTATTTCTTACGGGAGAAGAAATTGTTTTATTCGAAGAGAGCAAAATATTAAATGGAAACTTTAATAAAAGTCAACAACGTATTGTAAAACCTACAAGTAAGCAATATTAAATATAAGAATTTAATTTCATTCTTAAAAACAAAAATACCATAAAAGGAAATCCAAGTTTAAAGGTTTAAGCAACTGCTTAAAAGTGTATATAACAAGTGAACATTGTAATTTTCTTAAATTATCTGTTTGAGCATTTAATATCATTTTAATGTTATTTTTCTTTATTTGTACCTTGAAGCCTTAAAAGTTTTAATTATACATATATGTTTTTTTTTTCTTCTTTATGTACTTTATAGCAAGGGTGGTGCCTATCGCAATAGATTTGTAGAGTTCTAGTTAAGTTTAAGTTTTTCAAAAGTAAATTGCAATGTAAGCTAAATTGTTTCCCCATTCATACAAAACGTATTTGTATTGCTAAATTTAGCTTTTTAAGTTTAATTGTAAATACGTATCTAAACAAATTTATTCCAATTAATATTTTTATACTCAGAGCTTCTCAATTTGCAACCGTAAAATTGCGTCATACAACCACAAACGACCGGTCGGCTCCCATGATTTATAGGTGTATAAATAAATAAAGTACATTTGAATTAATCGATTACAGATGGTAATCGAAACAAAGTTGCGATGCCCCATAACTGATGACAGGAAAGAATTTTAAATTAGCTGAAATAACAGCGGCAAATTGCCAGCGGATCCATCCATTCAATTTAAACGGAAACTAAAGTTCGGCTGCCATTTGTAATCGACCCATAGTTTTAAATTGTTAATTGTTTACACATTTTTCTTTATATTAATGTTAAGATACATTTTTATGTTGTTCTTACAAATATTTTTTAGATAATAAGTTACGTACATATTTTTGAAATAATCAAATTTATTAATACTTTTATGCTTTTTAATAAAGTTCATTATATTTTCTTTGAAAAGCTAAATACAATACAAAAAAAAAAACAGAAAAAAAAAGTAAGTACTAAATTTTTAATACATTACGTTTAATACGGTTGTAAGCGAATATGAACAACCCTGTTTTTTAATGGCGGCTCTTCATAATCATGCTATCATTTCGCGATACATAACCTTTTACACAATTATAGCATCAGCTTCAGCATCAATCGGCGAGAAGTTAGCAAACCGGAAATAAATTTTAGCAAACCGGAAACAAAATTCTTGAGCAAACCGACACAGTGCTTCATACTAAAAACAGCTGCTTCATACTAAAACAACATGTGCTTCATACATGACGCAACTTCTTTTGTAAAATAGCTAAATGGCATTAAAAAATTAATTAAAGTATGATATTTAAACAAAAAAAAAACTAAATATTATTATCCTTCACTTCTTTTGACTTTTCATTCACGTTTGGTCATCGTTATAAGTCAAAATGCAAAAAAAAATAAAAATCACTAAAATATACTATTATAGTAATTAACAAATTTCTCAGAATGGACTCCGTGTTCCAGGACAAAACTAACTGCACCTTATAGAATACACAATTACGCTTTTTTTGATATACCCCACGTTCCAGAAAAGACTGCCGAGGGTGGGTTTTGGTCCACTCAAAATGCAAAAAAATTTAAAATTACTAAAATATACTATTATAGTAATTTACAAATTTCTCAGAATGTTCTTCGTGTTCCAGGACAAAACTAACTGCTCCTTATAGAATACACAATCACGCTTCTTTTGATATACCACACGTTTTAGAAAAGACTTCCGATTGTGGGGTTTGGTCCACTCAAAATGCAAAAAAAATTTAAAATTACTAAAATATACTATTATAGTAATTTACAAATTTCTCAGAATGTTCTTCGTGTTCCAGGACAAAACTAACTGCACCTTATAGAATACACAATTACGCTTTTTTTGATATACCCCACGTTCCAGAAAAGACTTCCGAGGGTGGGTTTTGGTCCACTCAAAATGCAAAAAAATTAAAAATTACTAAAATATACTATTATAGTAATTTACAAATTTCTCAGAATGTTCTTCGTGTTCCAGGACAAAACTAACTGCACCTTATAGAATACACAATTACGCTTCTTTTGATATACCCCACGTTCCAGAAAAGACTTCCGAGGGTGGGTTTTGGTCCACTCAAAATGCAAAAAAATAAGTAAAAATTACTAAAATATACTATTACAGTAATTTACAAATTTCTCAGAATGTTCTTCGTGTTCCAGGACAAAACTAACTGCACCTTATAGAATACACAATTACGCTTCTTTTGATATACCCCACGTTCCAGAAAAGACTTCCGACGGTGGGTTTTGGTCCACTCAAATTGCAAAAAAATAAGTAAAAATTACTAAAATATACTATTATAGTAATTTACAAATTTCTCAGAATGTTCTTCGTGTTCCAGGACAAAACTAACTGCACCTTATAGAATACACAATTACGCTTCTTTTGATATACCCCACGTTCCAGAAAAGACTTCCGACGGTGGGTTTTGGTCCACTCAAATTGCAAAAAAATAAGTAAAAATTACTACGAAAAGAAATATCAAACTTGGTAGTACTCTTTTGTTAACAAGCTTGGTACTACTAATAATCTTAATTTCTTTTATTTTATATATTTTTAAGGCCTCGTCAATCGATATGTTTTTAAAATTGAAACTAAAATATTTCATTATAGGAACTATATTTTCATTATATATTATAATTTTCATTATAAGAACTATATTTTCAGTGTGGTGAATACGCTTCTAAAATATTGTATTCAATTCGAAAACACAAAGATTATTAGTAGTACCAAGCTTGTAAACAAAAGAGTACTACCAATTCGAAAACACAAATATTATTAGTAGTACCAAGCTTGTTAACAAAAGGGTACTACCAAGTTTGATATCTCCTTTCGTAGTAATTTTTACTTATTTTTTTGCCTTTTGAGTGGACCAAAACCCACCCTCGGAAGTCTTTTCTGGAACGTGGGGTATATCAAAAAAAGCGTAATTGTGTATTCTATAAGGTGCAGTTAGTTTTGTCCTGGAACACGAAGAACATTCTGAGAAATTTGTAAATTACTATAATAGTATATTTTAGTAATTTTTACTTATTTTTTTGCATTTTGAGTGGACCAAAACCCACCCTCGGAAGTCTTTTCTGGAACGTGGGGTATATCAAAAAAAGCGTAATTGTGTATTCTATAAGGTGCAGTTAGTTTTGTCCTGGAACACGAAGAACTTTCTGGGAAATTTGTAAATTACTATAATAGTATATTTTAGTAATTTTAAATTTTTTTTGCATTTTGAGTGGACCAAACCCCACAATCGGAAGTCTTTTCTAAAACGTGTGGTATATCAAAAGAAGCGTGATTGTGTATTCTATAAGGTGCAGTTAGTTTTGTCCTGGAACACGAAGAACATTCTGAGAAATTTGTAAATTACTATAATAGTATATTTTAGTAATTTTAAATTTTTTTTGCATTTTGAGTGGACCAAACCCCACAATCGGAAGTCTTTTCTAAAACGTGTGGTATATCAAAAGAAGCGTGATTGTGTATTCTATAAGGTGCAGTTAGTTTTGTCCTGGAACACGAAGAACATTCTGAGAAATTTTTAAATTACTATAATGGTATATTTTAGTAATTTTAAATTTTTTTTGCATTTTGAGTGGACCAAACCCCACAATCGGAAGTCTTTTCTAAAACGTGTGGTATATCAAAAGACGCGTAATTGTGTATTCTATAAGGTGCAGTTAGTTTTGTCCTGGAACACGAAGAACATTCTGAGAAATTTGTAAATTACTATAATAGTATATTTTAGTAATTTTAAATTTTTTTGCATTTTGAGTGGACCAAAACCCACCCTCGGAAGTCTTTTCTGAAACGTGGGGTATATCAAAAAAAGCGTAATTGTGTATTCTATAAGGTGCAGTTAGTTTTGTCCTGGAACACGCTAGCTATTTCGAGGAATTTTTAAATTACTTTAACAGTATATTTGAGTGCTTTTTAATTTTTTCATGGCAATTTTAGTGGACCACGGAGTTTGATTTCTACTTGGGTACTAATATTTATTTTATTTTATATATTTTATTTTATATATTTTATTTTATTTTATATATTTTATTCTATTTGGTGCATCTAAATTACTGTAGTAAAATCAGTAGATTACTATGGTAGTGAATTTTAATTGAGGTGTATTGGAGGTTTGATAGAGGTTCGAAGCACATGCATATTGGTATGAACTGATTATTTTTGTTGTTTGTTTTGGTTTGCTAAAACATTTGTTATGGTTTGTTAAATAGGTTAGGTTGAACCCAGTTTGTTTTCTTCTCACGCGTTCAGCATCAGGTTTGGCAAAAATTAGACACCGGCTGGCACGTATTCTCAGTTACAAAAAATTAAAGAAAAATATTTGTATATATATATAAAACAAATACATTGTGAATAAATAGTTGAAAATGCAAAATTATATATGGCCAATCTTGCTGCCATTACTATTTCTGGCTTATTCGTTGCCTCTGTTTTTAAGAGTTTACGCCACCACACAAGTTGTCATAGATGAGGAATTTCATTTGAGACAAGGCTTACATTTTTGCAATAAAAGATTTGATATTGTAAGTACAAATAAATAAAGCTATAGTAGTAGTTTTTGCAAAAGAACTTTATATGTACATATATAAATTTCAGTGGGACTCTAAAATAACCACATTTCCCGGCCTTTACCTATTCTCACTGATATTAAATCCTTTGGATTTATGTTCGGTGTTGGGCCTTAGATTTATTTCCCTGATTGCTGCAACTGTAAATGTGGTTTTACTATACAAAATAAGACGCAGAAATTTGGATAATATACAGTCTTCTTTGGCCGCTCTAGAGGCATTTACTATTGCAGCGTTACCTCCTTTATATTTCTTTTCGCACTTGTACTACACCGACACATTGTCTCTAACGGTAGTTTTGCTATTTTATATGTATTGGCAAAAGGAGCAGCATTTGCAAGCTTCTGTTTACGGTAATTGATGATTTTTTTTTGTACATAGTGGTAAAATTATAACTGTAAATAAATTCCTAACCTTAGCTGCTGCTAGTGTTCTAATGCGTCAGACAAATGTGGTCTGGATTGTCATGGCGTTTGGTATTACATCTTTGGATATAATCACTAGAAATTATGCCCTGGTTAAGCGTGTTAAAATGCAAGACGTTCAATTATATAGACCAAAAGTAAGTAGACATTATTTTGTAAATGAGTTTAATAGCAAATTTGTGCAAAGTAGAAAGGATATCCAGTCAGAAAGTGTATACATATGTATGTACATACATACATACATTCTATGTGCCAATGTATGTAAAAAGATGTTTCGATGTTAGAAAAATTTTAACAAACCATAATTCATTAAAAAAATATGTATGTATGTCAAGGCAGCGACGAGAATTTTAGAAAGATTAAACTAAAAATTAAAAAAATATGTACACATGTCAAGGCAGCGAACGAAGTATGCAAATATATGTATATGTAATCTACATACATATGTATGTATGTATATTTACAGAGTAAACATATGTTTTGAGCTTAAACAAATTAAATTTGCTCAAAAATTAATGCTTCGAAGGGCATTTAAGCGTTTATTAAATGACATTTTTAGAAGTTTTGTACTAGAAAACTTCATGTACATACTTTAGCTATGAACCAGTTCTTAACTTAAGAAATTATCGAGAATGTTCGCAGATACATACATACATACTTACATACATATGTATGTGCACGAACACTGCAATTTTGGCTTTAAATATTAGAACAACTACACTTGAATACATCAGCGTAATATTAAGCTAAAACTAATTGCCTTCAATTTATCTCACCAGTTGGAGCAACTGCTTCAGTGACATTAATCCAAGCTTTGCTGTAAAGAACTACAGCTCTTGGAAATTGAAATATTGCAGTCTATTCAATTAGTTGATGTTTTAATGATAATGTATTTTTAAGCATTAATTTTAGCTTTATAATCGAACTACGTACATACTTATATGATATACAATTGTTAATAATTTAGAAATCCAACTTTCTACTTCCTCAAAATTGAGAAATATTTAGTTTTTGTGATAAAATTGGAGTGATCGATCAACATTTTTGAAGAAGACAAGAAAAGTAAAGTTGAAGACTTACTGGCTGGGGTACATGCCATCACTGTTTCACGACCACCAGGTCGCTCATCAGCACCCCAATTTGCTTCGAACCCACGTCATGACTAGAATTTAATCACTTTAATGTAGAGTTTTGACCTCGATGAGTTGTCAGTTGGCCTTTCCCTACCACCTTAATTTTTTGGTTCATATATTTTCTTCCCAAACACACAAAATAAAAGATTCTAGCGTTTGAAATATTGTCCGTAAGAATCTCCATGTATCACAGTATGATGTCTATTGTGTATGTAAATAAAATAAAAATTGTTTATCAGGCTTGAGTTCGATATTGCTTCCTCCAAATTGAGACAGATTTTTTTTTGCAATAAAATAAAAAATGTCTTCCTCATAAATATTAGAATTAGAATACGATCGTGGGAATGTTTTTACGTTAATCGTACATGAAATAGCCGGATGGAAAAAACTGTTGCGTGACAAATGGGTGATTGAGATTGAGTAACGTAAGCCCAAAAAACACTCTCACGCACATCTACATACATACATATGTATATTGTATTTTAGAGGGATCTTAATCCGGTTTCTTTTGTTGCCTGGCTGTCGGTTTTTTGTTTTGTTTGATTTTCTTACTAGAGATATTTTTTGATTAATATAATTTTTTTCCAACGAAATCTCTTGTTTTAAGGTGGTCTTTGAAATTCTTTCCAACCATAAGCTGTTGTTTAAATGCATTTGCCAGATACTAAAGAAAGGCTGCTTTTATCTGATTATAATACTGCCATTTATAGGTTTTGTGTATTTAAACGGTTCTATAGTAATCGGCGACAAACGAGCCCATGAAGCGACTTTACATGTACCACAGGTTAGATCAACAATCAGTTTGAAATTGGACGCTTGTGCTTGTATGTATGTTAATACATATAATTTTTTTCTTTCCAGCTATTTTACTTTGCAGTATTTTCTTTTATATTTGCCGTCTCAAATACTTTGTGCCACATGCGTTCCACTTTAAAATTGATTTTAAAAGAGAAACTTATATTTATATTTCTGACTGGTGTTTTTATTATCATTGTCAAATGGAATACTTTAGTCCATCCCTATTTATTAGCTGACAACCGCCATTATGTGTTTTATATATGGCAACGATTTTATCATCGTTATGATTGGTTCCGCTATGCCATGTGCCCCGTTTATGTCATGGCACTGATGACCGTACATCAGGGTCTTCAGCATTTACGTTTCTCTTTTAAAATCATGTTCTGGTTGGCGGTATTTTTGACTTTATGTTTTCAACGTTTGCTGGAATTCCGATACTTTTTAATACCATTTGTTCTAGTTCGTTTAAATACCCGACCGTATGCCAAAAGTCGTTTATACTATTGGCTAGAATTGGGTGTATATGTTGTGCTCAATGCCTTGACATTTTACATCTTCTTGAACAAAGAAATTAAATGGAAAGATTTTACCGAACCGCAAAGAATTATATGGTAGTGACAACAGAATATGAATGCTGGATTATTTAGATCTTTTCCTCATTTATTTATACATAAATTAATAAAAAAAATATATATACAACATATATGCCATGCTAAAAATTATCATCGCTGTGGCAAATGATTTTAAATTTAAAACTATCCGGCAGTTGAATAATAAAAATGAAATAAAAAGAAAAAAATTGGCAGGGGTTAAACAATGTTTTTCTCAATAAAACTAAGGCTTCTTCTAACTAAGGTGAAACTGGCAGCAGTAAATACATACATACATATGTACGTACGCATCGATTTTTATGAACCATTTTTTAGGACCCATTTTATTTCTATTATATACAGATGTTTGAGAAGACAATAAAACTGAGGAAGAATTTGGGGTAAAATTTTAAAAATCACAATTTAAAAATTTGTTTAAAAAAAAATTTTTTTTTCTAATTTTTTTATAGAAAAAAAAAATTTTAAATTAAAAAAATGTTTAACTTTTTTGAAAAATTTTTTTTTTTAAATTTAATAAATTAATTCAGGTCCAAAAATGAACCTTTTCAAAAGGTTCATTAATACATTTCAATTGGCTCTTAAAGCAAATAATTAAAATTATTTTTTATAATTAAAATAATTTTATAATTAAAAATAATTAACTTCATATTTGAATTTTTTTTTATCAAATGTTTTTCAATACCTCCATAAAAAAAATACATTTCAAAGCTACTAAAACATGACATTGGAAAAGTTTAAAGCTAGCATTATTAGAATTTAATACATCCCTTCCAAGTATGGGTTGACATGTCTTCAACAGCCTCCTCAAAAATCGTATATTTTTGAAAAAAAAAAAATCTTAAAAAAAACTTACACTACAATCTGAAATACTAGAGCCAATTCGTCGCATTCAATATCGAATTAACTATCGAGTAAAAATAATGTAAAACAAAATAAACAACAAACACACAGCATAAGCGATGGAATTCGTTCGATATCGAATGCGACGATTTGGTCTCTGATGAATTTTGTAGCTAAAGGATCATAAGGCGTCAAAAAAATCTGGTAATTTATCAGGGTTTGTTAGCTGCAACATTAATTGGCTTATTTTTTTACTAAAAAAAATTTTCCAATTGTGTTACATTACTGTTTTGACCATTTCTGGGTATAATAAACCCAGAAATGGTCAAAATGAACTGAATCATGAACAAAAAGAAAAAAAAAAATAATAACTTTCATGCAAAGTAATTGCATTTACTTTTCTTTTGATTTGCGCCATCATTTTAATTTCTACTTTATATGCACTTGAACTCATCATAACACTTAAAACTATTGCAAATACAATTGCACAAACATGGAATCCTTTTCGAGCTTTTCATATTGCATGTATGTATATAGTAAATCCATTTCTTTATGTGTGCAATTGAAAATCATTTAAAACTTGAACCCAAAAACACAGTCAACTTAAATTCCAACTAAATAAAATTAAAATGCTTGAGTGACAGCTTGAAAAAAACACCATCAGTGCATATTGCATTTAGTATAATTGTTGATTTATGAAGTTTAAATCAAGTGCAATAAGTAATACCTCATATCAATAATAACTAGAAGAAAAAGAAATAAGTAAATTTGACTAGAAAAAAGTGGGTGTGAATATTATGAATTGGAAAAAGATTTGCAGCGGAAATGTATTGTTAGAAAGGTCACAAGTGAGAGTTAGTTTTCAAAACGAAACTATTCGCATTAACACAGTCAAAGCCAATAGACGTTCCAAATTAAAAATCAAAAATCCCCAACCAATAAAAAGATGACAGGCCAGCAATTTAAACAGCTCGGTGGTGCTCCCATTACGCCTGAACTGGCAGTAGTAAGACTTTTTACATGTGCAAAAAAAAAAAAAAAAATAAATAAATAAAAAATTAACTTAAATAATAATAGGAACTAAGGCAATTGGTGTTTGGCACCTCCGCCATACCCATGCGAGCTGAATGGACTCAGACGGCCTTTAGTTTTGGTTCGGTCAAAGAAGAATTTTCCTATGGACTAAGATCTTCACGTAATGCCACCAGAGGTTTGCTTTCTGTGGTTCAAGGTTTCATTTTGAAGCATCTTTTATTTGGTCGTAAAACCTCAAGAACTGCAAACATGGCTGAGTATTTATAAATTTATTTCAAATCACATTTAACATACATATGTACATATTTTGTTATGCAACCCATTTTAATTTTTTTCAAAGCCCTTTGCAACCTTCTGTTGAAATGCAAAAAGAGTCTTTACTTTTGGCCTTACTGGAAATATTACGTTCTATAGCGGATAAAACCCAAGTTGTTATGGTTTTGCCTTCGCCAGAGGACGAGTGCTTTGTGGAACATAGTGCCACATATTTTCATGATGGCATCACTGAAAAGGTATTAAATTCTTTTTAATTACGAAAAAAAAGAAAAATCAGAACTTAAAAAACAATTTTGAAATTTTCAGCTTTATATTATTTTGGGTCTAACACTAGAGCTTATTAATGTTTATTGTCTTTTTTTTTTTTTGTAGACCTAAAGTAATACACTAGCAAATAAATAATTAAATTCACTTTTGAATTTTCAGCTTTACTTATTCAATTTAAACCCGAATGAGGAACTGGAATTTTTTCTAAAAAGGAATTTAAAATATGTAAGTATACAGGTATTTGGGGAAAAATAACCTCAACTACAATAAACTTATTCTACTTAAATTGTTTTATTTTTCAGGCTCTATGTCTTTCTTTTTTTTTTCTTATGAAATAATGAAACTTGTTTTATAAGGAGTTATTTATTTTTTTTTTCTTTATTTTCAAGCATTAATTTTAATTCCAATTTTATCACAAAAAATCTTTCTCCACTTTGAGGAAGTAAAAAATCGAACTCAAGCCCGATAAAATTATTAACAATTCAAATATGAACTTAATTATTTATTTGCTTTAAGAGCCAATTGAAATGTATTAATTCAGGTCCAAAAAAAAAAAACTTGTACTTTTTGATATTTTCAAAAATACAAATCGTAGTAACCAATGGAGACTCATTGTATAGAATGTTGCAAAGAAAAGTAAAAGTGTTGCAAAACGAAAAAAGAAATGTTTGCTGTGTTAAAGGTTTGTTTGAACATTTCTGATTCTCATTCTGTTCATGGGAATTATGAAATAAGTAGTTAAGTTTCAAACAAACTTTTAAGAATTTTTCAAGTCTACTGATGAGTTGATTAGCACCAACGAAATATCGTCGGCATATAGACAGCTGAAAAATACAGCAAATATTTTTTGAAAAGGTTCATTTTTGGACCTGAATTAATTATTAACAATTGTTCATTTTACTTTCATTATTTTGAATACCTTCATTATTCTTCTTGAGCAAGTATAAAATTTAAAAGAATTTAAATTAAAAGCATTTGGAAGCATTTGTCTTCCAATCAGAATTGTTTTTAATTCAAATGTATTTAAATTTTATAATTCCAGAAGAAGAATGCCGAAGGTATTTGAAATATCAAAAATTAATAAAGAATATCGAAAATAAAAAAATTAACTTAACTATTTATTTGCTTTAAGAGCCAATTGAAATGTATTAATTCAGGTCCAAAATGTTTTCTGTCTTTTTCGGATTTTGGACCTCAATTAATGATATCGAAAATAGATAAAAATAAATAATAACTCCTTATAAAACGAGTTTTATTATTTTATAACTAAAAGAAAAACCCTAAAGCCTGAAAAATAAAACAACATTAGTACAATTTAGAAGCTCGAAGAAAAATATTTTACAAATAATTTCAATAAACTCATTCTTTTTTCTTCAGTTTACCGGAGAAGACACTCCTGGCACTTTACTATTTTTATACAGCGCCGTTTTGACACGCACTTTGGGCAAGTAAGTTGCAAAAAATAAAGTTTTTATAACACTTTTCTATAAAAAAAAAAAGTTATCGATAAATTTTCTATAAAAACCTTTTTTGTTGTTGATGAATTTTTTTAAAAACTGCCTGTTGTCGCAAAATTTTCTATAGCAAATTAATGTTGTCGACAATTTTTTTTTTTGGTACAATTTAGCTATCGATTTATGGTAAATGTCAACTATCGATAATTTAAGAATATTGTTGCCTCTAGATTTTCTACAGCAAATCAATTTTGTCAACGAAATTGTGTTAACTATTCGATAATTTTTTCATAAAGAATATTGTTTTCGCAAAATTTTCTATATCAAATTAATTTTGTCAACGGATTTTTTCTTGCTCAATTTAGTTATCGATAAACTGTCTGTGGAAAATAGTTAGCATTTTCCATAGACAGTTCATCCGTGTACCGTTGAATGTAAGAAAAAAAAATATTGGTATCGATATATTGTATATATAAAACTTTTTGTATCGACAAATTTTAAAACTAGATATTTCTTGTGTTTTCCACCGATTTTCTAAAAATAATTTGTGTTATCGATAGTTTTTATACAGAATTTTTGATCTCCATCAATTTACTTGTCTATAGAAAACTGTTGAACATATATTTTTAATTAATATTTATTATTTGAACTTTTTCTTATATAATTATTTCTGCATTGAGTTTATCAGGCTCAAGTTCTTGAGCCTTGCATAAAAAGTGTCCCTAAAAAAGTTGTATATTACTAATTTTTCTAGATTACGTAATGATCTCGACTCCACCAAAGTTGTGCCACTCACCATGAGTAACAACGAAGAGGGCTCTTTAATGATTGTAACACTTCTACTTACCGGCAGGGCAACTCCCTACATACATAATGGCGTTATTAATGTTGGCGATGAAAATAGTTATGTGAGTATGTATATGTAAATTAGTATATAGAACAATCTTACCACTTGCCAAAACACTACAAACACAGCCAGAGACATTAAGATTACGAAATCTAAAAATTAGTTTCAAACTGTTTGTTTTTAAATGTTTAAGCGGGCTCCATGATAAATAGCCCACAATTTTCATATGGAAAAGAACAGTATTAGTTTTTGACTTTTTTATTATTTATTTTTTATTGATTTTATTATTATTCATTTGTTGCATGGGAAATTTTTACATGAGAAATTGCTTGAATGCTGTTGCGAAAATTATTTGCTGCTAACAATTTTATTTTAGCTTTAATGCTCAGAAGCTTTTTGTTTTTTTTTTTTTTGCTTTCTGTAGTTTAGAAAGCAATGAGTTGGTTGACAGTAAACGATATGAATTTTGTATGTACAGGCCTCTCCTCAATATGGGATTTTAAAACGTTGTGCCATTGGCCTGTTATTATGGGAAAACGAAAGCGGTATTCATAAGGCGGGTGTGGCTCGTCAGCCCGGCTCACGTCTCAAAACTCCCAATTATCCCATCTGGGTAACCTTATGTGCTGGCCATTATGGTGTTATGTTCAACAAAAATGCTGAACTCTTGCGCAATTATCATGCAGAATCTCGTTTCGATTTGTTTTACTACAGCTGTTCGGGTCGCGAAATTGCCATGACCATAGATAATCGTGTTTACAACGACCAGGCGGCTGGCATGCTGGAAAGCCAACAAGCTTCCGTCGAAAGCACTTCAGTGTCGGCAAGATTTTCAAAGGACGAAGGGGGGCCTTCCAAAGATGAGACGGCAGCAGCAGCAGCAGCAGCCAACAAAGATGAAACAACTGTTAACACTCCATTACAAAAGTTGGTGCACACTAAATGGGAAGAGGCACACATTAAATTCAATGTGCAATCCTCAATGCTGAGTTATTTGTTCAGCACCCAGCAGTAAAATTGTGTGTTTAAAGGAAATTTATTTCCTCTAGAAAATAGCTTTGCTTAAATTTAAATTGAAGCCCACTGCCGCCAGTTCAATGTCAATTTCGAACTCATTCGTTCGTTTGCATGAATATTTTTAAAAGGAATTTCCAAACTTTGTTTTTGTTTTATATTGTATATGTAACTATGCGAACAAACGAATAGTTTGCTATTGATGAGCTGGCAGTTGGTTCTGGCTTAAAACGCTGCTTAAAAAAAATATAAAATAGAATTAATTTAAATTTATCAAAGAAAAAGAAAGAAAAGTGGAAGAGTTAACCATTTACATATATAACGATGATCGAGCTTGAGGTTTTTTTTTTATTTAAAAAAAAAAAAAAAAATACTATTAATATATTTATCTCCATATTTAGTGAAATATTTTCTCCCCTTGATACAAAAGGAGGAGGCAACACAAAAGAAAATATTTCATTAAGTTCAAAAGGATACAGCAGAACAGAAAGTAAAACAGAATAACTCCATATTTAGGTTTTTCTTTGGAAAAATTCCTCAGGAAGTTTTTTTTTCTGAATTATTGAAATTCGCAAAGTTTAACGGCCACTTTTACAATATATGATTAACCCCCGATTTTTGACTTGGGATTTAAATACAAAATTAGTAAATTTTGCTTAAAATTTAAATCGGATTTAAAATAGCTTTCTGTTTTACAGTCTAAAATTATTTTTGGTAATTAATTGTAATAAAAGTACGGCAGCACAATGTAAGTGTCAAAAAATTATCGATAACTCAATAAAAAAAACAGCTGTTTAAACAAATTTCGAAGCAAGTGAAATTGTAAAAAGTTTAGAAAATAATAAATTGTTTTGCAAAAATTATTAAATTGAGTGATAACAGGACTCCCAATTTCACTGCCACAGAAGTTGATTACCTTCTGGAAGGGCTGATGGCCTTTGCAGCTAATGCCCCCCTTTTATGTAAATTTAGTCTAGAAATTAATTTCTTGGCTAAATTGAATAATAATAATAATAATAATAATAATAATAATAATAATAATAACAATACCTTCTGGAAATAATAAAAAATCAAATTATGAAACAAAAAAAAACATGTGCAATTTTCTTAATTTGCAGAACAAAACCAAACTGTCAAAATCATATGGCAGTACGAAAAACTTAAATCGATTTTAAATCGGCACGGCAGGCCGTTAAGTGTGATTTAAATAGCAACTGTTTGACTCGATTTTGTATTTAAATCAAATTTAAATCGAAATGGCATTTAAAATCCAAGTCAAAAATTGGGGGTAAGACTTACCGTCTAATTCATAAAAATTATAACAATAAAGCTCTTATTTGACAGATTTTCCATACAAATATGTCAAATAACAGTCTTATAAGCCTGTAATAATTTTTATGAATTAGGGGGTTAATGTTCAACGACAATTTTTGTAATCCAATTTTAGCGTTAAAGTTCACTTTAGTATTTAATCGTTTATTATGCAGAGTCGTAAGGCTCATAATTACAACTTGCCGATAGCTAAAGCTTGGATTTTGCTGACCGCATTTAGCAACAATATTTTATAATTGAAAACTTTAAACATGCGAATAAATCTTGAATAAAAAATTTTTATGAATCTAAAGTTTTAAATTATGAAAACTTATTGCGAAATAATGCCCGTAAAATCTTATTTTTAACTATGTATGTATGTATGTATATCCGCAAGTTGTAATAAGCGGGTAAAGAAAAAAGCAGAAAAAATTAACAAAATAAAATATTTTTTTTAAGGCAAGTTTTTATTTCTTCTTTGTTTTGTTTGTTCCACTAACAAGTAGATACATACCTACATATTTCAATTTAAAGCAAACAATATAAAAATTTGCTCTAATATATTGTGTGTAATCGCTATACAAACATAACCTCAAAACGAAATCTTTTTAGATCTGATAATAAAACGTATTTTCTTTGTTTCTTGTAACTGTTGTATGTTTTTATATGCATGCATGTGCATTTTAAATAGTTTGTATGCATGTACTTGGTCAAAATAAAAGCCAAAAGGAAAGTAGTGGTCCTGTTTTTTCGGGCAAATATCTGTTTAATGTGAAAATACCTCCATAAATTAAGTAAAATCGTTTTATCTTTATTATTTTTATTCCTACTTTTTAATTTTAATTTTTTAATATAATTGAAACATGCAAATTTGGAAATAAAGCAGCGAAGTAAATTAAAACGACATAGAAATGGCAATTAAAACGCCAACGGGAATCGGGCCGAAAGAATTTTCGGCTCAAATCTCTTCAAATTAAATTAAATTTTTATAAATATGACCATAAACGAACTGATTTATCCTTCTTAAAACCCAAAGGTCTCAAGTTCGATCATCATTAAAAAAAAAGCAAACAGGTCAACGAAAATTGGACCAAGATATTAATAAAGAAAGGAAAAAAATTAAAGAAAAGAAATAAAAAAAGAAAAAAAAAAAAACAACAAACACGTCAAGCAAATTTACCAAAATAATAAAAAGAAAATTAACAAAAAAAATTTTTAAATGTAAAAAATATTTTACTGTAAATTTTTAATTTTGTTATTGAACTTCTGTGTTGTAATACATTTATATTAAATTAATTACTTTTCTTTACTTAATTGATATTAATTAAAAGTAGTGACAAACCAAGGGTTGAACTTAAGCCTGAAAAAGTAATTTAATATAAATGTATAAAAAATATTTTTAAATATAAAAAATATTTTTTTAAATTTAAAAAATATTAAAGAAATAAATAAATAAATGAATAGAAAAAACAAATTAAAAGAAAACTTCAAAAAAATATATATAAAATATTTAGCAAAAATGCTTGCTCAAAAAATAAAAGAATACCAATTTCAAACTTATTTTTCAATTAAATAAATTTTATTATTCGAACTTTTTCCTATATTATTATTTTGTATTACGTTTATCAGCCATAAGTTCGTTATTTATTATATTTGTGATTGATATTAATTAAACAAGACAAAGAAAACATCAAGGACCTTTATGAGTTTCGAAGCCGCCACACTTCTCATCAGTACCCGTTATTGAACTCAGCGGATCATGTTTCTAAAGCGACACTCATGCCTCTCCCATTATTACTTGTTTTATTTATGTGTATTGCGCCCCAGCCACCCAAATTGATGTATGTTTTCTGCCTAAATTTTTATTTATATCAAACACGCCCATTATTACTTTTTTTATTTATATGTATGTATCATTGCGCCCCAGCCACCCAAATTGATGTATGTTTTCTGCCTAAATTTTTATTTATATCAAACACGCCCATTATTACTTTTTTTATTTATATGTATGTATCATTGCGCCCCAGCCACCCAAATTGATGTATGTTTTCTGCCTAAATTTTTATTTATATCAAACACGCCCGTTATTACTTTTTTTATTTATGTATGTATATGTATAATTGCCACTCAACTGCCCAAGTTGTTGTATGTTTTCTGCCTAAATTTTTAATTTATTCAATTTAATTATTTATTTATATGAGCAATGCCCCTGAATTCAAGGAGGGCTGCTGACGAGAGGTGTGGCGGCTTCGAAACAGCTACTTGTCGTCCTAGCTAAAGGTCCTTGATGTTTTCTTTGTCTGGTTTAATTAATATCAATCACAAAAATAATATATAACGAAGCTAAGCCTGATAATACAAAATATTAAAATTTTTCATAAAATGTGCATTTCGAATACATATGTATAAATTTTTTTAAGCGCACATCAATAATAAAAAAAATGTTGCGCGAACAAATGCTGCAAAAAAAAAAAAAAATAATAAACAATATTTGACGGCCTGTTACAGAAATTGTGCGGTATGGTTTTGATTACGAATTTTCAAATCGATCGATTTTGCTTTATCTTCTTCAGGCTTTGACTCCGACAAATTTTAAATTTGTAACTTTTCAGTCAAATATTGTTATTATTGCAATAAGAAATCACAATAAAATGTCTAAAATTTGTTTTTGTACCCTCACATACAGATACTGCTAAATCGATCGCAAAAATAAGTGATTTCATTGCGAGGAAATTTATCGATTTCAATCTTGTAAACATTTTTTGGAATTGAAATTTGATTTCTCCGAGTGGCCTGATTGCAATGGAAAAGTGCAAGAAAAAACTTCTTCTAAGTGAGAAGCAGCATTTTAACAGCCTACAAATGGACATCGCTTAAATCAACTTTTCTTCAATTCGGATCCAGAATATACTCGTATACTTTATGGAATCGGCAGGGCAAATTAAGTGCCTAAAAGGATGCAACAACACTTTTGGGAATAAGCCGCATGGAATCTAATCTACAGCCAATTGTTATCAAAGTGGATGTCTAAACATAAGGTAAGTGAAAACAATTTATTTTTTCGTATATGTATTTTTATTTTATTCTCAGATTTTTATTTGAATTTTTTCCATAAATTTATAATTTAAGTACATTTAAAAAAATATAGAAAATGGTTATACATATGTAGCATATGAATAGTTGGTGGGGGGCATAATCATACAAATTCATGGTGGGGGGCATAATCATACAAATTCAAATGAATTTGAAATCCATACAAAATGTTCTTATTACTTTTTTACTATCTCAATGAATATCCCCCAGGAATACAGAAAAACTAAAAAAAAGATATTCATTTTCCAAATCAAATCAACCGAATTTCGATAATCAGGCCTGTTGCAAGAATTATTCGGCATAACGGGTTTTAATTACGAATGTTTGAGATTCGATTGGCCACATTTTAACTCTTAATCCGAATATGGTATTGCAGGGCGGCCATTTAGAACACAAACATATGGTGCGCGTTGCAAGAATTATACGGAATGGTTTTGATTACGCATTTTTGATTCGATCGGTTTTGTTTTACTCTCTTCAGAGTTCGATCGATTTATTTCATTCCACCAAAGTGTAACTATTAATTCGAATAGGGTACTACCCCGGGCTAATCACAACACAAACATATGGTTGTCAAAGGAATTCTATAAAAAAATAAAATATGCTTAAAATTGGTTTTTGTACCATTTAGAAGAGTGACTTATGAAAGTCAATAATTCTAAAAATATACATGTCCTATATGTATGTACATATGTGGTTTTCAATGCAAGCTACTGATACTTTTCAGTCTGGCATTTACATATTTATCTATTCAGATAATTGTTTGGTAATGACATCGTATATAAATTGTATTACCAACCAATCTGCTCACACGCGCCAGGAACCAAACATTAAAAAAAAAAATCACTAGGAAAACGGTTTTCTAGTTTCATACATATTTTTTATTTATTGCATTAATATTCCAACCATCAATAATGATGGCATTTTGGTCAGCATTAAATTTCCTCCAAAAGTCAGGTAAAATACCAGGCATTTAGCTTTATTCAATAGGCATTTTTTCTGCCATTTCAATGTTAATGTCACTTCTCATATCACTCTTATTGCACTTCATTTTCTATTTATGTAAAATAACAGGCGAACGGAAAAAATAGTTACAAATTAATTTTCAATATTAAATGCCTGACGTCATCACTTGCTCAAAGAATTTTAAGTATGTCTGTCTGCATAACGAATATAGCAAATGATTATTTTGAAAACATTTTTTTGGAGGGGGGGAACCAGGTCTGTACTGCAAGTTTGAATTCACTTTCTTACTTTTTCTCCCGCGTTTTTTTCTCCAGGCATGATAAATTGCTTAAAATAATAAGTTAATTAATTTTTTCAATTGGTCCCGTTTCGCGACTGCGAAAAGTATTTTTTTATGCGGAAACAAAATTGCAATTATTCATTCCGTTGCTACGGTATCATCATTGCAGTCATGGTACTGACGTATTATTGATTCCGCAATGTAGACATTTTTCTTAGTTTTACTTACGCAAAAATTTTATAACGAAAAGCAAACGGAACTGCCGAATATAAATTTTTCTGCAAAAGTTGGTTTAGTTTATTTTGTTTTCTTTTAGACAACAATTTTTTTTTTTTTTTTTTTTTTTTTTAAAGAATAAAAGACAAAAATACACAACCAAAGTGCAAATCGAAGCAATGTTGGATGAAATGCAAAAAAAAAAACATCCAGGCATTGGTTTCACCCAACGTCAAATGTCTCCGGACCACCAATAGAAGATGCCGATGGTTGGAGAAAGGTATTGCAATACTGTTTCTTAAATCTTATTCATCGGGGGCTTAACCTGCAATTGTATTAAAAAAAAAAAACGGTAAAAACCGGTCGAATAATAATCGTCCAATCTCTCTATTATGCCTGCAGGGTGTCCATCGGAAAAGTCTACTACTACTTTGTTTATAATTTTTGATTAAATTAAAGAGAATGGATCTTATATTGATAAATGTTTTATTCAATGTCGGCAATTATGTATGGAATACAATATCAGATGAATGTCCGCCTCTGTTAGCCTCACAAATGCGAGCCCTTTTCATTACAATGCAAGGTTTTGTGCGAAATCATGGCCAAAGTTGTTTTTTGTAGACCAAGCTGGAGAGCATGGCGTCGAATTGAGATTGATGGCGTGTTTTGAACATTTTCTTGAGCGCACCAGTAATGTTTTCAGGCGATCTTGCAGTACGTTGTGATTCTTCTTTCTTTGAAATCATTCACTACACAATAAATAGTGTGTCTTGTTGCCACGTGGTTTCTTCTAAAAATTGTGGATTTTATTAGAATGTTTCAATGATTAAAACACATTGATTTACTGAATATTTTTCCATATTACATTTGCCACGTCTCTTATTTCCCGACTGCCAAATATGAACTGTCAAGACTAATGTTTATACAAATAGCGGCAAAACAAAGTAGTAACCTTCAGATCCGAGGGAGAGCGAAATATCGACAAAAATAATTAAGTATTAAAAACAAAAGAAAAGGCCTTTAGTTCGAGAAAATAAATATATAAAATATAAAAACAGGGGTCGGAAAAAAACCAAATAAAGTAGTAATCTTTCCGCCGGACAATCATTCCGCCGAATACACAGTTACGGTATTCAAAGGGTCGTCCTAAAGTCAGAAGTCTTAAAATAATAGCACGAAAATATATGTATGACTGCTGTGAGCAACCTGTCATAAAGTAGTGTGCTATATCAAATATGAATCAGCTGTTAAAGAAAAGGAAAACAATTTAAATATGTTTTTCAAAATGCCAAAAATAAGTGAATAAACTAAAATAATAGCCAGTTTGTGCGAAAATTATCTTTTAGATGTTTTGATTGCTGATTCAAGTAAATTTGATGGTTTCGTGAATTTGATTTGGTTCGCCTCAGATGTATGCTGTTAACTTATGACGAATCACTAAACACAGTCGCTGAAGTCCTATTAATTTATGACTATTTTTGTTTGCAGCACAACAACAATTTTTTTAAACTATAAAATGTTAGTACATACTTTCTGACATTATGACACAATATGAGACCGTTTGAATACCGTAATTCTGTTCTCAGATGTTTTTCTTCCTTTTGAATTAAAATGACATGCTGTCTACATCTACAAATGGGAAATTCCTTATTGCTGAGCAATTCTGTTGGCCTGGTATTTTATTTGGGTTTTCGAAAGAAACTTCGTCGGAATTATTTAAGAATTTCAAATTTATTAAAACATGTTGTTGTAATCTTTTAAGTCAGAAAACTAGAAGGATATATTTACAAAAATATCAGCCTTATGACTGCATAATTTCAACTCAATTTTGCAAATATTCATTTGAACAACCAACCGTTTGTGTTGTTTAGGCCTCTTGTTTATGTTTCGGTGATTATTTTGAAATTTAAAGAAAATTTGTTTAAAGAGTATAAAAAATAGTTTGTGAAAGAAGTTCATATTGAATATTCTTAGGAATAAACGAAAAAAAAAAAAAAAATTAAGAGCAATTTATAATTTTGTGAGTATATAAATACGTTTTAAATATTAAGTTTTGGTCTTAATTGCTTGCATTAAAAAATTCATTAAATTTATTTAAAACTAAAACAATTTTTTTAAGTCTTAATTTTATTTTTAAATAAGTAAATCGATTGCCATACGTTGACATCAAATAGTTCCGATTTAATGAAGCACCTGAATACAAAAACAAAAACTATTAATAAAAAATAAAAAATATTAATTGCAAGACAAACTTGAAACTTGTTAAAATTGATTTCAATTTAATTGGATTTCTGTTAATATTAATAATAAATTGTTTAGCTAGAGTGCCGACGTTTATTATCTTTATTTTTGGCGCTGTTTTCAATATTTTGATGCCTGTTGGGCGAATCTTCCTCAGGAAAATTGTCTTCATTGTTGAAAATACAAATCAAATTTGTAAAACATAAACAAAAACTAATTTCCTGACGCGGGTACACAAAGTGGTACCGAAATATAGAAAACAGAGGCAAAAACAAAGTTAAAAGTGGTCACAAGCTCAACAAAGTATTATTTATATTAACAAAATCCAAAAGTCGAAGATTTAATATAGAAGACAATTCATTTAAAATTCCTAATTTCGTTATAATTATTATAACTTTTTTTTTTAATAATTCCGATATTTTTTTATTTTTATTAAAGTTAATTTTAATATTGAGCAAAGACGGGAAATTAATTTTTTGCCTCCTAAAAAAGTTATAAAAAGAAAATCAGTTACAAGATGTCCGCGTATGACCATCGACATTTTACTTAACAGCTAAAAATGATTTAATAAAAAAAAAAGTTGATTAGTCTCATTATAACTAAAGTAAATATTAAAATTTTTCATATACACAGGTCTGTCAGGGAAACTGTTCAGATAACGACTTTTTTTTAATTCGATCGATTTTATTTTATCTTATTCAAGCTTTGATCGATTTATTTGATTCTGAGAAAATTCAAATTTGTTTTTTTTCAAGGTGAATGTGCTGAAATATTATAATTAATGAAACGAAGCCAAACATCACAAAAAAATGCCTTGTTTTTGTACCATCACATACAGAAACTTCTAAATCGATCGTAAAACTATGTGATTTCATTCTGAGCAAATTGATCGGTTTGAGTTCCTAAAGAAGCTTCAATTTGTTTCTTCTCTTTAAAAACGACATTACACCACATTAAACTTAAAAAGAAAACAATTTTAAATTTTATCGCAATGGAGTTAATCGATCAAAATAAAATCGTTCGAATTGAAAATCGATGGACTTAATCGAAACTAATCCGAACAATGCTATAAAATAAAATCGATCGCGTTAAAAATGCGTTATCTAAAAACCAATCCGAATGAGATAAAATAAAATCGATAGAATTCAAAAACCGTTATCGATTTTCAATTCGATCGAATAATGCGATAAAATAAAATCGATCGAATTAAAAGTTCATTATCTAAAAACCAATCCGAATGTGATAAAATAAAACAGAACGAATTAAAAATTCGTCATCGAAAAAACCCATCCGAATAATGTGATAAAATAAAATAGAACGATTTAACAATTCGTCATCGAAAACCCAATCCGAATAATGTGATAAAATAAAATAGAACGAATTAAAAATTCGTCATCGAAAAACCAATCCGAATAATGTGATAAAATAAAATCGATCGAATTGAAAATTCGTTATCGAAAAACCAATCCGATGATGAAATAAAATCAATCGAATTAATCGAAACCAAAATGTATAATGAGATAAAATAAAATCAATCGAATTAGAACTTCGTTATCTAAACCAATCCGAATAATTTCTGTGATAGGCCTGTTGAAAAATTTTAATATTTACTTTAATATAATAAAATCAACTAATTTATTTTGGAATTGAAATGATCTTCGATCGAAATAGATTTCTGTTACATTTTATTTTGTCATTTTTATTTTAGAATTAAAAAAAAAAGAGTCAAATAACTCTATTGAATTAAAAGCTGTGCCCCAGCTAAATTTTTACTTTTCTTTCGTGTTTCTAATTGATACCAAATCGTAAGCAATATTTTAGATTAAATGAAAAAGAAAAAGTAAAAATAACAATTAGTATAAAACGAATAGTGAAATAAAATATGATTTAAAAACTTTCGTTTAGAAAAAAATTTAAATTGAAAACCACTTTTTTCCATAAAAAAATTAAAAAAAAAGAAACTATTTTTAATGCATCTACGGCAAGTAAAAGCCAATTTCAGTCATTTAAACAAGAAGCCTGTTCTGCAAATCGCGCGTTTTTGTATCACGTGGTTTGTGAAATCAAAAATAATATTTGTTCAACAAGTAAAAGTTATGTTTGGTGTGTCCGTCCTAGACTCCGGTCTTATCGGAATCGGATTTGAAACTGGCCAAAAAATTACTTTGGTGCCATGAAATCTAATCTTCTTGGCTTTTGTTCGTACTGGATACTAATTCTAGTTCGTATGTATAAAGGATTGATACCATTAGATTTAATAACACCAACGTAATTTGTTGTTGGTGTCCAAACGGAATTCGATAAGATCGATTTTTACAACAGCCACACCCCAAATGAAAAAATAGTGAATGAAAAGGAAAGTGCTGGAAATGGCTTTCAGAATCAACGTAAACTTAAAAGAAGATTAAATTTCTTACAGAAACTTTTTCAATAAATCTTAAACATAAAATAAAATTTTATATATTATTTTCGGTCTACAAATAGAACCTCATTAATTGTTTTCTGTCTTTTTCAGTCGTCTATAGGCCGCCGACATTTCATTAATGCTACCCAACTCATCAGTAGACATTTCGTTGATGTCTACTGATGAGTTGGGTAGCATCAACAAATTGCCGGCGGCATATATTAGAGACAGCTGAAAAAGATAGAAAACATTAATGAGGTCTATTTTGAGAGACCTAAACTAATTTACATTTCAATTGGCTCTTACAGCAAATAAATAATTACATTCAGTTTTGAATACAAAATTTTTTACTTTATACTAATTTCTTTTTACTTTGCAGAATTTTTGTTTTGCTTCCGTTAAATGTTAATGTCCTTTTGGGACTGCTTTTTATTAAAAAAATTATTTATGATTGTATCTTTCCTTCATATGTTTGTTTTCTATCTAAATTGTTCACTTCTATAATATTTACATTTAATTAATGACTATATTTTTTTTTAAATTAATTATGAAATAGTTTATATACAATTATTAATACATTAAAGTAAGTTATAATAATAAAGCTGACACTTTGTGCTTAAATATTCATCCATTCTATAGATACAACTTCTTTTTTCAATTATTTGGTTTTTTTTTCTTTGGTTTCAAAGAGACGTTTTCAATTATTTTCAGTATTTTCAATATTTTCTTTTACAATTATTAATTACTATTAATACAGTAAATGTGTGCTGAGTTAACGTCTTATCAGCATTTTGTCTAAAAGTATTAAATTTGTATCGCTGTATTTGGTCACATTCACTTTCTCTGCGGGATGATTTGATTTCGTTTGAGTGTGCCAAGTTAAAATCTTCAAATTAAGTGAAAGTGAAAGCAATAATCAGTAATTAAGAAAAATTATCTAAAATATTAAATTTTCAATATAAAAATTTTAAATCTTTAAAACTTTTAATTTTCCCCAAGTTAGTTTCAAATGTCAGCCGACTCAAAGGAAATGGTTATATCTTCTCTACTACAGCAGATATCCTTTCGATGCCTGCTGCAGTTTGGAAGATACAGCCATTTCTCTTCAGTCGGCTGAAATCCAAAATTGGCATAGTGTATCATCCCCTGTGAAGAATTTAGGCAGAAAGGAGTCAGGTTTCTTAAAACCAACGCAATTTGGTATCATGAGAACGGGTTTTTACTCCTCGTTGCAAAACTGCAACAATCCTTTCGATGCCTGCCGCAGTTTGGAAGATACAGCCATTTCTCTTCAATCGGCTGAAATCCAAAATTGGCATAGTGTATCATCCCCTGTGAAGAATTTAGGCAGAAAGGAGTCAGGTTTCTTAAAATCAACGCAATTTAGTATCAATCAAAAAGGTTTTCGCTTCTCGTTGCAAAACTGCAACAATCCTTTCGATGCCTGCTGCAGTTTGGAAGATACAGCCATTTCTATTAAGAGGCTGTATCTTCCAGACTGCGCCAGGCATTGAAAGGATTATTGCAGTTTTGCAACGAGGAGCAAAAATCCTTTCTAATGATATCAAATTGTGTTGGTTTTAAGAAAGCTGACTCCTTGCAGCCTAAATTCTTCACAGGGGGTGAATGCAGTATGCTAATTTTGGATTTCAGCCGCCTGGAGAGAAATGGCTGTATCTTCCAGGAGAAAACCCCTTTCTAATGATCCCAAATAGCTTTAGTTTTAAGAACGCCGACTCCTTGCTGCCTAAATTCTTCAAGGGGATGATGCTAATTTTGGATTTCAGCCTTTTGAATAAAAATGGCTGTATCGTCCAGGAGTAAAAACCCTTTCTAACGATACTAAATAGCTTTAGTTTTAAGAAAGCTGACTCCTCGCTGCCTCAATTCTTCACAGAGGATATACTATGCTAATTTCGGATAGAAATGGTTGTATCTTCCAAACTGTGCCAGGTATCGAAAGGATTGTTGCAGTTTCGCAACGAGGAGCGAAACTATTTTCTAATGCTACCATTTAAATTTAAATTAGTTTTAATAAAGTTGCCTATTTTGTATAAATTTGATGATAATTTTGAGTTTTGTCTATACTCGTCTATATATACATACATATGTATGTGTGTATTTTGCTTACCTCTGTACAGTTATTGGCCAATAATTCTATTTCAGTATTATTTAAAGGCGCCAGACTTTTGAGGAATCCATCCTCTTCGTAGCCCGTTTTGAAGGGCATTTTTGCTTTGGGACGATCGTGTAAAAATTTCACACTCACTGCAAAACCAGCCATATCCACAGGATATTTACGGCCACCGATCCAGCCATCATAGAAACCGGTCAATTTGCCATCCTTAACAATGGGACTGCTAACGCCGAACTTGGTGACCAGACCAACAGGCCACATGGAAACTTTTTTGGTGTAGCGCATCTGAGAGCAAAGAAGAAAAAAAAAGAACGAGTACGAGTTTTGAAGAAGGAATAAGAGATTTTTTTATTTTTATTTAAAACCCACCTGTTCAAAAATATTTACATCGTACGTATTGTCATCATCGGCAAAATAGAAAACGCCATCGGTGGCATTTTCCCGCAGCCACTGAAGACCACGATTACGATTTGAAACGCCACGCGGTTTGGCTTTCGCTTTTTTATACTCATTGGGCATGGGAGCTAATTCAACAAGTGAGCAGAGAGAGAGAGAGGGAGAGAGAGAGCAGAGTTACAAAAAGAAAGTGCTAAAAGAAACTCAAGAAGAAAACTCACCCAAAAAATATTCATAAGGCACTCCAATTCTATCCAGAATCTGTATGACACTGTCTGACGTTTTGTTGGCATCTTCTATCACCAGCCACAGCAGGTTGCCCACATGTTTGAGCGTGTAACCCAAACGTGTCAGTTCGGCCAGTTGCTCGGGACGACGGTAAGTGGGTGTGATTATAAACAGCGGTGGCTGTAAAATACAGATGTTGTTATTTTATTTATTTTTTATTAAAGGAAATCTGTTTGCCATTTAAAATGGCATCATAAATATTTAATTACATACTACATTTTATAGCAGCATTTATAAAATAATAAAGAAAAAAAAAAAGAGAAAATAAAACGAAACAATCAAAACGGCTTTTTAAATATAAAATTGTATTTCGTGCCAGGTGAATGAATAATATTGAATACATGCAAGAAACCAGCCACAGCACACAAAATGAACTAAAAAAAAAATGGGTATGTATAAGAAAGAAGCAATTTTATAAATTAAAGAACGTTAAACGCCCAATAAGTGAGCATGTTTGCTTTGGAAAGTGCTACAAAGGAAATTAACCAACAACTATTTGGCATCACACCATTCTGCAGGCTACAGGATACGAAAGTCGATTATACTTGAAATTAAACAGCCATTTGCAATTTTTCGCTTGTGTTAAAAGATTAGATTGTGATTTTGGGCTCAACGGCGTATTTTTTTTAGAACACATGATACACAAAAATAACTTTTATTTCTGCTCAAAAAAATTAAAGTCAAAAAATAACTTTTAATTTTGCTTGAAAAAATAAAAGTCAAAAATAACTTTTATTTTTTATCGAAAAAATCAAAATCAAAAAATAACTCTTATTTCTCCTCGAACAAATAAAAGTCAAAAAATAACTTTTATTTTCTGACTTTTACGATGTTATAACTTTTTATAACAGTTACGGTCCCTGCTCAAAACATCACTCAAAGTAAGACCCCTATATACGAGTACATATGATGATTTCTATATATAAGAAAAGTGTTGATCAATACAATTTTATCACAAAACGAAAAATCTTTTTCAATTTTGAAGAAGTAAAATCGAACTCAAGAGCGGTGGAATAATTAAAATTTAAAAAAAAAACTGCTTAAATTAATCAGCAATAAGTAATAAAATTAGCGGTTTTCACACTTCGTATGAATACTTAAAATACTTTTAAATATAATACTATTTTAAACTTTAAATGCCATATTCATAATAATTATTGTAAGTTTATTAAGCTTTTATTTGACATATTTCTACGGAATATTTGTCAAATAAACTTGTAATAAACCTTCAATAGTTTTTATGAATATGAGTGTAAGTGTTCTAAAAAAGTTGAAACAGCTGACTTTTGTTTAGATATTTTACCGCCAAAAGTACACAAGAGAATTTTTCAATTGGTCAAATATTAAGAGAAATAAAATCTAAGAAAAAAAAAAAATACCTAAGGAAATAGTGAAAGAAAATATTATTAACTATTTAGTTCAAAATGCCATTGAACAAATCGAAATTAATGAAATGATGAAGTGCAAAGGTACATACATTCATTTATTAACAAAAAGTAAATGTATGCATACAAGCCTGTTCTGAAATCACGAACGGTTTCAAAATCACGGAAGTGATTTCTTGGTGTTCTGAAAATCACGAGATTTAAGAGTTTTCGGCGTGCTTTTATATTTTCGAAATCACGGAATTTGTTTACATACATAATTATAAAGAGGAAAGAAGAATTTACCAATTAAAATTCGATATTATTCATAAAATTAAAACATTAATTATAAATTTAATTAAATTTTGTTTAAAATAATTTGTTTAATTGAATAAATTATCAATAATTCATTTGGCTGATACAATCAGGTAAACCCACAATATATTTTCGAACAAAACAAAACAGCTGACTGCTAAAAAGTAAATCACGAAGATTATGAACAGAAGTATTTTTTTTTTTTTCTTTCAAAGCAAGCAGTGTCTTCAGTAATTTGCGATTTTTTCAATTTATTTTGTATAAAAGATATAATATTATTGCATGAATAAGTGAAAAACAATAAGATTTTTTATTTGGCTTCTAACAAAATAATTGTAAAACATGTGCAAGTGATTTAAAATCGGTAGTCGTTTAGCTGACCGGTTTAAAATCACGAAATTACTATAAAAAAAATTTGTGCACAGAACACCATTTCAGTGATTTCAAATCACTTTCGTGAAAATTTCTGATTTTCAGAACATACCTGATAACCAATCTGTCAGCTGTTTCATACACGTAAATAAATCCACTTACTATATTTAGTAAATCTACTACTGTTTTTGGCATGGCAGAGGTTTTAATGTAGTAAATTAAAAATTTATGAGATTTATGGATGCCGAGTTTTAAATTTATCAAGATTTATTAAATTTAAAATATCTCCAAGATCTACAATAGTATTTTAATACTTTTGGTATGGCCATTAGACGCTAGTATTATGTAAATAATTATGTCAACATTTATTGTCGGCTTTGATAACATTCTGGCGAAAATTTATATGTTGCCGGAGACAAATTGTTTTCATAACACACACACACACACACACACCTTTTTCTGCATGCACAAATTAACTAATAACAATAAAGAATAGATTTATAAATTAAATAACAAAAAAAAAAAAAAAAGACAAAAATGATTCAATACAGCAAAAACGTATTCAAATATCAAATTAGGTACAATAATAGTTACAAAAGTATGGTGCACAGTGTGGCCACAAAACAAATGAAAAAAAAAAAATACTTGAAAGTTATTTATATAAAAAAAAAAAAGTGGATCATAGATCATGAAAATGCTTAAAAATTAAAATGATTTTTTTTTTTGAGACCACAATAAAATAGATACAATACAAATGATGATGATGATGATGCAAATGGTTGGCGAGTGGATTTGAAAAGGCGAAACAAGCGATTGAGTACGCAATTTTCAAATTAAATACATGCAACACAAAGTGCACTCAGCTTTTGTCATTCCGTCTTTACTTTTGTACTTTTTTTTTTTACTTTTTATTATAACAAATTTAATTGAAAAATGTGTAACAAATGCATCATGATACATCATGCAGTCGAATGTTAAAAAACCCATATTTATTCTACTTTCCATCTACTCTTTTTGCTTTACACTTTCATTGGTTTAAAAGTGTGATAATAGAACATGAATTTATTATGGGGACAAAAAAAAAAAAAACAAAAAGTGTATTCTGTGGCACATACATACATATGTATGTTTGTGTGTCTGTATGAAGGCACGTATTTGTAACTTTTTAAGTGGTAAAATTATTACAAGGACGAATTAAATTACATATATGTATTATAATGACATGAAAAAAAAAAAATTGCAAAGTGAGAAAAACAAAACTGGGAATGAGAAAAAAAACCCTCACCACTTTTTTGTGTAAATGATGATTTTGCTGTAAATGTATTTTGAGGGATTTACAACTTTAACCCCCCCCGATTATGGTTCACAACATCATCTAAATCAGGGGTGCCCACGGCCTATACGCTTGGTACGCTTTTGTTTTTGTAAAAGCGCGAAGCATTGGCTGAGCATTCTAATATGTATATGGGTATTTCCATGAAATGGTCCACCGTTAGTTAAAAAATCAAAACGCTTGCACAATTTTTTTAAGCACAGAAAATTGAAAAAAAAAACTATTCACATTTTATTATGTAAAAAAATATTTTAATTTATAATAATTTTAAATGATGATAAAAACTTCTGAAAATATATGTTAAACTACAAAAATATGTATGTATGAAGGTAAAAAGTGTCACGTGCGTAATGTAACGTGCGTAATCAAAAAAATTGTTTTTTCTTAGCCAACCCATGCACACTTGTTTTTGAACAAACCATGATTATAAAGGTCCATTAATAACTTTTATAAAAACATTTTTTCCGAAATAAAAATCTTCTACAATTCGCCTACTTTTGCAATATTTCATGCTGCTTTAAAAGGCACTTACTTTTTTTGTCACGTGCGTAAGTCAACTTTGATCGCATGGAACTTGGGTACCCAGTGCTTAATTTTTCAATATATGTATATACTTTTTGGAAGGAACAACTCATCACATTAAATGTAACAATGGCAAAATTCCAACCCATTTATATTTTTATAATATTCAAAACAATTAAACGTGTACAAATGTCACGTGCGTAACCATGGAAACACCCATATACAACTCTTTGTATGAAATACACACATACCCCAAGTTCAAAGCAACAACAACACTTTCATATGCACAGCAATACGAACGCAGGCTTTGTTGGTACCTACACATTGGTGCCAAGCGTAAATTTTGTTGTTTTTTTTTTTTAATGATTTCGTGAGTATGAAACACTTGAAGAAATAATTTTGTGTTATTAGTTTCAACTGTACAGTTTATTTTGTAGAATGAATGGGAAACGTGGGAAACCGACTTTTTTTCGCTAAAAATTTTGCAAATCGAGCACATGTTAGTATCACCCTATTGTTTCACTCTACAATCCTCAAGCTTTACAACTAACTACTATTTTTATGCATATGTATGCACAGTTATGTTAACCTGAATTACTTTATGTTTCATTCATTCAATAAACGTGTTCTAGAAAAGTTCGTCTTGCCTCGTGGTCTTATTTAAAGCTATATTCATTTCCTCTGAAACACCAACAGCACAATGTATGATTTGCTTTCAAATAATCAAGACGATTAGTAAATATGATTTGGAAAGGCATTTCAATACAGAACATAAATTTTGTGAAAATAAAATTTAATTTTTTTCCCAGTGTACGTAATGAAATATTTTTGTTTTTCCTTGTGTGCGTCAATATAGTGTATACGTATTGGTGTTTGCGCTTCCATAAGAAGGTTTTGGTCACCCCTGATCTAAATGTTGTGTTGTAAGATTTACAATACAACTTACAACTCTTTTTGTGATTATGGTTCACAGCATCTAGGTGTTGTGTATGTCACAGAGTTGTTTTTCATTTGTAGAGCATCTTAACGCAAAAATACATGCCTGCATACAAAAAACTACCAAGTAAAGCCACACTTCCAGAAAGATGCACGCGTATGTTGCTTTCATTACACAAACACAAGTGAAAAACAATAAATTTTGACATTTCATTGTCAAGTTTTACAACAAAAAGACACGGAGTGTTGGATTTCATGTAACACCGCAACTACCGCGTAGAAATGCATTGGTAAAAATGAAAAGAATGTAAAACGTTTTTGCTAGAAAAGTACAAACAAAGCCATAAAAATTTATGTTAATGTTGATGTTTAATTTGGTTATGATAATGAAAGGACCAAAAAATTATAGATTGCAGTTTAAATCCATTGTAACTACAAAATACAAAATAAAACTATTTTGTAATCGAAAAATGGGTAATAATTATGTGTATAGATGTATTTTTATTTATATTTTGTTAATAACTTTTAATAATTAATTGTTTTTTTTTTATATTTTTGCAGAACATATTTCATATGCACACTTACAAATTTTATAGTTTTTTTTTTCGCAATTTAACTTGTAACATCCACAAGACAACACTGAATTAGGTGTTGTAAGATTTTAACAACCCTTGATACAATAGTTGTAAACCATAATCACTTTTCAAAAAATACAACATTAAATGAACAAATGTTGTGAACCATAATCGGGAAATTCCTAAAAAAAAAATTTCGAGCAATATTTTCTGCACCAAATTAGAAAACTTCTTTTTTTGCAAAATAACTTTACTGAGTCGATAGTTTTGCCGCCGATAGCGAGCCGTTGGTGATAGTATTATTCTTCCTTATGCAGTTGCTCGTTCACGCCATGCCTTATAAATAATCGGAATTTATATTAAATTACTTTTGTTGAAATTTTGTTATAGAAATTTTCGTGCTCTCGTTATGTTTAACGATTTCTTTAGCTGTTAAATATTTCTAGTGGGCGTTACGACCTCCGCCTACATAAAACTGCTCATATGCGGTCAATGAAGATCTTACCAGGGCATGCACTATTTTTCATTTTATCTGAAACGTGATAGTGTGAATGGAAAATATGTAATTTACGTTAGATTCTTTGATAGTCGCAAGCCAACTGTAACGACTGGTTTCGCTGGTTGCTGGGGTAGAGCTCAGCGACGGCCAGGGTCGTTCGTTATTCAGTAAAAATATCTCTGCTTTGGTTGAGTAAAACGCAGCGTTTACGACTTTTATCTCGTTAAGCGGAATGACAGTATTCATAGTTGTACAGGGACCGCCATCTAACGTTTTTTTTTTTGTTTTCAACAATGTCTGATTTGACAGATAATTAGTTTTATCCTTCCGCTAAACGAATATGATTGAACATCGCTTCGCTAAGTGGGCCTGCTATCGACTTACAAAAGATGCCGTTTTTCAAAAAAAAAAAAAAAAATCATCTTTTCAGATGAATCTCATTTTGATCTTGGCGGGTATGTAAACAAGCAAAATTGTCGCATTTGGGGTACAGAAAACCCACACGCATACATTGAAAAGCCGACGCACCCAAAACGAGTCACTGTTTAATGCGGATTTTGGGCCATTTTCTTCGAAAATGAACAAGTAGTAGCCGTTTACAGTCAGTGGCGATCGCTATCGGGCCATGTTGAACAAATTTTTGTTCACAAAAATTGAAGAGGAGGATATTGGCAACATTTGATTTCAACAGGACGGCGCTACGTGTCAGACAGCAGAAGCTACACATGATGTTTTCTGCCGGTTTCAAAAAAAAAAAAAAAATGTTATTTGGCCGACCTTTTTTAATAATAGGCTGAACTGACCTTTAGCATCAAAGAAATGTCGGCGGCATATAGATGGCTGAAGAAAATAATATATTACAATTGACTCTTAAAACAAGTAAATAATTAAATTCATTAAAATATAAATAAAAAAGATGGTTAAAACATTTCTTTAAAAAAAAAACCAAAAAGATCTCCAAGCAAATAGTTAGGTTAGGTGTATTGAAGGGGTTTGTTTGCCCATACAGATACTCATCAAAAAAAAAAAAAGCTTATTTGCTTTAATGTTTTTTTTTAAGATAAAATTAAAAAAATATATATATATATATGTATATATATGTTTTTGTAACAAAATAAATCTTTTAAAAAAGTGCTTGCGTTTTTGGGCCGAACTATTAAAAAAAAAAAACGGCTGACAGTTATGAGTTGTTAAGGGAAATAAAATTAATTTGTTATAAATGGAGCAGCGGAGTGTGGGAGAGTGAAAGCGATAGTCTTAAAATGAGAGGGGTTGCAAGTATTTACAAAGATTTGCGATCAAAACAAAATGAAAATTATTTGTGGTTTTTAATTTGCCTTGTATGTTTGATAATCTGGTAGTTGTTGTTGTTGTTGTTGTTGTAGTGAACGCGACTGTTTGGTGTTCAATGACAATTCTGTAGAGGATTTATCTGTTGTTATCCTGGTCGATGATGCCACTGTTGAGGAAGATGTGGTTGACGATTTTGATTTTGTTGTTGTGATCGTGGTGGTGGTGGTGGTGGTGGTGGTGGCGGCAGAAGTTGTAGTAGAAGAAGAGGCCGATGTAGATGAATTTGTTGTTAAAGAGTTTGTTAAATCCTTCATTTTGGATGCAATGAATGGCGATGTTGCCCTTAATGAGGAGGATAAATTTTGTTTGTGTTGCTGCTGTTTGGATGAGGACGATGATGATGACGATGACGATGACGACAGTAATGACATGGGTGACCATAAAAACAAATTCATTTTCTTAAATAATTTTGTTGTTTGTCTGGGTAACGATAGAAATGATAATGCTGTTCTGCTCGATATTAATGATGATGTTTTATTGGAAGCTTTTAATTTTACAGCATTAACAACTGATGACTGGTTCAATATTGATGAATTGTAAGATGAAGTTGAAGCGATGTTGTGGGAATTTAAGGAGTAAGAAGTATAACTACCACCAATTCCATTGTTGCTATCTTTTTCATTCGATTTATCTTTAAGTTGCTGCTTGTTATTTGAATATCATTATAAAAAAAAAAATAATGAAAGGTAAAAAACCGTAGAAGAAAAGTAGCAAAAAAAAAACAAAAAAGAAATATTTTAACAATTACTATACAATAGCATTATCAGAGCTCAATGCATGATAATAAATAGACAATTTTAAACCACAGAAAAAGTTAAAAGAAACAGGTGTTCTACAAGGCAGGTGTAATTAACATAATATTTTATTTCAATCAGTTTTCAACAAAATAGATTTGAACGAAAAAACTGGAAGGTTCTTATTCATAATAAATATTTTATTTCATCTTTATATTGTTAAATTAATTATTCAAGCTCTTGATCTTTGGTTTTTTATAAAAAATAATATTAAACAATTATTTATTTATTTTCAATATTTCGCCAACAATTTATTATTAATTATATTAATAATTATAATGATTATATTATATTAATAATTATAATGATTTTCCTGAAGCTGCCAACAAATTGTTGGCGAAATATTGAAAATAAATAATTGTTTAATATTATTTTTTATAAAAAAAAAACCAAAGATCAAGAGCTTGAATAATTAATTTAACAATAAATATTTTAGGTTTACTAAACTCTTATTTGACAGATTTTCCATACAAATATGTCAAATAAGAGTCTTATTAGCCTGAAATAGTTTATATGAGTTAAGAGGGAAATGTATAGCCAATACTAGATATGTAATTCTTAAAAGAAAAATGTTTAGAAGCATTGTTGAGCAATGTGAGGTTATGTTCAAAAATTTCCAAATAAATAGGAGATCATCTGCTAGACAGCACAACTGTTTCGGGAGAAATAGGAAAAAAAAAAACATTTTTTCAACTCATGGTTTTGTTTATATGTATATGACAAATATAAAACTTGAGGTTATGTTCGAAAATTCGTAAATGATTTCGAACATTGGCAACATTGCACATTTTTCTTACAAAAACTCCAACTACGATTTATTATTAGCGGTTCTCACTCTTGATAGTAAACTCGGTTGCACATTTGGTTAAAGTAACAGATTTGATTAAAGTACTAGTGTTTACATCACTGCAACAACAAAATGTACTGAACTTTTATTTTCTACGCTGTGATTAAAAAATCAAACAAAAAGCTTTAGTAAACATTGTAAAAAAAAATTACTGGGAATCACAGATATTCTGTGCTGCGAATCGTTTTGCCGGCAAAACTTAATTTTGTGTTGAGAAAATAAAAAATATGGAAAAAAAAAAACAAATAAAAATATAGTGGTGAAGAGAAAACGTGACAAAATTCACAACAAAAAGTGGACAGATAAAGAAATTCAGCAAGTTTTAGAATATTTGCAAGAACATGCAGACTTTGAGGTAAGAAAGTCACTCGAGCTTTGTGGTAAAAATCGTAGTGAATATAGAAGAGTAGTAAAATTAGTATCAAGAGTGAGAACCACTATTATTATTTGCTTAAAAGCAATATACACACTAGTTAAGGTTATGTTCGAAATTAAACTCATACATTTTCAGGCCAAAATCGTCAAAATATGTTTGCAGCTTACTATTAGCTTTGTTCTCTAATTGTAAGTTTATTAAGCTCTTATTTGACGTATTTTTACGGAATATTTGTCAAATAATTTGTGTAATAAACCTTCAATAGTTTTTATGAATATGGGTGTAAGTATATAACACAACCCTGCCGGCAATTCAGTTAACTAGTAATTAATTATAATCTAACTTTTTTACAACTGGTGGTGGTTGACACTTAGATTATTTTCAATGGAGATGACTGACTATTTTAACATTACGATGTCCTAGGAGGTAGTCAATTGTCCGACGCTGCATTACTTTTCAACTAACTTAAAGTTAGCTACTTTAAAGTCAGTAGCCACAGAAAAAAATGTACAAATCAAGGCTGATTTTAAATTTCTCGGTGGTAATATTATATTTTATTAAATTAAATTTCATCCTTTTTTTATTTTTTTTGTTAGCCTCTGGTGGGATTCGAACCACTAAGCCTCAAGACTGGTGAGCAGCCAACTTAACCCATTCAGCCATCGCAACATTTAAAACGAATGCGACAATAGGCAATTTAATTCAAGAGTTATTTACCGTGTATGTGTGTATGTGAATTTTGGGTGAACTCTGCACTACGTTTCGATTGTATTGTAGCTAATTTGAAGCTAGTCCATAAAAGTTAACGTAAAGTTAATTATTTTAGTAGTCGACAACCAATTTGCTGGCAGGGAAGATATAAGCATTTAAGTCACAGAACAAGTGGAAGGATTTTTCAACAACAGCTTTATTAAGCAATATTTCATTTAATTTAGTTTTCAGTGGTCAAAATTAAATGATTGAAAATTCGAAATTGATTGCCATCTTTTTTTTTATAGAAAAAAAAAAAAAAAAACTGACAGCAATTGCTAAATTGTAAGATGAAGTGGAAGAGATGTTGTAGAAATTGCAAGGAGTAAGAAGTAAAACTATCATCAATAGATAGCATAACTATTTTAGGATTTTCTTAGGATTTTGAGGTTATGTTCGAAAATTAGCAATTGATTTTGAATTTAATTCTATTGAGTCATACATTTTTTTGCCAAGATCAGTTTAATTAATTTCCGCAAACTTTACAAACAACTTATTAACACTCTAATAACACCATTTTATGACACACACACACACACACACACTCTTTTTCTGTGGTTGCATTTTAAATTAAAAAAACGAGGGTTGCCTTTCATATTTCGGTATTAGAGAACAAAAATAAATATTAATCATCAAATCTCGCTGTACTGTTTTTCAAAATATTCCCCTTGAAGATCTAGACACTTTTGCCTGCGGGTCGAAACATTTTTGCCATTCCGATTGAGGCGCCTCCAAAGCGTCTGAATGCAGCAAACGCTTCGTTAACCTCTCAGTTTATTTTTCACGTACAGGAATAAAAAGAAGTCATTTGGTGTTGAGTCAGAACTATGTACATATATGGCGGATGACCCATCAAATCGATGTTTTGGCTGTTTAAAAATGCAGTTGTTTGACCCCATAAGTGAGAGCTAGCAGGGTCGTGGTGAAAAGTGAGCCGTCGTCGGCGATTGATTTTCCCGATTTCTTGGAAGACAATTGGGCAAACAAATCGTTGTGTACATACCACTCAGAATTAACTGTTCTGCGTTGTTCTAGTGGCACACTGCTGCGTCATGTCCAGTTTTTCTGAAAAACAAAAACAGGCGACCATTTCTTGGAAGTGTTTCGTGCGCGAACAACTTTTGTTGGATTTTGCTCATCTTTGCTCTGCATGGGTGCAGTCGACTGCCGTTTAATTTCGGGCTCATAAGCGTATATCTACAATTCATCACCTGTGACGATGTCATAGACGTGTTTCAAAGCAGCGCGAACGTATTTTTTGAGCATTTCTTTCGACCACTCGTCTTTTTTTTTTTTGAGCGATTGACAAGTTGTGTGGGATCCAAGGCGAACAAATTTTTTTTGTCATAGTCAAATGCTTGTGCAATATTGAACGTATGCTGGTGCCACTAATGCTTAAGGTTGTCTCAATCTTACGACGGGTCACATGACGATCTTGCAGTGTCAGTTCGCACACAGCAACTGATTTTGGACGCCCTGCTTGAAATTCATTTAGGAGTGAACTACGACCACGATTGAATTCACCATATCATCGATAAACATTGGTCCTGGATGGAGCTTCATCACCAACAATTGAATCAAGTCCATCCCTGCTCTGTTTTGCTGAGTTAATCCACGATGAAAGTTGTAAAAAATAATCGCACGAAAATGCTTATGATTTAATTGCAATTATGGGCCAAGATGAATCTTTAAAATTACTGTAAACAACACAAATAGAGCACGTATAACCTCAAAAATGTCCAACTTTACAATAGAGCTGTCAGAGTTGCCAGATGGCATCACTAGGCTTGTCAAATCCCGTAACATAAAAAAGGCAACCCTCGTAATTTGATAAAAGAAAGAATTTTTTTTTTTAATATTGGAAGTTGTAATAGTAATTTTTTATCTTTTTTTTGTTGAATTGAGTTACTTACACTATAATAATAAATTGTCTACATATACACTCAATTCAATATTCAAATGCACATACACACATACATACATAGTATATTTAAAAATTTTTCTAAAGAGCTTGCAATAAATAAATATGTTGGTGAATAGAAGAATAAAGACTTTAGTAGTTGTAGTCATCTACAAAACCATTCGTAGATGCGAGTGTGCATGTGTGTGTGTGTGTGTGTGTGTGTGTTTTGAGTGGCAGCGAGTGAAAGGAGTTTCAGTGGGTGGGTGCAGGTGGGTGTGTGAATGTTTGTTTAAATAAATGAATAAATATTGCGGTAGTAGAGATAGTTGTTGGTTGTTGCTTTTTTTGTATTTAAAACTGTGTGTGTGTGTGTGTGTGTGTGTGTGTGTCTGTACATTTGTGTGATTATATTTTTCTTATTGAATCTGTAATTTATATATAATGATGCCATAAAATAGAATACTTTTTCTCTATATTTTCTTTCATTCTATTTTATTTTATTTCTCTTTTCATTCTGCTGCTACTTCACTTAACGTCTCATTTGTGTGCTTTTTATGTGCAAACTAAATTGTGCTTTTTTTTTTAATTGTACTCTTCCTCGAACAAGACTCATAAAAAAGGTTTAATATGGAAAATAATATTTATTAAAACAAAGCAGATCTGAAAGTAGTAGAAAATTTCATTTTGGAAACAGGAACATGTTAAGTTCTTTTATTTTAAATTGTTGGCTCGTAAATTAAAAAGTCAAGTCAAGTATTACGTTTTAAAATTAAGAGAGCTTTCTTGAAGTATGTATTTACTATCAGTTGAAGGGGTCGTCTTGTTGAGTGAAAGGCAAAGAAAGGGAAATTTTTTCAAGTGATTGCAAACTTTAACTGAAAGCGAAATAAGAACGAGATTAAGAGATGGCAGATAAATTCACTACAAACAGATGCATGCGTTTTTCAGCAACAAGATTCCTGATCTCTGCTGAGCAAAATTCATTATAATAGCGATAGAACAGTGTAACACATCATATTATCATTTGGGGCCAATTGTGTAGCTCGACTACAAAGATCTTTTGGGCAGCCTTTGTTCCCTATAGACCGAGAGCTAGACTCTTAGCAAATCTCGTTATGGTCGCAAGTTTGATGTTACTGAGGTGCTTGGTATCCAACAATCCAGCGCCCAGGTATGTGCTTCTGCATTTATGAGCAGCGGGACCGCTGCGACTTTCTCCTCAGTACTCAGCTTGCTTATCAATGTCAGCTTTTTGAGCTGATTTGAGATGATATAAGTCTGTCGAGGTTCACAATATGGTCGTAGCTGACTTTGCCGGTAACGATTAGCCTTTTTTGCCTGCCGCATGTCCCTTGAGGGCTTTCCAACGGTCAGCAGGGATTTCCTCCACCCATTACTGTAGAATACTGCCCTATATGGCCTAAAAATTTAAAGGTGACTCATGCAAGGGGGCACCCTTTAGCTTGAAAATTAGCTGCAACTTTTGAACCGTAAAATATACTTTTAAAAATTGGTGAGTATATCTAGATACCTGGCCATTTCAACAAGTATTAAGAAGTTAAAATTTACATAGTGTCCAAAACATGGGGACACCCTTTAGTTTGTAAACTAACTAACTTTTCAGCGAGATGAGATAGGACTTGAAATTTGCTGATTAATATCTAGTTATCCAGCCTCTGCAGCTGCAACAAATACCAGAAATAACAAAAAGTTGCAATTTGAATGGTGCTACATGGGGGCACCTTTTAGTTTGAAAATTAATTGTACCCCCTGGAACCGCAAAAGATACGAGACTTGAAATTTGCCTAGCACCTGTAGTGATCCTGGCTGCTACGACAACCAATACTAAAAATAAAAAAAAAATAAAAAAAACTACATCTGAAATGGTGCCTCAAAGGGGAAGCCTTTAGTTTGCCAAAAAAAAAAAAATCAAATTTTCGAACTGCAAGAGATAGAGACCTGCAGATGTAGTTGCCTGGCCGCTACAAAAACATATCGTAATAAGAACAACAGAAACGAAAAACACAAATGGGTTAAGCCCTCTGCACGGTACTACGGAAGCCTTGCAGAACGAATACGTCTCGTACTTGGCTTAATTTATTTAATATTTTCTATTAATTTTGGTCTAAAACTAAACCTTCATGTATTCTGTCTCTTTCAGCCTTCTATAGGCCGCCAACATGTCGTTGATGCTACGCAACTCAGCAGTAGACTCGAAATATCATAAAAGCATGTTGGAAACCCAAAATTCTCATGAACAAATTGAGAATAAGATATTGTTGGCGGCATATAGACAGACGGCTGAAAAAGACCGAAAACATTAAGCTCTATTTTTAGAACTAAAATAATTTCAATTTCAATTGGCTCTTATCTTTATATGTATATAAAATTCTTTGTGTGTATGTATGTATGTATGTATGTAACGTATAGACTCCAAAACGGATGGGCCGATTTTGATGAAATTTTCAGGGAGTCTTCAGAATATTCTGGCGGGTGACGCTGTGAAGTCTGAATTTCGATTTTCGGTCTGGGGGCGAAAGGGCGTGTCAAAATGCAAAGGAACCCCTGTACATTAAAAAGTAAAATATAGCTGTAACTTTTGAACAATAAGAGCTAGGGAGCTGAAATTTGCACAGAATATGTTTTTACACAGGCTCTACAATATACCTAAATACCTAAAACAAAAAAAAAAATTTTTTTTTTTAAATTAAAGGGTGGCCAGCAACGCGGACCGGGTCAGCTAGTAGCTCTTAAAAATGAACTTATAATAATTAAGTTCATTTTTGAATATTTTCTATTAAATTAGAATCTTCCCTCTTAATGCATTTATTTGCTAGTTCCCATTTATTGCGGTCATCTTTATTCCTGTGTATTGTTCATGACAAATGCACTTGCATTTATTTGTTTTGGATTAGCATAATTTAAATGTTTCTATATACATAGTACGTAAATATATTTTTTCAGCAGGTTTATGTAAAAATTGTTCTCAAAAAAAAAAAAAATTCTTACAATATTCTAACATGCTCCTGTTTAAGTAGAAAGCAAAAAAAGAAAACGAAAATTGTTGAAAAAGGACAAAGAAGTGTAAGTGTGCGCGCGTGTGTGTGTCTGCACGTTGGTGTTTGTGTCAATATGGCATCCATACGGTGCTATAAAACTTGATGTTGCAAGTACTTAAAACATTCCGTGTGTAGATTTAATTTTTAAAGATCTTTTCTCACTTAAATGTTAGAGGAAAATTTTTGCATGGTTGTTATTTAAGAAAAAAAAAAAAATATGTATGTATGTTGGAAAAGTGTATAAAAAGGAAGGGAGTAAAAGAAAAAATTTACCTTTATGATTTCGGGCTGTGGCAGGGGCTGCCGTGATATGTGATACTGATACAGTACCATGTACATGCATGTGGTGGCTACGAATATGGTCAGGTACATTTTAATGGATTTGCCCAACGCCATGTTTGTGAGTTTGTTGTTCTTCTTGCTGCTGCTGCTGCTACTGCTGTTGTTGTTGTTGTTGTTGTTCTGTAGCTGGATTTTTCAAAACTTTATTTTTTTTTTCCTCTCTTCAAATCATGTGGCAGTTTGGAGTTTTGTTAAAATGTTAAAAACTAGTTTCTTCTTATTATTCTTTCTTTTCCTTACGGGCAACTGTGCGTTGTTTACAGGAGGAATGGTGTCTGAGGTTGTTGTTATTGTTGAAGTGATGGTGTTAATGGCTGACCAGGTTGCTTGAATTTTAGTTTTGGCTGTTGTCTAGTTTAAGAGCTGTAGTTTGTGATTTGTTGGTGTTTTTCGTGGCTGAAATGGCTGAAATTCTTTCCTAGTTTCTTTTTTTCTTTACCGTGTTTCTTCAATTTAGTATTTTGTAGTAATTTGTTTCAGCAGTAATTTTGTTTTACACTACTACTAGTTCAGTTTTGAAAACAGTTGTATGTTGTATTTGTTTTTGCTTTACTTTTAGCCAACTTGCTAATGATTTGGTTTGCTGGTATTTTTTTTTTTTTTTGTTCAAAAAAATTCTGTTACATTTTTGTAGTTTTTAAAGTTGCAATTAGTTGTTAATTATTTATTTATTTTTTTTTTAAAGAAGCTGTTTGTTTTTTGTGATATGGGAAGTGCAAAATGTTTTAAAACAATTAGTAACAATATTTTGCCACAAAATATGGCATATACAGTGGTGGCCACAAATTTAAAACAATCGGGGGGGGTAAATAATGTTAAACATCAAAATTAAAATAGCCATATCTTTTGATCGAAATAGAGTCCTGCCAAAAACTAAATAGCGTTTTGCAGGTAATTTATCAGCTTTTTATTTTGATCCAACTAGTACAATGTAATGTAAGTAACAAAGGAGTTACAGGGTAGAACTTGAAAGTCATATTATTCTAATACATTTTTTATATACTGGCTTATAAATTTTTACATATATCTCGATTTTTATCGAGCTCCTTGTTTTGTATTTTTAGTATTAATCTAAGTAATCACTTTCAGCTGTAATATATTCTTTTTTATTATTAGCATTATGTTGCTAGATAACCCCGATTTTCAGGTTCTTTGATTATGGACCTTCAACAATTTTCTCAACCAATAAAATATTTCATTTCCTCATTTTCTTTTTTTGTTAGTGCGTGCAAATATATAATAAAATAATACACAATAAAATATTTCTGTTAAACAAAAAATTTTACGGCCTAAAATTAAAAGGTCTTATTAAAATTAAAAGGTCTTATTAAAATTAAAAGATCTTATTATTATTAAAATTATTTTATAACTAAATGTAATGGCCGAGATTAATACTAAAAATACAAAATTAAGAGCTCGATAAAAATCGAGATATACATATATAATTATTGATGAGCCAGTGTATTAAAATGATAAGATTTTCCAGCTATACCCTCGTAACTGATTTATTATTTGCATAACCTGGTCTTGGTTGGATGAGAATAAGAGATACATAAATTATCAGTAAAACACTTGTTAGCTTTTGGCAATATTCTATTTCGATCAAAAGACATGGCTATTTTAATTTTGATGTTTAGCCGTTTTTTTTTTATTTATTTTACCCCCCCGAGTGGCCACCACTGTACATACATACATACATACATACATATGGATGTGTGTACATACCTTTTGCCTTTTAAAGTATTTACAAAGATGTTTCAAATTGGGGCTGGCGAAATTAAGACTTCTTGCCAAATCCGTGTTGAAGCCAAACATTTCTGAAAAGGAGGAAAAAACATACTACATAGTAGATAAAAATGTGTAAAATAGACGTTCAACCAACAGGCGTATGAGTTATTTATAAACACATACATTAATTTGTATGAGCACTATTGGCGTATACTTAATTTCTAGACATGACATTATTACTCATGTTTATGCATGTATACACTGGAGCATGATACAACTAATAAGGTAACATTTTCCAATACAATACAATAAGAACAACTTCAATAAAAATAACATGTATTTTGTTTTTGTACAACTTCTGAAAACTGTCAAAAATGACGCCACTTCTATATTTACAGAAGAGAGATGAACAGAGCTTACGTTGATTTGCTATCTCGTTTTGACCGCCTTTCATCTCTGTATTCTCTTGATAGTTTAAGGTAGTCAGATGATTTGCGGTTCAGCTGATGAGGCTACCCTTATTAGTTGTATGTATCATGCACTAGAGTATGCAATTATTTGACATATTCGAAAAATTAGTGTGAGAAAATTATTATTGACTTAATTTTACGATTTTTATCTTGTTGGAATAATCGTTTAAACTTTTACACTTATTCAACAATGAACTTAATTATTTATTCGCTATAAGAGCCATTTGAAATTTATTACTTTAGGTCTAAAAAAATAGACCTTAATGCTTTCTGTCTCTTTCAGCCGTCTATATGCCGCCGACATTTCGTTGCTGCTAAACAACTCATCAGTAGACTTGAAAAAGCAAAAAAGAACACTTATGCGAATTACTCGATCAAATCAAATAATCTTCTTAATAACTCAAATAATTCGCAAGACTAAATGTGGAAGAAAAATCAGTTCAATTTTATAATACATTTATATTAAAATATGTCATAAAACAAACATAAATGAAACATCAAAAAGAAAAAAAAAAACAAAATATGTACATACAAATAAATGGTCATTAAAGGTAGCAATTAATTTTTAATGAAATTAAACATGTGTACGTTAGGCCGCGTCGTTTTGTATGGACGAAAATTTGTCGATATTGTGGCATAGATTTTTCGATAGCTTTTTGGCATGACGAAAATAAAGTCCCACCGTGACGTATCAAAAAAAAAAAAAATTATTTTCGAGGTGCTAGATTTGCATTTTTTTGTGTACAGGGGGCCCCCTCTGAATAGGCATTGTATACAGCAGTGCCTTTGAAAAAAGAGTATTTTCAGAAATCAGGCGTCTTAAAAAAAAGTATTTGCAAAAGAAACGGGTCAACCCCTTTTTGAACATAAAAACATAAAAATTTCTTTCAATTTTTGATAGGAAAAATAAAGAATTTATAATTAAAATTCATAAAAACAATGCCCATAGAAAAAATAATCAATAATGGCTGGTTGTCTTCGGACAAACTTTTTGAATTTAACAATTATTATTTATTGTGATAAACGGGCTTTTAATTAGATTCAAATCAAGAAAAATATTTGTAACAAATTTTAGAAATTAACAAAATGAAATTAGAAACATGAGTAGAAATTAAGAAACATTAGCCCCTGAGTTTCAGGAGGGGTGCTGACGAGAAAGTGTGGCGGCTTCGAAACAACTAGTTGTCCACTCTGCTAAAATGTTTTTGATGTCTTCTTTGTCTTATCTAATTACCGTCTAATTCATACAAATTATAACAGGTTTATAAAGCTCTTATTTCACAGATTTTCCATACAAATACGTCAAATAAGCCTGTAATAATTTTTATGAATTAGGGGGTTAATATCCATTGCAAAAATAATATAGAAAGAACTTGAGCCGGATAAACTTAATACATAAATATTTTATGTATTTATTTGAGCTTAAGGTCTTTTTATTACAGAATTTGAGTATTTGAGTATTTTTGGCAATATTTCGCTCTCCTTCGGATAGCTTCTTCAGGACAATAATAATGAAAAATGTTTTGATTGGTTTTTTCAAAAATACATAAATAATTATATAAGAAAAAGTTGGAATAATGAAAAAATTAATTAATTCAAAATGTAGATTTTTTTTGTGCTCAAATTGTAAAACCAAATTAAAGCCCCGTAAATAATCAAAAACTAAACACATGAAAAGTAAATTTGTAAACTCATCAACAGGAGAATAGAACATGGCTGTTTCTTGTTCACCGCAATAATCATTATTTCGAACTCAGGTCATAACTCAATCGTACACTGTTTTTAAGCAGTGGCTCATATTGACCTCACTACTATCTGAATTTTTCCTTACTTACTGTCTATATTTAAGCTAGTGATAAACTTTAAATTTAACCCAATGTTTGTTTTTCCGTTTCCCCCGAATGTATTTTATATTCTCTGCGCAACGTTGAACGATGAGCATCGTTTTGTTACCTGGATGTATTGCAAATTGAATAACCTGAAACTAGTTTTGCCTTAAAGTGGAACAAGCAGTCAGCCGTATTACAAACATTTATTAACAATTTAATAAATTGTGGTGTAATATTTTTTATAAAAAAAAAAAAAAGAAATGCGGTCGGGGAACCCCTGTTAGGAACGAAGTTCCTTACGTTTTTTTCTTCATCTTCGAATGTAATACAAGGTGAAATCTGTATGTTTTACTTTGTGTTGTTTTTGAAATTTTATATGCTTCTTTAAATTTTTGAAACGTTTTATTTTTTTACTTTTGACACATGCAGTACTTTTTTTGTCAATCTGCTACAAAACAAAGAAAATTTTTCAATATTGCTGTTGCTTTTGTTGATAGTGTCCGTTTTCACAACTAATTAATATTTATTGGTAAGTGTGACAGATACACCAATCCATATAAACAGCTCAGCTCACACGCTTTCGTGACGATTTCTACTAATTTGCACTACCAGCAAGCCGTGTTAAGCAACTTCGTTCCAAAAAAAAAAATTTATTCCAAAAAAATTTTTCCAAAAATTATAGGTTTTTGTAAATTGTATTAAATGACTAATTAATGTTTTTAATTTTCTTAAAATGTTTGTTGGGTTAAATAGTTTGCTTCTCACACTACATTTATAAATATGTGTAGGTACATGCATTTTACCTGCCTGCCTTTAGTTTACAACACCTAAACCAACATACACATATTTAATCTGAGGTACACTTTTGTTTTTCTTTTTCTCAGTTAATTTACAAAAAACACAAACTACACATTTTCTGAAGCGTCAATTTATTTTATTAATAAAAAAAAAATGTTGCTACCCATTTTTTCCTTTTACAAATTTCGAAAAAAAAATAAATATATACATACATATGTATGTATATTAAATCAAGGTCTTGCTTTTTGCACACAGTTTTTTCTCTCATGTGTTAAATAAAAGAAAAATATAAACAAACAAAAAATGTACTGCAACATAAAATTGAAATTAATGGGCTGGTATTTGTATTTTTGCTATTAAGAGCACAGGCACACACACACACACACACGTACACGAATACATACATACTTACAAACATACATACTATATTCATGCATTTGCACTTGAAAGCAAATTTGTGTAAACGAAATTAAAGAGCAAGGAGTAGCAAATAAAACAGAGTTGCAGAATCAGGTGGTTAATTGCCAGCACTAGAGGAAAGTTTTAATTTTATTATTTTGTTTATTGGGAAAATATATTTTTCATTTTGAAAAATTAGCTCTTTATTAAAGCAAATTGAAATTAATTATTTTAAATATAAATCAGTGTCCAGTACCGGTTCGCCCAGTTTACGAAAATTATAGGGTATTTTCTTATTCCCTTTGAGTGTTTATTTGAAAATCAGAGCTGCTACTAAGACAAACATTTCCCTACCAAATTGTTCTTTAAAGTTCCCAAAAACTTTGTTTTATTAAATTGATTTTTGACTTAAAAAAATATATCTATGTATATGAATTGACCAAGAAATAAATAAAAATAGTAACCGATCAAGCACAATAAAATTACAAGCTTTTACATAAAAATATAAAATTTCAGCAAGTATGCTGTATAACAGCACATACAATACATATTTGTTACATTCATTTGTTACTGCCAACAAAAACATATTGTTATGTTTCATCCTTGGTGAGAATAAGTTGTTCCGCCGACGAGCTCAGGTATTTAATCAGGGCGGGTCCCAACCGGCAACTTCCTTCTCGGAAAACGTAACAATAAATTTATTTCCAACTACGAAAAAAAAAACTGCTTAAAAAAAAATACGAAATTGAATTCACCACGACCAGAAAACTTCAAGAGAGAGAACTGATGACATTGTTCTCCACTCGCACGAGGGTTGTCTTTTATATTTCTGGATTAGAGAACAAAAACAAATATGAATTTTCAAAAATCACTTGTGTTCTTTTTCAAAATATTCTTCATAAAGATCTATACACTTTTGCCTGCGGCCGAAGCAATTGCCGAAACACTTTTGCCACTCTGATTGAGGCATCTCCAAAACATGCATTCTGAATGCAGCAAACGCAAACGGGAATAAAAAGAAGTCATTGGATGTCCAGTCAGGACTGTACGCCGGATGACTGATCAAATCGATGTTTTGGGTGCTCCTCAAAAATGCAATTGTTTGAGCCGATAAGTGAAAGCTCTCATGTTCATAGTGAAGAGTGATCCGTCGTCGGCGATTGATTTTCCTGATTACTTGGAAGACAATTGGGCAAACAAATCGTTGTGTACATACCACTCAGAATTAACTGTTCTGCGTTGTTCTAGTGGTGTGGTGGCGACGTGTCTAGTTTTTCCCATAAATCCCAAATAACAGTTGCTTGGAACTGTTTGGTGCTCGAGCAACTTTTGTGGGATTTTGCTTGTCGACTGCTGTTTACTTTCGGGTTCATACGCATAAATCCACGATTCATCACCTATATCTATCACAATTTCATAGACGTATTTTCAAGCACCGCGATCGTACTTTTTTAGCATTTCTTTCGATCACTCGACTCGAGACTTTTTTTTTTTGAGTGATTGACAAATTGTGTGGAATCCAAGGCGAACAAATTTTTTTTCATACTCAAATGTTTATGCAATATTGAATGTATGCTGGTTCCACTAATGCCTAAAGTTGTCTCAATCTCACGACGGGTCACATGACGATCTTGCACAGTATCAGTTCGCGCACAGCATCAATGGTTTTCGGAACAACAACTGATGAGTGAACTACTACCACGATTGACTTTTACCATACCATCGATAAACAGTGGTCCTCAATGGAGCTTCATCAGCAAAAATTGAATTAAGTTTATTCATGCCCTACTGTGGAATTAATCCAAGTATGGAATAATCGCCCGAGAATGTTTACTATTTAAATCCATTTTTAAGCCGAGATGAATCTTTTCAATTACTGTAAACAACACAAATAGCGCTGGTATATCCAAATGTTCTGAGTACATACATATAACCTCGAAAATGTTCCACTTTATGATACGAGCTGTCAGTGGCCAAATTTCAAAACTACGGTTCGCAAATCCCGAAACTTAAAAGGTAAAACTCGTATATTTGTAATTCGACAAACAAGTAAATTGAAGTTTAATTATTTTCAATGGGAATTTTTGGGCATGAAAAACGTCAAATTGTGGATATGAGACGAAAAAAATCTGGTAATCTTGACTGAGATTCAAAAGAAAGGTTGACAAAAAAAAATCGGCTAAAAATTTTTTTAAACTTCGATTGGTATAAATCTACTTAAAATTAAAAAAAAAATACAATATAATATCCAAGTGATATTCAGTTTTGTACCACTGATCGCAGCTGAAAAAAGCGTAGCTCACATTTTTTTCCATCTCGGGTTTTTTTCATATTTCAGGATAACATCCTTCAATCAATCAAAATATGCAGAAAAACCTTGAGATTGAAAAAATTCAAGTTAGATTTTTCCCACATGGGATCAACGATATGTATAATGAACATTAGTTTTAACTGAAGCGAATAGAGCTAGTTGTTATAGCCCACTGATTTTCTTTCTTGTCACCCACTTGCTGCAATTTTAATATTTAGTATCGGCAACACTGTAACACTGCCACTTACTCACACATACAAACTTGTTGTGACTTGTATAAAGGAATTAAATTTGTTTATGCAGTTGCTGTTGTTGTTGCTTGTCCATTTATTTATTATTATTATTGTTAGAATGTTTGTTGTTGCATGCAAAAATTTGTTGATTTTATTTTTGTTCATTCGTTTGCAAATCTTCCCGTTACATTTCAACCATTTTTTGCAGGGAATAAGAGTATGCGTGACTTTGTGTGTGTATAAAGGGAGAGAGGCAGGGAGAGAGAGAGCCTTACGTGGTATAAGGAAGTAACTGCAGAAATGTTTTGTATTTTAAATAACGGCGGTTTGCAAGTGAAGTATGAACATTTTTAAAATACAGTTGATTAAAAAAAGAAGTTAAATAAAATATAAAGAAAAAAAAAACAAAAATAAACAAAGGCAATACAAGAAAAGTTAGTATAGTACATACATATGTATGTATGTATATACATACATACATATTTGTTTGTGGTTAATTTTTCTGTTTGCTTATAACAAAACATAAATTTAATTAAAAATTTACCGAGCCTTGTTTTGTTTTTGTTTCATTAAATTTTCTTTAACCCAACCCACCGTGTGTATTCATTCAAATATTAACCAAAACAAATGAAAGAGGAAAATGCAAGCTCAAGTAGAAATTTGTGTATTAAAAACGCAAAACAAAAAAATAAAAAAATATATACAAAAGTGTAAATGGGTTAAATGGCTGACAGTTGTAATAACAATTTTAAATGCTAGAATGTCCTGTTACAATGAGAAAAAACAGAAAGAAACAAGCAAACTGTGTTCTATATCACAACAAAGGACAATAGTGCAAATATAGTAGCTACAGCTCGTGACAGCAAATGAAATGGGGGTAAATAAAATAAAAGCAAAACTTATACAAGTTAAAAAAAGAGATTTTCCTCTATAAATAAAATGTACATTCATGTTCTTTTTATTTTTTTGCATAAAATGATTGCGGCCAGAAATTGTAATTGTAATTAAAAAGAAATAAAAAGCGAAAATGTATACAAAGTGAAAAGAAAGAAATTAAAAAAATAATGTTGTTGTGTCTTTTTGTTTCATTTTTGTAATTAAATAAATATGCATGAACTTGTTCAGCGAAGTGTATAAATAATATTATGTAATTAATATTTATTACACATACTTTCACGGCAAACTTTATTATTGTATTGTGACTTATTTACTGTTAAAGGTATAAAAAGAGATTTATTAAGTGAATGAATGCCCTTTCGTGCTGTACAAAAGAGTTTGCATGAAAGGAACTTAATGCTTTTGTTAACCACAAGTTACAAATAAAATAAAATGAAAATAAAATGGAATTTATTTTGACTAAAAGTATACAAAAGATTGCGGTTTTAAGCAAATGATTTAAAACTGCCTGAAAAAATGTTTGACTATTTTCTGACACTTGCGTTTTTAATAAGCCCATAACAAAAGGCTGATAGTAATTAACAATAATAAGTATAATATTTTTTTGGCCTACAGGGATAACCAGTTATGGAAAGGATTAAATTATTTGTTAAGCTGGTTTTCAGAATTCCTCTAAAAAAAGAAAAACATAAGCCCCTGAGTTCAAGTAGTGCTGACGAAAAGTAAGGTGGAATTAATATCAATCACAAAAATAATATAGAAAGAACTTAAGCCCGATAAACTTAAAACAAAATACATAATTAGAAAAAAAGCAGAATCGTAGTATTCCCAGCTTAATGATATTTTTAATATTTTTTTTTTATCCTGCAGAAGCAGCCAGACATGAAAAGCATTAAATGGTATGAAAAGGGAATTTTCAAAAATTTTCTCAGATCCCAGAACCGAAAATTGCCCGAAAGTATGTGTGGTTATGTTTGAAATTTAAACATTTTGATTAGGTTAGGTTAACCGCACATGTCGTTTGACATACACTTAAGCCAGTATAAGATTGCTATTTACTTAAATGTTTGTTACTCATTTTGTATATTTTCCCAGTTAAAGCAGAAGTACTTGAATATTTTAATTAAATATTTACCAAATATTTTTTTTTTTAATTTTTACTACTTTAAGCTTTTTAACATTATTTTATAAAACTTAAAATAGAAATTGTGTTGACATGACACTTGTTTAAGCTTTTACAATTTATTTTTACTACATTTTCTTAAACGAAACACATTTTTCAATTAACTTTAAATGTCAAATAAACAGTTGGCATGCTTCCATTAACCACGGGAGACCGAAATAAATGTTTACTTGAAAATCTTTTATTACAGAGAACAAAAAAAAAAAGCAAAAAAAGAAAATACTACAATTCATTCAAACTTAATAATATTTAAAATTAATAAAAATTACTCTGACGTTTTTCTTTATATTGGCATCATTTACCCTTCTCAATAGCACACTGGCGACCAATAAATAAGTAGTATATAAAAAGAAAATAATACTTTCTTTATATTTGGTGGCTCCATTAGGCCAACAATTCATTTTAAACATTTAACAGGATTATTTGTGTTGTCACAGTGGCATCACAAATGCTCAAGTCTTGTATTAGTTCATACATAATAGAACTTGTATTAACACTTATAAGCCAACTGAGGCAGACACACACACACACACACATTGACAAAAGCACCACTTTTCTTGTGCTCTCCCTCATTTCTTGGGTACATTCCCAAACAAAACAACAAAGTACTCAAATACTTAAACATACACACAAAAGGAAATCTACAATTATTTTTACACGACATGAGAGCAAGACAACAAATATACAATTTAAATACATAATAACTTTTGTCAGTTGTTGTTGTCGACTCTGCTGCTGCTGCTGCAGCTGCTAAGGATGCTACTAATGATGACGAATTTGATAATGATGACGACGATGAGAGGCGTATAATGAAATCCGTTATTATATTTTCTACAAATGAACAAGTGTGTGGAATTGAAAAAAAACACACACACACACACACACAGAGAAAAATGAACAAACAAAAATGCAACATATTTCAAAAAGAAATGAATAAAATAAACACCGAATACAAAGAAGACAGGAACCTCATTTTTATTAAAAGAAAATTACACTTATGAATATTTCATGCATGTGCATGTGTGTGAGTGTGTGTTGTAGGCTTGATTTACAATTGTATCATTAAGACACGTACTATTGCAGCAAAAACAAAAGAAGTGAGATAATTTGAAAAGAAAAACTTCACTTTGTGTGTGTAGGTATTTAGCAGCAGCCACAAGTGTAAAAAATAGAAGAAAATAAAAAATAAGCGATCATAAAGAGTTGAAAAGGTTAAATTATGTACTAGCATTAAAGTGTTTGCTTCAGAATGTCTTGGGATTACACACTTTGCTCCGAAGCCGCCTCAGGAAAATTAGACGAAAATTCTCTTTACTTTTACCCATTTAATGAATTATTATTAATCGCAATAATTGCACTCGAGTCCGATTGAGTGCTAAAATAAATTCAAACAATTCTTCTTAAAAAAAAAATTGTTGAAGACTACAATTTCACCAACAAAAAAAAAACCAAATCTCTCCATTCTGAGGGAGGAAAATAGAACCAAAGCCCGATAAAGTAATTAGCAAGTGTAAAATTCTTAAAAAAAAAAAATTCTACTAAAAAGTTAAATTAATGCTTAAAAGTCGCGACGCAAAATTTGAAAGCGTTGTCATCACTGTTGCCATAGAAAAGATCACAAAAATCAATATAAAATATATTCCAATCAACGGAAAAATGCAGTGATAAAATTGAAAGTTAATCCATACATTAAATATAGAGTCCGCAATGAAGAGTTCATGTAAACGGAGCGCTACTGTTTACAAGCAGTATGCCATTAGGGTCCGAAGCCACGTGAGTGCTGATGGTCGTCGTGGTGGACGTGAAACAGCCATAGTGTGTTCTCCAGCCAATAACGCTTATATGAAAAAAAAATTAATATCTATTTCATATCCAAATTAAAAAATTTTTCTATGGAATTTTTTTTAATAAAACACATATAATAACGACTTTAATTTTTTTTGAATACAAGCATAAGGCTTTAACTTTGCTTTTCTTGCTTTCCACCGTATAGACCTGATTTGGCACTGAATGACGACACCTTTTTATTCCCGTACGTAAAAAACAAACTGAAAGGTCAACGTTTTTCTACAGCTGAAGCAACGGTTGCTGCAAACAGATCGTATGTTTTTGTCAAAAGTACTTCGAAAAGCGGTTTAAATGCATGCAAAATGCGTTTGAACCATGGAGAATATTTTGATAAATAAAACAAAGTGATTTTCGATAATTAATATTTGCTTTTGTTCCCTAGTGCCGAAATATAAAAAGAGCAACGAGAGTAGTAAGCTTAAGCGCCTCTTTCATACTTTTTAAGTGGCTGGAAGAAAGCATACGGTAAGCATAATATTGCATTCACTCGTTTTAGTGTTTCTAAATTTTCGTATTTTTTGCTTGTTTATATTAGAAAAGTGTACTTGTCGTGGATGGATTAGATGGCTTTTACTTGAAAGCAGAATGTGGAACATGCCTGTCTATTTCTCAGAGCTAGAAAGTCACAGCTAATTTTCATAGTTTATTGTATGAGGTCTGCCTCTTATCTGCCAACTTCTGGCTAACTTTAAAATATTGTGACATAATTTTCTAGTATAATTATTTACTTTAGTTACTAAGAAACTTTAAAATGTTGTGACATAATTTTCTATTATAATTATTATTTCCTAAGTTACTAAGAAACTACTGATAAAATAACAAAAACAATTAAAAATTTTTGATTTCTAAAAATTTCCAAAAAAAAAAAAACATTTAAACTCTTGCAGTTCTCTGGTGCCAATGTTGCCTGCCGTCTAGCATATGTATAGTATTTAAAGTCATATACATATGTATACAAAAACAAATTTCAACAAACATATGCATATTACAATTGCGAATTCATTACTTTAGCCTACAAACGTACATATTTGTGGACACACACTCTCACACACAGCCATGCAAACACATGAGAGCAAAAGTTTGCCTGCTCTTTAGTATGTATGTCAAATAGCATCACATAAAATATTATATAAAGAAGAAAAAAACATTTCATAAATAAAACAAAAAAAGGAAAAAAGAAAAACTTTTCAATAGTAATATTCTCATTGGCGCCATAAATCACAATGAACCACTTTATTTCCTAGACGGTCTTATCCTTTTTATACACACAATACTGCACAATTCTTTAAAATATGTACATTAGGGTGGGTCGATTTAGCAATTTTCCATATCAGCTCATGTTTTTAAGATGCTGTCATTCAGTAATAAAGAATATTTGAAATTTATCAAAAGAAAAATAAATTATGCGCAATGTATACCCTGTACCACGCCTCCTAAGAGGCGTTCCCTTAACAAAATAGAAAAAAAAAAATTAAAATCGATTGCCTCGAGAATGATTTTATTTTTTAAAATGTCGTGGTGGAACTTTTTGCTCCTCATGCCAAGAGTTTTTTCAAAAAATGGATGACATAATATTGACAAATGTTCGTACTTACAAATCGATCCCATCCTAATGTAAAGCATACAAGCACATATGTTTGTATGCATGGAGCCTGTTATACCCAGTGCTGGGCAATATACATGCTCTGATGTATTTAAAATACGAAATACATGAAAGTTGTGTATTTGAAATACAAAATACAAATACTTTTTATTCCATGTATTTAAAATACAAAATACTGCATTCAAAAAGCAAGTAATTGAAATACAAATACTTTTTATTCCATGTATTTAAAATACAAAATACTGCATTCTAAAAGCAAGTATTTGAAATACGAAATACAAATACTTTTTATTCCATGTATTTAAAATACAAAATACTGCATTCTAAAAGCAAGTATTTGAAATACAAAATGCAAATACTTTTTATTCCATGTATTTAAAATACAAAATACTGCATTCTAAAAGCAAGTATGTATTTGAAATACAAAATACAGTGAAACAAATATATGTACATACATATGTATTTAAAATACAATATACTTTTCATCAAAAATGTTTTTATTTCCTTTCATAAACACCAGCTTTTCAAATGTGGTACCAGACAAACAAGCTCTTGATGGCTTATGAATAAAACCAGCTATCGAAAAAACCTAATGATTTCTTATTAGAAAACCATATTTTATGGAAAGAGAAATAACGGAATTAAGAATTAAGTGACAATGAATAAAAGGTTTGACCAAAGAGTCGAAAATCTATTCAAGTCAACATCAGATTGATATTTTTTTTTCTCTTCTTGTTTTAGATTAAAATGTCAAACACTGTTTTTTTCCATGTTTGACTTTCTGACTTGCTTGGCGACTTTCTCAATGTGTATGCATTCAGTTGCTTTCACTTTACACAGGTATTTTACGTTTCGAAATTAAATTGTAGTGGTATTGCCATGTTTTTTTTTTTGGCAAAAAAAAACAGTAGTGAAATTTTTCGTTTTTACTTGATGTATGAATTTAATAATTTTTAGCGCATATTTTTTTAACATAAAATAAAAATGTTATAGTTTAGGTCTAAAAAATAATAATAATCACCCCTATCGTGAGTAAAATGTGAAATTTTTATTATCATAAAATTTTAATTCCCAAGTAGGGAAATTTGCTATCATGAATATTATGGGAACGTTTGGGAGGGAAAAAAATATATAAATACAAAGGAAATTTATTGAAAATTTGTGGGTAAGTGATGTAAAAAGTAATTAAATTTATGTTTTATAACTAATGAACAGAAATTTGTAGTTTAAAAGGTAAAAAGGGTGAATAAATCGGAGTTTTCATAGCTGTTGAATATTTTGACAGATTCTCTGTAGGAAAACAAAAATCATTTGATATTCCGCCCATCGTAAGACTAAGCGCATGCTTACGTATTTTTTTGCAGAAGGTGGAAGAGATTACAAAGTAGGAATGGCGCAATCCACTTTTTGCAAAGTGCTCTCTAAAGTGTTGAATGCTTTAGAAAAGTCTCTGCGCCGAATGGATAAAATATCCATTTATAAAAGTCCATTCATGATCTGTTTTAATAGGAGGGCCAGCACTTTTTAGTTCTTCTGTAAGCGAATACCAAAATCTGGCCACCACATCTTTAGAAAACTTCACAAAACCACATGCAATGGGTCGGTTATTTTGCACCCTTTTGAGAAGCATGTCATGTTGCACATTATTTATTGATTTAGACCTAAAAATAGTTTTCAGCTGATTTATATATCCATTAAAATGTAGCAAGTACTTTCCATTTTTTTTCTCTAGTTCCCCAAAGAAAATAAAATGAACAAAAAACGGAAAAAATGTCTGTGAAAAATCCATTCACGATAAGGGGAAATTTCGAATGGGAACACATTTTAGGGGAAAAGTTATTCGTGATCGCACTTTTGGGAAATGGGAAAAAATTTTTCATGATAGGGGTGAATATATAATTAAGTTTATTGTTGAATAAATTAAAAACGTATTTGGAAGAATGTATTTTGAGAGCAAAAGTATTTGAAATACAAAATACTCAAGCGTTCAGTATTTAAAATACAAATACAAAATACGTATTTGTATTTTAAATACGTATTTCAAATACTGCCCAGCCCTGGTTATACCAACACAATAAAAACCAGCAAAACAGAAGAAACAACAACAACAACAACAACAAATTCTGACACTTGTACAGAAATCAAACATACTTAAACTCAAACGTAAGCTTATTTAACGTCTAAGAGGATCTCATTCGTGTACAATGAAAAATTATTTAATATTTTCTGTGCACAATTTTTTTTTGCTTTCAGTTTAAGCACATTTTGGGTTTTTCTCAAACAGTTGTCTCTTTTTTTTTTTTTTGTCCCAAAAATATTATGTATCAGCCATGAATTTAAGTATATTGTATAAATATCATTTGCTGACAAGATAAATGTGCATTTCCATTAGTTTTAAAGTTTGTTTTATGAAATATTTCGTAATACGACTTGAAACACAAAAGAAAAACTACAACGTCTTGAATACATACATACATATGTACATACATACATATGTATGTATGTATGTATGTTTTAAAAAACATGCTGCAAATGAAAACGTTTTTCATAAACCATTTAATAAATTGCTTTAAAGTTTATTAAATCTGAAAAGAAAATTCAAAATAAATTGGGGAACTCAAATGGATAATGTGAGTGAGAAAATACGAAATACATACATATGTATAATCCAATCAACAGAAAAACACAGTGAAAACGTGAAAAGTTGCTGAATAAGATTAAGTGCCCGGCCCACAATAGCACTCGAAATGGTTCGTTCGCTGGCACAAAATTTCGAAATTTGTTATTGTTTCACATGTAAATAAGCGAGCGCTAGATTTTGAGTGACAGAAAAAATTATCATCAAAATATATTCAATCAACCACTTGCTGCCCGAAAATGATTTTCTTTCCAACAAACATGCTTACTGTATCTATAAAACTATTGTTTGATGTTACAACATTGAATTTATTTTTTCAATAAATCTGCTACAAAATTTGTGGCTGATTTTACGAATTTCGTTGTAGTATGAAAAAAGTATTTCTAAAAATGTGAACTTAATTATTTATTTGCTTTAAGAGCCAATTGAAATGTATTAATTCAGGTCCAAAAATGAACCTTTTCAAAAAATATTTGCTGTATCTTTCAGCTGTCTATATGCCGACTTTTAAGAATTTTTCAAGTCTACTGATGAGTTGATTAGCACCAACGAAATGTCGTCGGCATATAGACAGCTGAAAGATGCAGCAAATATTTTTTTTTTTGTATATACATACATATGTATGTCTGTACAGAGTCATTCTGACAAATTAAAAACCAAAAGTGAGAATTGAACTGTTTTACGGCCTTGGCAGGTAAATGATTTTATGTGAACATTGAAGCAGTTCAATACAGTAGTGGCAGGCAGGTAAGCAATTTTATAAATTTTTATAGCTGTTGCCTAAAATGCTGCAGGCGCTGCCAGGCACTTTTGAAACTTCTGACATTACGTGTTCTTATAACAACATATAAAAATTATTTATGCCAAAGAAAGCATGCAATATTATAGAATAACCCTTGAAATATTTAATATAATAAAAATATCTATACGCTCTACAATTAATATATATGACTTTGCCGGTGATAGCTTTTTGTTTGTAGTTTAAGGTCTTTGTTATACGTTTTATTTTTATTTATTTATGAATTGTGGCCGAAACAAGTTCATGATTTCTTTGCCATTGAAAAGAGAGTTTTGCATGTTTTCCATTTACTAATTTAATCTAAATGGAGCGAGCGAGCACAAAAAAAGGGGATAAAGTTCTATTACCCAGAACGAAAGCTGTTTTTTTCTTCTTCTTCTTCTCCTGCTTTTTTAATTAAACCTCTGGTGTTAAAGTAATTACAAGCTTATCTTCAAATGGAAATAACGTAGAGCTTAATATCTACGTTTGACAGAAAACAGCAAAAAAAATCAGCTTTACTTCAATGACGCTGTGTTTTTTATGATAAAAATATCGCTGCAAATAAAAAAAATTATGTGAGTGCACATTCACATACACTGGGGCAAAAAATGCTATAAACTTTACAAATATTGTATTAAATAAACATTTTTTAAATATCAGCAAAGAAAAAAAAAAAAACACGAGACTGAACATAATAGGGTGAAACCACACAAAACAGATTATTTACACATTATGACCCTAAACCATTTTAGCTAAAGGTACACTGAAAGAATTTTCGTTCATAGTTCTAATGAATTTATTTCATTCGATATTTTTGCATCAGTCCAATGGAAATGATATTTCCTAGATCTAATGAATAAATTTTATTTTTATTTATACAAGTTCAGTAATAAAAAAAGCCTTTATAGGCAAATAAATATATAACGGGTTATCCATTTCGTGGTTTCAAAAGTATAGGACTGGAATTCGACATCTGTCAAACTAGTAAGTTGTTAAACGTATTTTTTTCTTCTCTGTTGAAAGTCTGACATTGACGAAAATGAATCGCTTATACATCACACAAGGCATAAAAATGATCAAAACATACCACAAAAATGGTGATTCTGCTACAGCCACCCACATATCGTGCTTTAAGGGGAGACTATGGTTTACATAGTCGTCCAACTACGCAAGCAATTATCAAAATTATGTATAAATTTGAAGAGAGTCGAGCGGTTACAAATATTGTAAAAGGCCTGTGCATCATCGTTGCGCTCGTTCCACTGAAAATATCGCTGCTGTAAGTGAAAGTGTTGCCGAAGACCCGAATGTGTCGTTCTCAGCAATTACGACTGTCTTACGGTACATTATGGCGTATTTTTCAGTTTAGAGCTACACCTACATCCACATAAAGTCCAGCTCACACAACAACTGAAGCCAGCTGACCATTCACAACGTCGTAGATACGTGGAATGGATGCTTGATCAGCAGGTGGGGTGGGGGGCGGTGATTTTTCGAACAAAAAGCAAAATTTTGTTCAGCGAAAACAAAATTTTCTTCAGCACATTTCTCACTCGGTGGGAACCCCAAATACGACAAAATTGTCGTATTTTGGGGTTCATTAAAAGTCTAAATCCATAAAAAGTTCAACACTGGTTTAAAACTTCTTACAATAACATTATTGGATTTAATTTTGATAACCAAACTTTTTACGCAATTTCAAATAGTTGTTACACAAAAGCAGGTTTTTGTCGACACCAACATCCCAGTGAAAACAAGCTGTGCCTTAATGTTTTTATTTATTAATATCGTTCGCCCTTACATCCACTCCACCAAGTAATCATTAAATATAACAGTCGCCAGGGAAGAGAAAATGACCCTTATTGAAACCATACGGCTAGATAATCAACATGACCACATCATAAAATACCAACCATAAAGTTGTTCGTTTATTTTATGCAGAATATAAATATGCCAACAAAAAAAATATACATACATATATATAAATAATGAAAACAAAACAAAACAATAATAATACAGTCAAACTTCCCTATAGTGAATCTGCACGGGGACAAAAAATTATTTCACTATATAGAGACTTCATTATACAGAAATATTTATTGGAACGTAGTTCCTTAACGCGGCTTGCTGGTAGTGCACATTAGTAGAAATCGTCACGAAAGCGTGTGAGCTGTTTATATGCGCATTGGTGTATCTGTCGCCAAACAATTGTGTAGGTGTCTCCGCTGCTGTCAGCGGAGTCATCTACCAATAAATATTAATTAGTTGTGAAAACGGACACTATCAGTTGATAGATGTCGCTAAAGTAAAAGTAAAGTATGTCACAACGAATAACAGGAATATTGAAAAATTTACCAACAGTTGCTTTTCTTCGTTTTGTAGCAGATTGAAACAAAAAAATACTGCATGTGCCAAAAGTAAAAAAAATAAAACGTTCCAAAAATTTAAAGAAGCATATGGGTGTTTCCATGGTTACGCACGTGACATTTGTACACGTTTAATTGTTTTGAATATTATAAATATATAAATGGGTTGGAATTTTGCCATTGTTAGATTTAATGTGATGAGTTCCTTCCAAAAAGTATATATATTGGAAAATTGAGCACTGGGTACCCAAGTTCCATGCGATCAAAGTTGACTTACGCACGTGACAAAAAACGTAAGTGCCTTTTAAAGCAGCATGAAATATTGCAAAAGTAGGCGAATTGTAGAAGATTTTTATTTCGGAAAAAATTTTTTTATAAAAGTTATTAATGGACCTTTATAATCATGGTTTGTTCAAAAACAAGTGTGCATGGGTTGGCTAAGAAAAAAAAAATGTTTTGATTACGCACGTTACATTACGCACGTGACACTTTTTACCTTCATACACATTTTTGTAATTTAACATATATTTTCAGAAGTTTTTACCATCATTTAAAATTATTATAAGTTAAAATTTTTTTTTACATAATAAAATGTCAATAGTTTTTTTTTTCAATTTTTTGTGCTTAAAAAAATTGTGCCAGCGTTTTGATTTTTTAACTAACGGTGGACCATTTCATGGAAATACCCATATAAAATTTAAAAAATTTCAAAAACAACACAAAATAAAACATACAGATTTCACCTTGTATTACATTGGAAGATGAAGAAAAAACGTAAGGAACTTCGTTCCTAACGGGGTTCCCCCGACCGCAATTCTTTTTTTTTTAATTTTTTATTTATTTAAAATAATCAGGTATTTTTGTTTGAACTACATTTTTCAACATCAATAATACTCCAGATACGGAAAGATTCTTAGAACGAGCGGCCGTACCCCATTTGAGCATTGCTTCGTCAATGTCTTCGAAAAGACAAGTTCGAAGTCTCTTACGCTTAATGCTTAACTTGATAAAGTACTGGGAAGAGTTCCAAACTCTTTAGCTATATCTTTTTTCTTTGATGTCCTTTCTTCAACTCTATTAATTACTAATAATATTTTTTTTAAATAATAAAAAAAAAATATTCCTGAAGAGGCCAACAAAATGTGGGCGAAATATTGAAATAAATAAATATTTGTGTTTTGTGGCAAATTTTTTTTTATAAATAAAATCTTAAGCCTTAAAATTTAATTTATTATTAAAACAAGAAAGATCAAATAAACTCTACATTAAAATTACTAATAACTTTATATCAGGAGAAATACTACTCCGGTGCATCAGTTTCGTTTACTGAACTCGGTCAATTGATGTTAAAAGTTAAATCATAAACTTCTTTGCCATCATTTTCATTACTTTGGGAATCCCAAAAATATAAATTATTTTCCCTATAAACAGTGTTGCTAACAAGTGTAAAATAAAGCTGCTAAAAATAGTTCACTATATGCAGCCAAAAACACACTTAAAATGTATTTTTGTTTCCAAAAGGAAACTAATTTTCATTGTACAGAAAAATTCATTGTATGGAAATTCATTATACGAAGATCTAAATACATTGAAAGCGGAACGAAAAAGCTGTGTACTTGATTTTAGTTCATAATAAGGAGAACTTCATTGTATAGATGTTCACTATACGGAAGTTCGACTGTAATACACACAACTATCAGACACGGACAACAAATAAAACAAATAACAGGGATATTAAACTTCATAATTTATTATTGAAGTACAAATGAAGGAGAGAGAAAAAAATCCAGCAATTAAATTATATTAATTATACAATAAATATGAAAGAGGGGCAATAAAAACACAATTGTATAATGGAGAAAAAACAAAAACAATACACAATGTATAAAAATAATAATGTATTGATAACTGAATTTATTACAAAAGTCAATAACATATTAAATACTCAACAACAAAAAGAGTTAAAGGACGATATTCAAAAAGTTCAGTATCTAAACAAAGTGGTTGCAATTGGACTTATTTTTATAGAAGATGATTGAGAGTCTTTTCAATAAAATATCATTTTAAATATGCATAATCAATTAATGAGACAGTTTTTAATGTAAATACTTTCGAGGCTAAATTTTTAACAAAAACAGAAGACAGCGCTAAGATTTTTGGTTTTTTTGAAAATTTTATAAATCTTTCATACAATTATTTTTTAAAAGATGACTGAGTCATTATTGGAGTCAAGCTGGATCATAAATTAAAATGGAAATACCACATAGATTAAAAAGCAAATAAGGCTCAAATATAGGGTCCGCCATCTAACGTTTTGTTTTTCAACTAGTGATTATTTCGTGGATGGTAACACGTAACTCATGTCGGATTTGACAAATAATTAGTTTTATCTTTCCGCCAAACGAATACGTTTGAACATCGCTTCGCTAAGTGAGCCTGCGATCGACTTACAGAAGAGGCCGATTTTGCAAAAAAAAAAAAAAAAAAAAAAAAAAAAATCATCTTTTCAGATGAAGCGTATTTTGATCTTGGCGGGTATGTAAAGAAGCAAAATTGTCGCATTTAGGGAGCACGATCGATGAAATACAAATGCTACATCAAAACAATACATGAAGTTCAAAGAACCCGCTGTCAGGGTATAAGTAGTGCGTTTTGAAAACGATACCAACAAGGGCGATGATGGCAGCAATTTTATCCGTCAAGCCAATCGAAATATGAAGCGGTTCTCACAGCGAAACGATTAAAGATAATTTTTTAGTGGATCGATCAGGAATACGACGAAGCGCATTATCAACATATATCTTTACACTGATAGTCAAGTCTATGGCGGAAAATGTGACGTAAGATCGCATACCGGAGACTAGAGGTCAATTACGAAACATTGATTACTGACTTCTATACCCGGTTGACCGACCCTTTGAACCAGATTCCCAAGGGGCTTTATTCTTACACGAGAGGGATCAAGGGCGAGGGAAAAAAACAGGACTTGTTAGATAGAAAATACCAAGGAACTGTTATTACGTCTGCCGGACTTTTGCACAGTTTTTCCAGGCGGAAATTCGGGCCATTACGGAGCCCAACGAAATGGGAAGGCCAGAACCTGTGAATATACTCATGGATAGTCAAATGGCTAAACGGATTGAATCACAAACAGTTTGGGAGAACAAAGACGCATCATATGTATGCCAGGGCGAACGGGAATAACTGGAAGTGAGAGAGCAAACTCACTTGCTTCAAGAACAAGAGAGCTATGTAAGTAACATAATCTTAGTATGCGTGAAACCTTTCGATGCCGTTAAGTCTGAGCTAAAGAATTGGGCACATTTAACTCTCTGGAATAACGAAACCGTGGGAACCAATGCAAGAATGCTATGGGGGGATCCAGACGAGGAAAAAAAACAGGTTCACTGCTAAGACCAAAATAAGTAGATTAATGGGAGTTTAGACAAACCACTCTCAACTACTGGCATATCTTAAACGCATGGCGACAGCGGCAGAAGATGAATGTATAGTATGCGGGCAGTAGGGTGAGATACTAGAGCATTATTTATAATTTATATCTCGGGAGACACACCTTAGCAGACACAATCCGATTTCGGGGCACATGCTGGAGGAAATTAGGGAACTTTATGAGTGACATGGATTTCCTATGGATCGATGAGTCAAATCGATGTTATGGCTAAGGCCTATACTGGCTGCAGTGTATGTCGCAAGATATGAGCAAACATACCCCTCCAATCAACCTAACCTAATCTATTGATTTAAAATCATTCAAATGTTCTAGGGACATGTGCTGAAAGAAATTGAGGAGCTTTGTAAATGACAATAGGGAATATGTGTCAATCTTTTGGTGGTGGTTAAATACACGGAACCCATAACAAGCCAACAATGGCTTAAGTGTAGTCGCAAGTCGCATAAGCAAACATACCCCTCCAATTAACCTAACGACGTAAGAAGACTGAAATTATTTTTAGTAAACTATCATATTGAATATACTACATATTTGATTTATCTGACAATTTTTAATGTGCTTATACCCTTAAATCAATTTTAGAATACTGTTCTATTGTTTGGAGTCCCAGTCATTTGAGTTCATCTGGTCGTATGCAACGGATTCAAAAAATATTTACTAACACTGCTTTAAAGTTAGTTTGGCCTCATGAACTACCTTCACATGAAGTTAGAAGAGAATTTGCTAGGAACGCAGTCCTGGTTCCTCACTGTTGTTCTGTTCATAAAATTTGAAGCAAATATTATCCAAAAAATTTTCGTTAATTGCTTTTATTTTCACTTTTCAAATTTCCTCTGTCAAATGCAAAATGACAAACATCTTTTTACCCCCCCCCCCCCTCTCATCACTCTCATCACCCTCATCACCAGCCAACTTCAGTTTGCTTCATAATCCTTAAACATGTTGTTATAAGTCCATGAAATCCTGTTATGGATTATGGTTTTGATATACATATAAATATTTAATGACTATCGAGGTCAATGTAGAAGACTGAAACAGCAGTAGCGAACCTCTTGTGGTTGTCATCATGTCAAAGTATGTACGTTGTTGTCAGTGTGACGCCAAACTGTTGCATCCTTGAAAATATCTTTATGTTGCAGCAGCAGCAACAACAACAACACCAACAGGAAGGAGTACATATAAGATTTTATACAAATTGTTGATTTTTCAATTTAATCCGTTGCTACTGCTCCCTTAACACTAAAATATTGCGCTCTTATTTATGAATGTGTGACTTAAGAGAGGAGGGAGGAAAAACAAGTGGAAACTTTGCAGCAATGTGGTTGGCTTTGACAGATGAATTTATAGGACTTCTCAAGGTATGCAATTATATAACATTATGAAAATAGAATAAAGTTGTATAAATCTAACAATAGTGAACAAAATTGAAGGGAAGTATTAGCGACCGTAACTCTTATGACTTTTATCAAAAAAATCAAGAAATAACGAGTTATTTTTGATTTTTATATTTTTTAGATAGAAAATAAGAGTTATTTTTGATATTTATTTTTTTAAATGAAAAATAAAAGTTATTTTCGATTTTTATATTTTTATATCAATAATAAATATCAATTCAAAATTCGTGACATATGTAGGTAATAGGTATGTCCGCAAAGCTTATTTTGAAATAGACAATTACGAAAAAAAACCGTTTCGATACTTCTGCTAATTTATTGGAATATTGGGAGAGCAAAAAATGTGTGTTCCCATGGCTTCGAAAATTAGCAGCCTTTATGTACTTTAAATTTTGAAGGGTGTACAGAAGTCGTGTTGGCTGCCATTTTTTCTGAATTTAATTTTTTTTTTTCTTTCTAATATTTCCAATGGGTGTTGCCGACAAATGTCTCTTCCTTAAAGAAGATTTGACTACTGACAGCCAGTGTGAGTTCACACTGCAGGACACACTGTTAAAGAAATTAGAAAAAGGATAATATCGAACTGTTGCTTTCCATTTCATTGGCAGGGAGTTGGTTGCACACACACACACACACAGCAACGTGTTACTTACAGCAGTTATTAGCCTTTAAGCTGTAGAAAGCAAATTCAGCAAAAAGCCCCAAACAATGTTTACACAAAAAGGTATACATGAGGAGAGATGGGAGAGCGCCCGTGTGTGTGTGTGTGTGCGTGTGAGTGTATTTGTTTTAGTGTTAAGATGGGTGTGAAAGGTTAACATGTTTTTAAGTGTTAATCCTAATAGGATATTGGAGGGATAATTTATCATGTTAAGGAAGTTACAAATGATAGTGGCAATCTATAGAAAGGTTGTTAACTAACACAAACAAGCTACACACTCATACACATACACGCTTTCACAACAAGTACTAAAAAGAGCATAAAACTGCACAGTGAGTTGTATTATCAGGATTTCTTTCACAGGTAAGAAATTAATGTTTTTATGCAGGCCATATTAATTTTCGAATTTATTACTATTTTTATTTTTTTTTGCTTGTTAAATTTAACTAACGAAAAAGCAATTAATTATTAAGTGGAATAAATTAAAATAGCAACATTATAAGATGTTTAGTAATTAAAAAAAAAAAAAAAACTGTGAAGCTTCTAGGTAACAAATTAAACAAATATTTAACACTTTAGTTGGTTTTTTTTAATTCGATTTTAATTGAGAAAGATTGTTCAAATCTTGTAGTCAACATCAACATTTTTAGTCGAATTTTATGATTTACAATTGAGTGAATTACTTTGTTGGGGTTTTAGTTCGATTTTACTTCTACTCAGAAATGAAAAGGATATTTTGTGGTAAAATTGTATTGAATGACATTTTTAAAGAAGACAAGAGAATTAAAAGAGCGCCTCAATGGATGAATTAAGGTAGAGTGTCCTACTAACGAGTCCACGAGGTCGCTGGTTCGATTCCTGCCGAAGGCTTTGAGCGTTTCTGCAGACAAGCCAAAAGCTGCGCAGTTTTGAGTTTGTTAAAAAAAAAGACATTGGTAGCGGTACATAAAGGATGACCCAAAATTAAGGATGACCCAAAATAGAGCAGGACCCAAATGCCAAATATTTTTAGTTTAGTTATGAAAAATAATATCCCACAAGTGGTGGCCATTTTTTGCTGCACATATTCCTGCTCTTTCCAACACATTCCCCATAAACTTTCACAAAACTTTAGGTGTTATGTTGTTTATTTCGTAGCGTTTAGTGCTTTTTAATTGCTGATCTTGGTTCTTGGCTTAATTAATATAAACTTTTCCCTTTAAATAAACCCAAAGAAAACAGTCTGCAGCACTTAAATCCGGTGCGCGCGGAGGCCAATTAAAATCACTTGTACGCGAAATAATTCGTTCACCCAAGATGTCCCGTAAAAGAGCCACTGTGTTCCTTGTAGCCATAGTGCAGCTCCATCTTGTTGGAACCATACTTGTGGATGATTTTCCACGGCTGGCCTTAAGAAATGTTCCAACATTGCCCGATATCTGACACCATTAACGGAAACGGCGATCCCGTGTTCATTTTCAAATAAATAAGGACCAATCCAAACCAAATCCTTTCCCGTACACCGTACGTTCGCTGTTGAACTACTCTTGGATTTTCGGATAGCCCATATCCCGCAGTTTTGCTTACTAGCGAATCCACTTAATTCGAAATGGGCTTCGTCGCTCATAATTAAATTATAAATAAAATTATGATTTTCTTCTGCTTTTTGCCGGAAAAAAACGACATAATGAAGTCGTTGCTTGTAATCTGACGGTTTCAGTTTTGAATCTTGTGGGGAAACATTCCTATTGTATGCAAAATTCTCTGCAGCGACGCTCGTGAGAGGCCAAGGTATGACGAACGTATCCTGGTTAATGTTTCGCCATCTTCCCGAATACTCCTCTGTACCAATATCAATATTGTTCAATATTGTCATCCGTGTGCACTGTTCGGTCGTGTGCACAGCACCAGGAAGGTTCCTTACTGCCCCTTGTTGCCGAAAAATTGCAACCGTTTGAACGATCCTCAGCACCCCAGTGGCTTCGCATGCAGATCATAATTAAATGTATACTGATTTTAAGCAGCAGCGCTTAAAGCCGTGATTCACTATCCTACTGAAATGTACGATCTGTTAAAAATGACATGTGTGTCCGAAAAAGTGTGATAGTCTGGACTAAAAGTGTATGTGTGTGTGTGTGTGTGAAAGACTTTTTGACAAGTCAGTCCGATTTGTTAATCTTTTGAAAATTTTCAAAAACTATCTTTTTCTATGCGATCAGAGTTGCCTTTTCGTAGTTGTTTACAAAAGTGAATGAATCGTGCGATTGAGTAGGATAGTGTAACACGGTCTTTAGCCGTCCCTCTAACTGAGCTCTTTATTGCCGACTGTCTATATTTAATTTAAGAAGTAAAATCTCAAACTAAAACCCGATAAAGTTTTTAACAAATATATTAATTCTGTGCCATTTCAGTTGGCTCTTAAAGCAAATAAATAATTAAGTTCATATTTTAATTAACCAATATTTTATTTAGCAATTACTCAAAATCATTCAAAACTCTGAATTTTTCTAAAGTTATTAAATCGATTTCCTTATTGACAATTGCCTTAAAAATTAATGCATTTTGTCGGTCTCAAAACAAACTATTTAATTGGATTTTCGGTTTCACTTTGCTTTTGTTTGTCAACCAATTTGTTCAAAGAATAAACAAATCACAACAAAATATTTATATTGTGCTAAAAGCTTTTGTATTTTGTATTTATTTACAAACGCAAATCCTGCACGGGTATAAAAATAAAAATTTGTAAACGAAAACCCCACTTATGCACAACAAACAAGATAAATGTTTGGCTCAATTTAATTTGGGGGCAGCAACCATTTTTAAACAAATTTAGTTACGAAAGGGGTACAAATATTTCGAATAACTTCTTTCTGTCGCAGAAAAAAAAAATTGTTGAAATTGTTCCTGATTTCTGAGATGTGACAAGCAGTTCATTGCTTCTATGAGAACTATTTTTCGGTTAAGCTAATATCGTTTTGCTGTAGATTTGGTGATTGCCAAATCACATTTGTTATACAAAAACGTTTGCTTCTTGCTCGTTAAAAGAAATTAAACGTAACTCTCAAGCTGTAAGAGACACGAGAGATGAAATTTATACAATAATATACATATGTATGTATGTATTCCATACGTACGGAGCCCTAAGTGTGCGAGCCAGCCTCTTACTTGGACTGAATTTATTTTACATATTATTTATGTATGTAACTGAAATTCGTTTCAAAATAAACAAAAAATAAATGTTCACATTTTGAAACTTTTGTACAAAGTTCATATTTTGGAGTAGTCAATGGCAGAGAAAAAATGTTCATATGTTTACACAGAGAAAAAAGCACCTAATAAAGTAGAACAAAATCAATAAGATATCTCTATGGTTTTTTTCAAGAAGGATTCCTTATTATTTTAAATGGGAAAACCTTATTGAAAAAACAACAATTAATGAAATTAAAAAGATGATTTACGTGTGTTTATATAGGAAACTAATAAAACCAATAGTGAAAAATTAATAGGATAACCTAATAAAATCAATAAGAAATGCTTATTGTATACAATTTACAAGAAAACCTAATAAAATCAATCAGTTCTTTTCTATAGAATTTTTTTTTTGGTACCATGCAAATCGGAAACTGAGTAAAAACAAACGTGAGTAACAAGTTTTCTTCTTGGTTTTATGTGTTTTTCTTGTTGAGACAATTAATAAGATTTGCAACATGGAAATAATAAGAAATACCCATAGAAAAATCTTCTTTTCTCTCTGCTGGGATACCCCTCAGCCTAAAAACGTTTCAAAGAGAAAATCTTATTGAATCTATTAGGAAGTTTTCGCTCTGTGTATTATCGCAAGTGCACTGTATATTGAAAAAAAAACAAATTATCACCCCTATCCTGAATAATTTTCCCCTAAAATTTTTTCCCATTTCACAAAAAGTGCGATCATGAATAACTTTTCTCCCATATGATGTGTTCCCATTCGAAATTTTCCCTTATCGTGAATGGATTTTTCAAAGTAATTTTTTCCATTTTTTGTTCATTTTATTTTCTTTGGGGAACTAGAGAAAAAAAATGGAAAGTAGTTGCTACATTTTAATGGATATATAAATCAGCTGAAAACTATTTTTAGGTCTAAATCAATGAATAATGTGCAACATGACATGCTTCTCAATAGGGTGCAAAATAACCGACCCATTGCATGTGGTTTTGTGAAGTTTTCTAAAGATGTGGTGGCCAGATTTTGGTATTCGCTTACAGAAGAACTAAAAAGTGCTGGCCCTCCTATTAAAACAGATCATGAATGGAATTTTATAAATGGATATTTCATCCATTTTGCGCAGAGACTTTGCTAAAGCATTCAACACTTTAGAGAGCACTTTGCAAAAAGTGGATTGCGCCATTCCTACTTTGTAATCTCTTCCACCCTCTGCAAAAAATACGTAAGCATGCGCTTAGTTTTACGATGGGCAGAATATCAAATGATTTTTGTTTTCCGACAGAGAATCTGTCAAAATATTCAACAGCTATGAAAACTCCGATTTATTCACCCTTTTTACCTTTTAAACCACAAATTTCTGTTCATTAGTTATAAAACATAAATTTAATTACTTTTTACATCACTTACCCACAAATTTTCAATAAATTTCCTATGTATTTATATATTTTTCTCTCCCCTATTGTACACTCACTACATATTGATAGCAAAACAAACGTTCCCATAATATTCATGATGGCAAATTTCCCTACTTGGGAAATGAAAATTTTATGGGAATAAAAATTTCACATTTTACTCACGATAGGGGTGTATATTTATTTTTGTGTGGTTGGGTGTAGGCGAAATATGGCCAAAAAAATTTCAGGTGAAGGAATTCCACAAAATTCAAAATACTTTTCCATAGTAAACAAACAATATTTTGGATAGAGTCATTATAGTTAAAAAAAATGTAACGCTTAGATCATAGTAAAACCATTGGGGGAACACAAGTTCGTGTTTTTTTTTTTTTTTTTTTTTTTTGGAAAACAAAAAAAGACAGAATTACGGAATATCGAACGTGTTAATTAGGAAATAAAGTATTAATCATTGAGTATAGTTTACAAAATAATTGCAATAAACTGCCATTTGATACACATTTTGTATATATTTTTCCTTTGTTTATAGAGTTGTGTAATTTTTATACTTTAAAAATTTAAAAGAGCAAAAAAAAAACGTCTTAAAAACACTAATACAATTTTGTAAATTTGCAAAGTTATTTTTTATTTTTCTTTTCACTTAAATACTTTAAAGTTTTGCATTACGAAAAGAAAACGAACAAACAAACAAACGAATACACAGACGCGCGCAGAGACACAAATTTAATATTTAAAACGTGCTTGCTGGCGTTGTCAGTAATTTAAAAAGTATTTTAACTTTAATTAAAAAACTGAGTTTTACCACCTTTCCCAACCATCATAATGTATGTACATATGTATGTTAATTTTACATCATCAACATCATGATGATGTTGGTAAAATCTTCATCACAAGCCAACCACTGGACTGGTCAAGTATTCGTGTGCGTGCGTGTGTGTGTGTGTGGCCGTGTTTGATGTCAATGGTTGGACTAATGTAATGACAAATACCATTAAACCAATTTCTGTTGTTCCAACATCACATTTGATACTTGTCGGCGTGTAGTTGTGGTTGTTAACAAACAAACAAACAAACACACTCACAATTACAAACACAACCTAAAAAGTTTTGTTTAAGTGAAATTGCATTTGAAAGCAATAAATGTTTTTCTCTTTTGCATTTGACATTCTCAAACACTGTAAGTGACATTATTGTGTCATTTCAACCAGCAAACAAACACACACACACACACACACACACACACACACACACACATGCATGCACTTATAAATGCATTTGTGTTTTGTTAAAACTAGTTTATAGAGATACGAATATTTAAAATCTTTTGCATTCATTATCAAAACACAAAAAGTGTGTGTTGTGGGGATTTTTGTAGGAATTTCTTAAAATGTTGGCAGTTTTATAGTGGAGCAGCGAGCCGATAATTCAGTTGTTAATTTGTTTTTTAAACAATATTTATGCGTTCAAAAATGAATTCAATATTTGTTTTTAAAGCCAATTGAATTTTATTATATTATTTTAACACGGCTAAATTGACAATTAAATATGTCAAATATGAAGTTCGATTTTACTTCCCTTAAAAAGTGCCCAAGAAACACATTAAAAATTACAACCAAGTTAATAAGTAAAATATGGTCATGGGGTTCGTTTTTTGCAAGAATAAAGTATTATTTTTTTTTTTAATAAGGAAAACCTTATAAAATACCAACATGGAAAGTAAAAATCTTTATTAGATATTCTTATAGAGCTTTTAAAACAACCTCTCAACCACTCAACCAATTCCGGCATCAAGACACTCAAAGAAATTTAAGCAAATAAAATACATGATTCATACATAAGGAATCTAGTGAAATCAATAGAGTAAAGGGTGGTTAAATTTTAAATATGGCGATGGAAAGAAAATTTATGAAAATCTTAGAAAGAAAATGTAAAAATTAAATATGTATTTTACATCTAAAATAATAATATTTATCCAATTTATATAGTGTACTATATACATATGTATTTCAAAAACTTGGCATTGAAAAGTATAAGGGTATAATCAATCAATTTCAATTTCATGAGTTTTAATCCAAATTCTGCATGCAAAATTTTATTAAAACTCATATCAAATAAATTTTATTTTCTTATTACTCATGTAAAAAGGCCCTACCTCGAATTTGCAAACTCGGGGTTTTTTTTGCAAAGTTTACTTAACTACCGAACCTGTTATTGTATAAAAAAAAACCTCGACTTTGAAAAAATTTGAGTCAGGGCCTTTTTACACGAGATCAACGACGATATACCCGTAATAGCTCAATTCTAAAATTCTAAGTTTTCTCCAATAATAATAACGTAAATATAAAAACATTTTTTTTTTAGTGTAATGACCAAGTGGTCCACACTATTTCTAGTGTCGTATTTTATAAATTTATTTTTGTAAAATACTTTCAATAAATAAATAAATAAAAACATTTTATTTTAAATTTTTATACGTAATCCCTTAAGGTCGCTTTAACCAATTACCATGAACGTGTCAAAAATGTAAGCAAACAAAAATATATTTGCAACACAAAGCTATTTAGTTAAGAAAACAAAATACGTGTTAACGTTAAAGCAGTTAAAAAATTCGTTTAGTATTAGACAAGGTCTTTCATACACAATCAAAAAGTTTAATTGAATTAATTCTTTCTATTCAGTCAAATTTTGAAATATGTACCACATTTAAACGACCTACCTACAGCCTGTTCTTGTACTTGCCATGGCAGTACAGTCCAATGGAAGAAAGTGTTTCGCTATTAGAGGAGAAAGTGATAATTGCTAAAATACAGTTTATCAGAATAACGTCCCCTTTTTTGTAATGGCACGGCCGCATTGGCAACTGTTAGTCCAAAAACAACGGGACCTCTATATTCGTGTGGGCTGTTGATTTGACCAAATACATGAATACAAATAACTCAAAGTGCATACACATACACATGAATTAATAATTCCAAAAAAAAAAAAAAAAAAAAAAAAAAAAAAAAAAAAAACGTGACCACTATTTTTGTGGCTTACCTTTATTTATTTATATTATTTATGCATATAGACAGCTAAAAATGCATACGCATAAGTGTGGATACCTCAACAAACACCAACAATAAGAAAAAAAAAACAGGCAGAAGGTGTAAAACATAAAATTTCACAACAGCATATTTTTAGGTTATGTTTTCTCCATAACAATCAAATGCAAAATTTACAGCAAATAATTCTTTGATCTTATGAAATTTTCGCAAAAACGAATTCAAATTTGCTATAAATGTTGTATTAGACCGTTGAGTTGACATAACCTTCAAATATCCTGACCCTATATCCCTCCTATCGAATCCTAACACTCAGAACCGCACCCAAATCTTAGCATTTTTAAATGAAACCAATATATATCATTTAATTTAAGATCATAATGTAAAGGAAAATTAATGAGCCTAAGGCCTCGAAGCCATGGCCTGATATACATACATATATATATATACATTAGTTTATAATTTGTAATTATTCTCTAATGCTTTAAATAAATAAATAAATAAATAACCTTCAAATATACTCTTGTTAAATTTTAGGTTTTACGTGTTATTCCAATAGCTTTTTCGCTTGTTGTTGTTATATTTATGTGAATGTATGTATACGCCTTTTTGCCAAGTTCACTCCAAAAGTAGTGGTCATGTTTTTTGATGCAAAAATTGGCATATATTTGGCTATAACTGACCGTACCCTAATTTACGTGTTTTCAGCCTCTTTTTAATTACAAAGTTTTCTGCTTCTGTCATAAAATGTTTTCAATAACACTTGAATTTCAATGGCGATATGTGTTTAGACATTTAGATTTAAGAAAAAGAAAAAAAAATTTATAAGTTATAATCAATCTGGTAACAGTTTTCCTCTGAAAGCAGACACTGTTTTTGTATTCACATACATACATACATATGTACAAGCACATGTACATAAAGAAAAATTAGTTCACACATCCCTAAACACACTTGTCAACCTTAAATCCAACTTAAAAATGCACTTTCCTTTGTGGTCTTGCGGAACAGAAAAAGATTTCTGTTTACTTTAAATTTCTTCTACTTGGGTATGTTTATGAGTGTTCATACATGTGTTTGTTGTTCTTGTCTCTTTTTTTTCATTATTATGCTGTTATAAGTTTATACACACAGCAGTCAGAGTGTCATGTTAAATGCATGTTTTTTGTACCGTTATTTTGCTAACTTTTCTCTGAGAGCATTTTTTTCTTTTGTATTTACTTTCTAACGTTGTTGTGTATTTGCTGTAATAATGAAAACAGCAATAACAACAATGGAATTAAAATTTGTTTTGAAAAATGCATTTCAATAGCAATGGAAGAGAAAAGAACAAGCACAGCAACAACAGGAAAGAGAAGAAAAAAACACTGGAGTACATTTGTACATGTCTGTTGGCATTAGAAGGCAAAGAAACAAACAAACAAACCGAATATTGGTAGAAAAAAACATACATACATATTTGGACAATTTAAAAGTGTATATGTAGGTATATGATCTCTCGAAAGTACAAACTTAAATGAAAACTGAGTGAAATGGTAATGGAGAAATATTAAAAAGCTAAATTTGTTTTTTTTTTTGCAGATATTCAGAGCTGGGGTCAGGACATGGACCAAATCGTGGTATTCGTGAGCGAATGAATTCCGTTAGACATGTTGTGTTTTTTTGTTTATTTTGCTTTTGCTTCACATTATTTTCACTCGATCACAAGCACGACGATTTGGCCCCTGTTCTGCAATCACAGTGATTTTATATCACGAACGGTTTTAAAATCACCGAGGTGATTTCTTGGGGGGAATCACGAGATTTTAAACATTTCAGAGGTGTTGTTTTTTGTGAAACCGGTAATTACAGATGTATTTGCAAACAAAACGTCTGACTGCTAAAAACCAAATGTAAATTGTGGATATCGTCAAACAAAGGTTTTATTTTGCTTGTTGTGGAGCACGTAAAGTCTTTGGTAACTTGTGAATTTTTTAAATTTTTTTGGCGTTAAAAAGTGCTATATTTCATGAATAAGTTAAAAAAACTACATTACGTACCTAACCAGATTTTTGCCAGGTTCATTGCAAAATAATTACAAAATAGGAGCAAGTGATTTGAAATCCGCAGCTCACTGGTTTCAAATTACGAAAGTACTAAAATCTCTGTTGGCATAACATTATTTCAGTGGTTTCAAATCGTGAAGAGTGATTTCATTCTGCTATGAAAATTTTGTTTTTCTAGATGATAAAAGCAAGCTTTATTGGATTGCAGGGATATTTTATAGTTTTTTTGAACATATAAACAAAAAGTTTCATGTGCAATCGTAAGACTCAAAGTAGACTTCTTCAAAGCATTTCTCAAAATTATTAGGCAGTCAAACTTTAACTTTTACTTTATCATAAATATAACTTTTATTTTTAAGCAAAAGAATATCGGTTATATTTAAATTTTTACTTTTTAAGCGAAAGGATGTCGCAATTATATTTCGTTTTTCTTTTTAGTTTTGCAGAAATATCGGCTAAAATGTTAAACTTTTTTAATGTTGTTTAGCGTATTTGATATTGTTTTTCTCAGCTGTCTACTGCTTACAACTTGAAATGCCTGAATCGGCCTGTAGCGGCAGAGCAACTAACTGAAATTGAAAGTTTCTTAGCACTTTGATTTCTTTCTTAGTTGCGGACGTTAGTGTAATGACGTCTCAACGTTTGCATACCTGTTTATATATTTTATCTCAATTTTTTTCGTCGAACAAAAAACAATTTATCAATGTTAATTAAACCACTATCGTTGACAATGTTGACATTCCTTTTTCAGTGGAATTCTTGATGTTGGTGGTGGGGGGTCACTGAATGCTTCAATGGTTAAATAGATACAACTTTGTTTACTTTTTCGAAGAAATTACAAAACCGAATGTAGAGAAACGATTTAATTATTCTTCAGCAAATATTGGTTAAGTGCTTAAAAAACATTCTAAAACTTGATAAAAATAATAGAAAAATATAAGAAGATTTCAGAAAAAATAAATCAATGTTTTAGGGTAGGAAAAGAAAGGTACAGGGTAGGACAATCAGGATTGATTGGAACAGTTTTTTTTGCTGCTAATAAACATCCTAAAAATATAAATTATTAATAATTTTGATCCAGCTTGAGTTCGATTTTCACTTCCTCAAAATTGAGAAAGATTGTTTAGTAATAAAATTGGACTAATCAATATTTTTGAAGAAGATAAGAAAAATAAAGTTGAAGACTTACTGGCTGGGGTACATACCATGCATACCAGGAACGACCGCCATGTCGCTCATCAAATTTGAGGAAGTAAAAATCGAACTCAAACCCTATGAAATTATCAACAATTGTATAACGTATAGCTTGACCACCATACAGTTAAAATTAATCCTAAAAATATTTTACAATCCAAAGTGAATTTATTGAAAATGTGGGGAAATTAATTCCTTTGGATTTCAAATTTTCTTTCCATGACTGATTTTATATACATATATTTATTTGCACTAGTGCTTATCCCAAAATAAATTTAGCTTTTTTTTGGTAATTCCCATTTTATAATCTAAAATACCCAAAATTTCCCTTTTCAATTTAATTAATTTTCTGAGTAATTTTTTTTAAGGATTTTTGTTCTAGACTTTAATTTTATACATTGTGGAAATTTTTTCTTTAATATATTTCTCTTTCAACTTCTCTACACAAATAATTGTTTTTATAAATTCTTAAAATTTTGCTTGTTTTATTTGCAAAACAGCACAAAATTGTTTTTAAACTAAGTTTCATTTTCAATTTTATGCCAATTTACTGGCCCACATCAACAAATTTACTCGTTTATTTTTCTAACACGCAGTAAAAGTAGAGATTTCGTTCCAAAAATGTCATCATTGTTTCATCCTTAACAACATTATGGCGCCATTTATGCTTTAAAGGATAAACTAAACATTTTGCAGCAGTTTAGCGCAAACAAAATTCAATTTTATTACAAAAATGGCACAGAATTTCTATTTGCCAAAAAGGTTATTATTTTTAAAATTTAACACGCAAGCACAAAATTAATTTCGGTAGAAATTTTTAACTAGAAAAAGTTTTTTTCAGCCATAATTAATGGAGGCAAAATTAAAATGTTTGGCTCGTTTTTCCTTTCAATATTTTCTTCTTCTTTTTTTTTTGGTTGTTAGTAATAAATTACAACAAAAATGTTGGACTACAAGCAATTATATTTTCTAGAAGCGCCAAACTGTCTACTGCGTTTTTGGCAGAATGTCAACTGCTTTGCAACAAAATGTTTGCATTTGAAACGCAGGCAGATGTAAAAGAAAATTAAAAAATAGCATATTCAAAATATAATGTGAACGATTTGATGAAACCCCACACACAGACACCTTTTCAGATTTTTTTGAGGTTAGAAAACCAATAAACTAAATTTTTTTGAGGTTAAAAAATTTTAGTACTTAATTACTCTAGTACTTTATAATTGGATTGGTGTTTCTGCTTTCCTCTCATCGGCTTAAAATGCTGCGGTATAAGTTTAAAGTATTTTTAAAATGTTCAAAACAATTGCTGCATTTATATTTTTTACATTTAAAACTTATCGTCGCCGTTTTTTTTGAGGTTAGAAAACTAACAAAAAAAAAAACAATTTTTTTGAGGTTAAAAAATTTCAATTCTAATTACTCTAGTACTTATACTCGTAATTTAATTGATATTTCTACTTTCCTCTCATCGGCTTAAAATGGTGCGGTATAAGTTTAAAGTATTTTTAAAACCTTCAAGATCCATGAGTTGTATATTTAAAAAAAGTGTATGGCAACTCCTTTAAGACTTGTCGTCGCCATCAAGTGGGACATTTTTATTTATTTCTTTTTTTTTCTCTTTTTTTTATAAATTATCCTTTTATTTTTCTGACACTTTTGCAGTTTTACAATTCTTGTTTTTTTTTTCTTTTTGGGGCACAAATTTTACTTTCATTTCAAGAGCCATGAACTTTATGACAACAATATAAATTATTATTTTTGGCAATTGTTCACAAAAGTTTTGCTTTAAGTGAAAAAAAAAAATATATTAATAATAACAAATAAATAAATAAAAAATATGGCACAAGCAAAAAATAACCCATGAGCACAAAGAATGGCAGTAAAAATATTACAAAGCAAAAGGGGGTTTAAGTTAATTAAAAGAAATCATATACAATACAGTTTAAAAAAAAATACAGCTAAAACTACAAAAAACTTTAGTTACACTGCAGTTACACGACCAAGTTTTGCTATCAAGTTTTTTTTTCACATACTGCTGTGACGTAGGCTGCACGCAATTTCATAACAATTCGTTTTCAAGATGCCGTCAAGAAGAAAATTAAAAATAGATTCTTGCATATTCTGCTAAAAAAAATTAAAGAAAAACCTCCTCTTCTATATTCTACATTAAGCCCAGAAACTAATTCAAATTCTAAATCAATATTTTTTTTTAACTATTTAAATATAATCATCTTTTTAAAATTAATAGATATAATGTAAATCAATGTAAAAATAAAAGTAAGAAATTTGTTGGTTTTGCACGTACGTAAACATTTTTATTTCTATTTTTAAGCTTGAATCTGTTTAATTTTTATCACTTTTAATTGCAACTTTCAAACAAAACAAAAAATATTTGCAGACAGAACGAAAAAAAATTGTTGTCCGCTGTTTTCTTGATTGTGTCTGGATGCTCTCTATGGAAAGAAAAAATTGTCATCAAGTTTGCATCAATTTTCAAAATTGTGAGTGTATTAGTAAAAAAGTTTGAATGTACTAAAACTTGAAAGACAAAACCCCCAAGCTACGCAATCATAAAAAAAAACATCCTGACTCATAAATGCAATGTTTCATAAGTCGTACCAAACTCCGATTTAATATACATATGTAAATCTATATATTCCTAAAAATTGCTTTTATAGCGAAAATCAAAACTTTTTCTGTTATCCCAAGAAAAAAATCACAAATCCCCAAAATTTCTTTTCAGAATATGTTCTTGAAAAAATCGGAACCGAAGCAAGAAAATGACTCAATTTCTTTAAAAAAAAAGCGGTCTCCATGGATACATGCAAAACCCACACTAAAAAAAGGCAACAATTAAAAATAAAATATTAAAACCCAGAAAAAGCTCGATAAAGTAATTAACAATTGGACATTATTCTACGGCAATGGGAGGAGGAAAGTCTTGCCGACTACTAGTGAGCCATAAAAGGCATAGGACGCACAAAAAGACAGAGTGAAGTACGACCGTATTGCAAACCTTGGCAGAAAGGATATAGAGCATATACATACATATAGTGGCTAATGATGGGGCACTGTAAGCCAGCAAACTGAAATGGGTAAGCAGAAATTCTTACAGACAATGCAATGAAGAGAGGTAAAAGGCGGAACATATGTTTTGGGAACATGCCGCTGGGTATAAACGCAGAAACACATATGTATGTACAAGGACCTTGGCTCGTTAGATCCCATTTACATAGGTGTAATTCTACGGCCGTAACAAGATTTGTCAATCGTCTAGGTCGGTCCCCGTCTGTAGGGTGCCCCAAAGAATAATAACAATATAGATTTTAACTTTTTACTCTCCTTGTTTGCGAAAATACCCAAAAAGCACACACAAAAATTTCAAACTATTATTTATTATTATTTATTTAATAGATATTATAATTAAAATTCACAAATTCAAATACAGAACTTAATATTTATATTATCTATAAATGGCATAACTTATTAGTTGTTAGCCAGATTGGCAAAGCAAATTTCAAACTAAATGTGCATGTAAAGATCAGAGTTTTTTTATATTTTTCAAAAAAAAAAAAAAAAAAAAATCCCCAAAAACCGTATTCTTCCCGGCAACAAATTTTTCTAGAAACCTTTTCACTTTTTTTCTGATATTATTTTATAAAAATTATTTCCTCGCGTGTTTTGTTTTAGTTATAAGACGTGTGCTAAGGGTAAGCTCTTAAAAATTGCAGTAAGCGCTAAAAAAAAAAAAAATTAACAGAATTTGTTTTCTTTGTTGTATCTCTTACAAACTGATTTTATCTTATCAATAAATTGAATGACATTGCACGACAATTGATTGCTATAAAACAATCAAATATTTACATTAATGATTGATTTGCGCATAAGAAAATAAAAAAGAATATTTTTTCAAGAATTACTTTTGAAAAAAAAAAAAAAACCTTTTGATAAGTATATCAGTTTATTCTTGGGCCTACAGATTTGTCAAATCAGTTCTGCTTCTTAAGACTGCAGACTGCAATGCTTTAAGCAAAGTTGTTAAATCCAAGATGTTGAATACCCATCAAAATTCAACAATTCCTTTACACAGGCATTATAAATCAATTTGATAAATTGTTTTGTATTTAAATATAATTGTTATAAAATTGCTTGCCTTTTCTTCAAACAATTTATGCCAAAATGAAAATAAAATGTCACCCAGGAGTAATTTTCTTTGTAATTTATATTTCATTATACACTTGAGCAAAAAAAAAAAAAAAAGGAAGGAAACTGTAATGACATCCAGCCGACTTTCACAATTTTAAAAGTATTTCCTTTAGAGTTTATGATGGTTTGTTGTGTATGCGTGCAGAACACATCGAAGCGAAATTACAATTACAGCCAACAACCACAAACGGCAGCTCTTTGCCATAGACAAGAAGTTCCTTAACGCGGCTTGCTGGTAGTGGAAATTAGTAGAAATCGTCACGAAAGCGTGTGAGCTGTTTATATGTATTGGTGTACTGTCGACAAGCAATTGTGTATGATGTGTATGATGACCGACCAATAAATATTAATTAGTTGTGAAAACGGAGACTATTGAAAAATGTTCTTTGTTTTGTAGCAGATTGAAAGAAAAAATCCTGCATGTGTCAAAAGTAAAAAAAAAAAAAAACGTTCCAAAAATTTAAAGAATCATAAAAAATTTCAAAAACAACACAAAATAAAACATACAGATTTCACCTTGTATTACATTCAAAGATGACAAAAAAGCGTAAGGAACTTCGTTCCTAACGGGGGTCCCCCGACCGCATTTCTTTTTATTATTATTACCTCTCCTTCGCTGTATGTGCTTAACAATGCGTGTGTTCTCTTTATTGACTGTCACGCTCTTGATAAATTTATTTATTTCAATTATTCTTTTTACTTTTTATGGAAATGAGATCTTACAAAATGTCAAATAAAAAAGGTGTAAGCAATAAAGATTTTATAGAAGAGTTTACTGTAAATCTACTAGATTGAGCGCAGGTGTAAACGTGGTATGCATAAGCAAACTTTTTAAGATGCATATAATTTATATGGATTTTTATTTAAAATATTAAGTAGCGTCAATCATGATGAATTTATATCATGATAAGTGTTGAATTCTATATGAAATAATTTCTGTCTTAGTTTTGTACTATTTCATATAGAATTTGACATTTAGCATGGTATAAACGCATCAGCTGTACCCACTGGGTTAGTTTCTTAACTGACTTCTTCAGCCGCCTTTATGCCGCCAACATTTTATTTATGCTACTCAACTCGTCAGTAGACTTGAGAAAAAACTTAAGATTCTTTGAAACTTTACTACTTGTTTTCATGAAAATTAAATTAATTTCTGTATTAAAGAACATTTGTGATTCTCATTGTGTTCATGAAAACAATAGAACAAGCAGTCTTTTACATTTTTTCGAGCCTACTACTGGGATGAGTAGCAGCAAACAAATTAAGTTTCTTTGTTTTTACAAAATCTGTTGCTTTCGCAACACCCGCTACATTTTTCAAAAAACATACTCTTCAACACAGTCCTCCTCCACGCATTAAATTCAGTGTGATAGCTTACGAACTTGTGGCAACCCATAATGAATTCTCTCCCGTTAGAGATTTTCTTAAATTCATTACTTCTTTATTAAATTTTTATACAAAAACATGTGTATTTGGTTTATTAAAATATTTTATATACTTCTGTCATTTACATATTCTGCATGTAAACATTTTCTATCATAAATTTTCCCCACCTCCATTACAAGAAGGAATTCTTTCCATAAGTCCATTCCAAGCAGTAGTAGTGCCAACTTACATACACACATACATACCTACACAGGCACGTACTTGGACTCTTTAAACTTGTTTATGTGTAAATATTTACAAATGTGTTGATGTCTGAAACCTTAGAGCGGAGAAAAAGAAACAAACCTCACCCACATGTAATCTCATGCTTTAATACGAACGACTCAAAAGCTGTTTGACTGGCTCACTGACTACTCCTCTTTTATGTATATTCATCCTTGTGTTTTCATTAATAAAGAGATATTGCTGCTCCAATTTCGTAAGCATATTTACAAACACAATTTCCCTACACACACACGCGTTAACATGTACATACATATGTATGTATGTATGCCATGTTTATGAGGTTGCTGTTATTTCATTTATTACACAAAAAAAAAAAAAAAATAGGAGCGAGCGATTAACAACAACAAACACAGCACAGTGTTGTGGTGCATTTGATTAAGGGTATTAGAAAAGAAAAATAAAATCTGTGGCCACAAGGAATAACAGCTAAAGTCGAGTTAGGACAAAGTAGAGTTATTACTACTGTTTTATTCACTGTATCCAAATGCACTTCCACACAAAATTTTATCATCGTAGCTCAAAAAATTAGTACTTTATGCCTAAAAACTAAACAGCTAAAGTCGAAATTTTGCTCGTATGATTTCGGAATAACAGCCTATTGCAATTTGCTTCAATATTTTTTTAAAAAAAAGTTTCTTAAGTAGAATTAGGATTTTATTCCACACAGTGCCGTGCGTTATTCAGACGTAAAATGTCTGCTTAACTCGAGTTTAGTCATTATTCCGTAGGTTAAATTGACAATTCTTCAAATTAGGAATAACAACCAAACTCGAGTTTAGTTATTATTGAGCTTTTTTTCGAGTTTCCAGTAAAAGACAAAGTCGAATTTGGTCGTTATTCCAAATGTGAAGAATAATATGTTCAAGACCTAACTCCACTTAAGTTATTATTTACAATTTGAATTGAAAAAATCGTTCACGCTAAGTTAAATTTAGTCACTTTTCCGTAACAGAAAGAAGCTTAACAATTTGTTTTGCTTATTTCTCTTAAGTTAGCTGCTTTTTCATTATGAATTGAATTGCAAATTAAAATATAATAAGATTGCTAACATCGAGCTTACAAATATTAGCTTGATCTTAATTCCCTGATTTCAGGCACCAATTTCAAACTTAAAGAGGCTCTGCTGAAAACTTCTCAAAATAGAGTTTAGTTGTTATTCCTTGTGGCCACAGAAATATGAAGAATTAAATTTACTTACAAATTTTACTCTTCATGAGATTTTGTAGCCAAATTCATTTTCTTTTACAATCTTCAGAATTCTAGTTAAAATAGAAAATTTAAAACTTGGTCCTTCAGCAAAACATTTAAAATTCCTTACAAGCATTAAATATAAGAGCAAACAAACATTCTTTTGGGAATAAAAAAAAATATGTGTAACTACTGCTCACAACTAAACAAACCCTAAAGCATCTAATATGCCTTTTTAAGAGACTTCTATTAGGCTGCACATGTGACGAGCTGGAGTACAAGAGTACGGTATTGCTCGTGAGAGGGCAGAGCGTAACATTCGTGAACATATCGACAATTGATACGTATGATTGATAATGCCTCGCACAACTTGTATGAAATTACGGTATGTTTACGTAGTGTTATTTTAATAATGCATTGACGCCAAGAGTTGTTACATAAAACGATTTTAGTCGCTGTAATTTTTGTCGGTTGCTTTCTTCAAACTTGCATTTGCTTTTACATTGGGCGATTTTTATGATGATTATTGATAATTGTTTTGCATTACGAATGAGAGAACCAAATGAGTTGCAGGAGTATAAGCATCTGAGTAACCGATGTGTTTCCCCTCTCGCTCTCTCTCTCTCTCTCTCTCTTCTTCGCGCTGTTAACAAAAAACTGAGTAGAATTGCAGCGACAAAAATCGTTCAAAACCGGCATTTAGGGACGTTCCGATTCAACCCTTTTACTAGGATAAAACTCAAGGCTTAAAAGTAGCAGCATAAATAAATTCCATACCAGTTCTTTTTATTAATTTAATACCTATTCGTTATTAACATGAGTTCGCAGATTTCACATCTGACACTAATTTTTTTCTACACTAAATTTTTTACCATGAAACAAGTAAATAGCAGGCGGGCCAAAAGAAATCACCCCATTGGAAGTTGGGTGTTATTTTTGCAAATGGCGGCCAATGTCAAATCTGTTTTTACATTTGTGAACTGTAGAATACAGGTGCACAAGGCATGGAGCGATACACTACCCAAGAACGCGGAATAATCCTGTCTCGTTTTTTGTGTAACAATTTGTCTGTGGTGTTGGCGCAGCGCGAATTTTGTCGCCGATTCCCCGGTCTTCCGGTAGCGACTGCGCCGTTTGGCCACCAAACTTGAAGAGTATGGGACCACACGACACGCTACAAGGAGTGGCCGGTCCCAGAGCACCCATTCTGCCGAGAATATCGACGAGATGCCGTGCCTCGCAATTAGCCATCAGCCGGTCGTCCTTAAGACGAATTTTGGTCAAAGATCTGCGCCAGTTCGTACATCAGCTGCTGCCTGTCGACTACCACTAACGAGTGTAACCTACGCCCCAGCCATTATCAATCTCGAGGACGAAGTGGACAATTTTTCTACCAAAATCACAATGAGAGATGATACTCATTTCCACCCACCTCATCGGGTACGTGAACAAGCAAAACTATCGCTTCTGAGGCACCGAAAATCAGGCGTTCCCGGGTCGCCTCATCTTTCGTTTTGGTAATTTGCACTGGCCCGCAAGATCTCCCAATTTAACCGTTCCACATATTTATGTGGGATTTTTAGAAGTCCCATGTTTACGTGAACAAGTCAAAGACCCTGGAAGCCCTCAAGGACAGACCAATCAAATTCTAAAGGTTCAAATAAATATAATAAAAAAAAAAACAGACTCGAAGTTTTGCATTTAGAAGAAACAAGAGCGCTAAACAATATCGGATGAATTCTGTTGACCCACCTCATAAATCGATGATGCTCTGAAGAGGGTAAAACAAAATTGCTCGAATTCAAAATTCAAAATCAAACCGATTCCGCATGACTTATGTGACAGGCCTGATAATATGAAATAAACATTTACACCCATATTCATAAAAACTATTGAAGGTTTATTACACGTTTATTTGACAAATATTCCGTAGAAATACGTCAAATAAGAGCTTAATAAACTTACAATAATTATTATGAATATGGCCTTTAATAAACATGCAATATTTTTTTTAACTAAAATTATTTTTTATACATATGTAGCTCAAAAATGTTTTTTTTTTTTTAATATTATTAAATATATATGATGAATATAATCTGCTTTGTCACAGAAACATAATTCCTTCGAATTTTATTTCAATTTCGAAAAGATTTCTGCAGACGACTGATCAAATTACTCAGAATGAATGAATGTATGGCAACTTTTTATTTTAATTTATTCTTTTTTCATAGAGCCATATATTTGTGTTTTGATTTTCACATTACCACCACATTTAACTAATCAACTATTAGGTAAAAAATTTGTCCGATCTACATCGGAAGAAGGTAAAACAAAATCGATCGAGTCAAAAATTCGCCTAAAAATCTTACCGAGGCTTTTATGGGTTTTCAAAATTATTTTTTAAATTACTTGGAACAATAATTTTTAATTGAATTTTTTACACGCCACTTGAGCAAGAAATGTCTTGAAACCTCACACTGTGCCATGTTTGAATGCTATTAAATGTGTGGAAAGAGCCATTAACGGGGGAGCAAATCATAAACACACCGACACACAAACATAAATAACAGCATGTGCATGAAGGCACATGCATACATACATACATACGCACATACATATGTATGTTTGTATATATACATATTTTTTATAAATTATGTAGATGATGTATCGTGTGTACTCTACTCATACTTCGTGCTCATAAATGTGCGTGAGTATGCCTTCGTAAAAGCCCACGCACCCAACCACTTTATAATTCACATACAGGGTACATCATAATCATATTTCTTTCAAGTACCGTTGCTTTAAAGAATAATATAAAAGTCGATGTGTTTGTGTTACTGCTGAGAACGCACATACATACATACATATATTTTGCATGCGTGTTTTAGCAGAAATCTGATCGTATGTATGCAAGGACACTGTCATGGTGTCAACTCTCTATTGTCACAAAACACATACATACATATATATAATATCATACAGTATAGAGAGAAGCTTGCTGGCTGTTGTCGGAAAATGTTTACACCAGTATTCACAAAAAATAAAATGTTTCTCAAATACATTTTAAAACAAATTCGATATGAAAAATTTGTTCTAAAATGTATTTCAACAATGTTTTATTGTTTATGAATACCGGTGATTATGTTTAAATCAAGCAGGCAAGTGGCCTGAAAATTTTATACGCAATAAATTACTCAACAGTTTTGCGATATCATAAAAGCACATTTTTTTTAATAGTTCCAATATTTATAAATTATTTTTCAAAGCACTGTTTGCTTTTTTATAATGATTTTCAGTAATATGATTATCAAAAGTTTTTCGATAATCGATTTTCGTTTTTAATTCGGTTATTCATAAATTTATTGTAGAAATTCTTTCCAACAGGACACATTTTATTCGAAATCGAAATTTTTTCGACATAAAAAATCGGTCTGAATAACTCCAATATTTATAAACCAATTTTCAAAACATTTTTTCCTTTTTTAATATATTTTTTTTAATTCGGTTATTTATAAACCTATTGTCGAAATTCTTTCCCTTTAAATGTTTGTTGGTAAAACGCATTTTTTTCGGTAATCGAGTTTTGTTTTTAATTCGAAAGCATTTTATTCGAAATCGAAATTTTTTCGACATAAAAATATCCGTCTGAATAGCTCGATTGTTAAAATTTCATTATTTTTGATGGTTGTCAGTATAGAAAATATTTTTTCAAAATAGAAATTTCATCTCATTGAAACAAATTTATTTCTGAAAATATTAATTTTTTTCTTTTGAATATGTAAGCAAATATTTTCTTTTTTCAAAACCGTAATTTTTCGACTCGATATTAAAAAAAAAATGTTCTTCTAAACAGCTCCGATATTTATGAAGCGATTTTTTAAGTTCTTTTTGTTTTTTTTAAATCGTATAAATTTATCTCGAAATCAACATTTTTCTAAATCGCAAGAATAGTTTTTTAAGCAATTTAGGGCATTTACAAATAAATTTTCAAAGTTAATTTTGCTTGTTTTAAAATGCTTGTTTTAAATGCTTTTCGATATTTTCAGGAAATCGAAAAAAATACCACTCGATTAATAGATTTTTAGTGTTCTCTTAGTTTTTTTAAATATCTTTTGTGAAACGATTTTTTTCGAAATCGACTTTTTTTTTCGATATTAAAAACTTTCTAGCTAAATAACTCTGCTATTTTAAACACGACATACAAAATTCTTTTGAGTCGGCTTTAGTATAATGGTACCAATTGCCATAAAATGAAAAAGTGCGTTGCCAGATGCATACAGATTTTATACGCGAAGCCGGTGTTGGTTATACCATGGAGGGGAATATCTCTTAGGTTGTCAAGAACAAATTTTGCATACCTATGAAAAATTTATTGATTATATGTAAAAACAAATAGGGTTTTGGATGGTTGGAACCGTTTATGAATTCGCGATTTTATGTCCTGTGCAAAAACTTTCCTCTGGCAGCACTGTTTTACCAACATTTTCATATTTTTCTTAGTAAGTTGCGCAACTTCGAAGTCAAATTATTAATAAATTAAAAGCCTGCGGCAGACTTTGACTTCACTTTTAGGAGGTCCAAGACCCCCCTCTACAAACCTATAAAACTCATTTCTTTAAAATCCTGGCTGCTTATTCTAAAGTTTCGCCATTCTTTTTATTTTTTGCTATTATTTGTCAGCGAAATGAGAATATACGTATGTATGTACACATGTATTTCGAAATCACATTCGATATTTAATCGAAATCGAAAAAAAAAATTACTTTTTGAACCGGAGTTTTAGAACGATTATTTTAGTTTTTTTATGTTTTTCAGAATAATATAAGCATATAAAGTTTTTCGAACTCAAATTCGAAATTTTTTACAATTCGAAAAAAAAATTATTTTTGAATAACTCTGTTGTAAGTCGATTTTCAAATTCCTTTTGTTTTTGAAAGGTGTTTTTCAGTAAAAAGAGCATATAAATTTTTTTTTCCGGAATAGAATGCTATTCGAATTCAAAATCGAATTCGCAAAACATTTGCGGTTTTAGTAACTTGAGCATTTATAAAGACATTTTTAAAATCTTTTCCTAAATTGTTTGTTAGTAAACTGAGTGAATGGGGTTTTTTTCGAAAACGAAATAGTTGCCAGGATGTTTTGAAAGTATTTTTTTTTTCTTTTCTTAATTTTTCTCATACTCTAAACTATTGTTTAAAATAGAACTCATGAGCCTTTAAATTTAATGTGGGGTTCTACCGCAAGCAATCTATTTTTATATCCTTGGTTTTCAAAACGAAACATATTGTGCTCCTTTTCAAAATTAATTACCTCAACTGCAGATACACACACACACACACACACACGATCACAATCCGTAATCAAATCAAGTGCAAACCTAATTTATTACAAACGTTCATATGACAGACTCTGACTTAATTTTGTTTCACTTTGTTTTCCTCCCATTTAATCTTTTGGGAATTTGTAAATTGCTTTTTGTTTTTAAAGCACATACAGCATGACCTGACGCAGGACATTTATGTAGCTGCTGGACAGGATGACAATCTGTAAATGTCATAATTAAGTTTGTTGACGATTTGAAATGGCATGACAAAGAACAACCAGATTATTGTAAACATAAATTGACAAATGTGCGAGCATAATAAAGGTAACAGCACAATGAAATTGCGAAATTAAAAAGGAGAAAATTTTAAAATAAATTAGAAAAATACACATAAAAATAAAATATTAATTAAGATAAAAGAGAAATATTTATAATTGAAAATTTTTATTGAGAATATTAAATTGAAATTATATTTTGAGACATTTTGAATTGAAAATATTTTATTTGGCTGGGAAAAATTACTTTATTGCCAATCTCAAGCAAATGGTGTTGTGCCCGATTACAATGGCAAAAGTATTGGCATGAAGGCACTAAATACACTCAGTCAGGTCCATAGACAAGCAACACTTAGAGTGGGGCGGAAAAAACTTAAGTCAGTGCAATGCGAAAACAAACTTTTTTTTCTTCCTTCCAGCTTTTAGTCATCTGTCTCGCCATTTACATAAGCCAATCATTAAATTTTGCATACATATTGATTCGATCTCAGATCATAACTTATGGCATACTGTTTCTATGCAGCAGCGCTTAGTAATTCTACTACCTGAACTCTTCATTAACCACTGTCTATATTTTAACCTATAGCACAACTTTCAATTGTATCGCTGGGTTGGCATATATTTTTAAATTCTCTCGATTGAATGTTGGTGAGAGAATATAGATTAGGTTAGGTTGATTGGAGGGGTTTGTTTGCCCTCCAATGTTTTGCAACATACACCTGAGCCAGTATAGGCTTATTGCTCGCTCCGTGTATTTAACCACAAAAAGTTACACCCATAGGTCTATAGAAACTGCGTGTCATTCACAAAGTTCCTTAATTTCCTCCAGCATATGCCTCGTAATTGGATTGTGACTGGTAAGATGTCACTCCCAAGATATCGGAATCGTATTTATGAGCACTCGAGGAGAACTGGCATAAATAATGCTCTAGTGTCTCGCTCTCTTCCCCGCAGGCACCACATTCATCTTCTCCCGCTATCGCCATGCGGTTAAGATGTGCCAGTAGTTGAGAGTGATCTGTCATAACTCCCATTAATCTACTTAATTCGGGCTTGCTAAGCTTTAGCCATCCCCCAAATTTTTCCTCCTCTCGATCCCCCCATAGAGAGTTACATGGAATTTATGTGCTCAATTCTTTAGCTCAGATTTAACTGCATCGAAAGGTGTCACGCTCACAAAAATTTATGTTGCGTGTGAGTTTGTTCTCTCATCTCCAGTTATTCCCGCTTCCGCTGGCATCCATATGATGTGCAGTTCACCGTGAGTCGAGTAACTGCTAATAGCATTTTTGCTCTCCCAAACTGTTTGTGATTTAATCCGTTTAGCTGAGCTTACGCTAATGGCCATTTGACTATCCGTGAATATATTCACAGGTCCTAACCTTTCCATTTCATTGAGCGCGAATTTCAAACTAAAAAACTGTCAGGATATTTTCTGTTTTTTCCCTCGCCATTGATCCATCCGTGTAACAATGAAGCCCCATGGTGAGCTGGTTCAAAGGGTCGGTCAACCAGGTGTGTAAGTCAGGAGTCAATGTTTCGCAATTGGCCTCCAGTCTGGTCTCCGCTATACGATCTCCGGTATATAAAGATTTGTTGATGATGCGTTTCGAGTCCCTGATCGCTCTACTCACTCATCACCTCTAATCGTTCATATTTTATACGAATTTCGATTGGCTCGACGGATAATATTGCTGCCATTGGCCTTGTTGGTGTCGTTTTTTGAGAGAATATAACAGATATTCCCAGCAACAAGAAAAACAAAACACAGTGATAAAAGTGAAGGATTAAATATAGACAGTCAGCAATGAAGGGTTCAGTTAGTAAAATAACTTGGCGCTGCTGCTTAAAAAAAAAAAGAGTATGCTATTTGTCATGACCTGGGTTCGAAGCCGTTTGGCTGCTGATGATGGTCGTAATGGACACGACATCTTTTCTTGTTCCTAAAAAAAATACTGATGACTACAATTTTATCACAAACAATTTTTCTTATTTCTGAGTGGAACTAAAATCGAACTAAACACCCGATTGTAAATCAATGAGATCGACATAAAATTTTCTTAATTTCTAAGTGGAAATAAAATCGAACTAAAAACGCGATTGTAAATCACTGAGATCGACTGTAAGGCGAAATCGCTGCTTAAAGAAAGTAAGCTTTAAGCAGTAAGATTTAGATTAGCCATGCTATTTCCCGTGGATTTTAGTAAACTGTTTATTGCTTAACTAAACCCTGTGAATTTGCAACTACGTAATTTAGAATGCTAGACGAAAAAGAAAAATCTTTAAATTTATTAAAGTTTATCACTCTCACTTTTGTGTGTTTAAATCGCAACCACTTTTGAAAAAGATTCTTTTTTTTTCTTGTTATTTCAATCCCTTTCAAAATCGTATGTCCTTTAGCAACTCTTTTGTTTGTTGTAGTGTTGAAAAAATAATACAAAAAAAAAAGTGCAGCAATTTATTTAAAAAATGTTTTTCCAAAAGTGCTTTCAAATCTGCTTGCCGCTTCCTCCCTCTATCACTCTTCTATCGCGCTCGCTCGCTCTCTCTCTCCCTCCCTATTTCTGTTTCTTCCTTTATTATTTGAAATAACTGCCTGCAATTGCGTGTAAAGTCCTCACTTTCAGAACACTATTCAAGTTGGCGGGTTTTGGGAAGGAGCGGGGGAACATCAGTGCAAAGGAAAGAAAAGCAAATAGCCATTTAAAACAGATTCGAATGAGTCATGAGTCAGTAGTGGATTTGTTGTTGTTGCTTTTGTTTTTATATGTATTTTGGAACCCTTTTGTTTCACGAACGACAGACAATGGTCTGTGTTGTGTGAATGCGTACATGCATTTTTTTGCTTTCATTGTAGTTCCTTTTTTTTGTTCTCAACGTCTATCAGTGGACCATGAACAAACACACTCGTAAAAGATAAAAAAAAAAGTTGAGGAAAAAAAAACAGAAAATTCAAAAAGAAGTGGAACTGTAGTTTGCTGTGGAAAACGAAAGTTTTGTTTTAATGGGTTGCGGCGTTTTGTCCTCTGAATATACATATTTCTTGCAAAGGGTGATAATGAAAACACAATGCACACACGGTGGCCGGCCATAAAGAATTATTCAAAAATTTGTCACAAATAGATTTTTTTCAGCCATAATTTACATGTCTGTAAAGCAAATGATTTTCGAAAACAAACACACGGTGTTACAGCAAAGAAAAAATTGGTTGCAAACTGGGATTGGAGGTTCGAATTTTTTGCCCAACATGTTTTCAACTAATTTAAAAATTATTCAACGAATCCAATCTAAAATACTACAACTGAATGGAACATTAGAGACATGCATCGAGATCTAAATGTCCAAACAGTAAAAGAAGTCATCCGTGATAGCAGCCTCAAACATACCAATCGTTTAACACAATATTCCAACATGGAACTCAGACAATTGAAGACAAAAAAAAAAAAAACCCCCCTGGCACCCAGAAGACTCAAACGATATACACCACTCAAAAGAGTTTTCCACTTCTAAGAGGGTTACGATGATGCTTCAAATTGAGTTTTATTTATGTATATGTATGATTTTTCATTCGACATAAGTTGTCTTATTTAATGATCTAAGAAAATTAGCACTCCATTCAAAGTAAATTCAATTACTTATTGTCACATTGTGACAGGTGTAATAAAAATGGGATATTAAAAGAAATGTACATACATATGTATATACATAATTCCAAAACCTTTTTAATTCACATTTTGTGTTGTTTTTATATTTCTTTTTCTATCACCATTCTTTTCCACGCCGCTCCGGTGCTTTCCAAACGTCATATTTTCCCACTCCACCATTCAGTCACTCAGTCTGATGTGACCGGCCGAAAAACAAGCGAAAAAACAAACGAATTGCACTTAATAAAAACCATATGTTGTTTGAAGTGAAATGCATAAATTTATGGTTTCAAATTTGAGACAGAGACTGAATACAAACAAAACAAAAAAAAAAAAAAAACCATATTGCTGGAATATTGTTGGGCAGACGAAAAAAGCAAATGAATAAAAAAAAAGGGGTGTCAACACAACAACTGCGACGACAGTGATAATACAGGACTGTTTGTTCCCTTTCATTGCAAGCAACATCTGGACCAATGTGCGGCAAAGTGAAGATTTTTCTCATCTCATCCAAAAGAATAATTGTATTTTTTTTTTTTGTTGTCTCAAGTTTTCCAAACAAATGAAGATTTACAATTTCATTAAGTTGAATTTAATGTTTGTGTTTAATTGTTAAGATTGAAAAATAAAGAGAAATAAAATGTTAAATCTTAAAAACAAAGTGTATAAAGTTTCAAACAGCATTGAGTATGAGTCAAGGTACTGGAGAACTGCAACGTGTGCTTTTTATTTTTGGATCTCTAATTACTAGAATTGGCGACAAATAAAAAGAAATTTAACTTAAGCAAAATTCATATGGAAATTGATGAGAAGCGGCTTCGGAGCAGCCAGTTATTGACCTTGCTAAAAAAAAAAAAACATGCTTTTCTTTCTTTAATTTGAGCGCTCGAGGTCGCAGGTTCGATTCCTGCTGCAGGCTCTGCGCATGATGCAATTAATAAGGTAACCTTTTCCCTACAACAGGAACAATTTCAATAAAAAATAGCATACATTTTGTTTTTGTCAAAAAGATGGCACTTCTAATTTGTTACAGAAGAGAGATGAACAGAGCTTACGCTGATTTGTTATCTGGTTTTGGCTGCCTTTCATCTCTATATTCTCTTGATAATTCAAAGTAGCCAGATGATTTATGGTTCAGCTGATGGGCCGACCTTATTAGTTGTATCAAGGCTCTGGCTGTTTCTTCAGACTTTTATTTGTCGTTTCGCAGTTTTGTGTTTGTCACAAAAAAAAATTATATTTGCCGTAAGTATATCTATCCTCAAAAAAAAAGAATTATATAAAAATTATAAGACATCGAGCTCAAATATGGCGTTTTAACTAGGGGTCTGATTATTAATACTCTTCAGCGACTGCAGAAAGCGTTTTTTAAGCGGAAACAAGATTTGCTATTATTTATTCCTGATACCGTAATTTAGATATTTTTCTTAGTGTTGCTTACGCTCAAATTTTATAATGAAAACTCAACGGAACGATCAAAATTATAAGGAAATGTTAACTTTTTATACAAAAGTTGTTTTGGTTTATTATTATACAAAAGAGAAAAATTTGCACAAAGTACAAATCGAAACAATGGTGGATTTAATGAAAGAAAAAAAAAATAATCCAAACATTGTCTGCAGTTTAACACAGCTTGCTGCAGCAGAAATAATAAAATTTTTTTTTTTGGCTAGAATTGACACTAATAACATTAAATGATTCCGAAAGTGAAAGTAAAACTTATAACGAATCAACTTTAAGCGGTGTAGTTCTCTGGTATATATGTACTTTGTTGTCAAAACTAATAATTAAAATAAGAATGTATTCTTTACGATTCCGAAAGTGAAAATAAAAACTTATAACGAATCAACTTTAAGCGGTGCAGTTCTCTGGTATATACTTTGTTGTCAAAACTAATAATTAAAATAAGAATGTATTCTTTACGACAACCACAAAATGTGTTTAGAATTTACCATGAAATTTTGATAAAAAAACAAGAAAGGATTGATACAATAGTGGGTACACTGAAAAAAAAAATACTTGATATAAAATCAAATATTTCCTATGACTAATTTTAAGCCAACGCTTAGTGTAGAAAGATATCCGCAATATGTTGTGTTAACAAAAAAAAAAAAAAAACCAATAGCATAGAAAAAGAGTTTTAATGGCCAGGTCAGTTTTTCTCAGTGTTTGCGTACTTTATTTTATGCATTATCAGTTATAGAATTTGTTGCTGCCTGTGTTGTAACACACAATAATCAAATGCTTCAATCCATCCAAACATGACTTTAAAATGTTATAAAAAAATACATAAATACACATGTATGTGTTTGTTTTCATATGAGTTTTATCTACATTAAGTTTCCGCTTTCTGAATAAAATTCTACAAATTTGTATTTTGCTATTGTTGAACATGGTTATAGTAAAAGCTATTTAAGCAAATTATAAACACAATTAGATCTTCAAAAGCGAATTACTATTTCTTTACTTTATCTTTAAACAAATTGGGCATCATTTTTTCTTTTGGTTTTTCGGAAGCATTGTAAAGCATTCAATGAATTGGGAGGCCAAACAAAATTTTTTATAACTGCCGATCTTGCAAATATCGTATACATTTGAAGGTCAATGCCGCCAATAATTCTAAAATGGAATCTTCAAAAATATTGCTAAAACAAAATGTTTTACTATTAAAAAAAAAAAATAATGGGAAGGGCTTCCATTTCATTTTTGGTATTAATTTATATCAGCAGCAATGCACCTTCTAAAAGGTGAGGCAAAAGAAATCACCCCATTTGTTAGTTGCTCTTATTTTTGTAAATGTTTTGACATTTGTGAACTAGACAGCTAAAGAATACAAGTGAACAAGCCATGGAGCGATACGCTCCCCAAGAACCCGTTATAATCGTGTGTCTACGACGAAGTGGACGACTTTTCGACCATCATAATGAGCGTTCAGGCTCATTTCCACCTCAGCGGGTATGTGAACAAGCAAAACTATTGCTTCTGGGGCACCGAATATTCACGAGTGATGCACAAGGAGCCATTACACCAACCGCTCAAAGTCACTACATGGTGGGCTGTTCACGCTAGAGGAGTCATCGGGCAATTTTTTTTCGAGGACGCCACCTAGTTTTTTCTGCCTCAATTAAACGAATTAGGTCGGGATGACATTTGGTTCCAACAGGACGAAGCAACGGCATACACTGCGCGAGCCACAACCGATATTCTGAAAGCCAAACAACATCCGATGACTTCTTTTGGCCCACCTGTTATGCACAGATTTTTTTTTTGTGCACAGATTTTTTATACTCTCCAGCAATAAAGAGCACAGGTAGTAAAATAGCTAAGCGGTGCTGCCTATAAACAGATGCCATCAGCTATAACCTGGGCTCGAAGCCGTTGGGCTGCTGTGATTGTCGCGGTGGACGCGAAACAGTCAAGGTATGTTCGTCAGCCAATAAGTCTTCCTTCCACCTTTCTTTTCCTGTTCTTAAAAAATGCTGATGACTACAATTTTATCACACACACACACACACACAATTTTTACTCATTTCTGAACTAAAAACCTAGTAAAGTAATTCACAATTGTAAATCATTGAGATAGACTACAAAGCGAAAATACTGCTTAAAGAAAATGCTAAATATTTTTTTTTTTCAAATTTAAGGTCCAAAGAAATTTAGTTTGGCAATGCCAAACTTCTTGTGGATTTTAATAAACTGTTGGTTAACTAATCACTGTGAATTTGAGCCTTCGTCATTTAAAATGCTAGAGGAAAAAAATCTTCAGACAGTCAGCCAGCCATGAAGAGCTCAGAGAGTAGGATGGCTGAGCAATGCTGCTTAAAAGCAGTATGCAAATAGGGTTCGAACCAGGGTTTGAAGCCAGTTGGCTGCTGATGATCGTAGTGGTGAAAGCGAAACAGTGATGATATGTTTCCCAGCCAATAGGTACTTTTCTTAACTTTTTTCAAAATGCTGAGCACTCCAATTTTGTCACAAAAAAAAAAAAAAAAAAAAAAACTTTCGCAATTTAGAGGAAATAAAATCGAAATCAACACCGAAAATTTTATTAGCAATTGTAAATCATGTAGTTTATCGATTATAGAGTTAAAATTAATGCTTAAAAAATTGATGTGCCTGGCAAAAAGTTTGAAACCGTATTTATCGCTGAAAAAATCAATAGGAAATCAATTGGATGTTGAAGAGATAATATAAAATATATTGCAATCAATAGAAAAACACAGTGATAAAATGCAAAGTAGATCAATAAGATTAAATACAGACAGCGTGTAATGAAGAGTTCAGGCAGTATGACTTGGTTAAGGGCTGCTGCTTAAAAAGAACAGTATACAATTGCTCATCACCTAGATTGAAAGCAATTTGGGTGCTGATGATCATCGTGGTGGACGTGAAACAGCTGTGGTATGTGCCCCAGCCCGTAAGTGGTCAACTTTACTTTTCTTGTCGTCTTTTGAAAATGTTGATCACTCCAATCTTTCTCAGTTGTGAGAAAGTAAAAATCGAACTAGAAAGCCTGATAAAAACAGAGGTGGTCCTCTTGATAATACGAAGCTTCCTCAATTTATTCGCAATTTCCTAAATTTTTCTTACAAAATTGTCAGTTTCACGACAGTTGTCTTCTATAGTTCGGTATTAGAGAACAAAAACAGTTTATTAATCATCCTTAGCCAATAAGTCGTCAACTTTACTTTTCTTGTCTTCTTCTTTTTTTTTACCCCAAAAAAAAACCCTTTTTCAATTCCAAGAAAGTAAACATCGAACTAAGGCCCAATAACAGTATTTAACAAATTAAATTGCATTGAAAAATAATCAAAAATGAACTTAATTATTAATTTGCTGTAAAAGCATTGAAATGTATTACTTGAGGTCTAAAAATAGACCTTAATGTTTTCTGTATTTTTCAGCCGTCTACGAGTCTATGCCGCCGTTGTAGGGAAGTGTTAAGAAAAGTAAAAGTGTTGCAAGACGAAAAGATGTTTTCTGGATTAAAAGTTTATTGGAACATTTCTGATTCTCATTTTGTTCATGAGAATTATGGAATAAGATTTTTCGAGTCTACTGATGAGTTGACGAGCATCAACGAAATAGCGGCGGCATAGAGACGGCTGAAAAAGCCAGAAAACATGAAGGTCCATTTATAGACCTAAAATAGTACATTGAAAAATAATATAAGAAAAAATGTGTGCTAACTTTCACAGCTTTAACTTTTAACGTGAAATACCGTGAAACTTCGTGAGCTGCCCTAAAATGGTAATCACGTAGGAAAATTTAATTTTAAATCGCGCTCACACACTGAATTCTGAAATTCAATCACGATCACGCTTAATTCACGCGTGAATAGCGCATGACACGACACATTTTGACGACCACCGCACATCTCTAATTAAAACATAACAACAAAATGACCGTTTCTTTAATGATTTTATCAACTACATTCAGATTTTAATTAAATTATAAGCTTTTACAATTTTTAGCGCTTTTATTTCTTTATTCAATGAATTCTACGATACATGTATGCCAAAAGTTGAAATTTGCTTAAAAAGCAAAATTTGTTTCTTTTTTATTCAATGCAAAAGTGTTAAAACTTTAAAAATTTGTTTATCAACATTAATTGTAACAAAAATTAAGAACAAATAAACCACCAACAGAGATTTAAAATGAGAATGTATGTATGTAAGTATGTATGTTTGTATGGGTAAACATGTTTTGTTTATAAACACTCCATGAGCAGAGATACTGCACCATAAACAACGAAGAAACACAAAAACAACTACAATTACAACAGGCCTCCATTTTTGTAAACAAAACACGAAAACAAGACCGTTTGTTTAAACCACTCGAAAATGTAACAACAATTTCAAAAAGAGAGCGAGAAAAAAAAACAATACAAAGTACCGTTAGTTAATTGTGTTTTTGTTGCTACAGTAACAAAGAGCTAAAACAAGGGCGTTTAAGAAACATTTTATATTGTTGTTGCCGTTGTTGTTGTGTGTTGCTGCTGATTTAAAGAAGCACATACATACATACATACTTAGTTGGGCAACAAAATATTATAACAAGCAACGAAACATGTTAACAACAAACAACTACTACAACAACAACACAATATTAAAACTAATTTACAAGTTATTGAAGCGGTGCTGCTGGCAGTCAAAGGGATATAAACGCAATTAGCATTAATATGAAAAAAAGGGATATTATACACATACATACATACATAAGAGCACATATGTACATGCCTACAAATTTTGTTAAAAGCAAGAGGTTTAGGGCCCTAAATAAATTTTATATACATATTTTCGATTTCTGGTAATTTTCCTGTTTTAGAGCATTTTTCTTTTTTTTTTTTTCTCAGGATAATTTGTTTGGCCTTTTCTTAATTTCTAAGAGAGAACGTTAATGTAATAACAAACCCCACAACATAATAAAAAAATATATGTAACACTGTTTAAAGAATTCTCTTCCATTTTTTTCACTTTTATTTTTTTATGTTTTAACACTTGCTTGAAATTTTATTTTTTTTTAATTTTAATTATTTTGCCGAGAAGGCAGAAAATGTTTTTTATTCTTTTTGAATACATTTTGCACTTTTTATTTATTTATTATTAATTTTCTTGCCCACCTTTAACAAAAAAACATCGTTTTAAACCAGACTGGCAAATTATTATTACTTTTTGTATTTATTTATTTTTTCATTTCTCTTGCCTGTTTTAACTATAGCAAACAATTTAAACGCAAGAACCATTCGCTAGCAACGGTTGACAAGTAACGACTAAAAAACATCAGAGTAGAACACATTATATTTGATGGATTTTTCGTTTTGAGCGTACCCCTGCTTCAATTACATGTATGCAAACAACATGGAAACGGACAGCAGCTACACAAACTCACACACACACACACACACGAAAACGTCTGGCAGTTTCTTATGGAAATTGCCTAATGTAGCTTTGTATTGGCTGTTTCATTTCCATTCCGTTTTAAAGTCAATACATTTTAGACAACAGCAGCTCAAAAGACCTCCTGAGCGATTAAAACAGGAAAATTCTTTTCCATGCAAACCAAAACCGTATAACAAATTTTCAAGGTATTTAGAAAAAGTTTTCTATGTATATTTCTTCATTTTTCTTTCTTGATATGAAAATTTAAGATTGTCTGGTGCCCACAGTACATATCGTCGTCGGGTTTATTGCCCAACCACGTAAGCGCCATATATTTACTATTCAGGAATCGCAAAGAAAAAAAATCGAATGGTTTTTTTTCGCTTTCTCTAACTCTAACGAGTTTCTTGAAATTTATTATTTAAAAACTAAGTGTAAGCGATCGAAATGTAGTCGCTCGATTTCGAATCAATTTGGATTCCTCTTCGCATGGTCTTACGTTATGAAATCTCTTTCATTTCCTCTACAGACATACCACCAGATCGGTAAATTAAAGTTTTTGGTGAATTTTTTATGGCAGTATTGAAAAAAACTAAAACTAAATTAATTTTCCTAAAACTGGTCAGCTTTATCTGACAAGCCAATGCATATGCATACATAAATAATTACAAATTAAAAAACAGCAAACATTTTGAAAGTGTGGGAATAGTTTTTGTGGCGTTTTAAAATTTAAAAGGATTTTTTTTAGACATAGACATTTAATAAGTACTTTGACGCACTAAACACTGGTATTCCGCTGGCAAACTCAGGATTTTCTTCCATCCAGCAAACAAGTGAACTGTTTGGGAAAACTACATACTACATACATATGAAAATTATTTTCACTATCAGTTACAGTAGTAACTTTTCGTGGTTGGTAGAACATGCATTTAAAAAAAAAAAAAAAAAAAAAAAGATGTAAATTTTTTTGTCACCGGCAACAACCAGCAGAATGCACAACATTTCGAATGCTGTCACCCCCACAAACAACAAGTGACGTGACTGTGAGAATCAGGCCCTAATTTTCAAATTTAATTAAAGCGATTTATTGCTGCTCTCAATTAGCATTCTTGTTGAATACTCAAAACAAGTTTTTTTGTTTGCTCCTTCTTGAGAAAAATACCTCCCGCTGCTTGTTTTATTTTCCACTTAATTTACAACTTTTTTTTAGTTCATTATTTTTTATTTCCAACATTCTTATCATTCCACCAGAGCTCATAAAGTGTTCTCTCAGTTATCAATAAAATGGATAAAGAGCGCAGGTCCTTTCAACAGCGACACTTTAAACACCCGAGTCAGCTGTTTTCCTGTTTCGTTAGTGTTTAGTTTTCCTTATTACATTATTTCCTATTGTTGAGGTGATACAAAAAAAAAAAAGAGCATGTGGCCAACAAATGTTTAGCAACATGTTGAGGAGTTTTTGTTCGAGATTTTTTTTGAAGTGTGAAACAGGCGTATAAGTAATTTGAGGTTGGTGAGGCAGAGAATTTTGTCCGCAACCAAAAACCGTTAGAGCAAAAATTGTATGAGAAATTAAAGATTAAAATCTCTCGATGTGGAAAATGTTACCACAAATATTTATTTCAGCGTTCTTTCCTCGTTGAATAAATTTTATTTTATTAGCCTAGTATTGCTCTAGACATACACTTTCCTTCCTACACACTAAGTTTACTTTTTCTTCAGCAGCTATTAATTTAAACTACATTTTAATTTCTATTGGTCAATGTTGTTCTTTATTTGATCTTATGAAAAATATAGTTTTTTCGTTTGCTTGTTTTACATTAAGGTCCTAAAATTTTTTAAATCACAATGCAACGCCAAAATTTAAACGGAAAATAATAAATTTAATATTTCGTTATTTTGACCCCTTTTTTTCCTTTATATTTTATATATTTATTTGAGCTTAAGGTCTTTTGTAATTTGAGTATTTATTTTTGTCGATATTTCGCTCTCCTTCGGATAGCTTCTTCTGGACAATAATAATGAAGAAGCTATCCGAAGGAGAGCGAAATATCGACAAAAATAAATACTCAAATTACAAAAGACCTTAAGCTCAAATAAATATATAAAATATAAAGGAAAATAATAAAAAAAAAAATTGAATATATGTATATAATTTTATAAAATTCTCTGTAGGAAATAAACTATTCGTTATATGTATAAAAAAACATTAATATCATTAGAAAAAAAACGTAAAATATAAAGCACGCAATTATAGTCAAGTACTAGAAATTTAAACTTACAGCCAGAGAACTTTGGCTTTGTTGGAGTTTCCGAGACCAAAGGCTACACACCCTAGTGGCTGTTATGGCAGGCCACTGTCACATCGGAGTACATAAGAGAACACTAGATCTTTCATACAATGACTTCTGCAGAGGCTGCAGGGATAAAGAGGAAGAGGAGGAGAATGTCGAATATTTCCTCTGTTGATGTCCTAGCAGGAGAGCAAATTATCTGGGCAGACCGACCGACAGTGCATGGACTGGCGAATATGCCGGAGTGCGGATGGGACAGGTTGGAGTCTTTCATCCGCTCATCTGGCTGGTTTCAGGCGGAACCGGTGGGAAGTGTGTAGGACTATTTCCCCACAGCCTTTTCGGGTAGCACTATAGCACGTTTCTAGGATCCAAATAACCGGCAGCCCGCGATACATAACATCAATACATTTTTAGGGAAGAAATATGGTTTTCGGTGTTTTCGTACTTTTGTGCTTTTTTGTGTAACACTGAGAGAACTTTGCCAAAAAAAAACTTATTAACTTTTGATTATTTTTCGTGGTGCCAAGAAATACTTTTCTAAACATCTGCGACTACTACAGCTGGCGAAATACGACTTCGCCGACCCTAATCAGGCTGCATAAGACGGCAACAAGCAAAAAAAAAAAAGTTACTCAATACATCAGATGTGGTTATCAAGGAACCAATTTAAAGTTATTTGTTAATGTGTTCCGACTGCCAACATTTAAAAAGCTCAAACTTCATACACGAACACCTTCCTGGCTTGCGGCATTTGGACAACGTATGCATATACAAATCGATAACAATTTTTTTTTAGAGAATTTTAAATTTGTTATTATTTTCTATCCAAATTCTGGCATTGCTTGGTGATTTACAAAATTACAGACTAAAATTTCGTATAAAATAAACTACTTGCTAAGTATTGTATAAGAAGACAAACAGAGAGGGTGGGTCTTATTACAAAAACGTAATTAAAATATTCGAGTCGTATACATTCTCATACATTCACATAAAAAAAAGCTTAATTAAAACTGAAATTTGGATACAAAAAAAAAACAATATGGGGAACAAAATATATTTGTTACATTATAAACTACTCTACAGAAAAAAAAACTAATAAAATGAGTATTAAAATTCATTCAGAGAAAAGCAAGAATCTTTGGATATGTTGGAGGATTTAAGGATGACAAGAGTATTTAAGGCCACAGCGAAACAAACGTTTAAGGATCGATAAAGGATATCATGATGTAACGTGTGCCATTGGTAACATGCAGACCCTCATGAAAATGAGTTAAACGGCCGGGATGCATGAGCATCCAACCCTTTTTGGTGGCCGTAACCGAGCAATTGTAACGCAAGAAACGACAGCCGCCACCCTCATAGTCAATGCCGGCACGATTTAAGGCAATGTTAATGGTGTAAGTCGAAGAATCGTGATGGGGCCTCAGGTAGGGCTGCTCATCGGGACGATAACGCACCACAAAATTCATCAGCGAACGAGGTGGCTGAAATTACATTCAAAAAAAAAAAAAAAAGTAATTTATAAGGCCTTTTTACATTTGTATGGTACGTATATAAATAAATCAATATGCACTTACATTGTGATAATAACCCAAAAATACCTTCTCCTGCAGAGGTCTGACAAACGAATCCAAAAACTTCAGCCACAAATTATCCAAACCCACTTGCTTCATGTGTATGTCACGTGTGGGCACCGCTTCATAGCCGCCTTCTAAGCGCTCATCTTTATTGCTGCCACTTGACCATTTGCCAAAGTTTTCCATTATGGCCACCATGTCATCACAGAAAGCATCGGTGGCTATTTGCAACCAATAGACATCCGTACAGGGTTGTACATACGAGTAATTGGCTTCCAGCTGTTTGCTGTAATTGGCATGAATATACTTTGCGGTCCAATCGTATGTGTTGGTGAATAAAGTATAGAAATCGGGGCGTGCCACGCTGGTATCGAATCCCTCTGCCTGCACTAAATGACCATAAATGCGATCGTTTATGATAAACATGTGTACACCCTAAAAGGATAATAAGTGTTGAGATTGATTGGGAATTTGATTGAAGTACATTTCAGCTGCTGGGATTTCGAAGCATGAAACTAAATGCTTGTGGGATATTGATTGATGATCAAGGTTGTATAAATTGTCTGTGCTGGATGGGGCCCATGGATTTTGATTGATGGAATTTTTTTTTTTTTTTTTTTGTGTACAATGAATTTGATTGATGGCAGACCAATTTAATTGATGAAATTAAATCAGTGTTAACTCATTAATGAGTTATAACTGGTATTGCGATGGATTTTGATGCAAAAAAAGGTAATGATTGATGGAACTGTGTTGCTCAATTTGAGTTGAAAAACTTGGCTAAGTGGAAAATAGCTGGATAACTTAAAGCCTATTTAAAATCTATTCTTGCTTCCTCTGGCTTCGCCAATCTCTCACATCTTTCCAGGAACTAGGCTCTTCAAACTGTTTTTTTTTTATTTCCTTGTAGCTGTTCCAGTTGCTTTTCTTATGAAATATTTGCAAACTATTTTTGCCTCTTGCTCTGGCATTTAAAAAGTCTATATGAACTATTTCAAATCTATTGCCATCTCTTGGCAATTTTTCACAGATTTTCGCCAATTAAGGCTGCGTGTGCTTTGTAAACTAATTTAAGTTTTGCCGATTTTTCAGAAGTTGTGCTCCTGGCAACAGCTTCAAATTTATTTTTGCCTCTTGCTCCTACTTTTCGATTTTTATAGCCGTTTAAAGTCTTTAGAAGCTACTTTAAATCTGTTTTCGTCTCTGGCGAATTTCGCCTGATCACTTCATATTTAGAGTTAGAAGTATTTTGAAACTATTTTGAATCAACTGTAAATCTTTCGCAAGCTTTCGCTTTTTTTTTTGCCAATTATGTTCTTTGTGCCTGTTTTTAAGGTTTTCATAAACTATTTAAAATCTATATTTGCTGGATGTTTAGTTTTCGCGCGAGTAATAATATTTTTAAAGTTAATTTTAAAATATTATTACTCGTACCTCTAGCACTTTTTCGCCAATTGTATTCTCTTTGTAGCTGAAGTTTTTGGCAAATATTTGAAATCATTTTCACTTTTTGTAATTTTTTTTTTTTTTTTTTGCAAATCACACTAGTGTTCCTTTATTTAAAAAGTCTTTATATGCACTATTTTAAATCTAGCTTTGTTGAATTTTTATTTAAATTTGATCATTTTCTTATACTTTTTCCACTCACAATCGACACTATTTTAATTTTATGTTTAACATAAAAAGCTGTTTGCTGGAGAAAATGTTCGAACTCATCCATCGAGCGATTTAATACTCGACAGACGGTATTCGAAAGCCAGTGAAAATTGAAAATCTAATGCAACTCATACATATACATATACTCAGAAGAAGAAAAAACGATACTGTAAAACTAACAGGACAAAATCATCATGTCATCATGTTGAATTTGTACAAAATTATTGGCCTAATTTTATTTTCTTTTTTTTTTATAAAGAAACAGAAAACTGCAAAGCTTTTGGCTTGTCTGCAGAAACACCCAAAGCCTTGGGCAGGAATCGAACCTGCGACCTAGGGGAGTCTTACCCCCAATTTTTGACTTGGATTTTAAATGTCATTTCAATTTAAATTTGAATTTAAATACAAAATTGAGTCAACCAGTTGCTATTTAAATCAAACTTAAACGGCCTGCCGTGCTCATTTAAAATCGATTTAAGTTTTTCGTACTGCCATATGATTTTGACAGTTTGGTTTTGTTCTGCAAATTAAGAAAATTGCTCATGTTTTTTTTTTTTTGTTTTTTTGTTTCATAATTTGATTTTTTATTATTTCCGGAAGGTAATCAACTTCTGTGGCAGTGAAATTGCTACTCATTTTAATAATTTTTACAAAACAATTTATTATTTTCTAAACTTTTCTAAACAATTTCACTTGCTTCCAAATTTGTTTAAACAGCTGTTTTTTTTATTGAGTTATCGATATAATTTTTTGACACTTACATTGTGCTGCCGTACTTTTATTACAATTAATTACCAAAAATAATTTTAGACTGTAAAACAGAAAGCTATTTTAAATCCAACTTAAATTTTAAGGAAAATTTACTAATTTTTGTATTTAAATCCCAAGTCAAAAATCGGGGGTTTGTAGGACACTCTACCAATTTATCCATCGAGGCGCTCAAAATGTTAAAATTAAACTCTCTACTTTTGTATTATTTGCAATTACATAAATATTTAACAAAACTTTTTGAATGCTATGGTGCACTTTGCAAAATGTTTTCAGCTACTTTGAATCTATTTAAGTTTGTCAGAAGGTAAACAAATACTTTACACAACAATATGGGTTAAACGATATAAGATATACATATGTATAAGATCATTGTAGTGAAGGTAATCCAGCCATAGCTGTGTGCCTGTGTAATGGGTCTTCAAAAATGCACTTCCCTTGTCTTCTCTTAAAAGTTTTAATCATTACAATTTATCGCACAATAACAAATCTTTTACAATTTTGAGGAAGAAGTTGGGAGTCAGGACTTGCCAAGTTTCATAAGCCTTAATTTTCATGAGGTCTCCATTATTAGTATTTCACATCAAAACTGATTTAAAGCCGGTTTTATTTGCTCTACCTTAGCATTTCTATTTATCTGACTTACCTTTTGTCGCAATGAATCACACATGGCCATATCGGGGTCATAATATTGATGTTCATAGTTGATAAATTTGAAGGCAGTATTCTTGATCAAATAGATGCTGGACACATACGGTACATTCCAAATGCCACTAAAATTAAATAAAGATAAATTATCAAATTCAAGAGAGCAACATTTTAATAAAAAAAAATAAAAAAAATTGATAAAAGTGACGTACATTTTAATGCAAAAATAAAAGAAGCACAAAGCGTTTTAAGAAAAAAAAATAAATAAATAAATAGTTTCATTTAAACTAATTCATTCATAATAAGATTAAAAACATTGTCAACAAATAATAGTGAGAGTGAACACAGCAGCCAGCCAGCGAGTCACTGCATTCACTCAAACCCCAACGTTTCCAATACAGCGGCATTGTCATCTCTCAATTGAAAATTTAGTTTGTGAAGTACATTTGAACCCTAAACACAGCGGTAGACGATAAGCCAAACACACAGAAAAGAATAAAACAAGTCTGGGACTTAATACAAATTGAAAACAAACAAACAAACAATTAGAAAAATTCGGCACAGATTATTTTCGCAAGAACATAAAATATTGTGTTAAAAATGTGCTTTAAAAACTCTTTTTGGAAGATTCTATTTTTGACAGCGATTTTCATTATTTACGGCAGAGAAATCCAGGCTCAAAGTAAGTGAAAGTACAAAAAAAAAAAAACAACAGCTTCGAAAAGAAAAGAGAACGCAAGTGAGAATTATTAAACCACAGCCCTGTAAAATTAACATGAGAAAATGTTAATTGAAAATCATATTAAATGAATTTGTAGATTTACGAATTTCGCGCAGCTCGTCCAGAATCAGTTGTTGTTTCGAAAACCACTAACATTGCAAGATCGTCATGTGACCTGCCGTGAGTTTGAGACAACCTTAGGCATTAATGGGACCATCAATACGAATACTGCATAAATGTTGGATTATAAAAAAAAATTATGTTCGCATTAGATCCCACACAGTTTGTCAATCGCTCAAAAAAGCCTCATGTCGATTGGTCGAAAGAAATGCTCGAAAAATACGGCCATGGTCCTTCGAAACAGGCGCCAAATTTTGGCACTTGTGATTAAACGATTTCGTTATAGAATGCTGTGTGTTTGTTGCTCATTGTTTTTATTATCGAGTATATTCGATCACGAATGCCAGAATCCGGCCCCAGGTCATGGAGGACTCGTGCTTTTACACGTATGAGCCCGAAAGTAAACATCAGTCAACTGTATGGTTGTTTGAAAATGAACAAAAAATCCAACAAAAGTTGTTCGCGCACGAAGCGCTTGCAATCAAATGGTCGCTTGTTCTTTCTGAAAAAGAGCAATGCAGAACAGTCAATTTTGAGTAGTACAATACAATTCCAAGAAATCAGGAAAACCAACCGCCTAAAACGCATCACTCTTCACCATGACCATGAGAGCTCTCTCTCTCTCTCATCGTCTCAAACAACTGCATTTTTGGGCATCCAAAACTTGGATTTAATGAGTCATCCGCCGTATAGTCCTGACGTGGCAGCGAATAACTTCTTTTTATATCCGCACGTTAAAAACAAACTGAGAGGTCACCTAAAGTAGCGGTGGCTGCATTCAGAATGCATAATTTTGGAGATACTTCCTTCAATCCGAAATATACCGAGGGCAACTCTCGTGAAACTGACAATTTTGCAAGAAAAATTTATGAAATTTCGAATAAATTGAGGAAACTTCGTATTATCCAGAGGTGTTATTTGATTGTTAATAATTTTATCGGGCTTTCTAGTTCCTATTTTTCCTTCCCCAAAATTGAGAAAGATTTTTTTTGCGATAAAATTTTCAAAAGACGACAAGACAAAAGTAAAATTGACGACTTACGGGCTGGGGTACATACCACAGCTGTTTCGCGACCACCACGTCGCTCATCCGCATCCAAATTTGCTTCGATCTCAGGCCATGACTAATTGTATACTGGATTTTTTTGGAAAGCAGCGCTTAGCCATCTCCCAACCTGAGCTCTTCATTACTGACTGTCTATATTTAATCTTATTAATCAAATTTCCACTTCTTCACTGTGTTTTTCTGTTGATTGGAATATATTTTATATTCTCTAATCAACATCCAATTGATTTCCAAATGAATTTTTGTATTTGCTGCTATTGCATCAGTGATAATTATTCGTTTTTGTGATTTGTGTTGTGAAGACAGCTGTTCGTTTGTCGGCCTGACGTCGGCGTTCCCCAGCCAAATAAGACTTCAACTTTGCCTTTCTTCTCTTCTTGAAAAATGTCAATCAATACAATTTTACCACACAAAAATAAGACTTTCTCAATTTTGAAGATATAAAAATCGAACTAGAAAGCCCGATAAAATAATTAAGAATTAAAACCTGATGATTGATTGACATTTTAAGTCATTATTAAACATTAAAACAACAATGTTATTAATGATAAAAATGTTTAAGTATTAATTTAATTTTTATAGCGAACTATATGATTAACAATTGTTAATAACTAACAACACACAAAAAATCTTGCTCAATATTGAGGAAGTAAAAATCGAACTAGAAACCCAAAAAAAAAAAAAAATTATTAACGACAACGATTTTTGTTTCTCAATTGTTATAATTTTTCTTCCGTGTATTTCGTTTAGGAAACATGGGTGGCCGTGGCGTATTAAGACGAAATTATACGGGCAAAAAACCGGTAGTAATACAACATCGCACACCAGATGCAGCCAATTATTATGATCATGAAAATGTAAATCCATTAAAAGGCAGAGAAAATGTTTAATGGCCACAACTCACTAAACTACACAATCGTACGATTCAGTGACGGGAAATTGATAGCTAAATCCCCTCGAATTCTATTCTACTTTAAAAAATCGCATCATAGTACATATGTACATATATACATACATACATACATATGTATATACTTTTTTAAACAACTATGATCGCAAATCGGTCAGGGTTGGTCACACTATCACACTTTTTAAGCACACCGGCCATTTTTAACAGATCGTACGATGGCGTAGTATAGTGTGTATCACAGCGTTAAGCAATATGAAAAGAGAACTTTTTTTTTTTAAACAGGGTGCCAAAATAATAAAATCCTCCCACTTTGAACTGGACTACACTTTGGGACGCAAAATCACCTTCTTTTGCATGGCAGAAGGTAAAAGTTAAACAATTGTAAACAAGTTGTCTTCAATATTAAATTTGAGAAATTTCAAATATTTTAGGAAACCCTCGACCCACAATAACTTGGTTTAAAGATGGCGCCGAATTGTATCAGCATAGATTTTTTCAGGTAAATTTCGTATAAAAAGTTTTTGAAAACAAATTCTTTGAAAGCAGTTTAACATTAAAACTAAAGTTATGAGTTTACGCGTTTGTTTTGTTGAATATAAAACTCGGTTTAAACTCAGTTTAAGTGATGTATTAGGCAATGATTTAAAAGAAGTTGAAACTAGGTTTAATCTGGAGCTTAAACTAACAAAAAAAAAAAAAAAAAAACGAGCAATAAAATCATTCCCATTGAAAGTCTGGTAGCATAGCATTTAAAATTGTTAATTGTATTTAGTTTTAAGTATTTATTGTTATATCCAGACTAACTTTAAGCTGGACTCCAGAAGTGTTACCTCCCTTTGTTTTAAACAGACACAAAACTGCGAAACTTTTTGTTTGCTTTCACCCAAAATTGAAAAATTGGTGATAGATCATTTTTGAGTTTGATTTAATTTATGTACGTTTAAACTAGTAAATCTTTTTACGTTCAAGCTTCAGTCATCAAACAATGTAAAACTGTAAAGCTGTTTAATATTTTTTGCAATATTCAATATTCTATTTCTAAACATAATCAATGAAAAATGATACGCTGAATTGCAATAGTCAAAAGTACGAAAAGAAAATTTTATGTTCAAGCTTCAGTCTTCAAACAGAGTAAAACATTAGCTGTATGATTTTGACATTTTTTGCAACGTTGCCAAATTTCTCTTTCTCTAATGAAAAATCATTCGCTGAATTTGACAACAGTCAAAAGTACGAACTGCATTCAAAATCACAGAAAAGTTTTGTTAAACTAGAGTTTTAAGTTCAACTGATTTTTTGGTCATTAGTAGGGCACTCTACCAATCATCTCAACTAAACTCTCGGTTTCTCAAATCCCAATGTATGTACATTACACAAGTAAACTACTACGCTCTCACGATAGTTTATTATCAGGCCTGTTCTGAAAATCACTTTTTGTGTGTGGTTTGAAATCAGTCTGCTAAAACGCTGGCAGCAGTTTGAAATCACTTTCCTCCCAGCAAGAACAGCGAACATCATAGTTTCTATAATTTTCTTAAAAGAAAAAAAATTTCCAAAAAAATATGTAAACACTCGTTTACATATTTTTACGATATTTATCTAATTCAAATTATTTTTGCTGTGTTGTAATACAAGTAAGTTGTAAAATTGGAGATAACTGTCCCTGAACTTACCAACAGATAACATGCGTATACGTATTGTAAATTCATACAGTTCATACGATAGACATCATATCACTCATACGTATCAATTGCATGATGGTTGAACGAACGGTTCACGTATATTATAGCATGTTGCCACGACATGAGCTTCGCTCTATATTTGTGCGCTTAACACCCTAATCAGGAGCGAAGCAACCTGCTCTGCCATAAAAAATTTTGAGAGCGAATGAAGTTGCTTCATATTAAAGCGACAAGCGAAGCACGAAAAATTCATATCTTAATTAATTTATATCGCAAATTTATCTGCACTAAAAAAAACCAAGCAAAAGAAAAAACTTTCCCATAAAAATAAAAGTTAAATTGTGAATTGTATTTAATGCACTGCAATGCCAAAGACATTGCCATATGAATGTGGTTTTTTCACTTACTTTTTATATCCATTTAGAAAAATTTGCTTCCTGAAATTAATGGAAAATTTATGTTGGCTTATTAACAACACAAAGAAGCCAAACCGAAGCGCATGAATCGTGATGTAAACAGTGTAATTCAAAAATATAATTGAGAGAGCGAAGCAGGTGATTCAACTCTTAATGGAAACACACTATTACGGTAGTAGCTTTTGTTATCTCTTGAACTTAAATAAAGTTTAGCCAACTTGATTGGACTTATGAATTTTTTTTTTTTTTTTATTATATTTTTTTATAATATTTTTATACTTTTTTTTTTACTTTTTACTAAGTCATACCAACACAGTTTTAATTACCACATCCATAAACTTCCGTCTGTCTATACATTTTAATGTCACAAGTGTAAAGCTCTACTCCAAGCTTGGTTAAAACTGAGATAAAATCGAAACAAACTCTTTCTGGCAAACAGCATTCTAAGTTTAAACTATGTTTAAAGTAGAAATAGAGTTGATCGATCGATCGATATCCCAAAAACTGGCTCAAAAATATGAAAATTCAAATTATACAAAATTTGCTTAATACACACTTTAAACACACACATTAATTTATTATTATTATTATTTTTCTTTTTAATACGCCCATAAAATTTTCTAAACACACCAATGTATATAAATTAGATTTTCATCTAAACAAACTCAATCTTAGCTTAATCTGAATCCCTTAGAACCTCCCTAAAACTATGAACGCAGTTTAAATTTTGAAAGCCCACATGCCAAAAAAAATAAATAATTAAATGTGTTTCAAATAAGTTTTCATTAAATTTTGTATGAGTACATTTGAATTGAAGTTCATTTGGAATTGATATTGATTTTCATGAATATCAGGTCTGTTCTGAAAACCACTGTGCTTGAAATCAGGTGATTTCTAAAAACAATTTGCCTCAAAAATTTGATTTTAAGCACATCTTTTATGATTTTTCCCCGACCTTCACTGATAGTATAGAAACTTTTCTCACTTGAAGTAGTGTTTATTTATTAACTTTTTTTTGTATTTAACTAAAGTGCACTGATAGATTATTTTGAGCTTCGAAATCATGCGATTTTTTTCTTTTTTAATTTTATTTTATTTGCAAAATTAAAATAATAAGCAAAATTTTCTCAAAGAATTTGCAAAAAAAAAATTAACAGTGTTTAATCCCACTGTTAAATTTAACAAAAAAAGTCTAAACTATTTTAGAAAAGTAAAGTTGAAGAAAGAAGAGAGAGAGAAAAACATAATACAATTAGTCATGGCCTGAGATCGAAGCAAGTTTGGGCGCTGAGGAGCGATGTGGGTGGGCGTACATACAGCCATGGTATGTATGTAACCCAGCCAGTACGTGTTCAACTTTATTTTTCTTCTCTTCTTTGAAAATGTTTGATCACTAAAATTTTATCACAAAAAAATCTTTCTCAATTTTGAGAAATCTAAAATCGAACTAGCAAGACCGATAAAATTATTAACAACTGTTTATTGAATAATTCGTCTATAAAGTTCAAATTAATTAATTATTAAAATAGAATTTAATAAATGTACTGCATATGCTGTGTATACGTGTTTGTGTGATGGCAATTTCACCCACAAAGAAGGCATATTGTATTCCTTGTTTCTAGTATAAATAGCAACAACGGCAGCCCTAAATAAAACTATAAAAAATAGAAAATATCAAGTTTGCCTAAGCAGTTGACTATATTTCAATAAAGCAGAAGTGTTATGGATATTTTTTTTTAATCTGTACTTCACTGGTCAACCAACAAAATGGTTGCTGGTGAGTAGTGTGGCGGCTTCGAAACAGCCTGCTGTCCCCCAGCTTGAAATCATAATTTTGCTTTAATTGGCTTATAAGCTAAGAAAAATTTGTTTCCGCTTTATAAGCTTAATTAAACTTGATTTAAAATCAAGTTAAACTAAGAGTTAAATGTTATTCAAAGTTAGTTGAGGAGGTGAAAATTTCCCTGACCAACACAAAAACAAAATCAGGCCAATCATGAATGATAATTCCGTGAGAGTTTTTTCTCTTTTCCCATTCCTCTTATTATGTTGATAAATTCCTGAGGAAATTTTTTTTAACCTTCCCTGTTTTAGCCACATCGAAGGGGAAAAATAGTCAGCGGAGGAAAAAATAGGTATTTTAAAAACATATGTTCTTGGTTTTTTCCTACAAAAAATTTCGATATTACCAACTTCTATTTTTTTTGTTTTTTTTTTTTTTGTTTCTCAGGTAATTTATGATTGGAGGAATTTTTTCTCGAGAAACGTATTTTCCTTAGGAATAAAATTCCTTGAGAATATTCATGATTGGGCTGAAATATGAATTTTTTTTTTTTTAATTTAACATCTTCTTTAAAAATGTTGATCACTCCAATTTTATCACAAGAAAAAAGATCTTTCTCAATTTGGAGGAAGTAAAAATCGAACTAGAAAGCCCGATAAAATTATTAGCAATTGTAAATCACATACATAGATAGCACAACGGGACCTTTCTAGCAGCCAAGTGGGTCCGTGAAACATAACAAATATAAATCACTAAAGTTCACTATAAAATTAAATTAGATAATTGACCACGCGTATCTCTCTCAGCACTAGTAAAAGGTAAATTTTCTATGCAACACAAAAACAATTTGTTTTGTTTGTTTTCTCGAATAAATTACGTTTTTTCTCCACTATGATTTGTTTTTTTTCCTCTCGCTTAATTATAATTTTATAGGTCCATGAATCGCATACGGGCACTAATATTGTTAAGTCTAAAATGGAAATTGATCCGACAACCCAAATGGATGCAGGTAAATATGTTCATCAATCATTTCAACATGTTTTTTTTTCGAAATTTTGTAATTAAAATTTAAAAACTTGACAGGTTACTACGAATGCCAGGCGGACAATATTTATGCCATTGATCGTCGCGGCTTTCGCACGGATTATGTGATGGTCAACTTTTAGGGATTCGCTGCAATTTAAAGTTTTGAGTTTGAATTTTTTATAAAGTTTTTCTAAATTTTCCACAAATAAACAAATATTAAAAAGCAAAAAAAAAAAAACAAATTGAATTTCTTGCTCACTTTCCAATTTCGTAGATTTTGAGAAACAAAATCAAGGCTACAGAAATTTCTACAAGAAATTTTAGTTTCTTAAAACCGAGAGAGAGAGAGAGAGAGAAATTAAATCACATAAACTGATTTATTTGTAATACAAATTTACCAATAATTTTTATTTTACATATCTATAGTGCATACATAAATCTTACATGGCGACAAAATTGCGCAGAAAAAAAAACAAATCGTCATTTTATAACATTATGGCAATTATTTAATTTAAATCAAAGTTCATATGAAAAATGTAGGCTTTTTATTGTGATCGTGGCTTTGAATCAAAGAAGAACAAACATTTATTGCAATAAATCTTCTCGTTGTGATTGTCAAATTAATAATGAAAATAAGTTCAAAAATAAAACTGAAAGCATATGATTTTTTTTTTTTAACAACAACCTGAAGAATTTAATAAAAGTAAGAGAGAAAAACTTCCTTGTAGTTGCAACGTACGAAATAGACAAAAAAATGAGTGAGTGCTAGAAAAGGCTGGTTTAATTTAGCAAAAAATTGTTTAACTTTCGAGTTAAATTCTAGAAAGTAATTGATGTAAATTTAAATCAACTTGTGCTTAAAATTTGTATAGTCCATAATTCTTTTTTTTAACAACCTAAACCAAATTTAAATCTCCGCTGAACCACGTATAAAGTATTGAAAAACTGTTAAGCCTAAACTTAGCACTTAATCCTAGTTTAAACCAACCATGAAACAAACAAAAAAAAATTTGAAATTTGCCCAGCCTGAACTTTAATAAAAAAAAAAATTTATTAAGCAATTTGCAAAAGATTAGAAACTTTTAAGGAGACAGATCACGAATTACGATTTTTTACAGATACCCTTTCTTTTCATTATCAAATACTGTTGCATATACATACATACATACATATAGTAAAAATAAAAACGGTATACAGATACATATATGATATACAAACGCTCAGAAATTCAAACTCTTGGAAATTCGAATTTCCAGAAATTCAAATCAATGATTTCATTACATTTGACGCTCTAAAATTAGAACCCAAAATTCAAATTTTCGAGCGATTTTTTTTTTTTTTGCCAACACAAGAGGAATCCCAATTTAATAGATAAACAATTTTATATATGTATACATATATGTATATAGATTTACAAAACTTGTTGATGTTGTTACAGTTTAAGAGTCAGTTTTTAGGGTTCCGTACTCATCAGAGTGAAACGGAACTCTATTACCGAGACAAGTACGTCCGTCCGTCACAGCGTCCATTCTCCGAAACGGTAAGAGCTAGAGAGCTGAAATTTTCACAGGATGTTGTTGTACCTTGCCGCTACAACAACAAATACTAAAAACAACAACAAGTCGAAAACTACCAGGTGTCCCCATACAACGAAAAGTTGCAATTAGCTATAACTCTCGAGCCGTAAAAGATAGAAAGCTGAAATTTGCATAGTGTATGTATTTATAGATGCTTTATAACAACAAATTTTAAAGACAACAACAAGTTGAAAACTACCAGGTGTCCCTATACAACCTAAAGTAACAATTAGCCGTAGCTGCTAAGCTGTAATAGACAAAGAGCTGAAATTCGCACAATATATATATATTTACATATGCCCTACAACAACAAATGCTAAAAACAACAACATGTCGAAAGCTACCAGGTGTCCCTATACAATGTATAGTAAAAATTAGCCGTAACTCCCAAACTGTAAGAGACAGAGAGATGAAATGTGAACAATATACATATGTACTCGCATGCGGCCTACAATAACAAATGCTAAAAACAACAACAAGTCGAAAACTACCAGGTGCCCCTATACAACGTAAAGTAACAACTAGCCGTTACTTTCGAACCGTGAGAGACAGAGGGATGAAATTTGGATAATATGTGTATTCACATATGCTCCACAACAACACTTACTAAAAACAACAACTGAAAAACTACCATGTGTCCCTTTACAACGTAGAGTAATAGCTATAACTCTGAAACCGTAAGAGATAGAGTCGAAATTCGCACAGCGTATGTATTCCTAGATGCCATACAACAGCAAAGTACAACAACAACAATAAGTGGAAAATTACTAGGTGTCCCCATACAACATAAAGTAGCTTTAAAAACAGAGAGATGAAATTTATAAAATATACATATGTATTCACATACGCCATTCCAAGGCAGATTTACTAGGTACAAGCACTAGCAGAACTTAAAAAAATACACGAGAGTTGTTGGTAGAAAAATAACTGCATACTGTCAAATTCTTCTCTCATTTGTTTTGTTAAACTGGTTTGTGAGTGTGTACAAAAAACGAAATTACACAAATTTCATAAAATAAATTTATTTAAACCACTTAAAAATTATTACTTTACTTTTTTATGGAATAAAAGAAGCAAAATCACTGGCTTATTTTACTTTTTCTTCAATATAAGCTACAAAATCACTTGCAGATTTCTTAGAAATCAGAGCACGCTAAACGGCTTGTAAACAAACTTTTGACAGTGAGCAGTTAATAAACAACGAGCAGCTGGTTTAGTGATTTTACCTGTTTAATCTGCCTTGCGCCATTCCATACATACATTACACATACATACGTACGGAATCCTAAGTGTGCGAGCCAGCCTCGTACTTGACTTAATTTTTTTTTTTTTTTGGTGTTTGTGTACAACTTTTTGACATTTATTATACTAAGAAATTCGACTAAAAATGCCAAACAAACGTTCGGCATTTTTCAAGATTTTAAACCGTTTTTAAAATAAGGGCATATCTATATGTATGTTGTCCTACTTCCTCCATTTTTAAAATAACGGTATATATTTTTTTATTTTTATTTTAATAACAAACAAAAAACGGCTTGTCTGCATGTATTGGTGTATCTGTCGACAATTGTGTATGAAACACATACTAATTAATATTAATTAGTTGTGCAAACGGATACTATCAGTTGATACATGTCCCTAAAGTAAAGTATATCACAACAAAAGCAACAGCAATATTGAAAAATTTTCTTCGTTTTGTAGCAGATTGACAAAAAAATACTGCATGTGTCAAAAGGCAAAAAATATAACGTTTCAAAAATTAAAAGAAGCATATAAAATTTCAAAATTTCAAAAACAACACAAAATAAAACATACAGATTTCACCTTGTATTACATTCGAAGATGAAGAAAAAACGTAAGGAACTTCGTTCCTAACGGGGGTTCCCCGATCGCATTTCTTTTTTTGTTAAATGTTTCTTTTTCTTTCACAAAAAAAAAACTTTTAGGCAAATGGTGTAATATAATTGAACTATTTACGACTTAAATTATTACCATTGAAACATAAATTGTTATTTTTCAAGTGTTGGCTTGGATACAAATTTTTGAAAACACTACAAATGCAAAGCAAACAAAATCTAAACTATCATATATGTATGTATGTACTTGGGCAATTTGTCATGGTCTTTCTCGAATTGGTTTAAAATTATGCATTTTTATTGAGTGTACAATTTGCCACCTGCTGACCCACTGTGCTCAATTTTTTTTTCTTTTAATAGAACAGGCCCATGCAATTCTATTAATTTTCAGCTTTATGTTTGTCAAAGACATGAATTGTTGATACATACATATGTATGTATGTATATTTAGTTTTGAGAAGGAGCTTAAAAACACTCGAGACAAATTGTTCAATGTGTTTATTATTGTGGCGCGGCTGCGGCGGTGCTGCTGCTGCAGCTGCCGCTAAATAATTTCACTTATTCCACATGGCCAGTGTGATACGGTGATGCGGAAGGGGTGGCCGCTTGCATGGACAATACATGAAGAGCACACACATAAATAGCCACAAATCATAACAAATTAAACAATTGCTCTGGCAAAAGCTTGGGAAAACGATGGTTCAAATCAGCAACACAATCACTCACAGCGACTGAATAAATACATATTTTTAAATTGTGAAATTTAGTCGTTCAATGTAAAGGCTGCAGCTAAAAACTACCCGTTTAGTGTGATATTATTTGCGGAAATTTACATACAACAAAATCTGACAACGGCGTGTTTTATAACAAATGAAGAGCGCATTTGAGTTTAATGTTTCTTAAAACAAACAAAAAAAAAACTCTATATTCCACTATAAAAGAAAAACGTGCTGACATTTGTTAAGAGGTTAAAATTGTTAAATTGACATTTATGTTGAAAATTAGTAAAAGAAAATTTTAATAACATGTCGATGACTAAAATAATTGTGGTGGGTGTGTGTATCTTAATCTTAAGCAGTCCTATAAGCGAGGCCAGACGTGGTCGTGGTCGAGGACGAACAAAATCTCGTGTTCAGATTGGTTTGCCCATAACAGGAAAATATCGAGATCCGGAGTCAGATCAGTATTACAACAACAACAATGTAAGTCCGCACGCAAAGTAATGAAAAATCAAGCTGTCAAACACCAGCAGCAAGTAGTAATTTCAAATGACAGTACATCGCCGATGTCGAAACTGTTCGTTCGAGCAGAATCGAATATTTTAAACGATTCGGTGTAATTTCGTTGACCTAACAATTAATGTTTTGCCTTTTCGTTCCAAAGGGTGCAAAAATTTTGCAAGCTTCACATTTTGATTATGAATATGTGTTGGGTCATAAAATTGCCTTTCTGTGTGTGGCCAAAGGCAATCCCCGTCCCCATATCACCTGGTACAAGGATGGTACAGAAATATTCCAGCATCTGTATATGCATGTAAGTCAACATTTACAAACGTTCTGAAAAAGGTATAAATACAAACAACAATTTGCAGGTCCATGAGTGGCGCATTGGCGAAGATCGTGTCAAATCGAAAATTGAAATAGATCCTGCCACCCAAATGGATGCTGGTTTGTATGAATGTACAGCAGACAACATGTATTCCATTGATCGTCGCAGCTTTAAAACAGATTTTTCAATTGCTTTCGATTAAAATTGTCGCCTGTGGTTGGCGCAAACGGTTGTTTGTTACACTGATGATGAGGGTGACAAAAAGAGAGAGAGTCTGTTTTTTTTTTTTTTTTTTTTTTTGTTAAGAGAGAGTATGTTGCAAAAGTATTTTTTCTATTTTTATGTTAAATGAGAAGTACAAAGTTCATGTTTTTTATTTCTATTAAAAAAAAAAATTCTTTTGTAAATTTTCAATAATAAAATGTGTTGAAGAAACAGTCTTCGCGAATTAATTTGAAATCAAAGCTACTAACTGACACTAGGTGGTATTTATGGAGCCCTCAAGAAACCACAGCAGGTTCATTAAATTCAATAGAAAGCATATGCAGCACTTATCCAATTGCTTACAGAATACAGACAAGTGGCTCGTGTAGCAAGTTTGTATGAAAAATACTTAGTTTTTTTTTCTAACTTCCCAGGCAAATTTTCTAGTCGATGCGTCTGTCTATGTTTGGTAAACAGAGGATACTTTTTCCCCCTTTTCAGCTTCCTATACTACATATGCATGTACAGTATACAAAATAGTGCTGGAAACATCAAAAGAAAAGAAAAGCATGTTTCTTATTCGTGACCTTTTACCAAATAATCAATAAAATTATGAAACGAAATAATAATAATTCAAAAGAAAGGCAGGCATATCAATCAATTGTTTGTCATTCGTGTCTTTTTGAAAAATATTAAATATCAATTATTCGAACTTTTTCTCATATAATTATTTCTGTATTAAGTTTATCAGGCTCAAGTTCTTTCTATATTATCTTTGTGATTGATATTCGAAACAACTAGTTGTCCACCCTGCTAAATGTCTTTGATGTTTTCTTTAGTCTAATTTAATATTAAATATCGTTAGCAAGCCAATACAATTGCGAATTATATCAGGGACCGTAACTGTTATAACTTTTATCGTAAAAGTCAGAAAATAAAAGTTATTTTTTGACTTTTATTTTTTCAATAAAAAATAAAAGTTATTTTTTACTTTTATTTTTTCAAGCAAAATTAAAAGTTATTTTTTGACTTTTATTTTTTTGAGCAAAAATAACAGTTATTTTTGACTTTTTTTTTTTCAAGCAAAAATAAAAGTTATATTTTGACTTTTATTTTTTCAAGAAAAATTAAGTTATTTTTTTACTTTAATTTTTTGAGCAGAAATAAAAGTTATTTTTTGACTTTTATTTTTTCAATAAAAAATAAAAGTTATTTTTTGACTTTTATTTTTTCAAGCAAAAATAATAGTTATTTTTGACTTTTATTTTTTCAAGCAAAAATAAAAGTTATATTTTGACTTTTATTTTTTCAAGAAAAATTAAGTTATTTTTTTACTTTAATTTTTTGAGCAGAAATAAAAGTTATTTTTTACTTTTATTTTTTCAAGCAAAATTAAAAGTTATTTTTTGACTTTTATTTTTTTGAGCAAAAATAACAGTTATTTTTGACTTTTATTTTTTCAATAAAAAATAAAAGTTATTTTTTACTTTTATTTTTTCAAGAAAAATTAAGTTATTTTTTTACTTTAATTTTTTGAGCAGAAATAAAAGTTATTTTTTGACTTTTATTTTTTCAATAAAAAATAAAAGTTATTTTTTGACTTTTATTTTTTCAAGCAAAAATAATAGTTATTTTTTACTTTTATTTTTTCGAGCAGAAATAAAACTTATTTTTTGACTTTTATTTTTTCAATAAAAAATAAGTTATTTTTTGACTTTTATTTTTTCAAGCAAAAATAAGTTATGTTTTGGCTTTTATTTTTTTGACTTTTATTTTTTCGAGCAGAAATAAAACTTATTTTTTGGCTTTTATTTTTTCAATAAAAAATAAGTTATTTTTTGACTTTTATTTTTTCAAGCAAAAATAAAAGTTATGTTTTGGCTTTTATTTTGACTTTTTTTTCGAGCAGAAATAAAACTTATTTTTTTACTTTTATTTTTTCAATAAAAAATAAGTTATTTTTTACTTTTATTTTTTCAAGAAAAATTAAGTTATTTTTTTACTTTAATTTTTTTGAGCAGAAATAAAAGTTATTTTGTGATAAATTCATTATATTTATTAAAAAACTTTTTCAAACAGAGATAATTTTTCACAGAAAGTAATTTTCATATGCTCAAAAATGAATGGAGTTGAGTTTTGCAATCATAATTGCTTTTATTTCTTCTCAAAAAGATAAAAGTCAAAAAATAACTTTTATTCATGCTCGAAACAATAAAAGTCAGAACAAACTGTTATTTTTGCTAGAAAGAATAAAAGTTAAAAAATAACTTTTATTTTTGCTCAAAAAAATAGAAGTTAAAAAATGAAAATCGAAAAATTACTGATTTAAATTTTTAATTTAAAATTACTGAATAAATTTTGCCTGAAAAAATAAAAATCAAATTTTTAAAAAGCAACGCATTTTCTGACAATTTGGTACAAGACTTTCAAAATGGTATACTTGGTTTCATTCTCCGACATTTCCTTGAGGTTGCGTTTTTTAATCAAAAATTCAAACATAACAGTTATATTCGGTCCATGAATTATATAGTTCGAAAGAAGGACGTTATACATACTTCAGTTGCTTGTCATTCGTGACTTTCTGCAAATATTGAATATTTTTAACAAATAAATCAATTGCGCTGCTGTGAATGAACTAGCTGAAAGTCTAATGTGGAATAATTACTACACAAAAATAGATAAATTAAAAAAAGCGAGCCTTAAAAATAGAGAGCCAAAAATAGCATAACCCATAAAAAGCAATTTTTCAGCAGCAGTTTATTTTTACACGTTTTCTTGTGTGAGTGAAGATACAATACGAATTTAAATCACCGGACACAAACCACAACTTTTAGCAAAGACACATTTAGAAGTTAACAGAGCAAGAGTAAACAAGTTAACGGTTCTATTTCTTCAACAGGTTTTATGGAAAAATATGGATCTCTGCAAAGTAGTGACCATAGAGAAATGGTGGTCTGGAGGGTTAGCTATGACACCTAGTCCCATAGTCCCATGCAATTGCGGGTAATGGGTAAGCGCTAGTTTTTCGATGTTTACTTGATGTGATGGCGCTGAAAACAATTGGCATATGGGAGATTTTTTTTTGTATGTATGTATGTATGTACTTTTATGAATTTTACGTTTGAAGAAATTGTTTTCATGTGATACAAAAATAGTTTGAGCAAAAATTAATTCGCCTAAAAGGTATTTAAATATGTAAAAGGATTTAAATATGTAAAATAGTTCAGGTAATTTTTATGAAGAAAAACATTTACTTACAGTATATCACCCTTAACAATATCGACATAGTCGGGGGAACGGGCATAATAGCCTCCTTCAGTTAATGCACCCCAGAAATTACTCCACAACTCATTGTACTTGCTGACAACAGGAGCTGCAAATTGTCTGCAAGAACAGAGACAACAAATTAGGGTTAAATTATGACAAATAAGCTGCACGAAAGCAAAATAACTCACTTGTTCAAACTTAACAGTTCCAGCAGAACTTCTTCATCATCAATCTGGACATCGGCATCAACAAAGAAAATATAATCCACCTTCTTTTGTTCAGCTTGTTGTCTGCAAATGAATGCAAACAAAAAAATGTATTTAAAATTTTATGAAATAAAAGCCAAAAGATAAAATAACCTACAAGGCCAATTGTCGCGCTCTTTTCTCATCAAATTGATCGGTGGAAAGAACTATTTTCGAAGTTAAATATTCGTGTTCATAACGTTTCAAATGTGACTTGGCCATGGCATCATGAAACTCCACACCGCAATAAATAAAAAGATGCATTTTCTTTTTGGGATAATTCAGTGAGGCAGTTTTGTTTAAAAACATGTCAAAGAAAGGCACAGCTTTGTTTATGATTATGGATAAAGATATTAAAGGAAGATTGTTTTCCTGAAATAAGTTTAAGAACAAAAGTACATGCTTTTTAATACAGAGTTTATTAAAACTTCAAATAAAAAATAACTTACATCCAATTCCAAACGATCTTCCCGACACAACAAACACTTGCCACTGAAAGTCTTGGCCAAATAGTTGGCAAATGCATTCAATTCCACTTTACTGCCACCATTGCCATGCAATATACTGGGCATGGTTAGGAAGTTAATATTCTTCAATACACCTTCATTTGTTTCCAAGTCCACATCCAATTTAACATCATCTTTGGCACCATTCAGATTCTGAAACAATGTTGAGGTGGTATCCAATTTCATACTCAATTTCTTACGCAACTCTTCGTTCAAAAACACTTTTGTATAATACAATTGATCGTCGTCTGTATCGGCTATAGGTTGCTCCAGCAGGGCCCATATTTGAGGAGCATAACCAATAAAGGCTCCCGAGTTTAGATAGGGAGAAGCCTTCGCTTCCACACTGGGATATTTACTGGCTAAGGTTACATCAGGCCAACAGTATTTTTCGGCCGAAAAGAAAATTTTTGCCTGAGATTCTCTAAATTTTTGCACAATTTGCGTCAAACCGTTAGTAAAGAGTACATCATAGCTGAAAGAAATCAAGAAAAGGCAAAAATAATAGATAATAAAAATAAATAAGAAGTGTTTCTAATTGATAGTTAACCTGTCCGTGAACAATATGATGGTGTCTTTTTCATCTTTAAACGGTTTAATGGCATTTCTTAAGAGATTTACTTTAAAACCGCCACCTGGGCCCTCCATATCACCGCCTTTCCATTCTTCCTCTAAGCCCAAAGGAGTCACCTTGAAATGAAATTAATTTTTTTTTTTAAAGAATTAAGTTAAAAATTATAAACAATTAAATTAAATTAATAACTATAACTCAAAAATTGAATAAATTGACAAATGAAATAAAATGCAACTAAAAAGAAATAAAATATACTAAATATTAAATAAACTATTAAGCTATTCTAATATTATTTTTTAGTATAACCACTATTTCTAGAGATAATGCAAAAAAAAAATTTAAAAATGTTTTTCTTAAAAATAAAAAAATTTGATTTCTGCACAAAAAATATTTAATTTTTTATTATAAAAATTGACAAAAGATAGAAACCCTCCACAATACGTTTCAGTGTTATGGGATATTCAGAAAGCTGGTACAAGTACCATTTCTCAATGGTATTTAAAAAAAAAAAATAAATTGAAATTTTGCCTAAATGAAAAATCGCTAATCTCTGCGAGAATTCGCGCTAAATGGGCACATTTTTTTTAGTGTAACTGAACTGGACTACAGGGAAAAGGAAGCCAATAATGTGGTCTATTTACTGGTATAAATGACATTTCTCAATTATATTTGAGAATTTTTGTTAAAATTTTTGAATTTTTGACTAAATGAAAAATCGATGATCTTTGAAAGAATTTGGGCATATATGGGCACATTTTTTGAGTGTAACTGAACTGGACTACAGGGAAAAGAAAGCCAATAATGTGGTCTATTTACTGGTATAAATGCCATTTCTCACTTGTATTTGAGAATTTTTAAAAAAAAAAATTTTTTAAATTTTGCCTAAATGAAAAATCGATGATCTTTGAAAGAATTTGGGCATATATGGGCACATTTTTTTAGTGTAACTGAACTGGACTACAGGGAAAAGGAAGCCAATAATGTGGTCTATTTACTGGTATAAATGCCATTTCTCAATTGTATTAGAGAATTTTTAATTTTTTTTTTTAAATTTTGCCCAAGTGAAAAATCGATGATCTTTGAAAAAATTTGGGCATGTGTGGGCACATTTTTTGAGTGTAACTCAACTGGACTACAGGGAAAAGGAAGCCAAGAATGTGGTCTGTTTACAGGTAAAAGTGCCATTTTTCAATTGTATTTTATTGGAAATTTTTTTGAAATTTCTTTGAAAGAATTTGTTTAGACAAAAAGGATAATGACACTAAGAATATTTATTTCAGCTTTTATTATTATTATTTTTTTTTTTTTTTTAATGGAAAGTAGAAAATTATATTTTTATTTGCAACAAAAGACATGAAAAGAAGTTAAGAAATTTTTTTTGTTTCGTGTGTTTGTGAAAAAAGTAAATTTGTATTAATTTTCCATCTTTCCGATAAAGAAAAAAACTAAACTGAATACCTATCTGCATCATAGCTTGGGAGTTATGATTAGAAATCCTAATGATTAGCAAGCAATTGGATTAGAAATTGTAATTGTGCTGAAAAATTGATTAATTATGATTAGTTAGCCATTTTAGACGATTACTAATTGATTAGATTAGAAATAATCAAAAATGTAATCACAATTAGTGACGAGTAGTATTTCTAATTAAATGTAATCAAAACTAATCCAAAAAATAATTGATTACATTTCTTGATTATTTTTGATTAGATTTGATTAGATCTACTATTTTAAACTATTTTTGTGAAAAGAAAATATTTATTTATAACATTTGTTGCTATATTTACATAATCAGCCCAATCATGAATATTCTCAAGGAATTTTATTCCTAATGAAAATACGTTTCTCGAGAAAAAATTCCTTCAACCAAAAAATTACCTGAGAAACAAAAAAATAAAAGTTTGTAATATCGAAATTTTTTATAGGAAAAAACAAAAAACATATGTATGTTTTTAAAAGACCTATTTTTTCTTCGATGTGGCTAAAACAGAGAAGGTTAAAAAAATTTCCTAAGGAATTTATCAACATAATAAGAGGAATGGGAAAAGAGAAAAAACTCTCACGGAATTATCATTCATGATTGGGCTGAATGTAATAGTTTTTGAATATTGCATAAAATTGCATTATATATTGCCACATACATATACATATATACATATGTATGTATGCTGATTCTGCTTATATATAATTCACAAAAAATTGTCTACGTGGTGTTTGAATAAACAAAATATAAATTTATACAAAAAATCATTTTTAAGAGCGATAAAGAAAAATCTGGCACACATTAAAGCTGCTTGATGAGGCTGCGTTAGTTAAATGTCATAAACAAAAGAAATCTTCAAGCAAAATCATTGTACGAGTATGTACTCGTATGTACAATACAAAAAGATTATTCGATTTTTTCTCGCATAGATCTGCAAGTGAGTATTTAGATTGCTGGAACTGTTCTTACATGTGTTTGAAACACATGAATAAATGAAACTAAACAAAGTAATAAAACAAAAAGCACACACCGGATGCAGTATATGAAATAAAAAATAAAAAAAAAACAAAAAAAAAACAAAATGAGTACAAATATTATTTTTCAGACATTAAATACACTATTGAAAGAGAGTCAGATTCTAGACTGGCATATTTGAACACATTAGTAATAAGGCAGGATAATGGTTTATTGGTAGACTGGTATCAGAGATCTACATCATCAGGAAGTATTCTAAATTAATTTTTAATGATTTTGAATACAGCTAGAAATTTGATAATAGAAAATAAGTAATGGGAAGCATTATTATAGCAAGAATAAGGACAAAATTAGAAATATTTCAACTGAGAATAGTTTTCCAATTAAACTTGCAAATTACCATAAATAATATGGGGTAAGTACATACATACATATGTACATATATGTATAATGGATAGGTAAGTATATGTTTGCGGAAAACAGTTGGCACAAGATAAATACTAAACGGTTTGACATACAATGGGAATCGAATTTCAGTTTACTGTGCAGAATCATGGCCAAATACTTCAGCTGATCTATACAAATTCTATTCTTACCCCCCCCCCTCGAGCACCACATTTATATACAAGAGAAAAACGATCTGTCGCATTAAAAAAATCATACCTTTAGTTTTTAGGCCATTAATAGTCAGCTTTTGGCTGATAAGACATTTAGGACTTTAGATAAGCCAAAAATAAGATTATTAATTTTTTTTTTTTTTTTGTCTATGGATAGGACATCCTTACAGACAGATGAATAATATTTACAATTAACATGTAAATAATTCAAGTACGTATTTAACATTATAAAGCATGATATACATACATATATGAAAGTAAAACAATTACAAAGTATTTAAAAACGTGATAATTTGATATTTAATTCGAATTATATTTAAAGAGAAATCTATGATTTTATAAAATTTATTAAATTGGCTGCACATTCTCCTAAATGGATCAGCATTTGCATAATTAAATCTAAGTAGTTAATGGATAACATTAACATTAAAAGTGAACACAAGCTCATTAAAGAATTATTAAAATTAATTAAAAAGAGCAATATTGGAATAAAATAGAGTCGAATAAATCAAATAATTAATTAAAATAAAAAAAAAAATAAAAAATATAAATCACATGAATTCAGATCACAAGCGATTTTAAAACCACACAATTTGAAAGCACATGTGATCGGAAAATCATTCAAACTCTGTTTTGTTGATCTATAAAGCACACAATTTTTGCAGGAATTCACATGAGTACTTCCAACATGTGGTTTGAAATCATGTGATTTTCAAAAACATAAAATGCATATAGACACGTGGACGAACCGTGTCGAGTGTAACGCGTTAAAATCAAAAACACTTCTTTATGCTTTGACGGAAACTTTACACAACTCATTTTATTTTTAAAAACCAAAAAGAATAAGAGGTAACCCGGCATTTAGACGGGAAAGTGGTTTCATTAAATTTTTGTATACGTATTATGAATAAAAATTTCAATGAAATCTGACTTTCATGAAAATTTCTTGCTCAATTTCAAAGGAACGTGAAAGTTCATTTGAAATATTTCGTCAAAGCGGAGAGTTGCAAGTATTATAGTTTCGTTTACTACTGGAATAGAATTGCCAAGACTACTCCAAACTTAAATTTATAGGGCAACATTCGAAAATAATTTTTATGGCTAAACTTTTATTAGTTAATTTAATAATTATCACTATAATCATACTTCATTTGTGTTCTTCATTAATATTTGCTGTAAAAATGTTTTAAATGCTTTCTAATGTACAAAATAACTTAAAATTCACAATTAATATTCTACTGAAATCCTGAAAATTTCTATGTGCCGTGGAGTAGGCAACCCTGTTTACTACCTTGTCTCTTTACTTTCAATAAATGTCAAAAAATTACTTTCAGGAAAATTTTGCTGAAAGCTGAGCTGAAAGTTACAAAACTGTGGGTGTGTTAGTAAAAAAGTGTGAGTGTATTGCAACTTTCAGGCATTTACTTTCCCATCTAAATGACGGATTAAGGAGATCAAGAGATTCCTTATCAGGGTTGATTATTGTAGCAGTATGATACATTTTGCCAGGGTGAGGTAGTCATATAATATTTGATCCGCGACAGTTTGTATTGTAATACAAGAGTAGACGACATACATTCATTATATGACTATATCCTACATTTCTATATATACAGTGGTGGCCACAAAATTAAAACAATCGGGGGTAATTAACACTAAACATCAAAATTAAAATAGACATATCTTTTGATCGAAACAGAATATTGCCAAAAGCTAACAAGTGGTTTGCTGATAATTTATATATCTCTTATTCTCCCCCAACCAAGACCAGGTTATGCAAATAATAAATCAGTTACGAGGGTAGACTTGGAAAATCTTATCATTTTAATACATTTTTTATATAGTGGCTCATCAATATTTATGTCTCGATTTTTATCGAGCTCTTAATTTTGTATTTTTAGTATTAATCTCGGACATTATATTTAGTCATAAAATAATTTTTGTGCTGACGAACAAAAAAGTTACAGAGCAGAATTTTGTTGCTAGAATAACCCGCTTTATAAGACCTTTTAATTTTTGACCGTAAATTTTTTTGTTTAGCAGAAATATTTTATTGTGTATTATTATATTATATATTTGTATGCATAAAAAAAAAAAAAATGGGAAATGAAATATTTTATTGGTTCATAAAATAGTTGAAGGTCCATAATCAAAGAACCTGAAAATCGGGGTTATCTAGCAACATAATGCTGCGCTGTAACTTTTTTGTCCGTCATTAAAAAAAATTATGTTACAGCTGAAAGTGATACCTTATATGAATACTAAAAACACAAAACTAGGAGCCCAATAAAAATCGAGATATAAATATTTATAAGCCAATATGTAAAAATGTCTTAAAACAATATGACTTTTAAGTTCTACCCTGTAACTCCTTTGTTACTTACATAACAATGTACTAGTTGAATCAAAATAAAAGGCTGATAAATTACCTGCAAAACGCTATTTAGTTTTTGGCAATACTATATTTCGATCAAAAGATATGGCTATTTTAATTTTGATGTTTAGCGTTAATTACACCCGATTGTTTTAATTTTGTGGCCACCACTGTATATACATATATATGTATGTACAGACCTGTTCTAAAAAGCACTTTGCCTGAAATCATGTGATTTCTCAAAATAAATTGTATCGAAACCCTGACTTTTGTGATTTTTCAAAGTTAAGTCACTTAAAATGTTATTCCAAATTTCACTTAGAATTTAGAATCTTGCCTTGTTGAAGTAATGCTCAGTTTACGATTATAAGGCATGTGATTTAAAAGCATATGATAATAACCCTTTAAAGCTGTTTATACATTGCAATAAGAAACGAATAAATTATAACATTTGAAATCATGCGATTTTCAAATGTTTTTAAAATACATATGTAAGTACATATATGTTTCCCAGCTATTGAAATAAAGAATTAAGGTAAATTATTTTGATTACACAAGTAATTTGAAATACAATACAATTTTCAAATTTTACTTCATTTGTACATATGTATATTTATCAAACTTACCTCGATGTCATAAACTCGTGCTGAACGCATATAACGCAAGAAGCCATCAGTACGGTCCGTGGCTACGGTGAATACTTTAACTTTAGCTGAAAAATAACATAAAAAATAAAATAATTATTATAAAGTGAAAATGTTTTAAACCTGCTTTATTAAACAAAGAAATAGTTGTTGCAAGGCGTAAAGTGCTTAGAAAAAAGAGTTTAATTAAATACACAGACATTAGGCCCGATCGATTTGTATTTCAACAATATGTATTTTATTTTTTATGAATACCGGTGCAAGAAAGAAATTAACGTCTTTTATTTTCTATTCTTTACTTAAGCACAAATTTGTTATTTTGTTTTTTTTTTTTTATCATCATCAGGAAGACGCCAATTATTTGCTTATCTTATTTTTGGTTTCACAAATAGCCGAATTAACATGAAATATTCTTAAAGATTGACCTTTTGCTCCACTTCTGAAAACAAATTTCGCTAGAGGAATTTTCAATACAGTGTGTTGTATGTAAATATGTATGTTTGTTATCAGTTTTAATTTCAACAGTGTCCGCTATTTAAAATTAAAACTTTGTTTAAAACCTATTAATAGTTTTTCAGCAGATAACAAATACATTTTGCTTGGTAATATTAAATCATTTGTAAAATGGTTTTAATAAAATCGAAAAAAATTCATTCATTCATTCATTCTTTATAAAAAGTTCAATATCGATTTTTTCTATCAATTTCGCCATGTTTCATGACGAAAATATGACACATAAACATATATGTATGTACATATGTATGTATATGAATACTTTCCTTATTCGAAATATTAGAAAAATTCCATTTTACCTAAATGTTATTTACATATTTTAAAACAGCATATAAATAACAGATGGCCCAAAAGAAGTCATCGCATGTTATTTGGCTTTCAGAATATCGGTTGTGGCTGCTGGCACAGTGTGTGCCGTTGCTCCGTCCTGTTGGCACCACATGTCCTCTAACAGCTAATGCCTTCAATTAAGGCAAAAAAAATGACCCTACAGCGCGTTGTCGTTTGACCAGCGGCGTCCTCGAAAAAAACAATGGCCCAATGACTCCACCAGCATGAACAGCGCACCATGCAGTCACTTTGAGCCGGTGTAAGGGCTTCTTGTGCGTCGCTCGTAAATATTCGGTGGCCCAGAAGCGATAGTTTTGTTTGTTCACATACCCGGCCGCTGAGGTGGTAATAAGCCTCAAGGCTTATTGTAATTTTGGACGAAAAATCATCCACTTCGTCACAGACACACGATAATGCCGGGTTCTTGGGGAGCTTATCGCTCCATGGCTTGTTCCCTTGTATTCTACAGCTGTCTAGTTCACCAATGTAAAAGTAAAAGCAGATTTGACATTGACCGCCATTTGCAAAATTTAGAGCAACTTCAAAAGGGGGTGATTTCTTTTGGCCCACCTGATAGTTCGACAAAAAACTTACACCGGTATTCATAAAAAATAAAAAAAAACATTGTTGAAACACATTTCACAACAAATTTTTCATATAAAATTTTTTCAAATGTTCTGGATACTCGTTCTTCGACCTTTTTTTATTCAACTTTATTATGTTTTATAAATGAGCGTAAGGTCACTTAATTTTCAATAAATATATTTTCTATTTATTGATAATTTTTCGATATTTCGATACTAGACTAGCTAGAAATTATAGACATCTAATTACAAAAACCAGAACAGGACTTAGAACATAATATCTTATTTTACTTTAATGATTTTTCATTCTTTTTTATAAAAAACTAAAAAACTAAAAAAAATGTTATGTTCAAAACGTTATGTACCTATAAAATAATTATTAACATTAGTATAGATATATATAATTGTATAGATAATAAGATGTATGTATGTAAAGCGTATTTATGAATGTAAAACCCTTTTTATTTTTAAATTAGTTTGTCATTACGATTTGTTTTGAAATTTGAAAATTTATAAAATATTAGAAAATACATTTTCCTGAAGAAGATACACAAAGGCGTATCGAAATATCGAAAAATTATCAATAAATAGAAAATATATTTATTGAAAATTAAGTGACCTTACGCTCATTTATAAAACATAATAAAGTTAAATAAAATTTTTTTCTAAAATGTATTTGAACAACATTTTATTTCTTATGAATACCGGTGTTAAAAATTAAAACTTATAGAGAGGAAACTCTTGAATAAGCAGCCAGGCTTTGAAAGAAATGAGTTTTATAGGTTTGCAGAGGGGGGCCAAAACTGACGTCAAAGTCTGCCGCCAGAGCATTTTAGTTTATTAATAATTCGGAGTTGAAGTTGAGGAATTTACCAAGGAATATATGAAAATGTTGGTAAAACAAAGCTGGCAGAGGAAAATTTTTGCACAGAACGTAAAATCGCGAATTCATACACGGTTTCAAGCAACCAAAATCGTATTTTTTTACATTTCATTTAATAAATTTGTTCATAGGTATGCAAAATTTGGTCTTGGCAACCGGCCTTTGGCCGGGCTCCTCCATAATATAACCAACACCGGTTTCGCGTACAAAATCTGTAGAGCATCTGTAAACATACTTTTTTTTCATTTTACCGCAATTGGTATCATTATACTAAAGCCGAGCCAACATCCTAATCCAAAAACTTCAAAAATGTCTGCTCTATATTTCCACTGCAAATTTAAATGCTGAACAAATTTCTGCCAATTCAAAGAACTTTATCAAATCAAAGGAGTTCTACTCCCCTTTACACTAAAGGTAGGTTATGCAAAATATGGCAGAATTCTCTCTCAGCATTACTTGTACATAATACAAACTGAAGAATATGTGTTGCTTGACGTATTGCAGTTTTCGTTTGAATGAAATCATTCCAGCGGCAGACTGTCCCGGCACAGAAAAAACACCACTCATCCCAATTCCGGCCAAGATAAGCATACAAATCGTATGTACTTACATACCATACCGTTGATCTCATTGCAGAAATTCCCTAATTTGCATTTTTTTCATTTTCGGATTTTTTGAGTATTTCAATATAAGATCAAAATATGCAAAAAAAAACCTAGATTGGAAAAGCAAGACCAACACATTAGGTATTCAGTATTCAAAACGGAACACGAGAAACGTTTGAAAAGGATCTGCAAGTCTTTTTTTATAAACAGAAATACTTATTTGCACAAGTTTGATATCATGTGTCCATAAGCGATTGGTGCCGGGCATTAAAAATATGCAGATACGAATAGAATTCACAGTGGCGAAAACAAAATCATGAGCTCATAAACATTAATAAATACAAAATGAAATTGTATCCAGAGCACCAAGTGCTGCATGTGTATGCAAAAATAATATGTACATGTATGTATGTGCATGCATAAATAAATGTTTGATGATTTCAAAATCTGCTCCCCTTTCATTGCCAAGTGTACGGAAAGCCGCCGCCACCATACAATTATAAACAATTGAAAGCAAAAGACAATTAAATTTGTATATGAAACTCTACATTCACCATTAAGTTTTATACATACATACTTACATATTCTTTTTTTAATGTTTATATTTACTTATATGCATTTGTATGTACATACCATTCAACGCAGATGTCTTCTCCTCGCCTGCCAAGAAATCCTCAGCCAGCACAACCAAATGACTTCTGCTGTACACAGCTAAAAGCAATAGCAGCAGCCTCACTCCATTTTGTCCCATCATTTTTTTCAAATTTTTTTTTGAAAAATTTTTATAGTTAATCTAATATGGCACTATGTTTTTAATATTCTTAATTTGCTTTATTTAAAATCTCATGTTTATTGTTTGAGTGGAAAAAATGGTGTAATTAAATGCAACAAACAAAAAATAAAGCTCTTGGAAATATAATAATTTTTATTTTCAACACTTATTATTCCGCGCAAAACAGCGCGTCGTCCGAACTGGTTGAGAGCAAAATATTAAATAAAACTGTTTTGTCTTAACTGTTTTCTCCAGAGACCAAAAGAGCTAATGAGACATACCAGCGTTGCCGTTGTCAGTTTTCAAAACAATACATTACAAAAATGGATATTAAAAAAAAATCAGGAGTTAGAACGTTATACGGGATCGACTAATAATTTAACGGGTAAAAAGAATGTAACACAATAACGGGTCCACCATCTAACGTTTTTTTTTTTCAACTAGTGCTTATTTCGTGAAAGTGTTACCATTCACCATCTGATTTGACAGATAATTAGCTTTATCCTTCTACTGAACGAATATGATTATGTATACGCTTAACTAAGTGGGCCTGCGATCGACTTACAGAAGATGCCGATATTGCCAAAAAAAAAAAAAAAACATCTTTTCAGATGAAACTCATTTTGATCTAGGCGGGTATGTAAACATGTAAAATTGTCGAATTTGGGGCATAGAAAACCCGCACACATATGTACATTCAAAAGCCGACATACCCAAAACGAGACACTGTTTGGTGCGAATTTTGGTCCAGAGACATAATTGGGGCAGTTATCTTCGAAATTGAGCAAGGAGTGGCCGTTACCGTCAATGGCGATCGTTATCGGGCCAAGCTGAACGAATTTTTGTTTACAAATATTGAAGAGGAAGATATTGGCAACATTTGGTTTCAACAGGATGGCGCTACGCAAGGCGAATCCATTACAGGTGCCCGCATACCAATTCGCTTCAGCATTTTTCCACGATTTTATCTTCTGAGTTGTCAAAGCCGATAGAAAACGACAACAAAACTTGTGACGTCTCGAGAGAAAATGTTGAACCGAATTGAATTGCGACCACCTGTAGTTGATTCGCCTTGGCGCTACGTGTCACACAGCTGCAGCTACACTCAATGTTTTGCGCCGCTTTCCAAAAAAGAAAAGTTATTTGGCGGACCCTATATAAGCTGAGTTAAAATATTTTTGTGTGTTTTTTTACGTCTCTTTTTTTAGAATAACAATATTGTTGCGAGTTTAGCTGCAGTCGCAAGGTGGTAACGCTGAAAGAGACTTTAATAAACAGTTAATTATTTGTAGGGGAAAAAAGAGAAATCTGAAGCATATATAAGGCTGCCAGATGCTAGTATTTGTAAGATAATCTTTTTGGGAATATTTCTAAAATATTTTAACTGCGTGTGATAATAACGTCACTGACGCCGCTGACTGCATTCTCAATACCGCAAAATATATTTAAAATATTTGGGGGAAAAAATCATTTTCAACAAAGGAAAATATCAAAAGTGTTTCTTCAAAATTTATTAGAAAATTTGTATATATAAAAAAAAAAAACAGTATAAGAAATTTGGCACAATTGCAAGACTGTTATTTGACATATTTGTATGGAAAATCTGTCAAATAAGAGCTTTATAAACCTGTTATAATTTTTATGAATTAGACGGATAGATTATACAGCCTCTAACCGTTTTTTAGTTGAACTCTTTTCCTATTGTCTAACATTTTCATTTGTACCGGTAGGCCGCCAATAGTCTCGTTTGTGAATACATTTACTCAAAACTTTTTAGAGTTTTTTTTTTCGTTACGCAGTTACTGTTAATATTGTTTCTTCATTTATGTATGTATTTTTTCTTTTTATTTCTGTTTACTCTGAAAATTTACTTACTTACCTCACTCTATTTATGTACATAGGTCTTTTGATTTATTGGTGCCTGCATTTTTCAGAAAATTAAAAAAAAGAAACTTTATTTACAAAAAAAGAAAAAGGGATCAATTCGTTGGAAGAAAAAGAAGTACCTAAAATTTTTAGCAAATTATGTTTGGCTTAGCAAAATCAAATTGCAAATATAAATACATAATGCGTATGTATATAGTAGTCACATGTATACTAAACGTTTTTAAATAAATATCAAATAAAAATCATCAACAGCTTAAAGTATTTAAAAAAAAATTATAATTCTTTTTAAAAACTCTTGTTAGAAAAATGTTAGCAATGTAAAAGCAATCAGTAGCATTTTCTTTTTTTTAATTTCAATTAGGTGGTCTTCGTTTTATAAACAAGTCTTTTTAGAGGACTAAGGGTTTATGATAAAGGAGTTTTGATAGAAAGGAAAAAGATAGTGAATTATTAAAATAATAAGGGGTTATTTTTTCAAAATTCCTTTAAAATAAACTACTTAAGACTTCGTTATCATTCTTTCTTTCTTATTAAACAAAATATTATATAAAATATTTGGCTGTTAAGTAAATTTTCCTTACATTACTTTCTGCTTTACATACGTTAATTAATGTTGCAAATCCTGTACGTCTACAACATGCCAAAACCTTTAGAATAATTTATGGCTTTTAGTAGTCTCTCTTCAAGTTTCTCTTTGCTGCTGTATTCAGGTAGCAAAAGCACATTGAAACAAGTGTGAGAAGTGGGCAAACGATCACTATCCGGTCCATGACGGGTAATTAATAATTTTAGGCGACTCAAACCGCCCACAGGCACTCGATCGGAACCAGTTGTGAATTCCAATAGTTTACGTTTCGATTCTTCTGGCAAATTGTGAACTATGCTCCAGAAATCTTTTATTATGGGCGTTTCCATGGTATACCCACCCTCGTATTCTGTGGAGGTCTCCAATTCTATGAAGTCAAATTTCTGTCAAATGAAAAAACAAATCATTCACTACACATGTAAGCGTAAAGAAAATCGCTAATACTTACTCTACTGCCACAAACCAATAATTCTATTTCTTCCGGCCGGAATAATAGTTTTAAAGGCGATTCATCTGTTACCATTTCGAAACCTTTTTTGAAAGCATTAAATTGTCTCTCAATCATTTTGTTAAGCAAAAAATCACTGTACAGGTCAACAAATTCCTGCTTATTTTCCTGATTCACTGCAGTCTCACCGCCAGCCGCTTTAAGTTCATGCTCTACGACTTCATCGAAAATATTTTTATAACTGATTTTGAAAGTTTGCATAAATACTTCTTCCATGTCGGGTTCTTCGTACTCAAGAATCGACTTGAGGCTTCTATACAAAGTAGGATTCCAGTCTTTGAGGTCATAAAAAGAACCGCGACCACCCATTAGTTTGCGATAAACTACCATGGGAAAATTCACAGCCAAAATAATATTATTATAAATAGCTAAACCTATAATTATGCCGATCAGCGTAAATTGTGCTTCGTTTTCAAATGGCGTAGAGTTAAACCTGATTCAAGGAAATTCAATTAATTAAATAGCTGTAGGGGAATATTATGCACATACCACATGGTATTTGTGTCTTCCTGATGAGTGAACATGCCGAAATCTGGATTGAAAACTTCCTCCACGATCAACTGAAAAAATTCCTTTGATACACCACCCTCATCAATGCCCTGTTCACCCACAAATTCTACCACCAATTGCTTTTTCAAGTCTTTTGGATTGCTCATGGCCACCAGTTCCAGCTACATGAATATAAAAAAAAAATAAGAACATTTTTTTTTGTTGGTTCGTAAAAAAAAACACTCACCCCAATTAAAGCATCATTTACAATATTATCACGACGAACTTTTAGTTTAAGGTTGGGTTGCGCCACCACATCATTGCCATCGCCAAAGTATTGCAACAACGAGTATATGGAGGAGTTACGTTCACTATACATACGTATGCGACTATCATAATATAAAGCAATAACTTTGGTGGCCGGGGTCAGTACAAAAGAGTACAGCATAAAAGAAAAGCTGTCTTCTAACAAACAAGAGGTGGTTTTTGATAAATTAGTTTTTCAGCATATTAAAACATTAATTACCTTCGCCCAAGGGATCAAGCGATAGATTTTTATACGACAGATAATCTCTATCCATTTGTATGGCATCACTTAAGGGCTCATTGTAGAACTCTTCAAACGGCACTAAAGGAACTCGGCAATCCATGCAGGAAATTTTCAATTCCTTTTCTAATTTGTCTTCAGCAAATGCCTTGTGATAAGGCATTAGAATTTGGTTGTAGTGGAAAATGTCATCGTCATTATTGGAGCTAGAAGCACCGCCAAATGCCGACGAAGAACCTGCATCGGCATCAGCTGCCGATTGTTTGCCAGCAGCTGAAGTATTGTATGCATCTATTTCCCCAGCCAATATATTGGCATAGAAAACAATCTGGTAAGTAATAAAAACAAAAATATCACTATAAATATGTTGTGTTGTGTCTCAGCGGGCCAAATAATCACCTTCAAAACTTTGGTTATGGCTATAACATCAGGGTTCTCTTGCACTGTATCTTCGTCCATAATCACTTGTAGTGTTATCAACTGTTGTAGGGATTGTATGAAGGGATGAAGATGATCTTTGCAGTGTGTGGCCCAAATACGGGCCAATTTCGCTTGCGCGTTTATGGGCATCACATCGGCAGCCTGGCATATTTTGGGCATGCACATTTCCAAATATTCATAATCTGTATAATGTTTAGAAACTGGAATAAGAACAAAAATATTTACATAGCAAATCTACTAGAGCAATTTGTATTTTTTCTTAATTAAAAATTATTTATTAATTTCGATCTACTTATATTTTGCTATTTTAATAGAAAATTCTATATTCGGGCTTTTAAGGACAACTTATTTTGATTTATTTAATGCAAATAAAAGTGTTTTTATTTCATCAATAATAATCCAACGTTTCGTTGGTGCTTTCCAACATCTTCAGGGATTTTTTCTTCATTAGAAATCTGGCAACATTGACATACATATATAAAATTAAAAAAAAAAGAGTATTTTCATTTCATAACTTCCAATTAAAACCAGGGACCGTAACTCTTACGACTTTTATCAAAAAAATCAAGAAATAACGAGTCATTTTTGATTTTTATATTTTTTAGATAGAAAATAAGAGTTATTCTTAATATTTATTTTTTAAAATGAAAAATAAAAGTTATTTTTGATTTTTATATTTTTATATCAATAATAAATAGGTATCAATTCAAAATTCGTGACATATGTATGTAGGTAATATGTCCGCAAAGCTTATTTTGAAATAGACAATTACGAAAAAAAAAAACGGTTTCGATACTTCTGCTAATTTATTGGAATATTGGGAGAGCAAAAAAATTTGTGTTTCCATGGCTTCGAAAATTAGTTTTAATTGTTCATTCTGTACCTGCCACTCAACTCAGTTTAGAAAGGTAATTTTCAGCACTCGGATTAATATTGGGAGATTTGAGATATACATATGTATGTAATTTATCTGAGGAACATTTAAAATCAATTCTGATGTTGAAAAATTGAACACCTGAAAACGACCTCTTAACACTGACTTGAATGGCAGCCAAAACTTATAAGCTATTTCTATGCATTCATGTTTTTACAGCTGATAATGGTTAAGTCACATAATATATTGTATTCATATAGAAATTTGAATGAAGCAGCATATTATAATGCATACGGCATCAACAAATAAATAAGAGTTTTGAATTGATTTTATTATTGATATAAAAATATAAAAATCAAAAATAACTTTTTTTGTTCATTTAAAAAAATAAAAATCAAAAATAACTTTTTTTTTTTCATTTAAAAAAATAAAAATCAAATATAACTCTTATTTTTGATTGTTAAAATAAAAATCAAACATTTAAAAATCATGCAATATGTTGGATGCATTTCGCCTAAACATCATGATGGTGTAATTTAAAGTTTTCTACGATGTTCATTTATGTATGATTTATTTCTTCAAAAATTGAAAAATAACTCTTATTTCCGGTCTCTGATTAAAACGGAAAACAAAAAAATCTTAAAAAAAATTTTTAATTGACTGATTTCAAAAAGGAATTTAATTATTTATTTGCTTTCAGAGTTTGTAATTGTAATGTATTATTTTAGGTCTAAAACAGGACCTCATTAACATTTTCTGTATTTTTTAGCCATCTATATGACACCGACATTGCATTGATGATAGATAATCAACTCGACAGCGGGCTCGCAAAAACTTTAAAAAAATATAATATATAATAATAATATAATAAAAATTATTACAGGCTTATAAGACTTCTATTTGACATATTTGTATGGAAAATCTGTCAAATAAGAGCTTTATAAACCTGTTATAATTTTTATGAATTAGACGGATATTCTATTAATCACAAAGATTCCAAACAAGTCTTTAATACAGAAAAAAATTTGTCTCGTTTTTCGAGTCTACTGACATCAACAAAATGTCGGTGGCATATAGACGGCTGAAAAAAAAAAAAAAAAAAATAGAAAACTTTAATAACGTCTATTTTCAAACCTAAAATAATTAATTGATTTCCTTGTATGGAAACTGTTTGAGGTTATGTTCTGCGATTATCAGGTCCGTGGCTTAAAATCACTTGACTTGAAATCACATGATTTCCAAAAGCAAATTGCAATAGCAACCTGACTTTATGCAGATCTTTTATGATTTTTCTAAAGTCTAAAATGGTTAAAAGTTTATTCCAGACTTCACTAATAATGCGAAAGTTTTTATCTTATTAAAGTAATGCTTATTTTGAGCTTCGAAATCGCGTGATTTGCCGAACAGAGCCGTATAAAAGAAAAAAGAAAAAAACAAATGTAAAACAGTTTTGTTGCCCTAACAAAAATACAGTAAATTCATAAGGGGGGTGTTCCAGAACGCATAGTAGACTAACGAAATGTCGTCGACATACATATATAGACAGCTAAAAAAGACAGCAAATATTTTTTAAAAAGGTTCAGCTTTGGACCTAAATTAATACATTTCAATTGGCTCTTAAAGCAAATAAATAATTAAGTTCATATTTTTATATTAAATATCATTATGAAATGCATATAAATTAATTAAAGTTGATTGTTTTTCTCGAAGTCGTATAAATTAGTTAAGATTAATGATTTTCTTCGAATGACACCACTTAACTTGATGATCTAGTAACAATTTCTGCATGTTATGATATAAAAACAAAATATGGAACAGTTATTGTTCCAGCAAAATTGAAGTAAATTCAAAACTAAGTTTATATTTTTTTTTTTGGTTTAAACCCGCATTTGAACTTTTCTTATTTATATTAAATATTATTATCAAATGCATATACATATGTAAATTAATTAAAGTTGATTGTTTTTCTCGAAGCTAAAACACTTAATTTTATGATCTGACTTCGTATATGATGTAAAAAAAAAAAATATTTTTTCGAATATTCTGATCGTTCCCACAAAATAAAGAAATAATATTGAATAAATAATCATTATAAATAAATAAATAATACAATAATACTAAGCAAATTCATAAATATGTGAATTATTTAAGTTGTACGTAAAAATAGAGGACTTCCAGTTTAACGAATTCGCAGTTTAACGAACGTCTAAATTTTAGTGCTTGCACAACGAAAATTGTGACTCAATGTAACGAACTTTTTAGAAGATTAACCGCAAAATTATATGTACAAACTATAGAGAATGAATTTAAATATAAATACATACAAGCATTTTCTAACATTAAAGAGTATTTATTTATTATTTGGTTTTTTCCGACCCCTTTTTTTATTTTATATATTTATTTTCTTGAGCTAAAGGTCTTTTATTAAAATTATTTAATTATTTTTGTCGATATTTCGCTCTCCTTCGGACATTGTTATTGTCCTGAAGAAGCTATCCGAAGGAGAGCGAAATATCGACAAAAATAATTAAATAATTTTACTAAAAGACCTTTAGCTCAAGAAAATAAATCTATTGAGTCTGCCAGATACGAAATTAACACCAAAATGTTCTATCAAGGATTTCAAATTTGATATACATACACTACTTTTAACAATTCTGTTTCCTTACTTTTTGGGCAAAGTTCGGTAAAATGAGAGTAAACTATAATTTCTCTCCATAAGAGACAAAAATGCACAAATGTACGGGAACGAATAAAAACAAATATTTTACCCCAAAAGAAAACGTGAGGGTTCTGACAGCTAAATTTATTTTAAAAAAAATATTAATATATTTTATTGAATTTGTGTTGAAAAAAATTTTCTCAAAACTTTTTACGAACACAGCAGAACTCATAAATTCATATACATAAATAAATTCGTAAATATAAATATATGTACTTATAACCATCAACAATTTTTCAGAGAATGCTTTAAAATATTTTTTCACACTAATTTCCAATTTTTCCTTTAGTTCCCGCAATATATTTATTTGTTCTATGTTATTGTTTATTCTATGAAACAGTTGACAACTGAACTACAACTGAGCCCAAACTAGCCCGAAGTAAAAGTACGGGCTGTTTCGTGCAAGAAGAAGAAGAAGCATAATGTTCTCTCACAAATACTCTCATTTGTCCAATTTTAAAGTACGGGAACGCTTTTCGTGCAAATTGGGATCCCAAAGAAGAGTAAAAAAACAGAGCTAATAATTCAATTATATTAGACATTTTATCAACATTTATTTTTGACAAAAAAAATAACTTCAAATGACTTCAGACTTATTTTTTCCTCAACAAACTTTGGCCAAAATTTTTTATTTTATAAGGGCCTGAATATTTTTAATGAAATACCCCAGGATCTCAAAAGAGAAACAAATTTGTTTGAATTTAAACGTAAAATAATCACATATGTAAAACAAAAATATTGATGTAAAAATAATTAATTTAGAGAAAGAAAAAAGAAAATTTTAACCCTTTAATCTTATATTTAGTAAAAAATTTTGAAATTTTGTATAATTAGCAATAAATATGCTAAATAAAGAAATAATAAAATAAAATAAACTTGTGCTTCGTGATTTGTGTCAATTTGTTGAGGTTATGTTTTGTATCTTAGGCCTTTTTTTTTTTTTAGGTTTCAAAAGAAAGAAAAAAAACCAAAATTAAATGCAGCAGAGGCCCTAACATGTTATGTTTTACGGCCCACTTGGGTAAAAGCCCTAATATATATTGTAATTGAGAGAAATTGAAACTAGACTAAAAGTGTTTCAAAAAGAATATAAGCAAATGGTAAGAGAAAGCTGCTGAATATTCCTCCTAAAATCCCTGCAGACTGTAATAAAAGCAGAATTCACACTTCGAAGAAGGCAAGAGATTAATAAAAAGAAAACAAAAAACAAATGATTCATAAAACTTACATGTCATTGACATATCGAAGCATATAACAAAACAATGCAACACCTTTTCCCAATCATAAAAGCGACCATATTTTACACTCTCGGCCAGCAAGACGATATTCTCGTTTAGAGCCTTTCGTACCGACTTCTTTTTCAGACCATATAGTTTCTTTTTCACGCGTCTCAAACTCTCGAAATCGACCTGAGTGTCACAGCTGTGAGACCATTCGACAATGTCGTCCAGATCATCCGAGCTGGTATCTTCATCCATCGGATCACCATCACCTGAAATAGCAATATCAACAGCAGCTGTACCTGTTGTGCCTGCTTCAATTATTGCCTCTACTTGATCATGAATATTATTTATATCATTGCCACCACCACCACCGCCACCAGCTTCGTTTATGCTTTCACCATCATTATCTTCATCGTCCATGCAGGTGCTGTCCTCATCTTTGTCATGTTCTCCCTCTAAAGTGCGTAGATCTTCTTTTTTCAGTTCTTGGGGAGCTTTTCCTAAAATCTCTTGCAGTTTTGATGCCGTAGCAGTTGAGGTTAATTTCGCCAAGGGAGGTCTTCGAAAACTCATACTTAATTTCTTTACTGAGCAATACACATCATTTATGGCATTTATCAGGCGATCATAGTTGCCCATTTTCTTACACTCCTCTATAATTTCATCGACTATTTGCTCATTCAGATATTCTAAGGGTGCGAACGTTGGCGTGGGCGTATCTGAAGTTTTCACTTTAGAAGAAGACGTACATGCATCCGCATCGCTCAAATCGTTAGCACAGACCGTATTGGCTGCCTCTCCCAACGCCACCAGTAGCGGCATTTCTTCCGTAGCGCAGCTAGAAATGTTTGTATTACTGCTACCGTTGGAACTGGAGGAGGTGGAGGTGCCAGAGGTAATGGTGCTATTCGAATTACTGCTGCCACCACTACTATGAGTGCGGGGCGAAAACGAATTCATGCCTGCATTCATGTCATGACTGGCGGAGCGCGTAGAACTCGTGGGTGATTCATGTTGTGGCCCGGTTCGAGGTACTTTAGGCGGCTGAGTATATGATTCACATAATTTGGCATCTTGTGAAAACAACTGTATGGCTTTGGCTGCTATTTCGTTGGGTGTCATCACCGCCACTTTGCCACTCGAGGCACAATTAACATTCGAGCATTTGGGATTGCCGCAACCACGTTGCAGCTGATAGAAGTATCGCTCTATTAGATCTTTAACTGCAGAACGCTTCATGTCTGAAGAATTATTACGTGTATTGGATGCCGCCGCAGCAGCTGCTGACGAGTTATAATGGCTGTTTAGTTGTTGTCTTTGTCTCAAAGACAAATCTTCGGGGAAGCTATTAGTTATTTACACTTTTTAATAGTTTTGTACACAGTAAAATATGAAATTGAAAGTTACCTTGAGTTTTCTTCGTCATCTGACATTGAGTGGTCTGGTTGAATATCGTTTTCGGATGCCTTTTTTGAGGGCAATTTTTCGTCTGTTGGGTTCATAAATGTGTTTTGGTTTTGCCAATTTATTCGTTCCTTTCTTCTCACCACAAAAATTCGCACTTTTTTTTCGCAAAAATTTCAGGATTTTCTCCAACAGCAGAACGTTTGTCTACACTATGGCTCAAATGATTTTGCTTAAAAACAAAAACTTTTATTAATTAATTTTTTTTTGTATTTTTCTAAATAAGAAATTTCCTTTTTATTATTGTCGCTCTTGGTGTGAAAAAAGGAAATTAATCGATTGTTTTTAACTGTCATATAAATTCTTAAAAATCATCCTGATTCAGAGTTGCCAGAGTTTTGAGATGAGTCAGGTATTGCGAGGCACGTATATGAAAGCTGCTTTTTGCAATTATTGCCATAAATATCTGGTGATTTTAGCGAGCGATCGTGGTAAATTTAAGATATATCAAAAGTTCTTACCCGGCATTTAGACGGGAAAGTGCTTTCATTAAATTTTTGTATACGTATTATGAATAAAAATTTCAATGAACTCTGTGACTTTCATGAAAATTTCTTGCTCAATTTCAAAGGAACTACTGAAATAGAATTGCCAAGACTACTCCAAATATAAATTTATAGGGCAACATTCGAAAATAATTTTTATTGCTAAACTTTTATTAGTTAATTTAATAATTATCACTACAAATATACCTCATTTGTATCATCAAATGTTTTAAATATTTTCTAATGTACAAAATAATTTAAAATTCACAATTAATATTCTACTGCAATCCTGAAAATGTCTATGTGCCGTGAAGTAGGCAACCGTGTTTACTATCTTGTCACTTTACTTTCAGTAAATGTCAAAAAATTACTTTCCGGAAAATTTTGCTGAAAGCTGAGTTGAAAGTTAGAATACTGTGGGTGTGTTAGTAAAAAAGTGTGAGTGTATTGCAACTTTCAGGCGTTTACTTTCCCGTCTAAATGACGGGTTAGTAAAAGAAAAAATCCTAAATCATCTATGTACAAGATTTTAAATATTTTACCGGGGTTTTCAAGATGTTAGGAGAATATTTATTTTTATATATTCAAATTTATATATTTATATAAGTCGTTTAAGATTATTGCTGTTCAGAGATAATTTGCTTGATTAAAACTATCTTATATTAGCTTGTTGAAGCTGGAGAATATTTTTAAAGTCTGACCTTTAAATTGCTTTGCTGAAAATACAAAAAAAAAAATTGGTTTAAAAACCTTTTACTTATTTTTTTCAGATTTTTTTTCCTATTACAAGGCAACATAATAATATTTGAATATGCCTGTACGTTTTATAGCAGTTTTACAATGCACAGTAATTATTACTTTAAAATGAGATGTTTGTATGGTATGCCACAGTATTTTGCTTTGTATCTGGTTAAACCACCAAAACCAAAAACAATGAAAACAGAATTATTTGCTGTCTAATAATACCACAAGAGTGAAAGTTATGACAAGATTCCCATAAATTGGGGCAAAAGTGTGAAAGATCATTACGAAATTTTTCTTTCACTGCGCTCTCTCTCTCTCGCTTTCTTCATGAGCAGAAACGAGTTTCTGTTTAGTTTATCCAAAAAAAAAAAATTCATTTAATCTGGCATCCTCCTCTTTTTTAGCCATGTTTACATTTGGTCGCCGCTGTCATTGCCAGCTGTGTTTTGGTCAAGTCAATTTGGATTGTCTTTCTACGTTATCAATTTTTCATTTATTGCCCCGAAATACTGAAATATTTGTGATCATTTTATAGTATTTCGGAAATAAAATTAAAAAGAAAATGTCCTTTTATTGAGAACTATAGAGCAAAAAATATACTTTTTAGCGGGAGCGACAAAATGAGTAATGAGAAAATAGCCGAAGACATTGCAAACTGTGTGAGGAAGAATGTTCCGTGGCACTTGCTGCCAGTGCACCTCAAACAGATTTTACACAACAATCAGCGTGATTATGAAAAATATGTGTTTAACTATAGTCTCAAAAATCAGTTGAGGTTTCGTGGCAATCTGGTGAATAAAATATTTCGCAAAGAGCAGCGTTATTATGAGTTGTTGGTGGCCAAGTCCATAAGCACATTGGGCTTGTTTCCCTATCATCTGGCCGATATAGTGACCAAGGGCTTAAGGGTAACACCGTTCAATTACTATTTGGATGTTTTATCGCAATTGCTGAAGAATGACAAAAGTTATGACACTTTGCCCAACTTTACGGCAGCTGATTGTTTGCGAGTTCTGGGCATAGGACGCAATGAGTACCTGTCCCTGATAAGTGACTTGAAGACTCATACCACACGGGCTTTGCTCTTCACCTCCAAACCCAATCCTCTGGAATTCTTACCAAAATTTCCGCAACGCATACGCATAGAGCCGTGGTGGCGAATGGAAGTTGGTTTTGTTTTGGAAACTGATATACGTTTTGTTTCGCCGGCCGAGCGCAGTTTAATCGATGACTTGATTGATTTTGGCTCTCAGACGGCGGGCAAATGTGACTACAGCGTTGTACACAGTCTGTATCGCAAGGGTTTGATCTATATGGATGTGCCCATATCAGGCGAGGACAAAATCTCAATACCACCTTTAAAAAATTTTGTTATGAATCGTGTTAGTGGTGATTATTTTGAGAATTTGTTGTATAAAATCTTTGTTAGCGCCGATGAGCATATGACCATTTCCGAGCTGGCCCAGATGCTGCAGTTGGACTTGGATTCTGTCAAGCAGGCTATTTCTCTATTTTGCCGTCTAGGATTTGCCCAGCTCAAAGAACAGGCTGCTTCGCAAGACAGTCCCATGAGTTCGCCAAAGTATCATGAGTCCTGGGAGGAATTTAAGCGTGAAGTGGCTTTGGCCAAAGAACAACCGCAAATCACACCACTCAACTACAACAACTACAATAATACTGAAATGAACCAGCCAGCAGAAGCTGCAAGCAAAAGCCAGGAAAATGTCAAAGATAAGCCCAAAGATCAGGACTCCTCTTCGATGGGTTATTTGTCATCGGATGGCAATGCCAGCGATTTTAGTTTTGCCAACATGCCCACACCTTCGCCCCAACCAACAGCAAAAAATTCACCAAAACAAAATTCTGATGATCCGGACGTCTCTTCAGAAATCGATGATCTGTCGGAAAGTACCACAAAACCATTACTGCAGGGCCTGCAAGCGGACTCGCCACCCAAAACCGGCAAAAGGGTGGGATTTCTATTCGATTCCACTCTTACCGCATTCCTAATGATGGGCAATCTATCGCCGGGCCTAAAAAATCATGCTGTCACCATGTTTGAGGTGGGCAAGTTGTGTGAAGAGAGCATGGACACTCTCTTGGCTGAGCTGGAGAAGGTTTCTCTGCTTGATGCAGAGGGCGAGGGCGATGTGTCGCGTTATTTTGCCCATGCCGTTATTTTACGTTCCACCATTTGCTCTTTGCGCCATCTATTGCCCGGCGGCTTGGACTTATTGCGTCTGGAGTGTTTGGAGTGTTTAGATCAAAAAACTCGAGATCGTGTGCTGGAGAAGAAATATAAATTTATTATATCATCGACCCCCTTAACAGCCTCTTTGTCACATTTGTTTGCGATACCATTTTTTGGACAATTCTATCGCTCCTCGGACTCATCTCACATGTGGACAAAGCTGTTTTACAATCATATAACAGGTGAGAAATTTATTGAGAAATAACGCTTTACAACCGTCTTTGGGACCATAGAAAGAGAGATTTTGTTCCAAAAGTTATATGAATATGATACATTTACTCGTAAAAATAATTTTTATACATATAATATAAACAATTGACCTGAGGCTTGAAATAAACAAATAAGCACTTAAGAAGAGAATAATAAGATTGAACAAAAGAAAAGTATTTTAAGAAAAATTTTTATCGGTTTGCCTTTCACATTTCTTTGTGTTCTTTTCAGAAAAACAGGTGTTACATTAAAAGTGTGACATGTTCTTCACCAAAAGAACACAAACGCTGCTACGTGCTCAGCACTCAATTTAATCGAAGTGTACCACTGTGTTCATAGCAGACTTGACCAGTAGAAATTATGGCACCAAAAATTTGTCGTTATTTTTCCGATATAAGAAAAAAAAGTTCCACTACGAAATATCAAAAAAAAACAAATCACTTTCGAAGCGTTTGATTTTCAATACTTTTTTGTAGTCGAAGGTCTCCTAAAAGGAGGCGTGCTACGGGCTCCGTGTGTTCGAAAATTATATTAGGGAGAAAAAATGATTGGGGGTTGGTCATACATTTGACTCCTGTACTTTTTTTTGATTTTTCTTCGACTGATAAACAACTGCGTTGTGCGATGAATCGTATTTTGATTTTTCATCAAAAATCGATTGCACAATGTCGATCATCAAATCGAGCTACTCTTTTATTTTTGACAGTTGCAGACAAGTCAACTGTCAAAAATCGTCAAAAATCTGCAAAACATTTTCAAGCTGCGAAAATAAAAAAAAGTTTTTAAAATTAGCAAATAGCTACAAAAAAAAGTCTTAATTGTTTAAAGCCAACGAAAACTTTGCACAAACTTCAAAACAGTTGCAAAGAACAAAAACTGGCGAAAAATCGCCTAAGATACCAAAAAGTGTGCAGAATGCAAAATGAGACGTAAAAATAGTTCAAAAGAAAAAAAGAAAACTCGCGAAAATTTTTTCGCGACTTTTCGCCAGTTTGTATTTTTTATAGGATTTTTGCAAATGTTTCGTTAACTTTCCCTAATTAGGATTTTTGTAGCTATTTGGCAAATTTTATAAATTATTTTAGCTTTATTTTCGCAGTTTTGACTTAAATTGGCTTACAAAAACATAAAAGGTCTATAAAAACACAACTGGCGAAAAACAGCGAAAATTGAGCAAAATATAAATATAAACTTAAAATAGTTTTTAAAAATGTCAAGCTGTTACAGAAAACACAAGTGGCGAAAATTCGCGAAAAGTTTCAAAATTTAGAAAATTTGCTCAAAATAGTTAATCGAAATGTCAACGAGTTACAGAAAACACAACTGGCGAAAAAATCGCGAATATTTGCAAAATGTAGAAATAGTTTATAAAATAGACGGAAAACATAACTGGCGAAAAACTGCGAAAACTCGAGTTGCGAATTACAAAAACAGACTTAAAATATTAAATTACTTTTTCAGGCTTAAGTTCAACCCTCGGTTTGTCACTATTTTAATTAATATCAATTAAGTAAAGAAAAGTAAAATTCTTTAATTTCTTAAAATAGTTTGCAACAACGTAGGAGAGCTAGAAAAAGTTTAAAGGGCGTAAAACCCGCGAAAATTTTGCACTGAAATAGACTTTAAATAGTTTATAAAAATGTCAGACACTCAGAAAACACCACTGGCTAAAACCCCCCCCCCCCCCCCCCCCCAAAAAAAAATCGCTAAAATTTGCGAATTACAAAAACAGACTTAAAATATTTTACAAAAACATAAAAAAGCTACAAAAAGTCAAATGGCGAAAACACGCGAAAAGTCACGAAAAATTTGCAAAGAGTAGAAATGGATTTAAAATAAATGATAAAAACGTCAAGCAAACGTTGCAGCAAATACAATTGGCGAAAATTTGCGAAAAATTTGCAAATTAAAAAAAGTAGACTTAAAATAATTTGCAAGAGCTACAAAAAGCAAATGGCGCAAAATCCGCGAAAATTTTGCAAATTTCTGAAATGAACTTTAAATATACATAGTTTATAAAAATTTCAATAAAAAATCGCTAAAATTTGCAAAATATAGAAATGTGTCTAAAATAACTTAGACAAACGTCAAGCAGTGGGCGAATAACCACGAAAGCTTGCAAAATGTGGAATAGACTTAAACCAGTTTATAAAATCGTTAAAGACTTACAAAAATAAACTGGAAAAAATTTAGCGAAAAATTCGTATAATACTAAAATTAGATTAAAATATTTGCCAAAAACGTCAAGTAGTTTTTCGCGAAAATTCGCGAAAAACTTACAAATATCAAAAATAGTCTATTTAATACCCTCAAAAAACTTGAAAAAAAAAATAGCGAAAAATTCGCAAAATGCGAATTTATAGGGTCTTATTCATAATAAATATTTTAGGTTTATTAAACCCTTATTTGACAGATTTTCCATACAAATATGTCAAATAAGAGTCTTATAAGCCTGAAATAATTTTTATGAATCAGGTGGATCAAACGTCTAGTAGTTATAAAAAACACAACAAGCGAAACAGCGCGACAACTCGCGAAAAACGTACAAATGCAGAAAATATTCTATTTATTTAGACTTTTTACAAAAAAAAATTTTTTTTTTCCAATTTCCAATTTATGCTTTGTTTTTAATTTCAGGCTACGGACCACCGTCCTTGTTTCTCTGTCGCGGTACTGTATTGAAAACCCTGCCGCGCATATTTCTCGGTTATGGCAAGCTGCTCGTAAATATTCTACATTCCGATTCTTATGTGATCAACAGCGAAAACTTTCGCAATTTAAATGACCAACTTAAAAATGGTTGTATACTCTTGCAGGGCTATGGTATACGTTCACCCGGCGAGCTCTGCTACGAAGCTTTTCCCTTTGATACCACAGATAAGGAGCAGAGTAAATGGTCCAGCCACAAAGCTGTACAAAAGCTATTCGAACATTTAGATCTTACACATCATTGTGGTTACATAACATTTGTAAATACCGGTGTAGCCGATATTGGTTGCGACAACTACGACCTGGAGGTAAAGCTGAGGCATCCCAAGAGCAAACTCAAAGCCTTAAGAAAAGAGAATAGTCAAAAAGAATTAGTGCCAAATGAAACTAAAATTGTTAAACAGGAAACGGAGGAATTGCCAGAACTACCGAAAGATTTGATGTCGCCTGACACCACAGAAGTGTGTAGTTTTACCAGACCAGGGTCGGCGGCCATCACAGCTACCACGCCGCAACACAACTTAAAAACACCGGATGAAAATTACTTTGCCAGCAGTCCTAAGAATAATGAGCCTTCGGCTGTTTACACCTCAGAAGACTGCAATGAGCTGTTGGCCTCCGAGCTGGCCAAATGTAAGCCTGAGCTGGTTTCCCAGGGCTCAGTGGAAATTCCTTTAGACAAGATCGAAGCTGATAGCGCTAGCGAAGATCATGCCGAAGACTGGACTTTATTGGATGTCAATTTTGGTGTCCCTCTTTTCGATGTTGACAGCAATACCCGAATTTGTGAGCAAATTGTGCGCCATTTATGCACTGAAGACAATCTGAAAGAATTGCCGCAGAAATCTTTGGAAATGTCCGAAAAGTTTTATACATTTATTAAGCAATGTTTGTACTTTGAAGACGAACGTATGGATCAATTAAAAATTGGCAAAAATTTACCACATCCACGTATTAATTTAGCTTTTGAGAATGGCAAGGTTTGCTATTGGAATGGCAGATAAAGCAATTACTGGAATATGCAGGAAAGAAGTATTAAAAAAGAAAAACAAATACCGAGAATAAAAATATAAAACAATAATATAGAAATGGAAAGTCTTTGAAAACAAGATTTGAAATTATTACAATTGATTTTTTCCATTTCTCTTGAAAATTAATTTACTTAAAACAAACCAGTGCAAAATATATATTTTTTTAGTCTTAAAGATTCCAAGGGAATATTCATAATAAATAAAATGTATTTGTAAAGAGTTTTACGACACTCATTTCAAACAAATTCATTTTAGTTTTTATGCTTATAACCACATATTAATTATGTTGTTTATTGTTATTATTATCATTTTTATTATTATTATTATTATTATTATGCATAATGGAGCTCTTTAGCATTCCATTATTTTTTGTTTAATAATTTGTTTTTAGTTCTATTTAACGGCCTGAAATATTTTCAATTTATTTTTGTTTTTTTTTTGTTCTCACAAGCATTTTACGTAAAACAAGTATTTTCTTCCATTCCTTTTTTTTATTGCTATTTGACTAGTTATAAATTAATGTTTGTTCTTTCCAGTCCATTAGTAATTTTAAGAACTTTTTTCAGCAATTTATATACAACTGAATATATTCAATAGTTTTAAAAAGTTGAAGCAGTCTATTATTAGAAAGAACAAAACTGTTTTAATTAGTTACATACATACATGCATATATACAAACATACTATATTTTAACATGAAATCAAATAAATTTATAACAGCTAAAACTGAACATTAAATCAATAACAAAAAAAAAAAAATAAATACAATTTGAATGATTTTAATAGAAAAATATTAATTGTGTTTCAATTAGAAAGTAAAATAAGTTATAAAAATAACAAGTTTGAGCGCAAATTATGGCAAAAAATAAATTAATATTCTCGAAATCGATCAATTTTTTTCGTTTTGAGATCGATGTAGAATATAAATCTCCGTATGTGATGGCACAGAATCAAATTGAAAACATTTTTCTCGATTTACTTTTTATTTTAATTTCTTAATATCCCGTTGGCCCTTCAAATTGTATAAAAATAATAAAGCAAATTGATTAAAACCTAAAAAAGGTGAAACGAAATCGATGGATTTGGAAACTCCGTTTTTCATTGATGATCAAACAAACCAGTTCGATTGTTCGCATTAATACATTTAAAAAAAATTTATTTCTATATTATTTGTTGTTCGTTTAGATTAGCAAAAAAAAAAAAATATTGTAATTTATTTGATAATCGAAATTTTGAAATATGGGTTTTTTGTTTTACACATATACATACATATATTTATGCGAACCATTGAAACAAAAATCCTGCCAATACATTTCTCTAGTAATTTTTATACAAAAACGCTTGACACAATTATGTGTTTTATAACATACCAATAAGATTTCAAAACTTGCCCTGCTAATCAGACATTTTTCTTAAACTCAGCATACAAATATGAATTTTAACTTTAACGGTAATTTTAAATTAAACGCAAGCAAATAGATTTTTATTAAAATGTGGCAGCACTTTAAGTTCCCTCTATTTCATTTTGCTTTTATTTTCTCTTAAATGTTAGTTTTACATTTGACTTTGAGCGGTTCGCGTCGGTGCTCGTGTGCAACAGAAAATGAAAATTCTTTGAAAACGTTAAAAACCGCGTAAAACCAAGTAAAATTGTGGAAAAAATTACCATAAATGTTGTAGTGAATAACTAAATTACATCATCATATCATATCAAAAAAGTGTTCAAACAATATAAATTAGCATCAAAAACGAAATATGTATGTATCTGCTCGTTGCTTTTGAATTGTTATTTTTTGCATGCACCCATGCCTACACACATACATACGTATGTATGTATGTATGTATGTATATATGAAGTGCTTGTGCATTGTTTTCAATGTGTAGTTCTTTATTGTAATAACTCTTTTAATAAACTTTTAATTTGTTAAAAATTTTTCGGCAATTTTTTTTTTTTGAGGTTAAATTAGAAACTATGAAAAGAAAATTGCAACAAAAAGAATAGCTAAACTGTATGTACAAAACGTAACGGCAGCAAGTGTTTATTTTTGTTTCCTCCTGTGGTTGAGAGAGAGCACTTGCATATGGGGCTGCCAGCTTGTTTTATTTTTTATATGCTGACAATAAAATTGGTCATGACCATGATACAATTAACAAGGTAGCCTCGTCAGCTAAACCGTTAATCATCTGACTACTTTAGGTTGTCAAGAGATTGCAGAGATGAAAGGCAGCCAAAACGAGGTAGCAAATCCGCGTAAGCTCAGTGCATCTCTCTTCTGTAAATGTAGAAGTGGCGTCTTTTTGACAGTTTGCATAAGTTGTACAAAAACAAAATGCATGTTATTTTTATTGAAGTTGTTCTTATTGTAGCGAAAAGGTTACCTTGTTAGTTGTATCATGGTCATGACTGAAGAACATTTTATAAAACCGTTTTTTCTATTATTACATATTTGAAGTGAAAACATGAATGAAATTTATTTTTAATATATTTTTCATATGTACATATATAAACAAGCATTATTCTGCTTTTATTGGAATATTAAGAAATTAAGTACAAGACAAGAAAAGAAAATATTCATTGAAAACAATGTTTTTATTGAAACCTAATTTTCTTAAAATCTCATTATTTAAACATGAGGTTTATGTATCTCTAGCAGCGATTTTATATAAAACATTCCTTTAAACTAAACGCAAACAAATAACGTCTAATTTGTTGGCAAGTGGCAGCACTTTAAGTTCCTTCTATTTCATTTTGCTTTTATTTTCTCTTAAATGTTAGTTTTGCATTTGACTTTAAACGGTTCGCGTCGGTTCTTGTGCAGCAGAAAATGTAAATTGTTTTAAAAACGTTAAAAACTGCGTAAAACCAAGTGAAATTGTGAAAAAATTACAATAAATGTGCTATTGAAGAGATAAATTATATCAGTGAAGTGATTAAACAACATAAGTTTGCATAAAATGCAACTTTTAATACCTGCCTACATATGTATATAGTGTATATGTACATATGTATGTGCACGGAATGGGCTCGTTGCTTTTGCTTTCCGCCATGCCCGTTTATATGTAAGTACGTATGCACCTGTGTTGTCTTCTGCATTGTTTTCAATGTGTAGTTCTTCGTTTTAATAACTACTTTGATAAATTTTTAATTTGTTAAAAAAATTTCGGAAATTTTTTTAGGTTAAATTAAAAACTATGGAAAGAAAATTGCAACAAAAAGAATAGCTAAACTGTATGTACAAAACGTAACGGCAACAAGTGTTTTTTGTTTTTGTCTCCTCTTGTGGTTGAGAAAGAGAAAAACTGCATATGGGGCTGCCAGCTTGTTTTATTCCATTAAATATTTTTGTTCTGCAAACGGGAGCTTCTATATTGGTACAATATAAACATTATAGAAAACTGTTTTTTTTTCAAATGTGGCAGCTACTGTGTAAAATATGTACATTTGTTAAATAAAATTAATAAATATTTCAAAATGGACTAAATTGTTTATTTGCTTTAAGAGCCAATTGAAATGTATTAATTCAGGCCCAAAAATGAACCTTTTCAAAAATATTTGTTGTATTTTTCAGCTGTCGGCATCTAGACAGCTGAAAAATACAACAAATATTTTTGAAAATGTTCATTTTTGGACCTGAATTAATATATTTCAAAATGGGTACTTAGAGAATTTTAATAATAACACGTGAAGAAAAATAAATTTAAACAAGTGATCAAATAATAAAATATACATATGGGAAATACCCATATAAAATAATTTTCGCCTTTGAACGGAGTAAACAACTAAAGACAAATGATCAAATAATAATATGTATGTATGTATGTGAAATGCCTATATAAAATAATTTTCGTTTATGAACAAATTAAAACAAAAAAATTCTTCAATGGTTGTACGGCACTTTGCTAATTTTCTTCTGTTGTTGCTGTTGTTGTTGTTTGGCTGCACAAATAAACACTGGTTTCTTATGAGTAAAATGTCAGCAGAATTTCAAAGGTATGTAAATTAATAGGTATAACGGTTACTTTTATAGTGTTTTAATTTTCTCTGAGAGATGAGTACAGAGCCTAATATAAGCAAGACAGAGAGAGTGTGTGTGCGTGTTTAGTTAAGTATTTGAGTGGGTAGTTCATACCTACATACATATTTTGTTTTTGCATTGATGTTATTGTATGTACATATGTATACATATAAATATGTTTGTTATTTTGCTGGTGCAGTAAATAGAGCAAAATACAAACTAAATAGTAATGATTACAAAGAACAGGTTTTTATGATTATGTTCTTGTTTTTTTGTTGTTGTTTTCTTACAAGAAGGGTGATTAAACGAATGTTTGTTTGTGTTTGTGTGGGAATAGTTCAGTGCTTGTTTATATGAGTAGTAAATGCATTTGTTGTTGTTTGTTTTTCTTTGCAGTTAATGTGTGTTTGATAAGAATGTCAAGCATTTAAGAGTGATGTAAAATGTGGAATAAATAATATCGAAAGGAATGAACAGCCTTTTGATATTTTATACTAAACTAAGTTTTTAATTAAAAAAAAAAAAAAGGTCAGGAGTTTCTTAAGGCCGATTAAGTGTAGATGACTGACTGTCTGAAAACTTAAATAGCTACTTATGTGGCTGGAAAAACTAACCTAAATAGGTATGCAGAATTTATAGGTACCTATTATTAGATAGGGAAGTAGATAATAATTTTTTGTTGCCACATTTTTATCACTTATTAATTTTTGAATGAGTAGAAAGAAAAATAATTAAGAATATGGGCGCCTACCTAGCAATCTTTGTTCCAATTTCCCCATACTAATAACAAGTTTTTTGTGTTCATTTCATTCAACAATTTGTTAGTTTCTTTTCATATACATACATACATACATATGTACATATGTATATTAATAAAAACAAATTAATTCATTTCTTCTTTGAAGTACTCTTGCTATAATTTTGTTAAATCATGTTGTAGTTAAAATATCCATGAATTTAATTTATTAATAATGCAAAGATTTTTTTTTTGTATACATACCTAGGTAGGTATCTACACTTAAAATAAGCACAGTCATAATTAACTTTGTCTTGGAAATTATTATTTTAACTACCAGCCGTTTCTTTGTTATTATTAAAAAGTATGAAAACTTTTATGATAATAAAACACGTTTCATATTTCATTCACTAAAGCCACTGGTAAAAGAAAACCATAGCAATTTTAATGATAGCATTAGTGTCAGTAGTATGATGGCTGTTTGGGATATCAAAATTCTGTGAAAAAGAAAAATTTTTGTGAATAAATAAACAAACAAATATCATAATGGCAAATATTATAAAAATGGAAAAAAGCTTGCAGTTTATGTGATTTATAACATGATGTCTAGATAAATTTCTTGTATTAGATATATTTTGAGTCTTAAGGACATTATTGATTTGGACTTGGCGGCAAGGCTGGCATTAGTTAAGGGTACCTTTAATGAAAGCCGAAGAGTAAAAGTGCATGAAAAATTATATTTTTTTCAGGGAAAATTTTCCAAAGAATTCACCATTTCAGCTTAATATTTATAACAAAGGCACAACCCAATATGGTAAATGCAAATTCTAGTCCTTCCATTAACGGTTTGCTCAAATTTTTGCACGATTTTTTCAATTGTACTTGGATGTATTTGTATTTGGATGATTAACTTGACTGACAAAATCCTGTATTTTGATTTGAACGCCCATTTTCATAATAAACCTGAATAATTTTAACGCGTTGCTCGATTGTGTATCTTTCCATGGTTCAAATTGAGTTAGTCTGAAATTGGGAAATGTGAAACGAAATGAAGAAAAAAAATTACATATAACTGTGATTCACATGCAACATTGGCCCTTAAAATTTAACCACCCGTTTGTAGAAAAATAAGCAAACATTTTAATTAACATCTTAATTATTTCTCAAATAAAATCAGTCTTCGCACCAGGCTTAACTCTGGGATGCCTCGCATTAAGTTTTTTTTTTTTTATACAAGCACATTTTTTTCTTAAGCAGAAATCTGCTGCTTGAAAAAAACTAAATTTATGTATTTTTTCTCTTATTTATAATTGCATTGTTGATTTAGTTCATTGGCTTTTTGCCAAATTTTGTTTTCTTCTTTAATCGATTGAAAAAAAATTGCTCTAATATTCTTAATAATAAATGATTATGAAAATATACAAAATGTCCAAAGATCCAAGTTGAAAACTTGTTTTTTTTTATTTCATTTTATTCACACATAAGCTGATGTCTAGTTTTCTCCATGGCTCCAATATGTATTGAATGTAACATAAAATAAATTAAATATATTAGAACGCAATCAAGCAAATAACTTGTTTATGCTCTTAACACACAGCTTAAGAAGAAAGAAAATATAAAAATAAAAAACAATTTCTAAAATGTCTCTTACATGTTTAACAACATTTAAAATAAACACACAGACCGACAGACAGACAGACAGACAAAAAAAAAAATTCTTACATACCGGTATCATCACAATTGACCGACTTTTTTCTTTCAACACAAACAGCATCTTCATTACACCACAATGATAATTAAGTTGATGATGATCATGGCATTTGTCATAAAAACAACATTATTAGCTTGGTTTTTTTTCTTTGACCAAGTGTGCGTGCCTGCCCATTTGAGCTCGTCCAACTGCGTCTGCATCACCAAAAACGTTAAGAAATGTTAAGAAACGTGTTGTGTGAATGGAAACAAACGACACAACCAAGCAACAACTTTTTTTTTTTTTTTTTTTTTTTAAGAACAGAACTCTTTCACGTATTAAACTTAAACGCACAAGTGCGTTTAAACTTTAAAGCGATATCAGGTGGTGTTTGGTTGGTCGATCGGTCGGTCAGCACGTTTGCAAGCAAAACGCGTTTAAACACAAAACAAAGCTGAAAAAAAAGACATGAAAACAAGAACAATATCAAGCAAATATAATCAAGAAGTTAAAACCTGTAATAAACAACGGTTTCTTGCAGAAGAAAACAAATTTGGCAACGGTCACAAAACAACTTTGTACAAGATTTATGAAAAAATACCATTAAGAATTAAACAACACACATGTACGTACAGACTACTGACGCAAAAAAAAAAAAAAAATAAATTTCAGCACTTGTTTAGAAATCTCTAAAAAAGTAATATCGGCAACAAGAAATTTTGCTTTGAGAAAAGATTTAATTTAATAGAAAAAATTTCATAAAAAAACTTCAAATTGATAAAAAAAAATATTTCTTTTTAAATAAAATTTGTTGATTCAAAAAAAAACTTTTCTCAAATAAAATTATCGATATCACAAATTTTTTATAAGGAGATTTATCGATAACACAATAAATATTTTACAGATAGATAACAAAAACCTTATACAGAAAATTCATCAAACAGTTTTTTGTTTTCTTTTAACAAAAGTTATCGATAGCAAAAATTTTGCACAGAATCTTTATCGATAACAAAAGTTTTATTTAAAAAAATTTAATAATTCATTTTTTTAAAGTTATCGATAAGAAAAATTTTAGGCACAACATTTTCAGACTAAAACTATAATACATATTAAGAATATAACTTTCCAGGCGAACTTTATGATTTACAATTGGCGATTACTTACCCAGTTTTCAATTTTACTGAATCATATTTTCTCTAAAAACGTTGATCACTACAACTATACCACAAGAAAATGCTTTTACAATTTTGAGGAAGTGAAATCAAACTAAAGCCCGATAAAGTAATTAACAATTGTAGACTAAAAAAGTTATCGATAACAGAAACTTTATATACAAATGTAATTATTATAACGAAATTCTTACATAGAAAATTGTGGACTTAAAACTATCGATAACACAATTTTTTAAAAAAAGAATTATTGATAATGAAATTCTTATACAGAAAATTTATCGATCAAACATTTTGTCTGAAAAAGTTATCGATAACAAAAACTTCATACAAAAAATTTTATCGATACCAACAATTTTACTAGAAAATTTATGCTACAACAGAAGTTATCGGTTACACAAATTTTATATATTGTTTAAAAAATTTATCGGTGACAAAATTTTTGTATAAATGATTTTTTGTTGTCGATAATTTTTTTACACAAAATTTTTGATCGAAAATTTTTCCATATAAAATTTTCGTCATCGATAGATTTCTTAAATACAAATTGTATGCTGTCGATAGCCTTTTTATATAAAATTGTCTACATAAAATGAGAACTTTGTTGTAGCAACTTTTCTTGGGCGATAAATTTTCTAGTAAAATTGTTGGTATCGATAAATTTTTTACATAAAGTTTTCGTTATCGGTAAATATTTTGTGCAAAAGTTTTGTTATCGATAGCTTTTGCTATAGAAACTCTTTTGTCTGATGAATTTTCTGCATAAAGTTTTTGCTATCGGTATTTATCATGTTATCGATAGTTTTTTCATAAAAAGTTTGTGTTATCGGTAACTTTTTTATAGACAATTTTTTAATAATATGAATTTTATTTAAAAAAAATTTTTTTTAAATTTATTGTTAAATTGATAGTAAAAATTTTAATACGAAATTTATCGATAACAAACATTTTTATTGAAAATTTTTATATAAAAAAGTTATCAAGGACAAAAAATTTTTATTCCAGAAAATTTCCATTCAAAATTTTTGTTCTCAACCCGCTTAAACATCTTGCTTAACCAGATTTTCCGACTGCCTTGAATTACTTACGAATGCCATAACAAGTGGGGTTTTAAAAGCAATACTTTTTGTTTAAAAAAAAAATTATGCATTGAAAAGTCTTTAGAAGCTTGTTATGTCCATAATATTGTATGACAGCAAATTAAAAATATTTCATTTAATTCGGCAGACATGTTTATCGGTCTTTTTTTGTCTTTTTCAGTTTAGGTGCCCACATGACAGGTGCAATTGCTCTCAGCTTGCTCTCAGATATTGCTGCTAAATTTGTTTTGTATTTCTTTTTTTTTTCTACATTTTTGAAAGATTTGTACAAAAATTAAACATATGTTGTGGAAATAAAAAATGACCAATAAAATAATAATAAATAAAAAAAAAATTGTACGCGAAAAAATGCAGTCGTTGTGGCAGCAGGCTTGTTGCTTAAGTCTTTCGTTTTGGAAGTGAAAAAAGTAAAAGAAATATCATGCGGACAAGAATTGAACACCAACTAAGCAAACTAATAATTATTTCAAAAGCTGCTTTGTTTTGATCATTGGTTATCGATTAAATTGCCAAATAATAATTTTGTTATCGTTAACTAACAAAGTATGTATTTTTTCCTAATTTCCTTTTCAGCCCATATCTTCAATATTTTGCATTTTTCCAAATTGCATTTTCTTTTTCTTGAGCCATAACAATAATTGTAATTGAACATGTTTTGTTAGATTTTGAAGAGTGCTTTTTCTTTAAAATGTTGTTGCAAATTCCGCATTGTGTGTTTGCTATACTAAAACTAAATGATATTGTGTGTTAAGAAGGAGTTTTTGCTTTTAATGGACTCTCAAGCTTAAGAAGTTTACGATGCATTTGCAGGGGGGCAGCATGGCTTAAAATAAAACTCCATTAAAATATTAAAGTCACGGCGGTCACATGTGGGCGTGGTCAAATGTTACTTATTTTATAGATGTTGAATGCCAGTTTAATTTTTTTCTTTCTTTCTACTCAAACCAAAAGCAATTTCGAGCTGTCTTTAATTCTGCACTGTTGAAGGTAAAGTGAAAGTTTTATCTCTCTGTTTTCTGCAAACATTTTTTGCTTTTAATTTCTTAAAAATATTATAATAATAGTGAAGTGGCCGCCTCATAATACATTTTCAAGATTAATTTCAAGGAATTTCAGCCAATGATTTTCATATTTAGTCATCAGGTGCTAAAAATTTCTTATTAATGGCCATTAACGTTTACATTTATTCTTAAATTGTTGGAGAAAATTTCTATCTCTGTCAATTATAAAAATTATATATAATATAAAATAATTCTTTTCAGAATTTCTGCTGCGCTGTGAAAGCTTAAGATTTATTATTGAGCTTAAGTTAAATTGCCTTGTTATGAAAGGAAATTGAGTCTTAAAAGATGTCAGAAATGTCTTAATAAAGAAAAAATTAGTTCATTCTTAATGTTCACTTTCCTTTACTCTAAAACATTTTTTCTGCCTGCGTTTTAGTGCTTTAAATTATAATATTGATGCAAGTGCGTTGCCTGCAAGAATAGCAAATTGTTTTTTTTTTGTTTGTTTTGATAAACACATTTTACTGTTTAAGACGTGCATACCAGGGAACTGCAACGGCTATATGGTGACCAAAAATATAAATGATCAGTAATAGGGGTTTGTTTCAAAAATGTCAAAACAGATACCCATTGCAGCTCCCTGGTGCTTCTTATATCTTGATTAGTTCTTCCTCATAAAAGCAGGTTAGTGGCACAGTGTTTGTTTGGCTTGTAGTTGGTGTTTCTCTATGGTCTATTGTGCAAACGTTGGGCTTTTTATCTTTCATTTTACAATTTTAAAGGGAAGAGAACGCACACTCTGACTTCTAGTTTTTACAATATAGCTTAAGGCCATTAAAATGATAGTGATTGCCAGGAGAGACAAGTGATGAAGTTTTAATGGATTGTTTGCTTGAAAGTTAAAACCTTGAATTTTAAAGACTTACACCGGTATTCATAAAAAATAAAACGTTGCTGAAGTACATTTTAGAACAAATTTTATATGAAAAATTTGTTCTAAAATGTGTTTTAACAATGTTTTATTTTTTATGAATACCGGTGTTAGACTTCATTCTCTTTATACTTAGAATTTTTCGCTTTTTAAAATTAAAAAGAAATTAAATACCTTAATCTCAATGCAGAACACAACCATGGACAGTTTTCAGTTTTTAAAACTTTTGCAATTCAAATGCACTTTTTAATTCTGTTCATTATTTTGGAATTCGCTTTATTTTTTATTTTATAAAGACTTTTCTTTCTATGGCTTAATATTGACGTACATATGTATGTTTGTTTGTTTGTTTGTTGGCCAAAAAGTTTGGTAAAAGTAAAAGTGAAAATTGCATTTTTGTTTTGCATTTTCTTGACAAGGATTTCTACTCAGCCGTCAAGCAGCGCATTTGCCTGTTTAATAAACATTATAATCAAAATAAAACAAATGTCTTCAACAAGCTTCAGGCGAATTTTTATGCAAAAAAAAAAATTTTTTTTTTAAATTTTTCTACAGAAAAAATATCAATAGAAACCAAAACACGTCTCTTTGGCATCTTCAATGAACTCAAAATATAATAAACATAAAATTTAATTTAAATTCAACCTTCTACGAAGCACATTTTCTTTAATCAACAAGAGAAAGAAATTTAAGGAAAATTAACCGCAACAAGTGTCTTTCCCAAAACACACAAAAACGTGTTTTTGTCTGCAGTTGAAAAAAAAAAAAAAAAAATTTATAAATACATATGTACATACGATTAAACGTTCAAACATTCAATTAAACGAAAAGAAATTTTTGATAATAAATATTAAGAGAACTTCATTTTCACAGGCTGATGCTTGGCTCTCAATTCAAAAGAGTTGAATGCCACTCACTCTCTCATGAACTCAATAACAGTTATTTATTATTCTCTGATTTGAATTTAAAGCTGTTCAAAGCAGTGGTGCTAGAAGTTTTAGTATAAAAATTTAGATTCGCTGCAAAAAATGTTTAAAAAAAAATTTATTTTTATGAAAAAAAAAATTTGTTTTTTACCTAGAATAACATATTTCAATTGTCTTTTATAGCAAAATTGCAAAATTTTTAGGTATTTAAGCGGGGAAAGAACTTAAATGGTCAATAAGGTGTTTAAGAGAATATGTTTAGCTACATTTTTAAAGTAAGAAATGAGAAGTTTCCGAAATTTTGGCATTTGTAGAAAGTTAAGGCCCATCTATTTTTGGAAAGCGAACAGATAACTGAATATATACACATACATACATATATACCTGTTGTGCAATTATCAGATCCAAGCTTTTACTTCAGTGTTAAAACTCTATTTCGAAAATCATTACTGTATGGCATATATGTATATTTTAAACATTACTTAATATGTATAACATTTTTATAATTAAAAGCAGACAATACATATAAAGAAATTTAATTTTTGGAGGCTAAATTATTTGGGCAATTATCCGAATGTTAAGTTTGGGTGACAGGTAATTAAATAATTCAGTAGTAATGCTAAGTCTTAAAACTCTTAATTTTCGCAAAGAGAAAGTATTTTAAAACCTTATTATGATAAAAAAAAATCTTATGGATTAAAGACAAGTTCTCCCTCTGGCAGCGCTCTATTTGCACTTTACTGTTTAATGCAGTAAGTAGCAGATAGAGGGCCCTTATAGCCTAGACAGACAGACGGCAGAGTTAGTTTACATTAAGAGCTCACTAATTTGAATTAAAATTTTACGGTGACAGACGACGGTTTCCGCATTTAATAAACAGATGCACTTAAAAAACAGCTGTTGTTTGCTATTGATTTTTTGTTTTGGCATTTAAAATATTTACTTAGAGTTTACTTTTACACCCAAAATGGATGAAAAACAGAGTGTAAAATTTGCAGGTATACTGTTGATAGGAAATGAACATTTGTTTTCAAGAAAGTTAAAATTTCTTTTCATGAAACTGCTCCATAATACAAAAATTGTGCGTGCACTAACAATCACAAATTTAAATTTGTTGTAACAGTTAAAACTGCTTGCCTTTTTTGTCTGTGATTCCATTTTATCTATTCACCATAGTAAACAAAATATCAACAGCTGACGGATTTCGACGGTGCTGTCATATTATGTAACTGAATTTAGTATAAATGCAGTTTGATTTTGTGCATTTATGACAGAGCAAAATTCACATTCGAATGTAGATAGTGCACGACTAAATACGCAAAATGGCCACTAATGCGCATTAACGCTGTCGTCTATCTAGGCCCTAGATTCTAGGGTATTAATTAGAGAGAATAAATAAGTACAACAACAAAATCATAAAAATATGCTCAACACTCCTGCTTTGTTGGAATCAATTGACTATAGTCAAGTACTCCTGCTTTGTTGGAATCAATTGACTATAGTCAAGTACTGAGACAAATTTCGTGTTTTTATCTTTGATTGTTTTACTTAGGGCTGCCGTTGTTACTACTTATACTAGAAACTAGTAATACATGCATTTGTCGTACCAGCACATGTGTTAAAATATTTTAATGTAAACGTTCTTACTTTTTTATTTTGTACTTACTTGGTAACAGTGTTTATTTTTTCATTGATCAATTTATATATATGTACATATATTTCTTAAAGTCAAAAATCAGTGTGATAAAACAATGTGTAGGAAACAATTGGTAGGTAAATATTTGTTTTCGTGGCAGCTCTGGTTGTGGAAGAAACAAGAAGAGAATAAAAGTTTTAGGCAAAAAAAAAAAAATGTCCTGTATTTGAAGTGTTTGTTAAAACTGACTTTTCATACAAAATTTTCGAAAATAAAAATATTTTAAAATCTTATTCTGATGAAGAAACATCTTGAGAAAATTTGCTTTGGACACACTGGCTTAAAGTATTTCGCAAATCTAGTTTAATGAAACTTTCTGTAAAAAATTTTTCTAGTCATCAATTTTCTATAAATCATTATTGATGACAAATCTGTTTGTACAGACAATATTTTTGGATAAATTTTACGGAAAATTTTTTGTGGTATTAAAATTTCTACAGATTATTTTTTAAAACCCAAAATTTTTTATAAATAGTTTTCATAGTAAAAATTAATTGATTGTTTGCTATAAAAGCCAATAGAAATTTATAATTTTAGTTCCCTCTTTTCAATCATTTATATGAAAAAATTAAATATGTTGCAAAACGTTTAGATTGTTATGGGTATTGAAGGTTTGTTTGAACTTTTTATTTTGGAATTCTCATCATATTCGTTCAAATGTTAGAGTAAGCAGTTAAGTTTAAAAAAGTCTTTAGGTAGACGAGTCTACTAACGAGCTGAGTGGCATCAACGAAAAGTTAGCGACATATGTATGTCCGTACATGCAAGCGGCTGAAAAGCTGGACTGAAAACAATGAATATTGGTAGTTTAAATCTACTTACATACATATATACAACAATTGTTTTTTAAAGCGCTATATTTCTTTGCAGCGAACTATTTATTTGTTCGAAAAACACTTTTAAGCGATAATTTTTCTGTAGAAAACTATTTGGTTTCACAAATTAAATCAGTTTTGTCTTCTGTAAGGAAATACCTAGTAAATTTTTATATTTTTCATATTAGAATTATTAGATATCATTCACGAGTAGGAGCAAATCATCTTTAAAAATACTAAAACTTCCAGGCCTGCTGCATTTAAGCTCTTCTCCAACTATTCTCCTGCCCGTTATGCTCTTCTCTCTGTTTTGATCGCTCTCAAACTCTTACAGCCGTAATCAAGCAATTTTACCACTTGAGTAGTTGTTGTTGAATATTACTGTTTTATATTATAGTGGCTTTGTTGATGTTGTTGCTATTGCCGTTGTTTTTCTGACCATGTTTTTTTTCTTTCTTTTCAATACTCTGTTCTGTCTGTGTATGCGGTTTATTGTTATTGTTTGTTTGTGTATTTTTGCTTTTTAACTACAGAGTGTTGTTTGAGCCCAGTTTAAAAAACAATTTTTACACAGTCACAGTCAGAGCTTGGTACGTTAAGCGTGAAGTGCGCGTTAAAACGTTTGTTTTTATTCTAGCTGAAATGCATAAATATACATACATATGTACATACATATAAAAAAAAAGAAATACGAATAAATTGAAGCTTGTGATTCAGAGTTTGAAATATTAAACAAAAGAAACAAATTTAACCACCACTACAAACAACTAAAGAACGTGTTTGATTTTGTCTTGTTTTTTTTTCTGTCAATGAATTCTTTTGATATTTTTAAATATTGATTAAATAAATAATACACAAGTTACTAAGGTGATACATACAAAAGTTGCAGTTTTCAAACAAAATTATAAATAGGAGGAGAAAATATTTGAAAAATTAAAAAATCTAAAAGAAATTAAAAAAAATGTGTATATAAAAATTAATTTAAATAGAAAATTAATAAAAAAAAAATACCTTTATGGGTTAATTAAAGATACTTTTAATACCTATCCTCGTTGGCGCTGTAAATGTGTTTTTCGTTTTATTATTGTTTCGCCGAAGTTGCACTTCTTTCCATGAAGGCATTTCATTTTATAAACTTCTTACGCTGCTGAAATTATGCTGACCAAAACACTTTTAACATTGAAAAGAGATTCTTAAAATTTCATTAACGTTTAAATACCCAAAAGTGCTTCATATTTGAATAAGTTCTATTTTACACACATACTCACATACATGCATACGCACATACAGACCTATTTGTCAATTTTTGTATGCCTTTACATGTGTATTGCATTTCGTTTGGTGTCTTGTTAAAAATAGCTTTGAACTTTTAATATTAAAAAAAAAACCCCAAAATACTATTTTGGCACAACCATCACAAGGCAAAAAAGTAAATACAACTGAATTATACAAACACTATTTGATTAACAACTCAAATTTGTTGTATTTTTTGTTTTGCTTTTCGTTTTATTTTATTTTTAAATAAAAATTAATGTGTCAAATTTTTAATGTATAGTAATTAAACATTCATTACGAACACACCAATTTGGTTAAATATAAAAGCGAAAGTAAACAAAGCATGAAATCGGGTTAAGCAAAAAAGTGTATTGTATAGGTGTTAAAATAATATTGAAAAACATTTATTTTTTGTATTAATTTATATGTTTTTAAGATACAAATAGCCGAGTTTCGTTTAGATTCGGATGTATTTTCTTACAGTATAAAAATCGTGCTTCAACAATTTTATTATCTGTTACAGTCTGTTAAAGACAGCTTGAATATTCAAAAGAAGTATTGAAAGAGATTTTTTTTTTAATAAACTTTAAATCGTTTGAGCTATGTAAGTGACTCGTGAAGTGTCTGACTAAGTGAAGTGTCTGAAAACATCTTCAAGATAAGAAACATCTTAAAGATGTCTTAAAAGGTACTTGGACCTTAAAAATTTCAAAGTATCTTAAAGATAGCAAAGTATCTTAAAGGTGTCAAAATATCTTACAGATACAAAGGTAACTCAACGATACAAAAGTGTCTTAGAGATACTAAACTTTCTTAAAGACATAAAACTATCTTAAAGATACCAAAGTATCTTTAAGGCAACAAAGCGTATCAGAGATACCAGAGTATCTCATCATCACCAAATTATCTTAAAGATACTAAAGTATCTTAAAGATAGTAAAGTATCCTAAAGATACTAAAGTATCTTAAAGATACCAAAGTATTTTAAAGATACTAAATCATTTTAACGACTTAGAAGTGTCTTATGATATCTTCAAGATAAGAAACATTTTAAAGATATCTTAAAACATTCCAAAGTATCTTAAGGATACAAAAGTATCTTAAAGATACAAAATATCTTAAAGATACCAAAATATCCTAAGATACAAAATTATTTTAAGGACAAAAAAGTATTTTAAAGATACAAATGCATTTTAAATATATAAATTTGTCCTAAAGATACTAAACTTTGTTAAAGATACAAAACTATCTTAAGGATACCAAAGTATTTCTAAGACACCAAAGTATATCAAGGATACAAAACTATCTTAAAGATACCCACTCATGTTTCAAATTTCAAAAATATTTTCAAGATACAAAAATATTTAAAAAATAAAAAATATCATAAAAATGCAAAAATAACTTTAGAATACTAAAAAGGTTTTCACATTATGTATCCCAAGATGTCCTTGAGATTAAAACATTTTAGTATAAGAAGCCTTTGAAATGGATAAATTCATGAATTTATGACACGAAAACATGAAACTGCCTTCATGCTGCCATAATATATACTAGATATAGAACTTCTTTTAACATACAAATCTAACTTTGGGGTAGAAAGTATTTCTGGAAATAATAATAATAATAAAATAACAAAGCCACTCTGTGTCGAAAAAGTATCTATAAGTCACAGTATTTTCAAGACTTTAGACTAACAAATTTCTTATAAAATCGAAAAATATGAGAATAATTACAGATTTTCTTGCATATTCATTTAAAAATATTTTTAAGGTGCAAAGCTGTACAAAGTAACAAAAATATCTCGAAAATATAGAAAATAACTTCAAGATGTAATAGTTTCCTTAGATACCTTCTAATTCGATTCTATGAGATAGAAAACTATCATTAGGTCTAGGAAAACGTTTTTATGATAATAAAATATGTTTTTCATATACACCAAATTATTTAGCAAATTCCCACATACTTTAAACAATACAATTTGTCTCTATTACACTATACCAGATATCACATAAACAGTTTTCTTACAAATTATCTTTCGAATGCCTGCAAATGATTTTCATAGTGCATTTAGTTTTTTTTTTCATAACTTCGAACAAGCTTTATTAAATCAAAAACAATGTTACAATTTTTTCCTGTTTCTTTCCACTCTCCATTTAATTATATTGCACTAGATAGATACAATCAACAGCAAGACGAACACTTCAATATGATACGAATCAGCATAATTTAATCTCTCGTTAAATTGAACACACGCTAAAATACCGTTCACTTAAATCAATTACTACAGCCATAAATGTAACTAAAATGTATGCAATAAATAAGAGAGAAAAGAAAAATTATTTATAAATCACGACAACAACACTTCAAACAAACAAAAATAAATCTACAATAACTTGAAGTAAATAAATTACAACAAAAATAAATCTTTATTAAAATACACACAAACACATGGACACTCAAGTGCAGCCAGTGCATTCCAGCAGGCTGCTGCTGCTGCCACCGCACAAACTAAAGAGCAGTCCACAGAATTGCCAATATAGCGCTGCAATTAAAAGCAATCTTTTTTTTTTTTGGTTCAAAAAGTTGTGATTTTAATTGGAGTTGAATTTGTGTAGTAGAAATTGTAAAGTTGTAAAATTATTTACAGACAAAAAAGTACCACTTGCGAGGATACAAAAGTACCTTAGTTATACTATAGTATCTTAGATAGAAGTTATCGTAACTCCCAGCTCACATTGATTAACTTTTATGGTACAAACTCTTTCTTGTCAAATCTCTTTTAAAGTTGGTTTAATGTTCACATAGATCAATGCCTGCAAATTTTTTCATTTCAATCCGTGGTCACAAAAATCATACATACACACAACACATGCAAATTCAAAAGAGTTGGATCAAGATACAAGCCCGATGCAAGCAGCTCGGTACTCAAAAGTTGTTTAACAAAAGTTAATGAATGTGAACACAGTGGAAAGATTCAAAAATATCTGAAAGATATAAAAGTGTCTTAAAATACAAAAGTACCTGCAACATAGAAAAATATCTAAATATTTCGCAAGTATGTAAGTGTTTTAAAGAAAAGAAAGTATTCCAAAAATACATAAGTCTTTTGCAGACAACCAATTATCTAACTGATATAATTCATTTCAAAGATACAAATATAGCTTAAAGATACAAAAGTATCGTAAGGATACAAGGGTGTCTTAATAACACGAAAGTATCCTAATGATATTAAAGTATCTTACTGAAATGAAAGTATTCCAAAGAAATGTTTTGTAGACAATAAATTTTCTAACTGTAATTAATTCATCTCAAAGATACAAATGTAGCTTAAAGACACAAAAGTATCTTCACGATACAAAAGTAGCTTAAGGAAACGATAGTATTCTAAAGAAGTGTAAGTATTTTAAAGAAGAAAATAAATTATCCAATAAACTATTCATCTCAAAGATACAGCTATAGCTTAAAGATAGAAAAGTATCTTTACGATACAGGATTATATTTATGACACAAAAGTAACCTAATGATGCAAAAGTATCTTAATAATACCAAAATATGAAAAATATGCAAAGTTACCTCAAAGATACGAAGATAAGACATAAAAGTTTATTAAAGCTACAGGAGTATCTCGAAGATATAAAAAAATTAAATTTAAAAAAAAATTATCTTAAAGAAAAATATCTTATAAAGACAAAATTTGTCAAGAGCTACAATAATGTCTTAAAGTTAGATACAAAAGTATCTCAAAGATACTGAAGGTTCTTAAAGAACCAAGAGTATCTTAAAAATACCAGTTATTTTTAAATATACAAAAGTACCTTAAAGATACCAAAGTATCTTAAAGATATCAAAGTATCTTAATGATACCAAAGTATCTCCCTCTCTCCCGCTCCCTGTAAATTTTTTGCTTATTCCTGTGCATATGGGACTCTTCCCTTAGTGCAGATTTAAGATAGCGTACTTTAAAGTATTTTTAAAACACAAAAGTACTTTTAAGTGCAAGCCTTGATATGTGCCGGCCCTGTAAAAAAACTAACAGTAATTTGAAAATGTCTCCTCTGGCAAATGCATTATTTCTGCCAAAGAGATTAAGTGGAAATAAATGAGCGTGTGTAGAGACTGAGCATGCATTTTACTGTCAACAGAGTGTTTGCCATCGCTGCAAATCATAAGTTTAGATTTTAAATGAATGAGATTAAAGCATTTTTAAAGACGGACAATGTGTCTGCTATTTATTTTCTTGTTATTTTTTTTTTTTTTTTGAGGGCAGAGCACTTGATGTACTCGTACTGTGGTGGAAGCTCAACAATTTTGTTTATTAAGGGACACACGACATGTGGCTGCGTTTTGTTTATCTTATTCTCGCTGTGATGAGCAGACGTGTGCTCTTCATTTGTTACTTATTTTTATGTGTATGCAAGTGGCTGCTGCTGTTTTCGGCATTTGTGCATCGTATCATCGGTGTGGTGTGTCTGTGTTGGTAAAAATCATACTTTTCGATCGATCAAGTTCATTGTGCGTTGACAATCCATTTTTATGGCTTCTTCGAAGTTGTGAAAAGTTGTAAATGCACAGTTTTTGTTGCCGATTTTTTTTTTTTTTTTGGCATGTTTGTATGTATGTGTATTGTTGTGTTTATGCATTTTGGTATGACTTTCGTTTGTACAAAGAAGAGGCTTCTTGTTATTTTCTCCATTTACTTTCACAAAAAAAAAAAAAAAACACATACACACACAAAAAGAAGTTTTACACGAAAATATTGTATTAATAAAAGTGTTACATACGAGGCCACACTGAAAGTGATAAATATTATTGTAAACGTAAGGTGTTGCTTTCATTATTTTAATAAATCGTCTACTACTGTTTTGACCAAGTTTTTTTTTTTTTTTAACTAGTTTTGTAGCAAAGTTTGGATGGTTCGATTCCTTTAAAAATATACCAAGCCAAATGATCTCTATCGATTAGAGATTTAGTGGAAAGCGACTGCAAAACATTTTTTTGCCTTTTTTAGCCATTCAACGTTCCTTTTAGTTTTTTTTTTTTGCTCTGTGCTGTCACTTATAGTTCGATAATTAAATACTGCATTCGATAATAATTTGCATGCTATTGCTTGGGGCTTTTTAAAATCCCCATGTCTGTGTGTGATTATATTTGGCTCTGACGTCAAGTTGAATTTGTGACTTTCCCATCCCTGTGCTGTCACTTTTAGTCCGATCATTAAATTTTGTATGCTATTGCTTGGGGCTTTTTAAAATCCCCATGTCTGTTTGTGACTATATTTGGCTCTGACGGCAAATTGAAGTTGTGAATTTCCCATCCCTGGCTTCTACTCCTAAAAATTCCAACTATTTGCAAATGTCGAGAGAGCAGCTTCGATTTCATGAAACTTTTGTTTAAAAAATTTATATTTTTATTCATGAAGAAAAAATTTACAAAGATTAAGAAAATCAAAATTCAATTACAATATAATTAAGAGAACAGTTATGGCAACTCTTTTTCTCAACAGTACAGTATATACAGTACACACAGCGTGTTACTGTTCAGTACCGTACTTCACAATTAGACCGACAGATTTCAAATGACTTTTTCGTACTGCTGTTCATCCAGTAAATTCCTACTTTGGCTCTCTCACTCACTCTCTGCCTCATCTGAAACTGTTTGCCTATTTTCTCTAATGCTTTGTTTATTTTTCAATTGATGTATTCACATCTCTTTATAATTGTCGCCGTTATTTTTCTAAATATATTCGATTTTTGCCACTCACTCGTTTGACATTAAACTTTAAGATTGTTCGTATTTATGCTGTGTATTTTTTTATCATTTGTGATCTTTTTTTGTGTTTTTGTCTTGTGGTTTATTTAAAGGCAATTTGCTTTTTCATGCTGCAAAACCCGGAACTTTAAAGGAATTCCTTAACGAACAAACACAAAAAACGAAACTATAAAACATCTTTTTTTTTCGTCTTTTGATTGGAAATCAATTAATGTGCAAATAAAATAGATTTATGTACTCAACTCTAAACGATACAGACAATACAAATGACGAAAAAGGTTCATTAACATCTAAACTTCGGAGACAAATACATAAAACGGAAAATTGTTGAGACAACATTAAATTAAACAAATATTTAAGTAAAATAATCTATAAAAAAATAAAATAAATACTCATAATAAAAACTTGAAAGTGTTAAAAAAATAATTAAAAATAATAAAAAAATAATAATAATTAAAGCTAAAAAGCTATTAATATATTACAGATAAATTGATATTCCGGACATCGCAATAATAATTTTGAAGTATGTTTATAAATTATTTATTAATATAAAGTGAATAGCACGAAAAAAAGCGACACAAGAGAATTTTAAAAACAAGTGATATTTGAAAAGATATTCTTTTTAATCTCGAATAAATGAAAACCTAAACGTAATAAGAAATTAAAAAAAGTTTTGTGCCACAAAACTCTAATAAGATTAATGAATTTAAGACACATCTTTAGACATAAAAAAAACTTAAAAAAAAGTATTTCGATTCTCAAATAATACACATAAAAATATAATAAAAAATTTCGCCACAAATATATTCAAACCAAGTTTGTGATATGAACCAGAATATCTACTAAAATATAAAATCTACTAAAATATAATTCCGCATGTGGCAAATCATTGCTGATAAAAGTTTCTCAAAGATAAAAGAATTAACTCAATGATAACAAAAACCTAAAAGGAAACAAAATTATTTTAGAATTTGAAAAGTTATCTTAATGCTGTCGAAAAATTTGAAAAAAACATCATAAATTCTTGAAAATATCTTTACGATAGCGAGTTATCTCAAAAATACAAAAATAGCTATGGGGAAAAAACTAACTTTGAATTAGAGTGAGAAACTCCGCAATCCGTTTAAAAATCTAAAATGAAAAATCATTAAATCCATATGTATGTGTGTATGTTAAGCGAATCAAAATTAAAAGCCAACACTTAAAAGAAGAGCAATTTTCACAGCGTTGTCGATTAAGCATAATTAAAATACAAATTGAAAAAGTTTCCAAAAACAAAAATCACTTCAGAGCTAAAATAAAAACTTCCTCAAAACTCCCATTAATATTTGATCGCAAGGATAGATGCATATCTGAGAATATCGAAAGTATCGAAAAAATTTAATATTATTCGATATGAGTTGAAAATATGTTAAGGGTCCTGGGTATTATTCAAAGTCGTAAGGTCATTTCCGGCATACATAGGCATTTTGGTGATATAAAACTATAGCTATGATGCGAAAGCCTCTTTAATATAAAAAAATATCCTAAATATATCTCTGAGCAGCTCGGAGATATAGATATAGAAAGATACAAAAAAGTCTGAAAGACACCAAACTACCCAAAATATATAAAAGTACCTGAAAAATACAAAAGTATCTAAAAGATACAAAATTATCTAAACGATACAAAAGTATCTGAAAGATACAAAAACATTTGAAAGATAAGAGGGCTTCTGAAAGAAGTATCTAAGAGGCGCAAAAGTGTCTAAAGATCATAAAATATGCAAAAAATCGGCAATATGTAAATGTACCTGAAAACTACAAAGATGTATAATTAAATTTTGTGAACGTTTTTGAATAATATAAACAATAATGTTCAGCGAACTTGCAAGTCTTAAGCTCATTGATGAAAGCTTCAAATATTCTCAAAATTATCTTAAGCATGTTATATCCTTGTAATTTAAACTTTAGCAGGAATCAAACCTTTAACCCCAAGTTTCAAACACTTTTACCACTTCACGCATCGAATCGTGTCTGCATTTCTTATTAAAAAATTATAGCATTTTTAGCTCTTTTTAATCAATTTATATTAATATGTATTTACTTTCGTTTTCGTATTGAATGAATACATGAATCGAATACATGTTCATGATTTTCTTTTGTGATGGAAATTTTCTGTGTGCATTTTTAGAAAGTATTTTTAAGCTGCATTTAAATCTTTTATCAATATTTAAAACTCTATTGAATGCAGTTTTCTCTTAAATAATAGCGATTTTTTTTTGTATTGATTTTTCTTTTCATTTATTTTTACTGCATTTTTTTCTTTCTACAAATTTTTCCCCCCTTAACAAATTAAGAAAAATTAACATTTTTCCCATCGAAAAAAAAACTTGTTTTAACCAACAATTTCAAAATTGTTTTGCTTTTAAGTTTTCATTATTTTTTTTCCTCACATTTTTTCGCTGCATCTAATGAAAAAAATGCAGTTTGATAAATTTGCTGCAGATACTGTTATTGCGAAAAGCGTCTCTATGGAGGTTTGGTAAACACGGAAATAAAACCAACCACTAAAAAAGTAAGAAACAAAAACTAAATTTCTTGTTATTTTAGCTAGAAATTTTTATTTGCAGTTTAACCACTTTCACAAAAAAAAAAACAGAAAAAATAAAAATTATTGCTTAAAAGTGAGGAAAAACACAAAATTTATTTAAAATGACAAGAAATTAATAGAGGAAAAAAATTGAGTTTCACTTTTAAACAAAATTTAAGGCTAAAAAGTAATAAAAAAGTACAAAGGAGTTTTGTTAAACAAGTATCTTTGAGATACTTTTGTATCTTATTGACTGAGGCCGCTTTTTAGTGGCAAATCAGTAATGGTTTTGTTTAATTAGACTGAAGATTTGATTTGCTAAAATGTAAACGAAATTTATTAAGTAATTCCAAAATAATAAATTCAAAAAGATATTAAAGTGTCAAAAAACAGGAAACAAGAAAATAATTGAATAAATTATAAAAATATTACTACACACATTAAATAATAAATAACAAAATTTAGATAAATCTACAGAAGTGAAACAAAAGCTTTTAACAAAATTTTTCACAACAAATGATTACATGTGTTAAGAAAAATAAGAAATTACTGAGAACAGTGACACAAATTACTTATAACAATATTAAACGTGCTCAACTCCAAGTTGTGACTGAAAAGCTGTTGTAGAAATTATGGAAGAAGTTGTTCGCCCATCGAAATAATTCAACCGAAGAACGACTTCTTAATTGTATTTCTCAAATCATCATAAAATATTTGCCGGTAAGTGTTCACAGCAATGATTTCATTTTGTTCCAATCAATTCTCACCTCTCATATGATATCATCGTGAAGTGGTTGAAAAGCATTTCACGATTTCTTATTTAGAATATTAACTAAACACATTTGGTATTTGTATGACTTGAAACTGTTGGAAGAAAAACCAGATTTTATTTTTATCTGAATCTTGGGACTCTAAATTTAAATATAAATTTTTTTTGTTTACATTGTATTTTTTGAAGCCAGCTTTTTTTACTTTTGATTTAAATTATTTAAATTATCGACCGACCTAAAATGGTAAAACAAGAAAAAACATAAAAGAAATTTATTACTTTGAGTGATACTGTAGACTCATAGAAAGTGAATACTAAATTAATGATAAAAAAAAAAATTAGATTTTTAAAATGTTCATCAAGCAAATGAGAATTATATGCCAAAATTTGTGAAATTTTCATATAAAATTGGTCTCAAAATGTACTCGAACAATGTTTTATTTTTTTTTGTTTAAAGTCTCCAAGTTCACAGATTTTTTAGCGGACACATAAAAGGACATACTTTTTAGTAGAAAATTGGAGTAAATCATATTTTGGAATAATAAGTATTAAATATTTGTTCAATTTTATGAAACAACTTTTTACAGTGAAATTGAGACATAGTAGTTTTAGTACAAAACATAAGTAATTTTTTGTTTTTTATACCCAAAGCTTTTGAATAAAAGGTTTTTAGTACAAATCTAATCTATATTATTTCTTTAAAACAAAAAAATTTTATTCCAAAACATGCAAACTCTAATTTTTCAACTGAAATTTCTTATATTTGTTTAATTTTTAAACCAAAGAATTCGATCAAGTGATTACTTAGTACTAAATTAAATCATAATATTTTTTAGAACAAAAATTTCTAGTACAAAATGTGTGAAATTTGCTACTTTTTTAATGTTTGCAAAATTTCTATCTTCAAAAATTTTCTGCACACAACTTTCTAGTGCGAAATTGAAACACATTAATTTTTAGAACGAAACATTTTAGTACAAAATACATAAAATTATTGCTCCAAATGAAATTATTTATGATTGTTTATTTTTTACTCCAAAACATTTTGTTGAAAAAACTTTTTAGGACAAAATCAAAGCATAATAATTTTTAGAACAAAACTTTTAGTACAAAACACATAGGAAATTTTGTGTTCCAAATAAAATTTTACATTTTTCAATACTAGTTTGTAGAACAGAAATTTTTATTACAGAGCTTATCTTTTATTTAAAGTTACAAGAAAGTTTTACTAATTCACAGATTTTTTTTTTTGGTGATTAATAAAAGAAAATACAATGTCCTTAGTGGTAAAAAATTGGTGCAAACTATGTTTTAGAACAAAAAATATTGCATAGTTGTTCAGTTGTTATTTTGTGAAACAATTTTTTACAGCGAGATTGAGGCATGGTCGTTTTTAGAACAACCATTTTTAGTTTTAGTACAAAGCATACGTAAAACATAATGTTCTAAACAAAATGTTTAATTCTTTTTTGATTTTTAGACCCAAAGCTTTTGAATAAATAATTTTTAGTACAAGTTTAACTAATGTTATTTTCTTAGAACAAAGAAATTTTAGTACAAAATACATAAAATTTAATGCTTTAACTGATATTTCTTATACCCGTTTAATTTTCAGACGAAAAAATTTTAGCCAACAATTGCTTAGTTCTAAATTAGAGCATAAACGTGTTTAGAACAAACCTTTTTAGTTTTACTACAAAACGTACATCAAATATAATGTACCGAATAAAATCTTTAACACTTTTCAATTTGCATACCTTTGTTTGACAAGTTTTTAGTAAATGTTTAACACACATTATTTTTAGAACAAAAAAAATTTGAGTGCATAATACATAAAATTTAATTCTTCAACTTTAGTTTAATTTTCAGACCAAAACGTTTTATCCAACAATTGTTTAGTTCTAAATTAAAGCATAAACAAGTTTTTAGAACAAACAGTTTTAGTTTTAGTATCATCAGATATAATATATGTGGGAAAGGGACGTTTAACTAGAAGCGGCAACACGTACTAAAATACGACACTGTAGGACATGATGAACGAACGAAGACAATATAATACAAACTAGTTGATAAGTTAGTTCTTAAGTATTCATACGACAGGCAAGAGCACCCATCAAGGCGCATCTAGTTTAGAATTTATAAGTTTTGAATAAATAATTAAAAAACATAATTGATATTGTGTTATTATTTCAACATACAAGAACCACATATATGTATATATGTATAATATTTAAGCAATTTATCTTATGTTGAGAAAAGCAACGGGTGAAAAATTAAGAAGGTGATTTCAAACTGACGCCAACCATTTGCCTGACTGATTTCTAATCACACAAATTTGTGTGAAGAACGCATTTTTTGTGTTTCCAAATCAAGCGCCTCGATGGATGAATTGGTAGAGTGCTCTACCAAGAGTCTTCGAGGTCGCAGGTTCCATTCCTGCCGAAGGCTCTGGGGGTTTCTGCAGACAAGCAAAAAGCTTCGCAGTTTTGTGTTTCTTAAAAATAAAAAAAAAAAATACACAAAAAGTGTTTAAAATAATTATTTTTTATTATTTGAACTTATATATTTCTCATAATAAAAAAAAAAAAAAAATAATAATAATACAAAAAGTAATTTTTAGAACAGGCTAGATGATAATTTTAGAACAACAATTTTTAGTTCAAAATATCTAAAACGTAATGCAAAACATTTGATTTTATATAAGTATTTATTTTATTATTAGAAAATAGAAGGTTGTGAAAACACTTTTTAGTACAAACTTAAGGCATGCTATTTTTTAGAACAATACCTTTTTGCGGATGATTTTCCTTACTTTCTTCAATACTGGGCTTCAAAATATCCCAAGGCATTACAACAAATTAGTACCACAGTTTTAGTACAACTTAATATTTAAAAAGATGACTAAAATGTTTTGTAAACAAGCTTATTACAACCTTGACATTGCTTTGTCTTAAAGGTATTTTTTTTTTTACATTAACCAGCATTAAAAATGATTTTAATTTCAACTTTTTACCCACAAAAATCAAAAAGCGAGAAGGCACTTTAAATTGGCAGTTTCTTGTCAGTTGTGGCAGTTGTGGCAGTTGTTGGCGGTGGCAAACGAGGCAGAACGCGTTTATTTCTTAATTTTTCATTTTTTTTTGATTTGAAATACTTTTCCGGAGAAGATGTTTGTTTGGTTTTTGTTTTAAAAGTGTTTCTTCCATTCAAATGCTAAGAGGTATTGTAGAAAACAAGGGGAAGCTCTTAAGAGTTTTTATTAACAGATAATTTCGTAGATTTTTGTTTCTTGTTTCATGTTTATGTGTACTCTTATTTAAATTATTTAAGAATTACGCTGAGTTAACTTAATGATTTATATACTCATTGTGTGCTAATGAAGAAAAACAACACGACGAGAAAATCTTTCAAAGTATTTTGTTATACGGAGTTAATATTTTTTCAGCTTTCTTTTATTTCTGAAGCGCTGGAAACAAAAGTAATTTTTGTAATAGACGCGTTCTGGTTTAGGTGGTAAAGATTATGGTTTTTACGTTTTTCGCTTAACGTAACAGTGATTTTTTTGCCGCTTTAAATTAAGTCATATTTTGTTGCATGGCTTTCATTTCGAAACGAAACGACTTTAATGTGCAGAGCCGAAATGCGCGTCTCTGCAGACGGCTTGTCGTTACTATTCTTGTTGCTTTTGCTTGCAGCCATGGCTTCAACAGTTTTTTCCCACTTTTTTTTTTCCACCAGAAGTCAGAAGAGGCAGCACCTTCATGAGAACGAAAACGAAAAATACTTTTTTTTTATTAAGTAAGAAAAAAAGAGTCCCTTATAAAAGAAAACAAAATGTTCACACGTCATATTCAGAGCTGCATGAAAAATTCCAGCCAAGATAACAAATGAAAAACTGTGACAACAATAAAAAAAAACAAAAATGTACGGTAGTTCTTTTGTTCATGATGAAGTTTAGTAAATAATTTTAATATGAAAAAATAAGTTGAATAATTTTGTAAAATTATTAATAATAATTTTAAGCAGCCACGGCATAAGTCTTCCCTGCATTTTTATCACACAAAAAAAAAAATGTTTCTCAATTCTGGGAAAGTAAAATCGAACTCAAGCCTAATAAAATAACTATAAATTGTAATAATGTTTAAACTTTCTTGCTTTTGAAAAATATATCACAGATATTGTATTTTTTTTTTCGTTCACTTCGGTAGCTGATCAGACTTTTGTCTTCAAAAATTTATTTTGATTTTATTTCTTTTATAATTTAAATTTGATTTCTTGACTGTTGGATGTGAAATTTTAATATCTTTTTAATAACATTTTCAAGATGTCTTTGAAAAACAATTATGTTTCACCATTTTATTATTCGAATTCCGGTATTTGGGGTCTGAGGAAAAGTTTAAATATTTGTTCACATTTTTACACATTTTCTTTTGAATTATTTTCATATCATCCACTTTATACAAATACTAAATTATTTGTAATAGTATTTTGAATAAATCTTCGGTTTTATGGGTTCTCGTACTACAGATATTGTGTGGTGCCATCTTTTAGCACTCAGCAAAACATGCAAAAAATGTTTTCGCGTTTCAATTGCTTTTTAAATGCAGATATTTCTACCTTTAGTATTTTGAAAGTACCACGTTTTTGGTACTAAATACAAGTTTTGTGCCACATTTTTTAGTACTCAGATTTTTCATAATAAGTTCAAGTGTATATTAATTTGAAGACATATATTTCATACAAAAACTACGGGGTCTGTTTTTCAGAGATTTCGAATACCATTTTAAAGTTTCTATTTTAAAATATATTTTAGCATTATTTTATTTTTAATGAACAGCGGTGGAAGTTTATCAAACACTTCTTTGGCATGTAGCTTATTTAGTATTTCAATTGTAATTTTCTATGATATTTTGTATCATTTGATTTGGTTGGAAAATGTCAATTTCATTCTCGGCCAAAATATTTTAGCCTTAAAAAAACCCAATGCAAACTATTATTTTTATTTATTTATTTATTTTTTTGAAATTATGTTGGCGTTAATTTTGCTTTGAGTTGGCCACTTACACCAGTTTGGCTGGAAAAATTGCAGTCATTTATAATATCTTTTTTTTTCCTTAAATAATCTATTATTTTATGAATTTTATTTCAGAGGAATTTCAGCTGAGAAACAAAAACTATTAATTAAAAACTGGTGTCGTTAAAATTTTTCAAAAAAAAAAAAAAAAATACAATATTTTGGTTGAGCTTAGATGAAAATAGCTGTTACAAAAAGTGGTTTTCAGTGTCTAAATATGATTACGTTTTCATTTAAAACAAAATTGTTTGGCTTAACAAAATTTATTTGATAACTTGTCTCATAAAACGGCCCTGCGATGCTTAAAACTTAATCAACTACAACAGCTTTTGCTTTGAGAGCAAAAATGAAAAAAAAAAAAAATTTTTTTTAAATTATATATTAGTATTGGCCAATTCGTTACACTTGCTTTAAACTGGGTCAGTTTGGCAAAAATACCAGCAAACTAAAATGCACACAAAAGAAAAACCAAAAAAAAAGAAAGAAAAAAAACATTAGCCTCGAATACTGTTGTGCGTCAAAGCAGCTGCTATCAGCAATTTTTATGTTTCTTGAGTCGATTTTTCCCCTCCACCAACTGAAACTGTTATTAACGTTTGAAAGCATCTTGATAATTGTTTGAGAGGTTTTTGTCTGTTTTTGCACAACTCAACAAATGTGATTGTTAAACATAGAAAATTTTAAACACAAACCGGGCAACACTTCTTCACAATAATTTATAATTTTTTTTAATACATTTCAAATATTTTGATTTGTTAAAAATATTCTGTCCGTCTTTTAAAAATATTTGCAATCATCATTAATTAAATGAGGTAATTAGAAAAAGCAACTTTTTTTTTATAGATTTAAATTTGCCATGAATTCAAGTTTGTTGCTTAAGTTTTTTGTTTCGAAAAGTTCAAGTTTGTTGCCAAAGTCTTTCTCATAACAAAAATCTTAATAATTGATTTTTATGTGTGTGCAATAAAAAACCATTTTATATTAATTTTTACTCCACAATCTTTTCTTAAAATTCTTGAAGAAAAAACCTGGCTTTTTGTTAAAAAAAAAAAAATCCGATTGTGTTCATAACGGTTTCTTTAACTACTGGTTTATATATTACAAGAACTACAAGAACAACAACAGCAATAACAGCTTTATAAATAAGTGTCAAGAAATTTTAACGGATTTTGTTCGCTGTGCAGTTTTGATTACAGACACAAATACTCTATTGAGCGGGAGAGAGACAGCCAGCCAGATGAACGCATGCCTCTAAAATGTTGTTGAAATGAAGTTAAAAAAAAAGTTCATACAAGTTTTAAATGTCAACTCAAACAACAACAAGTCAAAAAAATCTATTTCTATTGAACAGTGGGCAACGTGTACAAAAACAGGCGTTATAAAGTTAAGGAAGTTTAAAAAGTATTTTTTTTTTTCTATTTTTGAGTCACTCGGTCTTAATTCTATCCCTGGGGCTTAATTCGTATTCTTCTTCTTTTTAATTATAAATATATTAACTAACAGGCAGACGATATCACTCGATATCGCTCGCTCGCCTATTTACGTACAAAACAATAACAAATTTGAAAATTTTGTTGTTGTTTTCTGTGCTTTTATGCGAGCGAACGATGTTGAGTGACATGGCGGCGGGCCTGGCACTTAATGTGCTTCCTAAAAATTGAAAAATATTTTTTGTGGTAATATAATAGTGATCAAAATTTTTTTTTTTAGAGGATAAGAAAAGTAAATTTAAAGACTTGGTGGCTGGGGTACCACCATCGTTGTTTTTGATAAAAAAAAATTAGAGACTGAAAATTTAATTTTGTAACAATTTTGTTCTGCAATTCTGTATTCATGAAAGCTATAAGAAGACTACTAATGAGAACAGGAAGTATCGTTTAAAAAGTTTGCTTATTTTCATAACGTAATGTAAAATAAAACTTACTTCACGTAACACGAAATTACGTAAAGTTAGTTTTCTTTATGGCTGTTAGATTTTTATTTCTTAGTCTGAAGTCATTTACACTGATCTCAATTAAATTAATTATTTTGTGTCAATTATGCTCCGAAGTTTTGATACATTATATTGAGCTATGTTACTTATTTTGATAGCTAATGCCCTTTACTTTAGTCTACTTAGTACACAAGCATATTAAATTAAAGTTGTGTGCCGTAAGTCAACAGCAAGGACGTAATCTTTAACAAAATTGTTTATCGCATTTTCAATCAAATCAAAATTTTGATTATCTGCTCAAATATAACCAAACCTATATTTGTGCTACGTCGAGTCATATTGTAACGTTACGTGAGTAGCTGTTACGTAATAAATTTTTTTTTTAATGAGCTATCGCCACAGCGATACACGATTTGTTTAAAATTTGTTGATTTCATATGTACATTTGATAAATACAATAAATACAAATGTTTAAGGCTGCTCGCATGTATTATAATAAACATTTTTGTTTTAGGTGACATATGTATGTATGTACATATGTATTGAGTGCGCTGGCCAATATTTATTTTGTTATCTAACACATTTGAATTAAGTTAATAGCAGCTGTATGACTTTATTAAGTATTTCAACTGGAATATGCGTGACGTAGATACTATATTGTAACTACGTAAGCATTCACAAAATTATTTATCGTAATATTAATGATACCAAAATTTTGATTCTATGCTGGTATATGGACCTGTATTTGTGATGTAAGAAATACAACTCATACGTAACATAAAAATGCTACGCGACGTAAGTATATGTTACGTAACGTAAATTTTTTACGTCACGTAAGTAGTTGTTACGTAATCAAAGAATTTTCCGTAATTTAAATGATTTTGTAATACTGTGGTATGGTTGGTCTATATACATACATATGTACATACACTAACGTAAGTTAGCTGAAAGAAAACCGTAAAATTAGTAAGCCGAACCAAAAAAAAAAAAAATTAAAATATTCCAAGCATCTATTTTCCTTAAAGTATTTTTTCAAATTTTCTTTTTCCATCCTCTGGCTAGAAATGCCATTCTCTTCAAATTTGTTTCAATTGAAATAATATTTGTTGTCTTATGCCCATTTTTCGCCAACTTCCAGACAGCCAACCACAACAAGTGTGTAAAACAGTTGCTGTTTCATTTTTATTCTAAGCCAACGAAGCCAGATACTGGGGGGGAACATCAAGAGCGAGAAAGATAAAACTGAGCAAAACTGGGTTAAAACCAGTTGGCCACATTTTGTTTTCAATTTTTTCACCAAGCGGGGGGTTTGATTGTAAAACTGTTTCTGTTTTTTTCTTTTATTTTAATAATTCCTTTTTTACTTCTTTCTTTAAATATTTTTGCTTATTTTTTTTCTATTGAAATTTTAATGCCATGTTAGCAGTTTTGTTTCTGTTTGACTTTTTGTTTTCTTTAGCATTTGCAATTGAAAATTTTAAGTTTAATGTTGCACCAGTAATTCAAGCTACAACCATAAGCAGTATTTATTTACAACCTGATTTTGCAATTTGCATTTTAGAATGCCTGAATAGGTTTTTTTGTGTGTTGTTGTTGTTGTTGTTTCAGACTACACTTTATCTTTGTTTTATGTTTCGTTCAAATGTTGCAAAACATTGGCTAAAGACAATTGTATGTGCATACACTTTTGTAGCGAACGTGCTGTCACAATTAATTGACTAAATGTGTTAAACGAAACGCTTAATATGACTCCGTCAAATCAAGGGAAGTGTTTGAGGACAAGAAGGAGGTTCGCAACAAATTAAATTATGATCCAAGTTAACAAGAATGTTGGCTGATTTCATAGCAAACTTAGCAACGTTTAGCATTTTTGTAAATTGCATTTTTTTGCTGTCTATGTAAATAAATTAAAATAGTACACTGTTATAAATGTAGTAATAATATACGGTTTAAATCGCAAATACAATGGTCTTCTTATATATAGCGTTCATGAAATATGTTGTAAATGCAGTGAGTTTGTATTACGTTACTTGTTAGTAAAACAAATGAAAAATTTTAACTTTTGTGTTACGTGACGTAAGAAATTTTTATACTACAAGTGTATCTTCTTATTGAATGAGGTCGTGAAATAAGTTGTAGATGTGGTAAGCTCGTATTATGTCACTCGTTAAAAAAAACGTAAGCACATGAAAAATGTCAGATTACGTGACGTAAGAAATAATTATGGACGAAAATTGTATTCTTATAGAATAATATCATGAAATTTGTTGTAAATTCAGTGAACTCGTATTATGTTAGTCATTAAAAAAACGTAAGCACTTGAAAAATCTTATGTTACGTGACGTAAGAACTAATTATGGACGAAAATTGTATTCTTATAGAATAATATCATGAAATTTGTTGTAAATTCAGTGAACTCATATTATGCCAGTCATTAAAAAAACGTAAGCACTTGAAAAATTTCATGTTACGTGACGTAAGAACTAATTATGGATGAAGATTGTATTCTTATAGAATAATATCATGAAATTTGTTGTAAATTCAGTGAACTCGTATTATGCTAGTCATTAAAAAAACGTAAGCACTTGAAAGCTTTTGTGTTACGTGACCTAAGAAATAATTATGCATGAAGATTGTATTCTTATATATTGAGATCATAAAATATGTTGTAAATACGGTGAACTCGTATTGTCACTACTTAAAAAAAACGTAAGCACTTGAAAACTTTTGCGCTACGTGACGTAAGCAATATTTATGCTTAAATATCACCTTGAAATCTGTTGCAAATGCAGTGTAGTTTTATTACCCCCTGTAAGCATTTGTAAACTTTTATGTAGCGTGACGTAAGAAATATTTGTGTGAAGTTTCCAAAGTGTGACAATTATATAACTCATTATAAAAAAACGCTTTGGTTAATAATTTTAACGGGCTTAAGTTAAAAAGTAAAACCTCCAAATTGAGATAGATTTTTTGTGATCAAATCGGAGTGAGCAACATTTTCAAAGAAGACAAGAAGAGCAAAATTGACGACTTACTGGCTGGGGTACATACCATGGCTGTTTCACGGCCACCACGTCCGAAGCAAATTTGGATGCTGATGATTTGTATGGGTATGTACCCCAGTCAGTAAATCTGCAACTTTACTTTTCTGGTCTTATTTTTTAAAACCTAAATTATAAAATTGTTCATAAGAACCCAAAAATTTTTTTTATGATCTTCTGGGGGATATTGTAAATTTTTTAACAATGATTAATTTTGGTAAAATAATAATATCAAATTCTTTTTTTCCTCCAAAAAAATACAAGTTTCTGTCTTGAATCTTTTGTTTTGCTGACTATCGTTTTCATTTTCTTTAACTATTTTTTATTTTTCGTTGCCAAACATAAATTGAATTAATCAAAAACTTTAGATATTTTCCCCCCAAATCAACATCATTGTTTTTGTCTCTCCATTAGCGGAATGTATTAATGTTAAACCTCAAGGAAATACTTTTATATGTATGCACTTTCAACAAAAACCACAATATTACGTGTCTTATCTGCCATCTTTTTGAAGAGTTAAGAAAACAAATCCATGGTGCTGAAGATACCTTTTTTTTGTATTTGGTGAAATAAATCTTTTTCTTTTTAGCAACACAACGAACAAGAAACAACAAACCAGTACCCTTAACATTTGTTTTAACCTTAATCTTTGATATCAATTTAAATGGAAGAAAAAGTATCTTAGTTTATGGTTTGACGTTTATTTGGCTTTCGCATGATCATCATGTGGTAAAAGCTGAAGTTTTTCTCTCCACATTTTTTTGTTTGTCTTCCAAAACAAGTTTCTATTGATCAGTTCTTTGGTGTGGCAAGATAGTTTCTTTACAGTTTAATACTTTCGTTTGTTGCTGCAGTTGGTGTTGATGTTGTTGCTGTTGTTATTACTATCAGCGTGTAAATCATTGGGAAAGAAGACTGCATATTGCACTTCTTATGCCCCTTTAAGTAACTCACCGTCATCATCTTACTGGTTTTGTCTTTTTCTGTACATCTATAGTAGATACCAAGAATGCTGTTTGTTCTATTCTTCGTCAGTGTTCTATTGACCCATATTTTTATGAACGCCAGTTTGTTGTTTGTCTTGATGCATGATGATTGCCTTTGAAACAATGTTCAATTGATTCTTTCTCTTTTATCTTTTTTGCTTTCTAGTTGCTGGTGGTAAAGATTTTAAAGGTTTAAGGTTGTCGCAAGTGTTTCTTTTCTTAAAGACTACATAAAAACTATTTGTGGTGGTGAAAAAGTTTTGTTTTGCTAAAAGTTTCTGTTTTTTTTCTCCACTCTAAGGAGGTAAAAATCGAACTAAAAGTCCTCCAATAAAGTACATAATAATTGTTTTGTTGTTCTTGATTTATATGTTTTGGCTAAAAATATTTTAATTTATTTATTGTTGAGTTTGATAGAATTTTTTAATTGATTTTTAAACCTTTTTAGCTTTTGAATTAAACACAATTTTCATTTTATAAATTTTTGCTGGTGATTTAATACCATATTTACCTCTAAACTAGATGTGTGGCAAGTGGCACCGTCCTGTTGAAACCACATATTGTCCATATTCATTTCTTCCTAATTGGGCCATAAAAAAATCATTATCATCTCACGATAGCGAACATCATTCACAGTAATTTCCTGATCGGCCTCATATTGGAAAAAATACGCTCCAAACAGTCACACTTTGTGGCTGCATTGATTTTGCAACAATCACTCTTGGATTATTATTCACTTAAAATCCGGCAATTCTACTTATTTGCGAATCCACTGAGTTGAAAATCTGCCACATCATTGAAGATGATTTTCTTCGAAAACTCAGCATCCACTGTGGCCATCATTCTGACCACGCTGACGACGCTGGGTAGGGTCAAGAGGCTTTAGTTGTTGAGTCCAGCGCACCTGTAAATGCCAGTCTTCATGCATAAAACTCAAAATGTAGACCATTCGTAATCAGCTGCAAATAATTTTACTTTCTGACATAATCTTGAAAATTTTCATCAAAAAGTTACATAAAATAGCGTTTAGATAGACGCAAATTTTACGCCAATAATCAATGGTCATCTAATACACACCTCCTTCACTTTTTACAAACCAAACATTGAGAATTTGTATGTAAAACACGCACCAGCAAATTGAATGTAAAAGAAAAAAAAAAAAGCTTTCATTATTGTTATCGCAAAAAAAAAAGAAATAACGCAGAAAAAAAAACAAACTGTAATAAAACTACGAACAAACGCAAGCAGACCACAAAAAGACAATGCACTGAATGTTAAACTAAAAAACAAAAAAAAAACAATCCTACACGTTCTTACTATAAACTGAAACCTGAGCTACTTGTACTTGTACTCGTATGTGTAGCAACTTAGACCATAAATGGACCAAGACTGGTAGCAGTTGCACAAAAAACACAAAAACAAAAAGGCAAGCGAAAAAAGGAAAGACAAATAAACAACAAATAAACGTAATATTATAAAGCTGAAATGCCGTAAGGCATATTAAATAATAGAAGTTGAATTTTAAAGTGCATACAGATGTACAGGGTTTTTCAATAAGAGCGCTACAAAAGTTTTTTTTTTTTTTTTTTTTTAAATAAAACAAAAGCGGTTATGGCACCACATGTCCTCCAAGTCCATATCATATTCGGTTATCATTGAACTCGCTACCGTTCCCATTATGATCATCACGGAAAAAGTTTCGGCCCAATCGCATCAAACTGTAATTTTTTCCGGGATGCCATGATGACTTATGGAGTACGTGTGGATTGTTGCCTGGCCCATAATGCATATTATGTTTATTGACGAAGCTATTCAGGCAGAAATAGCGCATCGATGGGTGAATTGGTAGAGAGTCCTACTAAGAGTCCCCGAGGTCGCAGGTTCGATTCTTGCCGAAGGCTTAGGGCGTTTCTGCAGACAAGCCAAAAAGCTTCGCAGTTTTAGGTTTGTATAACAAAAAAAATGAGCCTCATCGCTGAAGATGACTTTTCGATAAAAATCCGAATCATTTTTAAGTTGTTGCTCAGCCCAATTCACGGACATACAATGATTCTGGTGGTCAAATGGCTTCAGTTCTTGCATCAATTTGATCTGGCAATAGGATGTAGGCCAAGATCTTTTTGCAAAATTCGCCACAACGATGTCACAGAGATGCCCAACGCTTGAGAACGACGTGTGATAGACACATTTGGGTTTTTTTGCACTGAAGCCTCAGCGGCAGCAATATTCTCGACACTCACTGGCACAGGAGAACCTTTTATATTGTGCCTGTGGATTCAAATTCCACTCCACTAGGCGCTCAATTGTTGATCTATTAGGACGATTGTGACGATCATAAATTGGACGTAGCGCTCTTAACGTTGAGGCCACTGACTCCCAATTTCGGTAGTAAATTTTAATAATTTCGACTCATTGTTGGCTCGTATAACTTTCCATCATGATGGAATGGCAAACCTTAGTGAAGGAGAAATATCATCAAAAGCAGCCAGAAATAATACAGCATCATCTGCTGTCCCTGTTGCTGTACTTTTATAGCGTCCCTGTTGAAAACCCGCAATATGTATGTATTTAAGCCGGTTTAATACTGTCTGTAACCTGAGTAAGTGTGGGCACTTACTTAAATATACATATATTTTTAGCCTTAAATAAATTTAAACAAATAACAAAAACACACAACGAACTGCTGCATTAAAAGTGATAGTTTTGAATTTCATGGTGACAAAATAAAAAAAAAATTAATGAATGAATATTTTTTTTTAAATCTTGAAATGAAGCCAAGTTTATTATAACATGTGAATGAATTTATGTTTTTTTTCCAAGAAATTTTATACGAATTTTCACAGAAATTTAGAATGTTTTTTTTTTCCAGTAGATGGAAGGAAGTTCAGCACTTAATTTAATTATATTTTAAATTCTTTTTTTCTTTGGGGTTTCTCTGTAATTAATTGGGTTCGAGATTTCATGCAACTAAATTTTATGAATAAAGTGTAAGTTTAAATTGATCAGAAAACCATACATTTTAGAGCTATTTTCTGTCTTTAAGTTTTCGGCCGCCGACATATTGGCAGCAGAACACATGTTCAAACATTTTACTTCATATTCTATTAAATGTAAATGTAAGTTAATGAGAATTCCAATAGTGTCCGAACATAATTTCACAGCTATCCCGAGTACAGCTTAATCGCATTGCTACAGTATATTTTACCACAATTTTAATATTTGAAAGTATTAAACAGTTAATACATATTTATTATGGGTGTGAAGATAAACTTTAAAATTTGTTAACCACAAAAACAAACCTTCAAAGTTAGCAGACCTCTGTTAGAGCTTTGCTATGGAGATGGGCGAAAAAAAAAATGATTGGACATCATTTTAGATGTACAATAATTTTTTTCCAATTTTTTTTTAAACTCCTTATATTTTCTACAAAAACGAACTGTTAAACATTTTGACTACGGGACATTAAATTATATGGGCTCTAAAATTATGTCCAATAATTTTTTTTCGACCATCTCCTACCGTTTTCGAGAAAAGCACCAAAGTCCTTTTTTTTAATTTCCTTATTAACGGCTTCGTTTGACACTTTTATGACTCCGTCTCGTTAAAATTAAATTTGAAAATATTGTTTAGTGTTTGTGAACAATAAATTTTTTCTAATTATTTGTTTTTAAATGTATTTTTTTTTTTATAAAAATTTAAAGTTTTGAGCTTAACACAGCCATGTTATCACATTAACGGAGGTCTGTTAACTTTGAAGGTTTGTGTCCATGGTCAAAAAAAATTTTAAATTTTATCTTTACACACATTAGAAGTTTCTATCGCTTGCGGCTCAATATTTATAAATAATTTTTGTAATTAAAGGGTGCCCCCAAGGAATTGAGTGCTGTTTAAATTTTAGCTTCTTGCTTTTTGCGATATTCATTGCTGCAGAGGCCAGGCATCTCTATACCATGCAAATTTCAAGTCTATATCTCTTATGGTTCAAAAGTTACAACTAATTTTCAAACTAAAGGGTTTCTCCATGTATTGAATACCATTTAAATTTTGAATTTTTTCCGATTTTAATATTTAGTGTTGTTGTAGAGTCCAGACAACTAAATTTTAACCGTCTAATTCATAAAAATTATAACAGGTTTTATAAAGCTCTTATTTGACAGATTTTCTATACAAATATGTCAAATAGCAGTCTTATAAGCGTGTTATAATTTTTATGAATTAGGGGGTAAGTTTCTATCTCTGACAGCTCAGAAGTTACAGCTAATTTTCAGTTTCTTGTTTGGCGGTACCCTTTAGTTCTTAGAGTTTTTTTTTGCTGTGTTTGTTACCCCATATTGTGTAGTAACCATTTAATTACATATCCTGTACAAATTTAAGGCCTCTATCTCTAAGGATTCGAAAATCACACAGTCTCTTGTATGGGAGCATCCTTTAGTTTTCAACTTTTTGTTGTTTTTAGTACTTGTTGTTGTAGCGGCCAGGTAACCATATATTCAGTGAAAGTTTCAGCTCTGTAATTTGTATCGTTTCAAGGAATGGGCGCTGTGATGAACGGTGGGACAGCAAAGTCCCAGCGGTAGGGCTCTCTTTTCACTCCATAAACACGAAGCCCCAAAGGCTAAATTAATTTTGGGATTTGCCTGGACTCTACAACAACATATACCAAAAATCAATGTCTAATTTTTGTAAGAAATAAATTAGTAATTTTATTTAATTTCCTCCCCTTATTATGAAAGGTTCAATTAATCTCAATTGAATCGATTAGAGATATTTTGCCTGACGTACCAAACTTCAGGCATTAAATCAGATTAATTGAATAAACTCATTTAAATTGAACTTTCGATGTTAAATGTGAAGGCAAAAATATGAGCAAAACATTTGTTTCATTATTTATGGTGATAATTAATGTTTTAAAACCCATATGACTTCTTTCATTTTTGTTTTTTCTAAATTATGTTCTATATATTTTTTTTTTTTTTTATTAATTTTGTTTTATTTGTTTTTCTCTCTTTGTTTTGTTGGAAATACTTCAAAAAAAAAACCAGAGAAATGTTGATTAATGATTGTTTCTTAAGTCTTTTGTTTTATTTGCATGAATAAAATGAAGTGTGCTTCCTAAGTCTTTTGTTTGAGTAACTGTTGCTTTTCTAAAAACAGACAAACCGCACAGGAAAGTAAATTATCAGGGAGTTTGCTGCTTAAGTCTTTTGTTTTCGCTTGAGGTGAAATTTAAGGAGAAAAAAAAACAGTTAAATTTGTTTTTTCTTAGTTTATGTGATTAAAATAAAATCATTAATATAAATAAAAAGAAACGCAAAAACTTAAATTTAAGTAAGTGTGAAGTTAAAGAATAAAAACTAAAATTAAGGTCAATTCTTAAAAGAGGGAATTTTAGTGAAAGTTGTGAATTCAAAATTTGGAAAAACGCTGCTTGAGAATATTCATATATTTTATGCAAAATTTATTTTTTTTATGGCCCGCAACAGTTGGAAATAAAATGTTCAATTTTTTTTTACAAAGAAGGTATAAAGAATATTTTTTCGTCATATTTTTTTTGTTTGTTTTTGCTTTGCGCAATTCTTCTGCTTTAGTATTATAAAAAACCGTTAACTTTAATTTTGTCTGAGTAGTTTTAAAACGCTATTGGAGATGTTAACATCTTGCGGCGAGTAAAAGAATTCCACATTGAAATTTGTAAGCTGTGAAAAGAAAGTGCTTTATAACAAAATGAGCTTGACGTGCGCTTTTTACATTTATAGTGCAATACTTTTAATAGCAAGTACTCAGGCAGAGGTGAATTAAACAAAATTTAAGTAAAATATTAAAGAATTAATTCATAATAATATTTGGGTTCCAGTTTGAGGGTTATTTTTATGTCCAGCCAGTACAAAAGTTTATTGAAAACAATACTGCCACAGATCATAAGCCTTCTAATGGCATACAAAGTGACTTTATAGATGATATTATTTCGCAACAAAAGCAACAAATAATATCCTCTGTGCTGCAAGAAACTGCGGAAACAGATTCTTCTGCTTCATTCGCAGCCGGAGGAGAAAGTAAATATTTTCGCAATAACAAGTGTGCCGCTTGCAGTGAGTATTTTCTATGATCCTTCAAGTGAAAGAAAACTTTATACAAGCATGTTTTCCCCCAGCCTGTGGTGTGCCAAATGTCAATCGTATTGTGGGTGGCACCCGGGTACGCACGAATAAATATCCCTGGATTGCTCAAATGCTCAGAGACACTTTTCAATTTTGTGGTGCCACTTTAATCAATGATCGTTATGCTTTAACAGCGGCCCATTGTGTCTTTAATATGGACATAAATCGTATTTCCATCAGATTATTGCAATTGGATAAGAATACGCCCCAGGAGGGCATTCAGCGTAAAGTGGTCTTTGCCAATATGCATCAGCTGTATAATCCTGTTACTTTACAGCATGATATTGCCCTGCTGAAACTGGATGAGCCTGTATCCTTGACACAACCCATACGACCAGTTTGTCTACCCACCACACCGAATCAAAATTTTGACTTTAAAAATGCCATAGTAGCTGGTTGGGGTTTGACGGCGGATGAGGGTGAGCATTCTACTTATTTGAGGGAATTGGTGGTGCCTGTTTTAACCAATGCCCAGTGCAAGGCCACTTCCTACAAGTCCATGATAGTGGACACCATGTTATGTGCTGGCTATTTAGAGGGCGGCAAAGATTCGTGTCAGGTAACGCAAAAACTGGAATCCATAATTTCTGATCTAAATGCGGTGATGTTTTTAGGGGGATAGTGGTGGTCCTTTGATTGTACGTGAGGGTATTTTTCGTTTGGCTGGTGTGGTATCGTTCGGTTATGGCTGTGCCCACCCTGATGCTCCTGGTGTGTATACCAGAGTAAGCAAGTATTTGGAATGGATTGCTGCCAATACCAGGGATGCTTGTTATTGTATGCGTTGATAATGCGTTTTAAAAATATTTTTTGAAATAATTTTTTTTACATTTTGCTTTGTTTTCTTTTTTATTTTAAATTGTCTTTCATTAAATATAAGTTAGTGTCATACTTTTGGTCAAACTAAAAGTTTTGTTTAGATATAAGTTAATAAAAATTGGCATAGTATTAAGAAAACAGTGTTTCAATTCCAATTGTTTCAACTTATAGATCTATGAATTCATATTTTTAATTTAGTTTCCTTTCAAAAAAAGCTATTGTCTTAGTTATAGATTCAAGCTATGGCTTTTTATTACCATACGGTAATAAATAATGACAAAATGTTAAGAAAATGTGTTTCAATTCCATTTGTTTCAGCTTATAAACTGTTGCCGTTTTTGGCCGCAGAGATTTTACTACACTGCATAAACTAAAAATAGCTAAGGATGGCTAAAAACATGTTTCATTTCCATGCGTTCCAGCTTAAAACCTATGCCGTTTCATAAATATTTTTTATTTTTTTATTTTTACAATTTTTCTTAGCACAGGCTAATGAAAACTGCCAAAGAATTGTAAAAAGCCAGTCTCGATTCCCTTCGATCCAGCCTATGAAATCTTTTTGATTTCAACCACAATGTTTCTGTTAAATGACATTAAAAATGGTTAAGAGTAGACAAAAAATATTTCTTGTAGCGATTACAATAGCATCTAGCGTATATCTAGCCAAGCTAAAACACCTTTTCAGGCAGTTAAATAAATAAGTTCTTAGAATTGATAAAAAAAAGTGTCTCAATTCCATACGTTCCAGCTCATAAATTCCTCTCGATTTCTTATAATTGCATTTATTTCGCAAAATTTGTTTTTCTTTTTCATGTTCAGCAAACTTTTTCCCCTATTATTTTTTTTTTTTTTTTCAAAAGTCAAAGCAGGCAAACTTTTTAGTAAATTTTTAGTTAATTTCTTGTAGCTATGTATGTAAAAGTTTTACTTTCAAATGCTTTCGCACTACAAATGTGCTACAATCTCATTGATTACATGAAGTGTTTAATGAAATTACCTTATTGTTGCTAAAAAAAAATGTTTCAGCACCATTTTCTTACTCTTTTCGCAACAAATCAGTGATATTACTCTTATAAATTACCTAATAAAACTAATCTAATTAATTAATCGTGCATCACTGAATTCTTTTTTATTATTTTATTATTTATTTAATAGATTTATATAAATTACGCAGTTCTGCTTAAATATAAATTAATTATCTATATCGTACATCACTGATTTCTTTTTTATTATTTTATTATTTTATTATTTATTTAATAGATTTATATAAACTACACAGTTCTGTTTATTTTATTTAGTTCTGGCGAATTTTTTCTTTTATATTGACAAGGAAATCCACAAATCTGTCCCAAATAAGGCAATAGGATTTATTAAAATAAATCTTTTATATTTAGTAATGTTTCATTTTCATCTGTTCCATTTAATAAAAATATAACATAATTCTTTTCCTTATAGCCAACAATTTTTTTTAGAAAACGCTCTCCTTTTATACCGTGCATTTCTGCTAAGCAGCATTTATAATCTCCACTTCCCTTGACTAATTTTATTAGGTAATTATCAATTCAACCATATTAAGCGAACAGCGCTTTTTCATTCCTTTAGTGGCTGTTTTTGTTTTTTGTCTTCCATTTCAGTTTTGTGTTAAAACATGAGACATTTGTCATTGCAACGGCTGTGTGAGGCACAATTAATGTTTTAATTGCTCTACAAAATTAAATCACTTTTACCTCGTTTTTTGTCTTCTTAACAGCTGATGAACTTCAACACGCCAAATGGTTGACATAAACACAAAACCGTTTCTCCATTCCAACCACAAGTATAATGGAATGATTAAATTCAGTGACGTTGTCACACGCCACACTCTTCAGCGCTGTTTCACTGCAAAATAATCCGTCTGTACATATGTTTTTCTTTCTGTTGCGGTTGTTTATTCTGCTCAAAAAAACATTTAATAGCGGGTATGAATTGCTGTCTGTCACAAGAAACTTTTGTTGTTTTTGTCAATCTTGTACAAATTATGGGAAATAATAATTGTAGTGTAACTTTTGCTGTTGTTGTTGTTGTCTTTGTTTTATTATTATAAATGTCGTTATACAGTTTTTTTTATGGTAATTTTTCATTTGAATGCAAGCAACTAGTTTTAATTACACTCATACGAGAGTACGAGTACACATGTATTTATTCTGCTAAAGAGCAATCTTTTGGTGATTTATGTAAAAGAAAAAAAAACTTGGTGAATAAAAGTTGATGTGCAAGAAAAAGATTAGGGGGGCAGAATACTTTTAATATGTTTTTCATTTTTTCAAAGAAAATTTAAGCTATCAAAGCTTTTGGTGGGCCAAAATAAAGTCATCCGATATTGTTTGGCTTTCGCGTAATCTGTGCCGTTGCTTCACATGTCCTCCAGACCCATTTCGTTCAATTGCAGCAGAAAAAACTTGGTTAATATGGCCCCATAGCGCGTTGTCGTTTGACCAACGGCGTCCTCGAAAAGAAAAAAAAAACAAAATGGCTCGAGGACTCCTCCAGCGTATGAAGAGCACAACATGCAATCACGTTGAGCAGATGTAATGGCTCTTTGTGCATCACTCGTGGATTTTCGTTGCCCCAGAAGCGTCATTTTTGCTTGTCCACGCACCCACTGAGGTGGAAACGAGCCTCATCGCTCATTAGGATTTTGGTCGAAAAATCGTTCACTTCGTTACACAGACACGATTATTCCGCCTTATTGGGGAGTGTTTCATTGCATGGCCTGTTCACTTGCTGTCTACAGCTGTTTAGCTTACAAATGTATAAGCAGATTTGACATAAAATAAAGTTATCGATAAATTTTTCCATAGAAAAATTTATTTATCGATAACTAATTTGGATCAAAATGAACTTAGCGATTACTTTCTTTTGTAGAAAAATTAAGCTATTGTTAAATTGTTTGCATAGAAGAGTAAAGTTATCGATTACTTTCGTATAAAAAAAATTACAGTTTTCGACAGTTTTTTTTTGCATAGAAAAGTAAAGTTATTGATAAATTTTTTCATAGCAATTCAATGTTAGCCATAATTTTTTGATCGAAACTGAAATTATTGATCACTTTTTTATAAAAATGTACAGTTCTCGATAGGTTTTTTCATAGAAAATTAATTTATCGATAAACTTATCGATAATCTTCTTTTGTAGAAAGGTTAATCTATCGATACATTGTTTTCATAAAAAAGGAGGTAATCGAAAAATTTTTTGCCTAAAGACACAGTTCTCGATAGTTCTCGATAGCTTTTTTTTATAGAAAAATACAGTTATTGATAAATTTTTTCATAGCAAAGTAAAGTTATCGATCATTTGTCTTATAGAAAAGTAAAATGATTGATAACCTTTTTCTGGAAACCCAAATTTATCGTTAAGTTTTGCAGACGAAAGTAAAAATACCAATATTTTTTTTTTTATCAAAAGATAAAGTTATCGATAACTTTTGTGTGAAAAAGTAGACGCCCATAAATTTTTTCCATTATAAAGTAGAGCGATATATTTAAGAAAGAAAAGTCAACAAATAGAAATATAAAGTTATCTATAAATTATCCATAGTAAAATAAACTTTTCAATCGGTTTTGCAGCGTTTGTGTTAAAAAGCGTGATTTTCTTTGAAACTTCATATTTCTTATTTTTTGTACAGCAAGAGCCGCCCTAATTTTCATGAATGCAGACTGGGAATGTTTGTGCATTTCAAACGCAAAGTTTGTCTATACGAATACATGTGTTTAGATTTTATTCATTAGTGCTTTTGACGTAAAAGTATGTGTTGATTTTCTAATTACAATCATAAATTAAATGGAGTGTGTATTTTATATAAAATTTTTTTTCTTGTGATTATTTTATTTATTTATCTATTATAAAATCATTTTAAACAGCATTTTTGTTTTTCTTTGCCAGCGATAATAAAATAATTACTGTTAAACGATAAACATATATTATATTGAAAAATAAAAGAAAAATCTTGTTCATTTCCTGTCTGTTGTGCTTTTTTTTCGTTTCCAACATGTTACTTAAAAAGTCAACCAACTCCTTGAAACGGCCTGACAACAACAGACCGCATGGAAAAAAAAATTTGTTTTATTTTTTCCTCGCTGTTGACTTGACATTTTACAAGTGATAAGAATGCCAAGCACTTAAGTTATTTTTTACTTTGTTGTAAAAAGCAGGCAGAAAAAAGAAACCTAGACCTTGGGGGATTTGTCAGCATCATTAAAAAAGAATGTCAACAAAGGAACAAAAAAAAAAAAAAAACTAAAACTCACACAGTCTACTTAATTGTAATACATGCAATGCTGAAGTGTCCCCCCTGACAAATAAAAATTGGCCAAGACAATCATTATAAGCTAAAAACTGAAAAAAGACAAAAGGGGAAAAAACTTTATAGGAACAACATTAGCACAGGGATGTTATTGTTGTCTGTGGTGAGCATTTTTTTTTAACTCTGAAGTTCAAATACTCCAAGCTGGAGCACAAACTTGATATTAAGCCAGGCTTAAAAGTGAATGAATCAAGTTTTTTGAAAGTTGAGGGCAAACTGAAAAATTATGATCTTAAAATAACGTATATAAAATATTTATAAATCAGACATTACAGCTGAAGAGTTTAAATATGCGGCTGGTTTTTGTTTTAAGGCAGATTTAACTAATATCGTACATTTCAGGGCTGATAAAATTTTTTATTTATTTAAAGCTCATATAAAATTTGAATATTTCATCTAAAAATTTTCAATATTCAGGCCACTTTGGTTTCAAGACCATTTAAATTAATATCGTAAAATTCAAAAAACAAAAAATAATAATATTTATTAGCCTAAAAATAGAAGAAAATTTCATGCATGAAACATGTACTTCAACTGAGGTGTACAAATACGCAAAATATGTTGGTGTCAATGCAGTTTAAGCTAATATCGTAAATTTAAGAAATACTAAGAAAATTATTTATTTAACCAAAAACTACATGAAACTACATGTATAAATTAGATTTTTTTTAAGAAACTTTTATATATGCGAATATTCGTAGTTTTGGGGCAGATTTGACTGATATCGTAAATTCAAAAAGCGTTAAGAAAAGTACTTGTTTAATAAAAATTAAAGAATGTTTCATCTGCAATTGAGTTACTGTATTTAAATATTTTGAATGAGCGAACTATCTCAGTACTTTGGACGTTTCAACTAATATCGTAAATTTTAAAAAAGTTAAATGAAATGTTTTTTGAGAAAAATCAAATCACACTTAAGATTTTTTTGCCTAGTTGCAAGTTAAACTTGAATTTTTCTTATTTTCAACAGATTTTTAAATAATATTGTAAATTTGAAATAAACAAAAAACATTTAAAAAAAAAAAAAAAATTGAAAAAAAAAATTTGATGCATAATTTAGCTGTTAAGCTTAAATAAGAAGATTCTTTGGCCTTTAAAGCCATTTGACTAATATCGTAAAATTAAAAGCCCGAATAAGTTTTTATTTAAGTGAAAATAGAAGAATTGTTAATAGTTTTATCGGACTTGAGCTTGTTGATTGAGAAATCTGGAGTGATCAACATTTTTTAAAGAAGACAAGAAAAGTTAGAAATAGAAGAATTGTTAATAATTTGATCATGCTTGAAGGTTAGAAGAATATTTTATGTATAATTTAGATAGTTTAGATAAGCCAATTAATTCGGTTTTGAGGCTGCTTAATCGAATATCGTAAATCTTGAAAGAATTTAGCAAACTATTTGTTTAACTAAATGCTAAAAAATTTTATTTACAGTTTTCCCATAAAATAGAAAATTTTAATTAAAAGGTTCACTTTGGTTTTTAAACATATTATGCTAATATCGTAAATTTTAGCAGATTAAAGCAATGTATTATTTTTCTTTTTTGCGATACAGCTATTAATGGTTCAATTTAAGTATTTTAAATAAAATTTGTTATTTATAACAAGCACTTTGGTTTTAATGATATTTTCGCTAATATCGTACATTTTAAAGCAGTTAAATAAAATATTTATTTGAATGAAAATAGAAGAACATTTCAAGTATTATTTAAGTATTTTAGCTATGGATTGAGATCACAGTTCTGTGATCTTTTTAAAGAAGACAAGAAAAGTTAGAAATAGAAGAATTGTTAATAATTTGATCATGCTTGAAGGTTAGAAGAATATTTTATGTATAATTTAGATAGTTTAGATAAGCCAATTAATTCGGTTTTGAGGCTGCTTAATCGAATATCGTAAATCTTGAAAGAATTTAGCAAACTATTTGTTTAACTAAATGCTAAAAAATTTTATTTACAGTTTTCCCATAAAATAGAAAATTTTAATTAAAAGGTTCACTTTGGTTTTTAAACATATTATGCTAATATTTATTTACTTGGTTCTTGAAGGCCTATTTTAATTCGCAAACGCTTAAACAAAATATATATTTTAGCAAAAGCGAAAGAAAATAATTTAATAATTTTAGCTAATAATTTAATTAATAATTTAATTATTTTACCTAAAGATTTACGTATAAAGCTATTAGGGTATTGAGGCCATTTTATCTAATATCGTAAATTTGAAAACGCTTGTACAAAATAGTTACTTGAATAAAAATGGAGGATAATAAATTATTTAATTTATCTAAGGGCTTAAAATAAAAAAGGCGTAGAGAGCCTTTTTTTTATTAATATCGCAAATTTAAAAATACTTGAACAAAGTATTTATATGATTAAAAATGAGGAAAACTTGGTTATTTCTGCTACAAATTTTTAATCCGCACTTTTTTTTTTTTTGGTTTTAAGGCTTTTTTCTCTAATAATGTAAAAGCAAATTATTTGCATTTTTTGGACTTTTTCGCTAATATCGTAAATTTCAGTTGTAAGCAAAATTTTTGTTGAAATACAAATCCTATAAAATGTCATGTACAGTTTAAGTATTTTAAAAGAAAATTTTAAATGTTTAAGCAATTTTTGTTTTAACACTGTTTTAGTTAATATCGTAAATTTATGTAAAATGAGAAATTTTCATTTAAATAGGGAATAATCAAATTTCTGTGCACCAGTAATATTTCTTTAGATGAAATTATTAAATTTAACCTCATATCGTAAATTTATTTACAACATAAATTTACGATATTAGATTTTTTGCTTGTGGATGATGTACATTTTTTTATTTCTATTATTTTTAATTTAGTATAGGATGGATTTTTTGTATTTTTAAGCAAGATTTTAAATATTTTTTCGTAGTATTTTGTATGTGTATGTGGTAATTATAACTCAAGTTTTTATAAATTTGCATTTTTCTCTATATTGTTTTTTTTGTTTGTTTTTATTTTGAAATTCCTTTATTGATTCCATGGCTAACAAGTGTATCAGGTTGCGTTTTTTTTAAACTTAATGTGAGGGGAGCAATAATGCCCATTTACTTTGGCATCAAGTTTGCAAAAAAAAAAAAAAAAAAAAAAAATTGAAAAAAAATAAATTAAATAAAAACATATTTTAGTATGTCAATCGTTTACTTTGCCAGACAACAAGAAAATGAAGTCATTAAATGAAATATTTAAAATGCATTTCAATTACTTTGTTAAAATACGTTTAAGAAAAAAAATATTGTAATTTTTCTACAAATTGTTTATTGTTAAATAAAAAAAAGGTTAAGGACTAATGTTTATACTTGAACTAAAGGTTTTCATATATTTTTTTTTTCAGTTTTGAGTAACTGAAATTTAAACATAATTTGCTTAACCTTCGTGCTATTTAAAAATTTAATTCCAAGCCCTTTCTAATCAGGCTGCAAAAATTACTTTCGCACACACAAAATCAAATGTTGTTGACTCCCTCTCTTTTACATACACATGAATTTTTAAGCATGATAAATAAATTCATTATCTTGACTTGTCAGGCGGCAAATGTTGAAAAATTCACAACTTTCTTGCAATGAATGGTTTGTTTAAGACTTTTTCGTTGTTTTTTTTTGTTTTGTTTCTTCTTCATTTGAAACTGCACACACCGTAACTGAAGCTGAAGGCTACCTGTTCCAAACTGTTAACGAAGAAAAAATTAAATTCCTCAAAACAAAAAAGAAAAGAAAAAAACTGTTAAATGTTGCCACAAAATAATTTCTTACCGGTTTTTCTCTCTAAAATTTTTGGTTAATTATTTGAATGCTGGTTTTCTTAAAGTTGCATTTTCGCTGACTGACTACCCGCCTGGCTGCCTCGCTGCCTGGCTGGCATTATGGTACTTTAACTTGAATATTTGAAAGCTCTTACAACTCACTTTTCCAGCAGCCTCTCAAAGAGTAGGTGGCTTTAGGTTTTTTGTTGTTTTTTTTTTGTTTGTTTGACTTGCAAGTGGAAAAATTGCCTAATTGAAGACGCTTCAATGCAGTTAATGGTAATTTAAACTTATTAGCAAATTTTAAATAAGAGATAATCAGTGGTTGATGTTAAATGGGGGAACATTTTCCAAACAAAGTGCATTAAAGAAAAAGAGAAATCAAGGGAAAATACATGAGGGAGATATTCGAAAAAAAAAAATTTAACTAAACTTCAAAAAAAAAAATTATTTTAATTTTGTTGAGCTTCTAAATTAAAATCTTTCGAAGCTCAAACGACTTCCGCTATTATCGTAAATGTTCTGTATTCAAATCATAATTTTTATGAGATTTTTATATTCTGCATTCGAGTCACAAGCATCAAAACCAGGAAAATATAGGCTAAATAAACCATTTATAAAAAAATACTCTTTAACTAAATACATTTTTAAGTATTTGCATAAAATATTAAAGTCTAACATAATATCGTAAATTTATTTATAAATGGACTTAAGTTCAGTTTTATTTTCTCAAAACTGAGCAGGGACTTTTTGTATTGAATTTCAGTGATCTATGTTTTCAAAGTAGACAGGAAAAGTTATTTTGAGGATTTATTAGCTGGGGTACAACTAAGACTATTTCTCATTCCATGCAATAAAATTCAGCACCCAATTTGCTTCGAACTCAAGTCACAATTACATAAATGACACACTGCTCTTTTAAGCAGTGATACGTATCCAATCATGGTTGTACCCCAGCTAAATTTTTTTTCTTCAAATTTTGATCATTAAAATTTTTATTCAAAAATTCATTCTCAATTATGAAGAAGTAAAAACCGGCCTTAAGTCCGTTCAATATGTAATTAAAAATTAAAAACAAATTTAATAATTTTAAATTTAATAATAATAAAATTCAAAAATTATTTCAAAAATTATTTCATTTATTTTTTTTTAATTAGAAATCATACTAAAAATCAGTAAAGTAGCAGTTATTTTTTTTTATTCCATCAACACTTGTGCAGACTTCTAAGGGGATGCAAGTAACACATCTAAATTCAGTATGCATTAGTTGCCCTCAAAAGCAACGCATTCTGTTCATTCGTTCTTAGTTTGTTATCTCAAATTTCATGAAAAAAAAATTTGTTTTCGTAATTTGGTTGTGAAATAACATGACTGGAATAAGAAAATGCCCGAAAAACTTTTTAATCAGAATGAGAAAATGCCCGACAGTATCATATCAAACTGACCAGCACCTCAGCATTTAAACTCGTAGAAAAACTTTTAACAAAAAAATATTGTCGATTGTTAATAATTTTGTCGATTTTTACTTTCTCAACATTGAGAAAAATTTCTTTGTGATAACATTATAGTGCTCTTAATATTAAACTTATTTAAATAATTTAAATTCAAGTATTATTGTTTCCTTTTCAGCGCCACCTTTCCTTGAAGTGCAAATCGTTCACTTGTGTTTAGCGAATCTGCAAACCTGATCATTCATGAAACTCAACTCGTGGTCAAATACTCAATTTCTTAACTCATAAAATGGCTGACTATGTAACAGTGGTGGAAGTAGACGATCCATCTTCTAAAGAACCCAACCTTTTGTTGCAGCAAAAAGCTCAATTGGCAACATCCACTGATGGTGATTCCTCTTTCATAACAGTTTTATCCATAAATGATAACAATAACAGTAGTCGAGTCAACAACAATGATGCAGCGCGTAGTGAAGACATCGACCAGGAACTAGAAACTGTGGTGGTTTATCGTTTGCCTGGTGAACGTTTAGGTTTTGGTCTTAAATTTCAAGGTGGCACACGCAGCACGGAGAAGGTTCAAAAATTATTCATACAATCATGTGCCAAGGACAGTCCAGCCTCAAAAGTCACCACCTCGTGGGGTCAGTTGCGCGAAGGCGATGAAATAGTCAAAATTGATGATTTGTGGGTGAAGGATCTGACACGAATAGAATGTGTTAAGGGCTTAAAAGATAATGTGGCCATTAAATTGGAGGTGCGCAATGGCAGAGGGCAAAAACCTTTAGACTTAGAAGAGGACTACGATCAGTTAACGGTGGGTGTAAGCAAAATGAAGGGTGTGCCGCCACCACCACCGCCTGTACCGCCCAGAAAATTGATTAAAAAACAAACTTCATTTAAGGAAACTAATGATTATAAAATGCACAACAATAGAGAGCTGACAGAGCTGGATAATAACTTGACACAAGATAAATCCCTGACCCCGCCACCGGATGCTGAATTTTATATCAATCTATTTGCCGAAAATAATACAAATGGCCACCAGCATCCAGCGCTGCTGAGACACCACAACAACGAATCAGAATCAGATGACACGGCCAGCACCATTTCTACAGTTATCGATCGTTATTCCATCACTTCCACCTACTCCTCAGAATCAGATTTGTCCGGCTTTAATTCCTTGGCAAATGGCCAACCAGGAATCATACCCAAACCCGAGCTGGCCAAAGTTTTGAAGCCTTTTACTTTGCTAGAGCAAGAATTCAATTTAAATGCCGGCGCTCCCGAAAACTTAGCTAATGTTTTAGACTCCACTTTGGACTTGGATTTGCCCAATATTGCCTTGATACCCGGCAATAATTATGAAAATGTAGAATTCAAAACTCAAAAAGTAAATGTGTATGAAAACATGGAACTGAAATCAAAAGACGTGGCAAGTGAGGAAAAGCTGATGTCTTCAGATATTAAACAGGAGGATATTAAACAAGCCACCCCCACACCAAAACCACGTTTGGTAGCGGCTCACATAGAGCCCCGGAAAAGGTCCATTATACCCATGCCCAGAAAGTTGAGCATAAATGGTAAACAAGCCATAGAGGTGACGCCACCCAAGGTGCCAGATGGCGTGGCCATAAAAAGTCCGGTCTCCCTGCCCCAGGACTTGGGCTCAAAACAAGATGCAGCGAACAAAGCTTCTACATCAGTTACCACGTCCTCCGTTCCAGTTACCAGCAACAAAGAGTTTAGCACAAAAATACCCAAAGCCATTTTATCGCCCCAAAGCCAGCAAAAATTTCTAGAAAGGTCCAAAACTGAAAGCGAAATCAAACTCAAACCTCAAACTAAATTAGAAAAGTGTAAACTACAAACCTCAGACTTCTTAGAAAAGGAACAAAGCAGTAGCATCAAGCAAAAGCAAACTCCTTCACCACCCCTCAAGTCCAGAATACCCATCATACATTTGGCAGCCAAAAGATCCCTGGATTTGGAGAGTTCTCCCATTAAAGGCCACTCCCTTAAGTCTCCCACAAACTCGGCTAGACGTTTAACCAAACAAAAGTCTGAAACAGATTTGAATTTACATTATTTACTCAGCCCTCGATCCAAGGAATCTAGTCCTCTTAGCAGTTCCAAAATTCCCTTGCAACGCACCATCTCCGCAGACACTAAATTCAAAAGTCCCGACAGAACTGCCACGCCCTTGACCATGCAGCAGCAAAGTTTAGTATCGGGCACCTTAAACTCTTCCACAGAAAGTGTTAGCAGCACTAATTCGACTAGCAAGAATCGTGGACCCAAACCAAAGCCACCAGAAAGAGTGCAATCTTTGCCCAAAACCAATATACCCAAACTTTGCACCACCAACGTAACAACAGTGACGGTGATCGATAGAACAGCAACGCCTACCTCACCGCCCACCACTACCCCACCCATTATGCAAACATTTAAGCAAACTACACCACCTCGAACGCCATCCGTCGCTGTTGCTGTTGCAGTTGCTCCGCCCTCACCAGCCAGCGAAATACGCTTTAAAATACAAACCTACGAAAGTAAAACGCAAACTAGCAAAAATCTTCCTCTGCTGTTTCAGGATAACGATGAACATTTACCCAGCCTCTTCGAACTACAGCGACGCAACAGTCCGCCCACAGACAGAAAAACCGACGAATCGTCCCATTCACCGTCAACCTCCAAAGAGTCTTCACCCTCCAATGCCATAAGAAATTTATTTAAGGATTCTTCCCCCCTCAATGCTGACATCACTGATGCTGATGATGATTTGGACTGTACAACACCGCCGCCTCTTGTGGTGGGCAAATGCATGAAAATCCACGACACCTCAACGCCTCTGTATTATTCCAGTTCCAGCAGTGACGAAGACGATGTCGTGGAAAACAATGGCTATTGTCAGCACGACGATAAGGATTATGTGTGTGAAGATGGCGAAAAATTAGGACCACCTGAATTGATAAACGGCCCAGGTCCTTCGGAAGCCTATTTCAATCTCTATTGGCATTCCAATATGCTGCCCACCATAGGCGAGGTGGAGGAGGAATGCTCATCGCTAGAGCCACAATCCTTGACAAATGGGTAAGTTTGCGAAGCAACATTTATTGAGAGTTTATCGAGGGCAAAATTTTGTACCGAAAATTTTTTGCAAAAATTTTGTCGGCAACAAAATTTTGTACAGAATGTTTGTCGAGATTTTTAGAAATTTTATTATAGAAAATTTGGTAGCAACAAACATTTTTTTTACAAAAATCATCATTTATCGATAAGAAAGTTTTCCTTATGGAAAAGATATTGCTTCTTTACATCAGATCGGCATCAAAAAAGTTACGCTCGTTTAAAGCTTTCGAAAACATTATACCAGTTTCACCAGAGTTTACCAACTGCACTGGGCCTTAGATATTTTAAATATCTATAACAAAATATATAAAGTTTGGCCAAAAAACGATATTTAAGAATCTATTTCTGGGGTCGACTTGATAGGACGACGACGATGACGCCTTCTACAATAAGGGTAGACTAATAATAAACATTTTGTTTATGCAAAATTAGTGGTAAAAATATTTTTGTAGAGAAAATTTATGGACAACAAAAATGTCGCTTCTATAGAAAATTGATCAGTAACCAAAACGTTGCAAAAGCAATTTATCGATAGCAAGTAATTTATAGATAGCAAATTGTTTTACAAAAAACTTATCGATAACAAAAATATTTAGAAGAAGAAATTATGACCTGGGTTCGGAATCATTCGAGTGCTGATCAGCGACGTGGTGGTCGTCAAACAGCCATGGTATGTACCCCAGCCAGTAAGTCTTCAACCTTACTTTTCTTGACTTCTTTAAAAATGTTGATCATTCCAATTTTGTCAAGAAAAAATCTTTTTCAATTTTCAGGAAGTAAAATCGAACTGAATTATTAGCAATTGTTTATTGAAAATGCATATTGCAAAAATTCAAAGTGTCGATATTTTGTATTTATCGATAATTTCATTGGAAATTTAGCGATAGCAAAAGTTTTCTGTGGAAAAATTTTCGATAGCAGAAATTTTTTTTCTACAAAATTTATTAATTAAAAACGTTTATTACAAAAATCAAACTTGTCGTTGTCAAAATTTTTTTTTCGATACTGAAAATGTTTTATTGAAAATTTATCGATAGCAGAAATTTTTTTCTACAAAATTTATTAATTGCAAAACATTAAATTTGCCGTTGTCAAATTTTTTTTCGATACTGAAAATTTTTTATTGAAAATTTATCGATAGCCAAAATTTTCTATTGCAAATTTTTCGATAACAGCAATTGTTTGCACAAAATTTATTAATTGCAAACATTTGGTGTAAAAAATCAAATTTGTCGTTGTCAAATATTTTTTCGATACTGAAAATTTATCTATACTAAAAATTTTCTGTGGAAAAGTTTTCGATAACAGATATTTTGTACACAAATTTTATTAATTGAAAATTCTTGATGCTAATTTTTCGACCTTTGTTGTTCAGTATTTTAATTGTTCGAGCCTTAAGGTCACTTGTTTGTTTTTTTTTTATAAATATTTATTAAATTCGATATTTCGATATCACCATGGATACCTTCTTCAGGAATGTTTTGATGTTTTTTTTTCGTGAAGAAGATGTCCATTGTGATATCGAAATATCGAATTTAATAAACATTTTCAAAAAAACAAGTTACTTTAAGACTCGAACAATTAAAATATTAATTGAAAATGTTTATTACAAAAAACTAAATTTGTCGATATAAAAAAGAAAATTTTTTATTGAAAATTTATCGATAGCCAAAATTTTCTATGGAAAATTTTTCGATAACAGAAATTTTTTGTATAAAATTTATCAATTGAAAACGTTTATTGCAAAAAATCAAATTTGTTGTTGTCAAAATTTTTTTCGATCCTGAAAATGTTTTATTGAAAATTTATCGATAGCAAAAATTTTCTGCGAAAAAATTTTCGATAGCAGAAATTTTTTGGCACAAAATTTATTAATTGAAAACGTTTATTGCAAAAAATTAATTTTGCCGATATAAAAAAGAAAATTTTTTATTGAAAAATTTATCGATACCAAAAGCTTTGTGTGGAAATGTTTCCGATAACAGATATATTTTGTATACAAAATTTATCGATTGAAAGAAGAAATTTGCCGATATAAAAGAGAAACACTTTTATTGAAAATTTAACGATACCAAAAGCTTTCTCTGGAAAAGTTTTCGATAGCACAAATTTCGTATACCAAGTTGAGCGATTGCAAGAATTTGCAATAGAAAATAAATATAAAAACTTTTGTTGACAATTTTTTTTTTTTTTTGATAACAAAAATTGTTCATTAATTTATATTTTCGTTGCGTTTCTTCTCTGGGTTACGACGCTTACATTATCTGTTTTAAAAATTTATGATTTTTTTTTTTTTGCCTACCAGATGCCTGATAAAATTTCTATCTCTTGCTTGTTTGTTTTGTTTTTCAAAACAATACGTACATACATATTCTAAACATTATATTTATGCGAAAAGAAAATTGTTTATCAGATTACGCGATGAGAACGCACTACAGGGCCCATTCAATTTTCGTGTTACTTTAACGGAAAGAGAAGAGTGTAGAAGTTCGGGCGTTCTTATGCAAACAGAACTTCTGAAGTTAAAACATTTTTCAGCAACAGGTGAATCGTAGTCAAATAATTTAAGGTGTTAATAAAATTCAAACACCATCAAACAAACAACAATGAGTGTGCTGTTCTTATTTTTACCTTTTTCGGCAAGATAACAAAAAAAGTGAGTTAAGGCACAGATAACGTTTTGTGCGGGAGAACCGAAACATATGACCAGACGACTGATAAACTGGGACGAATAAAGTTGAATTGCGAACTAAAACAGAATGTACAAAAAAAATATATGAAATAAACAGATGCGAAATGTGTACATTTATTTTGTGTGTGAGAGAGAGAGAGAGAGAGAGAGAGAGAGAGAGAGAGAGAGAGGGAGAGTTAAAAAAGTGCAAAATGCAGGAATGTGGTTGAAGGCGACAGAGAAGCAGGTCTACTTGTGATTAAATAACTCTAAATTTTTATAAATAAATTAGTATTCAATTATAAATTGGTAAATGCTCGTTAAAAAAAACCGGTTATCGGTTTATTTCTATGGAAAATTTCTAATAACAATCCATCTTCTGTTATAAGTCTTATTTCATCTAAAATTTTTCTGTAAAAAAAAACTTTGCTATCGATAAAATTTCTATAGAAATTTTCGTTGTTATCGGTAAATTTTCTCTAGAAAATGTTTATATAGCTGATGAATTTATGCCACGATAAATGACAAATTCCATATGAAATAACATATAGAATTTAATATATATCATGATATAAATTTATCAAATATGGACAACGGGTTAACGAATAGTTTTTTTTCTATTTGTTTTGTAACAATCTTGGTTATTGAATCTATTTTTATTAATACTAAATTTGCCATAGTGAATTCTTGCCACCGATAGTTTTCCACAGAAAATGTTTGTTATCGATACATTTTTTATCGAATCTATTTTTATTACCGATACATGATAATGGCCATGGTATGTGCCCCAGCCTGTAAGTCTTCAACTTTATTTTTCTTGTCTGCTTTAAAAAATGTTGTTCACTCCAATTTTATCACAAAAAATCTTTCTCAAATTTGTGGCAGTAAAAATTGAACTAGAAAGACCAATAAAATTATTAGCAGTTAATAAATTAATTATTAAAGCTTTAGATCTTTTTTCTTTATAAAAAAAATAATTTGAAAGAATTATATTTATTCATTTTCAGTATTTCGCCAACAATTTGTTAACATCTTCAGGAAAATAATTATAAAATTCCAAAAACAAAAACAAATTATTGAAAATATTTGATTAACAAACATTAAACAAATATTTTTCCCATCTTATAATGTTTAATACATTTTACAAATAAAATCAAATATTTTAATAAAAAGACCTTTAGCTCATATAAAATGTATCAACATTCATGAAAAATATTTTTTGAATGTTTGCTAATAAAATTTTTTTCAATAATTTGTTTTTGTTTCTTGAATTTTCTAATTATTTTCCTGAAGATGCTAACAAATTGTTGGCGAAATATTGAAAATAAATACACATAATTGTTTCAAATTATTTTTTACAAAAAAAAAAAAAAATATAATAATTAATTTAATAATCTTAATAAATTATTAACAGTTGCAGAATGTTATAGTTCACTATAGAATTGATTAAATTAATGATTTTCTATTTGCTAATAATCAATCAATCTGTGATGAAATTTTACTATCGATAGATTTTTTTTTTTAACAAAATTATTGATCTTGATAAATTTTCTCTGCTTATCGATAAGCTTTCTATTGAAAATTTTTGTGAGCGATAAATATTTTCTATGAACGATGTTTGGTTTTCTTTTGAAATTTTTACTATCGATAAATTTAAGAGAGAAAATATTTCATACTCATATTGAAGATTTTTGTTATCGATAAATTTTGTAGTTGCTATCAATTGCTTTTCCATAAAGCCCGCATGATACTACATTTTTCTTGGATTGTTTAAGTTCGGGAGAACAGTGCAATTATAATGTAATGGTAGAATTCAGCTATATTAAGATAAATGCAAAACTCTCAACATTTTTGTTGAAGTTATCGATAAAAAATCAGGTTAGGTAAAAAAAAATAAAATTTAAAATTTTTTAACTTAAAATTTACTTTTCAAACTTGAATGTTGCTGTGTCAGCGGTATGTGGACAATTTTTGCTATTTAACGCTTATTTTTTTTTTTGAAAATTTTTATGTATTTTCTAGCGCTTTCTTGAAAATAAAAAGAATACAACACTTAGAAAAAAGATGTCAGTTTTGTTGACGTTTAGTATATTTGGTTCTTTCTAGCAATTGCTGTTTCGTTCTATCAATTCTATACCAATTAATGAAAGAAAAATGAAGTATCATGCGGATTAAAGGAACTTTTATTATCGCTAAATTTTGAATGCATAATTTTCGTTATCGAAAAGTTTTGTTGGGTAAAACGTTTGTTATCGAATGCAAATTATGGTTTTCAATATATTATTTTTATATTTTTGCAAAAAATCTTTGCTATTGCTGAAATTCCATAGAAATGTTCCATAGAAATGTTGTTATCGATAAATTTCGCTTAGACTATCTGTGTTATCGAAGTGAATTTGGTAAGAAATATTTGTTATCGATAAATATTCTATAACTTCTTATAATCTTGTAGAGCTTGAATTGATAAATATTCTATAGAATAGATTTTTCGCTAGTGATAAATATTCTTAAGAAATATTTTGTTATCGATAAAAGTTTTCCTGAGCTAATAACTTCCTCCTGCAATCTCCACTGCCTTGAAAAGCCATTTATGCCCAGTGTAGCTTGCGAAATAATTATCTCTGGCTTTTTTTTTCTCGTGTGGTGGTATGAAAAGTAAATAGACTAAATATCAAGAAGACAGTTGAAAAAAAAAAGAAACATAAAAATTTTTTTTTTTTTGTAGATAAAAGTCACAGGTGCAATAATACCGAGCCACAACGTTTAGTATACAAATTTTGTTCGCAAGGTTGGGGTTAAATTTTTTTAATGTTAAACCTAAAAAGATACAAGAGAATAAAAAAATTAATTTCCGCAACGGGTAAATCGAACTCTAGTTTTTCATTTGTATTCATGTTCTTTGCAGTTGTTTCAAAACGGTTTGTTTCTTTATTGCAGACCCATTGTTATAGTCGATGACTTGAGTCAACAAAAAACGGCAGTTAAATTAGAAAACGAAGTTTTGCAAGCGTCCAGAAAAGACGAATCAAGTGCCAGTGCCTCAAACATAAAATCCAAGAAGTCTGTGTTCATAGGAGTGCCCGTTTTACCGCCCACTGTACCCTTGACGGAATTACAAAATTTGAAAAAATTACAAAATCTAAAAGAAGCGAAAACGAAAATGAGTGAAACGAAACAAGATAGTGAGAAAGTTTTGAAAACAAATATCCAAATGCAGGCAAAAGAAAGTGAAAAAGTTGATAACGAAAGTGCTGAAATAATGGAAGAAAATGGAGAAAAACGGTTAGAAGGGGAGCAACATAAACTATTAAACAACATGCAGACGAGAGATAGTGAGTGTCTGCTAGAGACTGGCCAGCATAAAGAGCAGGCGGCAATTGTAACAGAATCACAAGCCACCCAAGAATCCAAGAAAGCTTTTTGCACTGAAAAGGCCGACCATACAACTTCTAAGACGGAGCAGTCATCAGAAGAAGTCAAAACCGAAACTAAGCAAACCACCACTAAAACCAAAACCTCCACCACTACAACCACCAAAAAAATTATCAAATCTTCTACCACTTCGTCCACCCTAATGGAATCTAAAACTTGCGATAATTTATTGGATTCTGTTGAAGATTTGCCGGCAGAGTTTAAAAAGGTTCTAAACGACTGCAAAACGTCAGAGCCCAACAAGGCCATTTCCTTTACTCTACAGCCGTACGCAGAACGCGTGGCCAACACCAAAATCACGGTAGTGGAGGAGCGGCAATTTGAGAGTGACCAAAAAGCTTATAGCGAAATACGCACTCTGGATGGCCAAACGGGAGAGGAAAAAATACAAAAGTCCAGTGAGTCCCACAGAGAAAAAGCGAAACTGAAAAAGGTGCACAGTCAGGATGACTTGGATGAACAGGGCTTGGCAACGGTTAAACAAGAGCCGATAACTGTTACCGCCCAAGCGGAAACAAGATTATCGGAAGAACTACTCAATCCACAAGATAATCAAAGTATTGTAAGAGGTATTTTGAATGTATCGGAGTGTGGCAAACAATTGCAGGCCAACGAAAAGGGTGGCATAGATCTCATGGAGTGTGAGTATCAAATTTTGGATACATTCGAGGACTCGGAACACCTGGTAACGGAGTCAAAAGCGCCCTTAGAAAATTCCAGCGAAAAATCTTCATTGAAGCGGGAGATAAGCGAAGCTTTGATGGTTACAAAAAATGGCGAAAAAGAAGTAACTAAACGCTGTGAAATAAGTAACGAGGAAACGTCCAGTGAGTTGCTGAAACAAGATGAAAATATAAGACAAAAAGTTTACGATATGGAGGCCCAAGATTTAGTCAGTGAGGAAACCCAAAAATTAATCGACGGCGTTTTAAAAGATGCCGAAAAGCAGGTCAACAAACGTTTAGATGGTGGCAAAGATTTGTCAGCAAAAAAGGGAGCTAAATTGGTAAAGAAAAGCGAAGAAGAAAAGAAATTAGAAATGGAGGCTCAAAAGCTCATCGAAAGTTATCAAAAGGTTAAAAAAGAGGCCGAAAAACTGTTTCGTTATGAGGCAGTCGATGAGAGGGGATTCGATTTGAGTGAATTGGAAAAGCAGGAAGAGGGTGAAGAAAATGAAGAGAAACTAGAATTGAAAAAGGAGCATGAAGAAAAAGCAAATAACAGAAAAGTAATTGAAATGGCAGCTGAAGTAAAAGTTGTTGAAGAAGAGTCTCTAAATAAAGAACTAAATGAAGAGATACCTCAGAAATCTCTAGTAATAAATAAGGAAAATAAAAAACCTAAAGAAAAATTGCAAATAGAAAATGTCAGCATAAAAGAGCAGCTAGAAAATGGGGCTGTCCAGCAATCAGAAAAAATAGAGATCGATAAAAAGAAACCTGAGCCTAAAGAATATCAATTAGTAACCCTAAACAAAGCAGAGCAAAAGCAATCAGAGCAGGAACTATTAGAGAGCGAAGAGAAAAGAGAAATAAATACAATGAAACCAAAAGAGTTGGAGCAACAAATATTAGAGAGCGAAGAGAAAAGAGAAATAAATATAATGAAACCAAAAGAGTTGGAGCAACAAATATTAGAGAGCGAAGAGAAAAGAGAAATAAATATAATGAAACCAAAAGAATTGGAGCAACAGATTCAGAAGGAGCCCGAGAAGCTTAACGGCAGATTAGTCATAGAGTCCAGCTCCTGGGAGAATGTTGATAATGAAGAACCTTTATATGTTTTACATAAAAATATTATTAACTCTGAAAAAACTACAGTGCTGGAAGAAAAAAATGATCAAAAGATAAATGAAAGGCCCAATGAAGCCTTGAAAACTGGTGAGGTAACCTGCGAGGTACCACAAAACCCTGAGCAAACAGAGAACAACCAGACAATAGAGCATACATTGGAAAATGTTGAGCAGGTGGTAAATATAAGAATAAATCATCATCAGGAAAGCAACTTAAACGAAACCAAACTCCCAGCAGCTGGTTCGTGCCACTTAAGTGGGAAGAGAGAGAGTTTAAAGTCGGCTAATGATATCGAATACTGCTCACAGCCTGCCGCAGGTGCTAAAGCAATTTCCAGAGCCATCAGCGCCACTGAAGAGCTTGAACCCCAAGAAGTGGTGGCCCAACTTAAATCCGTAAAACTATCACCCAAATTAAAGAAGAGCTCTAAGAAATGCGAGTCCTCTAGCATTAAGCAGCCACCTACTTCACCCAAACTAAAGCCTAAGCCCAGTCCCAAACCTAAACCTCCAATACCGCAAAAGAGAAGCGAAACTTCGTTGAAGCCCATACCCAAACGAAGAAATTCCCTGGATGCACAAGGCAATAAAGAACCTAAAAATGAGCTGGGCAAAACGCCACCACCATCAACTCCGATAATTGAAATACCTAAGCCCCTAGAACGTATAATTGTGGGAGTGGAACATCATATTGTGGTACCCACTATAAAACTTAAATCGGAAGTGATTGTTAAACCAACTGCCAAGCTCCCTGAAATACTGGCCAGCGAGACATTGCCGTCGGTGGACAAGGAAATTACTCAGAACTCAAATGTGCCTCTACTGGCCCAAACTTCTTCGGGTGACTTATTGGAGACTATACATCTGCCAAGTGTCAACACCAGCAACGAATCAACAAGCGAATTGACAAACATTTTAACATCTTCGTCGTGTGAAACGGTGCCGAGCGAAGCAGAAGCCCAGCAAGAAATTAATATCAACAACCAGGAGGACGTGATAAGAACTGAAGTAGAGCAAGAGCAAAAAACAAAAGGTAAGTCAAATGCAATTTTTTTTTTATTATTTTCTAATGCTACAGAAGCTTCATATAAAAAGCTTCCTGCATTGAATGAGAATTATTGAAACATTAATTTAATAAACAAGCCTCTAAATGATATATTTATTAAAACATAAGCAATAAAATATTTTATGGCAAATTTAGTTGAGTCTTTTTAACGAAAGAGAGCAAAACATCGGCCACAAGAGAATTAAAAAAGGCACCTTTAGCTGGCAATAGAATACTAAAGACAAGAATAAAAATCGAATAAATAAAATTTTAACATTAAACCCTTTACTTTTTATGTTACTCACAAGGTCATTGCATTTTTGGATTTGTTTAATTTCTTAATTTACAATGAAATATCGAAATAAGTGAAAAACAAACGAAGCTTGAAATCCTCAAGTTTGAAAAATTTATATAGAGAATTCAACGGGAAAAGGTCAACAAACCATAATAAAGAGAAGATAGTAAACTGTGTTATTGAAACAATAATTAAAAGAAGCAATAAAAAATGCCCATAACTTTGCTGAAATGTTTTGTTTAAGTTCTTTTAGTTAATTTTTAGGGTTCCGTACTCATACTGAAACCAGAGACCCCATTCTCTCAAACGATAAGAACTAGAGAGCTGAAATTGTTATTGTAGATATGGTTACCCGGCCGCTATAATAAAAAACACTAAAAGCAAAAACAAAGTTCAAAACTAAAGGGGGTCCCCATACCAGAAACTGTAAAAACATAGATAAAATTTGTTGTCACTTTTCAGCCATTAGAGCTGCTACAAAGCGGAAATTTTCACAGGATATGTGACCACATACAGGTTTTGCAACAATAAATGCCCGAAACAACGAAAAGTTAAGAACTAAAGGGTGCTTCCATACAAGAAACTATGAAAATTAGCGGTCACTTTTGAACTATTAGAGCTAGAAAGCTGAAATTTTCACCGGCTTTATAGGATCTATAAAAAAACATGCCAACAAAAAAAAAAACAACCACATGTTGAGATCTAAAAGGTGCCCCCATACAAAAAACTTAAATTAGCTGTAACTTTTGAACCGTAACAGATAGAGGTGTGAAATTTGCACAGTATATGCAATTACCAGGCCTAGACAACAACAAATACCAAAGATAGAAAAAAGTAAGAAAGCTTAAATGTTGCCCTATGGCATGGGGACACTCTTTAGTTTGGAAATTAGCTCCAGTTTTTCAAGCGTAAGAGACAAAAGCATGAAACTTGCACAAGATATACAGATACCAGGCCTATACAGCAACAAATAGCCAAAATAGCAAAAATTCAAATATTACCCTAATACGGGGACACCCTTTCATTTGAAAATTGACTTTAGTTTTTGAACCATAAAAGATAGAGACTTAAAATTTTCACAATATGTGTAGTTCGCAGGCCTGTTTGTTACCACAACAAATACAAAAATAGCAAAAAGTCAAAATTTAATTGGTGTTCATACACGCGGACACCCTTTGGCTTGCAAATCAGGTATAACTTTTGAGTCGTAAGATATAGAGTATTGAAATTTACACAGTGTATGTATGTAGTTGGCTGGCCTCTATCGCTGCAAATGCTAAAAATAATAAAAAGGTAACGTATGCCAGGAGTAGCCTTTATCTACCTCTGATGGCAGTACGGAACTCTTGCTGTGCGAGTCAGTCTCGTACTTGGCTCAATTTTGTTTTTATTTGTCTTATCAATTCTCATTCCTTTGCTGAGAAGTTTTACTTAAAGTGAGCTTGAGCTCATGTCAAATTGTTTCGTTTTTTTTTTTATACCACACTCTTACTTATCTATATTGAATTTAATTTGATTTACATATCTCCCATATTTTCCATACATTTTAACTCAGTTTTCAGTTGACTGCATTTTCTTTTATCAAATTTATTCTGCGTTAATATTTTTAATTTACTTTTAATTACTTTAATCAATGAATATACAAAAATCATAAAATTTTATGTATTTTTGGCAGCCATACAGTTCGATAACTTTATTTATTTTTATAATTCTTTTAAAAACGTGTAAATATAAGAAATTAATTTTGCGTGCATATTCACGATATGGCTGATTTATGTTTATTTAATTAAATAGAGCCAATGAATTGGAAAAAAAGAATTAAATTTAATATTTTTGGTGGCGTTTGTTTTTAGCCGAAATAAATGATGCTAAAAGATCAACAACGTTCATGTGTTTTTTGAAATGAGAAAAATTAAAAAAAAAAAAAAATATTTGTGATAAATTTAAAATAATTTGCCAGTTTTAGGGAGAAACCCAAAACAAAATGGGGCAGGAAAAAGATTTTTTGGCTTAAAACATAAAGAAACGTGATACCTTTTCTTTTTCAAGAAAATTTCAAATATTAAAAAAAAAGTTCTTAAGAATTCTAGGAAAGCTAACAAATTTCTACTCGCTTTAAAGTGATTATAGTGGTTTATTTTGCCTTGGTTTTTTAATGTCACAAAATAGGACCCCGCTTCGTTAAAAAAAAAATCCTTAAAAAATGCTTTTTTGGCTAACTATTAGCGGAATGTAATAGAAAAGCTTTCTTTTGGTATCAATTTAATTACTGTCTGCAGGCTCGAGCCTTTTGCGAGTCCTTCGAACCCTTAAAACTTGTTTTGCAGGTATTAAACGCCGAGAGATCAACAGAAATGCGTATATGTATGCGTAAACGATTTCACCAAAAGCTTACTTACTCCTTTAGCTTTTAGCCTCGTTTTTTATATTGAATTTATATGTTTCTGCAAAATGAAAATGAGTTTTTTTTTAATCTTTTTTTTTAAATAGGCTGCAACAAAATATATAAAAAAACTGTTTGATTTCTGTTAAAAAAAAATGGAGAAAAAATATTTCCTGAAAATAAAATCCTTCATTTTTTACTGAGCTTTTGCCCCCAAAAATTAGATCAAAAGCTTCTTTCAATATTTTGTAATTTAGTTCTGGTTTTGTGACAAAGCTTTTTTCAAAAACTCTAAACTAGGCAAAAATTCAACTGCAAATAAGAAAATATATTGCTTAAATGTAGTTTTATTCTTGTGTAAATACATTTGCTTCTTCCTCTGTCTTACACTGGGTCTGACATGTGCTTTGCTGCCCTCATAACTTTGTTAACTGGATTAACAATAGATTTTTATTGCTGTTAGAGAAACACACAGCTACAATTGCACATTTTTATTGCTAAAGTTTTAGTTTATTTTTTTGCAACTTGTTAAATGAATTTTCAAAAATTCTTTGTTGCTCGTTCAGTGAGTGAGTCAGTCAGACACCAAGTCTGCTGCTGCCCTTTGGTGCATAATAAAAGCGCATAATTCCATTGCAAACAAGAGGAAAAAAAGAGCTCTATAGTTTGTACAATTACAATTTTCCAATTTTATTTTGTTTGTTTAAATTTTTTTTACAAACGGACAAACAAATGCATTCGTTGAGAATCTGAAACCAATGAACCGACCATAAACATTTCATTTCAAAGGCAACACAGAAATGTGTACTTTAACATTACTTTAAGCCCAGGGGATCAATAAAAACAACAATAACCACTAACAACCAAAAAATAAAGGAACAAAAGCAATTATGCAAACCTTGTCATGAGCAGACATAAAAATCGTACTTAATTTCTGTGTTCGTTCGTAGCAATTACTTTAACAAAACTGAAAAGCGGAGGAGAGAAAAAGTGAAGTTTTTTCTTTTCAAATCGTTGCTTATCAAAGTTGCTGTTAAACTCAAGAGGCAGTTAAGTCTAACAAAAAAGTTCCAGAAGTGCTTTAGAGGGGAAAGCTTTAAGAACTAAGATCGTATGATTGTTCAAGTACAAGTAGCTTGGAAGTTTTTAAAAAATGCTTAAAGCTTAGCTAAAGCTCATGTTAAGTGATGTTTTTACATCACTAGAAATCAATTTTATATGAAAAATATAAGTTCCTTCCTTCAAATTTTTCAAGCCAGTCTCTCACGCTGGTAGGGTGGAAATAACGCTTAAAGCTTTAAAAAATTAAGCTGCGTAACTTAACACTGAAAGCAACAGCAGCGTTTTGAATTTTGTTATTGGTTTACATGCAGCTAAAGACCGTAATTCACTATCCTACTGGATCGTACGACCTCATAAAAATTACATGTATGCTCAAAAAGTGTGGTAGTGTGAAAGATTTTTAATCTTTTGAAATTTTTCAAAAACTATTTTTTTCTATGCGACCACAGTGGTCTGTTCCAAGTTGTTTACGAAAGTATAATAATGTGGCCGTTTTGATGCCACTTTTTTTTTGTAAAGTCGGACAGAGTTCTATCAGATTTAGCTAGCAATGCAGTTTTGAGAGTACGGTTGTGTAGGATAGTGCATCACGGCCATAAGCGAGCTAGCGATAGCGAGTGACATCGTGGGTGTGGCGTGGGGATGTGTTTATTAAGAAAATTTTTACGGAAAATTTCAATTAATTTTTATTTCATATTCGTCTTCACTTTTGAAATAATTCCCTATAATTTTTAGAGGGGCTTTAGCTGCAAACAGAACAAAGTGAGGTTTGGTTGGGCGAATGCTTCAACCCAACGTTTTGAGTTTTAGCGTTGAGCTTTTCAAAGCTTTAAAACTTAGTTAAAAGATAAGTTGGTGTTAAGCTTAAAAAGCTTTTGCGAAAGCTCTCAGAAGTATAAAAGCCTATCTAAAAACCAAATAAAACTCAGAAGCCAAAAAAAAGGTTATATATGAATTTCTTAGATTTTCGAAGAGCTTTAAGCTCACAGGCCCTGTCAAAGTTTTCTGGCCATTTTAACAGTTTTTGTTTTGTTTTGCAATTATATGCTACAGCTTGTTTTTTGTAGTTATTGCTAGTTATTTGTTATTCTTGTTGTTATTGTTGTTGTTGTTTGAAAAAGCTTTCGCCTGCTTTCAAAACTTTAAACCACTTGTTACAGCGTCTTAAAAGTGGCTTAAGTTTAGGTTTTTATATTAAAATTTCAGAAGCTTTGAAACCTGGTTAAGTTCAAAAACCCTTTTTGTAAAGCTTGTGCAGGCTCAAAAGCTTGTTAGTTGTTTAAAAAAGCTTTCGCCTGCTTTCGAAACTTTGAAAAACTTGTTACAGTGTATTAATAGTTGCTTAATTTTATATATTTGTATTAAGATTTTACAAGCTTTGAAAATTTGTTAAGTTTGAAAAAGCTTTTTTCTAAAGCTTTCGCAATTTTAAAAGCTTTTAAAAAGTTTGTTCTAAAGCCTGCGCAATTTCAAAAGCCCATTAAAATCAGAAGTGTTAACATGTTGTTTTAAGATTTTCAGATCCTAAAGAGCTTTAAGCTTTACAGCTTTAATAAGATTTTCTGGCAATTTTAGAATTTATTTTTGTTGCAATTATGATGGTTTCTTTGTTGTTGCTGAAATTGTTTTTGTAATTGTTGTTATTGTTGTTATTGTTGTTGCCAGTTAAGCAAATTTTAAAGCTTTCAAGCATATTTTTAGCAGAATTTAAATTCAATAAAATTTGTACATTTCTGCAGTTGCGATACGCTTAAAAAAATGTTCTTAATAACTTTTAATACCAGCCACGCATCACATTAGTGTTGCTTGCTATTTGTGTGTGTTTTTTATTTGAAAATATAAAAAAAAGGTTTTTGTTCACTCAAACCCAAAAGCAATCTGTTGACCAAAGCAACATTGTTACCAAATTTGTTTGTTGTTAACACTTTATTGTTGTAGCTATATTTTGGTTGCTCGCTTAAATAAGACTTGCAACAAATTGTTGTTTGTTTTACTCACTACCGTTTCAATTTAATTGAGAAAAAAAAATCACATTTGAAATTCACGCAATCTTCATGAATTTTAGATTTTAAATTCGAACGGATTATGCCAGAAAATGGGGGCAAACATACAATGTTGCTTTTTATAAATAAATTAATTCTTCCACTAAATTACAAATCGTATTAACACCTTAAACGGGCGCACCGCAAACAATAATATTTCATGATTGTAAACAGCACAACATGTACAAAGAACCAAAATTATCTTTAACAAAATTATTGCACTCCTTGTTGTGTGAAAAAAAATAAACATAAAGAAAAGGAACAACCAAAAGGATACAGGTCTGAAACGAGCCAAGCAACAGCAACTTAACTTGCTGACAGAGGGCGTTACTACGCATAATTATGCACACCAGCAGAGTATTAAGCATTTTTGCAACATAATGCTGCATGAAAGACACTGCAGGTAATAAAGCAATGTATCATTCACAAATCATTTGAAGCGACGGCAGCCTTTTTACAGATTTCCTTTTACTTTGGGCAATTAATAATAACAAGAAATTTTATGAATGTGAAAATGTGAAAAGAAGAGGAAGAATACCGAAATAAATTCAATTCCGCCACCAAGCCTGTTTTAAATAACCAGGTAATCGTATTTGTTTCTAGAAAAGAGGGCTAAAGTACAGCTCCTTATATTAATTCAATCTATACTATAGACATTTTTCTAAAGCTCATTCTGAAAGCTAGAAATTAGAAACATATGTATGTACTTGCAATACGTGCCAAACTGCTGCCCTGCAATGGATTATGAAATTTTTTTTTGTTGCGGAATTATCTTGTTCATTTCCTTTAAAAAGTATAAAAGTGGGCGGTGCACAGTGGGGCCAAATGGAAAATAAAGACTAATAAATCTGTATCTTTGAAACAAGCGAGCTGATTATAAAATAATGTGTGAAGAAATCATAGAGGAGGACGTAGTCTTTGAGAGTAATGAAATTTTAACCACCCAGTTGTATCACACCTAGACCTACAGGGTGTCAAAGTTGACTACCTCGGGTAATTTGAACTTAAGCCTGAAAAAGTAATTTAATATACATACATAAATGTATATAAACTATTTTTTTTTTATTTTTTTTTAGAGAAAATAGTTTCTTATTGACAATTTCCGGGCTGTGTTAAGTTCAGTTTTATTGAGTGTGTTTTCTTACTGATATTTAACGTGGCAGACTTGTTTGTGGATAATTTTTCTCTCTTTTTGTTGTTGTTGTTGTTGTTGTTTATTTCTTTATTGTATTACTTTTCAATATTACGCCCATATTTTGTGGGTATTTTTAGAAAACCTTAAAGATGTTGTTAATATTTTCCATATTTGAGAACTCGACAAAAATGTTGTGGGTGACATGAAAATAGAAAAACAAAATTTTATAGAAAATATGTATGTAGATAAAAACGAATTAAAATGCGTACATATGTATTTATGCATAAATTTGTGTGTGATGTATAGAAGATTTGTCACCCATTGATGCAATCTGATTCTTTAGTCTGGAAGAAAATTTGTGATTGTTCTTCTAGACACTCGTACTTTGTAATTACTTTGACATGGCAGTGTGAAGATCTTATGAAACATTTGTTAAGAGAAAGTATTTAAATAGATTTGAGTTTTTTTTTTAATGAAAATCTGTAAAAAATTTCCATTTTCTTTTGGCATACAAAACTTGCAAAACTTTAACAATTTGTTATCTTTTTTTTATTTCTGATTGTCCTAGCGTTTTTAAGAAAAGCTTAATCTTCTATTACTATGGCCATCGTTTTTCCTTAAAATTTTGCGGTAAATCATTTTTTTTTTTTTTTTTGTGCAAAATGATGATATTTTTCCCCAGAAACGTGCTCACAGATAAAACTAGAAGAAGTAAAAACAAACAAAAAAATATCTAAGAGCTTCTGTTTATGTTTATTTTTTACATGTAAACATTAAAATATTTAGATTTCTAAAAGATTTGCTGCATTTTGGCTCTGGCTGGCTGCTGCAAGCGGCTGCATGACGAGCCAGACAGACAGCCTGCCAACTCTTTTTAACTAGATTCTTATTTAAATAATATACATATGTACATGTATACACCACTCGAACGAGAAAAAGCATTAAATGAAACTTACAAGATTGTGTTAAAAATCTCATGTGTTGTGTACGAATTACTAATCAGAAAAGTCATGAAAACTTATGATGACTATGAAAATTATGACATTCATAACAAGACAACCAACCAACCAGCAGTCACAGCAGCAACGTGCTACCAACCAACTGCACATCATTATTGTCAACACTTTGAAGAAATATTTCTTTTCCTAAAAAAAAAAAAAAAACACCACAACAACACAAAAAATTAACATGAATTTCAATTGTCTAAATAACAAAAAAAAAAAAATAACAATGTTAGAAAAAACGGCTCGTAATAATTTCAGAACAGTAGCTTAAATCAGGGAAACGTGTTGCATGTGGGAGCAACATCTTCATTTCCATCAGGCCAACTCCTAAAAAACATCTGTACGTTTTAAAACTTTCGTGTTATAAAACAAAGTTTGCATACAAACAGTATAATTTTTTTTTTATTCCAGCAAAATAAATATGCTTCTTAGAATCTTAAAAAAAGAAACTAAATTTGACACTTTTCTAGCAGCACCAGCTGGGCCTGGGTTTGCTTTGTTTTTCCTAGTAAAATACTAACTGGTAGTTTTTGTTTTAGTAAAACTTAAATGACAACATATTTCGCAGGAGGGATTTTTTTTCTTCTTTTTCTGTTAACAAATTTGAAAGTGTCAAGTGATTACAGATTAAATGGCAAATGTATGCAAAGCAAACGCAGAATAAGCACAGCTTTAGTACTGTTTTCCTGGGAAAAGTTCAGAGCTCAAATTATTTAGTGGCTGCTCTCAAAAAAAAAAAAAAAAAAAAATAAATTAATGTTTATTTGCCCAATATTGTAGAGAAATTTGGGAAATAGGAACTTATTAAGTTCTAGTTTTTTTTATATAGATATATAAGATTTAATTGCAATTCGCAAAGCTTTAAAAAATTACAGTCGAACTTCCAGAACTCGAATCACCATTATCCCAAAAAAGCTTCGACTTACGGAGACTTCGAGTTACAGAATTTTTTGTCAAAATAGAATAAAAACTTTTTGTTTAAAGAAACTTTTAATACAGAAAATACTTTTACTTTTCTTAACAATTTCTATACAACAAGTTACCAATGTTTGCTATAGTAACGCTGCCGTAAAGCTTTCTCTGAAAGCTCTAAACATTTCCTTAGGTTCTCAACCCCACCATTTACACACGCAAGTACAAGTGCAAGTAACTCCATGCTTCGTAATATTTTTTTACAAATATCATCATACTTCTCCAAGTTGCGAGCTCACTTGCAAGAGATTTTTATTGCCAGTAATTTTTTTTACTTTTTACATGTTGGTAAAATGACAGTGTTACCTTATAAAGTTCATATTTTAATTTGAATAGATAACTTGCAAGGAATGGTTTCTTTTTTAATTTACCTACCGAAAAATAAAATAAAATATAAAAGAAGTTGAAGTAAAATATGGCTAAAAAAAGCTATTCGTATAATTTGCTTCCCCCTAAACGGTTCGTAGGTCAATACTTTGGGCAACGCAGCCATTAAAAAGTCATGTAGACGGCCAAAAACAGAATAAATAATACTCACAAAAAAGGCAAAAAATAGTGATTTTTATATATTAAAAAAAAAATGGTGATTTTGTAGTTTTTTTTCGCCTAATCATTTTATTATTATTGCTGTCATTTAATTTAGTTTGTAAAGCAAAAGCATTTTTAAACTGAGCTTGCACTTGTCTGTGTTAACAATCAAGCAAGTAGCAACAGCTTTCATTGTCTCTGTCAGTGTTTTGGTTGCAAATTGAAACAAATGAGTAGTGACTTGCATTTGGGGTGTTCTGTCAATTCCAATCTAGGACACCATGGTCTGGGGAGGGAAATTTTAGCGCTTGCAAATTTCAACTAGGCACCTGCCATGATTGTGTGGAAGGACCGGCTGACATGGAGCAGTGGCACAATTATATTGTCTCCTGGTGCCGCAGCGGCGAATCGACGACAAGGCCCGCGAGCTTAGCTGCGCCTAATCGCAAAGGTGACAGTGTGCGGCGGCGCCCAGGGGAGAAACATGTGAGGTAGGGAAAGCAGTGGGCCCCCCATCAAGTTATTGGTCAGCAGTAGGAAAGGATTCGAAGACTTCTTGCTAGGACTTCTCTTCTGCTGTCTATGGTAAGTTACCAATATGTGAAATGGGGTATAGATGAAACCTGACAAATAAATGGGGGGTAAAGTAATGGTGGAGAAAAGATGCTTTTAATTCTAAAAGTTATTGCAAACTTATCGAAGCCTTTAATCGTTCTTTAGATGCTCAAAATTTGGCTGTAAGTCTTAAACTATTTTTCTTTATATTATTTAGAAGGTGATTAGAATGTTTAACAATCAAAAGCTTGTTGAAAGCTTTTCTTTATATTATATTACTTCTTTATATTATTTAGAAGGTGAATAGAAGTGTTTAACAATCCAAAGCCTTTTGAAAGCTTTTCAAAGTTTGAAAAGTTTGAGATATTTTGAAATATTTTAAAAGCTTTTTATTTTTTTATTAATGGTATTTTTGTGTATGCAAAACGATACCTTTTAGATTGAAACCAGCAATTATCAATTTCTATAAGAAATAGTTTTAAATAATTTAAGTAAAAACGCTTAAGCCTTATAAAATGATACTCAAATCCTTCAAAAGAATTTGTAGTTTTCCCTTAAAGCTTGGGGAGTTAAAATAAGGTTAAAAATAGAGCAAATATTTTGTATTTTGTATATTATACAAACTATTTGGTTTTCTGGCTTTTTGAGCTTTTTTATTACTTCAAAAAAAAAAAAAACCACAACTTTCAACATCTTTTCTAGTTTTCTTATCGCCTTGCTGCTTCCTCTATTTGCTGTTACATGTTCATTTTAATGCTACATATTTTTGAAAGTATCAATTAAATTAAACAGTTCTGTTTTAAGAAAGAAACAATTTGAACTTTACTTATGAAAAGCTCTAGAGAGTTTTTTCTTTTTGTTTTAATGGCACATCGTTTAAAATGACTTTAACATGTGGCACCTTTCACTGAAGGAAAATTAAGCGTGACAAAGTTTTTTGTTTTTTTCGTATGTCAGTTAAAAAGTTGGAAGAAAAGTGTAAAGTGCTTTCCTTTTCTAAGCGTTTGAAATTTTCAAATCTTGTTTCACATTGATAATTTATAAAATTATTTTACACATGCTATTATTTGCCTATTAGATTTTGTGTCTGAAATTGCATCTGCTTCAATGTTGATTTGATTTCTTTTTCAATTGCTGCAGTTGATTTATTTTTTGTGGTGGGTTTTTTTTTTGTAACGCTTTTAATTAAACTGTTTTATCTTTGTGCTGTTGTGTACCATAAAATGTGATTGAATTCATTTCAGTTTGTTATCTATTTGGCTAGGCTTTAATTTTAGTTTCGTTAGAAATTTGTAATTAAACTTTCGTTTTTGTTTGTTTGTTTGTTTGTTTTTCGTTATCTAGTTGTGGTTAGCAATTTTATCTGGAAACGAACGTTGAACAAAATGACAATAAAATCAAATAGTTATTGACATTTTGTGCATATGGTTGGTATAAAATATAATAATGGCCTTACGTGCAAACTATGATAAACAAATATAATGGTCTAATAGGGAAATATGTTTGTTTAAAAGCTCAACAGCAACCCCTACATTATTTGACAAAAGCACCCAAAAAATTTAATTAAATTAAATCTTGTACGAATAACTTTCTGACATTGTGCTAATAAAAACATTGAGTTAACAAAAGAACATTTTTTATTTTCTACATACCAAAACATGTATTGTGTGGTATACGTGTGCAACTCTTTCAAGATCTTTCAAAAGCCTTAAAGCTTTTCTTTTGTATAAATCAAATCAAAGCAAGCAATAACAATACGACCTCTATTTTAACTTTCATTAGGTTTTTTAAACTGATTATTATAAAAAATAGATCTTTTTCTACAGTATTCAAAATTATTGTTTGAAAAAGCTTTAAGCTTTTCAGTTTGAGCTTTTCTACATTTCACCGTAATCGTAATCATTCATTTACTTTCTATATATGGAAAAATAAATTTTGGAAAAATACATCTGCAGCCAGTAAATGGTTCGAAAGCTTTTTTAAAGCTTTTTTTTTATTCCACAAGAACTTTAAAAAAAATGAAATTCAATAAAAACAACTCTGTTTTAGTTTTTCTTGGCATTTTTAAATTAATTTTTCATTATAAAATAGTTAATTATTATTACACAGTATTCGAAATAGCTTTTAATTTTAAAGCTTGAGCTTTTTTACATTTAGAACTATTGGAACCATTAATTTATTTTCTATTTTCTAAAAGATACATTATAAAAAATAGTTGTATGGTAATATTTTATCATATCAAATTATTTTTATTATATGAAACTATATCATACATATTGAAAGCTTTTTGAAACTTTAAAGCTTTTTGCCATAAACTGTGAAGTATTATAAAATTCGCTTAAAAAGCCACTATTGCCACTTTTATTTGGGCTTCTTAAATTGATTGTCGTTGATATAGAAGGACTTAAAATAATTATGCAAAATAGCTTTAAGCTGTTTAGGCTGGACTTTGCTTGAATTTTGCCATTAAACCCCCTACTTTATTTTCTTTATACTAAAAAACACATATTTACTAAATTATATATTACAAAAGCTTTCCAAAGCTTTAAGCATTAGCTTAGAAAAAGGTCAATGATTTTTAAAATTAATTATTTCTTAAGAGAATTTTTTAATTAAGAGTTCTGATAAAAACCTTTCATGCTATGTCTAATAATAATGCAGGACCTCTAGCTTTTACAAAGTTTTTAACTTTTTAACGAAAGCTTTTAAGCCCTTTCAAAGCTTTCCTGGCAAACTCCTAATATTAAGACCTTTAATGTCTTAAAATTTTCATTAACAAAAACGTTTGTTGTGAGCTTTTGTATTTGAAATGAAAGTTTGCAAGTAAAACTTTCTACTTTAATTAAAATATATCTTACTCTCATTACTGTCGTAAAAAGATACTTTTTCATGTTCCAAATGTCTGGGCAGAGACATCTGTCCTTTTGTCTGTCTGAATGGTTTTTTTTTTAATTTTTTTTTTAACACATTTAACCATGACGTTTGATTGATAAGTAGCCTACCGTTTTTATTCTTTATGGGCTCCAGAGGATGTTCCACGATTCAAAAGAAGAAAGTTGATTTTTCAATGCACAAAAAGTTTTCGTAAAGTGTTGGCAAGTTTAAGCACAAATTGTTTTGTTTTTCTTCTTCGCTCAAGAAATATTTCAATAATATTTTTTTCTTTAAACTACAGCTTTTTGCGGCCATAAAAATATGAACTCAAAAAATTCCAAACACGTTTTCGGCCATAAACTGTCAATGTCAATGGTATGTAAATATAAAAAAAAGTAAATAAGCACGTACAGAAGTATTTTTACTACAGCCATACGCTTTAAAAGAGACCCAGTGAGTGTCCTTTAAAACAGGCCAACTTAAATGTCAAACTACAGTAATTCTCAAATAAATAAAAAATAATAAACTCGTACCACAAGCAGCCAGAAAACAAAAGAAAGACTCAAAATTCATGTGCGTGCTTTTGGGTTGCTTAAAAGCGACCAACAAAAAAAAAGCTAATTTGCATGCTAAGCTTATCATCATCATCATCATCATCATTATCGTCATCCATGGAATTGTCAAAATACAATACGGCACAGAAAGCAATAAAAACAATTTAGAGTTAGTAAGCAAGAACAAAATAAGAAAAATAAAAAAAAAACAACAAAAAAACCAGACATGATACAATTTTTGCACGCAATAAGCTTTTTTGCTTTCTGTAATTCATTCGTTCTTTGCTTTAAAAATTATGAGCTTTTTGAATGGTTTTTATGGAGCACAAGGGTAATAATGTGTTATGATTGTGGTCATCATCAGTTTCGGCTTAATTATCGTTCGATTTCTTATAATTTAGGCTGAGCTGTGTAGCAGCTGTGTTGTGCTGAATTTTTATATAATTTTATTTTTATGCTGATGAATTTTAATTTTGCTGCGAACGGCAAATCGATTTCATGTTTTTAATACGCATTTTTTTCTTTCAACATTTGTGGTTGCATTAATTTCGTGCCTAACGAGGTTTTCCTCAATTTTGACTTGTGATTCTTTTAAATCGAAATTAAAAAATTATAAGCAAATAAACAGGCAGCTTTGCGCTTGACAATTCTTGATATGCATATGTATGCAGAATTTAATAATATTTTATAGATTAATTATATTAAGCCATAAAATTGTTTTTTAAAACCTAAAAAATGCGTTTTTGTAAAAGTTATTGAGTCTGTTCGTGACATTTTTAAATTTCGAAATTTATAAAGCAAAGAAATATCATATTTTTCTAATCCACCATTATACATGACTTTTGTATGAATTTGGAGAATTAAATAAATTAAATAAAAAAATTTTTTGTACAAATTTGCGAATATTTGTAACGATTTGGACTTTCGAAGTCAATAAAATAAACGAAAACCTTAATTTATTTGCACTGGCGCCTCAGCTAACATCATTCGTGCTATAATTATGCTTTTTCAGACTGTTCGAAACTTTTCGAAGTTAAATTCGAATTTTCGAAGTTAATATCGAATATTCGAAAATTGAATTTTTTTTAAAGAAATGCATATTTTAGACAACTTTGGCATAAAATTTTTCAAATTTTGTACAAATTTTCGTAACTGAAGCGATAAAATTCTTCTCAAGAATTGATGAATATTTATTTGTATCTGGTTTAAATTTTGACCCTGATAAATCCAAATTAAATTAAACTTATTTAGTTTTGCCGCTCATCCTACATTACTTTTATTATAATTTTTTTCCTTTTTGTTGTTCAAAAAAAAAAAAAAAACAAATTCGAAATCAATTTCGAATTTTCGAAAACTTCAAAATTGTGGACTTTTGCTAAGAAATAATAAAATTCTTATAATTTCATTTGCAAAACTGTTTTCTATTGGTTAAAAAAAAACCCCTTGAACATCTTCTGCTTTTGTTTTGTCTTTTACACTTGTGTAACATTTTTTAGTGCTTTCAACATAAAGAGCGAAAAAAAAACAACAAGACTTAACCATTGACCCATAATTTATGGTCTTAACATAACAACTCCATTTTACCTTGTCTACCTACCCTGATGGGTTGTCTGTTTAAGGAACTTAATACCATTTCACCATTTGCAACATTGTAATCCTGCTTAACAATCACATGCATACTTAGTTATTTTCTAGTACTTAAACTTATACAACTACAAATTATTGGCAGTTTAGAAATTGCACACTGTACTCTGTGCATAGTGACTGTGCATAGTGTGCACGTACAGCACAAACATCTATCTACAATGGTAATGATATGCAACATTATTTATACCACATGCAACGTTTTAATATCCCCGTGTAGCAAAGATCTAAAAAAAAAGAAAAAAAAAAATTAAAACGAAATTTTAAATCAGAAGAGGAGAAAGAAAGAAACACTAAACAATTTTATATTCAAATGAATCTAGAAGTAATTGAAAATTAAAACCAGTTGCATTTTCCAAAAGAGATTTTTCTGTTTAATTGTGTTAAATAAGTAGAGTTCTTAACGCGGTAGGAAATAATTGACAATTGAAAAATTCTGTTCGGTAATCGCTTTTAAGCTTCAGCGCTCATTTTCTCCTCTGCCATTTCATTGAGTTGCAAAACGTAAAAGCAAATGTGTATTTTGGACACGTTTATGCCATTAGGCTGCATATAGTTTTATTTTCAATTTATATGCTTAAGGGACAGACAGACAGATAGACAGCCTGCTGCTGCTGCTGTTCACTGGTATGCACTCGTCTAAATGATATGGTGTGGGATTTAATGATAATTTTTTTCTTCATTTAGTTTTTGTGAGTTTTATTCAAATGACAACAGCATTTCTAAATTGTCTAAACACCCAAAGAGTTCAGCTCCAGCAGTGTTTGTATGCTGGTTTTGGCCATTTTATTAATTGCATTGCATGAGAACATGCGAAATAAATCAGCAGCACAACGATTGAAGTTTGTGTCTTTAAATCAATATGCAGCTCAAGAAATGAACAAAAAAACAAACAAAAAATATTGCAAGATATATACACATACATAAACACATTTTTCTTTTTAATTAAAAACAAAAAACATTTTTCCCGAAAAGCTCACTCAAGTCCCTTTAAACTTGGGTTGTTTTTAATATTATAAGTTTAGCAACAAAATGGTTTTCTTCAAGAAATGTTCTTTAAACTCAATACCATTTCAAGGCCTTGGCTGCTTTAGTTACCATCTTATTTATTTACTTTTGGTTTTTTTTGTTTTTGTTTTTAGTTTTTCCCACTTTTCGTATTTGTTTCTAACTTGTTTAACAGAAAACAGTGCCTTTTGTAATTGACACTTTTTTGCGTTTCATCGCAAGTTTCTGTGCATTTGGTCATTAGCACAGGCAATGACGGACGGCCAGGTGCTAAAGAAAATTTATAGTATTAAGAAAAAAGTTTTTAAATTTATGTGCACATACATACATACGAAAATAAATACCCACTGTGTGTTATATTCTCCAGTTTGACAGTGATGGCAATAAAAAGAGCAGATATTTGCAAGACAAAGTGAACTCAGTATTTATTTAGTTTTTCAAAGAAGCTTTTAAAGCTGTTCATACTTCATTGTGTTCCCAACCGTTTTTTTTCCAAGTTTGTGTAATTTTTTCTTAATCAAAAGCTTTCTGAAAAATTTTACAAAAAAGTTTCAAAACTTTTAAAACAATATTTAAAAGTTTTGACTTACAAATTTTTGTAGGATGAAGGAAATTATAAAATAAATAAAACACAGTAATTAATTAATAAATAAATGTAGATTACCAATATCACTTTATGCAATATTTTACCTTAGCAGAAAAGATTCGCCAGTGTTCAGCTTAGAGCTCGCTTAACAAGTGAAGTGTATGCAAAAAAGCTTTTAGTGAAAAGCTTTGAGCTTTTATTAAAAGCTTTAAGGCTGCACGTAGCTTTTTATTTTTGATGAAGATTTTTAATGGAAATTTTAAGTTTTAATCCTTAATTAAAAGTTTTAAGCTTTTAAATAAAAGCTTCATGCTTTTAGGCTGCACGTAGCTTTGTCTCCCCTTAAGTTTTATTTCTGCAAATTTTTAGCTTTAATCCTCATGAAATTTTTCTAAAAAAGCTCTTCAAGAAAGCTTTCAAAAAAGCTTTGCACCAGTCAATATGACTGTAGAGCTTTTATTACCTATGCATAGGATTTGTTATGCTTAAGCCTTTTTTAAATTAATTCAATTTTTTATTTAAATAAAATACTCTCTGAAAAATCTTAAAAAAATTTGTACACTTTTTATTTAAATAAAAAATTTTATGAAAAATTTAAAAAAAAAATCTCCTATAAAAGAAAGCCAACAAAAAAGTGTTGGACTCGTATTTAATGCACTGAATTCTTTAATATTTGATCAAACATTTTTTTTTAAACTAAATCAATCTAATCCCTAAGAAAAGTTCTACTCTAGACGCTAATTTTTTTTCTATATATTTATGTATATAATTGTCACTTTGAAGACCACACAAAAGTTTTGATAATTTTTACCAATTACATAATTTTTTCTTCTCACTGTATTTGTATTCATTTGAAAATGTTCATTTAATTTTGATTTATGATCTCTTCTACATCAATATACAATAATATCAACTTGAAAAGAACATTTAAATAAATCTCTTTTTTGGCTTCAACGACAGCTTAAAGTCCTTCATGATTTCTCTGACCAAGTTGATGTTACTGCTTGATGTTTTATAAACTGCGATAACAAAATCCAGCAGATACGAATTTGAGAGAGTTTAAGCGGCAAAACAGGACAGACTGTGATGAATAAAAATAATCCTTTAAATGTAAAAAAAAGAAAATACGAAAAAGAAGTCTCACATTCTCAAACAAAAACAAGTAATAAGCAGAGAACATCATTTAATACTTAAGACAGGTGGACATACAGACAGATAGTCTGACACTTAAAGACAAACATCATCGATGAAGAGGACCAGCATCTCAGCAAAACAAGAAGATTCATAACGACGACATTTAACAAAAGGATGTTTAGCGCATCTTCTTTCTTGTTGATTATTTTCTTTTGGGTTTTTTTGCGTTTGCCTTTGCTTTCTGCTTTTTTCTACTTTTTCAAAGTTTGTAAAGCTCTTTATGGTCCAGTAGTTGTAAAACATTATTTCACTTGCAGTTGTTGGTGTTGTTGTTGTTGTTAGCCATGTTTGATGTCCAAATACTCTCGTACCTGTTGGTGGTTGTTTGCAGCGGCTTTTCAGTTTTTTGATCATTTTTCAAAACGTATAAGTATGTTTATTTGTTATTGTTGTAGTTTTGCATTACTCAAAAAAGGGCTTTAGCCAATATCAAAGCTTTTTTGCCGCCTCTTCAAAGCAAAAAGCCAAAAAAAAGAAAAGAAAAACAAAAGTATCTGTGAAAAAAGTGCCACAAAATATTCCTTGTTTGGGTTTCTTTTATTTGATCAAAGTTCTGTTTTTGGTCATGTTACGTTATTTACTTCTTGGCTGCTTTTTTGTTTTGTTTTTTAAATGCATGACCAAGCGGGTCTTTTTGTAAGCTTTTTCCAAGACAAACTGTTTGGCAATCTGCTGAGCAAATATTTGCATAAGAATTCGTATTTTGTAAAATATTTCTTTTTGGGTCAGAATGTTTTGTACGAAAATATTGTTCATATTTTATTAAATATTCTTTTATCATAAAACACATGATAATGCCAAATTAGCCAGTGTTCTTTCATGCTCTGCTTTAAGAAAGTTTTAGGAAATTCTTAAAACAACATAAAATCAAAAAAAGTTTTATATGTTACAGCACCAACATTTTTATTTAAACGCTAGATTTATTTAAGTATGGAAAGCTTTAAGTTCATTAAGCGTCTTTATAAAGCTTGAACTGAATTTTCGACAGTGGTGAAAAATTAAAATTGGTTTATTTTAAAGCTAAAATAGAAGCAGTTTTGCTTAGGAAGCTTATCATATTTACTCATAAAAAGCTCTAAGTAGTCTTAAGTTTCTTACATGATTCTAAAATTAATAAGAGATTCAATTGAACAGAAGCGTTTTGTTTGAAAACTTTAACTTATTTGAGTACAAAAAGCTTAAAAGTTTTACATTCTTCAAGTGATCTTAAGATATTCTAAATTTAAATTTTTGAAATTAACGAGAATTAAACGCACACCTTTTACCACCTAAAAGCAGAAGCTCTTTTTTGCATAAAAACCTTATTCTATTTAAATATTTTAAGCAGCTTCAAGTTTTTTTAGATAATTTGAAGAAATCTTAAACAAAATTTAAATTAAATTACAAACAGAATTTTATTTGCTTCAATACCAGAACTTATGTGAGTACAGAAAGCTTTAAGTAGCATTTGAACAATTTTTAGAGACCTTGAATCAAATTTTGAAGAATAAAAGCATAGAAGCAGCTTTCTGTATTATATCTCAATCCTTTTCGCTTAAACTTCTAATATAATTGTAAAAATTTAGCTCCAAAAATGAACCCTTTGCACCTAAATTAACACATTTCAATTGGCTCTTAAACCAAATAAATAATTAAGTTCATATTGGAATAATTGCAAGAAGTTTTAAGTAGATTTAAGCTTCTTAATGGATTTCAAAAAAGTTTGAATCGATTTTAATGAATTTTAATATTAGTAAAAATTAAATTCCAACAAAAGCTTTTCTGCTTAAAAAGCTGGTTTCATTTAAGAAGAGAAAGCTTTAACTAGATTTAAAGCTATTCAATGATTTCAAAAAAGATTATGAAAACACTATAAAAACAAATTCATTTCTTAACCAAGCCGAGCTTTGATCTTATCGGCATAGAGAAAACTTAAAGTAGCTTTAAGCTTTTCAAATATTTTTTACAAAGCTTTAAGCACATCAAAGCAGCATTCTATATGTTAATTCAAGCTGTTTTGTCTAAAGCCTGAATTTGTTTAAGTATATAAAGCTTTAGATAGCTGTAAGCTCTTTACAAAATTTTAAAGAAGCTTTAAATTTTTGCAAGTTATAAACACAAAACTGATTTCTAAATTAAAGCAAAAGTTTCTCTAAAATTTTAGAACGATTTGAGAAGCTTTAAGTTCTTTTCATTAACAAAAAACTTTATAAACTTGCAACTCGCAATAAAAAGAAATCTTAAATAAATCAGATAAAGTTGTCGAGCATTTAATTTTAATTGTCCTTGAAAACTAACAAAAACAAATTTTTCCTCTAAAAGAAGTCGCTTTTCGCAACTCATTCTGAACGGGACATAAAAATTAAACTTTGTAATTCAATCTCTTTGGATTTTAAATTCTATTTAAGAAGAACTTCAACAAAACAGAACAAACTACACAACAGGCCAAGTCAAGCAAGACCACACATTGCATCAGGTTTTCAAATAGCCACTTACACATTCATTTCGTAGACAATACAATAGAAGAAAACAAGACACGTTGCATCATTATACCACTTAAGCATCAACATTAAACCAATACACCCCATCACGGATCCCAAAAGTCGCATGCAAAAGAAATGAAATTAAATAAATATGAAAAATTTTTTTAAGTGCGTAATAAGATCTAAATATTGAAAATTAATTTCCAAGACTTAGAAAGCTTTTTCAAGACTTCTCACATATCATAATTTTATGTGTACTTGCTCCAATGGGCCAAAATTGATTGCGTTTTCCAATAGTTTACCAATAAGCTGAGCATTTTAGATAAACATTGAAAAAGATTTTTGCAAGAAGTGTCGTTTGCTTCGTAATTCGCAGCTTATTTGTTTTCATAGGCAAATAATTATTGGTTTCACCATCATCTTATTGAAACAATTAAAAACAGTTTTCTGATCAAATTTTTTTGATATTAGCCAAACCGAGCTTCTACGACATAAGAAAACCTTGAAGTAATTTTAATAAAAATTACAATTATTTATATTAAAATTTAAATATAAATTTTAATAAAAATTAAAGAGAGTGGTATATTTTCCAATAAAAGCTTTTCTGCTTAAAAAGCTGGTTTCATTTAAGAAGAGAAAGCTTTAACTAGATTTAAAGCTATTCAATGATTTCAAAAAAGATTATTGAAAAACTATAAAAACAAATTTATTTCTTAGCTAAGCTGAGCTTTTATCTTATCGGCACAGAAAAACCTTAAAGTAGCTTTAAGCTTTTTAATTATTTTTTTAGAAAGCTTAAAACACATTTTTGAATGTAGTGAAATACTCGTCGCAAAGCATCGTTGGACCATAGAAACAACCATCTGAACATTTTGAATAAGTACTAAAAAAGCTTTTCAAAGCTTTTTATAAAAAGTGTCAATTACATTAAAATTGTGAATTTTATAGCTTTATTGAGTCAACTTTTATTGGTTTGCCTTTAATTCAACAATAATCTTAACATTTTGGAAAAAAAGCTTTTTGCAAGAAAAGCCTCTTACTTCTTTATTTTCAGTTTACACGCCAAAACGGAGTGACTTTGTTAATAAATTTACACTAGTCTTAGCAGTTTAGATAGGAAGTAAAAAGCTCTTTTCAAAACAAGTCGCTTGAGTGAGTTTTCTTAATAGTCACATTTTAGGAAAAAAGCTTTTGCAAAAAAAAAAAAAAACAAGTCGCTTGAGTAAGTTTTCTTAATAGTCACATTTTAGGAAAAAAGCTTTTGCAAAAAGCTTTTTCACTTTTATGCTACTTTAAACCCATAACTCGCTATAGAAACATTTTATATTTTAAGGGTCCAGCAAACTTTGTCTCAATATTTTTTTTATTTTTTTTTTGGAACGAAGTTCCTTAACGCGGCTTGCTGGTAGTGAAAAATACTAGAAATCGTCACGAAAGCGTGTGAGCTGGGGCCGGATTCTGGCATTCGTGATCGAATATACTCGATAATAAAAACAATGTAGAGCAAAAACAAAATGAGCAACAAACACACAGCATTTTATAACGAAATCGTTCAATCACGAGTGCCAGAATTTGGCCCCTGTTTATATGTATTGGTTATCTGTCGACAAACAATTGTGTAGGTGTCTCCGCCGTTGTCAGCGGAGACACCTACCAATCAATATTAATTAGTTGTGAAAACTGTTGCTAGATGTCGCTAAAGTAATGTACATATGTCACAACAAAAAACAGCAATATTGAAAAATTTACCAACAGTTGCTTTTCTTCGTTTTGTAGCAGATTGATAAAAAAATACATACAGATTTCACCTTGTATTACATTCGAAGATGAAGAAGAAACGTAAGGAACTTCGTTCCTAACGGGGGTCCCCCGACCGCATTTCTTTTTTTTATTAAAAGAACACTTATGAAGCTTTTTCTATTTGTATTACCCACAATACCAAACTTCCATTACCCGCTTATTTCAAGGCTCAGGTGTTTTCTGATGATTAAATGAATAATACAACAAAAAAGTAAACATAATACATCAACCATCATCATCTCTCTAAACACTAAATCAATAGTCAACCAGCCTGCCATCCAGCCATCCATCCATATAAAAGTGTTACAGAGAGATGTAAATTCCAACACAAACGAATCGCCTCTTCCTGCCGTACACTAAAACTTTAGATGGTGCGTAACATTGGAAAATTTAGCATTAAAGTAACACTGAAACTTAAGTGGGGATTAGAACAAAGAAAACTGAACACTCTCATCGGTAACAAAAGCACCCTGCCAAACACTGGCGAACCGAGCGACCCAACACAACGTCGCGACGTTGTTTCAATCATCCATCCATCCATTTGTCTGCCCGTCTGTCCCACTATCTATTTCACTGGCTAGTGAGTGTTCTTTTTCAATGTTTGTTGTTAAATTGGTGTTGATGTAAATGCAAGGCAAAAGAAAAAATTATAATAATAATAAAAACAAAAAGATCTATTAAAGTATGTGTCGTAAAACTTGGCTGCTTAAGTTTTATTACCGCAAACAAACAAAAAAAATAGTAAAGCAAAGTAAGAAAAAAATTGACGAACTAACGAACGCTTAACGCATCCATTAGAAGGGTTCTTCTAATGCAGCTGATGGGAACACGTTTATATATTTGCACTTAAAGAAAGAGTATAGAAAACTTTTTTTCTTAAAGTATAATTTTATGAATCTGCTAAAAGAATTAAATATTTGTGCATGACTAAATGCGATTTTTCTTAATCAAGCATCAATTTTGATGAAAGTTTGAAGAAGAAGAAGAAGAAAACCATGAGATATTGTTAAATTGACTTAATAAATTAACAGGCTGCAAAGTTGTTAAAAGAATAATACATTAAGAGATTTTCATGGAAGATTTTGTTTTCAAGCCAAGAGACAAAATGTCATAAAAGAAAAATTAATTTCTACACAAAACAATTGATAATTATTTAGACCTAGAATAATACATTATCATACAGCATCGAAAAAGCTTTCGGTGAGAAAGAAAAGCTTGTAAAAGCTGCAAATTAGTTTGAAGTTTAATACGATTTTGGAAGTTTAGACGACGTTTTAGCTTTCTTTTGCTAGAGAGTGTATTTCTTAAGTTTCGTTTCATAAAGCTGTTTGCAAAAAAAGCTTTATGTGTTGGCTAAAAGCTTGATATGATTTTAAGACTTAAGAAAACTGTTAAGCTTTTCTTTGATAACAGGGTTTTGTTTTGATTTTCACTCCCCCAAACGGTTTAATATCTTCATTAACTTGAGGCAAATATCATGGCTTCAAATAAATTGATATCAAAATACATTTTGCTGCGATGTTTATTAAGAAAATAAAAACAAGATTTTCTTTGTTTAAAAGCTTTAAGGATTTTGAAATATTTGCTTTTAATTAAATCCAAGCTTGTGCTCTTGTCCAAAAAGCATAAGTTTTGCTTCAAATAAATAAAGACGTAAAAAAATGTTTGAAACGAAAATAGAAAAAAGCTTTTTTAATAAAAGAAGCTTTACAAAGTCTTAAAAATATATCAAATATGTTTCCTACATACAGGTTTTGAAAGCTTGCTTCTGCAAAAAGCTTTTCTTTAGGTCTAAAAATATACCTTAAAGCTTTCTGTCTTTTTTCAGCCGTCTATATGCCGCCGACATTTCGTTGCTGCTAAACAACTCATCAGTAGACTTGAAAAATCTAATAAAAATAAGTAGTTGGGCTTCAAACATTCTTTTTAGATTTTTCAAGTCTACTGATGAGTTGTTTAGCAGCAACGAAATGTCGGTGGCATATAGACGGCTGAAAAAAGATAGAAAGCATTAAGGTCTATTTTTACACCTAAAGTAATAAAATACAAAAACTTTTCTCATATTATATGAGACTTTCCAGCTTTTTGTTTTTGTTGCTGCACGTACATGTTTGCTTTTTATAAAAATTTGCCAACAATTTTATTAAAATGCTCGTTTTCAGTAGGAAAACCGTGTGTTACATGGATTTAATGCTATTGGAATGGACCCTGTTCTGACGAAATCAGGAATCTTGTTCCCCCTAAAACCCATGTACGCAATGCTTGTGGTCGTCGAGTGGTCTGTGAATCGCACTACGTATCAAAAACAGAATTCATTGCTCTGCCGTACGGTTCGGCTGTGTCATAAATTGCCAGCAGACATATTCCCTGTCTGTTACAATATAAACATTTTCAAATCAATTAAAAACCTCTTTTCCACGATCTGGTACAATACAGCATATATGTATAAGAGTAGCCCTCTCACTACTGCTTCAAGTAAAACAATAATGTTAATTAATTTCTATTATTCGAACTTTTTCTTATATAATATAGAAAGAACTTGAGCCTGAAAAAATACAGAAAAAATGATGTTGTTAAATACTTCTTATAAAATACAGATACGTCTATCTCCCCGCCAACGAAGTAACGAAAAATCTTGGCATAGCACCAGCAAAGCTTTGTAAGCTTTCATATCTTTGAAAGTTTGCAAAAACTTTAACAAGGTTTTAAAAGCGCTCTTGGGATAAATACTCACAGCTTTTTCATTTTCGTTCGAACAGCTTTTTTAAAATATTCCTTAATTTGAAGCAAAAATCGAGCTGGTTTTACTCTATTTAAAATAAAATGTTTAATTAACAACAGCTCAACAGCAATATGACCACTTAAAGCCCAAGGGGTGTTGAATAAAATTTAGTAAACCTTAAAGCTTTAAGAACAACAATAAATATGTAATGAAAATTTTAGGAAATTTCCGATTGGAATAGTTATGCTTTGGGAAAACTATGCGTAGAGTAATGAAAAGTTGGCAAATATTTTATTCACACAGAAGCAGAAGCTTTTAAGTTTTAAAAAGCTTAATTTTAATTCCTTCACAAAAGTCGCAGCAAATGGTTTAATGTTTTCAAATACATTTTTTTTTCTTTCAAATTTATATGAATTCTTATGAATTTCAATTCATTGGAAATTTTTTAATTTTATGAAAGTACATACATATGAACTCTCAACATTTTGAAGCGCAGCTTAATTTAAGTAACTCTGTTTTTTTTTTCTTAACCTTTAATTAGCGTTTTAAAGCCTTCAAAAAATATGCTTTAAAATAAGGCACCTTGTAAGCATTTGATTTTATTTAAGTTGCTTTATAGTTCGTGTATTAAAAGTATTAAATCTCTTTCAGACTGTCATGTAACTCCAAAGGAATTTAGTTTCAATGCTCCGTGTCCCGCAGTTGTTGTTGTTTGTTGTTCTCTTTCCAAGAGTTATGTGCATAGATAACTAGATTAACGCACACCAGCTCCATCCACCACAGCATTCACTCACATTTTTATGACCAAGACGCAGCAAAATCTTAAAAACAAAAAAAAAAAAAAAAAAACAAAAAATAAAATAAATATATAAATAAATAAAAATAACAATTCGTTCTTGTTGTTTTGTTGGCAAAGAGATGTTAACAATTTGACAGTTACTTTAGACGAGACGAGATTAAAGTAACAACGTTATCTAGAAGTTTCAAAAAAAAAAAAGGCTGTTCTTCTTCAAGGCTTTTGTTTTTAACTCTGCAGTTGGGTTCAAGTCAAAGAGTTACGCTTCAAATAGCTAAAGAAATAGTTTAAGTCCTTTTTTTCTTCTACATATTGCCAGGCTGGCAGACAGACGACGACTGTCTAAGGCAATCTTTTTATTTTTTTTATTTTGTTTTTAGTTCTTATTTCAGGCAGAAATACAAAAGCAAGTACGTTTTCATTTTCAGTAATTGTTAACACAGTGTAATGGCTCACACAGCAATAGTGCTTTTGCTATAACATTATTTTTAAGTTTTAATACTTTAAATCCTGGCCATTAACTTGAACACTGTGCTCGTTTGCACAAAACGAAAAAAAAAGAAAGAAAAATTCTCGCGTGGCGATAAATAAATGCAAAAAGTTAAAAGTTAATTGGTTTTTGTCAATCTTGTGTCTCCCTCTCGCTGCCTCTCTGTCACCCTGTCCTAGCAAGCACTTCTTCCTAAGACTTCCTCCCTCAGAGCGCTTAAGCTCAAGAATTAAGCTCTTAAATTGGTGTATGATGTTTTTTTTTTTGGAATGAAAAAAAAGCAAACTAAATCCTAAACTTTACATTATTTTCTTTTACTTATCGCTCGCTTTACCTTTAGGGATATAGACATTTTAAGAATAACAACCACAACAACAACAACAGCACAAACCAAAGTGAAATAGACATGGCAACGAAAACTTTAAAATAGACATAAATACCATTAAACATATGCCAACTTTAGCTTTAACTACATGGCCACGTTGTGCCTGTTGCATACTCAGCAAAAAAAAAAAAAAAAAAAAAACAGAAGACCTTTTCCTTTTTTGTGTGCGATGGCTGCTGCCTGCAAATGCCCTGCTCTGTCTGTGTGGATGTTACCTGTAAAATATAAATAAAGGCAACAATAAAAAATTAAGATTTATAACAGTTTAATTAGTCAAAATGTCAGAAGCCATTGACAGGTTGGCAACAAGACAAGAGATTGCATTTGAAAATTCTTAAATTTGCAAATAAGGAATCAAAAAAAAAAGGCCCAACAAAACACTGCTACATTTTAATCGGTTTTGAGCAGATAGTTGAACATTGCTGCTAAGCGCTGCAAATAAAAAAATCAAATAGACTCTTGTCACGCAAAAAACATTTAGGATGTCAAAGCTTCAAAAGAATAAATTAAATTAACAGTAATTAATTAAAGCCCAAAGTACTGGGGCACCGTGCTTTGGCCCCCTACAGTAGAGTGTCAGTAAAGCTAGAATAGTTCCGCATAGCTCGCATACAAATCGCAGGCAAAGGCACGTCTATCTGCCAGCGCTACTTTTCTTCAAATTTTAGCTGCATTTTTCATTATACTTTCATAAATACTTATAAAGGCAGACATTTAAAATGTGCAAGGATGCGTTTACCTACCATATGTCATTTTTTTTCGAAAATTAAGTTTTAGCTGGAGTTTTTATTAAAATCCTCTAAAAGTTCGTAAATACTTTTTATACATCAGCATTTCAGCTTTGCTGTAAATTTTTTCCAATTCAGCGTCAGGATACGCCATCTCTCCCTATATCCTTTTTTCAAGTTTAGCAACAGGTTTAGTTATCTGATACTTAAAATTCATAAATGCTTCTGAAATTATGTACTTTAGCTTTATTGTCAATTTGGTCCAATTCGGCCCAGGGATTCGGCTACCTTCCGCATATCCTTTTACTTAAAAACTAAGTTTTGTGTGTATTTTGTACTGGAATGCATTAAAAACTCCTAAGCGGCCATAATATTATGGCTTTTAGCTCTGCTGAAAATTTCGTCTTATTCAGAGCAAGGACACGCCTACCTCCCATACATATATCCTTTTTCAGAAAATCCAAGTTTTGTCTGCATTTTCTATTGAAATGCATTAAAAATTCACAAACGGTTGTCCGATTGTGACTTTTATCTCTGCTTAAAATTTCGCCTCTATCGGTGCAAGGACACACCGAACTCCCATATATCCTTTTTCTGCAAAATTAAATTTCTGGCTGCATTTCTCATTGAAATGAACCAAACATACAATAATTATGCCGGCCTTGCTGTAGGTTTGGCCTAATTTGAAGTGGGAATACAATTATCTTCCATATATCCTTTTTATTCAAAACAAAATTTTGACTGTATTTTCCGCTGGAGTGTATTGAAAGTTCATTAATACTTTTAAAACTATGTATTTAAGATTTGCTGTAAATTTTTTCTGAGTTGGCGCAAGGACACATCTACCTCCTAGGTATCCTTTTTCTGAAACGCCAAGTTTAAGCTGCAGTTCTGATTAGAATGCACTGAAACTTTATAAATACTTTTTGTATTACACTTTTTAGCTCGTCGTACTCAGCTCAAGGATATGCTTATTTCTCATAAATCCTTTTTCCTAAGAAATCAAGTTTTGGCTGCCTTTGTTACTGCGATACACTGAAAACGAAGCAACGCTTCTGAAATTACTTATTTTAACTTTGCTGCACATTTTGTTTGATTCGCAGCTAGGATACACCTAACTACCATATATCCTTTTTGTCGAAAGCTAAATTTTAGCTGTATTTCTTTTTGGAATGCTTCCAAAATTCACTAATGCTTCTAAAATTATGCTTTGCTGTAAGTTTAGTTGATCTTGGCAAGAGGATACATCCACCTCTTATATATCCTTTTTCTTAATTTTCTGTATTTGTGTTAAGAATACACTAAAAACTCATTAACGCTTCTTTTATTATGTAGTTTAGCTTCGCTGTAAATTTTGTTTGATTCGCAGCAAGAATAAGCCTGACTGCCATATATCCTTTTTCTTGAAAACTAAGTTTTAGCTGTATTTCTTATCTAAATGCACTGAAAAGTCATTAGTATTTCTTAAACTATGCAATTTCGCTCTGCTCGAAATTTTGTCTCATTCGGAGCAAGGATATCCCCACCTCCCATATATCCTTTTTCCCAAACATTAAGTTTTAGCTTCAGCTGTAATTGAAACTCACTGAAAATTCATTAAAACTTTTTAAACTATGCATTTTAGCTGTGCTATAAATTTTGTTCCATTCGGTGCAAGGACACGCCTACCTGCCATATATCCTTTTTTTCGAGCAACCAAGTTTTAGCTCCAGCTGTCATTGAATCTCACTGAAAATTCTTTAAAGCTTCTTCATTTCAGCATTTCAGCTATTCTGTAAATTTTTTCTAGTTCTGTGCAAGGACACGCCTACCTCCTATATATCCTTTTTCCCAAAAACCAAGTTTTGGCTACATTTTTCATTGGAATGCACTAAAAATTCAGGGTGTGGTTGTTACTTAGGTACCTTGCTTTGGCTGAAAATTTGGTTTAATTCGACGCAAGGATTATGCTATCTTCCATATATCCTTTTTCTCCGAAACTTACTTTTAATTACATTTGTATATGGAAAGCATAAAAAACTGCATAACTATTTCCTTTATCATACAATTTAGCATGGCTGCTAAGTTTTTCATAGCTCTGAACAAGGATATGTCTAACTCCCATATATCCTTTTTCTGCGAAACTAACTTTTAATTTCATTTGTACATGTAGTGCATTACAAATTCATAAATGCTTTTATTATTATATGTTTTAGCTTCGCTTTAAATTTTTTTATAATTCGAAGCAAGGATATTTTTGCCTCCCATATGTCCTTTTTCTCAAGAGCCAAATTTTAGCTGTATATGCTACTGAAATTCACTGAGTATTCATTAATTTTCCTTAAATGATACGTCTTAGCTCTGTTGTAAAAATTTCTGGATTCAGTGCAAGCAGGCGCATAACTCTCATATATCCTTTTTTTCTCAAATCAAATTGTAAGCTGTAATACACTAAAAACTCATAAATATGTCTCAGTTTTATTTTGTAAATTTAGTCTGATTCGGTGCAAGGATTTGCCTATCTCCCATATATCCTTTATCTCAAATTCTGTGTCTTGGCTGCATTTTCAGGTGAAATGCATTTAAAATTCTTTTAATGCATTTTGAATTATGAATTCATGAGTCGTGAGCAAACGATTTTTTAAAATCTCTTTGTTCTTGGTCGCAGCTTTCAAACCATTCAAAATACGACATTTTGTGGAAAGATCTAGTCGCTGCTGTCGTCAGCCCATGATTGATAATGGAGCGAAAATAAAGTTTGACTCCTCTTCGAGCTGCCTCACGGTGACGGTGTTTGATCGTTGTTGTATTATAAGAAAAAAAAAATGCTTTTCCATTTAAGCTGTCTATAACCTCAATATTCTAAGTTTTTTTTTTTTTTGTTTTGTTTAGGAAACAGAAAAAACCTAAAATCTTGATTACTTGTTGTTGGCTGATGTCGTTCTTGTTTTGCATGCTTATAATTCCACAAAATGGCCACCTCCAATTTCCTCAAATAGAAAGAAATTCCAAAATTGTCACACAGGCGCGTTGCTGTACAACACGCTTCGCACACACACACACACACACACACACACACACACACACACACACACACACACACATGTAACTCTTAGAACTGAGTGCAGCAGCTTAAATACCTGGAAGTTTGGCCGGCTTAACAGCTGCTGCTCTTGACTGTCTTTGACATCTTTTGTAACAATCAGCGATGATACTTCTTCGATGCTGGCAAAGCACACTAAATAAAAGAAAATTGTATGCCAAAAACGACCCTGATTGTCAAAAAAAATAAGCAGAAAAAATCCCACTTCAACAACGAAAAAATAGTTGTTCCAAAACATGCAATCAACAGCTAAAAAAAACAGTCACCAAACCAAACCAAAAAAAAATCATTTTCCACCTTTTCTTCAATGCTGGAATAGTATAAACCCCCTCATTCGTGGTTGTTGTGTGTTGCTGACTGCTGTTTGCGCTTGTCAATGTTGTTGCCAATGTTGTTTGTAATTGCATTTGTCGTTGTTGCTGTTGCTGGTGTTGTGTCGTTTCTTTAGCTGCTGTTTAGGTTGATGATGATAATGAATTTTTGCGAACGTGCTGGCTGCTTAGAAATCTGTTTTATTTCTTGCCAGTTTTGCCATTTACTTATTTCACTTTGGCTGCTGCTGCTGTTGCTGCTGATTTTAGAATGTGGTGGCTGTTTTCATGCCACATGCTGTTTGTGTTCAGCAGACCACAACAATAATATTGACAACAAACAAACTATTGTAACCGACTAAATGGCAAAAAAAAAAAGTGTTTTTGTTTTCTATTTAGAAAAAATTATTGCCAAACTAAAATCCTTGCAATATTTGCCTCGAAAAAAAAATGTATGTATTTTCATTAAATATTTTTGCTGAGCCAATCAAAATTTTGCTTCAATATTTTTCACTTCAGGAGGCACTCCAAAATCAGCATCTAATCCTTTTTACTAGTTTTTTTTTTTTTTTGTAAAGTAGATGGTTGTTAATTATTTCCGCTAAAGCTTTGAGTTCGATTTTACTTGCTCAGAATTGTGAACGTTTTTTATTTTTTTATAATAAAAAGTTAAAACCTTTAAATTACAATTTTAGCGATCAGCTCCACAATAGAACAGTGTGAGTTTCGGGCTAAACTTAAGGCGAATACTTCTTTTTTTGCGGAAGAGAAAAAATGTTAAGCTTAAGACAGTAGCAGCACGAAGTTTATCAGATGATACTGAAATTGCTGCGAAACCCGGTGCTGATGAGCATCGTGGCGAACTTGAAACAGCCGTGGCAGGTACCTCAACTTATTGATTCAATTTTACTTTTCTTGTCTTGTTTGAGAATGTTGGTCACTAAAATTTTATAAAAAAAAAAAAAAAATCCTTTTCATTTCGGAAGCAGCAAATTTGAAATAAAATAATATAAGCAATAATATAATAATAAAATAATAATAAGCAATAAGAAGAATAAAATAATAATAAGCAATAAGAAATAATAATAAGCAATAAGAATTGCAAGTCAAGTAGTCAACTGTTAATGTAACTGTTTCTCAAGGACTTTCGAGTCTGCTGACGACTTCAGTTGCATGCACGAAATGTGGCCAGCTTAAAGGCTGCTTAAAAAGTAGGTTAGGTTCGGTTAGGTTGAATGGAGGGGTTCGTCTGCCCATGTCTTACGACATACATCTAAGCCAGTATAGGCTTGTTGTGCGCTCCGTGGGTTTAACCGTGAACCAGTTTGACTCATAGGTCTATAGGAACTCCGTGTCATTCACAAAGTTCCTTAGTTTCCTCCAGCATACGCCCCGTAATTGGGTTATGTCTGGTAAGGTGTCTCTCCCAAAATGTCGGGATCGTATTTGTGAGAAAGCGGGGCACTGACATAAATAGTGCTCCAATGTTTCGCTTTCCTCCCCTTAAAAAGTAAGAAATTAAGCAAGTAACAAGCAATTTGTCAAAAGTTACATGTTTTCAAATTAGATGTTATCTATGACGTTCTGGCATTACAAAAATATCTTATAAAATTAAATAAAAAAAAAATAGGAAAGTTTTTATAAAATTTATTTGAAAAACTATTTTATACAGCTTCAGATCGTTTTTATATAAAAATTTTTATTAACAATATTCTTCAATATTTCGATAACAATTTGTTATCATCTTCAGGATAATATTTGTAATATTTGTAATATTTGTTACAAATATTATCCTGAAGATGATAACAAATTGTTATCGAAATATTGAATAATATTGTTAATAAAAATGTTTATATAAAAACGATCTGAAGCTGTATAAAATAGTTTTTCAAATAATTAAAAAGATCAAATAAATATTATGTATTTTATAAAATTTATTTTACCTCCTTGTGGATTCCTGTTTGAAGAAATTTTTTTATTGAACTATTTTTCGTAAATTATTGAAAAGTTCTTTTATGATATTTTATAAGAGATTTTCAAAATTTTGAAAATATTTGCTGCTTTTCCGAAACTCGTTGGTGGCAGTGTGCGCTCAAACCTGTTGCAAACACTTTTATGTTTTTAGCAGAAAATTGGAGAAAAAAAAACCCCCAGCACCAGGAATAAAAAAATTAATAACAATCGATTGACAACAAAACTGAAGAAGTAACAGATGAAGCATAAACAAAAAAAAAAAAAAAAAAAAAAAAAAAATCAACGTTTAACCATCACCAGCAGCAATTGGTAACAGAAGATAATAACAACGCCAATAACAAGAACAACATCAGCGGTGGCAGTAGTAGTAGCAGCAGTAGTAGTATTTTTCAATATGGTTCCACACCACATTATTGCCTGCTTTCAAGTTGAAAGTCTCGCTAAAATGTAAAAAATGTCAAAAAGTTTATTATTGTGTACGGGGTGTTGTAGCAATAGGACTTGTTAAGTGAAATAAATGTTTGTGTATAAATGTTTGTGTATGTTGTATTTAGTATTTGCAACATGCAACATTCTAAATGAAACAACACAACATCAGACTAGATGTAGAAAGAAAGAAAAAAAACATGTCGCCATTCACGTTGATCGCTTGTTAAATGTCTTCTACCGCAGCGATGTCATCAATACCAAAACGAATGCATCTTCAAACGACTAACAACTACACAACAACATCAAGTAGCGACAAACAAATGCCACTAACTAATGTTGCAGCATAGTTAGTTGTTGTTTTTTTTTTCTTTCTATTTCATTATTTTGTTTTTTTTTTTTGTTTGTGTGGTTAGAAAATGCATTTTCAGTTCCTTGGCTGCATTTTATCTTTGGAACTGATAGTGGCTTGGGATGAATGGCTGGCTGGTTGATGGCGGTGGCGGTTCTGCTGTTTGTTAAGATTCTTATTTATGCCTTTAGCTTTAATCAAAAATGCTTAAGCAACAGAACACCACCAACAACAACGGCAGGTCTCATGTCTGAAAATGTGTAAATTTTATTTTATGAGTTGTCTGCACGTTGACAGGGTTCCATACTTCATTAAATGATCACAATTGTAATATTTCAGTAATTGGTAGGGCGAAATGTTCTCAACGACGTTTTTGATACCAAATAAACGAGTACCACTCAAGTTAACTGACTACAAATAATATGGCATCCACTCTTACAATTCCGGTAAAACTCTCATGTGAATGAGGCGAATTTTTATAATGAAACAAACACAAAACTGCGAAGCTTTTTGCTTGTCTGCACCCAGAGCCTTCGGCAGGAATCGAACCTGCTACCTCGAAGACGCTTGGTAGAGCACTCTACCGATTCATCCATCGAGGCGCTTCGGGAGAGTTTCGATTTTATTTTATTTTTTTAATAATTGACTGGTACTATAATTCTAGAATGGTAACTCTGCAACAAAGTAACGAAACTTGACAAATTTCCTTAAAAATCACTGGAGTAAAATCTGCTTTGAAAATTTTATTTTCAAAATTTTTATTTTTTTTTTTTTTTGATGCAAATAACATTTCTTTGAATGAAATTTTGTAATTGTCAAAAGTTTGGCTAAAAATGGTGATAGTGTTATGAAAACAGCTTTTATGAGCTATGAAAGCTTTTGGATTTCAACTAAAGCTTTTTCTTTCAAACGCCGTTAACTTCTTATGGTAATCCATTTTACGTGACCAATTGATTAATAAAAGTAAAAAAACCAGCATTTATGAGCTTTAAAAGCTTTTGGATTGCAACTAAAGCTTTTTCTTTCAAACGCCATTTAGTTGTAATGGAAACCGATTTTTACTTGATCAATTAATTTTTTTCCCTCCCAAGTTTGGCGATAAAACTTTTTAATAAAACAGCTTTTTACGAGCTTTATAAGCTTTTAGATGTTAGTTGTAGCCATTTGTATTAAATGTTGTTTTGTAATAAAGCTCACTTTTATTTTATGAAATACATAGTTTCCAGGTTGCCAAAGTTGGTCATAGAGCTTTATGAAAAGGGTCTTTCATGGGCTTTCTAAGCTTAAGATTGTAGTTGGAGCCACTGATTTGTATTATAAATCGCTTTTATCCAATTATCTATGTTAAATCGTAACTATTATTATTGCTATTTTTCTATTCCTTTTTTTTAAGCACTTAAAATTTGCCAAAATACTTTTATGTTTTTTTTGAATTCTAATATATTGGCAAAATTACATGATTATTACTAAGTTCACCGTTTATAAAAAATCAGCCGTGGAAAGAATGAATTGGTCCCGACTCTGCAATTAACATATAAATTATTGTGAATTAGTTCGTTTATCTAAATGTTAAACTTAACGAATTTGCTGGTGCTCGTATTGAATTTTTGGGCTTTTAAAGTCTGTCATTTCAGACAGCCCGACACCAACAGATTCACCCCACTCCATTTTTCCTGTAATAAAGATTATCTTTACCAGTTTGAAAAGAATCTCCGCAAACTATTTTATTAATTTACAAAACAGTGGTTAATCAGAGTAAGTCAACAAATCCCAACTATACTATTCCAAAAGGCGACTCGGTGATCTCCCACCAGTAGCCTTAGCTTTCATTTTTGTCAACTATTTGTCTCCCTTAAATAAATAGTTGCAAATTTGTTCAATCTAATTTTTGTTTTTTTTTCGAATAAGTTTGACCATAAAACTTTAGTAGAAAGGAATTTAATAAGCTTTTAGCTGTAATCAAAGCTTTTTCTATTATTTGCCTCATAGTTGTAATTGAAGTTGTTTTATATGATCAATTAATTTTGCTACAAACAAAATTTGATGATAAAGTTATAAAATAAAAGCTTTTGATGCGCTTTTGCCTTTTAGCTTTTCTTTAGATTTTCTATCAAATGCCGTTAATTTGTTTTTAAATTTCTCTTTATTGCACAAATAATTTTTTTTTATATATAAAGTTTGGAATTAGTTTTTACAAGCTCAACTAGCTTTTGGATTTTAGTCACAGCTTTTGTCCATAAATGTCATGTATTATTGAAAGTATTTGTTCTACTAATTAAATTTTTTTACATTTAAAATTCGTTGATAAAACTTCATGTTAATTGTTATTTGTTAGTAATTAAAATCGTTTTTTTTTAAACTAATTCATTTACTCCCAAAGCTTGGGAATAAAAAAGCTTATTAAATTCCTTTCTACTAAAGTTTTATGGTCAAACTTATTGAAAAAAAAACGAAAATTAGATAATTGGATAAAAGCGATTTATAATACAAATCAGGTAGAGCTTTTTGGTAGGTAGAGCTTATTGAACACTATTTTTGCTTTCATAGTGTTGTCTTAAAGCTTTAAAAAATTAGCTTTCTACGAATTTTACCTGCTTTTAGGCTTTCGTTATTATTATTATTTAGTAGCAATCAAAGTCGTATTTTTTTTAAAATAATTTATCATTTACCTTTTATTGCATCTTTGGCTGTTAAATGTCGTTGGTTTTTTTGTATTCCTAAGCTTGGGACAAAATAGCTTCTTGCCAAGCTTTATAAACATTTCAGATTTAGGTTTTAGCTTTTCTTATTGAACATCATGTTTGCTTCCAATAGTTCGTGGTAATTCATGGTAAAGTTTTAAAAAAATGAGCTTTCTATGAACTTTATAAGCTATTGGATTTTCGTTGCAGCTTTCTGTATTAAATATCATTTATTTGCAGCTTAAATCTTGTTTGCCTAAGTAGTCCATCATATGTTGTTCAGAAAAGCTGGTTAATAAGCTTTCTGAAAAGCGCTTTTATGCGCTCTCAGAATTTAGTTAGAGCTTTTTTCACAAGCCAGTAATTGAAATCATTTGCACTTGATCAATCAATGGTTTTGTGCCTAAAGTTCAGGGTTGAAGCTTTGTGACAAGAACTTTATAAGCTCTTGCATCCGCTTAAAGCTTGCTCTCTGTAGGGGCTGTTTTAAAATGCAACCAAGCAAACAATTTTTTGGTTGCTTGGCTTGTCATGACTTGCATTAGGCTTTTAACAGTTTTTTAACCTAAGCTTTTTCTCTTTTTTGTTTTTTTTGTTTTGCTGTTAATCAACTAATTAACACAAACAACACTCTGTGTGATTTATAATTCCAGTCGATGTTTTAAATGCTGCCAAGTCTTTGTGGTTAATTTAATAATAATGACGCCATATTGTCACATTGAAAACAATTAAACGTCATTTTAAGGCAGCGGCTAAAGAACAACATTAACCTGTAACCAGTCGTTTAGAAATTGTTGCAATTGCTAAATATATTCCTACACTAACAACTGCAGACATTTCCATTGCCATTTTTGTGACCAGTTTCCTTAAAAGCGTAGAGACTCTTATGATTCCTTTTTTTTTTAGTGCTGCTGTAGCTAAAATATTCCTAGACGCATCTTTATTTCTAACATCTAGGAAGAAAAAACAAAGAAACCAGGAGTTGGAGTAAGAAAATAAGAAGAAGCAAAAACACAGTGCATCAATATTCTTTAAAAAAAAAAAAAAGAAAAAAAAAAGTTTAAAAGTTTTGAAAAGAATTTGTAACGTGGCGGTATTTGTGTAATTACTGGCGCCATAAAGTGTGTTGTAATGCCATCATCTCGCAAACATTTAAGCCAACAAACAAACAAACACACAAACATAGAAATGAAACATCAATTGCATGTTTTGGTAGTTCAACTATTTGCAACACATTCACTTACCCGCTCATTCACTCATTCACTCACTGCCTCACTTTTCCATTAGTCTTGCCACCACATCAACAAACAACAAATGTTTCTGTTTCGGTTTCTGTTACTGAATACCTGATGTCCAAAGTTTAAGTTTAATGTTGTTAACTGTTGTTTTCTTTATATTTAGTTGCTGTTTGTTACTGCTCCTACTGCTACTGCTACTGTTGCTGTTTTTGTTGTTGCATTTACCAAACGTTGCATGTTTCATTGGCATTGCACATTTTTTTCCGCATTTCAAATGCGTTTGTAATTATTAGCATTTTTTCGTATTTCTGGTTAAGAAACAACTAAAGGAAAGCAGAGAAAAAAAAAACGGTTTTAGTTAAAGAAAAGCCATAACAAAGTGTTAATTGTTTTCTTTAACAATTGACCAGGCCTGGGAAATGCGGTGAACAGATATAAAACAAAGAAATAACAATGTAACTTTTAAGTGATATTTTTGAAAATGATCATAATAAGAATAATAATTATAAGGTTTTTACACAAACGTCTGCAATGCAAACGATTAGGCCAAAAATATTTACAGTTCTTGCTGAAAATTTTGCTAAGTTTTGAAGGTTGTCATAGTAGCTTTCATAGGAAAGACGCTTTTTCTTTTATTGTAAATTATAGTTAAAACTTTCACAAAACCTTAAATCGTGCATTTTAAATGGCAATAGTTAAAGGCTGAATTCGCTAATAAGCTGTGAAAAGGAGCGTGCTTTTTGAAGCTTTTGACCGAGCAAAAGGTTTTAAACTCAAAACTATTGTCAAAAAAAAAAAAAAAAATGGAAAAATAAGCGAAAGCTCATAAAAGCTTATTTAATGATTTTTTCAGAGAAAAACTAGTTACAGAATTTTAATAAATTATTCCTCGATATTACTCGATTATTCGGTGTACTTTAAGCTTTAAGAACAAACATATTTAAAAAAGCTTTTAAAAGTTTTCGCAAAGCTTAATTCTCATAAAAGCTTATTAAAGAGATTTTTTTTTTTTTTGGCAAGAAATGGTACTTATTAAAATTGATCAAAGTTAATGAAAATTTTGAATTATGTTTCGTGGATAATAAGCTTTATAGGTGAACTTGTTTAAAAAAAAGCTTTTAAAAGTTATCAAAAACTGTTTTTTGATGCTAATTTTTCGACCTTTGTTGTTTAGTATTTTAATTGTTCAAGCCTTAGGTCCCTTGTTTTTTTTTTTAATTATTTATTAAATTCAATATTTCGATATCACAATGGATATCTTCTTCAGGAAAGATATCAAAACATTCCTGAAGAAGATATCCATTGTGATATCGAAATATTGAATTTAGTAAATACTTAAAAAAAAACAAGGGACCTAAGGTTATCAAAAACTTGTTAAGCGATTGCTACATAGAAAAATCATTTATTGAAATTTAATTAGTTAGAAGCTTGAAAAAGCTTAAGGCTGACAAAAGCTTATGATTTTGTAAGAAGAATGTGCCCTCAGCCAACTTAACTGATTATTGTATGTTCAGAAAAGCTTTCGAAAATTTCCAAAACTCCCAACAAAGTTCTTACTAATGTTCTATTATGTTTTCTTACCGATTATAGATTTGTTATTGCGTACACACAATTTATGACTCTTAAAATCCTGCGTCTACTTTTTGTCTTTTTCTTCTTCTCTGTGCACACACCCTCGTTAAATTTGTTGATACACAGACCAAAAAAAAAAAAAACACGAAAACTCGTTAAATGAAAAACCGAAAAAATAAGCGTGTATTACTTTGTTTTTATTGCCAAACAACATAAAAATTAATATTTTAACGTCTGTTTAACCCTTTTAACCATAAATCGCCCATTTATGCATTTTGTTATGGGGCAACCAGACGCAGCCGCAGCCGCAGCCGCAGCTGCAGCAGCAGGCAGACACATTCAATGTTGTTGTTGCTCTCTTGGTCAAAGTGTGTTTCAAAGGCAATTAAACAGAAATAAATATACACTTTGTGTGTGTTTAATTTGTTAAAAATTAAATGAATAAAAAAAAAATATTCTTCAGCTTCAGTTGTTCAAAGTTTTAACGGAGTGGTGGACGAAGGCGAGTTCAAAGCGACTGAGTGAGTGGTGGTGCATGAAGCCACCAACTGTTTTAATGACTTTTCGTCTTTTCAACAAGTTTTCCAGTGAAATTTGATGCGTGCAAATATAATTTCAAATGACATTTTTCTTAGCGATTTTTTTTTTTTTTGTTATTTATTGTTGGCAGCTTTTTAAGGTTCTTTTTTGCTTTCAATAGAGAGTTGAGTTTAGAGGTCTTTATTTGATTTTTGGTCTTTGAAATCTAGTTGATATTTAATATTCTACATGCTATGCAAGAAAAAAAAAAGGAAAGAAAAACGTTAAATTTTGTTTATATTTTATGAGCTTTAAGCGTGTGTTTGCGTTTAACTTTTTTTTTTTTTTGCCAGACAATTTAATTTAATCAGGCATAATGATTGCTCTTTAGGCAAATGTCAGTCGAGATTAGAAAGATAAATATTGAATTTTCGGTTTTTTATCAAACGATTTTTGAACACAAATCAACAACCGTTTAGAGAACAAAAGTATTGAAATCTATACAAATTAGATTTGGCACAAACGTGCTGGTCACAGATTTTTTTTTTTTTTTTTTAGGTAAAATTTTTTTTAGAAAATTTTTACCCACAATTAATCTAATGGTATTTTTTAAAAAATTTCAAAGAGCACATATCTTATTGCTGTTCAGTGTAAAACAGCTTTAGGCATTTTCATGAAATGTGTTAAAGAAATATCCTCAAGGCTTCTTATTTTGTTCCGCAGAAAAAGCTTTAAGCATTTTAACAAAAACTGAGGATGCCAAAAAATTTTCCATGCAACTTTAATACCAACTAACAAAAAAATCCTTTTTTCAGCCCAAGTGAAAAAAAATTTCATGAAACTTTTATAATGCACAAATAAATGTTAGAACAGAAATAAGACAAATTATCTTCTTAACCAACAAAAAAAAAAAAAATTCTTAAAAACTTGAAATACATTTTAACTAAAATTTTCTTAATGAAGATTTTATTGAACACACACACACACAAATATTCTCTGTGTGTGAAGATAAATTTTAACATTTTTAACCACGGACACAAACCTTCAACGCCAACAGACCTCTGTTAGTGTGATAACATGGCTCTGTTAAGCCCAAAAATTCAAATTTTTATAAAATAATAAATTTAAAAACAAAAATTTAGCAACAATATATTATGCATTAACACTAACTAATATTTTGAAATTTAATCTTAGCGAAGCGGAGTCACAAAAGGGTCAAACGAGGTCGTTAATATGGAAAATTGAAAAAAAGGACTTGGTCCTTTTCTCAGAAATGGTAGGAGTTTTCGGAAGTTTGAAAGTGTGTCCTTTTTGAAATTTCAGGGGTCGATTTTTTTTTTCAAATGCTTAAATTTTCCACAAAAAACACACTGTTAAAGATTTTGAGTATAGCAGAGTATATATGATGGGCTCTAAAACGATGCCCAATAAATTTTTTTCGCCCATCTCCTACCATTTTTGAGAAGTTCTTTTTTTAATTTTCCTTATTAACGACTTTGTTTGGCACTTTTGTGACTCCGCTTCGTTCAGATTAAATTTCAAAATATGAACAATAAATTTTTCTAACTTTTTGTTTTCAAATGTATTTCTTTTTTTATTTTTATAAAAATTTGATTTTCTGGGCTTAACAGAGCCATGTTATCACATTAACAGGGATCTGTTAACTTTGAAGGTTTGTGTCCGTGGTTAAAAATTTTCAAATTTATCTTCACACATATATGTAAATATTCTTTAAAAATAATACCATATGCCGTTTTATTATTAAAAATAATATATATGTATGTATGTATGCAAAATTTTTGCATTAATTTTAACTTTATAGTAGAGCTTTATGATAAACAAATTTTTATACACTTTGCCACTCAAAATATTTTTGCAGTAACTGAACGTAGTTTATACTAGAAGTAATCAATGCAGTTATTTTCAAATGACACAACTTTGAAAAAAGAATGCAATTTTAATTTTAACTGATTTGTAGAGTTGCTTTAAAAACTAAAAACAGATAAATACGGATTTTTGCTGCCAATTAATAATGACAGCGGTAACTTATGTTACACATACGCAAAGGAAACAAGCTGTTAATATGTACATGCATATTTATAATTTGGTTTCTACATACATTTGTAGCTTACATACATACATATATACTCTTTACTTAAATTGATTATTGTGGAATTTATTCTGATTGTTGCGATGAATGCTCCTCTCACTGCCCCGGAATTTTGCCCAGAAAGTAGGGGGATAAAACTTAACGTTTAAAATTTATTGAAACATATAAAGAAAAATGTTGGAATTCTCCTGAAAGTCTCAATTTCACTTCCCTTTTTAGCAAAAATTTATTTTGTATGTTAAAAAAAATTATTTTTGAATAATGTGGCACTTAGAAAGCGTTGCTTTCTAGAACTTAGAGCCTGAAAAGTGGACAACTCGAAGGAGGTATAAAAAGTCTGAAAAGCGTAGACGCTTTAGCTTTAACTCTCCATACCGGCCTTGATGCTGCAACTTGAAATAGAAAACATAATTATGTGGCTTTAATCCTACGAGGGAGTACCGAGTTGCCCAAAAGCTTCGGTCTTTTTGGCCAGTTTAATTGTCATCAGTATTTCTAGTGGCATTTTTGTTTATTTTATTATAATTTATTTTGTTTTTTTTTTTGTGATTTGTCTGCCCTTTTTGTTTTTCTAACATTATATTAATTTATTATGAATTTGTTGTAAACTTTTGTTAAGGTGTTAGTTTTTTCTCTATTTATTGCCGCTGTTGTTAGTGTTGTTGGTGGTGGTGTCGTTGTTGTTGTTGCTGCTGCTGTTATTGTCGTTTAAATAAGCCACATTTTCATCTGCAATAAACAATGATGTTGCTGACTCTGGATGCTGTTTCAAAATTTTTTTTCTTTTAATTTTTCTTGCATTTGTATTCTGTTTCTTGCTGCTGCTGCTGCTGCTAATGCTGCTGCTGCTTCTGGCTGTCTCTAAAACGTATGAATGTTTGTTGCATGCAGCCAGCATATGAGGCATGCAACAATACATGTTTCTATGTTTTCTATATAAATGTTCATGTGTTTATTCGTTTAGTTATGTCATTGTCGTGATGCCATTAAATGTGTCCATTACCATTTTTATGAGCTTTAAAGCCATTGACATTGTGACTTGTTTATAAAGCTGCCTGAGTTTTTCTTCTATTTCTTCTTCGGGTTTGTTTTTTTTTTTGTTGTTTGTTTTTTTTTTTTTGAAGTTTTTATCATCGTTGCTGCCTGCTACTTTACGCTGTAATTCTCTTGTTATAACTAAAGCATGCGGCGTTTTGTTGCTACTGCTGTTGCAGTAGTTTTTGTTGTTGGCTGGTTGGTTGTTTGGTTGGTTATTTTTATAGGGGTTAGAAACCTTGTTATTGAATAGAAGACAACAACAACAACAAAATATCACATTTTTATGTTTTTGTCATGAAATTGATTGTTAAAAGATCGATAACGACACAAAAGCTACAGCAACAATAACAACACAGCCAAGCAAAGGCTTAGAAGAAAGAAACATTTCTTACAAAAGTTTCTTTAACATTTTGCACACAAAAAGAGTTCAAGTTCTTAGAAGTTCATAGATGAATGAAAAGAGATGCAAAATGAATTTAAATGTTTTGTTTATTTTTTTTTTCTTTTCATTTTTAAGAAAACGTTAAACATACAAAACATTTGTAGCACTAACACAAACACATAGACAAACACACACACACAATCACACACACACAATCACACACACATGAGTTCAAGAGCACTAAGCACCTCTTCCAGAGAAGAGATAGCTTTTTGCAACTTTACCAGCGAAAAATTTTCGGGCGAAAAATGTTTCTCAATAAAAAAATTTTTTAATGAAAATTTTGTAATTCATTGCTCCAACTGCTTGAGCAACTAAAGTTTTAATTAATTTTAGGTCTACATGTAATTTAGAATATAAATAGCTAAGAAATGAGAATTATTTTCTGCATCTAAGTCGTTTTGCTTTGTTGGAAATTAAAACAAAAGAAAATTACATTTATATTAAATTACTTTTTCAGGTTTAAGTTCAAACTTTGGTTGGTCACCTTTTTTTTCCAACAATATCAGTTAAATATTATGTTACGCGGGCCTGGCAGGTCATGAGACCGGCTCACTTGGGTCCTAGAAAAATTCCCGTTGTGATAAAATACCAGTTAAGTAAAGAAAAGTAAAATTTTACACCCTTCTTTAGCACCCTATGAACAAATTTCGACACAGCCGCTTTAACCACTTGGCAACCAAAGCTCACGTAATTTTACTTTCTTTCTACATAACTACTATTAACCAAAAGTTGTGTACACTTTGACAGTTCTTCAGGCTAAAAGCTGTAGTCAGCTGGGCTTATACGGCTACCTGGTATCACGGTACCTTGAACATGTGCATTAAATTCTTTTCGTTTTTCGGATGCCGTACTCATGCAGTAAAAACGGAACCCTCTTTTATTAAAACTTCCTTGTCCGCCCGTCCGTCTGTCACAGGACTCATTCTCCGCCAAATGCTTAAGAGCCAGAAAGCTGAAACTCTCACCGGACATTAGGTTACCCAGCCGCCACAGTAACACATATTATAATTAACAAAAAGTTAAAGGGGGTCTCCATACAAAAAACTTTTAAAATTTATTGTACTCTTTTTATCTATAACAGATAGAAATTTGCAATTTGCACAGGATGCTCTACAAAAGGCAACAAAAAGTAGAAAAACTAAAGGGTTCTCTCACCCATGAAACTGAAATCAGCAGTACTTTTTGAACCGTAAGAGCTAGAGACTTGAAATTTGCACAGAATATGCAGTTGCCTGGCCTGTACAACAACAAATACCGCAAATAATAAACAGCAAAATATTTAAATCTCGCCCCATGCAAGGGGACACCCTTTAGTTTTGTAATTTATTGTAACTATGTATTGAATAAATTTTAGTGGAAAAAATTTTGTAAGGTTGTTCAGTGAAACAAATTCAGTCAATGAAAAATTTTTTAATAGAAAAATTTTTAATAGAAACATTTTAAACAAAAAAAATTTTTTATAAAAAATTTTATAAAAAAAAATTTTTAGAAAAATTTTATAAAAAAAATTATAAAAATTTTCATAAAAAAAATTTTTATAAAAAAATTTTATAACAAAAAAGTTAATTAATTTTTTTTTTTATTTTAATAAAAAATTAAAATTTAAGGCTTAAGATCTTTTTATAAAAATCTTTGTAACAAACATTTTTATAAAAAGATCTTAAGCCTTAAAATTTAATTTATTATTAAAATAAAAAAAAAGATCAAATAAACTATACGTTAAAAATTTTATAAAATAAAAATTTATAAAAAAATTTTATAAAATTTTTTTTAAAATTATTTTGTATCTAAAAATATACCTTTTTAATGTTTTCTGTATTTTTTAGCCGTCTATATGCCGCAGAAATTTTGTTCACGCCAATCAACTCATCAGTAGACCCGAAAAATCTAAAAAGAATATTTGAGAGACAAAATGAGAATTAGAAATGTTGAAACAATCTTTTAATACCGAAAACATTACAAACGGCTGAAAAAGACAGCAAACATTAATAACATACACTTTTAAACCTGAAATAATGCAATCCAATTGGCATTTAAAGCAAATAAATAATAAAGTTAATTTTTGAAAAAAATTCATATCAACAAATTCTGGCAGAAAAAATTCTTTTGCTCTTGAGTTGACAGCTTTAGAAATGCAAATGTTCCGACATGGGGCAGTATATAATGGAGCCATGGAAACAATGGCTTCTTAAAGAGCAAATCAAAAAGAAAATGTGTCTGCTAAAAACTACGATAATAAAAGTTACAAAAGATAAATTTTTTAAGAAATATGCCCCTTAATTGAAACTTAAGAGCTCCCGTGATACTGGAATATGATCTCAACATTTAAGCTTCCATGCAGCCGCTCTCTTTTGTTCATTTATAATTTAATTGACCTTGTTTCCCATGCCTTATCGAACAGTTCTTTAGATATGTTATTCTTGTTTTTTTTCTCCTCCAGTTGAAATACTTTCTAAAATATTTCAAATTTAATTTTCTATAAAGTTCGTTCGTATACAAACAAACACTACTTTGTTGGTGGTCCAAATTTTCAAGTCATACCACCAAACCTTAAAAAACCAAAATAAACGAATATGTGTTAAAATTCAAATAAAAGCATAAAAGAACTTGCAAAAAATAAAAAAACACGCCACTTTAATACGGCTGCATTGAATTTAACAACAGAACATGTGGGTTCTTTAATGGCTTAAACCGAATTCTAAAATGGGAGGAGCTCTCTGTGAAACATAAAACGAAATTTCACAGAAAACAAAATTACTCATTTTGTTGGTTTTAAAAAATGCAAACTCTTAACATACATATTAGCATTAAATGTACGTATGTATGTATGTTTGTTACACCAAAGGGCCCCAAATAATTTAGTTCTCAGTTAAAAGTTACCACACACACACACACACACACATGCTTTTATTTAATGATGGTTTTATTTTTTTTTTTTTTTTTTGCCAGCAGTTTAAATAAAGTCATACGAAAAGTTTCTCACAAGTGCAAAAAAAAAAATCGAGTTTAGCAACACCTTTTTCAAAAAAGGATTTAATTATAAAAAAAACCTCAACTGAAATTCTATACCCTTTACGGGTACATTCAAAAGAATTTTTTTTCGCTGCAAAATCACTAAAGTAAAATATTGTAGCACTAAAATTTTTAGTAAACAAATTAAAGCATTTCAACTTTGTTTTAGAAATTGATTAAAATCAAACGAGATCGAATGAACTATAGAAGTTTATGCTGTGTGTTTGTTGTTTATTTTGTTTTTCTTTTACATTTTTTTCTACTCGATAGTTCTTTCGATATCGAATGCCACGATTTTTCCCGAAGTCTTTTTTTAATATTTTTTCTGAGGAAAGCGATCGAGAAATGAAATGCAATACCCTTTAATGGTTAGAAACTTGTTTAAAGAATTTTTTCTCTGAAAACAATATTTTGTTGATAAAAAGTTTTTAAGGAATAAATGTTTTTTTTTTTTGAAAATTTCTTAAAGAAAATATTTATTTTTCAAAAAAAAAAAAAAACGATCGTGAAATGAAATTCACATGAAATTTAATGCAATTGTTGGGCGATTTTACTTTTTCACAAGTGAGAAGGATGTTTATTGTGATAAAACTGCAGTGATCAAACTGTTTTGAAAGAAGATAAGAAAAGTAAAGTTTAAGGCTTATGGGCTGCGGATCGGGCCTTGGCTGTTTCACGTCCACTACCACACGACGGTCATCAGCAGTGCAGTACCATTTACGGCGGCAGATATTTAAAGGATTAATTTGCCCTGTAAAACAGCTGAAGCAAACATTTGTGCTTTAAACGTTTTTAATGCAACAAAGACTACATCAGTTTTTTTTCTGAAAATTAATTGTGCCTACTTTTTCTTCAAGCACATTTTTTTTTTCAAGGAAAACAATCGGCAAATGAAATTCAAAGCCTTCAAGACTGAAAATGCCTTGTTCTTTTGGACACTAAAAATTGTAAATTTTTTGTTTGTTTTTCATTTTTTAAACAACTTTTTTCTTCGTAGGAAAAACATTTTTCAAAACAAACGCCAATTGCAATTTAGTGACTTTAAGCCTGAAAATGCATAAAATAGTTCTCTAATTTTTTGAAAAATTTTATACAAAAAATTTGTTCTAAAAGTCTCTCAGCTAGATTTTTATTTTTTATAAATACCGGCGTAAGAAATAAATTTTTCCAAAGTACATGTTTTAATTCTTTAATTATTTATTTACATATATTTTTAATTTAATTTTTTTTTTCTTTTTTAGGTTTAAAGATAGATCTTATTAATGTTATCCGCCGACATTTCGTTGATTCTAATCATCTGTGGACTTGAGAAAATCTTAAAAGCATGTTTGAAAGTCAACCTTTAATGCAGAAAATATTTTTTCGTCCTTCAACACTTTTACTTTTCTTAAGAACTTCTATACAACAAGTTGTATAGAAGTTGGCACAAGTAGTTGGGTTTCAAGCATTCTTTTAAGGTTTTTCGAGTCTACTGATGAGTTGATTAGCATCAACCAAATGTCGGCGTCATAAAGATGACTTAAAAAGACAGAAAACAATAATAAGTTCTGATTCCTTTTATGGTGTCCAACCAAAATGGGCTTTCAAGGTCATTAGTTTATCTTTTCATTTAAAAGAAAAACTACATCTTTTCATTTAAATCATTCCCGACGTTTCGTTGGTTTATTTCCAACTTCTTCAGAGGTAAATTTTTATTTAGTGCAATCTGGCAACATGATTAAAAAAAAATGAAAAACAATATTAAGCAACAACAATAGATTTTGCTTAAGTTCTACTTTTACACCTAAAATAATACATTTCAATGGGCTCTTAAAGTCATTTTTGAGTTTTTCTTTTCGTGAAATATTATTGATGAGAATGAAATTTTTTAACTCAAATTTCATTTATTATCAATATTTTTTTTTGTTCGTTTTAATGTTCAGATTTGTTGATAAATATGAACAACATTTTAATTTTAACATTATCAAAATGTCTCACATCACACCTTTTAAATGAAGAAAAACAAAACAACAGCATTTTTTGGCGATAAAAAAGCAATTTCAAACAGCTGTTGGCTGCTCAGGCATCATATTACCTTATAAAAAAAAATTCCAGAAAAAAAAGTATTAAACTCCCTTTTGCAGATTTGATTTGCTCTCTTCTTAAGACCCTTTTTATTAATTTTATAAATTTCTTTTGACATGATGATTTCATTTTCATTGTAAATATTAATTTTATAGGTAAATAGAACTTTTGCTTTTTTTTCCTCTTTTTAATTGGTACAAAAACACTTGGCTATAAATTTCAATGGCCACAAAATCAACAACCTTAAATAAACACATAACGCCTGCGCTCTTAAAAATGACAGCAACAAAAAGCTCAAAGTTGTTTAAAATCATGGTGGGGTGTTTTATTTATTGCCAGTGTACATTTTTTTTTGCATTTCTTAATTCCACAACTTTTATACAGATCACATTTTACACAAAGATAAAAATGAAAATGCAACAAAATCGAACAACTGCAAGTTGTATTATAACGAGAAGCAGTATGGCTTTCAGATTTCATTATCAACTCAAAACAAACAAAAGTGTCATGTGTTGACAGCCACACAGTACACACGCAGCTGTCATTAACCAACAAAAAAAAAAAAACAAAAAAAATGAATGCAAGTTAAAACAAAAGATCTACTCACACATACCCACATACCCATACGGCATGCAAACTTAAATTTGTTTACCTGTAAAATAAAATAAATAAACCAGAAGAATTCTTTACATGGAAAAAATAAATCCCAAAAAAAAGAGATCATTTGTAACAGAAAAGAATAAACAAACAATTGAGCCATGTAAACTTTACATTAAAGATGTGTACGTACATACACCATGAGTTGAGCGTGTGTGAAAGAGCGCAAGAGTACGAGAGCAGTTTACAGTATGTATATTAAATATGGTGGTGGTGTTGTTGGTGGTGGTTAAAATCATGCAAACAACAAAAATGCAAATAAAAGCAATTGTTGCTTTTTTCTTGCTACACATTTCAGTGCAAACAAACAAGAGCTTAAGGCGTAGGAGTGCATACATGTGCATGTGTGGATGGGAGTGTGTGTCTGTGCAAGTGTTTACAGAAATAAATTGCATGTGTTTGAATCTGTTGTGTGCCTTTACATTTACATGACTTTTGGGGAAATAAGGTGTTGGCAGGAGGTGGCTTTTAATTTGACAACACTTAGTTTTTCAACTGCAGAAAACACTTAATAAAGCAAAATGAAATAAAATATTAGAAAATAAAATAAAACTAAATAAAATTAAATTAAATGTCTACCTAACTAAAATACAATTTAATAAAAGAAAAAAAAACTGAAATTAATAACACGATGAGAGAAAATATAAATGTGTATGTGTGTGCATGTGTATTTACTATCGAATCTATTACGAGCTACAACCAAATACTACAACAAATATTTATTTAACTTTGAGCAATTAAGAGTCTAACTAAATTCCACTTAAAAGCTGTAATTAAAAATTGTAATTCATAAAGCTTGCCTGGGAAGTAAAACTTATGACGGTATTCATAAAAATTAATACATTACTGGGATGCATTTTAGAACAAATTTTATATGACAAATTTGTTCTAAAACACATTTTAACAACATTTTATTTATTAGGAATACCGGTGTTAATATTTAAAACAGCTAGAATCATCCTTTTCTAAATCCTCTGTACGAAACTAACAAATTTTATTTTATAACAATGTAAACATTTATGTACACACATCATTTTATTTGAGCAATAACGACCACAATACGATATTTGCAATTAGTCAAGTAACTTATTGCTCCTCTTAAACTTGCAGCATTAGATTTTCACTTCATTCCGTGTCTCAGCGGGTTTATGTCCCCGTATGTGCAACAAGTATAAAAAATCACAATCATTAAAGATAAGAATTTTATTGAATTTTATGCACCAACAAAGTTAAGACCGGCCTGTTTGAAAAAGGCAATAGCGGGGATTTGTAAGAACATACCACTTCTACTTATACTTAAAAATGTCATTGACTAGGCTTTAACTCAAAACCAAAAAAAAAAAGAAAACACATTAAAAAATAATAGGTAAAGATAAAAGAAATATAAAACAACAAATAATCATGCCATAGCTACAGAAATAAAAATAGCTAAAATAAAAGCCGTGGAAAAGGGAGGTATAAATTCAAAAAAAAAAAAAAATTAATTACTGAAAAAGTTATCTTTAGCCCTCTTTCTCTGCCTAAAATTTATCGATAACACACACTTTGTGTGCAGAAAATGTATCGCTTACAAAAGTATTTACAAAAAATTTTGGACAAAAAATTTTCATAAAAATTATGAAATTTTTAAATAGAACTCCTTCTATTAAAAAAGTTTATCGATAGCAAACTTTCTATACATAAAATTGATCGATAACAAACACTTTGTGCAGAAAATTTACCAGCAACAAAAATGCATAAATAAAAAATAGTTTATGAATAAAGAATTTTGCACGAAAAATGTTTATAAAAATTAATTATTAAAATGTTTTTTTTTTATATTTTACATATTTATTTTCTTGAGCTGAAGATCTTTTTTTTTATAAAAATTAATTATTTAAATGTTGTTTTTTTCTACCCCTTTTTCGATATTTTACATATTTATTTTCTTGAGCTGTAGTGCTATTCAGTAACTTTTATCGATCCGACAATCGTTGTTCTCGTCGATACATTTTGTCGCTTGCAGTAACGATAGTTTCATTCTGTAGCTTATTTTTAACGATAGTATATATCGATAGTTTTCTATTCTCCCAAATTCATTTCATATCGCAACTCTGCCCACAAAATGTCAAAATAAGCGAAAACCATGAAGAGGAATAGAAAAAAAAAACAATTTGTTTCGCGCCCTGCAATATATTTTAAATGCAACGGCTTATGGATGATTAGATGGAACTCAGCGATTGTCAACTCAAAAGGATTGATCAAGTCCCGAAGAGTACGCCCATCAGCTGTTGGAGGGTCAAAACCATGCTCACCTCTTGCAAAATCAAACCCATTTCCAACACAAAGCACCACAAAGTACAACAAAACACAATAATATGTCGCTATAATAAACAACAAGAAATTTTTTGTCGATTAAATATCGAAGATATTTTACAAAATGCAACAGCTGATTGTAGTCCACAGCGAATATCGTTAAAAAGTGCCACTGAATAGCAAATTCGATAAAATATCGCTATAATTATTTTAACGATACGATTATCGTAATAAAAGTTACTGAATAGCACTACTGAAGTTCTTATTTTTTATTAAAATATTTGATTATTTTTGTCGATAATTCGCTCTCCTTTAGCTTCTTCAGGATTACAAAAATTCTTGGTACAAAATTTACCGATAAGAGACCAAAACTACTTAGCGTTGGCCTCAGGTAGAAAAAATGCTCTAACTAGCAGTTTTTTAACCTCTGGCCTTTTCATATTTTGCTTAATTGAATGTTATTATATTGCAATACACAAAAAATCCGAGACGGAAAAAAATTACATCAATATAATTAAAATTTAGACAGCAAATATACAACAACTTCTTGGGTGGCTGAGTGACATGGTTGTCGCTTTAGAAACACGAGCCCCCCCCTTAGTTCAAAGAAGGGTGCTGAAGAGAAAGTGTGGCGGCTTCGAAACAACTAGTTGTCTGTCCACCCTGCTAAATGTCTTTGATGTCTTCTTTGTCTAATTTAATTAATATCAATCACAAGGATAATATAGAAAGAACTTGAGCCTGATAAACTTAATACAGAAATAATTATATAAGAAAAAGTTCGAATAATAGAAATTAATTAACATATTTTTTTTTTTACAATTTTTGCATTTTAACTCACTATTAATCCCATTTGTCAAGTCATTGTCTACCGCTCTGCTTTCGTTTTCGTCTTGGATTATTTTCTTCACTTATGAACACAAATATTTCTTCTCTTTGTTTTTTGTGTGTTTTTTTTTTGTTGCTTTTACTTTACAATTGCTTTGCAACACTTGCTATTAAATTCTTCAGCATCGTCGTCGTCAAACTCAAACATCTCAACAAGCCCTTATTTGAACACCCAACTCTGGGCCCAAAGCAAGAACTGCAAAACTCTGAGTAATTTCAATAGAAAATAATAAAAGGAAAGAAGTGCATTAGGAACATGGGAGAGGTCCGAAGCATCAGCTTTTGCTGTGTTTTTGTGTGTATGTGTGTGTGTTTATGTTTGTTAAAATCTTTTTATTATAATTGTTAAGCTTATTAAACATTATGTTTTTTGCAGTGCATCGATTTTTTTTGCAGGTTTTTTTCTTCTTTTTTGCTGAAATCTTTGTCGTTAGAGAACTAAATGATCCACCTTGAAAGATGTACGCACACCAACATCCCAACACGCAGAAGAACAAGCACTTGCACATGCAGCCGCATCCCTCTTCCTCTGCCTGTTTTCTTCTTCACTATTCGCCTGTTTTGTTGCACTCGTTCTATGGCAAAAAGTGGCTGGTTTATGGCCGTTTGTGTTACTGATGTGTGCGTGTGTGTGTGTGTGTGTGTGTGTGTGTGTGTGTGTGTGTGTGTGTGTGTGTGTGTGTTGCTGTTGCAAAATAAACATCATTTGCTTAATAAATTGCGTTTATATTTCTAAGCATCATTGCATGCTTGTTCTTATTTAGTGGTTTTTCCTTTTATTTGTGAAATTGCACACAAGCTGTTGCTGGCAGTATTTCTTCCTTTTCCTTTCTATTCATTATTTTGCTTTAAGATTTGTATGTTGTTATTATTGTTGCTGTCGTTGTTTTAGTTATTGACAATATTGGCAGCTGAAAGCACACAGTAAAAGTTCTTTGTTTAGCAAACACAAAACAAACAAAAATTATCGGTTTTTGGTGGGGAGAAAAGCAGGGCAAATGGTAGAGAGGAGTTTTTTGTCCATAGAAAATACAGTGGGCTTAAAACATTATGTTTTTTTTTTTTTTGTTTTTAATAACAAATTTTGTTAGCAAACTGTATTTTGTAAGACTATGGGGCTTTTTTTTTTTTGGGCGCATATGCAATAGGTAGTTGTTCTCCTGCTAATAAATCTTTAAATTTATGTGTGATTCAAAAGAAATGTGCTGAAATTGTAATTCGGGACTTGCGTGGTTCTGCAAGTGGCGTATTTGTAATTGCTTTGAAAATAAAATTAAATTTGACTAAAGAAGCAATATTAAAACGCTGTAAAATAAAAGCTGTAGACAACAGAAAACGGACGGACAGGGAATCACATTTAAAATAGCTTATTTTGATTTAATTAGTTTTTGGCTGTAACGCAAAGAAGTTCTAAGAAGAAAAGTGAATAAAAGAGATATAGGATGATTTAACGAGATATAAGATGCTAAAATACAGTGACGCGCTAATTTAGGTTGGCCTGATAGCCTTTTGACACTGACGTACATCTTACATCTTTCATCAATTTGCAAAGAAGTTTACATCTTCCCATAAAAATTATACCGGGTGAAAATTCTACATCTTTTATTCAATAGAATTGTTAAAACGTAAGTTTTGTGCTTTAGATTTGTCGGACACTGTATGTCAGTGGGGTAAAAATAGTTAAATATAGACAATCAGTAATGAAGATGCCAAGTGGCAGGATGACGACTATGCATTGCTGCTTAAAAACAGTATACAATTTGTCATGGCCTGAGTTCGAAGCCCATTTGGATGCTGCTGAGCCACGTGGTGGTCGTCGAACAGCCATAGTATTATATACTCCAGCCAGTAATACTTTTCTTGCCTTCTTTAAAAAAAAAATGTTGATCACCCCAATTTTATCAAAAAAAAAAAAAAAAAAAAAAAAAAATATTTCTAAATTTTGAGGAAGTAAAAATCGATTTAGAAAGATAAAATTATTAACAAAAAATTGCTGTTGTTTCATTAAGTATTTTCTAACTTCCTTCACAAGAAAAATTCTTTCGTGTTGTTGTGGTTTTAAAACATGAAAACGAGAACTTTTTTCCGAACAGGGTAACGAAAAATTAAACACAAAACCCACTATTTTTGCCATAAAAAGTAAAAATAATGCCAACGTAGATACAACAAAATGTTCTTGAATTCTGTTCTTTCGAAAATTTTCTGTAACACATTTTTGCATTGAACAATTTTTTTGTTAAACATTTTAAAAAAAAATTATTGTGTAGAGCTCCCACTGTTGGAACTTTTGTTTCGTGTTGTGGTTTTCTTTTTCTTTGCTGCTTCGAATTAAATCTAAAAGAATATTTTCTTATTTGTTTAAATTGTACATTTTTGTATTTTGCCAACAAATCACACTTTTTGCTTTAAACGAATGGTATTGCTCCGGCAACAACAACAACAATACCAACAATAAGAAAATAACTTTTACATTCTACAGCTGCCGCATTGATTTGATCTTTGAATAAAAATATAACAACAACAGCAACAGCAACAACTACTGCACCACAGCAAAGTTTTCCAGCAGCCTCAATTCATATCACCAGCACCAGGCATTTCGATTTGTTTTCCTTCCCTTTTTTATTTCTTTTGCCTCTAATCTCAATCTATTGATAGCAATGAGCTGCAAGAAATTGCTGCATCTTAGAAAGAAGACAAAAATAAAAATGGATTTTAAGTAGTAGTTGCACAAAATACACAACTTCTAACGATGTTGTGGTTGGCTGGCTGCAGCCCTAAACCATTGATGAGGTGGATTACAGCCGACTAAATTTGTGTGTGCAGTGCAACAAAGAATAATAGATGATAAAAAAATGCTGGCAGATCGCAATGAAATGAAACGAAACGCATAAATTGCATTTTGTCGATTTGTTGTCGTTTTCATAAATAAAGCCAAAAGGTTCCTTCCACAATTTGTTGGTATCTTGGAAAAATAGAAATGGAAAATAAAAAGTTTATGTGCAGTAAAAAGAAAAAAGATAAATGCTTTTAGAATTATTATTTGTAATTACATAGATTTGCCATTTATTGGTAAGCTCAACATTACAGGTTTACATTTTTTGTTTTTTGTTTGTTTCTTTGTTCGTCTAATGCATTTCTGTTGCTCCCTTTCCCTTGTTGGGCTGTTGTGGCGAAAACACAGCTCTTGTTTGTTTAAAGTATTTTTATTTTATTTTTTTGTTGTTGTTTGTTTGCTGGCTGAAATCGAATTTTCCTTATGGCTCAGATCGTTAAGCTTAAATTTATTATATGATATCAGTTAACTACAACAACAGCAACAACAAACTTGGACTTTTTATTAGCTTTCATTTAAAGTTTGGTTCTTAAGTCTTTTGTTTTTTTTTGGATTACGTTGTTCTTTCTGCTGCTGTTCGCTGCTGCAGCCGCCACCAGTAAAATCTTTTTTGACTTTTATTAATGTGACTTTAAAGACGGAAGTGTTTACCTTCATGTTGTGATTTCTACTGTTAATTTGATAAACGGAAAAATATGTTTTATTTGAATAGAAAAAAAAACGACAACAAATATTTACTATACGATTTTCCTGCTGTTTGTCAAACAATCTAAGAAGATTTATGAAATCGATTTCTGAAATTGAAACAAAAATAAGAAAATAGCAAATAGATTACCACAAAAACTTGTATTTTACAAATTGCATAGAAAAACGGAAGTATTGTAGCGTATGCGTACACAAGATTTTGTTTGATATCAAAGAAAACTAATTAAACACTTGGAAATTAGAAGTAGAAATTAGAAGAATATGGCTAAGCCGGATTATTTTTGTTTTTTTTTTGTTTTCTAGAGTAAACAAATGTCGCACTCTTGTATGAATTGTTTTTTTTTTTAATTAAAAAAATTAAGGTTTAGAAAAATTAAAAAACAGTCGTCCAAAATAAAATAAAAAACTTAATAATTTTGCTAACAACTCTTCCAAAAAATGTCAAAAATGCAACAATCGAAAATAAAAATCGTCAGAAACGAAAATCGTCAAATTAGAAATCGCCACAAATAAAAATTCTCACAAATAAAACCTGTTAAATAGAAAACACATGGAAAGTAAAAATCCCCTAAATTAAAAATTGTCGAAAAGAAAATCGCCAAAAAAAATTCAAAAATAAAAATTTTAAAAAATACATTTTTGAAAACATTTTACGTCTATTTATAGACCTATACTTATAAATTTCAATTGGCTCTTAAGGCACATAAATAAGTTCATAAGTTCAATTGGAAGAAAACAAAATTTTTTACGCAAGTTGTCACAAATAAGAATCATCGAAAATAAAAATCGTCAAATAAAAACTTCGAAAATATTAATTACAATTGCTAATAATAAAACGAAAAATTTTCAAAACAAAAACAGCAAAATATAATGGTCGTATAAAATAAAAATCGCGAAAAATTAAACTAGACAAAAACTAAATTTTTTTTAAAGAACTAAAACCCTTAAGAACCAAAATCCCCAAAACCCCCCATCACCAACAAAAAAGTCGTCAAGAATAAAAGTCATCAAAAAGTAATATTCGTCAAAACAAAATCGTTATAGATAAAAATTGTCACAAATAAAGCTCGTTAAGCCTGAAAATCGTTAAAAATAAAAATGTTCAAAAAAAATATATAGTAAAAATATTCAAAACTAAAAACAGCCAAATACAAAAATTGCAAAAAAAAATATTTAAAAATCGTCAAAAATAAAAACAAAGTACGAAAATTGTTAAAAGAAATACTAATTTTCAAAAATAAAAGTCATCTATTGTTAAGATTCCAAAAAGCTTAAAAACCGCAAAAAATTAGAAAATATTAAAAATAAATAGAAATTTTCAAAAACTAAAATCCAAAAAGGTCCTTAAAAATGAAAATCGTCCAATCGTTAAAAACAAAATTTGTAAAAAAAAAGTTAAAATCGCCGAAAATAAATATTGCAATGGGGAAAAACTACCGAAAATAAAAACACAAAATGCTAAAGTTAAAAACCATAAAAAAAAAAAAAAAATCCATACAAATCAAAATTGTCGAAATAAAATTTTCCAAAACTTAGCAATTACCAGAAATCACAATTTAAATGAAAAAAAGTTCGATTTAGGTCCAAAAATGAACCTTTGCTGTCTTTTTCAGCTTTTCGTTTTTGGACCTAAATTAATACATTTCAATTGGCTCTTAAAGCAAATAAATAATTAAGTTCATATTTGCAAAAAAGGGTGGCGGTAAAAATCGTCAAAAATAGAAATCGTCAGCAGTAAAAGTCGCCATGAATAAAATTGCTGAAAATTAAAATTGTTACAAATAAAAATCTTGAAAGCTAAACATCGTCAAAAATTAAAATCTTTTAACACAAAAATCCTTAAAATATAAAACTGCTTAAATCTAATGATTATAAGCAACAAAAATCGTTGAAAGTTAAAGCCGTTCAAAATAAATACCGCAAAGAACAAAAGTTGTCAACATTAAAACGCAGTAAAACAAAAATTGTTAAAAACTGAAAATCGTCAAAGCTAAAAACCTGCGAAAGTTAAAATCGTAAGAAATAAAAATGCTCAAAAATAAAAGTTGCCTAAAATAAAAACTAGTAAAAGTAAAAGCTGTCAATTATAGAAATTGTTGAAAACACAAACCGCTAAATAGGGGAATCGTCAAAAATAAAAATTGTTTCATCAAAAAACAACGAAAAATTTAAATTGTCAATAAAAAAAACCTTAAAACGTAAAAGTCGTCGAAAATAAAATTATTAAGGGACAAAATGTGTCAGAAATCTAAACTATGCAAAATAAAAATCGAAGAAAATGAAAGGCTTCAAAAATTAAAATTAACAGAAATCGTCAAAAATTAAAATCCATTTGAAATAAAAAGCTTGTAAAATTAAAAGTTTGAAAAACAAAAGTCGACAAAATTAAAAATCGTCAAGCATAAAAATCGACACATATAAAAATCGTCACAGTCAAACGTTGTAAAAGAATTAAAATCATTCAAAAATTGTCAAAAATTTAAATTATACAAAATATAAATCTTTACAGGTAATAATTTTTAGAAACGGAAATCGTCAAAAATTAAAATCGTTTGAAAAAAAAAAGCTTGAAAACTTTAAATCGTCAAAAATAAAAATTGCCAAAAAAAAAAAAAAAAAAAAAATGCAGCAGACGCTAACAAAAATCATCAAATATGAAAATAGCTAGAAACTAAAAGCGTTTCACAACCACCACTTCCCTCACCAGCATTCAAATTGCTTGGAAAAAAAAACACATTTCATAACTACAATTTTATCACAAAAAAAAAAAAAAAAAGAAATCTGTCTCAATTTTGAGCAAATAAAATTCGAACTCAAGCCCAATATAATTATTAAGAATTGTAAATTTTTTATAAGTTTTAGAAAAACTAGCAGTAAATTGTATATACTCACTGGTTTATAAGAGAAAAAACATACGGAAGAGTTACAGCCAAATTTTCATCACATCATTAAAGTTATGGGACCGATTTGGTTTTATTTCAATTGTAAGCTATTCATAATACAAAGTTGAAATAATTTACTGCTCAAAAAGAGACATCACAGACATTTAGTTTTGTCCAGTTTTTTATTAGCCATTTTTGATTCCTTTTCTTTTTTAAAATTGATTTCTCTCCGCTTTTCATATGTTTTAATTTTTTTTTTATATTTATAAACTTTTTTCTTCTTTTCTTTGCAGGTGAGTGAATGATGGTGATTCCTTTTCGCATAAAACAATTGTTATGGTTTTGACAACACGGTGCCATAAATTTCAAAATTATGTAAGTCTTAAATTTATATCAAATCAAGCCTGACAAAAATCTTTGTATGATTAATTCTTCGCAATACCGAATGGCCGAATGGACGATAAAAAAAAAGATACATACTCTGAGAAACAACTTTCGTTTTCTACCATACGTCTACATTCAGTGGTTTATAATTTTTTCTATGTGCAATTTTTTTTTTGCGAGCACAAAATACTTGAAATTATTTACACAAAACACCCCAACCAAGCCTGTTGTTATGTCAAATTAAATTCATAATGCCGCCTTAAACAAATGATTTGAAGCCAGAAAAACAATAAAAGCAGCACACAGCATTGAATTCGTTTAGTTTAATAAAATTAAAACTTCCGTTATAAGAGAAAAAAAAAAAAAAAACAAACACAATTTTCTGTTGTACGTTTGCATGACTTTAATAAATTTAAAAAAAAATAATAATTCATGAATCACAAGAATCCTCAGGTTTTAATGGTTTTTGATTTGTACTCCAATGGAGCTGGTCACACTCTTTGATGAACTCATATGCGCCTTAAGTGGTCCATATACATATTTATTTATTATCCGCTGCTGTCAACAGAGACACCTACCAATAAATATTAACTAGTTGTGAAAACGGACACTATCAGTTGATAGATGTCGCTAAAGTAAAGTATGTCACAACAAAAGCAACACAGCAATATTGAAAAATTTTCTTCGTTTTGTAACAGATTGACAAAAAAAATACTGCATGTTTCAAAAGTAAAAAAAAAAAAATAAAACGTTCCAAAAATTTTAAGAAGCGTATAAAATTTAAAAATTTCAAACACAACACAAAATAAAACATACAGATTTCACCTTGTATTACATTCGAAGATGAAGAAAAAACGTAAGGAACTTCGTTCCTAACGGGGGTCCCCCGACCGCATTTTTTTTTTTTTTTTTTTTTTTATATATGAATATACGAGTAATAAACATTAATTAATTTTTATATTATTATTATTATTATCTTATTAAAAAATAAACTTATTCATTCGCTTTAAAAATAGACCTTAATGTCGACGAAATGTCGGCGACATATAGACGACTGGAAAAGCCGGAAAACATTAGCTCTATTTTGAGACCTAAAAGTGTTCCAAGTCCTAAACCCAGGCATTCAAGAGTTAAAACAGAAACCTTAAACTCTTACATCGGTATTCATAAAAAATAAAACGTTGCTCAAATACATTTTAGAAAAACATTTTTTTTTTTGAAAAATTGGTCGTAAAATGTGTTTCAACAATGTTTTATTTTTTATGAATACCGGTGTTAAACTTTTTATTTATGACAAATTTTCTTTTTTGGTTTTATTATTTTGTTATTTATTTTTTATTATTATTATTTCATACCACTGACCTGATTTTCTCAATCCCTTAACTATCTGTTTCCCGCTTCTATTGTCATGTCATCAATTTGTTTCAACATTTTTTCTTTCACTTATATTCACATTTATAAAAAATGTTGAAGTGAATAAAAAATTACAAACACAAACACACACACACATTATTTTTAACAAATTAATTAAAATGCCATAAAAACAATTGCAAGTAACTTAAACGAAAGAAAAAAAAAAAACTTTGGTGCCGGTTTTTTGTGTTGCTTTTTTGGGCGCCAGCAATTATTATTATTTTTGTTTTTTTTTTTTTTTGTAACAAAAATCGAAGGTCATTTTATTTGAAATCAATTAAAAGAGATCATGTCTTATATCCAAACAAAAAAATTAATATTCTTGTGTTTGTCATTTTTTGTTTTCAAAAAAAAGAAAAAAAAACATAAACAAAAACCAAACAAAAAGAGAATTAAAAGTTGATTGTAGACCCAAAAATATTTGGACACTTTGCATAAAGAATTGAAATCGAGTGATGTATGAAATCACCAAAATATTAGCGAAAATTTCATAAATAAAAAAAAAATAATTTGTGATAAAATACACTGATAGAATTCTGCTTACATTAATTTAACTCTATTTTCCTGGTTCCGGTACGAGGTACTGGTCCAAGCTAAAAACAAAAAAAAACAAAAACAAAAAAAAAATCGAACAATTATTATTTATTTTATCGTTCCTCAGAACTGAGCAACGATATGAAATCACTTGTCTTGCAGAATTGCACTGCTTTTCTTTTGTTTATTGAGAAATAAACAATAATTTAGGTTTTAGTTTAGTTTTTTTTTTTTTGTATGACAAACATTTTAATTTTTTATGTGTGTGAAGATAAAAGTTAACAGACCTCTGTTAATGTAATAACATGGCTCTGCTAAGCCCAACAATTCAAATTTGTATAAGAAAAAAATGCATTTAAAAACACTAAGTAATACTTTCAAATTTAATTTTAACGAAACGGAGTCACAAAAGTGTCAAACGAAGTCGTCAATACGGAAAATTTAAAAACAGGACTTTGGTCCTTTTCTCGAAAACGGCATGAGATGGGTGAAAAAAAAAATTATTGGACATCTGTTTAGCGCCCATCTAATATAATGTCCATGTTTGAAAGTGCGTTTTTGTGGAAAATATAGAAATTAAAAAAAAATTACCCTTGAAATTTCAAAAAGGACTTTGGTCCTTTTCTCGAAAACGTTATGAGATGGGTGAAAAAAAAAAATTATTGGACATCTTTTTAGAGCCCATCTAATATAATGCTTTCGAGAAAAGGACCAAAATCCTTTTTGAAGTTTTAGAGGTTGTTTTTTTTAAATGTTTATATTTTGGAGAAAAACGCACTTTCAAATATGGACATTATATCAGATGGGCTCTTAAATGATGTCCAATATTTTTTGTCCGTTTCGGAAAAAGTACCGTTTTCGGGAAAAGGACCAAAGTCCTTTTTTTTAGTTTTCCTTATTAACGACTTCGTTTGACACTTTTGTGAGTCCGTTTCGTTGAAATTAAATTTGAAAATATTAGTTAGTGTTTGTGAATTTTTCTAATTTTTTGATTTTCTGGGCTTAACAGAGCCATGTTATCACATTAACAGAGGTCTGTTAACTTTGAAGGTTTGTGTCCGTGGTTAAATTTTTTTTTTTTTAATTTATCTTCACACACTTTTCTATTAATTTATTTTACCCACAATAAGTTTCTTAAAATTCATTCCGTTTTAACGAAAATGGTATTGTTTTCCTTAATTTAAAATTTAATCTTTTAAAACTACCACAGAAAAGCAGTCAGTTTGTACTGCGTTTTTTTTTGTATTTTTAATTAGATATTCTCAAATTTCCCCTCTGGCTTAAAGCTTGTTGAAATGACATTAATTTATTTGAAAAAAAAACATATGAGGGAGTTTTAGTCTGCAGTAGTTGTTGTTGTTCGCTCCTTTTTTTTCATTTTGAATTTGCATTTTAAACACCCATTTGCGTGGCACTTTAACTGAACACGAAAATTAAGCGTGAGAATCTTTTTGTTTGTTTCAGTTCAACACAGATCTTATCAAATTAACATGTTGAATGGTTTTATTTTATACTTAAAACAGCATCTCGAATTGCAGTAGATTTGCTGAAACGTTTAAACGGGTTATAAATTACTGATTAAGCAGGTGATTTGTTTGTTGGTGGTTGTCTTAGAATTTCTCTTATCTGTTCGATGAGTTTGCAGAGCGGCACATGATCTGCAAAAACAAACATTTACCAGGACATTTAAGTACTTGAGATATTTCTAGAATCATTGATTTATTTCAAGACTAAAGCTTCTCCTCAAGAGCAGCATCGAAAATAAATTTAAAAAATTCGTTTTCAATTAATTTTCTTTTTTAATAAAAAAAAAAAAGTAACAACTGCAGTGTTTGATAAAATTAAAATTTTGACAGAAAATATACAAAAATTTGGTGGGCTGACTGAGTGTCGCTTTATGGCCAGTTCAGACCTGGTATACTATATATCAATACTTGTCAAAAATTCAAATAATACGATCAAGTATGATGGTGTGTGCGTGCAATGGGTTATGCAAACGGAAAATAATACGATACAAATTTGACATCTCATACGACTTTGTGGTTTTTGGAAATTTTTCAGAACGATAATATTTTTGGTTGGATCAGGGTTGCGTTTTTAAATACATGTGCAAGAGTTCAGTTACTCTTCAAGTTTCAAATTAAATCTGATTTGAATTTACACATTTCTGTTATTAGAAATAGTAAAAAAAAATTTATTTATTTTTTTTTTTTTTTTTTTTTTTTTTTTTTTTGAATAGTATTCTGGCCAAGAAGTTAAGCTTCTTAAGGTCTTAACAGGCTTGGACATGAACAAATAATTAGCAAAATATTTTTAAGAGATAAAGATTATTATAAAAAAAAAAAAAAAATATAAGTCTCATAAGAGACTCTAAAAAACGTCAAAGAAACCACTTTTACGTTGGCAACTAAATAATAGATAGAGTCTTACATCGGTATTCATAAAAACTTAAATGAATTTGAACAACATTTTAGAATATTTTAGAACAGTGGTGCCCAAAATCTTCTTATGGAAGCGTAAACACCAATACGTATACACTTTATTGACGCACACAAAGAAAAACAGAAATATTTCATTAGGTACACTGGGAAAAAAATTTAAATTTCATTCTCACAAAATGTATGTACTGTATTAAAATGCCTTTCCAAATCATATTTACTAATCGTCTTGATTATTTGAAAGAAAATCATACATTGTGCTCGTTTTTCAAAATTTTTAGCGAACAAAAGTCGGTTTCCCACGTGGGATTCATTCTACAAAATAAACTGTACAGTTGAAACTAATAACACAAAATTATTTCTTCAAGTGTTTCATACTCACGAAATCATAGAAAAAAAACAAAATCATGAAAACAAAAAAAACAAAAAACAACAAACTTCGCGCTTGGCACAAATGTGTGCCAACATACCCTGTGCTCGTATTGCTGTGCATATGAAAGTGTTGTTGCTTTGAACTTGGGGTATGTGTGTATGTGTGTATTTCATACAAAAAGTTGTGTATACATATTAGAATGCTCAGTCAATTCTCCGCGGTTTTACAAAAACAAAAGCGTACCAAGCGTATAGGCCGTGGGCACCTCTGTTTTAGAACAAATTTTATATGAAAACATTCTTCAAAACTGTATTTCGTATTGATTTTATATTTTATGATTTAACTGCCGGTTTTGCTAAAACTATACATAAATTTTGTTTTGTGTATTTGTGTGGACAACAAAAACAAATTTCCATGTACATATGTATATACCCTGCAGAAATTATTGGAGTACATGATCCGTTTTAAGTAAAAAAGGAGTACTTACAACAACTATTTGGCAATACTCGCAACATGATGTGGCACTCCATGGAGTGGTGACATGACGTAATTTAGAGACTAACGTTGTGTTAATAATGTGGGAAGTAGTTATTTGGATTACTCTTTTTTTTTTTTTTTTTTTTTTGTTACATGCTCCTCTCGTAGGACATGGCAATGTAAAATAGTGCATGTTTTTGCCATATATTTGCATTATTTTTAAACTAGTCCTGGTCCCTTGTGAATTCAGTACGGCCGATTTCTGCAGTTTAAATTGGAGAATGTAAATGTGTGTATGTTTTAGAAAAACCGGCAGTTGTTCAATGTTTTTGTTATAAATTCTGAAAATATTAAAATAATTTTTTTCTTTTCTTTTTTTTTTTTTTGCTCATTTTTAATCATGTCTTCTAACACTAAAATCTCTTCTCTTTTGTTTAATGCTGCTCTTTGAGTTTGAGCAAAAAAAAAAAAAACAAAAAACATACAGAAACTCTTGTAGACTCCTTTGGCAAGTTTGTCTGTGGTTGACTCTTTTTTTTTTTTTTTTTTTTTTTTTTTGTTGCTGGCCAACCAACATGTTGCCTTCAAACCCACAAAAACCAAAGTGAATAAAACAACTTTTTTCCTAAAGTTCATGATCATTGTGTTGATTTCCTTTAACTGCTTATTTCATGCTCTCTCATAATGATCATAATGATGATCATCGCATAAACATTATTTGCAAAAAACAAAAAAGAAAAACCAAGTGGAAAAAACAAAACACAGCGGTCTCTAAGCATGGCATGATCTAAAACTGTAGAGAAATGGCTGTCATGTTGGCTGGCAGGCAAACTGTTTAAATGACTGTCGGTCGGTCGGTCGGTCTGTCTGTTTAGCTGGCTGCCAGAAGACTCTTTTTCAGTTTTTCTGTATCCCATTAAGGCCGCTTTTAAACGAGTTCTAAAACTTTTTGTGCAACACTCTTGCTGTTTGTTGTCTTGTTGTTGCTGTTCTTGTTGTTGTTATTGTTTTGTGGCAAAATTCAGGAGATTTAGATTCTTGCGGCAGCCCCAGCACACAACATACAACTGGGGATTTGGAGTCGCACACAGCATTTCATCCCAGTTTAGAGCCACCAACAATAAGCATCTCTTCTAAAATGCATGGAAACGCTGGCAAACTGAATTGAAATGCATTTTGCAATGACTAAATGTGAGGCAGGAAGTTTTTACGCCGTCCAGTCTGAATTTAAACATCTTTTTAAAAAGACGTCAGGTTGTTAAGTGGACGCGTTTTGCTCAACAAAAAAAAAAAAAAAAAACAAAAGAAATTAATTTTTCAAAGCAAAAAAAAAGTCTAATAGATTGTTTTTATCACAAAAAAAATTGCCAAACAAAATTCAAAACATATTTAGTGTTTTGCGGAAAAGTGTCATAGAAAAAAAAAAAAAAAAAATAGCAAATCATCTTGTGCTTCAATGTTGCGTCAACGTTTAGCGGCTTTAAGTCTGAAAAAAGGTAACAACAAATTACTTACATATGTATGTAAATGAAAATAAGAAATTAGTGGTCCTGATTTCATGAAATCTCCAATATTTTGATACAGAAAAAACCGCATGCTTGTTTTCAATAATAAAAAAAACAATAGCATAAAATAAAAAATAATTTTAAAACAATTATTTATTTAAATATAAACTTAATTGTTTATTTGCTTCAAGAGCCAATTGAAATGTATTAATAAAGGTCCAAAAATGAACCCTTTTTAAAAAATATTTACTGTCTTGAGACAGCTGACAAATGCCGACGACATTTCGTTGGTGCTAATTAAAAATTTTTCAAGTCAACTGATGAGTTGATGAGCACCAACCAAATGTCTATATGCATATAGACAGCTGAAAAAGACAGCAAAAATATTTTTTAAAAAGGGTTCATTTTTGGACCTAAATTATTTATTTATTTATATTCAATATTTCGCCAACAATTTGTTGGCATCTTCAGGAAAATTTCGATTTTGAAAATAAATAAATAATTGTTTTAAAATGATTTTTTATGAAAAAAAAGCTTGAATTATTAAAATAAAAATTATTAAAAGAAAGGAAAAAAAGAAAATAATAATCTTAGAGATCATGAAACCGGCCATCTAAAATTCTAAATATCTAAAATTATTATCTAAACTTAAAATTAATAATTATCATGTTTGCCATTCGTTACCAGACTATTTTGAAACTATTTACAAAGTAAATACGCACTACTTAGAAATTTTCCATTAAAAATCGTTTACCATAGAATTTTGTCATTCGTTGCCGAGTTATTTTTAAGTTTCAAAATACCTTATGAATGAGCAATATTAATTTTTATATTGTGGCTATAGAACAATCTGCTTAAAACATATTTCCTGCTTGATATGTTTGTCCTTCGTTACCACATCATTTTGAAATAAACTATAAAATACACAAGCCATGTCTTTTATACTGCATAAATGTAAACATCAGCCATAAATTGTATTTTTGTCTAAGATTTTTGTCATTGATTACCACATTACATAGATATTTTAAATTAAAAAAAAACAATTGGCCAAATTTTTTTCGTCATTCGTTACCTCAGCATTTTGCAGACTTAAAGTAAATTGTGAATGAGCCATCATAGTCCTTATATTTTGAGTATACGACGGCAGTCTGCTTAAAAACGTTGATTATGCTTGGTATGTCTGTCCTTACCTCGTTACCTCATTATTTGGAAATTTTAAAATAAGAATAATTTTTTCATTTTTTGTTACTTCTTTATTTTCGACAAATTTAAAAAACATCTCCAAATAATTAAGATCGCCAAATTTTAATGTTAATTTTTTGCAAAAAAAAAAAAAAAAATCTAAAATAAACTAATTGGTATGACAAAAAATTCACTCAGATAAGAAATTTCAACACACCAATAATTTTCTTTCAAAATGGACAAAAATAAAAATCGTCATAAATAAAAGTCGTCAAATATGAAAATCGTCAAAACTAAAATGCGAAAAATAAAAGTAATAAATTTGTCAAAAATCAAATAAAACAATAAAAATTGGGTAAATAAGAATTAAATAAATAAAACATTGGAATTTATTCAAACTCAAGGCCAGTTTTTTTTATTGTTTTGCTTATTTGTTACCACCATTCATTACCAACCAGTCAAAAAATACACGTCTACATTTATTTATGTTAAACATAAACAAATGTTGACATGCCTTTTCTAATTGATTTTGCTATATATAAAATGAATTCTTCTTTGATAATAATATCCAATGGCTATCGAAATATGCGATTCAATAAATAAATCAAACAATAAAAACTGGCAACAACGACCTTGAGTGAAATTATGTTTTTTAATTGGTTATTGATGGAAGGCTGAACGAAAAATTACAAGAATTTAAAACAAATCGTCAAAAAACGAAAATTCGTCAAAAAACCAAAATCGCCAAAATTAAAAATCGTCAAAAATTAAAATTGCTAAAAATAAAAGTTGCTAAAAATTAAAACCTTATTAATAAAATCGTCAAAAGAAAGTAACAAAAAAAAAATTAAATACGGTAAAAATTTATTACTTTAGGCTAAAAAATATACCTTAATGCTTTCTGTCTTTTTTCTGTCTTTTTTTATTGACGGCTGGAAAAAATGACAGAAAGCATTAAGGTCCATTTTTAGATCTAAATTAATAAATTTCGAATGGCTATAAAAAGCGAATAAATAATTAAGTTCAATCTTGAATGCAGTAAAAATTAAAAAAAATAAAATATCGTAAGAATTTAAAATTGCCAAATGTAAAAATTGTCATAGAAAATTAAAATTAAATTAATTTAAAATTAAATTAAATTGTCTTGGGAAATTTAAATTTTCCAAGACAAAAATTGAGAAGAATAAAAATTCTACAAATAAAAATCGCCAAAAAAAAATCAAACAAATAAAAATCGTCAAAAATAAAATAACCCCAAATATGAAAAACGTTTAACTTAAAAGTAATAGAAATATAAAAAACAAACAAACTTAAAAATAGAAACCGTTAACAATATACATAATCCGAAATAAATTCATTACAAATAAAAGTCGTCCAAAATCATATTTGCAAAAAAAATAAAAATCGTTGAAAATAAAACTCGTCAAAAATAAAAATCGCCACACCAAAATATCTTAAGTAAATTTGCATATTGTGTAGACTATGTATTTGAGCAAAATGTTTGATTCAACATTTTGCAGACACATTTCTTATAGTGTTAGAAAAAATAAGTTTTCTTACTCGAAACAAAAAAAATGTTTAAGCAACTTTTTTAATTATTAAGCAACTAACAAAAACTGGGAGGACAGTGAGGTAGGGATCCCTACAACTAATTTTACATTTTAAGGAAAAATTAATGAATTTTATATAATCATGTCATTGAAAGAAAGTGCTTTGGTTTATTAGTTTTCAGTTAATTTTTTTTTTAGTTGGCCTATTTTTCACTGATTTTCGCCATGCTTATCTGCTGCCTACAACTTTGATGTACCCTTTAAAAATGTGGAATACTAAAATTTGATATAGTTATGAATAACTATATATTGTATGCCCTTTTTGTCAAACTCTATCAGAACTACCAAAACTATGTTGATTCTGTACACCTTCAAAACTGTTGCACCGTGTAATTTTTAGTCACTTTTTACAATCTCTTGATTAAAATTTATTTTAACTTATGACCCCATTATAAACGTTAAACAATATTCCACTCAATTTTAAGTCTTGAGATTTTAAATAAAGTTCTATCTCGAAAAAAGATCTTCTTAAACGTGTTTAATTAGTGCAAATTTATGCATTTTTTCTTAAAAGCAAAGAAAAAAAATCCTTAAAAATAAAATCTCTTATGCCAGTATATTGATTTTTAAACTTTAAAGACCCCTTGAGGTTAAAAAATATCTATCCATTTGAGACATGAAATATTTATCTGTTGAAAACGAAACAGAACTTACAAGGACACCTTCAACAAAAAAAAAAAAACAACCACAGTGCTGCAGAAAATTGAACGTACGACGAAGTGGAACAAAAAAAAAAAATGAATTTATTTAAATTCATAAATTCAAAAACACACTTGACCGCAAAAATGAAACAACTTCAAACACTTGAAACTTCCCCCAACTGGCATCTGTTCAAAGTATGCAGCGATGGCCGTTACGTGCCCGTTAACAGAGTGCCAAGTGTTTTACACATGTGTCATAGCTTTTGCTTGCCCGTTAATGAAATGACTAAGAATGTTTGTTGTTTTGTTTTTTATTAAAAAGTATTCTACATAACAATAGATAACATGTTCATACATATTGATCACTTTAAGTTGACTTCATTCAATATTCGAGAGCAAAATGACTAATAACCAAAAAATAAATAAATAACTAAATGCTGCTGAAACTTCAGCAAAATTATACGTGCTTATTTTGTGTGGTCAAGTTGAAATATTTCACAAAATCACACACTCTCCACACACACACACACACACACACTTAATGACTAAATTAAGGTTTAAAAGCTGCAAAGTCGAGTTTAACAAAAATCATTTGAAGGTGGCTAAAAAAGAGTATTAAATTTTATTATTAATGCTTCAACTTTACTTTTTTTTCTTGTCTTCTTTCTCAATTTGGAGGCAGTTAGAACCGAACTAGAATCTGGATTCTGGATCAGAATCAATAGAGATTACGATTAGGCGATGTCCGTCTGTCCGTCTGTAGTCGTTGAAATACCGTTTCTAAGAAAACAGTTTGAGATAGAAACCCCACATTCTTTCACTAAAATGTGTTAAATCCCTGTAGTGGGTCTGCTATTCAGTAAGATCGGTCCGCGGATAGCGGAGATATATCCAAAAACTCGAGTTTTGACTGCTATTTTTTGGGCATTTTTTTAATCCGATTTTTGAAAAAAAAATTTTTTCCTAAAAAGTTAGCCATATCATTTTTAATGCCCATTAGATCCCAAAAATCGAAGAATTTTTGAAATCGAATAATAAATATCCGAGATATAGTATTCCCGATTTTTCAAGAAATCGGCTTTATAAGCAAAATAAAACAACTTTTTCAATTCAATTTATTGATTTCAATTTATGGTGTTTACAAAATTGCTTAATGTAGTGTATATACATATACATTTTTACAAGAGTTTAAGGATATTTCCTTGTTCTACTTCAATATATTTCTGATTTTGTATTATTTGTACTTTTGGTTTGAGAATATAATAAATTGAAGGTGAAAAATTTCAAAAAACATTTGTGAATTTTTTTTTAATATAAAACTTAGGATCTACTTTACTTACATATAGGCCATTTAGAGGCAAAACTGGAAAATTTTTTGACATCGGCCCATATGCACCCGAGATAACACGCTCCTCCCGATTTCCCAAGAAGTCGGCATTAAAAGCCAAATAAAACAACTTTTGCTACCAAAAATGGGTGTTTAAAAAAGAAAATTCGAAAATGTTTGCAATCAGTCTATATATACCCAAGATATAGCGTTTCCAGATTTTGCAAGAAATCGGCTCTATAAGCCAAATAAAACAACTCAGAATGGTACATACATATATCATTGTGAAGGGTATTTAAGAATCGGCCCAGCCGAATGCAGCACTCTTAATTGTTTTATATTTCTTTGTGTATTTGTAACGATATTTCGCTCTCCTTCGAAATTAATATAGTAAAGGACCTTTGGCTTAAAAAAAAACACTAATGAGATTTTATATAATTTTTTCATAACCAAAAAAAAGAATCTTCAACAATGCACGTTTTTCCGCTCAGTCATTTCAGTCAATTTTTCGTCTAGGCTTTTTTCTTCCTTTGAATTTTCTTTTCTTCTTCTTCTTCTTCTTTTTAATAATCTTGCTTTTGCAATAAAAATTTTAAATCGTTATTACTATCACATTTCAATTATTTATGATTTCTAACAAGACAAACATTAATTCTTAAACACTTTTCTGCCAGGCATTTGCAAAGTTGAATGAATGGTCGATTGGCGGGACGGCAGTCGTCAGGTGGTGGAAGATGCGGAAAATAAAGTTGTATTTCCTTATCTTGGGGGCTTATTTTGGGTGAATGCAACAACAACAACAGCAGCAGCAGCAACATTAAATTGTTTTCTGCTTTCTGTGTTAAGAACACAAAAATGGCATAAAAACAAGCTAAAACAACGTATGTACCGTAATTCTAAACTTATGCAATCACATCTGAGAGAAATAAGAAAAAAAAAAAAAAAGAAAAAAGAAAGAAATCCGTTTGGTTGGATGCCTGATTGCCTGTATGATGATTTTTCTTTCGTTTTTCTGCTTTTTTTTTTTGATTTTTTTTTTGTTTTGCCCGTAACAAACATGTAATCCCCCACTTTTTAAACAAGTAATAAAGCAAGTTTGGCCTGAGATGGAGGTTCTTCTTTTTTGCTTTCTTTGCCATATTTTTTTGGTGGATTCTAATCTTAAATAGCAGCAGACATGTGTAATTTTCTTGAGCCATTTACAAAAAAAAAAAAAAAAAAAAAAAAAATCTCCTTAAAATAAAGTTGAGGTTTGAGTTTTTAGTTGTGTTGTTGCTGTTGCTGTTGCTATTGCTGTTGTCTTTTTCGTTTCCAATTCCGTAACGTAATCAAATGTACCGCAATGTGCCAACGGTTATTTTCCCTTTCTGGTCGTTTATGTGTTGCTTAAAAATTGCCATGGCAGTGGCTGTGGTGGTACCACCACATCATGTGGTACTGGTTAAACGGCAATGGCATCATCATCATCATCATCATCGTCAGCCAGCATCGTTGTGATCAACTCACATGCATCAGAGACGACCAAAAACCTAGAATTGCGAATTGCGTTAAATATCAGATGAACAACATGAACATTCAGAGGAGGCTGTTTTAAATGTAGCGGGCAGGCGGAGAGGAGCATGTGGTCAGCAAGAACTTACTGATTTGCTGATTTCGTTTTGAATTTTACTACTGGCCAAACGTTGTGAATGCCTACCTGCCTGCCTGCCTGCCCGCTTGTATGGAGAATATCTTGTGCAATCTGCTGCTGTCATTCTTGTGTTGCGTTTTTTGTCTTCAGGCTTGAATTTCGCATTTCGTTGGCAGTGCATTTCCTTGGCTAATATAACGCCTGGCTTGAAATTATGTTGTTCAATTTGGCTTAAACTCAGTTTCTATTTTCTTAAGTGCACCTTCTGCTGTACGATGCGTAACTCTATTTGCAGCCAATAATGTTCAGTTTTGTTGCATCATTTTTGGAAACCAAAAAGTTTTCTAAGAAATTCATTGCTAATAAAATAGTTTTCTAACTTCATTTCTTTATCCTATTTCCTGGCACATTTTTCCTTTTCAATTATACGATTTCTTAGATTTCGAGAAAACTTTAATAAATTCTATTTTTAGATGTAAAATAATAAAGCATAGAGATGTAGAAATTTTCTATTAATAAAATAACTATTTATTGTTGAATGTTTCCAGAGACAAATAGTTTCATGTGTGTGAAGATAAATACATATGTACGTATTTAAGTGCACGGACACAAACCACAAATTTTAGCAAAGCCACATTTTGCAGTTAGCAGAGCACTGTTAACAAGTTAACAGCCCTATTTCTGTAACAGATGACATTTGTGAAGAAGATGTGTGGGTTTTATGGAAAAATGAGGACTTCTTCGAAGTAGCGACCATATGGAAATGGTGCTATGACTTCTGGTACCTGGGATGTCTGTAATAATCTTTGGAGTTCCATAAAGTGACTTTTAAAAACACTCGATATAAGAAGTTGGGCATTTCGAGGTGCACAATTTGTTTCTATTGTATTTTCTAAAATATATATTTTCCCAATACACAAGCTGGTCGTATTGTTGTTAAGTCGTATTTGGAGAGGCAATTTCAAATACAATTTATGTTTCTCTTTAAGAATTGTGTTTGAAATTTTCTCTCACGATACAACTTAACAACGATACGATCAGCTTGTGAATTGGGCAAAATTTGAAAACGGATATACATATTTTCATATAATTGTAGAATTCGAACATCGACTGCTTCCAATGAAAGCCATCTGGTTTGAGCTGGGTGAAGAATTTTTTTTTTTTTTTTTTGGTTTGATTTCTAACAACGTTTGTATCTCGAAAAATTGTTTATTACGTTTTGGGCTGTTCGCAACATATGTATGTATGTATGTTTGTTGTAGGTTAGGTTCGGTTAGGTTGAATGGAGGGGCTCGTCTGCTCATGTCTTACGACATACACCTAAGCCAATATAGGCTTGTTGTGCGCTCCGTGGGTTTAACCGTGAACTAGTTTGACTCATAGGTCTCATCACTTGTTGTAAGTGATCGTAAGAATGCTATCTATTAGTCTCTTTTCTTCTTGATTAAATTAAAGTATGAACATTTTTTAAAGTTTTCTGTCCATTACTCTCTCATTACTCTCATAGTTGCCATAAATATAAAAAGGAGCGATGCTAGAAAAACGTCAAAATACAAGAGGTTATGTGAAGATAAACGTCAAACTTCAATTTAGTGTTTTTTTTTTATCAAAATAACATCAAAATGACGTAAAATCGTCACATCCAACACCTCTGGTTGAGCGCCTCGATGAATGAATTGGTAGAGTGTGGCCCACTAAGAGTCGTTCCCGAGGTTGCAGGTTCGATTCTTCCTGCCGAAAGCTCTGGGTTTTTCTGCAGACAAGCAAAAAGCTTTGCAGTATGGTGTTTGTATTTAAAAAAAAAATTGCATAATCCACCTTATTACCAAAGTCGACATCGTTGTCACATCACTACGACATCAAAAAATGTGCACTGACGTATTGCGTGCGAAAGAAATCCATTATTTTTGTAAGGGCTTATCATATGTTTGAAGCGTTAAGTATGACAAATAATTATGTACATATACATATGTATAATAAACTGCTAACTTTCTGCAAAAGCCGGTAATTGAGTGTCAATTTTGCATTTCGACTTGATGTGACGACGAAGTCGACTTTTGTAGTGAGGGTGAATATGTATGTATGTACATACAACATATTAACCCCCTAATTCATAAAAATTATAACAGGCTTATAAGACGGCTTTTTGACATATTTGTATGGAAAATCTGTCAAATAAGAGGTTTATAAACCTGTTATAATTTTTATGAATTAGACGGTAAGAATATTAACAATGTTGAATACTTTTTTTTTTTGCTTGGCGTTTGCTATTTATTTTTTAAGTCATGAATTTTGTAGACTATTTTGCTTTGAGATCGTATTTTTTGTATTGAATATCACATTTTGGTTCCTTTTTGTACCTTCTTTTTGTTAAGATTAACATTTTACAGCTTTTTATTGATAAACAAATACGCTTTATTATATAAATATATAAATACATATGTACATACGTCGAATAGTTTTTTTGACCACTGTATGTACATACATATGTACATATGTATCTTTGTATGTAAAAAAGCCATAGCTCCTCTTCCATTTTCCCCCACCTTTCTATCATTCTCTTATTACTTACCTCGTTTCCCGGACTTGAGGCAATTTATTAAAGGCATTAAGCAGCTAATCAATTATGTATGTATGTATAACGATTCTTGATTTCCTTCCTGATTTCTCGATCAGAAATAAAAAAAAAATAAGAAAACTTTGTGCGCTCTTTCTCTTACTGCATTTAATGCTGTTTGTTGTTCTTGTTATTTCGAAATCATGTTTGGTCTTATTTTCTTCAATCATTACATTTGTTTGTAGTTTTGTGTGTATCGTTTTAATGTTTTACCGTTCGTTCAGTCTGTGTGTTTGTTGTACATGCACATGTTTTTTTGCCTCTTTTGTTTGTGTCAAGTTGAGTGTGCACGTTTTTTCTCTTCATAATGCGTTTGTGGATTTGTTTTTGTTGTTGCATTTTTCTACTCTTTTTCTTTTATGTTTGCATTGTAATTGTTTTTGTTTTGCGGCAGCAATTATTTTTTAATCACTCACAGCCGAACCCGGTTTGTGTAATTGTTTGGCTGTCAGTGTTTGTTTAAGCTTTAATTCGTGAAGTGCGTTTTGGGTGTAAATCTGTTTTAAAATAAATTCGTGTTATTTTTATAAATGAAAATTTAATTCATTATGTATAAGGGGGGGGGGTTGCAATTATATTAAGCATGTGAATATTTAAAAATGAAATGATACCTATAGAGTGTTTAAAGAAAAATGTTCGATATTTATTAATTTTAATTTGCAGTAAACATTCATCCATACCTACATACATGAGTGTATAGGCCACGTAGTTAGATATACATATGTATGTACATACTTACATATATGGAATTACGTACGTATACATACATACATATGTACGTATGTATGTACTAACCTACGAACACATTGCGATCATATTTTATTTGTTTTTGTTTTAATTAATATTCAACTGATGGTTGACTCTCAAAGACAATTGTGTTCTAAATAAAGGGATACATATACGTACATACATATGTATGTACATATGTATGTATTAGCATGGTATGGTGAAATAGTGAAATTAGTTGAGAGAAATGAAATACTTATCTACATACCTACATATGTAGTATGAACATGTGTACATATCTTTGAATTTTCTATCAAGGTAAGTTTTTTTGCCATAAAGTCCATGTTTAGAGATCAAACTTCTATCAACACTTCTACTGCTTAAACATTTTTACAAATCTTCTAATGCCCTACAGATCAGTTCTCTTTATTTTGAGCACTCGCCACAAATATTAGCAATTTTTTTTTTGTAACAGAGAGTGATAACTTTCTTTCGAATTATGAAATCAAAGTTTGTTTTCTTCAGTAGCCCTCTATACATTGTGTGTGAAATACATATTTTAGCTACACGTTAGAATTAGCAATTTCATTCATTCATTTCATCTTTATTAAATTATTAGTAAGCTACATGCCTACATTTTTCGAGATTTAGCAAATTTTTTGCCAGGTATTATGTTTCGAATTCTTACGACCACGTATAAACAAATATTTTCCCATTTTGTCAACCAAAAAAAAAAAAAAAAAAAAAAAAACGTGACCACTACTTTCTTATTGACTTTTATTTAGGGCAAATAAAAGGTGTCTTTATACCAGGTATCCTTAAAAGAGCAGCCGTTGAACTATCGAAGGTTTGCTTACAAACTGAATAAATACACAACACAAACACGTGAACAATTGGGTGACAGAACATAAAGTAATTTCGTCAGCAATATTATGTATGTACATGAAGTGTTTGTTCATGGTACCTCGATACCATGCAAGCCGCATAAATACAACAAAAACAAACACTTCATGTATTTTGTTGGTAGAACTCTTTAAGTTCTGTCTCCCATTGGTTCACGTTTGTGTGTTTGTGTTGTGTATTTTGACAGTTCTTCATCATGAAACTGGTGGTTTGTTTTCCATATACCCAGCCCTGGACGGCAAAACTAAAGGAACATTTTACACCAGCATTTTTATTTTTTTTTATTTTCTTATTTCGTTGGATACGGTTTTTTAAAAAGTGCTAGTTTTAGAATTTAGATTTGTTCTAACTCCGTCATCTACATTCTTTTGCGTCCATACATTGACGTGATTGATGGCAAGTTTTCCTCCTTTTACAAACAAATTTGATGAAAGAAAGCCTAAAATTTTTTTTTTTAAAAATCAACTCAAGTTTGTGTAGACATAGATATTTCTGTTGTTTTCCTTTTCTTCGAATGCATTTTTATTTGTCTGACCTTTTATTTAAATTTCCCAAGTATTTCCTTTTCTTTCGCTGCTTAAAAAATTTAGGTCAATACAATTTCTTGCTGTTGCATTTTTTTTTTCAAATCTTTTTTCATTTGAATCATACACAAATTCTCAGAATATGAATAAAATATTACTAATACATACCACTCATTTTCTTGATGTTGTTGTTGTTGTTGTTGTTGATAATTCGTTTGAAAATAAATTTTAACTTTTGATTGTTTGCAAATGAACAACAAGACGATAAGGAACAACAACAACAACAGCAATAAGGAAAACTGCAAGCCAACAAAACGAGAAATAAGAAAACCACAAAAACTAGAAATTAAATTAACCCATCAACTAAAAAACACTGACCTACAAAAGACTTTTGACGAAGAACCACCAACATTCCAATTCATATCCAGGACAGGAGGATTCCATATACGACTAGACCAGAAAAAGTCAGTAATAAAGAAAAAGAAAAAAAAAACAAAACGACTGACTAAATTATGTTTATATGGCTTTAAGGGACAGTAAAATATTCGATACTGTGCGCTTGCGTTCCTAAAAACTTTAAAAGGAAAGTGAATGAGAATTATACAAAGGCCATAATATACAACACCTGAAGGGAACTATCAAACGGCTCAAGAAAGTTTGTGGCAAATGCAAAGCGAAATAAGTTCTTAAACTGAAGATCAAGATCAATTTCACAAATTATTTCCTTTGTTTTAACTTGAATTAAAGAGGAAAAATTCAAATTTTTGGCTCGAGTACAGACAGCTGTTTTAAGGCCGCTATGCTTCTCATTACCGAGCAATTGAATTTTGTTCGTGCAAAATTTTATGATTTGATGTTTAAAAAAAAAATCGCCAAAAAATTAAAAACCCTAATAATACTAAAATCGCTAAATTTAGTCGCCAAAAGTAAATATCATCAAAATTCAACTTAAAAATCGAAATTCGTCATATCTTTTATATATGGCGAAAAACGTTGTAAATAAGAATTGCTACAAATAAAAAGCTTAAATAATCGAAAAAGAAAAGAATAAAAATCATGAATAATAAAAATCGCCAAGAATAAAAATAGTTACTAATAAAAATTATTTTTAAAAAAATAGGAACAAAATTAAAGAAAAACAATATGAAATTGGTTAATACCTGGACTTGAAGCCTGGGTGGTGTAGTAGAACAACAATCGTATGTCCCCCAGCTAATAATTTGTCAACATTACTTTTCATTCAAAAAGGTGGATCACCACAATGCATCATAAAAAAATTGTTTTTTAGTTCTAAATAAGTAAATTAATTAACAATTGTAAAAAATAAGAGTCGTCAAAAACTATAAACCGAGAAAATATAAAAATCGTCAAAAGTAAAAATCGTTGAAAATAAATAAATAAATGAAAAATCACCAAGACTCGTTCGAAATAAAAGTCAACGGAAACAAAAATCGAAAAAAATTTATATTATCAAAAAAAAAAAAAAACAAATCAAATAAATCGATAAAAATCAAAACTGTCAAATGTCAAAATTATCGAAAATAAAAATCTTAAAAAATAAAATTCGTTTAAAAGAACAAAAACCGGCAAAAATAAAAGTAGTCGAATATAAAATTTCTTATAAATCGAGAACGACAAAAAAAAAAAAGAAATTGCAAAAAATAAAAATCGTCAAAAACAAAAATCGTCCAAAACAAAAATCGTGCAAAACAAAAATCATCCATAGTTAACATTACCAAAATAGATTTTAGCTTAAATGATGTTAAAGCTAAAATCTTTTAAAATAAAGATCGCTAAAAATCTTTTCAGCTTTTCAGCTTAAGCTGAATTCAAATGAACACACCACAAAGTAAAATCAGCCCAGAAAAATAAAAACCTTACCTCGTTTTCTATGTTTTTATCTTGTTTTCTTTTTTGCAAGTCCTTTGTTTAATCAGCCATTAATTTTCATTTCTAACTTCAGTTTATGGCTTAAATTCTGACTTTATTTCTTATAGTTCATTTTTGAAAAAAAAAAATCGCAACTTCTTTAACAACACAAATAAATTCGCTTTAATGTTGGTTGCAGCAGCAAAAAAAAACTGAAATGAAAATAAATGACCAAAAAAAGTTTAAAATTTCATTAGACAAATTTTGGGGGACTTAACTTTCTGCTTAAAGTTTTCCTTTTTTCTTTATTTTTTTCTACTTTGGCAGCTAAAATGAAAATAAAGAAAAAAAAACTTGTAACCTTTCTCTTTGCCTAAAGGGATTTTCTCGTTGTGCTTGATCACCATAAGTTGGTTGGCAGGAAAATTTGGGGTATTTAGAATTTAAAAGTTGCATGTGAAGTCGCATGTATACATTCGTCCGTCTGTCCGCCAGTGTGCCTGTTTCTTGCATTCTTTTGCCAGCCAAAGCAGCCAGTTAAATGTAAAGTATGGTAAAGAAGTCTTTAGAAGTCTGTTTACTGTGGCCTGAAAATCTCTGAGAAATGATCATGAAATATTTGTTAAGCTTAGTTTTCTTGGCTTATGATTAGACCAAAGAAATAAATATTGCATGCATTTAAATTCGTTTGAATGTAAAAACCCCCAATAGATGATGTGGCATATTTTTGAAATTTTTTGGTGTAATAAATCTTTCATTTACACACGATTTTCTGCAGCCAAAAAAAAAAAAAATAAATAAATAATAAAATAAAGCGACCAACTTCTTCCAGTTCAAACACTTTCAGTTGTTAACATTTGCGGCAACCCCTTAACAGACAGATCCCATCAATGTTGGCCACATTTCTCATTTCATTCAGTACGTCCCTGACCTTCTTCTTCTTCTTCTTCATCTTCTGTAGCACTTAACTGGTAACATGTTAATGTTGCAGGAGTCGTTTAGCCAAGCCAAAGTGCTAAATGGTTATATGTATGTATGTATGTGTATATGTGCGCAATTCCATTCATCTGGCAACTGGGAAGCGAAAATCAGAAACAACCTTAAGAAAATGTTAGGAAACTGATTTCCTAGATTTAAACCAAAAGAAAAAGAAATCTGTTTTGCACGACTTTGAACTTCAGATGGTGATGGCCAACATAACATTTCATTTCATTTCATTCGTTTCAAACCTAAATGGCAAATCTTCTTTAGCTACAAGGCGGTTGGCTAGAAAATATCTTAAGAAATAAAAAAAAATAAAAAAAAATTATATTAAAAGCAACACAGACGACAAATTGTAACTGCCTCCCAATAAAAACATAAGAAAAGTCATGTAGCAAAAAAAAAAATCCACAATATTCAGGATTCGAAACCTGAAGGAGAAAGGGAACAAATATGCTTTATTATTCTTTTAATAAATTATTAACTTTAACGAGCTAACAATTTCTGTGGCTCAACTGAAACGTTTTCTATTTCCTTTAAAGTACTTGAAAACATCATTAAATAAAAACTATGTTTTTCTCTGTGAGATGATCATGTGCAAAATAAAATAATTTATTAACAGTTTACTGAAATTTTAATTACATTGAACTTTGATGTTGTAATACATTTATATTAAATTACTTTTTTTTTATCACTTTTTTAGCAATATCAATTAACCCCGGATTGAACTTGAGCCTGTAAAAGTAATTTAAAATAATTTATATTTCCCTAAATTTAAAATTTAATTAATAGAAAAACATTTTCTTTTACCCACTAAACTAACAATTTAATTATTAAAAATAGATTTTTTGCCATCAAATTGCAAATCAAATTTATTCATTAATTGCGTATTAAAAAAGAGTTTAATTGATTATTTAATTGAGCAATTAGTGCAAATTGCTTCATTAATTGAGAGTAGAATTCACTGAATATACTTTGTCACAATAAAAGAGAGTGAGATAGAATGTGCTGACTGCAGCACACAACCAGCATGGCCGTTGCCCATAATTTTTGTTCCTTTTGAAAACCGGACAGAACGAAAAAATAACTTTTTAAAAACTGCAAAATTCAGAGAACAAGAAAACGCAAAAAGTTCCCATGGAAGGGAACTTCCTAAAGTTACCAAACTGACCATATGACCTTTTGCCTATGTTTTGGGCGCTCAAATAGGCCCGTTTCTAAGCAATAGATGCTGCTTTTTAAGGAAGTGGAGCGGCGGGATCAAGGCCTGATATTCTTAGAAATTTCGGCCTACCAGCCGTAGTCGTGATTTCCGTATGCCGCCGAGGAAATTGCACTGCAGCAGAGATTAGACAGCTCAAACTCCTCACCCAGGGCTTATGTTATGGGCCAAGAACAGTAGCAAGTAAATTGCCAGCCGAGCAGTATGACCGGCTGCTGTGAGACGCCAGAATTACACCATGTGGTTTGATCCATCATCGGTATAGAACTTCAAGCCTGATACCGGTGTAAAATCATTTTACATATTTTTAGTAACTAATTTGAAAAAATTCTCTAAAAACTTTGTTTTGATAGCGATACAAAAATCACATTTTCCATCCCTGATTCAAGCTTCTCTCATGCTGCTTATCTGGCTGGCTGGCTGGCTGGCATTTTGCTCTCATGTTTATTTATACAGTGTGCGTAATTAAGTGGACATCTTTTTATTTATTAATTTATTTGCGTGATTTAGGTAATTTATTATGATTATTTTGTAGCTGAATTGATTGCTGATTTTTTTTTTTTTTTTTTTTGAGCGCACCCGATGAACATGAAGTGGTTGCTTGCAGAGGCCAAAACCTTTCCTTTTTATTCACAAGTACCTACATACATACATATGTATGTACATTATTTCTTTATTATTGACTGTTTTTCATTTGTTTTTTTTTCGCTTTTGCAATTTCAGAGCATCAATATTTGAAGTTATATTTTAATAAATTGTTTAACCTGGTAGTATGTAGTAGTTGTTGTTGTTGTTGTTGTTGTTGTTGTTGTAGTAGTTGTCTTTTGCCAAGTTAGTTCTTAATTTCAACTCGTTAGCTGGCATTTTCAAAGCTTTTGACAGTTGACATATTTATGTGTGTGTGTGTGTGTGTGTGTGTGTTTTTTTGCGTTTTTAGTTGGATGCATTGTATGCATATGTATGTATGTACAACTACTGTTAAATCAAGTGATGTGTTTGTTTACAGTGAGAAAATTTATTGAGTAGATTTTTAATAATTGATCTGATCAGGTTGGCAGTCATATTATTTTAAATTGTACGAAATATTTTTGTAGCTCCAACCAGGGCTGGGCAGTATTTAAAATACATGTATTTGAAATACATGTTTAAAATACAAATACATATTTTGTATTGGTATTTTAAATACGTCTAACGAATGTATTTGTATTTTGTATTTTAAATACTGAGCGCTTGAGTATTTTCTATTTCAAATACTTGTGCTCTCAAAATACATTTTTCAAAATACATTTTTGATTTATGTTAGAGAATATGCGCTAAAAATTATTCCATTCATATATCAACTAAAAGCGCAAAACTTCGTTAAGGTTTTATTTCCAAAAAATTACAATACTACATTTGAATTAAACACACAATTTGTAACACAACGGGACCTTTTCTAGGACCCAAGTGAGTCGTTCTCAGGACCGGCGGCCCTCGTAACATACATTTTAATTACCGAACGCAAAGTACCTGTGTAAAATAAGAGCCACTGAAGGCATACACAGTGAGAAAGTCGCCAAGCTGTTAAAAAGTTAAACAATGAAAAAATAATATGCAAGCAAAAACAGCTTTTGACATCTTCATCTAAAACAATAAAAGAAAAAATATCAATCATATATTGACTTGGATAGAATTTATATATGTACATACATATGCAGCCTTTGGTGAAATGTTTTTTAATTGTCACTTATTTCTTAATTCCATTGTTTCTCTTTCAATAAAATATCGTTTTCTAACAAGAAATTATTGAGCTTTTGTCGTTCACTGATTTGTTCATTCGCCATCAAGAGGTTTTTTTTCCTGATACCACATTTCGAAAGCTGGTGTTTATGACTGGAAACAAAAACTTTTTTGATTAAAAGTATTTTGTATTTCAAATACTTGCTTTTAGAATGCAGTATTTTTTATGTTAAATATGTGGAGAAAAATTATTTGTATTTTGTATTTTAACACCGGTATTCATAAAAAATAAAACGTTGCTCAAATACATTTAAAAAAAAAATTTATATGAAAAATTTGTCGTAAAATGTGTTTCAACCATGTTTTATTTTTTATGAATACCGGTGTAAATACACAACTTTCATGTATTTTGTAGTTTGTATTTTAAATACATTAAAGCATGTATTTTGCCCAGCACTGGCTCCAACTTACAATTCAAAAATGAATTGAATTATTTATTGGCTTTAAGAGCTAATTGAAATGTATAGCTGTTATTAATTTTTTTCTGTTTTTTTCGGCCGTCTATACGACGCCGATATTTCATTGATGCTAATCAACTCATTCGTTTAAGAATTTTTCGAATCTACTGATGAGTTGATTAGCATCAACGAAAGTTACATGCCGCCAACATTTTGGTAGACCAGAAAAATTCTTAAAAGAATGAGTTGATTAGCATCAACAAAATGTTGGCGGCGTGTGGACGGCTGAAAAAGACCGTAAACGTTAATTGTAATTTTATTATTTTTACTGCATATTTTTTTTGTTTTTTTTTTTTGAAAAATTTTCAAGTGTAATTTTCTTGCCCGAAAGTAAAAATATAAAAAAGAAAAATACTCCTCTAGTACTCTCCTCCATCATCCCATTTCGAAATGTTGTTTGGCTTGTGGTGGTTGGTGTGTGGTTGTTTTTGTTTCTTGTTTCTCGTGCAACAGTTTTATTTTGTGGGAATCTGTCAATTTGGTTCAGAAACAATATAAAACATCAACAGCTTCCAATAAGAAGTTAAACTGGTGTTTTGGGAGGGGAAGCCCAACCAACCATCCATCCATTCATTCGTTCGTCCGTCCAATCAGCCATATGTTGAATAAGACTTTTTAGAATGGTCCGTCGTTCGCTCGGTCCGTCGTTCATTTGTTGGTTTCGTCGATCGCTGGTGGCTTTTGTTAGTGGTAAAAGAGTTATTAGAGTCTTTTGTTTATATGAGAAAATAGCAACAATTGATTGATTGATCGATTGTTGGTGATGGTGAATTTATTGCCAGTTTTAATTTTATTCTTCTTTCCATACTTTATTATTATTTTTGAAGCACTTTTCTGTAATTTATTTCTCAACGTCAGCGTCATGTTAATTCTTTAGCGGCCACTTAAAGTACATTCATATGTGGAAATATTTATGGATGGTTGCATGTGTGTTTTTATTTTGGCTGGTAGATTCTTGTTTAATAGGGAAACAATTGTTTTGGCTGATTCAACTATTTTTATTTGTAGGTCAATTAATTGAGCGTTGAGGGCACACTTAAATTGTAACGACCTAAATTAGGTCAGTGGAGAAGAAGAAGAATTTCTTAGTGATTGTTTATGTGGTTAAAAGTTTTAAAAAGGGGGTTTCAAAGAGTGTTCCAACTGGTGGAGAATGAAAATTAAAAAAAAAGCAATGAGTCTTGAAAGTATTTCCTTAAAATTTCTATTGAAAGAATTTCTATTGAAATGATTCAATGACTTATCAATTCATAAGATCCGCATGATAGAATCATAAGGCACCTGTTTTGAGACGCTGCCTCAAAATCCTTAACAATAATCAAAAAAAAAAAAAATTATATGTTTTTTGAAGAAATATTTTTAATTTAATTTTCATACATTTGACTTGCAAATTTGTTTATGCCGTTGCTCAGTTTTTTCTTTTTTGCGCACAACTTTTCAAATTTTCAAGTGGGAGGTTGCTGCTATGTACTGCCAAAAACAAAATAAAAACAGAAACCAACCTTCATATAATTTTTTCTTTATTACCCAGCATTAACAATAAAACTTTACAGGTTTCCTTTTTTTTGTTTGTTATTTATTTCTGCAACAATTGTTGTATTAAAAAGCAATTAACTTTGAACCTACAACAAAGATGACATACAAAATACAACAAGGCTTGTAATGAAATGAATTGCAACAACAATTACAACATGGCATGCAGAAAAAAGGCAACAAAAAATGAAACGGAAATGCAACAAACTTTGTAACAAACTGTTGGTAGGAATACGAGAACTCTTACAGATGTAAACAGAGATGAGATGGTCGTTTTGCCAAGTAAATGGGCAAATAAACAGAAGTGCTGCTTCTGTTGCCTTTAACATTTTCAAAAGGAAGGAGTCGCTGGTGTTGGCCAACTTAAATGTAACCAGCCATAAAACAAGTAAAACCAAGAAAAAAAGTAGGAAAAAAATTAAATATGTATGTTTAAAAAAGAAATAACTGCAGCAGCTGTGGTTACTTGCAACGCGTCGTCTTCTTTTTTTTCTGCCACATACTTTTTTTGTAGTTTTTGCTTTTCTTTAACACTTTTGTAAGTAAACGAGAGTACAAAGCCTGACAGACACACATGTGAACACTGGAAACAAGAGTGGACACTTAAAGTTTTTAGTATGTTTTTCTTTTTACATTTTCTATTAATTTTATTTATTTATTTTTTTTTTTTAACAAACGAACGAAAAAAAAAAGTTCTTTAGTTCTAGATTGTCACTTAAATACACAGAAAAAAGTGAACAAAACCAAAAAGAAAGTCAATTTAGAATACTTTACTAAAACGGAACTATTCCTAGAAACATACTTATGGCAGAAGCCACTAAAACTTGTCATTCATGTGATAATAAAAATGAAACCAAAAATATTTTTCCAGTTCAAAAACTCTTCCTAAGCTAAAATAAAAGTGTTCGAGGCCAATTTTGCAACAAAAGGTTAGAAATTAGTAGAAAAAAAATTAAATTTAACTGCATTTTATTAATTAAAAACTGTTCCCACGCGAACGTAAAACTCTTCTCAGGTACTTTCTTAAAGATAAATTAAATTTATGCAAATGAAATCAAGTAGCAATTATTAGTAAGTAATTTAGTATTTATTCCCCTTGAAATAAAACTGTTCCCAGACATACACCTTAAGTCAAGAAAAAAAATTAAATATTAGCGGTATAATTTAAGATTTAGTTTAGATAAAACTGCATTCACACTTGCATAAACTTGACCTTACTTCTAAGATAGCACTAAAAGTTCAATATAACTAAAGCAAATCGTACAATATTTATTTATTTCTTAAGAAAAACTGTTCCCAGCCGATAATAACATGGTTTCCCAGCAAAGCAAAACGTTAAATTTAAACGAAACGGATCAGATAGAATCTTATCTTAGTTGCAAACACCCATTCTTAGACTCAAATGAAACTGTTCCCAGACATAGTATGTGTATGTTACGCGGTTTGCCAGGTCATGAGACCGGCTCACTTGGGTCCTAGAATAGGATGTGTACACCAAACAAAATTCAAAACTTATTTTATTCATTAAAACTTGTTCTCAGTTATATGTATGTATATGTACATACTCATACAAAAATGTGAGTGAGAAAAAACTGCTTCCCCTTGGAAATAAAACTGTTCCCAATATAAGGATATATTTTAAAAACAAAATATTTTAGTCAGAGAAAACTAAATCTATTCACAAGTTTGCACTGAAATATCAATATTATTAAAAAAAAATTAATCGGTTAATAATTCATTATCTTAATAAAAACTGTTCCCAATCCAAAATAAAATTGTTTCGCAGCATAACCTTCAAACAAATTATTAAATGTAAACGAAATAGATCAAATAACAGCTTATCTTAGCTAGAACTACCTGTTTCCATACTCAAATTAAACTGTTCCCAAACTGTTCTTTGCATAAAAGTACAATAAAGAACTGATAAAACTGATTCTAGGCATAGCTTTTTTTGTAAAATGAGCTTGGTACAAGAAAAACAAAATAAAACAATTAATTTTGGTAAGAAAAACCTGTTCCCAGCTTTGTATGATTATTCACAAAGGACTCCCACCTATAGAAAATCTCTTAACCGAAAGATCTATACAGAAACATGTATCACAAAAAATAAACACAAGCATCTGTTGGCAATAAAACTGTTCCTACTTGAAAAAAACTCTCCAACCCAAATATGAATTGCGAAATAAAAGATTAAATATAAGCGAAACTATTCTCACGCTGAAATAAAACTATTCCCAGGCACAAGTATAACAGAATATACTGAATAAGCCAAGCAAATGAAATGAAAATTTATTATCATATAAAAACTGTTCCTATCCCAAAAAGGAAGTTTTCCCATTCAACTACAGGACTGCGAAAAAAAAACAAAGAAATACAAACGAAACAAATTAAATAGTTAGTGATATATTTTATTTTATTTGATTTTATGTAACATTTGATTAGTTTTAGTTTTTTTTTGGTTTGAGATCTTCTTAATTTTTTATTCGCCAACAATTTGCCACCATCCACAGGATGTACATTTTCTAAGTTCTCCTGAACATGCCAACAAACCACAAATGGCGAAATATTGAAAATAAGTTTTATAGAAAAAAGAAGATCTTAAGCCGAAGTAAATAAACTATTAAATTAAATTAATTTTTGTTGCGGAGAAAAACTTCTAACTTTTACAAAAAACAAAACTATTGTAAATGTCTTAACAAACTCTTCCCATTTGCAAAAATAAGCTTTCAGCTAAGAAAGTTACTTTAAACCCATAACAAATGATTAAAAGCAAAAGGCTACAGTCAGTTGCATCAATTGTTGCTTTTCTTAAGATCCACTACAAAATCAAACCCGTCCCGGGATGTGATTTCATCAAAACAAATTTTGCATTTGCTTGTCTTCCACTCAACTTTTCCCAGCCTTGAAGTTCTCCAAGATTTAATGCTATTCATTTTGAAACTAATGAAACATCCTACAAGTGCAGCATTTCTCTCTGTGCGCCTTTTGAGAAAAGTTGAAAAGGCTGCAGCAGCAACTAATGTGCAACCCAAAACGAGGGAGACCAAAAGGTGCAGTAACAATATTTACAGACAATTGCAATTGTTATTTATTTGTCTTCTTTTTCTATTTAAACAATGCGTTGGTTGTCTTGTTCTTTTGCTTTGTTGTAATAAAAGTTTATTTCATTTAGAACTCAGTGTTGTTGTTTTTGCTTTTTTCCCCCTCCTTTAACGACACAAAACAACTGCTTTTTGTTTTAGCCATGTTTGTTTGGTTGGTTAGTTGCTTTTTATGACCAACACTTAATGACAAATATTGGCAAAACGTTTGTAAACCAAATGAATCAGTGGGTGGAAGTGTTTACTTGCCAATGACTGACTATTTACGTTACAAAAGTAATATTTAAACTCTTAAGTTCTCTTCCATGTTGTAAGTTTTTCTTTCTTTTTTGACAACATTTCTTCTTGAAGGTGGCACTTTAGTAAGAACTGCTGCTGCTGCTTGGTCACATTGCATTCCTTGTTGTTAAAGCCTTGTGTTAGATATACATACATATTTTATGTTGCCAAAATTCCTAAAAATGATTGCCTTAAACAAAATATTTATGGACTGCTGCTACAGTGTGTTTATTAGCAATAAAAAGGAGTAGACAATAAATAGAAAATGTTAAAAAGACTATGTTGTCAGTTAGTTAAAGCCTTTTGGCCAACTTGTTGGACAAGTTATTAAAGCGGTTATTTTCACCTCCTTCCTTTTTTTTGGTCTTCCACTCACCGCTGAATGTATGCATGTGCAGAAGAACTCTTTACATACATATTTATTTGGGCATTACATTTGTCTAATGAAAAACGATGAAAAAACACATTTGACACAGACGTGTCAAATGGGAAACCATAAAATATTTAACGCAAATTTCTTATACCGAGAAAATTGTGAAGTATCTGTAAATCATTGTCGGGCTAAGAAGTTTTTTGAGTAATTTCTTATTGCTGCGGAGTAAGAGCTGCTGCGAAAACAAACATTTTTCTACCAAAATGTTTTTTAAATTCCCCTCGCACTTGTTTTATTAAACTGATTCATTTTTTTTTTAATATTTATCCTGAAGAAGCGAAATATCGACAAGAATATTCGAATAAATAAGAGAATATATGTATGTATACATACTTTTATATTAAAAAAAATACCTTAAGCTGATATTTTTTTTATTTGAAATAGATGTATATGAATTCGGCAATAAAAAAATAAAAACAAATACCAAGCAAGCACAAAAAAATAATGTAACTTTTGCCTTAAAATACTTTAAAAAAAGTTTAACAAATTTGCTTTGAGTCACATGTTTCTGGGGCCAAATCGTCGCATTCGATATCGACCGAATTCCGTCACTTATGCTGTGTGTTTGTTGTTTATTTTGTTTTTGTTTTACATTATTTTTGCTCGATATCGAATGCGACGATTTGGCCCCTGATTTCATGATAATAATTTCCCTCATTTACTGCTGATTTTGAGTTCCTTGTTTCTAGTAGTTCCTTGTTTCTAGTGACAACGGCAGCCCTAAATAAAACAATAAAAGAGAAATGAAAAAGCATCAAATTTGTTTTAGCAGTTGACTAGATGTTAACAAATCAGAAGTGCTGCGAAGATTTTTGTGTTTTTGTTGTTGTATCTATTTATTCTCTATAGTACAAGTCTCTCTCTCTCTCTCTCTCCATCTGCCCTTCACTCACTGCTGAATATAAATGCCATGGAAATTTTTTACTCTTCATAGATTTTTACAGAACATTTTTTGTTGTTGAAAATTTAAGCATATAGACGGCTGAAAAAGACAGAAAACATTAATAAGCTCTATTTATTTAGACCCAAAACAATACATTTGAATTGGCTCTTAAAGCAAACAAATAATTAAGTTTATTTTTTATAATTTTTTTTTTTTGAAAAAGTTTTCAGTTTTTTGTTTGGAAAGGTTTTCTTTCTAGCCAAATGTATTTTCTACAAAAAAAAATTTTTTTGTTTTCTATAAAACTGTAATCGTTTTATATATACTCTGCATAAATTTTTTGTATTCACTGAATATTTCTTTCATCAATCAATTTTCTATAAATTATGTTTCAAAATATTTTTTAAATGATGATTTTTTCTTCACAGAATTTTTTTTTTTTTTTTTTTTAAGGATAAAATTGTAGTTACGATGAATTCTTCTCTGTTACTGATACCTTTTTTTTTTTTGGTATTTTCCTTATTAAATATTTTAAATAGCAAGAAATTTTAGGCAAAAAATTTATCGGTAGCAAAACAAAATTTTCCAAGGTAGATTTATACCATGGAAAACTTGTTGGTTTTCAATTTTGTTTTGCTATCGATAAATTTTTTGCATAAAATTTTTTGCTATTCAAAAAATTTCATAAAGAAAAATGTTGATATCATGAATTTTTTGTTAAAGATTATTAATATCTTTCGTTTGTTGTCGTATAAAGAAGGTTCTCCTATTTTTCCTTTAAGAATATTAGAATATAAAATAACTCAATATCTATGATTAAGGATGTAATTCGTTGTAATATCTGTAAGATAAAATCTCGATAAATGTAGGCATGTAGTTTAATATAATAATTTAATAACGATGAAATGAAATTAATGTTAAAGATTATTTGCTGTTCATGAGTTTTCTCTAGCTTCTAGTTATCGACAAAAATTTTTTTTTTAACAGAGTGCTTAACTATATTTATCTATGTATATATTCTTTATAGAAAAATCTTTTTTAACGATAAATTTTCTTTAGATAATTTTTATGTTAACGTTATATATTCTATATAGAAATCGTCTTCGTCATCCACAACATGTTCGCGCCACTAAGAGGTGATATTTCTGGCTGGTTCGATTTGAAACTGCAGTTTTTACATACATACATATGTGTGTATGTATGTATGATGCCCCCTCTTGCTTCTTTGCATATTCGCGCTCATGCACATGCATGCTTTTAGAGGTTTATATACAAAACTTTTTTTTGCACTTGTGTGTTAATTTTAAATGCGGTTATTTATGACAGGCATATCATTAAAAACAAAAAAAAAAACAAAACAAAAAAAAAAGTATAAATCGCCTCTGCAACTACACACATTACCAACCGTAATAAAATTTAAAAACAAAAATAATAAACTTTGCAGCCACTACCTACTAGTTATTTTTTTTTTCTTCTGTTTTTGTGTTAAGAACATGTGTGCCAGGTTAAAATTAAAAAAATGCGCTGCATACATACCATCAGCCCAAAGGGGCTGGCTGGCTTATGGCCGGCTCGACAAAGATTTACAAAAAGTTGCAACTTATTCTCTAGTTATAATTAGGAATTTTCAAATTTATTGATATTTCCAGGTAATCTGTTGACTTTAATAGAAAATAAAAGAAACTTAATTAAAATTTGACATAAAAACAATGAGAATTTAAGTGTTTCCAACTAATTAGTAAATATATATGTGTGTGTGTGTGTGTGTGTGTGTCGTTAAAAAGATTTTTTTTCTTGTTTGTTTGAAAAGCTAAAAATATTCTCACGCATTGATCTTTCGCATAAATAAAATTCATGTTCATCGAATAATCAATCCATCGTTGTTTTATTGCAACTTAAAGTTCTATACATCGAAAAAAAAACACCCTTTAGCAGGTTGACTAAGAGCTGCTGCTTTAAAACAGTATGATATTATTTATGATCTGGGTTTGAAGCAGGGTTGCAGGTACGGTTGTTGTGAAAATGTCGTATCACGCGTGATTCACGTGATTAAATTTTAGAAAAATTACACGTGAGTATGATTTAGCTCACGAAGTTTCACGAAATTGCACGAAAAAATTAAGACACTAACTTATTTGGCTTGCAAGAAAACTCACACATTTTTCCTTGAGTTGTTTACCAATGCAATTTGTTTTAGCTAGATTTGGACTACACCTGTATTTAACATTAACCCGGAACGATTTGCATATGGAAGTCATCGCTAAAAATCGCTTACTTCAGCTCAGAGATTTTTCGCTAAGTCTCTAGTTTTAGCTAATTACAGACTAGGACCGCTGAAAGGCAAATAATAAACCCTCTTTCGCATTTTGGTAATATTTCTCTCTGATTCTGATACAAAAAAAAAAAAAAGTTTCAGCTTTTTAAAGATCTCTTCTTGCAATTTTATGTCTTTCTTTTTTTTTTCTTATAAAATTTGTAAACCTGCAAATATGAACTTTATTATTTATTTGCTTTAAGAGCCAATTGAAATGTACTAATTCAGGTCCAAAAATTAAACCTTTTCAAAAAATGTTTGTTGTATTTTTTCAGCTGTCTATATGCCAGTAGTCTATATATCAGTAGACTTGAAAAATTCTTTGAATGATTCTCATTCTGTTCCTGGGAATTATGGAATAAGTAGTTAAGTTTCAAACAAACTTTTAAGAATTTTTCAAGTCTACTGATGTCGACGGCATATAGACAGCTGACAAATACAACAAACATTTTTTGAAAAGGTTCATTTTTGGACCTGAATTAATACATTTGTAAAAATAAAATCTTGTTGAAATAAAATTTGTAAACATATACATTTATAAGAAACACAACACGACCTTTTCTAGGACCCAAGTGAGTCGGTCTCAGGACCGGCGGCCCTCGTAACATAACATTTATAAGAAATAAAATCTTGTTGAAATAGTTACATTTTAGGAAAGAAAAATTTCTAACAAAATTTGTTCTAAAATGTAGTTATTTGAAGAACGTTTTATTTTTTACGAGTACCGGTACCGGATAGTGTTCTGTTTTTTTTTCTCTCCCCAATATCAAAGTTCATTGGCACCATAGCACTCTTCTTCTTTGCCACTTGCTAATTTTAAGCTTGCTTCATAAAAATAAAGACTTTATTATTGCTAATTATGAAAGTTTCTCGCTACAAGTAATTTTGTCCTTTTGCTTGAGCTTCAGAGCCGGCATAAAGTTTGTCTTCAAACAGATGTGTCTGGCTGTATTTCTTTTTTTTTTTCTTTTTTTTTTTAACCTTACCAGCTGCTAATGAAGATGTGCTGCTCTGTCAGTCTTTTAATAACACTTATTAAAATATAATAAATGAGGAAAAAACTGTAATTATTGTGGTGTGTTTTTTTTTTTGATTTGCGTTAAATTTGCTGCTGCAATACTGTTCCACTTATTAAAAATCAGTCAGCGGCAGTCAGCAAAACACCCAAGTAAAATACAGCTAGAAACAAACAACAAAAACCGAAATCTAGGGAATTATTTCAATGCGCAAATAAATATGCATGCATACATATGTATGTATGGTAGCTTGTGTGCTTGAATTTTTAAACATATGTACATAAATGTACGTGTCAAAGAGATCTAAAGAAAGAGCCATTGCAAAGTATGCGCATATGGTATGTACATATGTATGTATATGTATATGGCATGCGAGTACAACCATTAATCTTGGCACCAGCTACAAGCCCACACCCTTTAAGCAGCCAAGGTAATGACGCCATACCAATAATAATTTACCCAACCGTCCTAAAGACACAAACAAAAACGTCAGCGAATTATAATAAATAAATAAAATACATACATATGTATATGTATAAAATGGCAAAGTGGTAGAAAATGAAACAAAACATTTTAAATATGAATAAGTTGTCAGTTTTTAAGCCCAGTTATTTGGATGACGGATTTTATTTTTAAATTTTTTTAATACCCTTTTCACAGGAGTAATTATTTACCAAGTGGCTCTCAGGTGTCCCAAGCGTTTTCACATACGAGTATTTCTGGTACATTAATTCATTATTAAGTTTAATATCTGATTAAATTTCACCAGCAGCCTGATTTTATTTGACGGGACTATATTCTGTAATTGAGAGCAATTGTTTGCAAAATATATTTTTTATGAATTTTCGTACATTTTTGCCATTGTTTTTAATTGAAACTAAAATTTTGCAGCGAATTTTTCCAATTTTGTTGGTCGGATAAAAACTCGATTTTGCGTTAAAATTAATTTTTGGTGTGTTTCGAAGCTTAGCTTTTGAAGCCATGTTGAATTTGTGTTTATTTTTAAAGCAACAATTTCACCATTTCCATTAAGCTCTTTAAAAATTCTTAAGTGTGGTGAGTTTCTCCCAAGTGATGATTTTATGTAACCCATATACCTGCTGTATTGTAAATTTATTATGCCTTGCAAAGCTGTTGCATTCATAAGTGTGGTGAATTCGTGCACATATGTATGTCGTTGATTCTAAATATATTCCAAAGCCAAACTGGTCTGCAGATTGCATAAAAATTGTATTATTCCATTTCTAAAATGGTGGTACTTGTAAAAATTTCTAGTGTATTTTTTTAAAATTTGGTAGGTGTGATGAAATTCTTTGAAGTGTTGACGTGAGTTTATACACCTTTGTATTAAATTTGCATGTCTAAGTGATTAAATTTATGCCTACGAAATATGCAGCAAAACATATGTGCTCAAAATGTTCAATTCTTGAGCCATGGTGAAATTCCACCCGGAGGTTAATTTTTGTAATTTTCAAAGCCCGGCTCTGGCATTTAAATTCAACCAGTTCCATTGTACTTTTTTTAAATTCATGGCTGTAGTCTTTGCGGTTTTCACTATGTCTTGCCAAATATGTTAGGTGCGGTGAATTTCTTTTAAGAGGTGAGGTCATGTATTGTTTTATTGAATTAGTAATTTTATTTTGTATTTGTTTTTATACCTTCACCATGTACAGCATAGCATTGAAAAAAATTGAAAATTTTAGTTTTAAATGTTTAAGCCCGTGGTGAAATTCCGGTTAGTGGTGAATTTGTATTTAATCTTTCCAACCCTGATTAGAAAGTGAATATTTCATAATTATCATTGTTTTTACTTCAATTCTTGGGTGTGGTGTATTTCTTTTACGAGGTGAGTTGTTATATTGTTGTGCTGAATGTAGAAGTCATTTAAATTTATTGCTATACAACCGACATAAGAAGCATAACATACACATATGCATTAATATTTCTTCAAAATTCAAGTTTTTTCATGTTTGAGACGGTGATATAATTCTATGCTTTGGTGAATTTGTTTTTTTTTTACTAACCTAAAAAAGTGGATTGTTGTGTTTCTTAAAAGTCAGCTCAGAATTGAAAATATTGCGATTTTTGGTGAACTTCTCTTAAGCGCTTAGTTTGTGTGTTTAGTTCAAAGTGTGCAGTATAATGTATGTATATACATACATACATTTTTTTTAAATTTATTTTTCAATTTTTATGTCCGTGGTGAAGTTCCGCTCAGTGGTGAATGTGTATTTGTTCTTGAAAATGCCGGCTTGGAAATGAAAATTTTATAATTTTCATTGTTTTCACTTTAATTCTTGGCTGTGGTGAATTTCTTTAAAGTGGTGAGTTTCTGTATCTTTTGCTGAACTGGAAATCTTTATGCATTTGCTTGTATACATTCGAAATTGCAGCGTAATATGCATACGTACATGCAGATAATTTTTCTACACCCAATGAATGGTGAGCTTATGTTTTCGTTTTTAACCACGGCTTAGATGTGAGGATGGGACCGTTTTTGTTGTGCGGTAAATTTCGGTAGTTATGGAATTATGCAAAATTTAGGCTCTCAATTAAAGTAATTTGGAAATTCCACCTAATTGTGACATTGTTTCTTCCTTTATTTTTTTATAATTTCTTATTCCTTTCAGCATAAATGTGATTTTAAGTTTTTTTTTCTTTAATTTATTTTTTCTTGTATTGTGAATGACTCAAACCATTCGTTGTCGCCCAAGAAGTTCAGGAACCTCCTTAAAGCATAGAAATTAAATGACAGAAAATCTGCAAATAATCGGAATTTGCCATTATTGCTTTTTTACACTTCCAACCAAAAAAAAAAAGAAAAGAAAAAATGCAAGCCTGCTAAATAATTTTTCAACGTTAATTGTATATGCAGCTTGAGGAGCTTGTGTGTTTGTTTCCATGAAGGTATGCGTGTGTGTTTGCATATTTTCTCTTATTAGTACATACTTGGCATGTGTGTACTAACAGCACCAACAACGGCAACAACAACCAGCCCATGCAATCGTCATGTAAACGACGATCGTACAAACAAACATACAAACAGACATGTTAAATTATGTTGCCCAGTTTGAAACGTCAAAACCTCAAGGTCGTTTCACTATTGTTAATACAACAACTACCTATAACAACAATGGCCAACTAAGAGCCTTTACTAACACAAAAAATAAAATAAAAATGAAAGAAGAAAAAAATATGCCATAAAAGCTGCAATAACAATAACAAAAAACTACAAAAAAAAAAGAGAGAGAAAAAATGATTTAAAAAAGGGAAACAACTTTAGAAAAAGAACAACATTCTGGCCATCACCAAACAACTCCTCTACAGACTGACTCTGACTATAACAAAAATGAAAGACAAGCGTCCTTGGATAATTATAGTGGTTGCATTTGTACAACAAAATCATAGAGGCACACAGACGGACGGACGGACACATTTACATCCACGCAAAAATAGTTGGCCAGAATTCCTCTTTTACTTGCCTTGATTGTTTTTTTTTTTTCTATACTTTGTCTTTTCTTTATGGAAAAGAATTTTCCTTTTTTTTCATTCTGCATTAGTTCTTGTTTTGAAATTTATTAAGAAAAAGGTTTTCTACAGCTCAATATTAAATTAAATCAGCAACAAAAATAGAAAAAAATTACAGAAAAAAAAAATAACTTAAGCTCAGAATCCAGTTCAGTTACTTTATTTGTTGTTTTACGAGCACGTAAATGAAAATCTTTCTTGGCTTGTATTTGAAAAACTTCTCGTCGTAATCATCATCAGCGTAATGACGACGACGACGACGATGATGATGATGTTTCGTTGCAACAATCATTTTTAAACTATTTGAAAAATATTTCTGGTTACGCATGCTCACAGATTCTCTGCTGTTTAGCATCGGGCTTAGAAACTCTTTAAACGTTTTTGCTTTAAAGCAATTTATTTTCTATAATAAAAGAACTTTAATAAGGAGAAGGATCAACCAGGGCAGCAAATGAAGGCAAAAACAAAATCGTAGTAAAGGATATCCATTTAAAGATGAGAAATAGGATTTATTTCGGAAACAAAAGTATATGTATGTATTTGATATAAAAAAGAATAGAGTGTGGCCATCTTTGAAATCCGTGGTGTAAGCATGATTGCTCTGGTTTTAGCTAAAGAAAAGCCCGGAGAGTGCAGTATAAAGCCAATTATATAACCAATGATTTGACTTCGGTTATCAAGTTCGTAATAAACGTGTGATTATTGCCAATTTCTGAAATACATTTAAAATATTTTTGTGTGACCCTTGTTTGATTTAAAAAATTTTTGACCTTGAAAATATATTATTTTATTTATTTATTTGAATTTAATTACATAATACAATTATAGTAACTAAACGAAAAAAAAAGAAGGAGTAAGAGCTGCTTGGGCTTTCAACTCCGGATGTAGCTTATATTAGATTTTTTTAATTATTTTCTAACAGGAATTTATATATAAGATTAATGTTGATGTTGGATGTACTCTTCAATAAATCAGACGGCAAGTTAGATCCAAAGAGCTGGTTGCTTGAAAGTTTTTTTTTTTTTTTGATGTCAAAGCAAGATTTTAATTTTATATTGAGGTTTCTTGCTTTCTCACAAAGTAAGTGTGGCCATTTCTTAATTTCAAAACCTTATTTTTGAGACGCTATAATTTATTGTACACAATTGGAATGGTAAAGGTTGTATTTCACATATATATTTTGGCATGTGGACCCTAATTTTCCAAAATTTCCAAAATTTGAGCAAAATAAGTGTGGCCATCTTTTAAGTTTCGAATTTTATTTTATTTGTTTTTTTTTTTTGAACCAAACATTTTGAAAATAAGTTTACCTTGAAATATGCCAGCTTAAAGTTTTTACTCTTAAGTCAAGTCTAATCGTCTTGTAAAATAAGTGTGGCCATCGTGCAATCTGAAAATGTTGCAAAAACGGACTTCCTGCTTTGTTTATAATTATATAAATACATTACTTTAGTGCAGCTTCATGTTAAAGCAACTTTTTTTTATAAAGGTGTGGCCATCATCGCTTCCTGAAATATGGCTATTTAATGTGAGACACTCAAAAGTTGAAAGTTTCGAATACACCTTCATTTCAATACTGTCATAAATAAGCGGAAAATTTTAACTAAAAATCAAGATTATTAAGTTTGAAAAATAAGTGTGACCATCTTTCATTTTGAGAAACTTACTTTGTGGCAATACAAATTTGCCAAATCACTTGGTTTTTAATATATCTGCTTAAATGTTATGCCTTATGTTAAGATTGCTTCATTTTGCAAAATAAGTGTGGCCATTACTCAGAAATGTAACATTTAACGTTGATGATTTTGAATTTAATTCACAATCTGGTAGTTCAAGGAATTTAAAACTTGCCTCAAGATTGCTATTAAAAGCGTATTTAAGAAAAAGTGTGGCCATATTGACTTTTTCACACAATAGCTAAAATGCGGATAATTTCAAATTGGAACTATTAGACTTCAATTTTGTCTTCTTTTGTGAGAATCACTTCCCTTTTTTCCGGTTCACACATACGTATTTGCTAGGAGCAAAATCGTTGCTTTTGGTACCGGTTTTGCCATTCGTTGTCGCTTTTAGTTCCAAGCCAATGATATGCTTTTGTTTCAGCTCAAACACTCATTTACTTCCTTACTGCATAAACATATTCTAATGGTGCCTGCTTTCCTATTTATAAACTTGATTACATTTGAAAATCATGCTTTGCCTCTCCCCCTTTTCAGCTTATCTTGGCGAAAATATTTCTCTTTTCGTTTCTCTACTTTTGCTGTTATTATTAGTTTGCTTTCAATTTGTGTAATTTTTCAAGATTTTTTTACATAATAGAAGATTTGTGTACAAGAAAAGTTCATTGAACTAAATTGTGTTAGACATTTTGCTAGATGGCATGTAAAAATTTTTTGAGGCTCTAGGCCTAATGCGGTGCATGTTGTGCTTTAATTCCTTTTTTCTACTGCTGGCAAACCTTTTCTGTGGCTCACCAGTGTTAGCAAACAGTTCTAACATTAGCATCGTCATCTCATGAACACCATCAGCAGAGCATTATTATAGGTTTGCATAAAACAATGGCAGAGTACTAAACCAAACCAAACCAAACCGAACCGAACCGAACCAACCGCCACCACCAGCTCAGCTCGACTCAGCTCCTCTATATTTATAAAACTTTTTGCTTTCTTTTTGCCATTCAAAAGAAGAAGAAGAGAAAAGGAAAAGAATGAGATCTTTATTTGTTTATTAAAGCAAAATAAACGGCAGCGCCAGAAAATAAAAATAAAATGTTCCAACCAAACTAAGAATACAGAAAACTTCTACAAATGTTTGTGCTTCATCAGCGGATTCATCCTCACAGACAGACGACTCTTTGTGTTTTAAATGTAGTCTCTGGATCATTTCCTTTTGGCTAAAGTTCTTTCTGTTGCTTGTGCTAACAGTGGTCAAGCCCAAAAATGAAACACACAAAACCCAATCATTAATAAAATGGTGCAAATAAAAAAATAAAAAAAAAAAACGTTTATAGTCACATGATACTGGCAGCCCGATATCTTAAAATCAAGAAAACAATAACAGAAAGTACCCAACAACCAACCAGCCTTAATAAAGATGACGATTTGCACACAAATAATATTTTATTTATAAGGAAACAGAAAAATTTGCATTCTCTTCTTAATGGTTTTTTCTTCCTTTTTTATTTCATAAGAAAAAGGAATCATCATCACATTGAATCATTTGGTTTTTTTTTTTTTTTTTTTGTACGAAAAAGCAGCTGCAGCATTTTTTTTCGTACCTTTTACTTGCGCTCGACTAAAGAAAATTGAATAGAAGTGGGTGTTCAGTGTTGAAACTACCTTTTCTTTTCTGCAAAACTTTATGAAATATTCTTGATGGTCTCGACGGCAACAAAACAAAAGAGTAAAGAAACAGCAAACAATTGTCCATTAACTCTAAACTCCCTCAAACAAAAACAAAGCAATTGAAATTTGAAAAATACTCTCCAAAATTTGTTCTCAAAAAGAAGTAAAAAAAAAAAAGAAATATTTAAAGGAAAGGAATTTCAAGGATGGGTTGAGCTTTTAATAAACTAGATCAAAAGTAATTAAATTAAAGAAGAAGAAAAAAAAATGGTAAAAAAATTTGTTTAATTAAGTAAGAGTGCTAGATTCAGCTGGGCTTGATCTTAATTTACCCCCTCACAATCAACACTTCGCACCCTCAATATACGATGTATATTAATTATTGTTACTTTTTTTTATAGCGGGTGCGGCAGGGTTTAAAATGCCTTTGCCAACTGCGTTGTGGGGCAATGCGATGTCAGACAGATATTCTCTGCTCCTTCCTGGGTTGTATCTTTCCCGCCACCACTTTCTGCATTACTTCGGGAAGGTCCAGAAGTACCGTTCTTAAGGGGGAATTACGGATCCAGATGTGGCTACCTAGAGAATACTATATGTACCCACATCTGGGCCTGTCATTTTCTTCATTTTCATTTCGCATGAATTATTATAATTATTTTTACTATCCTCTTGGGCCAATTGTGCACCTCGATCTAAAAGATCTTTTGTGCAGCGGCCTGGTTACCTATAAATCAAAAGCTAGACTATTAGCATATCTCGTTACGGCCATAGGTTTGGTGCTGCCGAGGTCCCACCTATGGGACATTCGCAAAGCATGTATTGTGTCGTTTACGAATTTCAGTTTCTTAAGAAGGATAATTCAGCTTACACTCGCCCGCCATTAGCCCTGTCGAATACCCCTCCTGACGAAGTTCTTAATACGATCGAACTTCATTCTGCTGCCATCCATTGCCCTTTTCGCCTGACGCATGCTCTTTAGGGATCTCCAGTGGTCAGCCAGACTTTCCTCCGCCCATTGTCGTACAATGCTGACCTTGAAACTGTTTTAATTATCCCCACAGACCGGTAACCCGGACCACCAATAGTCGAATAGTGCTTCGACTATTGGTTCTTATGCCTGTAAAAGTGTGCAGCTCTTCAATGGGATATACATATTTTGAAAAACAGTAAAGTGATTTTTGTTGATTAATGTTTTTAAAAGTTTTGCTCTTGTGACCGGAAATATATAGAAGGCCACCCTCGTAAAGGAAATTTTTCCATTTTCGGTTTTATATATATTCTCTTTCAATTATTACAAGAAAGACTGACTACTCAGGTTTTATTATCAAATTATTGTTAACTTTGATTAGTGACTCTTTATTTGCAGTTTTCTCATGATTATTAAAAAGTTTTATAGACGCCATGTGCGACTTTGAAAGTCTTCTGAAGCTTTTCGCAACCTCAATACAGTTTTATGCATTTTAGATTTTATCACGCATGTTGTATTTATTTAATTGACTCAAAGAAAAAAAAAAAAAAAACTCCTGCCAACAAAAGAGCCCGCATCACAAACTCAAATCTTTTGCATTTGCATTGCTGTAGTACGTTGGTAGCAAAAAGTCATATAAAAAAAAACGGCGAAAATATTATTTTTCAAATTCATTCACCACAACACAACGTCTTTTATTTTCGATTAACGCTCACCTTAATTTAACACTGATCAATCATGATTGTGGCATGGTGGCACAGTGCCACAAATAAAAAAGAGCATAATAAATTTGTTGGCTCTAAAAGAACTTAACCTCTGCTATGATTTTGAAACCATTTTTTTAATTTATTTTATTATATTTTTTTATTTTTGTTTTATTTATTTCTTGAAATAAATTTAAAATACATTTTTTTCTACATGAGTTTTTTTTAAGCACAATATTTTTTTCTCTGTTTCATTGCAGGTATGTGGTTTTGTGATATTTAATTTAATATTTAAATGGTGAGATTTATTTGCATTATTTAAATTATTTATTTTTTAATTATTTATTCTTTAAGTGTTTTGGATTTTTAATTTCATGCTTCAAATTCATACTTTTTGCGGCATTTTTTTTTTATTAATTTTTTTCTTCAATTGCAAAAAACAAAACAATCAAGAATAAAATGAATTTGAAATGTTTCAGCAATTCGTTGTTCAAATCTATGATGAATTGCTGATTAATGATAATTTAGTCAGTTTTTTTTTTTGCTTTTGGAAACAACTTCTTTTTTTTTGGAATTTTTTAAATATGAAATCATAAGTAATAATTGAGTAATAAAAACATATCGTGTTCTTGACATGATCACTTAAACATTTTTCATGTTCTAGATTCACCAACAGGGGAAAAAAACACACCTTTCACAAAACAGCAACTCATCTTCAATATTTCAGCAAATATTTTTTAAGCAAACAGAATTAAATTAAATCATGCCAACGGAATTATTACCGATCACTAATTTAATGCAAACAGAAAACAAAAAATCATAAAAAACCTGAAAATTCCTGTTTTATTAGGGGTGAAATTGTTAATCTTCATTACTTAGATATTTCTGTTTACAAAATTGCAGGCAAATTTTACTTCTGAAAATAGTAGTAGAAAAGTACTTTTTTGAAAACTATTTCAAATTCTTAATATTACACATAAAATAATATTTCTAAGCAAATTTGATTAAAAATTCATGAACAGGCTATTAAAATCATTAGTTCAAAAAAAAACTAGTAAAATAGTACCTTTTTTATTTGCAAAAAAAAAAACCTTAAATTTAGCTTAAAAGCTTTTTAAAATCAAGAAACTTTAGTTATTAAAGTTTTTGTTGCTAATTATCAAGCTATATCTAGTCTTTAAAAATAGTAGTAAAAAAAGTATTTTTTTGAAAACTTGTTAAACAGAATTTTAATAAACTTGAAATTTTTAAGTTTATTTACAAATTAATATTTTTGAAATTTATTTCATTCAAGTTGTATTGAAAAGGTAGTTTAACAGGTAAAAAAAAAATAATATTAAAGAAAGTAACGTACTAAAAAACTAGTTTCCTTTTCCTCTACCAGGCAAACGAAAAGTCTTCAATTTGAATTAGCAACCTTTTGAGCTACAGAAAAGGAGCTTTTGTTTTTAACAAAAACAAGCTATAAACAATTTCTGAAAATAGTAGTAAAAAAAAGTACTTTTTCAAAAACTTGTAAAACAGAAGTTTAATGTTATTTATAACTTAATATTATTAATAAATTAATATTTTTTACATTTATTTTATTCAGTTTGTATTTAAAAATCAGCTTAATTGTCCATTAAAAAAAAAAGTATTAAAAAAAGTACCAACTTCTAACTTTTAAAAAAAGGTCCTAAAAAAGTAGTTTTCAGCCAGTTAAAGAGTCTTGAATTGAAACCAGCAAACTTTTGAGCTACAGAAAAGGAGTTTATGTCCTTAAAAAGCAAGCAAGCTAAAACCCTCTACTGAAAATAGTAGTGAAAAAGTACTTTTTTGAAAATTTATAAGACAGAAATTAAATAAAGTTCACGTTATTCATAAATTAATATCTTTAAATTTATTTTGTTAAAAACAAAACCATTAAACAAAAAGTACCAGTTAATTTAAAAAAAAGGGCCAAAAAAGTAATTTTCTTTTATTTACGTGAAAAAAAAGCCTTGCATTGAAATTAACAGCCTTTTGAGAAACAGAAAAGGAGTTTATGTTCTTAATAAACAAGCTAGAAACCACTTCTGAAAATAGTAGTAAAAAAGGTACTTTTTTAAAAATTTTAAAAACCGAAATTCAAGAGAGTTCAGATTCTTAACTTTACTTGTAAATTAATATTTTTGAATTTATTTTATTTCAGTTTTTGTTGAAAAATCAACTTAACTGCCAGTTATAAAGAAAACTATTAAGAAAAAGTACCAGCTACTAATTAAAAAAAAAGTACTAAAAAAAAGTTTTATTTTGTGTTCCAGGAAAAAAGTATGGAATTGAAATTAACAGCTTTTTGAAACCCAGAACAGGAGTTTATGTTCTTGACAAAAGCAATTGCGAAAATAGTTGTAAAAAAAAAGTAGTTTTTTGAAAACTTGTAAAACAAACGCTAAAACGTTTTTAAACTATTTTATATTTTTAATCATAAGATTAAAATTAGAAGCTTAAACCACTTTTTTGTCGTAAACTAAATGTAACGAAAGCAGCTGATATTAAAACAAGTAAGAGTGCTATATTCGGCTGGGCCGAATCTTAAATACCCTTCACAATGGTACATACATTCCGATTGATTTTTGGTGCGAAAAGTTGTTTTATTTGGCTTTTAAATGGGCCGATTTTTTCTGAATTTCAATATCAGATCCACTACCGGGATTTAACACAGGCTGCAAAACTTTTATTTAAATAATTCCTAATATGCTCAAGTTCAACCACTGGGTGACACCAATTCTTTTTAATATCAATGAAATAAAGAAAAGCAAAATGTATTTCTTAATTATTTATCAGTTAACTTTATAGTAAAATTTATTTAACAAAAAATTGCATATAATTGCATTATTTTTGAATTATAATGCTAAACATTGCCATTAAGTGTGATTTTCTTTTCAATTTACTTACGTATGTGGGTACATGCATACGTATGTATGTATCTATAATAGAAAACTCTAAAATAAATTCTTTATTATTGAATATTTTCAGTGTGTTCCATAAAACAATGATTATATACATACATATATACATACATACATACATATTTACATTGCTTGCTTTTACAAAATTATTTTTTTCTTGTGCACGTTGTTGATGATCTATTGCGTATCATCATACACATGTGTGTGTGTATGTACATATGTAAGTACGTAGGGAAACCCAAAATGATTTTTTGTGTGAATGAATTTGAAGACGCAATTGTTTAAAAGAATTTCATTGCGTACCCTTTTTTCAACAATTCTTTATATCACTTTCATTTTCAAGCTCGTGTATACATATGTACATACATACACATTTTTACAACAAAGCAAAAAAATTGTTTATGCTAACATACATACATACATACATACATACATACATACATACATACATACATACATACATACATACATACATACATACATACATTCATACATGATCGCAAATATTATATACATATGTATATAATATTATATACATATGTATGTACCATTATGATTGATTTTTGGTACCAAAAGTTGGGTGCATATGGGCCGATGTCCAAAAATTTTCTAATTTTGCCCCTAAACAGCCTGTATGTACCATTTCGACAAATTTTTAGTGCAAAAAACTGTTTCGTTTAGCTTCCAGGCCCGACTTCTTGAGATATCGGGAGGCGCTATATCTCGAACATATATGGGCCGATGACAAAAAGATTTCCAGTTTTGCTTCTGACTAACCTATATGTATCATTCTGATTGATTTTTGGTGCCAAAAGTTGTTTTATTTAGCTTATAGAGCCGATTTCTTGAAAAATCGGGAGACGCTATATCTCAGGTATATATAGACCGATTGCAGACATTTTCAAATTTTGCTTTTAAACACCTTATATGTACCATTCTGATCGATTTTTGGTACCAAAAGTTGTTTTATTTGGCTTTTAGAGCCGACTTCTTGAGAAAACTTGAGGCGCTATATCTCGAGTGTATATGGGCCGATGTCCAAGATTTTCCACGTTTGCCTCTAAATGGTCTATATGTACCATTCTGATTGATTTTTAGTGCCAAAAATTGCTTTATTTGGCTTAAAGAGCGGATTTCTTGAAAAATCAGGAGTCGCTATATCTCAGATATATATGGACCGATTTCAAAAATTTTCCAATTTTGCTTTTATACACCTTATATGTTCCATTCTAATCGATTTTTGATACCAAAAGTTGTTTTATTTGGCTTTTAGAGCCGACTTCTTGAGAAAACGGGAGGCGCTATATCTCGAGTGTATATGGGCCGATGTGGAAAAATTTTCCACTTTTGCCTCTAAATAGCCTATATATACCATTTTGATTGATATTTGGTGCCAAAAGTTGTCTTATTTGGCTTATAAAGCCGATTTCTTGAAAAATCGGGAGACGCTATATCTCGGATATATATGGGCCGATTTCAAAAATTCCTTTTTTTCTAGGATTTAATGGGCACTAAAAATGATATGGTTTAGTTTTTAAGACAAAATTTTTTTTTCAAAAATCTGAATACAAAAATTGCACAAAATACCCCTCAAAACCCGGTTTTTTGAATATATCTCGGCTATCCGTGGACCTATCTTACTGAATTTCAATAGCAGACCCACTACCGGGGTTTCACACGTTTTAGCGAAAGAATGAGGTTTCTATCTCAAACCGTTTTCTCAGAAACGGTATTTCAACGACTACAGACGGACAGACGGACAGACGGACATCGCTCAATCGTAATCGCTATTGATGCTGATCCAGAATATATATACTTTATGGGGTCTTAGATGGATATTTCAATGCGTTACACACGGAATCACAAACTTATATATACCCTTACACATTTATGTGAAGGGTATAAAAAATAGTAAAAAGTAATTTTTGTAAAATGTTTTTTTTTTTCGTTTGCATTTGTCACTTGGAAAATGTCATGCTTGTTGGCAAAAGCAACAAAAAATCATAATCTCCAAGAGTATTTGAAATGTAAATATTGCTTAGAAAATTGGAATTTGCATTTAACCTGCTTTCACTACATGTCAAAAACAACAGCGACACATCCACGCGCTTGCAAACCAAAAACAAAACAAAAAACACACAACAATGATTTAATAGAAAGATGCAACAGCCACAAATGCATGTAGAAAAGTGCATACCACACCGTAAGCCACTGAGCCAACTGTATTTGACTTGACTATTGCAAATAGATTGTTTGTTTTTTGGTTGTACTTTTCACGGACTTAGATTTTTGCATATCGCACACATGCTCCTCTGTCTTGCTCCGCTTTTGCGGTTGAAGATTATTTGGTGATTTTTGTTTTTTGCATTTACTTTTGTTTCGTTAGACAATAATAAAGAGAAAAAAATGCAGTCTTTGCCCAACTTAATTCACTCATGTAGCAAAATGAAATGCCTGCTGCACACTTACCCGTTACTCAGACATACATACATACATACATACTTATTTAAATGATGGTGGAATTCTATCAATGGCAGGCAAACATTTTCAACAACGGGCACATGTATCGCGTACCTTGAAATGAATGATCATGTTCAGCCGAATCAACTAAAACGGCCACAGCAACAAAAAAAAGAAAAAAAATTTAAATACAAAAATATTTCGCAAGTGTGGGTGGCATCAGCGGCAGCAGCAGCAGCAGCAACAGCCGGTAGTAGAAATGTTTTCTTGCTGGTGGTGGTGGTGGTGGTGGTTTCTGCTTAATCTCTCAATTTTCAGTTGCACTGCAGAGTATCGAATTACTCGCTCATAGAAGGTTTAAGAAATTTGAATTAAAAGCACAAAATATACAGGATATTTTTACCTGTTGTTATTTTTTTTTGCTTTTTTTTTTGACAAAAATTTAAATCTTTTTATGCCTGAATTGTAAAACCAACAGCAAATACTTCATAAAACAAGGTTAACAAGATTTATGGTTTTTTAAATTGAAAGTCGATATTTGAGCGAAAGACAGAAAAAAACCCAACAATAATAAAAAAAAAAATACCACAAAAAGTCATAAAAATAAAACTAAAGAATTCATTAATTAATTTTCATACAAAGCAGCAGACTGGCAAACAAATTTTGGTGTGAAAAAATTAATTAGGAAAATTTAAAGGCAAAAAAGAAAGAATTTTTAGCAGAAAATTAATATTAAAAAAAATGTATTTTTTGTAAGGAAGAGAGTGGAGCTGCTCACTAATTGTTTATATGTTAAAACAAAAAACAAATAGATTGAGCCAAATACAAGACCGACACAGCACAGCCAAGGCTCCGTAATATACATATAATGCAAGTGGCAGATAAAGGGCACTCCTTGTATGGGTACCCCACTTTAACTCCCTAATTCATAAAAATTATAACAGGCTTATAAGACTATTATTTGACATATTTGTATGGAAAATCTGTCAAATAAGAGCTTTATAAACCTGTTATAATTTTTGTGAATTAGAGGGTAAGTCTTTAAGTTCTTATTGTTGTTTAAGAGACCAAGTGCCTCTAGAACTGTGTACATGTGAAGTCCTTATGGCTTAAAATGCAACACTAAAGGGTGTCGCCATGTATAGGGCAGCATTAAAATTTGTTTACTTTTTGTTAGTTTTGGTATTTTATGCTGTGTAGGCCTGGCAACTGCATATTCTGTGCAAATTTCAAGTTTTTATCTCTTACTGTTCAAAAGTTATAAATACTTTTAGTTTCTTGCATGGGAATACCCTTTACTTTTTTGTGGTTTTTGTTGTAAGCTGCTGCAACCGCTTATGCTGTGCAAATTTCTATCTAAAGTCCACATCACTTATGATTCAAAAGTTACAACTAATTTTTACACTTTCTTATATGGGAGAATCCTTTAGTTTTTAGTATTGGTTGTTTTAGAGCCTGTATAACCCCATATCCTGTGCAAATTTTCATTAACAAACATTCTAAAAATATTCAAAAAATATTTTTCCCTCCTTAAGTTAACATAGAAAATGTTGGTCGTAGAACTTGTATATTAATTTGTATTTTTGTTTTTTTTTTTTTTATATGTATGTTGTTCATGAATATTGTGAATACATTTTAAGGCGGGAAAAATATTTTTTCAATGTTTGTTAATCAAATTTTTTCAATAATTTGTTTTTTGAATTTTATAATTATTTTCCTGAAGATGACAACAAATTGTTGGCGAAATATTGAAAATAAATAAAGAATTGTTTAAACTTATTTTTTATAATGAAAAAAACCAAAGATCAGAAGCTTAAATAATTAATTTAATTAACAAAAATTGCCTATGAATATTTCTTGATTTTATTTTAAAGATTATTTTGCAAATACTTTTTTCCAGTCATGTATGTATCTCTTTTTAAAGGGTCCGCCATCTACTTTTTTTTCAACTAGTGCTTATTTCGTGAATGGTAACATTTAGCTTATGTCTGCTTTGACAGATAATTAGTTTTCTCTTTCCGCCAAACGAATACGTTTAAACATCGCTTCGCTAAATGGGCCTGCGATCGACTTACAGAAGATGCCGATTTTGCCAAATCTCTTCAGATGAAGCTCATTTTGATCTGGGCGGGTATGTAAACAAGGAAAATTGTAGCATTTTGGGGGCACTTAAAACGCGCACGCATACATTGAAAAGCCGACGCACTCAAAACGAGTTTTGAATTGGGCCATTTTTTTTCTCGAAAATTAGCAACGAGTGGCCGTTACAATCAATGGCGATCTTTATCGGACCATGTTGAACGAATTTTTGTTCAACAAAAATTAAAGAGGAGGATACTGGCGGCGCTACGTGCCACACAGTCGAAGCTACACTCGATATTTTGCGACGTTTTCAAAACAAAACAAAAGTTATTTGGCGGACCCTTTATTTGTTTCCAAACAAATTACAGTATTTATCGGATATAAGAAACTTGAAAAATCCACGAAAAAAAGTTTCTTATAAGCGTTTCTTTCTTATACACAATTATTTTATATAAGAGACTTATTTCTTATATAAGAAGCTATGGCCATAAGGCATTTGTTTCTTATATGAATATACGAGCTTTTTTACCTTTTTATGTATATGCGTAGATGTATGTATGTAAATAGAAAATAAAAGAAATCAAATTTTATTTTATTAACCCCTTTAGTAAATAGCTATATAAAAAAGTAGACAAACTTCAATTTGAAAAAAAAATTATATGTAGTAAATACATGTACATACATAATTCATTTTTTACTATTTATTAATTTATTTACGAGGCAAGAAACAAAAACTTCTCATGAGCACTAAAAGTAAAAAAAACGTGTTGTAAATCTGTCAGAAAACAGAGTTGTCCATGCAAACTACATAAATTCAGTGTTGCCCTTGAAATTTTCTTCTATAAATTCTTTTTCTATACATTTTGTGGTTTTGGTGTTCAAGAAAAATGTTCTTTTATCAGTTTTTTTTCTTATAAGCGTTTTTCTTATATGAAACTTTTTTTGTTAGAAAAATCACTAAAAAGATATGGTGTTTTTGCAAATGTTTCTTATAAGCGTTTTGTTCTTATATGAGATGTTCTTATATCCGATAAATACTGTATATGAAAAACAGTTTTATTAACCTCTTGCCCTCTCACCCACACTCAGTGTTACGTATCAGCGAGATCAAGAATGAGAAAACAAAAAAATCACATATAACTCATTAGAAAGAAGAAGAAAAAATGAATAGTAAAAGAAATTAAGGCGTTAACAGTATTAAAACTATTACCGTTAATTATAAATGGTAATTGTTCACAAGCACGAGCGCACACACACACACACGCTCTTTAACACCAGCCCCGATTTCTCAAACAGCCAGCCAACCAGCCAGCCAACATCTCCTGCTCATTCATGTGCAACATGATGCAGGCAGGTCATTTAGAAATCAAGAGAGGAGAAAAAAAAAGAAACCCAAACCGAACAAGAAACAGAACATGCTACAAACGTGATGATGTGAAAATTTATTGAAAATGAAAATGATGATTTTGAAAGTGTTGCTGCTGTCACACACACACACACACACACACACACACACACACGTACGTACGTACGTACATACACTCAAGCACAGCCTGTTATTTGGCTCTTTGGCTTGTTGCTACTTTTACAAACATTCTTTTCAAAACAATTAATAATCCAAACAGAAAATGCTCTTAATGAAATCAACACAATTGTAAAGCAATTTTTTTTCTTTTGCTTTTGCTTACTTTGTGGCAGAAAAATGCCCCCAAAAACGAAAAAGAAATATACAAGCAATTGCAATGCAACATCTCGAGACAACTGACAATAAATTACCACAAGAAAACAAACAGCCAAACAGTAATACCGAAAAGAAAACTGTTACCAAATTGTAACACCACAACGCCGGCGGGTTAAGAAATGCAATAAAAAAATAAATAAATAAAAAAAAAAGGAAGAGGCATGATTTCAAAGCACACAAGGCGACAACAACAGCAAAAACTACACGATTCTTAATCACAAAAAATTTAAGGAAATAAGAGACAACAGTTTTTGTTTTTCGTATTTTTATGTTTATTTAGCAAAAAAAAGTTTATGCTTTAACAAATATGGGTCATAACACGCCAGGGTGTCTACCGAAATCAACTCTACACAGCTGATGATAATAAAATGCTGATGCTGTCGTTGTTGCGTTAAGCTAAATACATATGAGTCTTGTAAAGGAAATCAATGACGGTTCGTTCCAGTGATTCTTCTTTTTTTCTTTTTGCCTCCCAAAAATGCACTAAAAAGCCAAAAATCTGTTTACACAATCGTAAATGTGTGTTTTGAACCAATAAATAATAAACGATCATTAAAATTGTGTTAAACCAGAAATAAAAAAATTAATTGTAGCAAAAAAAAAAATAAATAATAACAACAACACCAACCAGCAATGGCAATAAAAAGGATTTTTATTTTGGAAACCTCAAGTAACTGAAAGACAATTAAAAAAAATTTGGTAATTTTATAATTTTATCGAGCTTTTAGATCGATTTTAGTATCTTCGAATTGAGAAAGATTTTTTTTTTTTTTTTTTTTTGTGATGAAATTGTAGTGATCAACATTTTTATAGAAGACAAGAAAAATAAAGTTGAATGTCTGTTTCAAGTGGTTCGAACTCATGTTTTGCGAAACCATCCTGATCATGTTTGTCCCAAAGCACAAAATGTTTCAAAAAGCTTTCAAGCTTGAGACTTTCAAAAGCTATTATTTGCCTAACCTTTCAATAAATTCTTTGTGATCCCTACACAATTTCTGTCCAATTAAAGTTTCTTTAGCTGTCCATCAGCACATTTAACAAATTAAGCTCATAAGTGTGAAGGCAAAAAAAAAAATTCAAAAGAAACCCAATTATTTCAACTCCTTATTTAACAATAAAATATCACTTTTTCTTCCTATTCTTATGATATTGTACTCTTAATACTAAAAACTTCAAGCTTTAATTCTTCAATAGCATTTAAAACCGTAGACAATGCGAGAATATGGCACGGATCATGATGAGAATCTTTTAAATACAAAAATAACTTTTAAAAAGATACAAAGCAAAACAAAACAAGAACGACAACATGAAACAGATTGCGTGATCGATTTCATGCTTAAACATCATTTTCAACAATAAAATTATAAAAAGAAAAATTAAGTGGAAAATAAATAAAAATGATTTTCTTGTTGGCTTCGTTTGCCAAAGCATTAAAATCTTAATAAAGGGAATTGATGAATTGTTAAGGCCTTGAGCGAAATTCAGTAACTAGACATGTTTCCATTATTTCTTTATTCTATGAATTGCTTTGATATCCTGGTTAATGAGAGCTTGAAAAAATTGCTAGTTTTATAATCATTAATTTATAAACATACATATGTAAATTTTAAACAAACAAACAACCAAACTTGAAAAAATGTTAAAATCTGCCAAAAGTTTGCTAAACGCTTTTAAGCTTTTAAACCAGAGAAATTTATAATAAGAAGGTTTGGTAATTTGATAGTTGTTATGCTTAGCGCTTTCGCTTATCTAATCAGGTTTTGAAAAAAACTTTGATATTTTTGAAAGTTGTTAAAGCTTTAAAGCTTTTGAACTGAAAAAAAATTTTGCCGCTGATTTCAAATCTAATTGTAAGTTTGAGAACTCTGAATCGTAGAATGAATGTTTAAAGCTTGGATTTATTTTTAGATATTATAAGCCTGAGTATAAAATTCTTTTTATAATTAAAAAAAAAAAAACTCTAAGAAACTTTATAAATTTTTTTAATTTATAGCAAATCTTTTAGACTTTTAAATCAAATAAATGTCTCAATAAAAGGTTTGGGGGTCTGCAACCTCTGCTGGATACTAAAAGCTTTTAAATTTTTAAGCTTTTCAAAAAGCTTTTATTTGTTTGTTATCTTTAATTTTTCTAAATATGTGAATATTTTCCCATTAAAAAATTTGTTGTCCTTCTGCAATGTTTTAATAAAGCTTTCGTAGTTGGTAATTACACAGGTATGGCATTGTTTATTGCTTACTAAATTTATTCAACCCTTTTTATTTTATTTTTGTTGAATATTATTTTATTTTTCCAGCTGTAGGTCCTTCTAGTTATTTATTTATAATAAGAAATTGTTGTAATGAAAGATAATAAATAAAAGTTTTGCAAGACAATTAAAAGCTTTAAGCATTCAATCGAAGTCTCAGAGTACCATGCCTTTTAATTTAATTTGAGTATATGCTTTAAGTATTTTCAATTTAAAAGGCTAAAAGCTTTTTCCTGAACTCTAAAAATTCTTAGTCTTTCGTGTAGAGTTTTCTAACAGGGAAAAGAGTCGCATATTTATGCAAATAAAAGGTAACAGATAAAAGCTTTCAGTATTCAATTAAAGTTGCAGAGTAAATTTCAACTTGAAACGAAAGGAAAACTCCTCAGTACTCTGAAACTTTAATGAAATGCCTAAAGCTTTTAAGTGCTGCTAAAAAGCTTTTAAAAAAGCTTAAACCAAACTGTTCAAAAAAAAACACCTTAAACCCTTTAAACTGTTCTCGTCCATGTGGGCGTAACTTATACAGCTTTTATTACAAAGATTTTTCAAAGCTTGATCTCTTCCAAAAAAAAAACGTGCCTGTAAAATTTAAGAAAAATCTCTGCTTTGTTGTGCAAACCCTCCACAAATGCCTTCAAGCTTTTCTTGTTAATTTTCCTTTTTGTTTTATCAAGTGGGTAATTTTAGTTTTGGCTGGTGGATGTCTACTTTTGAGCCGGTCTTTCATTAAGTTTTTTTTTTTTTTTTTTAGTTTTGCCAAACTGCAGTTTAAATTGATAAGAATCTGCTCTAAATTCTTGTAAATTTCCAAAAGTCAGCCAATAAAAAGAAACAAACATTACAACAGCTTTTCTTTGCCACCACATGCTTCAATTTTTTGGCCAAATAAATTTCTTTTTCTAGTCTTTTTTTTCGGACATTACTTTTCAGTTTTTTGTTGTTTTCAGCAGCAGCAGCAGCAGTTACTGTTTTGGCGAGACATTGTTAGCAATTTGTGGTTTTTAAGCGACATTGTTGACAGACGATTGCACTCGTCGTTGGCAGTGAAAAATAAGTGTTGGTGTTTCATATCGCAAAAGTTGGCTTAAAGGCAGGCAGGCAGGCAGGCTGGCAAAGAAAAAACAACCGCACGAAGTAAGAAAAAAGCTGCCACAGAAAAATAATGAAAGTAGTTAAATGTTTAACCACCAGCGATTCTTAAAAGTCAGTCGCCAAAGAATGTCTGCGAAAACAACAGCAGCAACAACAATAAAACAATCTGTATGCAACAAATAACGAAACAAACGAACCAAAAAAAGATGTTGACAGTCATAAAAACAACTTTCACATACAATTACTTTTTTGTTTCTTCATGAACTTTTGTTGGCGTTTGCTTTTTTCTTCTTCTTCTTCTTCTTCTTCTTCTTCTGCTCGCTGGTTGTCAAGTTACTTCTACTTTTACTCATAAAGTTGCTGCCTTTGTTCATACGAGTATGAGTTTACGAAGAATTATTTAATATTCTGAAATCGCCCAGTTGAACTTGGTGGTTGCATATAAGACAAAAAATAAACAAAGAGCAGTAAAGAAGGTCTGTCCCACGATATCGTACGCCAACGGCCGTTCGTATTTTCAGCAATAGCAAATTGATTAAGGGCAACACAAAACTCACTGACCCAATCAATAGCATGATGGGAGCGATAGATGAGTCAAACGTTGACGTACCACATTATTGGGCAGAGACTTATTTGCTGCTTTTCATACTTCCTGAATGATGACAACCTGACCAAAAACAAAAGAAGCTTTAAGTCAGCTTCGCTTATAAACTTGCACACCAAACACACTCATTCAGTTATCAATGCTTATAATAATAATGTGCACTGAAAAGTTTTGTGGAAATCTAAAAGTCCCTGCGATTCTAAATTAAAAGCTTTTTTTTTTTTTTTTTGGAAAAGTTTGGCAAATTGTTAAATAAATAATTGACTTGAAGGTGATTTTTTATATTAAATTAAGATATCAGCAAAATTTCTATAAAGGCTTTTGAGTTCTAAGCTTTTGAGTTAACAATTGGGTGCTGATGAGCCATGAAACAGCCATGGTATGGTGTTCCTTTAACCTTCGATGATCTCTCTGTAGCATTTCTCGTTGCTTTGGAAAACATCTTGAGGTATTTTTTTTTTTTTTTTTTTTGAAAAATTTAGTTGATTACCAAAGATTGCTAACTTGGGGGTTACACGATCAAGTTTTGCCTTTCAAGTTTTAATACATTCACACTTTCTTACTAATACACTCACAATTTTGAAAATTGAAGCAAACTTGCTGACAATTTTTGCTTTCCATAGAAAGCATCAAGTCACAATCAGCAAAACAGCGGACAACATTTTTTTTTCGTTCTGTTTGCAAATATTTTGTTCTTTTGTTTGCAAGTTGCAATTAAAAGTGATAAAAATTAAACAGATTCACGCTTAAAAATAGAAATACAAATGTTTACATGCAAAACCAATGTGCTGCGATTTATAGCGCAGCCACGAAGTTCTGTCGAATATGAATGTGGCGTCATATCGACTCCTTTCTGCCCTCTGGTTTTTTTCTTCTTCTTTTATTTTCTTTATTTCGGATAGTACTTTTAATGCAGCAGCTATTTTCAATTTTCTTCTTCCGTCACAGCTATCAATTTTATTGAATTTTGACAAGCAGTATGTGAAAAAAAAAAACTTGATAGCAAAACTTGTTCGTGTGTAACTGCAGTGTAAAATAGTTTTGGAAAGGAAAACAAAATATTTTATAAGAAAACTCAATTTTGAAAATTCATCTTCAGCAATGAGGCTCATTTCTGCCTGAATGTCTTCGTCAATAAACATAATATGCGTTATTGGTCAGGCAGCAATTCACACGTACTCCATGAGTCATCATTGCAGCCCGAAAAAATCACGGTTTGGTGCGGTTTACTGGGCCGTACTTCTGCCGTGATGATCATGACCGGCACACGTTACTGTGAATGGGAATCGCTATCAGGTATAAACTAATAAAATTTGAACTGGCTCTTATAGCAAATATTGAACTAATTTTGATTTAGATACGGCTGTTAGAACTTAAAGTTCATTAAAAAGATTATAAAACTTGAGCGTCTCGGTGGATGAATTGGTAGAGTGTGGCCTACTGAGAGTCATCCGCGAGGTCACAGGTTCGAATCCTGACGAAGGCTCTGGCTGTTTCTGCAGACAAGCAAGAAGTTGCGCAAATTTGTGTTTGTATTAAAAAAAAAACTATACGGCAACTTTAGGAGGCCTAAAAGCAATAGTTAAAATTAATAATTTTAATTAATGTTTTAATCAGAGTTTTTTGCAAGTACTAAATGTTCTTCTTGTTTTATTTAGAATTTTTCGAAACCATTAAATTTGAAAAATTATCTCACTCCTTAATACCGCTTAAATCTTTTTATTTTATTAGTATTTTTTTTTTCTTCTTTAATTTCATTTAAGGTGTGTTTCATAGAAATTTATAAAAGCCACCTTAGTATTTATTTTAATCTTTTTAAATGTCAATTTCATTTCAATACCATAACTTTAAAAAAAAAAAACAGTTTTTGGGCGAAAAAAAAACACTAAAGTCAATTGAATTGTCTGTTTTTTTCTGTGTGTACGTGGTAAAAATTGTATGGTCAGTTTGGCCAGTTTGGTTGGAAATGACAGCTTAATGAAGGAAAAAAGAGCTTCGCCAGTGCGTTTGCATTATTTCTACTATTGTTGTTGCTGTTGTTTCAGCTACAACAAATGACATTTGGCTCCCTGCTGTCATTACATATTCCATACAATGTTCACATTGATTTAAACAGCATTTTCATAATTTTTTTTTTTTTACTGTTGCTGTTTGTGTTGTGTCTCAAAAAAAGTTTCATAAAATATATTAAATTATTAAACGCAACGCATAAACTTAAAGATGTTTACAACACTGGCTTAACTTTTATTCAATATTTTTATGGCCTGCTCTAAACAAACTTTGAGCAAACAGCAACTTTGCTGGGGTATGGAAAACACTTTGTAACAGAATTAATAGATTTTCTGGGTGCTTAGTTTTTTTTTCTTTTTGCCGCATTTTGTCTAGAAGGTGTTGTTCGTTCGTAAGTTTGTTTGTTTGTCTTTCCATGTTTGTCACTTGTTGCAGCCTGTTTTTCCCACAATCTTTTTGAAAAATCTGTCTAAAGTTGTAGTTTTGCTTGAATTTGTTTTTTTTATTTATATATTTATTTTTTTTTTTATTGAACTCTTTTTATGGCTTTAAACAGAGGTGTGGTGGTTGCTGCGAATTTAAGCTTTAATATTTGAATGAAATCATTTTAGTAACGGCCAGACAATATCCAATTTCTTGCATATCCATAATTAAATAAAATTATAAAAATATGTTATAAAAATATTTCGCTCCTTATTAAGTAAATGCATGAAATCAATTGAAATTGAAAACAGTTGGCAAAAGCAAGAAATAAAACTGAAACTTAAATTGATATAAAAATACTTTGGCTAAAATACCAACAATGTTATTTAAAATAAAGTGATTAAGAAATGGATTTGGAAAAGTTTTGCTTAAAAACGACAGCTTTAAAATGTTTTAGAATGATGAAAAATTTACTTCAATCCTGCATGCATAGTTGTTGTATAATTTATTTATATTTGTTAATGGGTAATTTAAATTTAAAACAATAGTCTCCCAAATTAATTAATTTTTATTATTCGAATTCTTTCTGGCACTAATATTGTGTCTTACATTTATTAGGCTTCAGTTTCTTTATATGTATATTATTGAACAACTAGCTGTTTCGAAGCTGCCACACTTCTCGTCAGCAGCCATCCTTGCACTCAGTGGTTCATATTTCTAAAGCGACACTCAGCCAGCCAAATTGTTGTATGCTTTCTGGGTGGCTGAGTGGTTAGAGTGTCACTTTAGAAACATGAGCCATTCAGTTCAAGGATGGTTGCTCGCTAGTTGTCCCGCTAGCTAAAGGTCCTTGATGTTTGTTTTTCTTTTTGGCTTGTTTAATTAATATTAAGCACAAAAATAATACGCTAAACGTAATACCAAATAATACTTACAATGATTTCCCACTAAAGCAAATACATTTTTATTTTTGTATTTAATGGCTTATTTAATTTGTTGTTTTTTTTTTGTTGCTTTACTTAAAACCTGGGTTTTTCCTTTTTATCTCTGACTTTTCACACTTCGTTGTTAATTTCTTAATAGCCAGCCAACAGCGTTAAAACCTTCCCACTCCTTTTTCTACATAAACTGCTTTTAAAACCAAAACAATAAAAATCACAAAGTCACCTTTCTTAAATCCTGTTGTTACTTATTCTTTTGCAAAGGTTTTTCCAAACAAATCATATCTCTCTCTCTCTCTCTGTATTTATGCAAATTTTCCCATAACTTTTTCACATTCTTCATCAGCCACATCTGTAGCATACATACATATTCTCAAAATAAATTCACACAAAACGAACGAGATTGGTGGTATGCAAAAATTTTCCCACACTTTTTAAGCAACAATTTTGAGTTCATTCATTCACACATGCAGAGACTGCATGCACTCAGAAAAGAAATCCCTAAATTCTAACTTTCATAAAATTGTAACAACAACTCTATCTCTATCACTCTCTCTCCCTCTCTAGTTCTTTGACTAACAAATACAAATTGTAGTTACAAATGCATACATATTTACATACTGGTACAGACAGCTAATTCCCTAAATTTAAATAGTAACGTGTTAAACCATTTATTGGGTCATGTGGATGTTTTGTTTAATAAGAACAAAAACACAAACACACACGCACACACTTATTTTGCCAAAATATTTCTTTTCTCCCTAAATTGCTGTTACACATTTACACCATTCCCGCCCGATAAACTTGCAAGTATGTATGTGTGCATATGTGTATGTAATTTGCTTATATGCATTTCTCTTTCTTATAAGAAGAGTTTGTTTACAAAAAGAAAAACTTTTTATTGAGAGCAAAGGCATCTGATTGCAGAAACCGTTGTGTGAGCTAATCACAGTTCTAATTGATTTAAATGAGAAACAAATACATGTGTATGTATGTATGTTGCCTAGACAAATGATTTCTTCGAGAGGTTTTTTTTTTTTTTTGCTAGTAAAATAGTGTTGGTGAATTCTACTACTTTTCATTACTCAATCATGATGCTCAATACTTTTCATTTGGTTACTCAATACTACTCAATACTTTTAAAGGTTTTTTTTTGAATGTTTAAGCAATAGTGGTTTTCTCTTGTATGTATCCGAAATATGTTGTATGTATGTGAATTTGTATATATGCATGTAGATCAAAAATGTTTTTTTTTATTTTAACTAAAGAAAAAATCAATACATATTACTATTTTCCTTTATTAACACCTTTATTTTGACAGCTGATGTTTTTTAACCCGGCCTTACACGCGCACTTGTTTTTTTACGTCATTACTCGCGGGCTGCTTTTTACACCCCAAAATAAACTGCTTATTTTTTTTACAACCGTAAGCAAATAGAGGTTCAAAATGAAAACTTTCTTGGAAAAAAAAAGCTTAAACTGTACACATAAAAGCATTTTCTAAGTTATACATAACATTTTTAATGAAAAATTTGGAGCGAAAAAAATGGTCAGAAAACAAGCAGAATCATTTTATTTAACATAAGAAATTCATTTTTTATTGGTAAAATAATATTGGTTAATTTCAATAAACATAAAAGATATTCTTAAAAAAAAGAAAAAAAAATTAAGGTTTATTGCAAAGAAAAGCAATCAGGGCAAATATTACACATGTGACTTTTGTACATAAATTTTTGGCAAAAAGCACATTGACTCTTAACTTTGAAGTCTCTTGAACGGGGACAAATGCAGCATCTATTCTTTTTGGAACGAAGTTCCTTAACGCGGCTTGCTGGTAGTGCAAATTAGTAGAAATCGTCACGAAAGCGTGTGAGCTGTTTATATGTATTGGTGTGTTTTCAATCAATTGTGTAGGTGTCTCCGCTGCTGTCAACGGAGCCACCTACCAGTAAATATTAATTAGTTGTGAAAACGGACACTATCAGTTGATAAATGTCGCTAAAGCAAAGTATGTCACAACAAAAAACAGCAATATTGGAAAATTTTCTTCGTTTTGTAGCAGATTGCAGTATGCATATGTATATCAAAAGTAAAAAATAAAACGTTCCAAAAATTTTAAAAATCATATAAAATTTAAAAATTTCAAAAACAAAGATTTCACCTTGTATAACATGCGAAGATGAAGAAAAACCGTAAGGAACTTCGTTCCTAACGGGGGTCCTCCGACCGCATTTCTTTTTTTTTTTTTTTGGTTATTTTTACTTTAGGTGGATTATAAAACAAAGTAAAACAACTGTTATGGCTGTTCAATTTAACAAACTACATACATATGTGTAATTGTACAAGATTTGTACTGAAGAGAATTGAAAAGGGCTATTTTCTAGTAACGCGGATAGTCCCGGGGTGCAAAAAATACCCCAGCAAAATTTGAAGGTGCTCGCTCTTCTCAAAAAGACGACTAAAAAGCACGTGGCATCCATCATATGCTGAGATAGTTCATTATATTCAGCTATTACAAAATTATTGGAAAAAAAGATATAGCAAAAACAATAAGTCATGGGGTGAAATTTACATCCCGCTCGAGTAACGGTGGGTTAAACAGTGTTGCAACATTTATCAGAGTTGATTTTCAAATATTTACAGTTGTATTTAGTTTTGAAGACAGCAACTCTGAAAGTATCGAATAACTGCTGTTGAGTATTCCAAAAAAAAAAAAAAAACTAAAAGTATTGAAAACTCGGTACGCTAATACTCAATACTCGACCAGCACTATAGTAAACACTAGTATGAGCTTGTAGATATGTACGTACATATGTATGATGACTGTGGTGAGAATAGCGTTGCTCACTACAATAAATCTGTATCTCGGAAATTTGCATTCCAATTGTGAAATAATTGTTTATTATCAGGACAAGTTTAAAACGCGTCAAGAAGACTGGCATAGTGGCACAAAAAAATTAGAATAAATGAAGCGAAAAATTGCACAAATTGGCAAATCGTAAAAAATAAAAAGTGTTTTTTTAACATTTATTTTGAAAATTTTAATTGTACACTACAATACGTAACATGTTTATTGTTGTTGCAGTGAATCTCTCAAATTTTCCATTGCAAAATTCGCATGTGGCGCTATATTGCAAAGACAAAACCAATTGTGGCAAATCTAAAATCTAAACTTTCTATACAGTTACAGATTTATTTGACTGCCCTCCAGGTGAACTATCATTCACTGGATATCGTTTTTATCGGGAAGCCGATAAAACCTACCTAGCTAATATCGATAAGCTGCGAAAATGGTCCCATAAGTATAAAGTCTAATGCAATTTTTACAAAAAAATTTTCTTTCCAAAGTCCAGCACCACCAGGCACCAACAAAATTTTTTTTTTTGTTTTGTACATTTTTTTTTAATTTAACTTTAGTTACGGTATGCATTTATTTTTGTCTCACTTGTTTTAACTGCAAATTATTTATTATGCCATTATTTTTATTCAGCTGTCAAATTAAACACTTATTTAAGAAACCATAATCTTAAACAAGAAATTAAGTATAAATGGAAATTTAAGAAGAGAAAAAACTTTTAACAAATAAACAACAATAATCGGCCCATAATTGTCAGAAGAATTGTACATATTTTTGTAATTTCACTTTCGCTAGTAAACTAAAAAAGAAAACTGCCAAACAATAAGGATCAATATAAAATGGTTATTAAGACAACGCAACAGCAAGGCAAAATAAAAATCAAGATGAAATTTAAGCTTTTAAAAAATATTATAATTTAATGAGACACCCCCCATTAATAACAATATTCTAAAACGAACTATTCTAAAAAAAAAAAAAAAACAAAAACATTTAGTACAGTTTTACACTAAACTTTTGAAAGCATATAAATTTAAATTTCTCAAAACTTTCCATTGCCGCAAATTTCATCAAATAGTTGTAGAGAAAATTTATATTTTTTTTTGGTAATTTAAAATATCAGCTGTCAAACTTTCTCGTTTTAACATTTTTCCTTTTTTTTTTGTTTTTTCTTTCAAATATTTTGGGACAAAAACAAACTCCCTTTCAGATGATACAAAGTACATACATACTTGATCCTCCTTTTTCTGATACAAACTCTCACTTGTTTTAATTATTATTAAAAAGAAAAAAAGAAAATTATTAATTTGTAAAGTTTTGTTTTCTTTTGAAGGCGTATTTTTTGGGGGGAGTGTCAGCTGTTTTTAAGTTTTTAATGTGAAATTAAAACAAATTTCTGACCTATATATATTTTTTTTTTTGTTTGTTTTCAAGACTGCATCTCGCATCAGAACAAGTGAAATTTTTTACTTTCAATGTCTACTTTTTGTTTTCATTTAATTTATTTATAAACGTCAACAGTCAACAGGTAATGTGTCGATTATGATCACCGATCACTGATCACCTATAAATAGTGAGCAACAGCGTGAACACGCAAAAACAAAACACAAAATCAGGTCAAAAAAAGAGAAGAAAAGAAAAATGTCGATCTTGTACATGTAATCAATTTTATGAAAATTTATCAGCAGACAACGAGCAAACGCACATTCAGGTGATTTTTTTTTTTTTTTTTTTTATTTATTTTGAATTTTTGTTTGTCTCTACTACTTCTTCGTTAATTTAGACCTCAAAATGCAAACAGCAGGCATAAAAATAATAAATAATGATCATAACAGCACATACAAACTACATTTATTACCATCTTGTGATAAATTTTATCGCAAACACTTCCAATATTTTTCGCCCGTTTTTTCTGCACCGGTATTGGCAAATTTATTTTTGATTTATTGGTATTTTAGTTTTAATTAAAATCATTAATTAACATTTTTTTTTTATTTTTTATTAAATAACAAAATATTCCATCATTTCAATTATTTGCTTTAGTACTCAACAAATTAATGAAGTTGATAATAGTTTATGAATAATGATAAATTTCTTTCCTTAAAGTACATCCAACACACACACACACGACATGCTTTAAACAATGTGTTTGTCATGAAATGAATACCTAACGTTTGCCATCTCAAAATATGGCTCCTGTAAAACAGGTAACAAAAGTAAAAGGACAAATTTTCAATTGAACATTATTGAAACCCGTTTCACTAATTTGACATCACACTCACACGACATGTTTTTAACAATGTATTTGTCAAAATGAATACCTAACGTTTGCCATCTCAAATATTGCTTCTGCAAAAAAACATAAAAATAGTAGTGTGTCCTTCTTCAATTGGACATCATTGAAAACTGTTGTACTAATTTGAGCACAGAGATATTTTAATATTTGTAATAATTGTGTATCAGTATATAAAACACTGAATATTATATGCGGAATATTGGCAAAATAAAAACTAATAAAAAAAAAATGTAGACAATCAGTAATGCTGCTTTAAAAACAGTATACAATTAATCATGGCCTGGGCTCGAATCAAATTTGGCTGCTGATGAGCGACGCCAGGGTATGTACCCCAGCCAGTAAGTCTTCAACTTTACTTTTCTTGTCTTCCTTAAACATGTTGATCACTCCAATTTTATCACTAGAAATTTTTCTCAATGTTGAGGTGGTAAAAATCGAACTAGAAAGCCGGATAAAATTATTAACAAAAACTAATTGTTTGCACTAGAGCACGAGCTCAGTAAAATTAAAATATTGCATTTTAATTTTCCAACAAAAGGTTGAGGAATTAAAAGCATATTATTAATAAATTTAAAAATGTACTTTGGAAAACTTTTTGTGGGTGTGTGTGTGTGTGTCTAATTTGTATGTAAAAAATTCGTGTGTATGTATGTAAATGTGGTACATTTTTGTAAATGACAATTAGAGAGTAAATAAGACTTTAACAAAATATTTTAATACAGACACTCTCCGTGAGCTCGTCAGGCCTATTGCTGCCTTTGTAACTTATTAATCGTTAATTTTGCGGGTGTGACCATCGTAACCCACCCGTAAGGATGGCTGTTAATTGTTTGTGTTGTGATCAGGCGGGACTTAAATCTGGTGGTAGTTCTTTTTTGAGTTACGAAGACTGAAGAAACCTTAATTTGGTATCATGGCATCCGGCTGGCCCAGAAATTTGTTGCTGCCGTAGTGTAGTGGCTGTAGTTGATACTCAAATTGCGGCTGGAGTTTGCTTTGGGTAGCCATACTGATGATATGGCCGTCGGGTCTATGCTCGGGGATCTCAACGGGCCCGCAGTGCTATTGCCAAGCACCTAACGCTGCTTTGTAAGGAACTGGAATAGCGGGATTATCAGGGCTGGCTAAAGGCCAGATATTCGTAGGAATTTAGGGCTACCAGCTGTGGTCGTGGTCGAATTGCACTGCAGCAGAAATTAGATAGCGCGTTTTGTTATGGGCCAAGAACAGCAATAAATAAATTGCCAACCGAGCAGTATGAGCAGCTGCTCGGGGGCGATGGTATAACGTCAGAATTACACCACCCTCAGTGTGATCCACCTTCAAGTTGGGGCTTCTAGCCAAGTACTGCCGCACTCCACATCTGTACTTCCATATGTAGGTATCATATGTACCACCTGCACACTGTGCATTCTTAGACTTTTTCCTGATAAAGTTTTAACTGAAATACATACTTACATATGTACCCACTTTTCTTCAACTCCCTTCTTTTAAAATATAAAAATAAAGCAACAGCTGGTAGCTACGTTGCTCTGTTATACATGTATTTTATTAAGTATTTTGAAACTTTATACATTCATTCATATCTATGTACATACATATGTGTGTATTTTAATACCATATTTTTTTAGCTGCTTTTAATTTTTTAACAATAAGAATGAATATCTTTTAAACAAAAATGCTGTGTAAAAAGCAGGTCAGTGCAGTCAGCATTTTATCTACATACATACATACATATTTACCTCTGCTCTCTCAATTATACAAACACTCACACGCATTCACACTCACATTGTCGCATACAGGCAAACAAAAAAAAGGGCAAAACAAATGTGAAAAAATGCAATGCACTCACTCATGTAGCAACAGCAACAACAAACGACCTTAACGGTAAATATTGAAGTGTAAGTTTTATTTTGGTTGTTGTTGTTGTTGCTGTTATGATAGTTATTTTTGCTTTATTAAAATAACATAACATGATAAAAAGTAAACACAAGACAATGTACAAACAAACAAACATATGTACATACATGAATGCTGACATATTTGTGGTGAAAGAAAGAGCACTGTGGGCCAGAATGTAAACTTTTGTTTTTTTTTTATCATCATATCTTAAGAAGGCGAATGAATGGTTGATAAAAAAAATTGTAAAATTCCTGTCTCGAAATGCGAACTGAAAACTTTATTCACATGCAGAGGTATTGAAAACAACAATAGAAATTAAAAATTTGTTAATGTTTTCAAGACAAGCAAGCGAATGAAAATTGCGTTTGTATTTAGAAAAACAGACAGTTAAGTTCAAGAAAAAATCACAAAAAAAATCCTAATACATAATAACATAAAAATAAATATTATATAATAACTAACAATAAAAATAATAATAAAAATCAGTAGGTACCTGGTACTTAACGATAAACAAATAAAAATAAATAATATATTGCAGGCGGGCAGTCCTGTTGCTTTTTCTGTTTCCCAAGTAAAAATTTAATTACATAAACCATAAATATGTGATATATGTATGTATAGGTATTAAATATATTATTTTGTCTTGCCATTTTGTTTTTTTTTTAATTTGTTTACATTAAATAATTAAATTAAAGATCTTTCAATAACTATTATTAATCAGAATTTTCTTTAAAATTTCCTTTTTATTCAATTCGCTTTGATGTTTTTTGTTTACTTACTAATACAATCTTACATTTAATATCTTTAATAATCTTATACATAATTTTTGAGAGTCATCTCATTAGAGATGGGATTTTACTTAAATTTGTAAGAGGCTGTATGATAAATGACTTGGCATTTTCGCTAAATAATGTGGCACCCATTTAGAGCTGATTCAGCTTAAAGTCAACTTTAATTTTGACTATAGTTAGCAACACTTTTTAAAATTTAAGTTGTTTCTAAAAAGAACCGACTTTAGTGTTTGACTATAGTTAAGGCTCAAAATATTCAAACTTGTAAGGCCTGCTATACAAATAAATATATGTAAACTTATGAAGACAATTACATAGGGCCATAACTATAGACATCGAAAATTATACTTTAAGCAATTTTAAGTTATTGCTAAATAAAAGTAAACTTTTTGTCTACTATAGACAAGAAAAATCCGACTTTACCAGCAAAAGTCTACTCTAAATTTAAAACCAGCAGAAGAAGTTGCCTTTAACTTACATATTTAGCAATAGCTTTGCTCAAACCAATATCACTTTTAAACGTAAAAGCTTTTTAATGTAAATTTGTTAACATTAAATAATTGACTTAAAGATTTTTCAATAACTATTATTAATCAGAATTTTCTTTTAAATTTCACTTTTGCGCTTTTAAATTAGTCATCTTTCAATTTTAGTAAGTTAATCGATAATTCACGATTTTTGCAGTTTTTGGCTGTTGAATTTTTGGTGTTAGTATTAAATCTATTGTATCGCAAAATTTTGCGGCTTTTCGCTAATTGTGTTTTTTTAAATCATATTCAAAGTGTTCTCTCGAATCACATTCAAAGTGTTCTCTCGAAAATATGTATTAAATTTTAATTCTTCACTCAATTTTAATCCCTGGCAATGAATTTAAGCTGAATAAAATTTTTAAAAAGTAAAATTTACAATATAATTACTTTATATTAATTTTATCGGGCTCAAGTTCTTTCTATATTATTTTTGTGATTGATATTAATCAAATAAGGCAAAGAAAACAAAACATCAAAGACATTTAACGGGGTGGACAACTAGCTGTTTCGAAGCCGCCACACTCCTCTTCAGCATCCATCATATGATGCACCATATGATCGTGGTTCAAATAGCTTCAAAAGCATTTTCAACCGATTTTTATGAAATTAGAAAAACCAACCAGTTTTCGTCGGCTCAGTCAAATGGCTTAAGCCTCTGGCACAGTAGTGAGGAATTGTTGCTGTGCCAATCACTCGCGTACATGGCTGAATTTATTTAGAAAATGTTTAAACGTCTTACATGTGCTTTTCAATCTGATGAAATCCTTTATCTACCAGCATAAAAATCATATAACATATTCACTTAATTATTTTGTAAATTCAGTTTTGGTTATTAATTTTAACTCCATAATTTTATCAATTTGGGTTAATTTTTATTATTTTTTTTTTAACAGGTGCCTGCTATTTATAAGCAAAAATGTTTCTAATATTGTGTTCGCAATCATTCTTTGTATGTATGTAAATATCTCTTAATACCCATTGCGTTTATTTTAACAACTTAAGTTGAATTATAAAAATTAAAAAAAAAAAAATTAAAACTCGTGTAATTTGCTAAATTTTGTTATTATAATATTTTTTCCTGCCAAAGAATTAATTTTGTATTATTTAGCAAATTTTATGGCAATTTCGGTTTAACATTATTCCTAAATATAGATTTTTATTCATATTTTGTTTAAACATGTTTTCTTGGTGTTATATTAAAAAAAAAAATAACACATTTATGTTGCATAAATATCCATGTTGATACATGTATTTTTTAAAACCCAACAGTTCTCTTTGAAACATGTTTCTCAACATTTATGCTCAACAGCATGTTACTTTAAAGCACGCTGTTAACATGTTAACAGTGTGTTATTACTACTTACATTAGCATGTTGATCTCTTTTATTGACACAAGCATGTATGTATGTATACATTTCCTGTAAATATGTCTGGTTGAAATATGTAGTACTGTTAATGTGTTTGGTTTCAATTTTGGCAAGTCAGTGCGCTTTTGTGTGATGTTGTTGTTGTTTTTTTTTTCTTTATTCTTTTGTTAGTAAATTTCTTTAAGTTTATTCACTACGCAAGTGTATCTTTTTTAAAGTGCAACATAAAATAATTGTCACCGTATTTGTCGGCGGGAGAGTGTGCGTGTGCGAGTGCGTGTGTGTGTGTGTACGTGTACGTATAGTTGTTGTAACTCATTTGCGGGTGAAAAGAGAGACTAAAGAAAAAAGCTATTAAGTGCAAAATATTTACGGAATCTTTTTTTATGTTTGTACACTGTGTATTTTAAAGCAATTTTTTATAGCATTGCTGTGTAGTTGTTGTTGTGGCTCTTTGTTACTTTGTTGCAAATCGGAACATACATACATACATAGATACTTATGTTTGTAAGTAGATATGTTTCTTTATACATACATATGTATGTATGTATGTATGAATGTATGTTTGTATAGCTGTGTGCCTAAAAGTGTGTGTTTTAGTTTATTTTTTGCAATAGGTATGTATGTATGTATGTATAAAAAACGTGTCGTTTTGCCGGTTTACTTGTTGCTACAACATTTTCCTCTTTTTATACAACAACTATGTACATTTCGTTGTTGTTATTGCAGCATCTCTCTGATAGCATATTTTGTTTGTTTTTGTTTTTCTTGCCATTATGAACGTGTGTTTACATTTATTTTCTTTTGCAACAAGGCTTGTGTTGTTGTGTGGTGTGGTGTGATGTGATGTGGTTGTTGCTGTTTGCTATTTCTTTCTTTTTTACTCTGTGATCAAATTACGCTGAATTATTGCATTGAATAGATCAAAATGTAACATTAACAGCAACAATGAATACAACAACAACATCAAAATCCAGCAGAAACATTATTCTTAAAGAGATGTTTATCGTGTTTATCTCTCTCTTTTATTATTATTTTTTTTTTCTATGATTACAAATAAAATTGTATAATAATGTTTAGACTATTTTTTTTCTCTTCTTGTAGTTTGTAGGTATGTAGTTGTTATGGGTAATTTTATTAAATCCGAGACTGAAGACGTGACTTTGCAGAGTTTTAAATGAATGTGTATGCATTTTAAAGGTTTTCAAAAGCATTTACAGTTTTTCAGAATTTCGTTTATATAATAATTCTATGAAATACTATGTATTAAAGTAAAAGCATGTCTTATTTTCACTAAAAAACCAAAAAGGAAAAAAAAAAAGAAAAATAATTATCAAAAACTGGATGTGCCCTTGGAAAGCTAAAAAAAAGTATTGTCTCACAAGCTTAAGTTTTTTCAAACTAAAGTTGGCGAAATAATACTGAAGGTAATTGGAGAGAAGCATTGATTGTTCTTTAAACTACTAGTTTGATTACTTTTGCTTCCTTTTCAATAATCAGAAGTAGTTCTGATTTTGTTTGTACCTAAAAAGGAATTCTATAGTCATACTGATATTTTTTTTTTAAATAACTTAATTGATTACCAATGTAATCCAAATTTAACAGGTAGATATGTATGTACTGTTCATTTCCTTTTTGAACAGCTTCTCATTCATAATTATACTCAATTTTTATAATCTTTTACAATTTTTTTTTTTTATAAAAATCTCTTCAATCTCTTTTGAATCTCTTTTAAAACTCATGTAATTTTAATTGCGGCCATCATTTGTATACATTTGAAGCTGCCAGCTCTTTAACCTTTGTTAACACCTTTTTTTTGCCAAAAAAATTGTATTTATTTCACTCAAACAAAAAAAAGGTCATGGTCACGCGCCAAAAATCTTTGTTGAAAAATTTCCTACAGATGCTGATACAATCAAATAATGTTACAAAACTTCACACAACAAAAGGAAGCCAAACATTTAGGAAATTAATCACTCTGCAACAAAGAAAAAAAGTTAAATTAAATTACAATTTCTTAAAAAAAATTTTTGAAAAAAAATATTGTTTTGTTGCTGTGACCACAAAAATTTCCATTGAAATTCATACAAATAACTAAATTGATTAATCAATTAAAATGTCGTCATTTCAAAATTTTGAAGGAAACAAAACACCACCACCGCACGCACGCACACACACAAACAAACATACATACACATGCACACTCCCAATAAATTTGAAGAAAAGTGCCTTCTTCAACCTACAAAATAGTAACAACAAACACAAGCCACACGTTAACGTGTGGCTTGAACCTGTTTTTCTTCTTCTTCTTCTTCTTCTTCGTCGGGGAAAACCTCAACCTAAAGATTTGATTTGAGATGCATATTTTATGCGTTTGTTTGGTTTATTATCAATTTCAATTGCCAGCTTAAGTTTTAATTCTATAATCATTTCAAATAATTCTTATCTTTTTGTCACACACACACACACAAACTGTTTGGGATTTATTAGAAAATTCCTGATAATCAGTAATCAAAGATTTTTATTTCTTGTGACTTAAAAACCAATAGGAAAATCGAAATTGTTATGCTAAATGGCTGCAAGTAGTGACCCAGCCCGATCAATAATGCAATAAAAAGCATCATTAAAATTCTTTTCTTTATGCTACGAGTATTGTTAAATTTTAACGCTTCTTTAGTGACAAAAAAAAACCAAACAAAGAAAAACAAATATCATTTATTTTAAATCGATCACTACAAGTCAACAAATTTGTTTGAGCAGAATCAAGAAGCTGCAAATTTACAGGCAATAGCAATAGTGTAACCAATAGAATTTGTTTTATTCACAATTTTACCATCAATTAAATCATCAACTGTAGTTGTTTAAGAAATAGTTAGACAACATCTGGCTCGTAGAATATAATTGTGAAAAATGATGGAGGAGTTCTTTGAGACCAGTAGACTTCGCAAGATCCCATCGACTACGAAGAACATTCCCAGTTTCGTGAAGAAACAGAATTATAGTTGGACGTTCACCAACCAAGAGACGCTTGAAGTACTCACGGATGCATATTTTCCGGCATGCACTCCCTATCAGGGAGAATTCATTACCAAGAAGCACAGCAGACATGCAAGCGATGTTTTTTTCCAATTAATAAGCACAAGATCATCTGGGCAACGTTTTGACCCAAACAAGATGCCGGGTCCGGATGGTATTATACCTGCTGACTTGCAAAGAAATTCGAAACTTTTAGCTCTGTGATTAATGGGGACATTTAGCGCCGATGCCATGTACCGATGTCGTGGAAAAGTTATTTAGTGGTCTCTATTCCGAAAGGACAAAATACCATTCACACCACCCGGAAAGATTTCAGACCTATAAATTTGTCAACCTTTACTTTAAAGGCCTTGAAGGCCTTGAAAAATTTCACTTGACTCTCTATTCTCGTCCCGGTAATCCACGATTGATTTTGATTAAAACACTTTGGCTTACCGAATATTTTTCCATAATAAATTTGCCACGTCTTTACTCAACAACTGCAAACAAATGAATTGTCAAGACTAATGCCCTACCAAAATGGAGGCAAAACAAAGTAGTATATCTTACCGCCACACACTCTCTATGTCAAGACTTCACAACAGTGTTGCCAGTTTAGGGGGTTTCCCCCTATATTTTTTCCTTGTAGGGGTGAATTTGGGGAAACTTTAGGGGGAAATAGTTTATTAATTAGTCCTGCAATTGGTCAAAAATAAATGTAAAAATACGGAAATAATATATTTTTGGGTATTTTTAGGGGATCTCTGTGTTTTTGGATGAACGGTAAAATCGCAGGAGTTAGAAAATTTGCCAACTGATAAATTTGAAGACTTAAACGATTTTTAAAGTAAAATTATATAAAATATTTTATGTTCATCTGGTAGCTTCAAGCACAGAATTTTGCAACTGGTAATTTTCAGTACTTTTTGTTGTTGAGTGGAATGAATTCTTTCCTTATGGGTCATTTCTTTGAATTTTTCCGTTTCTTAAGAATTGGGAAAATTAAAATATCTAAGAACCTTTGATAAAAATGAAACTCTTTTTATGAAAATGTCAAAAGAACATAAAGAGCGAAGAAGACTTAGAAACTTTGAATATTTCTGGCAACACTGAATTTTTACTAGATACGCAGATAACAATTTCCAGCTGCCTATAAATTGTATATACTTAGATCTCAAAATATGTGAATACAAATAAATCGAAAATTTGTAATAAATTTACATACGCCTGTAATCATAATATATGCACTGAAAAATACATATAATCAGTTAATTTTTACTTGTTTTTAATTGGCGAAAGTTTAAAAATTTTATGCATTTTCCGCATTGTCAATGAATGAAAAAACATTGAATTTTAGGAGGTTGTAAAATTTTTCTGAGGGGAAGAAATACATTGACCTGGGAACACTGCTTCACAAACATATGATTCTCCAGCCGTTTTGGTTTCTACAGCAAAGTGCAAAAAAAAAATTTATTTATTGTGCATGGCAGCCGAAATTCTCAAGCGCATTATTTTATTAATTATATTTTTAAATTATTTATGATGATGGTGACATTTTCTTTTGATTCTAGTTTTAGGAAAAAAACGCGTAATTTTGTGTAGAAATCAAATCAATCTATTTGAAAAGTTTTAGATATCTAATTTTATGTCATAAAAAAAATTACTTTCCGCAAATATGTGTTTGAAACGACAATTCCTGTGACATTTCTTTTCAATAATAGACTTGAAAACTTTTGCTTTTCTTTAACCTTGATTATTTTTTCAATTTAAAAAAGGCCGGCCATCAAAGTGGCAAAACAATTAAAGCTTAAACCCACAACAATTGTCAAGTCATGTTTCACAAAAAATATTCAACTCATTTTCCAGACACAACTGTGACTCTTTGATCAGCAGACTCAGGCTGGCAGGCTGGCTGGCTGGCTTCACTGCCACATCATCAGCATGATTACATTTTGAGTCTGGTTACTTTGTTTTATCGTTGTTGTTGCTGTGGTGGTTTTTAACTCGTAAAACGTTTAAACACTTTTTTCGCACTAGTTGTTTTTTTTTTCTCTCTCCACAGATGATGATAGTTTGTATGCTGTTTTATTTTCAAAGTAGCAAAAAAAAAAAAAATAAATAAAAAAAATGTTATAAATATTATATGTATATAAAAAAAAACCTTGAAAAATAACAAAAAACAATGTATGATTTTAAGATTAATCATCTGACAGCTACAGCAGCTACTGGATTTTTATAAGCAACGAGTTGATTCTTAGCCTCCTTCCTTCCTTCCTTCCTTGGCTCCCTTCTTTTTCGATTGTAAACACAAATGTTCAAAAATTTTATAAAAGAAAAAGAGAGATAAACGTAGTAGTTGGTCTATGGTGGTTTGTTTAACTGGCCGGCAAGTCGGCCGGCTGGCAATGTCGTCTTTTATTTTTTATGACAGCGCTAGTTTTAAAAGCTTTAATTTTTTCCTTAAGAATAACTAATTTGCTGTTAACCCTTTAAAGGCTTCAGAACACTGGAAATCTCAAACCCCTCCAGTTGAATTATGGAACTAATGAATTGCAAATAATTTTGTAAATTAATGGTTTCCCACGTTTCAGCATGTTTGTTGTTTTTTTGTATTTGAAATACATATATTTTTTGCTTTTCAGTGACCCCTTTAAGACCCCTCTGAAGTCGCTTGGGGTTTAAATTTAGCAGAACAAAAACCATCTTTACAGAACTTTACATTTCTTTTTATCAGTTCTCTTTCATTTGTTTTTTTTTTCTTTATTCTTGCCATTTGCCATTATTTGTTGTTGTTTAAGTTGTATTTATTTATGCAATCTATCTTTAAAGCCTTTAATTACCAAGTATTTATAACTGCATAGCAAGTTTATTTCTTCTGCATCTCATGCAGAATTTTCCGTAAAGCATTAACGCAAAAGAATGCCTAAACACTCACACGCACATGTTGTGTTGCACAAGTCCGTCCGTCCGTCCGTCCGTCCGTCCGTTCGTCCGTCTGTTTGTCTCCCATATTAATTTAATCTGGAAATGCTGTCTGAAAAGTGCAAATCACAGTTTAAAGTCTAACTAGTGGTCATTAACATTGTAAATAGTGCTGCTAAGACAGCTTAAGCGACTTAAATCTGTGTGGAAACATAAAGAGGGGACCGGGTCCGGCAGCTCCCTGCAATGAGGCACCCTTTTTCAATTTTATTTTTATAGTTTTGTGTGTGTGTGTGTGTGTGTTACCCATTGAAAGCGTAATAGCGAAAGGGATTATGAGTTATAATGCTAAATTGCAGCAGTTAGTTTCACTAAGTTTTCAAATCATCAAATCAAACAGCAGGAGTTGCCACTTCGTTAAAAATGAAGTGAGAAAACCGGCCACTACTAATTGACAAATAAAGCTGCATATTTTTTTTTTTTCAATGTAAAATTTAAATTTTGAAATTATTTCGAGATTTATGGTACAGTTATTGTTTGTTATTTTATAGTTCCTAGTTCCAGTTTCGGTTTTTCATTTATAATTGACAATATTTCGCTCAACTAATATAGTAATATCGCAAAGAAAAATAATGTCCAATAAGCTAAGTAATTAATAAGCCTGTTTATTTTTTGCTAAATAGTATATAACTTTTTTTATTTATTTTCAAAATGATTTGAAAACGCATGACAGGTGTTCGTTGGTGAAACGGACAGGGTATGTACCCCAGACAATTTTATATTGCACTGTAAACTTTTTTTTTTTTTTTAATTCAAAATTACATGTAAATTTTTGTCATTTATTTATTTTACAAAGATTTTATTAATTGACAATAAAGATCTAATAAAATGTATAGATTATTAATTTCAATAAATGCAGATAATAACCAAAATTTTAAAATTTTCTTGTCTTTTTTAAAAATATTGATCTATTTTTTCCACGCTTCTCTAACAAGAGTTATGTTAAATTAATGTTTATGGCTTTTCTTTGAAAAAAAAAAAATATAAATGAAAAAGTGGTTACATTATTTTGGTGTTCAGGTGACGATATGTTTGTTGTGAATGTTTTCTTGAGTACTAGAAAAAACATTCGCCAAACTGAAAATATTGTTCTGCCATCATGTGGCATCACCAGGTTTTTCATAAACCCAGGCCTCTCTCTCTCTCTTTTACTCACTAAATACATTTTCAAACATTTATGCAATTTTATGCCCAGTTCTGCTGACGAGTGTGTGTGTATGGCTGTCTGTTTGATATCGTTGCAAAACAACAACAACAACAACAACAACAAATTCAGTTTATATTTAATCTTAATCATGCATGCTTAGAATTTTTTATTCTTCACTCAATCTCAAATTGCAACAAATGTAGAAATTAAATTGCATATCATTAAAGGCATTCCTCATTTGCATGTACGTATCTCTCTATCTCTCTCTCTCTCTCTCCCACTCTCTTTCGCTCCCCTTCGCTACGCGTCAGCTTTTGCTATAATATTTTCAAATGCAACCATAAATTATGTTTTAACTGCCAATGACTTAGTGACTGATATAATGCACAAAATGTCACATGTTTTTTTTTTAATGAGACAACAAAAACAACAAGCGTTTGTTAATTTTAAAAATGCATAAAGAGACATTATACGTATGGACATATGGACATAACTGTAAAGTTTTAATGACTGAGAATGATTGCATTTTGTGTGCTTGTATGAATGTGATGTATTCATTGTTTTTGTTTGCTTTATGCTGCCTTTAAAGTTCTTTCCACTTCTTCTCTTCTAGACATTTGTTTTAGGTATGTTTTAGGATGCATGAATGTATGTACATATGTATGTATGATCAACATTATTGTAATTTGCCTGTTTATGTAAGTACATATGTATGCAAAATATGCATTATGTATGTTGTAGTATTATTGTTATTGCTGACCAAGTACGTGCTTATGTCATTTAATTTGATGAGTTTGTTTGTGTTGGTTTGTCGTTCGTTCGTTCGTTCGATCGCTATTTTATTAGCTGTAAACATAATTTCTGTGATTTGCTGCTTTCGTTACGTTTTATTTTGTCGTATGTAGGTATGTTGTACATACATATGTATGTACCTAGAAGATTTTGTTACGGTTTTCATTGCACTCATTAAAAAACATTTTCAGCAAGGTGTCATGTTATATACTTATGTATAGGCATTTTAAAAGTGTTTTTTTTATGCACATACACACACACATTCAATGAAATTAGATATTTATTATTTTTTTATTTTTTATTATAATTCCCTGAGTTTAAAATTCCTAATAATTAAGAAACGTGCCTAGAGGAATGTTGGCTTTCAATTTGTAATTGTAATAAATTTTTTGTTCTGAAACACCTCAAATTCATTAGGAGTCTTGAGTTATACAGTTTTTCGTTGACGTTGTGTTTTTTATTATGTGTTATTAACATATTTGTATTTTTCAAATAACCAAAACAAGATTGGAATTACTAAGCAGCTGCCTGGGAAAATTAATATCTGCTTTAATGATAAAAAAAAATAAAAGGATAAATTCGAATAATACATTTTTGTCTGCTAAAGTAAATATTAAAAATCGGAAAAAATTTCAAGTTATTATCTCTTTTAGTTTTCTATCATGTCTGCATGAAGCAATACATTCTGGTTTTAATTGTATTCTGAAATTTTTAGAGTTCTCAATATATGTTTACAAATAATAGAATATCAAATAAATGTTTAAACTCATTTTCACAAGGGTATTCAAGTCTACTGACGAGGGGGTGGGCTCAGACGAAATGTTAGCGGCATATACATTTTAAATTGTTAGTTACTTCATAGGGCTTCATTTCCATGTTACTTTTTCAGCACTGAAAAAAAATTTTTTTTTTTTTTGTGGTAAAATTGTACTGATCAACATTTTCAATGAAAAGTAAAGTTGGAAACTTATTAGTTTGGAAGGCCTATGCGCTGCTGCTTAAAAACAGTTTGCAATTAGCTATGACCTGGGCTCAAAGCAATTTGGGTGCTGATTTTCGTCCTGGTAGAAGTGGAAGAATTATGGTATGATCCCCAGTTAATAAGTCTTCAACTTTACTTTTCTGGTCTTCCTTAAAAATGTTGATCAGTAAAATTTTTTCCACAAAAGGTGTTTCTCAAGTCTTAATAGACTTCTTAACTGAAATCCGATAAATTGTAAATCCTAAAGTTCAAACATAAAATGAACTTAATGATAAATTTTAAATGTTATATATTTATTTGAGCTTAAGGTCTTTTAGAATTTGAGTAATTATTTTTGTCAATATTTCGATCTCCTTCGGATATACATATATATATATATATATATATATATATAAAATATAAGAAAAAAAGGGGTCAAAATAACTAAATATTAGATAAATTTTAAAGTTTGATTAATATCAATTGTAGGCTCATTTTCCCCCAATATTTTCCTTTTATTTTAAATAAAAATTGTTTTTTGGTGGTGGCAACACTTATTAGCATTTTCTAATTTTTTGCATTATAAAATAATGTTTTATTATAATTTACAGTTTTTATATCCGCCATTTCTTGTTTTATTGTCTCTCAAATTCTCCCCTTGATTTTACTAGGAGTTTGTGTCTTAAGTCTTTTCCTAAATGTACTGAATTTCAAAAATTTCTTGCAATTTCTTGTTTTATTGTCTCTCAAATTCTCTCTTTGATTTTACTATGAGTTTGTGTCTTAAGTCTTTTCCTAAATGTACTGAATTTCAAAATTTTCTTGCAATTTTTTTCTTGTAATTTTATTTAAAAATGTTAGTTTTTTCAGCTTTTTTTGTACAAAATAGATTTATTGAAGAGCATTTTAAGATAAATTATCGTTTTTGTCACATACTTATGTAGATATTTTTTGTTGTTGCTAAATAATGTTTAATTTTACTTGAGGACAGTTTTGCTTGTTTACTGGCCTTGTCTTTTTATTACAAACTTTAATGCATTAAAAACCAAGTAATAAAGTGACATGCCTAAATTACTTTAGCTATGCAAAAACAAAGACATCGACAAAAGTTTAAATAAAAAAAAACCTTGCTAGAAAAAACCACTTAAGAAATATAGTAAACTTTGATTAAGCAGTAAATTTTAGTCAAGCAATGACTCTTACTTTGGCCTTATTTGTAGCCAAAAATGTATGCAGATTTAAACAAAAAAAAACATCATCATAAAAAACAAAAAGATCTACATTAGAAAAAAAGTTAATGACGGTTCTAAAAATTTAATTCTAAAAATAAAGGATGGTCGAAAAAAAATCGCACAATGTTAATTGTAAACAAAACGATATGCGGTTGGATGGTCTAAAACGTACAGTCAATGAAAAAATAATATTTCTAGAGGAAGACGACGTTGAGTCCAACATCTAATGGATTTTCAATTGATTTTTTATTTTTTGCTATTGTACCAGTGATGCAACGCTTGCTAACTTTGCTCTGGTTCCATTTAATTTTCAATTATTAATTTGACTTTATAGTCAAGATTTATGATGTACAATCGTTAACAGGCATTATTGTTAGACCACCATTTCTTGATAATGTGAATACGTACTTGATTACTCAAAATTTTAAAGGGTCATTTAGTTATCGGTGCCCTCTTATTTGTTGTACTTTTTTTTTTGTTGTCTTATTCTGAGTTTCCAAATTCCGACAACAGAAAAGAAATCTCAAATGCCGGTTTTTTTTTGGTATTAATTACAATTTAATTGAAATATTTTCATCAATTATTTTCTATAGAACCGACAGTTTATTTTTCAATTAACTTTTTACTCATTTCTTTAGCTATTTTACCTTCTCAACTTTAAGTCTCAACGATGAATACCGTAATATCTGCTTTTCTTTTTCATGAATATTTATGATGATTGGTGGAAAAAGTTTGGTGGTGCTGTTTGTTAAACCTTAAAGAACTGTTAAAAATATGATTGACAGTTTAACACTGTGGTGCAACGGCAGACAGATAGGAATATTCTTATTTGCTTTTCATCAGAAGTGAAGATTTAAATTGTAATTACACTCAAGATATGAATTTTTTTACGAAGTATAATAAGTTTTGTACACTTAGAAAAATGTTTTTTTTTTTTTTGTAAAATATCATATTCCAAATGTGGGCTTTTCCGACATTTGCATTGTCCAGCTTATTGTGTTAAACTGAGGGCTTTGACTGCTTCTAGCTTTTCTAACGGTGTATTTTTTTTTTCGTTACCCAGAGCAACATTCTTGTGCGTTTTTATGAAAATAATTTCAAAATAACTTCAAGTTTAAAGTCTGACTTGTTCATTGGTTACGTTACATGATCAATGTCAATGTGGTGACCTTTTGTTAAATAACATTTATTTCTTTTTTGTTCGTCTTCTTTCTATTTCACAAAGCAGCCAGCCAGCTTTAAAGTCAAACACGAAAAAGAAGAAGTGTCTTTGAAAAAAGTTCATTTAAAATAACTTTGAAAGATGAAGAAGCAACAGCCATAGAATTACAAAACAATAATAACAATTTAAAATGCAACAGCAACATCATGATCATGATCAACACAATCATTACCATCATAAATTCACACACACACACACAGCCTAGCACACATGATTGCTAATGGATTTTTGTAAAAAATTGTAATAATTTCTTTTTCTTTACAAAAAAAAAATAAGAATGAGAAATAACGTTTTTCTATCGTATGTTCAAATGTCCGGCATTTACACAGAAAATTAATTTTTTTTTTGGTATTTGATTGCTGGACTATTGCACAATATGTTTTTAATGAGGCGTTTTTTTTTTCTCCAAATTTACAAAAAACGAACATTTTGATTGAAATTATTTGAAAAGTTCTATTCTGGCTTCATACAAAATTGTAATTTTTATTTGTTTGATGTCTACATACACAAGTATGAAAACATGCATTTCTTTTATTCTTATCCCACAAAGATCAACATAAAGATAAAAAAGGCTGCAATGTTGTATCTTAAATGAATAGTTTCAAAGTTATTTGTTCCAATATGAATAATTGAATTTAAAGAATTTCATTTCGATCTGAAAAACTTCTTCAAACTTTGTCTGCAACAAATTGTTGGCCATAAAAACTAAAGGAACAATTGCCACGCCATGACGTGAGAACTAAATGGAACATGATATAGAAAATTTGGAAAATGTTTCACTAAAACATTAAACTTGCAGAGACTCGCAGTAAATCTAGAATTTTTGCAGCACTGCTCACACCACTTATGCTTGAAAAATCAGTTACAGAGTTAAAGCTCTAGTTTAAAAAGCATTTTCTGAGACTTAACTGCAGCTTAAGCTTGACTGTATTGAGTCAGTGATCTCTTTATTATTGAATGCTTTTAGAAATACAAATTTGGCAACGTTGCAAAATAATGTCAAGCAACTGATGTACATAAATAAAACTTAATTTTAAGCATCATCATGATCCTCTTAGAAACAGGAAAACAGCTCTGGAGGTTCATATATCTTCAGCCTTTTGGATGCCAGGGTTTCTTTTGACGGCAACTTTACGAGTTCCACGTTGAAATATTGTGTTAAGCGGGTTGTATGTTTTACGATATAATTGATAATATTATTATTATATTAGTTAGTTATATATATTAGTTGCTATAAAAATTTTATTGTTATAAATTTTTTTCTAAAAACATGTTTTTTAATATTTCTAAGCAAAAGTATTCATCAAAAATGGTATTTGAAAGTTTACTATAAAAAGCGTTTTGCCATAATAAATTTTTTACTATAAAAATTTTCCTAAGGAAAATACATTTCGCAAAAACCATTTACAACTACAAAATTTTCTTATATTACAAAAAAATTTACCATTAAATAAAGTTATTGCTATAAAAATTTTTTGCTATAAAAATTTATTGCTATAAAAATTTTCCTAAGGAAAATACACTTATCAAAAATCTTTTGCAAAAAAAGTTCAGCAGAAAATTTTCTTATATAAAAAAAATGTTTTTTTCTATTAATAAAGTTATTGCTATAAAAATGTTTCTATGAAGAAACATTTTTAATTAAATTAATTAATCAATCAATGTGAAAAATATTACTAAGGAAATTTTATCAATTTATTTGCCAATGGACTTCATTGCAAACGGAAAGAAAATGTTTATCAAATATAAAAAGTGTACAAAAACGCTTTAATAGCAAAAAAAAAAAAAAACAACCAGGGACAAACGTTACATTGACAGCTTTGCAATATTTGAAACGTTGACAGCGGAGGTAGGATGGTTGCTGACGTGCAAAAAGAACAAAAACATGCTGCTTCTTGTTAAATTATTGTTGGTGGTGCTCATGCTCATGATGCTGCCGCCGCCGCAGCCGCCGCTGCTCTGCTGCTGCTACTTAAACATTTTCTTATAATTTTTTCATATTTTTTTTTTATACCAGCTGAAATAAGAGATCACTTGAGGTCTTGCATTATTTTTCTTGTGTTGCTGACTTCCAATCTGCAACATTGTAAACACTAACAGTTGTAACAAGCATAAATAATTGCTGACTAAGATTTACTTTGGCAAACAGAAAGAGAAAAGTAGGAAAGAAAAAACACAACAGCAATTTGTGCAAACAATTGCTGGAGAGTTTAGGAGAAAAAAAAAAAGCAAAATGAGCCAGCATTGAAATTAAAGTTTCGTTATGGCAAAACAAAAAATATGTTTGACACATGTGAATCCCAAAATGGTGGCAGCCGCTTAAAATGATAAGACGGTGATACAAAAAAAAAACAAGTGTTTGCGACAGCAAGCGAAAGCAGAAACTTTGTCAAGGGAATTGTAAATGCTGGCTGGTGGTAGTGAAGGTCATTAACAACAAGATTTTTCTAAGAAATAAAACTTTTAGTGCAGAGGTTGACACTGGTAAACAATGGCACCAATGAGAAGCAGAAACAATATGAATAGAAACATACAAATACAAAATAAATGTGTGGTTTTACAACTAAAAGTGGAAATTATTATAAGTAATTGTTTATTTGATGAAATGAAGCCATGTTCCATTCTTTGTTTTCACATTAAATACTGGCCCATTAAAGTTTATTGTACAATAATTGCAACAGGCTTCAGCCGCTGTGAACCATCACAAATAAACTTCAACTACATGTATTAAAGGCTTACAAAAACCCACTGCATGTTCAGGGGAATTCAGTGGGAGCTTAATTTAATAAAAACTAATGAAGTTTAACATCCAGATAGAAGTCAAATAGCCAAGAAATTAAAACCAAACAACATTAACAGTGAAAAAAAAGAAGTAAACTATTGTGCTACCCATTATTTCAGTCCATGTTGATAATTAATTTTTAACATGTTGCACAGAGTTGTGTAAGTTTGTAAAACCAAAAAAGAAAAAAAATCACACAAACCGTTTTTAACAAAGTTTCATTAAAAGAAGACTCTCACAAAAAAACAAAAAGACCCCCACAAAAAAAAAAACACGAAAAAAAAACTACGAGGTACATATTTAAATTGTTAATAAATTAGTGCACAACCCGCATTTTGCACAGCAGGAGCATTGTAGAGTTAATGATTATAATAAATAAACATATATAAAATTTTCAAAACGAAGTTTAAACACTTAAACGTTGGGTTTTTCCGTTAAATTGAAATCTTCAAACTGTACAATCAAAATGAGGTTATACAATGCACTCACTGTTGCTGTTGCATTGTATTGTCTTCATTGTTCATTTTTAATGGTTTAATGGCAAAAATATGTAAAGCAATAAAATATTTAAGGTATTTCAAAATCCCAAAAGTAATAATAATAAAAAAGAAAGCATATAACGGAATGAAGCGCAAAGAGGCTTGAAAATATTTACATAGCTGGGCTAAATCACTGGCAACGTCGAACAAAACTTCACTGCAACAACAACAAAGTAGGCAAGAAATTGGCCCAGAAATAATATACATATTAAAAAAATATTTAATTATAGCTCAAATAAATTCTTAACACGAGAACTATGGCATTAATAAAAAAGAAAACAATTTGAGCCTGTCTTCCGAAATCCAGCCTCGATTTGTTGCATCATTTGACTGGTCAAAAAATTGCGGCCCAAATTACGGCAAATAAAATTATGTAAAACAATAACCAGCAATAGCAGAGTATTCCTGATCGAATTCATTCGATCACGAATGCCATAATTCGACCCTGAATTTGGAATCTATTACAAATGTTCTATGGCAGAACTGCACGGAGACATGGCAGTTAAAAGTACACTGGTTCTTGTCCCATTAACCATCTTCCATAGAAAAAAAAATATTTTTCTATGGACGAATTACTGGTACTAAAACTTTCTTTAGGACATCTTGTGCTATAAAATGTATTCAAAGATTGTGCAAAAACTGTTCCATTAAAAATTTGCAAGGCAGATTTTAAAGCAATTTCATTGCAATAATAGAATCCCAGAAGAAATTGCTCGATATTAAATATTTTTTAGAAGAAATTCTGAAGAAATTCTTCGATATTAAAAATTTTTTTGGAAATTTTTTTTCCTATAAAACAATTTTTTTATCTGTAAAATACTGTTACAAAACTGTTTACTTGTCATTTTTATTTCTCTTGAGTTTTCCCCTGTATTTAATGAAATATACAATTTGTTAGATGCTATAATTTCTTTTATATACATACATATTTTTAATGTTGTTGGCAAAAAGAAAAAAACAACGTCTAGAGGGACAACAATGTTGTTTTATTTGTTTGTTGATCATTATGGACTATTTTATTAATACATATAATATTGAAATATTTTACTTTTCCATTCATTTGATAATTTTTGTTTTTTTTTTTTCTTTGCAGGTAATTTTTTTAATCGTTTTCATCGCTTTGCTAAAAATCTTTTTATTTCTGGTAAGTTGTTTTCTCCAGTAGTACGTAGAAGAATTTCTTTTGTATTTTTATCACACCATTCATTTTCATTTCGGGTGCTCAGATAATAAACTTCCTTAAGACTAAACAAATATTTTCATAAAAATAAATTTTCAATCTCCTTTGATCTGGAGTTCTAAAAACAAAACAAAATTCCGTCACTTACTGTTTATGTACTTCCTTGCAAACTCAATAGCAATATCTTGCTTGTTATTTCTCTTGCCCTCTCTCACTCTCACACTCACTTGCTTGCAGCCTCTTGCTCTCATATGCATGCAAATGCATAAACACACACCTTGTCTACCCACATTGCGTGTGCCAAACCGTCAATATTGTGAAAAATTTATTACGTTCACTTTTATCGCATAAATAAGTGAACAAAACAAAATAAAAACTAAATCTTTGAAAAGAAAAATACAAAATGTAAAACAAACAAAAATAATAAAACTGTGAAAAACAAATTCCTGCCATATTTTTCTAGAAAGAAAAATAAAGCAGGGGGCACACAATTACGCCCTTTTAAAGCGAAGTGCTAGATTTTCCACATTACCCAGCGCTAGTTTTCTTTTAAAACACTCAGAGAAATTATGTTTCACAATTCAAAAAGCCGATGCGCTACAAAATTCTTTTACGGCATTAATGAGTGAATGCAGATTTTCGCTTCGTAAACTTTTCTAAACAGCAAACTGTTCTAAGCTACACTTCTCTCAGTGTCTTGTCCCTAATTACTGCTAAATAAATATTGCATGCGTGTTACGATCTTGGCACAAGATTTATTTATTTATTTTTTTTTTTTTCTTTTCTAAGGTTCCTTTTAAGGAACACAAAACACCAAGCAAATAGCTCAAACATTGCAATATTATTCTGTTTAATCATCTCAAACGTTTAAAAAAGAAAAGGACTTTTACAACGTGCAACAAATGCAGCAAACACATTCAAAGCCGGCATTACGGCGTCTAAAAGCAAAATAAGAATCAAATGTTTGTTGAAAGAAGAAGGAAACATATTTGAAACCAGAAGGTTCCAGAAAAAGTTTGCAAAGGTAATTCTGGGCTTAGGAGAAAAGCATACGTTCATATAGATCTTGTACCAGGTTGAAATTTCAAAAAAGATTTTCTATGGCGCAGAGAGGCAAAGCCCAAAATAGAACTCTTGCTTTTTTAGGGCTTCGTCCTCATCGAGTGATGAGGACGGAACCCTGTTACTGAGACTTTGATGACCGTCCGCCCGTCCGTCACAGGCCCCATTCCCCCAAACCTTAAGAGCTAGAGAGTTGAAATTTTCACAGAACTTGTGTTCACAACAACAAATACTACAGTTTCTTCATAGAAGAAACTGTGAAAATTACCTAAAATTAGATAGAGACTTGAAATTTGCACAGGGCAGGCATTTGCCAAAAATAGCAAAAAATAAATATTAAGATATTGCGGGGACACCCTTTAGTTTGAACTTTGACTTTAATGTTTGAGCCCTAAAGCACAGAGACTTGAATGTTTCACAGAATACGAGTATGTAGTTGACAGGCCTCTAAAACAGCAATTACCAAAAACAGCCAAGTTAAAATTTAATTAGTGTTCTTACAAGGAAGGGGCACCCTTTCGTTTGAAAAGCAGCCATAACTTTTCGTAAAATCGTAAAAGATAGATGCCCGAAATGTATGTACATATATGGTATATGTAGTTGTCTGGTCTCGACAGTGGCAAATATTGAAAATAACAAAAAAATTTAAGAACTAAAGGGTAACCCATTCCACAGGTACCCTTTGCCTAACACTGGCACAACAGCACAGAACCCTGGGTGTGCAAGTCAAGCTCGTACTTGGCTCAATTTATTTATAAAATTTCATAATTTATTTATTAAAGTTCATTTATAAAAATCCATAATAAACTTGTTGTAAGAATTCCAAAGGCAATTGAAATCATGAAAGTTTCACGAGTACAGGGTGGAACGCAAGTCACATGCACTTAAAAATGTGCATTTGGTTTATAATAATATATACACACACTTTTTTCACATTATCAAATATATAAAAAGAATTTTTGTTTTCGCCCATTTTTTTAACTCATTTTTATTACACCTGTCAGCAAAGTGACAATAAGTAATTGGATGTACTTAGTGAATTCAATAATTTCATATAAAATTTTCTTAAAACCCATTTGAAATACAGACGAGGTCTGATCAAAAAAATAACCGTTATTTTCAGTTTCATTACATTACATTATGAAGTATTTATTTATTGATCAATAACAACTATCTTGTACCCTGCAAAGTAATCCCCCTCAGATATATTACACTTATTTATTTATGCATTTTTTTCCAATCCTCGAAACACTTCTGAAAAGCTCTTTTTGTTATTGACAACAGCTCCTGTTTCGATTTTTCTTTTATCTCCTCAATCGTAGCAAAACGCTTTCCTTTCATTGGTGGCTTCAGTTTTGTGAGGTGGGAAAAGTCAGCGGAGGCCAAGTCCGGTGAATACGGTGGTTGAGGCATATTTTTGGCCATTAACTCACGCTTAAGCATCGATGTGTGAGCTGGTGCATTATCATGGTGTGTGTTTCTGACGAATTGCTTGGCACAAACGGCGCATAACTTCAAGGTAGTATCGTTATTGACGGTCGTACGACCTTGTGGCAAGAATTCATGATGCTCCACGCCATTGCAGTCGAAGAAATTAGTGAGCAAAATCTTCACATTTCACCGAACTTGATGTGCTTTTTTCGGTCTTGGCTCTTCTGGACGCTTCCATTGGGATGATGGTGCTTTGGTTTCAATGTCATAGCCAGACACCCGTGATTCGTCACCTTTTTGAGGAAATCTGAATCGTTGTTGACGATGTTCAATAGCGCTTCTGAGCGATGTCCATGTGTCATTGTTTTTCCTCTAAATTTAGCAATTTTGGAATAATCTTCGCTGTCGCACGTTTCATGCCTAAAACATCCTTAAAAATTGCTTGACATGAGCCGAACGATATGCCAACATCGTGAGCAGCCTCTCTGAGAGTGATTCGACGATTAGCCAAAATCATTTTCTTCACTGCTTCAATATTTTCATCGGTCACCAGGACGAGCATCGTCATTGACATCTTCTTGTCCTTCCTTAAACCACAATTGAACTTGTGTTCTGCTCATAGTAGGGTCGCCAAACGCCACAGTCAACACTTCAAATGTCCTTGCGCATTCAATTTCATTTTTTACACAAAACTTAATACAGTTTCTTTGATCCATTTTTTCGCATAGTAAAAAAAATCGAGCCAAACACGATTAACCGTTTTAACTGTTAAAAACAAACTGACAATCTAAAATGGCTGATATTGCCAACATAGGTATATGTATAACAGATATGTGTATAAATATAACAGAAAAAAAAAAATAATATAAAAGAAAAAAAAGAATGGTTATTTTTTTTATCAGACCTCGTATTTTTTTTTATGAATTATAGAAAATAATATCCAAAGTAAAAAAAGAACGAGCTACAGAAGCTTTGTGGTTAAAAAAAATGTTTACAGAAAATATCCATATCTTAAAAAATATTGTTTGCTATAAAATAATTTTATAGCAAAAGATTTGCTATAAATTTTTTTTTAAAGTTTTATTTGTAGGAACATGTTTTTACACAAAATTAGTGTGGTGAAATTATAGCTACAAACAAATTTCTTTAGCTAGCTAATTGCTATAAAAATTTTCTGTAAGAAAATTTTTCGAGATTTTGCGAGTCTACTGATGAGTTGATTTGTTTTTTTCGCTTATTATAAAAACTACAATAAACCATAGTTAATATTTACAAATATTTACAAATACACACACAGTCCCCTTTCAGAGCTCTCAAGTATAATATAGAAAGAACAATATTAAGTTTTTTTGGATTTTATACTCCAAATGTAGAATATGTTTATTTTTCTGTACTGAAAAAATTTTGTTAAAAACATCACTTTAATATTTTGATTTAAAAAAAGGTCAATTAAAGGTAAAAACAAAAGCGTTGAGTTGATTAGCATCAACGAATTGTCGGCGGCATATAAACGGCTTAAAAACCCAGAAAACATTAATAACGTCTATTTTTAGAACTAAAATAATACATTTCATCTGTCTGTTGAAGCCAAATGAAATGTATTAAAAAGTTTATGGCATCAGCCGATTTTAAGAGCAACTATTTTGTGACTTGTGCTTAAATTTAACCAACCGAATGCGATTAAAATATAAATTTGAGCGTTCTTAATTCGCTGTAGTCATTCCTTATGTTTTCAGCTATTTGAGGTCTATCAAGGTTTTATTTTCTCTGTTTTTTTTTAATTTGCTGTTGTTACTGTAGTTCCTGCCTGCCTGCTTTTAGGAAGCTATGTGGCCTTTACATTCCCTTGGCCAAAGCTTATCAGTTTTGGGTTATTTTTTTATTTTTGCAGCATTTTCTTTCGTTTTTTTTTTATTTTTTTTTATTTAATTCATTTCATGGACTCTTGTAAAAAGTATGTACGTTTTTATATGTATGTATCTCTTTAAATTCAATTTTATTTTTATTTAAACGTAAAAAACTCAGCTTGATGCTGAAACTAAAAATAACTACTGCTACTAATGCTGCTGCTGCTGTTAATAATGAACGCTCCCTTGTTGCAGTTGCTGTTTCTGTTGTTGTTGTTGTTGTCGTTGCTGGCTGATTCTTTTACTTGTTGCATTCTTAAGACCAAAAATGTTTTACAATGTTTAAGAGCATGTTCTTTGCCAGCCAGCCAGCCAGCCAGCCAGCCAGCCAGCCAACCAGCCGAACAACCAGTCAACCATTCAAAACCAACATTCAACTTATCTTGGCCTTTGTGTAGCTCGCATAGATTGTCTCTTGTTTTTATAAAAATTTTCAATATTATTTAAGTCTTGCATTTTGTTGCTGTTGCTGTTGCTGTTGTTGTTCTTGCTGTTGCTGTTGCTGTTTAGTACGCCAGGGATCTTCTGGACAGATGCTATTAAATTGATAGCACTTTGGCAGTCAAGCCAACAAACAAACCATCCCATCCTGCTGCATCAGCAGCAGCAACAGCAAAAGAAATAACAACAACAACAACATCAAGAGCAACAACATTAGCTTTTATAGAGACATGTGCCCTTTTGTTTACAATACTTTGAAATGCGTACTTTTTTTTCTTTTCTTTTTTTTTTTTTTTGGTTTGCTAGAAGCTGCAATTGGCAAAAGAAAAAAAATACAACGTCTAGATGGACAACAATGTTGTTTTATTTGTTTGTTGATCGTTATGGGTTTTAAGAGACATTTATAGAAAAATTACAACAACCACAATAGCAATACAACATATTTACTTGAAAACAGGAAAAGAAAAACAAAAAAACAAAGGAATAAATGGAAAGCAACAACACTAAAAACATAAAAATACGTTATAAAATCATACATCCAGCTAAATTTAAAGCAACAGTAAGCAGTTTCGTAAGCAAGGAATTCTTTTTGCTGCTTTTCTTTCCACAATAGACAGATTTCTTTTTTTTTTTTAGTGAATTACATAGAGTTTGTCTATTTTCTTGACCTTCATGTATCGATTTTTTTCAGTCTAGTTTTTTGTTTTTGGCGATATTGCAATACAAAATTGTTTAATTTTTTTTTTTTTTTTTTTTTTTTTAAATAAACACAACACTGCAAAGGCTTTTGCTTGTCTGAAGAAACACCTAGAGCTTTCGGCAGGAATCGAACCTGTAACCTCGTAGACTCTTAGCAGGGCACTCTACCAATTCATCCTCGAAAGCTGCAAAAATCTTAACTTGGGGGAAAAAATGAATTTCAGCTTTTATATACCTATCGAAGTAACAATGTAGTGCTCTTTTCCAATTTAGCTTCGAAAATTATTAAGAAAAAATTTCAATGTCAAAGATCACATTGACAAATTGTAACCATCAAACAACGTGACCACTACTCTCCTGTTGACCCTCGTTTTGGCCAAGTGCACGGAGACAAGCAACTAAAATTGCATTTATTGTGCATACATACATATGGTTACATCAGCAAACACCAACTGAAAGAAAAAGCTTATAAAACTTCTAAACATAAAATTTCACAACTGTAGATTTTAAGATTTTAACCTTAAAGGTGTTCACTCAATGAGCAATTCTAAAAAAAATTTAAAGCAAACTTCTATTTGATTTTGAGCAGACTTTGCAAGAGCAAATAAAACTTAACTCCAAACACCAACCAGAAGAAATAGCTAAAAAAATTAAACTCATAAAATTTCACAACAGTATATTTTAAGGTTAAGGTACTCACTCAATGAGCCAATACAAAATTTACGGCAAACATTTATTTGATTTTGAGCAGACTTTGCTAGAGCAGATGAAATTTCGCTCCAAATATGGTATTTGCTCGTGAGCGAACATAACCTTAAAATATGCCATTGTAAAATTTAAGTTTTTGTTTACTTTTTCTTTTCACTGTTGTTTGTGGGTTCATATTTAATTGTTTACATGCTTGTACAGGCTGTCTGGTAGCAGGCAACAATTGTTAATCATTTTTACTTTCTCAAAATTGAGAACGTTTTTTTTTTTTGTGGGGAAATTGGCGCAATCAACTTTCATACAGTTTCTCCGTTATTGACCTTGGCGTAGATAGCGGCAGGCTGGGGTGGTTTCAACTTGCTTTTGCCCATACCAGGGTTTTCTCTTTGTTTAGTCCCAAATCGCGTTTCTTTCTTTGAAGGTGCACTTGCCCACCCCAGTGTAATAGTCCGGCTGCACTTACTCCAAAATATTTTTGTATAAATTAATGGTAAAACAATTTCGAAAAAATTCATTTTTATATTCTTAGTTGAGTATTAAAATTTGTGTAACTTTGAATTAATTTGAAAGTCATTTGAAATTTCCCAAAACTTTTTAGAAGCCTTTCCAATTGATTGCTCTCTTTTTGGGTGCAAAAAATTTGCTTCAATTAATTTTTAATGCACTCGCAGCCAGTATGAAAAACTTTTAATTTGCAGCAATTTTTTTCGTACTGCATTTTTGTGCACTTAAACTCAAACTTCCTTATTTGCAAATATGTTATAAAATTAACAAGTCATTTTCTGCCAATCTAATGGTGGAGCTGTCCGTGTGTGCCGTCCCTGTATACGTTGGCTGGTCCAGCCGTCTTGCAGTTGTGTGTATGTGTGTGTGTGTGTGTGTGTGGGTTTAGTTTCTTTTCGTTTTTATATTGTCCAATAAAAATTACTTTAAATTAAGAAATCACTGTGAATTGGGAAAAACAATCGTAAAAACGTGTCATTTTCATTTACAAAAAGATACAAATGTTTAGTTACGCTTTAAGTTTAAATTGCAATTAGTGGAAGTTTTCCAAAAGAAAGTTGGCAACCTCAATTCTACGAAAGGTTGGTAACGAGCCACTGCATTAGCTAAACGCCACAAATCAAGGAAGCTGCAAAAGAATGCTTTCACACTTTATCGCAAAGTAAAGCAAAGTAAAGTGAAAAAAGTTTTCTGAAGTATTTCTTAACTTTTAGGGGGTTTCCCAGGCCTGCTTATGTTTTCTTTTTAATATAATTTAATTGCTAAACTAAACTATTAAACATCTTTTAACGTTTATAATGTTTTAGTTTTAGTTTTTATTTTCCTTTAAGCCAACATTAAAATGTATGATTGTTGTTTCGTTTTGTTAAAACCTTATGTCTTAACTTACTATACATTTTTTTCGACTGTCGGCAGTAGTTGATAATGCTGTTGTCGTTGTCGTTGTCGTTGTAGCACATTTACCATTTCGATGTACATGTGTATACATGATTATGGCTCAAACACATTTCATTCATTGTTAATTGTTTCTTTTTCATTTCTGTTCAAAGTTGTTAACATCCTACTTAAATGGCTTAATTAATGTTATAAAAAAAAAGAAATAAAAACCAAAACAAAACAATTTAAATGTTGAAAACTAAAGGCATCTAAAGTTTGTTTGTTTGTTTTAAATTTCAAGATCTTAAGAAAAACGAAAATAAATTGCTTTGAAACATTTGAAAAAGATATAGAAATATCAGTATTGAGAAACTGGCCAGACGTGCGCCAACCACAATACGCCCACTGTATGCTCATATGTTTGGCCAAAGGGTGATGTCTCTGCTCAATTAAAGTTGTAAATTTATTTAAATTATTTCGTTTGTAGTTTTTCAACAAACATTTGTTTCCAGCCTTATTTTATGGCCACTAAAGTGACTTTTCTTCTGATTTCATGTTCACCATAAGTGATAGTGTAATAAAATTTATGGCAATTTAAAAGTATTAATTAAAGTTTGTTGTAAATTGTAGAAAAATTAGCTACGAAACAAACACCTTTAATTAAAAACACGAAAATATTTAACCTTGAAGTAAAATTCAAGGCTTTCAATATTTTTTATGGGACAAAAGAAATGCCTGAAATTGAAAATGTTTCCAATTGGTGTCATTTGCAGTGCCATTAAAATGACATGTATTTAAGATAAGATAAACTTATAATCAATAAATCATTATATTGCTGAGAGTGCCCTTATTAATTTAGTTAATTCATATTATTTTACTTCTTTCAAATTTGAAATCAAATAAAATCAAAAGCCTGCTGCGATAATTATTATAAAATTTCCTAAGAAAAAAATTTTTGTATTGCAACCACTTGAACTAAACCACCCTGAACTAAAACACTGCAAACTAAAATATAGCGGTGTAAAAAAGCATTAAAAGTTTTCACTTATGCGTATTTAAGAAAATTATATGTAATGTTTTTATCTCTGGATTGGATATTTTAATATTCAAAACACACTTCAATGAAAGGCTTGAGACTTAATCTTTTCGCATATATTTTCAGCAACCTTAGCAAGAAACTATTCGTTTTTTTTTAATTTTCCATCCCTGGGTGTAGCATTTTTAGCACTAACAAAACCCTTATAACATTTCATTTTCTAGAAACGCTTTCAACATAGTTAAAAAAGTATTCTTATTTCAATATTTACAATTTCACAATAAATGACCATCCAGGGGCTGCACCTGAGCCAAACAAGAATTATATAAATAAAATATATTGCAGCATATTTTAAATATGGTTGAAATATAAATTTTAAAAATATTAAAATATGCTGCAATAAAATATAAATTTTAACCATATTAAAATATTCTGCAATATTTTTTATTTATATAGTTCTTGATTGGCTCAAGTGCAGCATCTGGGTGGTCACTTATTGTGAAACTTGGCAGGTATTACGAACTCGAAACAGAGGCAGTGAGCAGGGCTGAACTTGAGTCAACCAATAATTATATTTATATATATCAAACGTATTTTTCCATCTCCCAGAAAATGCGAAAATTTGATCCAACATATTTGAAAATGTTATCTTTTCTCTAAAAGTTATGTGCTCTACAGCCCTTAATAAAATAAACAAATTTAGTTATCCATTCCTGAATGTATAACCTCTAAATGTTCAACTGTTTCCCTCTCTGAAATGTTTTTAGCTACAAGTTTTTGAGAACTATTAACCATTCCAGTATATGTACATAAAGCAAAAAATCAAGATACAAACAATTCCGAAAGCTTAAGTGCGAAATTTAAAAAAAAAACTAATAAATAATTATTTTCACTTATTCATCCCTGTCTAAAATAAAGCCTACATAAAGTCACAAATTGTGACTGCTAGTTAAAACAGAAATCATATTTTTCATTATAAAAGCATTACCTAATTTATTTTTAGATCGAAAACTGTAAAGTTGGCAAAGCGTTTTACAATCTTGTTTAAGATTACCTGGCTAGCTCTAGAGTTTCGGTACGTCTGGCAGGTTCTGCCTGATTAAAAATTTATTCTATGGTCTTAAAGTTATAATATATGTAATTTCTTCAATTTTCCATCCCTGAGCTAAGAACTTCCAAACTCCGTCACTAACGCTATGAAATATCCTTTAAAAAAAATACTAAAACTGTGTTAAGAACAATGGGAAGAAATCTGTTTTTTCAGCTTTCCATCTCTGCATCAGCTGTTCGTAATGCATATTTAAACTGTGATTTTTCATTAACCTAAAAATTAACCCTAAATTTATAAGAAAGTTTAAAATATTTCCGTTCTGGAAACCACTTTATAGTAATGAAATATATTTTTTTAATTATTCATCCCTGACAAATAACTGCACAAATGACCTGGAAGATTGTATATTACATCTAACTCAGAAAATTTCAAAGCTATTTAAAAATAATACATTATATTTTCAATTTTTCATCCCTGACTTTGGAATAAAATTAAAGTTTAGTCACAAAACAGTTAAAACGAACTAAGAATACATATTTCTTTTTTTGTTTTTGTAAAATATAAAAATATTCATTTTAAAAGAACTTTTTGAATTTCCCATCCCTGCATCAAGTAATGCTAACACTTAGTTGTAAATATCTAAAAGGGAATTAAACATATTTGAAATTTTTAAAGTCATCCAAATGTTTCTGAGAAAATATTTTGCATTATAGTTTCAATTATCCATCCCTGTATCCAATAACCTCCAAACGAAATTAAGCTGGTGTTAAAAAATCTATTAATTATGCCTGAGTTTTCTTTCTCCCCTGTTTAAGTAAAATTCATTTTTATTGATTGTGTGTGATATTTATTCGACCTTCTAAATTGTTATAAATCTCGTAGATTTAATATGCAAAACAAACCTAGAGCCTGGAAAAATACCCCCGAGTCTTTTTTTTTTTTTTTTTTTGTTAGTAGAGAGTTAGCTTTTTAGATTCTTTAAATAAACCTTTTATGTGGTTTGAAAAAAAGCAGAGAAAAAATTACAACTCTGTCCCGCTAGAACGCCTGACAATCCCCTGATTTCTGTAAACTATTTATCTTTTTTATCTGCTCTGGAAAAAAAATTTTGCATGTAGAACTTCAATTATTCACGTCCTGAATGTATCATGATTAATATCGAGACTTCTTCAAGCATTTTGCCAAGCCAGAAAACTTTTGTACATTTCAGTAATCGATCATTTTTCAAGGTTAAATTTTTCTGTTTTTTAATTAATAATTTTGTTGTTTTTTCTGCAATTGATAAAATTCCTTAGAAGTCTTGTAAAAAAAACAAACAAACAAGCAAACAAATAAAATTATTAAAGAGCATACAATCATGTTACTCGTTTATCTGGAACAAGATTTTTAACCTCAAAAAACAATTTCCGTTGACATGCATAAAGAATTTTTTAATTTTATTGAATAAAAAAAAATAGTAACGGAAAAAAATAATACACACAGCACTTGGAATTTCTCTAACAACATTCAACTTAAGGTTGGGTAAAGAAAAAATGAATGAAACGAAATGAAATGAAATCAATAAAGGCTTATTTGTTTATCTGTTTAAAAAAATAATGAACTGAACTTTGGCAAAATGTTTCAACAATTATTTGACAAATTTTTGAAATCACCCAGTGATTCATTGAGAATAAAAGAAAACAAATAACACTTCAACGCTCTGAAACACTCGAAACAAGGTCGTTCAAGGCTATAGATAGTAAAGTTTAGACAAAAGCTTATCAAATAAAATGTAACCAATTAAAAGTCTCCATAGACAAACAAAAGTTTAAAAACTGAAGATTTCAGAAATTTAAGTTATTGGTTAAGCTCTTGAGAACAAAGCAAAAAACTACAGTTATCAAAAAAAAAAAATTAATATTCCAACTTTTTTTTGTAGCAGAAGAGAGAGAGACAGAGAGATGTAAACATTTATATGCAAGGCAGGGGTGAAAAACTAGTTTTATTTTAATTCACACTCATCACAATTTTTTTTTGTTATTAAACGATACACGATTTCTCATTAAAAATGTATTATATTTAAAAATGTTGAAACTTATTTGTTTTAGTTATAAATTAATGTGATTTCGTAATTTCTTGGAGGGTGGAAACATGAACAGTATTGACAAAATCATTACGTTATCAGTGTCAAGTTTTGAGTTTTAAGTGCTGTTTACGAAACACAAACTTTTATCTGGAAATACGAAGATACATTCTTTCACATATAAAATTACATCCAGAGATGGAAAATGGAATAATTGCAAAAACTTTTTGTGTACAAACCATTTGTGTATAATTATGTAGATTTAATTATCCCTTGATGCGACTTTGTAATATTTTCTAGGGTGAAAAACTGCAATTTTTTTTATTGATATGTTAAGCTTAAAACGATGATTTTATTCACTAATTTAACTTTTATAGTCGAACTATATGATTTAGAATTGATTATTATTTTATCGGGCTTGAATTCAATGTTTACTTTCACATAATTGAGAAATATTTTTTTTTTGTGATAAAATTGTAGTGATCAGCACTTTTAAAGAAGACAAGAAAATTAAAGGTGAAGACTTACTGGCTGGGGTACACACCATGGCTGTTTCACGTCCCCCCCGATGCTCATCAGCACCCAATTTCATTATTTATTTTCTTATTTCATCATAAGAACATTATAATGTGTTTGTGTTACGATTTATTGGTGCTTACATTCTATGCTGTGCACATTGAACACAGACTTTTGTCACGTTACTTATTAAAATCAATACTATACTCAGGGTTGGAAAATAGAATTTTTCCAAAAAAAAAAAAAATGTATCTCCCCAAAATATATATTTATATATACTATGAAGGGTCAGCTTAGCAATTGATCTCATGCTATCAATTTTTCGACAGCTTTGGGCCTAAGGAAAGAAAAATTTCACCATGTCATATCAAAAAATCACTTTTGAGGCGCGCGATTTTCGATAGGAAGGCGTGGTAGGGGGTTGGTGTGTTAATAATAATAATAATAATAATAATAATAATAATAATAATAATAATAATAATAATAATAATAATAATATTGGGAAAAAATTATAGGAACTAGTCATTCATTTACCTCCTCTACGAGCACACTGGGGCAAGTTAGCGTAATGGTGGGAAAATTTCATTTTCGAGTGGCCGAAATACGAGCACCTGCCCGTATTCAGTCCCATAACTTTTAACTTACGATTTTCAGATAGAAACGACCTAACTAAAGCCTGATAGCAATGCAAAAATTACAGTTTTCCATCGCTGGATCTTAAGAACTTGAGCTTAATTTATAGAAACAATAATCAAATAATAACTGCTACAAAAACTAGCAATTCGAATAAACTAAGGGAAAAAATAACACTTATATTGAAGCATTAGAAACGAGTTTTCATAACATTCAGGGCTGGAAAGTGTGATTTTTAACATTATTATCCATAATATAAAAATTATTGCATGTCAACATAGTCAAATGAAAAAATAATAATAATTAGAATTGAAATAAAATTATGATTAAAGCATGGGGTATATTGGAACCGCCACTCTTCTCATCAGCAGCGGTTAGATCATAGATTTTCATATTCGTGAATAATTATGCTGCTTAAGAATTAGTAACGTTGTTGAAGAAATTTTAGTTGCAAAATATATTATTAGAATTTACACTTTCGCTTGCTTTTATAGGAAATTTCGTGCGATTTTCTTGAACTAAACAAATTAAATTTTTATCGTTTTTATGTTGCAAATGTTTCTGCTCTTTCTCTCTTTTTTTTCTCTTTTTTGGCATCATGGTAAAATCAGTTTTCTGCAGATTCAAATACTTTAATGATAAGTTTTATTTCTGCAACAGACTTGATCAGCTGATACACTACTCCACAGCCCGACTTTGAGTAATTCTACCCTTAGCATTGATTTTATTTATTAAATTCAGGGATGGTAGGAAACTTGAGTAAAAATGGTTTCTATCCAGGGATGGTTAAGCTAAAAGTTCTTCCAGTTAGTTTGAGTGCAGGGATGAAAAATGCCAAATTTTTTTGGGAACATTTTTTTTCCTTTTGAAATTTTTTATTTTAATTGAAAACACCATACTGTCAAACAAGATTTAATAAGGCTATCACAAATTATTATTTTTTTCTCTTGTTTTTTTTTTTATTCGATTTCATTACGTTTTAAGAAGAGCCTTGGCAATGGCTCTACCAAAAAAAATTCAATGTTAAACTCAATTAATTTTCAAACTCATCTTCATTTTTGATGGCAAAAATTCGCAAGCAAATAAAAGGAAAATGAACAAGAAACCTAATAATTGCTGAAGCACAATAGACAGACTTTATTTAGCTGTTGGTCCATTAGCTGGCTTTGTTACGTGGCATTGTTTGTTTCATTTGGAAACTTTAAGGTTTTTTCCGTACGTTGTTTTTTGGCTTGCAAAAGATACATGATAAATCGTGACCATTTTTCAAAGAAATGGGGGAGAAATTGTTGGTTTACTGCTTGCTGGTTTGTTTGCAAAGCCCTAGTTTTTTTCATTTCTTCATTTATTTATTTATTTATTTTTTTTGCTCAGATGTTACAAGAAAATGTTTACTTTGCTTATTTATCTACTGTGCACAAGAAAACAAATAATGACAACAACACCAACTCTACAAAAATTAAATGAATGACATGCGAAATTTAGCAATGAAAAAAAAATTCGTTTTAGTTTTGCCTTTTTTTAGGTTTCGTTTTCTGATTATCTTCGGGTATAAAGTAAAACTTATTTCCTTGACTAAAACAGCATTATAAAGTTTTTGTGTTAATTCATTTGAATACACAACAGTTGGTTAATTGAAAGGTAATTTCTAAGGCACAACTGTTGTTGGCAGTGAATTCAAATCAACATTTTGCCACAGTTCACTTGAATTGATACGCCGATTTGAAGAGAAGTTCTTTAGCTAATTTCAGCCAAATAGTTGCTTTATGATTCATCATTAATTATTGTGTGAATATGGTAGGTGAACAAAAACAGAAAAAAAATCGTAATTTCTAATTTACTAGCCCGGAGGCTAAAAGCACTTTAAAAATAGATGAAAATACTTTTTTTTTGAAATTCAAAATTTTGGACAGTCACAACTTCTGGACTGTACTGTGCTCTTTAAATTTAAGCCTAAGGCGATATGAACTTATTGAAAGTGGCTCAGATCAATAATTAAAGCTTTAATTAAAATTTTTCTGGGCCAAAAATAACTAAATAAAAATAGTATTCGCTTAAAGATGCGTGGTGGAACCAGAACGCACCAGGCAAAATATTTGCAGAGAATTAACTTCAATACTTTTTAATGTGAGGGAATATTATATTACGTTTCGGCGGCTTCCAGTCATGAGATTGGACCACTTGGGTCCTAGAAAGGTCCTACGGGTGGTGCCCGTAGGGAAATAGCCCTACACACCTCCTGCCGATACTGGCCTGAACCAACCAACCATGAACGGATGAAAGACTCCACCCTTTGCAATCCATATTTAGACATCCCATTCGCCAGCCCATGTACTGTCGATGTACCCAACTAATTTGCTCTCTTGCTAGAGAGAGCCGGGCATCTGCAGAGGAAGTGTTCGACACTCTGTTCCTCCTCCTCCTCCTCCTCCTCCTCCTCCTCCTCCTGTTGTACATCTCTGCAGCCTCTGCAGAAGTCATTGTATGGAAGATTTAGTCTTCTTGCATGTACTCCCAGGTGACAGGGTCCTCTCAGAACAGCCACTAGGGTGTATAGCCTTTGTCTCGGAAACTCTAACAAAGCCAACGTTCTCTTTTAATTATAGCTGGCTACGTAAGCCCCAATATTCGACAGATGATCTCCATTGGTCACCTTTCCTTTCCTGCAGTTCTTAACAGCTGACGTTGTGAGGGAAGGATCTACGGCAATTGTATGTGAACTCAAATATCGGCCAAATGTAAGCCACGCCTTCCATGCGATCCTCTTTATTTTCAGTGACATAACGGTGTCGTCAATGGGGATCTTTGACTCATCCTACAGCTACAGAATTATTCTTGACTTGTTAAAGTACACTTTTTCTTCGAAATATCTCCAAAGAAATACTTACTACCAACGGCGTTAAATTATATGATTGTGGCGACGACTTAACATCGTCATGGCCATTGAATTTATGCTGAAAAAGAGACATTGCTTCTTCGTTGACTGCGTGACACCACTCAATTGGAAGGAACCGCACATCGTCTAGGTCCAGTCTTTGACTGTAAGAAGTGCGTTGTGTCCTCCCGAAAACACCATTTACAGTAACTGCTTGCTCGGCCGTATTTTCTAAGAAGTACCGCCCGACAACGCTGTCACTCTTTGTGGATGCATCGGCTCTCGAGCAATCACTTGTTTATAGTCATTTATTCAAATGCAGTAATTCTGTTTGTGAACGAATCCATTGCGGAGAAAGTGCGTCCCAGCTCTTCTTCACAGCTGTCCATTGAATCCATTATTCGGCATACACTGAAACAAAAAAACTCTTTATTACGGGAATGAACCCCTTTCATTCAATATTTTTTCATTAGTGTTGACAAAAGTTTCATTCCTACGATTTATTTTGCAGACCACTTTAAGTTAGCTCGTCAGCGTTTGTTTACTGTCTAAACCACAAAATGAAAAACGCTTGATGCGCTAAATATAAGTTGTTGTGTTACCCCATATACAACTGACTTATGACGATTTCTATTTGGAAAAATGAGTGCACATTTATTTTGCACTTTTTTCTTAAAATGTGAGTTTTTGTAGTTTAGCGAGATGAAGATGAAAAGAATAAATGACTTGGAAGTTGTCATTTATTTTGTAAATAAAAACAAAATTAATAAAACCCGTTCCTACTTGCATTTCTTGTGCAAAACCATACTGAAAATGTTGCACTTATTGTAGAAAATAAAACGGCAATAATTTCTGCTTCAAAAGCATTAAATTGCCATTGCCCTGTACCATGGCTGTTTCATCTCCACCACGACACTCATCAGCACCCTAATGGCACTGAACCCATTATTTCATGTTCCCCAATAAAAGATGTCATTGTATTGCACCCAACTCCTAAAAACAAACCAATTACTCCTTTTGGGCAAAAGTAGTTTTTTTTTTTTTAATAATAAAATCTTAATTTATATTATTATAAATCTTTTTCTAAAGATTGCCTTGCAACTAATTCCGTAATTTGTAAACCTAAATTCATATTTATTTTAAATTGTAAATTACAAAAAATAAATATAATTTAACATCCTGTGCAGTCAGTCGTCTTCTTGTGCTTCTGGTTTGAGCTGTTGAGCTTTCAGAAAAATACCTAAACTAAAATCGCTTAACATCTGCTTTTTTCCTGTGGTTTGCTTTCGAAAAAGAAAACTGGGGGGAAAAAAAAAGAAGTCGTGATGCAGTGATAATTTCTTTTGTAAAACATAATTTTACTTTCATATGCTGCATCAGCCACAAGTTCAACTCTAAACTAACCAATAGCCAGCCACAGAGGCTCATTTGGCAGTTGAAACAAAAAAAGAAAAAAAACTAAATAAATAAAGTAATAAACATTGTGTTTTTTTTTTTGTTGTCTTTATTTCATCAAAATAGAAATAATAAATATTAATCTGTTATTTCTTTTACAAAACGAAAAAAAGAAAAAAAAACAATGCCCACGCAAAATTTGTTATTTATGGCAAAGCAGTAGAGGTGTCTAATGTAGAGCTTTGAAATTTCATTTTCAATATTTCAAACCAACTTGGCTGTTCCTTTTATTGCTTTCTTCTTCTTCTTTTTCGTTTGGTTATTAAATGTGATTAATTTTATATTTGTTAAAACTAAATAAATTAAATATTTTTTTCTCACAGCAATAAAATGTCTTCCTTGTTTGCTCACTACTTTAATAAATAGTTGTATGTCTGCATATGTTTGTTAAAGCAGAAATTTGTTTCCTTGTTGAAGCGTAATTTAACTAAAATTTTGAGGCGTCTGGCAATTTTTTGTTAAAATTTACTTAATTCACTTAATCGATTATAAAAAAAAACATTCGTTTTTTTTCCTTAATTCTTATATTATTTTATATCAACTGATTGAGGTTGTGGTTCGAACCCTGTCAGGGGCAAGCGACAGACTTTGCAGCACTAAGATGTTGTCATAACAAAAAAAAAAAAAAGAAGAAAAAAAACCATAAAAACCAAGAAATAGCATAAAAAACAACACAAATGAAAGAAAAAAAATTATATAAATTGATTCCTTTTATGGTGTCCAACCAAAATGGGCTTTCAAGGTCATTAGTTTATCTTTTCATTAAAAAAAAAATTTCATTTTTTTTTTTTTTTTTTATTTAAATCGTTCCCGACGTTCCTTTTTTAGTCGAAATCATATAGGATTTACAATCGTTAATTACACGCTGATACAAAAGTTGAGAAAAAAATTAGTCAGCGGTTCTTATGTATAATAATAAAATAATAATATTTTATCGGTCTTTGCTACGATTTTACTCGGTCAGAATTGAGAAAGATTTTTTGGGTGATAAATATTTTAACGAAGGCATTAACAATAAAGTTGAAGACTCATTGGCTGGGGTACACAACAGTTGGGCTAAAAGAAGTTATTCGATGTTGTTTGGCTTTCAGAATATCGGTTGTGGCTCGCGTTGCATGCGCCGTTGCTCCATTCTGTTGGAACCATATGTCCTCAAGACCTAATTCGTTCAATTGCGGCAGAAAAAACTCGGTTAACATGGCCCTGCAGCGCGTTGTCTAAACAAAAAAGCACCGAGGCTCCTTGTGCATCACTCGTGAATATTCGGTACCCCAGAAGCGATAGCTTTACTTGTTCACTTACCCGCTGAGGTGGAAATGCTCATTATGATTGCGCTAGAAACATTGTCCACTTCGTCACACAGACACGATTATTCCGCGTTCTTGGGGAGTGTATCGCTCCATGGCTTGGCTCACTTGTATTCTACAGCTGTCTAGTTTACAAATGTAACACCAGATTTGACATTGGCCGCCATTTGCAAAAATAACAGCAACTTCCACTAGGTTGAGTTTTTTTGTTTTTGCTCATCCTGTACCATGGCTCTTTCTTGTCCACCACAATGTTCATCAGTCCATATTCGATTCTTTAATATGAAATCGAACTGAATCAAAATTAAACAAAATTGCCATCGAAAAATATAAAATCAACCTCATTTTTTAGGGTTCCATGGTCATAGGCTGAAAACGGAACCCTATTGCTGAGACTTCTGCATCCGTCTGTGACGGACGGCACAGGCCCCGTTCTCCCAAACGGCAAAAAGCTAGAGAGTTCAAATTTGCATAGTACATGTGAAAATTGTCCTGGCCATCATCGTTTTTGAAGAAGTACGCAACAATGATTCCACCAGCCCATAAAGCGCACCGAACAGCCAGTTTTTCTGGATGTAACGGTGTTTCAACATACAATACAAAGGATTAGCTTCACTCCAAATGCGGCAGTTTTCTTTGTTGATGTAGCCATTCAACCAGAACGGCGTTGCAACGCTAAACAAAATTCGCTTATTAAAATCGGGTACTCTCGTTTTGCACTAAAATTTCACTATTTGCAAGCGTTGTTCAGGCGTAAGTCGTCTATTCATGATGAATTGCCAAACCAAACTGAGAATAAATCACTTGACAGCTGTTCAATCGATCGCCATCTTGAACAGTAATGCCAACTTAAACTTCTATACATCAAAATAAAACACCCTGTATTTCAGCTATAAATTAAACAATTCGCTTATGCCCTTCACAACAAATGCTATAAACATAAATGAGTTTGCCACACCGTTTATAACTTCCTTAAGTTTCCGATGCCATAAACTATATACAATGTATAGTCTATAGGCTGTTGAAATTTCAGCTCTGAAAAAAAACTGCTTGATTCAGAAAATTGTCTTTAATGCCAAATTGTTTACGTAACGAAATAACATATAAAATATGCTGACACAGGAGTTTGTTGCTACTTTTAAGCATATTGGTGTCAGCATACATATGCTGACTCAACATATCGTTAATTTTCGTTAATCATCGACGGCAATAATAAGCTTTACGCGCTAATTTTTCTTTGGATTGTAAATTGGGATATAGTGCATACACTTGGCAGAGCTGTTGGGTAAATCCTGTTATTCTCTTGTTCTGGTTTTGTTTTTGTTTTCTCTCTCATCTCATCAAATTATGCATTCTCCTTACTTCTTTTAATTACCATTAGTTTGTAGCAATTAAGGTTTCCATTGTGAAAAAAATAAGTGAGGAATGTGCTGGAAAACTTGTTTAGACAAGCAACAAAACAAATAAAATAGATACATACATATACATATACATATACATATATACATATATATGTATATGTATAATTAGCTCTCCACCCAATCATGTACTATACAAATGTACATAGTTACATTTTTTTTTATTTTTAAAATCTTTGGCTGCAAAAACAAAGCGAATGTCTGGCAGTACATAAAACATAAACAAAACTGCTAATCAACTGATTAAAATTTATAGCAAATACATATGTACATACTGAATATTACCAGCCCCAACAAACACAACATTGTATGACAAATAATAATATTCAAATAAATTATTATCAACACAAAACGGTATTAGCAATAAATTAGAATTTCTTTGTTTCTAAGGTCGGCCCGGTGCTGCAAAATGTATGTTAAGGTGTATAATAGAAAAGTCAGCTCTAATGGCATTAGCAAATTAAAAAAATAACAAATTATGGTTAAAAATAAAAATTATAATATCGCTCACTAAATTATAAAACGAGGCAACTTGAAATTAAGAAAAATATTCAGGGGAGGAAAAAAGCAGCCAGTATCGCAAATAATTTTTTTTTTTTTTGGTATTATAGGGTTTTACTGTTTCTAAACTTTGAAAAATCATAATTAAATCTATATTTTAGTTGCAAAACCTAGCAATTATTAATTGTTTTGTGTCAGTAGACTCGAGACAACCGAAGAGAATTAAATTGAACTTTATAGTCGAACTATATGATTTACATTTGTCAATAGTTTTATCGGGCTTTCTAGTTCGCTTTTTTACTTCCTCAAAATTGAGAAAAAAAATTTTGTAATAAAATTGGAGGGATCAAGATTTTTAAAGAAGACAAAAAAAGTAAAGTTTGAAGACTTAGTGGCTGGGGTACACACCCTGGCTGGTTCATGACCACCACGCCGCTGCCCATGTGACAGGGTTCTGTCAGAACAGTCACTAGGATGTGTAGCCTTTGTCTCGGAAACTCTAACAAAGCCAAAGTTCTCTTGTAATTATAGCTGGGCCACGTGAGTTGAAACACCCATACAGTCGACTGCTGTTTACTTTCAGGCACATATGCATAAATCTACGATTCGTCACCTGTCACAATATCATAGACGTGTTTCGAGGCACCGCGATTGTACTTTTTGAGCATTTCTTTCGACTAATCGACACGAGCCTGCTGTGAGTGATTGACAAATTGTTTGGGATCCAATGCAAGCAAATTTTTTTTCACAGTCAAATGTTAATGCAATATTGAATGTATGCTGATCCCACCAATGTCTAAGGTGGTCTCCAGCTCACAAGAGGTCACAACACTGCAAGATTGTCTTGTGTGTATCAATTCGCTCGTAGGTTGTAAGTTCCAATCTTACGTCACAGCTGTCAGCTGCTATACATATATCAACACTAGGTTTGGCAAATCTCGAAACATAAAAGGCAACTTGTGTAATAGAATATGTCTACTGACGAGTTGTGTAGCATGAAGCAAGTGTCGACGGCTTATAAACGGCTGAATAAGACATAAAACAATAAGGTATTGGATTCTATATTGGATTGGAATTGGATTCTATAGCAAATAAATTCAATTTCGAGTACATACTTAAATTATATTAAAACACATTCCATTATTTTGTCTGCCAAATAATTGAACTTTAATATGAAATTGTATTTATTTCTAAAACAAACAAAAAAAAAAAATAAAAACTATTTCTTATACAATATTTTTCTAACCTTGTTTGACTTTAGATTTTATTATTAATGCTAGTGATTTTGATTTAATTTTGCAACAACGATTTTGAAACTTTAACAAGAAAAAATGGTTTTAAAACAAATTTTGACATTTTGACCATTTTTCAAAATGTCAAAGTCTGATAAACCCTAAAAATAAACATTTAATTAAGTATAAAGAAAAATATAGATCAGTTTAAAGCGTTCAGCCAGGCGACACTTGTTATAAGTTTAACATTGTTATGGGAAATAAAAATTACCCAATAATAAAATAGTTAAATAAATCATGAAGCCCATCCCATAGTTATCTATCTATATTAACAAACCAAGCACCACAGCAACAGCAACAAAAACACCAACAGACAACAACATCACGCTGTTACAATCAGTTTCTTAACAGTGATTGTAAATTGTCTGTTATATTTCGTTATTATTTTTTTTTTTTTTTTTTCAATTTATAACACAAACCTCTGAGGCTTTTCTTTTTTTCTCAATTGATTTAAATTATAATAATGCTACATTTTTTTGTGTGTACAGGAAAAAAAATTGCCTTTAAACTTGTTAAGTATTCTTAAGTCGCTTGAAAAGTATATTTCATTTGAGATTTTTTAAAGCCGTTTCCCAAGGTGTGTCTTCCTTAAAGCTTTAATCAAACTTAAACAACAACGACAGAGACACCTTCATTTTGCAGATTTTGTTTTTTTCTATAGGACTTTCTAATTTTTTTCCAGTAATTTATATTAGTACAAAGCAAAAAACAAAACAAAAAAAAAAGGTTCTTTAACTGTGTTTTAAGGCTGTTAAAACATAAATTAACATACCACCTTTGGAAAAATGCAGCAAAAAAAAATCGTTGGCTTTTTCAAGTTAATTGGGTAAAGTGGAAAACACCTCCCTAAAAGTAGTTTGTCAAGATAAAATCAAAAATGTTAAGGTTGAATAACGGTAAAAGGAATAGTGTTCAAATTAAAATGTTTAGAAATATTTTTGATAAAAATACCGAAAAATACAAAAGAAATTAAAAATTTTAAAGCTGAATTTTCCTCGTTTTTTTTTTTCTCTATCAACGGCAACTTTGCTCATGCAGGTTTGCCGTTATTATTGAAAGAATTTTATTCTTGCACTCATCAAGAGCACGCGAAAACTGTAACCAACAAGAGATGGAAAATTTAGTGCAGTTTTGATTCTACGCTTAAGAGATTTAAATTTTAATAGAAAGAAAATGTAATAGAAATAAATTAAACAAAATTTTAAGGACTATTTTTTCGCAGCAGTTTCTCTTGAAAAACATGCATACATATACTTACATATAAGTACATTTAATTTTATATACTGAAATAGTTATACACAGATGACTATAAAGTGTAGTTCCTACATTCTAAACAAGAGCCAATTTTTTTTTCTTGGTTGCTTAAAATATTATTTTAATCCACTTTTAGACACAAGTAATCGGTTACTTTTAGAAGTAATCAATCATACATTAAACCTCATATATATCACTGTTTATGTGATGACTTAGCTCATAAATAATATGTATTAATTTTAAGATTCCAGGAAAAGTAACCGGCTACTTCTTTAGCTTTAGGTTTCAAGCTAGCCTTTTTCACCAAAATTAAGTGGTTACTTTTTATATATTTACATATCATCATTATGGCAACAGTTTAATACTTTGTTTTCATGCTATTTGAGGTTATAATTTTTGAGTTTTAGCCTCAAATTCGGTTATTATAAAGAAAAAGTAGCCGGTTACCTTTGAAATATACTGTTACTGTTTTCCTCTTTGAGATTTTACTTTTAAGCTGTAATATTGATTGATGTGATTTTCATGAAAAACGTGCGTTTTTTAAAAATTTGGGTGCAAGAATCTGTATTCATACCTCTTAGCATTGCAATTTTCTGCTTTGCTATTGATTTATTGTATTTATTTACACATTTATTTGTTAATTAACGATATGTTTTTTAAGAAAAAATCCCCTCACTTTTCTGTAATCTGTAAGGGAAAGTCCGAGACTCTATTTCAGTGGCTTTTAGCTATAATTTTTAGTATTGATTTAATGCTTTTGACAAAAAGTAACCGGTTACTTTTCAAATACACTTTCACTATCCCTTTTGAGAGTTGGTTCAAGAAAAACTTATAGCTAAAATACACTTTCTATTTTCATGTTATCTTCTAACAAGGATTTTCGAGAAAAAGTAACCGGTTACTTGTCAAATAAACTTTTAACAAAACTTGCAAAAAAAATGTTTTCGGCTCTTAAAATTGTGGTCTTGAGTTTCAATAGTGATATAAAAATGTTTAAGAAAAAGGAACCGGTTACTTTTCAAATACTTGTTTGCTTGCAAGCCAAAAAATAAATTTTTATGCTTCTGTAGCTCTTAGTTTTACATTTTAATGTGAATTTAAATAATTTTGAGAAACAAGTAATCGGTTACTTTATAAATACATTTTGTCTAACTGGTCTAAAAATCTCTTTTCATGCATTCCCAGGCTTCTCTAACGAGTAAGTAAGAGAAGACTAAACGATTTTCAAGAAAACCCAAAAGGTTACTTTTTAAATGCACTTTTAAAAGAAAGTTCTAGAACTGTTTATTTCTCAAATAACCTGCAAGATTATTTTTACACGTGAATTAAATTTTGTGTTTTAGTAATAATCTACGCGCTCTTTCGAAAAAGTAACCGGTTACTCTCCAAACACATTTTAGCCCGATAATCAAAAATCTGTTGGTTTCTGATTTTTATTGTATTTCCATTTGTGTTGCTTTTTAAGCTTTCAGTGTTAAGTTTAAATATTAAATTAGGCTATTTTAGAGAAATTTTAAGCGGTTACTTTTCATATGCAATTTTACTAGAAGGTCCAAAAGCCATTCACTTCTCATACAAAGTCACAGAATGGGTTTTTATGTAATTTGAAGTTTTTATTTTCATTGATTTTCAAATGAAAGTAACCGGTTACTTAGGAAAAACATATGGCTTGTCAGTCTAAAAATATGATTATTGCTTTTTGAGGTTTCAATATGAAGTTTAAGCATTAAATCAGGTGATTTTTGGGAAAATCTAAGTGGTTACTTTTCAAATACATGGTTACCATAGTGTATAAAAACCGGTTCAGTTTCAAAGAAATTGCAAACTCCTCGTTTTGTTGTTATTTAAATTAAAAATGTTCTGTTTTTTTTTTTTTTTGTTAGCCTGAATTTAGGTGATTTTCAAGCATAAGTAACCGATTACGGGTTGCTCATGCTCTTCTGATAAGTAATTTTACGCTTTGGCATTAATTTTCTCTTGTTGAGGTATTCTTATCTGTATTCTTATCTGTTTGATGTTGTTTCATAACTGACAGCAGGTGAAACGTAAAACTTTTATTGATTTGATATCATACCAAAAGTAAGCGGTTACTTTTTTCTAATTTTCTTAAACTTAAACATATTTTTAAGATCAGTTATAAATTAGCGTTTTACTACTGCAGCTTTTGAAGACTTTGTTTGTTTGTTTGTTTTGTTTTTTCCCCTAAAACGTATCTGCACTTAAAGAAAAATACAGTTGTGATTAAACATAATTTTTACCAATTTAATATTTCATTTGATTGCTTTTAAGAAAGGAATTTTCTGTTTAAGGAAATCAGAAAAACCAATAATTTATTTCGACAAACTTTCACTTCTAACTCACTGCTGTTTTTAAGCATAAATAATTCTTTAGTTTTTGCATGAATGTCTAAAAGTTTCTCTTCTTCGCCAAACTGAATAAATAAACCATAGAAAATCGATAATTTAATTCAATAAACAATTATAAATGTTTTCAATAATTTTTATTGTTATTTCATTTTCTAGTGTCTCTAATATGAAATAATTTATTTCTTTAGAGCGTTATTCTTTAATTAAAATCTTGAAATTTATTTACAATTAACACCGCATGTGTGTGTGGCCGGCCATCTTTCGAAAAAAAAAAGCCAGGGAGAGAAAGAGAGAAATTTCCTGTTAATTTACGGTTGTCATTTCAATACCCAGTTTTGACGCATTTCGTTTTCTTTTCTGTCTTTTTACTGGGTGATTGCATACGTATGCACATACATATAACTACAATTTGTTGATGTTCTATTATTATAGTCCGTCCGCTGAGAATATATTATTTATGCATAATTTAAATATATTTTCTTGTCTCTTGGCCGCTGTTAGAAGTTTGCCGCCTCTTAAGTAAAGTTATCAATAACAGCAGCTCTAGTGTCTCTATAGGTTAGAGTGCTCGTCGTATCTCTGTGTGCAACAAGGCCTGTGTGGCAGTGCCATTGCAGTGATTTTTTTGTTTTTTTGTTTTATTAATATTTATTTTTAATTCTTGGAAATTATATTGTGTATGTACATACATGGTATTTATTGTTATTTTATTATTTGTTCAGTTACGTCGTTCCGTATAAAAAATCTATGTAGGTACGTATGTATGTGTTTCAATTTAAATATTACTATTTTGATTGATTTATTGAGGAAAACTCATAAATCTCAAATGTTTTATGAAATTATTATTAATGATTGCATTGAATTAAATTGCAAAAATATTGTAACATGCAAAATTATCGCTGACAAAATAGAAGGAACTTAAAGTTCTTAAAAATGTCAAAATGTTATTAGAAAAGTTTCCAGTCTCTATTGGATGTTGTTGTTAACTGCGATTGACAGAATGGCGCGTACAAGCGAGCGGAAAATTAAGCGGTCGCTGCACAGTGGTTTGTCTCAATTGACAAGAATAAAAAAAATTCTGTTGGTTTTAGTATAGCACTGGAATTCGACATCTGTCAAACTAAGTTGTTAAACGAATTTTTTTCTTCTCAGCTGAAAGTCGGACATTGACGAAAATGGATCGCTTATCCATCACACAAGGCATAAAAATGATCAAAACATACTACAAAAATGGTGATTCAGCCACATATCGTGGTTTAAGAGGAAAAGTAGGTTTTACATATAGTCGTCCAACTACGCAAGCAATTGGCGAAATTATGAAGAAATTTGAAGAGACTGGAGCGGTTACAAATATGTTAAAAGGCCTGTGCATCATCGTTGCGCTCTTGCTGTTGAAAATATCGCTGCTGTAAGTGAAAGTGTTGCCTAAGGCAGCTTGATACCAGGCAATCGCGTAACTGCAACAAACACATGTATTTTGTTGGTAGAAAAACTGTGTTACTGTCATCCTGTTTGTTCACGTATGTATGTTTGTGTTGTGTACTTTGACAGTAGTAGTCAGCTGGGCTTGTAAGGCTACCTGGTATCGAGCTGCCTTGGTGTTGCCGCAGACCCGAATGTGTCATTAAGGCACATTATGGGGTATTTTGCATTTAGATCTACACCTACATCCATATCACAGGCCAGTTCACACAACAACTGAAGCCAGCTGATCATTCACAACGTCGTAGATATGTGGATATGTGGGTGATTGAGCAACAGGCGGTGGACGGCGATTTTTCGAACAAAAAACAAAATTTTCTTCAGCGATGAAGCACATTTCTCACTCGGTTATCGGTATGTTAATAAACAAACTTGTCGGGTATTTGGGGTTCTGAGAATCCTCAAGTAATTGAAGAGAGGCCATTACATCCCGAAAAAGTCACTGTTTGGTGGGCTCGTTGGTCCGAAGGTGTGATTGGACCGTACTGCTTCGAAAACGATGATGAAATGACTGTCATATGATAACCGATTTCTTTTATTTGCCTGCTGTTGCAGAATACAACGATACGGAGAATATGTGGTTTCAACAAAACGGTGACACCTGCCCCACAACTCGAGCGTATATGGCTTTGTTGCAAGAGACATTTCTTGGCCCCGTAATTTCTCATCGTGGCGATATCAACTGGCCACCAAAATCCAGCGATTTGACACCATTAGACTTTTTTGTGGGGCTACGCGAAGGAGCGTATTTATGCTGACAAACCGTTAACTCTTGAGCACTTAAAAACTAACATTCATCAAGTTACGGCTGAGTTACCGCTCAATATGTGTCAAAAAGTGTTCGAAAATTACCACAAAAGAATCAATGCTGGCAACACTTCGCGTGGTGGTCATTTGAATGGTGTAGTGTTTCACATATAATTTCAACGTTCAAACTTTATAATAAATAAGTAAGAGTGCTATATTCGGCTGGGCCGAATCTTAAATACCCTTCACAATGATATATGTACCATTCTGATTGATTTTTGGTGATAAAAATTGTTTTATGTGGCTTATAGAGCCGATTTCTTGCAAAATCGGGAGACGCTATATCTCGGGTATATATGGGCCGATTTCAAAAATTCTTCGATTTTTGGGATCTAATGGGCATTTAGATCCCAAAAAATCTGACCAAAAATCTGACCAAAAAAATGGCCAAAAATGGCCCTCAAAACCCGGATTTTTCGATTGATCTTACTGAATTTCAATAGCAGACCCACTACCGGGATTTAACACATTTTAGCGAAAGAATGTGGGGTTTCTATCTCAAACCGTTTTCTCAGAAACGGTATTTCAACGACTACAGACGGACAGACGGACATCGCTTAATCGTAATCTCTATTGATTCTTATCCAGAATATACATATATACTTTATGGGGCCTTAGATGGTTATTTCAATGCGTTACACACGGAATCACAAACTAATATATGTATATACCCTTACATATTTTTGTGAAGGTTATAAAAAAAAATATCATGAAAAAAAATATATTATATGTGTTTTATTTATGTTTACTTTTGAAACCGCCAAATGGATGACCCTTTATTTGTTATTTTTTTTCTACTTCTACGATTGAGCTGTATTCTGTTTTCCTGTGAAATTGTGTTCTTACACTTTTGGTATCCTCATTAAATGTTTACAAATAATAAATAGAATATGAAATAGAATGTTTGATCATATTTTCATAAGTGTTTTCAAGTCTACTGACGAGTTGGCAGGCACCAACGAAATGTTGGCATATCTATAAGACATGCTTGAAAACTTAAAGACAGAAAACAGCTCTAAAATGTTTGGTGCTTTTTCCATTTTTTTTTTTTTTCAAAAATTTATTGGTACTTCAATTGCACTTGAAGTAGACAATAATTTGCAAGCGTATTATTTTATTTGCATGTTTAACATACAAACATACTTTTGGGTAATCGATACTTAAAAGCAAATATTTTATTACATTAGCATTAATTTTAAGGTTTAGTGTTATTATGCTGTGCCTTAGGAATTTGTGCACAAGACCTTCGAAATTGTAAAAGTGTAAAGCACTTAATTTTATCAATTTTAATTGAATGAAACCAATTTAAAATAGAAATAGAAAAAAATTCACAAATTATTCCCTTTGTAAAGAAAAGCTAAACACATTGCAATTTAAACAGCTGTTTTGTAGAAGAATTTTCAACTTTAAATTCATTTTCATGACTTTGCTCTTTTTTCTGTTGTTTTGTTTTAAGTTTCAGACAACTTAATAAATATTAACCTTATGGTAACCACAATTGTTTACAAAGTTTTTGTTCTTCTAATCTTATTTGCCAAAAAAAAAAAAAGTGTTACAAAGATATTTTTAAGTTAAAAGATCATTAAACCATTAAAAGCTAAACTCTGAAATAAAGATTAAGCCCCCATAAAAGTGTTTTTTTTTTCCTTCTTCTTGTTACAAACTTTAAATAAAGCCAACATGTTTGTATGTATCTACTATTTCGTTAAACAAGAAACAAAACAAAAACACACCATAACAATGGTTAATAAATTTTAAAATATGTTTTTTATTTCCAATAATTTTTGGAAATTATTTAAGTTGTTTTAAAACCAAATATTCACGAAAAAAAAAACCTAAAAACAATTTTAAATAACTTAACACAAGAAAACAAAAATAAAATCTCTGGACTTAATTGAAAATAATCGTTAAATTTTATGGTTACTCTTAAAAAGAAATAATCATAAATAAATGCCATCATAAATTTTCATAAATTGCCAAAATATTTCAAATATTTATATATTTCTAAATTACAGCTTAAAAGAGAGAAAGAACTCAAGATAAAAAAAAATCTAAAATATTTTAGCAAATGCTTATTAAAGAAAAACAAACTAAAGAAAATTAAAATTTTTCTTGCAACCGGTAGTTTGCCTACAAAAAATAAACATCCACTTTTTAAGTAAACGTTACCCCAAATAGGTATGATATAAACTTGGTTTTCTAGAGCACACTTTTTTTTAAGTTAAACCATTATGAAAATAAGTGTTAAAATTAACTACACAGTAAAAGTAACCGGTAACCGGTTTGGCAGCATTTAGCTACCAAATTTATATAAAGATTTTTTTTTACTAGTACTCAAACTAAAATATTGTAGATATTATTGCTCTAATGAAAACAAGAGTCTCTCCTAATTAGACAGCTAAAGTAACCGGTAGTTGCTTGGCAACTTGTGACTAAAATTTCATAAAATTCCTTCCCTAAAATTAATACTTAAAACAAAAGTGGTTCTTCTAATGAAAGCAAGTGTTTTTGTTAGTTACACAGTTAAATTTTGTTAGTTACATAGTTAAATCCATAAAAATAATATTTAAATTAAAAGCGGTTACTCTGACTATTCAGAAAAGGTAGTTGAAGCAATGTACTTGCAACCAAGACACCATAATACATTTTGGATGCAAATACAGTCAAAGGCCGATTTAACGAATGATATAATGTTCAGACCTCTCGTTATACCGAGATATTCGTTATATCGAACAGTAATTTTTTATCTTAAAATTTTATAAAAGACGGTCCGCAGTTTGAAAAACATTAAAATTTAATTGTATTGATAACTTAGTGTAGAAATAAAACTTTAATTGATATTTTAACATTTATTTAAGAAAAGTAATTTTGTATGGCATAAAATAAAGTCTTATTATTGGTAAATCGCTTATTAGTGAAATAAATATATTTATCAATTTGCACCTGGATCCGCGCCTGGTACATATACATATTTACTTAAATTTGGATGCTATTAACATGTTTAGGTTTATTATTACATTTCATTATATTATTAATTTCTTAAGAAATCGACATCTCGTTTTCACAATGAACCAAACAAAACTACTGAAAGTTTAAGGAAAAAAGCAACGCATCACACGCGTTCTTTCAATACAAAGCAAAGAAGCCAAAAACACCCACAATCTAACGATTCTGTGACGATTTTTTAATGTATTTTGGTTTGTCATTCCTTAAATCGAGATTCTTTTTTTTTTTGCCATTCGCAGTTAATGTAAAATTTTCGCCATTCGTTATATCGGATATTCGGTAAACTGAGTATTCGCTATACCGGGCTTTAACTGTAAATAGAATTTTGTAAATATTTTATTCATAATAACCTCAATTTAAATTTCTTTTATAGAAAAGTAACCGAATACATTTTTAAGTAACCATAAGTATTTTTTTAATACTATTCACCTAAAACTTTATGAAAATTCTTAATCGGAATCAGACTCGTATTTTAATTAAAGTATATGATACTATGTTATAATTTTAAGGAAAAGCAACGATTACTTTGAGCATCCAAAAAAATAAGCGGTTGCATTTATTTTTTTAAGACAATCTGTAGCAAAATGTTACAGAAATATATTTCCATATTTCTATAAATATATTGAAATCATATAAATATATTGAATTAATACATTTAAAGCTATTATTGCAAAATATGATGACTACCATGGGCAGAGCAATCGCTTAAATTTGAATTTTAGGTATGTAGAGTAATAAGTTTGCAACTATTTCTTTGTTGAATTTATTTTTTATGTCAATAAAATTAATTGTTTTAATATTTGAAGTTTGAAGGTGTCAAATTTTCATTTTTATGAAAAGTAACCGACTACCTGTCAAGTAACCGTTTGCGTTTTTTCACTTCTACTTACCTAAAAGTCTATAAAAAATCTTAATCGTCTCGTATTTTAATTAAAATATTATAGAAATTCCAATTCTAATTGACAGATGCGATTACTTTCAGTATCCAGAAAAATAACCGCTTGTATTTTTTTTTTTTTATATCAAGCTAAAACTTTACCAAATGTATGAGACTTTAAATTGATTTCTTCAAAGCTGTTGTTATTACTAATTTGAGCAAATAAATCGGTTACTTTTGAGTTTTAGGTACATAAAACATTGAGTTTGCTATCAGCACATTTTTAAATTGTTGTTTTTTTATGTCAATAAGATTAAATGCATTCATAATTAGAGGATAAGGGGCTCAAATTGCAATATTTTTATAAAAATTAATCGATTACTTTGTAAATAACCACTTCTTCGAATTCGTCTTTCATAACAAATATTGTAAAAAATTTTAGTTTTAGTAAAATGTAGTATTTACCATACATATTTAACCAGAAAAAGTAACTGAGTGTTTTCTGCTCGGGAATGTTTTACCTCAAACTTTAGAGCAAACAGTAGTCAATGGTGCATGCATAACTTATCTAGAGCTGATGCTTAATATACATATATGTATATGAAAAAACAATTAACAGTTATAAATCATAAAGTTAAATTAACCAATCGGTTACTTTTTTTTTGCTTGAAGTGCGCAAAGTAATGTCTTCCAATTTTTTTTTTTTTTTTGCTTATAAAACCTAATTTTCTGATCATTAAACGTTTAATTATTTGCATATACTCGTAAGAATTTCTTTCTAAGAATGTATCATTTGGTTTTTACGCAATCGCTTTAATAACCATGTGTCATGTTGTACTCTTTCTTTCCCTGCGACTAGTACTTACAGTTACTTTACAATGCAAGTGGTTACTCTTGAAAAAATTTTAATCATGATTTTTGCTGTAATTTATAGCACTTTCTATTATCGAACAACCTTTTCAAATTTATTGTGTCTCATTTCAACGACAGCCCAGCCTTATGCAACCCAATGGATTGAATGCGTGAGGTCCGTCCGTCCGTGAAGTGCAACAATATTCACAAACTCTAATGCTGACCTGTGTTGAAAATTTAAATTAATTCTTTTGTGTATGCCTATTTTAATAATAATATTTAGCTTTATTTTGCGTAAAAAGGTGACTTTTTATTAAATCTTTGATTTATAAACAAACAAGACACATAAATTTGAACACCACATTCACATTGTTAAAATCTCTTTTCATTGAAATATCATCTTTCTTAATCGCATCATATACTACACATTTAATACTTTATTAGTTTAAATATATTGAGCTGAGCCCATTCATGCCTTTCTTTGCCTTTAAAATCATTTAATTAACATAATTTCCCAATATACATGCATATGTACATATAAAACATCTCGTTAAAAAGTAGTTTTATTTATAAATCAATAAACAAATTGTCACATTTTATAACACTTGACAATTTGATACGAACATTTCAAAAAACACAACACACTTTCAAAAACTCATAAAAAAAAAACGGTTCCCATCGTTTTAAAATTATTCGATTAATAAAATCCATCATTTAAGTGTGTGACAACCAGAAAAAGAAAATTGTCATTTTAAAACGTGTGTGAGAGAGTGTGTGTTTTCTTAAGTTCTTGTTGTTTGTGTTGGCTTAGCACTAAAAGGTGTTTACATGTGTGTTGTTGCCGTTGTTGTTACCATCATCGTTACAACAACTACAGAGCAACATTAAAATATGTAAACAACTTTTTTTCATTGCTCAAAGTCAAATGATATCAACATGCATAAATGCAAACTCACTGGAGTTACATTGGTGATCACACAAACACACAAACACACAAACACAAGCGCACATGCCCATGCACTCTGTGTGTGCACAGGGCTGCCAGACACAAACCGTTTATGGTCTCTCTGGCGATTTTCTGGCGTGTTACTAAATCATATGAGAACTGTTTCTTAAAAAATTTCCGAAATTGAACAATACTTATTTTTTATGTCAATAAAGTGTTAAATTTGTGATTCAATTTATAATTTCCATAATTCTCACATCTGAAGCCAGAAACAGTGCTGGGCAAAATACATGCTTTGATGTATTGAAAATACAAAATACATGAAAGTTGTGTATTTAAAATGCAAAATACAAATACTTTTTCTCCACTTATTTGAAATACAAAATACTGCATTCTAAAAGCAAGTATTTGAAATACAAAATACAAAATAGAGTATAACAAAAATATGTATGTAATTAAAAATACAAAATACAATATAATTTTATTCAAACAAGTTTTTGCTTCCTTTCATAAACAGCAGCTTTTCAAATGTGATATCAGACAAATTACCTTTTGATAGCGACTGGATAAAATCAGCTAACGACAAAATCTCAATGGTTTCTTATTAAAAAACGATATTTATTGAAAGAGAAACAATGGAATTGAGAAATAAGTGACAATCAAAAAGCTTGGCGACTTTCTCAATGTGTATGCATGCATTCAGTTGCGTTTACTTTACCCAAATCCTTTGCGTTTGATAATTGAATTGTAGCATTGCCCTTTTTTGGAAATAAGACAGTAGTAAAATTTGGTTTTTAGTTGAAGTATGAATGAAATACTTTTTAGCACATATTTTCTAACATAAGCTAAAAATAAAGAAAAATAAAATTTTAATAGCGACGAGGGTGGCGACGAAGGGTGTTTGCTACCCAGAAATAGGCGGTTGTCCACCTAGCTATTAAAATTTTACTTTTCTTTACTTAATTGATATTAATTAAGAAGTGATTAACCAAGAATTGAAGTTGAGCCTGAAAAAGTAATTGTATCTAAATGTATTACAATGCAATAGTTCAATGAAATTAAAAAATTTTCAGTAAAAATAAGCTAAAAATGTATTTTTGAAAACACAAATATTTGAAATACAAAATATTCAAACGCTTACACCGGTATTCATAAAAAATAAAACGTTGCTGAAGTACATTTTAGAACAAATTTTATATGAAAAATTCGTTCTAAAATGTGTTTCAACAATGTTTTATTTGTTATGAATACCGGTGTTAGTATTTAAAATGCAAAATACAAATACATTCGTGAGACGTATTTAAAATACAAATACAAAATACGTATTTGTATATTAAATACGTATTTCAAATACATACATATATTTCAAATACTGCCCAGCCCCAGTATGCATACCGAATCATTATTGCTAGAAAAGTCAGTTAAAGGGCAGTTCAGACTATTATGCAAGTATTTATATAATAGATAAAATCTTCATCGACTGCATATGAGCGGTTTTATGTTGGCGAAAGTCGTGCTGCCCACTAGAAATACTCAACATCTAAAGTAATCGTTCTGTTTAACTGCGCGATAGTGTCTATATACAAAATCCTAATATTTGTAAGACATGGCGTGAACGAAATATAACTTGCGTTTTATGAAAGTTACCAAAAAAAAAAAAAAAAGAAAAGAAAAAAATCTTCTGACTTAATCAATTCATCTGGCAGCTACAGGTTTGTTCTGGAGCTCTCATTGCATATTTGAAGGAAACGAGTGCAAATTATTGAACAGTATTGCTTCAAAATTAGTTTAGAAATTTTATATACCTATTTACATACATATGTGCTTGTACTCTTCTAAATAAAATATATTTTTTATTTATTATCAATTGATTTTCTGTGTCATAAATTGATTTTCATCGCTTGCAACATTATAGAATTGAAACTGTTGCTTTGCCCAGCTGTTTGATTAATTAGTGATTCATTAATAAAATAAAGTTAAATTTACATGGTCCATTTGCCACAACATTCCTGTAATACTCTTGGTTAACGAACATCACAAACTCTTTCGCTCTCCCTCTCTCTCTCTCTCTCTCTCTCTCTCTCTCTCTAACACACACACACACTCGAACTCAAGAGAGCCCAAACAAGCAAAAAACGTTTCTTCACTTGGCGGCACCAGGCATGCTTGTTGAATTCATTTCGAAGGCCTGTTGTTTAAATCAGCATTCAGTTTTGTTTTAGTGATCGTTGAAAAAGGTTGTCTGAGTTTTCTCAAGCGGTAGTGAGTGGACTTGGGGGAAAAAAAGAATTAACGAACTTTAGGCAACATAAAAAAAGTTAAACTTATTCTTAAATCTAATCGCTAAAAGTAACTAGACTTCTTTCTTGCTGAAAAAAAACTTCTAAAAGTTGTTTGAGACAAAAACAAGAAATCTAACACGCGTTTAATAAAAATTTAAAAGTGGTTTTAAGTTTATTTTTTTTTTTGCACAAAAAGTAATATGTTGCTAAAAATAAATGTTAAATGATTTAATATTAAATTGAAGCAAAAAAAAAGTTATGCAAATTTAAGCAAGAAAATTAAAAAGACATGTCAAAAAAAATAATGTTTTATAAAAAAAAAAGTGAATTAATCTAAACTTAAGAAAGATTTATTTAGATATTTTGTATAAAAAAAAAACACGAAAAGAAAAAAGAGCAGAAAAGAAACAAAAAGTGAAACTGTTTTTAAACAACGAATTTATCTTGTGCTGGCTGGGTCCTCTTTTTTTATTTTTTATTTTACATTCACACCGCAAACGTTTTTCTTTGTTCAACTTGATGTGGATTAATTTTTGCAAATATTTTAATTTTAAGGTAAAGCACGCATTACTGATACATACTTTTTCACTCGATAACAAATATTTTCGTTTTTTCTTTTGTAGGTAAATTAAGTTCTGCATATTTTAAAATTAACATTTATTAAAGTCCAAATATTAAGTTGTTTTCCAACATGTTTCTTTAATTCTGGCAATTAATTTCGTTTTAAGAAACTTTTAGCTCATTTTGGAACAGCTTCTGGTTTTTAATTAAATGAGGGGGAGTTCTACTACGATCTTTGGCTGATTAAAATCACCATTAACAAAACGAAATGAAAGTTTAATACAACCCCACACACCAGCGTAGCTTTTAGGTTTTCTAATTTGGTAAAAGTTTGAAAATTTTATTCATTTTTATTGTGTACAAAATCGACAATTTTGCATTTAGTCTTCTCTTCATGTTGGCGAATAAACTTATAAATACATATTATGAGAATGAATGAAACCTCTCAAAATATTAATGAATTCCGCACACCGATTAAATTTATTTTAATATATTCTTATGGGTTCCTGTAATCAAGAGAAATTATTTTAATAAGTTCCCATTTTAATATGCTACGTTTAGTGGGATTTTGAATTTTCTCTTTTTCAAAATTTTTACAAATGAACTTTAAAATTTTATGGAAATTCATTTTTTTTGCAAACTAACAAGTCCCTGAAATCAATTCAAGTTGTGAGAATAGATTCTTTATAAAATATAATACTCTTAGCTCGATTTTTAAGCCCTTCGTTATGTAAGTTTTATTCAAAAATTTTTCAAATTAACTTGCAAACTTTATGAGAATTATTTCGGGGAAACTTTAGAATAAGAAGCCAGGCTTTGAAAGAAATGAGTTTAATAGGTCGATGACCTCCCAAAACTGAAGACGAAATCTGCCGAGGGTGTTTTAGTTTGTTCATAATTTAATGGTGATATGAGGATGTTGGTGAAACAGTGCTGCCAGAGGAAAGTTTTTGTTCCGAACGTAAAATCGCGAATTTGTAAAACCGTTTTACGAAACATGCTAAATCGTATTTTTTAATTTAGTTTCATAAATTTTTTCATAAGTATGCCTTCGGCCGGACTAAGAAATTTTCTCCTCCATGGTATAACTAACACCGGCTTCGCATACAACATCTGTAAGCATCTGGCAACACACTTAATAATTTTATGGCAATTGGTACCATTATACAGCTATTTCAGCTTAATTGAGCCCCGCTTAATTGAGTTACCCGCTTTATTGTACTAAAAATCATTGAACGAAATCATTCAGTATACCTGTCTATGTTAAAATACGCGTTTAATTGAGTTCCGTTTAATTGCGTCGCCCGCTTAATTGTTTCGCAAATTAAGACCGCATTGCGAATAACTTAATTAATTCCGTCTACTTAATTATTTTTTTTTCCTCTGCAAACGTAAAAAAATGTATTTTGCTGCAAAAGGGTCATGGTTCTGTTCCTTTATAAACATTGTACGATGAACGTACCTGATTTTTATTTTGTTGTATTAAATCAAAACAATTTTTTAACTTAATATGCAACTAAAGAAATGAGTTTTATTTTCCATCTACTCATGGGTGTTTCGCTTTATTGCACATATTGCTCAATTAAGCGATTTTCGTTTAATTGCGCTGGCGATTCAATTAACCTAGCATTGCTTAATTGAGTTGCCGTTTAATTGCGTCAAAAGACGTGCATTTTTAGAAACTCAATTAAGCGCAAATAACTGTAGCTACAAAAGCCGACCCATTATTTCTTTTACTTAAGAACAATTGGACTTATTTCAAAAAATTCTCATTTTAAGAGACTTGTAAAACTTGATCAAGACAAAAAACAAGCAAATGAGAATTATTAATTTCATTTTTTTTCTTTATTGTGTTAAATATTTTAAAATGCTCCATTTAGCTGGTTTCCTGGGCGTTTGAATATTTTTTCATTTACAAATCTTTTGTGAATGAACTTAAAAACTTTATGAGAAATATTCTTTTCTTATCCTCAAAACAAATTCCCAATATATCCACACGTTCTCATTTTAATATGGTACGTTTAGCTGAATTTTCTTTTAAGCTCCGCAATATATTTTATTATTTTTTTTTTTTATTGAAAATTTTAACAAATGAAGTTACAATCAAACGCTTAAGAAACCAGCTATACGTACCACATTAAAATTAGAATATGTTGAAATAAATTTCAGCATCAGTTCAGTTCTTTATCTTAAAATGTTCCAAGTAATCGGTTACCTTTTTTCCAAATTATAAATTACTCTTTTTATTTTTAAACATAAGAGTTGCTAATTTTTTAAAGAACAGGATTCCAACCTTTTTTCCAAATACATATGTATGTAATCATTTACTCTATACCCCGTTTGTCCATAAAAGTTTTGTGAAAATTTTCTAAGTACATATTCGGTTACTTTTGTTTCCCCAAATTGTAGATTATGTTTTCGCCAACATTTATTTTCTTACTTAATTTCTTTTCTTATGTATTTCACTTGTTACTTAACCACTTTGGCAATTTTTTTTTAGTACTTGTTATGGAATTTTCTTTACAATTTTTAAGTTTTATTCCTCAATATTTCATACGAAATTTTATTGTTACATTTTTTTATATACAAATATGTGTGTATGTGTGTATATTTTTTAACAGCTTAAAATGTAAATTTCAAACTGTTTTCTTGAATTTTTTTTTAATATTTGTTTGGGTTGTTTTTTCCTTCTTGCCTTCATCGTCGTCATCGTTGTTGTTACGCCTCAGTAACTACAATGTTGCACACAAGACCACTTTGAGTGGTAAATAGTTTGAAAAATATTTATAAAAAGAATAGCAGAAAGCAACAGGCAGTAAGACGAAAAAAAAAACACTTCATACTCAAATAAAATGACCGGTGATAGACGAGTATATTACCCAAAAAGCTACTGTTTACCAAACCATAACCGAAATTGTAGAAAAAAATTGTGTATATTCAAACAACATCTTCCTATTTCTATAAAGCCAAACTACTCGTTACCAAATAAACGAAACCCAAGTTAAAACGCAACGAAAAACTTCTTCACAGAGTGTTAATAGTGAAATTATTATTTCTTAAAAAGAATGTGATTTTTATTTCATTATTTTTTTTTTCTCTCTCTGTTTTAAGTCCTATCTCGATCTGCCACTTTATTTCTTTTTTTGTTTTGCTAAATAAAGCAATTGTTACAGAAACGAGTACCCACCAGCAACCGCACATCACCATTGCCATCCATCGTCATTGCCAGCAACAACTACTGCAGCAACAGCGGCAGCAGCAACAACAGCAGATCACAGATTGAAATGCATTTCATACTTTATACTTGTTAAAACAAAAACTAAACACTTAAGGGAAAAAAAATGTTTTTGCAGTTGTTGTGGTTCTTCTGGTTGTTTTCTGAATTCAGTTGATTTTATTGTTAATTTTTTGTAATTTTTTTTTCTTCTTATTTTTACTGTTTTATATGGTCTGAGAATTCTGAATGAATTTTTGCTTCTTTTACGTTGCTACGTTGTTGCTTGTATTTTATTTAAAGCAGAAAACAACAGAAACGAAAATCATCTTGTTGCTTTTTAGTCACACTCACATTCCTGAGAATCAGAAAACTTCAACCAAATCAAAAACAGGCACAAACAATAAAAAGAAAAAAAGAAAAACTTTTAACTCCATATATGGCACTGTTTCGGTCATAACATTTTGCATATGGATTTAATAGGAACATATTGTTTCCTCTGTGAATTATTATTATTCTTCGTAAATTATAGTGCGGCACAAAATAAACAAAAATGAACGAACCAACATGCACAAACACACACACACACACACTAATAAAAAGCGATTTACAGTTGCGTAGCGATTATATTCTTTAAGCCGCCCAAAATTAAAAGATAAAAAAAAATAAGTTGAGCAATAAAAAAAAACTACAACATTTTTCACCTGCAAACAAGGGGTGACTAACTTTTACGAATATAGTGAGAATGGTTTTTTTTTTGAGTAACCGAATAAACTATTACTCTTAACAAAAATAGTTATATTTTTCCAGTAATCGAATTGAATAACAATAGTTGCCATTAAGAACAGCTATTTTTTTCAAGTAATCGAATAAAATATGAATAACCGTTACCTTAAAAATTGGTATACTGTCCCAAATATTCTTCTAACAGCCCAAATTAAGAGATAATTTAAGAAAATAAAGGAATAAGAAACTAGAAAATTTTCTACCTGCAAAAATGATGGAACATCTTTTAAGAACATCCTCAAAGTGGTTATTTTTTGCAACAATAACCGAATAAAATAAAAAAGTAGTCACTGACAAAAATGGTTATTTTTCTCAAGTAACCGCCCTTAATAAAAGTAATCAGACTAACTGTAACCGAGCAAAATGAAAGTAGTCAAAAATATTTATTTTTTAATATTATTATTATTAAAATATGAACTTAATTATTTATTTGCTTTAAGAGCCAATTGAAATGTATTTATTAATTTAGGTTCAAAAATATAGACAGCAAATATTTTTTAAAAAGCTTCATTTTTGGACCTAAATTAATTATTATTATTTATTTTTTTTTTTTTTTTTTTTTTTTTGTTAATCCTTTTTTATAAGCATGTACATACCTATAACAAATAATTTTGTAATATATTTTGCCAACTCGCCTCTATAATGCCTTTTAAGCGTAGAGGCAACCAAATACTGTGATGAATTAATTTGTAATAACAAATTCGTAATTTATTATTACAATTAAATCATTAGTCAACAATGTACTCTATTATTTATTTGCTGTAAGAGCCAATTGAATTCTGGTTGTTTTAGGTCTAAAAATGGACCTGGTTAATGTGTTCTGTTTTTTTCAGGCGTCTGTACGCTGCTGGCATTTCGTTGATGCCACGCAACTCTTCAGTAGACTGGAAAAAACTTCATTTTAGTTCTTTTAGTAAGAAAAATTACTTTTTGAAGTAACCGATTGCAAAGAAAATAAATAATTTTTTATTTTATTTACATATGTATGTACATATGTATGTACGTATGTTCCTATAGCAGTTTCTTTCAGTACTGGTGTGATTTAGTTTTTAATCTTCTTGCATTTTTAATGCGGTTTTTTTTTATGTAGATACGAATGTCGTTTGTTTTTTTTTTTGTATTATTTATTTGATATGTTAAAGTTTCTCTTTAACTTTTACTTTTTAGATTTCTTTCAAATCTATATTCTAAACATGCCGCACAAATCCTCTATTTCTATCAAACTTTCTTAGCGCTCTGAAATGACAAATTTATTTCACATTAAAATTCCTTTTTGTAACAAGTAAAAAAAAATCGCTTATTTTACAGTTTATTTTTCAAAGAATTTGTGTCAATTTTATGATAATCATCATTTTAAAATTGAAACACTTTACACTCGTACTTATCAATGCCTTATTTTTCTTTTTCTTCTTTTTGTGTTTCTTTACATATGTACCTACCAACACCTCTTTAGAATTTTAAATGACTTCTTGGACAATTTTAGCAAAATTTATTATATTGCCAATTTAACATTTTGTTAACGAAAAGAAAAACGTATGAATGTGTTTTATTATTTGTACCAATTTAAAATGCTAAACAAGCAAAAATTGATAAATAATGAATAAATAAAACAAACAAAAAAAAAAAAAAAACAACAAAAATTAACAGCAAATGTCTCGTTGTGTGACAAGAATTTGCAAATGTCAACACTTAACAAAATTTATAAAAACTGCAAAAAAAAATTACTTCAAAAAACTGCAAAAAAAAACGAAACAGGGAAATTCCATTAAACTTTAATGGTTAAATTGAAGTAATAAATTGATGATTAAGCAAAAACCGAAAAGGAAAAGGCAACTTAAAAACAAAAATTGTTAAAAATTTTATAACATGTTACCCTTTTTTTCATTGAGAAAACAAAACACTGTTAACACCCACATTTTTATCATACATATGTACATATTTCATCTTTTTTGGCAACACTTTGGCAAAGAAGAGACATCAACAACAACTACATACAAACAAACATAAGTGCAGAAAACTAATAAGTGAATGCTGGTGATGCTGTTGTTGTTATTACACTTTACTCATCGTGTGAGGTTGAGTTTTCATGTTGTTTTTGCAATTGAGCACAAGTGCATCTCTGCACTGGTTTGTGTGTGGATTTTGTTGTTGTTGATTGAAGTGCTTGTTTCAATATGAACGGTTTAGTTCGTTTTTCTTTGCATTTGCATTTAGTGGTACTAAATTGATCAATTCTTTCTAATAATACAAATTTTCAATCTTTTTAAGCTAAAACAATACAATGTTTTATCTCATTAACATTTTCCAGGTTATATAAAAATGGGTAAAAATTATCTAATACGTATTTTTTGTATGAAAAAGAAAAAAAATTTCTGCTTCTTTATTTTCTTTATTTTTCAGGCTTTACCTAGAATAGAAGGTGGGAGAAAAATGTATGAATTCAGGTCCAAAAATGAACCTTTTCAAAATACTTACTGTATTTTTCAGCTGTCTATATGCCGACGACAGCTGAGAAATACAGTAAATATTTTGAAAAGGTTCATTTTTGGACCTGAATTAATACATTTCAATTAAGTTCATAGGTGGGAGAAAAATATATTACAAATAATTTAATTTTCTGCTTGTTTATGCCTATCAAATACCTATTCAAAAATATTTTTGACAGGGATGCGAACATCTTCATGCTTTCGCATAATTTTAATAGTTCATTAAATAAGGTTCTTTCTACTTTAAATATACATACATATGTATGTATGTACATACTTACATATATACAAAATATTTAATTATTTACCCCCTGATTCATAAAAATTATTACAGGCTTATAAGACTGCTATTTGACATATTTGTATGGAAAATCTGTCAAATAAGAGCTTTATAAACCTGTTACAATTTTTATGAATTAGACGGTTATTATTTAGTTGGATATTATTAAACGTAGTGTTTTCTTGTCCACAAATTCTCAACAACACTTTATAATTGGAAACTTTAAACATGAGATTGGTTCTTGACTAGCCAACAACTTTTGCCTTTATGAATCGAAATGCGAAATGAGGTCCATAAATGCCCTATACAAGGGGAAGATATTACGAAACCCTGGCTGTGCAAGTCAGTCTTAGACATGCCTAAATTTTTCGCAGTCGTCAAGCTTCATGCGACAGTCTTAAACAACGAAGTTGTGCCGAAACATGGAAACATGTCTAAAAGTTCATAGAACAAGCTCCAAACTAAATTAATGTTTTTAATTATATATACATACCTATTTTTAATGCGCTGGTACCTACTTGCTGCTAATGGAAGCAATGTCAAACAACCCTCCGCAATTGTATTTCAATTGAAAACATTGACTAGTTTTTCAGTAGAAATTTTCTTTGGTTTCACACAAAAAGCAAACACCGCAAACAGAAGAATGCACATTTAATGTTTTAAATACCTGACGAAAAGAGTTAAATTATAGGGAGAGCCAGAGAGAGAGAGAGGGAGAGGGAGAAGGAGAGAAAGATAGAAATGCTACATATTGGCGGCATTTAAGCGTTTGATGTTTTTTTTTTGTCTTTTCCTTGCGGAAAGAAATCCATACATACTGCGCTTACAAAACATTCTTCATTAATTGTCAATACACAACAAGCAGCGTTTGATCATCAAAAAGCTTCTGGCTTTCCAATGAAACCCATCGCCACCATCATCATCAGCATTGTCGTCCTCCTCTGGTTTGTGGCCACAAACAAAAACACAGCAACTGCAACTAAAACAACTCCGGGAATTTGAAGAGAAAAGATTAAACAAAAACTACTTAAAAAAGGGTTATTAAATGTTACGCACTTTGTTATTTTATTTTTATATTATTAACACATATTTTGCAATGAAGAACAACAAAAAAATTCTTTGGCTGCCTGTAAACAATCTTGAAAATGAATAACAAGCATAATAATGAATTTAAACAATTTATTTAATAGCTGCTTGAGATAATTTTAATGTTGTGCCTGTCGAAATGTGTGCAACAAATATAAATGTACGTTTCCAGGAAAATACATACATATGTATGTATGTAACAATATCGACCAAAAGAACCACGAAACAAATACAACAACAACAACAACAAAGTTTAAGAGCAGCAACATCATTTATGATGGGTAAACAAAAGAATTTTGGTATTAATTACCCAACAGCAATTATCTACATGCAGATGCAGATGTATGTATGTATGTAACAACATGTGAAAAGTAAAGAAAGAATGTCTACATTCTTCCCTCAGACACAAGCAAAACAATTAAATTGTTTACATCATGTAAATTATAAGAGTAAACAAAATGTTTTATAAATATTTCTGTTATAAATGTTCATTTTTCAAGAATAATTATTTCGCCAAGCATTGAAATATGGCTCATTAACAGATTGTTTATGATTTTTAAATACGTGTTTATGCTTCCTTGAAGAGTTTCATGTGATGGAAACATCTTAACTCGGCACTATCAAGTGTTTGTATTTTAAAGGATAATGAAAGTATAACAGATGAATATGCTCATACCGTCGACCGAAATGCAAGCGGTTGCAAGCACTTTTTAAAACCAAAAAAAAAATTACAAAATCAAATGAGCAATTCCCAAACTCGTTTACTGCTTCGTTGTATCTCAGGTGTATGGTTGCTAAAATCGAGCAAATTCACGAAAAGTTTGGCCAATTACAAAAAAAAAAAAAAAAATCTTAAAAAACTATTAAAAAAAAGTTGTAAAATTGCACATTTTGTACAAAACCACAAGCATTTAGGATAAATTTGCAAAGTCAATAATAGACTTAAATACACAGAGGTAAAATGGAATCAATAAGATTTTATCTTTGAAACGTTTCTTGGCAGAAGAAAACGAATGAAATATTTGCCATGTGCGAAAAAAAAGGTCTTTGCGCTCTTTACCAAAGGAATATGCAAAATGTGAAAATCTCCATCCATCAACCAGAAACTATTCCATTGTTGTTTTTTTTTTTTAACCAAATGCAAAACTGTTACAGAAAACTACATACATACGTTTGCTAATTGTTTAATAAGTATACATATGTATTTATTTATATTGCATTTCGGTTTTTTGTTTTTATTTTATTTCTCAACAAATAAATATGAAATATTTATATTTAAAACTTCCATTCGATGGCAAAACAACAACAAGTGATTGATTTTATATACATATGTGTGTGCGCAGTGCTGATGACATGATCGAAATAGAGAAATCGGATTTTATTTGAAAACACTTACTTTTTTGCGACTTTCGATCGAGTCATCGTTCGAATAAAAGAACATCACAGAGTAACCCAAAACAATGTTTCTTTCGCTTCGAACAATCGCACAACTTCCATATTGAGTAACAGGCAGTTAAAATTAAACAGGCTGTCAAAACGCGAATATCGACGAAAAATATGTGAAATAAGAAAATGGAAGCATAAGAGTCTTTCTTGATAAAATAAAAAAAAAAATTCAAAACTCAAAATAGACTTTATGTACCTTTTAAAAACTTATCAAATCACAGAGAATAAAATTGGTTTTGGAAACCACGAAAATTCGCAATAAATTTGGGTATAAGCAAGTATTGTGCTGTGATACGTAAAACCAATGAAGTTACCTTTTCCAATTTCGTAAATATTTTTTGCGGATTTTGGCATTTGTGTACCTCGCTTTTAAATTCTGGCAAATATCCTGCTGATTTTCGTTATTTTTTATAATGTTATCTTGTTTATTGTTTCTTAAAAATTAACATGAAATTTTCGGCATACATAAATATGGGTGGGTGGTCGATGAGTCCGTTGTCCAATTTCTACGAAAGTTTCTCTTTTTCCCAATAAAAGTAATTTCTAGCAGTGTGCGCCAACTTGCAAATCACTGCATTCCTGCTATTTTTAGTCAATTCTTGTATGGGATCAAAGCACTTTGCGCCAATACGTACATACATACCTTAATAGAGTCTACAAGTGTTGCCAGGCACTCTCTTATTGATTATATTTATTTTTTTCTCAACTCCCATTTCATTAATGATTATACATAGTATGTCCGTAGTTATTTCAAGTTTCAGAGATATAATTCAATGTTCGATTTTAATTTTTCAATTTCTTAAAATAATTATTTCTGCAAAAAAAAAAAACGAAAATCTAAGCCACCTACTGTTTCTTTAGGTTTAGCACATTCGAACTGAAAACATGTAAAGAATTTATGTACAAAAAAAAAAAATACTTAATAAAGTTAAAATAAGATAAATGGAAATATCCCATGGTGAAGTGTTGCACAATTATCAAAAACGTTCTTAGTGAATGAATTTTTTGCCCCGTCAAAGAGAAACCAATTAAAGCAAAAACCAAATGCTGACGCCATTGATTTTAACAATATGCTGTTGTGGCCAGACATGAATAGATCAATACCTTTAAAAAAAATTTTCAGGTAAATTTCAATATAAAAAAAAATATTTGGCCGGTCGAAGGACGATTTGATGATGAAGCACAATTTAACCACCTTCTCCGGTTTTGAATTCGGTTAAAAATTACAATTTGCATTACATTGTCATTTTAAAATTAACTACTTACCATACCTGATCTAGACATCGATAGATATAAACACTCTTCAGTGCGTGTATGAATGTATGTATGTATGTATGTAAGCCTGTATCTTATTGATTTAGAAAATTTAGTGTGGCATCATCGAATTTGAGGGCGACCTCCCTTAAATTAACAAATATACGTTTCTCATACTTTAACATTCAATATAATTTTTAAAAAACCATTAAATTCCCTTGAATTAATAAAAATACTTTTGTGACAATTTCTCATTAAAAAAAAAAAACATTTTTATTACAATAAAGAAAAACTTGAAGATAAATACATACATATAAATTTTTTAATTGATTTATTTATAACGAATTTTGATTTGACCATGAAAATTACGCAACAAAATTTCTTAACTGCTTCATTTAATTGAGCAGGAAAAGCAATCACCATTGAGCACCGTTAGTCTCCGCACTCTACTTTCTTCAACTCAAGGCCGCCCAAAATAACGGTGGCAATATTTTAATAATGTGCCGTCGTTAAAGTATAACTACTCTGGGTTTACTTTATCAATTAACCTTTTTATTTATTTTATTTTAAAAAAAATTTTATTGATATTTAAAATTTGTATTTTTGTGATACGTATGTATGTATATTTTGGTTACCTTTAACAAAAAGATTTTATTTTAGTGCTTTAACCTTTTGAATTTATGATTAATTACTTGTCTTTAAATCATATACATAATTTATTTTTTTTTTTTCAAAGTTCACTTAAAAGAGTTTTTAACGTTTAAATTTAATACACGGAAAGAAATTTAAAAATCTTTTGAATTTCGTAAGTTCAACAAATAGTATTTTTTTTTTTTTTGCCAGACAAATATTTCGTTGGCACAAGGAACAGTATAACTGAAAATACAGAAACAAGATTAATCGCAGGCATCACTGAATCCGATCTTATCGTAATTGAATTTGAATTTGAAATGGCCAGAAAAACTAATTTGGTGTTAAGAAATCCAATGGTATCGGCTTTTTCTACGAAGTAGAAATATTCCAAAAAAAAAAAAAAAATCAGTTAGAGTTAAACTCTAATTTAACAAAACATTTCAGTAACAGAGTCCAACGTAAATTAGCGTGTCCAGCGTCTAAGCCCCCCCATTTTGTATGGAAAATGGTAGTTTAGACAGCAAAAATTTTTTTGGTTGTACTGTAATTTAATTGCAGTTTAACTGCCTGTTCCTCAATGTCGTAGTCTATGTCTATGACGTTCTTTTATTCGAACGATGACTCAATCGACAAGACGAAAAAACGACAAGACAAAATCCAATTCCACAATATCGATCATGTCGTCAGCACTGCGAACACAAATGTCAAAATCAAGCTTTGGCTTGTCAAATACATTTGGCCAGTTTTATGAAGGGTTGTATTTACACAAAAACAATTTTGTAGTTATTTCCAATACTGCTATAAAATGTCAACCAAAACTTTAATTTACCGATCTGGCATCTCTATGAAGTAAATGCCAAAAATTTCATGACGTATACCCATGCGAACGCAAGCTGTCGATATAGAGGAATCCAAATTGATTCGAAATCGAGCGACTACATTTGGATCGCTTACATTTTCTTGCAATATTGAGGAACAGGCAGAAAACTTGACTGCAGTAAATCAGTGAGCCATTTATTATTGATTGTTTTTAATGGTAGAAATTTGGAAAATTTGGAAGAAATATCAAACAGTTGCTGTGTTGCGCTAAATTGAATTACGTAAGAATTTTTTCCGTGTGCAAATTTGTTTTTATTTTTTCGTTTAATTGTTTCCATAAAGTATTTAGTAACTTTATTTCAGGCAAGCGAATTAAATATACCATTATGAATTGGAGTTTGATTAATTGTGAAGTTGTTTATCGCAAAGATATTATATTGTGTGTGTGTGTGTGTGTGTTTTTTGCATTTACCGTTTTTATTTTCTTCGCTAACTCTTAGGAAATGCCAATTGCTGAAGGGAACTATTTAGTTTTTATCAAATAGAAAAAAATTTGCTCTTTTTGAGCCAGCGAACCACGCAAAAGTATTTGCATTGAATTTCATATGAAGAGATACATACAAAAGTGTTATTTTAGATTTCAAAAAATATTAGGAGAACTTAAAAAGTAAAAAAAAAAAAAATTATTTTAAAATAATAGTCGAACTATATGATTTACAATTGTTAATAATTGTATCGGGCCTGAGTGGCATCACGCATAAAATAGCATTTTTTTGGAATATCTTTATTCACAAATAGAAATACATATATGTCCTAAGAATTATGTTCTGTTTTCATGAGATCAATAAACAAATTCCTGTATTTAATGAATCGTTGCATTTAGTTAATGATTTTTTGTTGTTAAATCATTGAAATACTTCATTAGCTTAATGACTAAAATTCATGTACTTAATGAAACGAAAATTAATATAAATTTAATGAATCAGAGTTCATTGCTGTTGGTGGAAACATAATGAGTTTTTTCATTCCTGATATTTTTCATTAAAAAATAATGAATTCTTTCATGAAATTAATGTTGGAATTCATTGAATTTATGAACAAAATTATTTTAGTGTATTGGGGCAGGTGTTCTTTATTGGCCACACCGGCTTTTTGAGTTGTGTTACACGATGCCAAAAGTGTAATGATTTGTGTTAACTGTGTAAACATTATTTGTGTTGAAATTTTGCTTCAGTCAACAAGTTGCCAACAGTGCACTTTTGATGTTAACGACCTGCCCAGCCAGCGCTCATTGAACCTGTTCTTGTTTTCACCCCTCCCCCCGCCCCTAAAAATTCTACCCATATATTACTTTTCATAATTTTTGTTACTGGTTGCATATTTTTTTTCTTGTTAACGTTGTGAAATTTTAATTTCAAAACTTCAGTTCAGTTGCTTTTTTTTTAATTCAGTTTCTTAATTTTCTTCTTCTTCATTTTGTGAAATACTTTCATTCAAATTAGGCCTACGTGGTGGTTTCATTCATTTTTTCGTTTATTACTTTTTCGTTTTTCATACAATAACATTAGCAGGCCGGCCACAAAACCTTAAAATAGTCACTTAATTTCGAGCAGTTAATATTTTTAATAGCAGATTTCTATCAAATTTCAAGGAAACATCTTTTATATAAATTTGTTTGAATACGTTTCGCTTAAGGTATGTATGCATTCATTTGTCAACTTATTTTTAATTATTTTAATTTCCTTAGAAAAGTAACAACCACAAGTTTTGAATTGAATAAAGTTTTTATTGAAAGCCATGAAGTAGTTTTTTAAGGAATTTATGACTCGAAACCGCTCATATTATTTATTATTAAATTGAAAGTCATAAAAAAAGCCTGCCTTCATTCTCATCCATTTGAAAAAGAAAAGCAACACTTTGTGCAACATTTTTTCCCACATCCTTTGAACAAAACAAAATAAAAATACATATAAAAAAAACCAAGTTTAGAAAAACATCAGCTTTTTTTTTTCTCCACATTTGTTTAAAGTAGAAATTATTTTTTGAAGCGGCTGTGGAAAGAGTGTGACTCATATGAGTTATAATTTAAACACTTAATTTCACTTTGGTTTGAGAAACAGCATAAACCGTTTAGAATTACAATGATCTTGAGTTATTTTCTTTGTATTCTTTTTTTTCTGGTTTGCTGCTGGCCATTATGATTGGTGGCATTTGGCTTGTGAATCTCGCCATTTAAGCCTGTTTAAGCAATCAAGCCAATCTTGTTTGGACTCTTATTTGCTCTGTCAGATTTCCATGTTGTTGTTAAAATGTATTCTCAGGCTCTGCTCTGACTTGCGCTGGCTGGCTGAAACAGTAATGATTAAGTTTTTGTTCCCAGACAAATTCTTGTCGCCTTTTTTTTAATTTTATTGTAGTTTTAAGCTTCTTTTTTTTTCTTTGTTGTAAATAATTGTAGTTGCAGCTCCTTTTAAGCAGCAATGTAAGCAATTTCCGCTGAACATTAAAATTGCATCTTTGAGGAGAGAAAGCAAACAAAAAAAGAAAAGCAGAAAAAACATATAAAACGTAACGGAAGTATTTTGTCAAGGATGGGTTCATAAATAAAGAATAAATGGATTTTTAATAAAGAATAATAAAAAGTAACAAAAAGTATTATTTAAGATTAAAAGAGAGGCAAGGAGGTGAAAAAAAAACCTCATGAGAAATTTACAGCTCCCAGAAAATTGCCCATGGATGAGCTGTTAAGTGGTGTTTTCGCTGTTGTTGTTGTTGTTCTTGCATTTGCATTCTTTCCTTTTAATAACGGGTTTTTATTCTCCATTCCATCTGAGTAAATTATGAAATGTCAACTTTTTACTTTAAAACCTCATAAGGCCTTATAATTTAACGTTCTGCGACACTTAAAAATAAGCACACACACAGAAAAACAAATAAATATATGGTCACATTGGCAAAACTGGTACACAAACCACGTGACCACTATTAATTTGTTTACCTTTAATTTGGACAATGGTATGGATACAAACAGCTACATATGTATGTATATATAAATACGGCTATAGCAACCAATACCAGCCCAACAAAAAAAAAAAAAAAAACGTGACCACTATTTATATTTTGAACAAACACAAGCCTACAATCATTTAAAAGTGAAAAAGCTCGTACTAGATTCAGTTTTTCTATTTGATTTTAGTACGAAACGGACTTGAAAATATAATATAAAGCCGAATGGAGATTATCACAAAGAATCCATCCTGTGTGTGCTTGCATAAGTATTGAATTTTGTTAATTGCTGCAATAGCTGAATGGCTAGAGTGGCTGGACTGACTGGCAGTAGTTAGCTTTTGCAGTTTCAAATCAGCAAATAGACAGTATCATTTATGAATTCTCACTTGTCAAATTAAGGAATTAGAACGGATTATTTCATGTATGAATTTGGTATTAAGAGGCTGCAGAAACATGGAATCAAGAATTTTTGACATGCATTAATACACAGTATAGTAGTCTGATCGGGCCGAATTTAAGTTTTTTTTTTCACAACCAGAATTAAAAAATTTTTTATCTTATAGCATGTTTCCATTACGAGTTGAATCACCCGCTTCGCTCTCTCACACATATTTATGAATCACACTGTTTACACGACTCGTCTATCGTGCTTCGATTTGACTTTTATTTTTGATAAGCCAGCATAAATTTTCCATTAATTTTCGTAAAGAAAATTTGTCTAAATGAGCAAAAAAAAAAAAAAAAGTAAGTGAAAGTGTTGTTGCAAGAAAACCACATTCATATGAGCGCAGTTCATTATTTAGTGCAAGTGTCTTGCGTAAGTGTGAATGCAAGAAATCGTTGCTTTTTCCTTGCAATCCAACAACAAAATATACAAGGTTGCACTCGCAATATTTTTGCATTTACGCACCGCTAATTACGTGTTGCTTTTTTTCGCATGAGCAATGCGTTTGCAACACTGACAACACTGACTCGAACAGCTGACATTTTAAAACAAAGCAAACAAATTTTTATTTGTTTATTTGTATTTCTTCGTATGTATGTATGTTTGTACATAGTACCTTCATCTAAAATTCTTTCCTGGCAGACTTCTTCTATTAATGCTTCAATAATATCGCCTCGAGCACTATTTCGCGGCATTTTCAAAGCAAACACTTAATTTCTTTTAAAAATTGTGTATTAATTTATCAGCTGTTATTTGGAGTGCAATAAAATTTGCAAAGTTGTTAAAAAGGGTGCTCAATATCAGTTGCAATATAATCGCAAATGCAAATAGTCGCAACCAAAAACGCACCCAACGCTAAGTACCGCCATGGAAATGTCCTCGGAGTTGGCATTGCAGGGCATTAAATACAGCCCAGAACTTAACGTTTATTTTTATGAGAGAATTACGTTTTCTTTGCTTTTTATTTATTTATTTAGTTTTTGTTTACAATATATGATTTGCGATATACATAAATTAGAGAAGACAGGAATTTTGCGTGCTTCGCATGTAGCTTCAACATGAAGCAACTTCATTCGCTCTCAAAATGTTGTATGGCGAAGCACGTTGCTGCGCTCCTGATTGGGGTGTTAAGCACAAATAGAGAGCGAAGCACATGTCGTGGAAACATGCTATTATGTCTCAAAGTATTATTACTATTTTTTATTTCATTTAACTTTTGCTATTTTTTACGGTTATTAAAATTTAAATTTACGATTAACAAAAAATTTTAAATTTTAATGAAGAAAAAAAAATTGGTAACACATTTTAAATGACTTTTGGCGAATTTTTGTCATAAAAAGCAGTAATTAATTTTTTCTTTCCTTGAAGCCGAATGCAAAAAAAAAAAAGCGAAATGAAAAAGACACTTTTCAGCTGTTGTTTTTATCAGTTGGGTTCTTTATGAACTCACATGTTCACATTTAACGGTCATTTGTGCAAAAGGAAAGAAACGTGTGGACTGACTGACTGACTGACTGTCTTCTTGTTTGTTTGTTGTTTGCACTGCTGCTGCTGCTGCTTCTTCCTCCCAGTTTGTTGTTAATTCGCTGGCTGGTGTGTTTCACTTGCACCTGTCTCTTGGCTTAGCAGTAATTATTTTATTTTAATACACTTGATGGCATTTTAAGGTTAATTTGTTTTATTTCATTTGTCATACATTTCAAAAAACACACGACTTTTATAGACATTTTTTTTTTCCTTTTTATTTTTTTAGTTTTTTTATTTTTGTCTCTTGTCAAAGATCAAAAGAACTTTTTAGCAAAAGCCAAGCAAAAGAAGAGCATTTAAATTATGCAGCTCAAGCGTTACTTAAATTCATCTTCTTGCTTTTTAGATTGAAAAGATAGTAAGTAAATTATGGTCTGATTTTACCTCTGACTTTTCACATGCATACAAATTTATTTTATAGAAAATAAAAAAAAGCAGAGAAAAAACAGCATAAAGGTTTTTATTAGCGCAGGCAAACGCCAAAAACCTTTGTTGCTTGAAATGGGAGCAAAACGCACGCCTCAAGAAAATCATTAAAAAAAAAAAAAATAAGCGACAAGTCATTTACATATATCACAAACATGTGTTCATTAAGTTAAACGGTAATGAAACCTCCAACCCTGGAGAAGATGGTTTAAGTTTTGTTTTTCTGTTCTTATTCAAGTTTAACAGAGATACTTTTTCATAGCATTTAATTGTATTTTAAAGTTATCAGAAGATATAAAATTTCTTGAGTCACTTCTTCTTTACTCTAAGTCCCCAGCACAAGTGTCAAGTTCATGGTTGGTGTAAAACAATCACCTACACTGAATTGTAAATATAAACTTTACCTTACATTCAACCTTTTCTTCCAAACCTCCACACAAAAAACAAAAAATAACTACAATGTGTACAATTGTTTACCTTAAAACATAAATCGAAAATTGTTTGTAATTAAAGTTTATCTTTAACATGGACTTTGACTTGCGGTAATATTTCCATTTTTTTTTTTTTTTGGATTCCCTGACGTCATCTTCATACTTATTGTAAAAAAATGATTTAGTTTTAAAATTAGTTGCTTATCTTGCATAGTTTTTACTGCTATAACTATAACAAATAATAAATTTAGTAAGTTTCTTTTTTTTTTCTTAATTCTCGTTATATGACCAATAAAACGTCCCTCAGCAGTCTATTGTTGAAATTAATAAAGATAAGATTAGAATTTTTATTAGTTAAATGTCCAATAATATTGACAGTATTATGAAAACTTGATATGGAAAATGCTGTTCAAGATTATTTAATTAAATAAAAATGTTCACTTTTATTTAAACAAAGAAGAAGAAAAACACGAAACTTAATGCGGAAATAAATTCAAAGCAAAATTTCAAGCTTTCAATAACCATAAAATTCAGTAATAAAAAGTGTGAATGAGATATTCACTCTTTGATCTAATTTTTTTTTTCTTGGAAAAAAAGTATAACTATTTTTTTTTTTTTATTAAAACTGGAATTAAATTAATAAAAACTAATTAGATATTCGAAAATATCTGGTTCATTGTTAATTTGTTTCAAACCAGCTAAATTTCTCTCACATAATTGAACTATTTGCGCCTTATTTTCAAAACATGTTCGAAATTCGAACAAGTGCCAAAACTGTTAATTTGCATTATTTACTATTTCTTTTCTCATAATTATTAATATTTTTCTATTTTTTTTTCCAATATGGCAGAAAACAAATTTTTTTTTCAATTTCGAAATTATGTTCTAAATTTTCGAATTTGCTTGTTTGTTTCGTTTTGTAAGTTAATTAAAAGCTTTTAATATTTTACGCCATATTCTAGAGTTTATTTATTTATTTATAGAGCACTAGCAGATAATTAAAATTATAGGCTGTCATAAAACATATGATATGCAGATATAAGGTTTTTAACTATCTTTTTTCTCCTTAAATCCTAATTATATTTTCAATGATCTCTTATCTGTTTATAATAGTTTAATATTTGGTGCAATACTATTTAGTAATATCTCAAACTTAGTATTAATATTAATATATCTAAAATATTTATGTTGTATGATGATGGAAAATAAAATGAATGAATGAATGAAAAAAATTATAGGCCAGTGATTTTCGGGCCACACTAAAAGAATTTCGTTCATAAATCCAATGAACTCCGACTTTAATTTAATAAAAAAAAAATTCATTATTTTTCAACCAACGTTGGCGTTCATTGAAGCAATGAACTCTGATTCAGTAAATTTATATTGATGATCGTATCATTGTAGAATCTCCTACTAAAAGTCCCCGAGGTCGCAGGTTCTATTCCTGCCGAAGGCTTTGGGTATTTCTGCAGACAAGCCAAAAGCTTCTCAATTTTGTGTTTGTTTAAAAAAAATAAAAAATTAAACATATGAATTTTAGTCATTAAGCTAATGAAGTGTTTCAATGGTGTAATAACAAAAAATCATGAACTAAATGCAACGATTCATTAAATATAGGAATTTGTTCATTGATCTAATGAAAACAGAACATCATTAAAGTTTATTAAAATTACGGATAATCTTATTATTAACATTTTATGTGCGATTGCACTTTTTTGGATGTTACTCGCAGTAGATTTTAAAACATTTGCAAAATATTAAAATATGTTAACATACATATATCCAAATTTTCTTACAACTCCCTCCAATGAGAATTGAAACCTCAATGAACGAATACATTGAGTTAATGCAACTGTTCATTGATTTGATGATATTTTTTTTTATAAATTCAATGATATTTAAATATGAACTTAATTGTTTATTTGCTTTAAGAGCCAATTGGAATGTATTAATTTTGAAAAGGTTCATTTGTGGACCTGACATTTCAATGATATTTTTCAACGAAATTGTGCAAACAAAACTGAACAGTTTTTAATGAGATTTATGCATTAGATCTATGAAAATTCATTGCCGTAATGAACATTTTCATTGGATTAATGAAAAAATATTAATGAAATAAATTCATTAGAAATATGAACGAAAATTCTGGCAGTGCCCGATTACAAGACCTTAAGCTCTACGTAATAGTAAAGTCAAGTTTTAGAGTACATTATCTATATTATATATGATTATAAATGTTACATTTTTTAAGAATGTCCAGAATTTCTGCTAAGGAAGCGGGCTCTTTATTATCGCGATAAGTAATTTTTATCCGCTTAACAGCTTTCTTAATGACGGTGTTGCTTGTTGATATGGCCTAAGAAACTGCGTTGTTTGTCTTGGAGGCATCGGTATATAGAAAAGTGCAGTTGCTATACAACAATAAAAACCACAAATATCAATTTGCTCAATTTTCTGTTGCCATTCCATTTGCCTTTTCTAATGGAACTGCTGTCTGAAACTGTGTTTGTTTGTTTGTTTTTTTCTTCTTTTTCAAAAAACAACTCTTAAATTTGGTCTATTTGGAAATTTGCTAAAGTAGATCTTCTACTTCATTTCGAATTTCAGTAATTTACATATTTTGCTTTTTCTCAATCCTGTTCTTAATTTTCGAAAATACAAACCAAAGTGCTTAAAATATTTTTAGATTTCCCACTTTTATTTCCTTCATTAATTAAAACTTTTTATAATTATTTTTCTAGAACTTGTCTGAATTCAGCGTAATTTTTGGAAGCTCCGTTAAAAAAAATTTTTTTTATTTTTTTACTTGTATTTTAAATCTTAAGGACATGCACAGATGTCTTCAAATTAATCTAGACTTACTTGTCTTGTCATTTGATTTTATTACAGCATTTGTTAATGTGTCAGCAATCAATCTTTTCGCCTGGAGCTGCATGTAAAGCAAATATTTTTAACAAACTTTTAAAGTTGTTAAGCACAAATAAATTATCTAATCCTTTTCATTTTTGCTCCTTAAGACTTTTCTGTCAGAACATTTCAAAATTCCCCAAAAGACAAAAGACGGCAGCAGCTTGAAATGTCAATTATCCGGCCAACCGTTTGGGGTCAGTCAGCCAAGAGAATAGAAAAAAAAATTCTAAATTGCTGATTGCCTAAGTTTTGTTTTTCAATTTTTGAAATCTTGTTTTTGACAGATTGTGCTGAGATTGTGTTGGTGGGCAGGCGCGAGTCGCACTGAGTTAAATAAACAAATCACATTTGACAAATCGCAAATTTATTTGAACCTTAAACCACAATTTAGCAATTTCACAAAAACCAACATAAAGCGCGCTGCAAAGCGTTCAAATGGCCAGAACCTTTACAAATAATTTGCTGGTTTTATTTTTCACTTAATAAATGACCACTAAGTCAGTGCCAGAGAATAAAGGCAGACAGAGGGAGAGGCGGACAGACAAGCGCAGAGACCAAAATGTTCTTATATGACAATGTTTTCAAAAATACTATTTGTTGTTTAAACATTAAAGTGTGTGTTACTAAAAAAAAAAAATTACCCAAAAATCTTGATTAAAATTTCAATGAGAAAAGAATTGTGAAAAAAATCTCAAGTAGAAGTTATTTTATTTTTTCCTTCGCTCTTGACAAATTTGTTAGTGTCAACTCTGGTGACAGTTGAAAAATAATTTTATTTTGTTACAAAAAAAAAATAAAAAATTATTGCGAAATAAATTAAACCAAAAACTTATTGATTTTTATTGCAGCACATTTTTGAATTTTTTTTTTGTAGCCGTTTTTTGATTATAAAAGAAAAATTCCTAACATCTTATAATATTTCAAGTGCTCGTGGGCCATATGAGGGTTAAAGTTTAAGTTATTGAACAATAAACATATATGCATGCGTTACAGAAGTTATTTAACAAAATGAGTAGGCTTTCAAAATGTGAAAAAAAATTAATAAATTGTATAAATTTTACATCTACATACATACAGACAATTAAATATACAAAACTTGAGCCATAATCGATATGATATGATAAAATAGTGCATAATGCTCAGCCAGTACGAAAATGACTCAACTCAAAATTTATGGACGAATCTTATGGTTTGCAATTGTTAATCACTTAACTTTTTTTATTTTTATTTTACTGATTTGTTTGATTTGTTGTGGTGAAACTCTTTTTACTCATGCTAAAAGCTATCGCAAAATCAATGGCTTTATTGGACATGCATACATATGGATTTAGTTGGAAAAACTTGTATGTATAAAACAAATTCATAATAAAAATATTTCTTAGGTTGATAGAAATGGGTTTTTATAGCCCATGTCCTTCCACTTACATTTAAGCCAGAGCTGGTTCCATGGATTTAACCATAATAATTTTGACTCATAGGTGTCATACACAAAGTTTCTTAGTTTCCTCCAACCCCATAGATGGCTCATATTCGACAACATATCACTTCCTAGATGGCGGCACTGTATTTATGAGAAAGCGGTGCAATGCAATATGTTTCACTATTCTCGGCACATGCTCTACTTTCATCTACTCTCGGTTATTCTTTAGCGGCTCACTAATGGAATTCAGTATCAATGAACTGAAAAAAGACCTAAAGTAATAAATTTCAATTGGCTTTTATAGCGAATAAATGATTAAGTTCATTGTTGAATATTCAAAAACTTTTACTTTTTAATACTTTCAAGAATACAAGTTGTTGGTAACCAAAGGTCACCTGTTGTAAGGAAGTGCTATAAAAAGTAAAGGTGTTGCAAGACGTAAAATGCTTTCTGTATAAAAAGTTTGTTTGACCATTTCTGATTCTCATTTTGTTCATGAGTATTTTGGAATGAGTAGTTGGGCTTCAAACATTCTTTTTACATTTTTCAAGTCTACTGATGAGTTGTTTAGTAGCAACGAAATGTCGGCGGCATATAGACGGCTGAAAAAAGACAGACAGACAGACAGCATTAAGGTCTATTTTTTTTAGACCTAAAGTAAGGAATTCAGTAACTTTAAAATAGTTAAATTAAACATTCGCAGTTGGTAGTTGCACTAACGATTCAGTTCTTTATAAACGTCATATTAAACATAATTTTAAATCAAGAACCAAGTGGCATTTTTGCCAAACCAAAATCATCACTAATAATATTTAATTAGGCAGTCGCTCTCTATACAAGTCACATGAATTGGCTTATAACTAGACTAAAGGTTAAATTAGTCCCGACTTAACCATAACCATATAAAACAGCTGGTCGAACCAACTTTATGAGCAGCACTGTAAATGAACAGTGCTGACTTAACATAATGCCATAACCATAACCATAGATACCAATTGAATTTTGGTTTTCTGTCATAACCATAAACAGCTGATTGCAAAATATATACATACATTTGTTGTGTTACTACTACTGCACTATTGAAATTATAAAAGTAAAACATAAACAGCTGTTTAAGGCTATGGCGGCACTAATTGTTGCCAGACAAAAAAATTATGGTTATGGCTATGGTTATGGTATGGCCTTATGGCAAAGTCAGGAATAATTTAACCTTAAGCGTTTGATAGTTGTAGGCTTGTAACTACACTAGAATAGTTTAACATTTTATGGTTAAAATACACAGTAATTAAATTCTAGTTGTTAAGTTAGCACCAGTAACTGTGGTCACTACTGAAACAGAAAACCAGATATTTTAGATTTAACCACCTTTAATGCTAAATTTATCTGTAAAATAAGCTAGTGAATTGCACTACAGATTTGCCAGTAGTTGTGTGTGACCTGTTATCACTGCCATTATTCTATGCAGTTAGGACTTGCCAAGTCTCAGCAGCCCCTTCAACTGTTTGCCTCGCCTGGGTATGTCCCATAGTATTCTGGTATTGAGTCCCCACAGTTTCTTAGTATTTCTTAAATGCTAAGGCAGTATTTCTTGAACTGCGCTTTTGTAATACCATTCTTAATATTTAAGGTTTATTTTACTCAGCTGAGTATTAAAGTAATAAATTTTCAGGGCTGCATTATACAGCCCTGGAAAATTTACTCTTCTTTAATAAAAAAAAAAAAAAGTAAACAACAATGAACTTAATTATTTATTTACTTTAAGAGCCAATTGAAATGTATTAATTTAGGTCCAAAACAACTTCATTTTCAGGGCATAATATAAAATAAGATTTCATGCAAGAGTATTCGGTTATGAGATGTGATTGAGTTTCACTTTTTTTTTTCTCAGAAAAATAAAAGTTATTTTTGATTTTTATTTTTTTCCAACTCCAAATGTCCAAATGTTGGACACAATTAAATTTTTTTTTTTTTTTATTATTAAAACGCATCTTCAATTAAAAGTTTAACTTTTTCGAAGCTATTTTCTTCAATATACTTATTACACATTATACATAAAAATGCTATTCATAGAAATTCTTTTAATCCCTTTTTTATGACACCTGAGGCCAAATTCTGGCACTCGTGATTGAACGATTTCGTTATAGAATGCTGTGTGTTTGTTGCTCATTTTGTTTTTGCTCTACATTGTTTTTATTATCGAGTATATTCGATCACGAATGCCAGAATCCGGCCCCTGTTAACAAAATGACAATCACCCCTATCATGAATAATTTTTCCCATTTCCCAAAATTGCGATCATGAATAGCTTTTCCCATAAAGTATGTTCCCATTCGAAATTTCTCCTTATAGCGCATGGATTTTTCAAAGAAATTTTTCCCATTTTTTGGGGTTAATTTGTTCATTTTATTTTCTCTGTGGAACTAGAAAAAATGGGAATAAAAATTTCACATTTTATTCATGATGGGGGTGAATAAGTAATTGGAAGTACTTAGTTGGGGTGTTAATCAATAGCCATAAGATAACATATATCGTATATTAATAAGATTAAGATATACTTATATATAAAACTTGCTCCTTCTAATAGCTGTTAACTACTTTTGATGCTGCATATCGCTTAAGTGTTCTCGGTGCCAGGGTTTCGTTCGCCGACAAGTTCGTCTGAGTTCATTGATGGAATGTTGTATGAAACGAGCTGTTGTCACGTATGACTTCTTTCACTGTTTTGACTTTTAGATTTCGTTGTTTCTGTAATGTCATCGCCAATAATTGAAAATAAAAATTGAAAATGTCGACGACTGGTATCATAATTAAACGAATTGTAATCTACATTTAGTGTTTCTCTTGTTTTTTTTTTTTTTGCACCTGCTTTATATTTTATTTACTCATATTTGCCAATGATGTTCTTGAAAGTTCATTACAACTGTATACTTTTCTTTTGCTGTTTTTAATTCACATTTCAAAAACTGTTATTTATTAATGAAACGCTTTCACTGGTGGTTGCTCCATAAAGAATTTCTTTCTTCACAAAAATAAAAACACACACACACACACAGTATTTAACCTTAATTTATATATATTTTTTCATTTTATACTGATTAGTTAACATTTATAATTTCGCAACAAAATAAATAAACCGAACGAATGAATGGCAGAGAAAAAAGTTCCTCATTTGCGAAATCTGCTTTTGAAAATAAATATCAACAAAATAATATAAAATTAACGTCATTTAAATTGTATATACTTAAAAAACACGCTTATTTTTTATTAAAGTTTTTTTTTTTTTTTCTTTAAAAAATAAAATACGTGGTATTGTTTGTATCTGCATTTATATTTAAACAATTGTTAAGCCATTGTAATTAAACCTTTTTTGTTTGCTGCCTTTTGAGGGTCTTTTCTACCTTTTCAAATAATCTACATACATACATTTTAGTTGCATGCATTTAAATTGTGTTTGACAAAAAATGTTTGGCAATTTATAATATTCAAGAAATTTTTAAATTTATAATTTTGGCAAAAATTATCTGAATTGTGTTCTTAAGGCGCTTGCAGAGTGGATTATTTCAGATCACTTTAAACTTAAAATACAAGAGAGGAAATTAAAATGATACAAAAATAGAAAAAAAAAAGAATATTTTTTATATTAAAAAACATTTTTTGTTAAAAATAATTTTTTTATATTATTTATTTATAAAAACCAAAAAAAAAACGTTTGTAGAACGTTTTTTCTAGTCTACTGGTGAGTTGAGTAGCATCAACGAAATACCGGCGGCATGTAGACCCCTGGAAAAGATAGAAAACGAAGTCTAATTAGAATTAGAATAATACATTTTAATTAGATCTCATAGCAAATATCAGGAAAATGATAATATTAAATTATTCATTTTAACTTAATATTATTTAAAACGATCATAAAACCACAGCAACACCTGGCTGGGTCAGTTAGTTTACTATGAAACTGGTTTGAACTTTTTTAATATAATTGTATTAATTCAGGTCCAAAAATAGACCTTGCAAATGTTTTCAATATTGAGTTGTTTAGCATCAACGAAATGTCGGCGACATATAGACGGCTGAAAAAGACAGAAAACATTTGTAAGGTCTAATTTTAGACCTGAATTAATACTTATTTGCTGCTAAAGATAATAAATAATTTAATTCATTTTTAAATATTTGTTCAATTAGTAATTTTTTTATTTTTTTTTCTTATTTTCTCTATTTTTCTCTTTTATGTTTTATGTCTAGATTATTTCCATAATTCCTATTACTTGTAATATATGTAAATCAAAACACTTTCCTTAAATGTAAAACTAACCGTTTGTTTTTTTTTATGTCTTTCTTTGTCTCTTTCCAAATATCCCTCCCCGTGCCCTTGTATTTGTTGCATGTTGTGTGTGGAATGGGAATTTCGCTTTGCAGATCTTGAACAAAGACATTTAAACAAAATGGAGAACGGCCTGCATGTAGTGCCACAAACGACACCCATTCTTGTTAGCAGTGATTATTTAACCACACTTACTTCACCGCCCACTTATTCACGTCTGCCGCCCGATGGCCATGAGTTTCCACCCAATTTCTCGGAACCTTTAATTATGCCAACAGCCGCTACAGCCGCCAATATGATGAAAACAACCAGCCTTTTACAAAGCGTTACCACCACCACCCAGGGCATGCAGGGCCTGAACAACAGCAATACCATTTACACGGAAAAATTGTATGCCGCCTCGGCGGTGGGTCAGACAATGGTGGCTAGTACTAGAACGACACATGTAACTAGTACCACAAACAATGGTGTTACCCAGACTGTAGTGGAAGTAGAAAAACAAAAATCTGCACCCTTGATAATCGAGCAAGAAGTTAACAATCCCCCGCCTCTGCCAAAAAGCACACCACCACCCACGGTGCCAAGGAAAGTGTATCGCCAGGATTTGGTGGTTAATGTGGAGGATACACGGGGTGTGGCTACACCCTTAGCAGCTAATAATCCTACCAAATTGATTTTAGATACCCGGCATAGCCGTTCCACACAAAATCTCTCCAGCAGCAACAACAGCAGTGGCAGTTCCACTCCCACCACCCAAAAGCTAGAAGCTCCTTCGTATGATGGTACTACTTCTGCTGGCAGTAATGACTACAAACGTTCCTTAAGTGCTCCCCGGAGATCCAGTGACTGGCGTAAAGATGAGAAGAGTGAGAAAAGTGTACGTGATAAAATTGCCATGTTTTCAAATGAGGAGGCCGCCTCTACGCCCTCGGATGTAACAAACAAACCCTTCAACTTTACCCGTTGTATGAATGCGGCAAAACCTTTAAACTTAAGCACCGAAAATCTCCTAGACTCCTCGACCATGCCACGTTATTCGCACTCCAGCAACTTGCACAAGACCCGAGCCATGAGTGTGGAAAATTTGAATGATGTTTCCAGACATTATCATTTGGCAAAACCTCTGCCCGCCCATCAGGGCTATTCCGATTCTATGCATTCCCTTAACACCTTGGCCTCAGACTACAATCAAAACTACGCCTCTCTGCCTAGACGTCACAACAGCTCCCAACAGCTGGACCGGCGCATAAGTTTCTCGGGCCAGCCGGCATTTGTGCCCGACGAGGCTTCCCGCAAAGCGGCCATAACCAACATTTTGGAGCAAAGACGCCGTAGTTTGTCTAAACTTAGGGGCCTGGTTATACCGGAGAGACCACACATACCCATTTCCACTCTGGAGCCGATTTTGGATTTGCCGGAAATCAAAAGTCGTGACAGCGAACAAGTGAAAACTTCCGGTAATTCTTCCTCTACCGATTCCACAGACAGTGGTGTGGGTTCTTTCAACGGTTCGTACTTAACAGTGCCCCGCCCCGCCAAAAGAACAGATTTGAGTGGCCTCATCAACGCCAATCATCAAAACTCAGCTTTGAGACCTCTAAACATAACAACCCAAAGCAATTCCCTGAATATAGCCAACAACCGAGCTTATGCGAACCCTGCACAAAATCCCCGACATTTGGTACAACAACAGATTCCGTTGGTGGCCCAGCGACGTTTAGATGCTTTCAATACCGTACCGCCAGCAAAACCACCCAGAACTTCTTTGGCCTCAACTCCCACTAGACAGTTTTTGCACGAAGAAAGTGACTCTTGTGATTCAGTGTTCTCCTCACGCATTTCCTCTCCTCCCATGTCACCCTCTGTACCCCAGGTGCCGGAGAAATTCGCCTTGACACGCACATTATCCTCGGAGACCAACACATCCATTGCCAGCTCCACCACCTCTACTTTGACTTCAGGTTCTGGCTCCCAGGCCAGTTGTTCTTCGGTAGGCAGCACTCCCACAGTGGACTTGAGTCGCCGAGTTTTAAAGTCCGGCTCTAATGACTCGGCCACAAATCGTAAAAACATATTGGCGTCAGCCAAATGCCGCAATGGTCGGGGTGATACTTCAGCCCTAATGCGCAGTCGTGCTTATGATGACGAAGACAGCACAGATGGTTATGATGAGGATGAGGTTAGAAGACACCACAAAAGTAAACCCCGCTCTTCCTTGGTATCCACCAGTAGCAGTTCTTTAGTAACGCTACCATCCAAGGCCGCTTCTCCCACTGCACCCATAAACTACAAACTAGTGAACAAAAGTGATCAAAGTCTGGTGGATAAAGTCATTAATGTGGCCGCTTATGTTGAGATTACCTCCGATACTGATGACAGCAGTCGCCGTTCAGCTGACAGCTCTTCACCTTTGAAGCTTAGTGCCATGTTTATAGATGAGGAACGCAAGCAGAGCTTTAAGGCTGATCCTTTGCAAAAGGCTTGTACAAAACCCAAAATCCATAACATAGTGCCAGCCAAAGTTGTGGCTCCCATTAATTCACAGCCGGTGCAACCCTTAAGTCCCCAAAGAGCCGTAGAGGCACCTTCACCCAAAAAATCTAGCGAAACTAATGAACTGTCTCAATGGATGCATGTCGAGGTGGCCAAGGCAAAGATTTTAAATAAAACTCCCGAAAGATCGCTCAAACCGGTAAGAGAGAAATTCGAGCACAACAGCAGCATTAGCAGTAGCAGCAACACCATCAATACTACAACCAGCACAAAAACCACTTACACCAGTTTAGGCAGCAAGACCACGCCCAAAATTAGTACGGCTGAGATACGCGAAAAGTTTGAGCGCACTGCCGCTGCTTTGGCACAAAACCAAGGTGTTTCTACGCCCCCGTCCGCCAGTCTGCTCAATGTCAAGTCACAAATTAAAAGCAACAATTACCACGAACGATTTTCCTCTTTGGACTCGATTGCCTCCTCATCGTCCGGTGTCAGTTCGACCACACAAAATGTTTCCTCGACCCAAGAGAACACCACCGAATTTGGTAGTTTCTCTTCGCTTGGCAGCAATCAGAGTTTGATTACCGCTCAAGATATACAACAAATAATCGAAGAAGCCGATCCTCCCCTTAAAACTCCCGAAGCCTTCATCATTGTCTTGCAAAGAGATACACCCGAATCAAGTATAGGCATTACCTTGGCCGGAGGATCTGATTACGAAGCCAAGGAAATAACGGTGAGTTAATTTTAAATTTATTACTACAGGTGCGGCAAAGAGGTCTTAAGCAAACAAAAAAAAAAACTCATTTTGAGTTACTGATTATAACTTTCTATTTCAATAGGTACTTTTTTTTAACATCGTATTATTTAAGTCATGCATAAGAGCATGAAGAGAAGAGAGCTAAATTTAAAGGATGTGCGCAGAATATGCATTACGTTGATTTACTTATAAATTACGCTACGTACGATTTACTTATAACCTGAGTTCGAGTCTAATTGGGTGCTGATGATCATTTTAGGGAGTGTGAAACAGCCCTGGTGTGTTGCCCAGCCAATAAGCCTTCAAATTAAGTTGTTCGCCACAATTTTGCGGAAGAGAAGAGAATACAAACAACTCTCTCTCTCTCTCTCTCTCTCAACTTTAGGGAACTAAAATCCGAACTTAACAATTAACGCCCATTTTCACAATGTAAGATAAAAACTTAATATTTGCTTTAACGACAACTTTTGTATGCCGTTAAAGTCCACGTAAATTTTTCATCGCACATTGTGAAAAGAGCCGTAATAATAATAACAGATGTTCTAGTGGTAACATTGTAGTGATCCGCATTATTACAGAAGACAAAGAACGGAAAGTAAAAAAAATCTTTTTATTAGCTGGGCAACATTTCACGTCCGCCACAACGATCAACAGCACCCGATTTGCTTCGAATTCAGGTCAGAACTGAATTGCAAACTGTTTTTAAGCAGCACCACTAAAAAGCCTACAGTTTTAGACTTACGACCTTTTTAACCCACTGCAAAAAGAAACACAGTACATACAACACGAAAAAAATTATGGGGTCCCAGCGATTGGTTCTGGTAGAAGAGATGTAAAAAGAAATATAAATACGTATGCAACGTTATGAAAGATCACAGCGCAATAGTATTTTGGAGCCGTCTAAAATTTCCCAGAATAGGCCCTTCTGGCAGCATATCGGTGTATAAAAGTATGTTTTCGTTATAATTGAGGTCAGAGCTGTAGTCAGCAACTTTGTAGAAAATATTAGGGCAAATATTTTTATGGAACTTATTAACCCTTTAACTCCTTTTCACAACGGAATTTTTTTTTTTTTTTTTGGCTTTCAAATCTAATAAATCGTAAACGAACACCCGGAAAAGATGGAAGACGAGGAATGAAATGTTCCAGAAAAATATTGGCCATGAAATTTTACTACACATTACTACAGAGCACACCCAATTCCAAAACTTAAAATATCCCATCTCTAGCGAGAAAAGGTTTCCGAATCCTTATGCCTTTCTTTTCGTTGCGAACCATCTTCTTCATTTTCATGTTGTCATCTTTTTTGCACTTCAAATTGACATTAGAGTATATGATTTCCAGCGGTCCATACTCCCGCAGTGAAACGTCCGTCCGTAACAGTGTTCATTCTCTCATATGCTAAGAGCTGGAGAGCTAAAATGTTCACAGAATATGTATTGCCTGGCCGCTGTAACATTAAAATATATACTAAAAACAACAAAAAGCTGAAAACTAAAGGCTGCTGCCATACAAGAAACTCTAAAAATTAGCTGTAACTTTCCGGTAATCAGAGCTAGAAACCTAATATTTATTTATATGATCTAATTAATTTTTTTTATACGAACTTATAATTATTTTTGTATTAAGTTTATCAGGCTCAAGTTCTTTCTATATTATTTTTTTGATTGATTTTAATTAAATACGACATTGTATAGTGAAATTTGTCGCTATTAGAAAAAAAAAACTTGACTGCCTTGGCGTCTTTTTATTGACTCTTCACCGAAAACTCCAATTACGGAACCCCTTAATTTTGCAAAAAAAAAAAGTTTGATATTGTATAGTAAAATTTGTGACTATTAGAGAAAATGGAATTTAATAAAATTTCTTTGCCATTTTCAGATTCACAAAATTTTAGCAAACACGCCAGCAGCGAAAGATGGTCGTTTGAAGAAAGGTGATCGCATATTGGCCGTCAATGGTATGAGTATGCGCTGTTTGACGCACAGGGAATCAATAACGGTGCTTAAGGTAAGTGATTGATAGAAAGCAATGAAACATAGTCTGGCTGTATTATTAAAGAACAAGTTTGTTTGATGAACATTTCTGATTCTCATTTTGTTCATGAGAATTTTGGAATAAGAAGTTGGGTTTCAAACATTCTTTTAAGAATTTTTCGAGTTTACTGGTGTCGTAAATGTCGGCGGCATGTAGACGGCATATAGAAAAAGACAGAAAACTTTAAAGTCTATTTTTAGATCTAAAATAATACGTTTCAATTGGCTCTTATAGCGAAAAAATAATTAGTTCAGTTTTGAATGTTTATTATACATATTAAGAAAATATTTTGAGATAGAAATGTGGTTTTTTGTGTTGCCGTACTTTTGTGCATTTTTGTCTATTATTGCGAAAAATTCATGATTTTACCCAACTTCACCCAAAAAGTACGTTATCAAAATTATTATGTCATGTTAATTGCAGTTTTTTCTTTGTAGAGAGTTCATACAAATTCTCTCTCTCTCTCTCTCTCTCTCTTACTCTCTTTTTTCCCTTTTTCTGCTTCTATGCTTTTGATTTTATGCAATCTTTTTATTTTTTTTACAGACTCCCCGTCCTGAGGTTGTCTTGGTGGTAACACGCTCCGAATCGGTGGTGGTGAAACCTTTAAGCAAAAAACGTTCCTCTTTGGGTTCACTTTCCAGCCTCAATGAGAAACCCTGTGAAATTGATTACGAAAAGAAACGTAGTTACCACAAGGCTTCACGTTCTTTGGACTTGGATCTTGATGTTATATCCAGTGAAGATCCCTCAGCCTCAAGTCCTTCAAAAGCCAGTAGTTCGTCAGCGAATACACCATCCAGCAACAGTTCGAGTAGTCGCAGCAGTCCACAGCCCTTAACCACGGAAGCCGCCACTCTGGCCAGTATTAGAGCTAGACGCCAATTGTCTAGACCCGATGTTAGTAAAATTTCCACCAGTGAATTGCTGGAAAGAGCACAAGAGACACGTAATGCTTTGCAAGCCGAAATAAGAGCACAAGGTAAGAAGAGAAATGCTGCCAAAGTGATATACTGCCTTCTTCTTATTCCATTGTTGTCAGTCGCATTCACTCTTATAGTGGCTCTGCTCTGAAAAAATGCAAATTATAGCCTGTCTACTCTACACTAGCGCTCAGGAGCCTGCTCTCAAAACTTACAAGTGTTCTAGTACAAGTAAAATGAGCACTTCTAAAAATTTATTATTTTAAACTAATTAATTTTTATACTATTTTGCATTACGTTTATTGAGTTTAAGTTCACTCTGTATTATTCTTGTGATTGATATTAATTAAGCAAGGCCAAGGGGACAACTAGCTGTTTCGAAGCCACCTTATTTCTCGTCATTGCCCGCCCTTGAACTCAAAGGCTCATGTTTCTGACGCTGCCTGGCCTCACGCCCCTCAGCCATCCCAAGTTGTTATACATATGTATTTTCTGTCTAAATTCCAACTTTATCAAACACACCAATATTACTTTTTTCTTTAGTTAAAAAAAAAAATTAATTAAAAACAAATCTCATAAATTTATTGTCAGAGCTTCGTTTGCTTTTTTCAAACATCTTAGTGCAATGATTCTAGAAATATCTTGAGTACCATAATGTTGTCCCCCAGCTAAAGATCTGTGATGTCTTCTTTGTCTTATTTAATTAATATCACTCACAACATGAACATAATAGCCTTTTTACACCGACTGACATCCACATGAAACGCATGGAAGATGTTGAAAATGTGAAACAGTTGTTTACATTGACAACATCTTTCATCTTTCATTTGTTTAGATGTCAAAAAAAGAAGACGCAAAATTTTTGTAAAATATAAAAAAAAATTTTAAAATGGACTTGGAGGAGGACTTTTGGACTTTTTTTTCCATAAGTCAAGCAACATGTTCTTCATATTTATTGACCATACGATGGGCTTTCTTTTGCACTGCAATTAAAATGAATTTATTTATAATTAATTAAAAATTATAACAAAATACATGTTCCGCTCATTTTTTTATGTTAAATTCGTTTTCTGAAATGTCATTTTGATAGTGATGATACAAAAACAATCGATTTTCTGCATTTTTTTTTAGTGATGGCACTAAAAAAATCGAAAGATGTAAGATGGAACAAAATGAGAAAGGATCATCTTCTACAGATGTGGAAAGATGTAGAATTTTCGCCCTGTATAATTCTTTTGGGAAGATGTAAACATCTTTGCAAATTGATGAAAGATGTAAGATGTGCGTCAGTGTAAAAAGGCTAGAAGGCAAAATAACTATAGAAGAAAAAATTCGTATAAATCAAATATTTAATTAATTGAAAATAATAAATTTTTATAAGATGAAAAACAGGCTTCTGAACATCGGTGTCGCATAAAAATGGACTTGTGTCGCATTTCTATCTCAAAGCGATTTTTATTCCAACCTCAAATTTTATTACCAATTTGATGCGATTACATTTCTTTGTACCATTTTTAATTATTTGTTTTTTTTTTTTTTACATCATTTCAGAAGAATCTACTCCAAATGGTGCTCGTTGTGTGGAAATTGTCAAGGACAGCTGTGGTTTAGGTTTCTCCATAGAAGGGGGATTTGATTCCCCTTTAGGCAATAGACCTTTAATTGTTAAGAAGGTATTCATGGGTAAGTGGACTAATGAAACAATTTTACTCTGATCTTTAATTATGTATCATTAAAATTTGCATTAACGAAAAGTCACTCCAGACATAAATTGAATAAATTGATAAATGATCCAGCAATCCTTGTACTCAAGGACATTTTCAGGAAAGAAATGATAAAATTAATAAATTTCAATTGCCTTCATAGCAAATTTTAAGTTCGTTTTTGAAAGTATACCAGCAATTATATTTACTTATGTTCACTCTGCTCTTGATATATGAACAAAAAATAAAGGCAAACATTTTAAGATTTACTTGAAACTTTTAAAGTTAGTTTGGGTGCTGATGGGCTTTGTAGAGCTTGCGAAACAGCTAGTTGTCCCCCAGCTAATTATTGTAGCATAGATATTTATTTATCTTGTCTTCTGGGATAATATTAATCGCGGCACGACGTTTGACGCAATTAAACAGCAACTCAATTAAGCAATACTCGGTTAATTGAATCGCCAACGCAATTAAGCGGTTAAAATCGCTTAATTGAGCAATATGTGCAATAAAACGAAACACCCATGCACATATGGAAAATAATACTCATTTCTTTAGTTACATATTAAGTTGTAAAATCGTTTAGGTTTATTAAAACAAAATAAAAATCAGGTACATCCATCGTACAATGTTTATAAAGGAAGAGAACCACGACCTTTTTGCAGCAAAATAATTTTTTTTACGTTTGTGGAGCAAAAAAAAAGCGTTAAGTAGACGAAATCAATTAAGCGAAATACTTTATGACAGGTGGTTGCTCACAGCAGTCATATACACCCATATTCATAAAAACTATTGCAGGTTTATTACACGTTTATTTGACAAATATTCCGCAGAAATACGTCAAATAAGAGCTTAATAAACTTACAGTAATTATTATGAATATGGCCTATAGACTTTAGGACGACCCTTTCAATACCGTAAATATAATAATATTTTTCAGAACGTCATAGCAGAATATCCATGAAACTGTTTAGGGGGTCAAGGCTGCTCACAAAGTTTTTCAAGCAAAACTATTGAAATACTAGAAAGAAAAAAATATTGACAACTTAGAACCCCAACCTGGAGCCTATAGTAGAGCTTTTTAGGAATACCCAGGATGAAATGAAATCCTGTCAGTGAAAAGCTGGCCAATATTTTGTTTTCAAATAAGCAAGCCGGATCGAGAGAGACTTTTGACAGTTCAACGTTTGTCAGCAGTAATCAGCTGCTCTGCCTGCTATAAGAATACCTTAAGCCCCACCCAATAACAATTTAATTTTATTGCATTATATTAAATTTATGACTAATTATTCCTTTTTTTATTTTGTTTATTTATTTTCTACTTCTATTTTAAGGTGGAGCTGCCCAAAAAACTGGCCAAGTACGTAACGGTGATGAGATTCTGAGCATCAATGGCAGTTCAACTGCCAAAATGACACGTGTAGATGCCTGGAATTATATGAAACAATTACCTTTAGGTCCTGTTAAAATAATATTTGCTTAAATTTTTTTACATGCATATTTTTTATTTTTATTTTTAATTTTTCTCTATAGTTTTATTTTAAATTAAGTTTTTTAAGCATAATTTTTTTTCTTATATTATTATTTAATTTTTATAGCTAAAAATTAACTCAGAAAGTTATTGCTTACACAACAACAACAACAACAACAACAACAAAAAAGAGAAATTTAACTAAAGCAATTTAAAAAAAAAAAATATTACCTAAAAAAATCTTGCCATTAAAACAAAATTCTCAAAATTCCTAAAAATCGAAAAAGAACAAAAACTAAAACAAAGTTTTATTTTTTTGTTTTTACAAAATTTTCTCAAATGGCTGAACGTACTGTAATTATAAAAAGATGGGCAGAATTCACAAGCCCAGCCGTATCCAGAGAGAGAGAGAGAGAGAGCGAGAGCGAGAGAGGGAATTTCAAACACTAACCTGAAACTCACAAATAATTTGAAAATTGTTTTTGTTTTGAGGTTTTATGTTCTCGATAACAGTTTTTCGAATTTTTTTTTCATTAATTTTTCTTTGTTTTAATACACTGAGCTTTTGAGGTCACTGTAGTTTTAATAAAAATGTATATTTTATTATTAAAATCTTCAATATTTCGATACTCCTTTTGTTTATTTTGTGCATCACGAAAGAAAGAAATTGGGACCTCAAGCCCAGTGTATTAAACTCAAGAAAAGTTTGAACTTGTCTTTCCCAGTAGAATCTGTCGCACTGTGAATTCTGACATTTTTGAAAACTAATTCCGAGATTTGCGAAACTTTTCATAATCTACCACAAGAACGCCATCAAATTTCAATTGTGACTGGCTGCATTTGACTGTCAAAAAAGCAAACAATCAAACAGCAGCAACGAAAACTGTCAAACGCCATAACGGTGAATAATAAACTGTACAATTGGGCTTGTGAATTCAGGGGCCCGCATTGCGGCATTCGTTATCGCATAAATTATTGGATAAAAATAATGTAAACAAAAATAATAACGCTTACACTGCTTACGTGCCAGAATTCATTCGATAGCGAATGCCACAAATTTTTTTGTTTATTTTTTTTCTTAAAAAAAAAATATCTTTTAATTAAAGTTGGCTACTTTTTTTTCCAAAATAATTAAAAATGTGCTTTCTAAATGTTTTCGAAATGTTTGAAAATGTGCAAAAATTATCAGAACAGAAACTTATTTTGCCCCTTATTGTAAAACGCAGACGTGACAGACAGACGTGTTCTCTGCAAATCAAGTGATTTCAAATCACATGATTTTAAAATTCAAAAATTGTATAACTTCAACAAGACAAAATTGTATTATTATAAGTCAAGTACCAAATAACATTTTAAACGTTTTAACTGTGGAAAATCTACAAAAAAGGAGCAGTGATTTTAAGTACTGTGATTTTTTTCAAAACAGACCTGGAATCAAATCGTGACATTCGATATCGTGCGAACTATCGAGGAAAAATAATGTAAAATAAAAACAAAATAAACACACAGAACAAGCTGCAAACTCTCAGCACTAGCAGTCCGTGACAGATAACATAACTTTAGAGAATCAACAAACAGGCAATTTGCTCTCACAAATCATGTGATTTTCAGAATGGGCTTGAGGCCACAGGCGTGACGAACTGTTGAGTAAAAATGATGTAAAATAAACAAAAAACATACAGAATAAGCGACAGAATTCATTCCATCTTGAATGTGACATCTTGGCCCCTGATTGTCGTGGCCACATTAGTTCGCCATAAAAAATTAGCTGGACTGAAGAGCTTAAATGCGATTTTAAGTATTCGCTGATTCAAAGATTTTTTAGTTTAAATGTAAATTAAACAAAAATCAAACATGTACATGCGTTTAAAATGTTATTCGAAACTTTATTTATAATATAGATTTTTTTTTTTTTTTTTTTTTGTTGGAAATAATGCTCATTTTGGTTTTAGACATCATGTGATTTAAAAACACATGATGATTGCAGAAAACGTGTGATTTTGAAAGGGCATTATTTAACGTCTATACCAGACAAAATTTTGTTAAGACAAACAAACATCATCCTCTATATGGAATAATTTTGATCTTTGATATTTATTTTATTTTTCCAACATTTGAATCCACAAAATTTTGCCGGGTCTAGACATTAAGTAAAATAGGCCAAGTATTTGTATAAAAAAATATTCATAAATTGTTTTTAAAAGCAAGAACTTTTATGACAATTTTTTTTTTTTTTTTTTTTTGAGTGTTGAGTTTTGTAATAGAGGGTGTTGACAGTAAATTCATAATGTTCATAAATTTGAGAAAATTAGATAAACAGTAAAGCTGCATTTCGATTTCGTAAAACGAGCCGGTCAACAAAAGCATTTAATTTAAACGTGCAATTATTTTTTCTTTTTCTTTTATGTTTTTCGCTTTGTAAATTTTTCCTCTTCCCAAGAAATGCTTTCTTGTACTTAAAACTTTAATTTATTTTCAAATTACTATGGAAAAAGAAAAATTACTTAAATTAACTGCCAGTTTTTCTAAAACGTACATAAATGTTGTGGTGTGAAAACAAAAGCCAAATTTCAGGCCCATCACAGAAATCAATTTCAATCACATGCAATTTCATGATTGATTTTGAGTTTTTGTCTTTACACATGACATAAAAACAAATTTAAAATATCATTAATTAAAATGTTTTTACTGCCCGGGCCACAATGTCACTCCACATCGCTCGCTCGCTGGCTCGCTCGCTTAGTTACATGCAAAACCATAACAAATTTTAAAAATTTGGTGTTTTTTAGTGTGTTTTTATGCGAGCGAAGGATGTCGGGTGACATCGTGGGCCTGGCAGTTATTGTAATTTTTTACTTTATTTTCTTATCTGCAGAATAATATTAAATCACGTTTAATGCAAAAATCACAAAGTTAAACTATAGCGAAATGAAGAACTCAAAAGAAAATCGATCGTATTGAAAATTCGTAATCAAAACCATTCGGAATAATTGCTGTGACCGAACTGATACATTCAGGAAAGAAAATGTTTGTATGCAGCTATTTTTGCTTCTAAAAGCAAACGTCGCAGCCAAACATACCATTAAGATATCGATTAACTGGCAGTAAAATATATTTTCAAAACTTTATTCAGTTCATTTTTGGGGCCGAGTAAAGTGAAAAAAGTTATTTTTCCCTTAAATTTAATTATTTTGAAAACATCTGCTGCAGATGCCCATCAAAATTGTTGTATTTTGTTTGATTCGTTTCGTGCTAAAAGAAAAAAAATTATTTAAAATCAAAAATTTATTTAAAAAAAGTGCTTCAACTTTGCATTTATTATTTCAACCAAACCTTCTTTAATTAAAATGTGTATATTTTCTTTTTTTTGTAACATTTATCAATTGCATTTTTCTTTTATTTTGCACTGTGTTTTTTTTTTTTAACAAACTTTGTATACTACAATATTATAATTTAAATCTTATGTTAATTATATTTTATGCATTATTCAAAATGACTTACAAACATATAAAAGAAATTATTTCTTAAAATATATTTAAAATTACTTAAAAAACATAATTAATTTAACAAAAAAAAAACAACAAAATTTAGTAGATAATATTAAACGAAACATATTAATTAAAATTAAAAATAAAGCATATATTTTACATACACATACATACATACATATGTATGTATACCCAATAAAAATTATAAAGAAAATCTAAAATGAAAAGTAAAACATAAAATATATATAAAATATGTCATCTTAAATGCATTTGCATCTTTTGCCCTTATGTAATGATCAGTTTGAAACTCAAACTTCAAAATGTGTGGGCGCTCAAAAATGTGTCTGAACATTAATATGCTTCTATAAAATTAAACACATTAAACCAAAAACTCAATTTTAAACTTCTATGTGCATAGTTGCATCCTTTTGCATTTGAAGTGACGATATGTGCATAAAATAGGCTCTGTGGCTTAATAAAATAAATCACGATAAGTAAAGAACTGCACTGAACTATTTTACGTACACAGTTACATCGCTTTGTATTTGAGATGACGATATGTACATAAAATGAGGCTCTGTGGCTTAATAAAATAAATCGTAAGAAAAAAATTCCATTTCATCTTTGTATGTGCATAGTTACATCCCTTTGCATTTGAGGTGACGATATGTATGTACATAAAATTAGACTCCGTGGCCTCCGTGGCTTAATAAAATAAATCGTAAGAAAAAAATTCCATTTCAATTTCGTATGTGCATAGTTACTTCCTTTTGCATCTGAGATGACGATATGTCTATAAAATTAGTCGCTGTGGCTTAATAAAATAAATCACAATGCATAAGAAGTTACATCTTAATATTTCATATACATAGTTACATCCCTTTGCATATGAGATGACGATATGTCTATAAAATTAGGCTCTGTGGCTTAATAAAATTAATTTTAATTTTTATATGCACAGTTACATCCCTTTGCATTTGAGATGACGATATGTTTAAAGTTGGGCTCTTAAATTGTTAATTTTCTCCACCTGCATTAAAAAAAATTTGACCTAAAAAAAATTTTATCAAACACTTTGAAAACTTAAACGCCCACAAAATCGAGTTTCAGGACTATTTCAACTAAACTTTTCTTAAAAGTCCTTCCATATATTTATGCAAATCCTTGCCCGCAAAATTTGCTTTAAAACTGCTTTTAAATTTTTCAAATCGAGTGTTTGGTCACTGAAATATCTGCAAACTTATTAGAAACTACGAAAATTCACCAAGTGGGCGTGGCATTTAATGAAAAACTGTTTGCTGAAAATGTAGCTGACATCAATACCTTTCAGTAGCAAAAGCAATCTTTTGAATATCTCTTTGAACCTCTGAGATATAAGCAAAAATGTAAAAAGTTTTTTCAAAAATCGCTTGCTACTCGATTATGGGCGCCTAGTGTTTTACAAAATTTCATCTCGGATTTTTGCGGCAGATCTCTACACAGCCGGGTCACTTGGGTGGTGAGTGTCTTTGCTTAATGGAGTGTGGTGCAATATGGCCGGATTGAACTCACCACTATGATTTTGGTGGTCGTTGTCTTTGCTGCATATGGCGGATCACAGTTTCCGGTGTGGGGAGAAGACCAGCGTTGCCATCCTCAAAAACAATGTTACCGGAAGTAGAATTAAAACAATACGTTACCTTTTTGTAATTTAAGGCTATTTTTAACAAATAAAACATCTTTATCGCTAATAATAAAAATTTATTGATTCACAAACAATTTTCAAGTATTTAAAAATCGTTAGGGGAGTATATTCATGGGAAAATACAATGTTTTTGAATGAGTTTCAAATAAAAAAATGGGGTATGGGAAATTTTGAACTAAAACTCATTTCAAATTCATTTCAGTTTTTATGAACATGGTTATCAGTATTTAGAAAAATACACTGGTATTCATAAAAAATGAAATATTATGAGTATTCATTTCTCCTCGTTAGTGGAGAAAGTGGAAAAAATAGACAAAAAATAGTTTTCTGACAACAAACACATGGAAATTGTTTTCTGAATTTTTTTCAGGGGGTTTGTTGTGTAAACAAAAACCATAATTTTTTCTTTTCAACTTTTCCAGCAGGGGAAAAAAGCTGAAATGAATACCTTTATTGTTCAAATACATTTTAGAACAAACTTTATATGAAAAATTCATTCTAAAATGTATTTCAATAACATTGGATTTTTCATGAATACCAGAGTAAAAGTAGTAATTTCAGTTCATTCCCCTGTTGAAAAAGTGGGCAAAAGAAAAATGTAGTTTTTGTTTACAACAAACAAAATTAAAAGAAAATTTTTTCATGTGTTTGTTTTTTTTCCACTTTTTCAACGCAGAAAAAAGCTGAAATATATAACTGTAGTATCAAATACAGATACAGGATTGTTAGATTTACAAGTGTTTTCCTAAAAAAAAAAAACGTTTTTTTCTTTTATAAAAATATATAAATACAAAACGATTTTGTTTACATTTTCACAGTAAAAATACTTAAATTAAGTACCTAACAAGAGGACAATTTCTAAGAAAATACAGAACTACATACACATTACAAAAATCTTTTATAAAACACACAATAGCTCAATTCACAAGCCCAGTGGCGGCTGTGTTTAAAGTTAAATTTATAAAAAAAAAAATTAAATTTAGGGCATAATTTTGTAATTCTCAAAGCAACTGCAGAGTTTTATACAAATTTGAAATTCTTTCAAAAAACTGTTGTTTTAAAATTTTTAAAGCGACAATGAGGCGATCGTATTGGAAGTTTGAATTTTATATTTGGGTGCAAACCAACCTCAATTTTTTTAAATACAACCACAAAACAAAACTGCTAAGCCTTCTGCAGGAATCGAACCAGCGAACTCATAGACTCTTAGTAGGACATTTTACCAATTCATCCATCGAGACTCTCCATGTGCAATTCCCTGAAGGAAGCCTGAGTCATATGTCCTCAAGTCACAAGTATTGTCGTCTATGGGCCTGATTCTCATAGTCATGGTACTTGTTTGTGTCGGTGACAGTGAAAGTTCTCTATTTTGACAGTCCGTGTTGGATATGAAGTTGGACATGACTGCGAGGAGCGTTCTTTTTTTCGATTAAATTTTAATGTTGCGTTGTGAATTGCAAAACTTGGTCCTAAATATTTGCTATAAAGGTCAATTGAAAATTATAATCTTATTTTTTTTTTATAATCTTTAATTTTGACGCTGTTTTGCCTTTGTGTACCTTCGTCAGGATAATCGTACCGAAATATTGAAAACAGTGTCAAAAATAAAGATTATTGAAGTGACCTCAAGCACAACAAACTATTATTGATATTATTGATAAAAACAAAAGGTCGAAGATTTCATATACATATAGAAAGATATCTTAAGTAGTAATTCATTATTTTAGCTTTAAACATACTTTTTATGGTTTCAACCGTCCTCTTCAACCGTTTATATGGCCAACAACATTACATTGAGGATACTCAACTCGTCAGTAGACTCAAAAAAAAAGCAACTGTTACTCCTTGTCTGAAAGTTGTTAAGAAAAGTAAAAAAAAAAAAAAAAGTGTAGCAAAACGATTAAGTTGTTTTCTGTATTGAAGGTTTGTTTGAACATTTTAAATTCTCATTATTTTAATAAAAGTAATGGAGTAATGGAAAGTAGACAGTCTTTCAAGTTTTTTCGAGTCTACTGACAAAGTGAGTACACGGCTGAAAAGGAGATATAGCAATTTAAATGATACATTTAGATCAAAATAATAAATTTCAATTGACGTTTGTAGCAAATATTAAAATAAATTTTTGAATGTTAAATATTTGACAATTTTTTCGAAAAATCCTACGTCATGGAAACATGCACAAAACCATAACTTAAAATTATTTTTACATGATTTGTAATAATAATAAATTGTTCTTAATAGTAAATAATAAATTCATTTAGTTAATTTTTACTTATTCATGTTGATTGCGGTTCGCGAATGAATCGAGAGTTCGAACTAAAGGAAATTCGAGTACTTTTTCTATAGTCTTTTACAAACTCTCGATTACTTCGAGAAGCGTAAAACGCATGATTTCTGGGAATTGGTTTCTAAATCTAATCTAAAACATTGCCACTAGACTTGTGCATTGAATGATTATTAAATAATATATGTATGTAGGTATTTCTTTCAGTCTTTTTTCCATGTTGGAAAAGTGGAAAAGACATAAAAAAAATTGTTTTTTATTTTTGACTACAGACATTAAATAATTAATTCAGGTTCAAAAATGAACGACGACGAAATGTCGTCGGCATATAGACAGCTGAAGAATACAGCAAATATTTTTTAAAAAGGTTCATTTTTGGACCTGAATTAATACATTTCAATTGGCTCTTAAAGCAAATAAATAATTGAGTTGACATTAAATAATTTTTTTTTTTATTTTTTCTTCATGTAACAAACACAAAACATGTAAGCAAAAGCAAAGTTTTCTCTTTTCCAACAAATGAAACAGCTGAAATGAATACCTTTAATGTAAAAAACCAAAACTTAACATTAGAAAAAAAAACAAACAAAAAAAAACATAAAATTGAAAAGTGGAAGGTATCTTTTAAGTAAAATTAAGTCATGTCATTAAGTAAAACAGGCAAAAAGAGGGGGTATTTAAATTTATGGAATCTTAGCAAACAAACTTGAGCTTTCTTCTGAAAAAAGCTTAAAGGCATCATAAGAGAGTTTAAAATGCTTTAGAAAACCCAAAACATTCATAACAAAAGGATGTGTGTATGTGTGTGTGTGTGTGTGTGTGTGTGTGTGTGTGTGTGTGTGTGTGTGTGTGTGTGTAAGTGGAGGTTGGAATAAACTCTTGAATACTAAACAATATCCACATCTTCGATCTCGTCTTTAATGGTGATGGGCAGCAATTGAGTCCAGGGAGAATTGTTGTGTGGAGCATTTGTGGCACCGTTTTGCAGGGCGGGCGGCTTGAGAGGATTTGAGGAAGTGGTTGAGTGAACATTTGAAGATATCACTGCTGCGCAGGGATTGTGTATGGTGGTGGATACAGTGGCTGGACTGGGGGAAGGAGGCTTAGGTAAAGCTAAATTTCTTAAGGCCGCAGGCGGTGGACAATTAACTTTTGTTATGGTTATTTTGGGTGTGGAAGACATCAGTTTGGCTGCAGCTGTGCTGGGCCCCGGATGGCCGCTGTTTAGCCTGTTGTGAGGTGTGTGATTTCTCAAAGAGTTTTGCAGAAAGCCATTAACTTTCTGCAACTCTGATTCATTTAAGCTGGCTATATTATTGATAATGCTGCGTGCTGTAGAGGAGTTGACTGTCAAAACTGTCTGGCGTACTTGGGGTTGTGAACAAGTCGGAGTAGCACTATAACAACTGTTGTTGTAATTATTGTGAACATTTGTCATATTGTTTGTGTTTGCACTGGCCACATTGGTTTCGAGCTCGATTTTATTGCGCCCTATATTTGGAAAATCATTGGAATTTTCAAATACTTCCTCCAACGTTTGATAGATTTTCCTTTTGAAAACAATTTTTTGTTTTGTGTTCATGAGTGCCATGTCTGGCAAAAGGGCCTCCAGAAAACGTACATCATTTTCACAGTTTGGATGAGAGTTTTGTAAAAGTTTCACTCGTTTGTTATCAAATGTTTCGGTTTCCAACTGCATGGGTCTTTTCAGACCATTTTTAGGCTTTACTTGGTTTATTCTGCCTTCGTCTTCTACCTGATTTGAGGATTCTTCAGTATAGTTGAATTCATTTTCAGCATCGCTATGGGTGGTAAATTCCGTGTGAGGTTCAAAAATGCTACTCGACTCATAGTCGTTGCTCATATTATTATTGTTGTTATTGTTGCGCATTAGCTTTTGGTAATTGGTTTCTGCTTGAATACTTATATCGGGATTTAAGGCTTCAAATGCAGATTTAATTTCAGCCGTATCATCTGGAAATTCGTCGTCTTCTTCGGCCGGATCGTCTGCCTCATCAGCCTCATCTTCTACCGCTACATCGTCTTCGCCATTTTCTTCATCTTTTACACCACTTGTGGCTCCATCTTGGGTATCGTCGTAATCATCTCTTTTATCGCGTCCCTCCATCATGGGTTTGACCAGAAACGAAAGCTCTTTGTGCAGGTAATAGGGTTTTACTCTATTCGGACCACTGTGCGTTTTATAGATGTTTATAGAGCGAGCGAAGGCGGCACGTATATTTCGCCAGCGTTCCTTGCAGGAAGCGACTGAAATAAAAAATAGTTTTAATTTAAATTTAAGTACAAATTTGTAAGCTATTGCTTGTGATTTAAAATTCGCCGCTTTTAAAAAATCTATTTGTCATTTTTTTTTTAGATCTGCAAGAGGCAACCATTTCTTTGAAACCGTTATCACAGACGTAGTATTTGTGCCGTTATTCAATAGGAAAAATTTTAATTTTACACTGACTTTGATTTAGTTTTCTCCCACGAAAATTTCAAGTGCACAACTTGTTTCTACTGTATTTTCTAAAATACTTCTCCTTCACAAAATTTAAAAACGGAAATATTTCGAGAAAAAGACTACAAAACGACCTGCATTTGCAGATTTGTCGGCACTTTCCCGTATACATATGTATGTAAGTCGTAATTTAACAAATATTATGTTCTGTAAATCACTAATCACGAAAGTCATTTGAAACCACTGAAATGGTGTTCTGCGCACAAAAATTTTAATAATTTCCCCATTTGAAACAAGTGACCTAAACAACTGCCGATTTTATATCACTTACCCATCCATATTCTGTAATTATTTTGCTACGAACCATGTAAAACGCTGATAGAATACTTTTTTTTAGAATGTGTTTTTCATTTATTCGTGCTATAATATTATGCATTTTAGACAAAAGAAATTTAAAAATTCATTTGTTCTCTAGAAAAAAATACACTTTTCACAGGCGATCTCCCATGATACAATTAACAGCTTCAACAACTCAGAAGAAAAAATCGTGGAAAAATGTTAAAGCAAATTGGTATGCGGGCACCTGTAACGGATTCGCTTTGATCACAAGTGATTATTTTGGATTCTGGGCTTTCGGCAGGTGATCGCAATTCAATTCGCTTCAACATTTTCTCTCGAGTTTTCATACGTTTTGTTGTTGTTTGCTATCAGCCTTGACAATACTCAGAAGATAAAATTCTGGGAAAAATTTTGAAGCGAATTGGGATGCGCGCAACTGTAATGGATTCGCCTTGGCACCTGTAATGGAATCGAACGCGAATCCATTACAGGTGCCTGCATACCAATTCGCTTCAACATTTTTCCACGATTTTTTTGTTCTGAGTTGTCAAAGCTGATAGCAAACGACAACAAAATGTATGACGTCGCGAGAGAAAATGTTGAAGCGAATTGCATTGCGACCACCTGTACTTGATTCGCCTTGAATGGAATCTTTATAATAAAATGGCACCAACTTTTTCGTAAGCAAAGAAAAAATTTTTGACATGTAAGAGCTATATTATGCAAGAAGCAAAATATAACCACCTGTGCTACCAAACTCACCTTGTATGAATTCGTGGTTGGCAAGGCAGATTGATTACTAGATAGGTGCATTAGAAATCTCCGCGAAACACACACAAACTAACACCTACTTATATTAGTGTAAAATGATTTCAGTTGTCAAGGTCTGAATATTTGCTAAACACTTTATATTTGTGTTTCAAACACCAGGAAAATAACAAAAAAATTATTGTCATAAAACTTTCCTACCACAAAAAATCTTTAGAATAAAGTGGCATCCACTTTTTTAAGCAAAGAGAAAAAAAATTGACTTGTACGAGCTATTTGATGCAGAAGGCAAAAAATAATCACTAATGCTACCAAGTTCGAATTCATACAAGGTTGAACTTGGTAGCACAGGTGATTATTTTTGCTTTTTGCACCAACTAGCCCTTACATGTAAAATTATTTGAGCTGTAAAGTTCCCCTAATTTAATTAGTCTTGGTGCATTAGAATTCTTCACACAACATGGAAACTAAAGCGGCCTAGAAACGCACAACTTACTCTTCTTATAGAGTTTGATTGTGTGTGTGTGCGGTCGTACTTGTTCGGCTACACGTACCAACGATCGGTTATGTTTGAAACAAAATCAAATTTTTTTGATATTTTTGTTTTTATTTTATTCGCACGTCTCCACTTTTGTTTGACAAAAAATTATGTGTTCTCTGTGAGTCCATTATTTAAAAACCTTTCACCATGATTCCAGAGCAGAGCCGATTATTGTACTTAGATACATATTTAGTTAACGTAATTATTTTGTTTATTCAATTATTAATATATTTGTTAATTTTTTTATGCCGTTTTCCCTTACATTAAGTTCAACATTTTCAATACTAGTTTGCTAAAAAGTGCTATATTTGGCTGGACTGAATCTTAAATATCATTTCATACATACATGTGTATGCATGTACATATGTATATATATCGTCGGTCTCATGTATAAAGGCCCTAACTCGAATTTTAAGCAATGTGGCATTTTGTGCATATTATTATTATTTATTTATTTCCATTTCCTGTACAACAACATATCACTTATATTTAAAGTACAGAAATATGTTAAAAGGGCTCAACTTGTTTTAGGCACCAGTATAAGATCCCTCAATTAACCAAAAAAAAAAAAAAAAACCAAGTAAGGGCTATTGTATATGAGACCAACGATAAATGATTTTTCGGCCTAGAATTTCTGTAGACCTATTGCAGAAATTTTCATTTTAGTCACCAGAAAGTGTTTAATGATTTACTTGCAGAGCAAATTTTTTCAAAATTTTATATAGATAATTTTAACTGTAAAAATGATCGCATGGCCACACTGATTGGCTCAACTTGCTAAATATCCCTCATTTAAAAATTACCAGAGTAGGTATGACATTAGCATTAAAAGAGTCGAAAGAAATTATTAAGAGAAGAAATGAAGCAACAGCTATTTTATTTTTGTTTTTCTGGACATTTTTTAACATTTTTATTAAATAAAATAATTATTCTCTCATATAGAATGTAAGTGTGATTCATTATCACACCAACAAGAAACTGCATATAACAACAACTGCACAAAAACATGAACACATATCAGCGTTGCCATTGACGAATTTTCTACAAGTCCAGATTAGAGTATTACGTGCATACATAAAATTTACCAGTTTTTTTTTTTTTTAAATATTGACAAGCATACGCATACATATTTATGTAGGTATGCATATATGTAACTACGTGCATAAGTATGTATGTATGTGGGTATATGAAAATGTATTATTAATACGAACTATGAGTTACATTTCATAAGATTCTTGAATTATTTATCTATTACACTGTGATACACGAAAATTATTCAGGGGTTCTCATGTACCAATTTTGTTTTGTTGGAATCCATAGATAACAAAAATACCGTTAGGTTTTTTAGATCACTTTGAAAAGGGATTTTATAACGGTAAATGTAGTGAATAACGGGATTTGTTGCATTTTGAATTGAAAGAGTTATATCTTCGTTGCTTCCCAACACATTTCTACCATTTTTTTCTGTTTCAAGAGCTCAAAATTACTTTTTAAATAAGGCATAGCTGTTAAAAATCGCATAATAAATAGTTTATAGTGGTTGAAACCCAAAAATATGCACATTTTTCACAAAAACAATTTTTTTTTTTTTTTTTTTTGCTTGAGCTCTAAGTTGCTTCTGTGATACCAAACAATATGTATTTTTATTATTGCAAATACTGAGAGTTATATGATTTTTCCAAAATGGGTAACTATGATTAAATGCGTTAGAAAATAAATGGTTTATTAAATTTTTTCCAAACACAGTTTTTTACTCACCAAACCACTTTTTACAATTATTGCGTTTTCACACTGGCTGGTTTTACCACGCTATAATTGTAAAAGTGGTTTGATGGATAAAAAATGTGTGTTGGAAAACACATTTCGACGTGAGCTAAAAAAATAAAAGAATTTCTTACGGTGTTCCCATACAAAAATATTTTTATAAATGTTCTCCCTATCGTTCTGACTAGACTCACTGTGCCTTTGGAGGAGTAGCAAACAAACTAAGCCTCTATCTCCCTTCCTTAGCGGGTCCCCAATACAAAAACAGTTTTAAACATTTTCCACCATCAACTAGCTAGCCCCATGGAGCCTCTGGAAGAATAAAAAGTATGATTGGCTCGAGAATTTATTCTCTACGGCAATTTTTCGAACTCAGCCACCAATTATATGCTTTTCTCAGGCGGCTTTCATACAGAAATGTGCCGAAAACTTTTCTTTCTGTTTCAAAACAAGGTGCCTCTAGAGGAGTCATTAGTTCTTCCTTTTCGACATTTCTTCGCAATAAAACTACCATCTATTTAAATTGGTGAAAAAATGGAAATAAAATCAAAGAGAATAAGAAATAAATTCCAATCAACAGAAAAAAAAACGCAGGGATGAAATTAAAAGTTGTTCAACAGGATAAATTTAATCCTGTTAACAGTCAGTAACGAAGCGCTGAGGGGTAGTAGGATAGCTAAGCACTGCTGCTTAAGAATGGTATGCAATCAGTTGTGGCCTGGGTTCGAAGCCATTCGGGTGCTGATAATCGTCGTGGTGGACATGAAACAGCCATGGCATGGGCCCCAGCTAATGATAGTCATCGACGTTACTTTTCTTGTCAATTTTTCTTACAATTTTACCGCAAAATAAGTGTCAATTTTGAGCAAGTAAAATCCAACTAAAGCCCGATAAAGTAGCTAAAAATATTATTTTAGATCTAAAATAGTTTATATGCCGCCGACATTTCGTTGATGCTAATCAATTTATCAGTAGACTGGAAAAATCTTAAAAGAGCACTTATTCCATAACTCCCATGAACAACATGTGAATCAGAAATGTTCAAACAAACCTTTAATACAGAAAACATTTTTACTTTTTTTTTTAATGTCGGCGGCATATAGACGGCTGGAAAATACAGAAAACATTAAAAAGGTATATTTTTAGACCTAAAATAATACATTTCAATTGGCTCTTATAGCAAATAAATAATGAAGTTCATTTTTGTAATTAAAAACAGAGAATAAATAACGTTTATGGTGGTATATTTTTCGCAATAAAATTTGTGAATATTTTCATATTTTGCTTCAACTTGCGCGCGTATGCGCCACGCCCTCTTCTAACGCAATCTGTCTAAAATTTTCTCGATTCGGAAAAAAATACATATGTAGCTCATATCAATAGGGCGCCCCCTAATGGATGTATATACATATGTATGTATTTTTGTTAAACTTACCTGAATCATTGCATTCTCTGGCAATCTTACACCATGATTTATCTAAAATGTGCTTCTTTGCATAGTTGTTATGATTCCGATCGTACATCCAGGGACATTTGCGCACTAGACGGCATAATTTTGCATTGGCCTGATAGGCCATCGTGCGCTGCTCAGCAGCTGCATCGACTCCTAGCATGGGCAATGTACTGACAGGAGCTGGAGTAGTTGCTGTTGTATTTACATTAGTGTTAGTTGCTGTTGGTGAAGATGTTGTAGCTGTGGATTGCAATGCTGTTGTGGAGGCACTGATTGTAGAGGTGGTGGGATTTTCATTGTTATTGTTGCTGCTGTTGACAGAAGCCTCACGTTTTGGTGGCATCGTTTTACTCTCTTTTTTTTTCTTTTCAAGTGGGTTGTGGAAGCTTTTCTGTATCACAGTGTTGTTTGTGTAGGTTTTCCAGGTAGAGTTTCTCTAGAGATTCAAGTTAATATTTAGGTGTTTTCCCCGTACATAAAAAGTTTTGACAAAAACTAATAATTTTAATGTTTTCATAAAATCTGCAAAACAGAGAAAAGAAAGCTTTTGAGTCAGAGGTGACTAAATTCCTTTTGAGCTAGCTCAAATTCCGACAGGGTATGTTCATAAATACACATATCCAACTTATAATAAACTAATAGAATATTTAAATATATGAATAAAAACTTCAATATGTTCACACTGAGAAATTAAAAAAAAAAAAAATTAACCGATGGCACGTGAAAAATCAGTGATCTATCGAAGAATTGGGGCACATTTTTCGAGTTTAACTCAATTAGACCACATGGAAAATTTAGCCAAGAATGTGGTCCATTCACTGGTATAACTGACACTTCTCAATTATACTTGAGAAATTAAAAAAAAAAATTTCGAAATTTTGACTAACTGAAAAATTACTGATCTTTAAAAGAACTTGGACATACATATATGGGCACATTTTTGGAGTGTAACTCAATTGGACCACATGGAAAAGGCAGCCGAGAATGTGGACTATTTACTGGTATAAACGCCACTTCTCAATTATATTTGAGAATTTCTAAAAAAAAATTTTAAATTTTGACTAAGAGAAAAATCGGTGATCTTTTAAAGAACTTGGGCATACATATATGGGCACATTTTTGGAGTGTAACTCAATTGGATCACATGCAAAGGGAAGCCAATTTTTTAAAAAAAATTTTAAATTTTGACTGACTGAAAAATCGGTGGTTTTTTAAAGAATTTAAGCATATACAATATCGGCACAGTTTTAAAGTGTAACTCAGTTGGACCGCATGGAGAAGGAAGTTAAAAATGAGGTATATTTACAGGTATAAGTTCCCTTTCTCAATTGTAAATGAGATTTCTTTTTTAAAAATTTTTTTAAATTTTTACTAAGTGAAAAATCGGTGATCTTTGAAAAATTTTGGGCAATTTGGGAATGTAACTCAATTGGACCACATGAAAAAGGAAGCCAAGAATATAGTCTAATTACTGGTATGAGTGTCATTTCTCAATTGTATTTCAAGAATTTAAAAATAATTTTTGAAATTTTGACGAAGTGAAAAATTAGTGATCTCTGAAAAAATTTGGGCAGATGGACACATTTTTGGAGTATAACTCGATTGTACCACATTGAAACGGAAGCCAAGAATGTGATCTATTTACTAGTGGAAAATCTATTTCACAATTATAATTGAGATTTTTTTTTAATTTTTTGAAATTTTGACCTCTGAAAGAATTTAAAAATTTTGCAGAGTAACTCGATTGGACCATATGGAAAAGTGCGCCTAGAATGCGCTCTATGTTCTGATATAAATGCCATTTCTAAATTGTATTTGAGATTTTTTTAAGAAAATTTTTGAAATTTAAATAAGAGAAAAATTGGTAATCTTTGAAATAGTTTGGGCATACTATATGAAATAATTTTGGAATTTTTTCTATTTATGTCAATAAAGTTTACCTACATTTTTGGCTACCTTTTCCATGTGGTCCCATTGAGTTACATTCCAAAATTGTGTCCTTATATGCCCAAATTCTTTCAGAGATCACCGATTTTTCACTTAGTCAAAATTTCAATGGTATTTTATTTGGCTTCCTTTCCATACGGTCCACTTGAACTACACTCCAAAAATGTGCCCATATAGGTACTATGTATGTCCAAATTCGTCTGTGATCATCAAGTTAAAGCTTGTACCTAATTCTTAATTTGTATAACAGTTATGTAGCTAAAAATTCCCAACAGAATACAGGTGACAAATTACTGTTAATTTTCTCTTTCGCAACATCACTAGGATCTCTAAAAGAATAATACCTATGGATCTAATGATTTTTGTGATAAAAAATTATCATAAATAGGTAGGTATATGTAAATGCGAATTGCCGTATCTTAAATTAATGGCCAGCACTGTTAAGCTTGAGCTCAGATAAGTTAAAACTTAAGTAGTTACCTAGTTTGAATCATAAATTTTGTACCTGTCGCTAACATACCTATTTCATTACGAGAGAACATCTTAAGAACAATTTTATTGACATACATACACATGCATGTATTTCGATTTAGAGCTGAAACATGGCATGTAGGTGCCTTTGCATTTAATAGGTAGGTATGTACTTATTTAAATTCACAAATACTCCATATGTAGGTACCTACATACATACATATGTACTTACCTATGTTAATCATATGCCAATTTGTTTTGTAGTGCTCATTTAATTCTGATATGTATTACGCTTCATCATGACTTCGGAGATAAACATTAATTTAAAATCCAGTTACGTCGTACCAATAAACGAAATGTAAAAAAAACGAATTCTTTTTAACACTCTGTTAAAAGAAAAAATGTTCTCCGCGTTCTCCACAAAAACAAATTGTATCTATCACAACAAAATGATAATCGGTACAACTTTTTGACACCAAAAACAACAAATCAAACTTTTTAAAAGACACACACATGTACCACGTTCATACTTATTTAGCTTTATTTCTTCTGCTTTAACAATTATTTTTTCTTAATCATCATCAGTTACGTTGTTGTAGTTGTTGTTAATTGACTTTATGAATGCCTGTTTAATGCTATACGTACATATATTTATGTTGTTGCTTTGAATGTGTGTAACACACTCACTCATTCCCCCCTTCTCCTTTAATAACACAAAAATATTACATTAACAAAATTATTATATGTAAGTCTCACACTACATACATATACATATATGTATATTGATCACTTCACTCTGATTTTGTTTTTTATTATCTTTTTCTCAAGTTTTTCCTCTTTTTTACAAATGCAATACACGGTTAACAAAAAATACAAGTAAAAAAAAAACAGAAAAAAAATCATCAGCACTTCACAGACACCAAACTAATTTATACTTCTACTCCATGCGAGAGCCAAGAATTAACTAAAAATCGAAGTTGTTTTTGTTGGCTGTTAAATGAAAATCAAACAAAACAAATTTAGCATATTATATTTGTATGTACAATAATTGTGTGTGTAAGAAACCTCGTGTAAAGCTCGTCACACTCTCCCTACTATATACAATCATCAACATCACAAGTTCTCTTTGCAAGAAATATCAAGTGTTGCTCGCTCTTAAAACAATGCTCACTGATAATTTTTTTTTTTTGTAAGACATATGTACGTACATATGTATGTGTGTGGTAGATACATATGGAGTGTGTATGAGTAAGTTTATGATTGAGTGCTGCCATCATAATTTGGCTATTTTCACTTCAATAATTTTGAATTTATGTGTTGATATGTACACAAGTATTGGATGTTTATATGTTCATGGCTTTGATAATTTAAATAGCAAAAGTAGCTTAATTTTAAACAAGTTTTAACCAAAACTATTTTGTGACGTGGTTAACGCAATTTGTTAGTACGCTGGTAGCACTGTTCCTACTGAACCAGAGATGGAAGTATTTCTTTATTGTAAAAGTATACATTGTAAATACAAAATTCGCTGAAGATTAAAAAGGATACAAATAACAGGTTCAGGGTCCAAATTTTGAGATTTAATGCTTTCAAAATTATTATTTTATAAAGATATTAGATGGATTATCGAAGTGTTTTGATTTATTGTATTGAATTGTTTGTATTGTTTAGTTGCTGAAAATACAACCTGTATCATACATATGTAAATAAAGTTCGCTTTCATGCCACATACAAATAGTACTACTGCGCATTAAAAAATTATATGTATATAAAAGTTGTTAAATAACAACATAGGCACATTTAGAACAAACCGATTGTTGCTCTAAGAGATGAGAAATGGCATCAAGAAAAATATCTTATTATAGAAACTGTGACGTAAATTTAATTGGATTCATAAAATATGTATGTACTATACATATACAAATAGACAGTAAAGACTGTCACCATGTGCCTGCGTTCGAAGCTACTTGGGTTCTTCATCTACATCTTCTGATTTACTTTTGTTGTAACTAATTATCGCTGCAATTAATTACAAAACTTTTTGCAGTAAACGTTCACCATGCGCCTGCGTTCGGAACTATTTGGGTTCTTCATCTACATCTTCTGATTTACTCTTCTTGTAACTAATTATCGCTGCAATTAATTACAAAACTCTTTCCTTAGATACAATTTGTGGCAATAATTAATAATTGAAATCTATTTTTTTTTTTTTGTTTGAGTTTTTTGAGAAAAGGCAAGTTTTTTAGCACTAAACAATTTTTATGGAAAAATATGTATACTAATCGTAACGAAGGTGACTAGTGCATAGTTTTATATGTATGTCCACTAAAACTATAATACTTTGTTTTTTAAATAACAAGTAATACATTCGTCATTTATGTTATTGGGACATGCACACTTAAAGAAGGTGTCAAGATAAACTTTGGGGTCTTCGGACCCATTCTACAATATGAGAGCGGTTGCATGACACAAAGTCTTTAGGAAGAAGATATTGTTGGACCAAAGTAAATGTAACAAATAAAGCCACCTGAGCAGTAAACCAACCACTTGGGGGCAATGGAGTGGCGTCTTTCCTGCCATGTGGATCTTATGGTGTAAATAAAATTAATAATCTGCCCACACAGATAATTCATAGTTGATGTATAACAATTAGCGAAACCCATCGCCAAATCTGAGCTTTTTATTTTTAGTTTGTTATTTTCCTCTTTTGTTATGAAAATATTAAACTATAATGGTCACTTTTATTATTTCTATCGAGTTTATAGAGATTAATAAACTAATGTTGGCATGAAAATTTTACACAAGAATTAGAGAAATATATATATTTTAATTGATATACTATATATATATTTTTATTTAATAAGCAACAATAACAAAAATAAGTTCTGCCAGATGCTTGTTTTATTTCTAATAAAACAACATTGGATAGCATTGGATTCCATGACATCAAGACAGAAACAAACTCTAGTTCGAATATAAAACCGATAACACTGGATTTTAATTTAATTTTCAAGCGTTATTAAATCCAATAGCGATAAGATTGGATTAGATAACAGCCCGAAATGTGTGATAGATTTCATGACTGGGAACGGCTAGCTAAATCTAATAGAATTCTGTACTACTTTAAAAAACCGCGTGGAAACGGTTACACTATTATACTTTTGTCAATAACTTCGAAAGGGCAACTCTGATCGCATAGAAAAAGATAGTTTTTAAAAGTTTTCCGAAGAATGGCAAATTAAACAGCACACTTTTTGACCACAAATGTCAATGTATAGGATACTGCTTTAATGTTCCCATATACGAGTAGACATGTAAATTTTTTTATTCTGAAAAGTAAACATTCACTAACATTACCCATCTCTGATTGTTTGACATCAACGATGTATACAACCAAACTGAAAGTGATTTTTTCTGTTTTTTCTTATTCACTCTCGGTTCTCTCATTTTTTCTCTCTTTTGATTTCATTTTGTTGGTCACCCAAAATTTGTTGCTGCTTGTTGGCATATTGTTGGTTTAGTTTTGTGCGGAATAATCGTTGATGAAATATTTTCTATCATTCAGTGGCTTTCTGTACAATCAATCATCTTTTATACACACACAAATTTACAGCAGAATAGTGTAGGTTTGTAATAAAGTAATACACGCATATGTATATAAATACATATGTATGTATGTACGAACTTATTATATGCAGAGAATTCAATATAAAATTTTGCAATTATTGAAAGTTTATTTTATTAGGAGAAAAGAGCAAGAGCCAAGATTTATTTAAAGAGTAAAAATAAAACTGTTAAAAGAAAGAAAAAAAAGATCTTTAGAAGGTAGGTGCATATCCAATAGGAACATTTGTTCCTATTTCACAATTTGATTACAACCGATTCAGCTATAATAAAACACAACGAGCAGAAATAATGGGAATATTGAGAGATTTGAAAATAATTTGTAGACATTTTGAATCATGTATCTTTACAATAATTTATGCAGTTATACCTACTTATGTCTACATATGTGTACATTTCTACACTTAGGTATGATATCTCATACACACATATGTACATACATGAGTACCTATACGTACATAGATGTGTACAATTAAGCAGAATGTCATTATTCCCGTAATCTCACTGCGTTTATCATTCATTTCTAGTGTACTTACATACATATGTATGTATGTATGTATGTAGATACTACCTAACTACATATCCATGCACATTTACTAATCACAAATTATTACATACATACATACATACATACATATGTATGTATGAATGTACATGCATATGTTTGCAGGTGGATATGTACCTATGTGCATACATACATCATTTATTTTACAAGAAAATAATACATACACACCTACATACGTAGTAGGCATGAATTGATTTAGTTACTCATCAAAACTGTTGCTGAACATAAATTATCATTTACTCTCTTTTCGTAATGCAGTTATAGACAATTATGTAAATACATACATACGTATGCAAACATGCTGAGTTATGCATGTGCATTAACGTTTTCACAGAGCATGCATGCATACATATGTATCTATGTACGAAAAAAAAGAGTTAAAATGTTTATACTTGATTACTCTTTAAATGTTACTCTTAATTTAAAAGAGTATATGAAACACCTTTGGCTGTTGTAATCGTGGCATTAGACAGTGTTGCATTTTCAAGAAATATCATTGTCATGTGATAGGAATAAAGTGTTACCGGATAGTTGAATGAAAAAAATGGGAATTAGCTTAACCTTAGTTTTTTCATCAATTATAACGTGTAATTGTGGTATTTTGCAATTACCTCGCGTTTGGGCTGTGTAACTTAAACTTACGTATTTACGTAGAAAAAGAATTAAATTTGTTTATGCACTTAAAATCACTTGTCAGTTCAGCTGAAAATTGGCTGCAAGAGCAAAAAGTACGCATTGATAAAAAATTTTGATATGAAAGCTAAGTTACTGAAAACACATGTATCTTACAGTATAAATGGTTTCAAAATTGTTCAACCTTTGGTAACAGTAAGTGCGATCGAACTGCAGGAAAATCTGTCAATAATTGTACTGTTTTTTCTTCTTTTTTGTAAAGTAATGCCTACGAATTTAACGTTAATTTTCTGAAAACTGCTAATACAATTACAAGTACCCTGTCCGAAACGAAATTAACTTTAAATTAACTTAAAGCTAACTATTTCATTACAAGTACTGCCTAACTCCTGGATTACTTCACAATGCAAACAACTAATTATCTTAACATGGTGATGTCCCAGGCAGTGGTCAACTTTCCGACGCTGCATTACTTTTCAACTAACTTATTGTTAGCTATTTAAAAGTTAGTGCCCACAGAAAAATAATTTACAAATCAAGGCTGGTTTTATATTTTTCGGTGATCATATTTTATTAAACTAGATTTCATTCTATTTTATTTTCTTTTTATGTTCCACTTGTTTTATTTTTGTACTGCCAAGTTCTTTTGTTAGCCTATGGCTGGAGTGGAACCGCAAACCGTACGGCTGGTGAGCAGCCAACACACCCACTCAGTCCTCGCAACACTTAGATTATAACGAATGCAAGAATTTAAGTAAAGAGTTAATTGTTTATTTGTATATGTTATTGTTTGAATTTTGGGTTAACTTTGCACTACTTTTCACTCAGCATATAGTCAGTTCACAAAAAGTAAGTTACAAATCGATTGTACTGTAGCTAACTTGAAGTTAGTCTATAAAAGTTTACTTAAAGTTATCTATTTTAGTAGTCGACTACTCAATGTCCGACAGGGTTCTTGTTCGAAAAGTGCTTATTACAATGACTAAAACAGTAACAGTTCTGATTTTTATATTATCATTAATACCGAGAGAGAAATACGGTTCTTGTTTTCAAATAACTTAACAGGAAATTACAGTACAGGCGTTGCAATCCTACATCAAAGCAATATCAAAACATGGTGATGAAATCTAGAATGCAATATGATATGATTTGATAAGCACGAATACAAACAACGATGCAATGTACGATGAAATTATTCATATTACGTAAACGGATTGCATAGTGTGTAGCCACATCAGAAAACAATCAGCACATTAGATAGTTCCTATAGCTGGTCTCATCTTAACTTGCATTATTTTCAATGTCGGTTTTTTTTTTTTGCATAATTCAATATAATCAAAATATTTACATACATACATACATATGTATGTATGTAGGTTGCGAAAAATCCGAGATTGAATATAATGCGAATTATGGCCATTCCACATGACGCTAATGATATGTAGACTGACTTATGACTCATATAACATTTTTCGGGATGTGTTGATGCAAATCGCTACGTTTTTTTAAATTTACGTTTTTTTTTTTTAATTGTAATAAATTCAAATTTAGAGCCAAGAACACCAAAAGTACATAGTGTGTATTTTTTCGCTGCGCCGCCGCCAAAATTAATTATTTGACTTCGGCCTTCGCACTTCAGTTTATTTAGCCGTACATTAAAATAAGCTGTGCGTTAGAAAAGCTTAATTTAAAAAAACAATATTTAAAGATATGTACATAGGTAATATACATTTTTTTCTTCATATAATGTACATCTAAAACAAATAATTGCTTTAAAAGAAAATTGAGAAAACAAATGATTGAAAAGTGCTAAGTATGTATGTAATTAAATTATCAGAACAAAATTTATAGAGTTTGTAGGCTTCGAATAAGAGATAGTTGGTGAAAATCCCCTAATCATTCTTTGAAAAATGTTTTATTGAGAACAAACGCACCCGAAGTTGCGACAAAACCTGGGGCCGGATTCTGGCATTCGTGATCGAATATACTCGATAATAAAAACAATGTAGAGCAAAAACAAAATGAGCAACAAACACACAGCATTCTATAACGAAATCGTTCAATCACGAGTGCCAGAATTTGGCCCCTGGTCAATTTTGTTTCAGAAAAGCTTTAAAATTACATATGAACGTACATACATATGTATGTAAGAATGTACGAATGTATGTATGTTCCGCTATTGGTTAACGACTGCTTCAAAAATTGGAAAGTGTTTGAACAATTATTCTTCGGTCCAACTTTAAATAAATGTCGATGACATTCTACTATTTCCAAAACGCAACTGTGACCGATTATTATACCAGGTAGGTACCTATGCCAGTAAATTTTGTGGGCCCCGGAAAAGTCTTTGTTGCAGAAGTTAAGTTTTTTGAATGGCAGAGTGGATATTTCTGGCAAGCTACTTACTTACATACCTACACCTCCGACATTTATGCTTTAATGCACCAGCCAAATGACCTGTTTACTTGTTGTGTTCCCGGTCATGAATTTTACACGGGGGTGAAAAATGTACACAAGTGGTAAACATACACACACACATACATATCTACATAACATTCTCAAATGCAGCACGGTTCTCGAAAATTTTCTTCATTGCATTGTCGTTTTGGGATTCTCATTTTTCATAATTTATTTTTTTTTACAACAAAAAAGTTTGCGGCTGTGAAGAATAAATTTTATGAACTCGAAATCTTTGAAGCAAAAGCTGCGGCCGTTGACAGAGACTTAAAATAAATGCGCTTGTTGCAAAAAATCAAAAACTCTCGAAAATTTGCAAATTGTCAAAGTTGACTTTAAAAAATATGTACTTTGTTTTAATAAGAGTTGTTTAAACTCTTTGTAGTGCTGTACATTCCAAAGAATGCGGTGCGTTCGCACCGGCTGCTTTCTTACAATTGCTTAAAGTAGTAGCTTTTCTTGCAGGTGCCTATTTAAAGTTTCTAAAACGCAGACTGTTTTTGCAATTTGCAAATTTTTGCACTATGTCACTCTTTAACGTTTGAAAAATAGTGCTTAGAGTAAATTTTTTCAGTTTGCAAGTTTTCGACATTTTCAGGAATAATTTCTTGTAACCGTTTAACTTTTAGCTTTTGTACTCGGCAATACACACACAATTCTAAAAAATTGTTTCTGATGTCACTTAAAAAAATATACATACGTAAAAGTAGAATGAAACGCAACTAAAGTTCTGTGGCTATACTTAACCAAGCCAGTAAACTAGTTCCAAAAACTTGTATACGTATTTGTTTTGTAAAATAAAACAAAATTTAAGTAGTGTAAGATAAAAATTGTTTAGTACCCGAAATTTTCGATATCTTCGAAAATCAAAATTTTAAATTTATGGGTATCATTTGAAAAAAAAACAACCGAATTTTCGTATCATTACGCGGACTTTCTGCGATAGATGCTACGGACTCTCCTTGAGAACCGTTGTGTTAGACAATAGTTATAATAAAAAAAAAACTAACAATTCGTTTACCTTACGAGTCAAACCATAATTTACTTAAGTCGTCAGAATATTTTTTTTTATTCTTATTTTAATACTAAATTAAAGTTTAAATTGATTGTACTACATATTTGCTTATGAGGGCCTTATTCATAAAAAAAACAAGTTTATTAAAAGCTTATCAAACTATATTTGTATAGAAATATTTGCCTTGGCAAACTCTTATGAACAAAGAATATTTTTTGTGAATAATGCATTTAATTATTAAGTATAAAATAAGTTTTATTAAATTAATGACTTCAAATGTTTTTACATACATATTTACATAAATTTGCACTACGTTAGAAAGAAAAACAAAAGTCCTTCATTTTCATTAGAAAAACGTCAGTTGCCTTCTGGCTCTTCTTTGACATTTTGTGATGGTATTACTACATTGGCGTTACTTAAACGTCCTCTGTTTGTATTTGCAGATGATCGAGTTGTGGCACCAATTTTGGCTATAGGCACTAAAACCGATGACGGCGTTGCGTTCGAAGAGAGCACAGTGGAGGAAATGCTGGCCGAACGTGCTGGTGTTGAGTTATTAAGGCTTGTTGGGGTTTCTTGCAAAAGGTTATTAAGTCTACGTAACATATTTAAGTCTGAGGAATTTACTGCGAATACAGATGAGGCAGAGCATGGCGATGTGACAGTACTGTTGGTTTGAGGTAATTGATTGCTAGTGGTAGAGGAGGCCTGTGTAGAGTTGTCAAATATCTCTCCTAAAACTTCATAAATACGTCTTTTAAATATGATTTTTTGACGAAAATCCATGGCTTTCATTTCAGGTAGCAAGCCTTGCAAAAATATGCCATCGTAATCGTGTTGTGGTGCAAAGTCAGCCGGCTAATAGAAAGTGAAATTAATATTTGAAGAAGCAAAAATCTTCAAGTACCTACCTTGGTATCGGGAAAATTATCGGAGGCATAACAATTATCCTTGACTCTTAACCTTTTCTTGGGCGGAGCACAGGCAAAATTAATGGAGTCTCTTCGGGTAGTTTGTATTTCATTATTATTATCTTCTGCAATTTGTACCACTGGAGGATGAAATTCAATCTCCTCTGTTTCCGGTTCGGTTGTCACATTATTTGGCGATTGTTGAGGCAATGGAGGCTGCGGCGTTACCTCATTTTGTTGTGAATCTTGTTCCATTTCCTGCGTATTTTTAGAGGTAGCATCACTGGCCACACTACTACTTCGTTCCTCTTGGTTATACTGAGATTTATCTTCCATGTCCTCATGCATTACGGCAGCGTAACTATCAACAGATTCATCGCAAAGAGAGACTTTGGGTATCTCGCCTTTGTCATTACGTGGTGAAGTGTAAAAAGAGCTGGTACCATTGAATGAATTTGAAGCTGATCTGCGCGATACTGGTATGCCAGGTGTAATATGTAGCGCCAAAAATTGCAGTTCTTCATGGAGATAATACGGTTTAGTGCGATTAGCACTGGCAGGAATTTTATTCACATTAATCGAACGAGCATAGGAGGTGCGTATGTTACGCCAACGTTCTTTACAGGATGAAACTTGAAGTAGTGAAGAGATTTTCGGTAACTTAATAGGGTAAGTAAAAAAAAAGTTTACATGTTTAATGTAATATGAATGGCACCCAACCTATATTTTTGAAAACTAGATAGGGTGATAGATGGTTTTCGAGAAATGTGATTCCTAATCGATAGCAGGTACCTACCGCTATAAACAAAATATGTATATGTATGTATGCATGTGCATACATCGAGTCCACGAAAAATAAAACTAACAATGCTATTAACAGTACCACCCATGCTTTTGCAGCTGTATATTATCAGTTAAGAGTCCACACACTAGGCACTCCGCCTTGGGTACGGTTGTTTTAATAACGATTAGCGTTTAACATTCCGCCAAAAACAAACTTTTTTAATTGCAAAAATCGTTAAAAAAGTATAGGTATTAAATTCAGAAAAAGTAATGACAACAACACTATTTTGTTTTCTTTGCCAAGAAATAAAAAAGCCATAAAAGAAATCACCGTTATGGAGGGTAGTTCCATTGTGGTTGTTGTTGTTGTTTCACATGAAAATATTTTCTCATTCGAATCATCGCAAACAAAACAACATTTCTGCTCTTGTGTTCACTCACACATTTATATTCTGTTGTGTAAATGAAAAAAGTGTATGAGCAAAAGAAACCTCTTCTACCGCACCATTTTGAAATGAAATGTTGCCCCCTTGTTATAATTCTGTTTACATATATATACATACATACATATGCAAGTAACAACAAAACATTGAGACGAGTTTAACTAAAATTTGTTAATTTACATTGTTATGGTAGCAAGGTTATTTGGAATGGTTTATTTACATACATACATATGTATGTACATATGTATGAAGTATTTTATATGGTTACTTACTTGAATCGTTCATTTCTTTGGAGATTTTAATCCAGGCTTGATCGACAACATCTTTTTTCAAATAGTGAGGATGGGAACGGTCATACATGCATGGATATTGTTCCACCAAACGACAAATTTTTGCATTAATATTATAATGATCAGGTTTTGTTGTATCGGACATGACGCAACAACAAATTGCTTTTGGTTAAAAAGTATTGTGCAAAATAAAACAAAAATCAATAATTTTGTTAAAGCAAATATATTTTGTCGCCAACAGTACTGTATTGTTTTTATTGCTTTGTTATTGTTGTAGTTGTAAATTTAGTTTGTTTATGAAATTATTTAATTTTATTTCACTTTCCTGACGCGTTCAAAATATATTGCAAACACTCTCGTTGAACAGCAAACAACAGACTGAAGAGCTCAAACTCTGCGCTCTCTGTGAACGCTACAACAAACAAACAACATCATCATCACCATGGCCATCATCGTAATCGTCAATATACAACAAAAACATCAAGGCAGGCATGCCAGGCAGTAAAACACTATGCTGCTGCTGTTATTAGATGTTATAATATTGTTGTTGTTGTTGTGCTGTTTTCGGTTTTTCTTTGCTGTTTTGGCCGAATACCACAGAAATACAAAAACAAAATCGTTTTGTACATACAAACACTCATACCAAAAACAAAAAATAAATGCTACAATGTCGTTGTCGTCATCATCTGCAATAGTAAAAACAACAACATCAGTGGCAGGCAAAGTTGAAAACATGTAAAATGTGGTCGGTTGGTTGGTTGGTCTGTCTGTCCGTCTCTTTTTGGGTTTTATTACAAAGTATTGTTGTTGTTGTCGACGTTGCTGGGTTTTTGTTATTGTATCGTTTTTTTTCTCTTTCTGTTGTTGCCTTAGCTTTTGTTGTGACGATAACAACCTTATGCTGCACAGTGGGAATAGATAATAAAAAAAATTTAAAGGAAAATAGCTTTGTTTTGTTAAAAGTTGAAATGCCATGTTAAAAATATATATACATATAATGCTGTTTCAGGTCAAGATTCACTATCCTACACAGTCGTACGATTCATTAATTAGAAATTACTAGATACAATTCTACTTTAAACAGTAGCATCAATATGTCTACACTTTCGTTAACAACTTCGAAAAAGTAACTCTGATAGTATATATCAGAAATATTACCAAATCGGATATAACAAAATATATGTCAAGCATATACACTATCCACATCATCACACTTTGGGATTTATTATCCTACCTATAGGATAATAAATCACTGCCATTAAAGGCACTTTTGTGGTTAAGATATTTCGCATAAAAACATTATTATTATAAAGTTTTCGTAAGCTCAGCACGAAAACATGAATCAGAATTAGGTATTGCAAAATATTTATTAATGTCAACCTAGTTCTACTGTTGAAGAGGCACTAAAAAATTTCATGTGCACAGATAGATTTATAAAGTATGTCGTAGCTATCTATGTTTTAAGCAAAATAACTTCAGAATCACTCAAAAATTAAAGCTAATAGTTTGTACCGTATTGGAATGCATGAAAAATTCTGTCAAAGCCTTAGTGTGAGATTGCACAAGAGTGCCGACTTAAGGGAACCTTTAAAAATGCAACAAAGCCAGTAGTCGGCATAACCGGACGATCATTGCAAAGTGAACGAAATCCTTGTCACCAACCTCGGCCTCAATTTTAAACGAAAAATGTAAAAGAAAATGCAACATTTTATGGTTCTAAAACATAATTTTAAATAATTTCTTTCTTCTGATATTTTCAAAATTTTCAAAATTGCTATTCAGTTTTTATCCTTTAGCATATTGAAAAGTTGGCAGAGAGGCATGAATATTTATATTAGCTTAAATTGTAGGTTAGTGGGGGAAATAAGACAATCCCTGCAGAAATGATTGGAGTAAATGATCCGTTTTAAGTAAAAAGGAGTAGTTACAATATGGTCTGATGTAATGCAAACATGGACCATGATGAATAAAAAAAAATTATTTGGCAATACTCTCAACACATCATTACCATGTGGTAATCCATAGAGTAGTGACATGAAATAATTTCAAGACTAACCCTGTGTAAATAATGTGCAGAGTAGTTACTTGGACTAATTTTTGGATTATGCTGACGTAATGTTTTTTTTTTCTTTGATTACATGGTCCTCTCCTAGGACATTGTAATGTAAAAGGGAGCATGTTTTTCCCATATATTTGGATTACTTTTGTACTAGTCCTGTCCCTTTACACGCATGTAAGGAGTAGTCTCGATTTCTGCAGGGATCTTTCTAATAAAATGTTGTTAATATTTTTATTTTTTCATACCTACTCGTTCGTATTTATTTGCATATTCGAAAATGCCGACTTCTGGGCCATGCCGAGTTTAGGGACATTTATTACCTATGGCTGCTTTCGTACGAAGAAAGATAATTTTTAGCTTCTATTTTACAGGCAGGCTCCTATGTATCTATATACATATATATGTATGTAATTACATATGTACATACTAATATACCCAGGCATTAGATATTGTGACAAAAATGCATGAATGGGAAAGTTTAATATATGTACATATACATATATGCTAAGTAAGCAAAATATCTATCCCACTGTATAAGTACATACATACATTCAATTTTAATGATGTACACCACCATATACCAAGCACACATGCACAATAAATAGTTTATAACAACAACAATTAACAAAAACACTCACCATCAACAGCAGGCAGCCAACATTTTATAGACTGCTGCTCAAGTAGTAAAAAAAAAATAATAAACAACAGGCAGGCAGGCAGTCAGCCAGACAACAGCAACAGACTTTAACTAAACCAACAACGACGGTGACGACGGCAATGATATTTACATACATATGCACGTATACATATCAAGCAACTAACAACAGCAGCTGTACATTTAAATGAAGAAAAAAGCGAAAACAATGATGATTTAAACCACCACCATCATCATCATTAACAACTACACTGTACTTTTACAAACACAACAATCACAACTACATCTCAAAACGCAAACTTCGTTATTATCCAAATTTATAATTATGACGATTTTTGTTTTGAAACACACTCAGCAAAACGAGTGCAGACAACAAAGCCTGCGTTTGATGGATGCAACAACAACAACAACAATTTGCTAACGGAAATAGCATAAAAGAAGTGATTTTTTGTTTGTTTTATCAAATTCAGAGAATACCCTTTAGTAACAGTATGTAACTATTTCAACCCACAATAGCGAAATAGGTATAAAAAAACCAAAACCAAAAGGACAAACTACCACCTTTTCTATTATCCATGCCAGTATTATTTCTTATTACTTTGTTGTTGTAACTCTAGCAACTATTTTGTCGCAACTACCTGCTGCTGGCTTGCGTTGTTAATTCAATCGTCGACACAACGTATAGGTACAATGAAAACACACAAACATACATACTTAGATAGGTATGTATGTATGTATGTATGTATATACACACCCTGCCGGCAAGCCAGTTAGTTACCTTTCATTGCAATTTAGATTAATTTTTTCACACTTAGCTGTGGTGGATTACTTTTAACAGAACCCTGCCAGCAAATTGGTAGTCGACTACTAAAATAATTAACTTGACGTTAACTTTTATGGACTAGCTTCAAATTAGCTACAATACAATCGAAACGTAGTGCAGAGTTCACTCAAAATTCAAATACTAACATACACACATACACGGTAAATAACTCTTGAATTAAATTGCCTATTGTCACATTCGTTTTAAATGTAGCGATGGCTGAATGGGTTAAGATGGCTGCTCACCAGTCTTGAGGCTTAGTGGTTCGAATCCCACCAGAGGCTGACAAAAAAAAAAAAGTGTGATGAAATTTAATTTAATAAAATATAATAACTATTACCACCGAAAAATGTAAAATCAGCCTTGATTTGTACATTTTTTTCTGTATGTACTGACTTTGAAGTAGTTAACTTGAAATTAGTTGAAAAGTAATGCAGCGTCGGACAATTGACTACCTCCTAGGACATCGTAATGTTAAAATAGTCAGTCATCTCCATTGAAAATAATCTAAGTGTCAACCACCACCAGTTGTAAAAAAGTTAGCTTGTAATTCATTATTAGTTAACTGAGTTGCCGGCAGGGTTACGAATGCCAGAATTTAGCGCCAGACACATGCTGTCGCACGACATCGCTTGCTCGATTAGTGGGGCTTCACACTTTGGCAATTGAAAGACAGACAGACGAACTTTGTTTGCGCCGAAGAGGTGTGGTATAATTTGTAGTAGATGACTATTTGTACGAAATATTTGTAAACATTTTTTGTTTACTGTTGTCATTTTCATGTTCTTGCTTCAAACACTTTTTTTCATGCAAAAAAAAACTTTTCTATCACCACAAAATTTTAGAATAAAATGACAGCAATTAATTGTTTTGTAATCGAATAAAAAAAATTTTGACATGTAAGAGCTGTTTGATGCACCTGTGCTACCAAGTTCACCTTGTATGAATTCGTCTTGGCCATCGACTTTTGAATGCTGTTATGTTATGTTACGAGGGCCGCCGGTCCTGAGACCGACTCACTTGGGTCCTAGAAAAGGTCCCGTTGTGCTGTTAGCTGTGTGTGGTTGTGTAGAATTTATAACTGTCTATTAATTTCCCAGGTGTGTAATCTAAGGGCAGACTAAAAGGGAATTTAAAACTATGGCTATATTTCCATTGTCATATGTAAAACCACTCTCTGTTATATGCACAACAATAACAAAATTCAAAGCTTTATAGTTATTACCAGTGTGTTTGTGTAAGCGAAAGATGTCGAGTGACATCGTGGGCCTGACACTTAAAGTACGGGGCCCTTTTCATGAAATCTGCGGTTTTTTCACATTGGGATACCGCGAGATTGTACTTTGCGGCGAGATGTCAAAGTAGTGTAAAGAAAGAGGCACATTGCTTTTTTCTGTTTTTAAGTAACTAGCTTTAAGTTAGTTGGAAAGTAATGCAGAGACGGATAATTGTCTTAGGATATCGCCGTATTAAAATAGTTAATTCCCTGCCGGCAACTCAGTTAACTAATAATGAATTACAAGCTAACTTTTTTACAACTGGTGGTGGTTGACACTTAGATTATTTTCAATGGAGATGACTGACTATTTTAACATTACGATGTCCTAGGAGGTAGTCAATTGTCCGACGCTGCATTACTTTTCAACTAATTTCAAGTTAACTACTTCAAAGTCAGTACATACAGAAAAAAATGTACAAATCAAGGCTGATTTTACATTTTTCGGTGGTAATAGTTATTATATTTTATTAAATTAAATTTCATCACACTTTTTTTTTTTTGTCAGCCTCTGGTGGGATTCGAACCACTAAGCCTCAAGACTGGTGAGCAGCCATCTTAACCCATTCAGCCATCGCTACATTTAAAACGAATGCGACAATAGGCAATTTAATTCAAGAGTTATTTACCGTGTATGTGTGTATGTTAGTATTTGAATTTTGAGTGAACTCTGCACTACGTTTCGATTGTATTGTAGCTAATTTGAAGCTAGTCCATAAAAGTTAACGTCAAGTTAATTATTTTAGTAGTCGACTACCAATTTGCTGGCAGGGAATTTTTTCCTATCCTGAAAAAACAAACGTTTTTCCAAGGCACTAAGAAAGACACAAATCAATCAGCTGTTGAATTGCATACATATATACTTCGAATACAGCCCTAATAAACATCAATAACAATATTTATATATGTATGTAAATGAAATAATAGAAATAAAAAATGTTCTTGTAAAGGAATTTTTGTACTCTCATATAATTTTGAACCGTCTAATTCTATGAAGTGGCATCACCGATTTTTTATCAACTCTGCATTACTTTGCCGTAATGAAAGAATTACAAATAAATTTTTCTTGTAGTCGGCTACAGAACTGTCGGCACAAAGTACTCTGTGTTGCCGGCAGGGTATGTACATCGGTACGCTTCTGGCGATGTTGTTTTTAAAACAGGCAGCTGTTATTGCTTAACATTTCTTGTGTCGTTTCTCGCGTTGTAGCCATATACATACATACATGCATATACACACATACATACATATATTTATGAATATATCTTCATTATTAGTTTGGATATTGCTAACAACATTAAAAAAGTTGATCCAAGAATATATTTCATGTTGCTGGCTTGTATGAATAAAATAAATAAGATCCATTTGTTTGTTGTTGTTTGTGTTTTTTAAATTGTTTAACATATGAGTGAATGAGAGACAGAAAAGACGAGCAATAAGCAGTGTGACCAGCTCTTAAAATAATACAACTACAACAGGATTTACGCTTTATAAAATTTATTTGTAAGTATGACTATCAACGAATAAATTTGCTGAGGAAGCTCGCTGTATTTTATTCATAGTTATTTGATAGTATCTATAGCAATTCTTAAATAGTAATATCATACAGGTCATTAATATCTAAAATGTAAAAATATCTCGCTAATCACAACATCCCAATTTTTAACATTGGTGGCTCCATTTCAAAAAGCAAGAACGCAATTGTTTACCGCAATTTCAGCAACAATATTGTGTTTTTCTCATTCGATAATTTTTTTTATATTTAAATGGTTTCAAAGCTGCACAGCCAATATTTATGTTACAGCTGTGGTTGGTCATCAGCTGGATAAAAAAATTAATTAAATTTGATTTTCATGCAATTGACAATCAATCAACCATCAAACTGATATGTACATACGTACCTATGATGGAGTTTTCACTAAACATTCGGAAACATTCGATAACTCGAATGTTTCCGAATTGATCAAGTAGTAGATTTTTTTAAGTCCACAAAAATCTAATACAGACAATCGTATAATATGTACTCACCGCACCGCTTCGTCGCCTACAAACTTCAGCTGACATGTTCATGGTACAGCTAATAAAGTAGCCTCATTAGCTGCAGAGTTACCCTGCAAGAAATACCTGATGGAAACCAACACTTTAATAACTAACACCGGTATTCATAAAAAATAATACGTTGCTCAAATACATTTTAGAAAAAATTTTATATGAAAAATTTTTCGTAAAATGTGTTTCAACAATGTTTTATTTTTTATGAGTACCGGTGTTAATTACTAACATATACAAAGCAATTTTGTAGCTCTCAGCGTTGCCATTACAATAATTTTTTTAATATTTTGATTTTCCCGTGTTAGTTTGGTAATTTAATTTGGAACTACGTTTAGGCATTAATGTTTTTGTAGGTTTATTTGTCCATTTAAAAAAAACGGTGCTGCGGAAGTTTTTCTATATGATTTTGTTTTCTATTGTTGAAATTGCTGCTGACTACTGTCTTCTTTTAATTTTAGATCTAAATGTATCTCCAAAATAGTTTATTCTATTCTCTTTTTGAAATTTTTCGAAAAACAATTTTTTTTGTTTGTTTAATAATAAGAAAATTAATTGCATTGTAGGTATATAATTTTGTGGGCATTTTGAAAAAAAGATTTCGATTGATCACTTTGCCGAGGTGGTAACGCTGGTTTAAAAAAGAAATCACATCGTTTTTCTTATGTCATCGTAATTTCAATGCTTTTAGCTGTGTGTGTGTGTGGTTATCCTCAGCGGCTCTGTACAATTTCTGTATGTCAGACCAGAACAGAATTGATAAAAAGTGTGAAACTGCTCTTTGCTTCTAAAATAACTATTTTATTTTTTTCCACAATTCTTCCATTGACATCACTGTTTCTTCTTTGTGACCAAATTTCTTTTCTCTCGTACGAAAGTTGGTGTACCAGGCAGATTAGTAAATCTTGTTTCTATCAGGTGGTGATGGTGTACAAAATGCACCAGCCAGCAGAGTAACAAACATCAACTGACTGCAACCCAGTAAATTTAAAACGAAGAAAACAAACTCAGATTTTATAATTGGTTTTACAGCTAAAGCAAAAGTTTTATGATTTATTTTTTATTGAAATATATTAAACCTTTATTTTCTATAATTCAATAAATCATTGATGTTATTAGGCATTAAACATTTGTGCTTTTTCAACACATGTCATTCAAACAACATGGAGCACACAAATTTCAAACCATGTAAACGTTTCTTTTTGAGTTAAATATTAAGGGTTTGAGAGCCTCTGCTGCAAAATGCTACGGGCAGTAAATTAAAGGAATGAATTCTTTGTAAGAAATTAATTAGTGATAATGGTAATTTTAAACATTGTTTCTAATTTTGTGATCTATTATTTGATTATGACACAACATTTACTGCCTGTTACTCTAAATGCGAACAAAATAATTTATTTTGCATATTTCTATTGAAAACAAAAATTTAAATTGTTTTTGTTACTTTCATTTACTATATTGAAAGCAACAAAACAAAGGAAAACGTTGATCACATTTAAAGGAACAGACAGTTAATTGAGTCATTAAGACTTCAACTTGTGCTCTCACTTTTTCCGTTCACGCATGATAATAACCGTTAGTTTGACGATTTCAAATCTGTTCGAGCATAAATACACTTAAAATATATTTAAAATTCGAGCATTCGCACACGTTAGAAATCGTGACACTGGCAGTTAGCAGTTGGTAGAGTTGCAATTGAGTTTTAATCCTAGCTTTATAAAAAGAAATAGCATTGCAAAAAACAAAGGAAGGCAATAAATAAATAAACTATATTTACCTTTGTGACTTTTTCCATATGTATTTTAATATTTAAATTGTGTTCAGCGTCATCGTTGAATATCTTTGAAACGATAATCCTCAATAGGCAAACGAAAAATCTGAAACAGTTTTCAAATAGTTTCGAAAAAAAAAGAATAATGCAAAAACTTGCTGAAAGCAATTTTTAAAATTTTTTATATTTTTTTAAATATTTTCAAAGAGTACAACAGCACGAAAGAGCACGAAAATGTGCGAACAATTAATTTACAGCCTAGAATAATTTGCTTACAACAGACTTTAAATTTTATTTTACTTTTTGCAAATTTTTGCGAGCTTTCCCACTCTGAAAAGTTCCTTCTTCGTTCCGTCCAATCTTCAAAAAAAAAGGGCAACGGCAACGCTGGCTGTTTATGTTCAGCAGTTTCCCTCTCACTCTCTTTTGTTGCGATGAGGAATATTCAGTTAATTCTACTCAATTAATGAAACTATTTTTACTAATTGCTTAGTTAGTAAAAGCTCTTTAACTGCGTATGTCTAAATAGGTGTTGAGCTAAGGTTGCATAGATTGAATTAGGAAAAATCTAGTTTTTATTCCAATCATGCCAATTCGAGTTTAAATTTAATTGTAATAAATTTTTTCACTTAAATTTCTTTCTGGCAAGATGAAAACCATCTATAAAGTTTGATAGCGACTTTTTCGGGTTATACGCGGTTCCAAATATATATGTAAAGAAGTGGATACAGTGCCACATACATAAGTACTTACATTCGTGCAAACTTCAAGTAAATTGTTCAAATACTTAATTTAAAATGGCATAAAGTTGCGTATTTAAAAACTAATATTAAAATGGTATATCTACAACAAATTTATTTGCCTCTTTAAATGATTTTGTTTTAACGTTTGTAATGGAAAGCTAACCAAAATGCTTTATTATGCCATATATGTATAATTAAACAAAAAAATGAAAAATATTTAATATTCAATGTGTATTGTATTTTGCATACATGAAAACCAACAGTTTCAAACCTTACTAGTCATCATCTATGGGTTCCAATTTCACCTGTGGAGCTTTAACAAATAAAGGATCCAAGTCATCGGCCTCAACTGTTCCAGCAGTTTCCAATATGGGTATTTCACGCTGTGTCCCAACAGTTTCTTCTACTGGATCTACAGCTGATATTATAAGCTGCTGACCGGCAACGGATTCCTTAGTCGTCTCAATGGGACGTTTTGCATCCTTAGAAGCAGGTTCTGACTTCACTGTTCGTTGAATAGTAGTTTCTGGGTGGTTGGTTGCTGTTTGAGTGTTTGAAGCTATTGGATTATTCACTGCTTTAGCATTTAGACTTACAGGCTGCGAGATTTGTATTTGAGAAATATTAGGCTGATCTTGCGCTTTGCCATTATTTGTAGGGACAACAGTTTTTACAGAGTTAGCTGAAGTTGCTGTATTTTGCTTTTCAGCTGACAAGGATCCGCAAATTGAGTAGCGTCTTTGTAAAATAGGAGGTGGTGCTCGCACTGTATGGACTCGTTTAGTGGCGATGCTTGAACTCGGAGGCATCATGGGACTAACTGGCAGCTTTGCGGTCATTACCTTAGACACATTTAGATTAGTTGCTGTTGATGTGGGTTGACTAGAAGGTTTTTGGTTTGCTGGAGGTACAATGGCTTTAGTTGTAGGTACCATTTTGAAGTATCCCGTAGAAGAGCTTAAGATGCGATTAGCCGGATGGATACTTTTGAAAATTGTTTGACCGTTTGAGTTATTGTAATTCGTACTAGAACTTGTGTGTTGAGTACTGTTATTTGGTGAAGCTGTTGCTGATTGTGAACTATTTACAGGCTTACTATTAAAAGGGCGGATAGTGATGTTTGCTGAATTCACTTTGGATACTTCTTGGACATTTTTTGTATTTGATACATAAAACGTACCCACGCTGTTATCTTTGCGAGGGTCTGGAAAGGTTTTCGTGGCAGACATTAAGAGCTTACTAACACTGCTTTCATTCTTATGCGGATTTGCTGCACTACTTCCACCTGGATGAATTTGTTTCGGAACAATACGATAAATACGCTTTTTATCCCCGTCATGAGCTACAATAGTGCCCCCATTAGCACCAGAAACTCTAACAACTTTTTGTAGTATACGGCGTGGCACGCCCGCGTTGTTTTCTTGCGGTGTTGTTTTTGAAGTTTCAGCAGTTTTTGCCTTGATTTCCTCCCAGGAACGGGGCAATGGAATCTCCTCTTCAACATCCGAATCATCAATGAAAAATGGCAAATCCTCATCATCGGGCGTGGGACTCATGGTCAAGGGAGACTTGGTGCTTTTTGAACGAGATTCCGCAATTGTTTTTACTTTTTCCTTGGCATTCATAATCTCGGGAGTACTTTTGGCAGCGTGTACCAGCGAAACCAACTCGCGCATTAAACGCAGTTCTCCAACTGTGGTATTTACGACATTAGGTGATTGTTTAATGGGAGAGGGCAATGGTTCATTGGTGTTGGGAAAATCTTTTGCATCATCAAAAACTTCCAGCAGTGATTGATAAATCTTACGCTTAAAATTCATTTTTTGTCTACCATTCATTTCTTGCATTTGGTTTTTAATGGATTGCATAAATATATCATCTAAATCAGTACAGCTCACTCCACATTGTATACCAATATCTTTGCCAAGTTTTGGTTCTGTGGAGGCAATATTGTTTGTTGATTTATTTTTAGCCAGTTCTTCCTTCTGTGTAGTTGTCTTAGGTTTTTCCACTCTAACTGTGTGACTTTTATTATTCGATTTATCACTCCTACGCGAACGTTTTGGCTGTGATTCTTCATCAGCTAATTCATTAATTAAATGTGGATCTAAGGCACGCTTGCAAGAGCGACTGAAGCTTAAGCGTTTTTCTTCGTCAAGTTCTTTGTATGGCTGGTATGTTTCATCGTCTTCCAGCTCATTAATTATGAATATACCCGCTGTTTCATTTAAATTCTCATTCGATTCGTCAGCACTTGTTGTTTGGCTACTATGACTTTTAACATCATCATCCTCAAGGATTTTATTTGCCGAATGCTCCTTTTTTTGCTTAAGGCTGTCATAGTCACTTTTTTGTAGTGAGTCACTGAGACTCGAATTGGTTTCATCATTATATATTACCACTGGACTTTGTTTGGATTTCTTTTCCAACAGAAACTCTAGGTAATGGTGCAAATAATATTTATTTCCTTTTCGTTTTAAGCCATCAAAGAAAGATCGACGCAAAGCTTTCCAGCGATTTTTGCAAAATTCAACTGTTTGAAAAATAATGTTATACAAAATAAAGTCACACAAAGGTAATATTTTATTTTGAACAATAAAACTACAAAGTTATAGTAATATTTATTGTAACTTAATTTTATTAAAAGAAAACCAAACAGCGAATTAAAATATTTCTTGAGGTATGAAAGAAATTTGCAGCACTGTTTTAAGGGAAAGCCAGATAGAAGAAATAGTTTTGCAAATGGGGATAGTGAAGCTAGAGACTCGATAAATGAACGAACGAAAGCAGTCAAAAGTGCATCTTTTATAGTATCTAACCCCTAACATACATTCACAAACACGTCATTTACCACGGAATTTGTGTTCAGTTTCATAGTTTACTTGATCAAATGACATTTGGAGAAAGTTGTTTAAGCTGTGCGCGTTCTTTAAACTTGTTTTAATTAATTTTTGCTTGAACTTTATTCTGGACAAATGTACGAGCTGAAACAACTTAAAATGTCTGTTGATTCACATGGATGCAATAATAAACCACTAGAAAATGAAAAAAAAACCAGGATAAGGAATGTAAAAATATTTATTTCACAAGAGCATGTTTTCCAATTATGTACACTCAATTAGCAAAGACAAACACTAACATTCAGAGAATATTCAGCCCACAAAAAAGGATGTTCATATAAGATTAGTTTCAAAATATATCTCAACAACATTGTATTTTTTATTGTATATCAGTGAAAATATACAATAAATTAGTTTTTGCACCGATTTTGTGAGGTAATTGTTCGCTGTAAATTTTGTATTTGCTCGTTGAGCAAACATAACCTTAAAATATACTTCTATGAAATTTAATGTTTTACATCTCTTTTATATTTTCTTCTCTTTGTTGGTGTTTTTTTGTATCTACATAAGTATATACTTGTAATGTATATGCGTTTTTAAATGTGTGTATCACTGTATTTGGTCAACATGAGATTAGTGATCCGTTGTTCGTGGGCTAATTTTGGAGTAATGCTTCCCAACTTATGAATTGCAAAATATTCAGCCCAATCAGGAACGATAATTCCGCGAGAACTTTTTCTCTTTCTCATTGCTCACATTGAGAAAGTTTTCTTGAGAGAAAATCCAAAGTGTTGCAAATAAAAAAGGTTAGGATTTTGATCGTGGGTTCTCTAAAGCTTTTCTAACGGCAGATAATATATATAAAACAATTGTTTAATTACAAACAAACGAAACTGAAATTATATTTTATTGTTAAAATAATTATGTACTTTATTTGATCTTCTTATGTAACACTTACTATTTTATTTATTTCGGCTTAAGATCTTCTTTCTTGGCGATATATTGACAATAAATATGGTAATATAAAAATAAAGAAGATCTTAGGCCAAATAAATAAAATATCAAATGTTATAAGATGTAAATAAATATTTATGAAAAATGTATATAAAATAAAAATTTTTAAAAAAGAATACACATATTACACCTTGCACATTGAAAAACAGTCAGTTAAATGTAAACAAGCAAGATAAGATGGCTGGTTTAAAAACGAGCAGATGCCACACATTTATATTTTTGTTCCTAATACATTTATGATTGGCCAAATTTTTCTCATGGAATATAGTTTCCTAGAGAAAAGAGTTCAGTATGAATATTCATGATTGAATTGATTATATAATTGTGCTAACATTTCCATCTCCGACACAATGTGTAAAATTAAGCACATGACGTGTAAAACAAAGAGCGTTACTTAGTTGTGGTGGTTTTGACCAATAAAATTTGTGTGCATAAATATATTATTGTACACATTTTACTTTTAAACCTTACAGCCATCTCTAAACAGAACGGAGAGCAAAACATTTCCTTCACCTCTGAAACGCCAACCAAATCTCGTGTTTACGAAACAAACGAGTAACAGTTCGAAAATTTCAATACACTCACACTATGTTATTATACATTCATGATTTTTGCACTCACAGCTCAACTCAACTAACAAGCCAAATTTCCATGCAAGTAATTATTTTCCACTCTCTGCGTGTAAACGTCAAATATGTTAATAGTCTTGCCCTATAAATATTTTTATGAAAATCAGTTGGATCACTGTATAATACAACTTTGACGACATTTTCAAAATGAACTCTGCCTCGCATGTGTAGACAGAATGGGGATTCGTGTATTTAAAACAAGTTTTCGTTGACAATAAGTTTACATTACTTTCATGTATGTAAATGTAGGGTATGTAAAAGCGGCAACGCTATGTCAATACGCGCTTATTTTCTTTATTTTTTTGTCTACAATTGTTTTTAACAATACTCTTAAGCGTCTTGTCAAAATCAGATTTTTTAAACGCAAAACATTGGCGTGTTGCCGCTGCGTTGCTTCGGTACAAATTATATGGACATGAGTACAAAAACAAAAAAAAAAGTTTTCCGCTTTCGTTTAGGTATGCCTGTTAGGGACGCGATTTTTAATAGAACTGCATTTCTTGAAAAAAAAAAAATCACTTTAAAAAAAATTTCAGCGTTATCAGCATACAATTGTTTTTATATAGAATTTTTGGCTATAAAATTACAGAACATACATATATACTTCCTTTTTTGCAATGAAAATAATCAATAAATACCTTTACAGCAATAAAATCATGAAAGTGTGCACCGAAAATACAACTCTGTAAATATTTTGTGTTTGCCTGAGTGCTAATACTTCTGCGATACAACGATGTGAACATAAAATCATCAACAGCAACAGTTGAGAAACAACTAAAAGAATGTGTGACTAACAGTGGCTTTCAAACCTCTCAGTATAAAAAATAAAATCAAAAGAAGCAGGTAGGCAAATAGCAAGAAGTGGAAGTAGTTTTGTGAAAATATACACACACAATGTTCAAAGTAAAAGTGGGGCAACAACAACAAGCACAACACAAATATCAACAAACAGCCACAGAGGGTAAGTAAAAGATTATTTATTTGAAAAAGTAGTAATTATATGTAAATACATACCTGATTCATTACATTCTTTGGATACCATTTGCCAAGCGGCTTCACAATTAGGATGTGCATTTTTCGTATATGCACTTTGATCATGAAGGCATTTATGTTTTTTAACAGCACCACACAATTTAATACTAGCTTCAAAAAGTGGCTTCATACCATCGGCATCACTCATTGTATATTAAATCACGTTTTAACACTGTTAATGCTTTGCAAACACACTATTTTAAAGACCCCTTTTTGAGTTCAATTTCTCTTGAGAAAAATACACACCACAAAATGAACACCGTGAAAAACAACACAACTTTCATCCAACTCTACAGCAACTGACAAGCAAAATATGCGTGCATATGTATGTAGATGTCAAGAAATTTTTTCAAGAACAAAGTTGCCATACGAATAGTTTTGATCTAAAAACAATTAAAAAAAAAATAAGAACAAGCATAAAATTATTGCCACGTTTTATAAAACTGTGAATAGAAGTAGAAACTTGTTTTTATCTCCAATACTATTGTTTACTTAAAAACGTAACAACTATTGAAGCTGTGTGTGTGTGCGTGTTCTTAGTTGTTTTTCTTATTTGAAGAAACACATATGGTTGTGTGTGTATACTTGATTTCTCATTAAACTAAATAAGTTGTGAAGACAAGAGAGTGTTTCACAAACACAGAATTTCATGTGTAGACATTTCATTCCTAATGTTGAAAAAATTGTAAAAGGGTTATGTAAAAAATTAAAAATTATGGCTGTCATGATGTTTTTGACATCCATAATTTTGTGTGGCAAGTTGTTAGAATCTGATATGGCAACCTAAATGAAATGCTGCCATATTTTGCTTAAATGAAGCTGCCAGATATATAATTATCTTCCAAAAAGTGCTGCCATATTTAAAAAAGTTTTTTCACTTTGAACAAAATTTTGAGGGTGTGGTAAAGTGTGTAGTATACTGCTCTCTCTGCTGGGCATTTTTGTTTGTGTTGTAATTTTTATGTTGTTGCTTCGTACATGTAATTTCTTGTGTGTCGTCGTCATATTAATACTGACGGCGTTAAGCATTGTAAACAAACCACAATCTGATCAGTAATGTCTTTATGGCTCAAGACTTCCATGCTTATTTTGTTTAAACAAAAAGGAAGCCAGACTCTCAAATTCTTTTTTAAAAAAATTTTTATCAATTCAATTCTAAACGAAATATCCCAGGTCATTTTCCCCTTCCTTGTTCCTAAAATTATGAATAAAAATTTCTTTGGGAAAAATTCCCCGGTAAAAAAATATATGTATCATAAATTTATTTTACTACGTCTTCCTTGTTCGAGTTTATGCGCAGCTGGTATTGCTATGCGTTTTTTATTTTTTGGTGGCAGCATAATTCTTTGCCAGAAATGCCATGCAGATTGCACTCAAGGCAGCTTAATATCAGGTAGCCTTACAAGCCCAGCTGACTACTGCTTTTGGTCTGTTTATCTGTCAAAATACACAACACTAACACACATACGCGAACAAACGGATGACAGATAAACAGTTTTTCTACCAACAAAATACATGCGGTGTTTGTTGTTGTTGTGTTTGTTGTAGTTATGCGATTACCTGGTATCAAGCTGCCTTGATTGCACTCATTGATATGGCAGTATAATTCTTTGCCAGAGATGCCATGTAGGTTACACTCATTCATATGGCAGTACAATAAATTTATGTGGTATCTTTCTGTGCTCATGATTTTTTTCAATTTGATTTTGCTAATGTATATAGTACATATGTATGTATTCCTATATATGTGTCTATACATATCGCTACCTCAAATTACTAATTGCTGACATTCAGTAGGCGGTTTCCAAAGCTATGCTATAACGTTTCTGAAAAAAACAAGTTTTGTTACATTCGACATCCCTACTTTGAGGTGGCGATATGTACGTTTCCGTGGTTGTATTTTGATTTTAGACCATCTTGCTTATGCAACTAACGAATGTATGTATAGATTTTAACACAGGGTGTCTCAAAAGTCACCATGAAACATATAATAACATATTGTTATCTATGATATTCGTTAGTTTACATAATGCAGAAAATTAATAATAGAACGCTTCTTGCGTTCGAGTAAAAACTCTCATGGTTGCATTCGAACGTTCGCTTGTAATCGACTGCCATCATTACGAATTTCGATACCTTTTGCTGTATAACGAGTCACAGAATCCCAAAAGTAAAAAAAATCGCACGTTCGACTAAAAACTCGCTCGTATGCGATTGCCAGAATCAGCCCCCTGATCCAGTGAAAAGTATGAAAAGTATTTTGAAAAATTTTAAAACGCGAGGAAGTCGTATGGGATGTCAAAGTTTTATCGTATTATTTTTCGTTTGTACAACGCACTGCATTCACACTTGATTATATTATTTAAATTTTGGACAAGTATTAATACATAGAATAATAGTCTTAACTGCTCTTATAGAAAATATTAAATTATTCATCCGGTTCTTTCTTCAGTTTTTCATCTTTCCATTCTTTATTCGCCCGGTGTTATTTAAATAATCTGGAAAAAAAAATGTCTAAACGGAAAAGATATTATTAAACCCCATGTGGCTTTTATTCCACCCTGTAGTTGTGGTTTTCTTTTAGAACATCTTGGTTTTGCCATGTTTCATGGTGTTGCCGCATGGTTTGACATAAACTGTTCGTTTCTTATATGGCAACTATGGCATCTGCTGCCGGTTGTGCTCTTCTTCATTACATTTGTTGTTGTTACGTGTGTTGAAGTTTTGCTGTTTTATTTTTGATAGTTTATCTGTTTTTTATTCAGGCAGGGAAAAAAGCTGTTTTTTTTATTTTTATTTACTTTTTTTCCCCCAAAGCATTGTCAGGTGTTTATACATTTGCAACCCGCTGGTTGTAAAATTTTGCAGCCAAATTAAAATAAATATTTACTGCTTGTCTTTCATTAAAAATTTGCAAATCTAATTGAATTGTAAAACTAATAGCAATTAAGGTGTTATTTATTTAAAATACAAAAAATTGATTTGAACAAAATAAAAATCAAATTAATTCTTTTTTTTTTTTTTTTTGGCTAAACAAGATTGCCATTTCAAATAACATGTTCTGACACTTGTAACCAATTTAGTTTATTTATTACAAGTTTGGCAGTTAAATTGCTGCATATAAAATGTACGGAAAACAATTTTAGTTAAATTTTTGAATATAGAAATAAAAAAAAAGTGATATTAAATTTTCTAGCGGTTTTGATTTAAATTTCTTTTATTTGCTTTAAATGTATTATTTATACATACCTACATAACTGGTTACTTAAGTCACGTTTTATATTTAAGTGTCAGACAACAGCTAACTTAAATTAAACATTAAAGGTTGCCGTTATGTAAAACTACATTGAAGTACGCTTTGACAGCCAATCAGCTAAACATTTTAAGATGGTGGGTAAATATTTCGAAATAAATTGTTTTAGCACATTTTTTAAATTTCTTTCGCTGGAAGCTGCGAAATAATTCAGATTAAGTTTTTGGTTTGTTATTTTTTATTTGTCAAACAGCTGATGGCGTAACTACTTGTCCAAATTAGTCTGAAGCATGATACAAATAATAAGATAATCTCTCCCCTGTAATAAAAAACAAAAATGACAAGTCAGCTGATGAGGGTACCTTATAAATTATGTCATCGCCCGAAGAAAATCTACTTGGTGCAATATTACCAGTATGACAGCTTCAGCTGATATTTTCTTGTGCTATATGCTTTTCGTACGATAAATGTCAAATGCCATTTATTAGGTGCGTTCAATAACTAAAAGTTGTTACGAATTTGTAAGAATTGTCACTGGAAAGTGTTCAATAAACCGCCCATGGACATGCCAAATGTCATGGACATAAATGTCAGAAAACTCATTTTGTACTTATAAATGTACAACAGCTGATTGACAAATATGTACGTGCGAGTAAAAATTTTACTAAAAAAGATTTGCCAGCAATTTTTTGTATCTCAAATTTTTACTCTTTTTTTTGTTGCTCTCTTGCTGCAAATTTTTTGGTTTAAGTGCCCAGGACACGCTCAATAAACTCGTCAATCAGTTTGATTGTGTGCGTGTTGTTTATTTTAATAATAATTTTTTTTTTTTTTTATTAGACAAATACAAAACTGCGAAGCTTCTTGCTTGTCTGCAGAAACACCCAGAGCCTTCGGCAGGAATCGAACCTGCGACCTCGGGGACGACTCTTAGGCCACTCTACCAATTCATCCATCGAGGCGCTCTGCATACATACTGTAGTGACGTAATGTAATATACTTTATAAAATAAACTTGTTTTGAAAAAATATAAAAACTAAATATGTATGTATGTATGTATACATAGATTTAGATATCAATTTTGTTGGCTTTCAAAAAACTGTTTTGTTATAAAAATAATTAGATAATAAAAAAAGCTTAAACTGGAAACATTAACTTTTGCTAATACTCTCCACAATACGATAAAAGATGTCAAACATCATAACTTTTGGGATTTTGTAGCGTTTGTTTCTATTGTATTGTCGGGTGCTGAGTTGTTTTTGCCTTGTTCAAAGATTTTCCATTACTTCGATAATTGCATACCAAATTACTTTTTTTTCGTCATGAAGGCTTCAAATAAAAAAAAAAAAAAATTAACAATTCCTCTCCCGCTCTCGATTGATTAAAAAAATTAAGTTCCCATGTAGTGAACTGAAGAAAGACGTCTACAATGCAGCAGGAAATCACTTCTTTTGTCTAATTTTGTCATAAATTGTCCGTGAATGTAGGACTCTGCGGTTTTTCTTTTTTAACTTGGACCAGTACTCAGGGGACGACTCCTATTTATGAGCGCGCATCGTACCAGAACTAGGAAAATAGCTTTTTTCGAGAGAGGTAAAGAGAGAGTAGTGTTTGTGTACCTTCGATTTGAAAATTTTGTTATTGATAGGGCAATAGTCGATATTCAATAACACCCAAATTTTCAATTTTTATGATAAATAGTATTTTCAGGAATTGTCAGTAGTAGGACCGACTCAATAATAAAATAAATCATTGCAGTCACATTTCTATATAAACGAACTTCATATGTTACGCATAAGTTCATAAATTACTCATATTGCTCCTGTGTTTCCATCCGCACATGCATTTATCTATCCTCCTCGAAATTTCAAACAAAATGAGGTTTTTACTGTAGCACAATAGTGGGGATAGAAGGTACCTCGATACCAATTTGTACACACAAACGTGAACAAATGGGTGACAGAATTTAAAGTATTTCTCTCAACAAAATACATGAACTATTTATTGGTGCTGTGTTTGTTGTAGTTATGCGACTACCTGGTGTCCAGGTAATGAGGGTCGATAAACCTTCATTTTCTAAAGCATTTTAGAAACTTATGTGCTTTCCTCACATCAGTAGCCCTATTCACTATTTTATAACGATTTTAAAAGTGTTTTAAGTGTGGTTTGCACTAATTTTTGTATAATTCATTAACTACATTTTAACGCCTATGGGTGCATGTCAAAATGATTTGAAAATACGTGGCAGCTTCGTTGAAAATAGCGAAAAACACAGAACAGAAGAATACAAAAAATAAAAAAATAAAAGAAAAAGTGCGGGCTGTTTCGTGCAGGAAAATAAATACATATGTATATAAAATATAAAAATAGGGGGGTCGAAAAAACCAAATAATAGAAGAACAATAATATTTTTAAATTGAGGTGATTTTTTTGATTATACGTACATATGTATTTATTTATTTATTTATTTAAAGCATTAGAGAATAATTACAAATTATAAACTAATGTATATGTATATATATCAGGCCATGGCTTCAAGCCACTGAAAAATAGAAGTTAATAATATTTTTCTTTCAAAAACTCTCTCACTTGCCCGAATTATGAATACGGGATTAGTGTTCGAGCAAATTGGGATCCCGCGAACTCCCAAAGTTGAGTACGGGAACAAACTTTTTGTTTCATGCAAAAAGAAAAAGAAGAAGAAACGCTAACTTTTGTAGTGACTTTAAAATTAATTGCTTAGCATAAAAACAAAGGGGGCGGGCTAATAGTTGCCTGGTACTGCTTATAATAAAGAATTAAGGAATTTCATGAAAATTAAACTGTTGCTTCATGAGCAGAAAAGAGAAATCTAGCTTATTATACTGGCAGTTCAATAAATTTAATTTGTACTTTCGAAAACACAGATGATTTTAACCTTTTGAGTTTTTGTTATTTTTACCACTGTGTCTTAGTGCTGCAATAACTTTTTTTTGCAAAATGCAAAGGTTACAGTTCATTTTGCTCACATTCCTATTAAAAGATATTTTTCCACCAATAATTGAAACACGTTTGAAGATTTTCATTATTTTGTGGGTACATACATACATACATATGTATGTATGTATGTATGTATGTTTAAAAACGTGGGAATGGAAAATTGAAATTGATGTTTTGTTTTGCTCATAAAAAATAAAGATGTCATTTTTTATCTCTTGTTTTTTTCTACCAAATTTTAATAGTTTTAAATAATTTTCGTTGACCTAAATGAGCTCTAAGGCCAAAGGCATCAGTTTTTTTTCTACTATTTCTATCGTCTTAAGACACTGATGAAAGACATTATCAAAGTTGTTGTGGCTGTAAATGCAGCATCTTCTGCTGTTGCAACACAAATAAATAAACCGCAAACAATTCATTTTTTTTTTAAATACTGCTTTTTTGTTACCACTAATGTTCCATCTCCTCTTCAAGAAAGAAAGAAAAAAGAAACCAAAACATTTACATATTTAAGTCGTGTATTACTCGTAATCCTCTAAAGCAGCAACAACAAACAAGAAAAACAATCAAAATTGTTACACAACCAACGAAAAATTAAGCAAATGGAAAAGTTAGCAAAATTTGTACAAATCATCATTTTGTGGCTTTTAAGAGTTTGTTGCAGCTGCTGAAATTGACTTTTTTATTGCTGCAGTTGTTCGTTAGATTTGTAACACTATTGTGGCGTTGTTGCACAAGTCGTAAAATGAAGAAGATCCCTAGCTGGATGTTACTCGTACTTGTTTTGTTTCCAAAGTCTTGTTTGTGACCAGTTGAGTTGCATCAACGAAATATAAGGCGGCGTATATACGAGTATGTACGTTAAAGGGACAATCAGTTCTATTTTCTTGACTGCGAACTAGCGTAAACCCGGTGTGCTTCGCTACCTCAGTACTTTGATTATGTCACACCCACTTGTTATACAATTTCGCAAATCTTTCAGGTAATGATGTATTTACATATGCCAACGATGCAGCCGCTTAGAGTAACTACTTTTTCTTGTTTTCATCCTTCTCATACATACATGCAATTGAAAAAGTACCAAAATGTAGTTTTTACCAGTTGTTAAAAATTTTAAAAAATTACCAGACACGTACCTGTCCAATTAGTTTTAGTAGACGTGCATGCTCTTTGTGAATTTTTATGTTTGTATTAAGTCCGAAGATGCAAAATTACCGATTTTGGCCTTTTTATTCCTTATATGTCCAAATTTAAAAAATTACGAAAATTATTACAGCACGTTTCGAGGGGAGTAATACTTACCCCCAATTTTTTACTTGGATTTTAAATGTCATTTCAATTTAAATACAAAATTGAGTCAAACAGTTGCTATTTAACTCAAACTTAAACGGCCTGCCGTGCCAATCGATTTAAGTTTTTCGTACTGCCATATGATTTTGACAGTTTGGTTTTGTTCTGCAAATTAAGAAAATTGCACATGTTTTTTGTTTGTTTCATAATTTGATCTTTTATTGTTTCCAGAGGGTAATCAACTTCTGTGGCAGTGAAATTGGGAGTCCTTTTATCACTTTTGCTACTCATTTGAATAATTTTTCCAAAACAATTTATTACTTTCTAAACTTTTCACAATTTCACTTGCTTCCGAATTTGTTTAAACAGCTGTTTTTTATTGATTTATGGATAATTTTTTGACACTTACATTGTGCTGCCGTACTTTTATTACAATTAATTACCAAAAATAATTTTAGACTGTAAAACAGAAAGCTATTTTAAATCCAACTTAAATTTTAAGGAAAATTTACTAATTTTGTATTTAAATCCCAAGTCAAAAATCGGGGGTTAGTTTTTACTTTTTTCCTGATCTCATTCCTCTACTTGATAAATACGATTGAAAAAACAAAAAAATTCAAAAACGCAGATTTTACCCCTCTCATTCCCTTAAAATTCAAAACTTCAAAAAAGTACCAGACACCTGTCCAATTGTTTTTAGTGTGCTTTCAGGTCCTTTTTAAATTTTTGTGCTACATTTCCTAAATCCAGAGAAATTTTATTCGAAAGACGAAATTTATTTTAGCATTTTTACCTTTTTCCTGTGCCTATTCCTCTTCTACGTAAATTGAAAAAAAGTACCAAAATGCAGTTTTTACCTTTTTTGTCGACTTAAAATTTAAAATTAAAAAAAAAAAAATACCGAACCCCAACTATTTTTTGTAAACTTTTTTTCCTTTTTAAAATCTTTCTGCTACCTTTGCTAAGTCCGGAGAAATTGCCTTACCGATTACCTTACCTTACCCCTTATATGACCAAATAAAAACAAAAAAATTACGAAATCTATTTAAGTATTTTTTGGGGGAGTAATATTTAGTGTTTACTTTTTATCCCTTCCCATTCCTCTTCTACATAAATGCAATTGGAAAAAAGTACCGAAATGTAGATTTCACCCCTTTTATTCCCTTAAAATTGGATTTTGCCACGCCCTTTCGCCCGTAGACTGAAAATCAAAAATCTGACTGTACATTGTCACCCGCCTAACTAAATATTCTAAAGATTCCCTGAAAATTTCATGAAAATCGAAACCGCCGTTTTGGAATCCATACGTTACGTTTGCATGGGCTTACGTTACAAAATTCTTGGCATTTACTTCACAGACATACCAGAATTGTTCCTCAACGTCGTTTTCTAAGGGAACGAAAATTGTATGACATTCTTTTATTCGAACGATGACTCGATCGACATGCCGAAAAGACGTAAGTGTTTTCTTACAAAACCCGATTCCTCTGTATCGATCATGTTGTCAGCCCTGCGAACACAAACGTCAAAATCAATCACTTGCTGTTTTGCTATCGAGTGGGTGTTTTTATAGAAAAAATTTTATATTTATTTGTTAAAAAACTGAGAAACAAAACTAGAAAATTTGTTTTGAATTTATTTCTTTTAAAATTAGGGTTTTCTGTAATTTCCAGCTGTATTAACTTTGCTACATTTTTTCTTCGTTGTTTTTTTTTTTATCATCGACAACAATAAAAACAATTTCAATTACACAAAGCTGCCACTATTTTAAATGCTCATTTTCACAAGCTTCACACAAAAGTCATTTGAAAAGGCAACACAATTTACAATCAATTTTTCTTTTTTTTTATATTCATTTTAAATGTCAGACACGCAATTGTTTATGAAAAAATATACAGTTTTTTTTATAATTGCATTGCTTTTGTATGAAAGTGTTTATAATTCCAACATTATGCCATTTAATATGCTCAATGCTTAAAATCCAGCTCTTTAGCCTTAAAAAAAATTAAATAAAATAACGATTTAAAGCTTGATTTTTTAATTGCATTTTATATAATTCTATTTTAATGAATTTTTCTGTTAAAAAAATCTGTTTGGTAGTGATGCATTAATGTTGTTGGTTTTTTTTTTTGTACGTATTGAAAAACATGGCAGGCCTGCCTGCCATTGAATATTGTTTGTTCGCCTGTATGTGTGTGTGTGTGTGTGTGGATTTGAATGCAAAAGGGTGAATGAATATGGCAGCACTCCTTTTTCACACACCATTTGACATTTCATGAAGATTATCACCAAACATTGTTATGTTTTCTTTGTTTAATTGTTGTTGGCATACATACATACAATTTTGGCAGAATTTTTATGTTTTAATTTGTAAACTTATTAAAAACCTTATTCAGTTTTAATATTTAATTTATTGGTACATATTTATGAAAAATAAAAACAGAATTTAAGCATTTATTTAAGTAATAAAATTGTTTGAAAAATCACGTTCAAGAGATCCAGAAATAAAATTGTTAATAATTTTTAAAATTATGAACACATCTTGAGGTTTTTGCGAAATTTGTGTATTTATTGAAGTCTCAATTGAAATATGTACAAACATTTGTATGTGCAGACATGTCGACAAAAAAAAATGTCTGTAAATTTACATGCCTAAAATATTCAAGTATTTCCAACCTCAAAATGTTCAACAGTCTTTTACAATAAGAGAATTTTTTTTTGTTTCATTTGAATTTGAATCCAATGTTGCATTGTGTTACAATAACACAAACTTTTAGTCTAATACATAATTTCTCTACATTGAGATGAATAAATAAACCTAAAACCAAAAGTATTTGCAGCTACGACTAAAGATTAAACATGTTCGTAACACATTTCTTGGTGTTTTATTGCCTACATACTTAGATATGAACGTATCATCTTTGTTGGTATGTAATTCAATTGTGTGGCAACAATTTACATTTTTGAGGGCGTTTGTTGAGGGCGTTTAATGTGTGTGTTGCTTTAGCACAAAATTGCCTTTTAATAAGTTACCAAATATGTAGGTCAAAATGAATAATAAAATTCGTTAATTTGAATTTTGTATTTCCTCAAGTGATCAAGGTTGGCAACTTAAATGGTAGCAGGACAAATGCATTGTTATTAAATTTCCTTTATCTTAGGCTGCCTAAACCTCTAAAATATTGTTATTCAGTTTTATTATGAATTCTTTGGAACTTTGTTTTTAAATACGTACGGACTCCGACGGATTAGAAACTAGTGTTGCCAACTATTTGAGCAGTGGTGTAACTAAATTTTGATGGTGAAGTACTAACATAATTTTTTTGTTTATATTGCAAACAACATTAACAAAATGCCCTCAAAACTAAAAAAAAGCCTTCACAAGGTGAACTTGGTAGCGCAGGTGGCTAGTTTTTGCTTCTTGCATCCAAAAGCTCTTACATGTCAAATTTTTTTCTCTTTGCTGACAAAAAAGTTGGTGACATCTTATTGCTAACATTTTTGGCGGTAAAAAACTTTTGTGACTATAATTTTTTTATTTTTATACTGTTTAAAGCACAAATATAACTTTTAAAGTGTTTAGCGACTATTTAGACCTTGAGAACAAATATCACGTTACACTAACAAAAGCATGTGCTAGTTAGTGTGTGTGTGTGTGTTGTGCAGCGAATTCTAATGCACCTACCTAAATCTGCCTGAATCTGCCTTGCTAAAAGACAAGTTGTCGAATTCAAAGCGAATTCATTACCAGGTGGGTGCATTAAAATTCGCCGCACAATTGTGTGAAAGCAGAGGCAGCGAGGGCAGCTTTTAGACTAACTGATCTGCCCAAACTCGAAACAATTTTTTCTGGGATATACCGTGATTTGCGGTGTCCGAGGAATTTCAAAGTGGCCCCTAGTGACCGCCCATTCTACACAAATTATAATGTGGTTGTAAAACCGGGCATCCAACTCTTGCTGCCTGAAGACTGCAACTTGGAAAATGGCAGTGCAAGCGCTGGACCTTACCTCCAGAAAGCGATTGCAATGCGGAAAACAGATACAGTTTTTCAGGTGAAGGTCCACACCCTAGAGCTTTGGGCGAGAGAATGCTTGCATAGGAATATATTTAGAGCCGATATATAATCGCTCTTTGATAGGCAAGCAGCTCTAAAAGCGCTAACATCTTAATCATGCCAGTCAAAGCTAGTATGTTACGAACTCTTTCAGGTTCTATTCTTGAGGAAGAGATTATTTCTCATATGGACCAATGACCATATGACCCGCTAGGTCATGAAGGACAAGAGGACAACCAAAGGGTGGACTGCATAGCCATAAGAGAGCGCAGTAAGGTTCTTTCAGACTCAGGACCTAAACCTTTCAGCAATTTTAACAATAGGTTTAGGGACAACGTTTTACGGCAAGGGGAGGAGAAAAGCCTTGCTGACTTCCGGTGATGTGGCAGACAAATAGGCTGCCGAATGAAGTCTGACCTCAGCAGAAAAGATTTGGACTATATATAGGGCTAATGGCGGGGCGCTGTAAGCTACATCTGCATCTAAAAAAAACTGAAATTGGTAAGCAGTGATTCCTGCAGGATGAGAAAGAAATGGCAGAACACATTCTGTCATTGCGCTGCGTATAGACGCAAAACCACATACCTCTGGGCCCTGTATTGTTGGATCCCAGTGACCTGGGTAACATAAAATCTACGGCCCTAACGAAGTTTTCCAATAGGTCTCAGTCTATAGGGAACAAGGGGGCCGCACAAGAGATCTTTTTGGTCCAGGTGCATAATTGACTCCAAATATCAGTATTATTTAATTAAATATTTATACCCTTATTCATAAAAATATTTCAGGTTTATAAAGCTCTTATTTGACAAATTTGTATGGAAAATTTGTCAAATAAGAGTTTAATAAGTCTAAAATATTTATTATGAATAAGTGTCTCACATATTTTTCTTAACATATAACTTACATATTGTATGAAAATAAAAGCTAAAGGAAACAGAAAAATTGCTGTGAAAATTGTCGTACGTAGACACAATAGCAAGTTCAGTTTTGGGATCCAGGAATAATTTTATTGTTTTATTTTAAAAATTGAAAATGGTGTTGCTAAATTAAATTCCTAAGATTCTTGCGTTGCCAACTGATTTCTTGAACAAGTAGTGCCCAAGTAAAATTGACTTTTGTGTACTAGGACTGATTTTACTATTTTGTTTTAAAAATCAAAAATGGCGTTGCTAAATTAAATTTCTAAAAGTTTTGTGTTGCCAACTGATTTTTTTAATAAAATGTATTTAAGGCTTTTAATTTTTGCAACACATCTACACACATCTGGGTTAAATGGCTTTTAACAGATTTAAAATCAAAAAAGTTTGTATGTTTATTTTTTTTCCACAATTTAATTTGTTTTCTGTGTTTCATTTTCCAATAATTGCCAACTTAAGTTTCTCCCAAATTCTCATACTTGTCTGCTTTAGTTGCAAAACTAAAAGTTTTCTGCTCTAATAACGCGCATCGATACTCCTAATCTGGCGAAATAAATGAACGTTGCTGCATGCCTCTTCTTGCCCTGGCCACCAGCTGCTGCAGTGGTTGCTGCTGAATTGAAATCAATTTAATCTCTTAGCAAAAGTTTCTTTTACAATCAGCAATTTTATAGTTAAAACAATTAGTAAGTTTGGCGTTTATCCTCTTAAATCTTTTTTGCAATTAAAATGGGTGTTCCTTGCAACAAAATGCTGCTACAAATTTATGACACTTGTGGTGATCCAATGACCAAGAAGATGGGCTGCCCTTAATTTAACGACAAAAACTTTAAATGAAAAAAGAAGTACTTAAGGGTATTTATTATCTTTGGAGGGGGAAAAGAAACAGAATCAATTGCAGTTCTTGTTTAAAAATTATTATTGCAATTGTTGTTCCAACATCGGATAAGACCATGAAATATGGCTGCTTGCAATATTATAAATATATACATAGTATCTATATATATGTGTGTGTGTGTGTATGCGTTTAAGTATCTGTCGCCTGTTTGTTTCGCTGAGCTCCCTGTATTTATTTGCAAAACGATAAACATCTTTTTAAAAATGACAGTCATAAATTTTATGATTTTTTTGTCATTGTTAAAGCGTGTTCTTAAATAAATTTTTAAGTAAAAAGAATAAAAAAGAAGCAAAAATGTTTATTTAATATTGAGTAAAATAAAATAAAATCGTTTTAAATTCGCTGCCATAGATAGATCTGGTGGTATTTTAATCTTAACTCTGCTGGCAAAATAAACATGGTCACAAAAACGTTTTAATGCTTCTTGTCTTTAACCTTGGTTGCAATAACATGACTTAAATATAAAACACACAAAGTTGCAGCATTGCCACACACTGCTGGAGTATTTAGAAAAAAGAAACATCCATACATACGTGTGCACATTCGTACAGACGACATACAATTTGCTTTTTGTTGTACTTAAACAAAATTAGTTGATTGTAAGCACACGTTACTTGAAAACGTTTGTTGCCACTTTGATGTACTTACTGACTTGGGGCGGCTCAATAACACAGAACGAACGCAACATTTTGCACTCACTCACACAAACACGGACAGAGATCAAACGACAACATGGGCACAGTGAAGCAGAAAGAGGAATAAAATACTGCTTCAGATCGTTCCATATAACAGTTTTTGGCAGTTACATAATTACGTTGCTAACATTCTATTGACAGAAAAATTAACAGTGGATAATTTTTATTTAAACTAATAAATCTGTAAATCAGTGAACATATAAACCACCTCTTAAAAACCAACAAGGAAACAAACTTTTAATATTTTTACCAGGCCCGAGTTCTATTTTTACTTCCTCAAAATTGAGAATAATTTGTTTTGTTATAAAACTGGAGCGATCAACATTTTTAAAGAAGACCAGAAAAGTAAAATTGAAAACTTACCGGCTGGGTTACGTACCTTGGCTGCTTCACGATCACCAGGTCGCTCATCAGCACCCAAATTGCTACGAACCCAGGCTATAACTAATTGCATACTCAGCTCTTGATCGACTTTCTACTTTATCATCACTGTGTTTTTCTGTTACCAACATCCAATTGGTTTCCAAATGCTACTTCTAGTGTTTGTTGCTATTGCATCTGTGATAACAATGGGCACCTTTTGGCCGTACCCAGCGATTTTAGAGCATAACTTTAAGCATTAGTTACTCTTAAGCTTTTTTTTTTTTTAATAATAATGGTCGGAAATAACAATGGATTGGTGTGAAGTAACAATTTTATCGTTAAAAACGACAATAGTGTGGTCAGGCATGGCAATATTGTGATTGAATGCAACAATGACAAGGTTACTGGCCACAATAGTCCAATTGATTACAATATTTACAGTATACAAACAAATATTTTACGTGCAATGTTGTTGGAAACTACAATAGTTTGTTTATTATATCAACAAATTTTGGTTACAAATTATAGAATGAAAAATATTATGTTTGTCGTACATATAACATGTTCGAATGCTAGCCATACACTGGTTATAGATAAAAAAAGCAACCATTTTGTAGTTTTCATTAGTGGTGCCAATAAAATGATCCACATTTGACAAAAAGTGTATTTATGATGATAAAAATCTCTAGAAGGCATTTTAAATAAAAATATCGTGATCGCCTCAACTGTATAACTGTTATAGAGAACATAACATTGCTATTGAAACCATAATTAAACATGTTTTTTCTTTGCGTGATATTCGAAATCTGAGTTCATTTTTCTTTAATTCAAAAAAGTGGGTGCGTTCTTTGGAATTCATTTGTCCCACTGTCCAGCATTAAAATAAGAGATTTTTTTTCTCAGCACAATTTTCTTTATTCAGATGGCCATTGCTAAAGATATGGTGGCTTGTTGTTTTTTGTTGCGTTGCAAATATTTACAACCCACGCTTTAGCTTTAACTAGATGTTGTTTTATTGTTGTTGTAGTTGTAGCTGTAAATGTTAAAGAGCAACAAATAAGCAGCAGCGAAAACAACTAACATACATACAGATTAACAAACAACAAGCCTCAATGGCAACTAACTCCCCGTTCACACAGATCAACTTTTGTTGAGGAAACTTTTGTCAATTGTCTTTGGAAGTTTCTTGAGTGTCCACACAAAGCAGCCAGTTTCAGTTAGTTTTCTATTCTTATGCTTGCAAATTTGTTCATTTCAATTCGTCACACACACACACACACACACACACATGACCAAATTCAAACAGCTCAGCTTCGATTACCTTTCATTTTTCATCTCCCTGCCAACGAACTCAAGAGGCTGTTCAACAAAAGTTGATCAATGTGAACACAGGGTAACATTTTGCTACAACAATTGCAAAAGCAACAGCAACAGCAACACAACAAAGTGTAGTATGCACAACAACAATGTGATGGTTCATTTAATGTTGAAGCAGAAGAAGAATTAAGAAAGGAAGGTTCGCCAAGCATTTACAATTAAATGCAAAATTTTTAAGATTTTTAAATAAATAAATATTATCGACCTGATTCATAAACGTTGCATGAGGCTTTAATAAGCAAAATGCCTTAAAAGTTTATTTATAAACATAAAATTGGTTTCCAGCTTGGCAACGCGAAAAGCAGTACACAGAAAGAAAAAGTTGGCACTAAATTTGAGTTTTTCTACTTGATTTTATTAGACTTTTACAGATTTAAAAAATATCAATTAGTCGACAAGTTATAGCCAAAAAACCATGTGAACAATAAGCTGAAAATTTGCATTGACTGCAAAGTTCGAAGGTCGTTAAAAAAATTCGACCTAACATAAACAAACGCCGCGATACGGATCTTCTAATTTAGCCTCTATTTTCACCCCTCACTCTCAGAATTGACCTAACTTCGACTCCGTGTTTAAAATAAGCTCAACGCCCTTGACTTAAGGAAATCCCTACTCCTAAATTCGCTTGAGATTGCTTTATTGCTTTAAGTATGAATAGTTTGAATTGTAGTTTCAGTATATTATTTAGTTAGGTTAGGTAAACATGCCGTTGGGAAGTGAAATAGAAGGATGTCTAGCCTACGTGGTTTCGTCCCACAACCTGCCCTCTGTGATAAAGTGAAAAAGAGAGTGATAGGAAAAGAGAGAAGAAAACGTTTTTAAAAAGGAGAACTTGAGATAGTCTATGAAGCCAGAGAACCTCAGATAAGGAAATATAGAATAGCGCTGACTAGTGTAGTACGACGGATTCAGTCATATGGAGCTCCTAGTCAATAAAAGTCACGACCTCAAATGTGTTCTTCAAATTTCCGAAGGATGACTGGAGTGCCTTTTATCTTTTGACGAATATCCCCCAGCGCGGGACAGGTTTCAAGAACCTCGTCATCTTGAAAACTTCTACAGAAGCCATCCAGCCGTCTAATGTGGTTCACAAAAGACAATGCCAACTGATGGCTGGACCAATTATTGCGATTTTGGATCTGGAAAGTTCCAAGAGTAGTGTCGCTCTCCTTGTTTGGTTTAAAGGAGTTCATATGTTCCTCAAGATCAAGTACTTGGATTCTGAAAACCATTTATACTGTGCCTGTTCCAGTGTGGAAAATCCTATACGTTTCCAACATGAAAGGATCAATCGATATCCTCGTTCTGAATAGAAATCTCCATTTCAACCAACCCATCGGCGGAGTTGTTACCGTGATTGGATCCATATCCACGGACCAAATTTGAATGTCTCGGCATTTCGTTGAAAGATATCAGGCATTCAAGGACAATACTGAACGTGGTGTAGACTCCAGTCAAGGATTTCATAGCGGCTTGACTATCTGTCATAATTAATATATCGCTACCGTATAACCTGAAAAACATAAGCCACCTGGCCGCTCTGTTTATAGCAGATATCTCTGCTATATAGAGCGCTATATTAAGCAGGCTGTTTGCTTAATTACATTTAAAACAATGCCAAATTTTTAATTTTGTTTTTATTTTCATTGAAACTATGCAAACGAATGAATACGTTCTCGTAATCAGTCAGAAATAATTGTTTTCGTTTGCTCAACTATCAGATGATCCAACACTCCCGGGGGGGTTTTGTGTAACACAGTGCCCACACGTTCAAGTTTTGCGGTGCAAATTGGTCATACAAACTGCTCGCATTGACAACTTTGACTTCGTCTGTCTGTCTGTCTGTCTTTCGCACTTAGCGCAAAGAAGGTTATGTCACTGCAAATTGATAGTCCAAATTTGAACGTGTGGCTGCAGCTTAAGAAGAATGAAAATATGTGGAAATGTAAATTGGACAACAGATGTCTGTGACAATTTTAACAGTACATTTTTCCCCAGAAATTATCTAACGAACTTAAATACAAAACTAACATACATACATAGATATATTGAATAGCAAAGCGAGAACTAAAAACTTTTCCAAAGAAATTCAAAAATGTATAACTGAGCTTTTGTTTTAATTTCGTTTACACAAGCAAGTAAAGAGGTTAAGCCAGCTAATTGGCAATGCTAATATTTTTTTTTTATTAAAAAAATTTTTTTCCCTGCATCCAGCAAAGCATTTCTTGCAATGTTTTAATATATGTATGTATGTCCTTAGGTTTTCTTATTCCCCTTGGCAATCCTTCACCTATTAATTTCATTTTGGACTTTTTTCAGCTCTATTTTTAGTTTATGTTTAACATGATTCCATTCGTGGGCTTAAATTTGTTTATTTTGTTTTATTTTTTCCTTGCAGTTTTCCAATGTTTGTTTCCATTTTTCTTCGTTTGTTTTCGCGTAGTGGCTGTAATCACAGATACTGTAATATCTGTGATTTTGTAATGTTGGCTTAAACTTGGAGTGTTGGAGTTTTTATGACCATTTTGTTTTTGTGTGCGTGTGCTTTTTAAATAGAAGTCATAAAAACCGTCAATAAATTGCCATGATTTTGTGCTAATGAAGTATTTAATATGAACAAACTAAACAAAACGCCCATATTTAGTTTAATCGGAATTAAGACAAAAAATATGAAGTAAAACATTCTTTTAAGGAGGCTGTTTTTTTTTTGTTTGTTTCTTTTTAAGATAAAACAAATAAAGTCGCTGATGATGGATGTAAAAATTTAAAAGTTATAATCAATTAACACAAGAGGAAAAAATAACAGCTGTCACTATAACTTTGTGCAAAACAAAAAAACAAAAAAAAACATGCGTGTGTTATTACACCTTTTAATGCAAGTGAAAGCTTGCACTTCGTGCTTGCTTTGTGAGCCAAACTTCAACGTGAGCTCAGCTTCAAACGCCAGTTTTTGTTTTAGGAAGTAAATCCTTATTTGGTTACTAAATTTTCAGTAAATCATTGCCAGCGTATCTTTTACAAAACATTTTTGACATATTGAATTAAATAGAAATAAATAAAATAAATAAATAAAATAAATAAATAAAATAAATAAATAAAATAAATAAATAGATAAAAAGTTGCTTCGGAAAGTATAATGTAGAAATTATCATAAATGGTTTTAGGAATTGTCATAAATCCAAACAGAAGTATTTCTGCCTCTGCAACAACAAAAGCTTAAATTTGAACAGTGTTCAATGCATGGAGACACCCTTTAGCTTGAAAATTAGTTATAACTTTCGAGCCGTAAGAGATACAGAACTAAAATTTTCCCTAGATATGTAGTACGAAACCCTTGCTGCACCCCTGCCAGCAAATTGGTAGTCGACTACTAAAATAATTAACTTTACGTTAATTTTTATGGACTAGCTTCAAATTAGCTACAATACAATCGAAACGTAGTGCAGAGTTCACCCAAAATTCAAATACTAACATACATACACGGTAAATAACTCTTGAATTAAATTGCCCATTGTCGCATTCGTTTTAAATGTTGCGATGGCTGAATAGGTTAAGTTGGCTGCTCACCAGTCTTGAGGCTTAGTGGTTCGAATCCCACCAGAGGCTAACAAACAAAAAAAAAAAATAGGATGAAATTTAATTTAATAAAATATAAGTAACTATTACCACCGAGAAATGTAAAATCAGCCTTGATTTGTACATTTTTTTCTGTGGCTACTTACTGACTTTGAAGTAGCTAACTTCAAGTTAGTTGAAAAGTAATGCAGCGTCGGACAATTGACTACCTCCTAGGACATCGTAATGTTAAAATAGTCAGTCATCTCCATTGAAAATAATCTAAGTGTCAACCACCACCAGTTGTAAAAAAGTTAGCTTATAATTCATTACTAGTTAACTGAGTTGCCGGCAGGGACGAGTCAGCCTCGTGCTTGCCTAAATTAATTTCATTAATGGGCTAGGAAACTAACACATTAACAATTTAATTACTAACACATGCAAAGCAATTTTATAATTTTCAACGTTGCCATTACAATGCTTTCTTTTTAGTATTTTGATTTTCCCGTATTAATTTGGTTCATTTATTAATGTTTTTATAGGTTCGTTTGTCCTTCTTTCCTTGAAACAAATGGTGCTACGGAAGTTTTTTTTCCATATGATTCAGTTTTCTATTGTTAAAACTGCTACTGACTACTGTTTTTCGTTTCCTTTTATCCAAATGTATTTCTAAAATAGTTCATTCTATTCTCTTTGAATTATTTTTTGAAATTTTTCGAAAACTAATTTTTTTTTATTTAATAATAAATAAATTCATAGCATTGTATGTAAATTTGTCGGCATTTTGAAAACAAGATTTCGAATGATCACTTTGCTGAGGTGGTAACACTGGTTTAAAAAAGAAATCACACGTACACGAATGTTTCCATTCGTTTTTTCATTTTGCCCTTAAGGAAATGATAGAGAAAGCCATGATGTATGAAGCCATCAGCAATGTTGGTCATAAGATGCATCAAATGACCGACACTGTTCTTGCTGGGAAACTAGAAGAAATAGAAGGCAAATTTAATTTTTCTTCTATTCTAAATTCTAGCGTTGCTGACAGTTGTGTTGCGAATTTAGTTTGCATAAAAATAGTGTTGTGCCGTTCATGAACGAACTTGTTGTTTTGAACAATTGTGACTCTGTGAACAGAGTGACTCTGTTCAGTTCGGCTGTTCATTTCTGTTCTTTTTGTTGCTCTTTTTATTCTTTTGTTCATTCACAATTATTATTTCCTCACAATTATCTGCTTTATTCATATACATATTCATATATTGTACATACATATTTATTTGCTTTAAGAGCCAATTGAAATGTGAAATAAATTAACACAAGAGGAAAAAATAACAGCTGTCACTATAACTTTGTGCAAAACAAAAAAAAAAAAACATGCGTGTGTTATTACACCTTTTAATGCAAGTGCAAGCTTGCACTTCGTGCTTGCTTTGTGCCCAAAATAGACCTTACACATGTTTTCTGTCTTTTTCAGCTGACATTTCGTTGATGCTAATCAACTTGTCAGTAGACGCGAAAAATTCTTAAGTTTCAAAATTTATTCCAAGAATTTTTCGCGTCTACTCATGAGTTGGTTAGCATCAACGAAATGTCGGCAGCATATTGACGGCTCCAAAAGACAGAAAACATGTGTAAGGTCCATTTCATTACATTTCAACTGGCTCTTAAAGCAAATAAATAATTAAGTTCATATTTGTATTTTTCATAATATTTTTTCAGTCCTGCAATAACAAGTAATTCAGTTTTGCCCACAATCTGTTTAACATTCTTTTAACTATTATGATACCTGTTAGCTTCTATTTGCAAATTTTGCAGTCTGCCGTTGGATATTCAATAAAATTTAATTTAAAAACTTCTTTGTGTGAAAGATTTTTTAATTAAACGTTTTCTTTTCGCTTCTTTAAAGAAAGTAAAAATGCCTTTTGCCAAATTAAGTTTCAACTTTTCAACTATTCCTTAACTACAGTGTTATCTTTACGGGTAAACTTTACAAAACACTACACACATATAATTTCTTTCAATTTTACTTGCAGCATGATTAAGTTTATAAATTTATTAGAAAATAAAAATCCCATTAATATTCTTTGAAAATTTCGAATTGCTAAAAGTACTTAGCCATGTTACAAAGTCATTTAGATTCGTCTCTTCGTTTCGTTTTCCTTATTTCTTCATTTTTTGTTCGCTATTGAATAAAAAAATGTAGGTTGCAATAAACTTAAATACACTTGTAGTGAGTGAACTAAATAATTAAGGTAACTAAGCTGCACAAACTTTTCCATTTCAAATATGTATGTATGTGTGAATGTGTGCTAGAGTTTCTTTTCGGTATCAGGATCTATCTGTCTGTGTGCTGGTTCCGTTTCTGTGTGGCATACGGGCATGTTTTATATGTATACGGGTATGGCAGTCAATTAACAATTTTATGTGCAAAAGAGCAAAAAAATATAAAAAAAAACTATGCAGTCTTTTGTCCAACTGGACAGTGAATAGCAATTTTAAGTTTGATTATAATTATGAACTTTTTGGTTTAAGGTTGAGAAAGTTGTAATTTGATTTTTATAGTCGATCTATATGATTTACAATTGTTAATAATTTTATCAGGCTTGAGTTCGGTTTTAATTCCTCAAAATTGAGATATGTTTTTTGTGATAAAACTGGAGTGTGCTTAAACATTTCTGATTATCGTTGGTTCATGAGAGTGTTACGAATGGACCTCACATTTATTCAGTCGTCAGACCTCATCCTGTTCCGTAAGTCTTTTAGTACTCCCGCATAGCTATGGCCTTCTGCGGGTCTAACTGTCAAGGTTTCCGTTTCGCGCTGTGTTCGTGGCTCTTCCTTACTATTTTTACTATTAACAGTACGCCAGATTCCTTCACTCGTGCCTATGGGATCCATTCCACCCGCTAATTTTTTTCCTTGAGTTTTTTGGAGCCGTTTTCAGTTTCGTCGAGATGTGCAACTTGTATTTTCTAAAATATTTCTTCTGTACAAAATTTGAAAACGGAAATATTTAGAGAAGAAGACTACAAAACGATCTGCATTTGCAGGCTTGTCAAAATTTCCCTGTAAAAGTTGTAATTTGACAAATATTGCATACCGTAGAAATGCATAGAAAACCCCACTTATTATAGACATCCAATAAAGATAAATATTTAACGTAGGAATAATATTTTTGCTCAAATATTTTCCAAATCCTCCAACTGTTAGCGAAATATTGAATAATATTGTTATTAAATTTTATGTAAAAAACGATCTGAAGCTGCAAAAATTAGTTTTCTCAAAAATTAAGATCAAATAATAATTATATATGTATGTATTTATTAAATATTAAGTAGAAAACATGTCCATAAGCTTTTTTAAGTTCTTGCTTTCAAAAACTTGTTACGAAGAATTTTTTTAAAAATACCTTAGAAATTTTAGTTTCAGTTTAGCAGCTTCTTAAAACCTTAAATTCTTTGAAATTTTCATAGTTTAGTCCATTTTGGCATCACACTGCTATTTAAAGCGCCTATAAATATACTGCAATTTTTGTCTAACATACATGCCGTTTCCTTTGTCAATCGTCCCATTACTGTAACAACTGCATTTACATACATCTACACTCCCATTAAACCACTCAAACAAGATAAACATGGCACTACTACACCTTGCACACACACCCATCCATCCATCCATTCATAGACTGCATATTTAATAAAGCGCTCTGCTTAAATCGTATTAGAGCGAGAGAATAGGGAATATATGAGAGTAAAAAAAAAACACAATTGCAGGAGTTCATGTAGGTTTTTGTTTGTCTATTCATAAAGCAGAGTGTGTTGGTAAGTTTATTAGAGAAATGCAGACAAAAAGTGTAAATATTTCTTATATGTGTGTATGGATATATGAATTCATGTTACTTAAAACAAAGTTACCAGCAGCAGTTGAAGGCAAAGCAGTGCATGAACTCAGAATTTGTAATGGCATGTGTAATTTTCAAATGTTTGTTTGTTTGTTTGTTTGTTTGCTTGTGAGCCCTAACACTAATAGACATAATACAGTTTCCAAACATGTGTCCACACATTTTCACACATACACACAATTTGCACACCTATTTACCCACACACATACATACATACATACATGTGTTTGAAACACTTTCGTATTGAAAAAACAACAACTTTCAGTAACATAAGTTTATTGAGGGTAATGAATGGTTCAAACACTAAAGTTACATTTAGTACTAGAGAAACAATATCCAACAAAAAAAAAAAAAAAAAAAAAACAGAACAGAAATCCAACTGTGTTAACAAGTTTTTTTTTTTCAAATGATTACACTGCTGCCAGTCTGCTGGTTCAACTTAAACACTTGATATAAAAAATTTATTTTATATATTAAAATTTATTTACCTACCTATATAAATGTATGTAAATGTATGTATATTTTTTAAAATAAATTTTCTCTAAACTGTTTGTAAACAAAAGTGTTTATTATTTAAATTTTAAATTTAATTTTACGAATTAAAAAAATAGCAATTATTTTATTACTCTTTCAACAAGCAAGACTTGCTGGTTTTTGTGAGTGTGGGAAGGGGAGGCTGAAATTTATTTTACCATGGCTCGGTCCCATCTCTTCCCGGTTTTCACATACATATTTCTAATATCACTGATTTGTCTTGAAGTGGCATTTGACGAAAATATCTTATCGATATTTTTTTCTCGATAGCGATACTGAAATAGTTCTATTTTAAACGTATCAGCAAAGCTATTAAAATAGATCTGCCAACGCTGTGAAAACTGAAAGGTAGATTCACATGAATATATAGCAATCATTTGCATGCAAATTTCACAGCACTATGTTCAGAGGTTTATTTTATACTGTTAAGTGTTTTTTATACGCTTTTGTGTTTAAAAAACTGTGAGCTTGAGCTTGATTTTTTTTAAGAATAAAGTGTTTGTAAAATAATAATTGCTGAACAAATTTTAAATAAAAATTGTCTAATATTGTTGCAGCAATAGTATTACAAGCCAATGAGGCAAAAAAAAATATAATATAATAAAAAAATAAAATATATTAACACCCATATTTATAAAAACTATTGAAGGTTTATTACACGTTTATTTGACAAATATTCCGTAGAAATACGTCAAATAAGCGCTTAATAAACTTACAATAATTATTATGAATATGACCTTAAATATAGACAGTCAATAATTAAGAGCTTGGCTAGTAGAATGGCTAAGCAGCATCGGCGGCAAAACTTTTTATTGTATAACTTTTCATTTGTATAACGCATTGGATAAACCCTATCACATGTGATTGTATCATTTGAATTTTCGATAAATATTAATACGCAGCATAATAGTCTAAACTGTCCTTAAAGAACAGTATGCAATTTGAGTGCTGATGATCGTTGTGGCGAACGTGAAACCGCCATAGTATGTTCACCAGCCTTTAATCTTGCTTTTCTTGTGCTATTTTAAGAACTTTGATCACTACAATTTTACCACAAAAGAGAAATCTTTCTCAACTTGTAAGAAGTAAAACCGCACTAAAAACGAACTAACTAATAAATAAATAAATAAAAGCTAGCGCAATGTTTCTGGCAACCTTTTATTTTCAACAATATTTATAATTTTCCAGCAACATTTTCTAGAACTGCCAAGTATTGTGAGCAACACTTACTTCCTTCGAAATTATGCCAACAGCTGACTAGGTGCTGCATACCTAAAAGCAAACAAAAATCAAAATTTTGCATCGAAATCTTGGTGTAGTAGATAATACTAGCTTATCAAATGCATGACTGATTCCCTTATTTTTGCTTTCAAACAGTTATCGACTACAAAGCCGCCTATTATCACTCCTTTTTAGGGAGTTCTCTGGTCCTAAACTTTTTCCTCGAACTTCCTAACTAGTCCCATGGGATTAGCCAGCCATCTTGCAAGATAGCTGAAGGAATAAATTAGGAGATCATTGACTTGCATTGACTCGTGCAACAGCACCCTGGGGCTGGTTGAGATCATACAGAAAAATATATAGAATTAGTTTTGTATGTTATGTGGAGAAAGACAATTATTGTGGGTCGGTTATACATTTGAGGCATCCATAGGCACTTTGATACTAACAGGTGGAAGTTGCTCTTATTTTTGCAAATGGCGGCCAATGTCAAATCTGTTCTCACAATCTGTGAACTAGACAGCTGTAGTATACAAGTGAACAAGCCATGGAGCGATGCACTCCACAAGAATACAGAATAATCGTGTCTATGACGAAGTGGATGGTTTTTCGACCAAAATCATAATGAGCAATGAGGCTCATTTCCACCCCAGCCAGTACGTGAACAAACAAAACTATGACTTCTGGGGCACCGAAAATCCGTGAGTGATGCACGAGTGGCCATTACACCCGCTCAAAGTGACTGCATGGTGCGCTATTCACTCTGGAGTAGTCATCGGGTCATTTTTTTTTCTTTTTTTGATGATGCTGCTGCTGCTGGTCAAACGACAACGCGCTATGGGGCCATGTTAACCAAGTTTTTTCTGCCGCAATTGAACGAATTAGGTCTGGAGGACTGGTGGTTCCAACAGGACTGAGCAGCGGTACACATCGGATGACTTCTTTTATTCCACCTGTTATTTTGCTATATATGTATTAATTTTATATTTTTAAGCTTCTTAAGATCTTCATTTTCTGGAGAAAATTTTTTTTCAGCGATTTTTAATTTTTAGGGTTTACCCTAAGTTTTAGTTTTTTTTATACTAAAACTTTAGGTTTGTTTTTGTTGTTTCATGTTCCTAAATGATTTATAGACAAAAATTTTCTGCAACAGACTCATTTTAATTCCAGTGTAAATGCTTGCTTTATTGTCCTGTTATTTGTTGGCTGTAGTTGCTGTTTGTGTTATTGTTATTGTAACATTATAATGTGTTATTTATGTGTTAATAATGTTAAATTGTATTTCTTTTGTATTTTATGTTTTTTTTTTTTTTGGGTGTTTTCTTTAGCAGGAATTCATTAATTATGTGCATGTTTTAGCATCAGTCATGGGGGAAAAAGGGATGACCAGCGGCTGCATTGCGTTTTTAAAGTTGAAATAATTTGTTTGCAGCTTAAAGTGCCTGGTCATCCCAATTAAGTTTGTCCGATTTCACAGCAGAAATGGGCAAAACAGTTGTTATGATTTTGATGTGTTTTGATTGTTTGGGTGGGTGTGGAAAAGAAAAATATTGTAATTTAATACTGGAATAAATATGCTGTTAAATATGTTGTTTATGCTTCTATTTTTGAAATTTGTTTATTTAAATATTATGTAAGGGATAGGTACATATATTGTTATAACTTTAAAACCATCGTTTTTGTGTTTTTAGACTGGGTTTTTGTGATCTCAGTTAAACTAGGTTTAGTCAAACTGAAAATAGATATAACTGAGCGACGTGGTGGTCGTGAAGCAGCCATGGCCTTTAACTTTACTTTTCTTGGCTTCTTTAAAAAAGTTGGATCACTACAATTTTACCACAAAACAATCTTCCTCAACTCTGAGGAAATAAAATAGAACTAAAGTAATTAACAATTGAAAATCCTTTATTGCTTACAGCTGGTTAGTTTTAGTTTCTATTTTCAATTAAAACAAATCCTTCATTTCCGAACTCTCTTCAAGAAAAATTTAATTTTATTTTACAATTTTAAAAACGTTTCTCATTTTCGAGTGCTTTTGACACTTTAGCTTGCAAAAGGAAGTGCCATTTAATCATATTGTTTTTCTGTTTAAAATGATTCATCTTACTACGTTTGCGAACAGCGCAGAAACACCTTCCTTTTTAGCTTTAATAAACAAGTGCTAGAAAATCACTTTTGCTTGTAGATATTTAATTCTTTTAAAAGCTTTTTAACGCACGCTTCTTTGCAGTTGTTTTGGCTCGTTTTTTTGTTTGTTGTTGTTTTTCCTCTACAATATTTCTCTTTATTCGATTTCATCTCATTTGTGCCATGTTTGATTGTGTTCAGCACATCATTAACGTCAAATTCAATTACATTAAATGACATTTGCGAGGAATTCTAACATAAAAGTCAGTCAGTCAGTCAGTCGGTTTTTTAGTTGCATGCTTTAAATTTCTTTCATACTCGCGTTTTTTTTTTTAATAGCAAACAGTTTGCTGGCAATGAAGAAAAATATAAATGAAAAATGTCTGCTGCTCTTGGCTGGTAAAACGTTCTTTATTACATTTTTTAAAACACCAATTTCGTGGTCACCGAAAAGAGAAAATTTTTTTCAGTGTGGAAAATTAAAAAAGAAAAATTCAAAGATCAAGAGTTTAATATGCGCTTTTTAATATGTTTGTAATTAGTGTGATTTATTCGAGTGAATTATTAGTCGCCACAATAGGTATTGGAATTATTTTAAAGTATTAAAAAAAGAATTCTATTGAGTTTAGGCATGAGAAAGTTTGGTGTAATTTTTGTTTTTAACTTTTTCAATGTGTGGACTTTAAATCTACTTTTTGAAATAATTGCCATGATTGCTGTTCATGAAAACAAATACATAGCACAAATATCTTCTGATTCAGCTGCATTATAAAATAAAACTTACTATTTGTACATAAATAATTTGTGTGATTTTATAAACAAAGAATTTTTCTACTAAATATCGATTGTTCGCATAAAGTTCTTGTGTTTAAATGTGCAAATTTATAATTCGTTAATGAAAAACGAGAAGAAAAACTTTGAAATAGCAACGCTAAAAAATCAGAAGCGTTTAAAACCTCAGTTTATTCGATTAGCTTATTCAAATAATTTAGTCGTAAGAATGATTTGAAAATGTTCTAAATAAGAAGTTTGTATGCGACAAATAATATCAAAAGAAGGTTATTTATTCGATTAATTTGTTCAATTAATTTCTACAATTAGTTTATTCTAATACTTTATTCGATTAATTAATTCGATCCTTTTTCGAATAATCCGATTGATTAGCTTATTTGTATAGCTTAATAGAATGAATAATTTAGTTAGTAAATTTATGCAATGATTTTTTCTTTTCCAAAAATGAATCATAAACGTAATCGTTTAACTAAATTATTCGTAGCAATGATGAGTACCAATAAATTGTTCAAATTATTGAAGCTCCATTAAATAACATTTATAATAAACATAGGTTCACTGCTTAGAAATCTTCTACATGAGGAAAGTGTACCTTGTGAACAGGTCTAAGGCCAAATAACTTTCGTCAGGTATGCTGTGCATTTGTGGTTTATTTTGTTTTTGCTTAACATTATTTTAACTCAATAGCTTATTCGATCATGAATACTATTATTTGAAAATAGCCACACATGACAGCAAAAGATTACGTCAGAAAACAATAAATTTTGCTGTTACTTTGTGATTTTTGAGTCAATTAATTTGTTATTTGAAATCTCAATTTTTGTTTGAGGTACAGGTAGATAATATCTACTAGATATACGCGACTGTCAAAGAAATTCATTGCGGTCGAATTGAATTGCGATTTAGAAAAAGCTTCTTCAGAAAACGAAAATCAATTAATATGCGTGGAATGAAATCACTTTTAAATTTATTTTAAAACTAGTCGTTTCTAGACGTGATAGCACAGAAACGTATTTAAAATATTTTTATTCCAATGATTTTTTTTAGTTGTAACTTGTGTGTAATTTTTATTTAAATTTTAATTATATTTAAACATTTTTTAATTATCGTGAAAATCCAAGATGTGATTTGGAGAATAGACCTGAAAGACTGAAGTTTGTGGTTTACAAGGGAAAATGGAGTTGTGGTTAGTACAGATCTTGGTGCATACGCAAAGTTTTTTTAAAAATTTGTTCTACTTTAATTTTACTTCAATGTTTTTGTTGTATGTGTGTGTGTAGGGAATTGTAGTTGTGTCAAAGTAATTTTTGTCTGTTGCGTAGAAGTGAGTGGAAGCTTAAAATAAGATTACCCAAGACTTTGCAAACTGAAAGTTAGCTTACGTTTACTAGAGTAATAGTAGTATTTCGACATAATCTTGTAGAGCTATTTATTCGTATCAAATGTACATTTTTAATCATCTATGTATTTGAGTTTTGAAACTATTTTAAATGTTTTGTAACTTATTTTCACTTCTGCAATTTGTTCTTCAATAAAAGCAAATGTATAAATCTGCCATTTATTTTAAACCACAATTTTCCATATTTTCAAATGTCAGCAACTAATGCTTTCAAAGTTGTATTCTTTTTTCTTCATTTTGTTTTTAAGTATTTGCATGTCGCATACAATGTCAGTATAAATCGAAACAAAAACTTTCAATACCTTGCAAAATGACAAACAGAAAAAAAGAGAATAAACATTAAAAACCATTTCAACAGTCATGTACAGATGTGGCACACGTAACTTTAAACATTGTGGTTTTATACTTTGAACGTGTCTCTGCTGAATGTGAAGCACTGAAAAGACAAGATTTAGTTACAAAATCTCAATTTATATCAAGACAACAAAGAAGATGCACAAAACTATTTATAGAAAATTGTAGCAGTTAAAGGTACATAAAAATTACAAATCTAAATGGCATTATTGCTTCTGTTCGAAAAGTTGAAAAGAAGAAAGTATTGAAAATGATTTGCCAACTAAAGCTGTAGGAAAAGGGAAAAGCAAAAAGGAAATTAAATTTCAAAACGGATTTTTTTTTAATAGAACATAACTTTTGTCACATGTGTTTTCAAATATTGGTTGATTATAGTGCATTAGAAAATTTTTTATGGCACATTGGGATGCGTGTATGTATATAAAAAATAAAATTTCCTAGAAACGAGTTTTAGGAAAATTTTGTAGGGAATTTTTGAACTAAAACTCAGTTCAAAGTTATTTTCTGAATTTTCATGAATATGTCCACAATTATTTAGTTTATACGATCCTTTTGCCATTTTAATATTCATTCTAATTATTTTTGGCGTTTTTGCGGCAAAAGTCAGGCGTTTTTGAAAAATTGTGACGTGATTTCAAAAAAGTACGACAGTTTTCAAAATCGACTACATTTATTTGCGATCTCCTTATTTTTATATGTGTACATACATACATACAGTGTTGTACAAAACAAAAGCAACAAAAGTCGTGGTTTATTACGAATTGCACTGCTTCATAAATTAATACAAGTAAAAAAAAAAAAATTCAAAAAGTGCCTGAAATCCTATTAAAAATAATCGAACAGCTCTCTTGTATATATATATATATATATATATATATATATATATATATATATATATATATATATATATATATATATATATATATATATATATATATATATATATATATATATATATATATATATATATATATATATATATATATATATATATATATATATATATATATATATATATATATAAAACTGAAAATACATGTATATAATTATAAGTATATTTTGCGATTTTATATGTGTACATACATACATATATACTCAGGTTTATTGCTTCATGTAATATAATCTATATTGGAAATAATAATGAAATGAATTTGAACTTAGATTTAGTTGAAAAAATCCATGGAAAATTTGCTTAAAACTAATTTGAAAAATACTGCATTAACATTCAATCATCTGCATTCAGCCTGCATTGTAAGTCTCAAATCCAAATAAAAATTCACTGGATTAAAAAAAAAAATGCTACCCTTTTTCGATTTATTTTCGATTAAATATTTCGATTTAATATGAGTCTGATAAGTGAAGAAATAAGTTTTCTATTTACCTACTGATGCCAATGCAAAAATGCTTGTTACAAATGATCGGAATAGAAAATACACTCAAAGCAACTACTGTGTTGCATAGCATTAAAAAAGGACATTGCAATTGCTTTTAAAAAATCATTTGTATGTTAACTTTTAATCCCATATTTTGTTTCAGTATTTCTTTGAGTGTATTGGTTTCAAGCTGAAGTGTTTATGTTTTTAATTTGTATTGGTTTGTGCAGGTCATAAGCAAATTGCTAACATTTCACAATTAATGTTCGAAATAACATCCGTTTAACAGCGTGTTGGTGTAAGTGTAGATGTGGGCATGTGTGTGTGTGTGTTTGTGTGTGTGTTGTTTATGCGGTTTTAAAATTAGTCAAAAATTTTCTGCTTAAATGAAACAATAATAACAAACAAATTTGGCTCTTCTATAAAATACCACAACATTCGCTCCAATTAATTTACATGCACACATAACATTGTAAACAGATATCGAGGTGGCTACAGTGGGTTAAAAACGAAGAATTTTTTTCATAAATTCAGCTTTATAGTCGAAGTTTATGACTGATATTTGTTAATTACTTTATCGGACTCTTAGTTCAATTTTACTTGCTCAGAATTGCGAACGAGTTTTGTGGAAAATTTGAATAACCAACAAGAGAAGCAAAAGTGAAGGCTATCGTTAGCTGAGGAACATACCATGGCTGTCTCACGTCCACTATAAAAATGATCAGTACCCAAATTACTTCGAAACGAGGTCATAATTAATTGCATACTGTTTTTAAGCAGCGGCGCTTAGTCATTCTCCTACCTGAGCTCTTCATTACTGGCTGCTTATATTTAATGTATTGATCAACTTTGATTCGATTTTTCAAATGGATTAGAGTACATTTTATGTTTTCTCCCCAATTTGCTTTCAACTGATTTTTGGTTTTTTTGCCATTGTATCAGTGATAACAATGCTTTAACACTATCTCTGGTTATTCCCCAGCTACAACTTTACGCTTCTTGTTTTCTTTAAAAATTTTGATCACTGCAGATTTACCACCAATATTTTTTTCTTAATTCTGAGGAAGTAAAATTAGACTAAAAGCCTGATACATCACTTAATAGAATTTTTTCGTTTCCAAAATATATACGTTAACAAATTATGGGCCAATCGGATTTTTGGTACATGAATGGCTTTTTATGCTTTAATTTTTTCTACTATTTATTTTGTTATTATTTAATAACAAAGCTTCTGAACTTTTTACCCTGGGTCACTAAATTTATTTAAATTTACATAGAGTTAAAATATTTAATAACATCTTTGCTTGGTTGCTTTTATTTTATTTTATGTATTCGAATAATTTACTTCATTAAATTTTAGATTTTTTTTTGTTTTAACTGATGGTGCTGAAAATTTGAATTTTAAAATTTATTCTACAATAAATTTTTTGTTTAATTTAGTCGGTTACTGTATTCAAATAATATGTCTGATTTGTTATTTTAAATAAATTATTCGATTTATTTGCTGAATAATAAATGCGTGTAATGTATTCAATTAATTCATTCGAATAATTTATCTGAATAATATACTCGATTACTTTTTTCGTTTTATTGATTTTATTAATTTATGAAAATAATGACAGATTTTTTTTACATAACTTTTTTGTTTACTTATGTAATTAAATTCAATCTTCATTCGAGTAAATTATTCGAATAATTTATTTGATTTTAGGTATGTGTTTCTTTTCGAGGAATAATCACACAAGACTAAAAGTTATTAAACTGATACACATCAATTGTTTTAAATTTTTAGTTAAAAAAAAATTAAATATAAACTTAATTATTTATTTGCTTTAATGTATTAATTCAGGTCCAAAAATGAACCTTTTCAAAAAATGTTTTCTGTCTATATGCCGACGACATTTCGATGAGTTGATTAGCACCAACGAAATGTCGTCGGCATATAGACAGCTGAAAAATACAACAAACATTTTTTGAAAATTTGCATTTTTGGACCTGAATTAATTTAAAAAATTTATATTAGTTCGTTAAAAAGTTTAACCCAACATTTTAAAAAATATATTTTATATACATATCAGTATTCAGATAATTAAGTGTGAAATTACATAATTTTAGTAGATGAATGAGTCTTCTTTGGTAATTCTCTAGTTTGTTTTGGCTCGTACAATTTATTCGCTCAAATGAAAACCGCTCTTTTAGTTATTCCTTTATTGGACTTTACTTATGTTAGCTTTAGGTTTTCACGTGCTTTACACTTTTTTTTGCTGAATTTTGATCCACTGTTTTTCGTTTTAATAATATTGATTTAACTTTTTTCCAAAATGTTGTTTGGCTCTAAATAATTGCTACAATTTGTCCGTTTAACAAAAATATCTGAGGTAAATTTATTGAATGTCAGTAATTACAAGTTGCGAATAATTAAAGCCGAATCAAAACCATTAGAAATATTGTCTGGCAACAGAGTAAATGAAAATTAAAACGTTTTATACGCAACCAATAACAACAATAAACAGAAAGACCAAAACCGAACTAATGAAACTTTACAAACAGCAGCACCACAAAATTTGGTCATATGCAAGCAGGAAGGAAACCAATAGACCGGATATCAACCTCAGAAATTTTAAGTTCAAATACTAAACCAGTACATTTTAAGCCAATAAAATTAGCTGCAATTAAACACATGCTTATAAAATATTTTAAATAATAATAAACTGCGAGTAAATTAGACAGGATTTTTACTGAATTTCATACAAATTTTATTTTGTATTAAAGCTTAAGGAGTAGTTTTACAAAATTCTACCCATTTGTCATAAACTTAATATTTTTTGTCATAAACTTAATATTTTTAACTTTTACTTCCTTATTAAAGTGAAAACAAAACAAATAAACTTATTTGTTATTCAAAATTGCGAAAACTGAAAAGGAACAGCAAGAAAAATACAAACTTTATTAAAAAAAAGTTTGATCTCAAGCATGTGTTATAAAACGCAGTTTAGTGGCACCCTCAAACCAAAATTTTATGCATTGGCACAGCTTAACACTTTCTCAAGAATTTCATGACTCCAAAGAAAGCAAAAACTTCTGTCTAAAAGAAAAATGAACGAAAAAATAGCAAGAAATAAAAAAAAATCAAGTGTATTATTTGTAGAACTGCAACAATTTTCCACTTAAACATGTCAGGATTTCTTAGTAACAGCGTTCAGCAGAGTTTAAGTATTATTTCCGCTTTATGTATTCTGCTGCAAGAAATTCAAAAGAGGAATTTTTAAAATATTTAACACTATAATACAGAAGTTTGTTGCAAATAAGTTGTTATATTCTACAAGGAATTTTAATACATGACATACTTTTGCGATAAACAAAAAGTAATAAAAGAGTATAAAAAATCACATGTAATGTATAAAAGCAAAAAAATTTACTTTGACAAGGGAAAGTGAGGTTTGACATACAAAAAAAAAAAAAAAAAGGAAACAACAAATTTGCTTAATAAAAAATTTAAAAATACCAGAATTACAAATTTGTTTTAAATATTTCATTAACGTAATTTTAGGCATTTTAGATCACTGCGTTGCTGGCTGATTTCGGTCTTTAGAACTGCTTAATTTTATTTTATTTTAAAACAATTTTTCTATAATTTTCACACAACTGAAATTGATCATACGCCAGCGTCATCGTTTTCTTGTATCAAAGGAAAATACAGTCAAAGCCCGGTTTAACGAATGATATAATGTTTAGACCTTTCGTTATACCGAGATATTCGTTATATCGAACAGTAAGTTTTTATTTTAAAATTTTGTAAAAGACGGTGGTTGGTTGGAGTGATCAACACTTTTAAAGAAGACAAGAAAAGTTTAGCTCAATAAAATAAATATATAAAATATAAAAAAGGGGTCGAAAAAAACCAAATAATAAATATATAGCATATGTGTATCATTATATTACTCATAACTTTTGAAAAATTACAAATGTTTAAATTTTTAATCAATTTTGCATTTCGTCAAATTATTTTTTAAAATAAAAATGATTTGAAAACTTTTTTTATGTCATGTTGACGAAATCAATTTTCTCATATGACATTAATATTATTCTCATAAAGTATGATCCCTGGTGTAGTCTTATGTATCTGGCTAATTTCGGTTTTTGTTGGAAGCTTAATTAAAAGTATTACTTTGTTCTGTTTTAAAATATTTCCCTAATTTTAAATTATTTAAAATTAATTATACGCCACAGTGGTTTACAAAGAAAATTTTGTTTTGAATTCCAGTTATTGCAGACTTTCCAGTTATTCCACCTGCTGCAGATTTCTATTTTTCTCTCAAGCAATTGTTAGCATTAAAGGTTTTTATTAGGCCGAACTATTTCTATTCGTTATAGTAGTTGCCGTATAAAAAATATATATTCATAATCGTTCTAATGAACCCCGCAAACTAAATTTTTAAAGTCACCAAGTTCGAATGTTATTCTCGAAAAGGGGTGTTTCACCTGGCGTATAGGCTCAACTTCTTGAGAAATTGGTTTTTGCTATATATTGTTTATAAATGAATCAATTTCAAACATTTCAAGTTTTTTTCATTAAATAAGTTTAATTTGGCTTTGACTTTTGGAGGCCAAAACTTGTTTCAGTTGCCGTACAGTCCCAGCTTCTTGAAAACTCGGTTTTTGCTATGTCTCAGCTATATAGGAGTAGGGACCGATTTCGGGAATTTTTCTTTTTTTTTCTGTTAATGACCATGCCATATTTAGTATTTTAACTTTAAAGCAAAAACAAATGAAAAATTTGGCAACAAAAACTCTTCTGAGCTGAGTAGTTTTCTCAGAAACGGTATTTAAACGGCCTACAGACGGATGGACAGACGGAACTTTTCTATCAATACTGATCGAGAATATATACTACGTGGGGTCAGGAATTAAAATTGTGGAAATTACAAACAGATTCATAAACTTATATATGCCCTCAACACTGTCCGATTTAATCATTAGAAAAATAATGTGCTTTTGAACACAGAAATTCTGTTTCTTTTTGAACATAATACTCACATCTTTTAATTTCTGAAGCACTTTAACCCTCAAAAGCCTGATTTTATGAATAAAATTTTTATATAAATTTAGCAATACTGGGAGCCAACATTTAGTAACTCCTACTTATCATCATCAGTGTGTATCACGAAATCCATAGAACACTGGATATTTTGTAGCAAGTGCTTGTTACTAAATTTTGCTTAATAAATTAAATAAAAAAATAAATTAAACTCATAGAAAAATATGTAAATGTTTTATCAATCAGTTTATTTTTAATTTAGGCTATAACAAGCAGAGTTTAGCGTGACGCGCGCGTCACATTATGTTTAGTTTCCCGTGAATTTGATGATAAACCATCACCATACGACATCACATCTAAAGTTAAATATTAAAAAATTCGTTAGTTTCAAGTTTGCATTTTGTTTTAAATTTGAGTACCAAATTTGATACAAGAGCCAATTGAGGATTAAAACGTTTTGTTTACCATACATACATACATACATACATACATACATACATACATACATACATACATATGTACATACATACATACATACATACATACATACATACATACATACATACATACATACATACATACATACATACATACATACATACATACATACATACATACATACATACATACATACATACATACATACATACATACATATGTATAGCGTATGCTTTACAAATTTCCCTTTCAAAAAAAAAATTGCAAAATTGTTTATTTTTTTTTTCTAGACGCCATGAAACTTTTTGTGCATGTTGTTTGCTGTGTTTTGTACAGGCATGCTCAGATCATGTTCATTCATGTTTAAAAAGTAGTTGACTGTAGCCTACAAGCTGAGCAGGAACTTTTACTTTTCATCAACAGTTTTGCTGAAATTGTTTAATGCCTTCAACAAATACCCTTATGTGATGTGCTTTTTTTTTTGAAAAGAAATGCTAAAACAGAACTTTTTGTTGCAAAACTTTTAATGAAATTTATTAAAGAAATTCACAATAATTTGTTTAATGTGGATAAAAAAACAAACTAAAAATTGTATTATATTCTTCAATAAGAATACTTTGGAAGAAAAGTTTTTGCTGAAACACAAAAAGTACAAAAAGATAAAGAAAGTAAAGGTTGCTGAAATAAAAGCAAGTAATTTGAAAAAGGCTTTTAATCTGAAGAAACTAAAAGTTGCTTCAAAACATATGTACATTTAAAATTAAATTTTAAGTTATTAATAAATAGTTTTCTATTTTTAGTTTAAATTTTTTCTCCTTTTTCATTTAAAATAAATTTTGAATCAAGCTCAAATCCACCACTCATCATATGTTTTTTATCTATGACTGGCAACGCAATTCGTAAAAAAATATATAAGTATTTTCCACTTCATTTGAATTGTTTGCGTTTGAACTGACAGCAAATTGCAATTTAATGTTCATTTTGTTTCTCTTGCTGTCGATGAATTTCATTGCGTTTTTTGCTCTTTTCTGCGTTTACTTTTTTTCTACTCAAAGTGCTCTTTAATCGTTGCATTTAACAATAAAACAGGGTAATGGTTTTATTACATTCAGTCAATAAGGATCCTGTACAGGATGCTTAACAAGACAGCTGCAACAACGGCAACAACAGGACTTGCAACCACAATTCTTTTATGTGCAAAAACAGTTGTTAAGGCAGCAGCAAACAGGAAACGGAAATCATCATTCATTTATTGCTTGAGTATCAATAAGTAGGATAGATAAACGAAAGCACTTACATAGACTGATTTCACTACAAGGATGAAAGTCTTTTGATTCAATAAAGTTCATATCAACGTTCGCATGAAGACAATTAATAATTCACATCATTAAATTGCAATCATCTTTGCTTTTGTGTTATGAACACAAATGCTTAAAAAAGAACTTCCCAGCTTTAAGGAAGTTGGTATGTATTTAAATTTCAAGCTCTTCAGCTTCACTCAGGCGTATGATTGATAAACTTTTCGCACAACTTTTTCTAAAAGTAATTAAAACTATTTTAAGTAAACTTTTAGCAGAACCAACAAAAACCGAAATTAAGCAATGTAATATATTGCTTAAAAATTATGTTAAATGCTTGACTTTACAGGACGTAACAAATTGCTAAAATAAATTCTTCTTAAACACATTTTAGCAACAAACAGTTTTTTTTTTTATTTTTTAATAAGAAATGTAAAGCAAATTTAATACAAAAGCAGGATGGAGCAAAAAAAAAAAATGTATTTGGAAAGTGCAGGAAAACGTTTTCTTAACAAAAAGAATTTCAAACTTCAATATCATATATTAAAAATTGAAATTATAATGAAAGAGAACATCCGCTCGACAAATATAATAACACTATAAGAAGGAAAGCATATCCAAACAAAAGCGGCAAGCGTTTTTTGCTATGAAAAATTCTCATGCCCCTACAATTTTTATGAAGCGCACCGAAACACCGTTTATTCCATTATTTTATTTACCCTTTTTTTGATCACTAACTAATTGTATACTGTTTTTAACCAAAAATGTTTAAAAATAGTTTTAATAAAGCTTTTTTTTTTATAAATTATGCTTAAACAGAAGACAATCAGCAACTTGCATGAAAAATTTGTTAGGATTAACCTTTGGTGATTCTCATATAAAATTTCAGTTTGGTTTGATTCACGTTTAAACTATGTAAGATGCCAAATAAAAACTCACGTCTGGTTAGTTCGATTATTTCCAAAGTTGACTTAAACTAAGTTACAATTAATTCAAAGGCAATTCAATAATTTTATTTGCGTAATAATAAAAATTGAATTAATACAACTAGTGTCGTCAGTTAAACATACGTGGGCCTATTACAAACACAATATTACAACTAGTAAATCATTAAATTAGTAAACACTTCGAGCAGATTTAAACGAAGAAAATTTAGCGTTTAAACTTCATTCATTAAACAGTGCAAAGCATCAGCTGTTCGATAATTCTTGCAACTTTACTACAGTTAAGTTTAAAGTGCAATTAAGTTATAGAAAAGTTTAGTTAAACTACAGTTTAAACTCTAACTGATTTGTTGGGCATAAAGGGAATAATACCTCCTCCAAACTCTGTTCTTAACTCCATTCATATTTTTTCGTTTTCAAAAAAAAGTTTTCTGTTACTTAAAATACTTACTTATTGGCCTACGATAAGAAATAAGATTTATTTATTTAAATGTTTAAAATTTATTATGTAGCATAAATTGAAATTCCTACAAATTATTCATCAGACACTTAAAACACTTTTTTTTTTTGTATTTTAATCCCATTTAAGGTTTTGTATCTTATGAGAAATCTTTGAATTGATTGCAACTGCGAGTTTTATATCTTGGAGAACAAGAAACAAAACGGAAGAAGCAAAATCTTACACACTTAAACTGTATGCGGCCGGCAAAGCACATGGTGGCATTATGCCCCTTAAATGAAGCAAATCGATGCAAAAACAAAAATGCATTTCGGGCAACCAAGGTTAATTGTAAGTCTAATTTATGCTTTTTTCCTAAACAACTTACAAACAAATGTTCAGCATTTTTAGTTTAAGTTTTTGGTGAGTCTGTCGTCTGTCGTCTGTCGCTGTGACTGTTTAGTTAATTGAAAGACATGTTAAATGCAATTTTATTACGGTGTGCGGTGCAACCCACTAAAAATGCCCGAAACACATCAAATGTATTTAAAGTTTCTGCAGACATGCTAAACGCTTGTTGCAGAAAATAAGCGAAGAATTTTTTTGTGTGCTTTGTTTCAAGAAAAAGAAATCCAAAGTCTTACTACAACTGCTTAACAATGTTTAACATGATCTACAAGGCTCTCGTTTGTGTTTTGGTATTTAGTTTTTGTAAACGTTCGCTACAAGATTTTTGCTGAAATGTGGTTTATTCTTTGGATCTCGGTATTTTAGCCAGTATTTAAAAAAACATTTGCAGCTTGTGGAGGCAATAAATTGCCAATGGCCTTTTTGGCTATAAATTTTATTCGATAATAAATTCAGCGAACAGTATTCGTTGCATTTTGTTTCAGTATTAAAGAAATACAGATTTTAATTTAAAATAATATACATTAGTAGGGTGGGTCGATTTCGTAAGCGATATTGTGCTCGTAGAGGAGGCGAATGTTGACCAACCCCCAAAAGAGTTTTCTCCCCAACATTTTTTTCGAACACACCGACACATAGTGGCACTTTTTCCCTCGTGCCAAACGATGTCGAAAAATCAATGACACAATATGAACAAATTTTCGTCCATACATAAATACATATCAAATATACATACATATGTATTTATGTTTAGTCTTTTAAATCGAGTTTTTTTTTCCATTGAAAGCTCATTTGATGCAAAAAAGTTGGAGACTTTCAAGTCGTCAGCCTAATCCTTCCAGAAGTCCCTTCAAGCGTGTATTGTTTCTTATAGAAAATAGAGTTTGAATCTATTTCAAAATGGATTCAAAATTTACTATAAGACCTAATTGAATATTGTTATTTTAGATCTAAGATACCTCCCATTACTTCTGCCTCCTTATTCCGTAATTCTCCTAGCCAATAAAGCTAAATCTCGAAGGTAAAAAAATGTTATGAAAATTAAAAAAAAAATTAAAAAAACTTTCTGTCGCTTAATAAGTTTGTGTAAACGCGATCGCTCGAATACTGAACTTACGTAATGTGTAGCCGACATTGCAGAATTTCATTCGCAGCTAAAAATTGCTAAATTGAATTTCTAGAATTTTAGCGATGTATATTATGCTGGTCTAGGCCAAGGCAGATTTACTAGGTACAAGCACTAGCAGAACATAAAAAAATACACGAGAGTTGTTGGTAGAAAAATAACTGCACACTGTCAAATTCTTCTCTCATTTGTTTTGTTAAACTGGTTTGTGAGTGTGTACAAAAAACGAAATTACACAAATTTCATAAAATAAATTTATTTAAACCACTTAAAAATCATTACTTTACTTTAATCTGCCTTGGTCTAGGCTTTCAAGCGTCTATATGTCGCAACATTTCGCTGATGCTCGTCAATATTTTGTAAAATGTTTACCGTATTATTCTGATTTTGTTCATGGGAATTTCGGAGTAAGTAGTTGAGTTTGAAACATACTTTTAAGAATGTTTCGAGTCTAGTGATGAGTTGATTAGCATCAACGAAATGTCGGCGGCATATACATAGACGGCCGAAAAAAGACCGAAAACATTAATAAGGTATATTTTTTAACCTAAAATAATAAATATTCTTATCGATAAATATTTTCTATCGGACGACAGTTCATGATCAATAATACCGACTAAAAATACTCGAAAACACCGCAGTTGTCTATTCTGAATTGTTTGTTTGACTGCTGTTATTGGTAACAATTTTGGGCACAACATTTTTTCCATAACTCAAGTTATCAATAAAAAATTTTTATGGAACATTTTGTCATCGATAACAGTTATTGTTATCGTTTTAATAACAATATAAAATTTCGGAATATTAATAACAAAATTCAATTTAATAAGTACATAGTATGTTCCCCATCTAATAATAATACTTCTTTTGACTTCTTTAATAATTTTGATCACAGAAAAATGTTTTGTGGTAAGATTGCTACAAAACATTTTTCTCAACTTTGGAAGGAACCATAGGACCCATCTAAAATCTAAGAATTATAAATCATAAAAGTTCAGCTAGAAAGTATAAGTTAATTTTTAATAAATTATGGTGTGATTATTATAAATGAGCTGTAATTAATTAGTTAGCAAATGAGTTGTGATAACCAACTGCAGTTAACATTGCGATTTTCTAAAAAAGATTTGATAACTCTTTTTGCATTTCCCTATCCAACATTTTTTCGACGACTATTGTTGGCGACAACAACTTTTAGAAGAACCTTTTTAGTTGAACAAGCTATCGATAACAATTTTCAATTGAAAATTTTACTAATAACTCATGTCGGCGACACAGAATTTTCTGTTACAGCTGTTTACATTTACTATCTTACGTTTTGCCGGTCACTTTTGTTACTGATAACAATATTTGGTTGAAAATATTCGCGATAATTCCAGCTATCGATAACAAAGACATTTTTCGATAATTGTTGATATCGATAACAGATATATTTTTCGATAACTGTTGGTATCGATAACATTTGTCTTTCCAACATACTTTCAAACAAACTTTTTACCGATAATAGATTTCTGCAGACAGGTTTTTTGATAACTCAAATTATCGATAACCATATTCTGTAGACCTTTTCTAATGCGAATTTGCGATCACAATCCTGTAGAGAAAATGAATTACTAATAGTTATTGTAATATATCTACTATAGATTTTTTCAGTATTGGAAACTATCGATATCTCATTTTATAAGAAAATTCTGCTTAGAAGTAAATTTATCGACAACATTTCATGTAAAAAAAAAAATTCCATGTTAAGAACTTTTTTCTTTCCCATACAAAAGGGCGAACAAGCGCATTTCCTTTAGCCGCTTAAAAAATCCTACCAATAATTTAATTCTCACGTTTCTAGCTTTTATGTTTTCCAGAAAACAAAATAAATAAATAAAAAGAAACTCTTTAGTGTTCAAATATCTTTTTTGTTTGTTAAGAAAATAAATTAAAGTTCGTTTTTCTTGTTGATAACAAAAAAAAGTTCTTCAGTTTTTAGGCAAAGCGTTTAGTGTTGTTGAGTTGAGTTTTCTTTTTGGCATTATTGACCTTTGGCGCGACTTAAAACGGTTCAAATCATGCCTCAAAGATCTTTCTATTTGTGTGTGTTTGTGTATTTTGCATTTTTTATTTATTTTTTCATCTTCTTCTTCGACATTTCAAAAGGTGAAGAAACAGCGCATAATAAAGGAGATCTTTCTTTGTTTTCTTGCTGGCACAACAAACAAAGAACGATTTTGTTTTTGAAGGCGCAAAGCAACGATGAATGGCTGAAAGCCTCACTACCTGGTATAAAAGGTACTGACTGAGAAAGATGTGTCAGAGGCAAAGATGTATTCACACTCTTAACGAAACTAAGCTGACAAAGTTTTGTAAATAGTTTCTATTTTAATAATAATATCAATTGTTTGCTTCTCGGAGTCTTTGCCTCTCTAGAATATTTGTGGCTAGTGTAACGGCATTATTTCTATAATACTTGAAAATCCAAAGTGTTGTTTCTTCCAGACGGCTTAGTTGGTCTGTTATGTTTGTTTAAGTGTCTATAAGTTTTATTATTTTTTCTTTTTTCTTTTGCCAATGAGTGTTTTTCTTTTGTTGTTCAGCTGGAAGTTCCTAAGTTCAGTATTAGAACGTGCATTTTGTCTTTTTATCACCCGCACAATATCTTTCAAATCTTTTCTTTTCTTCAGTGTTACGTAACACTCCTCTGCGGTCTCGGGTTTCTCTTAAGCTTCAATCGAGTCTGAAGCTTAAATGAAATAACCAAATTATTTAAAGTTGGTGGGTTTTGTTATCTAGCGGTTGGTTGTTCTTTTCTTTCATGACAGCAACAATGATAGACAATTTTCGGATGAGTTTTGGTTAAAAATAATGACAAAGAAATACACAGAAAATATACATAATGATTTCATTCATCTATTTTTCGAAACTTTAGAATATCTATGGCTATAATATGTTTCATTGAGTAGCAACAGTTTTTCATTCGACAAATGCTCTGTGTGGGTGTGTCTCAACGATATGTCGAAGAAATACCATAAATGTGACTTGCAGTCAGTTTTCAGAATTTGTCTCCTCAGTTAAGCAAAAGTAATTGCGTAGCTTGTAATCGAAACTTTTGAAAGAAAATATTACTTTTATGACACTTCTTGGTCACATTTTTCATGCACCCGCACCCACACCCACAAAAACAGATATTATTTTCCTTCATGTATTTTACTGTTTTAGCTTTATCAGGCATAAAATAAGTATTTACCCATACATTTTCATGAATTAGAGCTTATTTGATTTCCATTATATGCAGCTTTATAAATAATCAATATTTTTGTGAACTTTTAAAAATCCAAAATTTAAAATATTCTAACAAATTTTTTTGCTGCACTATAAAAGCTCGAAAAACTTAAAATTTGTTTGACATATTATGTAATGAAATCGAGCATACCCATAAAGAGGGAGTAGTGTTTGTGTATGTCCGATTTGAACATCTTTACGTTGTAGGTGGTTGGGGATATGTCTGCAGGTAAAAAAAATCCCACACTGCGACGATGATGCCACTGATAAGCTGCTTCGCTTGTACATGATCGAGTAGCCCCAAAATAGACTGTGAGGCACCGGCTCAAACATGAGAATTGTACTCCATTTTCGGTCGGATATAGGTGGTATAAATAGTGAGGAGATCGGATGGAGTGAAGTATGTCTTGGACCGTTTCAAAAAACCAAGCCACTTAATTGCTTCATGAAAAATATGCTCAGTCCAGCGGACATCGCATTGCATATTCATATTAAGAACAGTAAGTGCTTCCGACTCCTCAATGTTTATACCATCCAGAAGTACACATGAGGCAGCATTCATGGGCGTTCGTCTATGTGTTAATAGACATAATCGACCCTATTTTTACGATCCCATTCGGAAATTATACTCACTCGTGATCTGCCTCTTGGCATTGATCTGCGGTATACTAATTCCATGATTAAATGAATACGAATGGCATATGCTGCTGTCGTTTGCAAAAGAATGGATAGGGTTTGAAGTTTGACAAAGAAGATTGTTGAGAAAGATAAGAAATAGTGTAGGAGAAAGAACGGAACCATGCGATATGACCGTATTCAATTTGAACTCATTTGAAGAGGCCCCATCTATCACAACATGCATAGTGGGTTCTCTGAGCAAGCTCGATATGAATCGAGAAAAGTCATTACCATGCCACACTCTATAAAACGCCTTGGAGATATCTAGAGCTAGCACTTTACTCTCACCAAAATGGTGGACAGAATAACACCATTTTTCTGAAAGGAATGCTAATATGCCTGTAGAACAACCTCTGCGGAACCCATACTGTCGGTCGCAAAGTAAATTATGCGACTCTAGATACCTCACAAGGTGGTAATTAATCATGCTTTCCATTACCTTGGAGAGTGCAGAGCAAATAGCGATTGGGCGATCTTAATGAAAAAGGGCTCATTTTATTTCTTCTTTTTTTTATAAATTTTTAAAAATTAAAAAAAAAATTTCACTCTCTTCTCAATGGGTAGTATTATGGATTCCGCACGGAACGGAAAGAAATATCCATTCGGCGGTATACGCTTTCCGCGAAGTAAATTGAACGATGTCGCTCAACATCTCTCACTCGCTTAGTTACACGCAACACAATATGTACCAACATTTAAATCTTTGTTATTTTGCCTGTTTTTGTGCAAGCGAACGATGTCGAGTGACCGACCTCACGGGTCCGATACTAGTTGTAAATTATAAAGTTCTGCAAATAAGTTTTTCTGGCAGTGTTTTCAGTTTTCCATTGATTAGTTTTGCAGACCTTTTTATCGGCTTTTCGTTTCTTGTCTTTTCTTAGCGTTATTTTTGATGAATTTTATTTCTTTCCCATTTAATTTCGTTCTCTCTTTCCAAACCTTAAATTTCCTTGTCCTAGATTTTTCTTCTTTTTGTTGTTTTATAAAACCATTAAGGCAAAAGTCAAAGTTTGGGCAAGACAAAAAAAAAAAACTATAAGAAATAGTTAGATTCTAAAATGGATTTTGGTTTTCTCCCCAAAATTTCTAGTTTTCAATTGAACTTTGAAAGCAACAACCTCCACCAAGACACCAAAAACTTCTTTTTGCCATCAGCCATCATATTCGAACAGTTCTCTAAAACATATTTCTTTTCGCAGAAAGATAATCAATTGTTGTAAAATTCTAACAACAGCCCACTCTTTCCTTGGCATCTTGCACTCATGGCACAAAAGCAGCTGTAAGATTATTTATTTTTCTTCAGCCGGTTTCTATTGTTTGCCTTCCATCAGTTTGCGGCCAGCAATTATGTTTTCCTCGCTTCGGCATTGGCCAATGTACAATTTATGGCCATTGTTCAGCTGTAAGTTTGTAACGTTTCAGTTTTTTTCCGTTTTCGCCATCATCGTCATCTTATGTAAATACGACTGACTGAATGACTGCAAAGTACGAATATTAATAATTTTGCTGCAATTTCTAGGAAAACAAAAAGATACTGCATTTAAGTGGAATCTAAAAACTTGAAGGCGTAGTTTTGTTTGTTTAACAACAAGAAAAAGAAAAAATGCTTTTTGGTTAATAAACTGAAGATACTGCGGAAATGTATTGTTTGTTTCGGTGTATTTGTTTTTCGATTTGAAGATACGGCGGGCGGGTGTAACATTTGAAGATGTGAATTAAAACAAATGTAATTATTTGGAGTAAAATTTTGCAAATAATGTATTTATAAAGAGTTTTGCTTATTATAATTAATAAAATCTCCTCAGTCACATAAATTTAAAATTTTATTATTCGAATTTCATTATTATCACAACTTAATAGTGTTTTTTTTTTTGCAAATTTAAATTAGCGCAGTTCATTATTTGGTGCAAGTGTCTTGCGCAAGTGCGAATGCAAGAAATCGTTGCTTTTTCTTTGCAACCCAACAACAAAATATGCAAGGTTGCACTCGCCATATTTTTGCATTTACGCACCGCTAATTACGTGTTGCTTTTTTTGCATGAGTATTGCGTTTGCAACGCTGACACTCGAACAGCTGACATTTTAAAACAAAGCAAACAAAAAATTGTAGAGATGGAGCCAACAGCAATTACCAAAAAAATAAAACGTGAAAAATTAAAAATTGTGTACTAATTTATCAGCTGTTATTTGGAATGCAATAAAATTTGCAAAGTTGTTAAAAAGGGTGCTCAATATCAGTTGCAATATAATCGCAAACGCAATCAGTCGCAACCAAAAACGCACCAAACGCTGAGTACCGCTATTGTTGTTACTGATTTATATTCGCAATTAAAGATCGTGATTTAGGATCCGACACAATCGTACGATCTGATAAAAATTATATGTGTGCTCCAAAAATATGATAGTGTATGGGTGTGAACGATTCTTTGGCAAGTTTGTCCGATTTGCTAATCTTTTGAAATATTTCAAAAAAAATTTTTTTTCTATGCGATCAGAATTGCGAATTGCGAAGTTGAAGTTGATAAAAGTTTAATAGTGTGGCCGCGGCGTTTTGATGGGACGTTCTAAAGTCGGACAGTATTCTATCAGATTTTTGTAGCAATTTCCAGTGAATGAATCATACGATTGGGTAAGATAGTGAATCACGGCCTTAAGTTATAGGTTAAGAGGAGGGCTATGATAGGTCATGTCTTCCAACATACATTTAAGCTAGTGTAGACTTGCTATGCACTCCGCGAATTTAAATACATATAATAGTTTTGTTGCATAGGTGTATAGGAATTCGGTCTCTTGAGCCGCACATATACCATTGGGTTGGGATATTTCCCATAAGGTTTCGCTCTCTAAAGGCCGAGGCCGTATTTGTGAGAAGGGGGAATTGTCATAAATAGTGCTCCGAATCTTCCCCACATGCTCTGCATTCATTTTCTCTCTTTATTCCTATTCGCTTTAGATGTGTCAGCAGTTGTGTGTGATGATAACAAGTTATTCAAATTTGGGCTTGCTGATCCTTCGTTCCTCATAGAATTTTTGGTATTGAGTCCCACGGTTTAATTATTCCAGAGTAACTCTCTGCGGGCTCTGTGTACCCATTCATTAAGCTCAAGGTTTGCTGCTTCAAAAAGGGTTCGCGCATTCCAAGTTTGTGTTACTTAAAGCATGTGGAATTCCCTTCTCATTTCCAGTTCTTCTCAAATTTCCCGGCACCCATAGGATGCGTAGTTCCCCAAGCTTCGAAAATTTCATAGAGTTTTGTTTGACATTGAATTTTTACTATTTTAAAATATTTCTGTGAGCGGTTTTACCATCAATTTAATTGCAGCACAGGTAGTTTTTGTGGCGACTCAGCCGCCGTAAAATTGCTTCAGCACAGCATTGTACTTGTTTTGCTTGTAAGAACTAGAAACGAAAAACACAGCTGTTTTAACATTGAACATTTTTGCAATCACCAATCTGCAATGGTTTTTAGTTGTGCGCATTTTTTCAAGTGATGCAAATTTCAGTTTCATGTGCAGAATGATTTTCGCTAACGTAATAAAATAATACAATTTTCTTAGTAATGGTACTTAAGGCCTTTTAAAATTGTTTTTATGAAATTAAACAGCCACTTTGTCAACTTTCCACTTTATCACTGATCAATCAATAAGATTAAATATAGACAGTGAGTAATGAAGAGCCCTGGTGGCAGAATGGTTATGGGCTGTGGCCCATATAAGTAGTATATAAGTAGTCAGGTTCGAAGCAAATTTTGGTGTTAAGTAAGCGTCGTGGTGGTCGTAAAACAGCCAGTAAGCTTTTCCACTTTCTTACTTTTCTTGTCTTCTTTAAAAATGTTGATCTCTTTGCAGTTTATCACAAAAAATCATTCTCAATTTTGAGAAAGTAAAAATCGAGTTTGCTGTTGCTCGTTTCGTTGTCATTAAAATCATCTTTCGTATTGTAATCAATTTTGTCATTTTTGCATTTTGAAAAGTTATCGATAATTGCTGCTTTTCTACAATATTCTTTTATGTTTCAATTTCTCTGTGAATAATTTTTTCGTTCGGCTCTGAAACGTGCCTGAGTTTTTCATTTCCAAAGAAATTTTATGCAATGATTTATTTAAATGCTTGCAACTAAAAGAATATTTTTAATGTTTTCCATGGCTGTGTGTGTTTTTAGTTTTGTTTTTTGATTTTTTGTCTCTTGTTACTTTACAAAATGTAACCAAGTGTGGCTGTTGTAACAACGTGCGCAAACATGTACACTGATTTCCATCTATTAACTCTTTTTTTTTTTTTTTTTCTTAATAATGTTTTTTGTGTTTTTCTCAAACCAAATCTTTCCTCTGTTACAAAATAATAATGGCCTTTTTCTTTAAGCAGCCAGTCCTGGTTCATTTCATTGTGCAATTGAATGCAGCATGTCTTCCATTTCTTAGTGGCTACGAAAACTCTGTTGTTTTTATGTTTCCAGGTACCCTGAGAAGTTTCTTTTCGCTTTTTTTTTTTGTGTGCAATTTCCATTTTTGGCCTTTGGGTTTTTTAGTTTAAAATATGTAAATGTGGAAAGTAAACTTGTAATTCTTAATACCTTTTTCCCATTCTGTGTTTCTTTTTGCTCGCTTCTGCTACTTTTTTCGCTCATGTTGGTTGGTTGGTTGGTTGGTTGGCTTCTTTGTCTCGTTACAAGCTTAGAAAAAGGGAAGTCATTGAATTTAGGATTTCATGAAAGAATGAATATTCTCCTTCAGGGGTCTTTAGAAAAAAATCTGCTCTTTTTTATTGTTTCAAAACTAAAAGTTAAAATGAAAAAAAAACAAAAACAAAATCTTTTCGTTTCGAAAGCCTGGAAGTCAACGAAGTGCATGAATTTTTAAAGCACTGCCTGACATTATGGTTGGCATTAAACAGAAATTTCCTTAAAAAATTGTTATTTGTCTGCCAAGTGGCAAAAGCACCAACATACATATTATATAAAAAAACGTTTGCAAAACATTTAAATCGTGCCCAAAAAGATCGTTACTTAACAAAATAACTTCCACACATGAATTGAATCTGCTTTTAGACACAAACATTTAAAATGGTCTATAAAATTTTGTAATTTTTGTTTTCTACTTGAAATGTTGAAAAAAAATGCAACTTTTGTTATAAAATATTTTGTCATAAAAATCATTTTCTTAAAAACTATGAGACGTGTTTAAAAAAGTATTTCAAATTTAAAATTTATTTTGACTAAAATTTTACATAAAAGTTTTCTTATTGCCTGGCTCAGGATGACGCGTCGAGTCAGTCGTTGTCAGAAATACGTTCAAACCAGTAATAATAAAATAAAAAGTTTTAAACAGTTTGAATCGAGCATAATTTGGATTTTTTTCACATACTGTGTGATAAAATCGAATACATCATTTACAAGTTGTGATCAGAGATCTGCAGCAGTCTCCTCAAAAACTCTTGTATTACAAGAAAAAAAAAAAAAAATATGTAACAAAAATATTTAGGAAAAGAATTTTTAAAATACAAATCAGGCATAGAATCCGTAAACCTAATTATTTTTGTTGTTAAGAGCTCCTAACATTAAACAAATATGGTGATTGTAACTGGTTTGTTTGCGTGTTACCTAGTGTAATCAGTCTTTGAATGTGTGTTTTATTAACATCTCAATCGTTGGTCTCTTTTTAGAGTTTCTTTTTTCTTCGGAAAAATTTTGCAGAGAAATCCAGTATTAATCAAATAGAAAGAACATTTTGCTTTTCTTAATTATTAACATTTTCCAATCACATACAGTTTAATTTAAAGAACTCAAATTTGTTTTCCAATCGCATGCACTTTATTTTAAGGTATTCTATTTTATAGTGTTTTAAGGGGTTATTCACGTACTGAGACTAAAGGATGCTTGCGGATGCTCTTGTTAAGTTCGAGTTTCTGATGAGTCAGCGTTGTTGTCAATTTCAATCAATTGACCAAACAAGTGTTCGTCAAATAAGAGATAAAAATAAAACTATGTATCTGTAATTTGGTATTAAAATCAAAATATCCAACAAAATTAGTTTGCTGTTATAAAAATAGAAAACAAAAAGAGGGATAGATGATTGGTAGGTATACCATACCAACAAACTCTTTTTGTTGTTCAGCTGCTTATTAGAGGGTGGGTGTGTGGATATCGTCTTCTCAAATGAAAAGGGATGACATTCAATTCAGATAGGTGGGCATATTTATATAAATTAAATGAATTTGAAGTGTATTATGGTTAGAAAATTGAATTGAGTTTTGAAAAATTCAAAACTAATATGAAATAAATCTCAGGCCCTAATTTTGCAAACCACAACGAAACACCAAAATTTGAAGAGAAAAAAAATAATAAATGTGAATGTATTTTACAAAATTGCTGTTGTTATGCGCAGAAATAAAAACTAGAACTTAATACCTGAACGCCTTGTTGCTTGTGGCGTCGACAACTTGAAAATTAATACGACCACAATTTTTGAGAACATTTTCAATTTCGTATTGTTTTTCGTTTAAGTTCTGGCGTTGCGTTGTGTACTACAAAATTAAGGTCTTAATCTTAATGCTTTGTCTTATCTTGTTCTCACAAATAGTGAACCCTGAGGTAGGGTTTCTATACGATAAGTAACATTCAACATTAATTGCTATAGAAAATACAAAAAAATAGGGGTTCTCACGATGGTATGCCAACAAGCACATCTGAGCAAAGCTACTCTGCTTTTTTTCACGCAACAACAAAATGTATGTATTTGCAATTTGCTTCATTTTTCTTCATTTGCACTAAAAACACCTTGAAAAATGTACAAAACTACTCAGTGAAGTGTAACGTAATTTAAACAATAACAGATGGCGCCCACAGATGCCGAAGTCGACTAACAATTTTCCGCGGAGTAGACAAGAAAATAGCGGCGAAAAATAGGTAGCGAAAAACATTAATACAATAAAAAAACATATTCAGGAGAATTAATAATAAGACTTTTGCTAGAAAATATAGGATAAACTTTTATTTAATATAACAAAAGAATTAATTATAAGATTTCTTAGATTTCGAGCTTGAGGTCCTTGTTTGTTATGTTTATTTTCAATATTTCCTTTTCCTTTGGAAAAGGAAATATTGAAAAGGAAAGGTCGAAGCAAATAAGATAAAAAAAATAAAAGAATAAATCGCGTTTCAATTTTAATTTATATGGGTACCTTTGTCCGAAAACAAAACAAGCTCGGCAGCGGTTTCTAACACAATAATAAAGCCGGCGGCGGCTGCGTACCAAGTTGATGCTGATCGACTTTGTCGTGTGCTGCCAGATTGATTGTTGCAAATTTAGCACAGTAGTAGCAAAAAAAAAAAAAGAAGAAAAAAACGGTGCGCTACGTTTAACCATGCACATTTGCACAGCTACCACCGCAAAAATCCTTAATGTTTACCTTGCTTTGAGGTAACGAATCAAACGCTTGCATTTTGTAACATTTCTTCTGCTTTAAAAAATAAGGAATTAGTTTTCTTCCCTTTGCATTGAAAGTAACGATATGTAGGCTGTGGTTAATCAACTATTTCACAGAATTTCATTCTAATTAACTTTAATGACAGCTAAGCCTCAACATTTGAAATCAATTTTGTGTAAGACATTTGCTTTAACATCTTCTTTTGCAAAAAAAAAAAAGAAAAAAAAAAATACATTGAACCATCTGACAGTTGCTTTGTTGTTCATCCATGCAGGATGAATTTGTAATTAAAGAGGAGGAAATTTTGGGGTTGCTTTGCTTCTTTCTTTACGACAAATGAAAAAAAAAAATAAAATAAATAAATAAATAAAAGAAGTTTTGTACAAGAAACCAATTGATTTTAATGCCCATAAAATTAATGAGTTTTACTTAGAACATGTAAATATTATGTTTATATTTTCACAATTTAATTGAAGAAAAAGCACACAAAAATGTTTTTGCTCTTCGCTGCTGGTTTTTGTTTCACTTTAATTACTGTGTTCTCTGTTTAAATATTTATTGGCCAAAGTCATAATAAATTCATTTGAAGCAGTTCGTTCCGAAGCAAAACCAATACATTTCCATTGGCTTTTTAAACTCTTTCCGAAATTTAAAGCTATTCCGCTAAATTATCAGCATAAATATTTAATACGTTTTAGTTTTATTTGTTTTTCCTCAATAAAAAAGAAAGAACAAACGGAAAAAAACTGACCTGCAAACATGCAATTTGTTTTACCAACTGCAAGTTCGTGCTCGTCTCTTGTGCACATTTTTATTTCTTATTCATAGAAAATAAATAAAAACTAAAGAAGTTTGAAATGAAATTTATGCAAATACTTCAGCAATGAGCAGGAAAAACATGGGAGTCCATTCTTCGTTTATCTGCCACCACTGGCTGGTTGGTTGCCTGGATCTGTTGTTCGTTTAGTTTTCGTTTTAATTTACGCACTAGAGTTTAATTTTTGCCAGTGTTCTCAGGGGTAATGGACTGGCTCACACACTCACTGGCTTTATTTAAATGCCAGAGAAGAGCATCTCGAAGAGTTGTTAAAATTAGTTTGAAGTTGTTAAAGTTTTCACTTTTTGTGGGTTGCTTGTAATTGTTTTTACTCTTCTCAAAAACGCATAGAAATATTTTAATAAGTTCTTAACACGCCTCTTAAACATAAAAACATAATTGGCTTTTTTTTTCTTTATTTTTTGGTATAAGTTATTTTTTTCTAGTGGAGCAACAATAGTCAATGGTTAAAAAAAAAAGTAATTTTGCTAAATATTTTGCTGCAGATACTGATGCCATATTAATTTTAGAAAAATTTAAATTTTCTCAAATAAAAATATATCTATGTATATTATTTTCATTTCCCAACAATAAAATACCTGTCAACAAAATGGCCAAAAGTTCTAGAATTTACAGAAATGGGGTGCTAATTATTTTAAATCACTATCTAAGATTGGGTATTAGAATGACAATTCTTCACAGCACCATGGCCCACAACTAGTTCTTAGAGATGCGTAGATTGCGAACTAACTATGTAGATCGATCGAACGACTCATATGACTGAACTAAAAGAGCTGCTCATAAGAGCAAACTCTTTTAGTTCCTTAGCTCTCAATAGTTGCATGTCTGCTTTCGGCATTTCTCTTCTTCCAAAGTCTACCAATTTAATTTCCTTTAACCACAGAATGACTTTTTAGCGAACGACGTTCCAGCCGTCAAGCTCTTTTACACAAATCTAAAAGCCCGTCCTACTTCAATGATAAGTGCAGAACTAAAAAGAGCTCTCACTTAAAAGAGTTGAGGAGCACAATTTTACTTGTTCTGAAGATGCACAACACAGAGCCAAAACTACCAAGTGGAAATGTTTCTATTTGCAACGTTTTTAGGCTGAGCGGAAAGAAAGAAACCAAGATTTTTCTTCAGGGACTTCTTATTATTTTCAAGTGGTAAATTTTATTAATTTTATCAATGAGAAGGTCGGAGTGCATTCTGTTTAAGGTTTGCACCAGAGAATCATTGCTTTTGAAGGGCAACGAAGGTGAACCAGTTTTTTTTTTTATTAATGAGAAAAACACATAAAATCAAGGGGAAAACTTGTTATTCAGATTTCATTTACTTAGTTTGCGTTATTTTTGGTTCCGAAGTTTAACATTTTGTGATAAAATTTAGTTTAGAAAATTTAACAATTAATGGAAAAAGAACTAAAAACTAAAAAGGTCTACAAATAGACCTTATTAATGTTTTCTGACTTAAAATAATGTTTGAAAGCCAACTACTTATTCCAAACATTCTTTTAAGACCTTTCGAGTCTGCTGGCGAGTTGCTTAGCATCGCAACGAAATGTTGGCGGCGCATAAACGGTTCGTCAGCCAGAAAACATTAATAAGGTATATTTTGAGACCTAAAATAATACATTTAAATTGGCTCTTATAGCAAAAAAATAATAAAGTTCATTTAACACTTCACTTTACATTAAAATTCAAATACAGTATTTATCGGATATAAGAACATCTCATATAAGAACAAAACGCTTATAAGAAACATTTGCAAAAACACCATATCTTTTTAGTGTTTTTTCTAACAAAAAAAGTTTCATATAAGAAAAACACTTATAAGAAAAAAAAACTGATAAAAGAAAATTTTTCTTGAACACCAAAACCACAAAATGTATAGAAAAAGGATTTATATAAGAAACTTTCAAGGGCAACACTGAATTTATGTAGTTTGCATGGACAACTCTGTTTTCTGACAGTTTTACAACAACAAAGTTTTTTTTTACTTTTAGTGCTCATGAGAAGTTCTTGTTTTTTGCCTCGTAAATAAATAAATAAATAGTACAAAATGAATTATGTATGTATGTACATGTATTTACTACATATATTTTTTTTTTCAAATTGAAGTTGTCTAGTTTTTTATATCTATTTACTAAAGGGGTTAATAAAATAAAATTTGATTTGTTTTATTTTTCTATTTACATACATATGTACATCTATATAAAAAGGTAAAAAAGCTCGTATATTCATATAAGAAACAAATGCCTTATGGCCACAGCTACTTATATGAGAAATAAGTTTCTTATATAAAATAATTGTATATAAGAAAGAAACGCTTATAAGAAACTTTTTTCGTGGATTTTTCAAGTTTCTTATATCCGATAAATACTGTAAAAACAAAAATGTGTATTAAATGCGACATAACTTTTTTCTAAATCCCTAAATTTTTATGTTTAATAAAAGAACTAGATTATTAAAAAACCAAGAAACACGTGTCAAAATTCCAATCGGTTGAGTTAAGTTCAGGATTCCTGAGCGCTATCTCGCAAAAAGGACCACTGTGCACCGAAAATATTTTCTCTTCATTCGCTGCCGAAATGTTTCATTCGGCTTGCTCCTCTACCCTCCGGCCTTGATTTTTAATATCAAATTTTCTATAGAAAATTACTATAATCAACTTCTTTTTTTTAGAGGGAAAAATATTTTCTTTGTTTTGTATTATAAGCCATTTGTTTCCCTTTTCGTGTAAAATTTTCTATACAAGTGTTACAAAAGAATTTACATAAATGTTCCAGTTTTCGTTTATTTTTTCATATTTTTTTTTTTTTTGACTTTTGTTTATGTGTAAAAATTTCGCTATTAAATGGTAAAACAACTGGAACAAAACAAACAACAAGTAGTAGATTGTAAAGTTATTAAAAAATAAAGTAAATACTGTAATAAAATAGTTGTTAAAAACTCCTGCTGCGCTCAAACAAATATGGTTTTAATTTTCCACTTTACTGGGGAATAATTTTGCCAACAAACACTTGTTGATCTTAAGAACGAACAGGGCAATTATTGTACATGTGTTTTACTTTATTTTTATTGCAGGTTTTTAGTGTTTAATTAAGAGCAACAAAAAAAAGTAGTAAAGCCAACTGAAATGAAAGGCAAAAATTTTGTAGCGCTTAAACCTAAAGTGAAAGATTTCATTCATTGTGCAATAAAATTGAATTATTTTCATGCCTTAATAAATAATTTATTTTATAATGAATCGTGCCTGGATCATTTTAATTGCAGGCAGGCAATTTGTTTTGGGGCCAGCAATGTGTCATAAACCCTGCCAATTAAACTTTAAATTTAAAGCTTCTGTATGCAAAACAACAGGCCATCACCATCATCAGCAACATCAGCCTGCAAAAGGGCTTCCCTGGAGATCAGGCATTAAAATTCCTCTACAATTTATGCCACTTACTCATGTTACCATATTAAATTTTTCATCATGGCTGCAAAAAAAAGAAAAATCTACCTACAATTTAATTGTTTGCGTGTTCTGGCCAAGATTGCAGCAGGCAAACACTTGTGACACTCTCGGGATTTAAAACAGCACATGCTCAAACACACACAAACACACCGACCAACAGTCAGGCTCACCAAGTGTCCTCGCAACCACACATCGATTTATGCTTAACTTCCAGGCCATATATAATAAGGATTTTAAGCTTAATATTTTATATTTTTCTCAGTTTTAATCTCTAGGAAAACATAAAAAGTCCACACAAAAACTGTAGTGTTTCTACAGCGATTACAGGCCACTGGGACCAGCAGAGGCAAAATAAAAACTACAAACTGCATTACGTACAGCAGGTGGTAGCAGTTGCAGTTTCAATTAAAATGAAATAATAAAATTTTATGCGAAAAAGGGAACGACGAGTGCTTTGGAAAAGCAAAACTTAAGCGACAATTCTTTAGCGTGACGGGAAATGGTCTTAAGTCACAAACTGCAGTTTTGAGAAGTTTTAAAGTCCAAATTATTTATCTGAATATATTTGTGACGGGCTGCCTGGAAAGCGAAGGATTACATACAATAGGAAGCACGAGCGTCAGAACTGAAATATTGTTATCAACTGCTGCAGCGGGAAAAGGTGAGTTAAACTCAATTAACAACAATAACAATAGCATTTTCTTGACTTAAGACTAGTTTGCCTAAGGGCAAAGGATTGTGAAACAGAAAATAAGCTCTTTGGCTCTTTAAGCAAAAGGAAAAAAAAAGAAAAAATTAAAAAATGAAATAGTAAAGTTTTCAACTTGTGGTGTACTTGAAGCAGCCATGGTATGTGCCCCAGCCGATAAGGCAAAGTAAAGCCTTGTCTCCTTTCAAAAAATGTAGGTCAATACAGTTTTACCACAAAAAAAAAAAAAAAAAAAATTCTTTCACAATTCTGAGGAAGTAAAAAGATGTTAGGTAAGGTTGATATTTGATTCGCTTTTCGCGTTGCCTCAAAAGTAACAAATCTAACAAATACCATTCTTTGTAGACTTCACGGAATGCATTCAATGCAATAAACACGAAAAATATACCTATTTATTCGCTTTTCTCGTTGCCTCAAAAGTAAAGCCCGATAAAGTAATTGGTAATTGTAAATCATAAAAGTTCGACAATGAAGTTAAATTAATGTTTTCAGCCAGATCTCAGTTTTCTCATCTCATCAGAAATAAAGGGTGGTTCCAAGCAAAACGTTTGATGTTCATTTTAAATTGAAAATAAAACTTTCAAAGAAGGGTCTACAACAACTAAGTATGTGTGAAATAAAATATCGTCCAAAGCTCGCCATGGTTTCGATGGTGCCTCGATGCGATGGCCCATATTTTAATGACTCTGAGACATAATTGAGGTTCAATATCGTTAATGTGCTCGATTAACTCATGCTTTATCAAGCATGATAAAGCTCTTGGCTTGCTGACGTACACGTTTACTTTTAACTATCGCCAAATGAAAAAGTTCAATGGCGACAAATCACATACAACCTGGAAAGACACGGCTATGGAATTTCTCTCGCAAAAGGGTCAGTGTTGGTTGGCTATTGTGTGCTAGTTGGCAGCATCATGTTCAAACTAAATAGTGTTAATTAAGTAAGTGATTTGTGTAATTTTAATCATAATTAGTTGTTTTCATGCATATTATTATTGAATTTGAGAAATTTGATTATTATCTACAAAAAAAAAAAATATTACTTTTGCCAGTAGTCGGCATTTGCGTTGCTAAACTCGGCCCAGTAGTCGACGATACAATTTTCTATAACCCTTTCTAGTGCAGTTCTAAAGAAATAGCAATCAAATACAATCTAAACATGTTACTGATATTTCAAATATGTACGTTGAACTTGCTATATATAGCACATGTCTTTAGTTGATCCCTTCTTGGTTTAGTTACGCTCTTTCTACATGAGGCCAACGATATGTATGTATGTGTATGTAGAATGTCAATGTCACAAAACATTTCCATACATATGTATGTACATACATATGTAAGCAAATACCAGGCTGAAAAATTAGCCAGCAAGCAGCTCATAGTCGAATTCTGCATGTAATTGGCCTCCTTGTTGTTGTTGTTGTTGTTGTTTTTGTCGAACTGTGACGTCAGTCACTTGATTGAAGAGAAATATTTATGTGACTCTATTGAAATAGCTGCAGGGTTGCTGGACTTGTGTTGGTCTTAATCGCTAAATGTAATGTCAAAAATCGTCGAAGCTCTCTCATCTAATCTAGCTTTTGCTAAACATAAATTTACTTTCAAAATTATCAAAAAATATTTTTCATAAACTGTAAAACATGACTATAATTTGAAACGCTTAAATTCTTTATATGCTTTCCCCCTAATTCATAAAAATTATAACAGGTTTATAAAGCTCTTATTTGACAGATTTTCCATACAAATATGTCAAATAACAGTCTTATAAGCCTGTAATAATTTTTATGAATTAGGGGCTTTGTTTATAATTTTTTTCCTTAATTTTTCGTTTTTTACGTTATTAAAATTATATTACACAATCGCACAGTCGTTACTGCAAGCGATAAAGTATGTAGAAAAAAAGTCACGGTTATCAGAATCGCTCGACTGAAAACAGATTACTGGCTAATCGAAAAAAACTCGTCGGCTTTAGTATAATGGCACCAATTGCAGTAGAATGCAAAAAATAAGCTACCAGATATTTACCGGTTTTGTACGCGAAGCCGGTGTTGGTTATACCATAGAGGAGAAAATCATTTAGCCTGTCAAGAACACGTTTTGCATGCCTATGAGAAAACTTATGAACTGAAATTAATTTTTCGAATCCTTTAAACCGTATATGAACTCGCGATTTTATGTTCTGTGTTCAAACCTTTCCTCTGGCAGCACTGTTTTAACAATATTTTCATATTTTTCTTGGTAAATTTCTTATTGAAGTTAACATAGAAAACCATGCCATGTGTATGCTGTCTTATATTTTACTTTTACGGCTCTTTTTACAATGTACGATTAAAAGTTGACTTGGACCAAGGCATTATACAACTAATAAGGTAGCCTCATCAGCTGAATCGTTAATCATATGAATATGTACTTGAAACTGTGAAGATAATGCAGAGATGAAAGGCAGCCACACCGAGATAGAAAATCAGCGTAAGCTCTATTAATCTCTCTTCTGTAAATATAGATAGAGTTGGCATCTTTTTGACAGTTTTCAGAAGTTGTACAAAATCAAAATTAATGTCATTTTTATTGTAGGGAATAAGTCATTTACCTTATTAGTATATACCAGATAACCGCATAAATACAACAAACACAACACCAACAAACATTTCATGTATTTTGTTGGCATAAATAATACTTTTAATTCTGTCACCCATTTGTTCGCGTTCGCGTTTGTGTCTCTGTGTTTCGTATTTAGATAGTTCCTCAAGCTAAAAGCAGTAGTCAGCTGGGCTTGTAAGACTACCTGGTATCGAGGTAGCTTGACGTGGACTTTAACAGCAAGACTGCCATACAAAAGTTGTCTTTAAAGTAAACGTTAAGTTTTAATCATACATTGTGAAAATGGCCTTTACTTGTAAAATATTTTTATTCACTCTTATTTTGAAATTCAAACATGGAACACATTTAATATTTTTTCAAAATAAAATAAATATTTTTTCATGTCAATATCGAATTATTAACATATGTATTAGAAACCACCGGCAGACTTTGGTAGGTCTACGACCTGCTCTATAAACCTATCAAATTCATTTCTTTCAATGTCTGACTCCTTATTTTAAAGCTTCCCCAAAATGACCGTTATGTTGCACAAAACATCTTTTTGGTGAAGGTGCACAATTGGCCCCAAATGATAATAAGATCGTCATATCGTCAAATCGAAAACCAGGACGCCACCAAACTATAAAATCGTCACGCCGAGCGGGAAATCGCAAAATCTGACAACCCTGGCGGCGAGATTATTTTCAAATACATATGTACATATGTACATTTTTTTTTCGTTTACAAGTATTACTTACATACATATCGGGATTTAGTTTGATATATTTTCGTAGAATGAAGAAATATTTTTTGTGTGGTGAAATTCTAGTGATCAACATATTTAAAGAAACATGCATACATACGTGTACATACATACATACATACATACATATGTATGTATGTTTAAAAAAGACGAGGAAAGTAGTGTTGAAGACTTGTTGGCTGTTTAACGAAGGTATGTACATATGTATGTATGTATATATGTACATACATACATACATTTTTTTTTCGTTTGGTCTCATGTAGAAAGTCCCTGACTCACATTTTTTTTAATCTCAACTTTTTTAGCTTTTTTTGATTAACTGAAGTACCTACATATCTTATATTGAAAAATGCACAAATTCCGAAATTGAAAAAATGTGAATTAGGGCCTTTTTACATAAGGCTAACGACATAATGCCATTATCACAAAAGATGTACATACATACATATGTACATAACTAAATAACAGGCTGAAAATTTGTTCAGCAAGCAACTCATACTGAAATCCTGTCTGTTTTTTGGCTTCCTTGTTGTTGAACTGTGACGTCACACCACTCACTTCATTAAAGAGAAATAAATGTTGTTTATATGAGTATAACAGTGTTGCCACCAATAAATAAGTCATAGAATAAGATGACAACAATTGGTTCAAAATTATACGAAATCGAATGAGGAGTACAAAGATAAATAAGTATTGTATTTTGGAACGAAGTTCCTTAACGCGGTTTGCTGGTAGTGCAAATTAGTAGAAATCGTCACGAAAGCGTGTGAGCCGTTTGTATGTATTGGTGTATCTGTCGACAAACAATTGTCGACAGATACACCAGCGGAGACACCTGTCGAAACAGGTGTCTCCGCTGCTGTCAGCGGAGACACCTACCAATATATATTAATTAGTTGTGAAAACGGACACTATCAGTTGATGTCCCTAAAGTAAAGTATGTCACAACAAAAAAAAAACCAATATTGAAAAATTTTCTTCGTTTTGTAGCAGATTGACAAAAAAATACTGCATGTGTCAAAAGTAAAAAAATAAAACGTTCCAAAAATTTTAAGAAGCATATAAAATTTAAAAATTTCAAAAACAACTCAAAATAAAACATACAGATTTCACCTTGTATTACATTCGAAGATGAAGAAAAAACGTAAGGAACTTCGTTCCTAACGGGGGTCCCCCGACCGCATTTCTTTTTTTTGTTTGTTTTCGCTAGTCATGTTGGGGATATTACATACATATGTATGTATGTATTTTGGTTTATAACAAATATTTTTAAACATTTACACCCATATTCATAAAAACTATTGAAGGTTTATTAAACGTTTATTTGACAAATATTCCGTAGAAATACGTCAAACAAGAGCTTAATAAACTTACAATAATTATTATGAATATGGCCTTTAATACATACTATGGGCAGAGAGGTTTGGTGATTTTTTCGATTGTTGACACTGAATTTGGAGATAACCACGACACCAAATCTGGCAGCTCTGTTACTTACAAGACATTATGACGTCATTGTCATTTGCATATACATATGTCAGCTATAATAAGGTAAATACTGCGAACAAAACACTGTTTTTGTTTGTTCGCCTGGTATTTATTCTTCACGGTGTTTGGTGCCTTTCTTACATAAAAAAAAAATTTACATAAATTGAAATAAATGCATACATACATGTACATGTATGCAGATACATAAGATGACACGATTTATTGGTTGATTGGTTTGTGGTAATATAATGGAACTAAAAACACACCGAGACAGAGACTTACATACTAAATATAACTTTCAGCAAATTTCAAGTATCTAAATTTACTTCTTTGTTAATTACAATCCCTATATTAAGTGATACAAACCATTTAAATCTTAAACTTCTGTGGTAGAGCAGTATGCATTCTTTCACTTTCTCCAAAATAAAAGATTTTAAGCCATCCACCTTGTGAAAGTGTATTTCCTAATAATGAGGCCTAGATTTGGTTAAGGAAACAATTTTAATAGAAATCACACGGCAAAATGAAGTGCTTTCCATATAAAAATTCTTTAACAAGTCGCTGCTGGTGTTACAGAAACTTCACATAAAACTCCTTTGTGAAATACATACATACATAGAATACAATATGAATTGCTTCAAAGTGTATTTTTGTTTTATTCTTTTAAGAAAATTATGCATAGTGTAATAATAAATATAGCACTTTTTTTTGCTTTCACTGGGCGTTACGAGCTATTTTAAATAAAAAATGGAGAAATTCTAAACATGGGCAAATTTTTTTCTATTTTGGGTAAATTTTTGCGATTCTGTGTAACCTTATGTATATTTGATAAAAAGATATTTCTAATACATAATTTAAAAATAAATTTTATTATTGGTAAACATTTTTAAAGATTTTGGCGATTTTGGACACCGAACTTGGCGATGAAAACCAAATTAAATTAACAGGCAGCCCTGTTACATCCATCCAAATCAAATGAGTGACGTCATTACGAAACATCAACAGAGTCAGCAGAGACACAGAGTACGAAGTTTGAAAATGCACAAGCTGTTGCTGCCTAAAAATTCCGTTTGCCTGGCGTTTTGGTTGAACTTGCAGAATCTCTGCGGAAATAAAAAAAATTTTTTTTAGTTTCTGTCGGTAGCAGCAAGAATTTTTTTTTACTTTTTCTACTGATATTTGAAGTAAAAATTAGAAAAAAAATTTTTTTTGGCGATTTTTTTTATTATTATTTTTTACGACTCTAACTAACTTTTGATAATTTACCACTAAATAAATAATTTATTGGCAAAAACTAGTTAAAAAACATTTTGGCGATTTTCAAAACTGAATTTGTCGATCAAGGCCAAATTAAATCTGGCAACCCTGTATTTAAGTATTTCAATGTAAAGTAAGTAACAAGTGACGTCATATCAACACCCTGGCTAAGCAATTCTGTTGGCCTGATGTTTTGTGTTATAGAATTAATTCGGCTGGTTTGAAGGAAGAAAAAAAAAATGGACACGATGACGTCATTGTGTAACAATAATGAGGTAAATATGGTGTAAACAAAACACCTGCCAAGTGATCCTCTTCGCTTGGTATTCTCTACCATGTTTTGTGCTTTTTATATTTTCCTATGTAGTAAAATGGGTATGACGTCATTGATCATTCATTATTTACATATTTTCTCACATGTAGAAACTAGCTGCTGGGCAGTTCTGTTTGCCTGTTGTTTTGCCTAAGATTTGAAAAATGACAAAAAACCTGAAAATGACCCAGCAAACATCATCGATGCATGTTGTAAAATTTGTTAAACAATAAAAATAAAAAAGCCTGAAAACTGCATATTTTTCATTTTAATTTTAACCTGCAGTTTGTTTATATTGTTTAATTGCACAGGAAGCTCAGTTAAGAATTCGCTAAAAAAAAACCACAAAATATTTCAAATATTTGTGCAGATTTATTTCCCTTTTGCAAAATAAAACACAGTTTTTTTTGTTAATTTTTTTCAGTCTTTAACAATAAAAGTTTTTTTTTCATTTTTATTTACGCTTAAATATTTTGCTGTTTGCTTTTAATTCTTTTCTTTTTTTTGTTTTTACCAATGAAACATGCCTTAAAAGTTAGAAAAAGTATTTTTTTTTAAATTTACAGTTTGTTTTTCTTTGTTTTTATGCAACTAAATATTTGAGTTTTTGTATCTTTAAATGGCAGTATTTTTTTGTTTTTTGTTAAATTTTTAAACAATTTATTGTTAAAAGTTTTCAGGTTAAATAATAAAAATAAATTTCTTTAAACATTTTCTTTTTTACTTTATACAATATAAAATTAGTTATTAAACAGTTTAATTTATACAAGTATTTATAATTAATTAATTGGTTACATAAATTTATTTTGTAGAGTCTTAAAAATAATTTATAATAAATGACTATAACGTCATAAACTCATTTAAGGGATTTGTTTCTTTTGTTATATTTGTATGTATACAAAAAACAAGTAAGTATGATTGCAGACAAAAAACAAAAATTTAATTTATAGTCAATTTGCTTTTGATTATTTAATAAATTTTACAGCTTAAGATGTTTTTTTTTTTTTTTATTGATATTTAACAATTGTTGTTCTTGAGCAAAACGTTGAGCAAACTCATCTGCAGCTGAATAGTTTATTGAATAAACAAGAACTACAATTTTGTTTTAAAAAAAAAAATCTTTTTCCAGAGAAAATTTTTCAAAAATAGAAACATAAAAAAAGTTTTTTGAATTATTATTTTAGGTCTAAAAATATACCTTATTAATGTTTTCTGTTTTTCAGCCGTCCATATGCCGCCGACATTTCGTTGATGCCATTCATGATTCAATACTAACCAAAATTGTAACGTTTTATTAAAAAGAACTTAAAGACTGTTTAAAAGATTTGAGAATAAAAATTAAAATTAGAAAAAATAATTTTTGTGTAAAAAAAAATCCTTCGACAATTTTGTTAATTTTTTTTTTATAATTTTAAAGGGCTTCTGTTCGATTTTTACTTCCCCAAAATCGAGAAAGATTTTTTGTGATAAATATTTTTAAAGAAGACAAGAAAAGGAAAGCTGAAGACTTACTGACTGGGGTACATAGCCCACGGCTGTTTCACGCTCACCACGTCGCTCATCAGCACCCAAATTGACTTCGAAGCTGGTAGGATGGCTATGTGCTGCTGTTTAAAAACAGTCATGGCCCGGGTTCGAAGCAAATCTGGGTGCTGATGAGCCATATGCTGGTCGTGAAACAGCCCCAGCCAATAAGCCCTCAACTTTACTTTTCTTGTCTTCTTTAAGGATGTTCTCAATTTTGAGGAAGTAAAAACCGAATTCAAACCCAATAAAACAATTGTTTTATTGTATAGTCCGACTATAAAGTTAAAATTAATGCTTAATTTTTTTTTTGTTTTTGTAAAATATTGAAATATGAAAAATTAAGAAATAGTTAAAACAAATATTTTTTTTAAAAAATATTTTTTGTATAGAAATATTTTCATAAAAGGAAAAAAAGGACATTTTTTAAAGCTACACTTTATGGGTATAGTTGCCCCGTTTTAGGAGCAACTTTTGTTGCTTCCTTAGACAAAGTTTTCTCTGGAGAGAGATTTCTTTCATTTTTGTTCACTACCACCGCCTGCAATAAAATTTACAGTTTTATAAACAACTTCTTATGAAATAAACTTATAAATAAAAATTTTACTTTTGTTGTATTTTTAACTTAATTATAACAAGAAAAATATACCTGGTGTATTTATTTTTGTAATTTTAGCACATGGAAGAAAGAAGAAAAAGAAATTATACCAATAAAAGCTAAAAATTTAAAAATTCAACTAAAAAAGATAATCACCCTGATTGTTGTGGTTTACGTTTTTGAGACGAAAGTCAGAGGAGAAGGCCAGACCAAGTCGTCGCTTCCGTGATTGAACAAATTCCGTTGCTTATGCTGTGTAATTGTTGTTTATTTGGTTTTACATTATTTTTACTCGATAATTGAAGGCTACGACGGCTTGGCCCAAAACGATGCCATAATTTGCAGAAACTAAGAAACTTTTCACAATCTACTTGGCTGGCGTATTTGACAGACGAAAGTGCAAAAGAAGGGCGATGTTTGACCACAACGAAAACTGTCGTTTCTAAACTACGCCAAACACAATAAGGGTGCTTATTTTTTTTTTATTATCAAACTCTAGTTCAAGTTTAAGATTATTGCGGTGATTAGATATTCCTAAAAAAACGGTAAGTTTAAAAATTTATTTTCGTGGTCTTCTTTAAGAAATATTCAAGTTTGGCAGCCAGTGGGGTTTCAGTGTCATCGAAAACTGACTGTTCAAGTGCTCCACAAAGTTTGTTCAAATTTAAAATTAAAATGAAATTGTGCGAAAGAAATATAATTAATCTTTTTGCTGTACGAAATAGCAAGCACCTTTTTTTCGGACTAGTTTGTGCCATAATATACACACAACTATGTTGAGAAAAATAGCACCACCAAAAAGGCTAAGGACTCTTTTTTTAACATGGAAATTAAACAAAAGCATATCTCTTATGAGAAATGATGTATTGGCAAGAAATTAGAAATGTTTTGTGGGTACATTATGAAGTTTTTATTCTTATATTGCAGGTAAAAAATGAATTATGAGTGAAAAGGTGCGGTCCAATTTGTACAAGAAGAAGAATATTTCTGTCACAATTTCTCTCGGGACAAAATTAAAAAGAGAAAAAAAAATTGTCTGGAACTTGAATTTTAATTCTCTTTTTTTCTTAAGACATGTTAAAAAATAGAGAAGAAGGTTTTCGGCAGAAATCACCACAGCAAACACACCTAGACAAAAGCGGAAAACGCGACGTCCATGGAAACCCGATTTTGAAAAGGCGTTTAATAATACTCTTAGATGCAGTTGTAAGCAAAAAGAAAAAAATAGCAACAGTTGTTAAGAGGCTTGTAAACATTTTCAATTTGTTTTTAAGTGTTTTTGAAAAACTCTAATTTTTATTTAATAAAAAAAATTTCATAGACTTCAGGTAAAACGTTTTTGTTCATCTATATAAAGGGTCCGCAAATAACTTTTTTTTTTTTTAATGACGCAAAACATCGAGTGTAGCTTTGGCTGTGTGTGGCACGTAGCGCCGTCCTGTTGAAACCAAATGTGGCCAATATCCTCCTCTTCAAGTTTTGTGAACAAAAATTCGACAAGGGCCACTCCTTGCAAATTTTAGAAGAAAAATGGTACAATTATACTTCGGGACCAAAATCCACACCAAACAGTGACTCGTTTTGCCGGCGTCGGCTGTTCAATGTATGCGTGCGGGTTTTCTGTGCCCCAAATGCGACAATTTTTTGCTTGTTTACATACCCGCCAAGATCAAAATGAGCTTCGTCTGAAAAAATGATTTTTTTTTTGCAACATCGGCATCGTCTGTAAGTCGATCGCAGGTCCACTTAGCGAATCGTAAACACAACCAACCATATTCGTTCAGCGGAAGGATAAAACTAATTATCTGTCAAATAAGACATGAGCTAAGTGTTTGCAATTCACGAAATAAGCTTTAGTTGAAAAAAAAAGTTAGATGGCGGACCCTTTACATATAAAAAATTGTAACGTGACTGACTGACTGACTGGGAGATCATCGCCCAGCCCTAACAGCTAAAGCTGGAGTAATCAAATTTCGTCCTTCTGATAAATGGATCCACTTAGACGGAATTTTAGGAAATTCCCTCCGAAAAGGGGTAGTCGAATCGGTAGTTCCATATCTCCGGACTTTGAACAGGTAGCATCAAAAAGCATTCAAAAAGCATCCAAAAGTATAAATAAAAAAAAATAGATGGACAGGTGTCTGGTACTTTTTTGATATTTCTTGAGTACTAAGGGGATAAAACGGGTAAAAACTAAAGTTTGGTACTTTTTTGAATTGCATATACTATCTATGTAAAGGATAGAAACAGGAAAAAACTATAAACTGAATTTAATACCCATTGAAAAATTCTCGATATAAATTTGTCACTTTTTCTAAATTTGAGCATTTAGGCGGTAAAAAGGGGTAAAAAAGGGATAAGTGTGTAACAAAAAAAAAAACAAATTCAAAAATTGCCTGAAAGCCCACTAAAAATAATCAAACAGGTCGCCTGTAATATTATAAAGTAAAACTTCTAGATACTCGCTCTTCGACCTTTTTATTTAACTTTATTTGGTTTAATAAATGAGCTCAAGGTCACTGTTGTTGTTCCATAAATATATTTTCTATTTATTGATAAATTATTCGATATTTCGATACTTTAACTACATATTTCATAGATCCTGAAGATGAGTTGTAAGGCTTGAAATATATAGATCAAGAAGCAAGTGTATTTATTACGAGTCAAAGGGAGGAGTTAAAAATACGAGTGGAAAATTGTTAATAGTTTTATTAGAATTGAGTTCGATTTTACTTCCTCAAAATTAAGAAAAAAAAAATTTTGTGATAAAATTTTAGTGATCAACATTTTTAAAGAAGGCAAGAAATGTAAAGTTAAGGACTCAACTTGGCTGGGGAACATATCATGTGTCCACCACGAAGTTCATCATGACTAATTGTATAGTGCTTTTAAGCAGCAGCGCATTGCCATCCTACATGGAGGCAATTTGGGTGCTGGTGCACTTGAAACAGCCATAATGCGCACACCAGCCAGTATGTGTTCCACTGCAAAAATGTTGATCTTCCCCAATTTCGGAGGAGGTAAAATTGAGAACTCAAGCCTGATAAGTACAGTATTTTTCGGTTAATTGCACATCAAAATTTGCACAATTTTTTGTTCAATTAACCGGGGAACCAATTAGCCGATACCCGTTTAATTGAACAATTCGTTCAATTACAAGAACCCTATTTAATTGAACAGTTTGTTCAATTACAGAAATCACGCATAATTGGAACTATGTACTAATGAATTAAAAGAAATCGCATATGTGCACTTTAAGTTTTTCAAAATAATTTTTTTTTTTACCTTAAACGAAAAAAAAAATGCAAGTAACAGCAAAAAATGTACATATATGTGTATAGTAGAGATGCCACCTAGTGTTTTTCACAAATGATGTCAAATATGTATGTGCAAAAATGCCAGATTATTTTTCAATGCAATTAACCGGGTAAAAGTAAGAGGAAATTTATTTTTGATGACATGAATTTTGAACGAATTAAGCGGGAAAATCAATTAACCGGGTTCAATTATCCGAAGAAATTCACATGATGTTCGTATGCAATATTTTTTTTGCCCGATCATGTGGTTCAATTAAGCGTGGAAACCAATTAACCGTAGGGTCAATTAACCGAAAAATACTGTATCATAAATCATATAGTTCGACTATAAACTTAAAATTAATGTTCAAAAATAAGAATGTTTAGATGCAGCTTGGCCGCTTTTGTTTAGATATGGTATTTCACTGCAAAAACCAAGCGGAAGAAACCGCTCCGCTTTCCGTTATTTTTTGTTTAGGTGTGTGGCTGTAACAGTACAAACTTTAAAAACGCTTAAACGGCCACGCTGTCCAGCAATAATTTTAAAATTAATCACGAATCCGATTTAAATAAAGCGAAAGTTCTCAATAAATGAATCAAGTTGAGATAATAAAGTAAAAACTTACTTACGCAAAATTAATGTTAGGAAAATTTCTTTGATTTTGTTGTGGGGGGGGGGGGGGGGGGGGGACCTAATTAGTGGAAAAACTTAATTTTAAATTGTTTCTTCGTTGATTTTCTGTTTGTTTTGTATGCACTATTGTGTTATTTTTTTTAAAACTAATTGGAACTTAAAATTTAGGGCACATGTAAAGCTTTTTTACTTACAAACTAAATTATACAGAAAATAAAATGATAATAAATCAACATTCATTCTTTAAATGCCACGTTCTGTTAAAAGGTGCAGTTTGTTGGTATTTCTAAAAGTCAGTTCAGTTAATGTCCGTTTTCTTTTCTACAAAAAATGCAACATTTTCAATATTTGTTTCCACAACAAATTGTGGATGAATTTGTTTATTCATAAGCCCCGGTATTCATAAAAAATAAAATGTTGCTCAAATACATTTTAGAACAAATTTAATATGAAAAATTTGTACTAAAATGATTTTCAACAATGTTTTATTTTTTATGAATACCAGTGAAGATCTTTTAATTTAATCACGTTAAACTATTACACCGGTATTCATAAAAAATAAAACGTTGCTCAAATACATTTTAGAAATAATTTTATATGAAAAATTTGTTGTAAAATGTGTTTCAACAATGTTTTATTTTTTATGAATACGACGGGTGTTAAAGTTTGCCTTTTAAGAAAAAAAAAAAATGCAAAACAAGTGCACACTTTTTTTCCAGAAAAGAAATCGGCATTAGAAAAGCGTATGTACGTGTAATTTACAAAGTTTATGGTTCGGTAACATAAAATATTTTGTCAAAATTTAATGTATTCTATTTTTTTTAGGAAAACAAAATTTACGGAAATGTGATTATTTGCGATTTTGCCTCACTGTAATTGTGCCAAATTCAGTTTTATTCTTTTGATTTATTTCCTACCACCCCTCATTATTTGGTTATTTGTAAGTTGAAAATTTACTTAATTTCGAAATTTTAGACGGGTTCGCAAATGCAACACTGCATCTGATGCGCAACATGTTCGTAAAGGCAAAAAAACGGCAACACTACAGCTGCCAGGTGCCAGCTGCTCGTAAGTGTAAATGCTTGTAAGTGTAAATGTTTTCAAACAAACCGTAAGTATCAAAATTAGTTTTTTGTTGTTCAGAATAAAAATTACAACTCCAATACAATTTCAGAAGATGATGGAGTGGATGGAAAAAATTGTGATTTTCTTCGCAATGCAAATCAACCAATCCGGCTTTATTGTGCTCGTCATCTGCATCAGATGCTGAAAATGCAGCAACACTCAATAACATTTGAATTATTTTTTCACAGGCTTTAAATGTTTTTCAGTACTGAAAATTACCGCCGAAGCAATATCCTTTTAGTTGTCAATTTCAACCAGTGCTGCAAAGTGTTTGTTAGGCTTCACAACACTGTTTTTAGATTTTATCTATTACAAGTTATGTATTAGTCGAATATTTTTCGTGGTACCGAACGATTCTTTAAACACCTACGACTTCGCCAACCGTGATCAGGCTGAATGCGAGACGAAAACAGAATAAGCAACAAACACACAGCACTCGATCACAAATGCCGTAATACGGGCCCAGCATTTTCAGAAGCTTCCCACCACAAAATCATATTAGGCCGAGCAGTGCTACATTTACGAACAGATTACATTTACACTTTTCAACAAATATACCAAATTTGAGCACTTATTTCACTTACTGACATCTACATATGTATGTATGTATATCTTGTTTTTTTATACAATTATCTTATACACACATCACTTTTTAAAATGCTACCAAAAGTACTTAATTTAATAGTTTGCAATCATTTCACACACACGCACACAACTGTCTCGTTATTCATTATTTTATGTCTGGTAAAACTAAAATGGAAAACAAAAATTTACACATACGCCTGCCCCCGTGTTCGTGTCTCTTTACCTTGCAGTCGTTCTACAAAATTGCGCCAACTTACCACGGTCTTACTCGAATACAGCCACACACTGGAGGTTACACCCACCAGCATCGAACACAAATACTTGACCATGTAAATCTGAAAGATCGGTCTCGACTCGGAGCCGTCAGGGCGCGGCAGAGGACAGGGTATTGAAAATGGTTTGCAGATATCGCGATGCCACTGTATCATCCACTCGTCGAAATTATAGTATTCATAAAACAAGCAGCCCAAATAGCCCAGGGCTGGCAGTATGAAGAGTCCAGAAAAGAAACCAATACGCATCATTAATCTTTCCAATTTGTCGGTTCGTTTGCCGTCTGTTTTCATGACAGTACGTATGCGGAACAGAGAGACGAAACCGGCCAACAAGAAGAGCGCCCCAATTGATAAGTAAATGCAAAGCGGTATGATGAGAAATACACCCAAGGAGTGGGTGTCCAGTTGGCCCACAAAACAAACGCCTGACAATATGTCACCTGCAAGAAGAGAAATACAAGAAATATTAGTTTTAGTATTAATTAAAAATTATTTTAGTATTAATTTTAGTATTAATTAAAAAGGATTTTAAAATTTGCTCTAAGAGTCAATTTCAATTTATTATTTTTCAGGCCTTTTCAGTTGCTTTTTGTTGCTTCTTTAGCCACGGATTTATTTTTTAAGAAAATTAAGAAAAACTTGCTAATAAATTTAAGTCTAAGAAAGATTTATAATCGCCATCGTTGATGCTACTCAATACATCGGCAGACTCGAAGAAATTTGAAGTAAAAATGGTCGTGCAAAACTGGGGCCAAATCATCGTATTCGATATCGAGCAAAAGTAGTGTAAAACAATTAGCACGCTGATCATTTTATTTCTTGAATGAAATGGTAATTTTAAATTGTTATTCGAATATAAGGATTTATTTAATATGTTTGAAAAAACTATTTATTACAGCTTCAGATCGTTTTTTATATAAACACATTTTTATTTACAATATTATTCAATATTTCGGTAACAATTTGTTATCATCTTCAGGATAATAATTGTAATTAAATTATCCTGAAGATGATAACAAATTGTTACCGAAATATTGAATAATATTGTAAATTTGTTTATATAAAAAACGATCTGAAGCTGTAATAAATAGTTTTTTCAAATAATTAAGAAGATCAAATAAATATTATATATTTATTTAATATGTTTTGTAATTAAGTTATTATTAGCCTGTAAGGATATTGTATTCCATAGGCTCAGATGGATAAATAAATAAATAAATAAATAAATAAATAAATGATTTGTAAAGAAATTTGAAAGTAAGGTCTTAAATACACTGGAAGAAATTTTTTTTTTTTTAAATTATTGTTAAATGTTACAACATTCAAGCTATTTTTCAACAGATATGTTACAAAATTTGTAACTGAATTTACGAATTTCGTTGTAGAACCTAAATTGAACAAACATTCCTTTGATTCAGCTAATATTGTGTTTGAATGAAAAACATAATTTTTTCTGTGTAGTTAATTGTTTTTTGTTAATTAACAATTAAAATTAGGCATTAGCTTAATGACGAAAATTCAAATATTTAATAAAATTAGGGAATTCAAACCATTGATGAGTAAAAACCTTTTAGCGTTTATAAACGCTATTGTATACACTTTGATTTCTATGAAAAGTAAATTTTTTAAGTGGTTTTTTTTTCTACATGTGCACTTTTTTTCTGCCCAAAATGGCAGATTTTGTCATAAATAAAGCAGAGTTCTCAATTTTTTTGTTTTAATAATTAAAATTTATGCCTTTTTTATGCGCCGCTTAATGGGCCTGTTTTGAATTTCATAAAATTTGAATTTAAATAGTGGACATAAATTAAATTTTAATGGCCTTTGTGTCTCTTTGTTTTGAGTTATTGACTATTAATTAATTCAAATTCATTTCAAGAGACGCCTGTCAGTTTTTGTTTTATTTATAAGGTTCGTTCTCCGGCAAATGACAGCTAAAGTTGTGTCTTAAATAATGAAAGCTTTAGTCGTTTAGATAAAGATAATAAGAAAATGTTTTATTACAGTTTGTTTTAAATAAATATGTATGTGCCCCTCTGTGCCCCAGCTCCGTTGAACCTGGTGAGCCGCACGTTGTGACATCTTTCCGTTGAACATGTCTAGAATTACTTGTAATGAAGATCAGCTCCATCTAAATCTACATCTCCATCATCATCATCATTATTATTATTAGTATTGTTATTTTAATGCCTTTTGTAATCAGCGGTGTGTTTGTTTTTATTATTAGTTTTTAAGTTTGTTGGTTTTATGCCGGTCGTTTTCATTTTGTTGTGTTTTTTTTTTGCTGTAAAATCGTTTTAGACTAAAATTAAGTCATTTTTTAAACAGAAATTTGTTTGGTTTTATGTTGCCTGCTTTTGCTGTTGTTGCTTGGTTCGTGTTACAATTGCGCGGTTTTCTTTTTCTTTCTTCTGTTTCGTTTTCCTAAAACTAGTTTCAATGTTAAGCAGCAATAAACATAATTTTTTTTTTTTTGCCAACAATTGTCATGGTTAATGAAGAGTTTTAAACTCACAGATTAGAGATCTTACAAACCTGATAATCACCGCAAAATGTTGCACAAGAAACCAAAAAAAAAAAAAAAAATACAATAAAATGGCTTGAGACCAGTTTGTTTGTTTGTTTCTAGGAAATTTTAAACTTTTACAGAATTTCGGGGTCAATAAGTTTTCTGAAGCAAGTTTGTGAATTTGGCAGAAATTTTAGCAATAAAAGTTTTTTAAATGTTCTTTAATAGTTTAAAGGAAACATGACTTACTTTAATTTAACTTTATAGTCGAACTTGATTTACAATTGTTAATTAGTTAATTGGGCTTTTTTCATTTGATTTTACTTCCTTAGAACTGAGAGAGATTTTTTTTATGGTAAAATGTTAGTGATTAACATTTTTCAAAAAGACAAGAAAAGTAAAGTTGACGACTAAGTGGCTGGGGAACATACATACCATGGCAAACATCAGCACAACAATGGCTTCGAACCCAGGTTGTTACTATTTAGTTGCTTCCGGCTTTTAAGCAGCAACGTTCAGCCATCCTACCACCTGATCTCTTCATTGCTGACTGTCTATGTTTAATTTATTGGTCAACGGTTTTTTGTTCAAATCAATTATTCATTTTGTATAAATTCCTCTAAAGTTTTTTCAAAATTAATTTCCACCTTTTTATGATCGTTCTATTTTTAAACTAAAAGATGCATTACATATCTATCGGTGAGAGGTAAACGACACCAAATCATTCCATTTTCAAAATACAAAATTTTAATTTTTTTATTTTTTTTTTTGGGAACCAGCAGCAGTTTTTCTTCATATATGTATGTAATCTGGTACCCAGCTACAGATTTATGTTGCCAATTTTAGCTGCAAGAAGTATTACAATGTTTGCTGGGATGGGCAACGGTAGCCCCTCTCCCATAGTTGGGAATGAATGACTGGCGTTCTGTCCTAAATTTTTTCCTGACAAAAAAAAAAAAAAAACGGTAAGCTTTACCCCCACTCAACCTCAGCAATTTTTCTGCTCGGACTAAACTAATATTAATCCTACTATTGGAGTACATGCAAAAATATCTAAAATTCCCCCCACTTTCTTAATAAGCCCTACAGAGTCTTTGCAGGAGTTGAATGTATAACAAATATTTTAATGTAAATTTGCTGTCATATAAAAGTATGATCATACATTTTTGACCTGTACTCCTAATTAATTCCTGGATGTCTCTGAAGGAGTCACATGTATGACCGACTTCCATTAATTCTTTCCTTCCAATATGTTTTTTCCTCCCCACTTGGAGTTTTATTTTGCTTAAATTATTTTTAAATGAGTTTGAATTTAATTCTCCACAAAAACTTATCACTAAAATTTTTTTTCTTCCTTTTTGCTGAAACATGCATACATATATTTTTCTTTTTTTTACTAGAAAGCCAGGATAATTATGCAGGAGTATGTGCTGGAATTGTTGCTTTGAACAGTTGTTACTGATGCAAGGTTTGTTGTTAACAACTCTGCACCACCTTCACTTTATTAAGATTGCCACAAAAAACTAACCATGCATTTTTTTCTTCTTCTTTTCTGTTGTTGTTGCTGTTGCTGTTGTTGACAAACCCTTCAGGCCAACACTTCATAGAAAAAAAGAAAACACGCTCAGTTCCAGTGTAAAGAAAACAGTAACAAAAACACCAGGCCAACAAAAGCTACAACTACCACTAGTACAACAACTACTTGCTGAACATATTACATACATACCTTCTAGGTATGTTGTTAACCTTAACCAAACCGTCAACGGAACAAAACTACACTGTAGAGCAAAAAAAAAAAAAAAAAACCAAAGGAATATGAAAGAAAAAATAAGTAGCTGCAGGCAAAATAAATTTGAACGTGGAAACTTTCACAGCCACATCTAGTTTCCCTTAGAAGCTAAGTTATTCTGATGGTAAGACATTATGGTATTTTCTTAAAGGGTTTGGGTCAATAAATTATTGCTGCATTGTATATGGAATATTTGTGTATATTTTCCTCCAGCTCTTTAAAGAATATCAGCACAATATCCTTTCCCCGTTCTTAATTCTTAAAAATTTTAATACAACTTTCTTTGAAAAAAAAAACAAAGAAATTCCCGCCAACGATGTCAATCAGAAGATTATCAGTTCTGCTCTGAAAATCATATCACATGATTTTTAAAAGCAAATTGCATCACAGACCTGATTTTATGGTGCTATTTGGTAATATTTCTAAGATTATTACCCATAAAATGTTATTCCAGACCTCATAAAAAATTTTCAAGCTGTTTTCTGGCTTTTTTTAAGTAACGAAGTCAAAAAACAGCTTTAAGCTCTATCGTTTTTTGAAAATATGCACTGGCTTGAATTTGCTATTGCAATAAAAGGACTACAAGTTTTTAATGGATTTTAGCTAAACTATGTATTTTGTGTTCTACTTTGTTACAGCTATTTGTAATACAGTCTTTTAAATACAGACAATTTTCACCAACGATCAATAATCATTTCGGGAGGTATTGAATATTATTGGAAAAAAAAAACTAATTTATACAGCTTCAGATGGTTTTTTTAATATAAAATTTATTAACAATATTATTCAATATTTCACTAGCAGTCTGTTAGCAACTTCAGGATTGTAATTAAATTGTAATTTAATATTTGTAATTATATAATTTAATTACAAATATTATCCTGAAGTTGCTAACAAACTGTTAGCGAAATATTGAATAATATTGTTAACAAATTTCATATTAAAAAAAAACGATCTAAAGCTGTCGTTTTTCCAATAATTAAAAAGATCAAATAAAAATTATATATTGAATTTTATTTTTATTCTACGGTACATTCGAAAGCGAGACCTTTGATTTTATTTTATCTATTTATACTGGCGTTTTTTTGCCTCATTTCCACAGAACCATAAAAATTCTGTTTGTGCTGCCTGGTGTTATCATGTAATACCGTAATGAATGTGTAGCTGGAAGGAATAAATGTGATGTTGTTGTTGATGCACAATACTTGAATAAGAATATCCCACTTGTTTGAAACTACCCTGCCAGCAAATTGGTAGTCGACTACAAATAAAATCGACTTATAGTTCACCCATGTCGGACATTGAGTAGTCGACTACTAAAATAATTAACTTTATGTTAACTTTTATGGACTAGCTTCAAATTAGCTACCATACAATCGATTTGTATGTAATTCACTTTTTGTGTACTGGCTATAACCTAGCTGAAACGTAGTGCAGAGTTAACCCAAAATTCAAATAATAACATACACACATACACGGTAAATAACTCTTTAATTAAATTGCCTATTGTCGCATTCGTTTTAAATGTTGCGATGGCTGAGTGGGTTAAGTTGGCTGCTCTCACCAGTCTTGAGGCTTAGTGGTTCGATTCCCAACAGAGGCTAACAAAAAAAAAAAAAAAAAAAAAAAGTAGGATGAAATTTAATTTAATAAAATATAATAAATATTACCACCGAAAAATGTAAAATCAGCCTTGATTTGTACATTTTTTTCTGTATGTACTGACTTTTAAGTAGCTAACTTTAAGTTAGTTGAAAAGTAATGCAACGTCGGACAATTGACTACCTCCTAGGACATCGTAATGTTAAAATAGTCAGTTATCTCCATTAAAAATAATCTAAGTGTCAACCACCACCAGTTGTAAAAAAGTTAGCTTGTAATTCATTATTAGTTAACTGAGTTGCCGGCAGGGTGTTTATATAATCATACACACACACACATACATAACCATGAACATTATTAGTTAAGTGTCCCGTAATAGAAAAACGAGAGAAAGGAGCATTAAAAATTTATGTATGTATGTATGTGAAAGCACATAAAACACAGTACAGCAAATTCATCTTCAGTGTTTAAAAAAAAAAAATTTAAGCACAAAATTAAAAATTTTATGGAGTAGGTATGGCTGGCTAAATGAGATTTTTCCGCAGCAGTAAACAGCTCTACCAAAATATTATTTTCGTACATGTCCTGGAAATGATACATACATATGTACATCGTGTAAGTAAAAATAGAAATTTATTTGTGTGCTTTCGCGTAGGTATGCTGTTAACAAACTGTTGTGTTACTCTCCAAATTCTTAATTACTGGTGGATAGAAACTTCCAGGAGTACTCGTATACGAGTATAATAGTCCACAACAAACAGCAACATCTTCCGCTAAATCATTTATAAGTTTGTGCAACTGTGTAATAGAATTTTTAGAACTGTTAACTCGGCAGTTGTTGCACACAATTCACAAAAATGCAAGGCTGGAGTTTTATGAAATTATTCCTATTTTTAAATTTAAGTGCAATAAAAAGTGCGTGAAATATCGAAAAAAAAAAAATATTTTTTTGCTGCGTTTGCCAGGCTGTTTTAGTCCAATAAAAGAAGCTGCGTTTGTTTAATTATTTGAACAATGAAATTGCAATTCTAAATGTACATTAAGGACCTAATTTTATAAATCCCAGCACAACGTGAGAGTTTATGAGAAAAATATATTCCTTATTTGTTGTTGATTTGCACACACAATATACATAAGTATACGATTCAATGTTCATGTATGAATGCGTAGTTTTTTGTGGCATTGAAAGTTTGTAGAGAAAGCATTTTTTAAACAAATTTACAAATTTGTTCTTGCTTTCCATACAAATCGGGCATTGCATTGTGAATTACAAAATTACGTTCTAAATGCCTCATATACATACAGTGTCGGTCAAATCATTTTGCATCAGAATTACATTGGCAAGGATTTAAAGGTTTCGCAAAATTTTGTACCGTCTAATTCATAAAAATTATAACAGCTCTTATTTGACAGATTTTCCATACAAATATGTCAAATAGCGGTCTTATAAGCCTGTAATAATTTTTATGAATTTGGGGGTAAGTATCTTAACGAAAACTAATTTCTTGAATAAAAAATCACTGTCGCATTCTTAATTCAAATAGTGATATTTTAAATCAAAAATGTGTTTAAATAATTAAAAGACTTAATTTCATGTGACAAAACATTGCGAACAAGTAAAGGATGTTAATATTTTTTTTGGTGTAATCCTTATTTTTGAAAACAGCTGTAAATCTTTTATTCACAGATCATTTTAGGTCTTCGATTACCCATCTTTTATTCACAGAGCTAATTAGGTTTTCTTTTGTAGTCGGCGGAATTGTAGTTGATGCACAACATATGGCTTCAAACAATACATTTTTCTCATTCCTTAGGGTTTGCCGGTTTATCTCTTGGATGACAATCTGCCAAAAATTTTCTATAGGACTTAGACTGACCGGGGACTGCTTCATTCACTTTAAAACTTTGATCTTTTCCTATTCCAACACAGTTTTAAGAACCTCTGACATCTGCCTCGTGCCAATGTTGAGTAGAAACATCCAATGGCTCTGTATTTTTTCTTGTGTATGTCTCAACATTTTGTTCTGTAAAATATCGTTGTATATGAACTTGTTTGTGCCTTATTCCTGCGGTTTTAGTTAAGGCTCTCAATATTTTGCCTGAAAAGCAACCCCACCGCAACACATGCCTGCGACCATATCTCACGGCACTTGGTCAATATTCTTATCCGAGTGTTTTCACTGCGTCTGAGGCAAAAACTAAACTTTGTCTCATATGAAAATGAAATGATTTAAAATATCACTATTTGAATTAAAGTTTTAAGTTTTTGTTAAGAATGTGAACGCGATTTTTTATTTAAGAAATGAGTTTTCGCTAAGATCCTCATACCTTGTTCATACATGCATTTCTAATTGAGATAATATTCAGTTTATTGACATAATATTTTTTGCGTTCATACATACAAATATTGAGCTAACTCAATTAGTATCTGACAGCTGAAAAAAAGTTGTTGTTTTTGTTTTGGTAGTGAGAAAGAAGAAGTGAAAAATATTTTCAAATAAGAAAAATGGAAGAAAACCTGGCTTTTATTAAAAAGATTTTAGTGTTGTACAATAAAAATATGGAACTTGTACAAGTAGTGCGTGACTCCAAAGCGGCAATAATAAAAAGAAAGAGAAATAAAAATTTGGAAATGCTGCAATGTTTTTATTTTTATTGTATTTATTTTTATTTTTTATTATTTTGTTTTGTTTGTTTTTGTTTACATTTGTCACGTCATTTATTTCGCATTGTATACTTTTGCTTATTAAACACATCTTTTAAAGTGTTGTGTTCCATCTTTTTCTCAATATTCAAAGCAATATAGAGTTTATTGAGCAATAACTTTATTGACTTTTTGTATGGAATATTGAGCTCAATAACGGACTTTATTCCGATTACCTCAATAAAGGCGCATGTATGAACATGGTATTGAACTTTTGTGAAATCTTTACTTCCTTACCAAGGTAATTCTGATTCAAAATGATTTCTCCGACAACGTATGTGTGTATATGAGGCATTTGGAAGGTAATTTTGTAATTCCATTGCTTAGGGGTGCAAGAAATATGATCGTTGGCAAATTTCAATCGAGCATTTCAATTCTTTTTCGCAGTGAACGGTTTTTTCCTAGACGGCAGCTTTAAAGCTGGTCTAACTTCAGCAACTCTCCCGCAAACTTTTCAAGCACTTACACTTAAGACCAAGGCCTCTACCTTATCTAAATCTGATTTACAAGGCTATTTTTGGAATTCATGCACTCTTCGGGCATCTGCTTTCACAGTAGCGCACTCCATAATGTATCGTGCTGACGCTTTTAGACATTTGAAATTTGTTGTGCAATGATTTCGGCACTGAATATTTTAAGAGATATTTTTATTTCACATGCCCAGCTTGGAGGTCTACTATTATAGATTTCTTCTTAACGGTATTCACCGGTATTCATAAAAAATAAAACGTTGCTCAAATACATTTTAGAACAAATTTTATATGAAAAATTTGTTGTAAAATGTGTTTCAACAATGTTTTATTTTTTATGAATACCGGTGATTGTGTTTTGTGCTTTTATTTTTGAAACATTGACATTTATTGATTTACAGCGGTATTCAAAAAAAAAAAAAAAATTAATAAAATTTAATACTGTAAATGTAATAAATAAATGTAATACCATATTCATACATGCGCCTTTATTGAGATAATCGCAATAAAGTCCATTATTGAGCTCAATATTCCATACAAAAAGTCAATAAAGTTATTGCTTAATAAACTCAAAATTGCTTTGAATATTGAGAAAAAAATGAAACACAACACTGTAAAAGATGTGTTTAATAAGCCAAAGTATACAATGCGAGATGAATGACGAGATAAATGTCAACAAAAGCAAACAAAACAAAATAAAAAAAAAAAAAAAAATGGAGAGTCAAGTGAAGGAAGGTAAGATTTTTATATTAATATTATATATTTTTGTTCTATTTTGTTTAAATTAATAACATTTAATATTATTTTTCACTTTTTCTTTCTCACTACCAAAACAAAAACAACAACTTTTTTCCACCTGTCAAATACTAATTGAGTTAGCGCAATATTTGTATATATGAAGGCAAAAAATATTATGTTAATAAACTGGATATTATCTCAATTAGAAATGCATGTATGAACAAGGTATTACTCAAACACCTTTTGGAACAAATTTGATATGAAAAATTTGTTCTAAAATGTATTTCAATAATGTTTTATTATTTATGAATACCAGTGTTAATATTTGGTTTTCTTCGACCCATTTTTTTTATATTTAATATTATGATTTTCTTTTTTATTACAAGTGTATTGTGTTTTATTTTTTTATTTTATAGAATATTCAGATGAATAAAACAAATATTCACCTAAAATAAAAAAGACCTCCAGCTCAAGAAAATCATAAAGTTAAATTGACATTTATTATTAAGATAGGCTATTCTTTCAATCAGTTACCCAAATATTACTGCATAACCGTTGAATTCTTAATTTCTTAATATTAGTAATAATGTTGACAAAAAAAAAAAAAATACTGCCAATGGTAGTTGAAGTAATAATAAAACTATAAATCTTATACTTTTCTTTTCCTAAGCTTGTTTTTTTGTTCAATATGTTTTGTCACTTCAGTTCTTAGACTTCATTGTTATTTTCTTTTTTTTTTATATCGATTACGTTGAATAAATAACGTAAACTTTCTGATGCCCTTTTAAAGTATTGTTGTAACTCTTAAGACTGGAGTTGTGTTAAAACATTAATATTTTTTTGTAACATAGAGTTGATATGAAACAATGTTTTTTGCTCGACACTGTAAATGATGGCCTCATGTAGAAACCCCGTCGTAACTCGCTTCTATTTTTTTGTTGCATATTTTGATTAATTGAATTGCATATTTTGAATTATTGAAGTACATATGCAAACGAAGCGAGAATGATTACTCACAATTGTGATCGATTTCCATTAAATATTTAATTCGCACTTTAAAAAATTTAATTAGAAATTAGTTATAAAAAATTATATTTTAATTGTTGAAATTTATCTCTTAATTAAGTCACTATTGAGAATGCAATCAATATCCTAAATTCGTTTAAATGTTCAAATCCAAAAAAAAAAAAAAATAAACATTTTAATTGATATAACAAATATTTTAATTCGAAATGGTTTTGATTTATTAATTTTTTTCTGTGAAAAACTTTTCACATTTTCTGTTTACCGGCTGCTTGTATCTGTCCGCTCCTGTTTTGAATAACAACATCACATTTTGATGTTGCAAATACTATTGTATAGGTACTTGCTAACATTAAGTACTTATTCATGTTTGTTTGTGCTTCATGAATTTCAAAGTACATATTTCTATTTAACTTACAAATATGTAAGTTGTAAGCATGTGTGTGCATTCCTTGTATTGCTGAGTGAAACTATAAACATTGTATTTCTTACCTGGTATGTGCAACGTTACATTAAAATCTCAGTTTGCCTGAGTTACTTACAACACAGTGACGAAGAAGAAGAAGATGATGATGATGATGATGAGGAAGGAGCAAAGAAACTAACAAATGTAAAGTAGATAAATTTTATGAATACAGTAAGACGGACAAAGAGATATGAACTGATATTTACCGATATTAATGTAGAACATATGAATTACACATAAATAGACACGTTTGCTTGCAATTAAAGGATTTCAAAGGCACATACTGAAGCAGTAAAGTTAAGTAATGCCAGCAAGTAAACAGAGTAACCGGAAATGAACGAAACGAGTTGAAATTTTAAATTCATGATTTTTGTTTATGAAATGTAAAACATACTGAGATCGCAAGTTTGACTCTTGCCGAAGGCACAGAAGAGAAGAATTAATTTTACTGTCAAGCAACATTTTCTTCAATTAAATGCTTAATTATTGTAATTAAATTTGTAATTGTTTTTCACATAATATGTAAATCGAAACCATTTATATTATTACATTATTATGATCTTTCATAATAATATCTAAAAGAAAAAACAAAAAATGTGGCAATAATCAATACAGAACGAAAAAGGAAATTTCTTTATGAAAATGACTTTAGACAAAGAAATTATATTTTTTCTCGTATTGGTAGATTTTGAATGGGGTGTGAAAATTTGAAGCAAGCAAGGAAACTTGCTCTAAAAAATACCTTTTTTGACAAATTTAGTTTTATCCGAAGCAATGTTAAGTAGAAATATGTGAACTAATAATGGAATATGATATCAGACAAATGTCCACCTCTAGTATGTCACTTTGTGCGTTTGTTTTAATTGTGAGTTCTTATTGCTCGTTATATAAATACATATAACTCTTCAAACACTGGCGTCGTGCTTTGCGGCATTTTTTTTTAATATTTTTAGCTTTTACTTTTTTCTTGTTTGAAATCAAAAATATTTTTAAAATTAATTATATAATTATATATTTGTATAATAAACTTAAACAAATCACTTACTGAATTTAAAGAAAACTTAAAAATTTTATTATAAATTAAAAAAAAATCAACTTTTGATTGTTCACGTTAAATTTTTAATTGGTGCAACAAATTCTTTAAATTAAAATGACTTTCAATTTTCTTTTCTACGGTTTTATATTTGTTAGAAAATAAGAAAAGAGATATTCACAAGTTTAAGGATAATTCTTTTCCAACCTTTAGATGCCTTTTGTTATACTGTTTTACTTGTATCCTGTTACCCTTTCAAAAGTGATACTACCTTGAACTATATCTATTATTTGTATAGATATTTTGGAAAAGAGAAGTAAGTACATTTGCAATCACAAGAATTCTTTAGAAATCTACTTCAACAAAGAGAAAAATAACTTTGCAAATTTTTATATAAAATAGGATATAGTTATGAGCAAATTCAACAACTTTATGCAAAGGGAGTACGAGTAAATAAACAACATAATTATAAAGATTTTCTAAATTGAAAACTAAAATAAAAAAAAAAAACAATATTATTATTTAAAAGCATTTCTCTGTTACACATAAAGGTAGACTGACTCCTCAACAATGAAAATTGAAACGAATATATGAAAAAGTATCTTTTATGATTGTGTTTCATGCTAAAACTCTCTGACGGGAAGCAAGTTTGTAAGAAAGAGATGGACGGCTGAGGAGTTGATAAAATCTTGAACACGAATTTAAAGGATATTTCATAACGAAACAAACTTTAACACTGGCACTGGAATTTGCACACGTTCATATTCACACACACACACACACACACACACACACACATTTACGTACACACTTATTCAGATACTGTTTTCCACTCAGTTATCTTCGATTTTTTTTTAAGTTTCATAATGTCAAGTGCTTTTTGTTGCCTGAAATTTTGAAATTCTTTGCTCACTAAATTAAGTTTTTTGTTCCGGAGAACTGTTTTTGGCTCATAAATATTTTAATGTACATGTGAGACAGGATAACTGGTGTGACATGTTGGCAACTTGATAAAAAATTACTGGCACTAAAGAACTTGAAGTAAAATTAATAAAAAAAAACTCATATCTCGAGGAACTTCATTTTTATGTTTTGCACTAAATAAATTCAGTACTGATTATTTTTTATTCTGTCGGGCAGCTTATAGTTTCATGCAAATACAAAGTTTTCGAAGGAATATTTTAAATAAAACGTATTTCATGAATCTCCATAAGATTTAAGAAGTTGTAAGCCATTTTTAGTTTGACTTTAAATAAATAAATAGCGCCAAAACCATAAGGTACAGTGCGTATGCTTCTGTAACCTTCAACTCAACAGAGTAATGAAAAAAAAACAAACGATTTATAATTAAAAATATCGCCAAAGTTTTATAGCTCAAAAAATTGTCAAAAGCTTCATGATTAAAAATGGTAAAAAATTTAAAATTAAAAAAAAATTATTTAATTTTATGCTTTTCGGTTTAACTTTAAGCAAATATATGGTCCCAAAGCCCTACGGAACAGTGCAGTGCAATTTATGTTTTGAAGATTTCGGGAGCCTTCAACTGAGCAACGAAATAATCGCTAAAGGATTTGAAATTTAATCCAAAATTTTTACATTGAAAAAATCGCCAAATGTTTGAAAATCAAAAATTTTGTAATAAAAAAATCGCCAAAATTTTAAGCATTAAAAATCGTCAAAGACTTGATATAAAAAAACTCGAGTAAATTTTGAATTGAAAAATCGGCAAAAAATTTAAATGAACAATTTTTTTTTGTTATGCGAATGTTTTTTTTTTTTAATTTTTGTATTACGTTTGTAGAGCTCAAGCTCACTCTAATTATTATTGTGATCGATATTGAGTAAACTAGTAGACAAAGAAAATATCAAAAATCTTTAGCGATCATCCTTGAACTTAGATGCTATAGTCATCCTTTTCAAACCATCTTATATTTTTTATGTATAACTAATTGATATAAATATGTTATACTCGAGTAAACGAGTAAACAGTTTTTCAAGTCAAGTTAACGTGACAATGACGCTGATTTTGCTAAAACTATCGCTTTTTGAAATTTTTATTTTTAATAAAACAATTTTTTCACGCTTGTTTGCTAATCCGTTTAAACAGCCATGAAACTGGCAATAAAATTATTACAATTTTTGCCAGCTACAATTTGCGTACGTAGAATAATTTTGGGGGTTGCTTCTCTGTAATTAATTAGCACGATTGCGTTACGTATGTATGTATATGCTATTTTTATATACATTTAGATAATAATCTTAACCTTCCCTCCAATTAAATCTATTTCACATGGTAAATCAAGCAATTTCTAAAAATTCCTTTACAATATTTACAAAGCCCTTTGATTGATTACAGCACATTTTTCTGTTGCCTTTCGTTTGAGATAATAAAATTAATTACTTTGTTTGTTTTCTTAATACTTCAAACTGATTAAGAGTTGTCCGTTTGAACATTGAAATGCTTTTGAGAGAGCAAAAAAAAAAAAAAAGAATAGTGTCTTGCTGTTTTTAACACTCAGCTTATCACATTTTTGTTTTCACCTCAGTCGTGCGTTGCTTTTAATCCCTCAAACTCATTAAGTGTTTAAATGAAAATGAAATTAACGAAAAAAAAAAGAACTCGTTCTTTTTTGCTTTTTGTTTCGTTTTAAACCTTTAAAAAGGCATTTGTGGCTGTCTGCACTTCATCAGCGCAACCAACTCATCATCTGCAACACATCAAACAATCTGCTGTAGTTGCACATAATAATTTTTTGTTGCTCTTATGAAATCTCGTCATGAGTTTGCTAAAACTGTGGCAAATTGTAAAAAGAGTATGAAATAAGTTTAAAAAAAGTTTGTGGCAATTTCTTGAAAAAAAAAAAAAATGAGGAAAATAAAACATAAAAACAGCATTGCAACACGCATATGCAACATACCATTTATTGTCATCTTTGTTGCAGCAACAGCAGCAGCAACGGCAGCAGTTACAGTAAACTGATGTAAAAACGAGAAACGAAGGCAGGCAAACATTGTCAAGTGAGTCGGTATGAAAGACATTTGGCCGGCAGGACCGCCCGTCAGACGGTGAGAAAAAACCCCAGAGTCATGGCAAACAATTGACATCGAATGTGTGTTGCAGCAGTGAGTTTGTGGCAGTTGCAAAAGCAGAACCAGAAAACTTTAAACTGTTGCATACAAACATTTTTCTTTTTCTTGGCATTTTTTTTTTTTTTTAGTTTTTTTGTTTTGCAGTCAGTGTCTTGGCCAGTGGTGGTTGACACAAAATTGGCCACGAAATTGTAAACTAGTTTTGTGTCTTGTGCAGTTTGTTGTTTCTTTTCTTTTTTATCATGGTTATTTTCTTTTTTTTTTTTTTGCTTTTGATTTTTTCATTATCTTGTCGGTTTTTGCATTTAAAAACAATTTTTTTCTTATTCTAATCATTTGGATTTTTTCTTGGCTTAAGGATGGCTGAAGTGTTTTCTTTTTGTTGTTTTGTACCATTATTACTGGAAATGATTGTTTCTGTTCTTAAGTTTTGAATTTATAGTTTCTTTGAATCAAGTATTCAAAATGATTTTTTCCGCTTATTTTGCTTGCATTTCTTTTTTTCTTTTTTTCTTTTTAATATTGTATTTGTTATTGAAAAATAAGCAGGTGCAAAAGCTGGCGATTTTTATATTTTTCCTTTTCTTATAAAATACACTTATACTTCAAGATGAGTAAAACATGATAAGGAATATCACAAAAACGTACATATTTCAAGAATTATTTGCAAAGAGGGGTACTGTAAGCAAAAAGCAAGTACATACTAAAAGGTCTAATGGGCTTAAGCTAAAAGAATAAATTGAGGGAGTATTGAATAAATTTAAGAATATTAAAAAAAATATCTTAGTGAAAAAGTATTATAAAACAAAAGTAAATTATAAGAAATAGGGTATACTCTAGTATCCAGCAAACATGTGAAGCTTTCGAAGCACCAAAACGAGTGAATGCAATCTATTGCTTACCCTCTTATACATATGTATACAACCACTTAAGAACATGAGTGCTAATGTTGCTCATACAAATCTGCTCTGCACATTACCATACTTGAAATCACGTGATTTCTGGGAACAAGTGACGACAGAAAACTATATTTATGCTGCTTTTGTGATTTCTCTAAGCCCAACACGTTTACAACTTAATTTGGGACTTGATTTCCTTTTCCATGTGGTCCAATTGAGTTACACTCCCAAAATGTACCCATATATGTATGTATGTGCAAATTCTCTCAGAGTTCATCGGTTTTTCACAGTGTCGTTGTTTAATTTTTTTTTCAATTTTCTCAATTTTAAAATTTTGACAACGGAGAGTAAAAGTAACAGCTGATTTTGGTCCACAGTGACGATCGTCCAAAATGTCACTGTAATTATTTTAACGATACGATCATGGTTATAAAAGCTACAGATTTATACTTGTACTGCTCGACGAAACTAAAAAAAAATCGTGACCGAATGGGCCTGTTCTGAACATCACTTTTTGTGTTTGTGATATGAAAATGCAAAAAAAGGCGCTCTGCACACAAATTTTGTGTGATTTGAAACTAGTCAGCTAAGTGGCTGATAGACTTGTGTTGAACTCGTTCTCTCGTTCGGTTTTGTCACAAACCAACGATCAAACCCAATTTAAATAACATGAGTTAGATCGTTGGTTCGAGGCAAAAAACGAACAAAAGAACGAGTTCAACAGAACTCTAGTGGCTGATAATTTAATATTACTTTATTATTTTTTTCGGCCATTTCTTTTCTTAAGACACCATAATTTTAATAAGGTAATATGTTTTTTTTTTTATTGATCTTTGTCATAAGACAAGCAATTTCGTAAGATAAATTCATGAAACTTTGAAAAAACTGGAAGCGCTTTCTATTAACAAGAATTGCTGTTATTTGCTTTTTAGCAGAAGTATTTAACGCCCTGAGGTATTAAGCTGGTGGTGTGCACGTATTTTAGCCTCAAGTTATGTATTAAAAATGTTAATGTAAACAAAGTTTTTTAATAAATACCTACTATTTTGAAAACAAATAATATAATAGTTATTAAAAAAACAAAAAAAAAAAAAATAAGCTTTCACTAAAAGTAAACAATAAATGATTTAATGAATTTTTTTCTGCAGCTACAAATGAAAATTGAAAGCATTTTCTTTTTATTAATTTTTTCAAACAAATTCTGCATTTATTTTAAACAAGTGTTGATTAATTTTTTTCCATCAATTTTTCATTGAGTTCAAGTATAAACAATCAATTTATTTACTGTTGATTTTTCTAATTACAAAAATCGCATTTCGAATTCACTTTTCATTCGGCTGCTTACAAAAAAATAAATACATAAATGAATTAATTGTATGTGCTTCAATGAAAAATAAAATATTAATATTCCGATGGCTTTTCTGCCCTTAATTTGCTTCATTTATAATTGTTTACTTTTATTTTTATATCAGTAATTTATGGCAGACAGAGTTTTATAATCGTTTTATAATTTTTCCTTTTTTTTTCAAAATGATTTCAATAAATTTTGTGTTTTTTTTTCTTTCTTTCTGTTTGTGGGTTGTAGTGGCCGGTGCCATTAGAACTCCCAAATAGATTTTTGTTTGGGTATTTTTATCAATAAAACAAATAGAAGATAAACGGGGGGGAAAAAAGAGTGAAATTTGAAGTGATAATTTAGATGTTAAAAAAAGTACCGCTTTTGATGTGTTTAACCGTGTTAAACCATCTGTTTTATGAGTTTTTGTTTAAACAACGTGTGTATTGTTTATTTCAGTGTTGGCTGTCAGGTTATATCTTTTTTTCGTTCTTGTTGATGGTGTAAAAATATTTAGAAACTTGAGCTGGTATGTGTAAACAGTTTATGGTTTAAATGTTAGTTTTAAATAGAAAACAATTTATATTTTAATTTGGTAATAAAAGAAACTGTACGAAGCGTTAAAACCAACATTTTATATTAAATTTTAATGTTTTTTTTTTTTCTCACAAAGAGGTTGGAAGAACTGCTTGCTTAACAAATTAAAATTTTTTTTTTTTTGCATTTTACGAGCATATTCATAACTATTAAAATGAAATTTATTTTAATAATTCCATAAAACAAACTTATTTCAAATAAAATCTTGTGAAAACAAGACAAGAACGAGAAAAAATTTAAATTAGTATACTAGTCGTTTTTTTTAGTGAGTGACAAGGCAATATTTTTAAAGTATTAAAATAGTCGAGAGCTGATTAACTTTATTTTTACTATAAAAGCCCATCGGAAAATATTAGTTTTAGTTCTAAAAGTCTTCTTTTATTGTTTGCTGCCTCCGACATTTCGTTGATGCTACTCAACTGGTCGGTAGACTCATAGACTTTCACAGGAAATTCTGCATTTATTTTAAGCAAGTGTTGATTAATTTTTTTCCATCAATTTTTCATTGAGTTCAAGTATAAACAAGCAATTTATTTACTGTTGATTTTTCTAATTATAAAAATCGCATTTCGAATTCACTTTTCATTCGGCTGCTTACAAAAAAATAAATAAATAAATGAATTGTATGTGCTTCAATGAAAAATAAAATATTAATATTCCGATGGCTTTTGTGCCCTTAATTTGCTTCATATGCAAAAACGAGCCCAACATTTGCTAATAAAGCCAATTGTATATTATGAAGGGTATAGAAGATCTTTTCCTAGAAAAAAAAAAAAAACAGTATAAGGCGACACTGTTTGAACAGGTTTTGAAGGAGTCTTCATATGAGTTGGATTGGCATCATTTTGTAATTAATCCTCACAAAAGAAATTTTCATTATGGCAATGCAGTTTCATAGATATATTGCAGTTAAAAATTCTCACTTGGAATGGCTCATTACTTTTCACAATTTCGCTAAAAACTTTCACTGAACTTATGAAAAAAAATAAACGCATTATGTCAATGATCGGTTTCATTAAAGTACTTATTTTTTGAATTTTCATTTTGGCTCTACTGAGGCAAACGGAGTAGGTGGAAAGTCAAATATTTTAACATGCTGCAAATAGTTTTGGGTCTACTGGCAAGCAGTATCTAAGAAATGATGCAATAGAGAAAACACAGTTTTGGTTCTTTAGAATTTTTGATTCTTGTTAACATTACGCGCAGCATTCGTGGTATATTCTATTAAAATACTGTTCTGCTCAAATTTGCAAAAAAAAAAAATCATGTATTTAACAAAAACATTTCATGAAAACTGTGAACTATTTCATATCATTAAGGATTTTTTATCATTGAAACAAATCATATACATCATTAACTTAGTGAAAAAATATTGGTTTATTTTTATATTATTTGATTTTAAGATTGTTAAATTAATTATTCAAGCTTTTGATTAGTAATATTTTCCTGAATATGCCAACAAATTGTTGGCGAAATATTGAAAATAAATAAATAATTGTTTAAAATTATTTTAATCATTATAATAATAATCATTAATAGCTGTAAATTCAATGAAACGGAGTTTATTGATGCAATGAACGCCCATGTTGCGTTGAACACCAATTATTTTTTTTTCATTAGCTTAATGCTTGAGTTCTTAGGGCTTATGAAAAAAATTTTTTCAGTGAAGTTATATGAAAACCTTTTTGGCACAATTTCCACTAAACTTTTAATAATTTATTCTTAAAAAAAAGAAAGAAAAATTGTTCTTGCTTAGTAAATATTGCATATAAAAAGCTCAAATAAGAACTTAACAAACCTAAAAGGGAATATTCATAAGAAAATGAAATGTTTTTAAAACGAGTATTAAAACCACCTTTTCTTTAAGGAATTTTTAATTTGAAACTCATTTCAAATTCATTTTAATTCTTATTAATATGCCCAAAAAAAACGAAAAAAAAAAAAAGAAAAGGGCCGTTAGTGTTTAAATTATAATTAATTTTAAATGCCATAACGTTATTGAGCTTGTAAAATATCTGTAACAACATGCTGTTAAGGGTTAAAAAATATCATTGTACGTATAAACTTAATGACTTTTAATTAAGTCTTTTAAGCCGTTTAAAATCACATTAAAATTCTTAACAAATATATTTCATCATTAATAATGAAAACGAAATAATAAACACGGTATCTAGTCTGAAAGCTAATTTGTTTATAAATTTAAACAAAATATTTTTGAGCGCGTGAAAATTATGAAAAGAGCCGACTACTAATAAATAACATGGTGCTTTTGATAAAAAGCTTCAGAAAGAAGTATTTTTTGTTTTCTGCTCAAAACTTTTTAAGACAACCTCAGGCAAATACAAGAAAACAAATTTTGTTTAATCTTTAACCAGGTAAGTTGAATCTTAAGGTCATAATAAGTGTGATAATGATGCTGTTAATGAGGCTTTGTGTGGAACGAGAGCAAATAGAGAGACTTGAAAAAGAAAATGAAAAAATAAACTACAGAAATTGTTTCTTTTTTTCATGCCATACCGATACGATTGTAGTTCAAGGAATTTTCATTCATATTAACAAGTACTTAAAATTGTTGTTATCTAAAAATCTAAAAAAATTGTTTTTTTTTTTAAAGTTAAAAAAGTGTGTCAACAATTTTAACTACTACGTGTTTCTTTCTTTGGTTGTTTCTTTGTTTGTCTATTTATGAACAAAGCGGAAATTACTAAATACTGGTAGGTATGTTCTGTATTCTTTTTTATGACTCTTCTTGAAAGTTGAAAGGAAAAAAATATTTTTAGATTTTTAATGCTTTGAAGTTGTTGTGCTCTTCCCCCAATAACGCTAATATTTACTTAATATTTTGCTTTTTATATTCTTCTTCTTTCATTTGAAAAAGCTTTATCGAAGCAATCAACAACTACTGTTTTTCTCTCATCTTCTTTAGCTTCTGATGTGTTTTTTTTTTTTGCTGAGTTGGCAGCATCGTAGAAACAACATGTTGTGTTGACAATTACTTGGTATTTTTCATCATCAATGATTTTCTGGTTGTTCCTGTTGCCGCTGATGCTGTTGTTGTTGTTGTTGTTGTTGCTATTTTCATTTAAATGTTGCCATTCTGTTCAACACAAGTATTTATCAAACAAACAACAAGCTACAACAAGCAAGAAAAGCTAAAAGAGACAGTTTACATTCCTTTTTTTATGGTTGTTTGCTGAATTTTTGTTCCTTTTTAGTAGTTTTCGTTTATATGATATTTTGTGGTTGTTGATGTTTATTTTGTTAATATCGTTTATATGCAAAAGTAAATGTACCTATATGTTCATTATTGGTGCCTCAAAAAAAAAAAAAGGTAGAAATCAGGGACCGTAAGTGCTGTTTATTTAAAAAAATATTTAATAAATATTTTTTTATGGAAATCAGGGACCCTAAGTGCTGTTTATATAAAAAAATATAAAAAAAAACAGCTAGTTGTATGATTAAATACAGGTAGTTGTATACAGACATCAAAAATAGATTTGTCACCGTAAGTATGCTGATGAGAAGTGTGGCGGCCACGAAACAGCTAGTTGTACCCCAGCCCAAGCCATAACTCTGCCTTATTTGTCATAGCAATCATTAGAAAAATCAACTAAGGGCCATATAGAGAATATATTCCAAAATAAAAAATAAAAAACATTTAAGGATATTAAATTAATGCAAAAATTAAAAATGATCAGCACAGCCATACACTACAATTCCTTGATAATATTTATCTTTTTCTGCCTCCTCCCATTATAAATTAAATTTTTCTCCTTAAAAAGAAATCCGAGGCAGAAAATGCGCGTAGTACAGATTTGTTAAATTTTTTTACATTTACAAAGGAAAGTATTTTCATGCAATTTTCGTATAAGTTTTATAAGTAAAAATTTCAAAAAAGTTTACGATTTTTATAAAGTAAAGAAACAGAAAATAAGGATAATCATTTTAGCTTTTTGCGCTGTTGGAACAACAATCACTTGGGAAAAATAAATTCGAAAATATTTTCTTCCATGTGGTTGGTTGTTAACGAAAAAGTACTTTTTTCCACTACTCCAACAAAGAAAAAAGCTGAAATGAATACCATTAATTTTATGTTTATAGTCGAACTATATGATTTACAATTTGAAGAATTTGGCCCCCTGACAGAAAATTATGCCGAAATAAAAACACAATTTTATGCACGCTTGTGTCACAAAATGTTTATGTTTGGTATTTTGTTGCTGATTTTTGGGTTACAGAAACAGTCGCTTGAAATTAAGAAAATTAAGCAAGAATAATTTAATAAAGCAATTTTCTATTGATTAATGAATACAAAGAAAAATGTACTGGGCTGGAATGTCAAATTTTCTCCATTTAAATCAAATTTGCTATATATAGAAAACGATTTCTTTTCAAGACTTATAAGTCCGGTTCACTCGATATACATGAAGGACAACATAGGCTTTTTATGTGCTTCCTTAAATTAGAAAAATAATTGATAAAACAAGTAATTGGCTTACAATCTAACAGGCGCTGATTAGAAGAGTGGCGGCTTCGAAACAACTAGTTGTACACCAGCTGAAGTTTTACCTTTCTCTCTTTATTTAATTTTAATCAGAAGAACTAGTTTTTTTAAAAACTAGACTTGATCCTGATTAAGAATTAAAAAACAAAATCACAAACGAATACTTAAAAGTATGTTCGAAACTTAAGAATTTTTCAAGTCTACTGATGCGTTGATTAGCACCAACGAAATGTCGGTGACATATAGACGGCTGAAAGACAGAAAACATTTGAAAAAGGTCTATTTTTGGACCTGAATTAATGATTTCAATGTCTTTTGTCATTATTGTAATTCATTATTTTTTATTATTATCACTGTGTATTATCTTTTTTTTTTTTATTTTTTATACCGAAATTTTTCTACCAATTTTTCCTTTTCCTGGCCCACTGTTTTATGTTTTTAACCTTCTGACTCCTACGAAATTTTTTATGTAAAAAAATTCTTTCATGTTTTTTTTTGCTTTAATAAACAAATTTTGTTAGATGGTTTTTTTTTCCTAAATGCTTATGACCATTAAAGTTGTTGTAGTTGTTGATGTTGTTTTTAAGGTAAGTTGTTGTAAAAATCTTATAGATTTGTGTATGCTTTTCGTAATGTTTTGCTGCCATTTTAATGTTGTTGACATTTTTCGTTGTAGTTGTCAAAATGCTAAAATGTTGTTAGTTGTTATTGTATTGTCGTTACTTATGTTGTTGCTGTCATCGCTGTTGTTGTTTGCTTATGTTGCTTTAGTCGCTGTCTCATGTAAAAAGTTAATAGTGCGTATGTAATAAAATGTTAAAAACGAAAAACGACACTGATAACATGCGCACACACACACACACACACTGTTTAAACGACGTTTTATTTCGCTTTTTTGGTGGTTTTTGCCAAGATATATGGTTTGTTGGAGACAATGACTGGAAAAAAGTACCGGAATATGGGAATGACAAAAACAAATTAAAGGCGAATGAGAAATATGAATATGACTATTTGCGAAATTCTCTGTGCATATATTGTAGTTCTTTTTTTTTTTATTTTTGTAAATGGCATATGGCATATGGCCACCAACAAAGTTTTAGAAAAAAAAAAAAAAGTTTTGGCTTCCCGTTTTACTATTTTGGGCAATCCAAAGAGTTTGTGTTAGAAAAACATGCCCATATTTTCGCAACTCTGGCCAGGAATGTTTCATAAAATATGCTTTAATGCATTTAAAACAGCAAGAGCTGCTTAAAGAGTTTAGCAATTGCTTTATAAAAAGTCTTTTTTTTATAAAAAAAAAATACATTAAATGTTAATCTTAATGTAAAGTAATCATACATCAGACGAATACAAATTAAAAAAAAATGCTCCCTTGGGAACCATTTGAAAACTATTTGTTACACTACTGTGTGTGTAAGGCTGAAAAAACAACTTCGATAGTGAACTTACCAAGCAGACAGACAGACAAACAAACAAACAAACAAACATATCGCCATAGAAATCGACATTAAGTCAAGTGTGTTTTTAAATTTTTATACTTTTCCCAAGCAAATCTCTGGGGCATTTAGAATTGCTTTCAAATAAGTGACTTTAAATGATGGATGAAAATTGCATATAATCAAAAAGTGTTGCCAGCACATTTTTTTTTTAATTTTTAAACACATGAGCATTGTCACATAAACTGACCGATTCGAAATTAAAAAGAAATGTTTTCAATTGTTCGAGCTGAAGGTCTCTTTTTTAAATGTTTTCTATAGATTTCCCTCTTCATCAGATAGCCTTCTTGAGGCAATCTTACTTATTGTTTTTTTTTAGTATGATAAATAAAAAGGAGGCAGTTTACAACTTTACAGTATATACTCTCGCTGCGCAGGAGACAAAAACCACTAACGCCCACCATATTTTTTGATGTTATGCATTTTTGCTTTATTTGGAATAAAGTAAATATTTACGCACTCACGGCTGATTACCATTTTTGATTAAATGGTAGAATTATGAGAAGTGTTAAGTTTCCTAATTTTTCTGAATTTTTTCCAAGAAAACAAATTTAAAAAAAAAAGTATTTTTTTGTGTCTTATGGTACCCATGTATTTTTGCTTTGTCGGGAATAAACTAAGTATAGGGCTCATTTTATTTGTCTTATATGCAACTTTATGGACAAATAGAAAACTGGAAGAAATCTTCAGTTTTCAATTTCTGGTGAATATTTAAAAATCAAAGATTTTAACTTTTACCAAGAAAAACTATTGTTTTTTCTTTTGAATTTTTGTTATTAGCTTCAGCAATAAATAATATCAAAACGGTGTAAGGTTGATATAATTAAAAAATCTTGGACATTTGTGTAATAAAATCAAGCACGTTATGATAAGATAAATGCAGCAGCCTCGAATTTTAGAAAAAAAGTTTTGAGAACAATGTTTCCATAGAATCTGATCTAATGATAATTTTCGTAGTTAGCCAACCATGGCAGCAAAAAAATATGATACTGGCCTATTTCAAGAAAAAAGTTTCTGATTTGATGCGTAATATTAGGAAATTATTAGAAAGAAAATACGTATTTTTCTTTAAAAAATAAAAAAAATAAACAAATTTTTGAGGGCAAGACTAAACTGATTCTCTGTGGGTTCCTTTAAATTAATTCGAGGAATTTGGTAACATTTTTAGTATATTCAATTATTTTCTTGCTTTTACTTTGTAAAAAAAATTTGTATTTTGGAGATTTTTTAATAGTTTTTGGGAATTTCCAAATTATTGTTGGAAAGCGGCTACATTTTTCGATTACTCCGATTAACCTATTATATTAAGAGAAAAAAGTGCCATTATGGTGCTTATTCCCAAATTTTGCTAATTCCCAAAAATTATTAAAAAATATCCAAAAGTTACACGATCAAATTTTCTTACTCAGGAGGTAAATTTTGCGAATAACTTTGCAAACATTGTAAGATTTTCAAAAATAGTTAAAGATCCCCACGGAGGGTACATTTCTAGAAAAAATTCTATGATTTATGAAATCTATTTTTATTTTTAAAAGTGGAATTTTAAAAAAATATTAATGAAAACAAACTCCGCTTGCTAGAACTACAGAATAAAATTTTAAATATTTAAGTTTGCTAACCTTCTCGGAAAACTCACTTACGTACATTCACACTAAAGCAATTTTGTGGAAAATTCAGTCAATTACAGCAGGCCACACTTTTCTGACTATAATCGTCCTTTTGCTGGTTTTTGATTCTGACCTGTTTGTTTTTGGAGTGCTGGCTGCACTTATAGTGAACATCTCTGTGATAAAATGAAAATAGTTATGAAATTTTGTCATCTAACGCTTTTCGCCCTGGTAATTAAACAGGATAAGAAATAAAGCATAAGACACTGCTAACTAATTGCCAACAAAATAAATACAGTTGCTCAACAACTTTTACAGCTTCACCCAAAGTAAAGTTGCTCAAATAATATTTAAACTATTGAGATTTCACTTATTGCAGCATAGTTTTTCTAGGCTTCCCTCAATGCTATTTAACTTTTTCCCTTCTGTTCATTTTTACCCACAAAAAAAAATAAATGATAGCAAGCTCATTACCTTCGAAGCCATCTTTGTACTTAAACAATTCCTAAACTTTATGCCAGCAAAAAAAAACTTGGGTTTCTTTCCTATTCATATTCAACAATGAACCTTATCTGTACGTTTTTTTCATATTCTTTCTTGAACAAATAATGCAGCTTTAGATCCATCTTATAAAGTACAACGAAATTATCCCCCAAAAAAGCACTTTTTAACTTATTTCAAGGAGAAAAACAAAAATCACTGTTAGAACAACTTCGAACAAAAGCAACAACTTTTAGTTGCCATTAAACCGAACAACAAAACCAAGTATCTACAATTATGGCTGTAAATAATAAGAAAAAGAAATACTGCAGACTCTGGGGAAATGCACGTAAAAATACAAACACACTGCAGAATGTTTATTTCTTTGGCGTTTTAGTTTTGTAATTGAAGGTTTTGTGGGAGTGTAAAGTAAACAGTGAATGGGGAGCCCAATCAGAGCTTTATGGCCAGCATGTTGAGTAATGCAATTGAGTGGCGACTGGCTGTACATATACATGCATACGTTAAGTTTGTATGGGAATTTCTTGAGTTGCAAAATACTTCGCCACATTATGATGGAAAATTCTGCTTTTCGGCATCTATTAAAGAGGCGTCCAAGGAATTGCAAGAGTCATAAGATACAAAAACACCCAAGAAATGTCAAATATTTAACCTAACTTTTATTTTTCCGACGGTTTCTTTTTTAAATTTTTAGCAGTACACTCTCAGAATTTTGCCTTTCTGCTAAATATTTATCCAGCAAGAGATCCACGAAACAAATTTCTCGAAAATTAACCTCCACGAAAGGGTTAAAATTTGTTCCTTAACAAATATAAAATATTATTTTTAGTTTTTTTTTCCCCAGAATGATCAAATTAACTTTAAGTTTGTCATGACGACTTCATGTGACAACGATTGAGTTTCTTGGAAAAACGAAGGATTTTGTTTCATTTGAATGTAGTGCCTCTAAAAGTTGCCTGTATTGCAATCAAACAAAACCAAATCTTCATCTAATTTTGGTTCACATCATTTACATAAAGTAAAGTTGGTTTTTCTTATTATTTTTTTCTTCGAACATAACAAAACCTATAACATAAACAAGTTGACTTCTAAAAGTTTTAGTTAAAAAGAAGCAAAAAAAAAAAAAACTATAACATTCATTCAATCTATGTTTTCTACAAAATCTTTTGAGTTTTGTTTTGCGGTTAATGATGCCTTAAGACCATAAAAGACCAGAAACAAATTGGCGTACCAAAAAAAAAAGATCATTTTATTAAAACTGTTTTAGGTTTGAGACAAAAGTTTTATTTAAAAACAAGTAAGAGTGCTATATTCGGCTGGGCCGAATCTTAAATACCCTTCACAATGGTACATACATTCTGATTGATTTTTGGTGCGAAAAGTTGTTTTATTTGGATTTTAAAGCCGATTTCTTGAAATATCGGGAGACGCTATATCTGGGGTATATATGGGCCGATTTTTTCTGAATTTCAATATCAGATCCACTACCGGGATTTAAAACTTTAAAGGCTGCAAAACTTTTATTTAAATAATTCCTAATACACCAATTCTTTTTAATATCAATGAAATAAAGAAAAGCAAAATGTATTTCTTAATTATTTATCAGTTAACTTTATAGTAAAATTTATTTAACAAAAAATTGCATATAATTGCATTATTTTTGAATTATAATGCTAAACATTGCCATTAAGTGTGATTTGCTTTTCAATTTACTTACGTATGTGGGTACATGCATACGTATGTATGTATGTATGTATCTATAATAGAAAACTCTAAAATAAATTCTTTATTATTGAATATTTTCAGTGTGTTCCATAAAACAATGATTATATACATACATATATACATACATACATATTTACATTGCTTGCTTTTACAAAATTATTTTTTTCTTGTGCACGTTGTTGATGATCTATTGCGTATCATCATACACATGTGTGTGTGTATGTACATATGTAAGTACGTAGGGAAACCCAAAATGATTTTTTGTGTGAATGAATTTGAAGACGCAATTGTTTAAAAGAATTTCATTGCGTACCCTTTTTTCAACAATTCTTTATATCACTTTCATTTTCAAGCTCGTGTATATACATATATGTACATACATACACATTTTTACACCAAAGCAAAAAAATTGTTTATGCTAACATACTTGCATGCATACATACATACATATGTATGTAGATACATACATACTTACATACATACAAACGTATCTACATACATACATACATTCATACATGATCGCAAATATTTTCGAATTTTGCTTTTAAACATTATATACATATGTATGTATGTACCATTATGATCGATTTTTGGTACCAAAAGTTGGGTGCATATGGGCCGATGTCCAAAAATTTTCTAATTTTGCCCCTAAACAGCCTGTATGTACCATTCCGACAAATTTTTAGTGCAAAAAACTGTTTCGTTTAGCTTCCAGGCCCGACTTCTTGAGATATCGGGAGGCGCTATATCTCGAACATATATGGGCCGATGACAAAACGATTTCCAGTTTTGCTTCTGACTAACCTATATGTATCATTCTGATTGATTTTTGGTGCCAAAAGTTGTTTTATTTAGCTTATAGAGCCGATTTCTTGAAAAATCGGGAGACGCTATATCTCAGGTATATATAGACCGATTACAGACATTTTCAAATTTTGCTTTTAAACACCTTATATGTACCATTCTGATCGATTTTTGGTACCAAAAGTTGTTTTATTTGGCTTTTAGAGCCGACTTCTTGAGAAAACTTGAGGCGCTATATATCGAGTGTATATGGGCCGATGTCCAAAATGTTCCACGTTTGCCTCTAAATAGTCTATGTGTACCATTCTGATTGATTTTTAGTGCCAAAAATTGCTTTATTTGGCTTAACGAGCGGATTTCTTGAAAAATCAGGAGTCGCTATATCTCAGATATATATGGACCGATTTCAAAAATTTTCCAATTTTGCTTTTAAACACATTATATGTTCCTTTCTAATCGTTTTTTGATACCAAAAGTTGTTTTATTTGGCTTTTAGAGCCGACTTCTTGAGAAAACGGGAGGCGCTATATCTCGAGTGTATATGGGCCGATGTGGAAAAATTTTCCACTTCTGCCTCTAAATAGCCTATATATACCATTCTGATTGATCTTCGGTGCCAAAAGTTGTCTTATTTGGCTTATAAAGCCGATTTCTTTAAAAATCGGGAGACGCTATATCTCGGATATATATGGGCCGATTTCAAAAATTCCTTCTTTTCTAGGAATTAATGGGCACTAAAAATGATATGGTTTAGTTTTTAAGACAAAATTTTTTTTCAAAAATCTGAATACAAAAATTGCACAAAATACCCCTCAAAACCCGGTTTTTTTAATATATCTCGGCTATCCGTGGACCTATCTTACTGAATTTCAATAGCAGACCCACTACCGGGGTTTCACACGTTTTAGCGAAAGAATGAGGTTTCTATCTCAAACCGTTTTCTCAGAAACGGTATTTCAACGACTACAGACGGACAGACGGACAGACGGACAGACGGACATCGCTCAATCGTAATCGCTATTGATGCTGATCCAGAATATATATACTTTATGGGGTCTTAGATGAATATTTCAATGCGTTACACACGGAATCACAAACTTATATATACCCTTACACATTTATGTGAAGGGTATAATAAAAATGCTTTTTTGAAGGGGGGGGAGCAATAAATCTGAAAATAAACTGAAAAGGCGAAAAGTTCAGATGCCCAAAAAAAAAAATTATTTGTAATCATATTCTTAGAATTTTTTTCTTTTCAGCAGAAATAAAATATTGAATTTTTTGAAATTTAAACTGAAGCGCTAAAATTTTAATGACGATTTCTTCAAAAAAAAAGAGGAGTGGGGGGGGGGGGCATTTTGTTCAAGCTGAAGAAATGCTGTACGCACATACATTTTGACAATATAACATGGTGTTTATTTGGCTCCCTCTTTTTTGCGGCCACTCAACCACTTCAAAATAATGCTATTAATTATTAAAGCTGTCAAGTTTATTAAATCCCCCTTTAAGCCATTATTAACTGTTTAGTAGCTATAATTTTTTTTTCAAGATTTCGCTTTCTTTTATTTCTTTAAGAACTCTGTGGCTGAGTTTATTAGAAGGGCAGCGAAAATTAATAAAAAAAAAAAAAAGTTGAGTTCGTTTTTTTTTTCTTTTCATTACACCATTTAAAATGCGCCAGAGCTACAAAATAAAAAAGAAAATACATAGTTAAGCCGCAAGTTAGTATTAAAAGAAATAATAAGTAAAGAAAATTAATTGCCAGAAGTGGAGGTAATAGATAAAATGAAATAACAAACAAAGAATGAAAAAGAAAATTGTTTTATTGTAAACAAGGAAGAGTGCTATAGTCGGCTGGGGCGAATCTTGAATACCCTTCAGAATGCCTGTTAAGCCAATAAATCACAGAATGCAGGGATTCCTGAAATATTGTGCAGAAAAAATTACCACATCTGCTTGCAGTGAGCGTTTGAATCGGTGTCTTTGGGAACAATATAATTTGAATCAAAGCATTGCTTATAGATATACTTCCCACTGAGCCTTATGGTGTTATAGTCCTTGGTAACAGTTTTGGGAAGATGTGGCATGACCTCTTTAAGAAAACGTGTCGAGTGGTAGACGGTAATCAATAAATAGCTTGCCAGTTTTTCCACTATGCATTTAAATTCGAAAAAGTTATTTTTAGTAGTCTGAAAGAATTTGAGAATGAAAACAGCTTGATTCACAGCTGTCAATATGGCTGCAGGATTCAACACTCCACAAGCCAACAAGTAATCAACAGTAACCATAACAAGAGCAATAGACTATCTACAGGTATTTTGTTTTCAGATATAGAGAAAGCGTTTGACTCGTTCAGGACTGATATGTAAATTTCATAAAATGGGTCTGCCTTAATGATTGGTAAAATTTGTTTCAAACTTTCGTAAGGAAAGAAAATTAGCTGTCTATTGAAAAGAGTCAAGATCAGACGAATTTTCGATTCCTGCTGGAGTTCCACAGGCATCAGGTCGTTGCCCTCTTTTATATTCTTTATTTCCATCAGATCAGAAGTCACTAAATGGTAGCCAAGTAGCTTTTTACGCATACAATAGCAACTTTTTTAGTTAAGGCAAGATCTCTAATGTAATATTTAAATTTTTTAATAAACGTACAATAAAACTAAATGAAGAAAACTCGCAAGCTGCTATTTTTCCATTTAATAATTTCTTCAGAAGAAATCCAACTCGTCGCTTTTCTATTTAAGGCAACACTATGTGCTTTTCAAATTCGTTTAAATAGCTTGATGTTACACTAGATCGCAAACTATTACCTAAGAAGCACATAAATGACGATTGCTCAAAAGCAACTGCTTGGGGAAGGTCCTTATTCCCTTTTCTGCAGAGAAAGAGTAAACTGAATATTACAAACAAACTTCTATGACATAAAATGGGCATAAGGCCAAAACTAACATATATCTGCCCAATTTGGAATAATTGCATCAGATCTGACAAGAAAAGGCTACAAATAATTCAGAATAAAAACTTAAACCCCTCCCCAAGATATTTTCCACAAGAAAGTTGCACTCTCTTTGGAAGCAAAAAACACAGAATTGTAGAAAATATGAGCAGCGACATGACTCTATCATTCACTTCTAAATGCAGCGATTCAAATTTTGAACATATTAGCAGATTGATTAACGATGGCTAATTGAACTATTTAAATATAGAACATGTTAGCTTTGCTTACTCTTTTTCAAGCTCCTACTTCTTTCTCCAACCACTTTTGTGATATTTAGTTTTTACTACCTATTTTCTTAGTATTAACATTTTAAACTTAATAACCATCCATATATTCACTTGCCTATTTTTGCGGTAATATCATGAGATAAAAACTCAAACCTTGTTATCTACACCAAATCCAAATTAATTTGTGAAAACATGTGGGAGCTTTCAGCTATCGATCTTTTTAATTTCGTTCTACAAAATATCAACTTTTTGATGGATTTTGTGACATACTTTATGGGATCGGAAATGAAAATTGTGGCAACTACAAACAGCAAGACACTTATCAGCGGTATTAAAAAATTCCATAAGTATAAAAAGGCGATTACCATATAGAACAGACCCAAGAAAACGGAACTCAGGCACGAAAGAAATTCATTTGTGAAAATAGAGTGCTTTATTTTGTGAATGAAAATATTAAATGAAATGATTTATTTTCGAATGTTAAATCTTAAAACTTTTAAAAGCAATTTGTTATTGGCCCATCATCCAAATCGATGTTATCTTCAATAATTTATTAGTTTTATTTTTAATAAAAAAAAATAGTATCAAATTTCTATATTTACAAAGGGGAGTTGAAGTATAATTACTTTTGCTATACTAACGACATCATACATAGCTTTAATTAAAGGAAATTGTATTTTAAACATACATATGAAAAAGAAAAGCGTAGAAGATAATGAAAAATGGTAGTGTTTAATTAACTGCTACTGAGATCATTAACCTGCACAATCAGAAGGGTTTTTGAGACAACATCTAAAGCATGTTCAACATTACAACGAATCAGTGTGGAAATTATTTCGAAAACTTGACAAAACCTGCAAACGAAAACCTGCACAACAAGTTACAAGAATTGTAATGAAACAATTCTGCAATTTTTCTCTTCATTCTTATTGTGGATTTAACGTGTATCTTAAGGTCTTGCTGCAACCTCAAAAGGACGTCTGTTCTGTTTTTTTTCCCTTCTTAATGACGGCTGTCTCCTTCTGTCTATTTTTAAATGCTACTTACAGCCTTTAAATCCCTGCCTGTCGCTTTTCTTCCTTGGCCACGGATGATTCCCTGTCATTCTTGTGCTGCCCGGTTCCCGTTGATATAAATCTTTTAAAACATGATAACATTTATTTAACTACAAATACGAGCACAAAAATGAAGCAGTTTTAATGCCACCAGAGAAAGACAGAGAGAGAGAGAGAAAACAAAAATGATTAAAAGAGATGTTGATGGCTGCCTGTATTTGCTTTGAATTAAGAAAATATATATAAGTATGTACATACATATAATTGTATTTCTTTGCAAAGATAAAAATCTTTCAATGTTTTGTTGAGAAAAGTATAGAAAAAAATTCAATTATTTTCAGAAGAAAAAAAAAATTTTATAAATATATTTGAAAATAAATTCTCATTAAAATATGGCCATAAATTATGGATTTATTTGCTCAACTTTGTCATTGTTATGGCTTGATTTTAGAAATAAATCTCGAGTTGAAATTTTAAACAAATTTTTAATGATTTTAAAGTTTAAGTTTGAATTTGTTTTTGTGCAGCGGCTAGAAAACCCACACACTCAATTAAATTAACCCATTAAAGGGTATCACAAATGAATTACACAAAACTTTGGTAGAGGTAAAAATTAATTAAATTGTTATTTGCTCTAAAAACCAACTGAAATGTATTACTCTAGGTTTAAATTGACATTTAAATTGTTTACTGTTTTATTACTGTTTCTATATGCTGCCGACATTTCGTTGATACCACGCAACTCTTTAGTAGGCTCGAAAAAACTTAAAGGAATGGTTGAAACCTATGTAACTACTTCTTTCATAATTCCCCTGAACATATTAGGAATCAGAAATGTTCAAACCAGCCTTTAATACAGAGAACATTTTTTCGTCTTGCAACTTTCTTACTTGTCTTCTTAACTTCTATACAAGGAGTTAACACTGGTTACAGTTTTAATAGCAGTTTTAAAGACAGTATTCCACGAAAATGGGAGGAGGATAGCATTGCTGGCTACTAGAGAGCCCTAAAGGGCGTGTGGTTGCCAAAAAGGCATATATGTAGCTCTCGGCAGAGTGAAGTCCGAAAGTATGGTGAGCCTCGCATATTAGACTATTGACAGGGCTAATGATGGGGCACTGTAAACTAAATTACCATCTCAAAAACTCAACTTGGTAAGCAGTGATTTCTGCAGACTCTGTAATGAGGAGAAGGAAATGGCGAAACACATTCTTTGTGAATGTTCCGCTGCGTATAGACGGAGAACCGCATACCTGGGCGATGGGTTTTTGGATCCCAGGGAGCTTTGTAAATCAAACCTACACAAATAATAATAATAATATTATCTGACCCAGCTAAAAAAAAAAAAAAAAAAATTAAGTTCTATTCAATACCCAGTTAGTTAAGAATGTATATGAGAAAATATTAATTTCTCATGCTCTTCAATTCTAAGATTTCTATTCTACAATTCAAGCTTATGTAAGTAAACATACCATTTTGTAAGAAAACTTTATAACAACTTTGATAAAAAAGTTGTATGTTTTACAATGGCTTATTCGAGTAGAAGGAGCTAAAAAAATTGTGTATGACCTGGCATTAGCTGTTTGCTAAACTCCTTAGAACTGGAGCTTTTTGCTTCAACGCCCCCAAATGGTTTAATTTCGAAACTCATACATATGTATGTATGTATATTAAAACTTTAGGCGACAATCGTGATTGTAAAATAAAACCAGTCTAGTCGTACTTTATACGAGTAACTCCCAGTAGAAAAGTTGCTTTAGTTCACCTCCAATTTCCTCCATTTGAAAGTGTGCATGACTTTGTTTTGCTGGCTGCCGGAGTTGCCTGACAGATTATTTGCTCCTCTTTGAGTTTAATATAAACATATTCTGGATTACAAAATATTCAAACACTTTTTGCTCCAAATAACTAATGTTCTTTTTTTTTTTCTTCTGCATCTTCTTGCAACAGCCACAATTGGTTTTTTAAGCATCGGTTTTCTTCTTGTGGTTCTTGACAAAACCTTGAGGTTGTATTTCTTTTTTTCCAAACACAAAACTGCAAATTCATGGTTAAACTATTGTGTGTGTGGAATCGAGATTTTTTTTGCTCCACTTGAAATTATACTGGTTTTTGTACGGATTTTTTTTTTCTTTTTTGGTGGAGATGGTTGTCTTGGTTTTATATGGCTTAAGTCGCATTGTGGTTGCTGGTGGAGTACAATCTTGAAAAATATCCAAGTAAACAAATAAATAAACACTTGAGACTGGTTTTAGGATTTTTTTTTCTCTATTTTTTTTCTTACTTTTTGTGTAACACAGCAAATGATTTGTAGTGAAGACAATAATAAAAGTCGCCCAGAATTTCAAGTGTTTAACTATGACACTGTCAATAACTTAATTTTTTGTTCCCTTAATGTGCGTGTGTGTGTTTTCTTTTTTTTTACTTCTACTACTTGATTTGCTTTTATTCCAGTTTAGCCATTGAACAAAAGTAAATGGCAGAATAGCTATCAACTTGCAGAGATATGTACAATTTTGTGAAAGAGGACATGATGGGTTGAAATTATTTTTGTGCACAACAAAAGATATCGATATTAATAAGCGGTAGCAATGACATCAGTGGCGATGATGAATAGTAAGAGCTTTAATTGGGAATAAATGCAAACACAAATTAATTTACAGAAAAATTTCGTAATTGTTTACTCATGAAGACATTTGACACATTTTGTTGCCTTCAAATTTTAAGACTAAACAGTGAGGGAAATTTTTAGCAAACTTTATCTAGTTCAAAACTCATTTTACTCCTATTGGGGGCAAAAGTGCGTTGCCACAAAATTTTCTGAGATTTACGGCCTGTCGCTAACAAAAATGTAGTGACAGTTTATCATTTCACGTGACTATTATCAGTTTTTGTGATTAGTAGAACGCAGATCGGCAAAACTTGCTTGCAATTTCTCATGGCAATTAAGCGGCTAGTGTCATAAGAGTTTCGACTATTACCATCATAAATGACGTAGCTCTTCTCTTCAGCAGTAATATTAATCACATGCTTATTCTTACTTTCTGTACATACATATTTCATCATTTCTAACACAAGAAGCATGGCGCTGTCGAAGCAGCTAATTGTACCCCAGCCCATTTCATTAACTTTGCTTTAGTTATCTCTTTGTGCTAATATCAGTTATAGCAATCATTTGACCTGCCATCCATCTAGGAAAAGTTCAAAAACTAAAATCCCTGCCCAGAAATTAGTAGTATTTTTCTACTGCTTTTTTCAAAAACATTTCTATGTAAGTATAACAACTCTTAAAATTCAGTTTGAGATGAAAAATTTCTTAATCATATAATATTTCTCAAATGATAAACATTTAAAAAATGTCTTCAAGTTCGATTTTAAAAAAAGGTAGCATTTTACTACTTTTTCTAAACTCAATCGGTTTCAAGTGTCACACAAAAAATTGAGCTGAAGCTATATCCACCACTTATTTTCAAGTAAAATGAAGCTAATAAACAGTTTTGTTAGGCCAAATAAAAATAGTAGTATTGATGATGAAATTGAAATTACGAGCTTAAAAGAAAAACTATTGTAAAATTATAATATCAATCTTAGTTTTATACACATTAAACCCCTATATCAACTACTTTCACATCTTAGCCGCATAGGAATAGCGGGAGGAGATGAATGTAGAGCTTGTGGAGAGGAAAGCGAAACATTGGAGCACTATTTATGTCAGTGCCCCGCTTTCTCACAAATACGATCCCGACATTTTGGGAGAGACACCTTACCAGACATAACCCAATTACGGGGCGTATGCTGGAGGAAACTAAGGAACTTTGTGAATGACACGGAGTTCCTATAGACCTATGAGTCAAACTGGTTCACGGTTAAACCCAGGGAGCGCACAACAAGCCTATATTGGCTCAGGTGTATGTCGTAAGACATGGGCAGAAGAACCCCTCCATTCAACCTAACCTAACCTAACCCCTATATCAAATGAAAAAGCAAAACGAATTCAGCAGTGTTTTGTCACTACTTTTTAAAAGATACATTTTATTAATTTATAATTAAATGGCCTTGATTATATACTCTCTTACATTATTATGCTAAAAGCTGAGTATCGCTCACTTTAAAATAGAAATTTCTGCAGAAATAATTTTTTTTAAAGAGTATTATTGTTATATACTATTAGCTTTAAGTCCACATTTAGTTTTCAGCAGCATTAAGTTATCAAAATATCTCGCTCTATGCGCGCTATACGCTTCACAAGCCAGCTGCAAATTACACAAATTTCTTTTATGTACTTTTTTTAATGCTGCGTTTTTTTATTTAATCTAACTCTTAGAAACTTTCTTACTAAAAATAGTTGAATATATTAATTCAGGTCCAAAAATGAACCTTTTCAAAAAATATTTGCTTTATTCTTCAGCTGTCTATATGCCGACGACATTTCGTTGGTGCTAATCAACTCATCAGTAGACTTGAAAAATTCTTAAAAGTTTGTTTGAAACTTAACTACTTATTCCATAATTGAATATTTTATTCAAGATTTCTTTTGAGTTTTTTTGTAGCTAGACCTAAAAGGCAAACTATTTATTGGCAACTGCATAGAATTTGATTTAACTAGATTTCCATTTCTCACGCATAGTTGGCGTGTGCAGTAAATTATCTGAAATTATTGCTTAATATCATGTCTTTGGCGATGTTGGTTGTAATTTGAAATAAGTTAACTAATTAAGAAAAACCCACCTTCGTTTAAGGTTTTCCATTACACAGTGGCACAGATTTTGTGCGGCAATTATTCAAAAATTATCAGAAAACAGAAATCAGAATTGAACATGTTTCATGCAAATTTGTTGCTAAGATCGTTTTTTGTTTCTTGTTTTTTTTTTTTTTTTTTTTTTTTTTTTTTTTGTTACTAGACTTAACTCTGCCTTATTTATACACAATTTATAAACAGAAAACATGATATTTTATTAATAAATCATTTTTAATGATTTATACAAAAAAATCGTAACAAATCTTTCGGAAACAGCATATTTGAAGCCAAAAAAAAAAAACGATTTCAATTAAAGCTAGAAAATATTAAAAAATAGTTATGTTTAACTGGGGAGGGGGAAAAAACTTAAATTTGTAATTGTTGAAACTACTTTTATTTGCAGCACATAAATCAGTGTTTCAGTATTTTACGATTATTTATTAAGTGTTTTTTGTTTGTTTTTGTTTTTCAATTGAGGTTTGGGGTCTTAAACTCTAAAATTAATGCTGTCATTTGATTTGTACTCGTAACTAAAACTATTGCAGCTCTAAGAGAAACACATTTGACTACAATTTATAAAGTTTTTCATAAAATATGTATTTATCTAAAGAACTAAATAAACTTGTACAAAATGTTTGCTACAGAATTATAAAAAACACACAACATAAATATATTGGAGGAATTAGATAGACGCACGGACGGACGGACGGACGGACGGACAGTCACACATGTAATGTAATCTAACAAATGCATACGCAGTCTAAAAATATAGTTGTAAACAGTGCCAGGTAGTTACATAAGGACGCCTCAAATAGCTAAAAAAAGGTAATCTATGAAAAAGATTAATAAGTAGTGTTTTACTGCCTTCTTCTTATTGAGCTGGTACAGAGGTTTACCGTCTAATTGATGCAATAAGGGAACAACATTGGAAGCTTAATGGTTGTATATTAAACTTTTGTATTCATAAACGATTAATGGTAGATATTTAAAATTGTAAGTATTTTATTTTCTGTTCTGACACCGCCCATACATGTGATCACTGTGTTTTGCCATGGCATGTACCCCAGCCAATAAGTCTACAACTTTACTTTTCTTGTCTCCTTTAAAAATGTTGACCACTCCAGTTTTATGACAAAAAGAAAATCTTTCTCAATTTTGAGGAAGTAAAAATCGAACTCAAGCCTGATAAATCTACAGTATTTTTCGGTTAATTGCACATCAAAATTTGCACAATTTTTTGTTCAATTAACCGGGGAACCAATTAGCCGATACCCGTTTAATTGAACAATTCGTTCAATTACAAGAACCCTATTTAATTGAACAGTTTGTTCAATTACAGAAATCACGCATAATTGGAACTATGTACTAATGAATTAAAAGAAATCGCATATGTGCACTTTAAGTTTTTCAAAATAATTTTTTTTTTACCTTAAACGAAAAAAAAATGCAAGTAACAGCAAAAAATGTACATATGTATATGTGTATAGTAGAGATGCCACCCAGTGTTTTTCACAAATGATGTCAAATATGTATGTGCGAAAATGCCAGATTATTTTTCAATGCAATTAACCGGGTAAAAGTAAGAGGAAATTTATTTTTGATGACATGAATTTTGAACGAATTAAGCGGGAAAATCAATTAACCGGGTTCAATTATCCGAAGAAATTCACATGATGTTCGTATGCAATATTTTTTTGCCCGATCATGTAGTTCAATTAAGCGTGGAAACCAATTAACCGTAGGGTCAATTAACCGAAAAATACTACTTTTTGTGCTAAGCGCTTAAATAAACTCATATCAAAGCAAAACCTAAAAATATTTAACAATAAAATGTGACAAAAAGCTTTTGTACTTTCTTTAAGTTGTAATGTTTAAGAAAACAAAAAAAAAAAATACTACTTTTTCTGGAGAAACATTTTAATATACCAAAAATAATTTTTAATAAAAAAAAAACCGAGTTTAAAAACGTTTCTTTTACTTTTTAACATAAAAATTAAAAAGTTGCTGAGAAATAATTTAGAACAATTTTCATATGAAAAATTAGTTCTAAAACGTATTTCAACAGGATTTTAGTTTTTGTGACTACCGGTGTAAGTTCTTAAAATTAGTAGCACCAACTATTTTTTATTAGTTTATTGTCTGAGTTTTAATTAACTGCAGCTCTTTCATATTTTGTCCGTATACTGTTGTGCTATGATATACATTTTTGGTGCTTTTTTTTTCTAAGCAATAGACTTCATTTTTGCAATTGATACGGGCTTTAAAAATATGTAATTTGTAGGCCATTCAATGCCTGAATGGTGAAGTAGAAAAAAAGAAAACTTCCACAGATTGTTGTTTGGTTCATATAAAAAGCAACACTTTTTCTTGCACACATTATTATTTTATACGACTGTGGCCATACATTTTGGCATCCTCTTAGTACTAGTACTCGTTTCTTTAATTTGCATCTCCTTCGAAAAGCAGATTTGTATCTGCGACTCGCAAACATCGCCTGCGTGAGTGCGTGTCTATGTTATTAAAAAAAAAAGAGGTGGAAATGTTTAGCAACATTTTCTTGGCGTTTGTTTAGTGTTCGATGCCAACAATTTTTCCTTACTCCAACATGACACTATAAATACTTTCGGTGTGCTGTTTTTTTTTTGTTTCTTTTCAATTGCAACAAACTACTCAACCCGTTACTAAATAAAAGTAAAGAGATTCCATAAGTTAAAAATGGATAATTTTCGCATACTTTTATGTGTTAAATTTGGCATATGCATGATTTTTTAAAGGAGTGCAACAAGTTAACGGTTGGAACTGAATATCAAATAGAGCGACCGACAAGAACTTAATCTTTTGAGCAGATTCGAAAAAAAGAGATTCACAAAAAATAGAAACATTTTTGGTGTTTTTGTTTTTTTTTTTGTTTTGAAAAACTATGCCACATCTGTTAAGGAAACATTTTTCTTTATTTTGCATGATACCTTCATAAAATGTTGCAAGTGTTTTTGAAATTTAAAACTGGCCCACAAAAAGTTGTATGGAAGATTGATATCATCAGCTAAATAAATTACACATATTTTTAATTAAAACCGGAGTTAAAGTTGTCGCTTTAAATCATTAAAAATCAAGCGGTTTATTTACATCTTTTTACGATTTATCTGGAAGTTCGTTCTTGCGTTGGGCAAAAAACAGTTTACAAAAATATTATGTGTTCAAAAAATATCAGATTAAATTATGAAATGGCATTTGTTTGTGGGAACAGCAAATATTTGATAAGGTTTAAATAAAGTTTTTTTTTTGGTCAGGGGGAGGGGGGGGATTGGAGTTTTTTCTCTGCTTAACGCTTTTAATAAGCAATATTTTCTATATTTAGCAGCTTGTTTCTCTTGATAAAATTTGCGTATAAAAGGCCAGGATTTTGAAAATATGAGAAGCGTAAAACAAAGCACCACTCTGTTTGCCGCCTTAAGCCATATGCTGTCAAATGCCTTTGCAAAAACGAAAATCACGCAAAATGTTGGTACGATTTCAGGGTCACGACAATTTTCACTTGTTCGCGTAGTCACATTGAAAACAAAAACACAAGACTGAGAAGCTTTCAGTGTGGGTGAAGAACCCTCGGCAGAAGCCGTATCTACACAAAAAATACTGATATATAAAATTAATCTGGCGGAATGTTGACTACAAATCATGTTAAATTTATACAAAAGTGACGAGACATTTCAAAGTGATTTCTGTAAGTAAATTTCCAGTTGTCCCATTCGTTTTAATTCTTGCGATGGCTGATCAACGGTTGTGAGATTGAGGTCCGAAGCTTCTCAGAGTTAAACAAATCACATGGCAGAACAAAAATTAAGTAAACGAAATTTAAAAGGAAATAAAATAAGAAAGAAATACATACAAATAAGATGAAAGAAATATTGATTTTCATTTCGAGTCTTGACTGTACTGACACTATTAAATCAACAGGAATCAAAGTTTGTTTAATGGCGAAAAACATCTGTTGTATTAAAATGAAAGTCTTGTGATATACAATTACCAACTTGTATTCTACATTTTTTACTTGTTGTTAGAGCGAGCTTTCCTTACTTGGCCATGTTTTTTTTTCTAACATGGATCGTCATCCATTTTGTGTGCCGGGTTCCTATTTAACATAGCTGATCGGCTAAAAACCCACCTTAAGCGTGTTTGGGATGTGATTGGGTTAAATCAGAGACACTTTGGGATTGCCAGAGCGCTATTAATAGTTACTCTACGCATGGTGAGCTGAGCATTTTGTGACTGTCGGGGCATAGGGAAATACCGATGAAGAAAACACGTTGGCTTATTAAGACTCAGAGACTATTGGAGCATTATTAGGCGTTTCTTTGGGAGCGGCATGTTACCTGACTTGCAGGTAATGTTTGATGGAGGAAATTAATAAAAGTTTTTAAGTAACACCGAACTCCTGGTCTACTATGGGTGCAGGGAGCACACAATAAGCCTACACTGACTTAATTCGACCACTAGTGCTAGTGAATTCTACTACTCTTCATTTGGATGTTCAATACTACTCAAGACTTTTACCGGTTTTTTTAATATTTAAACAACAGGTAGTTATTTTTTTTATACATATGTGCGTATGAAATGTGTATAACGAAAGTTGTTTTTTGAATTTGAAGGAGAAGAAAAAACATGTTTATTAACCTTTAATTTATAGCCCTTTTAATCTTTGACATTGATCGGAGTTGTATTTGATTTCGAATTTCTTCTCAAATTTGGTGCAAAAGTGAAACTCTCAAGGTATTGAGCATTCAAAAAAAAAAAATGTAAGTACTTGGTGCCCTAATACTCAATACTTCATCAGCTCTATCTCTTCCCTACTATCTACCTCTCCTCTGAACCTAACCTAACTTATTTTTCCTGCATTTCAATTATTTCTTTTCAGTATACTTCCGCCTCTATAGCGGAAGTGAAGGTATAACAAACTCGGCTCGATGCCTGTTATCAGCCGAACTGGCTTTCATAACTAACTTACACGGCTTTTGCGGGGCTACACTTCGGTATACATACATAACTCCCTGAAAAGAGCAGCAAATTAAGTGGTCACAGTAGAAAACTGCCATCTTGGACTAGACTCCTTCTTCATTTTCTTTGAATTATTTTTGACTTTAGCATAATATTTGATATTCTTCTTAGAAAAATATTTAATATTTTTATGAATTATTTCAAATTGATATTTTGATGTTTTTTTTTTATTATTATATAATTTTAATTAAATTTTCTATTTTAAGCAATTTTCGATTTGTTAGTTTTTAATATTTGTTTTACAAGTAGGAAACTGTTGGAAGAGCTTTGGCCAATAATCAGCTTAAAAGTAACTTAATATTTGTACTTTAACACTCAGGCAGCAGCCATACACACACACACACACACACAAACACACATTCTGCTGCATTGGGTTTAAATATGAAATCTTACACACCCAAAAATACAAAAATAGGCAGAGTGTCTCTCTGACAAAAAAAAAAAAAAAAGACAGAAATAGTAAACAGAAAAATCATGATGTCTTAAATTATTTTTATGCCAGCAAGATAGATACTGTTGCTGTAAAACTGCTTACTTGTTGGCACATATATATATTTATAAGACTATTGGGATTTTTTAATTAAATTTTGTGTTGACAAAAGCTAAGCACAGGCCAAGCAAAATGATAAACAGGCCAGGTTGGCCCGCCTGGTCAGCTAGGCAGCCAGCTTTGCAGCTCAGTTATTCACATGACTGTTGGTCGTAAAATCAGGTCACATTTGTCTTAAATTGGCTAAGAAGCTTATAGAGTGACGGAGTGCTAGACAAATGGAGACATACCACGACGAACAACTCATACTTGGTTGAACAAGCACAGGCAACTACATACCACAACTTAACATAAGATTTGATTAAAAATGATTGAATCATAAATAAGTTTTAGAAAACACAAGAAAACAAAGCCACAACTCAGTCAGGCAATAAACAAGGTGACAACTTTTTTTTTTGGGTTCCTAAGTGTTCGAAAAATACAAAAAAATCACTTTGAAATGGAAATAAATACATATTGAATGAGCATTTGGAAAATGAGTCTGATTGCTTTTTTCTTGCTTTGGCTAAACATGTTTATGGAACTTATTTCCTTATGCATCTTTACACGGCAGACATGTGTTCAACTCATTACGACTTCAACATTCGATAATTTGTCTTGATTTTCTTGACAAACCTACAAACACTTGTAGTGAAATATTGAAACACTAATTATTTCGTGTTTCTTTCACAGTTAAACTCGCAATCGTATTCAAACTCCTGCAGCAAATGATGATGTATGTTTATGTGGAACTTTCAACGTACATTTATTTTAGTGCCTGCTCAGGTAACGGAATACTTTGTCGTTTCTTTTCCTTAATTTCTTTTTTTTTCCCTCATTTTTCTTTGGCTTTTCTTGGCTCGGCTGCAATGCCATGTTTGTGGTTTCTTTTCATTAGATTCTTGGTATAATTAATATGTTCACGTTAAAAATGTCTGTTCATTCGTCTGCTCGTCTTAAGCTACTTTGTAAAACATTTGTTATGGTGTAACAAGCAGAAATATGCAGACACACACTCACACGCGAATACACACGGAACATGTGGGTTTTTGTTAAGAAATACTTTCTTGATTACATTTCTAATTTGTATGCTCTACCCGGAACATAAATATAAGTCTCCAAGGGAAGGAAGTACAAGATTGGTTATTCAATCACCAATTAATCTTTAATATGGCAAAGAAATATGCTAATATGCGTGTGGAATTCACAAAAAATTTTCTCTTACCACTATGTATTAAATTCTAAAGAAATTTTCACATACCTGAAAAGAAAAAAAAGAAAAACAAAAATTATTAAATTATGGGTATGGTTTAGCGTTTCTTATAATATAAAACATAGAAAGAAATCTATTGAAAATTTTTTTTATGATTTGTTTAATTTTGATTTTATTGAATTCCCAATTATTAAAAATAAAGGTTTAAATAGGTTTTTGCTAAAGTTTTCAATAAGTATCTATAAATTAACTAATCGAATATTATAATTAAGCTGAATAAGATACTAATCTTAAACTCTTTACAACTAAATATATAAAATTGAGATGTCACATATTAAATATGAAATAAATTGAATTGAATTCCCAATTATAAATAGAAAGTCCTAAAGACATAGAAAAAAAATTAGTTTAAAATTCGCCATTTTACTACGAATATAATAAGGTTCTTTAAACTAAAGGCAAATTAAATAACACAGCTAGAAATTTTTTTCCAAGACACTAATACATTAGGGAATGAACTTTAACCTACAGGAAATCAGATATTTTTGAACATTTTTGATAAATAGTCGTTTTTTTTTAAATTTCATTTTTGATGAATAGTTGTAAAATTTTTTAAAATTCCTAAAATCTTTCTTCAAAATATCCAAAATACCCAATTCCCAAAATTAGAATTAATGGTTATCAACATAAATTTCCTACAAAAAAAAAAACTTTGGTAAAACCTTTATGTAAAGAAATAAATGAAATTAATTAATTAATATATTTTAATAATAACTTGCTACATTTGATTTTTAAACTCCCAAAATAGTTGGGTATTTTTGCTTAAAAATCAAATAATCAAGTTTTCCATGCCAGAGAATCATTGAATCCTGAGATATCTAAAAGAATCTGAAACGATGTAATAAATAAAACTTCCAAAAAATTGCAGAAACCCCTAAAAACAGCCATACACAAAAACTTTACCTAAATTCTACTTTATTAAGAGCACTAATACCTTCAATAAAATAAACTGTTATGATATAATTTTTGGAAATTTTCAAGCTACAAAATCATCGTTGTTCTAAGAGGAAAATCTTTATCAAAATTAATACTTTAAAATTAAAACAAAAGAGTAAAACTCGAGTTCCCGACACAAAAAATGTTTCAAGTCACTCATAAAAAGTAAGAATTAAGATACTACGACAGATGATATCCTAAATACTCAAGCAATAATGTTATCAAATTGCAACAAAAACAAATTAAATCAAATTCCCAAAAACTATTTTGGGAATTTGATTTTTGCGAAAACTTATGAACAACTGATTATTTTTAAAATGATGAGTTCAAATTAAATGAAATGGTTTCTATATAAGCTGAGAAGCGAAAAAAACCTTCAAAATCTTTATTATTAAAGCAAAACTCATTTTCCTAATTAGTGCATGCAAATAATGTCCTGAATTCTCAAAATACTCAAAAAGAAAAAATAAAAAAAAAAATTCCTAACAAACCGAATAAGCAGCATCGATGCAGGGAAACATGGGATCATATAATATTTATTTAAAAATGTTATTAACTTATAACAAAAGTAGACCGATTCAAATTCTTGAAAAGTTTCCACGAAATTCCCTAAATATCCGATTGAAAAACTTTCTTGAAATTCAATGTTGCTGAGAAAAAGACCTCTATTTTATACGACTAAATTTTTATTTACATTATTTACCAAAATTAGTTATAAAAATACTTAAAATCTAAGCAAAAACCTCAAAGATTTATCGAAAGATTTTCCAGGGACGAAAAAAAAATTTAAAAGACTAAAGGAAATGTAAATATTTTTCAAATTCATAAAAGCTACTCTAAAAGCTCCCATTGAAACTCATACCATATAATTCCGCCTGCACTAAAATCAAAAATCAAGCTAATTGTTTGAACTACCATAGATGGTTTTCAGAACTCCCAAAATCCTCAAACAAAAATGGTTTGAAAACCTAATTCCTAAAATCAATTTCAAAAATATCCAAAACACCTGGACTGCTTATTGCTCGGTATCTCGTTTTTCTTTGGGAAACTGGATCTGAATTGCATCTTTAAAAATTGTTTAAAAGAATTAATTTTAATGCATTTTCAGAATGCAGGAAATTTTGAAAAAATATTGTTGATTATTGGTTTTTTGTATAATATAAGAAAGGAAAGAAGAAAGATAGTTAGTTGTTAATAACAAAGTGTCTTCCTTTCCAACAATAGTTTAAAATTAAAGCAAATATAAATTCATTGAAATTACCAATAACAGTATTAATTATCCTTAAAATACCCAAACAGGAAATTATTCTTTAAACTTTAAAATGAAATGATTTTAAATGCCGATTAAAGAAAATCAATGTGCATCAAAAAAATTGTTCATGCTTTTTGTTTCAATTCTTTTTATATGCTGCATTTTTACATGATACAACAATTTAACTTTTGCATACCAGTGAGTATAAGGAAGGCGCAAGTTCTTGTGACCAATTCCAAATACACACACACACACACATCTCCTGCGTTTCAGTTTTATCAACAGATTATTTCAAACGGCATCTGCCGCTTCAAAATTCATACCGGTTTCTAATATTAATTTTTTCTTGCGAAACCCAACTTGAACTAATTTATTTCAATCATGTGAAAAATCTCAAGAACAAAAACCCAACACGCGTCATTGTAAACTTTTGCATAAAAACTCCTGGAAAATCAAGCAAATAAATTGATCATTACAAAAGCTTTAGATAACAACAAAAGAACCATCAAACCACCACCATCATCATCATCATGATACCGTAATTTTTTTTCTATTTTTTCTTCGCTAGTGGGATGTTACGTTTATGATTTTCGTTGCAAGCAAATGTATTGCAGTGAATCAAATCTAATGAAAGTTGGCGTGCGAAAACACGAGCAAAAAAAAAAAGCAGCCAAGAACGTGTTCAGTTTTCTTTTCTTTTAGCACTCTTTTAGCATTCCATTTCGAAGCGTTTGTTTTAGTGTTTAAACATGACTTTCCACAATAAAATGATTAATAATTAAATGTTTAAATAACATGCGGATCATCCATTAGCTGACTGACGCTGCAGTATCAAGCTGTCAGTGTTGCGGTTTTTCATATTTTTATTGGAAAGCAAAAATTAAAAGAAGAAAAAAAAACAGCATTGTTCTAGATCGCCGTAAGTTAAACATGAAAAATGATTCGGTTTGGTACGTAATCCTATTTCGTTATGAACCATATTTTATACACTTAATCAAACTAGAAAAGTTAGATAAGACAGGGGGAAAATAAAGCAAGCTTTATTGTATGCTTGATAATAATAAATGAGTTTTTAAATATGATAAACTTAATTAAGAAAAGGAAACCTTGAGAAATGAATTAAACAAAAAAAAAATTCATATTTTTTAAATCTAAATTACAGGAAAAACTTTGCTTTACTAAACAAATATAATTTAAATAAAATAAAAACAATAATAATTTCTGTATCTATATTTTGTACCTATATTCTTCGATTCCTAAACACATTTTCAAAATCTCTGAACTTCCCCAGTTTGAAAATTCCATAACTTATTCATTTTGAGCTCTGATTTACAAAGTTTCGCCTCTTAAAATAGAATACCCTGCTTTTTATAATTTATTCAATATTTTAATGGCGCTAAATGAACTAAGTGCAAAATGAGGGAAATCCTCCAAAAGAAAATAAGCTGGTGCAT